>CM046874.1:247415618-252215618 GCA_025667525.1 Glebionis coronaria
TTATCATCCATCCATTCATTCCTTTTAATGGTGATTCTCTAATAATAAACTTTTACACATTCTGTTGTCCTTCAGTCTTTCAATTGTAAGTCAACTTAACTTTTCTCTAATGTATTCCGCACATAATAAAGAAAAGGGTACCGTCTTTGTATTCCGCACATAATAAAGCAAGCTTCTGGGTCAAATTGGATAGAAGACACATAGATGCTATTATGTTTTGTGCCCGCTTTGTTATGATAAGATTGAATCTATAGATCAGATTGGTTCTTTGTAAAGAGGTAATGAATTCTTCGGATCAAAATGGGGTGGTATGTCATCGGCGGGCGGACACAAGTAAAAGGATCTGTGGCACTTGGTTGTTAAAATGGGAGGAGTTGGCGGCGGCGCGTGGGTCTCACGCGTCGTACAGTGGGTGTCCTAGTGGTGTGGCACTGATGGATTGTGATTGGAATGTGTATAAAGGGATGTACATGGAGTCTGCGGCTTGTGAAAACAGGTTATGAGGAATACCCAGTTGTTAAAATTTAATTGATGCCTATTTGAGGTTTGAGGGTGGGGGTTTACGAGTTGCGCGTAAACTGTTTGATGAAATGTCTGAGAGAAATGTGGTGACTTGGACTGCTATGGTTTCCAGGTATACGAGAAGTGGTGAGATGGAGAGTGTTGTTGAGATGTTTGAACGGATGCCAGATAAGGATATTCCGTCTTGGAATTCTATTATAACGGGGTGTTGTCATAATGGGATGTTTGGGGAGGCGATTAGGCTTTCGAGAAGGATGATTGGGAATGGGATGAGACCGAATCATGTGACTGTTTTGTGTTCGCTTTCTGCGTTTGGGCATACAGGTATGTTGCAATTTAGGAAATCGACTCATGGTTATATTAATGGATGATGGAGGAGCAGGGTAGGAGGGAGAGAGAGATGGAGATGTGTGTGTGTGAGAGAGAGAGATGAGATATAAAAGAAAAAAAATTGTGATTTTTAAGTATATAAAAATATAACAAATAAATGACCGAAATGCCCCTCCTCTCTCAAGACTTAACAGCCAAAATTAACTCTCATCCAAAATAGGGACCAATTTTGATTCAAAGTGTAAACGATAGGGACGATCTGTGCACTTAGTTTGAGATAGGGACCAAACTTGATGTTTGGTGTAAACGATAGGGACCAAACGTGAAATTTTTTCTAAATATAATAATAACTGCAAAATACATCAATGTTACAAACATATACACGAAAAGAAATTGCAACGTTCATCTCTAAGGATGTATATTGTCTAACATTTGTTCGCAGGGGGATGTGCCAAAACTTTCCAGGGATGTAAACTACGAAATTTGGCAAACCACATGATGTAGTATTAAGGAGTGTACAATATTTTAAAGTACCAAAGACAAATGATAAACACATTATTATTGTTCACAAAAATCTGGCAGATTTACAAAGAATTGAATTGCAGAAAATTACTTTCAAACAACATACAGCATCCCAGGATTTTGCTTTCAGCAACAGATCTATAAAAGAAATCACGACCCGTGAACAAGATATGCAGAATACAGCAAACCTCACTCCTTGTTTCACCATTAAGTCACTTATGAGTCAGATCAAAAGAATAGTAGTTGTCACATTGCTGCTTCAGCACATGAGGGCTAGAAAGAGCCAATTCATTTTACTATCTGTAATCAGAGCATCAGATCGAAATGAGGATAATATTTAGGAAAAAAAGTTTCTTTGTTAAAGATGAGAAAATGGGCGAGGACAGACAGATTGTGTGACAGATCGGGATCAGAGCATGAGGTATTTCGGCGGACTTTCAACCCGTTAGACCAACTAATAAACTAATTTACCCATTTGACTAATTAGGCATACAAACACAACCCAACACAACCTAAATCAACCCGTTATTGAAAAATTAAGCGAAATTCCAAGCTATAGGAGAGGAGGTGTATCATCTTACCTCAAAGCTATAGGTTAGTTACAAAGCTCCCATTGAACTTGTGTCAAATCAAGGAGTTCAGTGACACCGTCTTCGAACATGATCTGTGTGAAAACAGAATCGGCTTTGTTAATGATGATACAAGCTACAAACTAGCTGCAAACCAACACAGAGTTGAACTTACCAAGTGTTTTCTTGTGTCGACATTAAACCGCTTGATGATGCCAAACAATCTAACAAGCATCATTATGCAACTATTTAGAAACTAAAATGTTACAAAAAGAAGCGAAATCTATGCAAGGCTGTGTCTGTAATTATGGAATAGTTATTGTTAGGAGGTGGAAAAATGTGTTCTGATTAAAACAAAAACTCTTATGTGCGAGCTTAAGTTGGCCGGTTTACCTTCCAGAATACATTTTTCATTTTCAAAATAAGTGGTGCGTTAAATATGATTAAATAATACTACATTTATGTACACCTTTTAAACGCTAAGCGACTTTTGGCCTATTTGACCGTTCAACCAATTTGACCTCATATATTTTTAGCGAATTCCTGTAATTTACCCATCTGACATAGTATTAATAAAATAAAATACCATTATAACCTATTTTCCATATTGAACCTGGGGTTAGTGACCTTGAAATTTCAAAACACGTATTTTCAAATAATATGTAGTTCTACCTCGTTGATTCAGGCCGTATTATTATGAGAACTTGCCCATTGCAATTATGAGGTATTCTTGTCCGATCAATGACATGCCTCGAACATCCTATCAACAGCAAAATAGTAAATGAAGTTGCAATGTGAGAACCTGTCCACTGTTACAAATCAAATACAGTATAAATTTAGAGAGTAAAGATTTCATACCTACTTGTCGAACACCATTTTTGTAAGCCTATATAACAAATATTAGTGGAGATTAGTTTACATTTTAAAATTGAATAAAGCATGATGATAATTCAGTAGACCATAACTTTATTTCATTTCAATTCTATATGGTATTGAAAGAACCACGATCATTATGACTACATATTACCACCATAACACATATTAGTCCATCATCATAAGAAAAACCATACATACATCTTTCCCAGAAAGAACTGCTTTTACTTTTGGAGGATTTATAGCCACCTGACATGCAACTAGCTTTAGTGCAGCATCTGAAGAAGAGAGTTTTGACTTGTTGGGCTTCACTCCCAGTTTCCGTCTACAGCCTACAGCGCCACAATGACAGTCTTGGTCTGCACCAAACTGCACAAACCTGCTAAATGAGTTAGGTACCAGTAAAAAGATGTAAAGAGGCCAAGAATATTTTAAATTGTCTACATCATCACAAATGAGAAAATTGTCCTAGCCAAAAATACAATATACTTTAGCAGCAGAGCTAACTGTTTTATTTGGCATGGCATTTCATTAATGGGTCGATGCAGGTTAAGTTATATCTCTAAAGAATCAAATAGGTAAAAAATACCTCAGCTAAAAAGGCAACGTGTCAAATCAGTCAAGTTGCCTAAAGTGACCTAATAAACCATTTTGATAAAAAAAATTACATTATATACAGTAAATAATTTTAATTGTTCCAATCCTATTTGACACATCAACTATGCATAATATCCAAGTCAAAACATTATCTAGGATTCTAGGTCCACCCGGAGGTGTACAGATATCGCCTAAATTGACCCAATCACATTTTTACACTTTAATAAAAGTGTCAGACCCGCCCATTTTTTCATATATACATTCCCAAAGTACATCCAGGTATTCATGGTACTGAACATAATGCCACATGAGGACTCCACATAGATATGAAAAAGATAATGTCAAGAAAGCCAAGTAATGTCCTCATACTGGTAATCATAGGTCAGGTGTTCCCCCATCTTTATATTCCGAGTCGCAAATATGCCGATTCTTGTTTCACCGTCGATCCTCCTGAAGATACAGTTTATATTAGGCAACAGTGATTGTTATGACTTAAGACCATGAATGTCAGGTAGAATGATAGGGACAAACCATTTCTGCATCTCAGTATTTGGTGAGCAACTATGATTTATGTATCTTGATTTGTTTCCTTTGTATGTGGCGTCAATCACCATGTCTCTGTTTATCTCGCACAAGTAGAAGTTCGTTTCTCCCTGGCGTTTCATTCTCCAAAGCCTTTCCTCGCACGTTTTGTCATCAATAACTACAGTAAGGGAAAAAACGGAAATTCATATATCATACTTACTTCAGAGAGAACCACACTCTTAAACTAAAGTTGTTACCTTCTCCTACATATTCAATTACAAACTCCCCACGCATGATATTCTCTTCAGCGACAACCCCTGAGCCACATTTTTCAGTCTAAAAAAGCAAGTTATAATATATCAATAACAAACATGCCATCACAATTTATACAAAAAAAAATAAAAAAATTGTATATGATATTAGGAACTGAGATGGAGTAGATAATGTATCCTTCGCCCATAATGGACAAAGTCATCAAACTGCATGTGCATCGGGTGGCTGTTCATGATTGACAGCAGAATCAACACTGTAGATTTATATTCCACAAGTGTCTTCTTACGTGTCTAAAACCATGACTGTGTGGCTCAACTATTATATCCTTATTACATTCATCACTACCACAAGCAGTAGCTTGCCATTCTCGAGATTGTGTGACACTTGCTACAGTGGGAAATAACTGAGACTAGGCTGTCAAGTGATCATATCAGTAGCACTGCACGGTTATATTAGCCACCTACCTACTCCCTAACTAGTTCAGGTTCTAAAACCTGGTATCAATGTGCCCTTTGCAACCTAATAGCAACAATTTTTTGCATTCCCAGAAACGGATTCTGCAGATCATTTGGATTCCAAGCACCCAACAGCCATTGAATGCAATTATAGGCAGGCATTTCTTATCTGAGCATCTGATATATATAGCTATATAGATGAACTGATAAGAGAGACAGAAATGAGCACTATAGACAACTTCATATATTCAAGGCCTACATAAAAAAAGTACAACATGTGTACTGTTTATTCTCACGAAGGTACTACGAAGTTCAAAACAAGGTGTGTTTAGGTGCATGTTGAGCTAACTCGGTCAAGGTTTATCACCTATCACTGATACTATATGACCAACTTCTTGAAGCTCCACACCGGAGTTATAAAAAAAGTGAATAGTACATGCATCGATCATACGAGCAAGTACTACTATATAAGACCCAACTCTAATAAACTACACAGGTTATCAAACAGTTTTCATGTCTGAGAAACACACTTTAATAGTGTGTTCAAGGATGGAATAGTACCTGGACTACATTCATTTTCTTCACAGGCCGTAAGTGAAATGGTTTGTTGAGGCATGAACTATCACATTTACAGTTAGACGAGCAGCTTGACTGCAGCATCCTGCAACATGAAATTATTTTATCAGCATACAAATGGCTGATCGCGGGGGCACGTATCTGTACCTAATTCAAGATCCTGTACTTTAGTTCTTACTCAAGTATCATGTTCATTTGCACACAGAAGGAACTTTCAACATCTAATTGATGCAGCATATACACAATGAAGAGCCGCATTACTGGATCAAGAAAATGTGAACAGAATGCTAATGGCAGGCCTCCACAATGAGATACAAATTTATTTCAGGAGAGTTTAATGGTGGAAGAGTTTGCTGGATGCCGCAAAACCATGCAATTGCATCTCTTAGCTCTCACTTGCAAGACTTAGGAGCTCGTCCAATTTTCTAGATGATAGAACTAAGGGATAGTATGAATCAAAAGAGTACTACACTACTACTTAACAGTCTCTATACAACGAAACTTGCTAACATTTACCTTCTCCAATAATATTTGCAGAATAACCTAGTGATCTCAGATTATCATTACAAATTTCTTTGCCCGTAATAACTTGGTAAACATGTATCAACGTCCTGGTTAGACACTGTCATTATGATGAAAGAATACATCATTCAATTGACTTGCAGCCGCAATTACTTGTACATATATGTGTGTAAGGTCAGTTGTTGCAACATTCATGGGAAGAGGGAAGCATATATTTGGGACTAAAATATCAGTTCCTACTTATTAATCAAATCTTGAAGGTACAGAAACATTTACAGGATGTGAGTAAAGAGACGGAACGAGAAGGTATAGTAGGCAAGATTATGCTTAAATAAATAATTATAAATTTGGACTAGATGAAAGCGAGAAGTTATAGAATGCAATTATAAGGAAACGAACTACAGGGTATAGTAGACAATTTTACGATTGATAACAAGTAACAAGTAAGCAAATGCTTAGTACTAAATTCTCTGATCCTACTTGTTCATAGTAACTTCGAGGTACAGGAAAGTGATATATTATACACTGTGTTCTTAAGATATTTTTGAGGTGTTAAGACAGAGAAAAGTAAAAGTAAAGAAGATAAATGGAAGTAATGTCAAAGTCACTTTCACTATGTGTTCTCATGTTAGCAAAATGGAAAGAAACGAAATAGCAGGAAATCAAACATATTCCCGTCATACCCTGACAATTAACTAACTAGAAACAAAGTTTAATCACAAAATAATCAAAACCATAAAAAGATAATTGCAAACCTTCAAACATAGTTTTATAGAGATCCGCTAACCAAAAGATAATACCCCAAGTACCATAGACACAATCAAAATCACACACAAGCCATTTACTTTCATTACAAAAACGATGGTGCTTCTCAAAGATGGTAACTGACCAAATTCTGCTCCAACAAATGGTTGACTTATTTTTATTTGTGTATAATCATCAAGCAAGCCTAAAGATTTTTTGTCAGTGTATGACTGACCAAAGCTCAGCATTGTTGTAGATGTTGAAAGATACGAACAGATGAGGTGAGATCTAGTTAAAAGGGAAGAAGCAAAATATGTATATGTTAATAAAGGGCAATTTGGTCAATTCAACTATATGCATCTCATTTACTTCCGAAGCAGCCTAAATTTGGGCGGATGATTTTTGGTCCAAAGAATACCAAATCCCCCCTCACTTTCCATACCTTTCTTTCCCCTTTCATCAAAATTTCTTGAAAACACGAAATATTTTTGTTTTCCCTACTTTTTCCTTCCCTCTTTTTTAGTTAAATTGAGAACAGAGTGATAGAATGTCAGTACAGGAAAAGATCTACAGGGTACGGCAGCCAAGACTCTGCTAGAATCAAAAGAATCGACATCCTCATCAATCTTCAGATTCGATACAGTATGCTTATTCTAGTTCATGTTCAAGCACTCCCGTTATAAAAAGCATATACAACCAACACGCTAGACAATGTTGGAGGCAGGGAGCACAAGCTTGTACATACAAAGTCTGTTCTGATGGTCAAGAGAACTATTGCCTTGTCATTCACAAAACAATTCTAAAACGGAAATGGCAACAAATCTTCTAAAATCCTAACAATCGACGAGGCTGACTTGCATAAACTACAACCAGCATAGGATCACAGATCCATGTCATACTATCTTCCACTAACATATAACAGCACATAATTCAGAATATCATGATTACTAGTACTAACAGTAAGTACGTTAGTCCTTACCCACAATGGCAATCTCTACCACAAACACCAGACGAACCCGGTGTCGAGCTGCAGGAGCAGAATATTCCATCGTCCTCCACTCGAACTTTTCTCTTAACCTTCCTCGTCAGATATATATCTTATACACAAGTCAATCTCAACAAACAAACAAACAAACAAAACAAATACAAGTACGCAGCTTAGGAAACAAATTGACACATATAAAACAAAGGATACTGCGCTTTATGTATTTATAATCTGGTCGCCAGTTATTTAACCAATCAGGAAGTTCAAATTCAGCCGGTTCCCCAATATCCTTGGTCAATCTTTCAAACACTTGCCCAATATCACCACGTTCCGCCTTCTATGTTAAAAAAAACATAAACAAAAATGCCACTACTAACCGCTTAAACACAAGAACGGACAAAAAAATAAAAGCACCGTTACCTTCATGCCAGGCATGGATTTATTCGATCCTACATCAAATAATTAACACATCATTACAACGCATAAGATAATGTAACTGAACTACAAAAAAGTAAAATAAAATTTCTTCTTTTCCTATAAACGCTTAATTTATTCGTAAAGTCGGATACATTTTCAAGTAACTATCCAGTCAATTGTATCGAACTTTACGCGTAAAGATACACAGAATAGAATAACTTAAAACATAATGTGTCAATTTCGATACATTTAAAAATGATACTAATTAACAAGAATTCAGATCTGAAAAATAACTAACTTAATATCTTATCCTCTAAATTATTCAATTCAGACCTCAATAAGTAACCCTAGCCTTCGGTGACCGTCACACTAGCCTTCACCGTCACCGTAGCAGATTTGGGTACAGATCGATCAATTCCAGCTTTGTGAAAAGCTAATTATTCAATCACTGTGATTGAATTAATACAAAAAGAGTGAAATAACGGTGTATCGGAGTTTAAAGAAGCGGGAGGCGGTTAAAGTGGATTGGGCAACTGGAAGTTTGAGTTTGTTGTACTTCGAGGTTTCGTAACGGCTTAGAGTCACCTACAGTAAACGTTTGGTCAAAACTAGAAGGCTATGGTCTATGGATTAGATTTTCATTTTCTTTTCATATTTTTCAGATTTGAGCATGGGTGGTAATTTTGGTCGGGTTTTGATGTCGATACGGCGCGTTTGAGTAATTAGGTTAGATTTGTAACCGATGACGAGTGTGTCGTAACTTATTGGGCTAGGTTTTGTTGGAGTCGATACAACCTAATGTTTGATACGATCGTTTAAGTAAGTAGGTTGGACTTGTAATTGGTAACTTGTGTAATTTGACGGGTCAGTGATTTGGCTTGTTTAATTAATGGATCAATCTGATAGATGAATTAAGTATACAAGACCCGCAATTGGTTTATTAAACAAGTATACAAGCGTCACTCGTATATGACTCATACGTTATTTAGACTCGTATATGAAATAGTATGGTTTAAGTTGCAAAATCAAGTAAATTGTAGCATTTGTATGGATTTACTTTGGTATGGTAGGCCAAAATGATTTTTATAAATGTAGAAATGTTATGCGTGTGGTCGCAACATTAAGCGAATAGATTCCGAGGACGAGATTATAAAAAGAGGGTAGATTTGTTGATAGAATATGTAAATCTTAGATCTAGAGAGAGAAAGAGTAGAGAGAAAAAGGATTACACACACACACTTCTAGAGAGAGAAATTAGAGAAAACACATGTAATGTGTGTGAAATATTATGAGCAACCACCACTCTCCAACTAAGGATAGGGGTTATATACCCAATCCCACAAGACGGGCTTGGGTCTTACAATGGGCTTCCACCTATATGAATATAGGTGGGCTTTGCCTTGTTTACTTAACTTATACAATGACTACGAGCTACTAACTAATATATTTTCGGAGTGACCGATTCTTCCTAAATACGTAAAATTGTATTTCCAACAATCTCCCCCTAAGGGAGGTCACTCCAAACAACCCGAGTTACAATAATGAATTAAACCTAGCATATTTTGTTTGTCTTGAGCTCGTAGTCTTTGTCTTTCTTTTCTTTTCTTTTTCTTGGTGAATATGCTGATGTGATCTTTATCTTTAATCTTGAGCATGTTTCTCTTACCTTGATCTTGTGCATCCATTACTTGTGATATTCGCCTCCTCGTGTGTAACACCCCACTTTGATAAGTGGACCGTTACGCGTAATTATGGCGTGTCATCAAAGCATGCAAGGTAATATGTAGTAAAACATACATGACCATAGGGAAAGCCGGAATCAAACATCGGTTCCCAACATAAGCCCAAAACATAAGTAAAGTAAATGAACTAGGAGGACAAGACAAGTGTCCAAACAAGCATAATTATGAAGGCAAAAAGGAGAAGAAGTCTAAGGCAGCTTCCATCCTATGCACGTCCTCCATGAGCTCAAGTTTGTCCTTGGGTACCTGCCGTTTTGGGACATGGAAAGGAAAGTAACGGCTGAGCATAACACTCAGTGCACGGATATATAAGCATAGCATGGAATAACATAAACGTAAAGACTAGTAGCAGCGGAATAATATAAGTTCTAAGTAATCTGGATTCATGTTCATAAAACTGGTTTTATAGTTTGAAAAGACTTATGTTTCTATGAAAATCTGTTTTAATTAGCCAAATAGCCCATATAGGTCATGAGGTTCCACTGTGCATGAATACTTGGAGGGGAGACCTCGTCATGCAATTAGAAGGTTGCCTCTAATTAAATAGTCTGGATAGGAGGGATCAACTCCTAGTGAAGGATGCAAGGCACACATCGCATTCACTCTGATATTACTGGTAAACATGTAACTAGGATGCACCCATGCGCCCCACGTGATAATATAATATAATGGCCAAAACTAAAAAAGGGACGCCACGAGCAATCACTTTGCCGTGGGGAAGTCATAACACTGGTGCCTCCAGTGTTATGGTTATGGTACCTTCATAACTAGCTGACACTGGTCATGCATGTATATGGCTTAGGCTCTTATACTAACATAAGTATCAAACATATAAAACAAATACTGGGAAAACAATTGGCTGCAAACAGGGAATCCTAATAAGGAAAGAATGTTCATACTGAAAGGACGGAAAATCCGTACCTTATGTCCAGTGAACGAAGAAGACGAACGAAAGAAGTCCTACTTCTATCTCACTAATGCTACATAAATAGTATACATGTATAAGTATTATGTTTACTGAGTACGTAACTGATTTTATATCGTGTCTTAGCTTGTTTTATATGTTCATGTCTGGTTTTACTGATTTTAACGTTATGTTGTGTTTATCATGTGTTATGTATATTCTGATTAAGTATTACTTGTATTTCTTGTATTATTATACTTGTTGTGTAATAATAAGTAACTTCCTAAAAAATAGCAGGTTTTCTAAAATAGAAAGTTTCCAAAAATAGAAAGTTTCCAAAAATAGATTAACTTCTTAAAATAGATTAGTTTCTAAAAATAGAAAGCTTCAAAAAATAGTAAGTTTCTTGAATTAGAAAGTTTCCATAATTAGAATTAAGCTGAATTAATAAGCTAATAATATAAGCTTAAGCTTACTGATTAAATATCATAAGTCATGTGATTATAGTATAGTTTATTAATAATAACATATTAATTAAATAAACTATAGGTTATATGATTTAATTAAATATAAGCATGATTTAATTAAATTAAAGTGTATAAAATACTTAAGTTAAAACATGTATTAATATTGTATTAATTATAACCTAAGTCATGATTATTAATTAATTATATTCCATATTTTAATAAGTAATTAATATTATAGTCTAAATTAAATAATTAAATACTTAGGTTAAAACATGTATTATTTACCAAATAATAATTAACCTAAGTCCATGATTTAATTAAATTAATTACATGTCATGTTTTAATTAATTTAACTTGTAAAAATAAAAATACTTGTACATATTTTAGTCATGAACCGGACCAATGTATTTAACTTAGACATGTCATGAACCGGACCCGGAACCCCTTGAACCGGTCTAAACCAAACACTCCTTAACAGTGGCAAACCGGCTTGGCCGGTTGCCACTGCCTTTGCTTAGGCTGCCACCGGCTTAAGCCGGTGGTCTTGTCCCTCTCGGCTAGCCGCTGCCAGCAGTGGTGTTCCCACCGGCTATGTGCCGGTGGTTACCCTTGCTGCCTGCTGCGTTCCCCTTGCTTGACCCACGACTGTCATCGGCTGTGTGCCGGTGGTGGTGGCTGTTGGCTGTCGTGACCCAACCAAACCACAAGGATACCCCCGACTCGCGTCGGGGTGCCTTGTCATGTTGTCGACCGAACCAAACACCACCGAGATCATAGATCTCGGTTGGTGATGTGATCAAGAACACGCCGAGAGCCTTGGGGCTCTCGGTTTGTGTGTCGGTCGAAACAACCAAACCCGAAACCACCCTTAATTTACCCCCCTTGATCATGTGACATGTTTTTTTATCTATGTTTTATTTAATTCATGTTCATGTTTCAATTAATTAAATAAAAGAAAAAAAAACAAAACGGTTTATGGATTACCAAATGCGTGTAAAGGTTAGAGGACAATAACATGAACACGATCTAGGATTTGATTAACTAAAAATCAAATCAACACCCCCTTGGTGGTGATGATTGCCGTTGGCCACAAGAGAGAGCAAAGAGAAGTAGGATTTTTTATTTTTCTGTAAAACTCCGTGAATGCACTATTTCCCTTTTTGTTATCTTTAATAAATCTAAACACGGGCTTGGCCCTTTTCTTCTTTGGTTGCCGCGGCTTGTAGGGCCCACAAGGTAAACCCGAAGCCTTTCCCTTGTCTAAAATATTACGTATTCGTTTGTTCGTGTTTACGTGTTACGTTATTATTATATGTTCGTGTTATATTCAATACTTGTACATAACGATATTAATCGTATAATATTAATTAAGTACGTAGTTACGTGTTTGTGATTTTTACGTTCATGATATCATGTTCGTGATTATAATTATTATTGTTAATAATTATTGTGTACTATCACGTACTTAATACTTATCGTGAAATAATACGTACATAACTTCTGTAATACTAATCGTGACACGTGTTCATGCTATAAAAGGAAAGTTTTAATATGTAAGTACGTTACTAAGTGTACTGTTCATGCGGGTTTTACAACTCTTCCCCCCTAAAAAGAATAATGCGTCCCTGAATTATAGATAAAATAAACTGAAAGATGAACATACCCGAATCAAAACTGGAAAGGTATGCAAGACAAAAGGACATGAAGTTGACATGCTAGAAAGGAACGTGGAACGTGACATGGATAGAGAGGACATGGACGTGACGTAACTGAAGAACGTATACAATCGATGGGAGAAAATGGATAAGAAGTCCGGATAGATAATAACTCGATTTTACTCAAGTTAAAAAGATCCGTTTCAGTATGTCTCTTCGAATTGAAAAACTTGTGTTTAATGTGTGACTCAGTTTTATTTTGGTGGAACAAATATTTTTGGTTGTTTTTAAATTTAAAAGTGCAAAACTTAAAAGTAAATGTCGTTAAAGTAAAGGGCGAGTAATTTAAATCTAAGTCTAATTAAAATAATGGTGCAGGTATTTAAAAACGTGACGGCAAGTAAATTAATTAAATGACTTAAAAGTAAAAGCGTGACGGAAATAAAACTAAACAAGACTTAGAATGAAACTTGAAAAACAAAACCTAGAACATAATAAATCCTATCGGAATATGTTCCGATCGGTGCAATCGGAATGTACCTACCCTTTCAGATCGGAATGGCCCCAGATCGGAATAACTGTCACTTACCTCCTGATCGGAATACCAATCAAACCCAGATCGGAATGTACACAACACCCTAGACCGCAATGATGCTATCGGAATGTGTCAGATCGAAATCCCCCAGATCGGAATGTAACCTGTCGGAATGTACCTATCGGAATATGGCTAAGGAAAATTGGGCAGCACTTCGTCTAAGTAAGCCTCAAGAGCCGTCGGAAAGAGCGATCGCAATATGCGATCGCAATCCCCAGATCGGAATGAGGAATAGATACACCAATCGCAATCCCGGATCGGAATGCAAAACCCTTGTCCAAACTGTCACTATCGGAATGTGGTATATGCAACCGTCGCAATGTGGAAAACCCTAACTTTCCGATGGAACCAACTTCGTAATAAGCACAAGAACTAAAATAAGCTATTCTAATAAGCAGTTACCAAAAACTTGAATGAAATGAAATCAAAACAAAGCACTAAGCTAAAAATTTAAAGTCTTTCAAACTTTTAAACACGAAACTTAAATGAAATCAAAAGTTAAAAATCAAAATTTTAAAGAAAACTTTCAAAACACTAAAACAATGTACCAAATAAGCACACAAGGTTGTCAATCTCGTGGCTTAATTCGTACGAGGAATTAAAAAAGGGACGAGACTTTAATTAAAATAAGCAAATGGATTAAGCAAAAACTTGCTTAATCCTAACTTGTAACCGAATCAAAAAGTAAGAAAAGTAGAATGAGATTGATAAAAAGAACTCGATCAAATGATAAAGAAAGATAAAGACAAGAATTTAAAGAACACAAATTGAAAACTTACTTGGAATTAAAAGATAATTAAGGTGCAAAACATGTATTTAAATGACATGAAAAGTAAATGACAAGATATGAAAATGGTGGAAGACTAATTGTCACCTTAGCCAACAAAATGAAATGTAAACAAGCCTAATCTATATATAGGGGAGGATTAGGAAGCTTCCTCCCCTCTTTCCTTTTCTCTTAATTGCGTAGTTAAGTCCCTCCTTCTTTAATCTTCATTTAATTGCATACTTAGTCATTTTCTTCTAATCTTCTTTAAACTTGGACTTAAGGGACTTTTGGCTTCGGGATTTCTTCGAATTTGTCTTTAAATTCTTCCATAAAATAGACTTGAATTCTTCGGCTTTTGATAAACTTCCGTCTTTTGACTTTTTCTTCGATAAATCTTCAGAATTGGTCGTGGACTTCCGTTCTTTTTGCACTCTTGACTTCTTGACTTCGTCTTTCATCCTTTTCTTCAATAAAAGCCCGTAAATGCCCGTAAATGTCCGTGTTTTCTCCACTTTTCACCTTTTCATCCTAAATCACAACAAAAACACAAACCACGCATAATTCCGACATAAAAGACATAAAATACACGTTTTGATCCGGTTATTATTGTAATTAAGTGGTAGAAAAGATGGGTGTTTACACACCTATCAAATCCCCTACACTTGACCATTGCAATGTCCTCATGCAATGTTGGGTCAAAAAGTTGATGTGGCAGAAACTCAAAAATGAAGAAAACGTGAAGTATTTGTCTAGGCGTTGACAAGAGCATTCCAAGCGTTGACAAGAGTTATTTAGGCGTTGATGGAATCAAGCATTGTCAAGAGCAATCCAAGCATTGTCACATGCAATTCAAGCATTGACAAAACGTAGACAAAAGAAGCTAATGGAAGCTTCTATTTAGATAAACATGCAAAAGATATTTTGCATAAGTTTATTTAAATAGAAGATTTACTTGTTTATTCATTCTTATCTCTTGTAAACCCTAATCCTTACACTATAAAAGGAACCAAGGGTCATAGGTTTTAATATATCATTCATTCACAATGTAAACCTAAAGTGTGTGTCGCACTAGACGTGGGATTCAATGTATACACGTCTAGTGGATGTTTGTTATTAATATAATGAACATCCCAATTGTTTAATTCGTGTTCTTTGTGTTCAAACACCTTGTTATGATCATTGTTCTTTTCCGCTATGTTATCATATGAACGATGATCAACCTAGATATAATGGTTCTTAACCATTGAGTCTAACGATCATAGGACTCAACAATTGGTATCAGAGCCTAAGGCTCATGATATCTAGGTCCGACGAGGTGTTCGTGTATGGTGAAGAAGAAAAATTCGTATTGAGTTTTTCTGGACGTTTTTGTGTGCGCAGCAGTATTCAGAAGGTCATAACTTTTGATCTAACCGTTGGATCGTTACGAAATTTTAGATGTGTGTTCTACATACATAGATCTAAACATCCACCGGAGGGATTGTCGATTTTTATCCCCAGGCAAAAGTTATTAAGCGTCGAAGTTGGCTGATGGTAGATTTTCAGTTTTCTGCTTTCACATGAAATCATGAACTAGGGTTTCTTCAAACCCTAGATCTACATAAAAAGCAGAATTTTGGGAGATTGGTGGCTGTTAATTCAGGATCTATGGTTAATTAACAAACCCTAATTAGGGTTTTGATGCATAAATTACAAACCCTAGATCAGTTTTCAAGAGGTTTAAAGCTGCTGGTTGAAAATCGATGCATTCACACGGCCAAGGAGAAACCCTAATATTTGTTACCGTGAGCCTTCAACAAGCTTTGATCCTATACATGGTATTCCACTGTATTACCATGGGTCATTCATTCCTATTGGTGAATAAACGATGCGTTCACACGACTGTATGAGTCGCTCGTTTGTTTTATGGCTACATGTGTTCACACGATTGCTTGTTTCTTATTGGTGGAAAGATATGTGTGATATGTGTTCACACGGTTTGAAACTTGTGATTGGTCCTTAAATAGTGTGTTCACACGGTAGATGAACATTGATTGGTTATTCATGGAGGTCTTTCTGTTCACACGATGCAAAGATATGACTTGTGTAAAAGAGAAGACTTGCGTTTACATAGCCAACAGCGACGTTGACATTATTTAACTCAACGCTGACAAGAGTGTGGTTCAACGCTGACAGATTTTTGAGACGCTGATGATGTCAGCAAATTGAGACGCTGACAAGATTTAAGGTTGGCGCTGACGTTTGTTATTTGGGCGCTGACAGGAAGGGTTTCGACGCTGACAGGAATAAGTCAACGCTGATAGGTTGACAGTGTCGTCCGATATATGTGCTTCAACGCTGATACGTATTGTCAGATATTGGACAATACATCTGACCAAGATATTGGACAGAAGAGATATTGGACAACACAAAGTTTGCTGCTGTTTGAGAAAATAGGTACGTTTTTAGCACACAAAAAGAAGGGAAATACACACAAAGGTACATGGAATCTCCGTTTAATTCAGAATATCATTATGATATTTATGGCTCGGATACTTTTGAAAGGGATTAATGATTTTAAGACGAGTTAGCAACCATTCATGGAGTTATTTATTGGAGTATGTAATCGGGATAACCTTGTAGTTATTCGTTAACAGCTTTTACATATGAAGATATTGATTTGTCATGAAGAGGTGTTAGCTTAAGGGGAAGAATTCTTATGGGAAGTTTGATGATTGAAGAAGATTTTCGCGAGTTTGTGTTCTATCATATCTTAAAGTCATGGACTTCCAGCCACTGACTTTAAAGATAACTTGTTCGTGCTTACATAGTTGGTGACGAAGACTTGTCATAAACACTTGAAGGAGTTACATTATCGTGCTCAGTGTCTCACAAAGGATGAGAATATTGACAAGGGATCGAGGTCTACTTATATTTTCTTCTGGTATAAGTTCTTCATCACATGGATAAACAAGACATGGAACATAGGTTTGTGGTATTCTACTTCTGCATCAAGACTACTTTATTTATTTTTCTTCAGGATAATTACACAGAGCCTACTTCTGGAGAATCTTCAACATTGCATACATTGTTTACTTTCCTTGTTGATGTGACAAAAAGGGGAAGAAATACGTGCTACACTTGAGGGGAAGCAATTTGAAGATCATGTACAACTTACAAGAGATATACATAGAGTTTTGCCACTATCAACTAGGGGAAGATTGTTGGGTCAAAAAGTTGATGTGGCAGAAACTCAAAAATGAAGAAAACGTGAAGTATTTGTCTAGGCGTTGACAAGAGCATTCCAAGCGTTGACAAGAGTTATTTAGGCGTTGATGGAATCAAGCATTGTCAAGAGCAATCCAAGCATTGTCACATGCAATTCAAGCATTGACAAAACGTAGACAAAAGAAGCTAATGGAAGCTTCTATTTAGATAAACATGCAAAAGATATTTTGCATAAGTTTATTTAAATAGAAGATTTACTTGTTTATTCATTCTTATCTCTTGTAAACCCTAATCCTTACACTATAAAAGGAACCAAGGGTCATAGGTTTTAATATATCATTCATTCACAATGTAAACCTAAAGTGTGTGTCGCACTAGACGTGGGATTCAATGTATACACGTCTAGTGGATGTTTGTTATTAATATAATGAACATCCCAATTGTTTAATTCGTGTTCTTTGTGTTCAAACACCTTGTTATGATCATTGTTCTTTTCCGCTATGTTATCATATGAACGATGATCAACCTAGATATAATGGTTCTTAACCATTGAGTCTAACGATCATAGGACTCAACATGCAATGCATTAGTTACAAAGCATGTTTACACTTTTCATCATAATCAATCCACATTGGCCTT
This sequence comes from Glebionis coronaria, assembly GCA_025667525.1. Classification (NCBI taxonomy): domain Eukaryota; kingdom Viridiplantae; phylum Streptophyta; class Magnoliopsida; order Asterales; family Asteraceae; genus Glebionis; species Glebionis coronaria. The sequence continues at coordinate 247,433,507 of CM046874.1, forward strand.
TATTAAAGAGATAGAAGATTATAAAAATGCAAAGCAAAGAAATTAAAAGCATACCTTGGGTTTTGAAAATGTCATGAATAATCATCATCCTCAACTTTTCACTTTCTCCAAACCAAGCTTAAAAACGAGATCATTGTTATTATAAGTTAGTAAACTAACACGAACTCATGTGGGCCAATTATTCACTTAGACTCCCTTATTCCTATGGGTATCTCTTACATTTTATTATTTGTCTTGAATGATCACGAAGATGCATTGTTTGACTTATTTAGATAATTATTAAGTCTGAAAATAAAGTGCACGATTTAATCAATAGTTAGCTAAAGGACCAAATCTTTTAAAACTGCTTCTCGGGATATCAAAAAATTCATATCTTGGCATAACTTGGTTCGCGATTTGAGACCTTTCTCGGGCCGATATTTGGCAGCGACTTCATACTTCAAATCTTGAGAGACGTTCATGAAATAATGGTCTTCTCTTCATAAATGGAATTTCTTCACTTGGAATTTTTGAGAGATTCTTCATATATGGACCACGACTTCTTCATTTTTCTCCAATCTTTATTTTGGATTTTGATATACAACGATCCGCCTCCTTTATTGACTTGGATCTATTTATCCTCATACCTTGTTAGGGTCTTTTCGGATACACTTCTCCATGACTTTTTGGGAGTTTTTGCTTTTCGTCGTGTGTCTCGATCCTTCATATTGATTTTCGATAAATGATTCTTCACATCACTTTTGGATCTTTAGCAACAAAACATAGCCCTCATGCCTTGTTAGGGCCTTTTCGGACTCGCCAATCTTCGCGCCACGCTTCATAAGTTATGCCTTGGCTATGAACTCTCGTCATTACCGAGCAACTTTTAAACGATCTGGGGCTAGAAGCTAAGTAACTTTTCAAATCGTACAACCTTATTTATTAGCAGATAAATTTATTAGCAAGCGATGGGAGAATAGGCTCATAATTAACTCACATAAATTTATTAGCAAGCGATGGGAGAATAGGCTCTATCATCTCTCGTTCTCCACAGTTTAAAATCTCAAGTAATGAGACTCGTGGATACTTAGCCTATTAAATCTAAGTTTTGGGTTTTCGAGTCGCCTATAGGATCTTGCAACTTCTTAGACTCTTTCAAGTTTAGAAGTCGCATCTTAAGGTTCCCTTGATAAACGACTCTCTAGGATCAATTATAGGAACTTGCGAAAAGTTCTTGTTCTTAACCTGTGAGAGTTAAGACTTTCGCGTTTTATAGCTCCCTAAATAAAAGCCTAGCAAAACTTGACTTAAACACGTTAAGGATACTAGCTAGAGTAAACTCGGATTGAGTCAAAGGATTCACAACGTTTGAAAATTAAATCCACTTATTAAACATTTATTCTAATAAGGAAAGAAAATAACTATACAAAGGGAAAAACTAATAGGCCAAAATAGATCAAAAATTTTGAAAAATGTCGAAAAATTGATTTTCCGGTTAAAATGAGGACAAATACAAGGAAAAGACCACTTAACTTCGATAGAAGTCCCCCCTACACTTAAGATAAACATTGTCCTCAATGTTTAAGCATGTGGGAGTAAACTCCCCTACACTTAGGACATTGTGCACGTTGTTTAAATATTGCTAAGGAAAAGACAACTAAAGAGATTCCTATTTTAATATTGAGAAAATATAAAATAGTGAATCGAAAAGAGTTTAGGATAGAACCGGGATAAAGTAGAACACGGAATCACGGGTCGTCAAGAATCATCAAGAGTGGGTCATTGAAGCTCGAATCCCTGATTAAGAAGTGAGGAGAGGAAATAGCAATCCAAGGGGTCCCCCTACACTTATGGTAAAGAAAGCGAAAAGATAGATGCATGGGTTGCCTCCCAAGAAGCGCTTGGTTTTTGTTTACCGAGTCGTGAGCCTGACTCGACCTTGATCATCAACGGAAGTAGCATGAAACAAATCCACCAGGATCAAAGACATAGTTTTCATCCATCAATAAGCAAGAGCTTAAGGTGAACAAGGCAAGCCAAAAGAGAAGTGGCAGGGTTCCCTTAAGCAGTGATGGAGCACGGTGGAAGCAAGTATGAAGCGGTGTAAGCATGTCTTCAAAATTTCCAAAGATTTTTCCTTTTATTGCATCAGGTGGATACTGATATGGCTTAAAGACTTCAATACCGGGATCGAACACCTTTTCCTTCAGGGGAAAATAACACTCCGGCTCAGCCGAGTGTGAAGAAGATCCGCAAAGAAGCACAACCTCGTCCTCAGAATGGGGACAAAGAGGTGTCAAATCATACGTGCAACGGATTTCGGTGTCGACCGGTTTCTTCTCCTTGGACAAAATGCTCTTCAAATCCAAAGTAGGATCAAGACGATAATCTTCAAAGTCCAAAGGAGGTGCATCACTCTCATGAGGGAAGTATGTGTTAAGAAATTTAGAAAAATCTTCCTCAAATGAGTAATCGTCCAAAGTAGGATCGAGTGATGGCGGAGGATCTTCATCATGGGAAGAATCGCTCGAAAGAGTATCAGCCTCATCAAAATCATCGAAAGTGGGCAGCTCGGGATACTCAGAAGTACAATCAAAATCATCCGAATCTGAGCTAGAATCATCATCATCATAAGCATCAAAGACCGGTGAGAATCATAAATGGGAGAAGCGTCCAAAGTAGGGAGAGAATCATCCACATTATCTTCAAAGAGTGGATTATCAGTGGAAGACTCGAATAAAGGGTTATCGTAGACGGTAAAGTCATCGAGCACATTTATCATATTCACTGATTCTCGGCCTCCAAAGGATTTGCCTGTAAGCTTTCCCATTTTAAAAACTTGAGAATCATCCCCGACTCTTAAGATTAACTCACCTTCGGCCACATCAACTAAAGCTCGTCCGGTTCTCAAAAATGGTCGACCAAGTATTAAAAGAATACGAGGGTCCATTTCATAATCAACTACGACAAAATCGACCGGGAAAGTAAATGTGCCAACTTTGATAAACACGTCTTCGGCTATACCAACAGGGTAAGCGAGAGTGCGATTTGCAAGTTCAAGAGTCATCTTTGTTGGAGTGAGGTCGGGCAATGATAGTGTTTTCCAAACACTCAAAGGCATAAGATTAATACTAGCCCCGAGATCGGCAAGGGCAGTAAATTCTTCAGTTTTGTTGAACACGCAAGGCAACACAAAACGACCGGGATCTCCAAGCTTTTCCGGAAGTTCTCTAAGAAGAACTGCAGAGCAGTTTTCATTTAAGCGTGTGTTGGCGAGTTCAATCAGCTTCTCCTTCTTGCTAAGCAATTCCTTGAATGCTTTGACAAATTTGGGCATGTGGACAAGTGCTTCAAGAAAGCTAATGTTGAAGTTCATTTGAGAAATCATCTTGATATAGCTAGTCACTTGAGCGTCCTCCTTGTTTAGCATTTTGGACTTGCCTAAACGAGACGGATAAGGGATATTGGGTTTGGGTGGTGAGGGTGCAGGTGTAGGTGGTAAAGGTTGAGATGTTGAAGGGTCATTGGTGGGAACTTCATCACGTCGAGGCGGAGATGGTAATGGTGCACTAATACTAGGTGTAGGAGGAGTAGGGATAAATGGTGGTGGAGGAGGTGTAGATAATGGTGGTGGGATTGTTGGTCCTACGATGGTGACTCCACTACGAGTAGTAATAGCACTCACATTGGCTCGCGGATTAGTGACGGTGTTTGAAGGTAGAGAACTTGAAGAAGAAGGTTGAGCGGCGGGCAAGAAACTAGCGAGCATATTCTTCAAATCATTGGTTTGATTGCTGAAGGAGGATTGAATGTTATCTCTAAGCTCGGATCTAATCTCATTTCCTTGCTTTGTGATATCTCCTTTCAGAATGATAATTTGGCTCTGCAAATTCTTGATTTGCTCACCTTGAGTTCTCATGATGGCTTCAACATCGGAGTTAATGGGTGGGTGTTGTTGGGCGGGTGGGTTATAAGGATTAGAAGCTCTTGGTGGGATTTGGTTGCTCCTATTGTAGTTGTTGGCGTGGTTTTGGTTTTGAGGAGAAAAACCGGGTGAAAGGTAATTGTTGGATCGGTAACTCAGCAGATTTCTATCCCCTTGTTGTCTAGCTTGGTAATTTTCCGCTGAATAATTACCGTAAGCTGCATACACATTTTCCGGATTTCCTTGTGTCGAAGGACAATCGGTGTATGAGTGAGGACCGCCGCATGTTTCACAAGGATTAGCAACTGCTTTAACTTGTTGTTGTTGTTGATTGGAAGCAAGAAGCGTAATACTTTTGCTCATTTCGGCCATCATGCGGGTGAGTTCGGTCATCTCAGGGTTTGCTGAGGTAGAAGAAACATTGACTCTCGTGTTGTTTCTAGAAGAAGCAGAGGAATCCCAGTTCTTATGATGAGTAGTCATGTTTTCAATTAACTCTCTACACTCCTCGGGTCTCCTTTTCATGAATGTGCCACTGGCGGCTGCATTGATCGTATCACGATCTCGAAAAGTCAATCCGTTGTAGAAAGTATCGATCAAGGTGACCGGAAGCATGTTGTGGTTTGGACAACGGTCGATCAAGACATTATATCTCTCCCATGCATCAAAAAGAGATTCATCGGGATCTTGCATGAAACCGCTGATCTGATTGCGAAGGCTTGTGACCATGGATGGTGGAAAGTAGCGCGACAAAAAGCGTTGAGTCATATCATCCCAAGTGTGAATAGAATTCTTCGGAAGACGATCAAACCATTTCTCGGCATGATGTAATAGAGTGTGTGGAAAGAGTTGTAGGCGAAGCTCATCCATAGTGGCACCACCCAACTTCATGCTCTGGGTGATTGTAATGAACTTGTCGAGGTGTTTGTTGGCATCATCATCAGGTAATCCTCTAAATGGGTTTGTTTGTACTTGCTGAATCATGTGGTGCTTCAACGAAAACTCAGGAGCGTTGATTTGCATCGGCGCAATCGGTCCTCCTCGTCCAAACATTGTTGGTTGACAAAGTTCCTCCATGGTCCGAAGATCGGGCTGTGGAAGAGCATTGTTGTTATTATTATTATTATTGAGGTGCGGTGGCATGTTGTTGTTGTTGACACCTGCCATATCTAAATCTTCTTGAGGCTCGGGCTCTTGATAATTAGAAGATCTAGTACGCATACACCTGAAAATGCAAAAGAAAACAAAACCAAACACAAAGACAATATATATACACAAGAAAGATAAAATCTTTTTGGATTTTTGAAATTTTTAATTTTTATGGTTTTTTATCAATTTTTTAATTTTTATGAGTTTTTGGATTTTTATATGCAAGAAAAGTAACGTTCACAAGTGAACGGATCCCAAAAAGCAACGCGTCTCTCACAGAAAACTGTTGATCTTTACGAAAAGAGCCGGCAGCGGCGCCATTTAATAACTCGATTTTACTCAAGTTAAAAAGATCCGTTTCAGTATGTCTCTTCGAATTGAAAAACTTGTGTTTAATGTGTGACTCAGTTTTATTTTGGTGGAACAAATATTTTTGGTTGTTTTTAAATTTAAAAGTGCAAAACTTAAAAGTAAATGTCGTTAAAGTAAAGGGCGAGTAATTTAAATCTAAGTCTAATTAAAATAATGGTGCAGGTATTTAAAAACGTGACGGCAAGTAAATTAATTAAATGACTTAAAAGTAAAAGCGTGACGGAAATAAAACTAAACAAGACTTAGAATGAAACTTGAAAAACAAAACCTAGAACATAATAAATCCTATCGGAATATGTTCCGATCGGTGCAATCGGAATGTACCTACCCTTTCAGATCGGAATGGCCCCAGATCGGAATAACTGTCACTTACCTCCTGATCGGAATACCAATCAAACCCAGATCAGAATGTACACAACACCCCAGATCGCAATGATGCTATCGGAATGTGTCAGATCGAAATCCCCCAGATCGGAATGTAACCTGTCGGAATGTACCTATCGGAATATGGCTAAGGAAAATTGGGCAGCACTTCGTCTAAGTAAGCCTCAAGAGCCGTCGGAAAGAGCGATCGCAATATGCGATCGCAATCCCCAGATCGGAATGAGGAATAGATACACCAATCGCAATCCCGGATCGGAATGCAAAACCCTTGTCCAAACTGTCACTATCGGAATGTGGTATATGCAACCGTCGCAATGTGGAAAACCCTAACTTTCCGATGGAACCAACTTCGTAATAAGCACAAGAACTAAAATAAGCTATTCTAATAAGCAGTTACCAAAAACTTGAATGAAATGAAATCAAAACGAAGCACTAAGCTAAAAAGTTAAAGTCTTTCAAACTTTTAAACACGAAACTTAAATGAAATCAAAAGTTAAAAATCAAAATTTTAAAGAAAACTTTCAAAACACTAAAACAATGTACCAAATAAGCACACAAGGTTGTCAATCTCGTGGCTTAATTCGTACGAGGAATTAAAAAAGGGACGAGACTTTAATTAAAATAAGCAAATGGATTAAGCAAAAACTTGCTTAATCCTAACTTGTAACCGAATCAAAAAGTAAGAAAAGTAGAATGAGATTGATAAAAAGAACTCGATCAAATGATAAAGAAAGATAAAGACAAGAATTTAAAGAACACAAATTGAAAACTTACTTGGAATTAAAAGATAATTAAGGTGCAAAACATGTATTTAAATGACATGAAAAGTAAATGACAAGATATGAAAATGGTGGAAGACTAATTGTCACCTTAGCCAACAAAATGAAATGTAAACAAGCCTAATCTATATATAGGGGAGGATTAGGAAGCTTCCTCCCCTCTTTCCTTTTCTCTTAATTGCGTAGTTAAGTCCCTCCTTCTTTAATCTTCATTTAATTGCATACTTAGTCCTTTTCTTCTAATCTTCTTTAAACTTGGACTTAAGGGACTTTTGGCTTCGGGATTTCTTCGAATTTGTCTTTAAATTCTTCCATAAAATAGACTTGAATTCTTCGGCTTTTGATAAACTTCCGTCTTTTGACTTTTTCTTCGATAAATCTTCAGAATTGGTCGTGGACTTCCGTTCTTTTTGCACTCTTGACTTCTTGACTTCGTCTTTCATCCTTTTCTTCAATAAAAGCCCGTAAATGCCCGTAAATGTCCGTGTTTTCTCCACTTTTCACCTTTTCATCCTAAATCACAACAAAAACACAAACCACGCATAATTCCGACATAAAAGACATAAAATACACGTTTTGATCCGGTTATTATTGTAATTAAGTGGTAGAAAAGATGGGTGTTTACACACCTATCAATAGACTCCTCCGTTCTAAGTGGCTTCCCACCCAGAACGGTCCCCTAAAAGGTCTTGGCGGAAATAACAATATTAGTCGTCATGACTTCGTCTTGACGATACAAAAGTTTCTGGTTCATTAACGTAAGATAGGTTTGCATGAATCTGATCAAGTGGATAAGAATTAACATGCAAGGGTAAATGAAACATTACGGTGCAAAATAACCCAGACCAACTGACATAAGTAACATTTTAGAAATGATGCCCGAGACATACCGAAACGTAGTACGTGAATAATTGTGAAGGTGATACGTGAACAATTGTGAACGTGATACATGGAGATATGGTGAGTGTAATATGAGAAACATATGGTGATCAATGATACATGTAACATATCGTGAACGTGATATGAGAAACGTGGAATGAACATGACATGTGAAACATATCGTGAACATGGAATAACGGCGGCGATAACGCCAAACACTATAACGTGAGTCGTGGAATGTGACATGAAATGTCTGTCTGAGGATATAGAGTTATACTAAACTTGATTCTGGTCTCTCAAGTTCTTGCAAAACTTCCCAAAACGAAAATGAACGTAAAATCGTAAGCCGGATACGATCATGAACGTGAATAGTGTCATGAACGTGAGTGTGAAAGCAAGTCGTAAATTTTGGACAAAGGACGTAAACGTAAATAAGGAACATAAATGTGAACCTTTGTCTGGCCCGATAGTTGAGGGATTACCAAGTGATCGGATGAGCCTTGGCTGGAACATGTCCGATCAATCTGCTGGCTCTGAAATCCTTGCGGATGTAAGGATTCTACAGACTTGGTCAAACTGTTGACAATAACCTAGATAGCATCATGCTTCTTCTGAGTTTGCGTTAATCTGGTAACCAAAATCCATGAAGATCTTGTCCCATTTCTGTTCACAATTTCTGATGGTAGAACAACATCTCAGTCTGTTGGTGTTATATCTTAGCCTGTTGGTATGACATGTACTTAGATATGAACGTAAATGTATCTTGATTCATAGAAACTGGATACGTAGAAGTTGCAAAACTATGAGTCTCCTAAACTAGACTTTTCTTAGCGTATGATTTTCTTGGAACACCTAATGTAGTGTAGGGTTCTCACCTTTACGCATAAGCTGAGTCATGGTAACATTAACCGTGAGAATCCCCGTGATTCAGTGTGTCACTGTAATCAACCAGAATTTATATTAGAAAATTTTAGGGTGAAATTTCTCCTGTCCTATAATTTGAAACATAGTGAAAATATTCTTCTCTAGACTTAGAGAAAATCAGGTTGTCCTCGATGAAAACACTGATGAATTTGTTTATGAGTTTATGGAAACTCAATTTATTAAGTCCTTAATGCTGCTGGAGCATTTATGAGACCAATACAAAATCATGAATCTAGCATGAGCGATTCATGAACGAATAGCAGTCATGGAAATGTCCTGCTCTTTCACTCGTCACTGTTGGCGGCATGATCATGAATCCGATCTTGGAAAAGTGCTTAACACCCTAAAGTTGTTTGGACATGTTGTCAATACGTGGTGGAGAATAACGGTTATGAATGGTGATTTGTTTAAATCGACGGTAGTCGACACATAATCTCATGTTACCGTCTTTCTCCTTGAAGGTTCTACTGGAATGTATGGGAAGATTTTGGAATAATTGGCTGGTTATGCATAAAAGGAACTTTAGTGGTCGTGTCTTAACTGAAAGCTAGAAAATTTTAGCAGCCATGGCTAACAAAGCACGTGCTTGTAACGCATAGATAATTTGTACAAATTTTCCTGATGGAAAACCATGCTGAATGTATTCAGGAGCCTGAACATTTCTGTACATAATCATGAGTCGTAGCATGGTGTGCTGTTCGTAGTCCATAATTAGGATTAAATTTAACTCACATTTGTCCGAGGTAAGTTCGTTAGCAGATTGGTTCTTATCATTAGACTGGAGGAAAACCTTCGTATATATGGGTGATACGAATGGGTCCTTTATGGTCATGAATGTATGAAATATGGTTACAAGAAATGAAAGTGTCATCGAGCAAACGTGACAGATCTCACTGATACGCCGGTGATGGTACTGAAATTCTTGTGTCCTGAGTAATACATGGCAGAACAAAATGGATATACCCTTTGGAGGTACCCTGAATTTCTTAGGGATGTTCCAGAATTGGACGTGAGTCAAGTGTCTTGACTTGTGTCTTGGGAAACATAAGCATGACATGTGTCTTGACTGGTGTCTTCAGAAAGTATACGTGAGACATGTGTCTTGACCGATGTCTTGACATGTGTCTCGAGGTGTGAAACAAATAGAACTACAAATATTAGGTTATTATGTCAGAATTGGCGAATCGGTTGGACTGCTGACCCTTGTATTTCTGATCACGTCCGTGGCCGGAGCTTCTGTTGCGATGACTATGATAGTTGCTGTCACAGTAGTGGTTACTATCATCTTGTCTGTCAGTTCCATGACAGTCATTCTCATGACTGTGATTCATGTAACTATTCAGCTGAGTGGCCGGCTGGTACCGGTTCTCACTCATTTGACTGAAATGATAACTGAATAACGTGTGACATGTAACTAATAATTAGGGACAACTATTGATGGAAATCATCTAGTGGTGAAGCATCTTCTCGTCCGATCGCTTTGATCTAACGCCTTTGTCTTCGTCTTGTAAGATCTCCAAGTTTGTGAACAGCATCAGCATCTCGTAGCGTCTCTAATATAATCAGCAACATCAAATTTCGTAACATCTCCAAGTTATGAGCGGCATCAGCAATATTGTTGAGTATCAGCAAGTGGAGTACACCTGAGATGATTTAGAATCGACAAGTGAATACTCGTGATGTATTGCAAGTGAAATACACATGGATTACGGTATGTATAATACACATGGCATACGGTACATGGAGTACCCATGGAATGCACATGAAATTATCGGTATGGGGTCGATCATCTAACATGATTTGAAAGGAAAATAATCGGTTAAACGGTTAGAAAACCATCATAACAACCTGGCAATGCCAGTATAGACATCATTCTGGCTGCATAGAGAAACGCTAAAAGTGTGGTTAAACGAAATTCAACGATGATTTGCCTGAAAGCATGACTAATGAAAACCAACCGTGACTATCGTGAAAGCATGATTAAATGAAATCCAGCAATGTCTTGCATGAAAGCATAAACAACAAAAGAGACGTAAGACGTGATCAACATGAAGACGAAATCATCATGAAGAAACATGAAACAACTTAACATGAAGGAGTATATAACATAATCAGTATGAAAATAAAGTTAACCATGATAGTATGAAAACATACTTGACATAAAGACATATTAACTTATGAGGGGACATGAAAAAAAAATTATGCCAATAAATCATGAGAAAAATTTTATGCATGTAAACTATTGGTCCCTAGTAATTCGTTATTACTTATTAACTTAAGTAATAACTCTTACTTGGACTCAAGTGAGTTGTTTTAACAATAGATAAGAACTATGAAAGATTAAAACAACGATACCAATATACTTTTCAACGTATAGACTTTGATTAGAATCAAATAAAGAATCGATAACCCACTTTGTTTGCGGAATAACAAAGTGGTTGAATGACAATGGGTTTTGATCTCCTCTACTTAAACGTCTAACCAAAGTTAAAGTCTAAGCTCCAATCTAAACGTTCATATGCATCTTGGCTATATGGTTTAGTTGGTATCAAGAGAGAAAGATTTTCAAGAGTTTAAGCTCTTGTATTGGTTAACCTTTTCTCTCTCAATGTACACTCTTTTTATAGGCAGTGTAAATTAGGGTTTGCATTTTGCATGTTTCAATGCATGGGCTTATCCAGTGGGTGGTTGATGCCCATGCTAGATAAACAGTACAAAGTACATATTAAACTATTTTAGAAAAGATAAAGGTTGTACTTATATCTAAGTATACAAGCAACCTACTTTGACTTAAAGTTATCTTTTCCCGCCTAATGCAAACCATCAGAATACTGTAGGGTTGAGCTTCGGGCTAGAACCGACCCGAACCGACCCGTCCCGACAAATACCAAAACCGTAAAAGGGTCAAAACTTGAACCGAAACTGAAATCGAAAATAGCGGTTCGGTTCGGTTTCATCTCGAGTTTTGTTGGGTTTTGAATCAGTTCAACCCGAAACCGAAATAAACCCTATCTTATCCTTTATATTTTCTTCTCATTTTCTCTGCCTCTATTTTATCTCTTTATTTTCTGACAGCCCCATCTTTCTATACTCCCAAATCATCTTTCAAAATCATCTTTGTATACTCCATTGTTCAATCATCAAATCAACGAAATCTCACAAACCATCTCCAATGTCTGTCTCAAAATCATCTTTCAATACTCCATTGTTAACCAAATCATACATACATATATGATCTTGAAGACAATATAAGATCTTGAAGACAGAGATTGGAGATGGATTGATGTTAGAAATAGTGGGTATTATCTCAAATGTTACTAATAGATCTTGAAGATCTTGGGAGTATGATGTCGAGACAGAGATTGGAGATGAGATAAAAGAGGGGATGAGATAAAAAGATGGGTTGAGATAAAAACAGTGGCTGAAGCTAAAAGAATATATAAAAAAAGCCACTAAAAATGAACTCGGGCCATATCGGGCTTAACTCGGTTTTAGTATCGAACCGACCCGAAACCGAAAAGTAGTAATTTCTGAAACCGATTACCGAACCGAATAGCTCGGTTTCGGGCTCGGTTAATTTGATTTTTTCAGTTCGGTCGGGTTCATTTGGTTTCGATCGGGCCTGCTCACCCCTAGAATACTAAAAAGTCTTCAGTATCGTAGTGGAGATCGACATCATTCAGTTTGGTATTGTCAAACCAAACTGAATTGAAAGCCCTTCTTCAGTCCTTGTTCTTCAGCAACTAGACCGCCTAGTATTTGAAGCGAAGACTCCTTTGTCTTCTAAGTTCACTGGAAGGGGAGTGCTGAACTTTCTTCAGCTATAAAGTCTTCAGTAGGAACTTTGTTCCTCTAGTCATCCTTCAGCAGACTGGCCTTACTGCTGAGCATGAAACACTTAGGGGGATTTTATATTCAAATATTAGAGTTGCTTCAAGGTCAGTAAATACCGACCCAACAATCTCCCCCTATTTGGATATACAAATAGCCTAAGTCTAATGTCAGTAGTAAGTGAGCATAACAACTTCTTCTTACTTGCACTGAACAATTAATAACTTAATAAACATCAGATAATCATTTATTCAATAACTATTACAAATTACAACAAGATCAATACAAATGACTATTCAATTCTCTTTAGGCCTAAGTTCTTCAATGATGGAAGTCTGAGTTAATAGATCTCAGTTTCTATGGTCCAATATAGCAAGCAAGCACATGGTGAAGGTTTTAGTAGCATCAGTAAGTCCTGGACCACCATGAAGAGAGTAAAAGATCCTTTGAACATTCGAGAGAAGTTCATTGTTCATTTCATCAAGATCACTTATCCCACAAAGTCTTGATGTTCTTGATGATTGAACATAATCATTCCCATTTTTGGTTCGTCCAGTACATGACCAGGGAGATGATTTTGAAACTAAACAAGGCCTTTGTATTTCTTTGTAGTTACAAAGATGTCACCAACTTCAGGTTGTATTAGATTTGCTCTTTTGTTCAGCTCCAGTATTGGATCTTGATCTTCCAGAGAAACTTGAGTGTTGATGTTCAGAAGTTCACCTAGTCTTTCATGATTTTTCATATAGTGCTCGATTCTGGTGCGAACTTCATCCCATCTCTTGGATTTTCTTTTCTCAATCATCACACTCATTTCCATCCATTCAGTGTAAGAAAGTTCTTTTCCTTGAAAGTTTTCAAGTATCTCACCAGTTTCATCACCCCTATAGAACTTGAGATTGATGTCGCCTTTGCTGGCCAACATGTCAACATTGGTGATTGGTGAGATATTTCTTCTGTTAAGCCTTGTTATACAAAACTTTTCATATAACACTTTCTTCTTGAAGACACTTTCTACTTCAACTTTTCCAATTTGTTCATACAAGCTTAGCTTCAGATCTCTTAGCTTTTCTTCTTGCTGAAGCTTGTATAGATTGTTAAGTTCTTCCTGAGTGGCCACTCCAGCACTGATCAAACGATCATTCATAGTAAGGTCTCCTTTGTTTTGGGTATAAAGGGAGGTGAACCACTATCAATTGTTTCCCCACTTATGGTCAGCCCTTGCATATGATCATCTTTGGCTGATGACTCCCCTTTACCCTTTGATGGGATCTTTTCAGTAACTGGTGACTCATAGACAATGGATTATTTCTAAGCCTTCTTTTGGGCATGTTTCTGAAAGAGCTGTTGGATTGTGTTTTTCTCCCCCTCAGCAGAAGAATGCCCAGTAGCTTCTGATGACCCACCAGCAGGGAAGAGGCCACAAAGATGATTAAGAGTGGTAGTTACCTTGGCCAACATTGTTGGAGCAGTTTCAAGGGATTGTAGCTTCTGCTGAACCTCATCAGATATGGTCAGCTTTTGTTTCTCCAGCAACGCCACTCTATCTTTGATCTTGGACACAGAATCACATAAGGTATTAACTTGGCCAGGAACTGGTGTGAATTCTGGTGGAAACTACATGGAAGCACCGTTGATAGAGTCCATTAGAGAGGACATCTCTTGCTTTAAGGAAGTGGTGGTGGCCACATCTTGGACTAAGGGCTTCAAAGTAGCAATGATGACATCCTTAATTTGTTCAGCAGAAGGAGGAGGTGGTCTTGCTTTAAGAGTTGAGATTTCATTGTCAACAAGCACCTTTTCTTCCTTCAGTCTGGCCACCTGCGATTGAAGAATCAACACTTGATTGGTTAATTCATTTACCTGCTCAGTTCTGGGGGAAGGTGGCTTTTGTATTGCATCAACAGGCTCTTCATCACTATCATCTAGATTGACTGGAATTCTTTCATTGAACCCACGTTCTTTCTCCAAATCATCTCCAGACATGCTGACAACAGACGTAGGCAAGTATCCCACCTTGGCTCCAGTGGTGAGATGCACTTCCTTGGGAATCTTTGGAGCATCATCATGAGTGTGTGGATCAGTTTCAAGCCCTTCACCACCAGGGTTGGTTTGACCCGATGAATACTGAGAAAGAGTCCCTGATAAGTTTAAATCAATGATAATGTTTTTGGTTCCTTCAATAGAACCATGTTGTGGGGGAGCTACACCACTAGAAGCAGATAGGCCAGGGTCAGCATCAGCTGTTGGATTTGCTGATACATTATTCCCTAATGTAGACTCAGAGTGACAAGTGATAGAAATTGGTAATGAAGTATGACTTGTATTCAGAATAAAAGTACTTACCAATGCTGACTCCACACTACTGAGCTGAGGGTGAGCTCCATCTTCACCCTTCTCTCCTAAAGTGTTGGAAATACGTTTTTACTTATTTAGAAAGGATCGGTCACTCCAATGATATTGGGCTCGTGATCCAATATAGCCCATATAGCCCACATGTAGGGTGGGCTATATAAACCCCCTCCTAGCATGTTAGGAGGGGTTGAACACTTACCATTTACCATATTTCATATTTCCTCTCTTTCTCTCCTTTCTCTCTCTTCTTTCTCTCTCTAAGTTCTTTCATTTCCCTTCCATCTCAATAGGTAAATCATACATGGCTAAATCCTAAGAAAACACGATCCTACAATTGGTATCAAGAGCTTTGGTTAATTCTTTAGATTTACGTTTTTTTTATCTATTGATTTGGTCATAAAAACCTTTTCTTTCTAAAAAATTTTTCTCGTTTCTTTTTGTTGTTGTTGTGTGTTTATCAAATTGATAAAAACATTTTTAATAATCACTGTATTCTAATTATCAGTTTGGTATCATCATTTCTCTCATCTATTGTCTATCAATTTTTTTTTTCTATCAGTTTTTTTTATCAGTTTTTTTAGTTATCAGTTTATCAAATTTTTAATATCAATTTTGATCACCTTTTGTCTCATGTCTATGTCATATAATTTTTCATATCACGATCACTTTTTTGTCTTATTTGAGTAGCAGTTCTGGTGTTCATCAAGACTCAAGGTTTGTACTTTGCGTTTTACTCACCCATCGGAAAGAACCAGGTTTGTACATCGATCGCAATAACCCTCGGGTTCTACTTTGCGATCACGTATTCCGATACCTTATTCCGACGTAGATTCCGATCGTACTGTACGATCGTGGATTGCGACGGTTTTTAAGGGACATTGTAACGAAACTCTGTCGAATTTTTTATCAAGACATTCCGATGGAAGTGTTTTGACGCATTGCGATGGAAGACACAATAAATATTGCGATGGGTTGTGAGTTTTTGAGTATTGTGATGAAGTTTTAAATATTGCGATGGAAGTGTGCTTGAATATTGCGATGGAAATTTCTTAATTTTTTTTAAAAACATTGCGATGGTTTGAATATTGACGCAAAACAAAAGGACTCAATCTTTCTTTAAAAAACTTCATAAAAGACTCCACAAAAAATCAGACAAGACCTACCCTCGTCTCGCCATTTTGACCCGAACACCAAACTCACACTCACTCTCAACTGTTACAACAACACTTCACTCGACTGACAACTCCACCGAGACAACCACAACTTGGACTCAACATTTAGACCAAACCAATCTCGACTCTAAACTCCAAAACAAACAGACCCATTCACTGTTGTAAAACAATCCCTCACCTTATTCCCTCGACTCCCTCGAACTCATTCCCTCGACTCCCTCGTCACGAACTCATTCTCACTCACACTCACAAGACCAAAACTTTACACACCACAACCTCTCGACTAAACCTCTCGAACATTTTAGACTCGACTAAACCTCTCGACTAAAACATTTTAGACTCTCGACCTCACAACCTCTCGAACGACTCTCGACCCACATCACCCCTAAAACATTTTAGACTCGACTTCACACACCTTTTTACAAAATCTCTCGACTCACGACTCGCGACTCACACAAGGCTCGAATATACTCGCTTTCAGACAGCATCAAAGCCTCGCCCTAGACTCAAACCAAACACAACCAAACTAATATCTTTTGGCAATTAAAACAAAAACCTGACTCGACAACAGATTATAACCACTCGACTAAACCATTCTCAACAAACCCAAAAACTAAACTCACCCTCACCCTTGACTACCTCACACACACTCAAAACCCAACACCCGTCTCTCTCACAACACCACTCGCACTCACAAACACACCCACAAACACTCGAATCTCGATACTGACCCAGAAAACAAAAATAGTCAAAAACACCTACCCGAGACCCATGCTAGGATCTTGAAGCGGAATTTTAGATCTTGTCTTCTCGTTCGTAAAGGGAGTTAAAGGAGATAGATGGAGTTTGGGATTTGAGCAGATCGGGATACATAGACGTGGGGTTTTGAGCAGATTTAAGTTTGGGATTTGGTGAAAGAACAGACGGAGGAAACAAGAGTTAATATGGGGGAGACAGTTTTGATTGAGGAGAGAGAGAGATAAAGGGGACTGAGAGGCTGGGAGATAAAGGGGTCGGATACAACGAGGATTTGATTTGAGCATTTAAATTATTCTTGGGCGGAGGAAACAAGGGTTGTATATGGGTTGACCAAAAGCCACGTTTCAAAATTGAAGTTATTTTTACTGCCACGTCTCAAAATTGAGATTTTGTTTTTTTTTGAGATTTTGTTTTCAAAATTGAAATTTTTTGATTGGGCCGAGTAGATTTTGGAATGATCGGGTTACTTTATTTTTTAGTTAAAGACTTTTTTTTTATTTTTTTTAGTTAAGTAAAATTTTTTATTAGCAATTTTTTTAGTTAAGGATTTTTTAGGTAAGGATTTTTTTAAGAAAATTACTTTCATTTTTTTTATTTTTTATTTTTTTGAGTTAAGTCAATTGTGTGTTTTCGTTTTTGGTACATCGTGTTGAGGCGGGTATTTCAAAAGAACTAAAGTGGTAAAATATTTGACGGCCCGATCATTATATTTATCGTTGCTTGGATTTATTCGTTGACAGGCTTTATTTTTAGAGTGAACTGAGTTTGATTTGGACTCCGGTTTGTTCACAACGTTTGAGCTGATAAAGAATTTATTGAGCCGAGCAATATCATCCCAAACGAGATATTTCATCGTTGAGAAAAGTGTGATCTCATCAATCGTGGA
Organism: Glebionis coronaria; assembly: GCA_025667525.1. Lineage (NCBI taxonomy): Eukaryota > Viridiplantae > Streptophyta > Magnoliopsida > Asterales > Asteraceae > Glebionis > Glebionis coronaria. The sequence continues at coordinate 247,450,901 of CM046874.1, forward strand.
TTTTTACATGTTTTTTACGGATCTTTCGAAGTTTCTTCGCGAACTGTAATATCCCGAAATCAACCACGACCACAATTCTTTTTCCTTCATCGACATTCAATGGAATTATTGAATTCGACTTTTCAATAGGGAGAACTGCAAAACGATACTAGAAGCAGTCACAAAAGAATGGATTCAGGAGGAAAGCAGGAAGCAAGCAGCCAATCAGGAAATTATGCAGAGCAGTCATGTGTCACAAATCTTCGTCTACTTCAATCTACATTGAATGAGATAATTAACAATCCTGATAAGTGCCCTATGCCTGCTTCTTTACCCAATTCTGCTTCTAGGATTAAAGAGTTCGAAACGATCATAGCTCAGCAATCAAAAGATCTTGAGGATGCCAAAATTGAATTTTCAAAGAAAACGGAGAAATTTGAAACATATTTTGAAAAACTTGAAAAGTCAAACGTTGTTCTTGAACGAAAATTAGATCAAACAGTTCTAGATTCTAAAGCTGAAAAGGATAATCTTTTGAAACAAATTAAGTTGCTTGAATCTAAGTTGGTATCCCAAGATGAATTGCTCAAAGAGAATGAGACTTTAAAGGCTCAAGTTCAAGAAAAGGTTTTTGCAATAGCAGCTCTGAAAAACGAGTTGAGGAAAACCAAAGGAACTAGTGTGGACACTATGCTTGAAAAACCATCAATCTTGGGGAAACCGCCTACAAATCAGTTCATTCGAAAACCGACTACATTTAGATCCGAGCGATCACAATCCTCGAGACCGCGGTTTGCCTCCCAAGTTGATATGGTTCATCTTTCTAGAACAGTCACTCCACTATCTAGGTCCAATGTGACTAAAACAGCTTTTGCAAGACCTAATCACATGATTGCCTCTAGTTTCCCTAGACATAGTCCAAAGAACACGTCTCGAACTAATTCAAATGACGTTCGCCATACATTTGATCTAAGGGAAGCTAAGCAAAAGATACAAGTAAGAGATAGGAATTTCAAACCTAGTCAGATGCCTCCTACTTTACCCAACACTGCTAACCGTAGCGTGTCACATCCTAGGAGCATCAATCAATCATCTAGGAATTCTAGATCTTACTCGGACATTAAATATGCTACTTGTAAAACATGTAGGAAATGTGTGTTTAAAGCCAATCATGATTCTTGTATCAAAAATTTACTTAATGAGGTGAACTCCCGTGCTAGACTTAAATCCCAGTGGGTTGCTAAAATCAAACTGATAGGTGTGAAAAACCCATCCTTTTTACCACTTAATTACAATAATAACCGAGCCAAAACGTGTATTTTATGTCATTTATGTCGGAATTATGCGTGGTTTGTGTTTTTGTTGTGATTTAGGACGAAAAGGTGAAAACTGGAGAAAACACGGCTTTCACGGGCTTTTATCGAAGAAAAAGACGAAAGATGAAGTCGAAAGATCAAGAGTGGAAAAAGAACGGAAGTCCAAGACCAATTCTGAAGATTTATCAAAGAAAAAGTCAAAAGACGGAAGTTTACAAAAAGCCGAAAAACTCAAGTCTAATTTATTGAAGATTACAAGACGAGTTTGGAGAAATCCCAGGACAAAGTCCAAGTATTAAGAAGATTAACTAAAGATTAAGAAGATCAAGGACTTAAGTGTGCAATTAAGGAAAAGAAGAAAGAGGGAGGAAGCTTCCTAAGCTCCTCCCTAATCTCCCTATAAATAGTTTTAGTGTTTTTATTTTTCAGTTGTTGGAGGCTTGACAAGCCTCCCTTCTACCATTTTTCATTCCATGTTCTTTACTTTTATGCACCTTAATCTTCATGTAACACACCTTTAATTTCCTTTTAATTCCAAGTAAGTTTACATTTAATTGTTATTAATCTTTACTTTATTGTTAATCTCCTTCTTCCTTTCTTGCTTAACTTGTTCTTAATTTTTGTGTTCATGTTCTTTAGTTTTCTTATTTTCAATCAAGTGGGTTTTGATTGATTTGGCTTTGTTTGTTAGTTTTGATGATTTGTTTTGATTGATTATTGTTAGTTGATGTTTATTGGTTGTTTTGGTTTAATCTTTGGGTTTGTTTTGGTTAGTTTTGATTAGATTCGTGTCCTATTGCTTTTAACTGTTCTTCGTGTTCTATGTTCACTGTACTTACCCAGAACTTTCCGAATAGGCTACTCAATTTTCCTTCTATACGGAATATTTTGGATATTCCGAATAGACTGTCTGTGTATTCTTCTATGCGGAATATTAGATATTCCGTATAGAATCCCTATTCGGAATATCTGGATATTCCGAATAGAGACCCTTACTCGGAATGTCTGATTATTCCGAATAGAGTTTTCTATTCGGAATATTAGATTATTCCGAATAGTGTCTTCTATTCGGAATGTTTAAATATTCCGAATAGCCCTTCTTTTCCGCATAAGCATCTTTTATTTATTTATTCCGAGTAGGGGACTTTTTCCGAGTAGTGTTTTTATTCCGTTTGGCACATTTTATTCCGCGTAGACATCCTTATTCGGAATATTTACTTTATTCCGAATAGAGTTTTTAGTTTTCAGTTTTAAGATTTATTTTTCCCCGCCTTTTCCCTTACTTGCACTTTTACTTGCTTTCCTTTTATTTCAAGTTTTAATTGGCACCATTTACTTTATTTGTCTTTTAAATTTCTCGACATTTATTTCCCGTCAAGTTTTAATCTTTCATTATTGTCTCCTTTTACCGTCTTTACTTTATCTTTAATTGTTCAAATCTTTATTTTTCTCTAGTTTTAGACAACGACAACCCTTTTTATTTCACCAAGAACAACTAATCTCGCACAATCAACCAGAGATCAATTCGAAGAGACACCGAGAAAACGAACTTTAATTGAAATAAAAATCTCTACATTAAAATGGCGCCGCTGCCGGCTCTTTTCGTGAAGATCGAAGGTTTTTTGTGAGTGACGCGTTGGATTTTGGGATCCGTTCACTTGTGAACGTTATTTTTCCTTTCAAAAAATTTTCAAAAATCCAAAAACATTTGAAAAATCATAAAAAGCATTTCTTTTTCAAAGTTTTGCACCAAAAATATTCTTCTTGCTTATCTATCTTTCTTTATGGATTTTTATGTCCATTGCGTCCGGTGTGGGAAACAATTATCTGGGAACAACTCCTGTCAATGGTGTACATGTGAGCGGTGCGGCAACGATATCGACAACACACATTTCGGATTTTGTCCATTGTGCAACTCGACTAATTCGTCCTTTTTGAACCCACCTCCTGTTCCCACGTGCAGCTATTGTGGAAGCGATTCTCATTGGCATATTTCGTGCCCGGTTCCATACCCGTATGATCACGGGCAAGAACCGGGGTACAATTATGACAATGATAATAGCTATCCACAAGATGCACTTGATTTTTCTCCATATCCGGTTTGCAACAACTGTGGGGGTCCTCACGATACCTATTTTTGTCAACCAATGAATTATTATGAGCAAAATCCGTGTCCTCAGTTTTCTTCACCTATGGATTATTATGAACCAAACCCGGTTTCTAATTCTTCTCAACCGATGAACAACTATGAGCCACAACCATGCTATAATTCGGGTTTTCAACACTATGAGCCCCCACATCACACCCTCAATCATCAATCCTCTCAGCAAAATAGTCTTGATCAACAATTCACTACTTTGAATGACATTCTAGAAAGTATAGCTCAACTTCGAGCTGACTTGCATCAGGAAAGGCAACCGTTGCTTGATGTGGACGAAACCTTGAAAACCACCGACACCTTTTTGAGCCAATTTAGTCGTTTTCCCTTCTTTTCTACACCAAAATGTTTAATTACAGCGTGGGATAGAATCGGTGAAATTGAACATACTCGGGGCAATGAACAACAAAAGTTGTTGCATGAGCTTCTTAAAGATGTGGAGGTTATAAAGGAAGAGCTAGCCGACTACGTCACTCCTAATTGGACTCGTCCCATCTATTATGATGATGACGATGACGATGATGTCTACACTTTCAACCAATCTTCTGAAGTTGCTGCTCCTACTGTCGATGTTCCTACTGTATCTACGGATCTAGATTCGTTGAATGAGCTTAGTGATGTTGTTCTCGACAAAGTATTGGATGATGAGGTTTGTGACTTACCTGCTATGGAGCCTGAGGACGACATTGCTCTTACAGAAGAGGTCGATCCTAGTGATGACGATTCTTCTCTCTGCTATGAGAATTTCACTTTTGAAATTTCTCAATCTCCACCGGGAGATGCGGGTGATGACGATTTATTCTCTCCGGTTTACGAGAAGTTCACCGATGAACATGATCTTGTGGATGAGGTGGAAGACGTGCTTCTTCGCGATAGATTACGGAAAGTGCACCTTCTTATTGCTCAAATCAAAGAGTTGACTTCTCCTGCTATTTCCAAGCCTTTACCTCCATCTACTCCTACCGTTGAAGATAATGACCCATTGCTGGAAGAAATCGACATTCACTCCATGCCTCCAGGTATTGATGACAATGACATGGAGGGGGACATTATTTTTGATAATCTGCTGCAGGAAAGTATTGACCCAAGTCCCCCTCCCGAGCACCTTTCATCCATTCCGTTAGAAACCATCACGGAGGATGAGTGCTTTGACCCGGGAGGTGATATTGATTATGCTATCATTGATGCCATCACGGCTTTGCCAAATGCTCAGCCTCCATTGTCTTTGGGGGATGACAATGTGCTTACTATACCCAACCCACCTCCCGTGGATCTTGAATTCACATACTATACGTATGTTGAAAGGACCTTTCTCCCTTTCAAGACTTATCCCCCCGCCTCTCCTTTGTTGATATCAACCGGGAACGAGGACAAGGTCTTTGATCCCGGTATCACATTTGAGGCTTCCCCATGGACTATTTAATTCGGGGACGAGTCAGGCTCGTGACTCGGTTAACAAAAACAAGCGCTTTTTGGGAGGCAACCCAATTATCTATCTATTTTCACCATAAGTGTAGGGGGAGCCCCGTGGTGTTTCTTGCTTTCTTTCCTATCATTGCAGGGATTCGAGCTTCAAAGACACACTCTTGATGACTTTTGACGAACCGTGATTCCGTGTTCTACTTCTTCCCGGTTCTATTCTAAACTCTTTTTGATTCCCTATTTCATATTTTCTCAATATTAAAATAGGAATCTCTTCAGTTGTCTCTTCCTTAGCGAAATTTAAACAACGTGCACAATGTCCTAAGTGTAGGGGAGTTTACCCCCACATGCTTAAACATTGAGGACAATGTTTATATTAAGTGTAGGGGGACTTCTATCGAAGTTAAGTGGCCTTTTCCTTGTATTTGTTCTCATTTTAACCGAAAAATCAATTTTTTCGACATTTTTCAAAAATTTTAATCTATTTTGGCCTAGTTGTAGTTCCCATTATTTTTGCTATTTTTCTCTTATTTAATAAAATGGATTTAACAAGTTTAGTTATCTTAGATATATTAGGCCCGTTGTGAATATTTGACTCAACCCGAGTTTACTTATCCAAGTTCACTCTAGCTAGTATCCTTAACCATGTAGACCTTAATTGGTTTATTAGGCTAAGCATCTACGAGTCTCATTACTTGAGATTTTAAATTGTGGAGGACGAGAAATGATAGAGTCAATTATAAGTCGGTATTCTTGCGTAAGCTCACTTGGTGTAATTATTTGCCTATTCTCCCATCACTTGCTAATAATTTATCTGCAATAAGTAAGGTCGTACGATTTGAAAAGTTACTTAGCTTCTAGCCCAAGATCGTTTAAAAGTTGCTCGGTAATGATAAGAGTTCATAGCCAAGGCATAACTTATGAAGCGGGGCGCGAAGATTGGCGAGTCCGAAAAGGCCCTAACAAGGCATGAGGATTCAAGTTTATTGCTGAAGATCCAAAGTGATGTGAAAAGCATTATTCCTAAAGTCAATATGAAGGATCAAGACTCACGACGAAAAGCAATCAACTCCCATAAAGATCATGGAGAAGTCTATCCGAAAAGACCCTAATAAGGTATGAGGATAAATAGATCCAAGTCCGAAAAGGAGGCGGATCGTTGTATCTCAAAATCCCAATTAGAGATTGAAGAAATAATCATGAAGTCGTGGTCAACAAAGTTGGAGTACCCCTCAAAAGTCTCCAAGTGAAGAAACTCTATTATGATGAGAAGACCATTATCTCAAGAACGTCTCTCGAAGATATGAAGTATGAAGTACATGCCAAATATCGGCCCGAGAAAGGTCTCAAATCGTGAACCAAGTTATGCCAAGATATGAACTTTTTGATATCCCGAGAAGCAGTTTTAAGAGATTTTGTCCTTTAGCTAACTATTGATCAAATCGTCCTACTTTGCTTTCAGCCTTAATAAACTATCGAAATAAGTCCAAAAATGCATCTTCATGATCATTCTAAGACAAAAATAAAATATAAGAGATACAACTAGGAATAAGGGAGTTTAAGCATTTAATTAAGCCATGTGTGTAAGTGTTTGATTTACTAACTTATAATAACAATGATCTTGTTTTTAAGCTTGGCATGGGGAACGTGAAACTTGAGGGTGATAAACATTCATGACACACAAGCCCTAATGTAAGTCTTAGATTTCTTTACATGTTTCTTCCTTGTTGCATCTTGTTATTTTCTATCTTTTTGATTTTCCTTAGTTGTTTAATAAAGGCCAAGATAGGTTGATTATGATGGAAAGTGTAAACCTTGCTTTATCACTAAGCATTGCATGAGGACATTGCAATGGTTAAGTGTAGGGGATTTGATAGGTGTGAAAACACCCATCCTTTTTACCACTTAATTACAATAATAACCGAGCCAAAACGTGTATTTTATGTCATTTATGTCGGAATTATGCGTGGTTTGTGTTTTTGTTGTGATTTAGGACGAAAAGGTGAAAACTGGAGAAAACACGGCTTTCACGGGATTTTATCGAAGAAAAAGACGAAAGATGAAGTCGAAAGATCAAGAGTGGAAAAAGAACGGAATTCCAAGACCAATTCTGAAGATTTCTCAAAGAAAAAGTCAAAAGACGGAAGTTTACAAAAAGCCGAAAAACTCAAGTCTAATTTATTGAAGATTACAAGACGAGTTTGGAGAAATCCCAAGACAAAGTCCAAGTATTAAGAAGATTAACTAAAGATTAAGAAGATCAAGGACTTAAGTGTGCAATTAAGGAAAAGAAGAAAGAGGGAGGAAGCTTCCTAAGCTCCTCCCTAATCTCCCTATAAATAGTTTTAGTGTTTTCATTTTTCAGTTGTTGGAGGCTTGACAAGCCTCCCTTCCACCATTTTTCATTCCATGTTCTTTACTTTTATGCACCTTAATCTTCATGTAACACACCTTTAATTTCCTTTTAATTCCAAGTAAGTTTACATTTAATTGTTATTAATCTTTACTTTATTGTTAATCTCCTTCTTCCTTTCTTGCTTAACTTGTTCTTAATTTTTGTGTTCATGTTCTTTAGTTTTCTTATTTTCAATCAAGAGGGTTTTGATTGATTTGGCTTTGTTTGTTAGTTTTGATGATTTGTTTTGATTGATTATTGTTAGTTGATGTTTATTGGTTGTTTTGGTTTAATCTTTGGGTTTGTTTTGGTTAGTTTTGATTAGATTCGTGTCCTATTGCTTTTAACTGTTCTTCGTGTTCTATGTTCACTGTACTTACCCAGAACTTTCCGAATAGGCTGCTCAATTTTCCTTCTATGCGGAATATTTTGGATATTCCGAATAGACTGTCTGTGTATTCTTCTATGCGGAATATTAGATATTCCGTATAGAATCCCTATTCGGAATATCTGGATATTCCGAATAGAGACCCTTACTCGGAATGTCTGATTATTCCGAATAGAGTTTTCTATTCGGAATATTAGATTATTCCGAATAGTGTCTTCTATTCGGAATGTTTAAATATTCCGAATAGCCCTTCTTTTCCGCATAAGCATCTTTTATTTATTTATTCCGAGTAGGGGACTTTTTCCGAGTAGTGTTTTTATTCCGTTTGGCACATTTTATTCCGTGTAGACATCCTTATTCAGAATATTTACTTTATTCCGAATAGAGTTTTTAGTTTTCAGTTTTAAGATTTATTTTTCCCCGCCTTTTCCCTTACTTGCACTTTTACTTGCTTTCCTTTTATTTCAAGTTTTAATTGGCACCATTTACTTTATTTGTCTTTTAAATTTCTCGACATTTATTTCCCGTCAAGTTTTAATCTTTCATTATTGTCTCCTTTTACCGTCTTTACTTTATCTTTAATTGTTCAAATCTTTATTTTTCTCTAGTTTTAGACAACGACAACCCTTTTTATTTCACCAAGAACAACTAATCTCGCACAATCAACCAGAGATCAATTCGAAGAGACACCGAGAAAACGAACTTTAATTGAAATAAAAATCTCTACATTACAAACCCATTGGTAAAATGTGGCGCCCCACTGGTAGAACTTTTACTATTGTAGGAAACGAGTGCCCTTTAACTAGGATAGTCTCTGATTCTACTAAGACTACTAAGGAGGAAATTGAAAAGGAGGATACATCACTTAAGCCTGAACTTAAGGTTTTCTATAAAAGGAAACGTTTACCAGCTAAAACAAGTGAATCATCTCCTCAGAACACCTCTAGCACAAGAAAAGAAAACTGTGAACCCCCACTTGCTTCTAAGATAGATATCGCTAACCCATATCAAAGCATGCAAATTCTTAATGAGAATGCAGGTACCAAAGAGGATGTTCCAAAAGAACGAAGCGGTCCAATCATTGTATACCATTCAATTAAGGACATTCTCAGAGTTTGGTTGCTGAAGAAGCTGATATCTGAGAAACAAGTGTCTCAGGGGATTTACAGTTAAGCTTACAGCGTGTATAGGACTTACAGTCACATAACAGACGGTAACTCGCCCTCAAAAGACAGGAAAGTTCATCCCGATGATGACTTATCCTCAAAACGAGAAATTAAATTTTCTCGGACACGAGCTTCCGTTAAAACTATTCAAAGGTTTTAAGCTCGTGTAAAAGGACTTACAGTCACATAACAGACTGTAACTCGCCCTCAAAAGACAGGAAAGTTCATCCCGATGATGACTTATCCTCAAAACGAGAAATTAAATTTTCTCAGACACGAGCTTCCGTTAAAACTATTCAAAGGTTTTAAGCTCGTGTAAAAGGACTTACAGTCACATAACTGACTGTAACTCGCCCTCAAAAGACAGGAAAGTTCATCCCGATGATGACTTATCCTCAAAACGAGAAATTAAATTTTCTCGGACACGAGCTTCCGTTAAAACTATTCAAAGGTTTTAAGCTCGTGTAAAAGGACTTATAGTCACATCACAGACTGTAACTCGATCTTCAAAGAAAGGAAAGTTTATCGCCGATGATAAACTTAACCTAACAACGAGAAATTAATTTTTCTCGGGCATGAGCTTATATCAAAAACATTCCAAGTTTTTAAGCTCATGCACTTTGGCTCCTCGTTAAATGACAGACGATGACCCGGACTTCAGAGACAGGGAAGTTTATCTACGCAACGATAACTTACCCTCTTAACAAGAAATTAAGTTTTCTTGGACACGAGCTTATCCTAAAACCATTCAAAGGTTTTAAGCTCGTGTATAAGGCTCATCATTGAATATCAGATGATGACCCGATCTTCAAATACAGGAAAGTTTATCGCCGATGATAAACTTATCCTCATTAACGAGAAATTAAATTTTTCTCGGACACGAGCTTACATTAAAACCATTCAAAGGTTTTTAGCTCGTGTACATGGCTCCTCGTTAAATGACAGACGATGACCCAGACTTCAGAGACAAGTAAGTTTATCTACGCAACGATAACTTACCCTCTTAACGAGAAATTAAGTTTTCTTAGACACGAGCTTATCCTAAAACCATTCAAAGGTTTTAAGCTCGTGTATATGGTTCATTGTTAAATATCAGACGATGACCCGATCTTCAGAGAAAGGAAAGTTTATCACCGATGATAAACTTATCCTCACAACGAGAAATTAATTTTTCTCGGGCATGAGCTAATAATAAAAACATTCAAAGTTTTTAAGCTCATGCACAATGACTTACAATTAAATATCAGACTGTAACTCGGACTTTAATTTTAGCAAAGCTTATCTTTAATGATAACTTTTCCTCGTAACGGGAAATTAATTTTTTCTTGATCATGAGCTTGTAGTAAAACATTCCAGGTTTTAAGCGCAGAAAGGAAAGTGTATCTTTTAAATAAGAGAACTTTTCCTCATAACGGGAAAGTCATCTTTCTCGGTCATGAGCTTTACGTTAAAACATTCAAAGTTTTTCAAGCTCATGAAAACGACTTCTAAGTAAATGTCAACTTAGGACTCGTTCTTCAGTTAAAAGGAAAGTTTATCACCGATGATAAACTTATCCAACAACGAGAAGTTTACAACTTCTCGGACTTGAGCTCGTTTTGTAAGATATTCAACATCTTAAGCTCAAGTAATTGGTTTTCAAAACATTGAACACAATTTTTCGAGAATTTCTCAAAAAGGTTTTTCTAAATCTTTCAAAATTGTGTGTTCAAAAAATGTTTTGATAAAAAGAGCATGTCTTCTGGAATCGATAATATTTACGATACTAGAAATGTCATTCAATAATGACACGGGGTTGTAAATAAATTTCGAGCAGAAGTTCAAATGTTTTAAAACATGCTCAAAATGGTTTGCTATTATTTCAGATAGTAACCCGCTTTTCATACTCAAGTCAAGCATTTCACCGGAAAGCTTTGACTCAACAACGGGAATTAATTTTCTCGGGCATGGTTTATTTTATAACCATGTAAGGGATTGTGTTTACGTAATAACACAATCTAACACGAATATATGTACATGTTAGTGCATTTATTTGTTAAAACAAGAGAAATCTTGTTTTTATGAAGTTATCATCTCCACCAACCGTAGCAATTTACATTTGATATCTACATACTCGACGATGCGACTACTCAAACGGTGACTACAGCTCTTTCAAAAGAACACGGGTCAACAATTGAGGGGGAGCAATTGTCCAACATTTAGAATCATTGACGCTGAAAGTGCCAAGTTCACATGTTGGTGTCAAGACAACGATATCAATAAAATGGAGTCAACAGATAACTTCAGACGTGATGAGGCGACCAACATTCGTGAACAAGAACCATGTGCTTCTTTCATATGGTGTTCTCCATCATTCAGGTCCAACCTCATAAATCGCAAATCTTGTGAATACATTATCATATATGATCTTTGCACGTGTTAAATACCTTACACTTGTGTTTAAAAGGTATTTAATTTACGTTTCAGCACACCCTCATTAATCTGAGGGGGAGCTTGTGTAATTCATGAAGATAATTGGATTTGTATTTTTCTTCCCAAATCTTCTAAAAATACTATTAAATCAATTGATATTAAAAACATCGATTGGGTTAATATTTTTAATATGGGGGAGAAAATGTGATTTAATATGGGATGTGATTAATCATAAATGGTTTGACTTAACGTGATAGCTCATCCCGACATGTGCGAAATGTTTTCGGATATCGTGGCATATGTTAAGGGGGAGAAAAATGGATTTGCACTTCAAAATGAATTTCATGGTGACATATAATTACCCAAAACATCTCTATTCACGACGGTGAAGATTATGGTGACATAAGGATGGTAGGATAGGTTAAAGTCCAATGATTCCTCTAGAACCGGAGGAATCTTCCCAAGGACATTCCATAGCTAGAAATAGTAGTCCTTAGGAAAGATGGAGAAAGATTGTGAACGTAGCTGAATGCCGACCAAGTACTTAAGTTAGCACTAGAACAATTACAACAAGGTGCTAGTGATGATGTATTGGTAAGCGTTGAAGGGGTTGAAGAATGAAAAATAATTGTAAAGATAAAGGGTGTAAAGAAAGAAGCCCTCCTTACAACTTAGGCAGAAACCGGGTCAATACATATGCTATTAGATCATTGTTTAATGATTCTTGATATTGAAGACATACATCATGGACCCAGTGATGCAAGGCACAACCCATCCCAGCTAACTCAGATATCTCTTAAAAGATATTTGTTTTAATCACACGGAGACAACACATTATCTATTGATTTATTCACTCCGAATAAATTGGTATTGAAATGGTGGCACTCCTCTCCAGCCTCCGATCACTAAAAATCCAAAATGCACGATTGAGTCTAGAGCCATTTGAGATCATCAAATATCTCATTAGGACACACTTTCATATTTCCTTGCTTCTTCACACACTGTGAAAAGTAAGAAAGATCTTAAGAGTCCTACGCATAATCTTCATGATCTTGCCTGAACATCCGAGTAATACGAAATTATTTACAATGAAGATGGAAATCCTTCTTGAGCGAATATCAAAAAGCTCATGGTAGGTGACTTGTGCGATTCTTTATGAATCAAACTTGTGATAACTAGAAAGCAACAGTGGTTTAATTCTTAAATGAATTTAAACACGTTCCAGGCCTCTACGCAATATCTTAGTGATCTTGCCAGAACACTCAGAGTGATACCTTAGTGTTCACAATGATGAGTGGAAATCCTTTTAGTGTTAACCTCAAACAGCACTTGGTAGGTAACTTGCAAGATTCTATATGAATCAAGCTTGTGACAACTGGAAAGCAACGATGGTGCGGTTCTTAATTAAATTTCACTTGTTCCAGGAACATGAATTGACGGCTTCAAATCATGCGGATATTATTATCCAAATGATTCAATCTTTACTTCGCAGTCAGCTTTGGACGGTCGAGTAAAGAGAACGGGTTTACCCGCGAAATCTTGTCAAGGAGGTTCTTTATTGAAACTACCTGCCACAAGTACGATATTTAATATCGTCCAACGGTCTTCATAGACCGGAGGTAAAATGCTACCGAATTAGAATGAAATGTTCAAGGCCATTTCATCCGTGTATATGGTTTGTTGCTAACTGTCTTATGCAGCGTAACATGAAGGTGGCATTGCGGTGTATAATCCAGAAGAATTCGTCACCACATGCTTATACTGCATACACTCAGTACTTCAACGAATTCAAGAAAGTCTGAAGGTCAAGTCTTCCGCTGTATCAAACTCTGAAGCTTTCAAGAATTATAAAGGTATAAGTATGTGGAACATGAAGTCACGAAGAGGCGAATATCACAAGTGATGAATGCACAAGGTCAAGGCAAGGAAACATGCTCAAGGCTAAAGTCAAAGATCACATCAAGTATATTCACAAGAACAAGATCGAAGACTCAAGCATAGTATGCTAGGTTTAAGATTTTGTAAAATGGTGTGACCTCCCTTTGGGGGAGATTGTTGGAAATACGTTTTTCCAAGGAAAGTCTCTGTCACATCATTATTAGCATAGATCACGAGCTATAGACTATTTAGGACATTGTAACTTGGAGTGACCTCCCTTTGGGGGAGATTGTTGGAAATACGTTTTTACGTATTTAAAAAGGATCGGTCACTCCAATGATATTGGGCTCGTGATCTAATATAGCCCATATAGCCCACATGTAGGGTGGGCTATATAAACCCCCCTCCTAGCATGTTAGGAGGGGTTGAACACTTACCATTTATCATATTTCATATTTCCTCTCTTTCTCTCCTTTCTCTCTCTTCTTTCTCTCTCTAAGTTCTTTCATTTCCCTTCCATCTCAATAGGTAAATCATACATGGCTAAATCCTAAGAAAACACGATCCTACATAAAGAAGTTGAGAGATGGGTTGCTTGTTGGACCTCTTTATGCATATCACCTCCAACAGAGACTGAAGGTGATGGCTGGCTGGGGTTCTTGTCCTTGGTCATGGACTTGGTCTTCTTCAAAGCATGGCCTTCGGATTCATCATCAATCTTCTTTGAGGAAGATTATGTGAGGGTTTTCCTCTTTCTGGACTCACGTCTAACCTTCTTGGTATTAATTGATGTTTGCTTCTGACGAGGTCCAGATGAAGCTCCAGGCTTTTTGCCTCGTAGATCCCCTTCTCCAGTTGGAGAAGTGTCTTTGGGAGCTTTGTACACTACTGGACCATCTGCTGAGCAGATGTCCAGCATGGGTTGTGTAAGAGGAGGATCAATGGTGCTGAGTGAAATGTTCTAGCGAGTGATATCAAAGGGCTTAAAAAATAGTTTCTCTCCTTTGATTTTTGAAAAGTCATTTCCAAGATGGTCATCAAAGAGGAGAGATATAAACCTGGTGTACACAACGTTTTTCTCTCTAGTCTTTTTCTCCAGTTTCCCATGGAGATCTTCAAAAATAAGCCTCCCAAAATCAGCTTTGACACCCTTGGCCAGACAGTATAAAATAATAGCATCCTTTTGATTGATCTGGTCAAGGCCTCCCGTTCCCCCCCCCCCCCAAACATTCAATGAGAATGGTCATCAACAATTTCCATCTTGGTGGCAAAGAACTTCTTTTTAACCCCCCTTTTTCAGTAATTTCTTCAGTATACCCAATCTCTTTAAAGAAATTTTTTACAACCATAAAATCATCAGGTACTGCTTCATACTCATTAGGGTTTTCCAAATAATCTAACCCCAAAACTTTTCGAAATAACTTTAACCAAAATCTACCATGAATCCTAATCGTGGTAGAATCGAACTCAATGGACTTCCTGTTATTAGAAGCCTCTGCTGTAAACCAAAATTCTTTTAGCACATTTAGAAACATCATACCAGGATCCTCAAATAAAGCATACCTTAAAACACTTTTGGATAGATAAGTCAAAACTTGTTCCCTAGGAACAGACTTAATGGATTCAGGTTTGAGCAAGGTGATGTTGTTGGGTTTAAAGATGATATCCTCAATGGGATAGTTAACATGAGTGGATGGTTTAAGGGTGATTTTGGCAATCTTGGGGGTGGAAGATGATTCAACCATTGATGTTTCTGTGTGTGTTTTGAAAGAGAGAGAGTTTGTGTGTGTTTTTGAATGAAAAGATTTGTAAGCGTGGAATGAAATCCAATTGTTAGGGATTATATAAAAACTTTAACTGTTTTGTAAAAAGTTTTTACAACCATTTGAAAAAATTATAAATCTTTTAGGGTTTCTTTTAAACATTTAGCACAAACTTTCTCATTAATGTTCTGCAAAAAGGTATGATTTTCTGTTGCTTTGAACAGTGAAACGCCCCATGTGTCAGGGAGTTGTCGACTGTGGATGGAGACGTTTGAAATTTCCTTAATTAACAAATGACACCTTTTTGAAAGAATGTTTGTTTTATTCACAAGAAATTTAATGCCATTAACTCTTTTGAATCACATGATTGATAGGTTTTAAATGCAGTTGCTCAGATATGCTGAAGCTGATGGCAATACTTGTGAGCTTCAATGCGTCAGATGAGTCGACAAAACCCATATACATGTTCACATAAGTGAACAAGACATATGACATTGCACGCTCCTCTACTCAGGCCTAGCTACTCAGTTGTATTTAAAAATTTGTTCAGCATTGCTGAAGGAACCTTTGATGACTGGTGATTATTTGTTCAGCTTCAGTGAGTCAGATAAGACGACAAAACATCATATACACAATCACATAAAGTTAAATAGACACATGACATTGCACACTCCTTTACTCAGACAATTCTACTAAACAATAATCAAAATCTTTTATGAAATGCTGAACCTTCAAGCTTCTTCAGTGAATGCTGAAGGTTCAGGTTTTGTATCATCAATGTTCAGCATACCAAGCTCCATTATCAATCTTTTGAAAGTTGGTTCATCTAATGGTTTGGTGAAGATACCATCCAATTGGTATTGAGTGGGGATAAAATGTAATTCAATGTCCCCTTTCACAATGTGATCTCTGATAAAGTGATATCTGATATCAATGTGTTTTGTTCTTGAGTGGAGGACTGGATTATTGGATATTGCAATAGCACTAGTGTTATCACAAAAGATTGGTACCTTTTCATATTCTATGTCATAATCAGCCAGTTGGCTTTTCATCCAAAGAACATTGGCACAACATCCAGCAGTTGCCACATATTCAGCTTCTGCTGAAGACATGGCAACTGTTTGTTGCTTTTAGCACTCCAACACACAAGTTTTCCACCTAGCAATTGGCAGGCACCAGAAGTGCTTTTTCTATCCAAATTGCATTCAGCATAGTCAGAATCTGAATACCCCTTTAGATCAAATCCTGAGGATTTGGGGTACCAAAGACCTAGACTTGGTGTACCTTTTAGGTATCTGAAGATTCTCTTTACAGCAGTAAGGTGTGATTCCTTTGGATCTGCTTGGTATCTTGCACAAAGGCATGTAGAGAATTGAATGTCAGGCCTGCTTGTAGTTAAGTACATGAGTGACCTAATCATACCTCTATATTGAGTCTCATTGACTGATTGTCCATTGAGATCAGGTCCTAAGTTGTTAGGGGGTACCATTGGAGTCTTTACTGAAGCACAATTGATATCATACTTCTTCAGCAGATCCTTGACATATTTTTCTTGATTGATGGAGATGCCTTGGTCAGATTGTTTAATCTGAAGACCAAGGAAGTATGTGAGTTCTCCCATCATCCTCATCTCAAACTTGCTGGTCATAAGCTTAGCAAATTGTTTGCAAAGTTTCAAGCTTGTAAAACCTAAGATTATGTCATCCACATAAATGTGTACCAGAATGGTGTCAGTTTTAGATTTATAGATAAACAAGGTGCTATCTATTTTTCCTCTGACAAATTTATGTTCAATGATAAATGTTGAGAGAGTTTCATACCATGCTCTTGGAGCTTGCTTTAGTCCATACAAAGCTTTGTAAAGCTTGTAGACATGATTTGGGTATTTACTACTCTCAAAGCTAGGAGGCTGAGTAACATAAACTTCTTCTTTTAGGTTACCATTTAGGAATGCACGTTTGACATCCATTTGGTAGATGATGAAGTTCATGTAAGTGGCATATGCAAGGAAGATTCGTATGGCTTCCATACGTGAAACTGGAGCAAAGGTTTGATCAAAATCAACACCAGGCTCTTGATTGAATCCTTGAGACACCAGCCTAGCTTTATTTTTGGTCACTGCATTGGTTTCATCTCTTTTGAGCTTGTAAACCCATTTGGTGTCAGTGGTTGATTTACCATATGGAAGAGGAACCAATTTCCAGACTTTTTTCTTTCAAATTGATTGAGTTCCTCTTGCATGGCATCCACCCATCCAGGGTGAGTGAGTGCTTCAGAAACCTTTGTAGGTTTAATTTCTTAGTGAAAATCTGCATAGAGGCATTCTCCAGATGAAGCAACACTCAGTTTCTTTTCCATAGATCTAGTGACTCTACCTTCACCACGATTACCTATTATGTTCACCAGCTGTATGTAACTATTTTGAGTCCAAGATTTTTTTGGAGCTGGAGAATAGGTACTGGTATCATGATTAGAGCTAGAGCTTGGAAGTCCATGACATGGACTTGGACTTGGAATGTCTGTAGTGTCTAATGAAGTATATTCAGTGGACAAGGGTTCAATCATTAGATGGTTTCCTTCTTGGTCAGAAGCAACATATCCAAGACCTAATTCCCTATAGATGATAGGAGAGCTTTGAGCAAGTGGCTCAGATTGTTCCTCAACAGCTGCATATGATTGATAATTATGATCATGTGTGTCAGCATGCTGATTGTTTTGAGACTGACCATTTTGGTCATTAGTATTGCCTTGCTGATTATTTTGATCATTTTGAGATTGATCATTATTTGATTGACAGCCATCGGTATGTGATACTGAAGGATTTCCTTTTGTAGGACTTGTCATATCTTCAAATGGATCAATATGAGGGACTGAGTTGCTTGTTTGATATTTTTGAGAAGGCTCATTGATGAGACCGCAATTATACATGGTCTCATCATCCAAAACGAGCTTAAAACGATTAAATATATCATAAAATACCGAAATATACTTGTATTCGTATGTTGTGTATTTTAGGTATGGATATTAAGAAAAAGACAAAAAGATCACAAGAAACGAAGAGAAACGAACACGGGAAACGAAGCTGCACAATAAACCGAACCCGAATGATGAATTTCTAAAAATACCCTTGAAGAATTGAAGATTGTCAAGTTTGGTCCTTCAAGTTTGAAGACTTGTCATTTTATACCCTTATAAAATTTTAAAATTACATTGTGGTCCATAAAATGTCAAGAGTTTACATATTTGGTCCTTGAAGAATCAAGTCATACAAGAAACCGTAGCCGGAATTGTACTTAACGAAGCAAAACGGGCATTTTCGGATCGACTCGACAAAGTTCATAAAGTTTATCAAGAAGAGACGAAGTCAAAGTCAAACCGAAAACTCGAAAATGAAATGGGCATGAAAAACCGATCCCGAATCCCAAAATAATATTTTACGGACCAACCCGCACCTGTTTATCGGGTCGAGTCGGCCCGTATTAATATTATTATAAAACAAATCAAAACTCCCTTTTTGTTACTACAATTCGTGTAGTATTATCCCACCAAGCCTAATTCAACTTTTTTTTTCGTTTGTAAACAAAGCCCATGGCCTCACACCCTCAGCCCATTACCTTATTATTACTTTTTACCAACGTTTTTATGAAGAAGAAAATTAGGGGACAGTTGTCCATTTATTTTCCAGTATCAAGATAAACCAAAAGGGATTAGGGTTCATCACTTTCAACAACCACCATTAAACCCTAATCTAAAATTTGATCCAATCCTCATCACTATCTCCCATGGACCCACCTCATTGGTCCCCTACACCAAAGCTGAGAAGAAAACAAAAACTGCCAGAGGGATGAACGGATTTGATCTAATAACGTGTTGGACACAATATTTGATGGCTAGGATGCCTTTTCAACAGTCAACAACAACATTCATCACATGGCAACCAAAAACAAGCCAAGAACAATTTTCAAAAATCAGCATATTCGGATTTTGATCCGAATATTTCAAGGGCTTTTTTGGGATTCAGCACTTAGGGTTTCTTTATTCTAGACTCTTCTCATTAATGCTATATAAGGAGGCCCAACTTGTGGAGCACCCCTTTTTTGTCTCAGATTCTTTTAGAAATATCTTGTAATGTTTTTTTATGAAATGAAAGTTGGTTTTGAAAATCTCAGAGTACCTTTTGTTATTTAAGTTTTATGAGTTCAAGTCTCTTATTTTATATCATGTTTGAAGAAAAGAAAAAGTTTTTTAAGTAAAATTCAGTTTGTTAATCTCTGTTACTGTTCACGTTTGTTATTCTTAGCAGGGTCATATTGAACGCTGGTGCTTGTTACGCTAGCACCTCAGCTCAACATTCGAGGGCGTGGAGTACGCTCTCGAGGTTTGTCTAAGTTATTTTTATATATATATATTTTTGAAAAAACTGCTAGTGTGTAAGGTTTTGGGAGTTGCTGTTCTTAATTGCTGATTAGTGTTTATTTGCTAGTTGTTTGTAATTTGTGATTATTCTTGTGCGTTTGTTTAAAGCTGCCTAATGTCATGATACTTGATTGAGGCTGTGAGAAATTCTTCTTGTGGAAAATCTTGTCCAACAGAAATTCTTAACAGTAGGTTATTTGGGGTAGCTTTTGTGTTTTAAGTTTTGAGAATCGAGTAAGTTTGTTAGTAATAGGCTACCTTTTGGTTTTAATAAAACAGAAATAGGGTGCTTGCTTGCGTTTTGCCTATGGAAATTAACTCCAATTTGAAGAGTGAGTGGGGACATTTGTAAGTTTATATTTGTGATTTGTGTTAGTTATATGCCTGAGTATTCAAAGTAAAAGCAAAGAAATAGAATCAAAAAGTGAAAATTAAACAAGAAAAAAAGGGTAATTTGAGGCGTGTTGTTTGTTACCAACTTTGCAAACAAAGGGTACAGAATCTGGGCGTAATATGTGCTTATGAATCGTGTTTTTGATTTGTGTTTGGTGAATGTGTTCTAGTCTTGATTTGTCCACTGTCAATCCATAAGCTAAACAGAGAAACCAAGTGACTAAAAAGGTCTTAGATCTGCTTTTTTCGGGTGTATTTTGTTCTTGTTTGTAGCTTAGTTGTGTTTTGCCATCGAAAAAAGTTGCTCACTGCCTGCCCTACTGTATCATAGCAAGCATAGTAATAGAAAACAAATAGAAAAAAATAGAGAACACTTAATAAGAACCTTGAAGTTTCTGTTTATCTAGCAATAGTATAACTTGAATTCGTGTTATTGTTTTTTTTGGTTATTTGAGTAACCGAGAAATTTAGTGCCTGCCGTTTGATTGATTAGTTGATTACTGTATGCTAAATTGGTGTGTGTTATTGTTTGATCCTGAGTCACTTGTTAGTGTGATTTAGCTCTTAGCCAACTGCTAACATTTGGGGGGTTCCCTTGTTCCAAAAGAAAACAAAGAAAACAAAGAAAAAACTCACAAAAAGAAGTAGAGTAGCAGGTGGGGTTCGACCTCTTGACATTGAACACAAAGCAGACGCAACACACGCTCTATCCACCATCTGCTCTATACGAGCCTTTTGTAATTACTTCATTCGAAGGCGTTCTCTTCACGTGATCGTTTTCATTCCTTTAGGCTTCTTTAATCAAGAGATTTGATTAAGGAGGAGATTTGTAGATTTTTGTCTACCTAATACAATCGCAAAATCCAAAAAAGTAAAAACAATCAAAAACCACAAAAAAAATTAGAAAAATTAAAAACACCAAAAAGAATCTTCTTTGCTCATCCCCACGTTGTACGTGAAGTTTATGCAAACTCGCAACCAAGCTAGACGTGCACGTAAACGAAGAAACCGAAAGGAGTCCGCACCTACTCCTAATCTTTCCAGTGAGGAGTCTCCTATTGACGAACCTATCGTAGAACAAGAAGTCACCATGGCTAATCGTACTATGATGGAGTTACTTCAAGCACCCACCGAGGGTTATGGAGAAGCGATTGTGATTCCCGCTATCCTTGCAGAGAATTTTGAGATTAAGACGGGTTTGTTGTCCATGATTCAAAACAACAAGTTTCGTGGTGACGAAAAGGACAACCCTCGTAACCACATTCGCCAATTCAATCGTCTTACCGCCACTTGCAAATTTAAGGATGTTGCTAATGATTCGATTAAGATGATGCTTTTTCTGTATTCCTTAGCGGGGCCCGCTAAAATTTGGTTAGAGAAAGAGTCACCCAATTCTATATTGACGTGGAAGGATCTCGTTTCAAAGTTCGTGAACCAAAATTTTCAGCCCTCTAAGACTACGCATTTGAAAAACGAGATTTCAAAGTTTTCACAAGAGTATAATGAGGGTTTTTCGACGGCTTGGAATAGGTTTAAGGAAATGTTGCACGAATGTCCTCATCATGGTTTTTCCGACTTGCATCAAATTGACACGTTTTACAATGGCTTGAACGATCATGAGAGAGATTATCTTAATGCCGCCGCGGGTGGTAATTTTTTGTGTAAAACGGTCGAGGAAGCGTTGTTGATCAATGAGAATAGGTCTAAGGTCTATAGTCCTCGTATCACGTCGAGTGTTCATAAGACTTCGTCTTTGACTTCACCTTCATTGTCTCATACCATCGATGCTTGTCAAATCGAGGCTAATTTGGAAAACAAGAGTTTTGATAAGCTTAAGAGATTGTTAATTGAGTTTCAAGTTGGTGAACAACCCACTCCCGCTACGGCTAAAGCGGTTGAGGTTTCTTGTATGTATTGTGGTGGATCTCACGATTACTCTGAGTGCATTACCAACGGTGGTAACACTTCAAGTGCCTTCGCGGCCGCGGGAACCTATAACCAAAACGTTCAAGTTACCCGCACTAATCAATTGACTCCACCGGGTTTTCCACCAAATCAAAATGCTAACAATTATCAAAACAATCAAGGTGGTTACAAGAACAATTATAAGGGTAACAGTTACAACAATGGGAATCAAGGGACTAGTGGTCAATTGTAAAATCAAAATAAAAATCATGATTTCCAAAATGTTAATCAAGGGCTTTCAAATGCATTACCAAAAGACTTTCCACCAGAAATTTGGAAATTTTTTAAGGCTAATGATGATAGGTACACAAACATGGCAAATGATGTTAGTAACCTAAGAGCTAAGTTTGAAACTCAAAGTAACAAATTGGAAGGGAATGTGGTTAGGCTCCAACAAAACCAACAAACAATGGAACAAGGCCAACATAAGATTGAACAAGCCTTACTTAGGTTGGAGCAAAATGCAAAAGTCGAGAAAGAGCAAGATAGGGAGGAACGTAAAAATACGGAAAATAGGCTTTTAGATGCTATCATGATGAGTAGAGCCTCTACTTCGGGTGGTCTTCCTAGTAACACCGTGTCAAACCCGAAGGGAGAGATGAAAGTGATTACCACACGAAGTGGTAAGACCTTTAAGGAACCAACTCCTCAACCAATTACTCCAACGGTGTAGGAAATTGAGGAAGAACCCGAGGTTGTGGTAAAAAAGGAGCATGTACCAATCCCACGAAGTACCTCTCATGCCACACCTACGGTTGACCCACAACCATCATTGGACCCGAGATTCCAAAGGCTATGCCTATGCCTCAACCCACACCACCCTTGCCCTATCCATCGAGACTTAGAAAGGAGAAACGTCAAGAGCACGACAACTACCAATTTGAGATTTTTATGAAAATGTTTCATGACGTTCATTTTAATGTGAGTTTTGCCGATGCTTTGGTCTTGATGCCTCGATTTGCCGCTAACTTCAAGAGTATGTTAAACAACAAGGAGAAATTGAAACAATTGTCTAGTTGTTCCTCGGTTTATCTTAACCACATACCTCAAAAAGTCGGTGATCCCGGTAAATTCTTGATTCCATGTGCTATCCAAGATATGGAAGAATGCTATGCCTTGGCCGATCTTGGTGCTAGTATTAACTTGATGCCACTTGCAATCTTCAAGTCGCCCAGTCTTCCTAATCTTACTCCTTCACTAATGTCTATCGAGTTGACCGATCATTCCACGATCCCCGCATGTGGATTGGCGGAAGATGTTTTTGTGAAAGTGGGAAAGTTCTATTATCCGATAGACTTTATCGTTGTTGATATTCCCACGAATCCTCAAGTTCCTCTTATTTTAGGTCATTCGTTTTAGATACGTCTATGGCTTTAATTGATGTGCATGCTAGAAATATCACCTTACGTTTTAGCGACGAGGAACTTGTTATAAACGGAACTCAAAATTCTCAACTTTCTCATGTTTATTCCGTTGCTACCATAAACCTCGTTGATATGATCGACGTTGTTTGCGAGGAATTTTCACAAGAAGTTCTAGGTTTTGGTGATGATGAAAATAGTGGCAATCCCACTATGCTAGATCCCATTCTTGATAACTCTTACACCAACCTTCACTCCATTTGAAGGTGGTGGTTTTACGTTGGAAGAATTCGATGTTCCACGTACTTGTGACGAAGACCTCGACAACGATGAGGACTTCTCGATTATCAAGGATTTTCTTAATGATTTCCCGTTTCCTCCAACCGAGGAGGTTATGAGTATCGAGCCCAAATCTTCAATTGAGGAACCACCAATCCTCGAGTTGAAAGATTTACCTCCTCATCTTGAATACGTATTTTTGGAGGAGGACGATAAGTTACCGGTTATTATTGTGAAGGATCTTTCGAATGATGAAAAAACCGCACTTATAGATGTTCTAAAGTATCACAAAGGGGCAATTGCGTGGAAATTATCCGACATTAAGGGGATTGATCCCAAATTTTGTACCCACAAAATCTTAATGGAGGAGGACTACAAACCCGCAATCCAATGCCAAAGGAGGGTGAACCCCAAAATTCACGACGTCATCAAAAAGGAAGTCCTAAAACTCCTTGACGCGGGAATGATTTACCCTATTTCCGATAGCCCTTGGGTGAGTTCTATTCATTGTGTCCCTAAAAAGGGAGGAATGACCGTTGTGCCAAACGATGCCAACGAGTTAATTCCAACTAGACTCGTGACCGGATGGAGAGTGTGCATTGACTATCGTAAGTTGAATGACGCCACTCGTAAAGACCATTTTCCCTTGCCCTTCATGGACCAAATGTTGGAGCGTCTTGCGGGAAACGATTTCTATTGCTTTTTAGATGGTTTCTCCGGTTACTTCCAAATCCCCATCGATCCTCGTGATCAAGAAAAAACTACGTTCACGTGTCCATATGGAACGTTTTCAAATCGTAGAATGCCATTCGGACTTTGTAATGCACCGGGAACCTTTCAAAGGTGCATGATGGCTATTTTTCATGATATGATCGAGAAGACGATGGAAGTCTTCATGGATGACTTTTCCGTGTTTGTTTGTTCGTTCACTTCGTGTTTGTCGAATCTTGAGAGAATGTTGAAGCGTTGTGAGGAAACCAACCTTGTGCTTAATTGGGAAAAATGTCATTTTATGGTTAAAATTGGAATCGTCTTAGGGCACAAGGTTTCAAAGGCGGGGATTGAGGTAGATAAAGCTAAGGTAGACGTATCGTTAAATTACCTCATCCCAAAACCGTTAAGGGAGTTGGGAGTTTCCTAGGCCACGCGGGCTTTTATCGTCGATTCATCAAGGATTTTTCAAAGATATCTCGACCTATTACACATCTCCTCGAAAAAGATGCACCTTTTGTCTTTAACGAATATTGTGTATGAGCCTTTGAAATCCTTAAGAGGAAACTTACCGAAGCTCCCATTCTTGTTGCTCCCAATTGGAACCTCCCCTTTGAGCTTATGTGTGATGCTAGTGACTACGCTATTGGGGCCGTATTGGGGCAACGCCATGATAAGCACTTCTTGCCTATTCACTATGCAAGCAAGACGATGACCGAGGCGCAACTAAAATACACTACAACGGAAAAGGAATTCCTTGCCGTGGTGTATGCATTTGAGAAATTTCGACCTTATCTCGTCTTGACTAAATGCATAGTGTATACGGATCATTCGGCTATCAAGTATCTTATGGCTAAACAAGATGCAAAGCCGAGATTACTTCGTTGGATTCTCCTCCTACTAGAATTTGATCACAATATCATTGACAAAAAAGGAGCCGAGAATCTAGCGGCCGATCATCTTTCTCGTTTGGAAGATCCTCACCAAAGTGTTTACGAGCCAAAGGAAATCACCGAAACATTTCCGCTCGAGACACTTGGTGTAGTGAATTCTAAGCTTGATTCTTCTACCCCATGGTTTGCGGACATCGCAAATTACCATGCGGGAAACTTTATCATCAAGGGTATGACGACTCAACAAAAACGAAAATTCTTTCGTGACGTCAAATTCTATTTTTGGAACGACCCTTACTTGTTTCGAACTTTTGCGGAATCATTCGACGTTGTGTCTTTGGTACCGAAGCTTCTAATATCCTTAGAGATTGTCACGAGGGACCCACGGGTGGTCACCACGGTGCTAATCTCACGGCTAAGAAGGTCTTTGATGCCGGTTTCTTTTGGCCTACTATTTACCGAGATGCACATGTACTTGTGAAGTCATGTGATTCATGCCAACGACAAGGAAAAGCCTCACAAAACGATGAAATAACACAAAATATCATCCAAGTGTGTGAGATCTTTGACGTTTGGGGCATTGACTTTATGAGGCCATTCCTATCATCTCGTGGTAATAAGTACATCCTTGTCGCCGTTGACTACCTATCTAAGTGGGTGGAAGCTAAGGCTTTGCCCACCAACGATGCTCGTGTGGTAGTTAAATTTTTGAAAAGCTTGTTTTCTCGGTTTGGAACCCCTCGTGCGATCATAAGCGATCGTGGAACCCATTTTTGTAACAACCAATTCGAAAGGGTCCTAAGGAAATATGGGGTTACACATCGTCTTTCTATGGCCTTATCACCCACAAATGAGTGTGCAAGTCGAGGTTTCAAACCGAGCGTTGAAAAGGATCTTGGAGAGATCTATTGGGGAGAACCGACAATCTTGGTCGGATAAGTTGGACGATGCTTTATGGGCCTTTAGGACCGCTCACAAGACGCCCATCGGGTGCACTCCTTATACGCTTATGTATGGGAAGAATTGCCATCTACCAATTGAACTCGAACACAAAGCTTATTGGGCTCTTAAGCATTGTAATGATGATATGGAGACCGCGGGAAAACACTGGAAAATGCAATTAAATGAATTAGATGAATTGAGAGACATTGCTTATGAAAATTTATTGATTTATAAATAAAAAACTAAAAAGTTTCATGATTCAAAAATTAAAAACCGAGTTTTTAACATTGGAGATCAAGTGTTGCTTTTTAACTCTCATTTGAAAATATTTTCCGGCAAGTTGAAATCCCACTGGGCCGGTCCATTCACCGTAACTCACCTCGACCAAATCACCTTCCCCAATGATAATTAGTATTGAGGGAATCGAGTCGAGCTCATGACTCAGTAATAAAAAACGAGGTGCCTCGTGGGGGAGTCCCATGCTTATCCTATGTACATATTATCGCTTTCTAATGTAGTAACGAGTAGGGATTTGTGCCCTTCCAACCTTTGTTTAGTGGTTGTTTGTGATATGTGGTTTTAGATGATTACGACCTTCACGATTGGAGCCTCTCGTGTTCGTTTTATGTGAGCACTCGATCGTTTGCTTGGAAGAATTTCTCAATATCCATGATATATCCTTTGATGTTCTAACCTTAGGTTTTTAGCACACTTCATAAACGGCTTTAAATTTAACGGTTACACCCTTTTCATACTAGATTAAGCATTTGACTACGTCTCTAGTATGGGGGTTTCCAACCCTTAGACTCGAAACATTAAGGACAATGTTTAACTTTAGTATGGGGGGGGGGGGGGTGAATAGATACTAGCCTTGCCAAACCTTCACGCTTTCCAAAGTTTATCTTTATGTTTATCGTTTTGTTGCAAAATAAGGCTAAAAATGGCCAAATTTTAAAATTTTTATCATGTTTTATAAGTGTTTGAAGACACGAATGTAGGTTTTACGATGGCGAGAATAAGAGTAATTTTTGACTCGACCGTGCGTGTTGACCACTTATCTTCGATTCCTTAACTTTATATTAGGCTAAGTCTCTTAAATGAGGACAAGCAATGATAGAGTTAATTATAAGTTACTATGCTAAACGTAGAAGTCGCTCTTCTTTCAAAACCTCATGTGTTCTCGTTATTTGCTTATTCTCCCTTCGCTTGTAAATATATTTTGCTTAATAAGTATTGACCTAGCGGCTTAGTCTTGATTGTTGGTTTCTAGTCTTTTCTAGTATCTTCCATGTAATTAAATTGGGAAGACATTAAGGTATCGCCAGCGTCACGGTTTTGAAGTATTGGCAACCCGAATAATCGAAAGCTTCACCTAATAATAAGATTTCAAGTGCTCACCTAAATCAAGCAAACAATTTGAAGCTCACACGGCCGAAAAATCTATGCGAAATTGAAAGTGAATTATGCCTTAATCTTTGAAGCTTTAAAGATCCAAAATTCGCCTTAGCATGAGGATATATGTCTTTGGCCATAATAAAACCACCGATGAGGAGGATAATAAAAGGCAAGGCAAGACCGAAGTCATAATAAAAGCTTCATGGCGAAGTTGAATAAAAGATGGAGGTAAACCTATGATAATAAGGCCCATCCGGTAGGGGGCGTATAAAAGTCTTGGTAATAAGTCTCATGTTCAAAACCGTTATAAAACCGTGTTTATCGATCCTTCTTGTTGACTTAATTTTTTGACATCGTTGTCTATTATTAGGGGCTATTAATTCGATGGTCTTTGTTACACCGTTAGGACTCTATTTTTAGACCTAAATCTCTATCATCGCATAAGTCAAACAATGTATCCTCGTGAAACATTCAAGACAAAATAAAATATAAGAGATACAACTTAGGAAATGGGAGGATAAGTACGTGATTAGGGCATATGAGTAGTGTTAGCATTACTAACTTATAATGGCAATGATCTCGTTGCACGCTTAGCATGGAATTGGGGTGAAAATCGAGGACGATGAAATTATTTCTAACGAAGCATTCACGTGTTCTTATTCTATGAACCTAAACGTCCCATTTTGCGATGAAAATCATACATTATATCTAAAACGCAAGTAGAAGTAATAGTAGTAGTGTAGCTAGTTTATCATTCAATAAATGTGAATAAAATGAAATTTAGAGGTGCTACGATACTTTATTCTAGCATTGCGTGAGGGCACGACAATGGTTTAGTATGGGGAGTGATGAGACCGCAATTATACATGGTCTCATCGTCCAAAACGAGCTTAAAACGATTAAATATATCATAAAATACCGGAAACATACTTGTATTCGTTTGTTGTGTATTTTAGGTACGAATATTGAGAAAAAGACAAAAAGATCACAACAAAGAGAAACGAACACGGGAAACGAAGCCGCACAATGAACCGGACCCGAATGATGAATTTCTAATAATACCCTTGAAGAATTGAAGATTGTCAAGTTTGGTCCTTCAAGTTTGAAGACTTGTCATTTTATACCCTTGTAAAATTCTAAAATTACATTGTGGTCCATAAAATGTCAAGAGTTTACATATTTGGCCCTTGAAGAATCAAGTCATACAAGAAACCGTAGCCGAAATTGTACTTAACGAAGCAAAACGGGCATTTTCGGATCGACTCGACAAAGTTCATAAATTTTATCAAGAAGAGACGAAGTCAAAGTCAAACCGAAAACTCAACAATAAAATGGGCATGAAAAACCGATCCCGAATCCCAAAATAATATTGTACGGACCAACCCGCACCCGTTTATCGGGTCGAGTCGGCCCGTATTAATATATTATAAAACAAATCAAAACTCCCTTTTTGTTACTACAATTCGTGTAGTATTATCCCACCAAGCCCAATTCAACTTTTGTTTTTTTCGTTTGTAAACAAAGCCCATGGCCTCACACCCTCAGCCCATTACCTTATTATTACTTTTTACCAACGTTTTTATGAAGAAGAAAATTAGGGGACGGTTGTCCATTTATTTACCAGTATCAAGATAAACCAAAAGGGATTAGGGTTCATCACTTTCAACAACCACCATCAAACCCTAATCTAAAAATTAATCCAATCCCCATCACTATCTCCCATGGACCCACCTCATTGGTCCCCTGCACCTAAGCTGAGAAGAAAACAAAAACTGCCACAGGGATGAACGGATTTGATCTAATAACGTGTTGGACACAATTATTTGATGGCTAGGATGCCTTTTCAACAGTCAACAACAACTGTCATCAAATGGCAACCAAAAACAAGCCAAGAACAATTTTCAAAAATCAGCATATTCGGATTTTGATCCAAATATTTCAAGGGCTTTTTTGGGATTCAACACTTAGGGTTTCTTTATTCTAGACTCTTCTGATTAATGCTATATAAGGAGGCCCAACTTGTGGAGCACCCCTTTTTTCTCTCAGATTTATTTTAGAAAAATCTTGTAATGTTTTTTTTATGAAATGAAAGTTGGTTTTGAAAATCTCTGAGTACCTTTTGTTATTTAAGTTTTATGAGTTCAAGTCTCTTATTTTATATCAAGTTTGAAGAAAAGAAAAAGTTTTTTAGGTAAAATTCAGTTTGTTAATCTCTGTTACTGTTCATGTTTGGTATTCTTAGCAGGGTCGTATTGAACGCTGGTGCTTGTTACGCTAGCACCTCAACTCAACATTCGAGGGCGTGGACGTACGCTCTCGAGGTTTGTCTAAGTTCTTTTTTTATATATATATATTTTAAAAAAATGCTAGTGTGTAAGGTTTTGGGATTGCTGTTCTTAATTGCTGATTAGTGTTTATTTGCTAGTTGTTTGTAATATGTGATTATTCTTGCGCGTTTGTTTAAAGCTGACTAATGTCATGATACTTGATTGAGGCTGTGAGAAATTCTTCTTGTGGAAAATGTTGTCCAACAGAAGTTCTTAACAGTAGGTTATTTGGGGTAGCTTTTGTGTTTTAAGTTTTGAGAATCGTGTAAGTTTGTTAGTAATAGGCTACCTTTTGGTTTTAAAAAACAGAAATAGGGTGCTTGCTTGCGTTTTGCTTGTGGAAATTAACTCCAATTTGAAGAGTGAGTGGGGACATTTGTAAGTTTATATTTATGATTTGTGTTAGTTATATGCCTGAGTATTCAAAGTAAAAGCAAAGAAATAGAATCAAAAAGTGAAAATTAAACAAGAAAAAAAAGGGTAATTTGAGGCGTGCTGTTTGTTACCAACTGTGCAAACCAAGGGTATAGAATCTGGGTGTAATATGTGCTTATGAATCGTGTTTTTGATTTGTGTTTGGTGAATGTGTTCTAGTCTTGATTTTTCCATTGTCAATCCATAAGCTAAATAGAGAAACCAAGTGACTAAAAAGGTCTTAGATCTGCTTTTTTTGGGTGTATTTTGTTCTTGTTTGCAGCTTAGTTGTGTTTTGCCATCGAAAAAAGTTGCTCACTGCCTGCCCTACTATATCACAGCAAGCATAGTAATAGAAACCAAATAGAAAAAAATAGAGAACACTTAATAAGAACCTTGAAGTTTCTGTTTATCTAGCAATAGTATAACTTGAATTCGTGTTATTGTTATGTTTTGGTTATCTGAGTAACCGAGAAATTTAGTTCCTGGCGTTTGATTGATTAGTTGATTACTGTATGCTAAATTGGTGTGTGTTATTGTTTGATCCTGAGTCACTTGTTAGTGTGATTTAGCTCTTAGCCAACTGCTAACGTTTGGGGGTTGCCCTTGTTCTAAAAGAAAACAAAGAAAACAAAGAAAAAACTCACAGCTAATACAAAGACTTTAATTCGAATTTGCGATTAGAGTAGCATGTGGGGTTCGACCTCCTGACCTTGAACACAAAGCAGACGCAGCACACGCTCTGTCCACCATCTGCTCTATACGAGCCTTTTGTAATTACTTTGTTCTATGTTTATTCTATACTCTGTTTTTATGTGCAAAAGCTGATACTAAAAAAAAGTAAACAACAAAGGGGCAGCAACAGGGATAGAACCCTTGACCTGCTGCTTATTAGCCCAACACCCCAACCATCTATGCTAAGACTGATTTCTTGTTAACCTTTCTTACTTTTTATATTTAACATGTGTCTTGTTTTTGTCTTACAAATATAAGCCGTGACTTATTCTCATCATTTTAGCTTATTGGGTAGTGCTTTTTCTTCTTTCTTATTTTCTCCTTGTTTTAATTTAAGTTTAAGATTTTTCGCATAGGTTTTAGAATTTTCCCTTTAATAATTCAATTTTAAACATTATTTTTCTTTTTAATTTTGAAAAAGCCATAAAAATAGAAAAAGTATTTTAAAATTTTCAAAAAAATAGTTTTTAGCTTTTAATTTATATAAGTTAGTTTTACATTTATTAAAATTTCCAATTTGATTTTTATTTATTTTTATTTATTTTTAAGTTTTTAATTAAGCTTTAAAAATTCATATAAATTAATTAAAAGGGTTTTGCAAAATTTGGTATTCACTTTTGGTTTAATTAGATTTTTCTTAACTTAGATTAAAATTTTGGTAATTTTTAGTGGAGTTTGATTTTTTGTCGATTTTTACGATTTCGCGTTTTTCGCATTGTAGGGTAATTTTTAGAGCAATTCGTCTTTTTCTTTCTCTTTTCTCATCAACATAATCACAAATTAATCATCTCTTAACACACACACCAAGCCTCCTTGAGAACGAACTCACAACAAGGGTCATAAGGGTTTTGATTTTCCTAAATCAATTCCTTTAATACTTACCGCTTTATACGCTCGTTTTCCTAAAAGACGTATTCATACTACCATCACCCATAGTGATGAAATTCATCAGATGGATAATTGTGTGATTCATGTATATGGAGTTCATCATCTAATGGATTTGAAAAAGTGAGAGCTTCAGAACTTTCATTGAAAGAGATGTGATAGGTTTCTTCAATACATTGTCTTCTTGTGTTGAAGACTTTGTATGCTTTAGATACTAGGGAGTATCCAAGAAAGTACCCATCATCAGATTTTTCATCAAACTTTCCAAGGTGATCCTTGTGATTGTGAATGAATAATGGACACCCAAACACATGTAAGAATGAAATGTTTGGAATTCTCCCCTGAAGACTGCATAGGGAGTCTTCATGTGTCTCTTCACAATGATGGATCTATTTTGAGTGTAGCAAGCAGTGGCTACATCATCAATCCAAAATGCTTAGAGAGAGCAGATCCAGCAAGCATTGTCCTTGCTGCTTCAATAAAGGTTCTGGTCCTTCTTTCAGCCACGCTATTTTGTTCAGGCGTGTAAGGATATGAGAAATTTTGAGAAATTCCTTTGTCATCATAGAACTTGATCAGTGAGTGATTTCTGAATTCAGTGCCATTGTCAGTTCTGAGTTGTTTGACATGAGTATCATTTTGATTTTCAACTCTTTTGATAAATGACATGATGGCATCTGGTGCATGGCTTTTCTTTGTCAGAAAATATACCCAGGTGTATCTAGAGTACTCATCGACAATGACAAGTGTATATTTTTCATGACAAATGGCCCTAGGTGATACTGGGCCAAATAAGTCCATGTGAAGCAAATGAGGACTTTCTTTGATTGAGAAAGTTTGCTTTGTTTTGAAACTGGCCCTATGGTGCTTCCCTTTTTCACATGCTGAGCATGGTTTGTCCTTGGAATAGACAAGTGAAGGAAGACCAATAACAAGATTTTGTTTTGCCAGCAGATTTATTGTTTTGAAATTGAGATGTGAGAGCCTCTTATGCCAAAGCCAATTGGTAATATTTGAGGCTTTAGCAAAGAAGCATGTCTCCTGAGTAGAGTTCATGTTCATGACATAAACATCTTTGACTCTTGGAGCAATCATCACAATTTCATGATTGGAGTTGAAGATTGTACCTTTTTTGTCATCAAACAGCACAAGATACTTTGCATCACAAAGTTGACTTATGTTGATGAGGTTGTGCTTCAATCCATTGACATATGCTATCCTTGAGAAAACTATACCATTGCATTTTACTGAACCAAATCCTTTAGTAGTAGTTGATGAGTTATCACCAAAAACAACTTTGGGACCTTGTTCCTCCTTATACTTGTGCAAATAACTTTTGGTGCCAGTCATATGCCTTGAGCAGCCACTATCTAGGTACCAAATAGGCTTCCTGAGATCACACTGCACAAGTTAAGGAAATGGTCAGTTTTGTTTTGAAACCCACCTTTGTTGGGTGGGGGTTATAGATCTAGAAGGTGTTATAGATCTGAAGGGTCCTCTTGTAGAGGGTATGTGTGATTGCTTAGAAAAAGAAGAGGTCTGAATAGCTTTTGCTTTCTTAGCCTGGAGGGCTTCACCTCTTCTGAACCACTATATATGGTTGTTATTAGATGTAGTGTGGACATCGCTTCCACAAGTCTCACGACATTTGGTAATAGCTGTGACAATCCGTCAAATTATGGTTGATATTTTTATTCTCAATATTTATTTAAAAAAATTATTTTAATGTTACAATATGAACTCACATATTTTTGGGAAGAAATTTGGATTTACATCTTGAAGTAGCATCGACTACGTCTAAACCGGAGGATTCAACGTTACGTGCTTACGTTTACACACACCGTCTTTGGTGACAGTCCGACATTTCAGAAAATAAATTTATCCGTGAATATTATTTTGGAGTTTTAAATTTGTGTTGGTTCATAAACTCACAAATTTACGAGAAGAGATTAGGACTTACGATTTTATTTTAACGTCCTTTACGACTAAACCGGAAACCTTAGGATTACGTATTTACGTTTTTGAACTCCGTTTTTGATGAGACAATTTTTATTGGATTCGTTTTGTGACGTTGATTCATAATTTATAAAAACGTTTTTCGTAAAACGACCCGAGGGCACGCAAATCGAGAAAACTAGAATCGAGGAATACCCGTAAACTAGTGAGATGGGACAAAACACATTGTCCCACCCCACTAGCTTGGTTTGGACGGCACAACTTGACACCACACACTAAGGTGGCATCAAGTTAGCTTACACATTACAAGTCTAAGCCTAGCTTACATTTTAAGCTTACACATTCCACTAACCCTCAAAACTAGCTACTAGTTTTCTCATTCCACCATTTCATACATGCAATTCAACATCAAACTATCTCAAACAACCCCTCCCTTGCCGTCCAAAATAAACCAACAAACACCCATTTTGATCTCTTCTAGCCATGAAACACATGTTTACTAGCTCTATTAAGGAGTTCTCTTGAAGCCTTGATCATTTGGTGGCCATATTAACATCATTGGAGGTGATTTTCTTGTGTCCTAGGGCTGATTTTCCAACATATGTTCTTGATATTTGATGGTCTTGGAGATACTTGTTGTGTTCATCAAGTCCTTGTCTTCCAAAAACAAGAAATACACTTGGTTGGTAAAGAAGATCATCCTCTCCATTTTTCTCTTGTTATTTTGTAAAGAACAAATGTATTTTCTTTCATTTTGTATATGTATATGATGTATATATGATGATAAAAATGTTGTGTGGGGATCAAGTGTTGATAGATATGATTAAAAAGGTTGATAACTATAAGAAATAAGGCTAAAATCTTGATTATTTAGTTGGCTGTGTAAAAAACAGTATGTAACTAAAGGATGAACTGATAAAATTGCATGGTATGATCCATTTACAGTAAGTACAAGATGTTATACACATGTGAGAGTTGGCCATGCAATGGAATCAAAATAATGAGTGAGATATGATCAAAACAAGTTAGGTAGTCTAATCTGAATAAGCAGTTTTGTAAGGACTGTTAAGGCATGATAAACTCAAAATGGGCAGTAGCTATAACTAAGTTAAATGTAGCACATAATATAAAGAACATGTCACCCAAAAATGAGCTTCTAATTCATTATAGAACTCTAGATATGTTAAAAATGGTGAACATGAAGATAAAAATCAGATTTTTAAGAATTAATGTTTATTATTATTATATAAGCACTCACATTTTATTTTATAAAATGTATAATAAAAACCCACTAACTTATAAAACTTATTTATATAAATATATAAAAGGGTAATTAAATGGATAAATTATATAAATGGTGGTGAAATAATATTTATAAGTAATAAAAACTATAAACTTGATTTTTACGACTTTTTCGGCTATTGCCGTAAAATTAACGTTTTTCGCCAAATAAAACTTAGACGACCAAACCCGTCTAATGTAAAGTTTATAAAAGTCATATACTGATGTATAAGTAACTAATACAAGTAAAAACCGATAAAACCCGGACTATAAGAAATACGGACATTTACGAGCTAACTAAATATATTGGACTAATAATTGGACTTAATAAGATAAATACTTGTAAAAAGAACTTATTGGGCTTAACCCATTTAGGCCCAACTTGTAAAGTGTAGATACTGATAATATAAGTATAACGTGGATTGATACAAGTTAAAGAACTTACAATAAGTTTATTGGACTTAAAACGTGTAAATAGGTAAAACTAGTAAACTAGTATAAAAGTTATCGACATATAACACTAAAATGAGTAAACGAGAATATGTAAACCCACTTGATCATCATATATATATTCATCATATGTATACATAATTATTATTTTTATAAAGTCATTGGAGATGAGTCTAAGACGAGTATTATTTGTCTAGGTTTCCGTGATTGAAGCACGTACCGTACGTCCGAATTGCCGATAACCCGCCTTCCCACATCAACGTGAGTTCATAGCCTCGCACTCTTTTAAATATTTTTATAAATATTTTATAAACCCGCGAGGGAGATAACATGTTAGTTTTTATTAAATAGGACACCATTTGTCCCTATTGTTTGTTTATTGATTTTGGACCCGAATGATTGAATGACCCGAATGTATGACCCGATAAATGATTAAAGGACCCGATAGATGAAATTAAATGGATTATTAAAGTTAGGTTATGTCACTAAAAGTCCCATTAGCATGAATTGTGAACTACCGAGAGTTGGTAGACGCTTGTGCGTATAATAGTACTATTTGGGGACGATCACCCCAGTTCGCGCCTTGATGATTGATCCCCGTCGTGCCACATTGATTGGTAAGCGAATTTATGTATGAGAAGATTTCCATAGCGTGACCTTTGTGACGACACGCTACTTTAGATGGGCAAATTGGGAATCGGGTTAGCTACCCGTTGTTGGTTTAGTAAGGTAACAATGTCATGCGGCTTATAATAATCCGACTAACGAAATACTACTAGACGCTCAGAATTACGACGTATTGCCTGACTAGCAATACAGGGTCATACTATTGATATTATGTTTGTATTTTGGTTTTCATAACCATATTCATATAACGGTTTTTATTTTCATACAACGTTATAAGACGTATTGTATGACGTTTTTACGACATTGGCTCGTATAACGATTTTTAAGGCAAATGCCTATATTATGATTTTGATGAAGATTTGTATAAAATGACTTTGGCTATTTTATGGCCTATTAAAAATGATTTGTACAAAATGATTTTCAGTAATAGTTTTATACTGATATTATACTGATGGGTTTTATTAAACTCTATGAATTCACTCGGCGTTATCGCTGACCTTTTCTTTTAACATGTTTTATCTCAGGTACTTGAAGGTAATTCTCGGGAAGACGACAAGAATTCATGGCCCGCACTTAAACAATATTTTCCATTCAAATACTTTGTAAAACTTTGTATGAAATAATATGACTTGGGACCTATGTAACTTTGATATTTATGAATGGAAATGCTTTATTAATAAACGACGCGATTTTCATGCGTTGTCTATGATGTGAGTAATGTGCTATCCCGTAACACCAACTAGTCTTCCGCTGTATCGAGTTGTATAAATTTGGGGGTGTTACAGTTTGGTACCAGAGCTCTCGTTATAGAGAACGAAAGATTTTTTAAACCAAAGGTTTTGAATAAAACATTTCAAAATCTTTTAACTAAAAACATTTTTCTAAAAATGTCTAAAAATCTTTTGACTATAACGGTGCCGAAGAATTCCCGAGTTACCGACAAGGCCAGACTGAGAAGTGTTATTTTAATATATATATATAACTTGGATTATATATATATGATGTAATTTTCTTACATGATTGTTTGATGATTATTTTGATTTTTATACGAGGTACTTATAAGACGTAGATTGTCACAAGAAACCCTAAATCCCCTAGTAAATTAATCGAAGCTATTCTCGTAGGAATTCTAGATATCCTAGATCTAAACCAAGTTGTGGATCTTTATGATCCCAACAAATGGTTGATATTCGTAGAAATGTAGATATTAGTTGATTGTGATATTGAAAAAGAATTGGCAAGATTAAAACTGATATCGATGTCATGACGATCTTTCCTTATAGAGTGGAGTTTGACAAAACGTTACCACCAAGAAAGATGTCATCTGATTCGTTGTCACCCAATTCTTAAATTGAAATCGAAAGGGTGAATGTTGCACTTGAGGCTGTCATTGGAACCATTACCCAAAAGCCTCATGCCACTAATACCTTTCCAAGAAGTCTAATTGACTGATCAAGTCATTTCATATTAATGACTCATTTGATAATTGTTGTTGTAAGAGCTAATAGGATTGGAAATTAAGTGTTGATTCATATTGAGATTGTATTGCCTTTTAAGGCCTAAGAATAAAGTTGGAGTATTGGAAAATGAGGTAGGATATCAAATTGAGTATAAAAATGGTTGATTTGAATAAAGTAAAATTTAACCTATATGGAACATGAAATTGTTAAGAGGAAGTCATTAAGCCCTGTGATTGGATTATAAGGTTTTAATTGATTGTTAGTTTGTGTTAAAGGTTGTTCCTAGGCCATTGTTCACTGACGAGGATGCCCAGTGTCCAAGAAATAAATTGAAGAAATCTTCTTCTGAATTGAGACCGATGGATCTTCTGGGACATGTGGAACACCTAATGACTCTTGTAGATTAGTATTCATTGTGGTATCTTTTAAAAATAATCCCTAACTTAACTGTGACATCAGTTGGTAGGATGAGTTCTGAGAATTGTATGACATAGTGACACGTAATGTGTTACGGTACAATTTTGACTTGTTTGTGATTAATGAGAAATACTACCTTTGATTGCTAAATCCTACATCTATCGATGTTATCTATCCTTTATTGCTATATCCTAATGTTCGCATTAGTGATGCAACCATTGAACAAGCACTCATCTTGAATTGAGTTACGTTGTGAATTATTCTTTTTGAGTGCCACCAAGGTCATGAACCTCATGATTAATTGGATAAGCTCATTTCCTATCGTATTGTAGTTAATTCTTGGTGAACAAGCTTTCATCACTTTCCTGCAGATCACTCATTGTTTTTATAAAGTTAAAACGGTATCCTTTGAGAAAATTTAATTCTCATCACTATAAGGATTATTCAAAGTGAGATTTATAAGTGATTGTTATCAAAATGAAGTTGTTTATGAAAAGCTTTGGAAACTTAATTATTCCCATAACAAAGAAAATCTTTGTAAATATATTTTTGATTCTTATTTAAGAATTAAGCATGAAAATGTTTTTATAAACATAATGATAAAATTTTGACGAACTGAGTATTGCATCGTTAATCTTGAAATTGTATATAGTTGCGCGCCTACATACAATTTGGAATGGACCATGCAAGACTGATTAGTAGTCACCATAAAACTAATGAATAAACACTACATTTTCTTTGAAGATTGTGAAAGATTAAAATTTATGAGATCTGCAAGAAGTGAAAAATAGGGACATAATGTTAGGGACACCTACATATGTACCCATACTATTTATTCTTCTGATTCAAATTTACTCATCTGTGGAAATTGTCTTATTTGACAATTGACAATTCTTTCTTGTCCAATTCTCTCGTAGTAAGATTCTTAGGAAAAGTATCTGATTACCGAGTGTTGATACCCGACTGGATGTATCGACGTTCCTATCATTTCTTTTGATTCGATTTCATTTGAATGACCTAGGTAACGATCCGAGGATCTTTCGAATGCGTACTCAAATTATGAAAACATGGGATATATTCATATTCGTTAAATGTTTTCGTCTGTATCTGATTTGAAATTCTCTCGCATAGATTATACGTTGACCTTACTCTTTTAATAGTAGTTGTGTCTCCATATATCCTTGAATTTGTGAAGGATTATGAATTATCATTAGTCTTTTGAGAAGTTCACATCTTATCAACGACAATAAAACTGAAAAGTTGGTAATGCCAGTAGAATGGATTGATTGATTATGACATGACGATATTGTCTTAATTGATGGGAACTTGAATTGAATTCTCCTAAATGATAAGATGTTGATTATCAAAAGTAATCTAAATAATTCTTGATGGATGACCATATCCTGCATTTAGACTTGAAATTATACCGTGAATGGTTGTGATTTAGTCGTAGATATTATAATCTAGAAAGAACCTAATATGTATGTATTAAAAGATGTTTATGATATCTGAAACTTTAGGAGGTATTTGTTGATAAATTACCTAGACTTTCGCCACTAAGGCAAGTTGAAATTGATATTGATTTTATTTCCGGTGCTGCACTTGTGGCTTGTGCACTGTACGTCAGCACCATCTGAATTTAAGGAATTACCGTACAAATGAGAGAGTTGTCGGAGAAAGATTTTATTCTACCAAGCCTGTCATCATGAAGAGCTATGGTGTTATCATTCCTTATATTTATATATTACTGTGACTGAGTAAATTGACAATCGAAAACGATATCCATAACTCGAAATGGAAGATTTGTTCGATCATTTACAAGGTTTTAGCGTATGTTTTAAAGATTTGATCCACGGCATGGTTATCATCAACTTCGCATCTGCGAAGAAGATTATCTATTCCAATCACTACATCTGGTACTTGTAATGAATGTTATGAGTTTCACGTGATGTCGTTGGGATTGACCAATGCACATGTAGCATTCATAAATTTGGTGAATCACGTGTGTAGGCTGTAATTTGATAACTTCATACTTGTGATCATTAGTGACCCTTTCTTTGTTTACAAGAATAAGAATGAAGTTAATAATTAATTATAGATTGCCTTGAATTGGCCGAACAATAAAAACATGTACCTTGATAATTAACATAAGATGAAAGACTAAATACTTTACATGATTTAACCATGTGATTAATAGGTAATGGAATATAAATTGACTCTTCAAAAATTTAGAAGTCATTTAGAACTTTGAGTTATACTAAAAAGAAAGTGCAAATGTATTTTGAAAATGTTTTAACAAAGGATTTTAAGGGATTATTACCTTATACACAAACCGTTTAACTAAACTCCTGTTTAGGGGTAAATGTTTTTGCATACCTTAAGACAACTTAAGAAGAATTGAGGAAACCCATTTAAACCATAACTTGAAATTTGAAACGATAATTTACGCTTTTCAAACTAAGAAAATTTTGACCACAGTATAACCTAAGATTTTTCGAACATTTACGAATCCTATTAATTATTTTCGATAAATCAACAAAAATCGTGATAATTAAATTCAAATTTATTTTGAACATTTTATATAATTGGTCGAACTAAGAAATTTAAAACTTTTACGTTTACGCTTCATAAAAAAAAATAATTAATAATTATTTAATTAATTATAATAATTATCGACGCTTTAGACGACGGATTGAGTAAAACGGATAAAAATGATAGTAAAGACGAAACTAAAACATAGAAGATATGAAGAAAGAATTTTGAATAAATACGGTTGTGATATTTATTTCATCAGGAAGGTGAACGTAATTACTGACGCATAATATAGAAAGAATATCTGAGTGAATTGTGGACATGATAATTATATCATCATGAGAGGTGAATATAGATACCGAAGCATTATGT
Source organism: Glebionis coronaria (assembly GCA_025667525.1). Taxonomy (NCBI): domain Eukaryota; kingdom Viridiplantae; phylum Streptophyta; class Magnoliopsida; order Asterales; family Asteraceae; genus Glebionis; species Glebionis coronaria. Next base: position 247,491,589 of record CM046874.1, read on the forward strand.
AGAAAAGATAAAGAACCAATTAGGACATGTTCCTTAATAATGAAGGTGCAAAATAAATTGCCAAACGATATAAAAATAAACAATGTTTGTAAAAAGGATAATATAGATAATAAAAAGTGGTTCGCGGCTAATGTGAACCATTAAAATTAAGAAGCTGATAGCGTTAAATGTTTTAAAGACCACATGTGATTGTCTAAATATAGAGGATTGTGAGATATAGTTATGTTGGAATTTGTAAGTATAAGTATTCTATTTATGTCATTTCTGACTAGAAGTATCTGTGTCTGAAGAAGTTGTACTAATGACAAATTATGAAGGCAGACATCGCCTCATACATTAGTAAACGTCTAGCTATTTCAAAGGTCATCATCTGAATTTGATTCGATTTGGGTCATCGTCGACAGACTGACCAAAATCTGCTAATACCATTCCCGTTAATGATAAATGCAAAAGATTTATGTAAACATAGTGTGCCTGTATCAAACATCTTTATCAAGATCCTCACTTCGCATCGAATTTCTAGAGATTTGCTCAGAAGTCATTGTGAACGAATCTTGATGAGAGTACTATGTACCACCCCAATCGAAGGGATGAGGTAAAGTAACGATAAAAAATACTATAAGCGCTGTTCTATGTTTGAATGATTGATCTTTGGTAACAGACCGTATAATCGCTTTCCTTAGGAAAGATTATCATTGATAATCATCGTATTAGGATCGAGATCTAATCTTGTTAGGATCTATATTAGAGCTTCTGTAAGCAAGAGCTGAGATGAAGACATCCGACATACACCCACTGTGAGTTGGACATGTCTTTTAGGTTTAAGGTTTCCTATAATGGCGAACCTAACCTTACAAAATACCCGACCCGAGAGATCTGAAATGAGTGTTGGAATTAGGATCTGATTACTGACTGCCGATAGTGGGAAAGAGGTTATGTGAATATGAAATGTAGATCTTGAAGTGCCAAATGGGTAGCAAAGTTATGCCATAATTTTTAACCTTGGAAAAAAGAATTCATGATCTGACAAATCATGGGATATAAGTCCCCGTTGTATGGGACCATTGAGATGATGTAAAAGATTGGTTTGAAAGGCATATAAGCTGGATCTACCCTAGGACTTCTAGGACTGCGTAAATTATGTTTCGTAAATCAAACTTGATAAATATCTATCAAGTGAAAATCTGATTGTTCCTTAGTAATGTTTAGATCGGCGAAAAGTTGCATTCATCAAAAACCCGTGAACATCATGGATAGAGAAAGTAAGTCAACATTAAGCCTGATCTTATTCCCGTAGTTATGTTGATAGAACTCGCGTATTGTAATGAATTACACTTGTGAGAAAAGACCGAAAGTGGAGGAAATACCGACATGGCTTTAACTCTATAAGAAGCGAGTAGTAAGGTAAGATGATCTTTGAGGACAAAGATCCTGTTTAGGGGTAAATGTTGTGACAATCCGTCAAATTATGGTTGATATTTTTATTCTCAATATTTATTTAAAAACATTATTTTAATGTTACAATATGAACTCACATATTTTTGGGAAGAAATTTGGATTTACATCTTGAAGTAGCATCGACTACGTCTAAACGGGAGGATTCAACGTTACGTGCTTACGTTTACACACACCGTCTTTGGTGACAGTCCGACATTTCAGAAAATAAATTTATCCGTGAATATTATTTTGGAGTTTCAAATTTGTGTTGGTTCATAAACTCACAAATTTACGAGAAGAGATTAGGACTTACGATTTTATTTTAACGTCCTTTACGACTAAACCGGAAACCTTAGGATTACGTATTTACGTTTTTGAACTCCGTTTTTGATGAGACAATTTTTATTGGATTCGTTTTGTGACGTTGATTAATAATTTATAAAAACGTTTTTCGTAAAACGACCCGAGGGCACGCAAATCGAGAAAACTAGAATCGAGGAATACCCGTAAACTAGTGAGATGGGACAAAACACATTGTCCCACCCCACTAGCTTGGTTTGGACGACACAACTTGACACCACACACTAAGGTGGCATCAAGTTAGCTTACACATTACAAGTGTAAGCCTAGCTTACATTTTAAGCTTACACATTCCACTAACCCTCAAAACTAGCTACTAGTTTTCTCATTCCACCATTTCATACATGCAATTCAACATCAAACTCTCTCAAACAACGCCTCCCTTGCCGTCTAAAATAAACCAACAAACACCCATTTTGATCTCTTCTAGCCATGAAACACATGTTTACTAGCTCTATTAAGGAGTTCTCTTGAAGCCTTGATCATTTGGTGGCCATATTAACATCATTGGAGGTGATTTGCTTGTGTCCTAGGGCTGATTTTCCAACATATGTTCTTGATATTTGATGGTCTTGGAGATACTTGTTGTGTTCATCAAGTCCTTGTCTTCCAAAAACAAGGAATACACTTGGTTGGTAAAGAAGATCATCCTCTCCATTTTTTTCTTGTTATTTTGTAAAGAACAAATGTATTTTCTTTCATTTTGTATATGTATATGATGTATATATGATGATAAAAATGTTGTGTGGGGATCAAGTGTTGATAGATATGATTAAAAAGGTTGATAACTATAAGAAATAAGGCTAAAATCTTGATTATTTAGTTGGCTGTGTAAAAAACAGTATGTAACTAAAGGATGAACTGATAAAATTGCATGGTATGATCCATTTACAGTAAGTACAAGATGTTATACACATGTGAGAGTTGGCCATGCAATGGAATCAAAATAATGAGTGAGATATGATCAAAACAAGTTAGGTGGTCTAATCTGAATAAGCAGTTTTGTAAGGACTGTTAAGGCATGATAAACTCAAAATGAGCAGTAGCTATAACTAAGTTAAATGTAGCACATAATATAAAGAACATGTCACCCAAAAATGAGCTTCTAATTCATTATAGAACTCTAGATATGTTAAAAATGGTGAACATGAAGATAAAAATAAGATTTTTAAGAATTAATGTTTATTATTATTATATAAGCACTCACATTTTATTTTATAAAATGTATAATAAAAACCCACTAACTTATAAAACTTGTTTATATAAATATATAAAAGGGTAATTAAATGGATAAATTATATAAATGGTGGTGAAATAATATTTATAAGTAATAAAAACTATAAACTTGATTTTTACGACTTTTTCCGCTATTGCCGTAAAATTAACGTTTTTCGCCAAATAAAACTTAGACGACCAAACCCGTCTAATGTAAAGTTTATAAAAGTCATATACTGATGTATCAGTAACTAATACAAGTAAAAACCGATAAAACCCGAACTATAAGAAATACGGACATTTACGAGCTAACTAAACATATTGGACTAATAATTGGACTTAATAAGATAAATACTTGTAAAAAGAACTTATTGGGCTTAACCCATTTAGGCCCAACTTGTAAAGTGTAGATACTGATAATATAAGTATAACGTGGATTGATACAAGTTAAAGAACTTACAATAAGTTTATTGGACTTAAAACGTGTAAATAGGTAAAACTAGTAAACTAGTATAAAAGTTATCGACATATAACACTAAAATGAGTAAACGAGAATATGTAAACCCACTTGATCATCATATATATATTCATCATATGTATACATAATTATTATTTTTATAAAGTCATTGGACATGAGTCTAAGACGAGTATTATTTGTCTAGGTTTCCGTGATTGAAGCACGTACCGTACGTCCGAATTGCCGATAACCCGCCTTCCCACATCAACGTGAGTTCATAGCCTCGCACTCTTTTAAATGTTTTTATAAATGTTTTATAAACCCGCGAGGGAGATAACATGTTAGTTTTTATTAAATAGGACACCATTTGTCCCTATTGTTTGTTTATTGATTTTGGACCCGAATGATTGAATGACCCGAATGTATGACCTGAAAAATGATTAAAGGACCCGATAGATGAAATTAAATGGATTATTAAAGTTAGGTTATGTCACTAAAAGTCCCATTAGCATGAATTGTGAACTACCGGGAGTTGGTAGACGCTTGTGCATATAATAGTACTATTTGGGGACGATCACCCTAGTTCGCGCCTTGACGGTTGATCCCCGTCGTGCCACATTGATTGGTAAGCGAATTTATGTATGAGAAGATTTCCATAGCGTGACCTTTGTGACGACACGCTACTTTAGATGGGCAAATTGGGAATCGGGTTAGCTACCCGTTGTTGGTTTAGTAAGGTAACAATGTCATGCGGCTTATAATAATCCGACTAACAAAATACTACTAGACGCTCAGAATTACGACGTATTGCCTGACTAGCAATACAGGGTCATACTATTGATATTATGTTTGTATTTTGGTTTTCATAACCATATTCATATAACGGTTTTTATTTTCATACAACGTTATAAGACGTATTGTATGACGTTTTTACGACATTGGCTCGTATAACGATTTTTAAGGCAAATGCCTATATTATGATTTTGATGAAGATTTGTATAAAATGACTTTGGCTATTTTATGGCCTATTAAAAATGATTTGTACAAAATGATTTTCAGTAATAATTTTATACTGATATTATACTGATGGATTTTATTAAACTCTATGAATTCACTCGGCGTTATCGCTGACCTTTTCTTTTAACATGTTTTATCTCAGGTACTTGAAGGTAATTCTCGGAAAGACGACAAGAATTCATGGCCCGCACTTAAACAATATTTTCCATTCAAATACTTTGTAAAACTTTGTATGAAATAATATGACTTGGGACCTATGTAACTTTGATATTTATGAATGGAAATGCTTTATTAATAAACGACGCGATTTTCATGCGTTGTCTATGATGTGAGTAATGTGCTATCCCGTAACACCAACTAGTCTTCCGCTGTATCGAGTTGTATAAATTTGGGGGTGTTACAATAAAGTTTGGGTTTCTTGGTTTAATACCTTAATAAGTGTGAAAACACTTATCCTTTTACCACTTATTTCCAATAATAACAAGACCAAAACGTGTATTTTACGTCGTAAAAGTCGGAATTATGCGTGGTTTGTGTTTTTATTGTGTTTTAGGACCAAAAGATGAAAAAGGAAGAAAACACGGGCTTTCACGGGCTTTTATCGAAGAAAACGAGAAAAGACGAAGTCAAGAGTGCTTAAAGAACGGATGTCCAAGACCTATTCTGAAGATTTATCGAAGAAAAAGTCTAAAGACGGAAGTTTAATGAAGTCGAAGAACTCAAGTCTAAATTAAAGAAGAAAATTATTAAGACAAGTTCAAATCCCGAGACGACGTCGAGAAAAGACAAAGAATTAAATCGAGTTGAGAAGAAAGAAAGAAGGAAGCACACCACACATGCACCTCCCACTTAGCATATAAATACCCTCCTAATCACATTAGGAGGGTGGTTAGCTAGTTAATTAATTTTTTGTTTTTCATTGTTAGCTCTTAAGTTTTTAAATACTTTCTCTCTCTAGTTTTATATTAAGTTTTGTACTTCTTTTATTAATCTCTTCTTCTACCTTTCTTTATTATCTATGGTTTGATCTAATAAGCATGTAGTGGTTGTGATTTTGTTGATTATTGTGTTAGCTTATTGAAAAATAAGTTGATTTGATAAGCTTAAGTTTTTGATTAAAAGTGATTTTTGATTTTTAGCTTATTAAGGTTTTAAAAGTTTTTAAATTTTAGCTTATTCACCTTTTTCTAAAACTATTTTGGTTTAACTTTTGGGTAAAGTGCTTATTGGAATTTGGCTTATTTACTATTTGTGCAAATTTCGGAAAGTTATATCCCTAGTATTCCGGATAAGGGGTCCCAAACCCTTATTCCGGATAAGCCATTTGTCTCATACTGCGGATAAGCTTCATTTGCCAGTTATTCCGGATAAGGAGAATAACTCCTTATTTCGGATAAAAGTTCTACATTGTTTTCCGGATAACAAATTTTCCCGGATAAGAACCTTGTTCACATTTTTCGGATTAGACATTCCGGATAAGAGTATACTACATATTGCGGATAAGCTCCTTCGCCATGTATTCCGGATAAGAGTCTGCATAGTGTTTTCCGGATAAGGGTACTTTCCGGATAAGGGTGTTGATTTTCATTTTTCCGGATAAGCCATCAAGGACGGATTCCGGATAAGAGTTAAGTTTGTTTTTCCGGATAAGGGCTTCAATTATTATTCCGGATAAGGGTATTTTGTACGTTTTTCGGTTAGAAGCATTTAATTGATTGTTATTGTTGTTGTGTACACCGGCCATGTCTAAATTATCGAGAGTCTCGGGCTCGGGATAAGACGTTGATCGAGTACGCATACACTAAAAAGAAAATGCAAGAGAAAATATTTTTGGTTTTTATAGGTTTTTTAATGCTTTTGTATTTTTGAAAAGTTCATATTTTTATGGGTTTTTGAAAATTTTGTGCTTGAAAATAACGTTCCCGAAGGAACGGATCCCAAAATCCAAATTTACTCACAAAAAACCGTTGATCCTTACGAAAAGAGCCGGCAGCGGCGCCATTTAATAACTGATTTTTGGTTAGTTAATAAAAGGTAGCTTTTGCAAGATCTTTCTTTGTGTTGCTAGTACTCAATTGCAAAGTCCCTGTCTTGTCGTTGTTTCGTTCTCGGTATCTCTTCGAATTGATCACGGTTCAAAGTGGAAAAGTTGTTCTTGGTGACTAAAAGGGGGAGCTTTGGATTATCTATGTCTAATCGTGATTTAAACAATAAAATAATTAAATGACAAGATAAAAATAAAGTAAATTGAACTAACCTTAATTGGCGGGAAAACGGAAAACTAAAACTGGAATTTAAAGCTAATCCGGAATCTACATTCGATCTCTTATTCGCAAAACACCTATAAATACCTTATCCGGAAAAACCAATAACTCTCTTATTCGCAATATGAAATAACAAGCCTATCCGGAAAATGTGCCTTGAAGGTCTTATCTGGAAAACGACAACAAACTTCTTATCCGGAATAAGTTGTTATCCGGAAAACGAAATGAAACAACTTATGAATCTTTATCCGGAATACTTAACAAATGAAGCTTATCCGGAAATCAATTAAATGCTGCTATCCGGAAAACGTACAAAATACCCTTATCCGGAATAATAACTGAAGCCCTTATCCGGGAAAACAAACTTAACTCTTATCCGGAATCCGTCCTTGATGGCTTATCCGGAAAAATGAAAATCAACACCCTTATCCGGAAAGTACCCTTATCCGGAAAACACTATGCAGACTCTTATCCGGAATACATGGCGAAGGAGCTTATCCGCAATATGTAGTATACTCTTATCCAGAATGTCTAATCCGAAAAATGTGAACAAGGTTCTTATCCGGGAAAATTTGTTATCCGGAAAACAATGTAGAACTCTTATCCGGAATAAGGAGTTATTCTCCTTATCCGGAATAACTGGCAAATGAAGCTTATCCGCAATATCAGACAAATGGCTTATCCGGAATAAGGGTTTGGGACCCCTTATCCGGAATACTAGGGATATAACTTTCCGAAATTTGCCCAAATAGTAAATAAGCCAAATTCCAATAAGCACTTTACCCAAAAGTTAAACCAAAATAGTTTTAGAAAAAAGGTGAATAAGCTAAAATTTAAAAACTTTTAAAATCTTAATAAGCTAAAAATCAAAAATCACTTTTTATCAAAAACTTAAGCTTATCAAATCAACTTATTTTTCAATAAGCTAACACAATAATCAACAAAATCACAACCACTACATGCTTATTAGATCAAACCATAGATAATAAAGAAAGGTAGAAGAAGAGATTAATAAAAGATTGCTAAAATTTAAAAGATTAAGATTCAAAAGTACAAAACTTAATATAAAACTAGAGAGAGAAAGTGCTTAAAAACTTAAGAGCTAATAATGAAAAACTAAAAATTAATTAACTAGCTAACCACCCTCCTAATGTGATTAGGAGGGTATTTATAGGCTAAGTGGGAGGTGCATGTGTGGTGTGCTTCCTTCTTTCTTTCTTCTCGACTCGATTTAATTCTTTGTCTTTTCTCGACGTCGTCTCGGGATTTGAACTTGTCTTAATAATTTTCTTCTTTAATTTAGACTTGAGTTCTTCGACTTCATAAACTTCCGTCTTTAGTCTTTTTCTTCGATAAATCTTCAGAATAGGTCTTGAACATCCATTCTTTAAGCACTCTTGATCTCTTGACTTCGTCTTTTCTCGTTTTCTTCAATAAAAGCCCGTGAAAGCCCGTGTTTTCATCTTCTGGTTCTATCCTAAACTGTCGTGATTCAATTTTTCATATCTTATATGTTCACATTGAAATCACTATAGTTGTCATTTCCTTAGCAAGATTTAAACAAAGTGCACAATGTCATAAGTGTAGGGGAGTTTACTCCCACATGCTTAAACATTGAGGACAATGTTTATATCAAGTGTAAGGGGGACTTCTATCGAAGTAAGTGGTCTTTTCCATGAATTTGTCCTCATTTTAACCGGAAAATTTGATTTTTCGACATTTTTCAAAAATTTTAATCTATTTTGGCCTAGTTGTATAGTTGTATTTTGCTTTGTTATGGTTATTTTCTTTCCTTGCTAAAATAAAGTTTAATAAAGTGGTTTTAAAATTTTTCAAAGTCGTGAATATTTTGACTCAACCCGAGTTTACTGATCTAAGTTTACTCTAGCTAGTATCCATAACGTGTTTAAGTCAAGTTTTGCTAGGCTTTTATATAGGGAGCTTTAAAACACGAAAGTCTTAACTCTCACGGGTTAAGAACAAGAACTTTTCGCAAGTTCCTATAATTGATCCTAGAGAGTCGTTTATCAAGGGAACTTTAAAATGGTAATTCTAAACTTGAAAAAGTATAAGAGTTTGCAAGATCCTATAGATGACTCGAAAACCCAAAACTTTGATTTAATTGGCTAAGCATCCACGAGTCTCATTCCTTGAGATTTTAAATTGTGGAGAACGAGAGATGATAGAGTCAATTATAAGTTTGGTATTCTTTCGTGAATTTATGTGAGTTGATTATAAGCCTATTCTCCCATCTCTTGCTAATAAATTTATCTGCAATAAATAAGGTTGTACGATTTGAAAAGTTACTTAGCTTCAAGCCCAAGATCGTTTAAAAGTTGCTCGGTATTAATTAGAGTTCATAGCCAAGGCATAAGTTATTGAAGCGGGATGCAAAGATTGGCGAGTCCGAAAAGGCCCTAACAAGGCATGAGGGCTACATTTTGTTGCTAAAGATCCTAAAGTGATGTGAAGAATCATTTATCAAAGATTAATATGAAGGATCGAGACACACGACGAAAAGCAAGTACTCCCCAAAAGATCATGGAGAAGTCTATCCAAAAAGACCCTAGCAAGGTATGAGGATAAATAGATCCAAGTCCTAAAAGGAGGCGGATCGTTGTATATCAAAGTCCACAATAAAGATTGGAGAAAAATGAAGAAGTCGTGGTCCAAGTATGAAGAATCTCTCAAAAACTTTGAGTGAAGAAATTCCTATTATGAAGAGAGGACCATAATTTCAAGAACGTCTCTCAAGATTTGAAGTATGAAGTCGCTGCCAAATATCGGTCCGAGAAAGGTCTCAAATCGTGAAGCAAGTTATGCCAAGATATGAACTTTATGAGGTCCCGAGAAGCAGTTTTAAAAGATTTTGTCCTTTAGCTAACTATTGATTAAATCGTCCCACTTTGTTTTCAGCCTAAATAACTATCGAAATAAGTCAAACAATGCATCCTCGTGATCATTCAAGACAAAATTAAAATATAAGAGATACACTTAGGAATAAGGGAGTCTAAGTAAATAATTAGCCCACATGAGTTCGTGTTAGTTTGTTAACTTATAATAACAATGATCTCGTTTTTAAGCTTGGTATGGGGAACGTGAAACTTGAGAATGATGAACATTCATGACAACCTAAAACCCCAATGTAAGTCTTTGATTTCTTACTTATTTTGTTCTTTTAGTTTTCTTAGTGTTTATATTTAATAAAGGCCAAGGTGGGTTATCTATGATGAAAAATATAAACCGTGCTTTGAAATTAGTGCATTGCATGAAGACATTGCAATGGTCAAGTGTAGGGGATTTAATAAGTGTGAAAACACTTATCCTTTTACCACTTATTTCCAATAATAACAAGACCAAAACGTGTATTTTATGTCGTAAAAGTCGGAATTATGCGTGGTTTGTGTTTTTATTGTGTTTTAGGACCAAAAGATGAAAAAGGAAGAAAACACGGGCTTTCACGGGCTTTTATCGAAGAAAACGAGAAAATACGAAGTCAAGAGATCAAGAGTGCTTAAAGAACGGATGTCCAAGACCTATTCTGAAGATTTATCGAAGAAAAAGTCTAAAGACGGAAGTTTAATGAAGTCGAAGAACTCAAGTCTAAATTAAAGAAGAAAATTATTAAGACAAGTTCAAATCCCGAGACGACGTCGAGAAAAGACAAAGAATTAAATCGAGTCGAGAAGAAAGAAAGAAGGAAGCACACCACACATGCACCTCCCACTTAGCCTATAAATACCCTCCTAATCACATTAGGAGGGTGGTTAGCTAGTTAATTAATTTTTAGTTTTTCATTATTAGCTCTTAAGTTTTTAAGCACTTTCTCTCTCTAGTTTTATATTAAGTTTTGTACTTTTGAATCTTAATCTTTTAATTTTAAGCAATCTTTTATTAATCTCTTCTTCTACCTTTCTTTATTATCTATGGTTTGATCTAATAAGCATGTAGTGGTTGCGATTTTGTTGATTATTGTGTTAGCTTATTGAAAAATAAGTTGATTTGATAAGCTTAAGTTTTTGATAAAAAGTGATTTTTGATTTTTAGCTTATTAAGGTTTTAAAAGTTTTTAAATTTTAGCTTATTCACCTTTTTCTAAAACTATTTTGGTTTAACTTTTGGGTAAAGTGCTTATTGGAATTTGGCTTATTTACTATTTGTGCAAATTTCAGAAAGTTATATCCCTAGTATTCTGGATAAGGGGTCCCAAACCCTTATTCCGGATAAGCCATTTGTCTCATATTGCGGATAAGCTTCATTTGCCAGTTATTCCGGATAAGGAGAATAAATCCTTATTCCGGATAAGAGTTCTACATTGTTTTCCGGATAACAAATTTTTCCGGATAAGAACCTTGTTCACATTTTTCGGATTAGACATTCCGGATAAGAGTATACTACATATTGCGGATAAGCTCCTTCGCCATGTATTCCGGATAAAAGTCTGCATAGTGTTTTCCGGATAAGGGTACTTTCCGGATAAGGGTGTTGATTTTCATTTTTCCGGATAAGCCATCAAGGACGGATTCCGGATAAGAGTTAAGTTTGTTTTTCCGGATAAGGGCTTCAATTATTATTCCGGATAAGGGTATTTTGTACATTTTTCGGAAAGCAGCATTTAATTGATTTCCGGATAAGCTTCATTTGTTAAGTATTTCGGATAAAGATTCCGGATAAGTTGTTTCATTTCGTTTTCCGGATAACAACTTATTCCGGATAAGAAGTTTGTTGTCGTTTTCCGGATAAGACGTTCAAGGCACGTTTTCCGGATAGGCTTGTTATTTCATATTGCGGATAAGAGAGTTATTGGTTTTTCTGGATAAGGTATTTATTGGTGTTTTGCGGATAAGAGATCGAAGGTGGATTCCGGATTAGCTTTAAATTCCAGTTTTAGTTTTCCGTTTTCCCGCCAATTAAGGTTAGTTCAATTTACTTTATTTTTATCTTGTCATTTAATTATTTTATTGTTTAAATCACGATTAGACATAGATAATCCAAAGCTCCCCCTTTTAGTCACCAAGAACAACTTTTCCACTTTGAACCGTGATCAATTCGAAGAGATACCGAGAACGAAACAACGACAAGACAGGGACTTTGCAATTGAGTACGAGCAACACAAAGAAAGATCTTGCAAAAGCTACCTTTTATTAACTAACCAAAAATCAGTTATTATACCTCTTTTGAGTGAGATGATACGATTATGTCCATGAGTGTCATGGTCATAACTTCTACAAATATTACAAACAGGGTAATAGTGGCAGTCATATGAGTGATGATTACCCATACCACAATGAATGCATGGTGGGAAAGGCATATTTCACATGGAATGAGATGCTTTAGTTTTGTGTGCATCAGCACTTGTTTTGGCCAGCATATACTGAGTGTGTTCACAAGTGCGATGGTCAGTCCTTTCACATTTGGTACAATAAATCACTCTTAGGCAAGTTTTAGTGAGATGGTTGTTTAGACCACATAAATTACAAGCCTTTTTAAATTGTGTCTTGTAATTGAAATGAGGAGAATCTGAAGGTTCATCTCTGAATCGTGTTGGTGTTTACTGCTGCCTGAGTTGCAATTTAAGATCATTGATCTCTTGCATGACAAGATACATTCTCTCATCTTCCTCAGATCTAGCATTCTTTAGTTTATTTGTTGAAACTGAAGAGGTAGTTCCCATATATGAGCCTTCAGCAGGAGCTGAAGCGTTCTTTGAAGTGTCAATTTTGACAGGTTTGGAAGAACTACCTTTGTGAGTGGTGTGTGACTTGATGATAGACTGGATAGTATTGGGTCCAGTAGAGGGTTCAACACCAACCAACTTCTCTAAAGGAGGAAGTGGGGTACTTACTTCATTCTCTATATCATCATCTGAGTCATCCTAAGTAACTGAGGACTCAACTGGTGCTGAAGTGTCAACACTTGCTTGAAACTCAGGAAGAAGGATTCGTCTAGTGTCATGATTGGGTAAATTCTCTTCACCTGACCTTACAATGTCAGGGATCGAGCTACCATCCTCATTTGAGTCTTTGACAAAGACAATAGATTTGGTGCTGGAGGATCCTTCAGCACCAAGCATTTTTCTCTTTTGAGCAGGTATTTGTTCACTTATGCATTGATTAACCCTATCAGAGTTTCTAAGCCAAGATTTAACAATATCTTTTGCTTCTTTTAATTCAGCTCTTAGGGAGTTATTTTCCTCCAAATTTCTTTGTTCAATTGTTGAAAGGTAAGAATATCAAGTTTAGCCTCTTTTAGCTCTATTTGCTTACTCTCAAAATCTTCAAGTTTTAGAACAAGTTTATGAAATTTTTCAAGCAAATTGTTTCTTTGTTCTTCAACAAATTTTAGATCAATGCACAAGTAATCAAAGACAAATTTAATGTCATCTTTATCTTCTAATTCAAGAAGAGTTTGTACCTTTTTTATTGTGACATTGACCCATTCACCATTTCTGGCACCTTCTCTGGCCACCACATTTGAATTGAGCCATTCATCATCAGCAAGTACCATTAGCACTTTCACATTCACCATTTCATCATCATCCGAAGAAACATCTTCTTCATCCCATTCATAGGCTTCAGCAACAAGCCCTTTGTTCTTGTCTTGCCTGGGAGTCTTGGATGAGGAGCTTTCAGTGCTCATTAAGGCTAATCTTTCTTTGATTTCTCTGTATTTGGCCTCAAAGTCTTTTGTTGGTCTGAGTTCAACCCTGTTTTGCTGAAATGAAGTAGAAGCAATTTGTTTTGGTTGAAAGGATGATTGACCAGATGGTCTTGATTGAGCTGGTGAGGAATATAAAGGGATAGATGTTTTTGAATAACAATCCCTAGCATAGTGACTAGTCTTCCCACATTTGTAGCATTCAGTGTCAACTAAAGCTTTTGTGGAGCTAGAGAACTTGCCTTCTTTCTTAAAGAACCTTCTAGACTTGGCCAGAAGTTCTCTTTCATGAAATTCCTCTTTGAGGTCATTAAGATATTCCTCACTAGATCTAGTATCTTCCTCATCATCATGACTATCTTGGTAGTCTTGAATGACAGCCTCACTAAAGAAGGCTGTGGACAAGGGTTTAGCAATGGTTAATGCTTTACTCTTGCTTGAGCCATCATAAATCTTATCAACTAGGTTTTCTTCATATTCAGTTTCCCAAAAAGAGAGGCTAGATCACGATCTTTAATGTGATTAGCATTTCTCAAGCTTTGGTAGAAACTGAGCCACTTCTTTGGTAATGCATTAACAAAAACTGTGTTTCAAGTTTTGAATGCTCTACACCATCATTCACAAGTTCATTCATCAGTGCTTTGTATCTGGTGAATGTCTGTGTGAGGGTTTCCCCTTCTTTGTGCTTGAAGGTGTTGTATTGATGCTTTAAATCCATGATTCTGGTTTCTTTTACATCAGAGGGTCCCTCATGGTAAAGAATAAGGTCCTCCCATGTAGCTTTGGCTGTTTTTCAATTTATAACAGAATTGATTTGGTCATCTAGAAGTACAGACATGATGAGACTTTTGAGACGCTGATCTAGGTTAGCAACTTTTCTCTCATCAGCAGTCTATTGTACTTCAGGTTTTTTATTGTCCCCAACCATGGGAACAAAAGGACCATTTTCAATGATTCCAAGGATTTGAGGTTCAATCCCAACCATGTGGACAAGAAACATCTTCTTCCAATTTGTAAAATTGGCTACCTCTAGTATAGGAGCGGCATTGAGTTGGCCACCCCTATATTCTAGGGTTTGTGGTATAACTTGAGCCATTTTTGGATCTTGATTTGAAAACTTTTAAATAAGGAGTTGAATAAAATAAGAGTTTAACTAATCAGACTGCTCTGATACCACATGTTGGTCCCTAGTAATTCGTTATTACTTATTAACTTAAGTAATAACTCTTACTTGGACTTAAGTGAGTTGTTTTAACAATAGATAAGAACTATGAAAGATTAAAACAACAATACCAATATACTTTTCAACGTATAGACTTTGATTAGAATCAAATAAAGAATCTATAACCCACTTTGTTTGCGGAATAACAAAGTGGTTGAATGACAATGGGTTTTGATCTCATCTACTTAAACGTCTAACCAAAGTTAAAGTCTAAGCTCCAGTCTAAACGTTCATATGCATCTTGGCTATATGGTTTAGTTGGTATCGAGAGAGAAAGGTTTTCCAGAGTTTAAGCTCTTGTATTGGTTAACCTTTTCTCTCTCAATGTACACTCCTTTTATAGGCAGTGTAAATTAGGGTTTGCATTTTGCATGTTTCAATGCATGGGTTTATCCAGTGGGTGGTTGATGTCCATGCTGGATAAACAATACAAAGTACATATTAAACTATTCTAGAAAAGATAAAGGTTGTACTTATATCTAAGTATACAAGCAACCTACTTTGACTTAAAGTTATCTTTTCCCGCCTAATGCAAACCATCAGAATATTGAAGAGTCTTTAATATCCTAGAGGAGATCGACATCATTCAGTTTGGTATTGTCAAACCAATCTGAACTGAAAGCCCTTCTTCGGTCCTTGTTCTTCAGCAACTAGTCCGCCTAGTATTTGAAGCGAAGACTCATTTGTCTTCTAAGTTCATTGGAAGGGGAGTGCTGAACTTTCTTCAGCTATAAAGTCTTCAGTAGGAACTTTGTTCCTCTGGTCATCCCTCAGCAGACTGGCCTTACTGCTGAGCATGAAACACTTAGGGGATTTTATATTCAAATCATAGAGTTGCTTCAGGGTCAGTAAATACTGACCCAATATAAACAGTGCGTTAATGCATGATGCAGTTTATGAAAACCTTTATATGCGCGAGGGTAAACGCCTATGGTCAGTTTACCCAAAACAAAAGACATGGCGAGGGGACGCCTATGGGTCGGTCCCAAAGTTAAAAGTTTCCATAAAAGCACATGCGACTAAATAGGGCCAGTCTTGTACCAACCGTTACTTAGTCATAAACCTGCGACAATGATACATGGAATAAATGAGTGAAACTCAGCTGTCAAAACTTAACATAATTTTTTTAATGTGACCAATTATGAACTGTGAGACCCCCAAAATCTGACATGGAACAACTAGGCAACGAGGGGTAACACGTCATAGTACAAGAAACAATCAATTACAGTTCATACAAAGCTGACGAAATAAAAACATGTACATTACATCATAAAAGGTCAGAGTTTTTAAACATAGTTCCCAGAGTTTTAGAAGCGAAAAATTATATTATTTCGTCTCAATTTATAACATAAAGTTGCCCAAAAGATAGAATAAACTTCTGACAGTTTTTACTAAAACTAATCTTTTAAAAGCATCACAAAAATCTCCAGCATGTGATAATCTCCTGCGGGCTCCCATCCAAGCAAAGCTAAATAATAATACCTGAGATTAAACATGTAAAATCGTCAACATAAAGTTGAGTGATATTCATAGGTTTAGCAGTAAAAGTGTGGAACACAAACATTCACTTGTAAACACGTAGTAGGGGAAATGGTTATATACGTCAACCACAATCCGATACTATTATTATTATTGCTGTTTAGTTTCATGAAACGAAGCTTAACTACGTAAGTATTCAACCTAAATACTCAGGTATAAACAAATGTAATGCGTCAAAGTAATCGGGACGGGGATAGTCAATCCCGATGGATCCACCCACAACATTCGCGCTTCGCGCAATGCACCAGGACAATTAACGGTTCAGAATCGAAGAGATGAAACTCAAGGCTAACGTCTAAAAATGATAATAATATCGAAAATCTGAAAATCTTACACGATCTGGATAGCATACAAGTTCTGGATAGCATATAGTTTTTAAATGATTGTGTTCCACCATGTAAAATCTCACCCCGTGTTTAGAAACCATGTACAAGTAAAAAGGGGATATGAACTCACCTTAGCCACGAGGTAAGTCAATTACGGTACTCGGCAACTAACTTGAAACGGTAGTGGTAGACGATCACCGACGATATGGATGCCCGGGAAACACGAAAACCCCAACCTATCAAAATAAGGCGCGCGTTAAGACTCGAACTCGAATATCGATATGTACCAAATATAATATGACTCAACTGTTTTCAAAGTATTCATGTTTCAAAACCATTGACACGAACCAAATGAATCCATTTATCCAACGTTACTCGTTTAAACACTTGCACACTTGAAATTTACCCGTCATACGACGCCAAGTCAACGCAAGTCAAAATATCCTTATACATCACTCGGACCAGTAGCTAAGTCATTTATATAATGACTAAGCACTTGAGTAAGTCACCATGTCCGATGGTGAATACTCAAACTCACGCAACACAAGCATTGAACTAAGTGTCCAAAATAAAATCAGCAAGTACACCCCGAATGTACACACCGATCTACCCTATCTAGACTTGTCCGTTTTACATGAAAATTGGTGTCAAGGTCACTTATAACCTGTATAAGACCTTACCAAAGTTTGAGCCAAAGTTCACACTTTAATATCCATCAGCTCGACACTTTACTCGACTCCAAATTTGGGACAGATTTATACACTTGTTTTGTAAAACCGTTTGGACCACTTTAAAAGTACTAATTCGACAATCCGTCTTTTGAAACCACTACTAGACTCATCAAGCTAAGTTTTTAAACTTTGAAAACCAGTAGTATCAACTATCTAACCAAGCCTAAAGTCCCCAAGAGTCGACCTAAAATCAGCCACAATTTCGGATTATGCCGACTTGCGTCTCCCGGTACACGAAAACTAAAACTAGCATAACTTTTGACTCGTAATGACTTAGAAGCTCTATCTTATACCAAAATGAGCGTCTTGGAAAACTCTACAACAAGCCTTTCTCAGAACTTAAACCCACGAAAAATCTGTTTAAGACCTGCTGTCCCAAAATATCTTTTTAGAAAACAAGTCAAATCAATTTTCCAAGCATAACCACTCATTCCTATACCTATAGAATCATCATATTATCATACCCATCAACCAAACACTCCTAAAAACACTTGTATGAAAAATCTAACAAAAATCAAAGATTAAAAACAAGACTTTTTATGTTCAAAACAAGATAATCTTACCAAAAACAACACATGCATGATGACTGAAACATCATATAACCATGAAATCATAAAGTCATGAAATTTTGATGCATGTGTGAAATTCTTGTATCAATATAATCACAAGAACATTTAGAACATGGGTATTTAATTTGTTTTGGATTGATCATGTTAAAAATCAAGGTTTTTAGGGTGTTTATGTGGTGGTGGTGGCAGAAAGAAATGAGGGGAAGGAAGGTGATGTTTGTTTGATTTGTACAAATGGTTATGTGTGTGTGTTGGTAAAAATATTTGGTTTATATATGGTAGTTTAAGTGGAGGGACCAATGTTGCCAAGTTTAAAACTTGTGGACCTAAATGAAATTAATAGTTTTAAAGGGTAGAAAATGGTTATTGGTAAATATTGAAAATATTTACGGGGGTCGGGTTTCGTAAAAATACTTTTCAAAAGTTACAATGCATCATAAAAATGATTATACGATTTCCCGACACGACTTAATAGGTAATTAAAACGAAATCGTCGAAAATATTAATTATCGAAACAATCGATAATAAAGAGTTAAATTTTTGGGCATCCGTCGGTATCGCGATCACTAGGAATTCTTGTTGTACATTGATTTTGAATAAACTCGTTGTAAAACGCACGCGGATGATTTTAAATCAAAAACTTTGATTTAAATAAAATAAAATTTTTATAATTCCATACAAAGTATTTATCGGTGATCAGAAAAATACTTAAAAAGTATAATTTAAAAATCTCAGGATTTACATATAGCAATACAAGAAAACGTAATACGTTGGAAAATTCAAGAAGCACGAATAAAAAGAATAAAAATAATGCTGAGAAAGTACGGGTTCTCACAGTCTTCCCCCCTAAAGGAACTCTGGTCCCCAGAGTTCTTCTGAAAACAGTAGAAGATGCAAACAAGAGGATGTACAAACTGTAGAACAAAATTCATTGCTTCCCAGGTAATTTCTGCACCACGACGTTCGTTCACGATTGGAATTCACTATGCTTCAGTTTCTTGAATCCTTTTCGTATAACTTTTCAGTCTTGGATTAGAATAACGATCTTTCAATACGGAAATACATCAAGAGATAGAATTGTTGGAAATACGTGCGATAAACTAACAAGAATGAACACAAGAATCGCTTAAACAGGCAGAGTGTGATAAAATGAACTAAGATTATAAATCAACAAGAGGTCGCAAGTCATGCAACTGTAAAACGTGACAATCTTAAAATGTAACAATCTAGTTACAACGGGAATAGAAGGGAAAAAATGAATTACATATGATCATTTAAAATACAAGCTGTCAAAATCAGTTGTCTAGTATTCTGGTATTACTTTAAAACTTAGTTTTAAATATTTTCTTGATTAAAAGAAAATTTTACAAGGTGTAGTGATTTAAAAATCAAACTCTATATAAAATGAGTGGGTAGACAGTTGTCAAATCTTTTTCTTGATCAGAACTTCAAGGTAAAAGTAACTCAGTTCAAATAGTTATTTTGATCAGCTTAAGAGCTTTTCGGGTGACTGTATGAAATTATCGTTAAAACTCAGGTTTATCGTTACCAATTGAGAACATTCATATTTTCCAAGTTATTTAGAAACATTGTTTAGAAATTATAATTTAATTAAATAATTTCATTAGGTTGACAGTAAAGTACGATATAATCAAATAATTTAAAAGATACAGCTTGATATCCTTTTTAAATACTAGTTATAAATTTACCAAAGAGGATGTATAGATCCGGTACTTAACTTGAAACAGTTATTTTGGTAATTTAAACATTTGATAAAATGTATAAAACGTTCTTAAAAATTAATAATAATTTTTAGAAATCCAAGAAGGTGATTAAGGTATCAAATGGTAAACACATAACATTTTCTAGTTTTCAAAAGGTGACAAGACATCAACGAATATGATTCATATAAAGGTCAACAATTTTAATGCGAGCGATAACACAAGGGAATAAAACAAAAATCATATCAATTCTTAACAAACATGATAGAATAGACGTGTGGATGATAAAAATAATAAGAAACAAGGATTATAGCAAGTCATCACTTCTTGAGTGCAGTTGGTGACACCAATAACGGCTTATTAAGTTCTCGGTGGTCGACATACGATCGAAAGAGAAAAACCACACAACAAATTTTTGAATCAAAGAAAATTCTTAAGGAGTCACTTGAGAGTAAATTCAGTAAGATGAAAAACATTAGCAATAAGAGGCGAAATCAACACATGATTCACACCAATGAAATTTTAAGACGACAAGGTCTAACACACATCATGACGGATACACGAAATCATTGGTCACGTCCAGTCATAAATCATTAATCGCGTCCAGAGACATTTCGAAGATTTACCAAAATAGATAAAGAAGATCGATTGATGTAGAAGCATAAATACATTGAAACTTTCAAGTCTGGTATCAATGGTAATAATTTAGGCAAATGGTAACGAAAATCATATCATGAGGATGATGAAGTAACAGGTAAAACAAAGGTCGTTGAGTAAGGAAATATGTGCTCGAGGCATGTACTTTGTTCAAGAAAAGATATGGGTTCATATGTGTATGTTGTGAACTGTTGATACTCGCATAAGAAGTAAAAGTTTTCTAAACTTTATTTATTTAACTTTTTAAGGAACATATTAAAAAGTTGATTGTTGGTCAAATATTTAGGGCGAATACTATTTGGCCTTGCATGGCTCCTTCTAAATTAGGCATAGGTGATCAGGCCATGCATAACTTAGGACTAGCAATGCGATGCTCAGCTTCGTCAAACCAGTATTACATATCATATGATTTAAAATATGTATATAATAGCATTTGTAAAAACAGGAATCAAAATAACATATGAAACTTTTCGCCTATAAGTTATTGGCTAACTGTTTAAATCAACAATTTTGTATAGTTACGAGGGTTCTTTATAATACCGTATTAGAACAGTTTGTGAAAATACATCGTAAAATTAATATAAATTAATTTTATAAGATAACATTCAATTATTTAAGAAAGCCCAAATGAAACCTTTTGTAAAATGATTCACAAACAAGACCAGTTTGAGTTTATATGGTAACATGACAATAGTTTATAAAGTAGCGAGTGGGTTACAAGAGGGAAATACGGAGTAGTTCAAGACAGTCAACGAAATGGTTACAAGGTGATAAGGTTTCAAGGGGTTTAGCCGAAATCGTCAAGTGACACGTGTCAAGATGATAACAAACGATAGGAAAGAAAGAACTTCAACCTCGGTCCAATTTAGTGGTACGATAGAAGCAAAGAAAGACAATATAGAATGTGTCACACCCCACCATAACGTAATATGGGGCGCGACGTATGGATATCATCACAACAATAGCGTGTCTATAGAGATAACTAAAACACGCTATTGTTGTGATGATATCCATACGTCGCGCCCCATATTCCGTCATGGTGGGGTGTGACAGAACGGTATCAGAGACAGGTATATAGAGAATTAGGTTGCCTAGTCTAGTAGCCTAGTCTATAGCTTAAGGGTCCATGCATGTAGGTGTCGTAGGGGTATGTGTGCATTATAGTATATGGAGTGCTTAAGTGTTAATTTTGTTTTGGATAATTATTTACTTCCATATTTACTTATTGAGATAAAATATATGTAAGTACATTCATTTATTTTCTATTGATGCGACGTATGAACCGAAAGTGTAAGAACCTTTTTAGTGTTACCCATGTCGCGTAGAAGAAGAGGTGCGCTAAGTAATAATAGGATAGTGTAACACCCCCAAATTTATACAACTCAATACAGCGGAAGACTCGTTGGTGTTACGGGACAGCACATTACTCACATCATAGACAACGCATAAAAATCGCGTCGTTTATTTATAAAGCATTTCCATTCATAAATATCAAAGTTACATCGGTCCCAAGTCATATTATTTCATACAAAGTTTTACAAAGTATTTGAATGGAAAATATTATTTAAGTGCGGGCCATGAATTCTTGTCGTCTTCCCGAGAATTACCTTCAAGTACCTGAGATAAAACATGTTAAAAGAAAAGGTCAGCGATAACGCCGAGTGAATTCATAGAGTTTAATATAATCCATTAATATAATATCAGTATAAAATTATTACTGAAAATCATTTTGTACAACTCATTTTTAGTAGGCCATAAAATAGCCAAAGTCGTTTTATACAAATCCTTATTGAAAATCATAATATAGGCATTTGCCTTAAAAATCATTATACGAGCCAATGTCGCAAAAATATCATACAATACGTCTTATAACGTTGTATGAAAATAAAAACCGTTATATGAATATGGTTATAAAAACCAAAACACAAACATAATATCAATAGTATGATCCTGTATTGCTAGTCAGGCAATACATCGTAATTCGGAGCGTCTAGTAGTATTTTGTTAATTTTGGATTATTATAAGCCGCATGACATTGTTACCTTACTAAACCAACAACGGGTAGCTAACCCGATACACAATTTGCCCATCTAAAGTAGCGTGTCGTCACAAAGGTCACGCTATGGAAATCTTCTCATACATAAATTCGCTTACCAATCAATGTGGCACGACGGGGATCAACTGTCAAGGCGCGAACTGGGGTGATCGTCCCCAAATAGTACTATTAAATGCATAAGCGTCTACCAAATCCCGGTAGTTCACAATTCATGCTAATGGGACTTTTAGTGACATAACCTAACTTTAATAATCCATTTAATTTCATCTATCGGGTCCTTTAATCATTTATCGGGTCATACAATCGGGTCATACAATTATTCAGGTCCAAATCAATAAACAAACAATCGGGACAAATGGGGTCCTATTTTATAAAAACTAACATGTTATCTCCCTCGCGGGTTTATAAAACATTTATAAAAATATTTAAAAGAGTGCGAGGCTATGAACTCACGTTGATGTGGGAAGGCGGGTTATCGGCAATTCGGACGTACGGTACGTGCTTCAATCACGGAAACCTAGACAAATAATACTCGTCTTAGACTCATGTCCAATGACTTTATAAAAATAACAATTATGTATACATATGATGATTATATACATATGATGATCAAGTGGGTTTACATATTCTCGTTTACTCATTTTAGTGTTATATGTCGATAACTTTTATACTAGTTTACTAGTTTTACCTATTTTCATGTTTTAAGTCCAATAAACTTATTATAAGTTCTTTAGCTTGTTTTAATCCTTGTTATACTTATTTTATCAGTATGTATACTTTCCATGTTAGGCCCAAATGGGTTAAGCCCAATAAGTTCTTTTTACAAGTTTTTATCTTATTTAGTCCAATTATTAGTCCAATATGCTTAATTAGCTTTTAAATGTCCGTATTTCTTATAGTTCGGGTTTTATCGGTTTTTACTTGTATTAGATACTTATATATCAGTATATGACTTTTATAAACTTTACATTAGACGGGTTTGGTCGTCTAAGTTTTATTTGGCGAAAAACGTTAATTTTTCGGCGATAGCCGAAAAAGTCGTAAAAATCAAGTTTATAGTTTTTATTACTTATAAATATTATTTCACCATCATTTATATAATTTATCCATTTAATTAACCTTTTATATATTTATATAAATAAGTTTTATAAGTTAGTGGGTTTTTATTTTACATTTTATACCTTAAAATGTGAGTGCTTATATAATAATAATAAACATTAATTCCAAAAATCTGATTTTTATCTTCATGTTCACCATTTTTACCATATCTAGAGTTATATAATGAATTAGAAGCTCATTTTTGAGTGACAAGTTCTTCATATTATGTGCTACATTTAACTTAGTTATAGCTACTGCCCATTTTGAGTTCATCTTGCGTTAACAGTCCCTACAAAACTGCTTATTCAGATTAGACCACCTAACTTGTTTTGATCATATCTCACTCATTATTTTGATTCCATTGCATGGCCAACTCTCACATGTGTATAACATCTTGTACTAACTGTAAATGGATCATACCATGCAATTTTATCAGTTCTTGTTTTAGTTATATACTGTTTTTATACAGCCAACTAAATAATCAAGATTTTAACCTTGTTCTTTATAGTTTTTCACCTTTTTAATCATGTTTATCAACAACAAATCCCCACATAACATTTTTATCATCATATAATCATCATATACATATACAATAGGAAATAAAATACATGTTTACATAATCAAAATAACAAGAAGATGAGGAGGACAATCTTTATACCACCATGATGATGTAGGTTGTGATCAAAACATGGATTTTGATGGAGAAACTTGTGCATAGCCAAGACCATCTTCAAGACCACCAATCTTCATGAACACCTTGTGGAAAATCAGCCCTAATACTCCATGGAAACTCCTCCTTTGATGTTATAACTTTCACCAATCTTCATCTTTTTGAATGGAGATTAACATATGTTGATTATAACATATGTTTATGGTTAAAATTTGTATGAAAGGGGTGTTTTGGTGGAGATGAGGGACGGCAAACATGGAGAAGGAGGGAGAAAATGGTGGTTTTTGCATGTAGAAAAATGAAGTGAATGGTTTTGCTTTTTGGTTTTGATGTGTAGGTAGCTTACACTTTAAGTCTTAGCAAGACAAGTGTTAAGTTAGCTTGCATACTTGACACCTAAGTGGTGTTGAGTTGCTAGTGTTGGCCGGTTTTGGGGGTGGGACAAGTGTCCCACTTGTCTCATCCCCATTTATTTACGGGTACTCCTCGATTCTAGTTTCCTCGATTTGCGTGCCCTGATTGTTGGAGTTTTTACCACTCTTTAGGAAAAGAGCAATAAATTGGGCAAGTAAACACGACGATTTAGGAAAACCGTGTGTGAATGACCCTAAGTGAGTTCGTTCTCGAGGAGGCAAGTGCGTTGTGTTAAGAGTTGATTAATGTTTGTGATTATATGATTGAGAAAGAAATGGGATTAGAAGAGAAAGACGGTTACAAAGACTAATTAAACTACGACGAAAAAGGCGAACACGTAAAACCGTAAATAGTGCAAAAATTAAAATTTTAACCTAAAAATTCCTAAAAATTACTAAAAATCCCCAATAATATTCTAAGAGTTTACAAAAAATCCAAACTTGCTAAAACCTTTTAATTAATTAGATAATGACTTTTTAATGCTAATTAAAGCCCTAAAAATCACTTTTAATTATTAAAAAGCTTTAAACAAGATTTAATAGTTTGTAAACCTCAAAAATATCCTAATTAAGCTAAAAACTATTTTTAAAAATTTTAAAACCAAATTAAACTATTTTTAAACACTTAGAAACTATTAAAATCTATTAAATCTTAAATTAATTCTAGAAATTAATTGAAAAGTCTAAAAAATATTTGGAAAGTGACAAAACTCCTAATTAAGTGTCCTTAACCTAGGAAAAATGAAAGAACTAGAGAAAACCAACTTTCTATTTTTAGCAATAAAATAATATTAAAATATTCAAAAAAATAAAAAGTTTGTAAATAAATTCTAAAAAATTACCAAAAATCCTAAATAATTTAACTAAAACAAAAATGCAATCCAAATTTTCTGAAACCTATTTAATAATTTTATATTGAATTTTAAAGTTGCTTAAAAACCCTAAAATCCTATAAAATCAAAAATAAGCTAAATTGAAAACTTAAAAAGCTGTAAACCTAAAAAATATGATTAAAAACCTAAAAACTATTTTTTCAGATTTTTAATATACCTTTTACTATTTTTTATGACTTTTTAAAATTAAAACTTTAAATAATCCTAATAAATTAATGAATAAAGGGAAAAATAAACTTTTTGCTCAGAAAAGTCAACAACCCTAATAATATCCTAGGAAAAATGCTAAACAGGAAAAAGCTACAAGCAATAAGCTAGAAACAGCTTATTTAAAAGCTGTTATCCAAATAAGCTATAAAACAAACACTAGTTAAATAAGTAATGAAATGAAACATAAACGTAAAAAGCCATCTTGATCACTGGTTAACACGTTAGTCCTTGGAAAGCAAGGTCGTGTGTTCGAGCCCAGGCAAGGTGAGCTTTTTGCAATTTTTTTTTCTTTTTTTTTATACTTTTAAAACTCAATCCAGTAGCCTTGTTACTCACTAAAACACAATCAAAATCCAAATTAACCAAGAATTAAGCTAGATTGAAACCAAAACGTGCCCAGGTTTGCACAACTTTCTGATGAACACAAGTGAAGTTTCTTCACTTGTGCAAATGTTTGTCAAGAGGTCTTGACTTGCTTTTGTGGATGTTTTTGGTGGACAACAAGGCACCCTTATACTCTTTGGAGTATAAGGAGTCAAATCACAAGCAGAAACAAGCAAGCACAACAATCAAATCACACAAAATAAGCAGATATAAGGTTGCTGATATAGCTAATGTTTCTGATGAGTACTTGCTGATGCAATGTGCACACAAATGAGATTCAAAGCCTTAAAACTTACACACAAGGTAATGTCATGGCATACACGCAACATACAAACCTTAAACACCCTATTATCCAACAATAAACAAGATTTCAAGCACAAATTATCACAAAAACCAACCCCTAGTGCAGTTTACTGATTATGCTTACGTTTATCAATATTTTAGCATGCAATGTGTTCTAAACTTGACTAAACTTAAAAATAGACCAACTTATAACCTAATGACAAGCAAATGAGTGATTGCAACAAGATTTAACTCACAAATTTCCCAAGAAACTCAGATAAATATGCAAATCCAAACACCCCTTTAAACTTCTGAAATCAAATTTTCAAAGCAAATCTCTTAAAAACCTATCCAAACTAAATCAAACTAATCTAGCATGCATATATCAACAAGAAAACTCAATAACAAGCACAATAACAATCACTTAACAACTTTCATGCAATAATCACTTAAACACATAATTTTCAGAAAAATGAAGATGGAAAAGGGAAACAATGAGCTACCTTAAGGGTCCTACATCCAGGACCCTTAGTGGTTGAAAAACCACCTCCAAACAAGCCCGGGCTTGTACTGAACTTTGTTGAGGTTCTGATGAAGTTTGCTTAACAAAAAAAATGAATAAGATTGGTTCCTTTTTTGAATCTGCTAAGAGAGAAAAGGGAAAAGCTGTGTAAAAAGCTTAAGGCTTGCTCCTAGCTTATAGATTAAGCTAGAAGAGAGCTTTAGCTTGTGGGTAAGGATATGATAAGCTTAAAAAAGAAAGAAATGACCAAACCAATGGCTTATTTAAACTTGGGTACCCACTACACCAGAACAAGCCATGGTGTTATGGACATACACAAGCTCAAATACCATCACTCCAACACACTTAATCACCATTTTAACAGGTTTTGAATGAAATTTAAGATTTGAAAAAAAACTGAAAAACAAACAGAAACTTTGAAACTTAAAAACTTTTTGCTGAAAATCAAACCAAACTCAAACAATTATAACTTAAATCAACTGAAATGTAAAGGGAACTCAATATTTCTCATCAACAACACTTAAACCATTTATATTCCTTAATAAACTGGATTTACAAAGCTTGTGAAAAAGGAGAAAAATCAAGAACAGGAATAAGCTAAGTCCTATGTGCCTTTATATAGAGGCTTACAAGTGATTCTAGAACTGATAAGAAGCTAAAACCCTAACACTTGAACTTCCAAACTTGCCCTTGGACGATTTTGAATTTTTCAGTCAAAAACTAAGCCATGTGAAGATCTTTGGCAGTTTGTGGGATGCTAGCAATGAAAAAGAAATCTTGGACGTCCATTTAGTCTTTGAGAACACGAAATTGTTGTGGGATGTTGATTTGCTGCCATGTTTTTTGTTTGAGAGTGAATAGTGGGGCAGGGGAGGGTTGCACAAGCATGTGAGGTGATGGTGATGGGAGTTTAAGGGTGGTTTTGGGTTTAAGTGGTGTTTAATCAATGATCTGGAAATAATTACCCAAAAACCCTTTGATTTAATTGATGTTCTTCCTGGGAAAAATTAGGGTTTAAGGGTGGATTAGGGTGTGTTTTAATCCGGTTTGGGGGGTTAATTATTTAAACTTGGTGTTTGGAGGGAAGGGTTAAACTGAATTAATTAATCAGTTTAAGTGAGTGGAGAGGTGACATGGAAGAAAGGGGCGTTTTGATTGGGTAATGGGTGTGAGTGGGTGAGGTGTCAGCTTGTGAGTGGAGGGTTTGTCTTAGGTTGTCTGGCAGGAATGCCCCCTTATCTTTTCAACTTTGTTCATGTTGTATTAAATGGCTATCAACGCCCATTTAACACATATCAACTTTTGAACTTTGGCAGTTTTGGCACAACAAGTTTTGAAACTTGTTTTAAGGACTACAAGTGTAATTTTGGCAATCTTCAAGGGCTGTTTTTGACATGTCTTCATACTTCAAGGCCTTGACTTGTTTGTTGACTTCTTGGAGGACTATTATTGACAATTTAGTTTTGTTGAGGGACTAAATTTGCCAATTCTTCAAAGTTAAGGGTCCTTTTTGTAATTTTGACAAACTTTAGGGACCACACTTGTAATTATGAACATACAAGGGTATAAAGTGTCAATTCTTCAAAGTTAGAGGACCAATCTTCAATATTCTTCAAATCTTCAAGGGTTTTCTTTGGAAAATTCTTCATTAGGGCTTGGTTCATTGTGCGGCTTCGTTTCCCGTGTTCGTTTTTGCATGATTCTTGTGATCTTTTGTCATTTTCTCAATATCCGTACCTAAAATACACAAGCAACAAACACAAGCATATATTTGGGTATTTTGATGATATTTAATGCATTTTAAGCCCAATTTGGACGATGAGACTATGTATAAAAGCAGTCTCATCACTCCCCCATACTAAACCATTGCCGTGCCCTCACGCAATGCTAGAATAAAGTATCATAGCATCTCCAAAATTTAATTTTTTTCACTTTATTGGAATGATAAATTAGCTACACTACTACTATTGCTATTACTACTTGCGTTTTAGACATAATGTATGATTTTCATCGCAAAACGGGACGTTTAGGTTCATAGAATAAGAACACGTGAATGCTTCGTTAGAAATAATTTCATCGTCCTCGATTTTCACCCCAATTCCATGCTAAGCGTGTAACGAGATCATTGTCATTATAAGTTAGTAATGCTAACACTACTCATATGCCCTAATCACGTATTTATCCTCCCATTATTCCTAAGTTGTATCTCTTATATTTTATTTTTTCTTGAATGTTTCACGAGGATACATTGTTTGACTTATGCGATAATAGAGATTTAGGTCTAAAAATAGAGTCCTAACGGTGTAACTAAGACCATCAAATCAATAACCCCTCCTAATAGACAACGATGTCAAAAAATTAAGTTGACAAGAAGAATCGATAAACACGGTTTTATAACGGTTTTGAACATGAGACTTATTACCAAGACTTTTATACGCCCCCTAACGGAAGGGCCTTATTATCTTTGGTTTACCTCCATCTTTTATTCAACTTCGCCATGAAGCTTTTATTATGACTTCGGTCTTGCCTTGCCTTTTATTATCCGCCTCATCGGTGGTTTTATTAGCCAAAGACGTATATCCTCACGCTAAAGCGAATTTTGGATCTTTAAAGCTTCGAAGATTAAGGCTTGATTCACTTTCAATTTTGCATAGATTTTTCGTCCTTGTGGGGCTTCAAATTGTTTGCTAGATTTAGGTGAGCACTTGAAATCTTATTATTGGGTGAAGCTTTCGATTATTAGGGTGCCAATACTTCAAAACCGTGACGCTGGTGATACCTTAATGTCTTCCCAATTTAATTACACGGAAGCTACTAGAAAAGACTAGAAACCCAACAATCCTAACTAAACCGCTAAGTCAATATTTATTAAGCAAAAAATATTTACATGCGAAGGGAGAATAAACAACGAGAACACATGAGTTTTTGAAAGAATACGAGTACTCTACGTTTAGCATAGTAACTTATAATTAACTCTATCATTTCTCGTCCTCATTTAAGAGACTTAGCCTAATGTGTAGTTAAGGAATCAAAGCTAAGTGCTCAACACGCACGGTCGAGTCAAAAATTACTTTTATTCTCGCCATCGGAAAATCTACATTCGTGTCTTCAAACACTTATGAAACATGAGAAAAATTTTAAAATTTGGCCATTTTTAGCCTTATTTTGCAACAAAAACGATAAACAAAAAGATAAACTTTGGAAAGCGTGAA
The DNA here is from genome assembly GCA_025667525.1 of Glebionis coronaria. NCBI lineage: Eukaryota > Viridiplantae > Streptophyta > Magnoliopsida > Asterales > Asteraceae > Glebionis > Glebionis coronaria. The sequence continues at coordinate 247,521,502 of CM046874.1, forward strand.
GGTTTGGCAAGGCAAGTATCTATTCACCCCCCATACTAAAGTTAAACATTGTCCTCAATGTTTCGAGTCTAGGGGTGCAAACACCCCCATACTAGAGACGTAGTCGAATGCCTAATCTAGCATGGAAAGGGTGTAACCAATAAATTAATAGCCGTTTATGAAGTGTGCTAAAAACCTAAGGTTAGAACATCAAAGGATATATCATGGATATTGAGAAATGTCTCCAAAGCAAACGATCGAGTGCTCCCATAAAACCAACACGAGAGGCTCCAATCGTGAAGATCATGATCTAAAAACCACATATCACAAACAACCACGGAACAAAGGTTGGAAGGGTACGAATCCCCACACGTAAGCTACATTAGAAAGCGATAATATGTACATGGGATAAGCATGGGACTCCCCCACGAGGCACCTCGTTTTTGATTACCGAGTCATGAGCTCGACTCGATCCCCTCAATACTAATTATCATTCGGGAAGGTGATTTGGTCGAGGTAGTTCAAGGATGGAACTTCCCCGCCAAAGTAGTGCTTCAACCTATGTCCATTCACCTTGAAGTTAGGACCATCATCTTGAGCTAGCTCGATGGTCCTATACGGAAACACTTGAGTCATGGTGAATGGACCGGACCAACGGGATTTCAATTTACCGGAAAAATTTTTCAATCTTGAATTAAAAAGCAAAACTTGATCCCCAATGTTAAAAACCCGGTTTTTAATTTTTGAATCATGCAACTTTTTAGTTTTTTCTTTATAAATTAATGAATTTTCATAAGCAATGTCTCTCAATTCATCTAATTCATTCAATTGCATTTTCTGGTGTTTTCCCGCGGTCTCCATATCATCATTACAATGCTTTAGGGCCCAATAAGCCTTGTGTTATAACTCGATAGGCAAATGACAATTCTTTCCATACACAAGCTTATAGGGAGTGCACCCAATGGGCGTCTTATGAGCGGTCCTAAAGGCCCATAAAGCATCGTCCAACTTATCCGACCAAGATTGTCGGTTTTCTCCAACGGATCTCTCCAAGATCCTCTTCAAAGCTCGGTTTGAAACCTCGACTTGCCCACTCGTTTGTGGGTGATAAGCCGTAGAAAGACGATGTGTAACCCCATATTTCCTTAGAACCCTTTCAAATTGGTCATTACAAAAATGGGTTCCACAATCGCTTATGATAGCACGAGGGGTTCCAAACCGAGAAAACAATTGCTTCAAAAACTTGACTACCACACGAGCATCATTGGTGGGCAAGGCCTTTGCCTCCACCCACTTAGAAAGGTAGTCAACCGCAACGAGAATGTACTTATTACCACGAGATGATGGGAACGGCCCCATAAAGTCTATGCCCCAAACGTCAAAGATCTCACATACTTGAATGATATTTTGTGGCATTTCATCTTTTTGTGAGGCTTTTCCTTGTCGTTGGCATGCATCACACGACTTCACAAGATCTTGTGCATCTCGGTAAATAGTAGGCCAAAAGAAGCCGGCATCAAACACCTTTTTAGCCGTGAGATTAGCACCGTGGTGACCACCCGTGGGTCCCTCATGGCAAGCTCTAAGGATGTTAGAAGCTTCGGTGCCAAATACACAACGTCGGATGATTTGATCCGCACAAGTTCGAAACAAGTAAGGGTCGTTCCAAAAGTAGAACTTGACGTCACGAAAGAATTTTCGTTTTTCTTGAGTCGTCATACCCTTAATGATGAAGTTACCCGCATGGTAATTTGCAAAATCCGCAAACCATGGGGTAGAAGAATCAAGCTTAGACGTCACTACACCAAGTGTCTCGAGCGGAAATGTTTCGGTGATTTCCTTGGGCTCGTAAGCACTTTGGTGAGGATCTTCCAAACGAGAGAGATGATCGGCCGCTAGATTCTCGGCTCCTTTTTTGTCAACGATTTTGTGATCAAATTCTTGAAGGAGGAGAATCCAACGAAGTAATCTCGGCTTAGCATCTTGCTTTGCCATGAGATACTTAATAGCCGAGTGGTCCGTATACACTATGCATTTTGTCAAGACGAGGCAAGGTCGGAATTTCTCAAATGCATACACCACGGCAAGGAACTCCTTTTCCGTTGTAGTGTATTTAAGTTGAGCCTCGGTCATCGTCTTGCTAGCATAGTGAATAGGCAAGAAGTGCTTATCATGACGTTGCCCCAAAACGGCCCCTATAGCGTAATCACTAGCATCACACATTAGCTCAAAGGGGAGGTTCCAATTTGGAGCAACAAGATTGGGAGCTTCGGTAAGTTTCCTCTTAAGGATCTCAAAGGCTCGTACACAATCTTCGTCAAAGACAAAACGTGCCTCTTTTTCAAGAAGATGTGTAATGGGTCGAGAAATCTTTGAAAAATCCTTGATGAATCGACGATAAAAGCCCGCGTGGCCTAGGAAACTCCTAACTCCCTTGACGGTTTTGGGATGAGGTAATTTGGCGACGACGTCTACCTTAGCTTGATCTACCTCAATCCCCGCTTTCGAGACCTTGTGCCCTAAGACGATTCCACTCTTAACCATAAAATGACATTTTTCCCAATTGAGCACAAGGTTGGTTTCCTCACAACGTTTTAACATTCTCTCTAGGTTCGACAAACACGAAGTGAAAGAATCACCTAACACGGAAAAGTCATCCATGAAGACTTCCATCGTCTTCTCTATCATGTCATGAAAAATAGCCATCATGCATCGTTGAAAAGTTCCCGGTGCATTACAAAGTCCGAATGGCATTCTACGATAGGCAAACGTTCCATATGGACACGTAAACGTAGTTTTTTCTTGATCACGAGGATCGATGGGAATTTGGAAGTAACCGGAAAAACCATCTAGGAAGCAATAGTAATCGTTTCCCGCAAGACGCTCCAACATTTGGTCCACGAAGGGCAAGGGAAAATGGTCTTTTCGAGTGGCTTCATTCAACTTTCGATAGTCAATGCACACTCTCCATCCGGTCACGAGTCTAGTGGGAATCAACTCGTTGGCATCGTTTGGCACAACGGTCATCCCTCCCTTTTTAGGGACACAATGGATAGGACTCACCCAAGGGCTATCGGAAATAGGGTAAATCATTCCCGCGTCAAGGAGTTTAAGGACCTCCTTTTTGATGACGTCGTGAATTTTAGGGTTTACCCTCCTTTGACTTTGGATTGTTGGCTTGAAATCCTCCTCCATTAAGATTTTGTGGGTACAAAATTTGGGATCGATTCCCTTAATGTCGGATAACTTCCACGCAATCGCCCCTTTGTGATCCTTTAGAACATCGACAAGTGCGGTTTTTTCATCATTCGAAAGATCCTTCGCAATAATAACCGGCAACTTGTCGTCCTCCTCCAAATAGACATATTCGAGGTGAGGAGGTAAATCTTTCAACTCGAGAATAGGTGGTTCCTCAAGTGAAGATTTGGGCTCGATACTCATAACCTCCTCGGGTGGAGGAAATGGGAAATCGTTGAGAAAATCCTTGATAATCGAGAAGTCCTCATCGTTGTCGAGGTCTTCGTCACAAGTACGTGGAACATCGAATTCTTCCAACGTAAAACCACCACCTTCGAAAGGAGTGAAGGTTGGTGTCGAATTATCAAGAATTGGATCTAACATAGTGGGATTGCCACTAGTTTCTTCATCACCAAACCCTAAAACTTCTTGTGAAAATTCCTCGCAAACCACGTCGATCATATCAACGAGGTTTATGGTTGCAACGGAATAAACATGAGAAAGTTGAGAATTTTGAGTTGCGTTTATAACAAGTTCCTCGTCGTTGAAACGTAAGGTGATCTTTCTAGCATGCACATCAATTAAAGCCATAGACGTATCTAAAAACGAACGACCTAAAATAAGAGGAACTTGAGGATCCGTGGGGATATCAACAACAATAAAGTCTACGGGATAGTAGAACTTACCCACTTTCACAAAAACGTCTTTCGCCAAACCACATGCGAGAATCGTGGAATGGTCGGCCAACTCAATAGACATTCGTGAAGGAGTAAGATTAGGAAGATTGAGCGACTTGAAGATTGCAAGTGGCATCAAATTAATGCTAGCACCAAGATCGGCCAAGGCATAGCATTCTTCCATATCTTGAATGGCACAACGGATCAAAAATTTACCGGGATCACCGACTTTTTGAGGTATGCGATTAAGATAAACCGACGAACAACTAGACATTTGGTGCAATTTCTCCTTGTTGTTCAACATACTCTTAAAGTTAGCGGCAAATCGAGGCATCATGACTAAAGCATCGGCGAAACTCACATTAAGGTGAAACTCACGAAACATTTTCATAAAAAGCTCAAATTGGTAGTTGTCGCGCTCTTGTCGTTTCTCCTTCCTAAGTCTCGATGGGTAAGGCAAGGGTGGTGTGGGTTGGGCATAGGCATAGCCTTTGGAATCTCGGGTTCCAATATGGGTGATGGGTCAACCGTAGGTGTGGCATGAGCGGTACTTTGTGGGCTTGAAATATGCTCCTTTTCGACCGCCACCTCGGGTTCTTCCTCAATTTCCTCCACCGTTGGAGTAATTGGTTGAGGAGTCGGTTCTTTAAGTGTCTTACCACTTCGTGTGGTAATCACTTTCATCTCTCCCTTCGGGTTTGAAACGGTGTTACTAGGTAGACCACTCGAAGTAGAGGCTTTGTTTCCCATGACGGCTTCTAAAATAGCATTAAGCTTAGCATCGTGACTATTAAACTTCAAATCTTGACTAGCGGCTTTTTGGTCAATTTTTTGTTCAAGCCTAGCATGACTTTGCTCTATCTTGTTGTTTTGACCTCGAATTTGATTAGCAAAATCATTTTTCAATTCATTCCTCATGTTAAGATTTTCTTTCACAAAGTTAGCCAATTCCTTAGTGTTTTTAGCCGTGTCCCTAATTTGACTAGCCAATTGCTCTTGAATGTTTTCCAAAATCTTATCATTTGCTGTGGCGTAATTCAAAAAGTCCATTGGAAGTTCTTTAGTGTAAACATTTTGAAGACCTTGACTCGTGTTTTGAAAATTACGGTTTTGATTTTGATTTTGCAATTGGCTACTAGTTCCTTGATTTCCATAGTTGTTATTACCCTTAAAATTGTTCCTCTGATTGCTTTGGTAACCAACTTGATTGTTTCGATAATTGTTAGCATTTTGATTTGGTGGAAAACCCGGTGGAGTCAATTGATTAGTGCGAGGAACTTGACCGTTTTGGTTATAAGTTCCCGCGGCCGCGAAGGCACTCGAAGTGTTACCACCGTTGGTAATGCACTCGGAATAATCGTGAGCTCCACCACAATACATACAAGAAACCTCAACCGCTTTAATCGTAGCGGGAGCGGGTTGTTCACCAACTTTAAACTCAATTAACAATCCTTTCAACTTATCAAAAATCTTGTTCTCCAAATTAGCCTCGATTTGGCAAGCATCAACGGTGTGTGACAATGAAGGCGAAGACGAAGACGAAGTCTTACGAACACTCGACGTGCTACGAGGACTATACACCTTAGACCTATTCTCAATGATTAACAATGCTTCCTCGACCGTCTTACACAAAAAATTACCACCCGCGGCGGCATTAAGATAATCACGCTCATGATCGTTCAAGCCATTGTAAAACGTGTCAATTTGGTGCAAGTCTGAAAAACCATGATGAGGACATTCGTGCAACATTTCCTTAAACCTATTCCAAGCCGTCGAAAAACTCTCATTATACTCTTGCGAAAACTTTGAAATCTCGTTTTTCAAGTGCGTAGTCTTAGAGGGCGGAAAAAATTGGTTCACGAATTTTGAAACGAGATCCTTCCACGTCAATATAGAATTGGGTGGCTCTTTCTCTAACCAAATTTTTGCGGGCCCCGCTAAGGAATACGGAAAAAGCATCATCTTAATCGAGTCGTTTGAGACGTCTTTAAACTTGCAAGTGGCGGTGAGACGATTAAATTGGCGAATGTGGTTATGAGGGTTGTCCTTTTCGTCACCTCGAAACTTGTTGTTTTGAATCATGGACAACAAACCCGTCTTAACCTCAAAATTCTCCGCAAGGATAGCGGGAATCACAATCGCTTCTCCATAACCCTCGGTGGGTGCTTGAAGCAACTCCATCATAGTTCGATTAGCCATGGGTGCTTCTTTCACTACAATGGGTTCGTCAATAGGAGACTCCTCACTAGTAGGAGTGATGGATTTGTTTCTTCGTTTACGAGCACGTCTTGCTTTAGAGCGAGTTTGCATAAACGTCACGTACAACGAGAAGGCGAGCAAAGAAGATTCTTTTTGGTGTTTTTACTTTTTCAATTTTTTGTGGTTTTTGATTGTTTTAACTTTTTTTGGATTTTTGGAATGTATTAGGTAGACACAAATCTACAAATCTCCTCCTTAATCAAATCTCTCGATTAAAGAAGCCTCAAGGAATGAAAACGATCACGTGAAGTGAACGCCTTCGATGACTTTAGAACGATGGTGGAACACCAAATCGTTCAAGAGGGTTTAATCAATAGAAACCAAGAAAATATATATGATACTTAAGTAATACTTTGGGCGGCAAAACCCTCGATTAGCTTTCAAAATCACGCACAAGCAAGCGGAGGAAACGAGGCGGCGCGAAGCACTTAAGAGCCTTTTTCCTTTAGGTCGTGAAATACAACCGCCTTATACCCACCTTATAGTTTGTATTTCTCAAAATCGAGCTTCACGAAAGTATTTATCTATTTTTGCCTTTTTCTTTGGTTTGAGATTCGAATACAATGATTGGGTAATGACCTCCCAAGTCAAGGTTGTGATTTCTCATGTATTTGGAGTACTTGTAAATTTATTGTTCTACGTATACAATATATTAATAGTATTCACAAAAAAAACGAAAAACCGATAATACGTATTAGTAGAGTGCTACTAATACAATTACTTTTATGGCTATATAAAAACAACAATGGTTCAACCAAAACACAACACGCCTCCCCGGCAGCGGCGCCAAAATGATTGTTGAAAGTTTTGTACACCTTTAGGAAAAGGATGCACAAAGTAGGGCAAGTAAGCACGACGATTTAGGAAAACCGTGTGTGAATGACCCTAAGTGAGTTCGTTCTCGAGGAGGCAAGTGCGTTGTGTTAAGAGTTGATTAATGTTTGTGATTATATGATTGAGAAAGAAATGGGATTAGAAGAGAAAGACGGTTACAAAGACTAATTGAACTACGACGAAAAAGGCGAACACGTAAAACCGTAAATAGTGCCAAAATTAAAATTTTAACCTAAAAATTCCTAAAAATTACTAAAAATCCCCAATAATATTCTAAGAGTTTACAAAAAATCCAAACTTGCTAAAACCTTTTAATTAATTAGATACTGACTTTTTAATGCTAATTAAAGCCCTAAAAATCACTTTTAATTATTAAAAAGCCTTAAACAAGATTTAATAGTTTGTAAACCTCAAAAATATCCTAATTAAGCTAAAAACTATTTTTAAAAATTTTAAAACCAAATTAAACTATTTTTAAACACTTAAAAACTATTAAAATCTATTAAATCTTAAATTAATTCTAGAAATTAATTGAAAAGTCTAAAAAATATTTGGAAAGTGACAAAACTCCTAATTAAGTGTCCTTAACCTAGGAAAAATGAAAGAACTAGAAAAAACCAACTTTCTATTTTTAGCAATAAAATAATATTAAAATATTCAAAAAAATAAAAAGTTTGTAAATAAATTCTAAAAAATTACCAAAAATCCTAAATAATGTAACTAAAACAAAAATGCAATCCAAGTTTTCTGAAACCTATTTAATAATTTTATATTGAATTTTAAAGTTGCTTAAAAACCCTAAAATCCTATAAAATCAAAAATAAGCTAAATTGAAAACTTAAAAAGCTGTAAACCTCAAAAATATGATTAAAAACCTAACAACTATTTTTCCAGATTTTTTATATACCTTTTACTATTTTTTTATGACTTTTTAAAATTAAAACTTAAAATAATCCTAATAAATTAATGAATAAAGGGAAAAATAAACTTTTTGCTCAGAAAAGTCAACAACCCTAATAATATCCTAGGAAAAATGCTAAACAGGAAAAAGCTACAAGCAATAAGCTAGAAACAGCTTATTTAAAAGCTGTTATCCAAATAAGCTATAAAACAAACACTAGTTAAATAAGTAATGAAATGAAACATAAACGTAAAAAGCCATCTGGATCACTGGTTAACACGTTAGTCCTTGGAAAGCAAGGTCGCGTGTTCGAGCCCAGGCAAGGTGAGCTTTTTGCAATTTTTTTTTTCTTTTTTTTTTACTTTTAAAACTCAATCCAGTAGCCTTGTTACTCACTAAAACACAATCAAAATCCAAATTAACCAAGAATTAAGCTAGATTGAAACCAAAACGTGCCCAGGTTTGCACAACTTTCTGATGAACACAAGTGAAGTTTCTTCACTTGTGCAAATGTTTGTCAAGAGGTCTTGACTTGCTTTTGTGGATGTTTTTGGTGGACAACAAGGCACCCTTATACTCTTTGGAGTATAAGGAGTCAAATCACAAGCAGAAACAAGCAAGCACAACAATCAAATCACACAAAATAAGCAGATATAAGGTTGCTGATATAGCTAATGTTTCTGATGAGTACTTGCTGATGCAATGTGCACACAAATGAGATTCAAAGCCTTAAAACTTACACACAAGGTAATGTCATGGCATACAAGCAACATACAAACCTTAAACACCCTATTATCCAACAATAAACAAGATTTCAAGCACAAATTATCACAAAAACCAACCCCTGGTGCAGTTTACTGATTATGCTTATGTTTATCAATATTTTAGCATGCAATGTGTTCTAAACTTGACTAAACTGAAAAATAGACCAACTTATAACCTAATGACAAGCAAATGAGTGATTGCAACAAGATTTAACTCACAAATTTCCCAAGAAACTCAGATAAATATGCAAATCCAAACACCCCTTTAAACTTCTGAAATCAAATTTTCAAAGCAAATCTCTTAAAAACCAATCCAAACTAAATCAAACCTAATCTAGCATGCATATATCAACAAGAAAACTCAATAACAAGCACAATAACAATCACTTAACAACTTTCATGCAATAATCACTTAAACACATAACTTTCAGAAAAATGAAGATGGAAAAGGGAAACAATGAGCTACCTTAAGGGTCCTACATCCAGGACCCTTAGTGGTTGAAAAACCACCTCCAAACAAGCCCGGGCTTGTGCTGAACTTTGTTGAGGTTCTGATGAAGTTTGCATAACAAACAAAATGAATAAGATTGGTTCCTTTTTTGAATCTGCTAAGAGAGAAAAGGGAAAAGCTGTGTAAAAAGCTTAAGGCTTGCTCCTAGCTTATAGATTAAGCTAGAAGAGAGCTTTAGCTTGTGGGTAAGGATATGATAAGCTTAAAAAAGAAAGAAATGACCAAACCAATGGCTTATTTAAACTTGGGTACCCACTACACCAGAACAAGCCATGGTGTTATGGACATACACAAGCTCAAATACCATCACTCCAACACACTTAATCACCATTTTAACAGGTTTTGAATGAAATTTAAGATTTGAAAAAAAACTGAAAAACAAACAGAAACTTTGAAACTTAAAAACTTTTTGCTGAAAATCAAACCAAACTCAAACAATTATAACTTAAATCAACTGAAATGTAAAGGGAACTCAATATTTCTCATCAACAACACTTAAACCATTTATATTCCTTAATAAACTGGATTTACAAAGCTTGTGAAAAAGGAGAAAAATCAAGAACAGGAATAAGCTAAGTCCTATGTGCCTTTATATAGAGGCTTACAAGTGATTCTAGAACTGATAAGAAGCTAAAACCCTAACACTTGAACTTCCAAACTTGCCCTTGGACGATTTTGAATTTTTCAGTCAAAAACTAAGCCATGTGAAGATCTTTGGCAGTTTGTGGGATGCCAGCAATGAAAAAGAAATCTTGGACGTCCATTTAGTCTTTGAGAACACGAAATTGTTGTGGGATGTTGATTTGCTGCCAAGTTTTTTGTTTGAGAGTGAATAGTGGGGCAGGGGAGGGTTGCACAAGCATGTGAGGTGATGGTGATGGGAGTTTAAGGGTTGTTTTGGGTTTAAGTGGTGTTTAATCAATGATCTGGAAATAATTACCCAAAAACCCTTTGATTTAATTGATGTTCTTCCTGGGAAAAATTAGGGTTTAAGGGTGGATTAGGGTGTGTTTTAATCCGGTTTGGGGGGTTAATTATTTAAACTTGGTGTTTGGAGGGAAGGGTTAAACTGAATTAATTAATCAGTTTAAGTGAGTGGAGAGGTGACATGGAAGAAAGGGGCGTTTTGATTGGGTAATGGGTGTGAGTGGGTGAGGTGTCAGCTTGTGAGTGGAGGGTTTGTCTTAGGTTGTCTGGCAGGAATGCCCCCTTATCTTTTCAACTTTGTTCATGTTGTATTAAATGGCTATCAACGCCCATTTAACACATATCAACTTTTGAACTTTGGCAGTTTTGGCACAACAAGTTTTGAAACTTGTTTTAAGGACTACAAGTGTAATTTTGGCAATCTTCAAGGGCTGTTTTTGACATGTCTTCATACTTCAAGGCCTTGACTTGTTTGTTGACTTCTTGGAGGATTATTATTGACAACTTAGTTTTGTTGAGGGACTAAATTTGCCAATTCTTCAAAGGTAAGGGTCCTTTTTGTAATTTTGACAAACTTTAGGGACCACACTTGTAATTATGAAGATACAAGGGTATAAAGTGTCAATTCTTCAAAGTTAGAGGACCAATCTTCAATATTCTTCAAATCTTCAAGGGTTTTCTTTGGAAAATTCTTCATTAGGGCTTGGTTCATTGTGCGGCTTCGTTTCCCGTGTTCGTTTTTGCATGATTCTGGTGATCTTTTGTCATTTTCTCAATATCCGTACCTAAAATACACAAGCATATATTTGGGTATTTTGATGATATTTAATGCATTTTAAGCCCAATTTGGACGATGAGACTATGTATAAAAGCAGTCTCATCATGCCCTCGGGTCATTTTACGAAAGACGTTTTCATAAATTATGAATCACCGTCACAAAACGAATCCAATAAAAATTGTTTCATCAAAAACGGAGTTCGAAAACGTAAATACGTAATCCTAAGGTTTCCGGTTTAATCATAAAGGACGTTAAAATAAAATCGTAAGTCCTAATCTCTTCTCGTAAATTTGTGAGTTTATGAACCAACACAAATTTAAATCTCAAAATAATATTCACGGATAAATTTATTTTTCTGAAATGTCGGACTGTCACCAAAAACGGTGTTGTAAACGTAAGCACGTAACGTATAATCCTCCGGTTTAGACGTAGTCGATGCTACTTTAAGACGTAAATCCAATTTTTTTTCCCAAAAATAAGTGAGTTCATAAAATAATATTTTCAAATAAATATTGAGAATAAAATATTGACCATAATTTGACGGATTGTCACAGATAGTACCGATGTTGAGTGTGCAACTAGTAGTAGATTCGAATTTCCGCTTAAATGGTTATGATCATTTTTTAATGTTGGATACTTTGTTGTTATTGATTCGTTTTGGCGTTTGAGCCTCGAGTTATGAATGAAGTTAGGGTTGACGTATGAGATGTTCTTATTTTACCAATACGGTATATATATATATATATATATATATATATATATATATATATAGTGTATTTTATGTGGTATATATGGGGTAGACTTATGTGTTCCGTGTAGTACTAATTTCTTATAAGTGTCGTCATAGGAGGGAGTACATGGGTGAAAGGGGACATCTATAATTATGGAGGCCTATGTAATTATATATGTGCCACAACACCAATGGACTTCCAAGTATGGTTGCATGAAAAAGGGGCTAGTACATGCTTGTATATGATGAGATATGTATTTTGGGTATTTGTAAACAATAGGGGTTTATGTAATGGTTGCCTATGATATGGCTATGGTTTTTTTGTGTTATATGTTTTGGGTTATAGTCGTGTTGTGTGATTATGGGGTCACACGATATGGTTTGGTTTTGGTGATGGGTTTTATGCCTTGTTGTGGCATGGTGAGATGGTGATTACTCGTATGGAAAACGAGTGTATGACGCGATCGATTGACTTGACATGTATGATAACGAGTATGTTTTGGGAGATTTAATTGGTATATATATGCATAGGTATATATACTAGTAGATGCTATGTTGTGATATACAGTTGTTTAATAGTTATTAAAACTTGAACGTACCTAGTGTTCTCTCGTGTGTAAACAGTTTATTAGTGCTGGAGTTTGATGGAGTTCCAAAGATGTTTTAAGTCTTTTTGATGTGTGTCTACATTCGGGTACGTATTTTAATTAATGAGAACTACTAAATTTTCTTTCAAATAAGTCTGGCTAATTATAGGAAAACGATTTTGAAAATAATTTGTAAGCGTATGGTAAGATATCGTGACTTACATATCTTTTTATTAAGTTTGTGGTAGTAAGTTAAAAAATATATTGACAATGAATGGATTAGTTTTTTAGGTAACATGTGATAGTACATATAAAGGGTAAAGAAATTTTACGATAATTTTCTTAAAAGTGGAGTTAAAATTTTAGAAGAATTTAAATAGACGGAAATAGTAAAAAGGAAGATTTTATTATAATAATGATAATAATAACACCACACCTTGTAAACGTGTAATCAATTAGTTATAACAAGCCTAAATGGATTATATAAAATAATTATAATATAGAATAAAATGAATAAAAACACCATATTTTATAAACACGTATTGGTTTCATAATAACAAGTGAAATGAGTTTAATGTGAGTAAACAAGATAATGGTTAGAATAACATTATACTATACTAACTAGTGGATACCTTTGATAAAATAATGAAGATAAAAGATGAGTTTATTGTTAAATGAGATGATAGATAACGTGAGTTTTAGTACACTAACTGAGTTGTGCCCTTTGATAGTAACGAAGATGGTAAAATATGACTATGATTTCATTTATTGGCATTAAAATATGGTCCTAATGTGAAGTAACTAATTGAGATGAATATTTAAAATTTTCTAAGATATTGAAATTTGGTAATACAAATCGTCACGAGTCTATCTTTGTTGTTGGCACACTCCATTGATCTTTCAGATTACACTGTTTTGTATTCAATTGTTTTGGCTAAGTTTCGTTTTACCCTATATTTTATTTTGGGACACGATTGTTTGGAATTCTTTTGGTACACGTCATGGTTGATTTAGTTATGCGGTTGTGGGAACGTTAGGATGAGAGGATAGAGTTGGGTAGTATTACTTATGGTTAGATATTAGAATGGACAGATGTATTTTAGTTTAAAGGTTGTGTTGAAGGAATGATTAAGATTTGTGGAGTTTTGAAACTTAGATTGGTTACGGGAATAAGGGAGTAAGTAAAGTTAGTTGACTAGTCGTGGGAACGAGATGTCATGCTATGAGAAGTTGGTTGAAGTACCATTAGGAGATTGATGAAATTACTAGCGGATGTGAGGGTAGAGTAGAAAGTTTCTACTAATGGAAATATGGGGCAAATAACACGCAAGGGAATTGGTATAGTTATGGAGGCAAGGTAGTAGTAGACACGTGAAGGAAAACATGGATGTGAAAGAATGATTGGTAGGAGGCTGATTAATGGTGAAGTACAACAAGTAAGGAAGAGTGAGCCATTGAGGGGTTGAAGTAACTTTAGAAATATTGTGGTAGATGAGTTGAAGTTAGAAGCTACTGGGTAGTGTGAAGTTCCGAGGTAACATCATAGAGACGAGAAGGAGTGCGTGAAGAGCTACATCGTGAAGCAAGGAGCCGAAAGGACTACGTGCCGGCTGCTAGAAGGATGCAAGAGATTTTGAAGGAGTCACAGAAGTTGCAAGGACTGGAAAGGTGACAAGCACTATGATGGGAATCTACGTATGGTTCGTGACGAAGAAGGACAAATCGAGTACCGGAGTGGAGCTACAAAGAGCTGAACCAATGGATCGTGATCGAGTGACTACATAACATGGGAGATTAAGAACTCGTGGAAGTAACAAGGGGATTCGAGTGACTACGCAGATAGAATTTTGTGGCAATCAATATTGAGGGATGAGTAGTGAAGCTGAGCTAAATAAGTTCATGGAGAAGTGATTAGAGAGTCGGTTTTGTGAAGGTGTTATGAAAGATCTTTGGAAGAGACAATTATGCATTATCCAATGCACTAACTATTTCCATAGATTTGATGAATGAAGTATGGAATTTTGGTTGGATGGGATAGTGTAGGAATTAGGTAGAACCATGGAAGGAGAGGACCAAGTATTCCTAGAAGACGATGGTTGAAAGTACCTCATGTTGGGTGAAATCAAAATAGAAGTATGAGATTTGAATAAGAATTTAAAATATGGCTTAGTTTAGACAAATGGAAACTAATATGGATATAAGATGAGAGTGTGATCCACATGGGATCACATAAAACTCTAGTCTGTCCCTATTAGGATGGAGTAGGAGAACTGGTAGCGAGGAAAACAAGTGAAGCTACTTGGATAATTTTGACGTATAGATGACTTGAAAGACGGGAAGCATAGCATCGTGATGTATGCCATGAGCTGAGGAAAACGAAGGAAGTCTGGATAGATGCGGATCATAAATGAAATAGGTCGAGATAGGAATCGAAGGTAAAACGTTGGTATATCTTAATGAGTAGACTAAATCACAAAGCATGTTAATATTTTTGTAGTGTGGAAAAGGAAATGGCACTGACCTATATTGTTTGATTGGAAGGCTTAGTATCGATAATCGAGTGGATGAGGAGTTATAGATGTGATGTGTCATGAGAGACGAAGGGTTTGGTCTAACTGAGACAAGATGAGGAGCACTATGAACTTGGAGGTAAGACATTGTGTAAGTATAAAGAAAGTGTTGAGTATAAAAAAAATCTTTCATGGAGAAAAGTGAGAAAGAAGTGTATAGGTGCTACTAATGATTTATCCAAATTTAATGGAAGTAGTTGTAGCATGGATTTGGATGACAGTTGATAGACTAACTGAGATAACTGTCCTTTTGGTGATATGTATAGATCATAAGCTGATTTGGATTGGAAGAGCCTTGTTATGATGAACTAATGAATATGTGAAACACCGTCATAGGTCATTTGTGTAAGGAAATTGCAATTTTTAAGTAGTTTGGTGGTATGGACTAAAGGGAGTTGATGAACATGATTGGATATGAGTATATCCAGCTACATGGAAAAGGATGGACGAAGTGAGAAATTGCTACAAGTATAGGAGTCATGTTGAGAGCTTGGGTGACTGATTTAGAGGGATGTGGGAAACTCGTTAGCGATGTCTGAGTTTTCATATAATGATAGTTATCATACTAGAAGTCGTTGAATGCCATTTGAGGCACTATATGGAAGGATAGGGTGAGTTTTCCTTATGGTAGACTAAAATCCGTGAAAGAGACTACTAATGTGGAAATGGTGTTTGTGGGAAAGGATGAGAGCATCAAGATATGCTATGTTGAAAAGGATGAAACCATTAAATTTTAGTGACAAAGTTATGTAGGAAGTTTCACCCATAGTAACGGGTGGTATGTTTTGGTAAAATGGAAAAGTTGATGTAGAGTTTTGTAGGTCCATTTATGATCTTTGGAAAGATCGGACCAGTAGCTTATGAGTATAGAATTACCTGGGAGAATTGACTGGTATACATGGTATATTTCATGTATTAAGATTGGTAAATGTTGTTTGAGAATGCATATTTACATGTTCGGTTATTCAGGATTTGTGTTTAAAAGAGTCTTTTTTATCAAAGGGTCATTTGTGAGATTTATTGGCTGTGAGGTCAAGAGTTTAGGAATGAATTTAAATATTGTTGGTTGTATATGTGGTATTTTGGGACTTGAACTAAAGTACACATGGAAATGAGAGGAGTTCATTTAGAACAAGTATCCTCATGTGATTTGTTGTCTGTGTGTTTGATCCTAAGGAGTAAATCTTGGGACGATATTTCTATTAGGAGGGAGTGATGTGACAACCATGGTTTTTGGGGTTCGTCACTTAGACTATAGTTTAAGGTGTTTTGTGCAAATATGTGCTTTTATGTGCTTATGTGTTTATTTTGTGTGTTTGAAGTGAGGTTTGGATATCGTTTATGGGTATATGGTACTCATAAGTAAATCGAGGAATGGTTATTTCATGTTCATGAGCCCACAAGGTAGTGACTATGAAATGAGATGGTGTTATCTCGTGGCTTTACGTATACGTATATGTATTATAGAAAATCGTATTTTTACGGTTTAGGGTTTTGCATTTAGGAGTCTCGGAAGAGGTATTTAGTCACGGGAGTATGTTTTTAGATGATTTTAAGTCATTTAGGACTTAGTTATATAGTTTATTTCATATTCTAAGAGTTTTTATAAAACTGTATATTTTTACGTTTTTTACGGTATACGCGTAAAAACTGACTAGTTTTACGGTTTTGAGGTTTCCGAGGCTTTAGGAGCTGAAATAATTAAGGTAAATTAAGGTATTATTAATAATATATTAATAAGTAATAAAAAGAAAAAAAATAAAAATACATATAATAGTCGGTTTTGGGACGCAAGAAAGAAAAAGAAAAGGGAAAAAAAGGAAAAAGAGGAACCGGGCTTTTGTAATGGGCCAAGGACAGTTAGGAAATTATATAAAAACTTTTTATTAACCAAAAACATTCATAAAATCCCTGGAGATCAAGCTTAAGTCGAAATCCATGGAGTCTATTTAGGGTTTTCAAATTTTTCTTGTCTTCCATTAATTCTAAGGTAAAAATCTTCAATCTCTTTTTAATTAAACTGTTTTTAATTCTTTCTTAATCATTAAATGATGGATCTAGGTTAGTGTTTATTAGAAAATATGTAATTTAATATTATCACAATGATATAGACATGATTAGAATAATTAGGGTTAATGATTAAACATGATGAGGGTAATTAATTTGGTTAATCATGTTAAATTCGTTTTTAAAAACTGGGCAGAATTTTTGGGTCATTGTTTTGATCATATCTAGAGTTTTACAAAGTTTTAATTTTCGAATATTATGTCCCTGGAAAGGTAATTGAGTTGGCTTTCAAATGCAAGAAACGAGAACTAAATTGAAGGTTTGGAAGTGGGTCAAAAACAGGTTACATCAGTCGGGTGTCAAAACAGCTTTTGGATCAGCCTGTTTTCTTTTTATGTTTTGAATTGTTTGGGGTACTTAGGGTTATATTGGAACCTTCAAACGAACATGAGACTTAGATTATATATTAAATAAAAGATCTGGAGGAGGTCTAAAGAAATGGGTTAGGGTAAGACCCTCTGATCATAACAAACTTTTCATATGTTCAAAATCAGTGAATTCCTGATAGGTAAAAGTATATATATATATATATATATATATATATATATATATATATATATATATATATATATATATATATATATATATATATATATATATATATATATATATATATATATATATATATATATATATATATATATATATATATATATATGGAGGCCTTAACAGTGTCTTCAAGGTTGCGGCCAAAGGGGAGAGTTAGCTAACACATGTAAGGGCATAAGGTTTCTTTTACAGAGGAAGTTGATTTGGTTAAGGGGGTGTTCGACCCATAGTTTAAGGTATGAAAAACGGGACTGTTTTGGGTTAAATGTTAACGGGGCGAGTTATGAACTAAACTAAGTTAAGGGCTTTATAGAGGGGTGTCATGAGATGCATATGGCATATAAATGGGGTTAATTTGTAGGACAAGGTTAGATATCCATCATAGATTGATGAGCCATTTTGGTATGTGGTTCATGTCTTGATTGTTTACGTTTGTGTGTTTAGATTTTTGCTTGAGTGCGGGTACTTGGAGAAGCTTGTTCAGGTGAGTTTCATAGTCCCATGTCTTTTTATGATTTGATTTCCAGATGGGATGGAAGAGACACTGTATGGTTTTGTAAAGAATGCTGAGAATGATTTTATGGTTTGTGATGGACTTGTGTGTACACTTATGTGATTAACTGCTATGTGATTCTTGATTGTTATTGTGGTTTGACTTGGTACCAAGGGGATGTTGACAAGGCGGGGCCTTGGGATTGGTTCATAGGTGTATGGGCGTCTATGGGACCATGGTTATTGGTAAGGCTGGGAGCCTTGGAATTGTGGTTATTGGTAAGGCTTGGAGCCTTGGATTTGTGGTGATTGGTTAATCTTGAATGCTAGTTGTTAATACATAATTGTATCACATTGTCCATATTTTTTTATTGATGGCTGTTATTCACATCTTATAACTATTTTGGGGTTGGAGTCTAAACCTATGACTCTCATCAACTTTATGTTGACGTGTTTTAGTATCTCTTTCAGGTGAGAATGTGGTTAAGCGTGAGAATAGGAGTGGCTAGCTGGGAGGCTTAGGATTGCATTTGGAGGAACCCCCTTTCCTCATAGTCTTTATTTATGTTTGAATAAGTGATACTTTGTGGATACCTATATGTTTGTTATTTGTTAATTTTATGTCTTTGGTAAGAGGTAGGCCTGTTACCTACTTACCTAGACGCCTGCATTGTTTGAGATATCTTCATGACATTGTGTCACCATTTATGATATTTCCATTTCATTTACTCTATAGACACGCTATTGTTGTGATGATATCCATACGCCGCGCCCCATATTCCGTCATGGTGGGGTGTGACAGAATGACAAATAAGTCATATATAAAAGAAAGGATAAAGAAATCCGTATGTGTGCACATCGTGATTAATTTGACAATAATATACTTTTAAGAAAGTAAGGTATCAGTTAAAAAATAGTACAATCACTCCGAAAAGTTTCTATATTAGGAAGTTACCGAATTTCAAAAGTTCAACATCTATGTATATGTATGACCGAACTCAAAGTTACTATTTTATACTTGTTCAAACGCAATCATCGTTTTTAGTTTGCAAAAGATCATTAGTTAAAGTTTTACGAGCTCAAACGAACTCAAAAACGCTTGAAATCATATTTTTAATGTCTATCAGTTTTGACTTTTGGGTTTGACTAGACCAATTAACTCACTAAACGATATTCTAAGACTCAAAGTCTAATGCATTTCGATGTAAAACAATGTTTTGAACAACTTTCTAGTTTTACCCGGGACTTGAAACGAAATAAAAATGGACGAAAATGCCCTTGCATCAAATTTGTCAACAAAATGATATTTTAGCTTTATTCAGAAAATAACTTCTTAGATTTTACAATCTCAAATGAGCGTAACTTGCTCGATTTTTAAAGTTTACTGGTCAAATTTTATGTCCTAAACAGACGTCTCAACATGTAGAAATATATATTTTTATGTCTAAAGTTATAAAAATATTTTCTCGACACTGTTAAAATTCCTATAAAGTTTCTACACAAAGTATATTTTTTCGACACAACTTGAAATTAAATCCAATTTCATAATAACCCAGAATTAATATACACACAAGACTTGTGGATTCCATAAAGACGAAAGAAGATAAACTGTATAATTAGTCATGTAAAGAAAACACAGTATGGAAATGGTTCAAGAATGCCAACGATAATCTGAGAGATAAAGAATGACGCATATCATCCGTGTCTTCGGCTGCAAGATGCAATGTAGGAAGGTCTCCTGGCGGCGTGATTTTCCAAAATCACAAGACATACCGAGAAAGAAACAAAATATTAACAAGTCACACTCCTGAGGCGATGGGGTTTAATGAAAAAGGGAGGATACTAGTAGCATCGTATTCCAAACCATTGTCACATAATAACTGATGATCATGTGTTCAAGGTACAACGGATGTTGTAAGTCAAAGTCGAAACGTAGAATGGTCAATGAAATAAGATGTAATCCATGTACAAGTGTCGTGCAAAACGGTGACGTAAAGGTCAATCAAGATTTCGAAAACCCACGATATTATTCAACACTGATTCAATGGATACTTCGAGATGTGTGACTCACATGGTGTCCTTTAGTCTTTTTCGGAGACACATCGAGCTACACAATGGTCTATAGACTAGACATTCAATCACGAACGGTCGGTAAGAAAATCTGCGTATCTATATAGATATTTTAAAGGAAATAAACAATGAAAGCAACATGCACGGTAGTAAGAATGAAAATCAGGAGTTTTATCGAAAACAAAACTAATTCAATTCCGAACAATGGTACCACGAGAGTATGCACAACATGTATCAGCGAGTCGAAAAAAACAGACGGTTCAAAACGAACGAGCATATGAAGTCAGTCGTATCACGCATAAATGAAATAGCAATAGTACTTAGAAGAATGAGTACGAAAAGTCGGCAGTACACGCGCTCTGAATACAAGTATGTAACGTCATAACGATATAAAATCATCGTAACCAGATTAGTTCACAAGAACAAGAATTCCAGAAATACAGTAAGAGCAGATGTAATCACAGTAATATCGAATGATAATCCATGAAGCACAAGGCTTTGAAAAGACATAGTAATTATCGCCATTAAGGTAATGTAATATTTTAACATGTAATCATGAGAAGAAATATTATAATGATAATTAAAAGTAAATAATAAGGATTAGAGAGTTACCCGCGCAGATATCGAACAACATTGGCAGATTCTGTGGTTGACACTTAGAAACAATAAAATATTAAACTTTCGGTTATAGACTAAGTTTTGAAAAACGACTCAGTTCCCTATAACCATCGCTCTGATACCAATCTGTGAGATACCCAAAATCTGACATGGAACAACTAGGCAACGATGGGTAACACGTCATTGTACAAGAAACAATGAATTACAGTTCATACAAAGATGACGAAATAAAAACATGTACATTACATCATTAAAGGTCAGAGTTTTTAAACATAGGGCCCAGAGTTTTAGAAGCGGAAAATTATATTATTTCGTCTCAATTTATAACATAAAGTTGCCCAAAAGATAGAATAAACTTCTGACAGTTTTTACTAAAACTAATCTTTTAGAAGCATCACAAAAATCTCCAATCTGCGATAATCTCCTGCGGGCTCCCATCCAAGCAAAGCTAAATAATAATACCTGAGATTAAACATTTAAAATCGTCAACATAAAGTTGAGTGATATCCATAGGTTTAGGAGTAAAAGTGTGGAACACAAACATTCATTTGTAAACACGTAGTAGGGGAAATGGTTATATACGTCAACCACAGTCCGATACTATTATTATTATTGCTGTTTAGTTTCAAGAACCAAAGCTTAACTACGTAAGTATTCAGCCTAAATACTCAGGTATAAACAAATGTAATGCGTCAAAGTAATCGGGACGGGGATAGTCAATCCCGATGGATCCACCCACAACATTCACGCTTCGCGCAATGCACCAGGACAATTAACGGTTCATGATCGAAGAGATGAAACTCAAGACTAACGTCTAAAAACAATAATAATATCAAAAATATGAAAATCTTACATGATCTAGATAGCATACAAGTTCTGGATAGCATAACGTTTTTAAATGATTGTGTTCCACCATGTAAAATCTCACCCCGTGTTTAGAAACCATGTACAAGTAAAAAGGGGCTATGAACTCACCTTAGCCACGAGATAAGTCAATCACGGTACTCAGCTACTGAGTAGAAACGGTAGTGGTAGACGATCACCGACGATATGGATGCCCGAGAAACACGAAAACCGCAACCTATCAAAATAAGGCGCGCGTTAAGACTCGAACTCGAATATCGATATGTACCAAATATAATATGACTCAACTGTTTTCAAAGTATTCATGTTTCAAAACCATTGAGACGAACCAAATGAATCCATTTATCCAACGTTACTCGTTTAAACACTTGTACACTTGAAATTTACCCGTCATACGACGCCAAGTCAACGCAAGTCAAAATATCCTTATACATCGCTCGGACCAGTAGCTAAGCCATTTATATAATGACTAAGAACTTGAGTAAGTCACCATGTCCGATGGTGAATACTCAAACTCACGCAACACAAGCATTGAACTAAGTGTCCAAAATAAAATCAGCAAGTACACCCCGAATGTACACACCGATCTACCCTATCTAGACTTGTCCGTTTTACATGAAAATTGTGTCAAGGTCACTTATAACCTGTATATGACCTTACCAAAGTTTGAGGCAAAGTTCACACTTTAAACTCCATCAGCTCGACACTTCACTCGACTCCAAATTTGAGACAGATTTATACACTTGTTTTGTAAAACCGTTTGGACCACTTTAAAAGTACTAATTCGACAATACGTCTTTTGAAACCACTACTAGACTCATCAAACTAAGTTTGTAAACTTTGAAAACCAGTAGTATCAACTATCTAACCAAGCATAAATTCCCCGAGAGTCGACCCAAAATCAGCCACAATTTCGGATTGTGCCTACTTGCGTCTCCCGGTACACGAAAACTAAAACTAGCATAACTTTTGACTCGTAATGACTTAGAAGCTCTATCTTATACCAAAACGAGCGTCTTGGAAAACACTACAACAATATTAAATAATATTAGCCTTTCTCAGAACTTAAACCCACGAAAAATCTGTTTAAGACCTGCTGTCCTAAAATATCTTTTCAGAAAACAAGTCAAATCAATTTTCCAAGCATAACCACTCATTCTATACCTATAGAATCATCATACTATCATACCCATTAACCAAAAACTCCTAAAAACACTTGTATGAAAAATCTAACAAAAATCAAAGATTAAAAACAAGACTTTTTATGTTCAAAACAAGATAATCTTACCAAAAACAACACATGCATGATGACTGAAACATCATACAACCATGAAATCATAAAGTCATGAAATTTTGATGCATGTGTGAAATTCTTGTATCAATAGAATCACACGAACATTTAGAACATGGGTCTTTAATTTGTTTTGGATTGATCATGTTAAAAATCAAGGTTTTGAGGATGTTTATGTGGTGGTGGTGGCGGAAAGAAATGAGGGGGAGGGAGGTGATGTTTGTTTGATTTGTACAAGTGGTTATGTGTGTGTGTTGGTAAAAATATTTGGTTTATATATGGTAGTTTAAGTGGAGGGACCAATGTTGCCAAGTTTAAAACTTATGGACCTAAAAGAAATTAATAGTTTTAAAGGGTAGAAAATGGTTATTGGTAAATATTGAAAATATTTACGGGGGTCGGGTTTCGTAAAAATACTTTTCAAAAGTTAAAATGCATCATAAAAATGATTATACGATTTCCCAACACGACTTAATACGTAATTAAAACGAAATCGTCGAAAATATTAATTATCGAAACAATCGATAATAAAGCGTTAAATTTTTGGGCATCCGTCGGTATCGCGAACACTAGGAATTCTCGTTGTACATTGATTTTGAATTAACTCGTTGTAAAACGCACGCGGGTGATTTTAAATCAAAAACTTTGATTTAAATTAAATATGGAAAAATAAAATAAAAATTTTATAATTCCATACAAAGTATTTATCGGTGATCAGAAAAATACTTAAAAAGTATAATTTAAAAATCTCAGGATTTACATATAGCAATACAAGAAAACGTAATACGTTGGAAAATTCAAGAAGCACGAATAAAAAGAATAAAAATAATGCTAGGAAAGTACGGGTTCTCACATGAACTACCGGGGTTCAGTTCACATTAGCCACAGTTCACTAGGAACATCATGCATGAAAAAATGACACGTAACTAAGTATGGATGACGGTTGTTCATCCATATCAGTTAAAAAATACCGATGAAAACATCATGGTTAAAACAACTAAGTGCTGAAAACATCAATACGTGGAATAACAAGCGTTGAATCAAGAAGCTTCTAGTGACTACCCACTAGTCAAAGGTCGAGTTTTAGAGCCTACAGGTCGAAGCCTTGTCTCTGATACCATAAATGTAATACCCCACTTTGATAAGTGGACCGTTACGCGTAATTATGGCGTGTCATCAAAGCATGCAAGGTAATATGTAGTAAAACATATATGACTATAGGGAAAACTAGAATCAAACATCGGTTCCCAACATAAGCCCAAAACATAAGTAAAGTAAATGAATTAGGAGGACAAGACAAGTGTCCAAACAAGCATAATTATGAAGGCAAAAATGAGAAGAAGTCTAAGGCAGCTTCCATCCTATGCACGTCCTCCATAAGCTCAAGTCTGTCCTTGGGTACCTGCCGTTTTAGGACATGGAAAGGAAAATAACGGCTGAGCATAACACTCAGTGCACGGATATACAAGCATAGCATAGAATAACGTAAACATAAAGACTAATAGCAGCGGAATAATATAAGTTCTAAGTAATCTAGATTCATGTTCATAAAACTGGTTTTATAGTTTGAAAAGACTTATGTTTCTATGAAAATCTGTTTTAATTAGCCAAATAAGCCATATAGGTCATGAGGTTCCAACGTGCATGAATACTTGGAGGGGAGACCTCGTCATGCAGTTAGAGGGGTTGTCTCTAAATAAATAGTCTGGGTAGGAGGGATCAACTCCTAGGGAAGGATGCAAGGCACACATTGCATTCACCCTGATATTACTGGTAAACATGTAACTAGGATGCACCCATACGCCCCACATGATAATATAATATAATGGCCAAAACTGAAAATGGGACGCCACGAGCAATCACTTTGCCGTGGGGAAGTCATAACACTGGTGCCTCTAGTGTTATGGTTATGGTACCTCCATAACTAGGTGACACTGGTCATGCATGTATATGGCTTAGGCTCTTATTCTAACATAAGTATCAAACATATAAAACAAATACTGGGAAAACAGTTGGCTGCAAACGAGGAATCCTAATAAGGAAAGAATGTCCATACTGAAAGGACGGAAAATCCGTACCTTATGTCCAGTGAACGAAGAAGACGAACGAAAGGAAGTCCTACTTCGATCTCACTAATGCTACATAACTAGTATACATGTATACGTATTCTGTTTACTGAGTACATAACTGATTTTATATCGTGTCTTAGCTTGTTTTATATGTTCATGTCTTGTTTTACTGATTTTAACGTTATGCTGTGTTTATCATGTGTTATGTATATTCTGATTAAGTATTACTTGTATTTCTTGTATTATTATACTTGTTGTGTAATAATAAGTAACTTCCTAAAAAAATAGCAGGTTTTCTAAAATAGAAAGTTTCTAAAAAGTTTCCAAAAATAGATTAACTTCTTAAAATAGATCAGTTCCTAAAATAGAAAGTTTCCAAAAATAGTAAGTTTCCTGAACTAGAAAGTTTCCATAATTAGAATTAAGATGAATTAATAAGCTAATAATATAAGCTTAAGTTTACTGATTAAATATCATAAGTCATGTGATTATAGTATAGTTTATTAATAATAACATGTTAATTAAATAAAGTATAGGTTATATGATTTAATTAAATATATGCATGGTTTAATTAAATTAAAGTGTATAAAATACTTAGGTTAAAACATGTATTAATATTGTATTAATTATAACCTAAGTCATGATTATTAATTAATTATATTCCATGTTTTAATACTTAACTAATACTATAGTCTAAATTAAATAATTAAATACTTAGGTTAAAACATGTATTATTTACTAAATAATAATTAACCTAAGTCCATGATTTAATTTAATTAATTACATGTCATGTTTTAATTAATTTAATAACTTGTTAAAATAACTACTTGTAAAAATAAAAATACTTGTACATATTTTAGTCATGAACCGGGCCAATGTATTTAATTTAAACATGTCATGAACCGAACCCGGAACCCCTTGAACCGGTCCGAACCAAACACCCCTTAATAGTGGCAAACCGGCTTGGCCGGTTGCCACTGCCTTTGCTTAGGCTGCCACCGGCTTAAGCCGGTGGTCTTGTCCCTCTCGGCTAGCCGGTGCCAGCAGTGGTGTTCCCACCGGCTGTGTGCCGGTGGTTACCCCTGCTGCCTGCTGCATTCCCCCTGCTTGACCCACAACCGCCACCGGCTGTGTACCGGTGGTGGTAGCTGCTGGCTGCCGTGACCCAACCAAACCACAAGGACACCCCGACTCGCGTCGGGGTGCCTTGTCCTGCTGTCGACCGAACCAAACACCATCGAGATCATAGATCTCGGTTGGTGATGTGATCAAGAACACGTCGAGAGCCTTGGGGCTCTCAGTTTGTGTGTCGGTCGAAACAACCAAACCCGAAACCACCCTTAATTTACCCCCCACCCTTGATCACGTGACATGTTTTTAATCCATGTTTTATTTAATTCATGTTCATGTTTCAATTAATTAAATAAAAGAAAAAAAACAAAAGGGTTTACGGATTACCAAATGCGTGTAAAGGTTGGAGGACAATAACACGAACACGATCCAGGATTTGATTAACTAAAAATCAAATCAACACCCCCTTGGTGGTGATGATTGCCGCCGGCCACAAGAGAGAGCAAAGAGAAGTAGGGTTTTTGATTTTTCTGTAAACTCTATGAATGCACTATTTCCCTTTTTGTTATCTTTATAAATCTAAAGATGGTCTTGGCCTTTTTCTTCTTTGGTTTCCGCGGCTTGTAGGGCCCACAAGGGAAACCCGAAGCCTTTCCCTTGTCTAAAATATTACGTGTTCGTTTGTTCGTGTTTACGTGTTACGTTATTATTATATGTTCGTGTTATATTCAATACTTGTACATAACGATATTAATCGTATAATATTAATTAAGTACATAGTTACGTGTTTGTGATTTTTACGTTCATGATTTCATGTTCGTGATTATAATTATTATTGTTAATAATTATCGTGTACTATCACGTACTTAATAATTATCGTGAAATAATACGTACATAACTTCTGTAATACTAATCGTGACACGTGTTCATGCTATAAAAGGAAAGTTTTAATATGTACGTATGTTACTAAGTGTACTGTTCATGGTAAAAGCATGCGGGTTTTACATCGTGACTTCATGTACCTCATACTTATACTTTGTAATTCTTGAAAGCTTCATAGTTTGATACCGCCGAAGACTTGACTTTTAGGCTTTCTTGAATTTGTTGAAGTCTTAAGTGCATAAAGTATAGACGACCTCTTCTCGGACACCACAACGCCACCGTCTTCAAATGCAGCAACATAAGTAGACACGAACGAAATGCCTTTGAACATTTCATTCTAATTAGGTATCATTTTACCTCTGGTCGGTGAATACCGTTGGACGATATAAAATATCGTACTTGTGGCAGGTAGCTTCAATTAAGAATCTCCTTTACAAGATTTTGCGGGTAAACCCGTTCTCTTTACTCGACCATCCCAATGTAGATTGCGAACATAAAGAGTGAATCATTTGTATAAAATTATCCGCATGATTGAAGCCGTCAATTCCGATTCCTGGAACAAGTTTGATTCATTTAAGAATCGCACCATCGTTGCTTTCCAGTTGTCACGAGCTTGATTCATACTGAATCTTGAAAGTTACCTACCATGAGCTTTTTGATGTTCACTCAAGAAGGATTTCCATTTTCATTGTAAATACTTGCGTATTACTCGGATGTTCAGGCAAGATCATGAAAATTTTACGTAGGACTCTTAATATCTTTCTTACTTTTCACAGTGTGTGGAGAAGCAATGAATTATGTAAATGTGTCCTAATGAGATTATTGATGATCTCAAATGGCTTGACTCGATCGTGCATTTTGGATTTTAGTAATCAGAGGCTGGAGATGAGTGCCACCATTTAAATACCAGTTTATTCGGAGTGAATAAATTGATAGATAACATGTTGATCTCTGTGTGATTAAAACAAATACCTTTTGAGAGAGATATGAGTTAGCTGGGATGGGTTGTGCATTACATCACTAGGTCCATGATGTGTATATTCAATAACATATGAGTTGACCCGGTTTCTGCCTAAGGTTGTAAGGAGAGCTTCTTTCTTTACACCCTTTATCTTTACAATTCTTCTTCATTCTTCAACCCCTTCAATGCTTACCAATACGTCATAACTAGCACCTTGTTGTGATTGTTCCAGTGCTAACTTAAGTACTCGGTCAGCATTCAGCCACATTCACAATCTTTCTCCATCTTTCTTAAGGACTACTATTTCTAGCTATGGAATGTCCTTGGGAAGATTCCTTCGGTTTTGGAAGAATCATTGGACTTAACCTATCCTACCATCCTTATGTCACCACAATCGTCATCTTCGTGAAATAAATGAGTTATGGGTAAATATATGTCACCATGAAATCCATTTTGAAGTACAAGTCCATTTTTCTCCCCCTTAACATATGCCACGATATTCGAAAATAGTTCGCATATGTAGGTAAGAGCCATCACGTTAAGTCAAACCATTTTTGATAAATCGTTTCTCATATTAAATCACATTTTCTCCCCCATATTAAAAATATTAACCCAACCGATATTTTTGATATCAATTGATTTAATGAAGTTTTAACAAAGGTTTTTGGAAGAAAAATACAAGTCCGTTTTATCTCCATGATACAGATTTGTAAGGACACCAATTTGTAAAAAGATACCATATTTGTTGAAATAGATCACATATTCAGCATATTTAGAAAAAAATGACAAGGTTGGACCTGATTGATGAGAACATCATATGATAAGATCACATGGTTCTTGTCGACAAATGTTGATCTCCTCGTCACATCTGAAGTTATCTCTTGAAACCACATGTGCGATTAGTATCGTTGTCTAGATACCGATTGTGAACTTGGTTATGAAGTCTTGACATCAACTGAAAGATGAATACTTCATCTTGAGACCAATTTGTGATATGAAGGACATGACACTAGTTGGTAACACCGGCAAGTCACAAAGAATCGGCATCGAAGAATCTGAATGCTAGATAATTGCTCCCCCTCAATTTTTGACCTGTGTTCTATCTAAAGGGTTGTAGTCGTCGTTTGAGTAGTCGCATCGTCGAGTGTAGATACCAGTTGTAGAGAACTTCGATTCGTAGTGATGATAACCTCGTAAAAACAAGATAACTAATTCGTGTTAGATGTGTTATAATGTAAACACAATACCTTACATGGTTATAAAGTAAACCATGCTCGAGAAAATTAATTCTCGTTGTTTAGCCAAAGCTTTCATAAGAAATACTTGACTTGAATATGAAAAGCGAGTTACTATCTGAAATAATAGCATGCCATTTAGGCATGTTTTAGGAAATATTTACAACATTTGTACGAACTCTATTTATGGCGCCGTGTCAATATTAATGGATATTTACAAGGCCGTAAATGTACCAAAAGACATGCCTTTAAAAAATTAAAAAGATAGTAGAAATATTTTTGGATTTTTCTGAACTTTTCAATTTTTATGGGTTTTATATGGTTTTATATTTTTATATTTTGCTTTTGTGGATAAAAATATAAACAATATATACACATGATCACAAAGGATACGGAGAATAGTTTACCACCACTATTCTTTCGCTTCAGCTGCCAATGCCTTGAGAGTCTCAGGCCAGAAAGTTCTCATTCCTAGCTTGTCGGCCCAAAAATTTAATTCGAGCGCGATCTAAAGCGTTCGTGAAAATATCCGCCAATTGATACAGTTGATTTGACAAAGTAAAGCTTGATCACTCCATTTTCCACTTGCTCCTTGATAAAGTGGTAGCGAATGTCAATATGCTTCGACCGGGAGTGTTGTACATTAATATAGAAAAAAAATTTATGATGTATATAATTAATTAATGTTCATTTTCCTCGATCCGACTCGAATTGAAATCCAATTTTATCGTAAAGATTTGTTCAAGTACAATTTGATATTCTATGTCTATTTAAGCACAAAGCACGTAAAAATGGTAAAAATAGTCTATAATACGTATACGTACTATTCTAAAACAAAGTACAAATACCGCAAGTAAAAAAATTAAAATGCAAACACGAACTATTAAAATGCTAAGCGAAAATAAAAATAAAAATGCAAAAATAAAAATGCTAAAAATGTAAATGCTAAAATTATTCTAAAAATATAAAAGCTAATTTTTATATTTTTTATATTTTCTATTTATTTATTTATTAAAACTATTTTTTTATTAAAATCTAATATCTGTTTTTTTATTAAACATTTGTTAATGTAATGAAAATGAAATTCAATAGGTAATCTGTTATTAATATGACAATATTTTTATGTGTTTATTTTCGTGTGAGTGTTGTTCGTACTCGATTCAATTCGAATTGATCACGGTTCAGGGTGGACTTATCGTTTTTGGTAAGTAAAAGAGGGAGCTTTTGATTATCTATTTTAAACTAAAATGAATTAAGACAAATGACAAATATAAAATGATTAAACAAACTTAAGATTTAGTAAAAAGTAAATTTAAAAATAAAATAAGACAAGACAATTTTAAAATTTAAACTTGACAAAAAATGGCGGGAAAAATAAACTTTGAAAACAATACGGTATAAAAATAGATCGCAACTTGGATCGCAACTCGTGATCGCAACTTGGATCGCAACTCGTGATCGCAACTTGGATCGCAACTGGGATCGCAACTCGAGATCGCAACGAGCGATCGCAACTGGTGGTCACAGTCAACGCTCGCAACTGACGATCGCAACTAACGATCGCAATAAGTGATCGTAGTCAACAATCGCAATCAACGATCGCGATGAGTGATCGCAGTATCTGATCGCAAGTAGAAACCCTTAGGCTTATGCGATCACGATACTCGATCGAAATACTTAAAACCCTTAAGAACTTTACGATATAATGTAAAAGGAAAATAAGCAAAAACTAAATAAGCACTTTTCTAATAAGCACTTACCAAAAACTTAACCAAATCAATATTAAGAAGAACTAATAAGCCACGAATTAAAAACTTTCAAAACACCAAATAAGCAAAAGTTATAAAATCAACTTTTAAAAGATTAAACTTTTAAAAACACTTTATTAAAAATAAGAAAATAACAAATCAATCAAAAAGCACAATAAGCTAAACCCATAAATCACATAAAAATGATAAGAACAAAAAGATAAGCACTTTAATCAAATAAGCATAAAGATGAAACAAACTACATACTTTTACCAAATCAAACACAAGATTAAAACAAGAAAGGAAGAATAAGATTGATTATGAAAATCTTGAAATTAAGATGAAGATTAAAGATTCAAGATTACAAGATTTAAAGATGAAAGATTAAGCAAACTTGAAAGAAAATTTAGAGAGAGAAAGTAAAATTAGAGAGAGAAAGTTACACTTACTCCTAATTACCTTAAGAGAAAACTAAAAATGAACTAACTCCCTAAAATGAAAGTGAGGGTCTTCTATTTATAGGGAAAGGAGTGGTTGGTGTAATGCTTCCTTCTTTCTTTCTTTCTTTTGTCTTTTCGTCTTTTTAAATAACTCATCTTTCTCGACTTTTTCTCGGGATTTGTCGAATAATAAAATGAACTCATCTTCTAATTTTTCTTCTTTTAGTAGACTTGGTTCTTCGACTTCGTTAAACATCCGTCTTTAGACTTTTTCTTCAATAAATCTTCAGAATAGGCCTTTGACTTCCGTTCTTCTTGCACTTTTGATCTTTTGACTTCGTCTTTTGTCTTTTTCTTCGATAAAAGCCTGTGAAAGCCCGTGTTTTCTTCCTTTTTCATATTTTTGTCCTAAAACACAATAAAAACACAAACTACGCATAATTCCGCCTTTTACGACATTAAATACACGTTTTGGTCTTGTTATTATTATAAATAAGTGGTAAAAGGATAAGTGTTTTCACACTTATTAAATCCTCTACACTTGACCATTGCAATGCCCTCATGCAATGCATAATTTCAAAGCATAGTTTAACATTTTCCATCATAATTAACCCACCTTGGCCTTTATTAAATACTAGACACTAAGAAAACTAAAAAGATAGAAAATTACAAAATGCTAGAAGGAGGAACAAGTAAAGAGATCGAAGACTTACATTATGGCTTTGGTTGTCATGAATGTTTATCACCCTCAAGTTTCACGTTCCCCATACTAAGCTTAAAAATGAGATCATTGTTATTATAAGTTAGTAAGCTAACACTCACTCATGTGGCTCAATTATTCACTTAGACTCCCTTATTCCTAGGTGTATCTCTTATATTTTATTGTTGTCTTGAATGATCACGAGGATGCATTGTTGACTTATTTCGATAGTTTATTTAGACTGAAAATAAAGTAGGACGATTTAATCAATAGTTAGCTAAAGGACAAAATGTTTTAAAACTACTTCTCAAAACCTCATAAAGTTCATATCTTGGCATAACTCGCTTCACGATTTGAGACCTTTCCCGGACTGATATTTGGCATTAACTTCATACTTCGAATCTTGAGAGACGTTCTTGAAATAATGGTCTTCTCTTCATAATAGGAATTTCTTCACTTGAAGTTTTTGAGAGATTCATCAAACTTGGACCACGGCTTCTTCATTTTTCTCCAATCTTTATTTTGGATTTTGATATACAACGATCTGCCTCCTTTTAGGACTTGGATCTATTTATCCTCATACCTTGCTAGGGTCTTTTCGGATAGACTTCTCCATGATCTTTAGGGGAGTATTTGCTTTTCGTCGTGTGTCTTGATCATTCATATTGGTTTTTGATAAATGATTCTTCACATCACTTTGGATCTTTAGCAACAAATTATAGCCCTCATGCCTTGTTAGGGTTTTTTCGGACTCGCCAATCTTCGCATCCCGCTTCAATAAGTTATGCCTTGGCTATGAACTCTAATTAATTCCGAGCAAATTTTAAATGATCTTGTGCTAGAAGCTAAGTAACTTTTCAAATAGTATGACCTTATTTATTGCAATTATATTTTTTAACAAGCGATGGGAGAAAAAGCTCATAATTAACTCACATAAATTCATGAAAGAATACTGATTGTGGTAAATTACGACCTTTTAAGAAAAAGGCGTAAAAGTGGTAAGTATCAAACAAATGATTTTAGGAAAAATCAAGTGTTAATGACCCTTAATGGTGTGTAAGTTCGTTTCCCAAGGAGGTATATGTGTGTGAAAAACTAGTCAAATGTTTGTGATTAATGATTGGTTTAGAAGGGGATTAGAAAAGAAGATGACGAAGACGTAAAAATAAAAATTAACAAAAAAATCACTACTAGAAAGTTAAAACGTAGAACCTTAAAAATCACCAAAATAAAAATAAATTCTAAAAATTACCAAAAAATCACCAAAAATCAAAAATAATAAACTAAGAGTTTACCAATATTCAAAACTTTTTCAAACCTTTTAAATAATTAAATATTCAGTTTTTAAATGCTAATTAAAGCCCTAAAAATCAAATAAATTATCAAAAAGCCCAAATAAAGGTTTTTAAATTGATAAACCTCTAAAATGACCTAAAA
Source organism: Glebionis coronaria (assembly GCA_025667525.1). NCBI lineage: Eukaryota > Viridiplantae > Streptophyta > Magnoliopsida > Asterales > Asteraceae > Glebionis > Glebionis coronaria. Next base: position 247,554,750 of record CM046874.1, read on the forward strand.
AGATTAAAAACTATTTTTAGAAATTTTAAAACTAATAAAAACTATTTAAAATAAATTAAAAACTATTAAAACTTAAAATAATTATAAAAATTAATCTATAAGTGATAAAATTATTCTAAAAGTTGCTAAATTCCTATTTTAATGTATTTAACCTAAGAAAAATGTAAAAAGTTGGAAAAAGTGAAATTTTAAAAATAATAATAAAATAATAATAAAATAATATTAAAAATTCAAAAATTATAAAAAATTCTAAAAACTTGCAAACTAGTTTATTTTAACCTAAATAATCAAAAAATGAAAGTGAAATTACCAAAATACCTCTAATGGGCCCTCAAATGGGCTAAATCCAAAAACAGTCAACCTAATTGGGATTTTGGGCCCAAAAAGTCAAACTTGGCCCAATTGACTTGGAAAAGCCCTATCTGACTTAAAATTCAATTCTAAGAACAAAACTCTAAAGGCCCAAAAGCTGAAAATGTGCTTATCACAGCTTATTGAACACAAAGCTTATTCTTATTGGGCTTTTCAGCCCATTAAGCCATAAGCTAATGCCATAAGCTCTAATTTGACACACAACCCTCTTTTAGGATGCTTAAGAGATCTGCCAAAAGAAAATTCCAATAAGCACACTCAATAAGCCAGAAAATAGAAAAGCAAAAATCCACAAAACGACAAAATAGTCGTTTTTGAGAAATAATGCACCTCAAAAGCTGATTCAACTTGCAAAAGCTTTCAAATGGACTCGATAAGCAATATCAATCAACAAAAATCCAATAAGCTAAACCAATAAGCCAGAATAAGCACAAAAGAACTTATGTAAAAGTCAAAGGACTTGGTTTCCTAATCAAACCTAAAAGTCAACCACCCAAATGCTCCAGGATGAACAAATGGGTCAAAATATGAGCACCTATTACAAAAACAAAGTTGTTGCTAGTTAAAATAAGCTATTATAGCTTATTGATAAGCTGACACAAAATTTGCACTAGCAGTGGTAACCAGCAGGGGAAAGGAGTTCCCACTGCTTTGACTAATTGACCAGGCTTATTTGAGAGTTCTGGTTTGATTCAATTGGAAACAAAGGCACCCTTGTGATCAGTGAACCACAAGGAGTCAATAGCAACAATAAAATCACAAAATGATCCACACAATAAGCCACAATAAGCCAAACAGTCCACAAATATGCTCCAGATATGCAAATAAGCAGTTAAGCACTTAATAAGCAGATTTAAGCAGAATAAGCCAACCAAACTCAACCAGATGCATACACAAGCTATATAAACTAACAATAAACACAAAGAAACAAGAATTAAACACTGAATCAAAGTAAAAAGCAAGATCAAAGCACTAGAAGTTACTGATGAACAATGAACAATATGCAGAAACAGTTTGCTGATATACTTGACACTTGATCCAATTTCAAGCCTTAAATCCTTCTACCCTGGTGTGATTAACTATGATTTAGCACTTGTTAGCCCTAGCCTAAGCCTAGATCTAGGTGTCCTCAAAATCCTATCCAATTTTACCAAGTTATGAAGATTTTATAGCCAATCTATGAATCAATGTGTTCAAACCCACAAAACCTGCAAACAGATGAACAAATACACCCAAACAACAGATACCAATACTTGCATACAACACACAAACACTTAGCAACCCTCAAATCCAACTTATGCAGTAATCCCAAACACCCCTTAAAAACCTGATTTCACAAATTTTCAAAGGCTTATGAAGATTCAACCCACAAATCAGATCAGTAACACCTCAATAACATCAAACCAAGCCAAATCAACAATAATCAACCACAATAACACAAATTCAAGCAATAATCCACAAAAATCACAAATAATCAGAAACTAAAAGAGAAAATGAAAAGGGAAGAAGGTGGAAACCTCCAAGACCTACATCCAGGCCCTAGATTGTTTGAGCTGAGGTACTAGCAAAACAAGTACCAGCTTCCAATGCTGCTAAGATGAACAAACAATAAGGTGAGATCAAATAAACAAGCACTTTCTGATTTTTGAAACCCAAGCTTTATCAACTAAAACCTTGCCTCAAAAACCTTCAAACATATAAATGGAACTCAGAATTAGGCTATTCCAACACCAACTTTTAATAAACAAGAACAAGATTTCTCCAAATTTAGAAAATCAAAATTTTATTACTTAAAAAGGAATTACAAAGATTGATAGCCTAAAACTGGAACAAAGGGACTCTCACATGTTGAGGTCTCCTTTTATAGGCAAATGCCTGGCTAACACTATTCACAAACCCTAGATGTGAATTTCCCTAAATGCCCTAAGTCTTTCTAGACGTTTTCTTGGTGTGAGCTGTCCAAAATGCATCCAAACCGTTTAAAATAGCTTTGTGATGAAGCAAATGATGTGGGCTGTTGATCTTGACACGTGGCAAGCCTTGGTGAGTAAGTTGTCACATGATGGTGAAACGGTTTTGGTGGTGGGGCCATTTGGTGAGTAGGAGTGAGTGTTTTAAGGTTGGGATGAGATTATAGGCGTGTGAATCAAGTGTGGGTAAGGGTAATTTCATTTTACCCTTTGTTTAAGTTGGTGTAAAATCTGGGTTCTTGACTGCTACAATAATACCTTTTGATCCGTTTTTGTAGGATTGGGGAAGTGTTTGGAGCATTTTGTGTTTAAATGTTTCAAATGCCCATGTTTAACCCTTCTCTTTCCTTTCTTTTGTCATTTGTGTTTAAAAACCCATCAACGTCTAAATCCTTTGTAACAACTTTTCACCACTTGTCATTTTTGGCACATAACTTTTCAAAAGGGTTTTCAAGGGTTCTTTTTGCCATTTTGAGATATTTCATGGACTGATCTTGGACAATGTTGATCTTAAAAGGTCTTCAATGTGTCTTTGGCTTGATGAGGGACCATAATTGACAATTTGAATTTGTTGAGGGACCAATCTTGCCATTTCTTCAAAGTTGAAGGACCTTTTGTGTAATTTTGACAAACTTAAGGGACCAAACTTGTAATTATTAATATACAAGGGTTTTAAGTGTCATTTCTTCAATAAATGAGGATCAATCTTGTTTGTCTTCAATTCTTCAAGGGTATTTGTTGGGAACTCTATGATTAAGGCCCGGTTCTTTGTACGGCTTCGTTTCTCGTGTCCGTTTTTCCTTGTAACTTGTGATCTTTTGTCTTTTTCACGATATCCATACCTAAAATACACAAGTAAACAAACACAAGCATATATATGGTATTTTTATGACATTTTATGCATTTAAAGCCCGAAAAGAACGATGAGATCATGTATAAATGCCATCTCATCACTCCCCCATACTAAGCCATTGCCGTGCCCTCACGCAATGCTAGAATAAAGTATCTAAGCATCACCAAAGTTCAAATTTTATTAACCTTTATTGAAGAGTAAAAAGACTTGCAACATACTACGATGATGTGTAAAGACATAATGTATGATTTTCATCACAAAAAGTGACTTTTAGGGTCAAAGAATAGAAACAAGTAAATGTCCCTTAGAGTAAACTTCGTCATCCTTGATTGTCATACATTCCATGCTAAGTGCAAAAACAAGATCATTGTTGGTACAAGTCACAATGCTAACACTACTCATACGTCCAAATTGTGTAATACTTTTTCTCCCCGCAATCCTAGTTATTATAAAAGAAATGGGTTACTAGCATTTTTTTTCTATTTGTCATGGATCACAAGTGATTCATATTGACTTATTTGAGTAGTTATTAGTCCGAAAGCAAAGTAGCACGATTTGATCAATAGTTAGCCGAAGGACAAAATCTTTTAAAACGGCTTCTCGTGTATCTCCTTAAGTTCATATCTTGGCATAACTCGTTTCACGATTTGAGACCTTTCTCGGACCGATATTTGGCATGTACTTCATACTTCAAATCTTGGGAAGACGTTCTTGAAATTATGGTCTTCTCTTCATATATTTGGAATTTCTTCACTTGACGTTTTTTAGAGATTCTTCATATTGGACCACGACTTCATCATTTTTCTTCAATCTTTACTTTGGATTTTGATATACAACGATCCGCCTCCTTTTCGGACTTGGATATATTTATCCTCATACCTTGTTAGGGTCTTTTTGGATAGACTTTCTCCATTCTTTAGGGGAGTAATTGCTTCTCGTCGTGTGTCTCGATCCTTCATATTGATTTAGGAATAATGATACTTCACATCATCTTTGGATCTTTTAGCAAAAATAGAGCTCCTCATGCCTTGTTAGGGCCTTTTTGGATAATCGCCAATCTTCGCGTCCCGCTTCCATTAAGTTATGCCTTGGCTATGAACTCTATTCAACCCCGAGCAACTTTTAAACGATCTTGCGCTAGAGGCTAAGTAACCTTTTAAATCGTACGACCTTACTTATTGCAATTATGATTTATTCCTAATGCATTGATCTTATGGGAAGAAAAAGCCACAATTAAAAACATATGAGTTTTTGAAAGAACATTTTCATGTTCTACGTTTAGCATGATCACTTCTAACTCTATCATTTCTCGTTCTTCACTATATAAAGACCTCTAATTAAAGAGACTCGTGAATACTTAGCCATGCAAGTCAAAATTAAGCCAAATTTGGATTAGCTTTCATTAAGACTATATCAAATCAAAGTTTTGGGTTTTCAAGCCACCTATAGGATCTTGCACTTTCTTGGACTTTTTCAAGTTTAGAGAATGCGTTTTATAGTTCCCTTGATAAGTGACTTTCTAGAATCAGTTATAGGAACTTGCGAAAAGTTCTTGTTCTTAACCTGTATGAATTAAGACTTTCGCGTTTTAAAGCTCCCTATATAAAAGTCTAGCAAAACTTGAATTGAGCGGGTTAAGGAATGTAAATGGCTCCAAATGCCCATCAAGTCAAAAATTAACTCTTATTCTACCCAACGGAAAATATACATTCGTGTCTTAAAAACACTTATTAAAACTAAGAAAAATTTTAAAATTTGGCCATTTTTAGCCTTATTAGCAAAACAAAACATTGAAAGTAGGAAAACGTGAGTGCGTAGCAAAGCAAGTACCTATTCACCCCCCCATACTAAAAGTAAACATTGTACTCAATGTTTCGAGTCTAAAGGTGGAACACCCCCATACTAGAGACGAAGAGTCGAATGCTTAGGATCTAGCATGGAAAGGGTGATCAACAATATGTCTAAAGCCGTTTATTAAGTATGCTAAAAGATAATTGTTAGAACAATAAAGGATATGTCATGGATTCGTGAAAAACTTCTTCAAACGAACGATGGAGGCTCACGTAAACGAACACGAGAGTCTTCATACGTAGATGATGATGATGATCTAGATAACACAATCACAAACAACCACGAGACAACGAGTTGAAAGGGTACAAGTCCCCTTATTAGTGAATAGTGAGCATAAAATATAAGCATGGGATCTCCCCCACGAGGCACCTCGTTTTTGATTACCGAGTCATGAGCTCGACTCGATCCCCTAAAAAATGTGAACATTTAGGGATTAACTTGGTGTGGTCAATTTTAGTGGGGCTTACATGATAAACAAGGCCCAAAAAGCAACCGGTATTAAGGACTAAGTCCTTAAATAATGCAAAATACCGGGGTCGAAAATGGCGTTCTCGTTTTCATTGGAAAAACAAATTAACGTCACTTCAACATGTGCCATAAACTCAAAGAGTTTGAAGAAAATAGATGTGAAATAGAAGGGTGAGACAATTGGTAAGACAAACTTTTGAGCTACTCGAGGTAGACTCGCACCAATCAAATAGAAAGATTTTCCATTTATTGCATCGGTGGAAGACCGAGATTTCCCTTTATATGAAATTCCGGGATCGAATATCTCGTCCTCGGTGGACAAGGATGAGGGAACATAAGGGGATTCCCCCATACTAAGATCACACAAAGCATCGTCAAAAGGAGTAGACGAGCTTGTAGCACTCAAAACACGTGGTGATGACGGAGTTAGATTTGTAGAAAAATCAATTAAATCACATTTAAAATCTTTTCCTTTTTTATCTTTTGAACTCTCCTTATGAAAACCCTTTTTGATTATGTCGAAAATATTTGGTGTTTCTAAGACGATGTTAGTCACACTAAAAATTCTCACATTTGTAAACCGTTTTGGTTTTGGTGGTGGCAAGTTCTCAAAACGTTTGTCGACGAAGAAAACCTCCCCATCGGGGTCTACATATTCATCATCCGAAAGATCTTTCGTAGAAACCGGCAACTTGTCAACACTTTTCAAGAATGAATATTCGTGGTGAGGTGAAGGATTTTTTGATTCAAGTATTGACGGTTTCTTCTTTGTAGGCTTCACACTCATAACCTCCACCGGCGGAGGAAATGGTAAATTGTTTTTGGCGACATTTCCTAAAACTCTTGGTGAAGATTCTTTGCAAACGACATTGGTTGAATCACCATGGTTTAAAGTTGCAATAGAATAGACATGAGAAAGATTGGAGTTTTGTGTTGCATTGATGACAAGTTCTTCCTCATTGAAACGAAGGGTGATTTTTCGAGCATGAACATCGATAAGTGCTCTTGATGTATCCAAAAATGAACGACCCAAAATGAGAGGAACTTTTCGATCGATAGGAATGTCTACAACGATAAAGTCAACGGGATAGTAAAACTTTCTGACTTTAACGAAAACGTCCTCGGCTACTCCACATGCTAAAATCGTAGAATGATCGGCCATCTCGATAGACATGTTCGAAGGAGTAAGAGCCGGAAGCGAAAGCGATTTGAAAATCTCAAGAGGCATTAAATTAATACTAGCGCCAAGATCGGCCAAGGCGTAGCATTCCTCCATATCTTGAATTGCACACGGAATCAAAAATTTACCGGGATCACCGACTTTTTGTGGTATGCGGCTAAGAAAAACCGATGAACAACTAGACGATTGTTGTAACTTCTCTTTGTTGTTTAGCATACTTTTGAAGTTTGCGGCAAATCGAGGCATCATGATAAGAGCGTCGGCAAAACTTATGTTAAAATGCATATCACGAAACATTTTCATAAATAGCTCAAATTGATAATTGTTCCGTTCTTGTGCTTTTTCTTTGTTTCGTCTCGAAGGGTAGGGTAAAGGTGGTGTGGGTTGGTCATTAGGCAACGGCCTTGGAAACTCGGGTTCCACAATTGGTATTGGTTCAACCGTAGGTGTGGTATGAGCGGTACTTCGTGGGATTGTAATATGCTCCTTTTCGACCATCACCTCGGGTTCTTTCTCGATTTACTTCTCCTTAGAAGTACTTGGACGAGAGATTGGTTCCTTGAAAGTTTTACCACTTCGTGTAGTAATAACCTTCATTTCTCCCCTCGGGTTGTTAATGGTATCACTAGGAAGACCACCCGAGGAAGAGGGTTTACACATGATTGCTTCAAACATCTTAGCCATTCGGTCCTCAAATTTTGATTGCCTAGCATCCGCTTTTAATAACTCTTGCTTAATCTCATGTTGTCCTAATTCCATCTTTTGTTGGTTTTGTTGTAGACGTTGGACATTTCCTTCCATTTTGTTTGCATGAGTTTTAAGTTCATTAGCAAGTTCATTTTTTAGCTCGTTTTTCAACTCGGACCTTAAGCTAATCATCTCACGTTGCATGTTATCAAATTTAGCATCATTTTCTTTAGCATAATCCAAAAATTCTCCTTGCAAATTTTTAGTGTGAGCATTTTGAAAACCTTGTGTAGTGTTTTGAAAATCACGGTTTTGGTTTTGATTAGAAATTTGTCCATTCCCACTTTGATAATTCCCCTTGTTGTAATTGCGTGTATTGCCTTGGTAATTACCTTGGTTGTTGTTTTGATAATTGTTAACATTTTGGTTTGGTGGAGCTTGATTTTGGCGGGAACCTTGACCGTTTTGGTTGTAAGTTCCCGTTGCTACATAAGCACTCGAAGTGTTACCATCCGCAGTAATGCACTCGGAAAGATCATGAGCTCCCCCACAAGATAAACAACTCTTAGCAACCGCTTTAACCGAAGCGGAATTGGAAGCTTCTTGAGCCTTCCAATGGGACATTAGATTAGCAAATCTATCAAAAAACCGATTTTCCTCATTAGCTTCATCATGTAAGGCATTAATGCTACGAGACGATTGTGACGAAGATGACGAACCCATATTGGCAACACTCGGTGTGTTACGAGGGTTATAAACCTTAGATCTATTTTCAATGATTTGTAAAGCCTCATTTGTCGTCTTGCACAAAAAATTACCACCCGCGGCGACATTCAAATAATCTCGTTCATGATCATTAAGCCCATTATAAAAAGTATCCACTTGATGCAATTCCGTAAAATCATGGTGTGGACATTCATGTAACATTTCTTTAAATCGTTCCCATGCCATTGAAAAAATTTATTTATTTCTTTGCACAAATCGTGAAATCTCATTTTTCAAGTGTGTTGTTTTAGATGGTGGAAAAAACTTGTTCACAAACTTAGAAACGAGATCGGCCCATGTCAAAATCGAATTTGGCGGTTCTTTCTCGAGCCAAATTTTTGCGGGTCCATCCAACGAGTATGGAAACAACATAATCTTAATGGCGTCATGTGGAACATCCTTAAATTTGCTAGTGGCGGTGAGACGGTTAAAATTTCTAATGTGGTAATGCGGGTTGTCTTTCTCGTGACCTCTAAACTTATTTGCTTGCAACATCGACATTAAACCCGTCTTAATTTCGAAACTCTCCGCAAGAATGGCGGGAATCACAATAGCCTCTCCAAAACCCTCGGTGGGTGCTTGTAGCAACTCCATCATAGTACGATTAGCCATGACGACTTCTTGTTCTACAATAGGTTCAACAATTGGAGGTTCTTCAACAATCAACGTCTCTTGATAGGTTTGCTTTTGAAGTCGTTTACGAGCTCGTTTTGCTTGATTACGAGTGATCATAAACTTCACGAAGAATGGGAGGTGAGCAAAGAAGATTCTTTTTGGGTGTTTTGTGAATTTTCATTTTTTTTTTGTGTTTTTGATGATATTTAATTTTTTTAGATTTTGGTGTATCTTCAAAGACAACAATCTACAAAATCTCTCCTCGAATCAAACTCTTGATTAAAGAAGCCTCAAAGGAATGAACACGATCACGTGGAGTGAACGCCTTCGAATGACTTTAGAACTTTGGTGAAAACCAAATTGTTCAAGAGGGTTTAATCACAAAGAAAACCAAGCAAATATAGTATACGTAATAATACTTTGGGCGGCAAAACCCTCGATTAGCCTTCAATCTCAAAATACTCACAAGCAAGCGGGGAAACGAGGCGGCGCGAAGCACTTAAGAGCCTTTTTCCTTAGGGTATATTTTATAATACCCGCCTTATACCCACCTTATAGTTTGTATTTTTCAAAATCGAGCTTCACGAAAGTATTTATCTATTTTTGCCTTTTTCTTTTTGTTTGAGATTCGAATACAATAATTGAGTGATGAAATCCCAGTTAAGGTTGTGTTTTCACACTTTTGGAGATATTGTAAATTTATTGTGATACTTAATACAATATAGTAATATTTATACATGAAAAACCAAGAAAACCGATAATACGTATTAGTAGAGTTCTACTAATACAAATACTATTTGGTTAATATTAAAAACAACAATGCAAATTAATCACGACACACCTCCCCGGCAGCAGCGCCAAAATGATTGTGGTAAATTACGACCTTTTAAGAAAAAGGCGTAAAAGTGGTAAGTATCAAACAAATGGTTTTAGGAAAAATCAAGTGTTAATGACCCTTAATGGTGTGTAAGTTCGTTTCCCAAGGAGGTATATGTGTGTGAAAAACTTGTCAAATGTTTGTGATTAATGATTGGTTTAGAAGGGGATTAGAAAGAAGATGACGAAGACGTAAAAATAAAAATTAACAAAAAAATCACTACTAGAAAGTTAAAACGTAGAACCTTAAAAATCACCAAAATAAAAATAAATTCTAAAAATTACCAAAAAATCACCAAAAATCAAAAATAATAAACTAAGAGTTTACCAATGATCAAAACTTTTTCAAACCTTTTAAATAATTAAATATTCAATTTTTAAATGCTAATTAAAGCCCTAAAAATCAAATAAATTATCAAAAAGCCCAAATAAAGGTTTTTAAATTGACAAACCTCTAAAATGACCTAAAAAGATTAAAAACTATTTTTAGAAATTTTAAAACTAATAAAAACTATTTAAAATGAATTAAAAACTATTAAAACTTAAAATAATTATAAAAATTAATCTATAAGTGATAAAATTATTCAAAAAGTTGCTAAATTCCTATTTTAATGTATTTAATCTAAGAAAAATGTAAAAAGTTGGAAAATGTGAAATTTGAAAAATAATATTAGAATAATAATAAAATAATATTAAAAATTCAAAAATTATAAAAAATTCTAAAAACTTGCAAACTAGTTTATTTTAACCTAAATAATCAGAAAATGAAAGTGAAATTACCAAAATACCCCTAATGGGCCCTCAAATGGGCCAAATCCAAAAACAGTCAACCTAATTGGGCTTTTGGGCCCAAAAAGTCAAACTTGGCCCAATTGACTTGGAAAAGACCTATCTGACTTAAAATTCAATTCTAAGAACAAAACTCTAAAGGCCAAAAAGCTGAAAATGTGCTTATCACAGCTTATTGAACACAAAGCTTATTCTTATTGGGCTTTTCAGCCCATTAAGCCATAAGCTAATGCCATAAGCTCTAATTTGACACACAACCCTCTTTTAGGATGCTTATGAGATCTGTCAAAAGAAATTTCCAATAAGCACACTCAATAAGCCAGAAAATAGAAAAGCAAAAATCCACAAAACGACAAAATAGTCGTTTTTGAGAAATAATGCACCTCAGAAGCTGATTCAACTTGCAAAAGCTTTCAAATGGACTCAATAAGCAATATCAATCAACAAAAATTCAATAAGCTAAACCAATAAGCCAGAATAAGCACAAAAGAACTTATGTAAAAGTCAAAGGACTTGGTTTCCTAGTCAAACCTAAAAGTCAACCACCCACATGCTCCAGGATGAACAAATGGGTCAAAATATGAGCACCTATTACAAAAACAAAGTTGTTGCTGGTTAAAATAAGCTATTATAGCTTATTGATAAGCTGACACAAAATTTGCACTAGCAGTGGTAACCAGCAGGGGAAAGGAGTTCCCACTGCTTTGACTAATTGACTAGGCTTATTTGAGAGTTCTGGTTTGATTCAATTGGAAACAAAGGCACCCTTGTAATCAGTGAACCACAAGGAGTCAATAGCAACAATAAAATCACAAAATGATCCACACAATAAGCCACAATAAGCCAAACAGTCCACAGATATGCTCCAGATATGCAAATAAGCAGTTAAGCACTTAATAAGCAGATTTAAGCAGAATAAGCCAACCAAACTCAACCAAATGCATACACAAGCTATATAAACTAACAATAAACACAAATCAACAAGAATTAAACACTGAATCAAAGTAAATAGCAAGATCAAAGCACTAGAAGTTACTGATGAACAATGAACAATATGCAGAAACAGTTTGCTGATATACTTGACACTTGATCCAATTTCAAGCCTTAAATCCTTCTACCCTGGTGTGATTAACTATGATTTAGCACTTGTTAGCCCTAGCCTAAGCCTAGATCTTGGTGTCCTCAAAAACCTAGCCAATTTTACCAAGTTATGAAGATTTTATAGCCAATCTAAGAATCAATGTGTTCAAACCCACAAAACCTGCAAACAGATGAACAAATACACCCAAACAACAGATACCAATACTTGCATACAACACACAAACACTTAGCAACCCTCAAATCGAACTTATGCAGTAATCCCAAACACCCCTTAAAAACCTGATTTCACAAATTTTCAAAGGCTTATGAAGATTCAACCCACAAATCAGATCAGTAACACCTCAATAACATCAAACCAAGCCAAATCAACAATAATCAACCACAATAACACAGATTCAAGCAATAATCCACAAAATCACAAATAATCAGAAACTTAAAGAGAAAATGAAAAGGGAAGAAGGTGCAAACCTCCAAGACCTACATCCAGGCCCTGGATTGTTTGAGCTGAGGTACTAGCAAAACAAGTACCAGCTTCCAATGCTGCTAAGATGAACAAACAATAAGGTGAGATCAAATAAACAAGCACTTTCTGATTTTTGAAACCCAAGCTTTATCAACTAAAACCTTGCCTCAAAAACCTTCAAACATATAAATGGAACTCAGAATTAGGCTATTCTAACACCAACTTTTAATAAACAAGAACAAGATTTCTCAAAATTCAGAAAATCAAAATTTTATTACTTAAAAAGGAATTACAAAGATTGATAGCCTAAAACTAGAACAAAGGGACTCTCACATGTTGAGGTCTCCTTTTATAGGCAAATGCCTGGCTAACACTATTCACAAACCCTAGATGTGAATTTCCCTAAATGCCCTAAGTCTTTCTGGACGTTTTCTTGGTGTGAGCTGTCCAAAATGCATCCAAACCGTTTAAAATAGCTTTGTGATGAAGCAAATGATGTGGGCTGTTGATCTTGACACGTGGTAAGCCTTGGTGAGGAAGTTGTCACATGATGGTGAAACGGTTTTGGTGGTGGGGCCATTTGGTGAGTGGGAGTGAGTGTTTTAAGGTTGGGATGAGATTATAGGCGTGTGAATCAAGTGTGGGTAAGGGTAATTTCATTTTACCCTTTGTTTAAGTTGGTGTAAAATCTGGGTTCTTGACTGCTACAGTAATACCTTTTGATCCGTTTTTGTAGGATTGGGGAAGTGTTTGGCGCATTTTGTGTTTAAATGTTTCAAATGCCCATGTTTAACCCTTCTCTTTCCTTTCTTTTGTCATTTGTGTTTAAAAACCCATCAGCGTCTAAATCCTTTGTAACAACTTTTCACCACTTGTCATTTTTGGCACATAACTTTTCAAAAGGGTTTTCAAGGGTTCTTTTTGCCATTTTGAGATATTTCAAGGACTGATCTTGGACAATGTTGATCTTCAAAGGTCTTTAATGTGTCTTTGGCTTGATGAGGGACCATAATTGACAATTTGAATTTGTTGAGGGACCAATCTTGCCATTTCTTCAAAGTTGAAGGACCTTTTGTGTAATTTTGACAAACTTAAGGGACCAAACTTGTAATTATTAATATACAAGGGTTTTAAGTGTCATTTCTTCAATAAATGAGGATCAATCTTGTTTGTCTTCAAGTCTTCAAGGGTATTTGTTGGGAACTCCATGATTAAGGCCCGGTTCTTTGTACGGCTTCGTTTCTCGTGTCCGTTTTTCCTTGTAACTTGTGATCTTTTGTCTTTTTCACGATATCCATACCTAAAATACACAAGTAAACAAACACAAGCATATATATGGTATTTTTATGACATTTTATGCATTTAAAGCCCGAAAAGAACGATGAGATCATGTATAAATGTCATCTCATCAAATACCAAACTTATAATTGACTCTATCATCTCTCATTCTCCACAACTTAAAATCTCAAGGAATGAGACTCGTGAATGCTTAGCCTATTTATTCAAAGTTTTGGGTTTTCAAGTCATCTATAGGATCTTGCAACTTCTTAGACTTTTTCAAGTTTAGGATTTGCATTTTAAAGTTCCCTTGATAAACGACTTTCTAGGATCAATTATAGGAACTTGCGAAAAGTTCTTGTTCTTAACCCGTATGAGTTAAGACATTCGCGTTTTAAAGTTCCCTATATAAAAGTCTAGCAAAAATTGATTTAAACACGTTAAGGATACTAGCTAAGTAAACTTGGATAAGTAAACTTGGGTTGAGTCAAAAGATTCATGACGGGACTAATATATCAAAGACATCTAAACTTGTTAAAACCATTTTATTACTTTATTTTTCTTTTGACTTTATTCTTCAAATGAAATATATACATACGATGCGATGACAAAAGGAAAGAACATAAAAGAAAAGTACTACTAGGCCAAAATAGATAAAATTTTTTGGAAAACGTCGGAAAATTAAATTTTCCGGTTAAAATGAGGACATATTCATGGAAAAGCCCACTTATTACTTCGATAGAAGTCCCCCCTACACTTTATATAAACATTGTCCTCAATGTTTAAGCATGTGGGAGTAAACTCCCCTACACTTAGGACATTGTGCACTTTATTTAAATCTTGCTAAGGAAGAGACGACTATAGTGATTTCAATGTCAACATATAAGATATGAAATATTGAATCACAAAAGTTTAGGATAGAACCGGGAAGAAGGGAACACAGGATCACGGGTCGTTGATATGAGCAAAATCTCATATCAATTAATCAACAAATCACCCTAAAACACATGAAAAATACCTAACTTTTGTGCTATATAAAGCAGTATTATGTGGTATGTTTTGTGTTTGTGCTTAAATAGGTAACAAGGATACAATTTCAAGCAAAAAAGAAGAAATCAAGATCATTTATGATGAAAAGACAAGAGAAGGATCAAAGATGACAAGTCAATTGAAGAAGAAGGACCTATCTTGACAATACTTAAAAGTTAAGGGACTTAAATGCAAACTTTGGAAAAGTCAAGATCAAAGTCAAACTTGGTCAAACTTCAAGTCAACCAAGTCAAGGGAGTCAAATGAACAAGAATGCAAGTCAAAGGACTAAAATTGCCATTGGAATGAAGATAAGAGCTCATTTTGATAATCTGCTAAAGACAAGGGACTGAATTTGTCAAAAATGCATCAAATTTATACTCAATCCGTGTCACATGCTCTTAGCCAATCAAAATGCAAGAATATTAAGTCATGGATTGCCAAATGTGTGGCCAGCTCATCAAAGCAATTAATGAACTGTATCCCACACAGTAAAGCGCACTAAACTCATTTCAGCCAATAGGAAGGCTCCGCTCAATAATACTTTTTATCCAATGTGGATAACGATCCGTGTGAGGGACAAATAACAAATGAAAACATGACACGTGTCACTCTTCTTCTTCAACGAGCCCAGGACGTGGATTTGTCTACAATGCATTTCATAAAATACTTTCTACATGAAAAATGCTTAGATTGAGATGATGAATGCAACTGCATAAGTCAATTAAACTGAAACTCAAAGGAGAAGAAAACCCCTTTGTAGAAACTAGAAGGGGGGGTTGAATAGTTTCTAGTTCATTTTCAAAACATTTCGGCTCAATCCACTGCCTGCGGTTCCTTATCTCTGCCCGCGGTTCCTTATTGATAAGGAACCGTCGGTCCAATAACGAACTGCCGACAGTGGACGTAGCAACATTGTTAATTTGAAACCTTAACAATCCTTTGTATCAAATTCCTTATCAATCTTGACTAGATGTGAGATGTGTTTGATTGAGAGATAAATACTACAAGTAAGAAAACACACAAGCACATCAAATCAAGAGTACATCAAGCAATAGTCTAAACACTAATCACACACGTACTAAGCACAAGCTTTTCCGCAACTAGGATGTTTAGACTAAGTGATGTACACTTGACCATAATCTAAACATGAAGCACACACGTACTAAGCCATAGCTTTTCTGCAACTTAGATGTTTAGATTATGTGATGCACAGAAAGACACATAACACAAGTATGCAACTATAAATACATCTACAAAGGTAAAGACATAAATGTAAAGGAAGTTACCGACACGATGATTTATAGTGGTTCGGTCACGAAGCTCCTCTTCGCCCTACTCTACTCCTCGAGTACACCTTACTCGAGAGTTACTTCACTAGTCAACAAACTCCTTAAGGTGGAGAAACCATACACAACGTCGCTTACACATTTCCGACACTAAGCTAGATGTCAAGTCCTAATCTTAGGTAGTACCAATCTACACAATGTTGCCTACTTCACCATTTAATGACACAAGGCTAGATGTCGAGTTCTAATCGAAAGCTAGAACCAATCTTCACGACTCTTCACTTTGAAGCTAAGTGAGAACTTCACACAACACAACTACTAGTCACTTTAAAGTTTAGTGAGAACTCACAAGACACAACCACATCACTTTAGAGTTTAGTGAGAACTACCAAGACACAACCTAATCTACCCACTAGTTATGTTTTATGGCCCAATATAACAAACCTTGTGTTTTATGGCCTAAACACATAAACCATATAGATCTAAGCACACAACACTTAGATCTATAACTCTAACACTATATCCAAGTACTAACAAGACTTGAATCTACACAACTAACACCTAATCCAAGGATACCCATCACTTGGATATTCTACCCTTACAAACACATCCAAGTGTACCCACAACTTGGATCTTCTACATGTACATAGTAGGAAGACAATAATCATGACTTGATCTAGAGAGATCTTCATCATGTTATGACTCTAGACACTAACACTTCACAAGGGTGAAAGTGTTCTTCTCATTGCTCTTAAGGAGGATGAGGAATGGAATGTTGGAAGGTTTTGTGTGTTTTTGTGCAAGTGAAATGGAAGAGAGGAGTCTTCTATTTATATCTAAACCTTGCCTTGGAGAGCACCTTTTTACCCAATGGATAAAAGAGTGGACTACCCATTAGATAAAAGGATGCACCTTTTATTCTTGGAGCCCAAACTCAAAATTTGAATTTTGAATTTATTAGTTTCCCTCCATCTTCTAGAAGCTTCCAGAAATCTTGAGTTAGCCTAAACCGGCTTGACTGTCCGCGGTTCCATATCTTCCCGCGGTTCGATATCACTAAGGAACCGCGTGTTCTATAAGAGAACCGCGCGTCCTTCTTGTCTTTCATGACGAATGTAATCTTCAAGGTGTCGAGAGAAGTATACATAAGTATGCTTGAGTGATTACGAGTACCTTACATATTTTACATTATGTATTGCGAGTTATACGTTTGTCATCACCAAAACATGAAGGGATCATCTTGATTAAACATCATAATGTTTGCACTAACAATCTCCCCCTTTTTGATGATGACAAACAAGTAAACCGTAACGCATAGTAAAATGTGAAACGTACTCGTTTACACTTCATTCTCCCCCTTTTGTCGAATAAAAAAGGTAGTCGTCATTTGAGGAAGAGTAGAATCCATATCATTTGAGGAAGATCACGCATCCAAAGGTAGTCGTCGTTTGTAGAAGAGAAGAATCAACTTTGAGATAGCTTGCATCCAAAAGATGGTTGAGAGGCGAGAATCCAAACCGTAATCCCATCGTCCAAAGATATTGAGCTTGCGTCATCCTAGTGAAGTTTTCAATCACCATAGGTTAACCACCTCTATGTCTTCAAGATCCCATAATTCATTACTTGTAAGATGTTCAATGAATGCAATTTAAGTGAGTGAACGATCGCAAATGTAATGAGTTGAACTCTTGAAATTGCTCCCCCTTGATATGAGCTCCCCCTTGCTTGAGGCACCAACAAAGCAAAAATAGTGACGAGCTACAAAAATGGGTTAGAAGTATCCTACAAAACAAGGTTAGTAGACAAGAGCATATATAAAAAGAGCATATATTGTCGAGAGGACATACTCCACTTTAATATCTTGGCAAAAATACCAAACTAAAGAGAGTATGACATGGACAATAAAAACAATTCCACATAGTCGATAAGAGAGAAAGAAGGACTATGATGAAAAGAAAAACAAGAGGATGATAAACAAGTTGTTTGCACAAACAATGACAAGCATTGAAGAAAGAAGTGTGCACGCGATGCTATCAATCCAAAAACAAGTCAAAAGAGAGGATCTTGACAAGATCAATTAACAATTGTTGGAATCACCCAATTGTAATGATAATATGTCAAAGGGTAAAAAGCTTAGAATTTTTGGAATCACCCAAGAAAATTCAAGATTTAACCCTCAACTCTCAAAAAAAAAACAAGAAGAGGATTTTGAGGAAATCAATTCAAAATTGTTGGAGTAGAGGTAGAAAAGAAACATCCACGAATTTGAAGATATCATCTCAAGGGGTTAAAAACTTAGAATTGATGGAATCACCCATACCAATTGTAAATTTTAACCGCAATCAACTCTTAAAAAGAGGAACAAAAATATCTCAACCTAGAGACATTGTTGACCAAAAAAAAAATAAAAAAAAAGGAAAACCAAAGGCGGATAAATTGACGTTTTAAGAAAAAATTGGGATATAGGACATTATAGGCAAAAATACGTATGAATGTCGACACCAAATGGTGTTTAGCATACGATAAACTACATGCTCAAAGTTTCGTAGCTCTTCTCCATCATTGTGGATGTTCAAAGAACAATTACATGATGAGGAAAGGGTAAGGCTCGACTCAACTTAGTTTAGAAAGACTAGAAGAAAGAGACTCGACTTAGAAGAGCATGATTAAAATGAATTGAGAGAGACTCAACAAAGAAGTTAAGGATAACTTCACAAATTGATTTATGAATACTATACCTTAGAAGGTGATAGTGAAATCTCGAAAGAAAATGAGAGAAGAAACTCAAAAGAAGCTCAAGAAGACATGAAGAGTTAGTACAAAATCAAACACATAATCAAGTAAGCACATAGGATAATTCATGCAATGCCTAATGAAGTCTACAATAAACCAATGTAGAGAAGGTGCGCAATTAACACATATGGCATGCAAGAAACATTATTACTTAAAAAGAGAAGACTAAGAAAAACAAGTTAGCACGTAGCATTTAAGGACATGCATGAGTTAGACACATCTAAGAGATATTATATCGGAATTGCTTGACAAAGACAAAACCTTTATAATAAGCATGCATTCAATAACTAATCAATTAAGCATATAACATACGGATAAGCAAGAAGATATATAAGCAAGTAGCATACATGCAAGTCATCTATCTAGATATCATAAATCAAGCTACATGTAATGTAAATCTCCAAGAAGATTCCTAATTCTTATTAGTTTAAGAAAAGGACTCAAAATAAGAGAAAAGAAAGAAACAAAATAACAACAAGATCTAAGACTCAAAGAAAAAACATGTTGAAAAACATGAAAGGAAATACAAGAGAATAAAGATCATACAAAGATGTATAAAAAAACAAGCCTAAAACTTAAGAATAATTTTAATCTTAGTTACACTAGAATCCTAAGATTTGCTTAAATTAGATGTCTTAGCAATAAGCAATCCACATGCTTAAATGAAAGACAAGGGTGGTGGCGGAATTTGGTGGGGTGAAAGGTGAAGTCACCAAGGGTTCAACAAAGTCATTCACAATGGAAATGCTTTGGATGGGTGATGTTGGGTAGTCACATCCAAGAGAGTACTTGGAGTGAAGGGTGAGGTTAGCTCATTCATTCTAGATTGGAATGAAGAGGAGGTAGAACCATGTGAATGGTTGGTACCATGGGTTGAGGTAGTCTTGCATGGAGCAAGAGGTGGTGAGGGTGATGAAGAGATGAGAATTGGAACAATCTCATTCTTGGGTGTGTGAAAGGGTGAAGAGTTAAGTTTGGGTAACTTAATCTTAATTTTGAGGTGCCTCTTTGAAGAGGAGGTTTTGGATGAATTTAAGGTTCTTGTAGAAACCATGGTAGTAATGGGTGGTTTAAGGGGTAAGGATGAATGGTTTGAGGTGTGAAGAACAAGGCTAACAAGGAGGGTTTAAAAGGGTGAGGGGATGATCCAAACTAGTAAAGGGTTAAAAAGGGAAAGCCCAAGATATTTTGGGAGTGATCAAAGGTTTGAAACAAAGATTCCAAAGGGTGTTTGAACAATTGGGAAGTTTCAAAAAACCCGAATTTGAGAGCTTCTGCCCGCGGTTCTTTATCTCCACCGGCGGTTCCATATTGATGTGGAGCTGCGGTCTATTTAAAGAACCGCCTACAGAGGCTTGGTTAAGGTGGTGAGGCTTGGTTTAGGTGGTGAAGGAGGATTTTCCAATTAATCAAATCCTAATGTTCTAGTCTAACTTATCATAAAGTCATGCTTAAGAGCAATAAAAACTAGAACACACACAAAGGAAAGACACATAGGTTCAATTAGCACGTAAGAAGAAAGCTAAGAAAAACCTAATGGATACAAAAGAAAAAGACTCCTAATGACATACAAAGTTCATCAAAGTAAACTATCATTAGTCATATATAGGAAGAGCCATTTAGCCAATTTAGAGAATGAGTATGAGACTATCACTAGAGGTGCTCAATTAAGGCTAAACACGACCATTTTTACGAGTTATACACCAACTCAACTTCCCACGTGGAAGTAATTCAACCGTTAGGTCAAATTAAGATCCTAATGCATAAATTCTCTAGTAGTCATTCTCAAGTTAGACAAAATGTAATTCCGACATTTGCCTAATAAAGTTTAGCAAGGATGAAACTTGCATGGCGACACAATGCATGACCTAATAAGGGTTAAGAATGAACCATTGCATATCTTGACAAAAGAGTCTAGTTAAGGTTAATTACCTTAATAGATCTTGAGGCCAATAACATTGAATTGTACAAACCAAGTTTACACAATTTGTTAGAACACTCTTGATTGGTATTTCGGAAATGACACATTTACAAATTGCATAGCAATGTAAATTACTTGAGTATTTCGGATGAAACATCCAAGTTATCAAACCGACTCTATTGTGCATTATAAGTAATTATTAAACAAAATATGTCTAACAATTTGAACAAGTAGATTCAATATAACACCATCAACACAAGTGTGAGTTATGATCCGATGTATATTATTAATAAACCACATTCATGTCTACACTAAAAAAACATGTCAATTAGATTCGATAATGATACCAATCATAGTTTGAATAATGCATTGATATTTAATCGAAATCTTTCTTGATTCCCAAAAACACTCTTTTAAGAGAAATAGCTAAGATTTTCAAAGAATATTTCATGTTTTATAGTGAGACATTTATCTACTTGAACTAATAACACAATTATCGAGTAAGACGACCCAAATCAATAGATTTGATAAGCTCCCAAAGCTTTCAAACCTAAGAGTGTTAATAAACATAACGAGGTGTACATGATGTTTATATAACATATATAAACCTAGAGATGTTGATCCTATATGCAATGCACAAATAATGTTGCAACCAAAATGCAAGAAATCTAGCATACATCCTAATTAGTGAAAACTAGATACTAACAAATACCAAGCAAGGCACAAGAGACTAGACATATAAGCAATACTACTACAAATAGCAAGGAACACTTAATAATGTCTACATATAAATATAATAACACACAAGGAAACATACACAAACAATTAGTTTAACACATAAAACCATTCGTCCATGTTTTGAGTGTTAGATACAACAAAGTTTTCATAGCTTGATTTTATTTGAAAATAGTCTTTGACCCATTTAAAATTTAATTAAGTTTAACACTTTGTAAATATATCAATTTTCAAAGATATATCACCAAGAGATGTCCAACTTAATAGAAAAGAGTAAAACACAAGTTTTACGACAAACCGACGCTCAATACTTTGGACAAAGTATGGAACTTAGAAACCATCCAAATTTTAAAGTTTGAATAAAGGTTTGGAAGCATTTTTAATTGAAAGAAAATTCAATTACGTTCGAAATGACGGGTGGCACGACTTCTACGGACTTACGGTTGATTTTATATGATTTTTCAAAGTTTTCAAAAATCTGAGTCAGACTGACTGCGGTTCCTTATTGATAAGGATCCGCGGGGAACAATAAAGAACCGCGGTCAGAGGACAAAAAATGAGTTTTTGGCAAAAATCATTTGGTAACTTTTTGGAAGGACTTAGGACTCTAAAAAATCATTTTAGACACATAGAACTCGTATTTTAGAGTTAATTATGACACAAAATATTTTTATACTTCCAAACATGAAAAGATTTAATTCAAGCTATTACAAAGTTTATTTAACACCAAAACTTGTACGAATGAAACAACGAAACACATGTCATAAGTAATCACTCTTCATGAACAATTTGATACAAAGATCGTCTCTATTTTTAAAAACCGTTTTCATTTTTAAAAACCATTTGTTTTGAAAAAGAGAGCAAAGATCGATCCAAGCTTTAAAGTACAATATACTTCAAAGATCTTGAGTAACCTCGCTCTGATACCAATTGTAGAAACTAGAAGGGGGGGGTTGAATAGTTTCTAGTTCATTTTCAAAACATTTCGGCTCAATCCACTGCCCGTGGTTCCTTATCTCTGCCCGCGGTTCCTTATTGATAAGGAACCGCCGGTCCAATAACGAACCGCCGACAGTGGACGTAGCAACATTGTTAATTTGAAACCTTAACAATCCTTTGTATCAAATTCCTTATCAATCTTGACTAGATGTGAGATGTGTTTGATTGAGAGATAAATACTACAAGTAAGAAAACACACAAGCACATCAAATCAAGAGTACATCATGCAATAGTCTAAACACTAATCACACACGTACTAAGCACAAGCTTTTCCGCAACTAGGATGTTTAGACTAAGTGATGTACACTTGACCATAATCTAAACATGAAGCACACACGTACTAAGCAATAGCTTTTCCGCAACTTAGATGTTTAGATTATGTGATGCACACAAAGACACACAACACAAGTATGCAACTATAAATACATCTACAAAGGTAAAGACATAAATGTAAAGGAAGTTACCGACACGATGATTTATAGTGGTTCGGTCACGAAGCTCCTCTTCGCCCTACTCCACTCCTCGAGTACACCTTACTCGAGAGTTACTTCACTAGTCAACAAACTCCTTAAGGTGGAGAAACCATACACAACGTCGCTTACACATTTCCGACACTAAGCTAGATGTCGAGTCCTAATCTTAGGTAGGACCAATCTACACAACGTTGCCTACTTCACCATTTAACGACACAAGGCTAGATGTCGAGTTCTAATCGAAAGCTAGAACCAATATTCACGACTCTTCACTTTGAAGCTAAGTGAGAACTTCACACAACACAACTACTAGTCACTTTAAAGTTTAGTGAGAACTCACAAGACACAACCACATCACTTTAGAGTTTAGTGAGAACTACCAAGACACAACCTAATCTACCCACTAGTTATATTTTATGGCCCAACATAACAAACCTTGTGTTTTATGGCCTAAACACATAAACCATATAGATCTAAGCACACAACACTTAGATCTATAACTCTGACACTATATCCAAGTACTAACAAGACTTGAATCTACACAACTAACACCTAATCCAAGGATACCCATCACTTGGATATTCTACCCTTACAAACACATCCAAGTGTACCCACAACTTGGATCTTCTACATGTACATAGTAGGAAGACAATAATCATGACTTGATCTAGAGAGATCTTCATCATGTTATGACTCTAGACACTAACACTTCACAAGGGTGAAAGTGTTCTTCTCATTGCTCTTGAGGAGGATGAGGAATGGAATGTTGGAAGGTTTTGTGTGTTTTTGTGCAAGTGAAATGGAAGAGAGGAGTCTTCTATTTATATCTAAACCTTGCCTTGGAGAGCACCTTTTTACCCAATGGATAAAAGAGTGGACTACCCATTGGATAAAAGAGTGGACTACCCATTGGATAAAAGGATGCACCTTTTATTCTTGGAGCCCAAATTCAAAATTTGAATTTTGAATTTATTGGTTTCCCTCCATCTTCTAGAAGCTTCCAGAAATCTTGAGTTAGCCTAAACCGGCTTGACTGCCCGCGGTTCCATATCTTCCCGCGGTTCGATATCACTAAGGAACCGCGTGTTCTATAAGAGAACCGCGCGTCCTTCTTGTCTTTCATGACGAATGTAATCTTCAAGGTGTCGAGAGAAGTATACATAAGTATGCTTGAGTGATTACGAGTACCTTACACATTTTACATTATGTATTGCGGGTTATACGTTTGTCATCACCAAAACATGAAGGGATCATCTTGATTAAACATCGTAATGTTTGCACTAACACCCTTTCTTGTTCTTGGAGTGGAATCTACAATACACCAGATTTTGACACCTGGCACCTCCTCATTGGCTAAGACACGTCAGACCTCCCTAACTCTTCATCATCAACTTCTATAAATAGGGACTTGTACTTTCATTTTCAGTAAGTAGCTAAGTGTGCAAAAACACACACTTTAGATTTTCTCTCTCAAATTTTGCTCTTTCATTCAGTAGCCAACAACTCTTAAGTGTTTGACACACACTTAAGAGTTGGTTAGAAGTTAGTTAAGGCATTTGTAACTACTTTTCCTTCATCTATCAATAAAAATCACAAAATATCCATTTCCTCTTCTCTTATATACATTTCATTCACTTTTACCTTCAATCCTGTTACTGCTTTGTGATTTCATTGATCTTGAGTGATCAATGAAGTGTTGTTAATACATTGTGGAAGCTTGTTATGATCTATTCAGCTTAATCAGTCAAGTTCCAGTCCTGAGTAGCATTTTGGTTTGATTTTGAATAACAATGGCTTTTGGAGGTGATAATGTGGTTAATGGTGGTGTTCTTATGGTGTTATTGTAGATTCTAGTCGGCTCAGCGCCACACTACTCCATCAAGGGAGGCTTCTAGCTAAAAGGCACTTGTTTTCCTGTTTTAAGTTCCACTCAACTGAATATGCATGCTCAATTCTAGTGTAAACAATAAATGCTGCTATGATCATGTGTTTGTCCTTGATTTAGTGTAACCGAGTTGATTTGATAGCTTGTGATAAGTCTTGTAGCTTTAATCTAAGTTTTACTTGATTCCAGCTTTATATTCATCAGTCAAGTACTTTTGAGTGCATTTTGTGTTCAAGCCTGTTAATAAGTCTGGATTTTGGTCAAATACTCTTCATTATACTTCATGAACATGTCTTGATAATAGTCTTAGCTTGTTTCACTCTTTTAATCAAAATCACTTTGTTAATGTTGTTCACAGACTTGTTAATTGGTGTTTGGATCTGCATAGTTTTTGTGATACAAGTTTGTTAATCTTGTTAAGTTTTGCTCATTATCATTTAGTAAACCAGTTGAAACAACTTTGTTTGGTTTTGAAGTCAAAACTTAGGTCAAAAAGGCAATGGGTTAAGAAAAATTTTGGGTCAAGTTCTAATAACCTTTTAATCAGAAAACTTGCTCTTTTCAAATCCATGCCATTTCTTCAATACTTAACCAAATTGCTTGAAAGAAGTTTCTCGTTATAGTTTAACATCTAAGGATCAAATATGTGCAAGGAATTTCTATAGTATTCTATTTTGATTAAAAAATCAGCTTATTAATAAGCACCTTAGCAAACTCAAGTTTCTGATGTAAAAAGTGAACTGTTTTCTTATATAGCCATTTCTACTTCATAAATCTAGCCATTTTTCTTCACAAACCTGTTTAGAAACATGTCTTGAGTAGATTTGGAACTTTTTAGCTTTTTCACATTTTTGGTCAAACTTGGTCAAATAAGCACTTGAGAGCTTAATTCCATTTTCTTGCATATCTAGTGCATCATTTTCAAAAAGAAAAGACATTCCATACTCTTATTAAGCTGATTGATAAGTTTCAGTATAAAAATCTGATTGTGCATGTCTGGATTTTCAGTTAGCTTAATGTTGGCTTATTGGAATAAGCCAGATTGAGTTTTACTTGATTTTAAGTTGTTTCCTTCTACATACCTAGCTACTTTTCCATTTTAAGCATTTTGAAATTAGTTTGAGCTTATTTGGTCCAGTAATAAGCTCAAACGAGCTTATTATTTGAGTGTGCCCGTTTTTGTTAATAAGTTCCCATTATTTTCATTTTAGTCCTTGTGGATTGAATATGTTTGTGTTTGTTGCTAAACTTGCCATTAATTAGGGTTTTCATTAATTCCATCCTTTAACTTTCTGTTACTTGTCATAGTTGGTTAGGCAGTTTGTGTAGTTGTTGAAAATTAGTTACAAGTTGTTAGAATTTACATTTTAGGTCCTTTTACTTCCTAAACTTTACATTTCAAGCTTTGTACTTTCATTTACTTTACATTTCAAGCACATTACTTTTATGTTTTTACATTTTGAAATTTTGTGAATAAAATTTGGTATTTGCAAAGTGTTTTACGGATATATAGCTTAATATTTTTCACCATTTTTGCTTGTTGTTTGAAATAGACATAGAATATCCAAATACCTTATCAACCAAGAACAATTATAAACTTGAGATTTTTAGGACTTTCAATTGGTCAAGAATCGAGAGAAAACGAACTTCAATATACAAAATTTCAAATGGCGCCGCTGCCAGTTCTTTGACTTTACGAGAGACTATTCATTGACGGTTTTTCATTGGCTTTTGGGATCCGTTCACCCCGTGAACGTTATTTTTACGTATCATAAATAAAAAACATAAAAAAATCAAAAATATAAAATATAAAAACTAAAAAATAACAAAAACAATTCTTTTCCTAAATAATTGACTAAAAAATAAAAAAAAATCAAAAAGCAATCTTTTTCCTAAGAGATTGCACCCAAAAATATATATTATTGGATTTCCTCGGTTTTACGTACATATAGTATTTTCTTTAAAAACCCAATAAATACAAATTTATTTTCTCTATATTATTATATGTAGATACGTATACATATACGAACAACCAATACACATATCTCCATAAGTATTGCTTTTGCAATACACCGTGTTAGGGAGCGTTCCTGTCCTTCACACATGTATCGATCAAATTTAATTAAGAAAGAATAGATAAAATACTTCTAATAGGCAATAATTCAAAGAATACAAACTACAAAGTGAATAGAAAGGCGATGTGCTATAAAATGCCATCTAAGGATTAATAGGTACTTAAGTGCTTCGCGCCACCTAACCCCCCGTTCACTAGTGCGTATTCTAAGAAGGAAGGCTTGATTGGGGGTCTTGCACCCAAG
This sequence comes from Glebionis coronaria, assembly GCA_025667525.1. Classification (NCBI taxonomy): domain Eukaryota; kingdom Viridiplantae; phylum Streptophyta; class Magnoliopsida; order Asterales; family Asteraceae; genus Glebionis; species Glebionis coronaria. The sequence continues at coordinate 247,581,460 of CM046874.1, forward strand.
TAGTACATACGTATATTATACTTTCTTGTGGATATTTCATATTGAATCTCGAAGAGGATAATCCCTTCTTCTTCAAAGTCGAACGAGAGCTTCTCTCTCACTCCTTGTATTGAGTTGCATGCTCACTCGCGGGCCTACACAAATACCATTTGGTGTACAACCCCTTCCTCCCAAAAGGAAGAAAAAGAGAAAGAGTAAAAACACCACCGTCCATCAAGCCGATCCCGAGAATCGTGCTTTGATCCACACTCAACAAGAAGGCATGGCCGGCGTTGACACTCGACCTATGATGGAGCACTTGCAATCCAATGTGCAAGGATATGTCGATGCTATCAAGATACCCGATATTCTCGCAAACACCTTTGAGCTAAAGACATCTATGATTAACTTGGTTTCAAACACACCATTTTTTGGGAATAATAATGATAATCCACATGATCACCTTAAGAAGTTTCTTGCTCTTCGCAACACCATTAAGTACAATGGAGTTCCCCATGATGCCATTAAGTTGATATTGGTACAATTTTCATTAGAGGGCAATGCTAAGCATTGGTTAGATACACAACCACCCGAGAGAATTACTACATGAGATGGTTTCACTAAGAAGTTTTTGAACATGTTCTTTCCCCCATCTAAGACCACGGCTTTGAGGAACTTAACTATAGGCTTTCAACAAAAACCTAGTCAAACCTTTAGTGATGCTTGGGAGGAGTTCAAGGAGTTATTGAGAAAATGCCCAAATCATGGATTCGATGAAATTCACCAAATCAATACTTTCTATAATGGACTAAGACCTCATCACCAAGATTCACTCAATGCTTCCGCGGGTGGAAATATTCTTTTTAAATCCATTCAAGATGCTTGGGACATTATTGAGACCAAACAATGGTGCAAACTAACACACAATTTGATGAGAGAGTCCATGTCATTCAAGAGGGTGGTTCTAAAACATTTGAGACTCAACTCCTTTCATCAATGCAAGAATTGACTCAAGCTCAAAAGGAAAGTCAAATAATTTTGCAAAACACCCAAAAGATGCAAAAAACCATGATGAATGACTTTATGAAAAAAAATTTGGGCAACAATCCCACCAATGATGTGCATGCTATTGCTCTTTTATGTGAGATTTGTGGAGGTCTCCATTCCTATCAACAATGTGACAAATTTCAAGGTTATCAAGGGGAGTGTTATGCTTACCAAGAAGAACATCGAGAACATTTCAAACCCAACATCAATCCAAACAACCTTTCTTACAAGTCTCAAAACTACCTTGCTCCACCGGGATTCCCACCCCATCCACCCACCCTTACTCAACCCAATCCCCCTCAATTGTTACAAAGGAACCAAGGGCCAATACCACAATACCAAGGGAACAACTATAAAGCACCCAACAACTTTCACAATCAAGGAAATAACTTTTATCCACCAAATCAAGGATTTAATGCACCACCTCCACCCTATCCAAACCAAGGTTTTTATCAAGGGAATGTGCAACCTAACCTTATGGATTTGATTCTTCAAAAGCTTACTTCTTATGAAAGACAAATGAAAGAGGCTCAAGAGGAAAACAACAAGAAATTTGCTCTTCTTCACAACCAAATTATGCATAATCAAAGACCACAAGGGGCTTTACCATCTAACACACAAACAAACCCGAGGGCCATTGTCAATGCTATTAAAACAAGAAGTGGAAAAACGACTAATGATCCTTCACCTCCTACGCCTTCTATTGTTAAGCCTACTATGATTCCATCTTGTGATAAGCCTTCTACATCTTCTTCACCACCTCCAAGCTTTACTACCTCACGACCAACACCTTCTCAACCTATACCCATTTCTCCTTTACCATCCACAACTCCTAATGAAGAAGCTAACAAAAAGAAATCTTCCACTACAATACCTACTCCGCCTACACCTAAACCAAACCTTCCTTACCCTTCAAGATTGAAAAAGGAAAAATTGAAAAACAAGGATGATATACAAGTCTCAAACATTTTGAGGTTGTTCAAGCAACTTAACATAAACATCTCCTTTGTGGAAGCCCTTGCTTATATGCCAAAATTTGCTAAGATGTTCAAAGATCTCCTCTCCAACAAGGAAAAATTGGTGGATTTTCCCAACACATCCCTTAATAAGAATTGTTCCGCCGTGTTTCTCAAAACCTTACCTACAAAACTTGGAGATTCGGGGTGCTTTTGGATCCCTTGTAATTTTCCCGGGGTGGAAAATTGCATGGCATTGGCGGATCTAGGGGAAGCATAAATCTCATGCCTTTATCGGTTTGGCAAAAACTCCCTCTTCCCGAGCTCACTCCAACTAGGATGACCCTTTAGTTAGCCAATCGTACCATAGCTTACCCGGTAGGTATTGCGGAGGATGTGTTTGTAGGTGCGGATAAGTTTACTTTTCCGACCGAATTTGTAGTGGTTGATTACGACATGGACCCGAGAGTTCCTCTAATTGTTGGTAGACCATTTTTGAGGACGGGTCGTACTCTCATAGACGTGGCGGAGGGAGAACTAATTACGAGAGTTGAGGATGAGAAAGTGGTGTTTAAGCTAGGAAAAGTGACTAAGAAGTCTCAAGATTGTGAAACCATTAACATAGTTGATGTTCTTGATGAGGTGTGTGATGAGCATTTCCAAGACGCTTGTAAGAGTAATAGTGAAGACATGCCTCATGTAGAGACCGTTGCCTCAATTTCTCCCTCCTTAACACCTTTTGGAGAGAGTGATTTCCTTTTGTAGGAATTTGAGTCCAACTTCCTTGGTAATGATGATTCTCTCATTAATTGGGAAGAAGACATTCTCACTCTCCAAAAGTTGCTCAATGAGGATCACATTCCTTCACCCATCCCACAAGAGGTTACCAATGATGATCCATCCATAGTGAAACCTTTCATAGAGAGTCCACCTACCCTTCAACTTAAGGACCTTCCATCCCACCTAGAGTATGTTTTCTTAGAAGGGAAAGACCAATTACCCGTGATCATTGATAAAGATTTGAAAGAGGATGAGAAAGAAAAACTCATTGAAGTCCTTAAGAAACATAAGCAAGCCATAACATGGAAAATATACGACATAAGGGGAATTGATCCAAATTTTTGTACACACAAAATCCTTATGAGGATGATTACAAACCCGTTATTCAAAGCCAAAGAAGGGTTAAACCTAAAATCCATGAGGTCATTAAGAAGGAAGTTATCAAATTCCTTGATGCGGGCATGATTTACCCCATTTCCGACTCTCCATGGGTTAGCCCAGTACATTGTGTTCCTAAGAAAGGTGGAATCACCGTAGTACCCAATGAGAACAATGAGCTTATTCCTACTAGACTTGTTACATGTTGGAGAGTTTGTATTGATTATAGGAAGCTCAATGATGCTACTAGGAAAGATCATTTCCCATTGCCTTTTGAGGACCAAATGCTTGAACGCTTAGCGGGAAATGAGTACTATTGCTTTCTAGATGGATTTTCGGGTTATTTTCAAATACCCATTGAACCTAAGGATCAAGAAAAGACCACATTCACTTGTACCTACAGTACATTTGCTTACAAGAGAATGCCTTTTGGCTTGTGTAATGCACCGGGGACATTTCAAAGGTGTATGATGGAAATTTTACATGACATGATTGAGCAAACTATGGAAGTTTTCATGGATGATTTCTCGGTTTTTGGAGATTCATTCATCTCTTGTCTCTCCCATTTAGAGCGTATGCTAAAGAGGTGTGAAGAAACACGTCTTTTTCTTAATTGGGAGAAGTGCCATTTCATGGTAAAAGAAGGGATAGTCTTGGGACATAAGATATCCAACAAAGGTTTAGAAGTGGATCGTGCTAAAATAGATGTGATTGCTAAGCTTCCCCCACCTACAACGGTGAAAGGAGTTAGGAGTTTTTTAGGTCATGCGGGGTTCTATAGACGTTTCATACAAGATTTCTCTAAGATAGCAAGACCGATGACCCACCTCTTGGAAAAAGAGGCTCCTTTCATTTTCAACCAAAAGTGTTTGGACTCTTTTGAGATACTTAAGGAAAAGTTGACTAAGGCTCCCGTTTTGGTTTCTCCAAATTGGGAATTGCCTTTTGAGCTTATGTGTGACGCTAGTGATTATGCCGTGGGGGCGTGTTAGGACAAAGAGTGAATAAGCATTTTCAACCTATACACTATGCTAGTAAAACCATGACGGGTGCACAACTTCATTATACCACCACGGAAAAAGAGTTGCTTGCTATAGTGTATGCCTTTGAGAAATTTAGACCCTGTCTTGTGCTATCCAAAACCATAGTGTATACGGATCATTCCGCTCTCAAGTACCTCATGACAAAACAAGATGCTAAGCCTAGACTTTTGAGATGGGTTTTATTGCTACAAGAGTTTAATATAGAGATTCGTGATAAGAAATAAGCTGAGAATTTAGCGGCGGATCATTTGGGTAGACTTGAGCATCCTTTTCAAGGAGATTTGCCTCATAAGGAAATCAATGAATCCTTTCCATTAGAGTAGCTCATGTCTATTTCTTCTCAAGAGGATGCCACCCCTTGGTTTGCGGATATTGCAAACTATCTTGTGGGGGATGTGCTAATAGAGGGTCTCATTTCCCAACAAAAAAAGAAATTTCTTAAGGAAGTGAAGTATATCTTTTGGGATGACCCTTACCTCTTTAGGCAATGTGCGGATCAAATTATTAGACGGTGTGTAGATGGGCCCAAGGCATTTAAGATTTTAGAAGCTTGTCATAAGGGACCTACGGGTGGACATTTTGGGCCCAACTACACCGCCAAGAAAGTCTTTGATTCGGGTTACTATTGGCCTTCTATATACAAAGATGCCCAAGAGATGGTAAAATTTTGTGATGTATGTCAAAGACAAGGAAAAATTACTCAACGAGATGAGATGCCACAAAACTTCATACAAGAGTGTGAGATTTTTGATGTGTGGGGAATAGATTTCATAGGACCTTTTCCATCTTTTATGGGAAATAAGTACATACTCGTAGCGGTGGATTATGTGTCAAAGTGGGTGAGGCTAAAGCCTTACCTACTAATGATGCTCGAGTTGTAGTGAAGTTTTTGAAGCAATTATTTGCTAGATTTGGTGTACCTCGGGCCATCATAAGTCATGGTAGTACTCACTTTTGTAATGATCAATTCACAAGAGTTATGAAGAAATATGGTGTTAATCATAGACTTTCTACCGCGTATCACCCTCAAACCAATGGTCAAACCGAGGTCACAAATCGTGGTTTAAAGAGAATTTTGGAAAGAACGGTGGGAGAGCATCGAGATTCTTGGTCGGATAAGCTTGATGATGCTTTGTGGTCTTTTAGGACGGCTTTTAAGACACCAATTGGTTGTACTCCATATAGTCTTGTCTATGGAAAAGCATGCCACCTCCCATTCGAGTTAGAGCATAAGGCTTCTTAGGCTCTCAAGTGGGCTAACTTTGATTTAAACCAAGCCGGCTCACATAGTAAGGACCAACTCAATGAAATGGATGAAATGAGAGCCAATGCTTATGAGAACTCATTGCTTTATAAGGAAAAGACTAAGCAATTGCATGATGCTAAGATCAAGAACCGCGAGTTCAAAGTTGGGGAGCCGGTTCTCCTCTTTAACTCAAGGTTGAAACTCTTTGCGGGCAAGCTTAAGTTGAGATGGTCCGGTCCATTCACTATTGCTCAAGTATTTCCATATGGAACTATTGAGTTGTCACAACCCGATGGTCCAAATTTCAAAGTGAATGGTCACCGTGTTAAGCACTATTTTGGGGAGGACATTTTCGTGGAAATGGTCCAAGAGATCCCCATTTTCCCCATGAAGTAATTCATTGTGTGAAGAGTCGAGCTAGAGACTCCTTAAATCAAGCTTGAATAACTAGGTTTAGAGGTTTTAGACTTAGAGTGTTGTAGGTTAGAAATAAGGATGGAGAGTTAATGAGAAGTGTAGGGGAGAACTTCCTTTTGTCTTCATGTTGTTTGTAGGGTTGCTTACTCATCACGTGCTTTGGAGATTATGAAGGAGGCCCTTGTATCCGGTTCACTTTATTACTATTGTGATTTTTCATGGACACATTGTGGTTTTAAAATGAATTCACTATAGTTGATCTTTCCGTAGCTTGGGTTAAGCAAAGTCTATTCATTGTCATAAGTGTAGGGGAAGTTTATACTTCCATACTCTTAAACATTGAGGACAATGTTTAGCTTAAGTGTAGGGGGGTCTTCTATCGAAGTGACCTTACCTAGACCTTGTCATTGACCTTCATGATAACATGGAAAATTAATTTTTCAAACATTTTTCAAATTTTTGATCTACTCTGGCCACCAAAAATATGCATTCATAATTTTTGCATCAATCATATTTCATTTGCATAACACATTTGCATTGTATATATTTCTTCTTTTATTTTCATCAAAAATATATAAAAGGAAAAAAATATAATAAAGGACATGGTTTAACAAATTTAGACTTCTTTGACATATTAGGCCTGCCATGGATATTTTGACTCAACCCGAGTTTGCTTATCTAAGCTTACTCTAGCTAGTACCCTTAACCATGTAGCCCTTCATTGGTCTATTAGGCTAAGCATCCACGACTCTCATTATTTGAGATTTTAAATTTGTGGAGAATGGGAAATGATAGAGTTGAAGCAAGTATAAAAGGGTTAGATAAACTTCATGACGATAACTTGTGGCTAAACCCTTTTCTTTCTTTGCCTCTATTTTCTTCGCATGTATATATGTTAATAAATAATCAAGAACTGTTTTAAATGATTTGTAATCTCTTATGCATTTTTGATTAATCATTCATGGTTGGTATAAGTACGTCTTAAGATTCTAAGTTAGAACGTTTTATGTGTACTAGACTTATGTCATGCTTAATACTTAGCATGTGTTTTTCCTTTTATTCTTTTCAACTTTCTTTGTGAGGAATAAAGAAAAATAAGAGCGGCTTATGAAAAAAATGACTGGCTAGAAAAAAAAAAGAGAAAAAGAAAAAAAAAATAAAGCAAATAATTATACAAGACTCCCAAGAGGGGCAGTGAAGTGTTAATTATAGTAACTATTAGAATCCAATATTACCTTGACGGGTTGCGGGGATTTAATAGTTGCTCCAATCCAATATTACCTTGACGGGTTGCGGGATTGAAGATCCAAAGTCTCAAAAAGGCGGAGGATGTAAATTATTGCATGAGTTTTATTTTTCTTTCCTTAGCGAGTGTGTAGCTACTTATTAATGCATGACATGAGGATTTTACACATAAGGCGATTGACTTATTATTCTCGAAACGGACTTATATTAATTGTGAGCGGTTTTTCAAGTGATGGATGAGAGGATTACTTAGGATTAAAACCGTGTTCCTTATTTTTGGATTCTACATTTCTTATATTTCACGCTTCAAATAATGACAAATTTTCCCTCAAGCAATTTGCTCAAATAATAACCGGTTCCACATTTAATTGTCATGAATAAGTTGATGCACTTTTCACTTGTGAATGCAATGATCCCATTTTTAAGCTTGGTATGGGGAAAGTGAAACTTCAGGGTGATAAGTGTCCATGGTACCCAAGCCCTAATTTAAGTCATTGATTTCTTTATGAGTTTTTTCATCAAAACCATTTATGAAAATATATATATATATATATATATATATATATATATATATATATATATATATATATATATATATATATATATATATATATATATATATATATATATATATATATATATATATATATATATATATATATATATATATATATATAAATAGAATTGATTTCTTTGCATTGCATTGTACGAAATCAAAATCATGCATCATATAGAGTAGAGTAGTATAAAAACATTCCATATTGGCCAAGGTGGGTTAATTATGAGGAAAATGTAAAATTATGCTTTAAAATATAGCATTGCATGAGGTCATGCCAATGTTTAAGTGTAGGGGATTTGATATGAGCAATATCTCATATCAATTAATCAACAAATCACCCTAAAACACATGAAAAATACCTAACTTTTGTGCTATAAAGCAGTATTATGTGGTATGTTTTGTGTTTGTGCTTAAATAGGTAACAAGGATAGAATTTCAAGCAAACAAGAAGAAATCAAGCTCATTTATGATGAAAAGACAAGAGAAGGATCAAAGATGACAAGTCAATTGAAGAAGAAGGACCTATCTTGACAATACTCAAAAGTTAAGGGACTTAAATGCAAACTTTGGAAAAGTGAAGATCAAAGTCAAACTTGGTCAAACTTCAAGTCAACCAAGTCAAGGGAGTCAAATGAATAAGAATGCAAGTCAAAGGACTAAAATTGCCATTGGAATGAAGATAAGAGCTCATTTTGATAATCTGCTAAAGACAAGGGACTAAATTTGTCAAAAATGCATCAAATTTGTACTCAATCCGTGTCACATGCTCTTAGCCAATCAAAATGCAAGAATATTAAGTCATGGATTGCCAAATGTGTGGCCAGCTCATCAAAGCAATTAATGAACCGTATCCCACACAATAAAGCGCACTAAACTCATTTCAGCCAATAGGAAGGCTCCGCTCAATAATACTTTTTATCCAATGTGGATAGCGATCCGTGTGAGGGACAAATAACAAATGAAAACATGACACGTGTCACTCTTCTTCTTCAACGAGCCTAAGACGTGGATTTGTCTACAATGCATTTCACAAAATACTTTCTACATGAAAAATGCTTGGATTGAGATGACGAATGCAACTGCATAAGTCAATTAAACTGGAACTAAAAGGAGAAGAAAACCCCTTTCTTGTTCTTGGAGTAGAATCTACAATACACTAGATTTTGACACCTGGCACCTCCTCATTGGCTAAGACACGTCAGACCTCCCAAACTCTTCATCATCAACTTCTATAAATAGGGACTTGTACTTTCATTTTCAGCAAGTAGCTAAGTGTGCAAAAACACACACTTTAGATTTTCTCTCTCAAATTTTTCTCTTTCATTCAGTAGCCAAGAACTCTTAAGTGTTTGACACACACTCAAGAGTTGGTTAGAAGTTAATTAAGGCAGTTGTAACTACTTTTCCTTCATCAATCAATAAAAATCACAAAATATCCATTTCCTCTTATCTTATATACATTTCATTCACTCTTACTGATGAGACTGCATTTATACATAGTCTCATCGTCCAAATTAGGCTCAAAATGCTTAAAAATGTCATAAAATACCCCAAAATATGCTTGTGTTTGTTCATTGTGTATATTAGGTACGGATATTATGAATTCACCAAAAGAGAACAAGAATCAAGCAAAAATGAACACGGGAAACGAAGCCGCACAAAGAACCGGACCCAAACAATGAATTCCCAAAGAAGTCCTTGAAGTTTTGAAGATTTTCAAGATTGGTCCCTCATATTTTGAAGACTTGTCATTTTATACCCTTGTAAAACCTCAAAATTACATGTGGGTCCCTAAAAATTCAAGAATGTACAAGAAAAGCCCTTGAAATATGCCAAAGTTGCATGAGTGGTCCTTAATCAAAGTTATTACATTGTTTGTGCCAAAATTGACAAATGGTACAAACTTGATATCAAAGGAATGGAGAGGATTTGCTGTTTAATCTTGGAATGACAAAAGTTTGTGAGCATAGGGACTATTTCTGCCAGACAACAAAACTTACCCACCCAATACCATGTTGACACCTCACCCAAACCACCCATTTACCCATATACCCGACCCAACCAATACATCCCAACCTACTAAACCATGTTTATTAATAAATAAGTTCTATTTAAAACAATTTTTTCATTAATGACACAACCAGGAAACCTTTACTGTTTTCATTAACCCCCAAAAAAATCTCTCATGAACCCTAATTCATAATCATCATCAACACTTGATGATTAAACTTAATCCACTCCAGAACCACTATTCACGTCACCATCATCCTTTCCCCACTCCCCAAACAACCTCTCATGCTCCCAAGACCCCACTCCTATGGTCCCCTGCTTCATTTTTTCTAAAGAACAAAGGTGGTACAGCAAACCAACGATTCTCATTGAGTTTCTTACTCCCAGAGGAACATTCAAAGGTTAAGATTGGTCAAAGAACAACTCATTCCACCAAAGATCACATGATCATCCATGGACCAAGAATTCAAAGTAGAATATGGCATCTTCAAACGAATATCCAAGGGCAGCAATGGAATTACATGTCATTAGGGTTTGTGTTTTCATTTTTTCTAGAATCTTCATGTCGCCAATATATAAGGCAGTTAGGTGTTCATTTTTTTTCTTGTTCCAGTTTTTTATGTAACTTTTTATAAATGAATATTTAAAGTTTTTATAAATTTGCATTCAATTCTTAGTTCCAATTAGCTGTAGTGTTTTGGATATTGTTTTTAATTTAGTATTGTGTAAGTTTATTTCAACTTTTACCAAACGTGTTCATCAAAATTCTTGGTTAAGACTTTGGGACCCAAAGTTATATAAGGTTCTCATAAGCTGCTGACTTGACAAATCAAGAGCTCATGAGACTTATATGACCTTGTTTCGTTATTGCATCTCTTTTTTTTATTTTGCCTATTTAAAAATTTTATTCCAAAAATTGTATTTCATTTTCTGACTAGTTAATGGAGAAATGAATAATGCTTTTTTTTAGTTCCAGTTTTTGTCAAATCTTGTAATTTACGAATTTGAGAGAAATTGAGTTCCATGTTTTTAATCTAATTTACTTTTATTGCAATTATTTTCTGTGTCAATTTACTTTATGCAAATTTATGTTTAATGTCATTTAAATTCATGCTTTGTTCTTAGTCTTCTAAAAAAATCCTTTCTTAAATACTATTCATTAAGCTATATTATAAGCCTACTGACAATAAGCTTGTGATATAGCTTGTGAGCTCTATTTTTACTTGTTTTTAATCTTTCAGTATCAATTGCACCATTTATTTTTCAAGTTTTGTTAACTACTTTTTCAAATATTAAACAAACACTTCATAGTTCATAGTTACTGTAGCATAAGCTACTAAAGGAGTTTTCTGACAAAAAGCTCATTCAGAGGCTTATTATACGTAACAAGTGGCTGTGAAAGTGTTTGGGAGGATTGGAGTAGCTATTTTCGAGTTTCAAGGTTCTTTGTTGAAGTTAAAGTTTCATTGTTTCTTGGTGATAAGTGGTATAAGCTAATAGGATAAGCTGGTTTTTGGTGGTGACAAATTGAAAAGGAGGTTTAGGAGGTCTTATAGAAAGATTGGTTAGAGATTTTATACTTGGACCCAATGTAAGGCATCCTTCCCTTTTGCTTATTTTCTCCTTTCTAGCTTCTTGCTTATTGGTTGTTTACCCTTATTGCTTATTTATTTTTATTTTGCTTTCATTTACTGCTTAATTTAGTACTTTATTGAATGCTTTTACTTTCTTGCTTTAATTTTTATTATCCATGTTTTAATTTTGCTTTTCAATTTCTATAAGTAGTGTTTAGATTAGCTTAGTAATTATTGCCTAAGTTGATTCATAGGTTCTTGTTGCTCTTTATAGTTCATCTAGGTCTATTGTTAGTTAGTTATAGTGTTGCATTGATCTATAATCTGATTTACACAAATATAGAAGTCATAAGTTTGTGTTTATATCACTGTTTGATTAATCTCAGAAATCATGAGATCTTAGGTCCTATCTAGTTGTTAATCATGTTGTTACTAGGTTTGTAGTTAGTTGCGTATAGTTACTTTGGTGTTCGCTGATATTGCGTAGGATTTTAAACACACTAGCATACATCAGTTACCTTTTTACATTGTTTTTTGGAAAAGTTTCCTCAAATCCTTGCAGATAAAATTAGAGGAATAAATATAGGTTTTAGGTTCTAAGCTTTTGGATTCTTGTGGTTTATAGGATGCTTTTAATATGTTTTCACTCACTTTTTAATTTTAAGTTTATTTGATGATTATAGATTATTAGGAATTTGGCTAAATTTCACTTTAGTGCTCATTAGGCCTAGTGATTGTTGGTATTTCTTTTGCTACATATTAGGTGTAATGATTCTAAGATTTAGGATTTATATATTTGAATTCAAGTAGTTTAGATAGGGTTAATTTTATGTTTTTGGTTGGATATCGGTTTGGAGCTTATCTCAGGTTATTCTATAAGCTTGAGTTTAGCTCATTTTGCCTTTTAGCACTAATAGTCACTGCGTAGTCTAGAAACCCGTAGCCATCACTTTCTGTGTACACGGCCATAAGTTTACACTCGCAGCCCTATATTTTTGTTCACTGTTTGCCCTTTTGGTGTGAAATTGATTGCTGGTGTGGTGTTATTTGTTGTTTGTGTTTGACTCCTCACTTGCAAAAGCAAGTGAGGGTGTCCTGCGAGCTCAGCAAGTAAACACGCTCCCAAACCTCTCTTTGTGCATAAATCAGCATATCACTTCACTATCATACAATAAGCTGTCAAGGATTTGTTTTTGGGGTTTGATACATGAAATCTATTCACCAGTAGGGTATTATGTTAGTTTAGGATTTATACTTAATTGCTTAAGGATTTGGTGCATTTTGGTTAAGCTAGGGTAGCTTAAATCTCACATTATTGCCTAAAAGTCGGCAACTTAGCATTATTTCTTGCCAAATGCACCCGAAGGTGTGATGGGTTTGATTATAGGTTTTGAGACTCAATCTTTGGGATACACTTAGATTTTAGGGTATTTTAGATGTTCATTGTGTGGTATTTGAGAACATAGGAAGTTTGGGTGGTCGAATTTGGTCATTAAGTCCACTGTTCTGCCATCGATCCACCAGACCCCTCACTATCTGTCCGCTGTTTGAAATTTTATGAGTTTTTGTGCTTGATTTTTGTGCTTTAAGGCTTGATTCTTGGTACAAATATAGTTCTAGGGTAGTTTTAGGTGTCTAGAATCTGGTTGATGAGATTTGACAGCTTTTGGTGGCCGTAAAGTAGCCTACATAGTCACTGTTATACAGCATAGAACCAACAGCCCCTAATTTTGTGCATTATGTGTAAATTTGTGCTTGATTTGTGTTGAATCTGTGTTTTTTTATGTCTTATTTGTGTTTGATTTCACTCCCCAATAGCCAATTGCTATTGAGGGTGCCGTTTGTGCCCAAAAACAACAAGAAACAAGCTCGAAACAACCCAAAACGAGCCAAAAAACCATACAGTAGCATTTCTATGTGTTGTCCGAGAACGCTGCATTTTCTTTGTTTTTTAGTGTTGTCCGATATCAGACAACACTGATCTTGGACAAGCCTGTTGTCTGGTGGGATCTTGGACAACACAGAAGTACTCCACATTGGAGTATTTTGTGGTACTTTCGTTTTTAGCCCTTTTTTAGTTTTTTTAAACTTTTTCATTTTTCCCTTGTTAATTTAATTAAAATAGAGTTTTTAGATAAATAAATTTATTTTTATCATTATTTTATTATTTTTTATCATTATTTTAGTTTAAAAAGTATTTTTAGCCTTTTAAAAATAGAAAAATAATTTTAAAAATTTTGGGAAAATATTTTTTAGTTTTTAATTAATGTAAGTAAGATTTTAGTTTAATAAATTAATATTGTTGGCTTTTTGTTAATTATATTTAATTATAGGGCTTTAATTAACATTTAAAATCGAATATTTAATTAATCAAAAATTATAAAATTTATTTATTGAATTTTTATTCTTATTTGTATTATTTTAAACTTATTTTTAATTTTTAATTTATTTTTAGCTTTAATATTTAATTTTGTCGCGTTTTACGTTTTACGTATACGTTTAATTCTCGTCGTAGTCTAATATAAATTAATTAAATAGGTTTTGCAAAATTTGGTTTTCACTTTTGTTTTAATTAGACTTTTCGTAACTTAGTTTAAAATTTTGTTAACTTTTAGTTGAGTTTAATACAATGGTTTAAGCATCGATATTCGTCATAAAAGACAAGAACAAGAAAGAGAGGAGCATCTAGCTAGATGTGATCTCACGTCTCCTATTTATGATGACGACGACGATTGCGACATTTTTAGTCTCAACTCGTCTTGTGAAACCATTAGTCTCATGCTCCCTACGGAACCCGATGCCTCTCTAAGTATGGGGGAGAAGAATCTTAGCACTAATCCTAGTGTTGAGATCCCTATTCCAATCCATAGTGAGCCTACGGTTGTCTTCGATGAGGAGTTAAGTGATTTTTCTCTCGATGAATTTTTCCACGAAGATTCAAACGAGGCAAATTACGATAGTGAGTGTGATATAACTTCATGTGATGATGTCTCTCCCAATGACACTTCGGGTAGAGAATCATTGACTTTTTCGAACCCGCTTTTTGATGATGATTTTTCCACTAGAGATGACGAGTCACTACTCGATGAGGAAGTTCGTGTCGACGAATTTAAAATCTACTCGAATTCACTTTTTGAATTTGATGACGAGTTCGTTTTTGGTGACGTAAATCCTCTCTTTGATGAGACGTTCGAGGACATCGATAGTGAGGATTCTAAGGATCCTAAACTCGATTTGCTAGTCACCCTCCCTAAGTCTCATTTGGATGAGCCTTCTCTTTTGACTTGTGATGCCTCCATTCTCGAGGGGTTCACCGATGGACCGCCTCTCGATGAGAATGAGGATTTTAATGAGGCCTTTGCCTTTGAACTGAGAGGAGACTTTGAGACCCCTATTTTTATTGATTCTCTTTCAAATTTGCCTTCATCTCAAAGCAATCCTACCCATCCTCTCGGTTCTCATGACTACACGTACTTCGAGTACGTTGTAAGGCGTTTTCTTCCTTACAAAACGTATCCTATGGCTTTGCCTTTATCATTTTCCACCAAATGTGAGGATACGATCTTTGACCCCGGTATAAAGGCTTTGCCTTTATTATCGGTTGCTTTTGGGGCATTGTTCATCATGTAAGCCCCAACAAAAAATGATCATACCATGATTATCCCTAAATGATCACATTTATGGGGATTCGAGTCGAGCTTTTGACTCAGTTATCAAAAACAAGGTGCCACGTGGGGGAATCTCATGCCTATCCTTTTATTTTTCTAATTAGTTAACAAGGGAACTTGTGCTCTTTCAACCTTTGTTCCGTGGTTGTTTGTGATTGTGAAGGCCTACTTATTCTAAGGATTTGGTAATGGATGGATTAGATCTATGGATTTGGTGGAAGAGATGGGGAAGGAGGAAGATTAGGTGTAGAGAGAGAAAGGAAAGGATGGAGAAGTAGAGAGAGAAAGTAAGATTAAATTAATGAAAGTGTTTGAATGAATGACCAACCCCCTCCTAACATGCTAGGAGGGGTATATATATATAGCCCACCCTACATGTGGGCTATATGGACTATACATTATAAAGTAGACCACGAGCCCATTACATAATTATCGTTGGAGCGACCGATCCTTCATAAATACGTAAAAACGTATTTCCAACAATCTCCCCCTAAGGGAGGTCGCTCCAAGTTACAAAGTTCTAAATATTCTATAGCTCGTGATCTATGCTAATAATGATGTGACCGAGACTTTCTTTGGGAAAACACATTTCCAACAATCTCCCCCTAAGGGAGGTCACACCATTTTACAAAATCTTAAACCTAGCATCTATGCTTGAGTCTTCGATCTTGTTCTTGTGAATATGCTTGAAGTGATCTTTGACTTTAGTTCTTGAGCATGTTTCCTTGCCTTGACCTTGTGCATTCATCACTTGTGAAATTTGCCTCTTCGTGACTTCATGTTCCACATACTTATACCTTGAAATTCTTGAAAGCTTCAGAGTTTGATACAGCGGAAGACTTGACCTTCAGACTTTCTTGAATTTGTTGAAGTACTAATTGTATGTAGTATAAGCATGTGGTAACGACTTCTTCTGGATTGTACACCGCAATGCCACCTTTTTGTTACGCTGCATAAGACAGTTAGCAACAAAACATATACACGGATGAAATGGCCTTGAACATTTCATTCTAATTCGGTAGCATTTTACCTCCGGCCGGTGAAGACCGTTGGACGATAATAAATATCGTACTTGTGGCAGGTAGTTTCAATTAAGAACCTCCTTGACAAGATTTCGCGGGTAAACCCGTTCTCTTTACTCGACCGTCCAAAGCTGACTGCGAACGTAAAGAGTGAATCCTTTGGATAATATTATCCGCATGATTTGAAGCCGTCAATTCATGTTCCTGGAACAAGTGAAGTTCAATTAAGAACCGCACCATCGTTGCTTTCCAGTTGTCACTAGCTTGATTCATGAAGAATCTTGCAAGTTACCTACCAAGTGCTGTTTGATGTTAACACTAGAAGGATTTCCACTCGTCACTGTGATCAATAAAGAGTCACTCTGAGTGTTCTGGCAAGATCATATGATAATGCGTAGAGGCCTGGAACGTGTTTAAATTCATTTAAGAATTAAACCACTGTTGCTTTCCAGTTATCACAAGTTTGATTCATAAAGAATCGCACAAGTCACCTACCATGAGCTTTTTGATATTCGCTCAAGAAGGATTTCCATCTTCATTGTAAATACTTTCGTATTACTCGGATGTTCAGGCAAGATCATGAAGATTTTGCGTAGGACTCTTAAGAACTTTCTTACTTTTCACAGTGTGTGAAGAAGCAAGATAATATGAAAGTGTGTCCTAATGAGATATTTGATGATCTCAAATGGCTCTAGACTCGATCGTGCATTTTGGATTTTAGTGATCGGAGGCTGGAGAGGAGTGCCACCTTTTCAATACCAATCTATTCGGAGTGAATAAATCAATAGATAATGTGTTGTCTCCGTGTGATTAAAACAAATATCTTTTAAGAGATATCTGAGTTAGCTGGGAAGGGTTGTGCCTTGCATCACTGGGTCCATGATGTCTATCTTCAATATCAAGAATCATTAAAAATGATCTCAATAGCATATGAATTGACCCGGTTTCTGCCTAAGGTTGTAAGGAGGGCTTCTTTCTTTACACGCTTTATCTTTACAATTCTTTTTCATTCTTCAACCCCTTCAATGCTTACCAATACGTCATCACTAGCACCTTGTTGTGATTGTTCCAGTGCTAACTTAAGTACTTGGTCGGCATTCAGCTACGTTCACAATCTTTCTCCATCTTTCCTAAGGACTACTATTTCTAGCTATGGAATGTCCTTGGGAAGATTCCTCCGGTTCTAGAGAAATCATTGGACTTTAACCTATCCTACCATCCTTATGTCACCACAATCTTCACCGTCGTGAATAGAGATGTTTTGGGTAAGTGTATGTCACCATGAAATCCATTTTGAAGTGCAAATCCATTTTGCTCCCCCTTAACATATGCTACGATATTCGAAAACATTTCGCACATGTCGGGATGAAGCTAGCACGTTAAGTCAAACCATTTATGATTGATCATATCCCATATTAAATCACATTTTCTCCCCCATATTAAAAATATTAACCCAATCGATGTTTTTAATATCAATTGATTTAATAACATTTTAAGAAAATGTGGGAAGAAAAATGCAAGTCCAATTATCTTCATGAATTACACAAGCTCCCCCTCAAATTAATGAGGGTGTGCTGAAACGTAAATTAAATACCTTTTAAACACAAGTGTAAGGTATTTATTACGTGCAAAGATCATATATAATAATGTATTCACAAGATTAGCAATGTACGAGGTTGGACCTGAATAATGGAGAACAGCATATGAAAGAAGCACATGGTTCTTGTTCACGAATGATGGTCACCTCGTCACGTCCCCGAGAAAATTAATTCTCGTTGTTGAGTCAAAGCTTTCCGGTGAAATGCTTGACTCGATTATGAAAAGCGGGTTGCTATCTGAAATAATAGCAAACCATTTTGAGCATGTTTTTAAATCATTTGAACTTCTGCTCGAACTTTATTTACAACCCCGTGTCATTATTGAATGACATTTCTAGGTTCGTAAATATTATCGATTCCAGAAGACATGCTCGTTTTATCAAAACATTTTTGAACACACAATTTTGAAAGATTTAGAAAAACCTTTTGAGAAATTCTCGAAAAATTGTGTTCAAAGTTTTGAAAAACAATTACTTGAGCTTAAGATGTTGAATATCTTATAAAAACGAGCTCAAGTCCGAGAAGTTGTAAACTTCCCGTTGTTAAGGATAAGTTTATCATCGGCGATAAACTTTCCTTTTATCTGAAGAACGAGTCCTAAGCTGACATTTACTTAGAAGTCGTGTACACGAGCTTAAAACCTTTGAATGGTTTTAAATGTAAGCTCGTGTCCGAGAAAATTTACTTTCTCGTTGTAAGGATAAGTTTATCATCGGCGATAAACTTTCCTTTATTTGAAGCACGGGTTACCATCTGATATTTAATGATAAACCATAATGCATGAGCTTAAAAACTTGGAATGTTTTTGATATAAGCTCATGCCCGAGAAAAATGAATTTCTCGTTTTTAGGATAAGTTTATCATCGGCGATAAACTTTCCTTTCTTTGATGATCGAGTTATAGTCTGTGATATGACTATAAGTCCTTGTTTGCAGCTTAACCATGAATCCCCTGAGACATTTGTTTCTCTGATATCTGCTTCTTCAGCAACCAAACTCTAAGAGTGTCCTTAGTTGAACGGTACACAACGATTGGACCGCTTCGTTCTTTTGGAACATCAACTTTGGTACCTGCAATCTCATTAGGAATTTGCATGCTTTGACGTGGGTTAGCAATATCAATTATAGAAGCACGTGGGGGTTCACAGTTTGCTTTACTTGTGTCAGAGGTGGCCTGAGGGGATGATTCACTTGTCTTAGTTGGCAAACGTTTCCTTTTATAGAAAATCTTAAGTTCATGCTTAAGTGATGTATCATCCTTTGCAATTTCCTCCCTAGTAGTCTTCGTAGAATCAGAGACTATCCTAGTTAAAGGGCACTCGTTTCCTACAAGAGTAAAAGTTCTACCAGTGGGGCGCCAAACTTTACCAAAGGGTTTGATTTTAGCTATCCACTGGGACTTAATTCTAGCACGGGAGTTCACCTCATCAAGTAATTTCTTGACACAAGCATCATGATTTGCCGTAAAGACACATTTTCTACATGTTTTACAAGTAGCATATTTAATGTCTGAATAATTCCTAGATGATTGATCGATGCTCCTAGAAGATGGCATGCTACGGTTAGCAGTGTTGGGTAATCTAGAAGGCATCTGACTAAGTTGGACATTGCTATCTCTTACATGTGTCTTTTCAATAGCTTCCCTTTGACCAGATTTGTGGCAAACGTCATTTGAACTAGTTCTAGACGTGGTCTTGATATTTTTAGGGAAACTAGAGGCAATCATATGATTTGGTCTTGCTAAAGCTGGAGTGATCACATTGGGCCTAGTTGCTGGAGTGACTGGTCTAATAAGATGAACCAAATCACCTTGGGAGGCAAACCGCGGTCTCGAGGATTGTGATCGCTCGGATCCAAATGCAGTAGGTTGTCTGACAATCGGTTGTCTGACGAACTGATTTGTAGGCGGTTTCCCCAAGATTGATGGTTTTTCAAGTTTAGTGTCCACACTAGGTCCTTTACTTTTCCTTAACTCGTTTTTCAACGCAGCTATAGCAAAAACCTTTTCCTGAACTTGGGCCTTTAAAGTTTCATTTTCTTTGAGCACGTTATCCTGGGATGCCAACTTAGATTCAAGCAGTTGAATTTGTTTCAAAAGATTATCCTTTTCCGCTTTAGAATCTAAAACAGTTTGATCCAATTTTCTTTCAAGAACAACGTTTGATTTTTCAAGTTTTTCAAAGTATGTTTCAAATTTGACCGTTTTCTTAGAAAATTCAAGTTTGGCATCCTCAAGATCTTTTGATTGTTGAGCTACAATCATTTCGAGCTCTCTAATCTTGGAATCAGAAGCAATCAATGAAGCAGTTATGGGACAATTTTCATGATGTACTATAGCATTTTGAACACTTTCTCCCCCAGTATGACTCACATCGGATGAATCAGAAGTGGTATTGCTATCACTCTTTTCCATCCCATGTTTGTCATAATTAGGTTCAGAATGCTCAATATGCGACATGTCATCAGCATAGTCATCATAAACAACATTAGATTGTACCATATTTGCAGGCTCTTCGTCATAAACGGGTAAGGTGTCATCAAGAGAGATCTCGTGAACATTCCCTGACGTATCACTGGTATCATGTTGTACTCCTGATTCTGTGCTCTTGCCATCGTTAGGCTCCAATTTGTCAATCGTATGACCAATTTCCTCTTGCATCGATAAGTCTTGCACTCCATTATCATACCCTTGCTGAAGTCGAGATCGTTCATAAATCGAAGACGAGACCGATGTCATGAGTTTCAAAATTGTATCACGGAAAGCTCTAAACTCGGTATGTGTATCTCGAAGAAATGATTGGCAAATCAATGAACTTTCAGGTTGGATGATATTGAACTGGAGGAAAGGCGTGAGTTGTGTCACAAGAGCCTTATAAGCAAGTGCCGATGCAGAGTGATTAAAGCTTTTATTGTTAAGTTCCTCGGCGAGTTGGGTCAAAGCGGTAAAAATGGAGTCGATGAATATATGACGATCTTGTCCAAAGATTGTCACAAATTCGCTCCCTCCTTGAATCCGTGAAAGATTAACTAGATGATACTGAAGCATTCGAAATGAAGTTATACCACTTTCCCTAGCGTTGGCTTGCACTTGATGCGATTCTCCCTCTTTAAGTGTCGATTCCATTGGTAATCGAGGAAAGATACACGTGGTAAATGTCGAAAGACCAATACGATACTTGACAAATCGTGGATAAACCAAGAAAAATGAAATTCACAGGATTTATCCACGTTAACTTTCAGAATAACCGCCTCAACAATTTTTCAAAATATCATAAAATTTTTCAAAATAAAAATTTGAATAAAAATAAAAATATGAATTGATAATCAAAATTAAAAAATATAATATCCAAAATAGAAATTTCAAAATAAAAAAGAAAAAGAAATAAAATGTAAAAGATAATAATAAAAAGGATAAAACTAAAAAAAAATACTGATTTGATTTAGAAAATATAAAAAAAAAATCGGATATATTTTTAGAAAAAGTAATTTTAAAATTGAGACAAAATCTAATAAAGTTGCGGTAACTAAAAAATTACGTAAATGAAAAATAAACGCAGATAAATTTAGAAGAGTCGTGTCTTAGAGTTGACCCAGCCCTTGGAAACTCCGTCTGCCATAAAACACGTGGCCCCAAAAATCACTTTGTAACCTCCGCCCCACAATATATCAATTCCCAAAAATTTCTCTTGTTATCTCCGTCCCTTGAAACCTTATCTCCCTTCTCCAAGACAAAACCTATCTCTCTCTCACAGATAACTCCTCCGTCTCTCTCTCCCAAACACTGAAACTCTCTCTCCTCTCCCAGATAACGAATACACTCTCTCTCTCAAAAACTTATCTCAAAAACCTAATCTCACTAAATTAGCCGTCCTTTGATTCGTGAAACAAGAACCCACAAACTCAATTAATACAAACCCTTTACTTATGGAATCGTCTTCTAGATCTCACAAAGAGGTCTCGGGTAGGTTTTCTTTTGATTGCATGTTGTTTAAATAAGTCCCTCTCTTCATCTGTGTGTCTTTCTGTCAATCTTGGGTTTTGGTGTTGGTCGAGTCTTGATTAAAAAAAAAAATGGAGTCTGTTTTGGTTTGTGATTCGAGAGTGTTATTGTGACGAGGGTGTTGGATTGAGGTCGGTTTGGTGAGGGAGGAGGGTGTCGATGAGGGAGTGAGGGGCTGTGAGACGAGGGAGTGAGTTGGGTTTAGAGTTAGGGTGAGAATCGTTTGTGACGAGGGTGGGTTTGGGATGGAGTCGAGGGTGTCGGTGAGTGAGGGGCTGTGAGACAGTCTGTTTGTGTAGAAATAGTCTTTTGGTTGTGGTCTAGATGAGAAAAAAAATGGGATTTGGTTTTTGTGGAGGGTCGTGTTGGAGTCGAGTCGAGTGGGGAGAGTGAGGGTCTTGGGTTGATAAATGTTAGACGAGGGGTTTTAAGGGTCTTCGAGTGTGATTGATTGAGTCGAGAGTTTGGTTTTAGGTGTGAGATGTGTCAAGATTCGAGAGTATGGGTTAGGGTTGTGAGAGACGAGAGGTTTCTGTTTTGGTTTGTGATAGAGAGTCTGTAATGTTTGGGTCGATGTGGGTAAAAGACAGATGAGGGTGTGGGTGTTTGAGTGGTGTTTTTGTTCTGAGGTCTGTTTCGAATGTGGGTGTGAGGGAGGGGTTTAGATCAGAGAGGGTGGGGAGGTGTCGAGAGGTGAGTTGGGTTTCAGTGACGAGAGGGTCGAGAGGGTGCGAAGGTGAGTCTGTTAAAAGGTTTTTTGAGTCTTTGATAAATTTTTCAGTCGAGTGTGACTTTTCCGAATAGAATAACTATCTGAAAAAAAAATGTCTATGCGGAATGTCTCTACTCGGAAAGTTTTCAACTCGGAACTTTTTCTATGCGGAAAGTCCTATTCGGAACTTTCCCTATTCGGAACTTTCCCTATTCGGAACTTTGTCTATGCGGAACTTTGTCTATGCGGAACTTTGTCTATGCGGAACTTTGTCTATGCGGAACTTTGTGTCATGCGGAACTTTGTGTCATGCGGAACTTTTTGTCATGCGGAACTTTGTGTCATGCGGAACTTTTTGTCATGCGGAACTTTTTGTCATGCGGAATTTTTTGTCTATTCGGAAGTTTTTCCTATGCTGAAAAAATGGTCTATTCGGAAAGACACAATCTGACAACGAAAAAACTGATAACTTTGGATAAAAAAGATTGATTGACAGTTTTAACAGATTGGATAGGACTCATGGACTGATATGACACTCGTAACAATTTTTGGACTGTTTGGACTATTTTTGGACAGGATTGGACTCATGGACTGTTAAGAAAAACATGAAGAAGAAGACTGAAAAAAAATACTGATTAAAAAATTATTAAACAAAGGAACTGATTAAAAAAGGATTAGACAAAATATGATAAAAAACTGATTATTGAAAAACAAAAAACTGATTATTAAAAAACTTGATAAAATGAGACTAAAAAGCTGATAATCAAAAACTGATGCGTAAAAACATACGAAAAAAAAAAAAAATAGAACTGATAAAAAAATAAAAATAGATAAAATTTATAAAAATTGATAAAAAGTTGATAGAATGATGAAAAGAAAAAAAAAAAAAAAAAATTGATAAACAATTAGAAAAGAAGGGATTTTTACCACCAAATCAAAAGATAAAAAATAAGCAAATCCTAAGATTCAACCATGGCTCTGATACCAATTGAAGGCCTACTTATTCTAAGGATTTGGTAATGGATGGATTAGATCTATGGATTTGGTGGAAGAGATGGGGAAGGAGGAAGATTAGGTGTAGAGAGAGAAAGGAAAGGATGGAGAAGTAGAGAGAGAAAGTAAGATTAAATTAATGAAAGTGTTTGAATGAATGACCAACCCCCTCCTAACATGCTAGGAGGGGTATATATATATATAGCCCACCCTACATGTGGGCTATATGGACTATACATTATAAAGTAGACCACGAGCCCATTACATAATTATCGTTGGAGCGACCGATCCTTCATAAATACGTAAAAACGTATTTCCAACAGATTGTGATTCATTAGGTTCATCGTCATCATTGAAGTCTCTCGTGTTCGTTTACGTAGCACTCGAGGTTCGATCGTTGCCTTTGGAGATTCCGATATCCGATGATATCCTTTTATGTTCTAACATTTATCTTATTAGCATAATTCATAAACGGCTTTTAGGTTATTCGTTTTACCCTTTCCATGCTCAAGATTAAGCATTCGACTTCGTCTCTAGTATGGGGGTGTTTCACCCCTAGACTCGAAACATCGAGGACAATGTTTAGTTTTAGTATCGGGAGGTGAGTAGATACTTCACCTTACTTACGTCACCACGCAATCCAATTTTCATCTTTTTGCTATCGTTTTGTTGCAAATATGGCTAAAAATGGCCAAATTTTAAAATTTTTCGTATTTTTCATAAGTGTTTAAGACACGAATATAGGTTTTCCGTTGGTGAGAATAAGAGTAATTTTTTACTCGACCGTGCGTGTTGAGCACTTAGCTTCGCTTCCTTAACTTTTTAGGCTAAGTCTCTTAAATGAGGACGAGAAATGATAGAGTTATTTATAAGTCTCGTAATCTTTCATGGTCTCATGTTTAGTAATTATTAGCTTATTCTCCCCACGCTTTTATAATAAATTGTTAATAAATATTGATTTAGCGGTTTAGTCACTATTGTTGGTTTCTAATTTGTTTTAGTAGCTTCCATGTAATTAATTGGGAAAACATTAAGGTATCGCAAGCGTCACGGTTTTGAAGTATTGGCAACCCGAATAATCGAAAGCTTCACCCAATAATAAGATTTCAAGTGCTCGCCTAAATTAAGAAAAAATTTGAAGCCCACAAGACCGAAAAATCTATGCCGAAATTGAAAGTGAATCAAGCCTTAATCTTTGAAGCTTTAAAGATCCAAAATTCGCCTTAGCGTGAGGATATACGTCAAGTCATAATAAAACCACCGATGATGGCGGATAATAAAAGACAAGGGCAAGACCAAATCATAATAAAAGCTTCATGGCGAAGTTGAATAAAAGATGGAGGTAAACCATGATAATAAAACCACCGATGATGGCGGATAATAAAAGTCATGGTAATAAGTCTCATGTTCAAAATCGTTCTAAAACCGTGTTTATCGATCCTTCTTGTTAACTTAATTTTTTGACATCGTTGTCTATTAGGGTGAATTATTAATTCGATGATTTTGGTTACACCGTTAAGTCCCTATTTTTAGACCTAATCTCTATTCACGCATAAGTCAGTGATGTATCCTCGTGATCATTAAGACAAAAATAAAATATAAGAGATACCAATTAGGAATAAGGGATTTAGGTGTGTAATTAACACTCATGAGATATGATTGTGTTGCTAACTTATAATAACAATGATCTCGTTACATGCTTAGCATGGAATTGAGTGAAAATCGAGGATGACGAACTTATCTCTATGAGGCATTCACGTGTTCTTATTCTTTGACCCTAAAAGTCACTTAATCCTGATGAAAACAATGCATTCTATCTAAAACACGTGTAGTAGTTTACTTAAGTTTACAATTTCAATAAACGTCACTTAAAAATGAATTTTGGAAGTGCTACGATACTTAATTCTAGCAATGCGTGAGGGCACGACATTGGTTTAGTATGGGGGAGTGATGAGACTGCATTTATACATAGTCTCATCGTCCAAATCGGGCTCAAAATGCTTAAAAATGTCATAAAATACCCCAAAATATGATTCGTTTGTTCATTGTGTATTTTAGGTATGGATATCGTGAATTCACCAAAAGAGAACAAGAATCAAGCAAAAATGAACACGGGAAACGAAGCCGCACAAAATACCGGACCCGAACAATGAATTCCCAAAGAAGTCCTTGAATTTTTGAAGATTGTCAAGATTGGTCCCTCATCTTTTGAAGACTTGTCATTTTATACCCTTTTAAAACCTCAAAATTACATGTGGGTCCCTAAAATTTCAAGAATGTACAAGAAAAGCCCTTGAAATATGCCAAAGTTGCATGAGTGGTCCTTAATCAAAGTTATTACATTGTTTGTGCCAAAATTCACAAATGGTACAAACTTGATATCAAAGGAATGGAGAGTATTTGCTGTTTAATCTTGGAATGACAAAAGTTTGTGAGCATAAGGACTATTTATGCCAGACAACAAAACTTACCCACCCAATACCATGTTGACACCTCACCCAAACCACCCATTTACCCATATACCCGACCCAACCAATACATCCCAACCCACTAAACCATGTTTATTAATAAATAAGTTTTATTTAAAACATATTTTTTTTATTAATGACACAACCAGGAAACCTTTACTGTTTTCATTAACCCCCAAAAAAATCTCTCATGAACCCTAATTCATAATCATCATCAACACTTGATGATTAAACTTAATCCACCCCAGAACCACTATTCACGTCACCATCATCCTTTCCCCACTCCCCAAACAACCTCACATGCTCCCAAGACCCCACCCCTATGGTCCCTTGCTTCATTTTTGCTAAAGAACAAAGGTGGTACAGCAAACCAACGATTCTCATTGAGTTTCTTACTCCCAAAGGAAAATTCAAAGGTTAAGATTGGTCAAATAACATCTCATTCCACCAAAGATCACATGATCATCCATGGACCAAGAATTCAATATGGCATCTTTAAACGAATATCCAAGGGCAGCAATGGAATTACATGTCATTAGGGTTTGTGTTTTCATTTTTTCTAGAATCTTCATGTCGCCAATATATAAGGCAGTTAGGTGTTCATTTTTTTTCTTGTTCCAGTGTTTTATGTAATTTTTTATAAATGAATATTTAAAGTTTTTATAAATTTGCATTCAATTCTGAGTTCTAATTGGCTGTAGTGTTTGGATATTGTTTTTGATTTAGTATTGTGCAAGTTTATTTCAACTTTTACCAAACGTGTTCATCAAAACTCTTGGTTAAGACTTTGGGACCCAAAGTTATATAAGCTTATCATAAGGTGTTGACTTGACAAATCAAGAGCTCATGAGACTTATATGACCTTGTTTTGTTATTGCATCTCTTTTTTTATTTTGCCTATTTGAAATTTTTATTCCAAAAATTGTATTTCATTTTCTGACTAGTTAATGGAGAAATGAATAATGCTTTTTTTAGTTCAAATTTTTGTCAAATCTTGTAATATACGAATTTGAGAGAAATTGAGTTCCATGTTTTTAATCTAATTTACTTTTATTGCAATTATTTTCTGTGTCAATTTACTTTATGCAAATTTATCTTTAATGTCATTTAAATTCATGCTTTGTTCTTAGTCTTCTAAAAAAATCCTTTCTTAAATACTGTTCATTAAGCTATATTATAAGCCTACTGACAATAAGCTTGTGATATAGCTTGTGAGCTCTATTTTTACTTGTTTTTAATCTTTCAGTATCAATTGCACCATTTATTTTTCAAGTTTTGTTAACTACTTTTTCAAATATTAAACAAACACTTCATAGTTCATAGTTACTATAGCATAAGCTACTAAGGGAGTTTTCTGACAAAAAGCTCATTCAGAGGCTTATTATACGTGACAAGTGGTTGTGAAAGTGTTTGGGAGGATTGGAGTAGCTATTTTCGAGTTTCAAGGTTCTTTGTTGAAGTTAAAAGTTTCATTGGTTCTTGGTGATAAGTGGTATAAGCTAATAGGATAAGCTGGTTTTTGGTGGTGACAAATTGAAAAGGAGGTTTAGGAGGTCTTATAGAAAGATTGGTTAGAGATTTTATACTTGGACCCAATGTAAGGCATCCTTCCCTTTTGCTTATTTTCTCCTTTCTAGCTTCTTGCTTATTGGTTGTTTACCCTTATTGCTTATTTATTTTTATTTTGCTTTCATTTACTGCTTAATTTAGTACTTTGTTGAATGTTTTTACTTTCTTTCTTTAATTATCAGTATCCATGTTTTAATTTTGCTTTTCAATTTCTGTAAGTAGTGTTTGGATTAGCTTAGTAATTGTTGCCTAAGTTGATTCATAGGTTCTTGTTGCTCTTTATAGTTCATCTAGGTCTATTGTTAGTTAGTTATAGTGTTGCATTGATCTATAATCTGATATACACAAATATAGAAGTCATAAGTTTGTATTTATATCACTGTTTGATTAATCTCAGAAATCATGAGATTTTAGGTCCTATCTAGTTGTTAATCATGTTGTTACTAGGTTTGTAGTTAGTTACGTATAGTTACTTTGGTGTTCGCTGATATTGCGTAAGATTTTAAACACACTAGCATACATCAGTTACCTTTTTACATTGTTTTTCGAAAAATTTCCCTAAAATCCTTGCAGATAAAATTAGAGGAATAAATATAGGTTTTAGGTTCTAAGCTTTTGGATTCTTGTGGTTTATAGGATGCTTTTAATCTGTTTTCACTTACTTTTTAATTTTAAGTTTATTTGATGATTATAGATTATTAGGAATTTGGCTAAATTTCAATTTAGTGCTCATTAGGCATAGTCATTGTTGGTATTTCTTTTTGTACATGTTAGGTGTAGTGATTCTAAGATTTAGGATTTATATCTTTGGATTCAAGTAGTTTAGATAGGGTTTTTCTGTTTTTGGTTAGATATCGGTTTGGAGCTTATCTCAGCTTATTCTATAAGCTTGAGTTTAGCTCATTTTGCCTTTTAGCACTAATAGTCACTATGTAGTCTAGAAACCCGTAGCCATCACTTTATGTGTACACAGCCATAAGTTTACACTCGCAGCCCTATATTTTTGTTCACTGTTTGCCCTTTTGCTGTGAGATTGATTGCTGGTGTGGTGTTATTTGTTGTTTGTGTTTGACTCCTCACTTGCAAAAGCAAGTGAGGGTGCCCTGCGAGCTCAGCAAGTAAACACGCTCCCAAACCTCTCTATGTGCATAAATCAGCATATCACTTCACTGTCATACAATAGGCTGTCAAGGATTTGTTTTTGGGGTTTGATACATGAAATCTTGTCACTAGTAGGGGATTATGTTAGTTTAGGATTTAGACTTAATTGCTTAAGGATTTGGTGCATTTTGGTTAAGCTTGGGTAGCTTAAATCTCACATTATTGCCTAAAAGTCAGCAACTTAGCATTATTTCTTGCCAAATGCACCAGAAGGTGTGCTGGGTTTGATTCTAGGTTTTGAGACTCAATCTTTAGGATACACTTAGATTTTAGGGTATTTTAGATGTGCATTGTCTGGTATTTGAGAACATAGGAAGTTTGGGTGGTCGAATTTGGTCATTAAGTCCACTGTTCTGCCATCGATCCACCAGACCCCTCACTATTTGTCCGATGTTTGAAATTTTATGAGTTTTTGTGCTTGATTTTTGTGCTTTAAGGCTTGATTCTTGTTACACATCTAGTTCTAGGGTAGTTTTAGGTGTCTAGAATCTGGTTGATGAGAATTGACAGCTTTTGGTGGCCGTAAAGTAGCCTACATAGTCACTGTTATACAGCATAGAACCAACAGCCCCCAATTTTGTGCATTATGTGCTAAATTTGTGCTTGATTTGTGTTGAATTTGTGTTTGTTTATGTCTTACTTGTGTTTGATTTCACTCCCCTATAGCCAATTGCTATTGAGGGTGCCGTTTGTGCCCAAAAACAGCAAGAAACAAGCTCGAAACAACCCAAAACGAGCCAAAAAACCATACAGTAGCATTTCTATGTGTTGTCCGAGAACGCTATATTTTCTTTGTTTTTTTAGTGTTGTCCGATATCGGACAACACTGATCTTGGACAAGCCTGTTGTCTGGTGGGATCTTGGACAACACAGAAGTACTCCACATTGGAGTACTTTGGGGTACTTTCGTTTTTAGCCATTTTTTTAGTTTTTTTAAAAACTTTTTCATTTTCCCTTGTTAATTTAATTAAAATTAAATTTTTAGAAAAATAAATTTGTTTTTATCATTATTTTATTAATTTTTATCATTATTTTAGTTTAAAAAGTATTTTTAGCCTTTAGAAAATAGAAAAATAGTTTTAAAAGTTTTGGAAAATATTTTTTAGTTTTTAATTAATAAAAATAAGATTTTAGATTGATAAAATAATATTTTTGGCTTTTTGTTAATTATATTTAATTATAGGGCTTCAATTAGCATTTAAAATTGAATATTTAATTACTCAAAAGTTATAAAATTTATTTATTGAATTTTTATTCTTATTTATATTATTTTAAACTTAGTTTTAATTTTTAATTTATTTTTAGCTTTAATTTTTAATTTCGTCGCGTTTTACGTTTTACGTATACGTTTAATTCTCGTCATAGTCTAATATAAATTAATTAAATAGGTTTTGCAAAATTTGGTTTTCACTTTTGTTTTAATTAGACTTTTTTTAACTTAGTTTAAAATTTTGTTAACTTTTAGTTGAGTTTAATTTTTCGTCGAATTTTACGATTTCGCGTTTTTTACGTCATAGTGTAATTTTTAGCGTAAATCGTCTTTATTTTTAAATCTTTCTCTCTCACAAACGACACTAATCCAAACTTTGATTTTATATAACTGGCACTTAATACACACACCTCGTTTGAGAACGAACCCGCACTTATTCGATTTTACGTTTTTCCTAAAACGTAAGACTTAGTACTTGCCGCTCATACGTGTTTTTCCTAAAACGTGTACGATTTACCTACATCACTTACCTTCAATCCTGTTACTGCTTTGTGATTTCATTGATCTTGAGTGATCAATGAAGTGTTGTTGATACATTGTGGAAGCTTGTTATGATCTATTCAGCTTAATCAGTCAAGTTCCAGTCCTGAGTAGCAGTTTGGTGCAGTTTGGTTTGATTTTGAACAACAATGGCTTTTGGAGGTGATAATGTGGTTAATGGTGGTGTTCATATGGTGTTATTGTAGATTCTAGTTGGCTCAGCGCCACACTACTCCATCAAGGGAGGCTTCTAGCTAAAAGACACTTGTTTTCCTGTTTTAAGTTCCACTCAACTGAATATGCATGCTCAATTCTAGTGTAAACAATAAATGCTGCTATGATCATGTGTTTGTCCTTGATTTAGTGTAACTGAGTTGATTTGATAGCTTGTGATAAGTCTTGTAGCTTTAGTCTTAGTTTTACTTGATTCCAGCTTTATATTCATCAGTCAAGTACTTTTGAGTGCATTTTGTGTTCAAGCCTGTTAATAAGTCTGAATTTTGGTCAAATACTCTTCATTTTACTTCATGAACATGTCTTGATAATAGTCTTAGCTTGTTTCACTCTTTTAATCAAAATCACTTTGTTAAAGTTGTTCACAGACTTGTTAATTGGTGTTTGGATCTGCATAGTTTTTGTGATACAAGTTTGTTAATCTTGTTAAGTTTTGCTCATTGTCATTCAGTAAACCAGTTGAAAAAACTTTGTTTGGTTTTGAAGTCAAAACTTAGATCAAAAAGGCAATTGGTTAAGAAAAAGTTTGGGTCAAGTTCTAATAACCTTTTAATCAGAAAACTTGCTCTTTTCAAACCCATGCCATTTCTTCAATACTTAACCAAATTGCTTGAAACAAGTTTCTAGTTATACCTTAACATCTAAGGATCAAATATGTGCAAGGAATTTCTACACTATTATATTTTGATTGAAAAATCAGCTTATTAATAAGCACCTTAGCAAACTCAAGTTTCTGATGTAAAAAGTGGGCTGTTTTCTTATATAGCCATTTCTACTTCATAAATCTAACCATTTTTCTTCACAAACCTGTTTAGAAACATGTCTTGAGTAGATTTGGAACTTTTCAACTTTTTCACATTTTTGGTCAAACTTGGTCAAATAAGCACTTGAGAGCTTAATTCCATTTTCCTGTTTATCCAGTGCATCGTTTTCAAAAAGAAAAGACATTACATACTCTTATTAAGCTGATTGATAAGTTTGAGTATAAAAATCTGATTGTGCATGTCTGGATTTTCAATTAGCTTAATGTTGGCTTATTGGAATAAACTGGATTGAGTTTTACTTGATTTTAAGTTGTTTCCTTCTGCATACCTAGCTACTTTTCCATTTTAAGCATTTTGAAATTAGTTTGAGTTTATTTGGTCCAGTAATAAGCTCAAACGAGCTTATTCTTTGAGTGTGCCCGTTTTTGTTAATAAGTTCCCATTATTTGCATTTTAGTCCTTGTGGATTGAATCTTTTTGTGCTTGTTGCTAAACTTGCCATTAATTAGGGTTTGCATTAATTCCATCCTTTAACTTTCTGTTACTTGTCGTAGTTGGTTAGGCAGTTTGTGTAGTTGTTGAAAATTAGTTACAAGTTGTTAGAATTTACATTTTAGGTCCTTTTTTACTTCATAAAATTTACATTTCAAGCTTTGTACTTTCATTTAATTTACATTTCAAGCACATTACTTTTATGTTTTTACATTTTGAAATTTTGTGAATATAATTTGGTATTTGCAAAGTGTTTTACGGATATATATAGCTTAATATTTTTCACTATTTTTGCTTGTTGTTTGAAATAGACATAGATTATCCAAATACCTTATCAACCAAGAACAATTATAAACTTGAGATTTTTAGGACTTTCAATTGGTCAACAATCGAGAGAAAACGAACTTCAATATACTAAATTTCAGTCGTCAAGTATCATCAAAAGTGGCTCTTTGAAAGTTTTAATCCCTGCACATCATACGATACAAGACAACTAACACCTACGTGGCTCCCCTACACTTATTATGAAAACGAGTAAAAAGGATAGATCATCGGGTTGCCTCCCGAGAAGTGCTTGTTTTTGTTAACCGAGTCACGAGCCTGACTCGACCCAAAATTAATTCAAGGGAAACATGGAGAGGGATGGAATCATCTCATGAGAGATATCCTCTCCAAAGTACAACTTAACACGTTGGCCATTCACCTTAAAGTTTGGCCCATTTGTTTGAGATAACTCAATGGTGCCATAAAGGAAGATTTTAGCAACGGTGAATGGGCCGGACCAACGACTCTTAAGCTTTCTAGAAAAGATTTTCAACTGAGAGTTAAAGAGTAAAACTTAATCACCTATGTGAAACTCTCGGTTCTTAATCTTGGAATCATGAATGAGCTTAGTTTTTTCCTTATAGATCAAAGAGTTTTCATAAGCCTCATTCCTTAATTCATTGAGTTCATTGAGTTGGATTTTCCTAAGATCACCGGCTTTGTTGATATCAAAATTAGCGCATTTCAAGGCCCAATAAGCCTTATGCTCCAACTCAATGGGGAGGTGGCAAGCCTTTCTGTACACAAGGCGATAAGGAGTACAACCTATAGGTGTCTTATAAGCGGTACGGAAAGCCCACAAAGCATCATCTAACTTATTGGCCCATGAGTCACGATGCTCTCTCACGGTACGCTCTAAGATTCGCTTAAGTCCACGGTTAGAGATCTCGGCTTGACCATTAGTTTGTGGATGATACGCGGTGGAAAGACGGTGATTGACACCATACTTAGCCATGACTCGAGCAAATTGATCATTGCAAAAATGAGTCCCGCGATCACCAATGATAGCACGAGGAACACCAAATCGAGGAAATAATTGTTTCAAAAAGTTCACAACCACCCTCGCATCGTTAGTAGGTGAAGACTTTGCTTCAACCCATTTGGATACGTAGTTGATTTAAATGATTTTGTAGTCATTTGATTTAATGGTATTTACATATGTGTACTCAATCGTTCTCGGTATCTAATCGAATTGATCATGGTTTAAGGTGGAACTATCGTATTTGGTCACTAAAAAGGGGAGCTTTTGGTTATCTATTTTAAATTAAACGAAAAGTTAACAAAACTAAGATTAAATGAAATAACAAGGAAATAGAAATAATTAAAAAGTAAATTAAAAGTAGTTTTGAAAAATAAAATGAGAAAATACAATTCAAAATTAAACTCGACAAAAAATTAAAACTCGAATAAAAGTAAATTTGAGGACTCTAATATTAAACTAAGACAAAACTAGTTTAAAAATAACACTAAGTAAAAATGCGGAAAAAGTTAAATTTGAATTAAAAAATAAAAACAGGAAATAAAAACTGAAAAATGCAATCCGATCGCACTCTGGATCGCACTCCCGACCGCACTCCCGATCGGACTCCCGATCGCACTCTGATCGCACTCCCGATCACACCCTGGATCACACTCAGTGATCACACTCCCGATCACACCCTGGATCACACTCAGTGATCACAGTAGTGAATCGTAGTTGTGATTGTAGTATTTGATCGCTGTAATGGATCGCAAGTAGAAACCCTAAGGCTTATGCGATCACACTTACTCGATCGGAACAAATAAACTCCTAAACATGTTACGATCGGATTCAAAAGGCAAATAAGCAAAACCAAGTAAGCACTTACTCAATTAAGCATTTATCGAAACTTAACCAAATCTAAACAAGCACAAATTAAAAACTTTTTAAACACTAAATAAGCAAAATTTATAAAACAAACTTTAAAAAGATTAAACTTTGGAAAACACTTAAAAAGAAAATAAGCTAAAAAAGAAATAAGCTATAAGCACAA
The DNA here is from genome assembly GCA_025667525.1 of Glebionis coronaria. Lineage (NCBI taxonomy): Eukaryota > Viridiplantae > Streptophyta > Magnoliopsida > Asterales > Asteraceae > Glebionis > Glebionis coronaria. Next base: position 247,615,460 of record CM046874.1, read on the forward strand.
AAAGCTAAGATCATAAGTAGCATGAAATTGATAGGAACAAAAAGATAAACTTTTTAATCAAACAAACATCAAGTTGAAACAAGATGCATTATTGATCCGAATCAAAATCAAATCAAGAACAAGAAAGGTAGAATAAGATAAATGATAAAAAAACTTGAACTTGTAGATTAAGAATTCCAAATACAAGATTAAATGAAAAGCTTAAAACTTGAAAGAAAAGATGGAATAAATATAGAGAGAGAGAAAGTAGAATCACCTACTTCTCTCTAAAGATATGAACACTAAGAAAAATAAATGACTACTAAAAAAACTAACACACACCCTCCTAATAAAGCATTAGGAGGGTATTTATAGGAGAAGGGAGTTGGTAGGATGTTTCCTTCTTTCTTCTTTTTGTCTTCTCGTCTTTTTAAATGACTCGTCTTTCTCGACTTTGTCTCGGGATTAGTCGAATGATAATATGAACTCGTCTTCTAATTTCTTCATTTAGTTGACTTGGTTCTTCAACTTTGTCAAACTTTCGTCTTTAGACTTTTTCTTCGATAAATCTTCAGAATAGGCCTTTGACTTCCGTTCTTCTTGCACTTTTGATCTTTTGACTTCGACTTTTGTCTTTTTCTTCGATAAAAGCCCGTGAAAGCCCGACTTTTGTCTTTTTCTTCATGAGTCGTGAGGAACTCAAATGCATTATGGTTCGGATATTTGCTATGTTACGTATGCAATAATCGAACAAGAACAAAGAAACTTTGCTTGTATATTAACAACTTATAACACTTTTGGTATAGATACCAAATTAACTTATAACATGCGAACGAGGAGGCGTGCTTTTGAACTTCACAAATCACGCACGCATGACTAGTAGAAATATGAGAACACTTTCTAAATTTTCAAACCAAATGAGCAATACGGTTCTAGTAAATGATTATAAAGTTGAATACTAATAAGTGTGTAAACAATTATCCTTTTGCCACTAAAAACAAGGAAAAACAAGACCTAATCATGTGTATAATATCGTAAAAGTCGAAATTACGCGTGGTTTTGTGTTTTTGTGTAAAATAGGTACAAATGCTCAAAAGAAAAGAAAACACGGGATTTCACGGTCAAATGTTGAAGAAAAGTCCAAAAAGAAACGAAGACAAAGTCAAAAGATCAAAAGTGTGCCGAAGATCACGAAACCCGGCAAAATCGATACGATTTGAAGAAAAGACCAAAATGCCAAAGATCAAGTCGTTTTATACGGGGATTTAATTTTTAAGAAGATTTTGGGCCTGATGGGTCCCACTTATGATTAATTGGCCCAAAATCCCATTTTAGAGGATATTCTATCATCTTTTGGATCAAAGGGCCCAAATACCAATTCATATCATACAGATGGAATTATGTCTCTAGCTCATTTGCCAAATTAAATTTTTAAACACGAATGGGAGTAACGTTACAATGGGCCAAGCCCATTTGGTTGGTAACTTGGACGAAAAAAGAAACAGTCAAAGTAAACAAAGTATAAACTTTGTTTTACGTCACATTTGGTCAAACTCCTTATCCCACACATCCAGTCAACAAACACGTATTCACTCCCTCACCACACGTTTTTTAATAAACGTCTATTTACCCCACTTTATTTTGTTCGATAATAACAAAGCACCATTTACCCCCATCCCACCATATTACTCCTTTCGTTAATAACAATGCTTCACTTTTCACTCCCTCTCTCTCAACAAATACAAACGCAGCAACTTTTTTTTCCACCAAGAACAAACCCTAAAAATTAAGGGTTTTTGATTGGCTTGTGTGTGAACCTCACGCGCCCCAATTAATTCCCTACAAATTGGGGATGTAGAAGATGGTCCTCAAAGCAAACGTGGCTCTTTCTCCCCTATTTTGATTGGGCGAAACACATCTCCACAAACCATCCTCCAATTACCTTAAGCCATGTCATCAAAGAAGAAACACAAGTAGCACACATTTGTACAACGTGGCAATCCGCGTGATGGAAGGCTTTTTATCCACCGTAGATCAAAGAAAGAAAAAGAAAAAGGAAGAATGGATGGCTGAGATGTGTGATTATTCTTCAACAAACTTCACCAACAGGCTTGGGGTTTGCCTATAAAAACCCCCAAAACTGTAATTGTGATATATTCCATTTTTTTTATTTACTGTTTTTTTAAAATTAATTTAGGAGTAGGATTAAATTAGTTTTAATTTTATGCAAAATAGATGTTAGGATTAAATTGTATTTTCAGTTTTCAGTATTGTAATGATTTTGATTTATTAATAAAATTTATCTAAGTTTAATCATTCTCGTATCCTGATTTCTTTTTCTGAATTAAATTTGCAAGTGAAATTTCTTTGATTACCGTCTAATTTTAATTATTATAAAAGTTAAAAAAAGGTGAATTAAATATTTTCCCCCACTGGGAAAGTATTAAAAAATACTGTTCGAGATATGTTCATGGTTGGTGTTGTTGATGATGATGATTCGGTGGTTCTGTTTTGTTCAGAAAGACGGCTCAGCGCCGATCTTCTCCTCAACGGAATCAACATCAGGTTCTCAATCTCTTTTTATTGTTATGTTTGTTTAAGTTTTAGATTATTTGTGTTTATTTGGATCTACTTAGGTTTGTTTGCTTGATTTGAATCTGTTACTTTTGCTATGATATAGTCTGCGTGTTTATTTATTTGTCTTGGTCTGCTTAATTAGTTTATTGTCTCTAGTTTTGTTTAAGTTTTCCTTATAATATTTGGTTTTTATTTTCTTATATCTGCTTGTGTTTGGATATTCAGTAAGTTAGATCTGTTTTTTTATTTGGTTTTGCTTATTATTTAGCTTCTTGATTTGTCTATTTTTGCTTAATAGTTTATAGCTTATTTCGGGTTTTGCTTATCGTTGCTTATTGTTTTTAGCTTAGGAGTACTTAGCTTATTGAGTGTTATTTTTATCAGCTTATTTGATTGCGTCCTGATTTGCTTATTTTTATTATTGTCTTTATTAGTTCTGACCTGTTTGGATTTGCTTATATAGTTATAGCTTATCAGCTTATCTGCTTTTTCTTTTTAGTTGTTAGGCTTATTCGAGCTTATTCACTTTTTATTTGCTATTCTGTTATAGCTATTATAGCTTATTTTGGTATTGCTGTTATTTCTGCTTATACAACAGATCCTATTCATCTGATTGTCCAATTTAATTCCAAAAAAAAGGCAAATAAAAATATTAGCAAAATTTTGTCTGTCAGGGGACTCGAACCCCTGACCTCTCGTATACCAATCCAACGCCTTACCATTTGTGCTAGTGCTCTTTTTGAGTTTAATTACACGTTCTTTAATTAATATGGGGTATTTTAGTTTGGCAGTTTTAATTAAAAAGTTTAGATATTAGTTTTAGATTTATTAATTTTAATTAAAAGTTTTTTTATAAATCTTCTTTTATTCAGTTTTTAAAAAAACATAAAAAGAAAAAAAATATTTTATTTACTTTTAGGAATTTTAAATGTTTTTTAAATTTAGTTTAAATTTTAGTTAATATAAATTAGTTTTGTTTAAAAATAGTTTTCATTTAAAAGTTTTTATTTTAATTTAGTTTCTTATAAAACTAGTTTTAATTTTGTTCAAGTTTTAAAATAGTTTTTATTAAAATTAGTTTAAATTAGATTTTTAAATTAGATTAAAAAGTTTTTATTATTAAATAGATTTTAGTTTAAAATACCAAAAATACATTTCACCAAAAACAAATTAAGTAATCACGTTAATTGAAAATCAATTTCGAGTCGAGTCGAGGAAACGAACATTAATTGTTTAATTGGACTAAAAATCCTTAGTACATTAAAATGGCGCCGCTGCCGCTTCGCTCGTTACGATTGACGATTTGGATTTTGGGATCCGTTCGATTTTGAACGTTATTTTTCTTGTTAAAAAATCTAAAACATAAAAAATCAAAAAGATAAAAATACAAAAAAAAATTTTAAAAATCACAAAAGCAAATTCTTTCCTAAGATTTGCACCAAAAAAAATTTAAAAATAAAAAAGTAATTCTTTTCCTAAAGTATTACAACAAAAATATTACGTATTATTGTTATTTCAATTTCTTTCGACACTACCATGGATAATCGTCCGATTTGGGAAATATTGCAAGAAGAGCGTTATAAGATTATGTCCGAGGAGTATACGACTTGTGGTGGACCTCATACTTATTATAATTGTGACAACACTTATGAGGAGGTTTATAATAATGAGGAAAGTATGTGTTATGATACTAATACTTATTTTGGCTCCCCTAGTTTTCTTACAACTAGTGACCCACCACAATATGATCAACGGTTTTATGGGGAATTTCAAAATCAAGGGTTTTCAAATAATGAAGGTTTTCCAAATGAAGGCAATTTTCACAACTATAATCAAGGGAGTATTTCACAACCTCGAATGGATTTAATTCTTCATAAACTTGAGGAACATGATAGATTCCTAAGAGAATGGCAAGAGGAAACCGATAGGAAATTCATGCTCATTTTAGAAATCTATCAAGCTCAGTGTGATATTGAGCCATCTTTGAAAGTTGATATTGAGGCTAACACCACTACTAGTAGTGATGTTCCCACTGTGGATCCTTCCATCTCTCCGCCAATAAAGGAGAGACAAGGCCCGGAGATTATCATGAGTTTTACTCACCCTCCGGTGTTGACACCCACGGATACTATTAGCTCTCCTCTTTCCTCACCTATTGAGGAAATTCCCGAGATTACACTTGAGCCTCCATTACCCATTGATGACCCCATTTCTTTTATGACTCCTTCACCTACTCCGTCAAATGACTTTATGCTTTCTTCAAATCCTCTTAGCGAGACATGTTTTGATAAACCAATTTTTGAGGAGTGTGAGTGCATAGAAGAAGAACCCTTAATTTGTCCTACACCTAAGGAGTTTGTTGATAGGGATGAGTTATCTTGTGATTCCGATTACATTTTTAATTATTCCTCGGGATCGGATGAGGATGATTCTCCTATTTTACCAAAACCGACTTGTGAAAACCATGATACTAATGATTTATCGGATTCTTTACTCCTTAGCGATGACTTTTATACCCCGAGTATTGAGAAATTCCATCACGAGGATGCTTTTTATGATCCCGTGTTATTGGATTTCTCGCATGAGCTTAATTATGATCATGGTATTGATGAGAAGGCAAATGGAGTTTTAAAACTTGATATTGATATTGATTTTGAAAACTCGGATTTTGATAAATTCACATTTGCCTCTTCGCCAATTACTTTTGATTCTACCATCGATTCTCTTCCACATATCACTTTTAGTGATGATGATGGTTTTCTCATTCCCGAGATCGATGAGTTTCTTAATATTGATACTCCCGTGGATGATAACTTCACTTATGTTGAGAGGACCTTTTTACCTTTCATGACTTATCCTCCTGCCTCTCATTTATTATGTTCCTCCGGGACCGAGGATAAGATTTTTGATCCCGGTATTACATTAGAGGCTTCCCCATGGACCATTTAATTCGGGGTCGAGTCACGCTCGTGACTCGGTTAACAAAAACATGCGCTTCTCGGGAGGCAACCCGATGATCTACTATTTTTATCTATTTTCTACAATAAGTGTAGGGGGAGCCAAATAGGTTGTTTGTGTTGTGATGTTGTGTGCAGGGACATGTGCTTAATGATCCACTTTTGGTATTTTTGACGCGACCCGTGTTTCCGTGTACCCGGTTCCTTCGATAAGTTTTTGCTATTGTGATTCAATCATGTATATAAATAAGACAAATAAATGTAATCACTTTAGTTGTCTCTTTTTTAGTTCGATTTCAAACAACGTACTCAATGTCCTAAGTGTAGGGGAGTTTATTCTCCCACATGCGTAAACATTGAGGACAATATTTATATTAAGTGTAGGGGGATTTCTATCGAAATTTTAGTGGGCTTTTCCATGAATTTGACCCCATTTAACGGGAAAATTTAAAAATTTTTCAACGTTTTTCAAATTTTTGATCTATTTTGGCCTAGTAGTATTTTTTTATTTTCCTTTTGTCATCGCATCGTAATAATTTTCATTTTAAGAATAAAGTCAAAAATAAATAAATAAATAAATAAAATGGTTTTAACAAGTTTAGATGTCTTTGATATATTAGGCCCATCGTGAATATTTTGACTCAACCCGAGTTTACTTATATAAGTTTACTCTAGCTAGTATTCTTAACCATATGGACCTTAATTGGTTTATTAGGCTAAGCATCCACGAGTCTCATTCTTTGAGATTTTAAATTGTGGAGAACGAGAGATGATAGAGTTGATAATAAGTTTAAGGGTTAATTTTTGCTTATATGAGTTTTTGTGGCTCTTTCTTCCCACTTGTATATTTAATTGCTTAATAAATGAGGATTTTTGCGGTGTCGATTCGATATCTTAACTCTTAGCCAAATCTTTATTCTCCTTGTAATTAAACCATGAACACATTGAGGGTGCCAGCGTTGTGGATTCCGACTAAGGTGGCTCATAACCACTAAGTAGGAGGTATTCAGACCATGGGACCGCGAAATTTGGCCTACTATATATATCATAAAAAAAAGAAAGAATAAGATTAAAACATGACCTCAAGGAGACTTAGGGTATGGGGCATGTAGCACGAACCTTGTCATTAGAGCCTTAGGGTGTATGGCATGGTAAGTGTTGAATAAAAAATGATCAAAAAATCAATTCCCTCGTTTATCGTTCAAGGAGCCTTAGGGTGTGGACAATAGATGAGGAGCATTTTTACATCTTAAAGAGCCCAAGGGTATATGATGTGAACTTGCTAAACTCCACATAAAGTCTACATGACTTTGGAGGAATAATTAATAAGTAGTACTACTGGCCAAATTTTGGGTCCGGGAATTTATTCCCCAAATCGTGTTAAATCATCCTTGATGTGGGCTTACTTTAGTGCAACGTTTTTGAGGACGAGGTTAGGTTTTGAGTGTCGGGTTTGCACCGTTTGGCCTTCATTTTTGGAATAATAATTATCAAATAAGTCAAATGAGCCTACGGGTGAATGAAAATCAATAAAATCTAGAGATACAACGTAGGAATTGGAGAAAGAGTATTACACAATTGTCTTATATAAGTGGTTTTAACTTGAGGACTTATGGTAGATAATAATCTCGTTTTTAAGCTTGGTATGGGGAACATGAAACTTGAGGGTGATTAATATTCATGACACCAAAGCCCTATTTTAAGTCTTAGATTTCTTTACAAGTTTCTTACATCAAATAATTTCAAGTTAATAAATTTTTATAACTTTTGTTTCCTTTTAAAGTTTTCATCTTTTTATCGTAGTAGTAATAGTATATCTTAATAAAGGCCGAGATGGATTAATTATGAGAAAATGTAAATTTATGCTTTAAAATAATGCACTGCATGGGGTCATTGCAATGGTCAAGTGTAGGGGATTTAATAAGTGTGTAAACACTTATCCTTTTGCCACTAAAAACAAGGAAAAACAAGACCTAATCATGTGTTTAATATCGTAAAAGTCGGAATTACGCGTGGTTTTATGTTTTTGTGTAAAATACGTACAAATGCTCAAAAGGAAAGAAAACACGAGATTTCACGGTCAAATGTTGAAGAAAAGTCCAAAAAGAAACGAAGACAAAGTCAAAAGATCAAAAGTGTGCCGAAGATCACGAAACCCGGCAAAATCGATATGATTTGAAGAAAAGACCAAAATGCCAAAGATCAAGTCGTTTTATTCGGGGATTTAATTTTTACGAAGATTTTGGGCCTTGTGGGTCCCACTTATGATTAATGGGCCAAAAAGCCCATTTGAGAGGATATTCTATCATCTTTTGGATCAAAGGGCCCAAATACCAATTCATATCATACGGATGGAATTATGTCTCTAGCCCATTTGCCAAATTCAATTTTTAAACACGAATGGGAGTAATGTTACAATGGGCCAAGCCCATTTGGTTGGTAACTTGGACGAAAAAAGAAACAATCAAAGTAAACAAAGTATAAACTTTGTTTTACGTCACATTTGGTCAAACTCCTTATCCCACACATCCAGTCAACACACACGTATTCACTCCCTTACCACACGTTTTTTAATAAACGTCTATTTACCCCACTTTATTTTGTTCGATAATAACAAAGCACCATTTACCCCCCATCCCACCATATTACTCCTTTAGTTAATAACAATGCTTCACTTTTCACTCCCTCTCTCTCAACAAATACAAACGCAACAACTTTTTTTCCACCAAGAACAAACCCTAAAAATTGGGGGTTTTTGATTGGCTTGTGTGTGAACCTCACGCGCCCCAATTAATTCCCCACAAATTCGGGATGTAAAAGATGGTCCTCAAAGCAAACGTGGCTCTTTCTCCCCTATTTTGATTAGGCGAAACACATCTCCACAAACCATCCTCCAATTACCTTAAGCCATGTCATCAAAGAAGAAACACAAGTAGCACACATTTGTACAACGTGGCAATCCGCGTGATGGAAGGCTTTTTATCCACCATAGATCAAAGAAAGAAAGAGAAAAAGGAAGAATGGATGGCTGAGATGTGTGATGCTTCTTCAACAAACTTCACCAACATGCTTGGGGTTTGCCTATAAAAACCCCAAAAATTGTAATGTGATATTCTATTTTTTTTATTTACTGTTTTTTTAAAATTAATTTAGGAGTAGGATTAAATTAGTTTTAATTTTATGCAAAATTAGATGTTAGGATTAAATTGTATTTTCAGTTTTCAGTATTGTAATGATTTTGATTTATTAATAAAATTTATTTAAGTTTAATCATTCTCGTCTCTTGATTTCTTTTTCTGAATTAAATTTGCAAGTGAAATTTCTTTGATTACTGTCTCGTTTTAATTATTATAAAAGTTAAAAAAAGGTGAATTAAATATTTTCCCCCACTGGGAAAGTATTAAAAAATACTGTTCGAGATATGTTCATGGTTGGTGTTGTTGATGATGATGATTCGGTGGTTCTGTTTTGTTCATAAAGACGGCTCAGCGCCGATCTTCTCCTCAACGGAATCAACATCAGGTTCTCAATCTCTTTTTATTGTTATGTTTGTTTAAGTTTTATATTATTTGTGTTTATTTGGATCTGCTTAGGTTTGTTTGCTTGATTTGAATCTGTTACTTTTGATATGATATAGTCTGTGTGTTTATTGATTTTTCTTGGTATGCTTAATTAGTTTATTGTTTCTAGTTTTGTTTAAGTTTTCCTTATAATATTTGGTTTTTAGTTTCTTATATCTGCTTGTGTTTGGATATTCAGTAAGTTAGATCTGTTTTTTTTATTTGGTTTTGCTTATTATTTAGCTTCCTGATTTGTCTAGTTTTGCTTAATAGTTTATAGCTTATTTCGGGTTTTGCTTATCGTTGCTTATTGTTTTTAGCTTAGGAGTACTTAGCTTATTGAGTGTTATTTTTATCAGCTTATTTGACTGCGTCCTGATTTGCTTATTTTTATTATTGTCTTTATTAGTTCTGACCTGTTTGGATTTGCTTATATAGTTATAGCTTATTAGCTTATCTGCTTTTCCTTTTTAGTTGTTAGGCTTATTCGAGCTTATTCACTTTTTATTTGCTATTCTGTTATAGCTGTTATAGCTTATTTTGGTATTGCTGTTATTTCTGCTTATACAACAGATCCTATTCATCTGATTGTCCAATTTAATTCCAAAAAAAGGCAAATAAAAATATTAGCAAAATTTTGTCTGTCAGGAGACTCGAACCCCTGACCTCTCGTATACCAATCCAACGCCTTACCATTTGTGCTAGTGCTCTTTTTGAGTTTAATTACACGTTCTTTAATTAATATGGGGTATTTTAGTTTGGCAATTTTAATTAAAAAGTTTAGATATTAGTTTTAGATTTATTAAAATTAATTAAAAGTTTTTTTATAAATCTTCTTTTATTTAGTTTTTAAAAAAATATAAAAAGAAAAAGAAAATATTTTATTTACTTTTAGGAATCTTAAATGTTTTTTAAATTTAGTTTAAATTTTAGTTAATATAAATTAGTTTTGTTCAAAAAATAGTTTTCATTTAAAAGTTTTTATTTTTATTTAGTTTCTCATAAAATTAGTTTTAATTTTGTTTAAGTTTTAAAATAGTTTTTATTAAAATTAGTTTAAATTAGATTTTTAAATTAGATTAAAAAGTTTTTATTATTAAATAGATTTTAGTTTAAAATACCAAAAATACATTTCACCAAAAACAAATTAAGTAATCACGTTAATTGAAAATAAATTTCGATTCGAGTCGAGGAAACGAACATTAATTGTTTAATTGGACTAAAAATCCTTAGTATTAAATACTAATACCATAATGAGTATACTTGATAGTAATCAGTAGTTATCATTTATGTAGACTACTTGACGACGGAAAATAAGTTTGGAATTTATTTAGGCGTCGAGATTGGTTAAGGTACGGATATTCCTATCTCTCTATTATTATTTGTCTCCTTCCTTTATTCGATTGATCGTATGGATTTTACGTTCTTTCAGTAAGGACTTTCCTTTCTATGCATGATTAGGATTCCCCGTCTGCAGCCAAATGTTTTCCCCAGTATACGTTATAAATTATCAGAAATTAGTTTAATAACTAAGATATTGCCCGAGCCTTATATACAAGCATGACCAGTTAGTTGTACTAGTTATGGAGGTACTGTAACCATGACACTTGAGGCACCGGTGTCATGACTCACCTGTAGGAGAGTGATATCCTGCAGCGTTCCACTCAGTTCAACTTGGCCATTTTATCAGTATTATTAGTGGGGCGTATGGATGCATCCTAGGCTTATCAGTTTACAGTTATCAGGTGAATGTGGTGTGTGCTCTACATCCTTCACATTGGAGCTGATCCCTCCACCCAGCATAGTATTTAGAGGTTACCCCTCTACAGCATTTAGAGGTCACCCTCTACAGCATGACGAGGTCATCCCTCCAATTATTCATGCACCGTTGTTACATCACATAACCTATATAAGCTCTGGTAATTAAAATACAGTAGATGCATGTTTTCATATTTAACAGATAACAGTTCAGCTTTATTATTTAGAAATCAGACTTATCAAATTTTCTACAATTTTCATCACACTCCGCATATCAGTCTTTCAGCTTCAGTAATTATTAATTATTTTAAGTTCAATATATTCTTATCATGCATTATATCCGTTCACTGAGCGTTATGCTCAACCGTAGTTCTTTCATGTTCTAACGGCAGGTACACCAGGACACTCTTAAGATTCTGAGAGCATGTGCATTGGATGGAAGCAATCCAGACTTCTTTACTTTATGCACTTCATTTTGATATTGCCTGTTGGACATTTTTAGTCCTTTCTTTCAGTATTTTACTTTTCATGTTTTGAGCTTATGTTGGATTACCGATGTTTGATTCTGGTATTTCTGTTAAGGTCAGTTATTGTTTTAGGACATTTACCTTATAATCTGATGGGATTATGAAACATTCCGGTGGAAATCTGGTTGAATAGCCATAGAAGAATTTTGATAGAAGCAGTATCACACATTAATGCAGCTATGTTCATATCTGAATGCCTGACATACCGCAGGTTCAAGATAGAACATCGTCATGTTAGTGAGTTACTACAACCCTTAGAAATTTCTGAACAGAAATGAGACGAATTTTCATGAATTTGTTATCAGCTACCACAGGCTTAGAGAAAGTATGATACTTTCTAAGTTATCGTCAACCATGTAATCAGCCTGCGCGTTTCTTTCATCCGAAAGGATCACGTAGTAGCAGACCTGCAGAAAATTTAGAAATTTAGCAGTAAATTGTACGAATTCAAGGTATTCCACCGACTATCATATCAGACAGAATTCATGTTCATGATCACGTGTATGATTACGATCACTTTACGCTCACGTTTATTTTCACTTTCACGTTTATGTCTCATTCACGGTATGATGTTGTTTCAATTCATGTTTATGATATCTCATAATTTAAATTCACGATTCGCATTCATGACATTGTTCACGTTTAGGTTCGTCTTCCATCTTAGTGTATACGTTCCAAGTCTTGTACCGGATTTAGCTACAGAAACCTTGAGAAAAACAGACTCAAGTTTAGCATAGATTTTCCATATCCAGACAGACGTTTCACTTCTCAAGCCGTATCGTCGACATTTTTCCTCAGTCAGCATACAGTCATGATATGTCCTAGTATCACATTCACTAAATATTCCATGCCCAGCGTTCCTCATATAATCGTGAACCACGTTCACAATTGCTCACATAGTACGTTCACAATTGTTCACGTAGTTCGTCCATTTATACTTTCAGCAACTTACCCAGAGATATAAATATTATCTTTTCTAGATATTTGTACGTCCCGTTCCATGTATTCTTCATGCTATAGTTTATTCTTTCTATCAGATTCAGAGAATCCATCTTAAGTATGAAACCAGAAACCATTCAGCATCATCAGGACAGGGTCAACAGGACCAAGATTTTTTTTAGGTTTAGATCTTTGAAGGAATTGTTTCGAGTTGGAAGCCACTTGAAACGGAGGAGTCCATCCGGACCTCTCATCCTTTTCCTTCAATAAATCCAGTTAAGTTATTTCAGTCAGGTGACGTTGCATATTTAATTCAGTCATGCCATGTTTATACCCTTTCAGCAGCATTATGTTCTAAATCAAGGACGAATGATCTTTCAGCTCTTATGCCTCTTTAGCTTTCATGTCCTTTCAGCATTTATGTCCTTTCATTTTTTTATAAGCTTCACCAGCTTAATTACCGTTAATTCGAGGACGAATTTTTCTTTTTAGAGGGAAAGAATTGTAAAACCACAACATTATTGTGTCTTTAATTCGAGGACGGATTATTTTCTTAGAAGCGAAGAGTTGTAAAACCCACTTTAAAAGTCCACGAACATTAATTACGTAGAGTCACAACTTTAAATTAAATGTTGTATAACTAGTTTTTCAGATAATAAATAACAGTATAAATATATCATGAGAATTAATATATGAACACGTACATAATGTATTAAACCCACAAATATTAAATTCATGCAACCTCAGCTTTAATTAAAATCGTGACGTAATTAAGTATTCAGAAAATAATTATTACTAGTTAATAATTGAATACTAGCTATTTAGTATTACGTAGTATTACCGTTATTATTATCCATCCAAAAATAAATTAAAAAAAAATTACTGAAATATAATATTAATGAATATTTGACAATAATGTGATGTTTGACGTTTTTATAGTTTTAATAAGCCATTTATAGCCATGTTTAATACTAATAAAGTTAGTCATTTACTTTCCTTTGAAGTTTTATTTTCTCGACACGCCTACATAGTTGCTAAAATCACAATTTTTAAAATCCCTAAAATAACGCATGCAATCACGTCCATATCTCGATTCCTTTGAAGTTTTCTTTTCTAGATACTTGAGATGCGGCATGTTTTGAGTTGATTCTGAAACCATGTTGCTCAGTTCATGCCATGGGAATATTTGCTTCGCGTCGAGTCATAGATTGGTTAGTAAAAAATTGTAGTTCACGTTATCGTTGAGCCTTGGTTAATGATTCAGACATGTTCACGGGGCTGTTAGTCGACGGGCTGAATAATACAACTGCTCGGGTAAGAGGCTTGGTACAATTCATTGGAGGCTCGAGTTCTTGTTTCGATGTTATGCTATTAGCAAACTTCATATCATAAGTGTTCATCACCGGATCGATGTTTAGCCTCGACTTTGATGTGCTCCTATTTCTGCTTAGAGGTAATACTTAAGCCATAATTCACTTATATACAAATCACGTGTTAGTAATATGTAATAAGACTATATAATGAATTAACGAGAAAACATAAAAAAGGACATCTTTTGTTAATATGATGTTCATGAGTCGTGAGGAACTCAAATGCATTATGGTTCGGATATTTGTTATGTTACGTATGCAATAATCGAACAAGAACAAAGAAACTTTGCTTGTATATTAACAACTTATAACACTTTTGGTATAGATACCAAAATAACTTGTAACATGCGAACGAGGAGGCGTGCTTTTGAACTTCACAAATCACGCATTGTGACAACCCAAAATCGAGGTCATTGCTTAATCTTATTTTACGATTATTTTTGAAATATTGGATGAGTTTGAACGATATTTATTTTTGGAGGTTTAAGTTTAAACCGATGTTGGAAGGTCTATATTTAATATTTATTAAGTATAAGGAATATTAGCAAGCGTGATTTCGATGGATGCCACATATTTTACATTTTATTGTCGGTTGTTCGATTTTTGTCATTTTCGAGATTTTATTTTAAATGACGTGTTAAGTCGAGTCGAGAGTCGATATTATTATTTTTGAGGTACGTTTTAAATTTTTAAAAGTATCTTTATGAAACCTGAGCCCCGTAAATATTTTGAAAATTGACTAATAGTTATTTCCCGCTTTTTAGCTAACTATTTACATTTTTAGCCACAACTTTTAGTAAATTGAAACTAGGTCCCTAACCCACTATATATAAACTTCAAACACATACACACACTCTTATTTTTCATTTTAAAAATTTCACTTTCATCTCTCTCTCTCTTGTGTTTGCTGAAACCCACCCACACCACCAAAACACATTCAAACTTCAAGTTTTCTTGAGTTTGAGGTTGATTCAAGCTAAACTAACACTAGACCCAATCTTATATTTGATCAAGTATCATTTTGGTGTAAGAAATCCTTACATGCAAGCAACTTTTTTTTCTTGATGTTGGTAGGTAGGAGCTATGATCATGCATGGCATTATCATGATGATCCATGGTGGTTTTTGCTAAAAATCTTGTTAGAAACTTCATTTTGATCTTAAGATTTTTATTTTGATTATGATTTTGATGTTATGGTTGATGTATGAGGATATTAGGGCATAGTAATGATCATTTCCATGGTTGGTTTTTATCAAAAAGTTGATTTTGTACAAGTTTTGAGTAGTCATTTTTTAACAGTAAGTAAAAGGTAAAATCCTAATTTTTATGTTTTGAAAATGGCTTAACTTATAGCCTAGGGTTGTAGATAATTTTCTTAGCTTCGATTTGATATAAGGTATAGCTTCTAGCTCAAAACGAGCGCGAAGTTATGATGTTTTGAATGATCGTGTACCGGGAGACGAGTATCGGCACTACAAGTAGTTGTTGTCGATATTTGGATCGAATCCCGGGGACTCTAAATGGATGTTTTAAAAAATGTAACCTACTGATAATGAGGTATTTATTTTATAGGTTGAGTTTACCTTAAAACCCGAGTGTCGGTTTTGTAAACGGAGTCGTTTAAATAAGTTAAAAGGTTGTATGAAAAATTAACGTAAATCTGTCCGGATAATGTAGTTTGAAAATGAGTTGAGTAAAGTACTTTAAAAGTAATTTCATTTGATAAACTTGTATGAGGACTTTCTATATATAGTAATTTAGTTTATCGAGTCGTTTCATAAACGGTTGACGAGTTTAAAAGGGGTAAATAAGCTAGTACATGTAGTATGTACCGGCGGACTTTATAAAAAGTATAAAATGGTTAAGTAAATGTGTAGTAAAGTATAATGAAGATATTTATATCGTTTACTCTCGAGTGTATTGTGGTTTTATGTGTTGAGTTTGATGTTATATATATATGATTTATTTCTCGAGTCATTATTAACGAACGCGCCATATTTGATAGGTAGCGGTTCT
Organism: Glebionis coronaria; assembly: GCA_025667525.1. Lineage (NCBI taxonomy): Eukaryota > Viridiplantae > Streptophyta > Magnoliopsida > Asterales > Asteraceae > Glebionis > Glebionis coronaria. Next base: position 247,631,143 of record CM046874.1, read on the forward strand.
CGTGTTTGAAAGGCATCCATTATCGTCGACGATCATCTCGCTAGATCTCTTATACTAAGGTGAGTCTATAGCCTATCTTTCTAATTGTTTTAATTATTTTAATACCCGTGAGGGGGATACATGCTATTTGAAAATAAATGAACACATGTCATGAGTAATTGTTGGACCCGAATGTTGCCTAAAGTTGATTTCATTGTATTGAGTAACTTGTTGCTAAAGACCCTAAATTCATGAGCCGTTAACTATCTTCTGACTTTATGTTGTGAGTCGGGAATAGCCGCTTATTCTAATGATAGTACTATTGGGTTGACCACCCTATCCGAGACCAGGGCATTACGTTGAGTAACCCACTGGGAAGGATAATTTTACGTGAATAAGATTGTGGTATTCTAGCAACTGATACCCTAGAGGGGCAATGGTTTTATTCTAGTCATGCCGGCATTTGGCGTGGGTGACTATTTGGTTAAGGGGTCGGTGTCATGAGCTTAAATACAATGTTTGTTTAATAATATCATTATTATTACTGCCTTGAATATAGATCGTGTGTACGACAATTCTATAAATGATTATGATTGATTTTCTTCTTGTGTTCAAATGTGATTTGATAAACCTATAGTCTCGCTCAACATTATTGTTGACTCGTTTTATGCATGTATTCAGGTAATAGGAAGTGATGGAGCATGGAGCTTTGCTGTGGAGGTTGTGGCTTGGCTTTTGGAAGAATGTTGGTCCAAACTGTTTCTACCTTTTAATGTTGAACAATTTACTTTATGTTAATGTACTGTACTAAACTTGTTGGTTGTTGGTCGAGATCCATGGGGACAAAACGCTTTACTCTAGTATCGTGTCAGTACAATTTGGGTTGAAATCTATGTTTTAGACCATTTATTAAAATCATGTTTATATTTATGTGTAAACGTCTCACTTTTGAGTCGTTTAATATATCTTGTGTGATGATGCTTGTGTCTAGCACCCAATTGTGTATTTCCGCTGCGCAATGTAAATTGGGGGTGTTAGACGTATGCATGACTAATAGAAATATGAGAACACTTTCTAAACTTTCCAACCTAATGAGCATTACAGTTCTAGTAAATGATTATAAAGTTGAATACTAATACCATAAGACTTGATAATAATCAGTAGTTATCATTTATGTAGACTACTTGACGACGGAAAATAAGTTTGGAATTTATTTAGGCGTCTAGATTAGTTAAGGTACGGATATTCCTATCTCTCTATTATTATTTGTATCCTTCCTTTATTCGATTGATCGTACGGATTTTACATCCTTTCAGTAAGGACTTTCCTTTCTATGCATGATTAGGATTCCCCGTCTGCAGCCAAATGTTTTCCCCAGTATACGTTATAAATTATCAGAAATTATTTTAATAACTAAGATATTGCCTGAGCCTTATATACAAGCATGACCAGTTAGTTGTACTAGTTACGGAGGTACCGTAACCATGACACTTGAGGCACCGGTGTCATGACTCACCTGTAGGAGAGTGATATCCTGCAGCGTTCCACTCAGTTCAGCTTGGCCATTTTATCAGTATTATTAGTGGGGCGTATGGATGCATCCTAGCCTTATCAATTTACAGTTATCAGGTGAATGTGGTGTGTGCTATACATCCTTCACATTGGAGCTGATCCCTCCACCCAGCACAGTATTTAAAGGTCACCCCTCTACAGCATTTAGAGGTCACCCCTCTACAGCATGATGAGGTCATCCCTCTAGTTATTCATGCACCGTTGTTACAGCACATGACCTATATAAGCTCTGGCAATTAAAATACAGTACATGCATGTTTTCAGATTTAACAGATAACAGTTCAGCTTTATTATTTATAAATCAGACTTATCAGATTTTCTACAGGTTTCATCACACTCTGCATATCAGTCTTTCAGCTTGAGTAATTATTAAATATTTTAAGTTCAGTATATTCTTATCATGCATTATATCCGTTCACTGAGCATTATGCTCAGCCGTAGTTCTTTCATGTTCTAACGGCAGGTACACCAGGACACTCTTAAGATTCTGAGAGCATGTGCATTGGATGGAAGCAATCTAGACTTCTTTACTTTATGCACTTCATTTTGATATTGCCTGTTGGACATTGTTCAGTCCTTTCTTTCAGTATTTTACTTTTCTTTTTTTGAGCTTATGTTGGATTACCGATGTTTGATTCCGGTATTTTCGTTATGGTCAGTTAATGTCTTAGGACATTTACCTTATGCTTTGATGACACGTCATAAATACACGTAACGGTCCACTTATCCAAGTGGGGTGTTACAAAAAGGATAAGTGTTTTCACACTTATTAAATCCCTTACATTTGACCATTGTAATGCCCTAATGCAATGCATTAATTTCAAAGCACGGTTTACATTTTTCATCTTAATTAACCTACCTTGGCCTTTATTAAATACTAAATACTAAGGAAACCAAAAAGATTAGAAAATTGCAAAATGTAAAAAGGAAGAACAAGTAAAGAGATCTAAGACTTACACTAGGGTTTTGGTCGTCATGAATGTTTATCACCCTCAAGCTTCACGTTCCCTACACCAAGCTTATAAACGAGATCATTGTTATTATAAGTTAGTAAGCTAACACTCACTCATGTGGCCCAATTATTCACTTAGACTCCCTTATTCCTAGGTGTATCTCTTATATTTTATTATTGTCTTGAATGATCACGAGGATGCATTGTTGACTTATTTCGATAGTTTATTTAGGCTAAAAATAAAGTGGGACGATTTAATCAATAGTTAGCTAAAGGACAAAATATTTTAAAACTGCTTCTCGGGACCTCATAAAGTTCATATCTTAGCATAACACGATTCACGATTTGAGACCTTTCTCGGACCGATATTTGGTAGTGACTTCATACTTCGAATCTTGAGAGACGTTCTTGAAATAATGGTCTTCTCTTCATAATAGGAATTTCTTCACTTGAAGTTTTTGAGAGATTCTTCATACTTGGACCACGACTTCTTCATATTTCTCCAATATTTATTTTTGATTTTGATATACAATGATCCGCCTCCTTTTAGGACTTGGATCTATTTATCCTCATACCTTGCTAGCGTCTTTTAGGATAGACTTCTCCATGATCTTTAGGGGAGTATTTGCTTTTCTTCGTGTGTCTCCATCCTTCATATTGATTTTTGATAAATGATTCTTCACATCACTTGGGATCTTTAGCAACAAAATGTAGCCCTCATGCCTTGTTAGGGCCTTTTCGGACTCGCCAATCTTCGCATCCCGCTTCAATAAGTTATGCCTTGGCTATGAACTCTAATTAATACCGAGCAACTTAATGTAGAGATTTTTCAATTCTTTTTATATCTATTTTTCGTTCCTCGACTATTGATTTCGGATATAACGTGGATTAATTGTTCTTGGTAAAATTACTCTTTTTGGTAATTTTTAAAACTAAAAACTATATAATTAAAAACTATTTAAAGTATTTTAAAATTAAATCTAATTTAATTAACTAAAACCTCTCTATTTAAATTTCAAAACTAATTTAGACCATATTTTAAATCTATTTAAAGAAATGTGAAAGCTATTTTAAACTAAATTTTAACTATTTAAAAACTATTTTTAATTTAAATAAAGTCTACTTAAAACTATTTTCAAATAAAACTAAATTAATTTTGAACTAATTTAAAAAACTAAAACAATTTAAATAAAATATTTTTTTTTTATCTTTTTTTAAACTTTATAAAAGAAATATAAAGGAAATTTATATTTAAAATTAATTAAACCAAAATTTGAATTAAACTATTAATTAAATCTGACAGCTAAATTTGATAAAAACTATATTAATTAATTAACTAGTAGTTAAACACAAATGAAGTACTAGATGGGATGGTTAAGGCGTTTGATAGCTAAACGGAAGGTTAGAAGGTCGAGTCCAGGCGTGGACAAATTTTTTGACTGATTAATATATATTTTTTTTATGGAATTAAAATTACTCAGACCAAATGGATCTGAGGTTTAAGCAGTATATATCAGCAACGAAAAAAAAAACAAATAAGCATAAATAGCTGACAAATAAGCAGATGAGCAGTACCAAATAAGCAGAAAAGAAACTGAAAAAAAAATAAGCTAATAGGTCTAAATGAGCAAAAGACACTTAAGCTAATAAGAACAGATTACCAACTAATAATTCTAAACCAGATAAGCTAATATATCAATGAAGTCAAATAAGCATTATCAAACACTACTGAAAATAAGCACACGAATATACTAATTAGGAAACCCAATCAGTAATATACTAGATAAGCAGACTCAAACTCAAACACAAACCTTAATGAGCATCAATAAGCAGATATATAAATAACGCAAGCAGACTTAAGACCAGATAAGCCAAATACCAAAACTTAAACAAACTTATCTTAACAAGCAAACTATAGAACAAAGGTTAAGCAGATTCGAAAAAAACAATAAGCAGATAAATAAACTAAAATAAACAGATCCTAACAAATCTAACTACACCAACAGATACTTAAACAGAAATTAAGTATACTAAGCAGATCCAACCAAACTCAAGTCAAACACAAGCAGATATCTCAAATGAAGATCAACACAACAAAATCAACTAATAAACAACAGATAAAATTACTCTAAAACTTAAAAATAAAAGAGAATCAAACCTAATGGAGAAATCCGTTGAGAAGAAAGTTGCGCTGAGCAACCTTATGAACCCAATCGAAACACCACCTTAAACTCGAATCATCTACTTCGAACCACGAACATAAACCAAATCGATCCAAATTTATTTAACTTCCCAGTAGGGGAAATTAATTTACCACTTTTATTTCAATATTCATTAATCAAAACAGAACTAAGATAAATTGCAATAAAATTAACGAGACAAAAATTTAACCGAATTAAAATTTTATTAATACTGAAATTTAGTACAATACTTGAGAAAAAAGTAAATTACAATAAACCTATAATCTATTTTGCATAAAATAAAAATTAAAATAAAAAGAAGGCACCCCATACAGATTTGATTTGGGGGTATTTATAGCCAAACCCCAAGGCTTCTTCAAGAAGTTTTGAGGAGTAACATTAAATCTGGGCCGTCAAACGCATCTTTTCTTCCTTCTCTTTCTTCTCTTCTTGATCAAACGGTTGTAAATCACTCCCATTTCACTCGGATCGCCAGGCTGTCCACTTTGTGCTTCTTGTGTTTGTTTGTTGCTGAGTTGGCATCATATTATTGGATGGAGGGGTTGTGGAGAGGTGTATGAACCAATCAAATGAAGGGTAGGATGCCACGTTGATTTGAGATGAGGACCACCAGTGTGTTGCTTCCGGTTTTGATGGGGAATTAATTCCCCATTGTGTAAATCACATGCTTAAGGGAAAAGCCCCAATTTATCTTGGTAATTTTTTTTATTAGGGTTTTTGTACAGTAAAAATGGAGGCTGTGTTGTTTTGGGAGAGATAAGGAAAGGTGAGTGAAAGGTTTTCTTTGTTATTATTGATAGTAAATAAATAAATGGGGTGGGTAAAGTAAGTTATACACGTGTGTGTGTGTGGTGTTTGTTTGACCAAGGATTTTGACCAGCAACTTTGTTCCAACCGTGCAAAGTTATTTAGCCAAATGGGCTTGGCCCAATTCAACCCTTTCCGTTCATAGCTTGCACATTTGGGCCTTCATTTTGGGCTTTTTAAAGTAAAAAGGATAACTTGATATACTAATGGGCTTTTTAGCCCATTAGTCCAAATGTGGGACCCACAAGCCCAAGTAATCTTCAATAAATAAAATCCACTAAAAACGAGCTCAATTTCGGCTTCCTTGATCATTTCTTCAAAGTCGTATCGATTTTGCCAGTTTTCGTGATCTTTGGCACACTTTGGTGAAAGTCCCTAATCAATGCTAGAAACACTAAACTTAACTAATCAACACAAGTTATTACTTTTCAAACGTAATCTTATTATTGTATAATAAAGAATTACAAGTGTTATGGATAACACCGTTTGATGACAATGTGTTGTGCACACTTTGAACTAATATAAACCCTAACTTATGAATACAGTCGCAACTGTTTGATTCAATAAGTTCTAAGCATTAATGTTATGAATATTCTCAAAGTGTTAAACATTAATGCTGGGATACACATCCTATTTATAGTGATACGAGGTTAAACCGAAGTAGTACTTGATGGTGACTACACAAGACATTCACTTTTCAGACATCAGTCACATGATGCTCTTCTATTCTTGGTATTCTTCCATAATGCTTTAAGGAAACAGATCTTCAAACAGTTTCCTTTTACATCATTGTCTCGAACACATAAATGGCATGTCCAAAGTGTACTGAGTGTTAACAGGGTATTTCCGCCCCTGTTAACCCTCAACCCCTCAGAGTCCCTAATACATCTTGGTTGTTATCCATCACAGCCAATGAGTATGTCTTCAAGTAATCTTTGACTTCCTTGACAATGTCTCTGACATGGACTCCTCTGAGGTTGCTCAAAGAGACTTGGATCTCTGTGAGTCTTGCGATACTTTCCTGTCTCCTAGGCACAGGCAAGTGACTATCTAATAGCTTACTTTGTGTTTAAATCTATGATCAGGGAATCTAACAAACTTAGATTCCCAATAATCTCCCCCTATTTAAACATAAATATAGCTAGATCTATCTAAGTTAAGGTAAGTGAGTTAACATATTCTTCTTACTCATAACAGATCTAAACAAACATACCTCATGATTTTATTCATACTTAAATAAAAATTACAAGTACATTACAAAAGTGAAATAAAATGTGAAGGTAAAATTGAGCTTTGAATTTCTTCAATAGTCATCATTTTTTATCTTTTCTTTAGCTTCAGCTATGTCTGATCTAGTATCCAATTCTGCCTGCAAAGCTTTTGCAAAAACTTTGGAATACTCTGTGTTAATCTTGAGTCCCTTCTTGAGACAAAGCAGTTGAATTGTTGATGCTAAGCCAAGCTCATCTTCTCTTTGAAATGCATACTGGCAAGCTCTGTTCATGAATGCCATTCCTATTTTAGGCTCTGTGTATGTCTGACCATCAACAGGGCCAACGATACCATTTGGTAGGATCAAATCCCTGTGCATTCCATCCACTTGAACATCATCTGTGACAAAAGTTTCCTTAACAAGTTGAGAAACTCTTCTTCTTTTCTTGCCAGACTTTGGGGGTTCTTGTTCAAAAAGCTGTGGTGGGGGATCTATTTTGAGTTTGGCAGCCGTTTCTTTGATCTAGGTAAACTTAGCCTTAAGAGTTTTAAGCAGAAGAAAATTAGCCTGACCAGTTCTTTTGGCAGCTAAGGCTTCAAGTTCAAACCATTCAGATAACCCAAGTGTCTTTAGCCTGAAGTCTTCAAATACATTCATGTTTCCCTGTTGGTTGTCTCTCCACAAGATCATCTGTGGTGTGTTGGTGGATTTGTGAATTGTGTATTTGAACTTGGTTATCTTGCCAGGTGCATACCTGTTGTTAACGCATGCATCATAATCAGCTTTGACTTTTCTTAGTGCCTCTGCGCGTTTAGCTTCCATTTCCCTCAACATTTGTCTCTGCTTCTCCCTTTCAGGTGGAGTCATCTTCCTCAGAGTTGCCTCATTCAGTTCTTTGGCATTCTTGATTTCATTTAATCTCTTGAACTCCTCAGCCTGTTTCTCTATTTCTTCAGGTGTTAAGGGATTCTCATTGGAAGGTGTGAAGGTTGAAAATTGGGAAAGATCTGTGGTGGATCCTCCTGTCTCTAGCATCGCAGCTATCTTCTTTAGTTTGGTGTCTGTGTCAACCAAAACTATCTCCTTTCCTTTCTTCGAGACAGAGGATTCCATACTCATGTTTTTCAAAACCTCAGCTCTTTTGATAAACGTTGTCTGAGCTTGAGTTTGTATTGCTTTGGGAAGGGAGCTAACAGTGAACTTTAGCTTCTTGGCAGCTGGTTCACCATCATCCCTAGACTCACTGGTGTTAACAAAAGTCAGGGACTTTGATGAATCAACTCCATCTTGATTTTGTTACTCCCCCTTAGTGTTATCCTCATCATCAGGTATGATAACAGGTGTGATGACTTGGAGGGGGACAGCTGAAGAAATGGTGTTGTCAGCGGATGTTGAGCCCTGTTTAGCAGATTCAAGGTTAAGTACCTTTTCCTTCTCCCCCTCACGTTCATCCTGTCTACTCCGACGTTTGGATAAACGTGTTTGAAAGTGCCTTGCAATCTATTCAACAGAGGCAGCCATAGCACGTTGCCTTTTCCTTGAAGCTTTGGCAATCTTCAGCAGAAGGTTGCAGTTTCCATTTGTATTGCCCTGAACACGATTAACGATGAGGTTTGTATGACGATATTGCCTGTTTCGAACAACTTCAAACTTTCTGTGCATAGTTAACTCATGTTCATTAAATAAGGTAGGGACCTCTGTGTCAATGACATCCTTGATTCTTGTGGATAAATGACTAAGTCCTTGTGCTACACCTTTTCTTGCACCATCCTTGATGGGTTCAGTGACTGCATCAGCGACAGCCTTTTTTATGATCCCTGGAAATGTGACAGTGAAGTTATGCATTTCAGACTTGATAACATCCAGCTTTCTTGATAAGCGTTCAATGTCAGATTGATGATGAACAGGCTGAAGATTATGGATGTTCAGGCTTCGTTGAGCATAATCATCCCCCCTTGGTAAAAGATCAAAGTTGGTTTGGGCAGGATGATCAAACATGAGAAATTAAGCTGTTGGATCATGGGCAGGGCGTTGGAAGACTGTTGTTGTGGAGGTAGCAGAGTTGGGAGTGACAACAGCTTCCTTGGGAGGAGGAGTATTATTTCCAGCTGGAGTGGACACAACTATTTCCTTGGGAGGAGAGACAGATTGTTGATCATCTTCTTCTTCTTCATCCTCCTCCTCAAACATCCCCTCAGGGATTTCATCTTCAAGCATTGATTCAGGATCAGAAACATCATCAACTAATGACATCACTTCTTCTTAAATATTAAGCATGTAACACACCATTTTGGAAATGGAATCTTACGCATAATCATGGCGTGTCATCAAAGCATACAAGGATAAATGTCTAAGCATTATTTGACCATAAAAGGGAAATACCGGAATCAAACATCGGTAACCCCAAAGTAGAGCTCATCACACACAAACATAAATACTGTAAAAGGAAAGGACGAAACAATGTCCATAGCAAACTGTATTAAAGTAAAGGAAAATGCATAAAGTAAAGAAAGACAGTAAAGCTTCCAGTCCATATGCACGTACGTTTGAGATCTACGAGTGTCCCTGAGTACCTGCCGTTTTGGGAACATGAAAAGGAAAACGGCTGAGCAAGACGCTCAGTGCACGGATGTACAAAATATCATGAAATAGGATAAGCATGTAACATATAACAGCGGAAGACTAAGTTCTGAGTAACTGGTTAAGTATTAAGAAAACTGGTTTTATAGTTTGAAAAGCCTTATGTTTATCTTATGAAAACTGTTTTAACATAAATATACCATAGCCCATATAGGTCATGAAAAGGTCACGTGCATGAATACTTGTAGGGGTGACCTCATCATGCTGATTAGAGGGGATGCCTCTAATTAATACACAGGTTTGGGTAGGAGGGATCAACTCCTTGTGAAGGATGCAAGGCACACACCACATTCACCATGAAATACTGAATAAAACATGTAACTAGGATGCACCCATACGCCCCACATGATAAAATAATATGGCCACAACTGAAGGGACGCCACGAGCAATCCCTTCGCCGTGGGGAAGTCATAACATTGGTGCCTCCAATGTTATGGTTATGGTACCTCCATAACTAGGTGAAACTGGTCATGCTTGTATATGGCTATAGATTATGCTAATTAAACATAAGCAGTTCAAAACAATAAAACAAATACTGGGGAAAACAGTTGGCTGCATACGGGGAAATCCTAATAAGGAAGAATGTCCATACTGAAAGGACGGGAATCCGTACCTCAAGTCCAGTGAATGAACGGAAGAAAGACTCCTACTTCTGGATCACTAACGCTACATGAATACACACGTGTATAAGTATCGATTCACTGATTACGTACTGGGTTTTATGTCTCACCTTAGCTTACTTTGTATGTTTTAGGTCATGGTTTACTGTTTAAAGCCTTAAACTGTGTTTATCTTGTATTCTGATTAATCTGATTAAGTATTACTGGTACTTCATGTATTATTATACTTACTGTGTAATAATAAGTAACTTTCCAAAAAATAGCAGGTTTCCAAAAATAGAAAGTTTCCAAAAATAGAAAGTTTCCAAAAATAGAAAGTTTCTAAAAATAGAAAGTTTCCAAAAATAGAAAGTTTCCAAAAATAGAAAGTTACCAAAAATAGGAAGTTTCCAAAAATAGAAAGTTTCCAAAAATAGAAAGTTTCCTAAAATAGAATTTACTGCTTAATATAGATTAGTTTCTAAAAATAGAAAGTTTCCAAAAATAGATCAGATGCCTTAATTAAATAAGTTTCCATATATAGAAGGTTTCCATGATTAGATTAGCTGCCTGAAATAGATAGGTTTCCATATATAGAAGGTTTCCATTAATAGATTAGTTGCCTTATTTAATTAAGTTTCTATAAATAGAAGTTTCCATAATTAGAATTAAGCTGGTTACATAAGCTAACATATAAGTCTAAGTGTTTATAAGCTTATTTCTTAAGTCATATGATATAGTGTATAGTTTAATTATTATTCCATGTATTTTAATTAAACTATAGGTTAAGCATTTTAATTAAAGTATAACATGTTTTAATTAAAATGGAATAAAATACTTAGGTTAAAATGTGTATTATTATGTATTAATAACATAACCTAAGTCCTGTCTAAATTAATTAATTATAGGCATGTTTTAAATAATTAATTAATTATGACTTATAACATAAAATACTTAGGTTAAATTAATATCATGCTAAATTAATAATTAAAATAACCTAAGTCATGATTTAATTAATATCTCATGTTATTAATTAATTTATATCCTAAGTTCATAATTCATAAAATTAACATGTGGCATAAATCATGATTTAACCAACGAACCATGAATCGGGCATGAACTCGACACCGTACCCCGAGCCAAACTCGGGGTACTTGTGCCCCCTTGCTGCCGTGGGTCCCACATGCACCAACCAAGACCAAAAATGGTCTTGGTGGTGGCGGCTAAAAGCAAACCGAACCCCCCCTCGGGTTGGTTATACTAGGCGGCCAAAACAAACACCCTTTTATATCATCCTTTGATTTTAATTAACCCCAAAACATGTTAGATCAATGTTTAATTATCATGTTTTAATAAGAATATTAATAACATGTTCATGAAAATAATCAAAGATTAAAAAGAATTAAAAAGAAAGGTTTAGAATGATATACCAATACGTAGCTTGAAAGAGGATGAATAAACACGGTTTATAGCAATGATTTTTGTGATCAAGATCAATCAACAACCACCTATGGTGGTCCTTAAGGTGGCGGCACAAAGAGAGACCAAGGAGGAGGAGAGAAAACTTTTTAGGTTAAAATGCTATTTTGCTTGAAATGTAAAAAAATGAAAAGCATATTTACCATAACCCCCCCTTTCTTGTAAAAGTCAATGGGCTAAGCCCATTTTGGTTATGTGTGCCGTGGGTATGGGGCCCCACATAGGGTACCCGTACCTTTTCTCGTGTCCCGATGTTTCGTGTTCGTTCGTGGTTAAACGTGTTCGTGTTTAAAGTGTTTCTGTTTATTTTATCATGTAGTTTATCGTAATCTTAACGCTCGTAATTATATTATATGTATTTACGTAATTATTTTAGTTCGTATTTTAAATGGTGATCATGATTTAATTATGTTCACGTGACATATTTATTAACTGTTTATCATGAGTTCGTACGTAATCGGTACTTATCATGTCATACACGTATGCACTTGCTTGATTATTAGCACATGAATATGATCAATACTAAATAAGGTAAGTTTTAATCTAGGACGTACGATCTTAAGGGCACTATTCATGGTAAAAGCATGCGGGTTTTACAATTCTTCCCCCCTAAAAAGAATAATTCGTCCCCGAATTATAGATAAAGTAAACTGGAAAGAAGTGACATACCCGAACTCAAAATATGAAGTGAGGGTAAGAAGCCCGGATAGACTCCTCTGTTTCCCAAGTGGCTTCCCGCTCGGTATGTTCCCTCCAAAGAATTTTGACGAATGGAATCGTCTTCCTTCTCATGACTCGTTCTTGCCTGTCAAGAACTCGTTCGGGTTCCTCTATAAAAGTGAGATCTTCACGTATCTGTTCCAGTGGATACTGAACCATGTGAAGGGGATGATACCTGTACCCTCTGAGTAAGGACACATGGAACACGTTATGCATGTGCGAAAGCTGAGGAGGTAACGCCAATCGGTAAGATACTTCACCGATTCGTTCAATGATATCAAATGGTCCGATGAAACGAGGACTGAGTTTCCCTTTGATCCCGAAGCGTTTAACACCACGTGCCGGCGAAACCTTGAGGAAGACGTGGTCTCCCACATTAAAATGTATGTCCCTACGATGCTTATCGGCGTAACTCTTCTGACGTGACCGTGCTTCCTGTAGCTTTTGCTTAGCTACTTCGATCTTCTCATTGGTCATTCCTATAGTTTCTGGTCCTTCGAGTGTTCGCTCTCCCACTTGATCCCAGCAGATTGGAGCGCGACACTTCCTGCCATACAACATTTCGAAAGGAGCACATTTGATACTTGCGTGCCAGCTGTTGTTGTATGCAAACTCGACCAAACAGATGTAATCGTCCCAATCACCTGTCCATTCCAACGCACACGACCTTAACATATCTTCCAATGTCTGAATTGTTCGCTCCGACTGTCCGTCCGTTTGAGGATGAAAGGCCGTACTCAGCTTAAGTTGTGTACCCCAAGCTTTTTGCAGACCTTTCCAGAATCGCGACGTGAAACGAGGATCTCTGTCTGAGACGATGCTGGAGGGAGTACCGTGGAGTCTCATGATCTCCCTTCTATAAGTATCTGCGAGTTTACTTACCGGATCTTCCTTGCGTATCGGTAAGAAATGAGCTGATTTGGTGAGTCGATCAACAATGACCCAAATAGCATCGTGCTTCTTCTTGGTAGGCGGAAGACCGGTAACAAAATCCATGGTGATTTTGTCCCACTTCCACTCTGGAATATCCAACGGTTGAAGGAGACCGCCCGATCGCTGATGCTCAATCTTAACATGCTGGCAGGTAAGACATTTGGAGACATAAGTGGCTACATCCTGTTTCATACCACTCCACCAAAAGTGCTGTCTGATGTCATGGTACATTTTTGTCGACCCAGGATGTATAGAAAATGGGGAGCTGTGAGCTTCAGCTAACAATGCTTCCCGGAGTTCTTGATTGTCAGGAACACAAAGTCTCGTGCCCTGCCAAACGATACCGTCTACGTCCATTCTGAATTCTGTCTGTTTCTCCAAATTCTGAATTATCGCCCAAATTTCTCCATCATCCTTCTGCTCTTCCTTGATCCTAGACAATAACTCGGGTTCTACTCTAAGATTCGCCCAGTATCCATGCTGCCCACGTACCATGATTTCGATGTCTAGCCGCTCCAAGTCTCTTATGTTTTGTTCCTTGATTTCAATGCCGTTGATCATTCCGGACTTCCTGCTGAGTGCATCTGCTACTACATTAACCTTTCCGGGATGATACTGTAGGTTAATATCATAATCCTTCAACAGTTCCAACCATCTCCTTTGTCTCATGTTCAATTCTCGTTGAGTGAAGATATACTTCAAGCTCTTGTGATCCGTGAAAATGTCGCATGATTCTCCGTATAAGTAGTGCCTCCATATTTTCAATGCGAACACAACTACAGCAAGTTCCAGGTCATGCGTATGGTAGTTTTCTTCATAGGGCTTAAGCTACCGTGAAGCATACGCGATCACTTTCCCATGTTGCATGAGAACACAGCCCAGTCCCTTCCCCGATGCATCGCTGTAGATCTGAAATCCACCTGTACCAGATGGGAGAGTAAGAATAGGTGCAGATACTAACTTCTGCTTTAGGTCTTCGAAGCTCTTCTCTCGTTCTTCCGTCCAGACGAATTTCTCTCCTTTTCGCATCAGTTTGGTGAGAGGTAGTGCCAAGCGGGATAAGTTCTCCACGAATCTGCGATAATATCCAGCTAAGCCTAAGGAACTGCGGACTTCTGTCGCTGACGTTGGTCTTGGCCATTTAGTGATAGCCTCAACCTTCGCTGGGTCCATAGTGATCCCTTCTGCTGATACAGTGTGACCTAAGAATGCCATTTTGTTTAACCAGAACTCACACTTGGAGAATTTTGCATACAGCTGCTTCTGACGAAGAATCTGTAGTACCGTACGGAGATGGTCTTCGTGTTCCTCCGTGGACTTTGAGAAAATCAGGATGTCATCGATGAATACAATGACAAACTTATCAAGGAATTCGTGGAAGATTCTGTTCATCAGATCCATGAATACTGCTGGAGCATTAGTCAGGCCGAATGGCATGACTACAAACTCATAATGGCCATAGCGGGTACGAAAAGCAGTCTTGGCAATATCCTGCTATTTAACCCTTAGCTGATGGTAGCCTGACCTTAGATCGATCTTTGAGAAGTGTTTGGCTCCTTGAAGTTGGTCAAACAGATCATCTATACGTGGCAGTGGATATCTATTGCGGATGGTAATCTTATTAAGTTCACGGTAGTCTATGCAAAGTCGCATGCTGCCGTCCTTCTTCTTAACGAACAAGACCGGTGCGCCCCATGGAGATGCGCTTGGTCTAATGAACCCTCGTTCACGAAGTTCCTACAGTTGGTCCTTCAGTTCTTTTAGCTCTATGGGAGCCATACGATACGGAGCCTTAGAGATTGGTTCAGCTCCTGGAACAAGGTCGATGTTGAACTCCACTTCTCGTGCAGGTGGTATGCCTGGAAGTTCAGCTGGAAAGACGTCTTGAAATTCCGAAACTACTGGTTGATCCTGAATCGATGGGGATTCAGCATCCATGTCGTGAACCGTAGCTAGATAACCCTCACA
Organism: Glebionis coronaria; assembly: GCA_025667525.1. NCBI lineage: Eukaryota > Viridiplantae > Streptophyta > Magnoliopsida > Asterales > Asteraceae > Glebionis > Glebionis coronaria. The sequence goes on from CM046874.1 coordinate 247,646,206, forward strand.
GCCATGTGACAGTAATGCACGTGCTTGCAAGGTAGATATGACTTGTACAGACCGTCCGGGTATGAACCCGTTATGAATGTACTCTGGTGCATTAATGTCGCCGAAGATCACCCGATATGAGTGGCAGTCTATGGTAGCATGGTGCTTGGATAGCCAGTCCATGCCGAGAATCATATCGAACTCAATCATGTCTAGGGGAAGTGCATCTACTGCACGAACTTTATCGTCAAACTCTAGAGGAAGATTCTTGTATACATGAGTTATTAATACAGAGTCCTCAAAGGCGTGGAAATGGTAAGCCTATTTTCTAATGGCAAGGGAAGTGTCCTGATGTTCTTGGCATAAGTAGTGGAAATAACTGAGTGAGTGGCACCCGTGTCGAAAAGAACACATGCAGCTTGGCCGTACATATACAAAATTCCAGTAATGGTACCTGTAGATTTGTTTGCCTGATCACGAGATGTCGTGTAGACACGCCCAGTGGTAGGAGGCCGCTTACTATCAGCATGACCCGAGGTACCCTCTATTTCACCCTTACGGCAATCTCTCATACGATGGCCAGGGAGGCCGCACTTGTAGCACGCGTCGGAATCACGACGACATGGGCCAGGGTGTCTGCGATGGCAAGTATTGCAAAGAGGATGAGTGAATCCTCCAGCAGGAGTCCTTGCTTGCTGAGGGCCTGCTGATGACAAAATGTGTTAAAATAAAGTATATGCACGAGTATAAGACATATGCATCATAAGATGTTCACCAGTGTTAGCTGAACGGTTAGGCTGCGAACCACTGTGGTTCTGGTCCTTCCCGTTACCGTGGTTCCTGGTAGAGGTTAATATAGTGTCAGCATGAGAGATATAACATGAAATCATAAGAAGATGCGTAAATAGTAGGACCTGCTGTTGTTGGAGTGTCCAGCGTTGTTACGGTAATTATCATTACCGCTATGCCTTTCCACAACAGAACGGTCGTTAGTGTGACCGTTTCCTTTGGGCTGATGAGGCTGCTGCTGAGTAGCCGGCTGAGACCGGTCCCCAGTTTTCTGCCTGGAAGATACAGTTTAAGAGATGATTATAGAACATATCATGATAGGATGCGGTTTGGTTATCGTTAGAATACGAAATGTTTACCTCTTGTCGGGTCTTTCAGCTTCCCCGAACTCATCTCGTTCCTGCAACATCTCTAGCTTCCTTGCTGCGTCGGCCACTTGTGCTACTGTATTGAACGTAGCACACACCAGATTGTTCGCGACCGAGGTACGAAGTGCCCACCTAAAGTGGTGTGCCTGCTCCTCAGGTGTACCAGCTGCTGCTCCGAGGAAACCAGCTAAGCGAAGAAAGCGCTGCATGAATTCATTGCTATTCTCGCCCGCTCTCTGACGTATCCCATGGTACTCTCGCTTGATCTTGTCCTGCTCTGCCTTGGGAAAGAACTGCTCCATCACTCTCTCCTTGAATTGGGCCCATGTCAAACCAGCGACCCAATCATCACCTCCTTCTAACTGTGTCAAGGCTAGCCACCAGTTGAGTACATCGCCTTCAAACCGGTAGCATGCCAATCTCGCCTTGAATGCGGGGTCACATCCCATAGCATTGAAAATCTTCTCGATATGAGTCAACCAGCTTTCAGCATCGCTGGGGCTATCAGTCTTTTCAAAAGCTCTAGGACGGAGCTTGTTGAATCTTTCCAGCCACACTGCTAGTGTCAATGGGGGAGGAGGAGGAGGTGCCTGATTCTGCTGCTGCTGATTGTTGGCAGCTTGGACTTCAGCACGGATGTCATTCCTCAGTTGAGGAAGCAAGGCTTGCATGGCAGCCTGAATTGCAGCATTGAGCTGCTCTTACTCGCGTGTGAGAACCATCTGACAGTATAACATAAAACATATGATTAACAGTTCGAAACATAAAATATAAATTATATATATACATGAAAAAAATTTTATACCAAAAATTTCACGAGAAAAATTTTATGCAAGAAAATTTTTGTATGAATGCATGATGCAGTTTTATGAAAAGTTTTGATGCTCGAGAGTGAACGCCTCTGGTCAGTTCACTCAAAACAAAAGACATATCGAGGGGACGCCTATGGGTCGGTCCCAAATCTAAAAGTTTCGATAAAACACATGCGACTAAATAGGGCCAGTCCTGTACCAACCATTACTTAGTCAAAAACCCTGTAACAATGACATGTATATGTATGCTTAAAAATGATGATTGCATGAAAACAACTGTCAGTTCTAGGAAGACCGTAGTGACTACCCACTAATCACAGGTCATATTTGAGAGCCTACAGGTCGAAACCTTGGCTCTGATACCATAATTGTAACACCCCATTTTGGAAATAGAATCTTACGCATAATCATGGCGTGTCATCAAAGCATACAAGGATAAATGTCTAAGCATTATTTGACCATAAAAGGGAAATACCGGAATCAAACATCGGTAACCCCAAAGTAGAGCTCATCACACACAAACATAAATACTGTAAAAGGAAAGGACGAAACAATGTCCATAGCAAACTGTATTAAAGTAAAGGAAAATGCATAATGTAAAGAAAGACAGTAAAGCTTCCAGTCCATATGCACGTACGTTTGAGATCTACGAGCATCCCTGAGTACCTGCCATTTTGGGAACATGAAAAGGAAAACGGCTGAGCAAGACGCTCAGTGCACGGATGTACAAAATAGCATGAAATAGGATAAGCATGTAACATATAACAGCGGAAGACTAAGTTCTGAGTAACTGGTTAAGTATTAAGAAAACTGGTTTTATAGTTTGAAAAGCCTTATGTTTATCTTATGAAAACTGTTTTAACATAAATATACCATAGCCCATATAGGTCATGAAAAGGTCACGTGCATGAATACTTGGAGGGGTGACCTCATCATGCTGATTAGAGGGGATGCCTCTAATTAATACACTGGTTTGGGTAGGAGGGATCAACTCCTTGTGAAGGATGCAAGGCACACACCACATTCACCATGAAATACTGAATAAAACATGTAACTAGGATGCACCCATACGCCCCACATGATAAAATAATATGGCCACAACTGAAGGGACGCCACGAGCAATCACTCCGCCGTGGGGAAGTCATAACATTGGTGCCTCCAATGTTATGGTTATGGTACCTCCATAACTAGGTGAAACTGGTCATGCTTGTATATGGCTATAGATTATGCTAATTAAACATAAGCAGTTCAAAACAACAAAACAAATACTGGGGAAAACAGTTGGCTACATACGGGGAAATCCTAATAAGGAAGAATGTCCATACTGAAAGGACGGGAATCCGTACCTCAAGTCCAGTGAATGAACGGAAGAAAGACTCCTACTTCTGGATCACTAACGCTACATGAATACACACGTGTATAAGTATCGATTCACTGATTACGTACTGGGTTTTATGTCTCACCTTAGCTTACTTTGTATGTTTTAGGTCATGGTTTACTGTTTAAAGCCTTAAACTGTGTTTATCTTGTATTCTGATTAATCTGATTAAGTATTACTGGTACTTCATGTATTATTATACTTACTGTGTAATAATAAGTAACTTTCCAAAAAATAGCAGGTTTCCAAAAATAGAAAGTTTCCAAAAATAGAAAGTTTCCAAAAATAGAAAGTTTCCAAAAATAGAAAGTTTCCAAAAATAGAAAGTTACCAAAAATAGAAAGTTTCCAAAAATAGAAAGTTTCCAAAAATAGAAAGTTTCCTAAAATAGAATTTACTGCTTAATATAGATTAGTTTCTAAAAATAGAAAGTTTCCAAAAATAGATCAGCTGCCTTAATTAAATAAGTTTCCATATATAGAAGGTTTCCATGATTAGATTAGCTGCCTGAAATAGATAGGTTTCCATATATAGAAGGTTTCCATTAATAGATTAGTTGCCTTATTTAATTAAGTTTCTATAAATAGAAGTTTCCATAATTAGAATTAAGCTGGTTACATAAGCTAACATATAAGTCTAAGTGTTTATAAGCTTATTTCTTAAGTCATATGATATAGTGTATAGTTTAATTATTATTCCATGTATTTTAATTAAACTATAGGTTAAGCATTTTAATTAAAGTATAACATGTTTTAATTAAAATGGAATAAAATACTTAGGTTAAAATGTGTATTATTATGTATTAATAACATAACCTAAGTCCTGTCTAAATTAATTAATTATAGGCATGTTTTAAATAATTAATTAATTATGACTTATAACATAAAATACTTAGGTTAAATTAATATCATGCTAAATTAATAATTAAAATAACCTAAGTCATGATTTAATTAATATCTCATGTTATTAATTAATTTATATCCTAAGTTCATAATTCATAAAATTAACATGTAGCATAAATTATGATTTAACCAACGAACCATGAATCGGGCATGAACTCGACACCGTACCCCGAGCCAAACTCGGGGTACTTGTGCCCCCTTGCTGCCGTGGGTCCCACATGCACCAACCAAGACCAAAAATGGTCTTGGTGGTGGCGGCTAAAAGCAAACGAAACCCCCCCTCGGGTTGGTTATACTAGGCGGCCAAAACAAACACCCTTTTATATCATCCTTTGATTTTAATTAACCCCAAAACATGTTAGATCAAAGTTTAATTATCATGTTTTAATAAGAATATTAATAACATGTTCATGAAAATAATCAAAGATTAAAAATAATTAAAAAGAAAGGTTTAGAATGATATACCAATACGTAGCTTGAAAGAGGATGAATAAACACGGTTTATAGCAATGATTTTTGTGATCAAGATCAATCAACAACCACCTATGGTGGTCCTTAAGGTGGCGGCACAAAGAGAGACCAAGGAGGAGGAGAGAAAACTTTTTAGGTTAAAATGCTATTTTGCTTGAAATGTAAAAAAATGAAAAGCTTATTTACCATAACCCCCCCTTTCTTGTAAAAGTCAATGGGCTAAGCCCATTTTGGTTATGTGTGCCGTGGGTATGGGGCCCCACATGGGGTACCCGTACCTTTTCTCGTGTCCCGATGTTTCGTGTTCGTTCGTGGTTAAACGTGTTCGTGTTTAAAGTGTTTCTGTTTATTTTATCATGTAGTTTATCGTAATCTTAACGCTCGTAATTATATTATATGTATTTACGTAATTATTTTAGTTCGTATTTTAAATGGTGATCATGATTTAATTATGTTCACGTGACATATATATTAACTGTTTATCATGAGTTCGTACGTAATCGATACTTATCATGTCATACACGTATGCACTTGCTTGATTATTAGCACATGAATGTGATCAATACTAAATAAGGTAAGTTTTAATCTAGGACGTACGATCTTAAGGGCACTATTCATGGTAAAAGCATGCGGGTTTTACAAAGCAGAGGCTCTTCGTCATTTGTTTGGTCCTGAATAATTGTATCTGCCTCCTTCTCATGTTGCTCCAGAGATGATGTGTCTGGCTGTACAATTTTAGCCTGCAAGTTGTTGTTATTAGTAACAGGGAAGTAAGTAAGGGGAATGGTCGCCATTTCGTTGTCCCAGAGAGGCTGAGGGTGATTACTCAGCCACTCCAAAGGATAAATCCTTGGGATTCTTTTAAGAGTGAAAGTTATATGGTTAATGATCGCCATTCGCTGCCCCTAGGAAAGCTGAGTGTGATTATTCAGCCCCCCCCCCCCCCCCAAAGGTTAAAACCTTTGGGACTCTTTTGATTGTGAAACATATGTTGTTTAAGGATCACCATTCGCTACCCCTAGGAAGGCTGAGGGTGATTATTCAGCCCCCCCAAAAGGTTAAGAAACCTTTGGGACTCTTTTAATAGTGAAACATATGTGGGTGAAGGTCGCCTGTTACGCTGCCCCTAGGAAAGCTGAGGGTGATGATTCAGCTCCCCCTGAAAAGGATAAATCCTTTGGGATTCTTTTAAGGTGAAAAAGTTATGGGTTAAGATCGTCTTATTACGCTGTCCCTAGAAGAGCTGAGGATGATTATTCAGCTCCCCTAGAAGTAAAACTTTTGGGATTCTTTTTCTGAGGGAACCAAGAGGCTGTGTGAGGTACAGCTGATCAAGGTTAAGACATATGTGTATTCAAGTTGTTGTTAGCCTGAATACTGTCTAGAGGGTGCCGGGTCATCGGGGTGCTTTATAAACACAAATGAATCATTCCCTGGTGCATAGACAGGGTGTACAAAAGTCTTAAGGAGTTCTAGGTGCATAGACAGACTTCTATAGGTCGAGGATTACCCTAACTTCACCACTCTCACCTACAGACATTTGAGAGTGGTTGCTTGTGTACCTCTAAAAATTTACACTGATTACCTGTGTGATATCAGCAAGATTTGGCTGGTTTCCTGTTGTCTCAGCTGACATTGAGACGCTAGACCCTTGTTGTTGGTCAGCTGAAGTCTCTGATTCCACATGAGTATCTGGAACAGAGGAGGTGTCTTGGTTCACAGTCTTCTTTCCCTTGGCCTTAGCAACAGATTTGGTGTGGGAAGAAGATGGGTTTTTCTTCTTCTTAGGCTGTTGGCCAGATGAAGCCTTGGACGTCGTGGTGTGCTGCCCAGAGGTAAAAGACTTAGACTTGCCAGACATACCAGAGGTAATCACCTTCTTAGAAGAAGGGAGCAAGGAATTCTCAACTGAGGGTTGTTTGTTAGCAACGTTCATCATATGGGATGTGACAGGGACATCTTCAGCTCTAATTTCTTTGTAGATGGCACCTGTGATGCGATAGGGTTTCAGAGAAGTGAGAGCAGAGTTATGATAGTTGTCTCCCAACATTCAAAGATCAGCGATAGAAAGCGAACGTAGCAAATGTTCTTTTCCCTGACTTGGTTCCTTCCTTTCAGCTGTTCAACTAGGTTGGAGAAGAGAATGCTTCCTACATCAACATCAGCTCCCCAGATTAGCCCATAAGCTATAGATTGGTGGTTGAAGGACATCTGATCTTGGGATCCCTGCATTCCTCCCAGGGATTTGACTATGTGGGTGAAGAGGACACGCCACATAGGTGTAAAGTACTTGATCTTCAGAGGAGACTTCGAGAGGACCTCAGCGGGTGTAAGAGCAGGGTTTACATCATGGAAGGGTTTAAGTGTGGCCAAGGCATCCTTAACAGCCTTTTTTCAACCACCTTAAGGCATTCATCACCATGTTTTAACCCAGCCACACTAGAGAAATATTTAAGTGAGAAGGCAAATGGGTGTTCGTTGCAAGAGAGGCTAAATGTTATTGTGTCATCAACTACTTCAACAGAGTACCAGAATTCCCTAAGGTATTCTTGGTAGAAGGTGGTTGGGGATTTGGTGAATGCTTCACTTATATCACAGTTCTGCATGAAGTTAACCAGATCTGAGTAGGATTCATTTGGAGCCTTGATCCATCCAATGGAGTTGTTTGATGCAAGGATGCTTTCGTTGAGTTCAAAGTTAACGTTTGCTGCCTTGGGAACTGGGAATGCCATGGATTCAAGGTCGAAGAAGAATGAAAATGGAGGATGGGTTTAGAGAGAGAAAGCTTAGAGAGAGAAATAGATTTGTGAAATGAGAATAGTGGTAGGTGAGAAGAGACGAGAGACAATATATATATTCAAATATGAAAACAGTTATTCAACCGCATTTAAAGCAAAGTGGGAAAATGACTGCTCATGTGGGTCCCTTGACATTTCAAAACTTATTTGTCTCCTCGTTATTCGAAAATAAATGATTAAATATTGAGAATGTTTTTGCATTTACTTGGAAAGTAACTACCTAGTTTCATGTGAAAAACATTTAATATAGAATCAGTTATTTAATGAACATATTTATTATCAAGCCACAGGCTTTGAGATATTGAGCATCCCTAGCTCAACAACAAGCCTGTTGAACGAAGGTTCAGCCAAAGCTTTGTGAAAATATCAGCTAGTTGCAACTCTGTGGGAACAAAGTGCAGCTCAATATCTCCCTTCATTATGTGATCCCTGATAAAATGATGCCTGATATCAATGTGTTTGGTACGAGAGTGAAGAACAGGGTTGTTGGAGATGGAAATAGCACTGGTGTTGTCACAAAATATTGGCACTTTGTCATATAAAATTTCATAGTCAGCCAATTGACTTTTCATCTAGAGCACATGAGCACAACAGCTGGCTGCAGCGACATATTCTGCTTCAGCTGAAGACATGGCCACAGAAATTTTGCTTCTTAGCACTCCATCCAACCAATTTTCCTCCTAGGATTTGACAGCTGCCTGAGGTGCTTTTCCTGTCTATACAGCATCTAGCATAGTCTGAATCTGAATTGGGCTTGAGATCAAACCCTGATTCCTTCGGGTACCATAGACCTAGGGAGGGTGTTCCTTTGAGATACCTGAAAATTTTCTTAACAGCCACTAGATGGGATTCTTTTGGGTTAGCTTGGTACCTTGCACAAAGACATGTGGAGAATTGGATATCAGGACGACTAGCTGTCAGATACATGAGTGACCCAATCATGCCTCTTGTAGAAATGTAAATCTTACTTATGTTTTAGAGAGAGAAAGAGATAGAGAGATGGTGGATTACACACAATTCTAGAGAGAGAAAACAAATGTTTACTATGTGAAAAATGAATAACCACACACCCTCTCCATCAAAGGACAGGGTTTATATACCCAAGCCCTTGTCATGGGCTTGGGCTTACATTTGGGCCGACCTACACATGTTGTAGGCTAGGCTTTGGTTTGTTTGTTAAATAACGATGTCTAGACTACGAGCTACTACTTAGTATATTGTTGAAGTGACCGAATCTTCCTAAATACGTAAAAACGTATTTCTAACAATCTCCCCCTAAGGGAGGTCACTCCAAACAAGGGCGTTACCCTAGTTACAATAATAAAATAAACCTAGCATACTATGCTTGTCTTGAGCTCGTAGTCTTCGTCTTTCTTTTTCTTTTTCTTTTCTGGTGAACATGCTGATGTGATCTTTGATATCAATCTTGAGCATTAATCTCTTGCCTTGATCTCGTGCATCCATCACTTGTGATCTTCGCCTCTTCGTGACACCATGTCCCACATACTTATACCTTCGTAATTCTTGAAAGCTTCAGAGTTCGATACGGCGGAAGACTTAACTTTTAGGCTTTCTTGAATTAGATGAGATATTAAGTGCATAAAGTATAAGCATGCGAGGACGACTTCTTCTCGGATTCCGCAACGCCACCGTCTTCAAATGCAGCAACATAAGTAGACACGAACGAAATGGCTTTGAACATTTCATTCTAATTCGGTAGCATTTTACCTGCGGTCGGTGAAGACCGTTGGACGATATAAAATATCGTACTTGTGGCAGGTAGATTTAATTAAAAATCTCCTTGACAAGATTTCGCGGGTAAGGCCGTTCTCTTTACTCGACCGTCCAAAGCTGACTGCGAACGTAAAGAGTGAATCATTTGGATAAAATTATCCGCATGATTGAAGCCGTCAATTCTGATTCCTGGAACAAGTTTGATTCATTAAAGAATCGCACCATCGTTGCTTTCCAGTTGTCACGAGCTTGATTCATATTGAATCTTGCAAGTTACCTACCAAGTGTTGTTTGAGGTTAACACTAGAAGGATTTCCACTCATCACTGTGAACACTAAGGTATCACTCTGAGTGTTCTGGCAAGGTCACTAAGATACTGCATAGAGGCCTGGAACGTGTTTAAATTCAGTTAAGAATTAAACCACTGTTGCTTTCCAGTTATCACAAGTTTGATTCATAAAGAATCGTACAAGTCACCTACCATGAGCTTTTTGATGTTCGCTCAAGAAGGATTTCCATCTTCATTGTAAATACTTTCGTATTGCTTGGATGTTCAGGCAAGATCATGAAGATTTTACGTAGGACTCTTAAGATCTTTCTTACTTTTCACAGTGTGTGAAGAAGCAAGGAATTATGAAAGTGTGTCCTAATGAGATATTTGATGATCTCAAATGGCTCTAGACTCGATCGTGCACTTTGGATTTTAGTGATCGGAGGCTGGAGAGGAGTGCCACCTTTTCAATACCAATTTATTCGGAGTGAATAAATCAATAGATAATGTGTTGTCTCCGTGTGATTTAAACAAATATCTTTTAAGAGATATCTGAGTTAGCTGGGATGGGTTGTGCAATGCATCACTGGGTCCATGATGTCTGTCTTCAATATCGAGAATCATTAAAATGATCTCAATAGCATATGTGTTGACCCGGTTTATGCCTAAAGTTGTAAGGAGGGCTTCTTTCTTTACACCCTTTATCTTTACAATTCTTTTTCATTCTTCAACCCCTTCAATGCTTACCAATACGTCATAACTAGCACCTTGTTGTGATTGTTCCAGTGCTAACTTAAGTACTTGGTCGGCATTCAGCTACGTTCACAATCTTTCTCCAACTTTCCTAAGGACTACTATTTCTAGCTATGGAATGTCCTTGGGAAGATTCCTCCGGTTCTGGAAGAATCATAGGACTTAACCTATCCTACCATCCTTATGTCACCACAATCTTCATCGTCGTGAAATAAATGGGTTTGGGTAAGTATATGTCACCATGAAAATCCATTTTGATATGCAAATCCATTTTGCTCCCCCTTAACATATGCCACGATATTCGAAAACATTTCGCACATGTCGGGATGAGCCAACACATTAAGTCAAACCATTTGTGATAATATCCCATATTAAATCAAATTTTCTCCCCCATATTAAAAATATTAACCCAATCGATGTTTTTAATATCAATTGATTTAATGAAGTTTTAACAAAGGTTTTGGGAAGAAAAATACAAGTCCATTTTATCTTCATGATATCAAACGTATGAGATATGATACCGATTTGTAACATGATCACATATTCACCATATTAGAAAAGAATTGACAAGGTTGGACCTGATAGATGAGAACATCATATGATAAGATCAAATGGTTCTTGTCAGCATATGTTGGTCGCCTCGTCACGTCTGAAGTCATCTCTTGACACCACGTGTACGATTGGTATGGTTGTCTTGACACCAATTAGTGAGCTTGGCACGTTCGGCATCGAAGATTCTATATGCTTGACAATTGCTCCCCCTCAATTGTTGACCCGTGTTCTATTGAAAGAGCTGTAGTCGTCGGTTCAGTAGTCGCATCGTCGAGTATGTAGATACCAATTGTAGATTACTATGGTTGTAGAGATGATAGCTTCATAAAAACAAGACTTCTCTTGTTTTAACAAATAAATGCACTGACACGTACATAGATTTGTGTTAGACCAAGTTATAAAGTAAACTTGCTCCCTTACAAGGTTTTAAAGTAAACCTTGCCCGAGAAAATTAATTCCCGTTGTGAGCCAAAGCTTTCATAAGAAATACTTGACTTTAATGTGAAAACCGGGTTGCAGTCTGAAATAACTACAAGCCATTTAGGCATGTTTTATGAAATATTTACAACTTTTGTACGAACTCTATTTATGGCGTCGTGTCAATATTAATCAACATTTCTAAGGCCGTAAATATTATCGTACCAAAAGACATGCCTTTGTAAAATAAAGTAAAAATATTTTTGGATTTTTATGAATTTTTCAATTTTTATGGTTTTTATATGGTTTTATATTTTTGTATTTTGCTTTTGTGGATAAAAATATAAACAATATATACAGATGATCACCAAGGATACGGAGAATAGTTTACCATCACTATTCTTTCGCTTCATCTGCCAATTCCTTAAGAGTCTCAGGCGAGAAGGTTCTCATTCCTAGCTTGTCGGCCAAAAATTCAATTCGAGCGCGATCTAAAGCCTTCGTGAAAATATCCGCCAATTGGTACTCAGATCGGACAAAGTAAAGCTCGATCACTCCATTTTACACTTTCTCCTTGATGAAGTGGCAGCGAATGTCAATATGTTTCGACCGGGAGAATTGAACGTTGTTGCAGCATAAGGCAATAGCACTCTTGTTGTCACAGTACATCGGAATTTTGTTGAAACCTAGACCATAGTCGGTTAATTACGATCTCATCCAAAGAATTTGAGCACAGCAACCGGACATAGCTATGTATTCTGCTTCCATACTTGAAATTGCAGTGCTTTTCTGCCTTTTCGATGCCCAACTGATTAGTCGATCTCCTAGTAGTTGCAAAGTTCCACTCGTGTTACGCCTTGTATCTTGACAACCCGCGTGATCCGCATCTGCATATGCCATGAGTGCAATTGAAGAGTCCTTCGAATACCAAAGTCCCCGATTAATGGTTCCTTTAAGATATCGAAAGATCCGTTTCACAGTGGCTAAGTGTAACTCAGTAGGCCGAGTTTGATACAGAGCACACATACATATAGCAAACTGAAGATCAGGTCAACTAGCTGTGATATAAAGAAGATTACCGATCATTCCACGATAAAGTGTCGGATCAACGACAACTCCATGTGGATCTGCATCAAGCTTAGTTTTTTCCACCATTGGAGTATCCACGGGGTCGCAAGATTCCATCTTATATTTCTTAAGCGATTCAAGGGAATACTTGGATTGATTGATAAAGATTCCTCTGGGACTCTGAGATATCTGAAGACCTAAGAAGAATGATACATTGCCCATCATTGACATCTTAAACTTGGAAGACATGAGTGTCCCAAACTCATCCGATAAGGTTTGGGTCGAGGCTGCAAATATAATATCATCAACATATATTTGTACCATAATCATATCTTTACCTCGTTTCTGAATGAACAGCGTGGGATCCACCTTTCCTTTAGCGAAGCCTTGCGTAATGAGGAATTGTGACAATAGATCATACCATGCGCGAGGAGCTTGCTTCAACCCATAGAGAGCCTTCTTAAGCTTGTACACATGATTAGGATATTTAGGATTCACAAAACCATCCGGCTGTTGAACATAGACCTCTTCCTTGATTTCACCATTCAGAAATGCCGTCTTCACATCCATCTGATAGACGATCATATTCATGTGGGCTGCATAAGCGAGGAATAGTCTAATAGCTTCCAAACGGGCAACAGGTGCAAAGGATTCCAAAAATTTGATGCCCAATAATTGCTTGTATCCACGAGCTACTAGTAGAGCTTTGTTCTTCAATATTCCGCCTAACTCATCGAGTTTCACCTTGTAAACCCATTTCAAAGTGAGTAACTGCACTTGATCCGGGCATGGGACAAGTTCCCATACTTCAAGACGTATAAATTCATTAAGTACTTCTTGCATAGCTTCTATCCAACAGGATTGAGTAAAAGCTTGTTTCCATGTCTTAGGTTCAACTTTAGTGAGAAAAGCATCAAAGTGACAAAACATTGCGCTTTCTTGTAACTGACTTCGTGTGGATACCGGACAATTAGGGTAACCAATAATAGAATCTATAGGATGATTCTTTGTCCACTTGCTGTCATGTTCACGAATCCATGGATTGGAGTAAACTGTAGTAGGAGCTTCCTCTGAGGTGGACGACCCGACTTGATCAGGGTCGGGAATTGGTACACCAAAGAATGGAAGTTCATGCATTTGAGCGAATTCTAAATCGTGATCATCATCATCCTCTTCATCATCAATAGGCATGACATGGGTAGTTGAAACATGTGTTGGTTGAGAATTACTTATTGAGGGTATATCTTGACCAATTGTAGGTGCACACATATCAGATTGTGCTTCGGTTGCTGGTGTGACAACTTCGGTTACCGGAGCTATTACCTCAGGTTCTGGAGCAACAATACGTGGAGGAGTAAAGAATTCATCAAAGAACGGTTGAAACAACGTATCCCATTCATTCCTAGTAGGTGGTATAAATGATAATGAAGTAGGGTTGTTTGGGACAAGACCAGAACTAATATTACTGGGTCCCGTTTCATGAAGTGCGGCTTCAGAGCTGCTTTGCTCAGAAGCCATTGCTGTCAGCTCATCAAAATCAACATTCATAGTTTCAAGGATCTTGCGAGAGTTATGGTTGTAGATTCGGTATGCCTTCTTTGCGGGTGCGTAACCAATGAAAATACCAATATCAGCCTTTGGTTGAAGTTTTCCCAAATTGTCACCATCATTATTTGGATAGCAAAGAGAACCAAATACATGAAGATATGATAAATCTGGTACTTTTCCATGGAGAAGCTCATAAGATGTTTTACCATGGCGTTTACAAATTAGTGACCGGTTTTGGGTGTACACTGCGGTAGATACTGCTTCTGCCCATAAAAACAATGGAGCCTTTGCGTAAATTAACATCGTTCGAGCAGCTTCCATAAGTGTGCGATTTCGCCTTTCGACGACACCGTTTTGTTGTGGAGTGCGAGCAACGGATGTTTCATGAGAAATTCCAACTTCTTCATAATAATCACGCAAAATTTGATTCACAAATTCGGTTCCATTATCTGTACGAATGCGGCGGACAGTAGTGTTGAGACGCACTTGAATCATCTTGAGAAATCCGATGATGAATTTAGGTGCCTCATTTTTTTCTTTAAGAAATTTCACCCATGTAAACCGAGAGTAATCATCGACAATGACGAGGATGTACTTTTTGCCACTAAGACTTTCAACACGCATTGGCCCACAAAGATCCATATGCAAAAGATAAAGTTTCTCTTGGTTGGTGTCTTCAGTCTTGGGTTTGTATGACTTCTTAGTGCTCTTCCCCATTGTACACGCGGAACACAAATGATCCTTGTGAAATGATAGTTTAGGAAGACCACGAACAAGTTCGTTTTTCGCCAAGTGATCAATAGCATCAAAGTTAAGATGAGATAACCGTCGATGCCATAACCATGACTTAGTCTTCGATGCTTTGGAGAGAAGACATACGGGAGAAGCGGCCATCATGTCTTGTAGAGAAAAAGTATACAAATTATTTCCTCGAGTACCTTTCAATAAATCAACCCCTTCCAAATTACGAATGAAGCAGGTATGCTCTCGAAAAGCAACTTCTAGGTTTGCATCACAAAATTGTCCCACAGAAAATAAGTTGTGACCGAGACCTTCCACATAATACACTCTTGAAATTATAACATTCCCAATATGATATTCACCATAACCCATTATCTTTGCAATATGATCATTTCCAAATCTAACCGTACCAAGAAACTTGCTGACGAAATTTCTGAGCTGAGAGCGATCTCCGGTCATATGCTTGGAGCAACCAGAGTCCAAATACCAGAGAACAATTTGGACCACCTGTTTTCAACAACAACAGTAGACAATGCATTGGAAACTATTGGTTCCGGAGTGTTAGCAGATACAGATAAAATATTATCAGAATTGCTAACATGTTTGTGACCCTTAGATTTCATGCGTTTTCTAATGTGAGTTTTAGCACTAACAGGTTTTACTGTTCCAACTTTCTTAGGTTTTGGATTATTCGCGGCACTACAGTGGGAGTAGACCTATTTAAAGGGCACTTAGTTCCTACGGTAGTGTTGGTGTTCCTAGTTAAAGGACACGCTTGTGTTTTGGTAGCCTTGGTACTCCTAGTTAAAGGGCACGCTTTCTTCACTTTAGTGGGAGTGATCCTAGTTAAAGGGCACGCATTTCCTACTATAGTGAAAGTTCTACCAGTAGGGCGCCACAACCAACCAACTTGGGTTAACACTTTCCCAGTCGGTTTCCATTCTAATCTAGTTTTCCGGGCATGCATCTCATTCACATGGTCAATAAGGCAAGAATCATGACGACTAGAAAACATACATTCATTGCGATTCCAACATTTCAAATTAGAATTCACAGTAGGCTTAGAACGCTGCATAACCGCAGAGCCTTTAGGTTTAGCTACATGATTCTTTTTATTCAAAACAGAAATAACATTCCTAGGATGGGCTTCTACTTTCTTCTTCACTTGACTACTAGATGGGGACAAGATCCTATCATTCTTCTCATTTCTTTTAAGCTTAGATCTTTGAGCCAGTAGTGGTGCTTACTCTTGTAGAAGGCAACACGTGAATATTAGAAGCTAGTTTTGATTCCGCCTTATCTTTAGTGACCAATGTTTGAGAAGGTTTAGTCCTAGGGCCCTTATTAAATAGTGTGACGGCTATAAGGTTTCTTCTGATTGCACTAGAGGACGATGCTGAGACAGTGGCTGCGTTATCCACAACATTCTTACCTTTTAGAGTACGAAGTGTTTCCTTTAACTCAGCCAAGACAGATTCTTATCACAAATTTGTTCCCTCAAATCAGATATTTCCATCGACTTTCGATTCAGTTGTTCAACACATGCGGGCTTTCCTGAATCAAAGAGTCGTGTATTTTTCTGTTTTATGTTATCAACTTTGGACAAAATCTTGGTAACTCGATTATCTAGATCCAGTTTAAAATTCTCAGCGGCCTCAAGTACGTTCACACAGTTAAGCTCCTTAGATTTCTCTATTTCTATCGATAAAAATTTAGCAACGTTGTCACTTGGCTGACGCTGTTTTGATTGTAAATTCAATTGAAAATTCTTTTCAAAGTTTGCATCATCGATATTAACACCTTCGAATGACGTCTCAAATATTTCTTGAATAAATTGTTGCTTGCATTCAAGCGAAATACAATGTGTTTGAATCTCATCAAAACGTTTTGAAAGCGAAGAATATGAATTTTGAAGCTTTAAAAATTCAGCGTCAGATTCGTGACAAGTACTATCTACCACAGTATCCACAGATTCAACATTATGCACAATATAATCATCATCAACACTTTTATTCACACAGACGGAAACTATATCATGAGACATCACTTGCTTCAGAAGCTGATCATTTTGGCGTGAAACCCGTTCTATTTCAAGTAAACTATTTTCATAAGCATCTTCCATTTCATTGAAAACACGTCTAACTTCTTCTATTTCCAAAATCAAATCTTGATCAAGATTACTAAGACAAGCTTTAGACAATTGATCTTTGTTATGCTGATCATAATCAATCGTATGGAGTTTTGAAAGCATTTTAGAATGAGTTTCATCCGCAAGTGACTGTGTCTCCTCAGAACTACGAAAAAAAGGTGCTTCTTTCGATTTGCCAATTAGGGTCATATCATAAAGACACGGAATATATTCCTGAGCTTGTTTTGCATAACCGGGATTAGTGGTAAATCTCGAAGATGCTTATGTTCGAGTTCTTTAAATGATTTAGTTAAGAGATGAACCTTTTCTGTGGAAGCGTATTGTTTTAAAAGCTGTTGTTCTTTGAATTTAAGAAGTTTGGTAACATTAATTTCCGATTCAAACTTTTTAGACTCGAGAGTTTCGAAATCTATTTTAAGTTTCTGAAAATCATTGACAACCGACTCTTTTTCTTTTAATTCATTGGAAAGATTAGCTTTTAATGATTCTATTTCTTTCAAGTGTTCAATCTTTTCAAAACAAAATTGGTCAAATTCAGAACATGTTATTTTCTCTGCTTGAGGGACCATTTCAAAAGCTTTGACCTTTTCTTTATGCAACGCAAGCTCAACAGTTAGGGTGGAATTGGTATCGACGGATTGTCTGAGGGCCATATGCATTTGATCAATAATATGTTTAGGTACCATGACCAAATCATGTTGAGCATAAGATTCCATACCCGTCGTAGCATTTGGTTGAGGTTCACTAAAATGTGTAGGATTGGGTACCACATCATTTGAGTTACTAGTTCCCGAATGCTGTTCGAGGTTGTCATTTTCATGCCCAACTTGATGTTGGTGATCACCAATATTATTAGATGTGGTTGGTACCTCACTGACGACATCAGAACTGTAGTAAGAGAGATTAGCAACGAGAGAAGCTTGGGCAGAGTGAATGTCATCACAATCGGAATCATAAGCGTCAAGATCATCTGCTTGATAAGCTGCATTAGAAGTAGAAACGACTGCAATGCCTTCAGTATCTGCTGCCCCTGGGTCTGCAAGAAATGCTAACTCCTCTGAATCCAAAATCATCCCCTTAGACTGAGCATCAACCAAATACATCTTCTCACGAAACCATGCATCATCCCTTCTCCTTTTCGGCTGAGTGCATTGCCTAGCCATATGACCTTGTCCTCGGCAATTGTAGCAAGTCACAACCTTTTGAGGACCAATGGGACTTCCATTTCCACTAGCTTGAGAATTCACAGCTTGATTGTTCCCAGTCCTTGTAGGAGGTCTATATGAATTTTGCCTTTCCTGAATATGTTGCACCGTCACTTGACCATCTTGAACAGTGGCTTGTTGTCGAGGATTTGATGAGGTGCGGAGCTGATTGTTTGTTGGTGGAAATCCTCTAGTCGCAACAAGTTTTGACAAGTAGGCAGTGAGATGGTTTAGAACATCAGCTGGCGTATCATTTGGAGTAAAGACCGGTACTTGGATTGGTGGAAGTTCATTAGAGTAGAAAGCTTGTGCTAGTTGTGCTTCTATTGGAAAATATCATTGCTGAGGAGTATAGCCCACTGGAGAGGTGTTGGCTTGTGATGGTGATGTTTGATATGTTGGTTGCTGTGGAAAAGATTGTTGATGAACACTATGTTGAAATGCTTGCTGTGGCATCATTGGTGGTTGATAAGATGGTTGTTGTGGTTGTTGATAGGTGTGTGGTGGTGGCTGCTGCAAGTATGATGGTTGTTGATAAGTATAAGCCATGTTTTGTTGAGAAGCATACATGGCAAGTGGATCATGAACTTGAGGTTTAGACAACCGAGCCTCAATGACATGGCATTCGTGTTGTTGAAGAAAAGCTTGAAGTTGATCATTGGTGTTATGCAAGTCCTTAGCCAATTTAACATCCTTCACGTATGTTTTCCATTCTGAAGGAAGAGTGTTCAAATACTTGGTGTTCAATTGAAAGGCAGGAATTGCCATGCCATAGATATTTAGCTCATTCAACAATAGGGTAAATCTCAGATAGTAGTCATTGAGAGTCTCCCCTGGCACATAGGCAAACTTATCAAAAGTATCATAAAGCTTACACTCTCGTTCTTGTTTAGTTGACGAGGTGCCTTGCATTAAAACCCGAATTATATCCCATAACTCTTTGGAAACTTTATGTTTGCTGACGAGTTTGTAGACATCTGGAGGAAGGGCTTGGAGAATGATGTTTGTAGCATACTTATCACATTTATCTTGAATCTTCATATCTCCAGTCAATTCACCCGTTGTGCGAGGACGAGTAGTTGTACCTTCCGTCACTGTACCATAATCTAATGGTCCATTGAGCACCGATGCCCAAATAAGATGTCCATTCTCCTTGTTCAACATATAAAGTTCCATTCGGGAAGTCCAATCCTCGTACATAGACTTCTCCAACATTGGTGGACGATTATCCGTACCCGATAGGATGGACTTACCCGTAAGAGATGTGTACTCCATTTCAATAAGTTAAGATTTACAAAGTTGATCAAACAATGAAATAAGGTTAAGTGTTTTTGGATAGTCGGAATGTTGATTTCTGTCGGAATACTCTTTTCTGTCGGAATGTTGCTGGTATCGGAATGGCTAGATCGGAATGTCCAGATCGGAATGTCACTATCGGAAAGTCCAAATCGGAATGCCACACTATCTGAATGTCCAGATCGGAATGTCACTATCGGAATGTCCAGGTCGGAATGTCACTATCGGAATGTCACTATCGGAATGTCCAGATCGGAATGTCACTGTCGGAATGTCCAGATCGGAATGCCACTATCGGAATGTCCAGATCGGAATGCCACTATCGGAATGTCCAGATCGGAATGTTGTTAAAATAAAATGGACAGAGTGACGTCACAAGAATCCTTAAAGCCGTCGGAATCCCAGATCGCAATGTCAGATCGGAATGTCACGTCGGAATAAGGTGTTTAAATCCAATGATCACAAAGTGGAACCAATAGGTTATTGCGATCAAACCACCCTCATGTTGTACTTTCCGATGGAAACCTTGCAAGAATTTCGGAATGGTGAGAAACAAGAAATTTTGCAACTTTCGATCCAAAAAACTTGAGTTTTAGCCAAAAACCAAGATACCCAAGATACTACGACACGATTAAAGACTGTATTCGAATTTAGAACACAAACAAACACGAAAAAAATTTGATGATTCGGCAAAGAAAACTCAAAAACCTACGATATGCTTAAGAAAGCATACACAACACG
The DNA here is from genome assembly GCA_025667525.1 of Glebionis coronaria. Classification (NCBI taxonomy): domain Eukaryota; kingdom Viridiplantae; phylum Streptophyta; class Magnoliopsida; order Asterales; family Asteraceae; genus Glebionis; species Glebionis coronaria. Next base: position 247,666,178 of record CM046874.1, read on the forward strand.
AAAACCAACCTATATTTCATCCCAAGCTCTCTGATACCATTTGTAGAAATGTAAATCTTGCTTATGTTTTAGAGAGAGAAAGACATAGAGAGATGGTGGATTACACATAATTCTAGAGAGAGAAAACAAATGTTTACTATGTGAAAAATGAATAACCACACACCCTCTCCATCAAAGGAGATGATTTATATACCGAAGCCCTTGTCATGGGCTTGGGCTTACATTTGGGCCGACCTACACATGTTGTAGGCTAGGCTTTGGTTTGTTTGTTAAATAACGATGTCTAGACTACGAGCTACTACTTAGTATATTGTTGAAGTGACCGAATCTTCCTAAATACGTAAAAACGTATTTCTAACACCTCTATATGAAGTCTCATTAATAGAGACCCCTGACTCATCAGGACCCAAGTTGTTGGGTGGAAGCATGGGGCATTTCACTGATGCACAATCAGCTAAGTCATATTTTTTAAGTAAATCCTTAACATACTTTTCTTGACAAATTGAAATTCCCTTAGGACATTGTTTAATTTGAAAACCCAAAAAGTAAGTTAATTCACCCATCATACTCATCTCATATTTCTTGGTCATTAATTTAGCAAATCGTTTACTAAGATTAACATTTGTTGACCCAAAGATGATATCATCCACATAAATCTGCACAATGATGAAATCAATCTTATCCTTGAAGGTAAAGAGTGTTTTATCAATAGAACCCTTGACAAATTTGTTTTCAGTTAAGAAATTAGAAAGAGTTTCATACCATGCTCTTGGAGCTTGTTTCAGCCCATACATGGCTTTGTGTAATCTGTACACATGATTTGGAAACTCGTTGTTCTCAAATCCTTCAGGTTGTTCAACATACACTTCCTCAGCCAAATCTCTATTGAGTAATGCACTCTTAACATCCATCTGATACACAGTGAAGTTCATATAAGCAGCATAAGCCAGAAAGATTCTGATGGCTTCAAGTCTTGCAACAGGAGCAAATGTTTCATCATAATCAATTCCTTCAGTCTGAGTATACCCCTGTACCACCAGCCTGGCCTTGTTTCTGATGATGTTTCCAATTTCATCCATCTTATTTCTATAGATCCATCTAGTGCCTGTGATATTCTTTCCAGGTGGAGCTGGCACTAGTGTCCATACTTTGTTCCTTTTAAACTGATTGATTTCTTCCTACATAGCAGCTACCCACCTATCTTCTACAAGAGCCTCAGCTACTCTCTTAGGTTCAATTTGAGAGAGAAATTCAGCAAAGAGACATTCATTAGCTGATGCAGATTCTGAGTCATGAATTCGCTGTCTAGTGGTAACCCCTGCATTAGGTTCCCCAATAATGTTGACAAGAAGAATGTGTTGATCTCTTGACCACTTATTTTGAGGAGCTGGGGACTAAATGACAGGAACACTTGGGGACAGTTGGTACTATTTGAGTTTCATCCTGCTGACTAGGAGGGCTTTCTTCAAAGACTACTTCAGTGTCAGAGGCTACTTCAGCCATATCAAGAGGTACAAGTTCATTATCAGCAGGAGATTCTTTAGGGATTTGAAGAATTGGTGAGTCATCAATAGCAGTAGAAGAAGAAGGACTACCAGAGGTCTGTGGTTCTTCTTCATCAAGCTCCTGAGAGGTAGGAACTTCTATGTTGTGAGTAGACAGAGGGTCAAAGGCATGAACATAAGGAGTGAGAGTGTTGGAGTGATGATGGTGATGACTGGCAGGTCTAGGTTTGGAGAATTCATCACTTGGGAAAGACACATTTTCATTAAAATCAATTTCATCACCCTTTGTTCCAGTTCTCTGTATGACATCATCATCTTCATTGAATCTGACATGAAAGGTTTCTTCTACTTCTTGTCTTCTGATGTTGAATACTCTGAAGGCTTTGGCTGTTGGAGAGTATCCCAAGAAGAAACCATCATCAGCTTTTTCATCAAATTTTCCAAGTTTATCCCTGTAGTTGTAAATGAACACAGGGCATCTAAAAACATGAAAATAGCTGACATCTGGAGATCTGTTTCTGAAAACTTCATAGGAAGTTTTACCATGTCTTTTGACAATGATTGATCTGTTTTGTGTGTAGCAGGCAGTGTGAACAGCTTCTCCCCAAAATTGCTTTGGTAAGGCTGCACGATTCAACATGGTTCTGGCTGCTTCAATCAAAGTCCTGTTTCTTCTTTCAGCCACACCATTTTGTTCAGGGGTGCCAGCTGAATAGAATTTTTGCGAAATACCTTTTTCATCACAGAAAGATTCAAGTTGATGATTCTTGAATTCAGTACCATTATCACTTCTTAGAGCTTTGACTTTAACATCATTCATATTTTCAACCTGTCTGATGAAGGACATGATGGTATCAGCTGCATCACTTTTCCTTCTGAGGAAGAACACCTATGTGTATCTTGAAAAATCATCAACTATGACCAAGATGTATTTGTTATGATTAATGGTCTGAGGTTTGACAGGCCCAAACAAATCCATGTGAAGGAGATGTAAGAAGTTGTCAATAGAGAATGATTGCCTAGTCTTGAATGAAGACCTGTGATGCTTTCGCTTAACACAGGCAGAACAAGTCTTGTCTTTAGCAAACATCACAGAAGGTAGACCAGCAACCAGGTTTTGTGTGGCTATCTTGTTGATGTTCTTGAAGTTGAGATGAGACAGTCTTTTGTGCCACAGCCAATTGACACTTTCAGAGGCTTTAGCAAGAAAACAATTTGAGCTGTCTTCAGAGCAAACATCCATGTTGATGACATAAACCTCTCTACTTCTAGGTGCAATAAGCACAACATCATTGTTTTTGTTGAATATGGTTCCCTGAGTCTTAGTAAACAAAACCTTATAGTCAGCATCACACAATTGGTTGATGCTAATAAGATTGTGTTTAAGACCATTCACATATGCAACCCTTGTAAACGTTATCCCATTGCAGTTCACTGAGCCGTATCCCTCTGTGTCACCTGAAGAATTATCTCCAGACACCACTTTAGGACCTGGCTCCCTTGAGTATCTGTGCAGGTATTGTTGAATCCCTGTCATGTATCTAGAACAGCCACTGTCTAGATACCATACCGATTCCTTGAGATGTTTATGCACAGATACATAGAAACAAGTTAGTTCCTAAGGTGAACCCACTTTCTAGTGGGTTCCCCGGATTGCTGATTAGCAATTCTTGTGTTCCTGTAGAACTTTTGGCGATAGGAGGGACAATTAGCTGTCTTATGGGTAAAACTTCCACAGATATCACAACTTGGGAAGTCACCACACTCGTCTGAGTGATGGTCTGTGAATCCACAGAATTTACATGGAGGATAAGGTCTGTAGTTTCCTTGTTGTCTTTTTGAACCCTGTTGTCTATCCCTAGAGGGTGTCTGAGCTCTCTTAACTGCCATATGTCTATCATGATCTAAGTTCAAGTGGTGAGAGTTCTTACAGATATTGCAATAAGGTTTGACTAACCTTTCCCCCTTGGGTTCACCTAGGACAGACTTAGGTTCACGAGAAGTAGAGCATTCAGCAGAAGGCTTAATGTGTTGTTTTAAGAGTTCTACTTCTTTCATTAGAGACAACAGACGTTCTTCAGTGGAAGGGTCAACCTTGTTCACAGCTTTAGTTGAGACAGGCTTAAAAGCAACTTGCTTACCAGATTGTTTAGCAGGTACATTAAATATTTTAGCTGGTGGTTTCTCAACATCTGTTTTAAGTTCACCCTTAGCAGCTCGTGAGGAACTGCTGGGTTCAACTCCAGAGAGTTTGGGCAAAGGTGGTAATTCAGCCACATCTTTAGAGACATGGTCATCAGTCGAAATGGGATCTGACATATGAATAGTCTCTGTAGATTTGAAAACAATCTCTTTGGGTTTGGTGAGAATTTTCAGCTTATTTTTCTTAGCAGATACATCCCTTTTAATGTCAGCAGGCAGCTCATCTTAAGCAATTGATCTATAGTGAACCTACTACACAGCCATTTTTCAATAACCTTGTTTAATTCAGACACTTGATCATTTAAGGCAATGTTTTTAAAGGTTAACCTAGTGACTTCATTTTGAAGGGATATTTTCTCTAAATTAACCCGTCTGAGAGTTTCACATTCAGATTTAGCATTTAGCAGTTCAGTTTTAACAGAGTGAAACTTATCAAGAAGGTTCTTTCTTTGTTCCTCAACAAAGTGTAAATCAACAATGGTGTAGTCAAGGACATGTTTGCGTTCATCACTATCAGACATAGATAAAAGCCTGTGTACCTTTTTCATTGTGATGTCAACCCATTGTCCTGATCTTGCATCACTTTTTCCAACAGCTGGTTCATCCTCAGCTATAGCCTGAAAGCCGTGAGTCAAGTAGTATCTTCCTCATCTGAAGTCAGTGACTCATCATTCCAATCATAAGCTTCAGCTACCAACCCTTTCTCTGTCTTTTTATCTCCTCCCTTCTTCTTAGACAGAGCCTCAAGCTTCAAATTCATCTGTTCTAACTCAGCTTTAAGTGCCTTGTACTTGTTTTTGTAATCCTTCTTCTCATTGTCTGATGAGTTGGATTGGTGAGATGAGTTATTGTGTTGTTGTTTGAACTTGTAAGGTTTGGTGGAAGATGATGGGTAGGAAGGTGAGGACATCTTAGTGGAAGGACAATCTTTTTGGAAGTGTCTAAGCTTTCCACAGGCAAAGCAAGTTTCTTTTGATCTGTCAGTTTGTTTACTAGTTGATCCTATTCTCCCTGATCTTTTGAAGAATCTTCTTTGATTGGCTAGCAAGGCTCTTTCATGAAACTCTACATTAAGGTTTGTTAAGAACTCTTGGCTGCTGCGGGTGTCTTCTTCAACATCAGAGTCGCTGTCATGAGGATGTGGTGCAGAGATCAAGGATTTGGAAGATGCTCCTTGAACTACAAATCTTTCAGTCTCTGACTTGTATATAGTATCAATCAGCCCTTCTTCATAATTATACTTTCCATAAAGCTGAGCTAAGGTGTCATTCTTGATTGAGTTATTTGCTCTCTAAGTCTAATTCATACTCAGCCACTTTCTTGGAAGGCTGTTGACAAATGTGGCATTAATCTCAGCTTGACCAATAGTGACATCATTCATAGCTAGGTCATTGAGAAGAATCTTCAGCCTTGTATAGGTTTGTTGAACCTTTTCACCTTCAAGTGACTTGAAAGCATTGAACTGAAGTCTGAGTGCCTGAATCTTTGTTTCTCTGGTTTCAGAAGGTCCTTCATGGCTAAGGATGAGGTCTGTCCACATTTGCTTGGCTGTGGGACACTGAATGACAGACTTCATGATGTGTTTGGGAAGACAGGATATGATGATGCTTTTGAGACGTTTATCTTGGTTTGCCAATTTTCTATCAGCTCGAGTCCATTGTTTGAGAGGTTTGGGAAGAGGGTTTTCTTCAGTGGAGGTAAGCGCCATGGGAACATAAGGACCATTTTCTAAAATTTCTAGAAGAAATGGTTCAAGTCCATCGAGATACACAAGAAATTGACTCTTCCAACTAGCAAAATCTTCTTCATCAAAGACTGGTACACTTGTGACATGTGATCCACCTCTTGAGTCAAGAAGTTGGGGTAGATCATCGTCATTAGGAGGAGGGGTGAGTCTTGGTGAAGATGGTGATGCATTGTTATTGTTACCAGAAGGTGAATGTGGTGGGTTAGAAGTTTCTGGCATGGTGGATCTTGATTATAAAACTGAGAACGATGTTTCTTGAAGGTTTTAATATCAAACACCGCTCTGATACCAATTGAAAGTCCCTAATCAATGCTAGAAACACTAAACTTAACTAATCAACACAAGTTATTACTTTTCAAACGTAATCTTATTATTGTATAATAAAGAATTACAAGTGTTATGGATAACACCGTTTGATGACAATGTGTTGTGCACACTTTGAACAACTATAAACCCTAACTTATGAATACAGTCGCAGCTGTTTGATTCAATAAGTTCTAAGCATTAATGTTATGAATATTCTCAAAGAGTTAAACATTAATGCTGGGATACACATCCTATTTATAGTGATACGAGGTTGACCTAAGTAGTACTTGATGGTGACTACACAAGACATTCACTTTTCAGACATCAGTCACATGATGCTCTTCTATTCTTGGTAGTCTTCCATAATGCTTTAAGGAAACAGATCTTCAAACAGTTTCCTTTTACATCATTGTCTCGAACACACAAATGGCATGTCCAAAGTGTGCTGAGTGTTAACAGGGTATTGCCACCCCTGTTAACCCTCAACCCCTCAGAGTCCCTAATACATCTTGGCTGTTATCCATCACAGCCAAAGAGTATGTCTTCAAGTAATCTTTGACTTCCTTGACAATGTCTCTGACATGGACTCCTCTGAGGTTGCTTACAGAGACTCAGATCTCTGTGAGTCTTGCGATACTTGCCTGTCTCCTAGGCACAGGCAAGTGACTATCTAACAGCTTACTTTGTGTTTAAATCTATGATCAGGGAATCTAACAAACTTAGATTCCCAACATTTGGTCTTTGACTTTGTCTTTGTCTCTTTCTTGGACTTTTCTTCAAAGTTTGACCGTGAAATCCCGTGTTTTCTTTCCTTTTGATATCTTGTACCTATTTAACACAAAAAGACAAAACCACGCGTAATTCCAACTTTTACGATATTAAACACATGATTAGGTCTTGTTTTTCCTTGATTTTAGTGGCAAAAGGATAAGTGTTTACACACTTATTAAATCCCCTACACTTGACCATTGCAATGACCCCATGCAATGCATAATTTTAAAGCATAAAATTACATTTTTCTCATTATTAACCCATCTTGGCATTTATTAAGATATACTATAATTACTACGATGAAAAGATAAAAACTTTTAAAGGAGACAAAATTTATAACAATTTATTAATTTGGAAATTATTCGATGGAAGAAACTTGTAAAGAAATCTAAGACTTAAATTAGGGCTTTGGTGTCATGAATATTAATCACCCTCAAGTTTCACGTTCCCCATACCAAGATTAAAAACGAGATCATTGTTTACCATAAGTTCTTAGGTTAAAACCACTTATGTAAGACAATCGTGTAATACTCTTTCTCCAATTCCTACGTTGTATCTCTAGCTTTTAAGGATTGTCATTCACCCGTAGGCTCATTTGACTTATTTGATAATTATTAGTGCAAAAATGAAGGCAAAACGGTGCAAACCCGACACTCAAAACCTAACCTCGTCCTAAAAAACGTTGTCACTAAAGTAAGCCCACATCAAGGATGATTTAACACGATTTGGGGAATAAATTCCCGGACCCAAAATTTGGCCAATAGTACTACTTATTAATTATTCCTCCAAAGTCATGTTGACTTTATGTGGAGTTGAGCAAGTTCACATCATATACTCTTAGGCTCTTTAAGATGTAAAAATTCTCCTCGTCTATTGTCCACACCCTAAGGCTCCTTGAACGATAAACGAGGGAATTGATTTTTGATCAATTTTTATTCAACACTTACCATGCCATACACCCTAAGGCTCTAATGACAAGGTTCGTGCTACATGCCTCACACCCTAAGGCTCCTAGAGGTCATGTTTTAATCTTATTCTTTCTTTATTTATGATATATATAGTAGGCCAAATTCCGCGGTCCCATGGTCTGAATACCTACTACTTAGTGGTTATGAGCCACCTTAGTCGGAAGTCCACAACGCTCTCACCCTCAATGTGTTCATGCTTTAATTACAAGGAGATAAAATATTTGGCTAAGAGTTAAGATATCGAATCTACACCACAAAAATCCTCATTTATTAAGCAATTAAATATACAAGCGGGAAGAAAGAGCCACAAAAACTCATATAAGCAAAAATTAACCCTTAAACTTATTATCAACTCTATCATCTCTCGTTCTCCATAATTTAAAATCTCAAAGAATGAGACTCGTGGATGCTTAGCCTAATAAACCAATTAAGGTCCATATGGTTAAGGATACTAGCTAGAGTAAACTTGGATAAGTAAACTCGGGTTGAGTCAAAATATTCACGACGGGCCTAATATATCAAAGACATCTAAACTTGTTAAAACCATTTTATTCTTTTATTTATTTTTGACTTTATTCTTTAAATGGAAAATATAAATACGATGCGATGACAAAAAGGAAAGAAAATAAATGGAAATACTATTAGGCCAAAATAGATCAAAATTTTGAAAAACGTTGAAATTTTTTAAATTTCCCGGTTAAATGGGGTCAAATTTATGGTAAAGCCCACTAAAATTCGATAGAAGTCCCCCTACACTTAATATAAACATTGCCCTCAATGTTTAAGCATGTGGGAGAATAAACTCCCCTACACTTAGGACATGTACGTTGTTTAAATCGAGCTAAGGAAGGGACAACTAAAGTGATTACATTTATTTGTCTTATTTATATACATGTATGAATCACAATAGTTTTGAGAGAACCGGGTACAGGGGAAACACGGGATCATGGGTCGCGTCAAAAATACCAAAAGTGGATCATTAAAGCACATGTCCCTGCACAACATCACAACACAAAAACAACCTACTTGGCTCCCCCTACACTTATTGGTGGAAATGGGTGAAGGTGAAAAAGGATGGAAAAGGTAAAAATCTACCCTAGTTATACGATGATAGATTTATTTATCACGAGTCTCTAGCTCGACTCGATTTCCCGAATTAATTCAAGGGAAATGTGGAGAGGGATGGAATCATCTCATGAGAGATGTCCTCTCCAAAGTACAACTTAACCCGTTGGCCATTCACCTTAAAGTTGGGCCCATTTGGTTGGGATAACTCAATGGTGCCATAAGGGAAGATTTGGGCCACGGTGAATGGACCGGACCAACGGCTCTTAAGTTTACCCGAAAAGATTTTCAACCGAGAGTTAAAGAGTAAAACTTGATCACCAACGTGGAACTCTTGGTTCTTAATCTTGGAATCATGAATGAGCTTAGTCTTCTCCTTGCAGATTAATGAATTTTCATAAGCCTCATTCCTAAGTTCATTGAGTTCATTGAGTTGGATTTTCCTATGATCACCGGCTTTGTTTATGTAAAAATTAGCCCATTTCAAGGCCCAATAAGCCTTATGCTCCAACTCAATGGAGAGGTGGCATGTCTTTCCGTACACAAGGCGATAAGGAGTACAACCTATAGGTGTCTTATAAGCGGTACGGAAAGCCCACAAAGCATCATCTAATTTATCGGCCCATGAGGCACGATGCTCTCCCACGGTTCGCTCTAAGATTCGCTTTAGACCACGGTTGGAAACCTCGGCTTGACCATTAGTTTGTGGATGATACGCGGTGGAAAGTCGGTGGTTGACACCATACATAGCCATGACTCGTGCAAACTAGTCATTGCAAAAATGAGTCCCGCGATCACTAATACTAGCATGAGGCACACCGAATCGAGCAAACAATTGTTTCAAGAAGTTCACAACCACCCTCGCATCGTTAGTAGGTAAAGTCTTTGCTTCAACATATTTTGATATGTAGTTAGTGGCTACGAGGATGTACTTGTTCCCTTTGGATGATGGAAATGACCTCATAAAGTCGATGCCCCATACGTCAAAGATTTCACACTCTTGGATGAAATTTGGAGGCATCTCATCTTTATGTGTGATCTTGCCTTGTATTTGGCAAGCATCACAATGCTTAACCATTTCATGAGCGTCATGATAAATGGTGGGCCAATAGAATCTGGAGTCGAAAACTTTTTTAGCGGTGTAATTATGACCAAAGTGACCACCGATGGGTCCTTTGTGGCAAGCTTCAAGGATTTGTAAAGCCGCCGGCCCATAAACACATCTACGAATGATTAAGTCCGCACATTTCTTGAAAAGATAAGGGTCGTCCTAATAGTACGTTTTGACGTCTTTAAAGAATTTTTTCTTTTGTTGAGACGTTAACCCTTCGATAAGAACACCACCCGCCAAATAGTTTGCAATGTCCGCAAACCATGGGGTACCATCAATATTGGAATTAATAGACATTAAGGTCTCAAGGGGAAAAGATTCATTAATCTCTTGATTTGGAAGTTCCCCTTGATAAGGATCCTCAAGTCTACTAAGATGATCCGCGGGTAGGTTTTCCGCTCCCTTTTTATGACGAATTTTGATTTTAAATTCTTGTAGGAGCAAAACCCAACGAAGGAGTCTCGGTTTAGCATCTTGCTTGGTCAACAAGTATTTCAAGGCGGAATGGTCGGTGTAAACGATGGTGGTTAAAAGCACAAGATAGGGGCAGAATTTCTCAAAAGCATACACTACGGCTAAAAGCTCTTTTTCGGTAGTGGTATAATGCAATTGAGCCCCCGTCATTGTCTTATTAGCATAATGAATGGGTTGGAAATGTTTGTTAACTCGTTGACCTAAAACCTCTCCTACCGTGAAATCACTAGCATCGCACATGAGCTCGAAAGGTAACTCTCAATTTGGAGAGACTAAGACCGGTGCCTTAGTTAATTTACCTTTAAGAAGTTCGAAAGAGTCGAGACATTCTTGAGAGAAAATGAAAGGAGCATCCTTTTCTAAAAGATGAGTCATTGGACGAGCTATTTTCGAGACATCTTGAATGAAACGTCGATAAAATCCCGCATGGCCTAAAAAACTTCTAACTCCTTTGACGGTGGTAGGTGGAGGTAACTTAGCAATGACGTCAACTTTAGCATGGTCGACTTCGATACCGGCTATGGAAATTTTATGACCGAGGACGATGCCTTCTTTTACCATGAAATGGCATTTTTCCCAATTAAGAACGAGACGAGTGTCTTCACACCGTTTAATCATACGTTCTAAATTAGCAAGGCAAGAAGAGAAAGAATCACCATAGACCGAGAAATCTTCCATAAAGACTTCCATAGTTTCTTCAACCATGTCATGAAATATTGCCATCATACACCTTTGGAAAGTCCTGGGAGCATTGCATAAGCCGAAAGGTATTCTTTTGTAAGCAAATTTTCCATAAGGACAAGTGAATGTGGTTTTCTCTTGGTCTTTTGGATCGATAGGGATTTGAAAATACCCAGAAAAACCATCTAAGAAGCAATAGAAATCATTACCCGCTAAACGCTCAAGCATTTGATCCATGAAAGGAAGAGGGAAATGATCCTTACGAGTGGCATCATTGAGTTTACGATAATCTATGCAAACTCACCAACCCTTTACGAGTCGAGTAGGAATCAACTCGTTGTTTTCATTGGGAACAACGGTGATTCCGCCTTTCTTAGGCACACAATGGACGGGACTAACCCATGGCGAATCCGAGATAGGGTAAATCATTCCGCGATCTAGAAGTTTGATAACTTCTTTCTTAATGACTTCATGAATTTTTGGATTAACCCTTCTTTGATTTTGGATTGCGGGTTTAAATTCATCTTCCATGAGAATTTTATGAGTGCAAAAATTAGGATCAATTCTGCGAATGTCGGAGATTTTCCAAGCAATTGCTTTCTTATGATTCTTAAGCACATCGATAAGTCGAGATTTTTCATCTTCTTTTAAGTCCTTAGCAATAATGACGGGTAACTTATTATCCTCTTCTAAGAAAACGTACTCTAAATGAGACGGTAAATCCTTAAGCTCTAAATCCGGTGGATTGTCGGTGAAAGGCTTAGTCAAATTTGGATCATCGTTTGTAACTTCCTTAGGAGTAGGTGGAGAAATATGGTCCTCATTCAGAAGTTCTCAATGGTACAAATGTATTCTTCCCAATGGGAGAATCGTCATATTTTAAATCCACATCCCCTAAACTCGCTTCAAATTCTTGTAAAAGAAAGTCACTTTCTCCAAATGGAGTCAATGAAGGAGCAATAGAAGCTACGGTCTCAACATGAGGTAAAAGAGAAATCCCGCTCTTACAAGCCTCATGAAAATGTTCTTCACATGCTTCGTCAAGCACATCGATGTAATTCACGAATTCGGGCTTACCGGGAAGTTTGGAAAGTTTACCCATTTTAAAGACGATTTTATCATCCCCGAACCTCATGATAAGTTCACCCGCGGCTACATCAATTAATGTACGCCTGGTTCTCAAGAAGGGTCGTCCCATAATTAAGGGAACACGGGGATCCATCTCATAGTCGACTACAACGAAGTCGACGGGAAAAGTGAATTTGTCGACTCCTACAAAAACATCCTCGGCTATCCCCACCGGATAAGCAACCGTACGATTAGCTAATTCCAATGTCATACGAGTGGGGACTAGCTTGGGTAAAGATAATTGTTTCCACACGGACAATGGCATAAGATTGATACTCGCTCCGAGATCCGCCAAATCCATACAATTCTCAACACCCGGAAAATTACAAGGAATAAGGAATCGACCGGGATCTCCTAACTTAACCGGTAATTTTCTCAAAAGAACCGCGGAACAATTCTCATTCAATTGGGTATTGGCAATATCGAGCAATCTTTCCTTATCACTTAAAAGGTCCTTAAACATTTTAGCGTACTTAGGCATGTGAGCGAGCGCCTCGACAAAGGTGATATTAAAATTCAATTGTTTGAACATTTTTAGGAAGTTCGAAACTTAAATATCATCCTTATTCTTCAACTTCTCTTTCCTCAACCTTGAGGGATAAGGTATATTGGGTTGAGATGAAGGCTTTGGAGTAGATTTCTCACTCACATCCTTTGGTGGAGGAGGAGTAGAAATGGAAGGTGAAGGAACCGGTTTGGGAACCAAAGGTGTGGTATAAGATCTAGGTATAGGTGGAACATAAGGTGTAGACGAAGGCATAACGGGTGGTATGTCACAAGTAGAAGGAGAATGAGGGTGGGTAGAAGAAGAAGTTATCTCGGGTCCTTGGTTAGGTGGGGAATAGGAAGGTTCTACGGTGGTCTTACCGCTCCTAGTAGTGATGGCATTAACGTTAGCCCTAGGATTGGTCACGGTGTTTGAAGGGAGGGCACCTTGGGGACGAAGGGTTTGAATCATTGTCAAAAATTTCTTATCGGTCGATTCTTGCATCTCTCTCATAATTCGCTCATGGTCGGTTAATTTTTATAGAACCAAGTCCATTTGAGGATTATGCATGTTCATTTGATTATACCCTTGATTAGGAAAACCTTGGTTTTGATATTGATTATAACCTTGATTAAATCCTTGATTTTGAAAACCTTGGTTGTTAAATCCTTGATTTTGATTATTGACCCTTGGTTTTGCCCTTGAAAATTCCCTTGATTTTCATTAAAACCCCGTTGATTAGAATTTCCTTGAAAATTACCCCGTTGAGGACCTTGGTTCCTATTTTGGGCGGGTGGGGGTGGTCTTTGTGGTGCTACAAAACCCGGGGGAGCCAAATAGTTATTAGACTTGTAAGACAAATGGTTAACATCAACATTTGGTTTGAAACGAACCCACTCATTTTCATTGTTGTTATAAGCATAAACTTCTTGTTGATTATTGTAAACCTTATCACAATTAAAATATGAATGTGGTCAACCACAAGTCTCACACGTTTCACAAGTTTCTTTCAAAGCATTGACTTGCACATTGATGGCTTTGGTTTGTAGAGCAATTGATTCAACAAGCGACGTAAGCTTATCAATTCTTGTCACTCTCACTAGAACTAGCACTTTCCATAGTAGCCCTAACACTCTTGGTTTTCACTTTAGCCTTGTTTTCAATTATGGCCCAAGCCTCGTTCATGGACTTCACAAGAATATTACCCCCCGCGGCACTATTAAGTGAGTCTTGGTCATTTAGAGTTAAACCATTGTAAAACGTATTGATTTGATGCACTTTAGTGAAACCGTGTTGTGGACATTTTCTTAAAAGCTCTTTAAATCGATCCCAATACTCACTAAACGTTTCCCCATATTGTTGTTCAAAGGTAATGATGTCATTCCTTAAAGAAGTGGTCCGTGATGGTGGGAAAAAGTAGTTAATGAACTTGGTGTCTAAGTCAATCCATGTGGTAATACTTTGGGGTGGTTCCTTATCAAGCCAAATCTGGGCTTGTCCCTCGAGGGAAAAAGGAAAGAGTTGTAAACGAATGACCTCTTGTGGCACCCCATTGTATTTGACGGTATTTGCCAATTGTATGAAACGTTTGATATGAGCGTGTGGGTCATCATTAGTACGGCCTAAAAATGGTGTAGCGGAAACCACTTGAATAAAACCCGTTTTAAGTTCAAAATTATTAGCTCCAATATCCGGCACCACAATCGCGTCATCGTTTCTTTCAACGTGAGATTGTAGAATCTCAATCATTGGTCGATTATCCGTTGCCATCGTGTTGTTCAAAGATCGATTTTTGGGATCGGCTTGATTGACGGTATTTTTGTTTTTCTTCTTCTTCTTTTTGGAAGAATTAGAAGTATTTGGTACACCAATCGGTATGTATGTACGCGCGCGAGTGCGCATACAATTAAAACTTTGGAATGAGGTAGGAAACCCCGGTCGACTTTGAGAGGAAAGGGATTATCCCTCTCGAGGTGCAATATTAAAAAGCTATAAAAATGGCAAACCAATAATCGGTCGTCCCTCTCAATATACCCACAAGCAAGCAGGAAAACGAGGTGGCACAAAGCACTTATAAACCTTTTTCCTTAGACGGCCTTTTATAGCGCGTCGCCTTATACCCACCTTATAGTTTGTATATATCGAGTTCAAACGTCTTACTAGTATTTATCTATTTTGCCTTGATATATTCGTTTAGGATTCGAATACAATAGTTAGGTGATGAAATCACAACTAAGGTCTTATTTGAAAAGTAGGTAAATTAATTGTGCTACGTAATATAATATAGTAAATGAAAAATCTTTTTGTATTTTTTTTAGAAAAATATATATTCACAATAAAAACGAAAGAAATCTAAATAAAAAATAACAATAATACGTAATATTTTTGGTGTAATACTTTTAGGAAAAAGTATTACTTTTGTATTTTTTTAATTTTTTTTGGTGCAAATCTTAGGAAAGAGTTTGCTTTTGTGATTTTTTAATTTTTTTTTTGTATTTTTAAGTTTTTGATTTTTTTATTATGTTTTTGATTTTATTTTTTTGCAAGAAAGTACCGTTCAAAATGAACGGATCCCAAAATCCAAACGTCTCACGAAATCGTCAATTATAACGAGCGAAGCGACATCGGCGCCAATTTAATGTAGAGATTTTTCAATTCTTTTTATATCTATTTTTCGTTCCTCGACTCACTCGAATTGATTTCGGATATAACGTGGATTAACTGTTCTTGGTAAAATTACTCTTTTGGTATTTTTAAAACTAAAAACTATATAATTAAAAACTATTTAAACTATTTTAAAATTAAATCTAATTTAATTAACTAAAACCTCTCTATTTAAATTTCAAAACTAATTTAGACCATATTTTAAATCTATTTAAAGAAATGTGAAAGCTATTTTAAACTAAATTTTAACTATTTAAAAACTATTTTTAATTTAAATAAAATCTACTTAAAACTATTTTCAAATAAAACTAAATTAATTTTGAACTAATTTAAAAAACTAAAACAATTTAAATAAAATATTTTTTTATCTTTTTTTTAAACTTTATAAAAGAAATATAAAGGAAATTTATATTTAAAATTAATTAAACCAAAATTTGAATTAAACTATTAATTAAATCTGACAGCTAAATTTGATAAAAACTATATTAATTAATTAACTAGTAGTTAAACACAAATGAAGTACTAGATGGGATGGTTAAGGCGTTTGATAGCTAAACGGAAGGTTAGAAGGTCGAGTCCAGGCGTGGACAAATTTTTTGACTGATTAATATATTTTTTTTATGGAATTAAAATTACTCAGACCAAATGGATCTGAGGTTTAAGCAGTATATATCAGCAACGAAAAAAAAACAAATAAACATAAATAGCTGACAAATAAGCAGATGAGCAGTACCAAATAAGCAGAAAAGAAACTGAAAAGAAAATAAGCTAATAGGTCTAAATGAGCAAAAGACACTTAAGCTAATAAGAACAGATTACCCACTAATAATTCTAAACCAGATAAGCTACTATATCAATGAAGTCAAATAAGCATTATCAAACACTACTAAAAATAAGCACACGAATATACTAATTAGGAAACCCAATCAGTAATATACTAGATAAGCAGACTCAAACTCAAACACAAACCTTAATGAGCATCAATAAGCAGATATATAAATAACGCAAGCAGACTTAAGACCGAATAAGCCAAATACCAAAACTTAAACAAACTTATCTTAACAAGCAAACTATAAATCAAAGGTTAAGAAGATTCGAAAAAAAACAATAAGCAGATAAATAAACTAAAATAAACAGATCCTAACAAATCTAACTACACCAGCAGATACTTAAACAGAAACTAAGTATACTAAGTAGATCCAACCAAACTCAAGTCAAACACAAGCAGATATCTCAAATGAAGATCAACACAGCAAAATCAACTAATAAACAACAGATAAAATTACTCTAAAACTTAAAAATAAAAGAGAATCAAACCTAATGGAGAAATCCGTTGAGAATAAAGTTGCGTTGAGCAACCTTATGAACCCAATCAAAACACCACCTTAAACTCGAATCATCTACTTCGAACCACGAACATAAACCAAATCGATCCAAATTTATTTAACTTCCCAGTAGGGGAAATTAATTTACCACTTTTATTTCAATATTCATTAATCAAAACAGAACTAAGATAAATTGCAATAATAATTAACGAGACGAAAATTTAACCAAATTAAAATTTTATTAATACTGAAATTGAGTACAATACTTGAGAAAAAAGTAAATTACAATAAACCTATAATCTATTTTGCATAAAATAAAAATTAAAATAAAAAGAAGGCACCCCTTACAGATTTGATTTGGGGGTATTTATACCCAACCCCCAAGGCTTCTTCAAGAAGTTTTAAGGAGTAACATTAAATCTGGGCCGTCAAACGCATGTTTTCTTCCTTCTCTTTCTTCTCTTCTTGATCAAACGGTTGTAAATCACTCCCTTTTCACTCGGATCGCCAGGCTGTCCACTTTGTGCTTCTTGTGTTTGTTTGCTGCTGAGTTGGCATCATATTATTGGATGGAGGGGTTGTGGAGAGGTGTATGAACCAATCAAATGAAGGGTAGGATGCCACGTTGATTTGAGATGAGGACCACCAGTGTGTTGCTTCCGGTTTTGATGGGGAATTAATTCCCCATCGTGTGAATCACATGCTTAAGGGAAAAGCCCCAATTTATCTTGGTAGTTTTTTTGATTAGGGTTTTTGTACAGTAAAAATGGAGGTTGTGTTGTTTTGGGGGAGATAAGGGAAGGTGAGTGAAAGGTTTTCTTTTTTATTATCGATAGTAAATAAATAAATGGGGTGGGTAAAGTAAGTTATACACGTGTGTGTGTGTGGTGTTTGTTTGACCAAGGATTTTGACCAGCAACTTTGTTCCAACCGTGCAAAGTTATTTAGCCAAATGGGCTTGGCCCAATTCAACCTTTTCCGTTCATAGCTTGCACATTTGGGCCTTCATTTTGGGCTTTGTAGAAACTAGAAGGGGGGGGGGGGGTTGAATAGTTTCTCTTCGATTGGTGACCAAATTAAAATTACTTTCAATTTGGTTTGTATCAAAACTATCTTTTACTTGAGGCTAAGTTGCATAATGATTAGGTTCAATTCAAATGCACTAGCAAAGATAATAAGTAAGTGTAATGATAATGAAATAAGTAAAGAGTAAGGAAGGAGACAACCTAGTGGGAAGACACCAAGATTTATAGTGGTTCGACAACGAGGCTCTATCCTCGTTTCTACTCCACTCCTCGAGTACACCTACTCGAGATTTCCACTATATCCACAAGCTCCCTTCTCGGCGGAGAAAACCTTATATCGTTGCTTACATTATTTTCGGACACTAAGCTAAATGTCGAGACCTAATCTTTAGCTAGGACCAATCTACACAACGTTGCCTACTTCACAATTTAACGACACAAGGCTAGATGTCGAGTTCTAATCTTAAGGTAGAACCAATCTTCACGACGTTGCCTACTTCACCATTTTACGACACAAGGCTAGATGTCGAATTCTAATCGAAAGCTAAAACCAATCTTCACGACTCTTTACTTTGAAGCTAAGTGAGAACTTCACACAACACAACTACTAGTCACTTTATAGTTTAGTGAGAACTCACAAGACACAACCACATCACTTTATAGTTTAGTGAGAACTCCTAATCAAATCTATTACAACTCAACTAGACTTATCCAAGTACACACATGTAGCTTGGATTTACACAACACAAATCCAAGCAAACACATATGCAATGGATGTACACAACAAATCCAAGTATCCACAAATAACTTGGATGAACACAACTAGTCCAAGTATTCATAAATACATTGGATTGACCTAAAACAAAAAAGGTATCATGATGAATATGACTAACTCATAGATTCATCTTTATCACAACACTAGTGAGTGAGTGATCTTCTCATTGGACAAGGTAAAGGAGGGGATCAAGAGGATAATCATATGTAAACATCCTTAACAATTTAAGTGATCATTTACTAATGATTATGCTATAGAAAATAGAAAGAGGGCTGAGAAAAACGTCCTAGACGCTTACTGGAAAATGAGATTTGACCCACTATTAAAAGGAGACAAAGTATAACGGATCTATAACAGCTAGCTGTGCGCGTTACCTTATCTCACCCCGCGGTTACATATCGCTAAGGAACCGCGTAGGTACTTAAGGTACCGCCACTAGACTCCGCTCCGTTTTTTGTCTTTTAGTGGGGTGGGAATATCTGAGGTATTTGAAACCTTCAAAGGATATTCTAACAGCAGTTGGAATATGCTATTTTCAAATTTTCATTTTCCATTTTAATAAAACATTTTCTAAAAAAGAAAGTTTATTAAAAAGTCTTTTGTCATATTAACAAAAGTGAGTTTTAAAAATAATCATTTTGATGATCACTAAGTATGATTAAGAAAAGTTAGTGATATGATTATTACCTTGATGATAGTGTTAGTTAAATAATTCATTTAGTGTTTTACACTAAATGTGTTGTATGGTTTGTTGTGATCAAAACTAAGAAAGATTAGTTAACACTAACAATGTTTTTAGGCATCACTTGCATTAACAATCTCCCCATTTTTGATTACGACAAACGATAAACTCATTTACGTAAAAAACACAAAATATGGAACTATTAACTAGTTTATCACTATCATTTCTCCCCATTTGTCGTAGCAAAAAGGTTAGCACAAGTCTTGGAAGAACATCGAACTTTGCTAGTAGCTCCCCCTTGGTGGTTGCTCCCCCTTGCTTGGGGCACCAAGTTTGTGAGCTAAGGTGACATGCTACACAAAGGTTAGTAGAAAGGAAAGAAACACCAATGTATATATGATCACTACCTACTAAGTAACTTGAGAGGGAGAGAGAGAAGAAATCTCAAATTAGAAGCAAGTATTTTGCTAAGTATGTCCAAAGAGGTAATTGAAAAAATCAAACTTCAATCCAATGAAGATGATAAGCTTGTCAATGGGTTAAAGCTTAGAATTGATGGAATCACCCATAAGCAATTGTAAAAATTAACCATGGTCAACTCAAAAATAGAACTAATGAAATAACACACAAACAACACAAAGGTTACATAAAAGAAAAAAGACACAACAAAGAAGATAGTCATACACACAATATGAGTATCTAAAAGAAATAAATATGGAAAATAAACCACTAAGCATAAGCTAGTCTAATAGTGATATTTTCCAAGATTGCAAAAAAAAATAAAAGACTAAAAAGACGACGATGCATCATTCGAAGTTTTGTCTACCGGAACGAAAACTTGAATAGGAGGTCGAGTGAGGAGGAGTTCAAGAAAATTTAACTTCTCATACACATGAGCAAGTTCAATTTGTTGAAATCGACAACAAGCACACGAGGATCCATGATGCAACACAAAATCGTTTGATGGGGGTATGGCATCAAACTTAGGGTTTGGTGGTGGTGGGTAATGGGTTTGGGAATGTTTTCACAATGCCTTGTGAGGTTTGGGAAGGTTGAAAGGTCATTGAGTTGAGGGGTATTGAAGGATTGTGGTGGTGGGGGAACATTTTCTTTAGCTCCAGTGATGGGGTTTATGGTATAAGTCTCATTCCAATACTTGATTGGAGAGAAGGTAGGGTTTTTGGGTGGTTTGGACGAAGACGGTTCATTCTTCTTAACCCAAATAGGTCGAACCGAGATTTTCGGTTTCTTTGAAAGCTTGGATGAGGAAGCTTTGGGTGAGTGGGGTTGTGACAAAGAAATGTCAAGGTTAGGAATGTAGGAGTTAGGCATTGTGAGAGTGTGAGAATAAAATCTCAAGGTTGTGTGAGAATGAAATCTCAAGGTTGTGTGAGAATGAAATCTCAAGGTTGTGTGAGAATAAGATCTCAAGGTTGTGTGAGAGTGAATTCTCAAGGTTGGGAAGTTGTGAGAATGAAATCTCAAGGTTGGGGTATAAGTAAAATGTAATCAAGGTAAGAATTTGAATAGAAAATGTGTAGTGTCAAGGAATGTTTAGTCAATTTGAGTAAACAAGGAATCTTGACAGGGTATAGGGTTTTAAAAGTTTTGACCAAAAATTCTTCAAAAGCCACTTACTGTCTGCGGTACCTTATAGGGACCGGCGGTTCCATATCGCTAGGGAACCGCGGGACTTTAAGGAACCGCGTCCAGTGGACTTGAAACCATGTTTTTCCTGGGTTTTGGGAAAAACTAAGACTTTTTCAAAAAGTTGCAAATCTTGGAATTATACCTCTATTAGCACCAAATTATGCTAGGGTTGCATAAAGCAACACATTCACAAAGAATTTCTTGACAAAGGGTGACAAAATAATTTAGATATCATTTTCAACCAATTTTAGTCAAGTTTTTAGAGGTTGTGATAGATTTAGGTTCAAATTTAATTTCAAATTAAAGTTGATTAATGTGCACATAAGGATAGAAACACATAAGGCTAAATCCATAGAACAACTTCATGAAACACACATGAAGGAGGCAACTACAATGATAAGTAGAAAAGAAAGACAACTAACTATTACAAAGCTAGCTTAACAAAGATCTAGATTAGTAGTCTTCTTTGGCTTGGTTTTGTTGAAAACCATTTATTAGAAAACTTCATCATTCATCTCCTAGGAGGAGGCATGGAGAACAAGGCAAACAAGAACTCTTGCAACCTCCTATGTAGTCCATACATATCCATCCTAAGGTTATGGATGATGTAGTGGTTGTAAAGACAACATGGACAACTAGGACCATGTGTTTGTTGAAACCCATAGTATGGATCACCCAAAAGGAGGGAAAGTGGAACACCCAAAATTTGAATGTTTGAGTTGGGTGGAGGTGGAGGAGGCATGTTCTCCAAGGGTGATGTGGGTGAGAGTGGAGGCATGTTCCCTAAAGGGGAAATGGGTGAGTGTGGAGGTAAATTCTCCAAGGTTGGTGAAATGGGTGAGTTAAGAGGGGTAAATGGTGAAGTCACCAAAGTGTCATCAAAGTCATTCACAAAAGGAATGCTTTGGATTGGTTGGGGTTGTGTGGTCACATCCAAGGGTGCACTTGGAGTGAAGGGTGAAGAGAGCTCATTCATTCTTGAGTTGAATGAAGAGGAGGTAGAACCAATGGAGTGGTTAGTACCATGGGTGGATGATGTCTTGCATGGTGCAAGAGGTGGGGAAGGTGATGAAGAAATGAGGATAGGAACCATCTCATTCTTAGGTGTGTGGAGAGGTGAGGAGTTAGGCTTGGCTACCTTAATCCTTATTTTGAGTGTTTTCCTTGAGGTGGAGGTCTTGGAAGTGTTTGAGGTTTTGGTACACACCATGGTTGACAAGGGTGGTTTAAGGTTTAGGGAAGTATGTTTGATGTGTGAAGAACATGGCAAACATGGTGGGTTTAAATGGGTGAGGGGATGATCCAAACTAGTAATGGGTTAAAATCATTTTAGGTGAATAATGAAGTTAGGTAAGCTTGTTTAGGAAATGTGCAGTTTATTACTGAAAATCATGCAAGGTTTACACAGATTTAAGAAAACAGTGTAAAGCAAAGATGCTGTCGTGCACAGTGATCGGCGGTTCCTTATCTAGGACCGGTGGTTCCTTATCGATAAGGAGCCACGGGTTGATATGGAACCGCGACCAGAGGGCTTTCAAAAATTTCCATCCCAGTTTTTGATAAACCCAGAGTTTTACCAAAAGATACACAAGCCAAAGTTAACTACAGATCATAATCTAATAAGCTAACTATCATAAGGCATGCACAAAGCTATGTAAATCACGAACATGATGGAATAATTAACATTAAGGATCAAAATAAATAATAATCCAAGCATGCAACAAAAGTTAATAAACAGCTAAACCAAAGTGTTAATAACCAAATGTTTAACCATCAAATCCAAACTTTGACACAACTTCAAAGTCTTCACCTCCTTTTCTTTCCTAAACCCTTGATCATCTTTCCCAAATACTTGAATCCTTTTCTTGACTCCACTCGGTGTTCATGTAATTCTCCCCGAGTTCTAAGATTCTCACGATAAAGATGCTCCATATTGAGATCTTCTGGAACATCACTAGAAGGGTGAGGAGGAGGAGCTAAGTCTTTAAAATCATCCTCGAATTGATTTGAGGATGGATGGGAGTTACTCGAAGAGTCAAAATGAGAACTAGGACCGATGCCATCACCATCACTTGGTGGCATATCGGTGTCCTCATCATCCGGCTCTTGATGGTCGGATTTTCTCGAACCACGGTCACTTCTTGGCTTTCGTTCATACGCCTCTTGAATAGGCATACTAACCCGTTGAACCGGGTGAAAGCGAGAAAGATCGAGTTGAGGAAAATCTTGACCAACCCTTCTTAAGAGGAGAGTAAGAAGCATAGCATAAGGGAGGTTTGTTTTGGGTTTGGAAAGAGCATAATTTATACGTCGAGCGATGTAATATGCAAGATTGTACTTGGTGGAAGTAAAAAGGCAAAACAACATATGCCCCATGCAAGCCGGGATATGATCTCGGTTCCCACCAAGACAAAACACATTTTCCCTAAGGATGTTTGCCCATTGGAGCATGTAATCCTTAAGGTCGCTTGAGAGAACTTCATACCTATTAACATTTCGCACATTTGTATAAAGGCTTCTCACAACGTTTCCACTACGCTCTTTCGTGATGATTTCAAGGATGAAATTTAGATCAACTTCGGCGGTGTCATTTGGAGGTTTATCGTTAGACTCCAAGAGAGCATCTAGTCTCCACTTATCCGTAAAACGACAAGTGCCTTCAAATGGCACACCAAGAATATCACCAAAGTCATCGAGGGAATATTGAATGATTTGACCATTCAACAAGAAACGAATAAAGATTTGGTCGTTGATTTCAAGCATGGAGTAAGTACTAAAGAACTCAAGAAGAAACAAGGGATAAATTACCTCGTCTATGTAGAGCAAACAATCAAACCCAATAAGCTCGAACATAGAGTTGATATAATTATCTCCCGCTATTATTGAATCTACAATCCTACCCTCATGGAAATTACGAGAGGAAAGGGATGGGTAAGAGTTTTGGAGTTGAGGGGAAACAAAGGTTTGAGAAATGTCGGGCATATAATCTCTAGTGAATCGATGATCTTTTTGATATTGAGAAGGCATGATTAGTACCTAAATAAACACAAGAAAATATTTCTCCAATCACTCATATGAAAAATAAAAACAAAGATAAAAAATATGAGAATGTGTTATATCAATTTCTTGACAAACATAGGATTGAATCCATATCATTCTCATGTTCACAATGTGTCTATTCCATCATTAACCAAGAACACATGATCTATGTTAGATCAACAATGGATTAGAACATTGGTTTTTCAAAACAAGGTTTTTAGGTAAGCATTAACAATGTCATTACCTACTTGTTCATGGGTTCATCTCAAATCCATCTTTTAACCAAAATCATTTAGCCTAATTTCGGATTTGTTCTACAAGTGGGTTTTAGTGAAATATTAATGAATATGAACCTAAGGAATCATAGTAAAATAACCATGTCAACCCACATTCCTATTAAGGTTTTAATTCAATTTCAATTTTAAAAATCCCCAATTATGAAAGGATGAACCCTAGAACAAAATAGATGAAATTGAAAGAAAATACTTACAATTAATTGATGTTAGATGAAGGATGAGTGAAACCCACAACTTGGAATCACTTAATTTGAGTGATTGAAGGTTTTGGAAGCTTCAACAATGGTGGAAAAAGGGTAAACCGTCGGCTATGTGTTTTTGGGAGAGAGAGGGTTTGGTTTGAAAAAGAATAAAATAATCAAACTGGCGCTCTGACAAAACTTACTGCCCGCGGTACCTTATCGATAAGGAACCGCGGGTTTGAGCCGCAGAGATAAAGAACCGCCTACAGAGGCAGGTTTTTATCTATGAAAAACGCCAAATTTTGAAAACCAAGTTTTTCTAAAATACTTAAGATTAAATCATGAGCCTTTTAGAATATCATTGGATCATCATAACACTAAGCAATATGCCTTAACGAAGGATTACGAGTTAAATCAAGATCGAAAAGAACCGAAACGGACAAATGACTACTCGTAGCAAAACGACTAAGTGGAGAGAAGACAAGGGAAGTGAATCAAGACTAGGAAAGATGCTCAAGGGAATAATGACAATCTTCAAATAGTGGTAACGAAGAGCTTGTGTCATATATAGTGGTTTAAGACGTGCCTTTCTGGCGAAACGTTAAACGGCTTTGGTAATGAATAAATATAAAGCAATTATTCATGTATAGACTAAGATCACTTTCAATAATAGTCTTAGTCTAAACCAAAATATGAGCAAGGTATTAATTCAATTTCTCTCCCACAAAGGGCCTACTAACCGTATGGGTGCAAACCATGGAAATCATGCTTGATACTTTAAGCTTCTACTAACTCACTATACATCACCATAGTGAGTCAAGTATCCAAGCAATGAAGGTTTGAGAGGATAAAGGAAAAGAAACACAAACCACAAATAAATGTCAAGGCAAGGATGCCCAGAACAAGCACATAGTCAAGTAATGATCAAAAGAATGATCAAAGGGCGTGTGGAAGAACGAAAGCGTACCTTGGCCACAAAGAGCAATCCATGAAGGAATAAGTGCTATGCCCAATCAAAGACTATGATGAGTACTAAGTCTTCAAGGACTAGTATCATTCCCAATCATTTTGGTATCATCATTCAAAAATGTTAAAGATCAATGAAGATGAGTCTTCTACAAGTGCAAGTAACTCAATCCATAACCAATTAAGTGATTGATCTTCATGAGTACCTACACAAAGCAAGATGCAAACTAGTAGATACATTTCAAGAGTATATCTAAAATGCATAAAGGCTACTAATCTTAAGTGGGATGCAATATTATCAATTAAAAGACCTATTTTCAAAGAAAACATAGTTTTGACCAAAGAGAAACTTTAGTACAACTTGACCTTCTAATTTGAGGAGACAATGGATCAATCCAAGTTTCAAAGTACAATATACTTCAAAGATCTTGAGTGACCATCGCTCTGATACCAATTGTAGAAACTAGAAGGGGGGGTTGAATAGTTTCTCTTCGATTGGTGACCAAATTAAAATTACTTTCAATTTGGTTTGTATCAAAACTATCTTTTACTTGAGGCTAAGTTGCATAATGATTAGGTTCAATTCAAATGCACTAGAAAAGATAATAGGTAAGTGTAATGATAATGAAATAAGTAAAGAGTAAGGAAGGAGACAACCTAGTGGGAAGACACCAAGATTTATAGTGGTTCGACAACGAGGCTCTATCCTCGTTTCTACTCCACTCCTCGAGTACACCTACTCGATATTTCCACTATATCCACAAGCTCCCTTCTCGGCGGAGAAAACCTTACATCGTTGCTTACATTATTTTCCGACACTAAGCTAAATGTCGAGACCTAATCTTTAGCTAGGACCAATCTACACAACGTTGCCTACTTCACAATTTAACGACACAAGGCTAGATGTCGAGTTCTAATCTTAAGGTAGAACCAATCTTCACGACGTTTCCTACTTCACCATTTTACGACACAAGGCTAGATGTCGAGTTCTAATCGAAAGCTAGAACCAATCTTCACGACTCTTCACTTTGAAGCTAAGTGAGAACTTCACACAACACAACTACTAGTCACTTTATAGTTTAGTGAGAACTCACAAGACACAACCACATCACTTTATAGTTTAGTGAGAACTCCTAATCAAATCTATTACAACTCAACTAGACTTATCCAAGTACACACATGTAGCTTGGATTTACACAACACAAATCCAAGCAAACTCAATGCAATGGATGTACACAACAAATCCAAGTATCCACAAATAACTTGGATGAACACAACTAGTCCAAGTATTCATAAATACATTAGATTGACCTAAAACAAAAAAAAAGGTATCATGATGAATATGACTAGCTCATTGATTCATCTTTATCACAACACTAGTGAATGAGTGATCTTCTCATTGGACAAGGTAAAGGAGGGGATCAAGAGTATAATCATATGTAAACATCCTTAACAATTTAAGTGATCATTTACTAATGATTATGCTATAGAAAATAGAAAGAGGGATGAGAAAAACGTCCAAGAGGCTTACTGGAAAATGAGATTTGACCCACTATTTAAAGGAGACAAAGTATAACGGATCTATAACGGCTAGCTGTGCGCGGTACCTTATCTCACCCCGCGGTTCCATATCGCTAAGGAACCGCGTAGGTACTTAAGGTACCGCCACTAGACTCCGCTCCGTTTTTTGTCTTTTAGTGGGGTGGGAATATCTGAGGTATTTGAAACCTTCAAAGGATATTCTGACAGCATTTGGAATATGCTATTTTCAAATTTTCATTTTTATTTTAATAAAACATTTTCTAAAAAAGAAAGTTTATTAAAAAGTCTTTTGTCATATTAACAAAAGTGAGTTTTAAGGATAATCATTTTGATGATCACTAAGTATGATTAAGAAAGGTTAGTGATATGATTATTACCTTGATGATAGTGTTAGTTAATTAATTCATTTTGTGTTTTACACTAAATGTGTTGTATGGTTTGTTGTGATCAAAACTAAGAAAGATTAGTTAACACTAATAATGTTTTTAGGCATCACTTGCATTAACAGGCTTTTTAAAGTAAAAAGGATAACTTGATATACTAATGGGCTTTTTAGCCCATTAGTCCAAATGTGGGACCCACAAGCCCAAGTAATCTACAATAATTAAAATCCACTAAAAACGAGCCCGATTTCGGCTTCCTTGATCATTTCTTCAAAGTCGTATCGATTTTGCCGGTTTTCGTGATCTTTGGCACACTTTTGGTCTTTGACTTTGTCTTTGTCTCTTTCTTGGACTTTTCTTCAAAGTTTGACCGTGAAATCCCGTGTTTTCTTTCCTTTTGATATCTTGTACCTATTTAACACAAAAACACAAAACCACGCGTAATTCCGACTTTTACGATATTAAACACATGATTAGGTCTTGTTTTTCCTTGATTTTAGTGGCAAAATGATAAGTGTTTACACACTTATTACAACTTTTAAACGATCTTGTTCTAGAAGCTAAGTAACTTTTCAAATCGTACGACCTTATTTATTGCAATTAAATTTATTCACAAGCGATGGGAGAAAAAGCTCATAATTTACTCACATAAATTCATGAAATAATACCAAACTTATAATTGACTCTATCATCTCTCGTTCTCCACAATTTAAAATCTCAAGGAATGAGATTCGTGGATGCTTAGCCAATTAAATCAAAGTTTTCGGTTTTCAAGTCATCTATAGGATCTTGCAACTTCTTAGACTTTTTCAAGTTTAGAATTCGGATTTTAAAGTTCCCTTGATAAACGACTTTCTAGGATCAATTATAGGAACTTGCGAAAAGTTCTTGTTCTTAACCCGTAAGAGTTAAGACTTTCGCGTTTTAAATTTCCCTATATAAAAGCCTAGAAAAACTTGATATAAACACATTAAGGATACTCGCTAGAGTAAACTTGGATAAGTAAACTCGGGTTGAGTCAAAAGATTCATAACGGGCCTAATATATCAAAGAGATCAAAACTCAACTAAACCATTTTATTCCTTTTTTTTTTTCTTTTACTTTATTATTGAAATGAAATATATACATACGATGTGATAACAAAAGGAAAGAACATAAAAGAAAATATATGAAAAATACTACTAGGCCAAAATAGATCAAAAATTTTGGAAAATGTCGAAAAATTTAATTTTCTGGTTAAAATGAGGACATATTCATGGAAAAGCCCACTTAACTTCGATAGAAGTCCCCCCTACACTTAATATAAACATTTTCCTCAATATTTAAGCATGTGGGAGTAAACTCCCCTACACTTAGGACATTGTGAACTTTGTTTAAATCTTGCTAAGGAAGAGACGACTATCTTGATTTCAATGTGAACATATAAGATATGAAATATTGAATCACAAGAGTTTAGGATAGAACCGGGAAGACGGGTACACCGGATCACGGGTCGTCAAATATCATCAAAAGTTCTCTTTGAAGCTTTAATCCCTGCACATCATAAGAAACAAGACAACAAACACCTACGTAGCTCCCCTACACTTATTATGAAAACGGGTAAAAGGATAGATCATCGGGCTGCCTCCCGAGAAGCGCTTGTTTTTGTTAACCGAGTCATGAGCCTGAATCGACCCAAAATTAATTCCAGGGAAACGTGGTGAGGGATGGAATCATCTCATGAGAGATGTCCTCACCAAAGTACAACTTAACACGCTGGCCATTCACTTTGAAATTTGGCCCATTTGGTTGCGATAACTCAATGGTGCCATAAGGGAAGACTTTGGCGACAGTGAATGGACCAAACCAACGGCTCTTAAGCTTGCCTGAAAAGATTTTCAACCGAGAGTTAAAGAGTAAAAATTGATCACCAATTTAGAAATCTCGGTTTTTTATCTTAGAATCATGAATAAGCTTGGTTTTCTCCTTGTAGATCAATGAATTCTCAAAAGCCTCATTCCGCAGTTCATTAAGTTCATTGAGTTGGATCTTCCTAAGATCACCGGCTTTGTTGATATCAAAATTATCCCATTTCAAGGCCCAATAAGCCTTATGATCCAACTCAATGGGGAGGTGGCATGCCTTTACGTACACAAGACGATACGGAGTGCAACCAATAGGTGTCTTATATGCGGTACGGAAAGCCCGCAAAGCATCATCTAACTTACCGACCCATGAGGCACGATGCTCTCCCACAGTACGCTCTAAGATTCTCTTAAGTCCACGGTTTGACATCTCGGCTTGACCATTTGTTTGTGGATGATATGTGGTGGAAAGACGGTGATTGATGCCATACTTAGCCATGACTCGAGCAAATTGATTATTGAAAAAATGAGTCCCACGATCACTAATGATAGCACGAGGAACACCGAATCGAGCAAATAATTGTTTCAGAAAGTTTACAACCACCCTCGTATCGTTCATAGGTAAAGCTTTTGCTTCAACCCATTTGGATACGTAGTCAACGGCTATGAGGATGTACTTGTTCCCTTTGGATGATGGAAATGGCCCCATAAATTCGATGCCCCATACATCAAAGATTTGACATTCTTGGATGAAATTTTGAGGCATCTCATCTTTATGTGTGATCTTGCCTTGTCGTTGGCAAGCATCACAATGCTTAACCATTTTGTGTGCATCACGATAAATGGTGGGCCAATAAAATCCATAATCGAAAACTTTCTTCGCGGTGTAATTAGGACCAAAGTGACCACCGGTGGGTCCTTTATGGCAAGCTTCCAAGATTTGTAAAGTTGCGGGCCCGTCAACACACTGACGAAGGATCAAGTCAGCACGTTGTTTTAAGAGATAAGGGTCTTCCCAATAGTAATTTTCACATCCTTGAAGAATTTCTTCTTTTGCTAGGACGATAACCCTTCGATGAGAATTCCACCCGCCAAGTAGTTTACAAAGTCCGCAAACCATGGGGTCTCATCAAGATTGGAGTTAATAGACATCAAGGCTTCAAGGGGAAAAGAATACTCGAGTCTACTTAGATGATCCGCGGCTAGGTTTTCCGCTCCCTTCTTGTCACGAATTTCAATTTTGAATTCTTGAAGGAGTAAAACCTAAAGAAGAAGTCTTGGTTTGGAATCTTGTTTTGTTAACAAGTACTTCAACGCGGAATGATCAGTATAGACAATGGTAGTGGAAAGGACAAGATAGGGGCGGATTTTTTCAAAAACATATACAACGGCTAAAAGCTCTTTTTCGGTTGTAGTATAATGCAATTGAGCCCTCGTCATTGTCTTGCTAGCGTAATGGATTGGTTGGAAATTTTTGTTGATTCTTTGTCCCAAAACCTCTCCAATAGCAAAGTCGCTAGCATCACACATCAATTCAAAAGGTAACTCCCAATTAGGAGTAACCAAGACCGGTGCCTTAGTTAATTTATCCTTAAGAAGATTGAAAGATTCGATACACTCTTTAGAAAAGATAAAAGGAGTATCTTTTTCCAAGAGGTGGGTCATCGGGCGAGCGATCTTAGAAAAATCTTAAATGAATCGACGATAGAAGCCCGCATGACCAAGAAAACTTCTCACACCCTTCACGGTTGAAGGAGGAGGTAATTTAGCAGTCACATCGACTTTAGCATGGTCAACTTCAATACCGGCTTTGGAAATTTAATGTCCAGGAACAATACCTTCTTTTACCATGAAATGACATTTTTCCCAATTAAGAACGAGACGAGTGTCTTCACATCGTTTGAGCATACGTTCTAAATTGGCAAGGCAAGTAGATAAAGAATCACCATAGACCGAGAAATCGTCCATAAAGACTTCCATAGTTTCTTCAACCATGTCATGGAATATAGCCATCATACACCTGTGGAAAGTCCCAGGAGCATTGCATAAGCCGAAAGGCATTCTTTTGTAAGCAAATTTTCCATAAGGACAAGTGAATGTGGTTTTCTCTTGGTCTTTTGGATCGATAGGAATTTGAAAATACCCGGAGAAACCGTCTAAGAAGCAATTGTAGTCATTACCCGCTAAACGCTCGAGCATTTGATCCATGAAAAGAAGAGGAAAATGATCCTTACGAGTCGCATCATTAAGCTTCCGATAGTCAATGCAAACTCGCCAACCTGTGACAAGTCGAGTAGGAATAAACTCGTTGTTATCATTGGGAACAACGGTTATTCTGCCTTTCTTAGGCACACAATGGACGGGACTAACCCATGGCGGATCCGAAATAGGGTAAATCATTCCGGCATCTAAAAGTTTGATAACTTCTTTCTTGATGATGTCATGAATTTTTGGATTAACCCTTATTTGGCTTTGGATTGCAGGTTTAAAGTCATCTTCCATGAGAACTTTATGAGTACAAAAGTTAGGATCAATTCCGCGGATATCAGAAATTTTCCAAGCAATTGCTTTCTTGTGATTTTTGAGCACATCGATAAGTCGAGATTTTTCATCCTCTTGTAAGTCCTTTGCAATGATGACGGGTAACTTCTTATTGTCTTCTAGGAAAACATATTCAAGATGAGACGGTAAATCCTTAAGCTCTAAATCCGGAGGATTGTCGATGGAAGGCTTAGTCAAATTCGGATCATCGTTTATGATTTCCATCAGAGAAGGTGGAGAAATATGGTCCTCATTGAGAAGTTTCTCAATGGTACAAATGTCTTCATCCCAATCGGAGGGAGAATCGTCATATATTAAGTCCACATCCCCTAAAGTTGCTTCAAATTCTTTCAAAAGGAAGTCACTTTCTCCAAATGGAGTCAGTGAGGGAGCAATAGAGGCAACAGTCTCAATAATGGGTAGAGAAGAAAAACCACTTTTACAAGCGTCTTTGAAATGTTCTTCACAAGCCTCATCAAGTACGTCAATGAAGTTAACGCTCTTGTGTTTAGAAGGTTGCTTAGAAAGTTTACCCATGTTGAAGACGATTTTGTCGTCACCAACTCTCATGATTAATTCGCCCACGGCTACATCAGTGAGAGTGCGACCGGTCCTAAAGAATGGACGTCCAACGATTAATGGAACACGGGGATCCACCTCGTAGTCAACGACAACAAAATCCGCCGGAAAGGTGAATTTGTCGACACCGACGAAGACATCTTCAGCTATCCCCACCGGATAAACAACCGTATGGTTAGCTAATTCCAATGTAATTCGTGTGGGGACTAGCTCGGGTAGAGATAATTGTTTCCAAACGCTTAAAGGCATTAAGTTGATACTAGCACCTAGATCGGCTAGGGCCATACAATTCTCTACCCCGGGAAAGTTGCAAGGAATAAGAAAGCGACCCGGATCACCACGTTTGGTTGGTAATTTCTTTTAGAGAACCGCGAAGCAATTCTCATTAAGTTAGGTCTGAGCAATATCAAGGAGTTTTTCCTTATCACTTAGAAGATCTTTGAACATCTTAGCATATTTAGGCATGTGATCTAGAGCCTCGGCAAAGGAGATGTTGAAATTCAATTGTTTAAACATTTTAAGACAGTTTGAAACTTGAATATCATCCTTGTTCTTCAACTTCTCTTTCCTCAACCTTGAAGGATAAGGTATGTCGGGTTGAGAGGAAGGCTTTGGAATATATTGCTCACTCACATCCTTGGGTGGTGGAGGGGTAGAAGTAGAAGGTGGAAGGATTGGTAAAGGGGGCTCGTTTTCCTTTGTCGCAATCACCGGTGTAGGTGTAGGAATCTCGGGTTCCTTATAACCTTTTCCACTTCGGGTGGTGATTGCTTTCATCTCCCCTCTTGGATTAGCAACGGTAGTACTCGGAAGAGAACCCGAAGTAGAGGGTTGACTACTTGGGTAGAAACTAGCCATCATATCCCTTAAGTCATTTGTTTGACTACATAAAGAGTTTCACATGTCATTCCTAAGCTCGGCTCGAAGATCATTCCCTTGTTTCGCCATGTCACCTTTCAAGTTGATAATTTGGCTCTGAAGATTCTTCACCAGCGCGTCATTAGTCCGCATGTACATTTTAACCTCTTGATTGTATGCCGTGGGTTGGTTGGAATGGGGGACTTGGTAAGCGGGTGGTTGATAAGTGGATTGTTGGTAAACTTGATTATTTCCTTGAGGTGGATATTGGTTTCTTTGGGTTTGATATTGATTAGGAGCTCGAGGTTGGTTTTGATTGTTGCGATTGAAGGTGTTTTGGTTTTGAGGAGGAAAACCGGGAGGTGAAAGGAAGTTGTTTGAACGATAACTTAGCAAATTTCGGTCACCTTGAGGACGAGCTTGATAGCCTCCCGTGGAAAAATTACCGTTAGTCGCATACACGTTTTCCGGATTGTCATGAGTAGCAGGACAATCGGTGTATGAATGAGAACCCTCGCAAATCTCACAAGTAGGTGTGACAGCTCTAACTTGTTGAAATTTGTTCGTAGCCATGGTTAAGAAATTTTTGTTCATCTCGGCTATTTGGCGGGTAAGTTCGGTTATATCAGGGTTTGATGAAGTAGAAGAAACATTGTCCCTCGGGTTATTTCTTGAAGATAAGGATGAATCCCAATTTTTGTGGTGAGTGGTCATGTTCTCTATAAGCTCTCTACACTCCTCAGGTCTTCTCTTCATGAATGTACCACCGGCGGCAACATTAATCGTATCATGATCACGAAAAGTTAAACCATTGTAGAAAGTATCAATCGAAGTGACGGGGAGCATATTATGATTAGGACAACGATCGATCAAGACATTTTAACGTTCTCAAGCATCGAAAAGCAACTCATCAGGTTCTTGTGTGAAACCACTGATTTGGTTGCGAAGACTAGTGACCATGGATGGTGGAAAGTAGCGCGACAAAATTTTTTGAGTCATTTCGTCCCATGTATGAATTGAGTTTTTGGGAAGACGATCAAACCATTTTTCGGCATGGTGGGATAAAGTGTGTGGAAAAAGATGAAGGCGAACAAAATCCATGGAAACACCGGCAATTTCATGCTTTGAGTGACGGTTATGAATTTATCGAGGTGTTTGTTGGCATCATCATCCGGTAATCCGTGAAATGGACAAGCGTTTTGAACTTGTTGGATCATGTGATGCTTCAACAAAAATTCGGGAGTCGTAATTTGAATCGGCGCAATCGGTCCTCCACGTCCGTTCATAGTCGGTTGACATAGCTCCTCCATCGTACGAAGGTCGGGTTGAGGGACATGGTTGTTATTGTTGTTATTATTCAAACTGGGGTGAAGTGAATTATTATTGTTGTGCACACCGGCCATATCTAAGTCTCTACGAGTCTCGGGCTCAGAATAAGAAGTAGATCGAGTACGCATACACTAAAATGAAATACAATATTTTTTGTTTTTTTTATCTTTTTTTATTTTTTTGGATTTTTGAAAATTTTATATTTTTTAGGATTTTTTTTTGAAATCTTTTTTGTGCTTGAAAATAACGTTCCCAAAAGAACGGATCCCAAAATCCAATTTTTCTCACTAAAAATCGTTAATTTTTACGAAAAGAGTCGGCAGCGGCGCCATTTGATTTAATTGATTTTACAGTCATTTGATTTAATGGTATTTGCATATGTGTACTCAATCGTTCTCGGTATCTTAGCGAATTGATCACGGTTTAAGGTGGAACTATTGTATTTGGTCACTAAAAGGGGGAGCTTTTGGTTATCTATTTTAAATTAAACGAAAAGTTAACAAAACTAAGATTAAATGAAATATCAGGAAATAGAAATAATTGAAAACTAAATTAAAAGTAGTTTTGAAAAATAAAATGAGAAAAGACAATTCAAAATTAAACTCGACAAAAAATTAAAACTCGAATAAAAGTAAATTTGAGGACTCTAATATTAAACTAAGACAAAACTAGTTTAAAAATAACACTAAGTAAAAATGCGGGAAAAGTTAAATTTGAATTTAAAAATAAAAACTCCGTAGTTAAGCGTGCTTGGGCGAGAGTAGTACTGGCTTGGGTGAACCGCTGGGAAGTCCTCGTGTTGCACCCCCACTTTTTACATTGGTTTTCTTACACCTGAGGCGGTGGAGCTACTTACGAGAATACAACGTGTTATGAATAGTAATGTTTTGACTCCTAAATCCACCAACGTTGTATTTAATAGACTTGGTTTTGCTATACAAAAAGGGCTAGCGGCGCAGCTTGTTGCCCGTTTGCCTTCTCCTAATATGTAAATTATAATTATTAATAAAATTCGCAATTGTATCTTGAAAAAAAAATAAAAAAAATAAAAAATAAGATAAAAAAAATAAAAATAAATAAATAAATAAAAACAGTAAATAAAAACTGATAAATGCAATCCAATCGCACTCCCGATCGCACTCTGATCGCACTCCCGATCACACCCTGGATCACACGCAGTGATCACACTCCCGATCACACCCAGTGATCACACTCCCGATCACGCCCTGGATCACACTCAGTGATCACAGTAGTGAATCGTAGTTGTGATCGTAGTATTTGATCACAATAATTGTTGGGCCAATGAAAGTTTTAACTATGGCCCAGTCTAGATTTGTTTAATTAGACTAAGTGTTTGTTGATCGCTGAGAGGACCAGCGACAGAGACTAGACCAGTGGAAGACAAAGCCTCAGCTGGCACACCAGGAACATTCAAGTCAAAGACAACGTCAGAGAAGTCGAAGACAATCTGAAGTCAGACTCACCAGCGATTATGGATAGCTGGGATGTTGAAGGAATGTACTGGTGTTCAAGGATCTCTGAGTTGACAACACTCAGAGATCACTTAAGAACCCTAGAAGTCTGGGATAAGCAAAGCTTATCCAATCCTTTACAGTTTAGGCGGGAGAATCTTCCAAGTGTTTTGAGCGGGACAAAACAAGAGATTCAAGATAAAGCCTAGTATGACCTAGTGGGACAAAAGGCGAACAGTTGGCAGCACTGTTCACCTAAAGTTGTTTAAAGGTATGTCTCGATTTAGACATGGATTTAATACGTTGTACCCTTCCATTGAGAAGGTGACACGTATCAACTACTCCCACTAAGGAGGCAACCTCGTCACTATAAATAGGAGTGTGAAGGAAGAATTAACTCAACCCTTGTGCTTGGATAATTTATCTAAGTTAATTCTCTCCTTGGAACCGCTGAGCCCTCAGCTGTCTACCAGCGTCTCATTGGTTCCCTTGTAAACTTGAGTCTCGAATCTAGTTTACTTGTTTCTAGGGTTCATATCTTGTTGTCATTCAACGAGTGTATTCATAACACTTTGTAATACTTTGTTTATAGTACTTAATAAAGCATTACACGTTTGAAAAGTATTTCATTGTGTTTCATGGTTACAAGAGTTATAGTTTATCAACAATTGTCATATTAAGGAACTTTCAATTGGTATCAGAGCGGTTTGATTTATAAAACCTTTCATAAACCGTTCTAGTTTTTAAAATCAAAATCTTAATATGGCTGATACTATACCTCCTCCACCTTTTGGTCAAACCAGTTTAGGTACCACTTCGACCACCATACCGGCCACCACATCTACTACCATGCCTACACCAGTTGTAAGCACTGGTAATAATGATGATGACATTCCCCAACTACTTGATGTTAGAGGGGGGTCACATGTGTCCAATGTACCAGCATTCGATGAAGAGGATTTCTCAAGTTGGAAAAGTGAATTTCTTATATATTTAGATGGCTTAGAACCCTTCTTGATAGAAATCTTAGAAAATGTTCCATATGTACCACTGGTCGTTTCCTCTACCCCTGAGAGACCCATTAAGAAACCTGCTAAGCAATGGTCTCCAGCGGATAGACGTCTGGCTAACCAGGACAAGAGACTCAAAAGTATCATAGTCTCTTGCCTACCCAAGAACATTATGAAGTCCATCATTAAATGAAACGCTGCTAAGGAGATGTGGACTGAATTAGTTCTAGGGTATGATAGTCCAGAGGAAACAAAAGAAACCAAAATCTAAGCCCTTAGACTTAAGTTTAATGCTTTTAAAGCTTTGGAAATAGAACCTGTTGCACAAACTTATACTAGGCTTAAGATTTTATTGAATGATTTAGGAAACAATGGAGTTGTTCTACCTAAGGCTGAGGTTAATGCTACTTTTGTCAATAGCTTACCTAGAAAATGGATTAGCCTGAATCAGACCTTAAGAGCTAATAATGCTATAAAGAATGATACTTTAGCCCAATTGTTTGGTAGATATAACTATGAAGAAGGGCTAATTGACTCCATTTATAAATCAGAGACTGACAGATTTACCACCAGTATCACTGGTTCAAAAGCTCTTGTTGCTAACCATTCCTTTCAGGACAGCGACTCTGACATTGAAGAGGACACCAGAAGTAGTCAAGAATTTCTTGATGAATTACATGCTCAGTTCCATGACAGAGCTCTTTTAGCTGATCAAAAGAGTTACTACAAGAGATCTGGTAGAGTTGGAGCTGCAAAGGTTGATAAATCCAAGGTGTCATGCTACACTTGTGGAAAGACTGGTCACTATAAAAAAGATTGCTGGTCAAACAAAACCTCCTCTCCAAGATTCCCTTCATCCAGCAGCAACAAC
This sequence comes from Glebionis coronaria, assembly GCA_025667525.1. Taxonomy (NCBI): domain Eukaryota; kingdom Viridiplantae; phylum Streptophyta; class Magnoliopsida; order Asterales; family Asteraceae; genus Glebionis; species Glebionis coronaria. Next base: position 247,703,656 of record CM046874.1, read on the forward strand.
AGCAAGAATAAGTTTTCCAACTCTCATTTCAAGCAAACCTCTCTCTCTGACTCAGAAGGGAAGAAGGACTACAAAGTCAAATACAAAGCCTTGAAAGCTGAGTTGCTAAAACTCAATCAGAAAGCCGATGATGCAGCAAAGAAAAAGGATGTTAAGAAGACTGAAAAAGGTCTGATCGCTGCCTCATTCGACTGGGATGATGAACCTCTCACTTCTGAGGATGAAGGTACCACCACCGTCAGAGCCTTTATGGCTGTCTCTGATAAAGAACCCGCTGTGGGTAAAAGTGAAGCAAGATCTGGTCAATGGGTGGATATCACCATGAAAAAGGTACAAATAATGTTATCTATGACTAAAGGTCCTGATAGAGACCATGTTAGTGACTATACATTGGTTGACCTCCACTTTGTGGAAGAGCAAAGAAAAAACCTGTTAAACAAATTTCACAGTCTTAAAACAGAGTTAAATCTTTGCCAATCTGAATTAACAAATCTTAAACCATTTATGAATCTTGCTAATCAACTTCAAAATAAAGTGAGCAAATTATCCATTGAAAATGAGTCTTTGTCTGGTGAAAATTCTGAACTAAGAAAAACCATTGAGAAATGGAATTTGGCTCAATCCACAGTGGAAGAAATAGTCGCTGGATCCATACCTGGTGATGTGGTTCAGGCTATTGGGGGAAAGGGTAGATTCAAAAAACATGTCCCTGTTCCCAATGTCAAATTTGTCCCATCAGATGTCTCTTCTCCTTCTTCCACCTCTGTGGATGAGAAGAACTCTAATAAAGAATCAGAGGTACCAGCTCCACTAAGACCCGCTGGTGCCAACCCATCTGATTCCTTGCTTGGCCCTAAACCTCAAACCAAAACCCTTGGGAATTCAATTCTCAAAGTCGCTGACAAAGCGAATAAAAAGGTTTTTGTGGCTAAGGACTCCAACAAACCTACTCCTCCCCCTGAAGAGCTTTCTCCCACCAAGCAACTTCTCCTCACCCTGATGGAAGAGGTGAAAGGGTTGAAAGAACAAATCAACCTCAGAGTTAATAGTCCATCTATTAACTCTCTTGGTGAGGGGTCTAGTAGCTCCAAGGGGAGAGCTTTGTTCAGACCTTGCAAGCACCGCGGTTTCAAGAATCACTCATCCGAGGATTGCTCCAAGAAACCTAAGTGTATCACATGTGAGTCCTCTGAACACACATCCAGAGAGCATGAGGAGATCATAGCGGTTCAAAGAACCAGAACTCAAATGAGATCTAAAACTCCTCATCGACCCTCAAGAAAGGCTGAGCCTAAGCCCAGAGATAACTCTCAGGGTTACAGACCTAACCCACCTGCAAGTACTGTGGTTTCTTCGACCATCACTCTGATGAGTGCGAACATTATCCTGGATGTGACATCTGTGGAAGCATGCGTCATGAACCCAGGGATTGTAACCAAAGAGGGGGAGGTAACAAGAGAAGGACCAATGTCGCTAGTCAGCGACAGCCTGGACCCACTGGAAAGTGGGTTCATCATAGAAACTAATCTGGATTTGTTATATCTATGCAGGAATATTTGAAGAAATCTGTTTGGTATCTGGACAGCGGGTGCTCCAGACACATGACAGGGGTTAAAGAATATCTGCATAGATATAAAAAGGAGTCTGGTCTTAAAGTAGTCTTTGGAGATGATTCCTCAGGGGCTACTGAGGGTTATGGCTTAGTGGATTGTAATGGAATAACCTTCACAAGGGTCACTTATGTCAATGGACTGAAGCACAACCTAATCAGCATTAGTCAACTCTACGATGCTGGCTTCAAAGTTCTGTTCACGAAGACCCAATGAACAATTGATACTTATCTTTTGCTAGGTTCAATTTTGTTCTCTCGATATCCTCTCGAATTGATCTTGGTTCTAAGTGGAATGATTGTTCTTGGTTACTAAAAAAAGGGGGTTTAGTTTTCTAATCTACTAAAAAGTTTAAATGTATTAAAATGAAAACTTAAATAAAAAACAATGTATTAAAATGAAAACTTAAATCAAAAACAATTAGTTTTAATGATAATTAATAAAAACTTGAATTAAAATAAAAAGTAAATATTCAGAACAGTAAGAACAGTAACAAGTAAGAACAGTAACAATTAAAGATGCTCAAAAGAAGATTGATTCGGAAGTATGACCTTGATTCGGAACTTTTCACTCGGAACTTGGTTCGGAACCCTTGATCCGGAACTTCGTTCGGAAGTTTACTCGGAACCTTCACTCGGAACTTTCTTCGGAAGTTGATCCGGAACTTTCTTCGGAACTTTGAGTCGGAAGTTTATTCGGAACTTTTGGAACTCATTTGGAAGTTTTGTTCATCCGGAACTTTGTATTCATTCGGAACTTTGTGTTCATCCGGAACTTTTAACACTCATTCGGAACTTTTAAAGGAAAAACTCATTCGGAAGATTTTAAAGGAAATTTATTCGGAACTTTTCAAAGACACATTCATTCGGAACTTCTTACTCATTCGGAACTTTTTGAAAAACTATTCATCCGGAACTTTTTGTGTTCATTCGGAACTTTTGTGTTCATCCGGAAATTTTGTTCATCCGGAAGTCTGGGAAACACTCAAGAACAGTAACAATACCGAAAAAACAGGGAAATCGATTTTAAGCTAAAAATCACCAAGTTTTTCACCAAAACTTAAATAAACTAATCACTAAGCATCTACTAACCATAAACTACAAATCCCATCAATAAAAACCAAAACCCAACAACTTTTAAAGATCAAATCAATCAAATAAGAACTTAAGAACTTGAAATAAAAGATGATGATGAACAAGATGAAATGGAAAGATTAAACAAGAACTTGTATTGATGATTAATGTTTTAACAATCACAAAACAAGGATTAAAATTATAAGATTTGAAGAACAAAGATTAAAATCACCAAACACCCTAGTGGTGTTGGTGATGCTACGAAACAGAAAGGGAGAAAAAAGGTGGGGAGAAGAAAAACTAAAAAACTGAATGGAAAGTGTGAGGGGATCCCTTTATATAGGTGTCCCCTTTGGTTGGTGAGTGGGCTTTCTCCCGTTCTTCTTGTCTTCTCGTCTTTTCAGAAAAGTTGACGTTTTCGATTCTGATTCGGGATTTGTCGTCGATTAAATTCAACTCGTCTTTTAATTTCTTCGTTTAATAGACTTGAGTTTCTTCGACTTATGTAAATCTTCCATCCTTGGTCCTTTTCTTCGATAAATCTTCGAATAGGCCCAGTGACTTCAAATCTTTTGCATCTCTTGGACAATAGACTTCATCTTGAGTCTTTTTCTTCGATAAATCCCGTACAATCCCATGTTTACTTCAATATTCATCCGGTCGGCTCTAAAAACACAATAAACACAAAAACCACGCATAATTCCAAACAAATGATATTAAATACGCGTTTTGGTCTAGTTTTAGCCAGAATTAAGTGGTAAAAGGATGGGTGTTTTCACACCTATCAAATCCCCTACACTTAACCATTGCCATGCCCTCATGCAATGCTTAGTGATAAAGCAAATTAACACTTTTCTCATAATCAATCAACCTTGGCCTTATTAAAATACTACTAAACAAAAATTAAAATACTAAGAGAAATTAAAACTTTAAAGAAAACAAAAGGATGGAAATAACTTGCAAAGAAACCAATGACTTACATTAGGGCTTTGGTGCTACGAAGATTTATCACCCTCAAGTTCCACGTTCCCCAAACTAAGCTTAAAAACGAGATCATTGTTATTATAAGTTAGTAAATCAAACACTTACACACATGGCTTAATTAAATGCTTAAACTCCCTTATTCCTAGGTGTATCTCTTATATTTTATTTTTGTCTTAGAATGATCATGAAGATGCATTTTTGGACTTATTTCGATAGTTTATTTAGGCTGAAAGCAAAGTAGGACGATTTGATCAATAGTTAGCTAAAGGACAAAATCTCTTAAAACTGCTTCTCGGGATATCAAAAAGTTCATATCTTGGCATAACTCGGTTCACGATTTGAGACCTTTCTCGGGCCGATATTTGGCATGTACTTCACACTTCATATCTTGAGAGACGTGCTTGAGATAATGGTCTTCTCATCGTTAATAGAGTTTCTTCACTTGGAGACTTTTGAGGGGTACTCCAACTTTGTTGACCACGACTTCATGATTATTTCTTCAATCTCTAATTGGGATTTTGAGATACAACGATCCGCCTCCTTTTCGGACTTGGATCTATTTATCCTCATACCTTGTTAGGGTCTTTTCGGATAGACTTCTCCATCATCTTTATGGGAGTTGATTGCTTTTTCGTCGTGAGTCTTGATCCTTCATATCGATTTTGGGAATAATGCTTTTCACATCACCTTGGATCTTTAGCAATAAAATGGAATCCTCATGCCTTGTTAGAGCCTTTTCGGACTCGCCAATCTTCGCGCCCCGCTTCATAAGTTATGCCTTGGCTATGAACTCTTATCATTACCGAGCAACTTTTAAACGATCTTGGGCTAGAAGCTAAGTAACTTTTCAAATCGTACGACCTTACTTATTGCAGATAATTTATTAGCAAGTGATGGGAGAATAGGCAAATAATTACACCAAGTGAGCTTGTGCAAGAATACCGACTTATAATTGACTCTATCATTTCTCGTCCTCCACAATTTAAAATCTCAAGTAATGAGACTCGTGGACACTTAGCCTAATAAACCAATTAAGGTCTACATGGTTAAGGATACTAGCTATAATAAACTTGGATAAGTCTATTCGGGTTGAGTCAAAATAAACGCAACGGGCCTAATATGTCAAAGACTTCTAAACTAGCTACACCGCTTTATTAATATTTTTTTTTGACTTTATTGCGGGATATATACATATGAAATTAACGATAAAAATTTAAAAATTACGACTAAATGGCCAAAGTTAATAAAAAATTTGAAAAATGTTGAAAAATAGGATTTTCTGGTTAAATGAAGGCATTTTCATGGAAAAGTCCACTTAAAACGTCGATAGAAGTCCCCCCTACACTTAAGATAAACATTGTCCTCAATGTTTAAGCATGTGGGAAAAGTCTCCCCTACACTTATGACATTGTGCACGTTGGTTAACTCAAGTTGAAGAAGAGACGACTAAAGTGATCAATTTCAAATGTGAGTATGAAGAAAATTGAATCACGATAGTTGAGAGATAGAACCGGATTTCGGATAACACGGGAGCACGGTTCTTCAAAGGTTCCAAGAGTGCATTTATCCCTGTAATCACATCACCACACAAATACAAACACGTATAGAGGTCCCCCTACACTTAGGAGGTTAAAAGGAAAAGGATAGATACTCGGGCTGCCTCCCGAGGAGCGCTTGTTTTTTATAACCGAGTCACGAGCCTGACTCGACCCAAAATTAGTTCATGGGGAACGTGGTGAGGGATGGAATCATCTCTTGAGAGATGTCCTCACCAAAGTACAATTTCAAACGCTGGCCATTCACCTTGAAGTTGGGCCCATTTGGCTGAGAAAGCTCAATGGTGCCATAGGGAAAAACATTGGCGATGGTGAATGGACCAGACCAGCGGCTCTTCAACTTGCCTGAGAAGATCTTCAACCGATAGTTAAAGAGTAAGACTTGATCACCAACGTGGAACTCTCGGTTCTTGATTTTAGCATCGTGGATCATCTTGGTCTTCTCCTTGTAGATCAATAAGTTCTCGTAAGCTTGATTCCTCAATTCTTGTAGCTCGTTGAGTTGAATCTTGCGAAAATCATCGGCTTTGTTGATGTCGAAGTTAGCCCACTTCAAGGCCCAGTATGCCTTATGTTCCAGCTCGATAGGGAGGTGGCAAGCTTTCCCGTACACAAGATGATAAGGCGTACAGCCGATCGGGGTCTTATAAGCAATACGGAAAGCCCACAGAGCATCATCTAACTTATCGGCCCACGCGGCGCGATGCTCTCCCACAGTACGCTCCAAAATTCTTTTCAATCCACGGTTGGATATTTCGGCTTGACCGTTGGTTTGAGGATGATAGGTGGTGGAAAGACAGTGATTGACACCATACTTTGCCATGACTCTTGCAAATTGATCGTTGCAAAAATGAGTCCCGCGGTCACTGATAATAGCACGAGGAACACCGAATCGAGCAAACAGTTGTTTCAAGAATTTACAAACCACCCTAGCGTCGTTAGTGGGTAAAGCCTTGGCTTCAACCCATTTGGAAACGTAGTCAACAGCGACAAGGATGTATTTGTTGCCTTTAGAAGAAGGGAATGGCCCCATAAAGTCGATGCCCCATACATCAAAAATTTCACATTCTTGTATGAAATTTTGAGGCATCTCATCTTTATGTGTGATCTTGCCTTGTTTTTGGTAAGAATCACAATGTTTAACCATCTCGTGAGCATTACGGTAAATGGTGGGCCAATAGAATCCCGAATCAAACACTTTTTTGGCAGTGTAGTTGGGACCAAAGTGACCACCGGTGGGTCCTTTGTGGCAAGCCTGGAGAATGTCCAAAGCGGCCGGTCCGTCAACACATCGGCGAATAATCAAGTCAGCGCATTGTTTGAATAGAAAAGGGTCATCCCAAAAGTAAGTCTTAACATCGTTCAAGAACTTCTTTTTTTGTTGGGATGTTAACCCTTGGATGAGAACACCACCCGCTAAGTAGTTTGCAATATCCGCAAACCACGGGGTGTCATCGAGATTGAGATCTATAGACATTAAGGTCTCAAGGGTGAAAGAGTCATTGATCTCTTTGTTCGGATGATCCCCTTGATATGGATCCTCAAGTCTGCTCAGATGATCCGCGGCCAGGTTTTCGGCTCCCTTCTTGTCACGAATTTCAATGTTGAATTCTTGAAGGAGTAAAACCCAGCGAAGAAGTCTTGGCTTAGAATCATGCTTTGTCATCAAGTACTTTAACGCGGAATGGTCCGTGTATACGATTGTGGTGGAAAGGACAAGATAGGGGCGGAACTTTTCAAAAGCATAGACAACAGCTAAAAGCTCTTTTTCGGTTGTTGTATAATGCAATTGTGCCCCCGTCATTGTCTTGCTAGCGTAATGGATTGGTTGGAAGTGTTTGTTCACTCTTTGTCCCAGAACCGCTCCAATAGTAAAATCACTAGCATCACACATCAACTCAAAGGGAAGCTCCCAATTAGGGGTAACCAAGACGGGTGCCTTAGTTAGCTTATCCTTAAGCGAGTTGAAGGCTTCAAGACACTCTTTGGAAAAGATAAAAGGAGTATCTTTTTCCAAGAGGTGGGTCATCGGGCGAGCGATTTTAGAGAAATCTTGAATGAAACGACGATAGAAGCCCGCATGACCCAGAAAGCTTCTCACACCCTTCACGGTTGAAGGTGGAGGTAATTTGGCTATGACATCTACTTTAGCACGGTCGACTTCAAGACCGGCTTTAGAGATTTTGTGTCCTAGCACAATGCCTTCTTTTACCATAAAATGGCATTTTTCCCAATTCAGAACAAGGCGAGTGTCTTCGCACCGCTTAAGCATACGTTCCAAATTGGCAAGGCAAGAAGAGAAGGAATCCCCAAAGACCGAGAAATCATCCATGAAGACTTCCATGGTTTGTTCAACCATGTCATGGAAGATAGCCAACATGCACCTTTGGAAAGTCCCGGGGGCATTACATAAGCCAAAAGGCATTCTTTTGTAAGCAAATGTGCCATAGGGACAAGTGAATGTTGTCTTCTCTTGATCTTGGGGATCGATGGGTATTTGAAAATAACCCGAGAAACCATCAAGAAAGCAGTAATATTCATTACCCGCTAAACGTTCAAGCATTTTGTCCATAAAAGGTAGAGGAAAATGATCCTTTCTCGTGGCATCATTGAGTTTGCGGTAGTCTATACAAACTCTCCACCCAGTGACAAGACGCGTAGGAATCAGCTTGTTGTTTGCATTGGGCACAACGGTGATGTCGCCTTTCTTAGGCACACAATGGATTGGACTAACCCATGGTGAATCCGAAATAGGGTAAATCATACCCGCATCAAGAAGTTTGATAACCTCTGTTTTGATGACTTCATGTATTTTTGGATTCACCCTTCGTTGGCTTTGAATTGTGGGCTTAAAGTCGTCCTCCATGAGAATTTTGTGTGTGAAGAAGTGAGGATCAATTCCACGAATGTCGGAGATTTTCCAAGCGATAGCTGTTTTATGCTTCTTCAACACGGCGACAATTCGGGCTTTTTCTTCTTCTTTTAGGTCCTTTGCGATGATGACGGGCGACTTCTCGTTGTCTTCAAGGAAAACCTACTCAAGATGAGGAGGTAGGTCCTTAAGCTCAAGAGTGGGAGGATCCTCAATAGATGGTGAAACTAACGATGGATCATCATTAGTCACCTCTTTAGGAGAAGGAGGATCAATAGCAGTAACCGTCGGAGATAGAGGAGAAAGATTGTCTTCTTTGAGAAGGTTTTCAATGAGGCGAAGATCTTCATCCCAATTGGTGATAGACTCGTCATGATCTAAATTCACATCTCCCATGGTGGCTTCCAAATCTTTCCAAAGGAAATCACTTTCTCCAAATAGAGATAGTGATGAGTCGATAGAGGAAACGGTCTCAACATTGGGAAGAGAGGTAGGAATACTTTTACAAGCATCTTTGAAGTGTTCTTCACAAGCCTCATCAAGAACGTCAATACAATTAACACTCTCGTATGAATAAGGTTGTTTAGAAAGCTTTCCCATGTTGAAAACGATCTTATCGTCACCCACTCTCATGATAAGCTCACCGGCTTCAACATCGATTAGAGTGCGACCGGTCCTCAGGAATGGACGACTAACGATCAATGGCACACGAGGGTCCATGTCGTAGTCAACAACGACGAAATCAGTAGGAAAAGTGAATTTGTCGACTCCTACAAAGACGTCTTCGGCTATCCCCACTGGATAAGCAACCGTACGGTTAGCTAATTCCAAAGTCATTTTGGTGGGGACTAGCTCAGGGAGAGATAATTGCTTCTAAACGCTTAGAGGCATTAGATTAATACTGGCACCTAGATCGGCTAGGGCCATGCAATTCTCTACTCCCGGGAAGTTGCAAGGGATAAGGAAACGACCCGGATCACCAAGCTTGGTTGGCAATTTCCTTAAGAGCACTGCAGAGCAATTCTCATTAAGTTGGGTGTTAGAAATATCAAGAAGCTTCTCCTTGTCGTTTAGAAGATCTTTAAACATCTTAGCGTATTTGGGCATGTGAGCGAGATCCTCGGCAAAGGAGGTGTTAAAATTCAATTGTTTAAACATTTTGAGAAAGTTTGAAACTTGAATATCATCCTTGCTCTTTTGCTTCTCTTTCCTCAACCTTGAAGGATAAGGTATATTGGATGAAGAAGAAGGCTTTAGGGGAATAGGATCACTCACAACCACGGGTGGTGGGGAAATAGGGGTCGAAGGTGAAGGATGCGGAGAAATTGGGGAAGTAGAAGGATGAGGAATAGTAACAGGTGACTCGTTCTCCTTAGTTACAACCACCGGTGGAGGTATAGGAAGCTCGGGTTCCTTGGTACCTTTGCCACTGCGAGTGGTGATTGCTTTCATCTCCCCTCTTGGATTCGCAACGGTGTTACTCAGAAGAGTACCCGAAGAAGAGGGTTGATTACCTTGGAAGAAACTAGCCATCATGTTCTTCAAGTCATTCGTTTGACTATCCAAAGTATTTCTCATGTCGGCTCTCAAATCGTTCCCTTGTTTGACCAAGTCTGCTTTAAGGTTGAGCACTTCTCTCTGAAGATTTCCCACTATCACATCGTTAGTCCTCATATAGGTTTCCACTTCTTGGTGAAGAGCGGTGGGTTGGTTGGGAGGAGCATTGTATGCGGGTGGTTGATAAGCAGGTGGCTGGTAGACTTGGTTGTTTCGTTGAGGTGGTTGTTGCTGCTTGTGAGGTAGGATGTATGGTGTACGAGGTTGTTGTTGTTGTTGAGGAGGGCGGTTGAGGTTTTGTTGTTGGTTTGGGTTGGTAGGAGGAAAACCGGGTGGGGAAAGATAATTGTTGGAGCGGTAGCTAAGCAAATTATGGTCACCTTGAGGTCTAGCTTGATAAGCAGGTTGAGGATAGGTGCCATAAGCTGCATTCACATTCTCAGAAGGGTAGTCTTGGGTGGAGGTACAAGTGGTGTAAGAGTGAGCACCACCGCATATCTCGCATGGTTGGCTAACAGCATTGACTTGAGCGTCTTTAGCGTTTCTAGCGTTGATGCTGTTGGTGTTGCTGACGGTGTGGGTAACAAGCGATTCAAGAAGCGTAGTGATTTTGTCTAGTCGCTTGTCGCTGTCACTAGTGCTAGCACTAGCGACATTGGTCCGAACACTCTTGGTTTGCACACGAGACTTATTCTCAATGATATCCCAAGCAGCATTGGAAGTATTAGCCAAAAGATTACCCCCCCGAGGCACTGTTTAGTGAATCTTGGTCACTCATGCTTAAACCATTGTAAAAAGTATTAATTTGATGTACTTTGGTAAAACCATGTTGTGGGCATTTTCTTAAAAGATCTTTAAAACGATCCCAAGATTCACTGAACGACTCATCGTACTTTTGTTAAAAATTTATGATTTCATTCCGCAAAGCGGTAGTACGAGAGGGTGGGAAAAAGTAATTGATAAACTTGGTTTCCAGATCCGTCCACGAGAGAATACTCTGTGGCGGTTCCTTAGCAAGCCAATGCCGGGCTTGTCCCTCTAAAGAAAAGGGAAAAAGTTGTAACCGGATTACCTCTTGTGGAACACCATTGAACTTGACCGTATTAGTGAGTTGTAAGAATCGCTTGATGTGGTCATGTGGATCATCAATGGTACGCCCCAAGAATGGTTGAGCGGAGACCATCTGGATAAAGCCTGATTTTAGCTCAAAGTTGTTGGCTGCAATTGCTGGTATAACAATTGGATCAGTGTTGCCATCTACATGAGCTTGCAGCAGTTCAATCATCGGGCGATTATCCGGAAGAGGCTCATTGTTGTTGTTATTATTCATGTTGTTGAAAGGTGGGTTGTTGTTGTTATTATTATTGTTTGGAGGTGGTATGTTGTTGTTGTTTTGTACACCGGCCATGTCTAAGTTATCGAGAGGCTCGGGCTCTTGATAAGACGTGGATCGAGTGCGCATACACCTGCAAAAGAACGAACAAAGAAAAACAAAGCAAAAATATTTTTGGTTTTTATGTTTTTTTAATTTTTTTGTATTTTTTTGAAAATTTTATATTTTTTAGTGTTTTTTGAAAGTTTTTATGAAAAATTAACGTTCACGGGGAACGGATCCCAAAATCCAAGTTCTCACAAAAAACTTTTGATCTTAACGAGAAGAGCCGGAAGCGGCGCCATTTGATACTTATCTTTTGCTAGGTTCAATTTTGTTCTCTCGATATCCTCTCGAATTGATCTTGGTTCTAAGTGGAATGATTGTTCTTTGTTACTAAAAAAAGGGGGTTTAGTTTTCTAATCTACTAAAAAGTTTAAATGTATTAAAATGAAAACTTAAATAAAAAACAATGTATTAAAATGAAAACTTAAATAAAAAACAATTAGTTTTAATGATAATTAATAAAAACTTGAATTAAAATAAAAAGTAAATATTCAGAACAGTAAGAACAGTAACAAGTAAGAACAGTAACAATTAAAGATGCTCAAAAGAAGATTGATTCGGAAGTATGACCTTGATTCGGAACTTTTCACTCGGAACTTGGTTCGGAACCCTTGATCCGGAACTTCGTTCGGAAGTTTACTCGGAACCTTCACTCGGAACTTTCTTCGGAAGTTGATCAGAAACTTTCTTCGGAACTTTGAGTCGGAAGTTTATTCGGAACTTTTGGAACTCATTCGGAAGTTTTGTTCATCCGGAACTTTGTATTCATTCGGAACTTTGTGTTCATCCGGAACTTTTAACACTCATTCGGAACTTTTAAAGTAAAAACTCATTCGGAAGATTTTAAAGGAAATTTATTCGGAACTTTTCAAAGACACATTCATTCGGAACTTCTTACTCATTCGGAACTTTTTGAAAAACTATTCATCCGGAACTTTTTGTGTTCATTCGGAACTTTTGTGTTCATCCGGAACTTTTGTTCATCCGGAAGTCTGGGAAACACTCAAGAACAATAACAATACCGAAAAAACAGGGAAATCGATTTTAAGCTAAAAATCACCAAGTTTTTCACCAAAACTTAAATAAACTAGTCACTAAGCATCTACTAACCATAAACTACAAATCCCATCAATAAAAACACAAAACCCAAGAACTTTTAAAGATCAAATCAATCAAATAAGAACTTAAGAACTTGAAATAAAAGATGATGATGAACAAGATGAAATGGAAAGATTAAACAAGAACTTGTATTGATGATTAATGTTTTAACAATCACAAAACAAGGATTAAAATTATAAGATTTGAAGAACAAAGATTAAAATCACCAAACACCCTAGTGGTGTTGGTGATGCTACGAAACAGAAAGGGAGAAAAAAGGTGGGGAGAAGAAAAACTAAAAAACTGAATGGAAAGTGTGAGGGGATCCCTTTATATAGGTGTCCCCTTTGGTTAGTGAGTGGGCTTTCTCTCGTTCTTCTTGTCTTCTCGTCTTTTCAGAAAAGTTGATGTTTTCGATTCTGATTCGGGATTTGTCGTCGATTAAATTCAACTCGTCTTTTAATTTCTTCGTTTAATAGACTTGAGTTTCTTCGACTTATGTAAATCTTCCATCCTTGGTCCTTTTCTTCGATAAATCTTCGAATAGGCCCAGTGACTTCAAATCTTTTGCATCTCTTGGACAATAGACTTCATCTTGAGTCTTTTTCTTCGATAAATCCCGTACAATCCCATGTTTACTTCAATATTCATCCGGTCGGCTCTGAAAACACAATAAACACAAAAACCACGCATAATTCCAAACAAATGATATTAAATACGTGTTTTGGTCTCGTTTTAGCCAGAATTAAGTGGTAAAAGGATGGGTGTTTTCACACCTATCAACAATCTTCAATCAAAATGATGATGTTGTTCTTATTGCACCCAGGAGAAGGGATGTGTACGTCATCGACATGACATCTTATCCAGAGGGGACAAACACTTGTCTCTATGCCAAAGCATCTGATAGTGAAAATTGGCTATGGCATAAGAGACTCTCCCATCTCAACTTCAAAAACATTAACAAACTGGCCAAGAATGATTTAGTAATTGGGCTTCCCTCTCTGACCTTTACCAAAGACAGACCCTGCTCAGTGTACGAGAAAGGGAAGCACCACAGAGCCTCATTCAAAACTAAACAATCATTCTCCATAAATAAGTCCATCCATCTCCTTCACATGGACTTATTTGGACCAGTAAAACCTCAATCCCTAAATCACAAAAAATATACACTAGTCATTGTAGATGAATTCTCTAGATACATTTGGGTATTCTTTCTCAAAAGAAAGAGTGATGCTGCTGAAAGAATAATATCCTTCATCAGAGAAATTGAGAATCTCAATGACTGCAGAGTTAAGGCTATCAGAAGTGACAATGACACTGAATTCAAGAATCATGCCATGGAAGCCTTTTGTGATGAAAAGGGAATATCACAGAACTTTTCCAACCCAGGCACCCCTGAGCAAAATGGTGTCGCTGAAAGAAGAAACAGAACCCTCATAGAGGCTGCTAGAACAATGCTCAGCGAATCAAGACTTCCTAAACAATTTTGGGGTGAAGCAGTGAATACAGCTTGTCACATACAAAAAAGATCCATTATTGTGAAGAGACATGGCAAGACCTCTTATGAAGTATATATGAAGAGAGCCCCTGGTGTAAGCTACTTCCATGTCTTTGGTTGCCCTGTTTTCATTCACAACTACAGAGATCACCTGGGAAAATTTGATGAAAAGTCTGATGATGGATTCTTCGTTGGTTACTCTCTCACCTCCAGAGCTTACAGAGTGTTCAACATCCGTAGACAAGAATTAGAAGAATCCATCCATGTCACCTTCAATGAAGCAGACGCTGTCATCAACCACACCAACTCAGAAGAATGTGACATTGACTTCAATGAAGTTAAGTCTTATCCAGAGGATGATTTCTCACATCCCAAGGAATCATCCAAGGGCGGTCACAAGGACTTCCTTTATGTTCATGCATTTGATCCTCATTCAATCTCTAACATCACTCCAGAAGTTGAAGATGCTGAACAAATCACTCCACCCACTACTGTGAATGCTGATCTTATTGAACCAATCTCTCCTCCTGATGAAGAGATTATGGATGAAGAAATAATCTGTGAAGAACCCTCAGCATTCATTGAACCTGTTTTGACTCCTGAACCCACAGAGACTCCTGCGCCTCAATCCAAATGGAGTAGGAACCAAGATATTCTTCTGGTGAATATTCTTGGTGAACCCTCTGAAGGAGTCACCACCAGAGGTAAATTAAGATCTCTGGAAACCGCCTCAGCGAAGGAATGCCTTTTCGCTGATTTTCTCTCTGAGGATGAACCTAAGAATGTGGCTGTTGCGCTTCTAGATGAAGGGTGGGTTGTTGCAATGCAATATGAGCTTAATCAGATCAAGAGAAATAAGGTGTGGGCTCTGGTAAAAGCTCCAGCTGGAAAGCAAGTGGTTGGAACTAAATGGGTCTACAGAAACAAGAGGGATGAAGCTGGCATGATTGTCAAAAACAAGGCTAGGCTTGTGGTGCTGGGATATAATCAATCTGAGGGGATTGACTATGATGAAACGTTTGCACCAGTAGCCAGATTGGAAGCTATCAGAATCTTCCTAGCCTTTGCAGCTTATATGGGGTTTAATGTGTACCAGATGGATGTGAAGAGTGATTTCCTCAATGGAAAGCTTGCAGAGGAAGTATATGTCTATCAACCCCCAGGGTTTGAAAGCAGTGAGTATCCTGACCACGTCTGCAGACTTCACAAAGCACTTTATGGGCTAAAACAAGCGCCTAGAGCCTGGTATGAAACCCTATCCAAATTCTTACTTGAAAATAAATTTGTCAGAGGTACCATTGATCAAACCCTGTTCACTTATAGGTCCAAGGGTGATGTTATTTTAGTACAGATTTATGTGGATGATATAATTTTTGGTTCAACCAATATTACATTGAGCAAACAGTTTGCCAAATTAATGACCAAAAAATATGAAATGAGCATGATGGGGGAATTAACTTTTTTCTTGGGTTTTCAAATTAAACAGAATTTAAAAGGAATTTCCATGTGTCAAGAAAAATATGTTAAGGATTTGCTCAAGAAGTATGATCTGTCTGATTGTGCATCAGTGAAATGCCCCATGCTTCCTCCCAACAACTTGGGAGCTGATGACTCAGGGGTCTCTGTTAATGAGACCTTATATAGAGGCATGATTGGGTCACTGATGTACCTCACAACAAGCAGATCAGACATATAATTTGCCACATGTCTCTGTGCTAGGTACCAAGCTAACCCCAAGGAATCCCACCTTGTAGCTGTCAAAAGAATTTTCAGGTACTTAAAAGGATCTCCCACATTGGGTCTCTGGTATCCTAATGGATCAGGCCTCGACCTTAAAGCCTACTCAGACTCTGACTACGCTGGGTGTTGTCTTGATAGAAAGAGCACCTTTGGGAGTTGTCAAATCCTTGGTGGAAAGTTAGTATGTTGGAGCGCCAAGAAACAAAACTCTGTGGCCATGTCATCAGCTGAAGCTGAATATGTTGCGGCCGCTAGTTGTTGTGCTCAAGTTCTCTGGATGAAAAGTCAGCTGGCTGATTATGGGATCATTTATGAAAAGGTTCCCATATTCTGTGACAACACAAGTGCTATAGCCATCTCTAATAATCCGGTACTTCATTCCAGAACTAAGCATATTGACATCAGGTATCACTTTATCAGAGACCATATTTTAAAAGGTGATATTGAGCTCCACTTTATACCCACTGAATACCAGCTCGCTGATATATTCACCAAACCTCTGGCTGAGCCAAGTTTTACTAGGTTGGTTGCTGAGCTGGGTATGCTCAATATTGGTAAACAAATCTGATAAATGATCTCTGACCTCTGTCTCTGGGCATTAAAGGGAATTGAATGTAACGAGGTAGTTACATTCCAATGGGACTTAATATATTCCCAAATTTAATTCAAATGATTAACCTTTATTGTCAACAACTTTCCCGCTTTCCAAGGGACAGAAATATCACATGAAGAGTCAAGGGGTCGCACTTTTCCTAAAAGGTAAATTTTTGCATTAAATGCTTTAATTGTAAAATGGCAAACCCTTTTATCAAAACCCTTGACTCACTTTTCAAAACTCACATTCTCATAACTTTCACACACACAACTATTCATCTTCTCAAAACCTTCATTTCTTCCACACTTCAACAATGGCGTCTTCATCATCTAACACCGCTTTCACTGTTCTGGCCACCTCGAACGTTGATTTTGGGATACACGATGGCAAAATTGCCTTGAACAACTGTGTAGCTCTCTTGGAACACACAAATTCACTCTACCAACCTTTGTTCTCCTTCCTCAAGAACTCCACCATTTTTGAAGCAATAACCAGAGTACCCTCCACTTGCTACCACCAATATTTGAAGGAGTTTTGGTATAGCGCGGAAGTTGATCCAACCTCTTCTCACATCACCTTCAACCTTTCCACACATCCACAACCTCTCACCTTTGATCTTCATACATTTGCCAAAGTCATTAGACTTCCTGTCAATGAAGGTATGTCCGCTGTGCCTGCCAGCGCCACTGTGAAGAAGGCTCTTGCTACCCTTCGTCCTCATGACGACAATGATAAACCCTTCACCACACAAGGTTTCCAGACCAAATCCCTGATCAAAGTGAACTACTTCTCACCTATTTGGAGGATGCTGATGTTATATATTGTGAAATGTCTGGGTGGAAACCAGGAGTCTCATGATCAACTTAATGGATCCCAGCAAGCTATTGCCTACAGCTTAATTTGGGGACAAGATATAGGGATCGCCCATATACTTTACTCTGACCTCATTGCTAAGCTAGAAAACAAAGGGAAGAAGAACAGACTGACCACCATCTGCTATACAAGATATCTCTCTCTTCTCTTAGAAGACATGCTGGGTGAAGGATACACAAATGATGAACTTCTCTCTTTCTCTCCTTATCACATCACTGCTGCATCACTTAAGACCCCTCTGGAAGATGAAGTGCCTCTCAGCATGCACATGATGCAGGTCGCTGGGTTACAGGTTGCTGATGGAGAGCCCTTGATCTCTCACAATGAGGTGAATGCTGAAAGAGCAACTGACAAGTCTCTGTTAAAGACCTCTGTACAGTCTTCTTCTCAGCCCAAGGTGCCCAAGGGAAAGAAGAAAAAGAGGAAAGACATCCCCCTTTCCTCTAAAACCCCTTCTGTTAATCCTTCCAAGTCCAAGAAGACCAAGAAGAACCCATCCCCTTCTCTGGTGGATGTGGTTGTAGAGCCTGCCACTGACAAACAACCAGAGTCTAGCGTCTCCCAGTCAGCAGAGACGACTAAGAACCTTCTCAACGCTGATATCTCTCAGGTATTAGTTTGCCATTTTATTCTTTTGGAGGCTCACATACAATCACTCTCAACATTCTGTAGGAGAGAGTGATGAAGACTTAGGGTTTTCCTCAACCCATAGAGTGTCTGTGTCAGCACCTAGAACCTTAGGATTATCTATACACTATGTCTTTACACAAGGACATGATTCATTTGTGCTCATAACGCACCCCAATGATCCTTCACCCTCTGGACTGTGCTCTTCTCCATACCAACTTGAGCATGATATAGGTCCCGACCCAGAGTCTCTGCACTTCACACAGTCTCTGGGTCCCCTCATTGAAAAGAGTCACAAATAATTCATTCTTTTGGGGGGACTGAATAATCACCCTCGGTCTTCCTAGGGGCAGCGATAAAAGGTGACCATTACCTTCAAACAATTCACAACTAAAAGAGTCCCAAAGAATTTATTCTTTTGGGGGGACTGAATAATCACCCTCGGTCTTCCTAGGGGCAGCGATAAATGGCGACCTTTAACTTCCATGAATTCACAACTAAAAGAGTCCAAGGAGCAATCCTTCAGGGAGAGCTGGATAATCACACCCAGCTATCCTAGGGGCAGCGAACGGCGACCATTCACCACATAATTTTCACAACTCAAAAGAGTCCCAAGGAGTAATCCTTATGGGGGAGCTGGATAATCACACCCAGCTATCCTAGGGGCAGCGAATGGCAACCCTTCAACATAACTATTTCACACTTAAAAGAGTCCCAAGGAGAAATCCTTAGGGGGGCTGGATAATCACACCCAGCTTTCCTAGGGGCAGCGTATGGCGATCTATAACTTCATAATTTTTTCACAATTGTAACAAATGTCATAACAGGCTCATAATCTTCATGAAGAACAGCAGAATGATGATGCCTATTCTATTGCAGGTGATGAAAATGCTGAAGTCCCCCACATAGATCTTGATGCCATGTCAGACATTGATTCCATACCAGAGGATGAGGTCTTTATTATCGAAGAGGACTTAACCATTTCAGACTATGCTGATATGGATGCTGATGATGACCAAGTTACATCAGAATTGAAACCCATCCCCTTCCCATCATTGCCCAATGTGCAAGAACTAGCTGCGAAGCGACTATTGGACCAGAGGCTCTGTGCACCAACACCAGTTCCCTTCCCAACATTTCCAAATGTTATGGAACAAGGGGCCAAGCAACACTTGGAATATTTACAAAAGCTCAAGCCTGTCCATGTTCCTCGAATGAAAGATGTTCAGGAACTCGCTGTTGAGGCTCTCTGGATCAAGAGGGGTGACATCAGTAAAACTAAGCCCAAAGTCACAAATGATGTCATCCTCTCTGAATTGCAAACCCTAACCCACGCTGCTGAGGAGCTCACCACAACACTAGAGACTTCACTAACTTCATCTGTGGAGTCCTCTATGACTGCCTTACTTCCTCAACTACTGGGGAGTGCCTTGCAAGCTCACCTCCTAGCTGTTATTAACTAGAGCCTCCAGCAATACATACCATATGTCCTCTCATCAGCTGTCAAAGCAAATGTTGCAGCTATTGCTAAGGCGTTTGAGCCTTCACGAACACTTCTTCAAGAGCTGTTACAAGAGGAACTTAAGGAAATCTGCCTATTTGTTCATCAAGAATTCAAGAAGTTCCTTAGTCCTGGTTCAGGCACAGCTACTACTGGCGCTATGCCTGACGGGGAGAATTCAGCAACCTCCACCTCTGAAGAAGAAGAAGACACTGCCTCACCTAAGGGGGAGCAGTCACTCAAACAACCAAAACCCTCAACAGTGATTCCTACACCACAACCTCTTAGATCCTTCAACCCCAGAACTGATGCAATAAAGGATAGGGTAAAGGAATTGCTATTGAACAGCCTGAAATAACCCTGCATTCCCTCTAAGAAGAAGGTGGATCTACAACAAGGCTCTCCAAAGACTCTGATCTAAACAAATTTAAGAGTGCTGATGAACCACCACTCACACCAGAGCAGGCTAAAGCTCAAATCTTGGAACACCAAAGGCTGGAAAACATCAGAGCGGTTGAACTCAAAAGCAAAGAAGCTCTGAACAAACTCTCTCCTGCTGTAAAGGAAGCTCAGCTGGTGAAGCTCAAAGAATTGGAGGTTAAAAGGAGCAACCTTCTAAAGGAATATGAAAGACTTGTAAACCAGAGAGCTGAACCTGGTCAAATCACCAAGTATGCATGTTACACTGACAAGGACAAAAAGGTGGTGATGACCCTTTACAGAGAGAACCAACTAACCAACTATAAAGTCTCCAGTGACTTTAAACTCAGAGATATGGGCCTCTCTGAATGGTTAGAAATGTTGGCTCTTGCCCAAAAGAAGACTGGGCCAGGTGCTGCACAAATGATGAAGAATATTCAAGCAAAGCTTAACTGGGTAAGAGACACGGCAAAGAAACTGAAGGTACCCCTGCCTCCTCAACTTTCACATCAACAACCTTCTCAAGGACCAAGGAAAAGGAAAACCCAAATGGGGCCTCTGGTGGAGAAGTTGGTTACTAAAAACATTGTTGTTGATGGGATGTACAGAAACTTGGTTCTGCCCAAAGAGATCACCAAACCAGTAAGGGGCCAAGTATACTCAGAACCAGAGACAGGTATGGTCTTTATGAAAGGTAATTGTGAGTATTGCTTTCAGTGGATGAATGAACTACATCTGGCATCAACCAACCAGCTTATCAGACTCAAACAGGGCATCCTAAGGAATTGCAGAGCAGCTGAGGATTTTGAGTTTGAAGTTGAACTTGTCATCAACTCTAGGAGTGACAAGGTTGAAGCCCAGAGAATCTGTGATCAAGGCCTCGATCGCTGAAGAACCTTTTTACTTTTTGTTTATGTTTACACCTCTGGGTGTTTTTGTAATAGACTAGGTTCTTTATGTTTAATAAAACTTTGAGGTATGTTTGTTAAATTATGTGTAAGAAGAAGCTCTGTACTCACTTACAATAATTTTAGACTTAGTATAATTTATAAACAAATATTGGGAGATTGTTGGGCCAATGAAAGTTTTAACTATGGCCCAGTCTAGATTTGTTTAATTAGACTAAGTGTTTGTTGATCGCTGAGAGGACCAGCGACAGAGACTAGACCAGTGGAAGGCAAGGCCTCAGCTGGCACACCAGGAACATTCAAGTCAAAGACAACGTCAGAGAAGTCGAAGACAATCTGAAGTCAGACTCACCAGCGATTATGGATAGCTGGGATGTTGAAGGAATGTATTGGTGTTCAAGGATCTCTGAGTTGACAACACTCAGAGATCACTTAAGAACCCTAGAAGTCTGGGATAAGCAAAGCTTATCCAATCCTTTATAGTTTAGGCGGGAGAATCTTCCAAGTGTTTTGAGCGGGACAAAACAAGAGATTCAAGATAAAGCCTAGTACGACCTAGTGGGACAAAAGGTGAACAGTTGGCAGAACTGTTCACCTAAAGTTGTTTAAAGGTATGTCTCGATTTAGACATGCATTTAATACGTTGTACTCTTCCATTGAGAAGGTGACACGTATCAACTACTCCCACTAAGGAAGCAACCTCGTACACTATAAATAGGAGTGTGAAGGAAGAATTAACTCAACCCTTGTGCTTGGATAATTTATCTAAGTTAATTCTCTCCTTGGAACCGCTGAGCCCTCAGCTGTCTACCAGCGTCTCATTCGTTCCCTTGTAAACTTGAGTCTCGAATCTAGTTTACTTGTTTCTAGGGTTCAAATCTTGTTGTCAATCAACGAGTGTATTCATAACACTTTGTAATACTTTGTTTATAATACTTAATAAAGCATTACGCGTTTGAAAAGTATTTCATTGTGTTTCGTGGTTACAAGAGTTATAGTTTATCAACAATTGTCATATTAAGGGACTTTCAATAATGGATCGCAAGTAGAAACCCTAAGGCTTATGCGATCACACTTACTCGATCGGAACAAATAAACTCTTAAACATGTTACGATGGGATTCAAGAGGCAAATAAGCAAAACCAAATAAGCACTTACTCAATTAAGCATTTACCGAAACTTAACCAGATCTAAACAAGCCCAAATTTAAAAACTTTTAAAACACTAAATAAGCAAAATTTATAAAAACATACTTTAAAAAGTTTAAACTTTGGAAAACACTTAAAAATAAAATAAGCTAAAAAAGAAATAAGCTATAAGCACAAAATGATAAGATCATAAGTAGCGTGAAATTGATAGGAACAAAAAGATAAATTTTTAATCAAACAAACATCAAGTTGAAACAAGATGCATCATTGATCCGAATCAAAATCAAATCAAGAACAAGAAAGGTAGAATAAGATAAATGATGAAAAACTTGAACTTGTAGATTAAGAATTCCAAATACAAGATTAAATGAAAAGCTTAAAACTTGAAAGAAAAGATGGAAGAAATCTAGAGAGAGAAAGTAGAATCACCTACTTCTCTCTAAAGATATGAAAACTAAGAAAAATAAATGACTACTAAAAAAACTAACTAACACCCTCCTAATGAAGCATTAGGAGGGTATTTATAGGAGAAGGGAGTTGGTAGGATGTTTCCTTGTTTCTTCCTTTTGTCTTATCGTTTTTTTAAATGACTCGTCTTTCTCGACTTTGTCTCGGGATTAGTCGAATGATAATATGAACTCGTCTTCTAATTTCTTCATTTAGTTGACTTGGTTATTCGACTTTGTCAAACTTTCGTCTTTAGACTTTTTCTTCGATAAATCTTTAGAATAGGCCTTTGACTTCCGTTCTTCTTGCACTTTTGATCTTTTGACTTCATCTTTTGTCTTTTTCTTCGATAAAAGCCTGTGAAAGCCCGTGTTTTCTTCCTTTTTTCATATTTTTTCCTAAAACACAATAAAAACACAAACCACGCATAATTCCGACTTTTACGACATAAAATATACGTTTTGGTCTTGTTTTTATTATAATTAAGTGGTCAAAGGATAAGTGTTTTCACACTTATTAGTAGTCAACGGCTACGAGGATGTACTTGTTCCCTTTGGATGATGGAAATGGCCCCATAAAGTCGATGCCCCATACGTCAAAGATTTCCCATTCTTGGATGAAATTTTGAGGCATCTCATCTTTATATGTGATCTTGCCTTGTCTTTGGCAAGCATCACAATGTTTAACCATTTCATGAGCGTCATGATAAATGGAGGGCCAATAAAATTCGGAGTCGAAAACTTTCTTCGCGGTATAGTTAGGACCAAAATGACCACCGGTGGGTCCTTTGTGGCAAGCTTCTAGGATTAGTAAAGCTGCCGGTTCATCAACACACCTACGAATGACAAGATCTGCACATTGCTTGAAAAGGTAAGGGTCGTCCCAATAATAGTTCTTAATATCCTGAAAGAATTTTTTCTTTTGTTGCGACGTTAACCCTTCCATGAGAACACCACCCGCTAAATAGTTTGCAATGTCCGCAAACCATAGAGTGTCGTCAAGATTGGAGTTAATAGACATTAAGGTCTCATGGGGAAAGTACTCATTAATTTATTGATTAGGAAGTTTCCCTTGACAAGGATCCTCGAGTCTACTAAGATGATCCGCGGCAAGGTTTTCCGCTCCCTTTTTATCACGAATTTTGATTTTAAATTCTTGAAGGAGAAAAACCCAATGAAGGAGTCTCAGTTTAGCATCTTGCCTGGTCAACAAGTATTTCAAGGTGGAATGGTCGGTGTAAACGATGGTGGTGGAAAGCACAAGATAGGGGCGGAATTTCTCAAAAGCATACACTACGGCTAAAAGCTCTTTTTCGGTAGTGGTTTAATGCAAGTGAGCCCCGTCATTTTCTTGCTAGCATAATAGATTGGTTGGAAATGTTTGTTAACTTGTTGACCTAAAACCACTCCAACCGCGAAATCACTAGCATCGCACATGAGCTCGAAAGGTAACTCCTAATTTGGAGAGACTAAGACCGGTGCCTTAGTTAGTTTACCTTTAAGAAGTTCGAAAGAGTCGAGATATTGTTGAGAAAAGATGAAAGGAGCATCCTTTTATAAGAGGCGAGTCATTGGTCGAGCTATCTTAGAGAAATCTTGGATGAAACGACGATAAAATCCCGCATGACCTAAAAAACTTCTAACTCCTTTGACGGTGGTAGGCGGAGGCAACTTAGCAATGACGTCAACTTTAGCACGGTCAACTTCGATACCGGCTTTGGAAATTTTGTGACCTAGAACAATACCTTTTTTTACCATGAAATGGCATTTTTCCCAATTAAGAACCAGACGAGTGTCTTCACACCGTTTAAGCATACGTTCTAAATTGGCAAGGCAAGATGAGAAAGAATCACCATAGACCGAAAAATCGTCCAAAAAATTTCCATAGTTTCTTCAACCATGTCATGGAATATAGCCATCATACACCTTTAGAAAGTCCCGGGAGCATTGCATAAGCCGAAAGGCATTCTTTTGTAAGCAAATGTTCCATAAGGACAAGTGAATGTGGTTTTCTCTTGGTCTTTTGGATCGATATGAATTTGAAAATACCCGGAGAAACCGTCTAAGAAGCAATAGTAGTCATTACCCGCTAAACGATGACGTCATGAATTTTTGGATTAACCCTTATTTGGCTTTGGATTGCGGGTTTAAAGTCATCTTCCTTGAGAATTTTATGAGTGCAAAAGTTAGGATCAATTCCGCGGATGTCGAAATTTTCCAAGCAATTACTTTCTTATGATTTTTGAGCACATCGATCAGTCGAGATTTTTCATCCTCTTTTAAGTCCTTTGCAATGATGACGGGGAACTTCTTATTGTCTTCTAGGAAAACGTATTCAACATGAGACGGTAACTCCTTAAGCTCTAAATCTGGAGGATTGTCAATGGAAGACTTAGTCAAATTAGGATCATCGTTTGTAACTTCCATAGGAGAAGGTGGAGAAATATGGTCCTCATTGAGAAGTTTCTCAATGGTACGAATGTCTTCTTCCCAATCGGAGGGAGAATCGTCATATTTTAAGTCCACATCCACTAAACTTGCTTCAAATTCTTTTAAAAGAAAGTCACTTTCTCCAAATGGAGTCAATGATGGAGCAATAGAAGCTATGTTCTCAACATGAGGTAAAGGAGAAAGACCACTTTTACAAGCGTCTTTGAAATGATCTTCACAAGCCTCATCAAGTACGTCAATGAAATTAATGTTCTTGTGTTCATAAGGTTGCTTAGAAAGTTTACCCATGTTAAAGACGATTTTGTCGTCACCAACTCTCATGATTAATTCGCCCGCGGCTACATCAATAAGAGTGTGACCGGTCCTCAAGAATGGACGTCCAACGATTAATGGAACACGAGGATCTCGTAGTCAACGACAACAAAATCCGCCAGAAAGGTGAATTTGTCGACACCGACGAAGACATCTTCGGCTATCCCTACCGGATAAGCAACCATACGGTTAGCTAACTCCAATGTCATTCGTGTGGGGACTAGCACGGGTAGAGATAATTGTTTCCAAACGCTTAAAGGCATTAAGTTGATACTAGCACCTAGATCGGCTATGGCCATACAATTCTCTACCCCGGGAAAGTTGCAAGGAATGAGAAAGCGACCTGAATCACCAAGTTTGGTTGGTAATTTCCATAAAAGAACCGCGGAGCAATTCTCATTAAGTTGGGTTTGAGCAATATCAAGAAGTTTTTCCTTTTCACTTAAAAAATCCTAAAACATTTTAGCATATTTAGGCATGTGAGCAAGCGCCTCGGCAAAGGAGATGTTGAAATTCAATTATTTAAACATTTTAAGAAAGTTTGAAACTTGAATATCATCCTTGTTCTTCAACTTCTCTTTCCTCAACCTTAAAGGATAAGGTATGTCGGTTTGAGAGGAAGGCTTTGGAATAGATTGGTCACTCACATCCTTTGGTGGCGGAGGGGTGGGGTTGGAAGGTGAAGTAATTGGTGAAGGTTGGTCGTTATCCTTTGTCACAATCACCTGAGTAGGTTTAGGAATCTCATGTTCCTTATAGCCTTTTCCACTTCGGGTGGTGATTGCTTTCATCTCCACTCTTGGATTTGCAATGGTGTTACTCGGAAGAGAACCCGAAGCAGAGGGTTGATTACTTTGGAATAAACTAGCCATCATATCCCTTAAGTCATTTGTTTGATTGCTTAAAGAGTTTCACATGTCATTCCTAAGCTCGACTAGAAGATCATTCCCTTGTTTAGCCATGTCACCTTTCAAGTTAATAATTTGGCTTTGAAGATTTTTAACCAACACGTCATTAGTCCTCATGTAGGTTTCGACCTCTTGATTATATGTCGTGGATTGGCTAAAAGGTGGAGCTTGGTAAGCGGGTGGTTGATAGGTGGGTGGTTGGTAAACTTGATTATTTCCTTGAGGTGGAAATGGATTTCTCTGGGTTTGATATTGATTAGGAGCTCGAGGTTGGCTTTGATTGTTTTGATTGAGGTTGTTTTGGTTTTGAGGAGGAAAACTAGGTGGTGAAAGAAAATTGTTTGAACGATAACTTAGCAAATTACGGTCACCTTGAGGACGTGCTTGATAGCCTCCCGTAGAAAAGTTACCGTTAGCCGCGTACACGTTCTCACAAGAATTGTCTTGAGTAGAAGGACAATCAGTGTATGAGTGGGGACCGCCGCAAGTCTCACAAGAAAGTGCTACAACTTTAACTTGTTGATATTGCTTCGTAGCCATGGTTAAGAAATTTTTGTTCATCTCGGCTATTTGGCGGGTGAGTTCGGTTAACTCGGGGTTTGAGGAAGTAGAAGAAACATTTACCCTCGGGTTATTTCTTGAGGATGCGGATGAATCCCAATTTTGTGATGAGTGGTCATGTTCTCTATAAGCTCTCTACACTCCTCGGGTCTTCTTTTCATAAATATACCACCGGCGGCGGCATTAATCGTATCACGATCACGAAAAGTTAAACCGTTGTAGAAAGTATCAATTAAAGTGACAGGGAGCATATTATGGTTAGGACAACGATCGATCAAGACATTATAACGTTCCCAAGCATCGAAAAGAGACTCATCAGGTTCTTGAGTGAAACCACTGATTTGATTCCTAAGACTAGTTAACATGGATGGTGGAAAGAAGCGCGACAAAATCGTTGAGTCATCTCGTCCCATGTATGAATCGAGTTTTTAGGAAGACGATCAAACCTTTTTTCGGCATGGTGGGATAAAGTGTGTGGAAAAAGATGAAGACGAAGAAAATCCATGGTAACACCGGCAATTTCATGCTTTGAGTGACGGTTATGAATTTATCGAGGTGTTTGTAGGCATCATCATCCGGTAATCCACGAAATGGGCAAGCATTTTGAACTTGTTGGATCATGTAATGCTTCAACGAAAATTCGGGAGCCGTGATTTGTATCGGCGCAATCGGTCCTCTACGTCCATTCATTATCGGTTGGCATAACTCCTCCATCGTACGAAGGGCGGGTTGGGGGTGATGGTTGTTATTATTCACAACGGGTGTGGTGGATTGTTATTATTATGCACACCGGCCATATCTAGGTCTTTACGAGTCTCGGGCTCAAGATTAGACGAAGATCGAGTACGCATACACTAAAAATGCAATACAATATTTTTAATTTTTTTATCTTTTTTATTTTTTTTTTTGTATTTTTTGAAAATTTTATGTTTTTTAGGGTTTTTTTGAAAAAAATTTATGCTATGAAAATAACGTTCCCAAGAGAACGGATCCCAAAATCCAATTTTTCTCACAAAAAACCGTTAATCTTTACGAAAAGAGCCGGCAGCGGCGCCATTTTAATATGACAAGATTTTTATGTGTTTTGTTCGTGTGAGTGTTGTTCGTACTCGATTCAATTCGAATTGATCACGGTTTAGGGTGGATTTATCGTTTTTGGTAACTAAAAGGGGGAGCTTTTGATTATCTATTTTAAACTAAAATGAATTAAGACAAATGACAAATATAAAAAGATTAAACAAACTTAAGATTTAGTAAAAAGTAAATTTAAAAATAAAATAAGACAAGAGAATTTTAAAATTTAAACCTGACAAAAAAAGGCGGGAAAAAAAACTTTGAAAACAATACGGTATAAAAATAGATCGCAACTTGGATCGCAACTCGTGATCGCAACTTGGATCGCAACTCGTGATCGCAACTTGGATCGCAACTGGGATCGCAGCTCGAGATCGCAACAAGAGATCGCAACTGGTGGTCACAGTCAACGATCGTAACTGACGATCGCAACTAACGATCGCAATAAGTGATCGTAGTCAACAATCGCAATCAACGATCGTAATGAGTGATCGCAATATCTGATCGCAAGTAGAAACCCTTAGGCTTATGCGATCACGATACTCGATCGGAATACTTAAAACCCTTAAGAACTTTACGATGGAATGTAAAAGGAAAATAAGCAAAAACCAAATAAGCACTTTTCTAATAAGCACTTACCAAAAACTTAACCAAATCAATATTAAGAAGAACTAAATAAGCCAAGAATTAAAAACTTTCAAAACACCAAATAAGCAAAATTTATAAAATCAACTTTTAAAAACACTTTATTAAAAATAAGAAAATAACAAATCAATTAAAAAGCACAATAAGCTAAAACCATAAATCACATAAAAATGATAAGAACAAAAAGAGAAGCACTTTAATCAAATAAGCATAAAGATGAAACAAACTACATACTTTTACCGAATCAAACACAAGATTAAAACAAGAAAGGAAGAATAAGATTGATTATGAAAAGCTTGAAATTAAGATGAAGATTAAAGATCCAAGATTACAAGATTTAAATATGAAAGATTAAGCAAACTTGAAAGAAAATTTAGAGAGAGAAAGTAAAATTAGGGAGAGAAAGTTACACCTGCTCCTAATTACCTTAAGAGAAAACTAAAAATGAACTAACTCCCTAAAATGAAATTGAGGGTCTTCAATTTATAGAGAAAGGAGTGTTTGGTGTGATGCTTCCTTATTTCTTCTTTCTTTTGTCTTTTCGTCTTTTTAAATAACTCGTCTTTCTCGACTTTGTCTCGGGATTTGTCGAATAATAAAATGGACTCGTCTTTTAATTTTTCTTCTTTTAGTAGACTTGGTTCTCCGACTTCGTTAAACTTCTGTCTTTAGACTTTTTCTTCGATAAATCTTCCGAATAGGCCTTTGACTTCTGTTCTTCTTGCACTTTTGATCTTTTGAATTCGTCTTTTGTCTTTTTCTTCGATAAAAGCCCGTGAAAGCCCGTGTTTTCTTCCTTTTTCATATTTTTGTCCTAAAACACAATAAAAACACAAACCACGCATAATTCCGCCTTTTACGACATTAAATACACGTTTTGGTCTTGTTATTATTATAAATAAGTGGTAAAAGGATAAGTGTTTTCACACTTATTAATTATGTAAGGAAAAGAATTTGTAATGAAATGAAAATGTGAGCACAACCTTTTTTTATTATGTACGCAAGCCCAAATGTTGATATTAGCCCAACAGTTATAATAAAACCAGACGTATTATACAAAACCAAAAGTGACAACTGGCTGCGACTTTAAGGACCAATTTGCAATTTTTGCAAAGTTTTTATATGAAACGGGTTGTAGCTTTATGATAACCTCGTTTGAGCTTATTAGGCCACGAAACAAACTCATTTTCGTTTCTATATCTTCCAAATGAAAAGTTAAGTATGGAAAATTAGTTTAGGCTGATGAAATAAGCTTTAGCTTGTAATACGAATTTTTAAGCTTATAGAAAAAGTTCGTTTGAGCTTATGGCTTATCGATAGAAGCTATAACTTTTCAAGGCCAATTTGTGACTTACCTAATAAGCACTAGCTAAAACACTTAACTAACTTTTAAAAGATACTAGTTTGAATTTTCTAAAACTCTATTCCTTACTGTTTAAATCAAAGAAACGAGAAAGATCTGTTGTTCCAAAATCTGCTGTATAAACACTTATTTCAACCCAAACTATTTAGAGGCCATTTGCCTTTTTGACTAGGGAAACTAACTTTCTATGGCTAAACTTGGCTTATCACAACTTCTGGAATAAGCAGTTCTAAAGCCTGAAAACCTAAAAAAGATTAAGATACCCTAAGACTCTACTTGTATGTCTAATTTTAACTATCAAAACCTCAAATCAAACCAACCACAGCTGCTGGTGCACACTGCACTTTTGAGGCCAATTTTTGAACTAAGGATGACTAGTTTTCTAAGAAAATGTTCTATAACCTCCAAGCCTTTTATCAAAAACTATCAAGCACATAAAATTGAACTTATAACACTTGATTTTAAGCAAGAATAACAACAACTGATCAAATTTTCATGAAAAATCTATAATGACCTCAGAGACTTTATATCACCTAATTTTTTTGCATTTTGGTGTTTAACTTCAAACCAAAACTGAATATTACTTACTTAACTATACTAGATCTAATGTAACTAAACTTACGACCTATAAGCAAGTGATATCCTATAAGCAGCCTATATCTAAACACCTCTTTCTATAACAGTTTGAGCTGAAACTTGTGATAATTAAATTGAATGGCTGTTTTTTTAAGATCCGAAGTGATAATAAGCTTCCAATAAACCTAATGAGTTGAATCAAATATAGAACTAAGCTAGGTGACTATAAGCAAGATAAATGACTTAACTATTTTTTTTGTATTTTTTAGATATTAAGACAAAAATTAAAAATATAAGAAAAGTAAGTGCAAATTAAGATAGCAAATTAAATAAGAAACAAATAATTTTAGAGATTATCAAATAAGCACATATAAGGAGATAATAAGCTAGATTTTAAAATAACACTTGAGAGGAAATTGTAAATAGATTAACAACCTTTTGCAAAAGCCCACGTTTGTAGCGTCATGGCCTTAGCTCTAAGTCTTGTATCTTCACACCCATAAACCACATCAACCAACTTATAATAAAGCTTATAACAAGCTTATTACACAATAATACCCATTGTTCACCACTCCTTGGTGAGGCAACCTTTAACCTTGCTTCCTTAAGCTTTTGTGTGATTTTGAAATAACTTTCCTTAGTGTTTTTAAACAAATCTCACATAGGCTTGTTAAAACTTATGTAAGAGTGATTATGAACTTAGAAAATGGCTTATTCAAAGAGATTATAGCTGATGAGATTTAAGGCATAAATTAATATGAAACTTAAGGACATAAAATTAAAGAGCACTTTTAGGACTGAAATCAAACTTTTCATTAATCATTAAACATTACAACTTAAAAACATAAAAAAAACAGAAATTAAAAATAAATTCTACTAAGGAAAATTACATGAAAATTATGAAGAACAAAGCCCTATTTATAGATAGATTGAGGTCTCTAGAAGCTTTCCACAGCTGTATCTTCTCTCTCCAAGGGTTTTAACATGAGCCCTTGGATCTTGCTTGGAAAATAAGCTTGATTGTGAGCCTTTGATCATTCTTGCAATTTCTCTTTCTTCACACGGATTAATGACGTGGATGGAATGATGTGATAGTTGTGTTTTCTTACCAAATGATTCTTTGTTAATTTCCCATGAATGTGTGCTTCTTTCTCTTCTCATTCGGATTGCCAGAGTGGCATAGGAGGGGACCTCTGATGATTTGGCAATTTGACAGCTGGGACCACATGAGTGGTTGATTGGGAGTGCTTTTGTGATCATTAATTGGTGAATTACCCATCCATGTGAAAAGACCCAATTTTTGTTCTTCGTTTGGTATATGGAAAGAGAAAGAGGAACAGTAAATGTTTCCCTCCCAAGTTTATTACTTTTTTATCCTGTTTGACCATTTGACCCAGCCATGACTTTCCTCACTTGGCAATTTTGGCCCTCTAAAGTTTTAAGCTTTGGCAATTTGTAATAATTCTTTTCCAAAACTTATACAAAGCATATAAATCTTTCACTTCAGCCCCTAGACTTTGGAGTTTGGCAACTTTAGTCCTTGAACTTTGTAAACTCTTGATCTTTAAGCTTTATCTTCCACAATTCTTCATTTATAGTCCTTGATCTTTCAATCTTTTTCAATTTTGGTCCTTATCTTCAATAAATATTCTATTAAGGCCCTTGAACTTTCACACTTTTGCACTTTTGGTCCTTTGACTTTGACTTTGTCTTTTTCCTTGACTTTTCTTCAATAAATGACCGTGAAATCCCGTGTTTTCTTCATTTATGATCTTTTGTACCTATTTCACAAAAAACACAAAACCACGCGTAATTCCGACTTTTAAGATATTAAATACACGTTTTGGTTTGGTTTTTCCTTGTTTTAAGTGATAAAAGGATAAGTGTTTACACACTTATTAAATCCCCTACACTTGACCATTGTAATGTCCCCATGCAATGCACGATTTTAAAGCACAAATTTACATTTTTCATCATAATTAACCCATCTCGGTCTTTATTACGATGTACTATTACTACTACAATCAAAGAAACTTAACAACGATGAAAAGATCAAAACTTTATAAAATATATAACAATTTCATTTAGTTTTTTAACTTTGAAATTGTTTGATGGAGTAAATTTGTAAAGAATCTAAGACTTGAATTAGGGCTTTTGGCGTCATGAATATTTATCACCCTCAATTTCACGTTCCCCATACCAAGCGTAAAAACGAGATCATTGTAATTACAAGTTAGTAAAGCTAACAATTACTCATGTGGTTTAATTATTCACTTCGACCCCCTTATTCCTGTGGTGTATCTTTTGTATTTTATTTTTGTCTTGAATGATCACGAGGATGCATTTTTGACTTATTTCGATAATTTATTAAGGCCAAAAATAAAGTAGGACGATTTAATCAATAGTTAGCTAAAGGACAAAATCTTTTAAAACGACTTCTCGAAATCTCATAAAGTTCATATCTTGGCATAACTCGTTTCAGGATTTGAGACCTTTCCCGGACCGATATTTGGTATGTACTTCAAACTTCAAATCTTGAGAGACGATCTTGAAATTATGGTCTTCTCTACATTTTGGTATACATCTTCATTTGGAGTGAGAGATGATTCAAACGTTGACCACGACTTCTTCATTTATCCTTGAATTTATTTATGATTTTGATATACAACGATCCGCCTTCTTTTCGGACTTGGATCTTGATATGAGTGAATTTACTCATATCATTTGTATCATAAAACAAGCTTAAAATGCATAAAATGTATAAAAATGGCCTTGTATATGCATGTTTGTTGTTTCATGTGTGTAGTACCCAAGATCACGAAAACTGACAAAAACGACACGAGTTTGAAGAAAAGACCGAGAAGCCAAAAGACAAGTTCGTTTTTAGAGGATTTAACTTTATCAAAGTTAATTGGGCTTTGTGGGTCCCACATTTGTGTATTGGGCCTAAAAGCCCATTATTGGAAAACAATGATCTACTTTTGGTTCAAAGGCCCAAATCAAGCCCAAAATACAAGTATTGAGACGGATGGAATAAATAACATATCCTTTGGGCCCAAACATGAAACGAAGGAAGCATTTAACTTGAAATGGTTCCAATCCCAAAAACAATCACAATGTGACGGCGGGAGTATAAGTAATGGACCAAGGGCCCATTAGGTCTAATAAACATTGAAACAGTAAAAGTAATTATATAAATTTTCCACTCTCTTGGTCAAAGTTTATCTTCGTTACAACCTAGAAAAAAAACGCAGACAAGAAAAATCACCCACCCACTAACCCTAGACCCCAATTTGGGGGTTTCCATTTATAAGAGAGTGATATCCCACGCGCGTGTTAATAATTCCCAACTAATTCGGATGTAGAAGGTGGTTCCAATCAACCCACGTGGCATTCTTGCTTTGTCACATCTCTCTTTTAGTTGGTGGATTTCATCACCATCAATCAATTAACCAATAAAATCTTTCCACATCAGCAAAGAACTAGCACAACAAACACAAGTTACTGCCACGCTGGCGATCCGAGGGAGAGAGGGTTATTTACCACCGTTTGATCAAGATTTTGAAGAAAGAGAAAGAAGGAAAGATCATCTAAGGGCAGTGATTGGATTTCTTTTTCAATAACTCACCTCAAGAGGGCTTGGGGTTTGCCTATTAAAACCTCCAAATAATTGTAATCAGGCATCCCATTTTTTATTTACTCTTATAATGTAAATTTAGGAGTAGAATAAATGTAATTTTATTTTTACAGTATTGTACGAATTTTCTGATATTAATAAAAGTTACTTTGATTTCAATCTGTCTTTTTTTATTTACTGTTAAACTTTGTTGCTTTTATTCTTCTTTATTCGATCTTGATATTATATGAAAAATAATTATATTAAGCTGGCCAATAGCTTAATGGAAGGATTAAGTGAGATTTGGGATAAAACTTAAACCACTGTTTAAGTTTAAATAAAGCTGCTGGTTCAGAAAATTTGTTTGGTTCAATCATCAACGAATCTGGTTCGAGATGATGTATTAGTGGTTCGGTGATGTTAAGATCGTGATGTTTGTTAACGGTTGTTCGAGTATAGTTAAATAGTCTAGTACGCTCAGCGCGTTACTACGTCATCAAAGGTTCTCATCTAAAAGAGAATAATTTTTTTTATAAGATTTAGTTTAAACTGATATGAATTTGTTTGATTGATTTAGGCTGTTATAGTTTGATTATTAATGGTTTAAGTCTGCCTGCTCATTGTTGATTGAATATTAATTAGTCTGTTTAATAGATCTGAGTTTTTAATCTAATGGTTCATTAAGGTTTAAATTTGATTACAAAAGTTTCTGATAATGGACTATTGATTAATATTGTTTTTGCTTGCATATGTGATAGTACTGATTTGTAGTCTGTTGATAAATATTATGGAGTTGATTTTGGTGGAACTGCCGAGTTAGTTTTATGCTGTGTTTTATTTTATACTGCTGATTTGTTAGTTTATAGTAGACGTTTATTTTTACTGATATGTTGTAATATTACTGAATAGTTCTTAAATAATCTGCTGATATTTGTTTGAACTTATTATGCTGAATGCTCAGTATATTTAACTGTGACTTTATAATAGTTGTGAAATCTATATTTCAGGTTTTATCAATTGAACTCTTTGGTTACTAATAGATTTAATGTTTGCTGCTTTGAGTTGATCTGTTACATATTCAGTAAACCAAACGTGTGGTTGGTTACTTAATTATCATTCTGTTACAATTTTTCACTTCCAAAAAAATATAACACCAAAATAGTCCCCTGTGGGACTCGAACCCGTGACCTTACGGACAACTGTCAAACGTGTTATCCACTTGAGCTGAAGGCTCATTTGTTTATTTTATCTGTTTCATCATTTTTATACAACTTTTTCTTTTAATGACTTTTAGTTAACATAAAATGTTTAAATTGTTTTTATAACTTTAGAAATTTTATAAAATAGTTTTATTAAAATATAGATTAAACTTTATTTTGAAATAAATAATAAATAAATAAATAAATAAATAAAAGTATTTTATTTCTTTTTAGAAATTTAAATTGTTTTAAAATTTTGTTTTAAATAAATTTAGATTTAAATAGATTTTATAATTAAAAGTAATTTACTTAAATAGATTAATTTAGGTTATAATTTTAAATAGTTTTACAATTGTTTTTAATTAAATAGTTTAAATTTTATATAGATTTAAATAATTGTCTGATAGATTTAATTTTGAGGTACGATTCATGCACTTTAGGATTTAAAATTGGTAGAATTAATTTAGATAAAAACCGAACCCGAATTCAAAACAATTGTCCAATTCAAAATGAACGTCTCAAATTCATAAGGTCCTTGTGTATAACGAACCGGGATCACACTCGTGTTTAATTGAATTCGTCTATAGCTTATTTATGGATTATTACCTTTTCCTAAAGGTAATTTCCTAAATTTGCTCTATAGCGTACTTAATTAAAATACACCGACATTTCCCCAATACATCAAAAAATTTGGCGCCACTGCCGGGGATCTTGTGTACGATTCATTCGTGGATATTTGTTGATCGTTGATTTGAAGACCCTTTCTGTCCTTGGAAAGTTTTGTTATTTTTCTATTATTATAGTATATATCGTTTTTTCGTGTTTTTTTTGTTATTAATATATTATATTACGTAGAACAATAAATTTACCTACTTCTAAATAAGACCTTAGTTGGGATTTCATCACCTAGCTATTGTATTCGAATCCAAAACGAGAATTAAAAGGCAAAATAGATAAATACTAATAAAAAGTTTGAACTCGATTTATATAAACTATAAGGTGGGTATAAGGCGACGAGCTATAAAAGACCGTATGGAAAAAGGTTTTTAAGTGCTTTGTGCCACCTCGTTTCCCCGCTTGCTTGTGCGTATATTGAGAGGGACGACCGATTATTGGTTGCCAACTCAAGTAGTATTAAATCTTATTTTTGTAGTTTACTTATTGAACCTCGAGACGTTTAGGTTTTCACCTACGTTTCAAATTCGACCGAGGATAGATTACTTCCATAGTCTTTATCCTTATTCCTTGTTTTTAGCAATCTTTTTGATTGAGCAATACCAAATAAAAATACCAAAAATAATCTTCTTCTAATCTAATTTCTTCTCTTCAATCCTCTAAATTCTCGTCACTTTGGTTTATGCAATTACGATCTACTCGACTTTTGATTAATCGCGATAGGCTTGAAAACATTCCTCGTATAAATAGAAATCGTCAACAACGAATAGTGGAACCCGAGCTTCCACCTGTTGTTGTAGAGATGGCCGCTAACCGAACAATGGAGGAATTACTCGGTGCACCCACCGAAGGGTACGGGGAAGCAATCGTTGTATCGGCTATTTTGGTGGATCATTATGAGATTAAGACGGATCTTTTATCACTCATTCGTGCCGACCAATTTCGTGGCAATGAGACCAATAACCCACACTCTCACATTCGGAATTTTCTTCGTATCACCTCGACTCTCAAGTTTAGAGATGTGTCGAATGACGCGATTAAGCTCATGCTTTTTCCGTACTCGCTCGAGGGGAATGCTAAACTTTGGTATGAAAAAGGACCACCGGGTTCGATTTTGTCATGGGATGATTTAGTGTCTAAGTTTATGAATTACTTCTTCCACCATCCAAAACAACTCACTTTAAGAATGAAATCACTATATTTGAACAAAAAGTGCATGAATCGTTTGGAGTTGCTTGGGAAAGGTTTAAAGATTTGTTAAGACAATGTCCACACCACGGTTTCACGGAGTTACATCAAATCAATACTTTTTATAATGGACTTAATATGGTTGAACAAGATTCTTTAAATGCCGCCGCGGGTGGTAATCTTTTAAGAAAAACTCCGAGAGACGTGTGGGGTATCATTGATAATAAGTCTAGAGTGCAATATTCACGAAACACACCGGTTGTTTCCAATGTGAATTCATCTAATACCGAGATTGCTAGATTAGACTCTAAGATTGATACGATTTTGAATGAGATTAGGAAGAATCCTCATGGAACGATTAATATGGTTGAGAATTTTTATGTATCATGTGGTGGAGCACATCCAAATTATGCTTGTTCAACCACGGGGTTTGATCAAGCTAGTGCTTTTGCCGTTGCGGGAACTTATGGCCCTAACGGTCAAGCTCCTCGTCAAAATCATGTTGCTCCACCGGTTCAAAATAGATACAACAATGGAAATAATGGGAATAATTTTAACCGTTGTAACCAAGGGAATTTTTATCAAGGAAATGGATTTCATGCTAATCAAAACAATCAAGGTTTTCAAAACAATGACCAAAATGATTTGTCAAGCTATATTAAAACGAATGAGGCAAATTTGAAAGCTTTTTAAAATAATATTCAAGGATAAATGGCAACTTTAAAAAATAAATTTCAAAATACGATCAAGGGGAATAATAACTAGATTGAGCTTAACCAAAACCGTATGGAACAAAGATTAGAGCAAAGCCAAAACCGTATGGAGGGAAATCTAGCTAAGTTTGAGAACAAATTACTTTCTATGTTTGAGGGTTTTATGTGCAAACCTTCCTCTTCTTCGGGTGGCTTACCTAGCAACACCATACCAAACCCGAAGGGAGAGATTAAGTCTATCACCGTTCACAATGATGATAGTTTGGATAGGAATTTACAAGATGTGATCGAGTTTAATCCTCCACCTAAAGAGACCTTTCTTGATGTTACCAAGGCTACTTTAGATGCTAGATGTTCCGCGATTTTATGTAATTTCTATCCTGAGAAATATGGAGATCCGGGTCAACTTTTGATACCTTGTGTTTTCAAAGGGCTTGAGGAATGCAAAGCGCTAGCCGATCTAGGAGCTAGCATCAACTTAATGCCTTTAACCATATGGAAGACTCTTGACTATTTCCCACTTACTCCCACTCGAATGATCATTGAGGTTGCTAATGGAACCACCGCCCACCCGGTTGGTATAACGGAAGATGTCATTGTTAAAGTGGGGAAGTTTTTTTGCCTTGCCGATTTTGCAATCGTTGATTATGAGAGAAATCCTCGTGTGCCTTTAATTTTGGGACGTCCATTTTTGTCCACGACTCAAGTTCAAGTTGATATGAGGAAAGATGAGATAAAATTGTTTTATGGGGATAAACATGTTGTTTTCAAAGCGGAAAAACTTCCAAATTATGTTTCTAAAAATGTAGAAAGTTTAAAACTTGTTGAGACTTTTGAAAATAATACAAACAAGGATTTTCTCATTTACAAGGGTGTAAGGCCAATTATAGACCCCTCATTTCGTGAGATGAAAAGTTAACTCCGGAGGGAGATGTTTGTTCCGTTGAAACGTGTTGTAATTTTACCTCATCTCCACTCACTCCACTCGAGGATGATGTTAGTTCTAAGATCAATAAGGAAATTGATGATTACCTTAGTGCACCATTCGATGCTAGTGAGTTTGATAGTGAGAATTTCGATCCGGAGGGACATATTGCTTTAATTAAACAATCGTTGAAAATGGACTCATTTTCATTCCCTCCGAAGGACCAAATAGATGATACCAAGGCACAATCTTCATTTGAAGAGACTTTGATTCCTAACTTCACACCGAGTGAGGTTAGTGACTATTCGTTGGATAAGTTCATCGATGAACTTGTTGCTCTTATTGATCCACTTCCACGGGGAAGTGAGGACGTTTTCGATCTCGAGATCGAGCGTGATCCTCATGTTTTACCTTCCATTCTCGAGGAGTTCTCCGATGAACTACCTTCTAATGAGAATGATGATCTTGTATCCGAGTGTGACACACTTGATACTTTGTCGGATATTTCTTGTGATGACAAGATTGAAGACACTTATGTGACTTACTCGAATCCTTTTTTTGATTTTGAGGAAAAGTCTTATGAACCATAGGAAAACACTCTCTATCTTGAGAATGTTTCTAATGACGGTTTTGAAAACCCTTGGTTTGATCACCTGATTTATGATGATGATAATGTTGACCCGGAGGGAGAAATTTTCTTTACTCCAAATCTCCTTCCCACTCGCTTTGATCTTAATTTGTGGGTTTTTCATGCGACTCATTTTGAGTATCATGACCCCTTTGTTCACATTCATAAGAGTGATAAGGTCAACAAAGTCATGCAAGTTGATACCACTATGGTTGAGACTTTTATTCCACCATTACCATGTGCTTAATATGATTATGGATTAGCATGGGGGAAGACACCGTGTTGTCTTTTCCTTTCTCTCCCGAGGACGAGGTATTCGACCCCGGAATCATTGATTTAGGGAAATCTCGGCCTTTCACCGATGCAACAATTGAAAGACTTTTCGATCATCTTGGTGTGAGTTTATCTCGGGGAGAATACTATATCTATTTCATGATTCGTGACATTGACTACCATCTCTTTTTGGAGATTTATGTTGGAGTTTCATCCTTTCGTTTGTCATCCGACAACGAGGATGTGATCTTTGACCCCGGCATCGTGCTTTATTATGGATTTTATTTCATTATGCCGGCTTTCACCATTTTCCCTAAGGACCAATGAATGCGGGGATCGAGTCGAGCTCATGACTCGGTTAACAAAAATGAGGTTCCTTGTGGGGGAGTCCCATACATTCTATCTTCTTTCTATTTTCTAACACAAATAAGGCTTGATTTTTTTTCAAGCTCGTGTTCGTGTTTTGTTGTGTTGTGAATCTTAGGTATTACCCTAATCATTGGAGAATCTCGTGTTCGGTTTTTGCCGGTCCACTCGAGCATCCATACTTTGATTGTCAATAAGGGGCGCACTCATTATCCTTTGATTTTTATCGACTAAAGTTTTATCTTGAAGCATAATTAATAAATGGCTTATAGATTTGCGTGCTCTTACCATGTTAGGACTTTTTCATTAGTCTCTTTGTGTTTTAGCAAGGGGGTTACTCTTGAGCTAGGAAACATTGAGGACAATGTTTGGTTTTAGCATGGGGGAGTCAATCGATATAATCGCTTGCAATTGCTTTTGTCGTGTCTAAACGTAATCATTTTTCTCGTTTTTTAATAAAAAATTTAAATTTTTAGTGCTATTTTGTGTTTATTAATAAAAAAATAATTGTTTTTGACAAAAATGTAGGCTTTCCTTTGGTGAAAATAAAAATAGTTTTTGACTCGACTTGGTTTTTACCTTAGCTCGTTCCTTAACGTGTTTAAATCAAGTTTTGCTAGACTTTTATATAGGGGACTTTAAAACGCGAAAGTCTTAACTCATACGAGTTTAAGAACGAGAACTTTTCGCAAGTTCCTATAATTGATCCTAAAAAGTTGTTTATCAAGGGAACTTTAAAACGCAAATTCTAACTTGAAAAAGTCCAAGAAGATGCAAGATCCTATAGATGACTTGAAAACCCAAAACTTTGATTTAATTGGCTAAGTATCCATTAGTCTCGTATTTTTGAGATTTTACAATATGGAGAACAAGAGATGATAAAGTTTAATCATAAGTTTAGAGGTTAATTCTTCCTTGTATAAGTATTTTTGTGTTTGATTTAATCTCCTCGTATTTATTTTTCACACTTGAATAATAAATTGCTAAATAAATGAAGTTTTTAGCGGTTTAGGCTTAATATCTTAACTCGTAACTCCTCCTTTTTCTTCCCTTGTAATTAAAGTGAGAACACATTAAGGGTGTCAGCGTCATGGACTTTTGATCATGGGATTGCGGAAATTTGGCTTACTGTATATATATCATAATAATAAGAAGAATAAATAAAAACATGTTCTCTATGAGCCTTCGGGTGGGAGTCATGTAGCACTAACATTGTCATTAGAGCCTTAGGGTGTATGGCATGGTGACGTGTTTAATAAAAACTGCTTCATCATCATGAGCCTTAAGGTGGGATGGTGAATGTCAATTCCCTTGTTTATGTCCAAGGAGCCTTCGGGTGTGGATTATAAATAAGGAGCACTTTTACATCTTAAAGAGCCTCAAGGTGTATGATGTAAATGTTGCTAACTCCATTAATAAGGTCAAAGTTGACTTTGGAGGATTTATTGTTGCTTTAAGTAGTCCTATTAGCTAAATTTCGGATCCGGGGATTCATCCCTCAAATCGTGTTAAGTTATCCTTGATGTGGGCTTTCTTTAGTGACAACGGTTTTTGAAGTCAAGGTTAGGTTTTGAGTGTTGAGTTTACACCCTTTTTGCCTTTATTTTTGGATTAACAAATATCAAATAAGTCAAATGAGCCTTTGGGTGAATGACAAAAGTTAAAATCTAGAGATACAATTAGGAATAAAAGGAGATTGAGTTTAACACAAATTACTTGTATGAGTGGTCTTAACATTGGGACTTATGATTGACAATGATCTTGTTTTAAACTTGGCATGGAAAGAGTGAAAAGTCGAGGACGATGAATCTATTTGAGTTTTATGATCCTAAAAGTTATTTTTCAAATAATGAAAGCATTACATTATGTCTTTGCAAAATAAGTGTCAAAAGTCAAATAAAAGTGTAGTCAGTAGCTTTCTTTTATCATTGCGTGAGGACACGGTAATTGCTTAGCAAGAAGGAGTTTGATATGAGTGAATTTACTCATATCATTTGTATCATAAAACAAGCCCAAAATGCATAAAATGTATAAAAATGGCCTTGTATATGCATGTTTGTTGTTTCATGTGTGTAGGTACCCAAGATCATGAAAACCGGCAAAACGACACGAGTTTGAAGAAAAGATCGAGAAGCCAAAAGAAAAGTTCGTTTTTAGAGGATTTAACTTCAGCAAAGTTAATTGGGATTTGTGGGTCCCACATTTGTGTATTGGGCCAAAAAGCCCAATATTGGAAAACAACTATCTACTTTTGGGTCAAAGGCCCAAATCAAGCCCAAAATACAAGTATTGAGACAGATGGAATAAATAACATATCCTTTGGGCCCAAACATGAAACGAAGGAATCATTTCACTTGAAATGGTTCCAAGCCCAAAAACAATCACAGTGTGACGATGAGAGTATAAGTAATGGACCAAGGGCCCATTAGGTCTAATAAACATTGAAACGGTAAAAGTAATTATACAAACTTTCCACTCTCTTGGTCAAAGTTTATCTTCGTTACAACCTAGAAAAAAACGCAGATAAGAAAAATCACCCACCCACAAACCCTAGACCCCAATTTGGGGGTTTCCATCTATAAGAGAGTAATATCCCACGCGCCTGTTAATATTCCCTACTAATTCGGATGTAGAAGGTGGTACCAATCAACCCACGTGGCATTCTTGCTTTGTCACATCTCTCTTTTGATTGGTGGATTTCATCACCATTAATCAATTAACCAATAAAATCTTTCCACATCAGCAAAGAGCTAGCACAAAAAACACAAGTTACTGTCACGCTGGCGATCCGAGGGAGAGAGGGTTATTTACCACCGTTTGATCAAGATTTTGAAGAAAGAGAAAGAAGGAAAGATCATCTAACGGTTGTGATTGGATTTCTTCTTCAACAACTCACCTCAAGAGGGCTTGTGGTTTGCCTATAAAAACCCCTAAATTATTGTAATCAGGCATCCCATTTTTTAATTACAGTTATAATGTCAATTTAGGAGTAGAATAAATGTAATTTTATTTTTACAGTATTGCAACAATTTTCTAATATTAATAAAAGTTACTTTGATTTCAATTTGTCTTTGTTTATTTATTATTAAACTTTGTTGCATTTATTCTTCTTTATTCGATCTTGATATTATATGAAAAATTATTCTATTAAGCTGTTCAATAGCTTAATGGAATGATTAAGTGATATTTGTGATAAAACTTAAACCACTGTTTAAGTTTAAATAAAGTTGCTGGTTCAGAAAAGTTGTTTGGTTCGATCATCAACGAATCTGGTTCGAGATGATGTATTAGTGGTTCGGTGATGTTAAGATCGTGATGTTTGTTAAAGGTGGTTCAAGTATAGTTAAATAGTCTAGTACGCTCAGTGCGTTACTACGTCATCAAAGGTTCTCATCTAAAAGGCAAACTTCATTTTTTTTATTTTTTTATAAGATTTAGTTTAAACTGATATGAATTTGTTTGATTGATTTAGGCTGTTATAGTTTGATTATTAATGGTTTAAGTCTGCCTGCTCATTGTAGTTTGAATATTAAATTGTCTATTTAATAGATCTGAGTTTTTAATCTAATGGTTCATTAAGGTTTACATTTGATGACAAAAGTTTCTGATAATGGACTGTTGAATAATATTGTTTTTGCTTGCATATGTGATAGTACTGATTTTAAGTCTGGTGATAAATATTATGGAGTTGATTTTGGTGGAAATGGCGAGTTAGTTTTATGCTGTGCTTTATTTTATATTGTTGATTTGTTAGTTTATAGTAGACGTTTAATTTTACTGATATGTTGCAATATTACTAAATAGTTCTTAAATAATCTGTTGATATTTGTTTGAACTTATTATGTTGAATGCTCAGTATATTTAATTGTGACTTTATAATAGTAGTGAAATCTATATTTCAGGTTGTATCAATTGAACTCTTTGGTTACTGGTAGATTCAATGTTTGCTGCTTTGAGTTGATCTGTTACATATTCAGTAAACCAAACGTGTGTTTGGTTACTTAATTAATATTCTGTTACAATTTTTCACTTCCAAAAATATATAACACCAAAATAGTCCCCTGTGGGACTCGAACCCGTGACATCACGGACAACTGTCAAATGTGTTATCCACTTGAGCTGAAGGCTCATTTGTTTATTTTATTTCTTTCATCATTTTTATACAACTTTTTCTTTTAATGACTTTTAGTTAACATAAAATGTTTAAATTGTTTTTATAAATTTAGAAATTTTATAAAAATAGTTTTATTAAAATATAGATTAAATTTTATTTCAAAAAAAAATAAAAAATAAAAAATAAAAATATTTTATTACTTTTTAGAAATTTAAATTGTTTTAAAATTTTGTTTTAAGTAAATTTAGGTTTAAATAGATTTTGTTTAATTAAAAGTAATTTACTTAAATAGATTAATTTAGGTTATAATTTTAAATAGTTTTACAATTGTTTTTAATTAAGTAGATTAATTTTAAATATTTTAAATTTTATATAGATTTAAATAATTGTCTAATATATTTAAATTTAGGGTACGATTCATGCACTTTAGGAATTGGTAGAATTAATTTAGATAAAAACCTAACCCGAATTCAAAACAATTGTCCAATTCAAAACGAACGTCTCAAATTCATAAGGTCCTTGTGTACAACAAACCGGGATCACTCTCGTGTTTAATTGAATTCGTGTTTAGCTTATTTATGGATTATTACCTTTTTCTAAAGGTAATTTCCTAAATTAATCTCTATAACGTACTTAATTAAAATACACCGACATTTCCCCAATACATCTGATCTATTTATCCTCATGCCTTGTAAGGGCCTTTTTGGATAGACTTCTCCATGATCTTTATGGGAGTAAATTGCTTCTCGTCGTGTGTCTTGATCTTTCATATTGATTTGGATTAATGATCTTCCCATCATCTTAGGATCTTTGGCAAAAAAGTGAATCCTCATGCCTTGTGAGGGCCTTTTTGGACTCAAATATCCTCATGCCTTGTTAGGGCCTTTTTGGATACACCAATCTTCGCTTCCCACTTTAATAAGTTATGCCTTGACTATGAAATCTAATTAATCTCGAGCAACTTTTAAATGATTTTGGGCTAGAAGCTAAGTTGTTGGGAATCTAAACTTGTTAGATTCCCTGATCATAGATATAAACATAATTAGGTTGTTAGATAGTCCATTGCCTGTGCCTAGGAGGCATGCAAGTTTCCCAAGACTCACAGAGATCCAAGTCTCTGTGAGCAATCTCAGAGGAGTCCATGTCAG
The DNA here is from genome assembly GCA_025667525.1 of Glebionis coronaria. Taxonomy (NCBI): domain Eukaryota; kingdom Viridiplantae; phylum Streptophyta; class Magnoliopsida; order Asterales; family Asteraceae; genus Glebionis; species Glebionis coronaria. The sequence goes on from CM046874.1 coordinate 247,748,335, forward strand.
AGACATTGTCAAGGAAGTCAAAGATTACTTGAAGACATACTCATTGGCTGTGATGGATAACAACCAAGATGTATCAGGGACTCTGAGGGGTTGAGGGTTAACAGGGGTGGCAATACCCTGTTAACACTCAGCACACTTTGGACATGCCATTTGTGTGTTCGAGACTATGAAGAAAAAGGAAACTATTTTTACAACTGTTTCCTTAAAGCATAATGGAAGACTACCAAGAATAGAAGGACATCATGTAACTGATGTGGGAACTTGTAAAAGCTTGTGTAGTCACCATGAAGTACTATTTAGGTCAATCTCGTAACACTATAAATAGGATGTGTATCCATGCATTAATGTTGAACACTTTGAGATATTCATAACATTATTGCATAGAACTTAGTGAATCAAACAACTACGACTGTATTCATAAGTTAGGGTTTATAGTTGTTCAAAGTGTGCACAACACATTGTCATCAAACGGTGTTATCCATAACACTTGTAATTCTTTATTATACAATAATAAGATTACGTTTGAAAAGTAATACCTTGTGTTGATTAAGTTAAGATTAGGGTTTCTAGCATTGATTAGGGACTTTCAATTGGTATCAGAGCTGTGTTTGATATTAAAACCTTCAAGAAACATCGTTCTCAGTTTTATAATCAAGATCCAACATGCCAGAAACTTCTAACCCACCACAATCACCTTCCACAAACCCATCTTCACCAAGACTCAACCCTCCTGCCAATGACGATGATCTACCCCAACTTCTTGACTCAAGAGGTGGATCACACGTCACAAGTGTACCGGTCTTTGATGAAGAAGATTTTGCCAGTTGGAAAAGTCAATTTCTTGTGTATCTCGATGGACTTGAACCTTTTCTCCTAGAAATTTTAGAAAATGGTCCTTATACTCCCATGGCGCTTACATCCACTGAAGAAAACCCTCTTCCCAAACCTCTCAAATAATGGACTCCAACTGATAAAAAACTGGCAAACCAAGATAAACGTCTCAAGAGCATCATAATATCCTGTCTTCCCAAACATATCATGAAGTCTGTCATTCAGTGTCCCACAGCCAAACAAATTTGGACAGACCTCATTCTTGGCCATGAAGGACCCTCTGAAACAAGAGAGACGAAGATTCAGGCACTCAGACTTCAGTTCAATGCCTTCAAGTCACTTGAAGGTGAAAAGGTTCAGCAAACCTATACAAGGCTGAAGATTCTTCTCAATGACCTTGCAATGAATGACGTCACTGTTGGTCAAGCTGAGATCAATGCCACATTCGTCAACAGCCTTCCAAGAAAGTGGCTGAGTATGAATCAGACTCAGAGAGCTAACAACTCAATCAAAAATGACACCCTTTCCCAGCTTTATGGAAAGTATAATTACGAAGAAGGGCTGATTGATACTATTTACAAGTCAGAGACTGAAAGATTTGTGGTCCAAGGAGCATCTTCCAAAGCCTTGATCTCTGCAACACATCCTCTTGACAGCGATTCTGATGTTGAAGAAGATACCCGTAGCAGCCAAGAGTTCTTGACAGACCTTAATGCAGAGTTTCATGAAAGAGCATTGCTAGCCAACCAAAGAAGATACTTCAAAAGATCAGGAAGAGTAGGATCAGCGAGTAAACCAACTGACAGGTCAAAAGAAACTTGCTTTGCCTGTGGAAAGCTTGGACATTTTCAAAAAGACTGTCCTTCCACCAAGACATCCTCACCCTCTTATCCATCATCTTCATCCAAACCTTACAAGTTCAAACAACATAACAACTCATCTCATCAATCCAATTCACCAGACACTGAGAAGAAGGATTACAAAAATAAGTACAAGGCACTTAAAGCTGAGTTAGAACAAATGAACTTGAAGATTGAAGCTCTGTCCAAGAAGAAGGGTGGTGAGAAAAAGACAGAGAAAGGGTTGGTTGCTGAAACTTATGATTGGAATGATGAGCCACTGACTTCAGATGAAGAAGACACCACCAGAGTCAGGGCTTTCATGGCGATAGCTGAGGATGAACCAGCTGTTGGAAAAGGTGATGCAAGATCAGGACAATGGGTTGACATCACAATGAAAAAGGTACACAGGCTTCTATCTATGTCTGATAGTGATGAACGTAAGCATGTCCTTGATTACACCATTGTTGATTTACACTTTGTTGAGGAACAAAGAAAGAACCTTCTTGATAAGTTTCACTCTGTTAAATCTGAATTGCTATTTGCTAAATCTGAATGTGAAACTCTCAGGCGGGTTAATTTAGAGAAAATATCCCTGCAAAATGAAGTAGCTAGATTAACCTTGAAAAACATTGCTTTAAATGATCAAGTCTCTGAATTAAACAAGGTTATTGAAAAATGGCTGTGTGCTAGGTTCACTATAGATCAATTGCTTAATGATGAAGTGCCTGCTGACTTAAAAAGGGATATATCTGCTAAGAAAAATAAGCTGAGAATTCTCACCAAACCCAAAGACATTGTCTTCAAATCTATAGAGACCATTCATATGTCAGATACCACTTTGACTAATGACCCTGTCTCTGAAGATGTGTCTGAGTTAACACCTCTGACCAAACTCTCTGGAGTTGAACCTAGTAGTTCCTCTCGAGCTGCTAAGGGTGAACTTAGATCTGATATTGAGAAACCTCCAGCTAAAGTTTTTCATGTGCCTGCTAAAATAACTGGTAAACAAGTAGCTTTTAATCCTGTTGCTACTAAAGCTGTGAATAAGGTTGACCCTACCACTGAAGATCGCCTGTTGTCTATAATGAAAGAAGTAGAACTCTTGAAACAACACATTAAGCCTTCCGCTGAATGCTCTACTTCACATGAACCTAAGTCAGTCCTAGGTGAACCCAAAGGGGAAAGGTTAATCAAACCTTATTGCAATGTATGTAAAAACTCTCACCATATGACTTTAGATAATGATAGACACATGGCAGCTAAAAGAGCTCAGACACCCTCTAGGGATAGACCACAGAGTTCCAAAAGACAACAGGGAAATTACAAACCTTATCCTCCCTGTAAATTTTGTGGGTTCACAGACCATCACTCAGACGAGTGTGGTGACTTCCCTGGGTGTGATATCTGTGGAAGTTATAACCATGAAACAGTGAACTATCCATCCCAACGCCAGAAGTTCTACAGGAACTCAAGAGTTGCTAATCAGCAATTCAGGGAACCCACTGGAAAGTGGGTTCACCATAGGAACTAACCTGTTTCTATGTATCTGTGCAGAAATATCTCAAGGAAATGGTATGGTATCTAGACAGTGGCTGTTCTAGACACATGACAGGGATTCAACAATATCTGCACAGATACTCAAAGGATCCAGGTCCTAAAGTGGTGTTTGGAGATAACTCTTCAGGTGACACAGAAGGATATGGCTCAGTGAACTGCAATGGGATTACATTTACCAGAGTTTGCATATGTGAATGGTCTTAAACACAATCTTATTAGCATCAGCCAATTGTGTGATGCTGACTATAAGGTTTTGTTTACTAAGACTCAAGGAACCATATTCAACAAAAACAATGATATTGTGCTTATTGCACCTAGAAGAAGAGATGTTTATGTCATCAACATGGCTGTTTGCTCTGAAGACAGCTCAAATTGTTTTCTTGCTAAAGCCTCTGAAAGTGTCAATTGGCTGTGGCACAAAAGACTGTCTCATCTCAACTTCAAGAACATCAACAAGATAGCCACACAAAACTTGGTTGTTGGTCTACCTTCAGTAATGTTTTCTAAAGACAAGACTTGTTCTGCCTGTGTCAAAGGAAAGCATCACAGGTCTTCATTCAAGACTAGGCAATCATTCTCTATTGACAAGTGCTTACATCTCCTTCACATGGATTTGTTTGGGCCTGTCAAACCTCAGACCATTAATCATAACAAATACACCTTGGTCATAGTTGATGAATTTTCAAGATACACATGGGTGTTCTTCCTCAGAAGGAAAAGTGATGCAGCTGAAACCATCATGTCCTTCATCAGACAGGTTGAAAATATGAATGACATTAGAGTCAAAGCTCTAAGAAGTGATAATGGTACTGAATTCAAGAATCATCAACTTGAATCTTTTTGTGATGAAAAAGGGATTTCACAGAACTTCTCTTTAGCTGGCACCCCTGAACAAAATGGTGTGGGTGAAAGAAGAAACAGGACTTTGATTGAAGCAGCCAGACCTATGTTGAATGGTGCAGCCTTACCAAAGAAATTTTGGGGAGAAGCCGTTCACACTACCTTCTACACACAAAACAGATCAATCATTGTCAAAAGACATGGTAAAACTTCCTATGAAGTTTTCAAAAAAAGATCTCCAGATGTCAGCTATTTTCATGTGTTTGGATGCCCTGTGTTCATTTATAACTACCGGGATAAACTTGGAAAGTTTGATGAAAAAGCTGATGATTGTTTCTTCTTGGGATACTCTCCAACAGCCAAAGCCTTCAGAGTATTCAACATCAGAAGATAAGAAGTAGAAGAAACCTTCCATGTTAGATTCAATGAAGATGATGAAGTCATTCAGAAAACAGGAACAGAGGGTGATGAGATTGATTTTAATGAAAATGTATCTTTTCCAAGTGATGAGTTCACATAACCAAGACCTATCAGCCATCATCACTCCAACACTCTCACTCCTTATGTCCCTGCCTTTGACCCTCTTTCTACTCACAACATAGAAGTTCCTACCTCTCAGGAACTTGATGAAGAAGAACCACCAACCTCTAGTAGTCCTTCTCCTTCAAATGCTATTGATGACTCACCAATTCTTCAAATACCTGAAGACTCTCCAGCTGATAATGAAGTTGTACCTCTTGATATGGCTGAAGATGACTCTGACACTGAAGTAGTCTTTGAAGAAAGCCCTCCTAGTCAGCAGGATGAAACTTAAATTGTACCAGCTGTGTCCTCAGGTGTTCCTGTCCTTGAGTCCCCAGCTCTTCAAAATAAGTGGTCAAGAGATCAACACATTCTTCTTGTCAACATTATTGGGGAACCTAATGCAGGGGTCACAACTAGACAGCGAATCCAAGACTCAGAGTCTGCCTCAGCCAATGAATGTCTCTTTGCTGAATTTCTTTCACAAATTGAACCTAAAAGAGTAGCTGAGGCTCTAGTAGAAGAAGGATGGGTAGCTGTTATGCAAGAAGAGATCAATCAGTTCAAAAGGAACAAAGTATGGACACTAGTGCCAGCTCCACTTGGAAAGAATATCACAGGCACTAGATGGATCTATAGAAATAAGATGGATGAAATTGGGAACATCATCAGAAACAAGGCCAGACTGGTGGCACAGGGGTTCTCTCAGACTGAAGGAATTGATTATGATGGAACATTTGCTCCAGTTGCAAGACTTGAAGCCATCAGAATCTTCCTTGCTTATGCTGCCTATATGAACATCACTGTGTATCAGATGGATGTAAAGATTTCATTCCCCAATGGTGATTTGGCTGAGGAAGTGTATGTTGCACAACCTGAAGGATTTGAGAACAGTGAGTTTCCCAACCATGTGTATAGACTTCACAAGGCCATGTATGGGCTGAAACAAGCTCTAAGAGCATGGTATGAAACTCTTTCCAATTTCTTAACTGAAAATAAATTTGTCAGGGGTTCTATTGATAAAACACTCTTTACCTTCAAGGATAAGAGTCATTTCATCATTGTGCAGATTTATGTGGATGATATCATCTTTGGGTCAACGAATGTCAATCTTAGTAAACGTTTTGCTAAATTAATGACCAAGAAATATGAGATGAGTATGATGGGTGAATTAACTTACTTTTTGGGCTTTCAAATTAAACAATGTCCTAAGGGAATTTCAATTTGTCAAGAAAAGTATGTTAAGGATTTACTTAAAAATATGACTTAGCTGATTGTGCATCAGTGAAATGCCCCATGCTTCCACCCAACAACTTGGGCCCTGATGAGTCAGGGGTCTCTATTAATGAGACTTTATATAGAGGCATGATTGGGTCACTAATGCATCTAACAGCTAGTCGTCCAGATATCCAATTCTCCACATGTCTCTGTGCAAGGTACCAAGCTAACCCAAAAGAATCCCATCTAGTGGCTGTTAAGAGAATTTCCAGGTATCTCAAAGGAACACCATCCCTAGGCCTATGGTATCCAAAGGAATCAGGCTTTGATCTCAAGGCCTATTCAGATTCAGATTATGCTGGATGCTGTATTGACAGGAAAAGCACTTCAGGCAGCTGTCAAATCCTAGGAGGAAAATTGGTTGGATGGAGCGCTAAGAAGCAAAACTCTGTGGCTATGTCTTCAGCTGAAGCAGAATATGTCGCTGCAGCCAGCTGTTGTGCTCAGGTGCTCTGGATGAAAAGTCAATTGGCTGACTATGAAATTTTGTATGACAAAGTGCCAATCTTTTGTGACAACACCAGCGCCATTGCCATATCCAACAACCCTGTTCTTCACTCTCGTACCAAACACATTGATATCAGGTATCATTTTATCAGGGATCATATAATGAAGGGAGATATTGAGCTGCATTTTGTTCCCACAGAGCTGCAACTAGCTGATATCTTTACAAAGCCTTTGGCTGAACCTTCGTTCAACAGGCTAGTTGTTGAGCTAGGGATGCTCAATATCTCAAAGCCTGTGGCTTGATATTAAATGTGTTCATTAAATGATTGATTCTATATTAAATGTTTTTCACATGAAACTAGGTAGTTACTTTCCAAGTAAATGCAAAAAACATTCTCAAATATTTAATCATTTTTTTCGAATAACGAGGAGACAAATAAGTTTTGAAAGGTCAAGGGACCCACTTGAACAATCATTTTCTCACTTTGCATTTAATGCGGTTGAATAACTGTTTACGTAATTTGAATATATATATTGTCTCTTCTCTCTTCTCACCCACCACCATTCTCATTTCTCAAATCATTTCTCTCTCTAAGTACTTCTCTCTCTTAACCTATCCGCCATTTTCTTTCACCTTCAACCTCGAATCCATGGCGTTTTCAGTTCCCAAAGCAGCAAATGTTAACTTCGAGATCAACGAAAGCATCCTCGCCTCCAACAACGCCATTGGATGGATAAAGGCACCCAATAGCACCTACTCAGATCTGGTTAGTTTCATGCAGAATTGTGACCTAAGTGAAGCCTTCACCAAATCCCATCTACCTTTTACCAAGAATACCTTAGGGAATTCTGGTATTCTGCTGAAGTGGTAGAAGACACTATAACTTTTAGCCTTTCATGCAATGAACACCCTTTCGCCTTCTCCCTTAAAGATTTCTCGAGTGTGGCTGGATTGAAGCATGGAGATGAATGCCTGAAGATCATTGATAAGAAGGCTGTCAAAGAAGCCCTGGCCACACTCAAACCCTGCCATGATGTAAACCCTGCCCTTACACCAGCTGAGGTCCTCTCCAAATCTCCCCTGAAGATTAAGTATTTCCCTCCCATGTGGCGTGTCCTCTTCACCCACATTGTCAAATCCCTGGGAGGAATGCAGTGATCCCAAGACCAGATGTCTTTCAACCATCAGGCTATTGCATATGGGCTAATCTGGGGAGCTGATGTTGATGTTGGAAGCATTCTCTTCTCCAACCTTGTGGAACAGCTGAAGGGAAGAAATCAAGTCAGGGAAAAGAATATCTGCTATGTGCGCTTCCTGTCTCTGATCTTCGAAAGTCTGCTGGGAGACAACTATCACAACAATGCTTTGACTGCTCTAAAGCCCTACCGCATCACAGGTGCCATCTACAAAGAAATAGGAGCTGAAGATGTCCCTGTCACCGCTCATATGATGAATGTGGCCAACCAACTACCAACAGCTGAGAAGCCCTTGCTCCCTTCCTCTGAGAAGGTGAATACTTCTAGTGTGTCTGGCAAGTCTAAGTCTTTGACCTCTGGGCAGAACACTACCAAGTCCAAGGCTTCTTCTGGCCAACAGCCTAAGAAGAAGAAAATCCCCTCTTCTTCCCACACCAAAGCTGTTTCTAAGGCCAAGGGAAAGAAGACTGACACCTCCTCTGGTCCAGATACTCATGTGGAATCAGATACATCTGCTGACAAACAACAGGAGTCTAGTGTCTCAAAGTCAGCTGAACAGGAAACCAGCCTAATCCAGCTGATATCTCACAGGTAATCAGTGTACATTTTTAGAGGTTCACAAGCAGCCACTCTGTTGTCCCGTGAATTTATGATGATTAAGCAATGAAGAAAGAAAGAAAATAGATGAAGAAGAGATGAATTCCTAGAGAGAGAAAGTAGATAGGAGATGATTAACTTGGTGAGATTAGATTAAGAAAAGAAGTTGTTACAAATGACCATCCACCCTCCTAACATGCTAGGAGGGTAGTATATATAGTCCACCCATATGCGGGCTTTAATGGACTATATATTGGGCCGGGCTTTTCTTTTGGACTTTAATTAGTTTAAATCCAAGCCCGTGAACCACGACTCAATAACTACTCATTACAACGTTCAAATAAATATTACAATAGAAACCTATGACCGAACATTCTTGTTTGACTCAATATTTTGAGGCTAACAATCTCCCCCAATGTGAGGTCATTCCTCTTTGATATTTTGGATTCCAATGGAGTTTTATGAATTTCGTCATAAATGAGTCTTGAACGTGTAACAGTAGTTTTGTTCCTTCATGCTGTGATCTTTGAGCCTTTGTCGTTGTCTTTCGACTTTGTCTTTAAGTCTTGAGATCTTCAAATCATCCTTGACTTGTCATTGCCATCTTGCGATCTTGTGTCTTTATCCACATGTTCACACTATCAATTGTTGGATAAGTCTTTGGTCATGAATATGTGGTTGTGAATCTTTGACTTTGCTGAGTACACCGTTATGCCACCTTCTCGAGACAAAACATAGACACGGACTGAATGGCTTTGACATTCGTCCTAAATCGGTAGCGTTTTACCTCCGGTCGGTGAAGACCGTTATACGATATTAAATATCGTACCTGTGATCAGATAGATTCAATTAAGAATCTCCTTGACAGGGTTTCGCGGCAGTACTAGCCGTTCTCTTTACTCGACCGTCTCAAAGCAAGACTGCGAACATAAAGAGTGAATCAATTGGAGAAATATCCGCTTGATTAAAGTCGTCAATTCAAATTCCTGGAACAAGTTTGATTCATTAAGAATCTTACCATTGTTGCTTTCCAGTTGACACAAGTTTGATTCATAAGAATCTCACAAGTCACCTACCGTAGCGCTGTTTGATGTTGACGCTAGAAGGATTTCCATTCGTCACTGTGAATATTAATAAATATCACTCTGAATGTTCTGGCAAGACCATAAGGATATTGCGTAGAAACCTGAAACGAGTTTGAATCAATTCAGAATCAAACCACTGTTGCTTTTCAGTTTTACATATGTTCAATTCATAAAGAATCTTGCATATGACCTACCGCAGTGCTGTTTGATGTTAACACTGGAAGGATTTCCACTCATCATTGTGAATACTAAGTAGTATCACTCTGAGTGTTCTAGCAATATCACAAGGATATAGCGTAGGACTCTCTTGATCTTCATCCGTGTGTCCTAACGAGATTTGATTGATCTCTTGGCTCTAGACTCGATTTGTGCACTTTTAGTGGTCGGAGGCTGGAGCAGATGCCACCTATTCAATATCAACAATCTCGGAGTGAGAAAGTCAATAGAAGTCGTGTTGATCTCCGTGACAATAAAACAAACTTCTTTTGAGAGAAGCCTGAGTAGCTAGGAAAGGGTTGTGCTTCACATCACTGGGTCCATGATGAGTTTGTCTTCATGATGAGTTGACCCGGTTTCTGCCTAAGTTGTATGGAGGGCTTCTTTCTTTAGACCCTTTATCCTTACATTTCTTTTTCATTCTTCAACCCCTTCAATGCTTACCAAGACATCATTACTAGCACCTTGTTGTGATTGTTCCAGTGCTAGCATCAGTACTTAGTCGGCATTCAGCTACGTTCACATTCTACTCCATCTTTCCTAAGGACTTCTAATAATCTATTGGATTGTCCCTGGGAAGATCCCACCGGTTCTGGTTGGATCATAGGACTTAAACCTATCCACCCTTTTGACACCAATAACGTCGTGAATTAAAGATGTTGTGGGTATTTGATCGTAACCATGAAAACCACTTTAAATTCTAACAAAGCGTTTGAAAAACATTTAACACCTTGCTAGTTTTGTCGTTTTAGAAATGCTCCCCCATCACATGTGCATCGATAATCGAAAGTGTTTTGCACATGTAGGTAAGAGTTAAAGTGCATGAGTCTTATATTAGATCACATTTTAATCACATTTTCTCCCCCTATCTCTAATATATAAAATCTTTTGATATTAGAGATACTAATATTTCGTTTTTTAGTGTAGTTGTCTTCTCAGCTCAATTCGAATTGATATAACGTTTTCTAGCAAAGACTTAATTGTTTTTGGTTAACAAAAGATTATTTTGGAATTCTATGTCTACTTGGCACAAAGCAAGTAAAAAGAGAAAAATATTATCTAGATATGTAATACGTACTACGCTAAAAACATATAGCAATTACCACAATTAAATGCATGAAATTTAAAAATGTAAAGCACAAATTTATTCTAAAAATTACAAAATACAAAATGCTAAATCATAAAAAAAACTAATACTATATTATGAACTATCTTTTTTTACACTAAAATTACTTCTTAAATGAAATTAATCATGGGAAACCAAATTTAAACTTTCAATTCCAAATTGCAAATTCTGTTCTTACGAATTTACCTATGGCCCAAATTCTACAAAAGCCCAAAGTTCTATTAATTGACCCAATAGTCTAACGAATTCAGCAACCATAAGGGTACAAATTCAGGGTCTAAATCTGGCAGTTATAAAAGTCTAACTGAAAAGAAAGAAAAGAAATAAGGGAACCGATTCTTAACAGCTACCAAAATTTACTCCTATTTTGAGTTCTAAAACTATAAAACTTTCATCAAGATTATACTATCTAATTTTTCCTTTGAAAATCTATATTATACTAAAATGAACAGAGCAGTAGGGAATCAAATGCAAAATTTTTACAATCCAAAAGACTCTTCTAACACTTGCTGCCAAACACTCATGAAACTCATTCAAACAACTTTTTTCAGCAGGTTTAATATTCAAATTGATCGAAAACGAAAAAACTTAATAAAATTCAAATCAGATTATACTAACAGATTTCAGTGGCAATCAAACTAACATCTAAGATTAACTAAAATGCTTATGAAGAAAGCAAAAGACAGTTACGAACAAACAATAAAACGACATTTAAAAACAGATCACATTTATCAAATCACAGGCAAGACCAATTCTACAAGAACAAAAACAACTAAAGAATTGAAGAAATTAAAATGTGCTTAACCGTCACATCCGTCGTCTAGTCCACTGATGTCGAAGCGCGGCGCTGAGCCGGCTTTTCAAGGTCGATAAAGGACTGCAATAAACTGAACTCTACGCCACTTTTCTGCTGAACTATTGACCTGCAAAACTTTGAACGAAACTGCAACCATAGATCTGAATATTCTGAATTATCTATCTACGCTGAATGAACATAATACTTCTACTCCTAACCTGTACTTACTGAATAGCTAAACTTCTAATACTGAAACTGAAAACGCAGGTACCGAAAACTTCTCTTAAGCTCTTTTGATGCATATGAGTTCTTAGGCCTAACGATTCTAAAGTCACAGACTGTAAATCTATGGCTGTATCAATTGAAATAAGCTCAAAATACTGTAATCAAACCACTGATCGAACCTGTTTAATCAGTACATATCAAAAGCTCTTTAAAGATCTTAAGCTCTTAAGAGTAAGGTAAAATTGGAAAGAAAACAATTTTGAGAAAGAAAATTAAAACTAATCAATGGAATTTAACTGAATTAAATCTGTAATCTAACTAATTAACAACTTTATAACAAACTCCTAACAAGATTATATCAGAAATGCTTCTTCAACAGACTCAATCCAAAAGCCCTCGATGAACAGTAATAAGCTAAGAAGAGTAGAAATTAAAGATCATTAAGAAAACATTGAAGAAAGCTGTTAAGAGAAAAGAAAGATTCTATTTAACGAAAATCAGTAAAGAAGATTAAGAGAACTATTCATTTCATTAATGGTGGAAAAATGAAGCATTCGGTTACAACTGTCTAAACTGAAAAGAAACAGAATTGAAAGAAAAACTAACAAGTTCAACTAACTAACTACTCTAATCTAACTAACTATGTGTAAAAACACCTAAGCTAACGATCAGAAATGAAGACCTCGTCTCTTATTTATAGCCGTCGAATGGAAGAAAGTAGAGTTCTTCATGACGTGTTTGCTCCAATAAGGAGTGGACACGTGTTTAATACGAGGTTTACACTCGTTCTTCATCTTCAATCCAAAATTGGGGCTTTCTTCGTTCTTTGCTTTTGATCTAATTGAATAGCACCATCTTGTAAAGGAGAATAAAAGGAGTATTTTTGCTGTTGAAAACTTCGCGTGAATCTTCGTAGATCGTCATATATATGTAAGTGCAGGTTTGATGGAGGTTGGAATGAAACCGACTGCTTTCTCTCTCTTGAATGGAGAAGAAGCGTGTGTATGGAGGTGTGTTTTGACTGGTTTGGTCAAACAGACCTAGTATAAAGTTAATAAACTTTTCTCTTGATTTTGCCATTTGGTCTTTTATTTTTCATCTCTTGCCAAATGGTTATAAAACTCTTTTAAGTAAATTCCCTTTCATCCTTTGTCTTGTAGGAAATTGCAAGTCTAGTCCTCCATCTTTGAAGTAGTGGCAAAATTGGTCCTTTAAGCATCTTTCTTCTCTTTCTTTGTCTTTTGATCAAATAAGTCCTTGAAAGCTCGTGTTTGTCTCGAATGTACCTATATTACCTGAAAATACACAAACACAAAATACACGCGTAATTCTGATAATTAACAGTTTAATATAATGTATTTGACTGTGTTTTGAGTGGTTTTTGGATCATTATTGATGAGTGTTTTCACACTTATCAACTCCCCTCCACTTGACCATTGCCATGTCCTCATGCAATGCAACATTTTAAAGCTCTAAAGTTACACTCTTCTCATAATTAACCAACCTTGGCCATTATGGAATGCATCTACACTACTCTACACTATATGATGCATGATTTAGAATATTTACAATGCAATGCAAGAAAACAATTCTATTTATATATTTTTTGGATTTTTCATAAATGGTTTTGATGGAAATAACTCATAAAGAAATCAATGACTTGGATTAGGGCTTGGATACCATGGATACTTATCACCCTCAAGTTTCACTTTCCCCATACCAAGCTAATAAATGGGATCATTGCATTCACAAGTAAAAAGTGCATCAACTTATTCATGACAATTAAATGTGGAACCGGTTATTATTTGAACAAATTGCTTGTGAGCAAATTTGTCATTATTTAAAGCGTGAAGTATAAGAAGTGTAAAATCCAAAAATAAGGAAGCACGGTTTTAATCCTAAGTAATCTTCTCATCCATTACTTGAAAAACCGCTCACAATTAATATAAGTCCGTATTAAGAGTAATAAGTCATTCGCCTTATGTGTAAAATCCTCATGTCATGCTTTCATAAGTAGCTACACACTCGCTAAGGAAAGAAAAATAAAACTCACGCAATAATTTACATCCGCATCTTTTTGAGAATTTGGATCTTCAACCCCGCAACCCGTCAAGGTAATATTGGATTGGAGCAATCTATTGAATCCCCGCAACCCGTCAAGGTAATATTGGAACTCAATAGTCACTATAATTAACACCACACTGCCCCTCTTGGGAGTCTTGCATTATTTTTTTTTTTCTTCTTTTTTTTTTCTAGCCACTCATTTTTTTTCATAAGCCGCTCTTATTTTTCTTTATTCCTCACCAAGAAATTTGCAAAGAAGAAAAGGAAAAAACACCCGCTAAATATGGAGCATGACATAAATCTAGTACACATAAAACGTGCTAACTTAGAATCTTAAGACGTACTCATATCAACCATAAATGATTAGCCAAAAATGCATAAGAGATTACAAACCAATTAAAACCGTACTTGATTATTTATTAACAATTATATACATGCGAAGAAAGTAGAGATAAAGAAGAGAAGGGTTTAGCCACAAGTAATTGCCATGAAGTCTATCTAGCCCTTTTACACTTGCTTCAACTCTATCATTTCCCATTCTCCACAAATTTAAAATTTCAAATAATGAAATTGGTGGAAGCTTAGCCTAATAGACCAATGAAGGACTACATGGTTAAGGATACTAGCTAGAGAGTGCTAAAATAAGCAAACTCGGGTTGAGTCAAAATATCCATGGCGGGCCTAATATGTCAAAGAAATCCAAACTTGTTAAAACCATGTTTTATTATATTTTTTTCCTTTTTATATATTTTTGATGAAAAGTAAAGGAATAGATATATACAATGCAAATGTGTTATGCAAATGAAAAATGATTGATGCAAAAATTATGAATGCATATTTTTGGTGGCCAAAGTAGATTAAAAATTTGAAAAATGTTTGAAAAATTAATTTTCCCAATTATCATGAAGTTAAGGCAATGGTCTAGGTAAGGTCACTTCGATAGAAGTCTCCCCTACACTTAAGATAAACATTGTCCTCAATGTTTAAGAGTATTGGAGTAAACTCCCCTACACTTATTACATTGATTACCTTGCTTAACTCAAGCTAAGGAAGAGACAACTAAAGGATATTCATTTTAAGCACAAGTGTTTAATATCACAATAGCAAAAACTAATCGAAGTGAACCAGATACACAGGCCTCCTCCATAAGCTCCAAGCATGAAATGTGAGAGAGCAACCCTTGAAACAAACACCAAAAGAAACGAAGAAAGGTACCCCTCCACTTCAACTCTACTATAACATCCTTTTAATTAAACCTAACCTATTGAAAATCTACTCTACGTTTTCTAACCTAGTTATTCAATGCTTGAGTTTTTTTAACCCTAAGTCGCTAGCTCGACTCGGCCCCGAATTAAGTTGTCCTTGGGGAAACCATCATGGAGAATAAAGGATATCACTTTGAAGCACATCTCACATGATACACTCAAACTTAGCACGTTGCCATTTACTATAAGATTTACAATA
Organism: Glebionis coronaria; assembly: GCA_025667525.1. Taxonomy (NCBI): domain Eukaryota; kingdom Viridiplantae; phylum Streptophyta; class Magnoliopsida; order Asterales; family Asteraceae; genus Glebionis; species Glebionis coronaria. The sequence continues at coordinate 247,763,422 of CM046874.1, forward strand.
TCCGCCTCGATAAATGGAACGGTCCAACGTGTCTCAAGTTTGTCCAACATACGAAATCTCTCAAATATGAAGTACCCCAGGATCAAATACATAGTTTCCATCTCTACATATGAACAACTCCAAAATAGGTAGCATCACCAAAGTAAGCTCATACAAGAAGTGCATATCAATCGAAGGCACACTCTTAAGTGGAGTAAATGAAAACCAATTTGTCTCAAATTTATGTATCCCAGGATCAAAAACCTTTCCCTTCATGGGAAAATAAGAAGATGAACTCGTATCAACCATATAAGATTCCCCCTTAGTGATCAAAGCATCATGAGAATATGAAGGTGTAGGTATCAAAACATTCATAACAAGTATATCCATATTAGGCTCATCATCATCATCAAAAGGTGGGTAATCTTCCAGAGAAGGCATAGTGAAAGGAGGATCAATAGTAATAGTAGCTTGTGAAGAAGGTGTAGTCTCTATGTTCCCAAAAAGCAATGTAGTAATAAGACGAACCTCCTCTTCCAAATTAGAAACACTATCGTCGACCTCTATATCAAAATGTGCAAGAGTATCCTCTATGGTGGCATCAATCTCCATAAAAGAGTCCATATCAAAGGTTTTGAGTTCTAAAGGTGCCTTAGGTGAAAAAGTATCAATCTCTAAGAGGAAAGGATCTTCATCAATAACCAACTTCAAGGGTGGGAGGGTGGGAACATAAGGCTCAAAAGGAGGTGTATTAATGAGAGAATCACTCAAAGGGATGATATGATCATGAAAATCAATAGGTGTATCCTCAAAAACCAGTGAAGGAATATCAATCAAGGGTTCTTCTTCTATAGACTCATTATTAGGTTCTTCACACTCCTCAAAAAGTGGGTTATCAAAACATGTCTCAAAAAGAGGATTTGAATGTATCACAAAATCACTTAGAGGAATAGGTGAAGGAGTCATAGAAGAAATGGAGTCGTCATCATCAGAAGTAAAAGACTCATCACTATCATAAGGATCATCAAAGGGTTCATCACAAGAATCATAAAGTGGTAGAGGAGAAGGATCCACTTTTGCTATAGGAGCAAACTCTTCATCCAAATTAGGAATGTTATCTTGACAAGACAAATCATCGGATGATATAGCATAAGACGCGTCACTAGAATCACAAGTTTCATCCTCCATTTGTGTCAAGTCTTTCACAAACTCTTCCTCAATCTCATTATCCCTTTCTTTAAACAATTCATCAAGATCAAAGTCACCAAAATCACTAGTAGTAGCATGAAGGTCAATATGGGATGAAATCTCAATATGATCATGAGGAGAAGAGGTATCAACACAAAGCTCATCACATGGTTCATTGGAAACCCTCTCAAGCTCTCTTTGGATTGGGATAAGGTTCTCAACACTAGAAACGGTTAATTCATCCAAATCGGTGTTTGTATTAGTGCTAAGAGGCTCGTCCCCCATGGTTAAAGAGTCGGTGGGTTCCACGTGAGGTAAAGGTGATGAAGATGTGTCATCATCAATGGCCATACAAATCGGAGGATCGTTATCATCATCATCATAAAAGAATGGATAAGGACTACATGTAGCAAAATATGAGTCTATTATGCCTTCATCTTCTACTTTTTCGTCTTTTGCTAAGAGCAAAGTAAGTAACTCTTGCTGAAGTTGACGATATCTAATATTCAACTCATCACAAAAATCCTCTTTATTAAGTAGTTTCATCTTCACGATATTACAAAGAGATACCATCTCTCTTGTTATCCGCAGATTCTCCTTTTCTATGTCCTTAAAGCTCATGGTTTTTATGCGTTCACGTTCTTTTTTATCAATCTTAACGAGTAAATCATCTAAATCTTTCTTGAGGGACTGAGATGAATTGTTCACCGATTTTCTATAAATGTCACCAAGTTTCTCGATATTAAACCGTTTATTCCTTACATCATCCTCAAGAAACTTAATTTCTTCCCTTAACCACCGAGATTCTTCTCTCATCTCCTCGATACTCATCTCTCTCATACGTTCAAAAGCCTTTAATCTATATCCATAGTCTCTTCCTTGTTGCTCGATTAGAAAAGAAAACTCATTGAGATCACTAAGAGCATAAGAAGGCGGATCCCTTGGTCGACAATCATAACCATAATGGGGTTCTTTTCCACAAAACTCACATGAATAAGTCGAAGAATAGGGTGGAGGTGGATTTCCAAAATTAGTTGAATTATAGGTTTGAAAAGAGTCTTGATTATGAAAATTCTCATGATTGTAGCCTTGAAAATTTCCTTCATTTTGAAAATCCTCATAATTGGAACATCCTTGGTTTTGAAAAGTTTCTTGATTATAGCATGGAAAATTTTCATCATTATTTTGAAAGCCTTCATTGTTTGAAAATCCTTGATTATGAAAGGTTTCTTGATTATAGCCTTGAAAAGTATCATTATTTTGAAAACCTTCATAATTGGAAAATCCTTGGTTTTGGTATGGCTCATTAAAGGTTTGATCATAAAATGATGGTGGAGGTTGTGATGAAAAACCGGAATATCCCATATAGTCATTACAAGTGTAGTCCATTTGAGTGTTAGGTTGAAAATTAGGGTCCTCGGTTCCATTGTAAGCATATCCCTCCCCATAATAACCATTATTTTGATCACATAAATAAGTATCGTGTGGACCACCACAAGTCGAACAAGGCGAATAATTAGCGTTGGCGGATTGTTGTTGCAAAATCTCCAACATGGAACGAGTATCCATGTGTAACAAGGTGGCCGAATGTATATACAAGTATAATGACGTTTAAAAGCTTCCTCGGGGAAGGAAGTGATACACCAAAGGTGGTATGTTTACACGTGTGCGAGTACACGTGTAAGTAAACACGAGGAATGAGGGAGTAGCCCTCGGTCGACTTTGAAAAGAATAAGATTATCCTCTTCGAGTTTCGATATGAAATATCCACAAGAAAGTATATATATAATTACTACTTGGGTGCAAGACCTCCAATTAAGCCTTCCTTCTTAGAATACGCACTAGTGAACGGGGGGTTAGGTGGCGCGAAGCACTTAAGTACCTATTGACCCTTAGATGGCATTTTATAGCACATCGCCTTTCTATTCACTTTGTAGTTTGTATTCTTCGAATTATTGCCAATTGGAAGTATTTATCTATTCTTGCTTAATTAAATTGGATCGATACGCGTGTCAAGGACCGGAACGCCCCTCAACACGGTGTATTGCCTCGGCAATACTTATGGAAGATATGTTTATTGGTTGTTCTTATACGTATACTTATTTACATATAATAATATATCAAAAATATTTTTGTATTTATTTGATTTTTTTAAGAAAAATACTATATCTACGTAAAAAGCGATGAAAATCGATATAATAAATATTTTTGGGTGTAATCTTTTAGGAAAAAGATTACTTTTTGGTTTTTTGATTTTTTTGGTTCAATTCTTTAGGAAAAGAATTGATTTTGTGATTTTTTATTTTTTTGTATTTTTATCTTTTTGATTTTTTTTTATTGTTTTTGATTATAATACGTAAAAATAACGTTCACAAAGTGAACGGATCCCAAAATCCAATCGTCTCACTCGAAATCGTTAATCTTCACGAAAAGAACCGGCAGCGGCGCCATTTAATATTTCGTTTTTTAGTGTAGTTGTCTTCTCAGCTCAATTCGAATTGATATAACGTTTTCTAGCAAAGACTTAATTGTTTTTGGTTAACAAAAGATTATTTTGGAATTCTATGTCTACTTGGCACAAAGCAAGTAAAAAGAGAAAAATATTATCTAGATATGTAATCGTACTACGCTAAAAACATATAGCAATTACCACAATTAAATGCATGAAATTTAAAAATGTAAAGCACAAATTTATTCTAAAAATTACAAAATACAAAATGCTAAATCATAAAAAAAAACTAATACTATATTATGAACTATCTTTTTTTACACTAAAATTACTTCTTAAATGAAATTAATCATGGGAAACCAAATTTAAACTTTCAATTCCAAATTGCAAATTCAGTTCTTACGAATTTACCTATGGCCCAAATTCTACAAAAGCCCAAAGTTCTATTAATTGACCCAATAGTCTAACGAATTCAGCAACCATAAGGGTACAAATTCAGGGTCTAAATCTGGCAGTTATAAAAGTCTAACTGAAAAGAAAGAAAAGAAATAAGGGAACCGATTCTTAACAGCTACCAAAATTTACTCCTATTTTGAGTTCTAAAACTATAAAACTTTCATCAAGATTATACTATCTAATTTTTCCTTTGAAAATCTATATTATACTAAAATGAACAGAGCAGTAGGGAATCAAATGCAAAATTTTTACAATCCAAAAGACTCTTCTAACACTTGCTGCCAAACACTCATGAAACTCATTCAAACAACTTTTTTCAGCAGGTTTAATATTCAAATTGATCGAAAACGAAAAAAACTTAATAAAATTCAAATCAGATTATACTAACAGATTTCAGTGGCAATCAAACTAACATCTAAGATTAACTAAAATGCTTATGAAGAAAGCAAAAGACAGTTACGAACAAACAATAAAACGACATTTAAAAACAGATCACATTTATCAAATCACAGGCAAGACCAATTCTACAAGAACAAAAACAACTAAAGAATTGAAGAAATTAAAATGTGCTTAACCGTCACATCCGTCGTCTAGTCCACTGATGTCGAAGCGCGGCGCTGAGCCGGCTTTTCAAGGTCGATAAAGGACTGCAATAAACTGAACTCTACGCCACTTTTCTGCTGAACTATTGACCTGCAAAACTTTGAACGAAACTGCAACCATAGATCTGAATATTCTGAATTATCTATCTACGCTGAATGAACATAATACTTCTACTCCTAACCTGTACTTACTGAATAGCTAAACTGCTAATACTGAAACTGAAAACGCAGGTACCGAAAACTTCTCTTAAGCTCTTTTGATGCATATGAGTTCTTAGGCCTAACGATTCTAAAGTCACAGACTTTAAATCTATGGCTGTATCAATTGAAATAAGCTCAAAATACTGTAATCAAACCACTGATCGAACCTGTTTAATCAGTACATATCAAAAGCTCTTTAAAGATCTTAAGCTCTTAAGAGTAAGGTAAAATTGGAAAGAAAACAATTTTGAGAAAGAAAATTAAAACTAATCAATGGAATTTAACTGAATTAAATCTGTAATCTAACTAATTAACAACTTTATAACAAACTCCTAACAAGATTATATCAGAAATGCTTCTTCAACAGACTCAATCCAAAAGCCCTCGATGAACAGTAATAAGCTAAGAAGAGTAGAAATTAAAGATCATTAAGAAAACATTGAAGAAAGCTGTTAAGAGAAAAGAAAGATTCTATTTAACGAAAATCAGTAAAGAAGATTAAGAGAACTATTCATTTCATTAATGGTGGAAAAATGAAGCATTCGGTTACAACTGTCTAAACTGAAAAGAAACAGAATTGAAAGAAAAACTAACAAGTTCAACTAACTAACTACTCTAATCTAACTAACTATGTGTAAAAACACCTAAGCTAACCATCAGAAATGAAGACCTCGTCTCTTATTTATAGCCGTCGAATGGAAGAAAGTAGAGTTCTTCATGACGTGTTTGCTCCAATAAGGAGTGGACACGTGTTTAATACGAGGTTTACACTCGTTCTTCATCTTCAATCCAAAATTGGGGCTTTCTTCGTTCTTTGCTTTTGATCTAATTGAATAGCACCATCTTGTAAAGGAGAATAAAAGGAGTATTTTTGCTGTTGAAAACTTCGCGTGAATCTTCGTAGATCGTCATATATATGTAAGTGCAGGTTTGATGGAGGTTGGAATGAAACCGACTGCTTTCTCTCTCTTGAATGGAGAAGAAGCGTGTGTATGGAGGTGTGTTTTGACTGGTTTGGTCAAACAGACCTAGTATAAAGTTAATAAACTTTTCTCTTGATTTTGCCATTTGGTCCTTTATTTTTCATCTCTTGCCAAATGGTTATAAAACTCTTTTAAGTAAATTCCCTTTCATCCTTTGTCTTGTAGGAAATTGCAAGTCTAGTCCTCCATCTTTGAAGTAGTGGCAAAATTGGTCCTTTAAGCATCTTTCTTCTCTTTCTTTGTCTTTTGATCAAATAAGTCCTTGAAAGCTCGTGTTTGTCTCGAATGTACCTATATTACCTGAAAATACACAAACACAAAATACACGCGTAATTCTGATAATTAACAGTTTAATATAATGTATTTGACTGTGTTTTGAGTGGTTTTTGGATCATTATTGATGAGTGTTTTCACACTTATCAGATACCAAATTTGATTAAAATATATTTTGAAAAATAGTCTTGAAATCTCCGGGAGAAAGATGTGTTAAGCTTTTGCATGAAGTTGAAATGCTCCCCCTCAAAAATTGATCCAATTGAATTGTCATTATGAGGATATGATCCACATTTCGCTTTTTGAGGATGGGAGTTTGTTGAACACACAATTTTTGAAAGATTTTGAATAATCATTGATAAATTCTTGAAAAAATTGTGTTCAACGCTTTTTGAAAAAATCCTATTTCTTTTTGTCGAAGAGGTTTTTCTAAAGCATAAACTTGAGTTCACAGACTTTGAATGTCTTGACGAATCCACTCAAGTGTAAGAAGATTTAACTTCTTTTGCTAAGGGTAAGAGCACGAAATCGTACACTCCCCCGTGAATATTGATCCGGGTTGCAATCTTAAAGTGATTACAAGCCATTGTGTTGAGCTCAAAACGTTGAATGTTTTGTGACAAGCTCAACCCAAGATAGATTGCTCTACCCGTTGTTGGAAATATTGTCCAAAATAGACAATTTCCTTTATAAAAGATAGAAATGACATGTTTTGAAAAATATTTACAACTTTCATTCGAGCTTTATGTACACACCCGTGTCGTTATTGAGCGACATTTCTAGGTACGTCCATATTATCGATACTGAAAGACATGTCGAGAAGAATATTTTTTGATTATCAAAGATTTTTTAATTTTGTATTTTGCTTTTTGATTAATATTTACAGGTAGATGTTTGATAGATGAATCAAGCAGGCTTCTTTGCCAGAACCTCCAGTTCTGCTGGAGTCAAACATCTCATACCAATTTGCCTAACTAGATACGCAAACCTCTCTTTCGAAAGAGCTTTTGTAAACAAGTCAGCTAATTGGTAATCCGTTCCAACAAAGTATAGTTCAACGATACCTCTTTCAACTTGTTCCTTTATGAAGTGATATCAGACATCAATGTGCTTCGTGCGGGAATGCTGAACCGGATTGCAGGAGATGGCTATGGCCGACTTTGAGTCACAGTACATAGGTACTTTATCAAAATGGAAGCCATAATCTGTGAGTTGTGTTCTCATCCAAAGAACTTGAGCGCAACACGCAGATAGAGACACATACTCCGCTTCGGCTGATGAAAGTGACGTGCAATCCTGCTTCTTGGAAGACCATCCCACAAGCTTGTCTTGACCTAGAAATTGTGCACCACCAGAAGTACTTTTACGTGTATCAAGACACCCTGCATGATCAGAATCTGAATAGGCCGTTAGAAAGAAACCGGTTTCCCTCGGATACCAGAGTCCCATGTGAATGGTATTCTTAAGGTACCGAAAGATCCGTTTAACCTCCTTGAGGTGCTTTTCAGTGGGTCGTGCTTGATATCGTGCACAATAGCATGTAGCATGATGAATATCAGGTCTGCTTGCTGTCAAGTACATGAGGGACCCGATCATGGAACGATATCTCGTTTGATCTATGGGTAATCCCTCCAAATCAGCATCTAGGGATGTGGTTGATAATGGTGTCCCAACGGGGTCACATGATGTCATACCATGCTTTTTGATTATCTCTTGACAATACTTAGCTTGTTTAATGAAGATACCACTTGGGGATTGGTGAACTTGAATTCCTAGAAAGAATTTTAGTTCGCCCATCATAGACATTTCAAATCTGCTGTGCATTACTTTTTCAAACCATTTTGAAAGTTTTGGGTTTGTAGACCCGAAAATAATGTCATCAACGTAAATTTGCACAAGCAGAATGTCATCCCCATATGTATAAGTGAACAAAGTTAAATCAATGGAACCTTTTGAGAAACCTTTGGAGACCAGAAATTTCGAGAGCTCGTCGTACCACGCCCTTGGAGCTTGCTTGAGTCCATAAAGTGCTTTGTGGAGACGATACACCTTGTCAGGATAATGAGGATTGATGAATCCTTCCGGCTGCGTGACATAAACTTCTTCCTTCAAAGGACCGTTAAGAAACGCCGTCTTTACGTCCATTTGATAAACGATGAATCCCTTATGTGCAGCATAAGCAAGAAAAATCCTGACCGCTTCCATTCGAGCTACTGGTGCAAATGATTCTTCGAAATCAATACCCTCTTTCTGTCCATACCCTTTAGCCACTAGCCTAGATTTATTCTTGATGATCGTGTTCTCTTCATCCATCTTGTTTTTCCAGATCCATCGAAGATTTAATGGTGTTACATCGTATGGTCTGTCAACAAGTTCCCAGACTTTAAGTCTTTCAAATTGTTGAAGTTCATCCGTCATCGATTCAATCCAAGCATGATCAGCTAATGCTTCTTTGATGTTTTTCGGTTCAGCTGAACTCACGGCGAGTGCGAACATACAAACATCGGCATCGGTGTTAAGCTGTCGTCTTGTGCGAACGGGTTGTGAAGGGTTTCCAATGACATGAACCAAAGGATGATCTCGGGTCCAATGATGTGTTGAAGGATGTCGTTGATAGAAAGTATGCATATTTGACGGATCAACATGGCGAGTAGAAGACTCTCCAGGTTCGTGTACCGGTGTACCGAATGGGTTGATAAATTCGTCTTCGTCAGATAATGCATTGTCTGCTTGATTTGTGATCTCTGGAGCAATGACAGTAGTTGTGGATGTTGTAGGATCGATTGTTGAAGTAATATTCTGAGGAGGTAAATCTGCAGCAACCCGTGTTGAAGTAGATGAAGTTGTATCTTGTTGTTGACGATGATCGGTTTCATCATTCTTATTATGAGTGACAGCGGAAGACTTTGATACAACTTGTTTCTCCCCCGTGAAATATTCATCATACATTGGTCCATATAACATTTCCAATTCTTCAATTGTCGTGTCGACTGTCATATCAGCTCTAGGAACATTTTCTGGAACCAGCATTGAACTTGACTGTTCATTGCTGTGGTCTTGAGCTTCGAGTTCCGTGCGGTTGTGAACGGAAGTCGTTTGTCGTTGTGGATCGGGACTTAAACTGTTTTGTTCAAGTGCCATTTCTTGAGATTCATCAAATCGGATGTGAATTGTCTCGACAATCAATTTTGTTCTTTTGTTGAACACTCTATATCCCTTAGACTGAGTTGCATATCCCACAAGAATACATGCATCACCTTTCTCTTTCATTTTATCCAAATTTTCACCATCTCGAATAATGTAGCAAGTACATCCAAAAACATGAAGGTGTTTGAGTGAAGGTTTTCGATCATGAATTATGTGATATGGTGTCTTTTCGTGTCTTGGGATAATTAAGGAGCGGTTTTGTGTGTAGCATGCGGTTGACACGGCTTCAGCCCAAAAGTATAGTGGAAGTTTTGAAGCGGATAATAATGTTCGAGCAGCTTCAACCAAAGTACGGTTTCGTCTTTCAACAACGCCGTTTTGTTCGGGTGTTCGAGCAATAGATGTTTCATGTTCAATCCCTTCGGCTTCAAAATACTTTCTCAGATTAGAATTCAAAAATTCTGTACCTCTGTCAGTACGAACCACTTTAACTTGAGCTTGAAGACCACGTTGTATCAATTTTAGGAAGCTGATGAGAACGTCGGGTGTTTCATCCTTGGACCTCAAGAAGTGAGTCCATGTGTACCTTGAGTAATCATCGACAATTACCAGAATATATTTCTTTCCATTGATACTCTGAACACGCATTGGACCATACAGATCCATATGAAGAAGATCTAACCGTCCTTTAGAGCTTGTTGTGGTCTTTGTTTTGAAGCTACTTCGTTTAGCTTTACAAAGTTCACAAGAAGAACAAAGATGATCTTTGATGAATTTCAAGCTTGGAAGGCCTCTCACAATATCTTTCTTGGAAAGCAAGTTAATGGTATCAAAGTTGAGATGAGAAAGACGTTGATGCCATAACCATGCCTGAGTCGTTGAAGCTTTAGCCATGAAGCAAATTGGAGTTGATGAAGTTGTGTCTTGAAGTGAAATTGTGTAAAGATCAGTACCCCGTGTACCGGTAAGTAAGTCATTCCCATCATAATCACGAACAAAACATGTCTTCTTTCTGAAAGCAACTTCCAAATCCGCATCACAGAATTGACCGACCGAGAAAAGATTGTGATTGAGCCCTTCGACGTAGTATACCCTTTTAATCGTGATATTCCCCTGAACCAAATCTCCATATCCTAGGATCGGTGCAAATTGATCATTTCCGAATCGGATCGTACCTAGGAACTTCTCCACGAAGTTAATTAGAAGCTTGAGATTCCCCGTCATGTGCTTCGTGCATCCGGAGTCCATTATGAAGAGAATTATTTGTATCACCTGCAGAAGAGTTAGAACACGATGGAGCATTTGCTAAATTGGATACCACAGTAGTTGTGATAGTAGAATCATTAGTGTCCTTATCAACATTTAAAGGCAAACTAACACTCGTTTTCACATTTTCTGTCCTAACTTTAGGCATCCATTTATATCCGGGAGGACATTGATTAGCAAACCACCATTTCCCAGACTTACTGGCAGACTCATATAATTCCTTAATTTTGCTTCTAGGATTCTTAGTAGTGGAGTCTGATGCAATACTTTTCTTAGTGGGGGTAGCACCAGAATGGTTCACTTTGCGTTTGGGTTTACTAGCACTAATAGGCATCACAGTTTGCTTCTTAGTTCTAGTTTCTACGCCTTTAACATTATTTATAGCACACATAGAATGATTAGCATTAGCACACTTGCCACATTTGACACAAACAAATTTCACATTCATAGCATTCAAAGTTGAATCATTCAAATCGTCATGACACGCGATTACAGACGTTTTATTCTTAGAAACATTGAAAATCCTAGGGTGTTCTTCTACTTGCTTCATCTTCCCTTGATTCTTGTGTTTCCAGACCTTATCATTCTCTTGAGTGCTCTTAAGCTGAGGCCGGCTAACACTAGTAGTGGAGACTATTCCTGTAGTAGAAGACACACGAATATTAGTGTTTCTAGAAGTCTGAGGCGAGTGAGTATCTTTGTTTGTGGGCTTAGTGGGCATTCTATACATCCCTGGTTTAATCACATTATTGTGCTTAACGCTTGGTGCTACAGGATTCCTTATGGGTTGAGCTTGTGGTAACCTTTCCTTTCCATCCATCTTGGGGGCAAACACAGGTTTTGCAAACGAGGAATTAGATAAAGCAGATGGTTTTCCCAAGATAGAGGATCTATTCTCTTTAGAGGCATTGGGTTGTCTAACAACATTTTTCTTAATGCTAGGTTCCACAATTTTCCCACCCATTTTAGCAATAAGTTTCTGCAACTCAGCTATCGCTCTGTCCCTGTCTTGTAATTGAGCTTTCAACCCTTTAATTTCCAAATTCTGTTCATTCATTTCTCGAAATGTTTGCGAAAGTTTTTCTTGCAATTTATTATCATGTGGAAAACGACCAACATCTTTTTGCAAAGCAAGTTCAAGTGAATGACAATGTTTTTGAAGGAAATCAGTTTTGTGTTGAAGTAACTCAAAAGCCTTTTTGTCAACATTTTCTTTACGTTTCGAAAGCTCAATTTCAAGACGTTCACATTCTTTGAGCTTATCAAGATATTGGCATGCAACTTCAGAATATTCATCAATATCGGCACAAGATGTAAAATAAGCACACATAATATCTTTAGAAACGCATTCTTGCAAGAGTAAATCATATTCATCAGAGAAAACGGACTTGTCCATTTGAAGATCATCAGTTGCTTTCTCAAGAGACTCAACATATTGTAAATCATCAAACATTTCAGACCGAATTAAGCTTTCGAATTTAAGAACATTTTCTTTTAGTGTGGCCGCGTTCGGTATTAAGATTTGTTTGACAAGCACAGTTATGTCTTGAGGAATTGGTTTCTTCCACTCGTCATTTTGTCGTTGTTTCCAATCATTATCAATAATAGACTTAATATTATCTATGTAATGAGTAAGAAACCCAAATATCTGCCTACTCTTGCTTTTAGAAGCATCTAGGGGCAAGTAGTTGATGAACTTAGAAACGTTTGTTTTCTTAGTGGCAAACGCTTTCTTCCATTGAATTCTCTTTTCCCTGCATTCTAAAAATACTTCCTCACGAGATTTTTGAGTTTGTTTGTGGAACAGACCATAAAGACTATTCTCATAAGCATAATTATATGGTTTCACAAACTCCTTATTAACTGATGGTTGACTATCAGCATCCCAAAGGGCAGTCTCTTCACTATTGGCACTTAGAGGCATGCAATCAAGATCTGTCCTTTCAGTCTCATCAAGATAAAGATGCGGGTTCGCAGCTTGAGCTTTGGCAAGGTACTCAGGACTTGCAAAGCTAGCTTGACCCTTAAACATCGATGGAGGTGCTAGCATTCTTACGGATTGAATAGAATCATGCGTTTTATAAACAACGTTCTTCAAAAAGTCGACTTGTGCTTCTAGTTTCGTAACTTTTTCGGTTTCTTTATCATATCTACTTTTGAAGTCTTGTTTTAACGCATCTACCTCTTGTTTCTTATCCTCTGGAATTTTAGCAGAATCAGTAGTGGTCATAGAGAGCTTTTGTTCAAGTTCATTAACTTTGGTATTGGCAAGGTACGTTTTTTGACGTTCATCCATTAAGAAAACATTATATTGACGCTTTTCTTTAGCTAATAACTCAAGAGTGGTATTATATTTGTTTTCAAAATCGTCCTTTTGACCTTTTAACGCACTTCCCTTGTACCCCTCAAGCTCTTTGGTTTTCTGAAGGAGCTCATCTCTATAGCTTTCAGTCATCTCAGTAGATATGATAAGAGCAGCTTTGCATTCTTCAAAACTTTGAGTGAGCGTAGCGTTTGCCTTCTTTAATTGCTTTTGACTCTTTTTATTTTCAGTGACATCTTTTTGTAAAGTAGCAATTAAATTAGCAAGCGCAATACGTTCCTCTTCATCATATTCATTTGCATGTTGATCATCCTCAGACTCATTATTGCACATGTCTGATGAATCGGGTGTGGTATTACTATCAACCGTTTCCATCATACACATGTCATTAATGGCATTGGGTAGATCACTATGCTCAGGGATATCACCAAACACATTATATTCATCAGTAGTGTGTACCTTATCGATTGGCTCAGTGTCAAAGATAGGACCATTGTCATCTTCAGTGACTTTGAGAACTTCTTCAACATGTGCCATGTACGAGTAATGTGCTTCTAATTCCTGGTCGGAGGCTTCATCATCAGTGTCATCAAGCATAGCTCCTTCCTCAGCTGACAGTTTGACCCCTGCTTCCATCTTCTTGCATAGCAGCATCTTTTCCTTATGGTAGCTTGAGTCTCTAACCCTTTTCGGCTTCCTGCATTCCTTTGCCATATGCCCATATCCTTGGCAATTAAAACATTGAATCCCACTCTGCTGAACCACTTGACTTCCAACCGTTTCCCTATTCCCAGTAGCAGCAGCAATCCTCTGAGTATCATACTTTGCAGTTTGTCGATCATATCTTGCAGAAGCCTCAACATGCGTTGGATTATGTCGATCATACCTAGAAGGACTTTCACCACGTCGACGTGTGTCATACCTTGGAGGACTCGCAACATATCGGTTCTTTGTGTTAGATGTGTTGGGAATAAATTTAGGCCAGAACACTTGAACGCTGACAAGAACAACTTAAGCGTTGACAAGAGCAAAGTGAGCGCTGACAGCATAAGCGTTGACAAGTTAAAGTCAAGCGTTGACAGATTGAAGACAAGCACTGATGGAAGATGTGAGCTACACGTTTATTATATTCTAGATTACTTCTAGTAAGGATAGAAACGACAATGTATTTTCTATGTTTATCTTTACCTAGAATAGTTGATTTGTAGCTTATTGTACAAGACTTCTTGTTCTATAAAAGAAGATCTTTTAGGTTAATGTTTATTATCAGTTTTCATAGTATTCGCAAGTTAAAACCTTTCATTGTAATCAACACGATTATTCTAATACAAGTGAAAGTTTGTTTAACATCATTGTGTTTTAGATCAAGTGTTAATTCCGCATAACACTTTGTTACTTTATTCATAAGCAAAGGTTTCTCTACGTGTAGTACTTGATCTAATCTCGTATACACAAAGCTTAATCGATCTAAGTTTGGGATCAACAAGTGGTATCAGAGCTTGTTGAGAAACTTTTGATCTTTAAGTAACGCAGAACCCTAAAACACAAAAACCCTAAAAACCCTAAAATTCTCAAAACCCTAAAAACATCATGTCTGGCACAAATCAACCTCCTGCTTTGCTACAAAACAACTTCTCAAACCCTAGTATCAAAATTCCCATGTTTGATGCCAGGAACTTTGAGCTTTGGAAGTCCAATTTTGAGCAATACATAGCTATTCATGACTACACTCTTTGGGAAATTATCGAATATGGGAACACATTCGATAAGGCAGCAAAGATTACTGCTGCTATTGCCACAAGGACAGCTGTTCCTAATTGTCCTGAATCTGATAAGGTGGAAAAGCCTGAAGATGGGAGAGCTGTTGCTGTTGAAGATATAGCCAAGAAGAGGGTGGACATGAAAATCTTGAATATCTTGAAACATGCCCTAGGTCATGAGAATCAGCACAAGTACAAACGATTTGAGTCTGCAAAAGAGCTTTGGGAAGCTCTTGAAGTAGCACATGGTGGCAATGCTGACACAAAAGAAGAAAAGAAGAAGCAACTATTGCATGAGTATGCTGTCTTTAAAGCTCAACCTAATGAGAATCTCAGCAGTGTGAGAAGTAGACTTCTTGACATCACAAGTCAACTTTCCTTCATGGGAAAACAGATTGATGACCCTGAATTGAATGCTACTTTTCTCAAAAGCCTTGGTGATGTATGGAAGATTGAGACAAGATCTATTCTTGTCAATAACACCCACAAGACTTCCAGGTTTGATGACATCTTCAACAAACTAAGACTGTTGGAGAATGAATGGCAATTGGAAAGTGATAATAAATCTTCCAGCAGCAACATGGCCTTCTTTTCACAAAGTGAAGGCCAATTTGATTCCATGAACTTCTATGGACATTCAGCAACTGGATCTCAAGGTGTCAGCGCTGGATGTCAATCTGTCAGCGCTGGATCATATCCTGTCAACGCTTTGTACTCAAGCGCTGACACACACAATCATGGCGTTGATAGAATCAAACCTGCTGGTTTTGATCTTGATACTGTGTGTGCATTCATTTCTTCTTTGCCCAGTGATTCAAGGATTACATATGAAGATCTTGAGCAGATAAGTGATGAACAATTGGAAGAGATGGACATCAAGTGGACAATGGCTCTTGTAAGTTTAAGAGCAAACAGGTTCAATAAAAGGTTCAAGAAGAAGATGACCTTTAATGCTAAGGATGTTGCTGGATTTGACAAGTCCAAGGTTGAGTGCTACAACTGTCATAGGATGGGGCACTTTATGAGGGAATGTAGATCTCCAAGAAGATCTGATGCTGGGAAGCCTTCAAGTCAAATGATTAAGAGCCCAGATCCCAAGGCCATGGTTGCTGTTCAACAAATTGATGGTGTTGGAGAATGGGATTGGAGCTGGATGGCTAAGAATGAGGAAGAGGACAGAGCTTTGGTTGCTGAAGTTAAAGAAGAGCATGTTGAATATGCTCTCATGGCACACTCCTCCTCTTCATCAGATAATGAGGTATATGATGATGCTTTCTGTTCTAAGGGTTGTCGTTTAAATACTGAAAAATTAAAACAAGAGATAGTTAAATTATTAGATGAGGCAAGTACTGAAAGATGCAAAGTATCTAATTATCAAATTGCTCTTACCCAAACAGAAAAGACAGTAGCTGAGTATAAGAAAATGGAGTTTGATTTAAAGGATCAAATAAACATTTTAAAACATGAGTTATTTCAGAGTAAAGATGTTCAAGATATAGTAAATAGGGTTAATCTTGATTTGATAGCTCAGTTAGAGGAGGCTAACAAAAATAAAGATAATGTGAGTCTTAAAATCCAGAGATTTGATAAGGCCACACAATCCCTAGGAGAGTGTGTTAGTAAACAAAGAGACTCTAAGGATATGAGTGGGATTGGAATGAATAATTATACTGTTGTTCCACCACCAGCTGGGGATTTCTATGGTGTCCAATCAAAGGACTTATCTTGGACTGGCTTGCCAGAATGCCAAGAGGAGGAGTTTATTCCTCCACCTAGAGTGACTTCCCCAGTTGAGGAATATCAGCAAAAGCTGACTGACCTAGAAGAGTGGAAGAAAGCTAACCACACTTTGTATGTTAAGGGAGGGTTGTTGTGTGAAAGTCCAAATGAGCCCCCACCAAACATGATACCAATTGATGAGTCCATTGATCGTAAACCTATTAAGATCACACACCCTACCACTGGCAAAGCTGTTGACCTTGGCCCACAATCTGTTAGAAAACCTAGTGTTAAATATGCAGAGATGTATAGGAATACTAGGTCACCAAAAAGCCAAGTTAGTAATCATGGAACAGGCTTCTTTGCTTCGAGACCTAAGACTATGTCTAGAAAAGCTTGTTACACATGTGGTAGCTTCTCACATTTGGCCTACAAATGTGTCAACGCTTCCAATGTCAACGCTGATAGGAACCATTTCAGCGCTGACAAAAGTCAACATAGGTCAAACACTGTCAGAACCAATACCTTTGTGAACAAAAGTTCACAAGTTGTTAGACCAGCCCCATTCTTTTCTAGAGGGTCTAACACACAGGGCCTAAGACCTTTTCAAAAGTCAAACACTTGGTCAAATAGGCAATGGGTTCCTGTAGCAAACCCTAGGTTCAACGCTGATAAGAGCAATCGGGGCGCTGACAGGAGTAATTTCAGCGCTGACAGACACACTGCTAAACCTAGGTATTTGCAACCACAGGGAAATAGGTCTAAAGCTTCTACTAGCTTAACATGGAGACCAAAACAAGACCAAAACCCTAATTCTACTGGTATTTCTATGACATGCAACAGGTTTCACTATATTTCTAAGGCATTGTCAACACCAATTGGGGTTAACTGGGAATTTCATTCAAACAGGGATGAAAATGGGGTTGTTATGAGAACCAAGTCTGTTCTTGTTGAACAACCAAATGAATCCAAGTCTTCCAAGGCTTGGGTTCCCAAAGAAAACTAATGTGTTTTCTTTATGTGCAGGGCATTCAGAAGAAGATCAATGATTATAGATACTGGGATAGTGGATGCTCAAGGCACATGACAGGAAAGGAAGACTATCTGACCAATTTCTCTCCTATTCAAGATGGTGATAAGGTATACTTTGGAGGGGGTTATGGAACAATCACAGGAAAAGGAACCCTTGTCACCAACAATCTACGGTTTGAGAATGTCTTCTTGGTAAAAGATCTGGATTATAATTTGTTTAGTGTATCACAGGTGTGTGATAACAAAAATAAGGTTCTTTTCACAGATACTGAGTGCTTGGTGTTAAGCAAAGATTATAAGCTTCCTGAGGAGAAATACATAGATTTTAGAACACCAAGGCATAAAGACATATATAATGTGAATCTTAATGGAATTAAGGTAAATAATAAAATGTCATGTCTATATGCTAAAGCCTCAGTAGATGAAAGTAATCTTTGGCACAGGAGACTAGGGCACATAAACTTTAAGAATATCAATAGACTTGTGAGGCTTGGTTTAGTTGATGGTTTGCCTGAAAAGGCTTTCCACAATAACCACTCTTGTGTTTCATGCCTTAAGGGCAAGCAGCACAAGGTCTCATTCAGATCTAAACAGGTGCACTCTAGTTCTAAACCACTTCACTTATTGCATATGGACCTCTTTGGTCCAACTAATATAGAAAGTTTGAAGGGTAAATCATATTGTTTTGTCATTACTGATGATTACTCCAGGTTTACATGGACTTTCTTTTTAGCCAAGAAAAGTGAAACTGCCCTAAGTCTGATTAATTTCATTACCCAGATTGAAAAGAAGAATGGTAATGAGGTCAAAATTATTAGAAGTGACAATGGGGGTGAGTTTAGAAATTAGTTGTTAGATGACTTTTGTGCCAAGAAAGGGATTACTAGGCAGTTTAGCATAGCTAGAACCCCACAGCAAAATGGGGTTGCTGAAAGGAAGAATAGGACCCTTATTGAAGCAGCCAGAACCATGTTGGCTGATGCCCACTTTCCTATAGCCTTTTGGGCTGAAGCTGTTAACACAGCTTGTTATGTTCAAAATAGGGCATTGGTCAACAAGATACATAATAAGACACCTTATGAATTACTTTGGGGAAGGAAGCCCAATATTGGCTTTCTCAAGCCTTTTGGGTGTCATGTAGTTGTTTTAGAAACTAGTGAGGCCCTAGGTAAATTTGATTCAAAAGGTGATGAAGGCTACTTCATGGGTTATTCAGTGCAGAGTAAAGGATATAGGGTTTACATTAAAAAGGAAAAACGTATACTTGAAAAGGTACATGTTAGGTTTTTAGAAAGTAAACCTAGTGATCCTGAAAGTGGTCCAAATTGGTTGTTTGACTTAGAACCTTTATCTAGAGCTTTAAATTATATGCCTGTTACTGATCCAGACATTGTGAAGGTAACTTCAAGTCTTTTGGAAAAGAGAATTGGTAATGTTTCAGGTATACAGGTTACTAAGGAGGATGGACCACCAGCAGCTAAATCATCTCCCACACAAGAATTTGTTACACTTCCTATATGGACAGATGAGTATTATGCTGCTGCTACTGCTGCAAGGAAAGATAATGGTGGTGTTCAAATACCACCAAATACAAACATGCATGATTCTTCAGGCGCTGACAAAGGGAAATCAAGCGCTGACACGACCAATTCAGACGCTGATGGCTCCAACGCTGACGACACCAGTTCAAGCGTTGTTAGCCCAAACGCTGATAAACAAGGATCAGACTTTGGAGACACCTTTACACAGCTTTTCTCTTCTCATTTTGAACAAGGTGGACCTTCTAATGTCCATGAAGAGATTTCTGTTGATCAAGAAGAATCTGAAGAAGATATTGGCAACATGGAGCGTGAAATTGAGGACACCAGACTTTTTGAAGGAGGAGTTCTCACTTCCACAGCAAAGGATCACCCCACATCTCAAATCATTGGTGATGTTATGGCTCCAGTTCAGACAAGAAGATCCCATCAAGGTCTTGGTGGATTTATTGCCAATATACACAAGAAGGTTGATACCCCTCTTGTACAAGCATGTTTGTTTGCCTGTTTTCTGTCACAGGAAGAACCCAAGAAAATTTTTGATGCTCTCAAGGAACCAAGTTGGGTGGAAGCTATGCAGGATGAGCTTCACCAATTTGCTATACAGGATGTTTGGGAGCTGGTTGATTGTCCTAGATATGTGAGACCAATTGGGACAAGATGGGTTCTAAGGAACAAGAAAGATGAAAGAGGCATTGTGGTCAGAAACAAGGCACGTTTGGTAGCTCAGGGATATACACAAGAGGAAGGCATAGATTATGAAGAAGTCTTTGCTCCAGTTGCAAGAATTGAAGCTATCAGAATTTTCTTAGCTTATGCTTCTTGCATGAATTTTACTGTTTATCAAATGGATGTGAAGAGTGCTTTCCTCTATGGCACAATTGTTGAGGAGGTTTATGTAATGCAACCTCCTGGTTTTGAAGATCCTGAGAATCCAGACAAGGTTTATAGAGTAAAGAAAGCAATGTATGGACTTCATCAAGCCCCAAGAGCATGGTATGGTACATTGTCCACCTACTTGGTGGAAAATGGTTTCAAGAGGGGCACCATAGATCAGACGCTGTTTACAAAGAAGAAAGGAAAACATGTGTTGCTTGTGCAGGTCTATGTTGATGACATCATTTTTGGGTCTACTGATCCAAAAATGAGTGAGGACTTTTCCAAGCTCATGACAGATAAATTCAAGATGAGTGCAATGGGTGAGATGAACTTCTTTCTAGGTTTACAAGTTCAGCAGAAAGAAGATGGTATCTTCATCTCCCAAGACAAGTATGTAGCTGAAATCTTGAAGAAATATGGTTTTTCTCCACATGAGAAGGAGGCTTCCACTCCTATGGATAGACAACACCCTTGGGGAAAAATTGGAGCTGGAAAGGATGTGGATGTTAGGCACTATAGATCAATGATTGGATCATTGATGTATCTTACAGCTTCAAGACCTGACATCATGTTTGCTGTGTGTGCATGTGCACGTCATCAAGTGACTCCCAAAGAATGTCACCTTTTTGCTGTGAAGAGAATTTTTAGGTACCTAAGATGTTACCCAGATCTTGGATTATGGTACCCAAAAGATTCTCCATTGGACCTTATTGCATATTCAGACAGTGACTATGGTGGTGACAAGTTTGATAGGAAATCCACAACTGGTGGATGCCAATTTCTTGGGAGCAGATTAATATCTTGGCAATGCAAGAAACAAACAGTGGTGGCAAACTCTACAACTGAAGCAGAATATGTTGCAGCAGCTGCTTGTTGTGGACAAGTCTTATGGATTCAGAACCAGCTGTTAGATTATGGGTATAATTTTATGCATACCAAGATTTTTGTAGACAATAACAGTACTTTATGCATTATTAAAAATCCTGTACATCATTCTAAAACCAAACACATAGAAATTAGACATCATTTTATAAGAGATTGCTTTGAGAAAGGTTTAATACAACCAGATAGGGTAGACATAGAGGACAATGTGGCTGATTTATTAACTAAACCTTTTGATGCTGGAAGATTTCAATATTTGGTAACAAATATTGGAATGGTTAATCTCACTTAATATGTGTTTTGGAATCTTTTTGTAAAAGTATGTACAGGATAATGCATTGTTATTGGTCTTTATGATGATTTAGATTTTCCACATTATTTTTCTAACACTGACAAAGGTAAATGCAATGCTGTCAAGTGTTATTTTGCCGTTGTTGGAGATATTATTGTCTAACGCTGACAAGAGTTCCTTCAACGCTGATAAGTGTTGTCGGGACGCTGTCAGCAACAAATGTTAGTTTTGTGGTTTTCATCTAAATGTGCAGGTAATGGTAGCTTTATGCCATTGGATACAGAGTTGCTTATGGATCTTTGAAGAGCTATTTGGACATGTTTTGTTTATGGATGATGGTTGGAATATTTATATTCCTATCTTGACATAAATTTTTAATGTTCATATATATATTTTAAGAACTCATGTATCATAGTTTAAGGGGAGGTTTAAGGAACCTTTAGGACTCTTGGGTATTCTTAGAATACTCTCATCACAATTCTAGATTGTGTCCACTGGTGAGTATGGGTTAGTTTTACTAAACCATGAGGCACTGTAGCATGCATAGTATATCAACTTTGCATGCTGCCAAGACATTTTTGACCTAGAATTGGTTGTGGTCTGTTGGGAGGCTTGGGAATCCTTTTGATATGGGTTTTACCTGGGAGTAACAAGGATTTTATGAGGTAACTTGGTTGTTAAGAATTTTGGTTAGCAAGGGACACTAGAGGACTGTTATGTCTATCTTGCTTATGCAAGTGTGCATAACTGGACAGTGCTTGCCGCCCTATGATAATTATCAGCTTTTGGTTATCTTCTCTAGGATAAATTACTTGTTAAGGTCATTTTTCACTTTTTAAAACAATTTTATTTTTGGACGCTGACAAGATTTTTCCAAAGCGTTGTTGTGACCAAAATGGACGCTGACATGGCTTTAGGCGAACGTTGACAAGATTATAGCCGTTGGGCGTTGATGGGTTATATTTGACCGTTGACAAACAATGGGACCTACCCAGTTGTAACTTTTTGACATATTTTCAAGCCGTAATTTTAGGAGTTGTTACTTTCATTAAATGCATGAGATAACTTATAAACTTTTTCAATATTTTCATGATTGATTTTTGAAAATCTTTGCCTATTTTTGGGCCAATCACGTGCATTCATCCACTCCTATAAATTTGGCTCCTATTTTAAACAGGGTATCTATAATTCTTGTCTAACACTTTTCTCTTATCAACCTTCATCTTTTATACATCAAATTAACAGCTTTCATCAATGGCACCAAGATTTAACTCAGCAGAATTGGATTTGGGGTTCAAGTCTCAACACAACATGATTGCTTATCTTGTTGCTGATAATACTTTGTTCCCTCAATACACTCAGATGGTGGAGTATTTGAATGCATCCCCATTAAGGTATGCTCTTTCTCATGCCCCACTCATTCCAGTCACACACATTAAACAGTTTTGGAACACTGTCAGTTCCTCAACAGTTAATGGAGTGACAACATTGAATTCTATTGTACATGGGAGACCTTGGGTGGTTACTGAGGCCTTGGTACGCCAGGCCTTGCATCTTAATGATGCTGATGGTATAACCATGCTTCCCATATCTGAAATAGAACAAGGGCTTAGGGCTTTGGGATACCCTATTCCTGATGAAGGTACTCTTAATAAGTACCATAAGCAGGAATTTCCCCCAGCCTGGAAGTACCTAATTCACATTCTCCTTCAATGTTTGAGTCCCAAATGTACTGCACACAATGAGATCAATAGATCCATTGCAACTGCTATTGTGTGTATTGCAACAGGGCAAAATTATAACTGGTCTAAAATGATTTTTGAAGGAATGTGTAAAAACAAGGGGACCAAAATGACTTTAGCTTATCCCCGTTTTCTGCAAATGGTTTTTGATGCTCAAAGATATTGTTCAAGGGATCACAATGATTTTTATAAGATCCCTGAACAAAAGAAGGCTATTTTTACCAAGATGAATTCACCACCTCATAGAGACCTACCTTTAACCCAAGCCATGCTTGCTGTTATTGCAGCAGCACAACCCAAACCAGACCCCCAACCTCATATTGACCCTCAACCACAACTTGAACCTATCCCTGAACCTTTACCCTCACCTGCCCAAATGCAAATAGACCAAAATCCCTTCGACGCTGACACATCTAATGTGGGCGTTGATATGCTTATTTCAACCGCTGACACCCAACCATCACAATCCCAAACACCCCTTAACCAATCTACATCTACACCGTCTTCTATACCATCTTCCACACCACCAGAATATAGGTTGATTAAACGCCAAAGGACTGCTGGAGTGTTCTCCTCTGGTGGTCCTAGCCATGTAGCAGAGAGAACCACCACCACAAGTATGGCTGGTGACCTGGATGAGGCTGCGACTATTGGTTCTGGCTTAGAAGCTGGCCAAGACAGTCCCACCATAATTAAGTCCTCATCCATGCCCAATGAACCTAACTTGGGAGGTCAAATCCCCATTTTGGAAGAGGGCAGACTGGAACCAATGACGCTTTTAGAATTGACGGCTGTCTGCATTAGCTTGCAAAAGCAAAATGCAGACTTGGTACAAATTGTCAGTAACCAAGGCCTTGAACTCAAAGAATTGAGGGAGAGGATTGTTGTTTTAGAGAGTGCTCATTCAAGGGGAGGTATGGAGGAGTCTTCCAAAGGGGAGGAAGCACGAAATCTGAGTGATAAGAGCAGTCAAGATGGTCAATCATTGGATATTGCTGAAGCTCTTACTACATTAAAGGAACAAAAAGGTTTTGATACGTCCTTAATCTCTCCAACCAATTTAAATTTATCATTTACAGATATGCTGAGAGAGGTTACACAAGGCGCTGAGGGAAAATATTTAAGCGTTGATAAGACAAGTTTGGACGCTGACAGAAGTATTTTGGGCGCTGATAGAGGAAATTTGGGCGTTGACAGATCTGCATATGGAGGTGATGTATTCCAGTCATCATCTATCATCAAAGATGTTCCTACTCAGGTATTATCATCTACCTTACCAACAATTGAACCAATGGATAAGGGTAAGGGTAAGTTGGTAGAAGAAATTGTTCCAAAGAATGCAGCTCAGGTTGAATTTGATAGAAGATTGGCTGAGCAAATGATGGAACAAGGTGAAAAGGAAAAGTCACCATTTGTTGTGACTTCTGAAGAAGAAAGTGATGGAGCAAGCTCAGACTCAAGTGTGATGATTGTTGAACCAGAAAGACTTGAGTATGGTGATGAGCTTGCTAGGGAAAGGCTGAGAGATTTGAAGTTGCAAATTGATTTTGATATGCCAGAGGTAGTTCAGATGTACAATTCTTGGGAAGAAAGCTATATGGATAATCCAGACTTGACCATTTCAGATCAAATTTGGGGTTTGGAAATTCTTCTTAGAGTTCAGCAGGATTGTAAGGTGATGCTGAAGTACAAGGCAAGCAACATTCTCTCTGAATTGAAAAGGGATAGAAGGAAGCTCTATTTTATGTTGCTCAAATGTCATGGAGTTGGATGGACACATCAGAAGCTGAAGGCTTTGACATTTGATGAGTTAGAACATAGGGCTTATCCTATTTGGGTGAAAGTGCAGGAAGAGAACACTTTCAGACTTCTTTCAGATGAAAGAAAGGAGCAACTTGCAGAAGAGATGGCAATCAAGAAAGCTATGATAGTTCCTAGACCAGTAAAGAAGGGATTTATTCTTGAGTTTCCAAAAGATATGAATCCACTATATCCAAGTGAAGCAATCATTAGAAAGAGCCTCAAGCTCTCACCATTAGAAGCTTCAGATATGGTGCATGTGTTACCACTAGATTCCAGGAATCCAATTGTAAGTTATGAGGAAGATGAATGTGGATTCTGGAAAATTGGAAGATTTGGCAAGGAGGTACACACTTTTACCACTCTCATATCTTTATTTGCAAGTTGTGACAGAGAAGACTTGGTGGACCTTTGGAGGTTACTAGAGACCAAGTATGAGGCTGAAGCACCAACTTCAGCCAATGGAATAAAACTTTGGACCACATTCAAAAGAATGTGTGGGACAAAAGAAGAAGATCCTGAAATATGGAAGGATCTTGAAGATGACCTCAGTGGTCTTCAATGGAGGTTATATTCAGCTGCAGGTGTATACCATTTGAGTTCTACAAAGTTTGCTGAGTATTTACTTGTAGATGCTCAGTATTTCATATCCAAGGCTGTTTTGGAGAAGATGAAGGACACCCAGTTGGAGATAGACTATACAAGTGACGTGGCAAAGAATTTAATCAGATTTATTTATTACCAATATGATAAGGTTTGTCAGACTCCTCCAAGTCCTTAATGTTTATTCAGAAACTTGATCATAAGAGTGGATATCAAGTTTAGGGGAGGATTGTTGGGAATAAATTTAGGCCAGAACACTTGAACGCTGACAAGAACAACTTAAGCGTTGACAAGAGCAAAGTGAGCGCTGACAGCATAAGCGTTGACAAGTTAAAGTCAAGCGTTGACAGATTGAAGACAAGCACTGATGGAAGATGTGAGCTACACGTTTATTATATTCTAGATTACTTCTAGTAAGGATAGAAACGACAATGTATTTTCTATGTTTATCTTTACCTAGAATAGTTGATTTGTAGCTTATTGTACAAGACTTCTTGTTCTATAAAAGAAGATCTTTTAGGTTAATGTTTATTATCAGTTTTCATAGTATTCGCAAGTTAAAACCTTTCATTGTAATCAACACGATTATTCTAATACAAGTGAAAGTTTGTTTAACATCATTGTGTTTTAGATCAAGTGTTAATTCCGCATAACACTTTGTTACTTTATTCATAAGCAAAGGTTTCTCTACGTGTAGTACTTGATCTAATCTCGTATACACAAAGCTTAATCGATCTAAGTTTGGGATCAACAAGATGATGTTCGAAGATTGTTGTTGGTGGGTTTGTAGATCTTCTGGTAAGTCTTCATAATGAAAGCACTTTGTTGTTTCATCTCACGATTCTTCTGAGCTTGATCTTCATCACTATCTTCTTCAGAAGATGACTCAGATGGTGGTGAAGGTGCTCTTGGTGCTTTGCCGCGTGATCTTGTGGATGATGAAGACTTGGATGATGTGGAATATCGTGGTGAGGATGATGGGCTAGAGTATGGCTTAGGAGCACGAGATCGATGATCTTGGACATTTTGAGTGGTAGTTAATAAAGCAAGTGGATTAGCCGTCTTTGCAACTCGTTCAGCTCGAATCTCATTTGCTTCATGCTGAAATTGTTTCAAGATATCAAAGAGAGTGTGATAGTTTACCTTGTCTAAATGCTTCTGTTGTTTCACCAAAGTGACAAAACGTGTCCACTCTGGTTGGAGTTGTTGTAGAAATTGCACATTGACTTGCATGGTGGAGACTTCCAAGTTGTTTCTTGTCATATCATTCATCATCTTGTAAAATCTTGAATAATAGGACTCAATTGATTCTCCATCCAATGCAGTAAACTTACCAAAGTTCCAAAACAAGTTTGTTTTGACATCTTGCTTGTTGAGAGACTCTCCTTGTTGCAAGCGTTCAATGGCCGTCCATATTTCTTGTGCTGTAGGACATGCATCGACTGTGGAATAAATATCATCTCCAATTCCACTTAGGATCATATAGATCGCTTCTTTTTCTGCATCATGCCAAGCACGTTTCTCGGGTGTAAGGTCAGATAAAGTTTCCTTTTTCTTTGTTGCAGGTACTTCTGGACATGTGTCTGTGGCTGGTGTATAAGGAACATCAATTTCAGAAAAGACATATGGGCCATTGTTAATACATTGTCTCAAGGCATCACCATTAGGTCTTGTATCAAGATAGCGAAGAAAGCGTGATTGCCATTGAGCATATCGACCAGCCACAAGCACTGGTGGTCTCTCTTTATTACCCGCGACCATGATGTTGTTGTTCGTCACACGATATTCTGCAGTAGAATCCATCCCAAAATTCTCTGTAATGATGAAGTGAGTATGGATCTTAAGTAGATTTGTTGTGATTGTAGTTGTGGTTTAAATTCCGAAAATTGCAATTTTTCTCCAGGCCGACAATAAATTCTCCAGTCCGACAAAAACGGTAGTCCAAAATTTTGTAATCGCCAAAATTTGAAATCGAGCTAGAAATGTCCTAAAACTAGTATGGAAAAAATTTGAATTTACTTGACGAAAAAATTTTAACTCTTTTTTTTTTTTTTTTTTTTTTTTTTTTTTTGATCTTCGTGGAAACGATATTCTGAAACTAGTCTAGATAGTGGCTAAGTCTAAAAAATACTCAAACAAAATTTAGCAAAACACATCATCGGAATGTACCCTAATCGGAATAACCAATCGGAATGTTATCGGAATGCACCAATCGGAATGTTATCGGAATGCACCAATCGGAATGTATGATCGGAAAACACCAATCGGAATGTGCTAATCGGAAATCACCAATCGGAATGTGCTATCGGAAAACACCAATCGGAATGTGCTATCGGAAACACCAATCGGAATGCAAATCGGAATGCCAATCGGAATATTGTTGTCCAGTCGGAATGATGGTCGGAATGTTGGAAGTCCAATCGGAATGTTGATCGGAATCCCAATCGGAATCTATAAACCCTTTTCAGATTATACCAATCGGAATGTATCCCCCTTTTCTCGGACAAAACTCAACCAATACGTGATTTTAAGCCAAAAAATGATCAAAAAACCCAAAAATTTTGTGTTTTTAGCCAAAGTAAATATGCCAAATCACTACTACAACTATGTATAAGATGTAGATGATTAAGCAAAGCACGGAAAACACAAAAAAATTTGAATCCGAGATGATTTATGGATTAAATCATTCGAATCAAATATAATAACACCAACCAATCACAAATCTACCCCGTGGCGATTGATACCAAATGTTGTCCCGTGAATTTATGATGATTAAGCAATGAAGAAAGAAAGAAAATAGATGAAGAAGAGATGAATTCCTAGAGAGAGAAAGTAGAGAGGAGATGATTAACTTGGTGAGATTAGATTAAGAAAAGAAGTTGTTACAAATGACCATCCACCCTCCTAACATGCTAGGAGGGTAGTATATATAGTCCACCCACATGCGGGCTTTAATGGACTATATATTGGGCCGGGCTTTTCTTTTGGACTTTAATTAGTTTAAATCCAAGCCCGTGAACCACGACTCAATAACTACTCATTACAACGTTCTAATAAATATTACAATAGAAACCTATGACCGAACATTCTTGTTTGACTCAATATTTTGAGGCTAACACACTCTCATTTGTCTGTAGGAGAGAGTGGTGAAGTTAGGGTAATCCTCGACCCATAGTAGTCTGTCCATGCACTTAGAACTCTTTAAGACTTCTGTACACCCTGTCTTTGCACCAGGGAATGATTCATTTGTGTTTATAAAGCACCCCGATGACCCTGCACCCTCTAGACAATATTCAGGCTAACAACAACCTGAATACACTTATGTCTCAACCTTGATCAGCTGTATTTCACACAGCCTCTTGGTTCCCTCCTTAAAAGAGTCCCAAAGGATTTATCCTTTTCAGAGGGAGCTGAATCATCACCCTCAGCTTTCCTAGGGGCAGCGTAACAGGCGACCTTTAACCACATATGTTTCACTCTTAAAAGAGTCTCAAAGGTTTCTTAACCTTTTGGGGGGGCTGAATAATCACACTCAGCTTTCCTAGGGGCAGCGAATAGCGTTCCATAACCAACATATGTCTCATAATCAAAAGAGTCCCAAAGGTTTTAACCTTTTGGGGGGCTGAATAATCACACTCAGCTTTCCTAGGGGCAGCGAATGGCGATCATTAACCATATTTTTTTCACACTTAAAAGAATCCCAAGGATTTATCCTTTGGAGTGGCTGAGTAATCACCCTCAGCCTCTCTGGGACAGCGAAATGGCGACCATTCCCCTTATCTTTTTCCCTGTTACTAATTGAAACAATTTTGCAGGCTGAAATTGTACAGCCAGTCATCGAATCTCAGGTACAACAAGAAAAGGAGACTGATACAATGACTCAAGACAAACCCAATGATGAAGAGCCTCTGTTAAATGCTGATGAAGAAATGCTATCATTGGAGGATGATGTCTCTGATATTGAGTCCATGCCTGAAGAAATCCCTGAAGGGATGTTTGAGGAGGAGGATGAAGAAGATGAGGAAGACCAGCTATCTGTCTCTCCTCCCAAAGATATAGCTGTGTCCACACCAGCGGGTGATAAGACTTCTCCTCCCAAGGATGTTGTTGTTACTCCAAATTCTGCTACCTCAACAACAACAGTTTTCCAACGCCCATCATATGATCCAACAGCTGAATTTCTGATGTTTGATCATCCTGCCCAAACCAACTTTGATCTTTTTCCAAGGGGGGATGATTATGCTCAACAAAGCCTCAACATACATAATCTTCAGCCTGTTCATCATCAGTTAGACATTGAACGTTTATCCAGGAAGCTAGATGTGATTAAGTCTGAAATGCACAACTTCACTGTTACATTCCCTGGAATCATACAAAAGGCTGTGGCTGAGGCGGTTACTGAACCAATCAAGGATGGTGCCAGGAAAGGAGTAGCCCAAGGAGTCAGTCACCTTTCCACAAGGATGAAAGATGTCATTGACTCAGAGGTCCCTGCCATGTTTCATGAACATGAGCTAACCATGCACAGGCAATACCGTCATGCAAACTTTATTGTCAGTCGTGTTCAGGCCAATACTAATGCAAATGGCAACCTCCTGCTGAAGATTGCCAGGGCTTCAAGGAAAAGGCAACGTGCTATGGTTGCCTCTGTTGAACAGATTGCAAGGCATTTTCAGACACGTTCATCCAAGCGTCTGCGTAGCCAGGATGAACGTGAGGGGGGAGAAAGAAACAACACTCAACCTTGCATCTGCTAAACAAGGCTCATCATCAGCTGACAACACCATCACACCTGTTCCTCTCCAAGTCATCACACCTGTTATAATACCTGATGATGAGGATAACACTCAGGGGGAGCAACAGAATCAAGATGGAGCTGACTCATCAAAGTCCCTGGTTTTAGTTAACACCAGCGAGCCTGGGGATGATGATGAACCAGCTGCCAAGAAGCTAAAGTTCACTGTTAGCTCCCTCCCCAAAGCAATTCAAACGCAGGCTCAGACATCATTTATCAGAAGAGCTGATGTTTTGAAAAACATAAGTGTGGAGTCCTCTGTCTAGAAGAAAGGAAAGGAGATAGTTTTGGTTGACACAGACACCAAACTCAAGAAGATAGCTGCGATGCTAGAGACATGAGGATCCACCACAGACCTTTCCCAATTCTCAACCTTTACACCTTCCAATGAGATTCCTTTAACTCCTGAAGAAATAGAGAAACAGGCTGAGGAATTCAAGAGATTAAATGAACTCAAGACAGCCAAAGAATTGAATGAAGCTACTCTGAAAAAGATGACACCACCTGCAAGAGAAAAGCAAAAACAAAGGTTGAGGGAAATGGAAGCAAAACGCGCTGAGGCACTAAGGAAAGTCAAAGCTGACTATGATGCCTGCGTTAACAACAGATATGCCCCTTGCAAGATAACCAAGTTCAAATACACCATTCATAAATCCATAAACACCCCACGGATGATCTTATGGAGGGATAACCAACCAGGAAATATGAATGTGTTTGACAACTTCAGGCTAAAGACACTTGGGTTATCAGAATGGTTCGAACTTGAAGCCTTAGCTGCCAAAAGAAATGGACAGGCTAATTTTCTTCTGCTGAAGACTATTAAGGCCAAGTTTACCTAGATCAAAGAAACAGCTGCCAAACTCAAGATTGATCCCCCACCACGGCTTTTTGAACAAGAACCCCCAAAGACTGGCAACAAAAGAAGAAGAATTTCTCAAGTCATTAATGAAACTTTTGTTACTGATGATGTTCAAGTGGATGGCATGCACAGGGATTTGATCCTTCCTAATGGTATTGTTGGCCCAGTTGATGGTCAGATATACACATAGCCTCAAAGAGGAATGGCATTCATGAACAGGGCTTGCCAGTATGATTTTCAAAGGGAAGATGAGCTGTGCTTAGCTTCAACAATTCAGCTACTTTGTCACAAGAAGTCACTCAAGATCAACACAGAGTATTCCAAGAAGTTTGCCAAGACTTTGCAGGATGAACTAGATAACAGATTGGACTTGGCTGAACATGAAGAAAGGATTAAAAATGATGACTATTGAAGATGTTCACAGCCCATTTTTACCTTCATCTTTTATTTTACTTATGTAATGTATTTGTAATTTTTCTTAAGGATTAATAAAATCATGAGGTATGTTTGTTTAGATCTGTTATGAGTAAGAAGAAGTTGTTAACTCACTTACCTTAACTTAGTTAGATCTAGCAATATTTATGTTTAAATAGGGGGAGATTGTTGGGAATCTAAACTTGTTAGATTCCCTTATCATAGATTTAAACATAATTAGGCTGTTAGATAGTCCATTGCCTGTGCCTAGGAGGCAGGCAAGTTTCCCAAGACTCACAGAGATCCAAGTCTCTGTGAGCAACCTCAGAGGAGTCCATGTCAGAGACATTGTCAAAGAAGTCAAAGATTACTTGAAGACATACTCATTGGCTGTGATGGATAACAGCCAAGATGTATCAGGGACTCTGAGGGGTTGAGGGTTAACGGGGGTGGCAATACCCTGTTAACACTCAGCACACTTTGGACATGCCATTTGTGTGTTCGAGACTATGAAGAAAAAGGAAACTGTTTTTACAACTGTTTCCTTAAAGCATAATGGAAGACTACCAAGAATAGAAGGACATCATGTGACTGATGTGGGAACTTGTAAAAGCTTGTGTAGTCACCATCAAGTACTATTTAGGTCAATCTCGTAACACTATAAATAGGATGTGTATCCATGCATTAATGTTGAACACTTTGAGATATTCATAACATTATTGCATAGAACTTAGTGAATCAAACAGCTACGACTGTATTCATAAGTTAGGGTTTATAGTTGTTCAAAGTGTGCACAACACATTGTCATCAAACGGTGTTATCCATAACACTTGTAATTCTTTATTATAGAATAATAAGATTACGTTTGAAAAGTAATACCTTGTGTTGATTAAGTTAAGATTAGGGTTTCTAGCATTGATTAGGGACTTTCATAAGTAAATTTTCAAATCGTACGACCTTATTTATTGAAATTATTTATTTACAAGTGTTGGGAGAAAAAGCTTATAATTAACTCACATAAGTTCATGAAAGAATACATAACTTATAATTGACTCCATCATTTCTTGTTCTCCACAATCTAAAATCTCAAGGAATGAGACTCGTGGATGCGTAGCCTAATAAACCAATTAAGGTCCATATGGTTAAGGATACTAGCTAGAGTAAAATCAAATAAGTAAACTCGGGTTGAGTCAAAATATTCACGACGGGCCTAATATATCAAAGACATCTAAACTTGTTAAAATCATTTTATTTATTTATTTATTTATTTATTTTATTTTATTTTTTTACTTTATTCATGAAATAGAATATATACATATGATGGTGATGACAAAAGGAAAGGAGATAAAAGAAAATAAATAAAAAATACTAATAGGCCAAAATAGATCAAAAACTTTGAAAAACGTCGAAAAATATTAATTTTCCGGTTAAAATGAGGACAAATTCATGGAAAAACCCACTTAACTTCGATAGAATTCTCCCTAAACTTAATATAAACATTGTCCTCTATGTTTAAGCATGTGGAAGTAAACTCCTCTACACTTAGGACATTGTGCACATTTTTAAATCGAGCTAAGGAAGAGACAACTAAAGTGATTACATTTATTCAACTTATCTATATACAAGTATGAATCACAATAGTTTTGATAGAACCGGTATCACGGGTACATGGGATCACGAGTCGCGTCAAAAGCACCAAAAGTGGATCATGAAAGCACATATCCCTGCACAACATCACAAAACACAACTCGTTGTTCATATTTACATGACAAGCTTCTCTGTTAGATAAAAAGAAAACAATACATATATAGAAACTAAAACCCGAATTCTAAACTCAATTTCTCATCTTAATCTCCTCAATTCTATCCACGATATATCCTGAATCAGATTGTTGAGTAGTTTTAAGATCATTGACGAGAGTCTCTTAATTAAGCCTAGTTCTCATCAGTCCTTCTTTCAGTTCTGCGCTCTCGTGATTCAACCTTGCCATATCAATTTAATATTGATGCATTCTCTTGCATTGTTTAATATTGTGATGTCGAGTAACGTCCAATTTATACTCAAGCTGGCTAAGATTCTCTTGATTTTACATCCTTCCCTGCATAAGATTCTTGATATTTCTTTCCATCTTTCTAAAAGCTTCTAAGGATATTTAGTTGAGATGACTTGCAATTGCGGTTAATTGTTTGTCATGTTTCTCCACTATCCTTGTCTAGAAACTTCTCTAACTTCATACGGCTCATCAAGGCTTCTGTTAGGGGATGAATAAAGATCCTCGGGAAGAAGAAAATGCGATGTAGGTGACGGCGTACTATTCATCATCTCATTTTGGCGCACAAAGTATTCTCGTACTCCGGGATCATCATAGAAAGACAAAGCAGGAACACGCACATTTGTGAGAGATGGTGTGTAGGTATAGATTTCTCGCTCATCTTCTTTGGAGACGATAATATACGTAGAGGTAGACATCTTTGTACTTTTTATAATATAATAACATAAGTCATTCTAATAAGGGGATAAAAATCTTACACTAGCATTGGTGATGGCTGGTGGTCTTGAAATTTAAAAATTATGTTATAGTTAAAGAAAAGTCTTTATTCATATAATCGTAGGCTTTGATGCCAGTCTGTAACACCCTCATTCTTACCATATAGCATCGGAAGCTAATATGGGGTATTACTTTCAAGGTATCATAGTTACAATAATTAAAAATGGTTGAGAGAGACATTTTATTAAACTTTATGTTACCATCCATTTATTGATCAGAGTTTTAAACAAAACAACTGTACAAATACTGTACATCATAGGTTCCTAAAATCTAGTTTTTATTTGTTAGAATAATAATACTTCAAGACACCACCATCCGTGGCTTGTCGGTCTTCATTCACCTTAGACATACGCTTAAAACTCAACACAAAGGTTGAGTGAATCCATGAGTTTAAACATAATTTTAATTACAAGTATGACTCTAGAGATACGTTATTATACATCCATTATTTTAAAAATCATCAAGACATATTGCACTAACTCATGACCCCGCAGCTTGACATTATTAGAAAACCAACAAATTGCCGTTATGTAGGTAATTTGTCGGACTATCCTGAGTTCAAAAAAATAAAGTCTATCCATTTAGCCTAGGTCTGAACCATTAGCTTCCAGCAAGTGCGACTATTCTAGATAGAGGATGTCAGTCCGCAATAGTACTATTCATAATATTAGCGTTCATTTTCTAGAAATGATTAAAGGTTCACTATTAGAAGGGACTTAATGGAAACAAGTAAATATAGTGTTTGTAATCATATCAGGCAGCATGCAAAACACTTGTATTCTATTTTGAGCATACATCGCCCTCATGGGTTTTCAAATCATTTATAAACTTTAAAAGTTAAGGGTATGAACTCACCTTATCCTATAGAGTCTGAATTACTTCTACAATATCAATTTGAGTTTAATAACTCGTCTCACAGATCTTGGTTGGCACACAAATATGTATATATATATATCAAGTCATAATCTCCGAGTTCAATCTCTTCAAATAATAATTATATTTTATTGGATTTATATAGTTTGAAATTATAGCATCATTGTTCGGGACATTATACTCAGAAGCCATTCGATAAACGTTTGAGGAGCGAGGACACTTTAAATTATAAACCCAACTACTCAGTCAAGACGTAATATCAAGATGGAACATCTTTGTACAAAGATCTCTACTAACATGATACATTATATATTGTAAACTTCTTCAAAGCTTAGTATATTATCTTGTTATTATATTTTATTTCCCTTAGTTTCAAAAATGGAAAAAATGGTCCTTGTAGTTTATATAACATTAGAAAATAAGTTTCATTATATAATTTTCATCCATACAGTTTCATAAACGAAAAGAGATCCCTAAAGTTTATAAGTTTGGAATATTTACATTTCTATCCCATAAAGTTATAAGTTTTGTATATTTATACTTTTAACCCTTAAATTATATAGTTTTAATATTTACATTTTTCAACCTTCAAATATTAACCTTAGGGTTTCAAACTTTACAAAATCAGTCCTGATAGTTTTAAATTTAATAAAATGATAATTTTAACCCTCAAGTTTATAGGTTTCAAAAATGACATAATTAATCCCTAGACTTGTTTAAAATTACATAACAAGTGGAAACTTTTAGAAATGATCTAACAACTTAAAACCAAGTTCATAAAAATATTTATAATCATAATAAATTAATTTTTGAAATAGATTTTAACTCATTATTTCATGTAAATTATAAAACTAGGGTTTTAAATTAAAGCTTGATTTAGGAAAATAAAACATGCTTAGTTATTGATCCAATTCTTATCTTAACATCTTATTAACATTATAACACGTCTAAAAAGAGTATTAGAACAAGATCAAAGCTTACTTAACATAATGATTACCTAGTTATCTCCAAAGTGACTTTTAAGGCTTCTTAAGAACATATGTTGCTTCTAAAGCTTCAAGAACTTTAATGGATACGGATCTCAAGTCTTCTTTATAACTTTGATAGAGGTCGTAATCAGAATGTATGGGTGTGTAGGTAAGAAAGTTAGGGTTGAAGAGAATTATAAGCATTTCGCCACTATTTATACCTATTTTAGGTCTAAGAGTCTTAATCATAGCTTAGAAACATGTTAGGGACTTAGATTGATGATACATGAAGGCTATTAATGATTCATACAAGATATAGTTGAAGTTATCTATATAAAATGGCTATAAGGGTGCCATGGCTAAAAGAGATAGGAACAAAGGGTTTTTGTAACAAGTAGGTGATAAACCTACTTTTTTGCACTCCAAAATATCTAAATGATCTGATCTTAAGTTTAAAAATAGGAGGGAAACAGTTTAAACATAGTTTTGGAGGGAAAACCTAGGCGGATTGAAAATCTAGGGCTTGTAAGTTACAACTTTGAAATCTAAAAATTAGGGACTTAAGAATGTAACTAGTGATGAATTATGGTGTAATTAGGGTTTGCACATTGTAATTAGAAGGTTTAGGTCCTTGGTTTGAAGTTTAACATTGGTTTGATGTGAAATTGGGAAGAATACCTAGTCGAGTTAGGGTTTCTAATGATCTAGGGTTCAATCCTTGTTAAAGTCATTATTCTTCCTTTAGCTACTGATGTAAAATAAATTTATATCTTAAACATTATGTTTTAGGTGTCCAAAGAGTTTCTACACTTGGTTTTATAAGTTATTCTAGGTAAAAATGTCTAAAGTGTAAAAATACCTATTTTAACCTAATTAATAAGTCATGCATTGAAATTTTGTACCTTTTGCATTAGGGTGATTGTACCTTGTCTTAAGATAATGTTATAAGTTATAACCTAAATATAATGCTATGATCGTTGGTAGAATTTTCCTAAAAGACTATGTATTGATTCAAGTGAAATAAGTAATATAGAGATTTTTAGGTCATTATGCCTAAATGACTTGTACTTTGTGTTTATTTCTTTATGTAGTCTTTTTATATATCTTATACATTGTGTTTATGACTTCTAAAGATTCTACAAACTTAGTTTAATGATTTATACAGGGTAATCATATCATAGGTGCAATTAGGTTAGTCTATGGTTCCATGCTTAAATAACTTGTACATTGTGCTTTAGTAAGTTGTAACTTAACTTGAGATAAAAGTATAACCTTAATATGATACTTAGTTGAATTCTATAATAGGTTGCAAAATATTAGACTTTAATTCAATATAAAATGAATTTTAGATGCTAATCTAGGTTATTAGGTCTAAATACTTGTACTTAGCGCTAAGTGATTTGTACTTAGTGTTCTAGGATGAAATCTTACTTCTAAATGATAGATTATAATTGTACGAATGTCTTTGAGATTCATATATAGATATTGTGTAATTATATTACTTAAAACTTTAGTTTCCAAGGGATTTCTAGAGAATCTAAGGCTCTTTTATGATTTAGGACATCTTAGTTATATTTGAAATATTCTTACTCATAATATATCCATATGATTGCTTTTAGAACTCAGACTTGATATATACATATTGTTTACAACATATAGGCATATGTAGAAGTGGCAGTTGAGATTGTAAGAAGCTATATATTTCATAATTCAATCATATATCACATCAAAAAGCAAAAATTTCTTAATGAATTCACCTCTTTATTTATTTACCAAATCTGAAATACACATACATTGTAATTACATTAGCAAAATATTGGAAATGTTATATGTATACTCGTTTCTTGTATCATAAAACTTGAAATAAAAATTAGAGAGTAATAATATAGTGCAATATTGTTTAATCATTAAATTATTAAGGGTGTGTTAGTTTGAGAAGAGTATCTCAAATTTTTAGAGAGTTTTTCATCTGACAATAGTAAAATAGGGAACTTGTTTAATCATATTTTTTCGATATTTTTCGAAAAACAAACATCTCATTTTCACTTTTAAATAAAAATATTATTTTATTTTTTTCTGTTTTTTCCTTTCCATCTAAACACCTTTTCATTTAAAAATATGCAATTTTATCTAAACAAGTTTTTGAAACTCTCAGCTCTTATCTAAGTAATTAAGTAATTAGATCATTCTCGTCTCTAAGAATTCAAAAATAAATAAATAAATAAATAAAAATTCCACAACTATCGCATAACGCAAAGTACTCTTTATTGATCTTGGCTCGGATCGTGACCCGAACCTTAACCCGCGGAGTACTCTTGATTATTCATCATTTCATCAAAATCAGCATCAATATCAAAACGATTAACCGAAGAATATGACGGATTAGCATGCAAAGAAGTGGACGAATCCATAATAGGGCGATACAAACCCATTGGAGATTCAAAGAAAGCTTGTTGATTGTTATCACATTACGGAGGAGAGAACAGACGGTTTGTAGAGTACATGTTTGGATGAGATGGTTGTGGTTAATGATATTAAAATCCGACGGGTCTAAATCGCATGTGTGGTAACACAACGAATAATTGGAAACCTGAATCCCGCGTCACATGGGGAACACTTTCTTGAAGAACTTGGTATCTCGAGGTTTTGTTTTTTGAGGTTCTCTTACTAGACATGTTAGATGGTTAATGATTTGGTTTAGAAGTTTGAATTTGAATGTGTGAGAAAATTAGTAAAATGGGCAGACTATTTATAAGGGTATAGAGTATAAATTTTAAATTAAAAAAATGTTATTAGTCTATAAAGACAACGGTCACTTTTATTTTCAAAACATTTTGAATTTTTGATCTGTTATTCAGGTCGTGGGTTGGATCGATTCGTGTAGATCGATCAAGACAAATCGGTCGTCGTATCGGTTGGTGACCGAGTGCGACTCGATTGAGTGTCGGTCGATCGACACCCCGTTGTCACCGACGTTAAAAATCTCACCAAAATCAGAATTTCACAAATTTAATTACTTACTACCTCCGTCCCAAAATTATTGTCCACCATTTTATTTTGGATTGTCCCAAAATTATTGTGAACTTGTAAAAATAAATAGAGAATATAGTCCGACGTTACCGTACTACCCTTATTTGAGGTTATTATAAAAAAAGATTGAGATGATTAAACTTTATGTCTAATTTTATGTCTAATTTATGTGTTATTAGCTAATTAAATTATGAAAGTGTAGGTCTAGTTTATACAAACAATTAATTTATACGACATATATTTAGGCATAAAATTAGGCATGAGTTTAGGCATGTCAATCATTTATCTATTAAGAAGTTTTAAATTCATTAATTTGGTGTAAAATTCATTATGAAAAAAATATGAAAGAAAAAACTATAATAATAATATTTTTATAAAATAATTTATTTTTTGTGTGTGGATAATAATTTTGAGACGAAAAAAGTACCTACGTATCATTTTACAACAACTTTTTTTATTTTTAGGTCCATCAACAACTTGTTTATTCATCTAATAGAATGACGTGTATAGATGCGTTTTGCGTTAAATTGATGATATTCCAAAAACACATGATATCCGTACTGAATACAAAATAGGATATCCAAATTCGATAAAGTGAAAACCCAACACACGATAAAGAAAAAGTGTATTGGTCAACACAATGGGGTGATAAAATATGTAATTATGTATTAAAAAATTAGTGTTATTTTATTTTATACTAACTTTTGGATGCATGTATAAAAACTATTGTATTGATATTGATAGTACCAACAAGTGTTCAAATTTCATTTGTTTATGTTTTCAGAAAGTATGTTTGATTTGCACTTGGATATTAGGTTAATAGATTATGTAAAATAAGAATGGATTTGCATTTGTCTAATTACTCCTCTAATTCTCAACTATTGGCTTATTTATACAAAGCTGTAATATATCAGACTTATAAAATAAAAACTTTTGAATAATTACAATATCATAAATTGATTTAGTATATTTTATCATTTTACGTCTAATACCTATGATTAAAATCGTAATGATCTGTCCTACAATGTTTGACCAAATAATTTTGTACTACTCAGCAATTATGAAGATTTTTATACATGCTTTATGATTAAAACATTTTACAAGAATTACGTGCAAATGCACGCCCATGTCCACATGCACTCCTGGTTTAACGCTGGATTCTAAAATAAAGCTCAACGTTCCCTTAACCCAAAAGAAGGACGTAGTAAGTCGTAACTCGTAATCCCCGTTATAAGTGCGTTTTTTATTTCGAATTTTGCACTAAATAATGTGAATTGGTTTATTCTTTACTGTTTTTCTCCCTAAAATTGTATTTATATTTTGTAACTAAAAAGACACTTATTATAAAAAATTTGACATTTACTCCTAAAATTTAAAAATAAATAACAAAAAATATCACTAAAAGTTTAAGCAGGTTATAGCGTGAAGTATGATTTAAGCGGGTTATAGCGTGAAGCGTGACCTAATTTAAACAGTTCATATGCATTTTTGGTTTAAGTTGACTATAGCGTGAAGCGTGGCCTCCACATTACGAAACAGAATAAGGTGTCGTCATTAGGCGTAGTGTGCAAAAAAACGACATTAAACATGATATAGCGTGTTATAGCACGTAGCGTGACGGGTTTTTTTTAATCTTTTTGCAGACTTACAGGAATTGGGCTTGTTTACTAGCTTTGGGCTATTTAATAGACTTGA
Organism: Glebionis coronaria; assembly: GCA_025667525.1. NCBI lineage: Eukaryota > Viridiplantae > Streptophyta > Magnoliopsida > Asterales > Asteraceae > Glebionis > Glebionis coronaria. The sequence continues at coordinate 247,803,718 of CM046874.1, forward strand.
GTTTAATAATTCTAATATAAAGAAAAAAAAATTTGTCACTACAAAACCGATTTTGATTTAAATTTGAATTAAACTCTTGCTCTATTTTGTATCATGTAAGAATTGCAAACTCGCTACATATATATATATATATATATATATATATATATATATATATATATATATATATATATATATATATATATATATATATATATATATATATATATATATATATATATATATATATATATATATATATATATATATATATATATATATATATATATTAACTTATATGCCGCTATATATCACGCTTCAAAAACGTCATATTTTCACTATAACTTCTGTAGTTTGAAGCTTGGAATATCGATACGTTACGCTTCACACTATTTACATCTTTGAAAAAAATCACTGAAAATTATTTTATAAACTTCCACTAAAAAACTAAGTAACATAATATATCATTTAAAATTTATTCTCCATATTTTGAAAGAAAAAAGAGTATAAATTTTAATAATTGAGTTTATTTTGCCTACTTATATATTCAATGTGTTTTAGTAAGAAAAAGCTATAAATAATATAAAAGATTATTCATTTTATTAATACGCAAAACTTCTAATAAATAAATATTTTTATTTTGTAATGTGTAATATTTTTAAATAAAAAAATAAATAGGTATATCAACAATGATTTTTAATCAAATATTAAAAAACTCATTTTTCATCTTTTATTTGAAAGGACATATCTTTTAAACAGTAAATCATCGGACTAAAAAATACACAGTCGCGACAAGAAATATTTTATCTTTAATTATACTGGCACTTTGATATTTCGCCGATTTTTTAGTGTTAAATTTTCGCTCGGAAAAATCACACATAATTCGTAAAATCACTTGTGATTTTGATTTTTCGGTTGTAGAAAAAATAATAAAAATTATTATTATTAATTATTATTTACATAATAGGAAGGTAAACAAGTAACCAACCGTGTTGCTAACCTTTTTTAATTGAAAAACAAATTTTTTCTTAAAACGACATTTACGGATTTAGGTGTTATAACACTACTGTTCATAACTCGTTAGACTCTGTTGACGAGCTCCACTGCTTCATGTTTAAAGAAAATAAAAGTGAGAAACAAAAAAAATTAATATTAAGTTTCATAAATCACAAATGAAATCATAAAATGGCGTGTAATTTTAAAAAATTATATGTGATTTTTAAAATTATATGTGATTTCACAAAAATATCACAAAATCACACGTGATTTCCAGAGTAATGAGTAGAATATTTTTGTCATTTGGTAAATAGTCATTTTCATGTTATTTTCACAATTTTTTAGAGTTGAAATTTTCACTAAAAATAATACACATGATTAGTAAAATCACTTGTGATTTTTTTAATTTAAAATTTATGTGTGATTTCATAAATCGCATGTGATTCTACAAATTTACATGTGATATTTAAAGTAATAAATCATGTGTCATTTCATAAATTCATAAATTCGTCGCGTGATTTTACAAGTTCACGCATAATTTTTAATGTAACAAAATCACATGTGCTTTTGCGAATCACGCGTAGTATTTTTGTGCGGCAATTTTAAAAAATCATTGAAACTATATCAATGGGTCTATTTATGAAAAAATAATTTAATTCTCGTCGCGATAGTATATTTATTTTTTAGTAAAAATTAGCGGTTTGAAATATTATTAATTTTAAAAAATAGAATGAAAATATGTTTTTTTATTAAATCTGAAAAATAATTATATCATCAGATGAAAATATGATATACGGTTGAAATCAAAAGATTATTATTGATATTTTTCTTTTCGTAACTATTTATTATATTTATATTTATTTATATTATGATGAATAATTAAAGAAAGAGTAACAGGCACACTCATAAATTTGATATTATAAAATTATGCATATTATTGTTTTCTCTTAAAATAATTGTTAAACCATAGAAAACACATAATTTAGAAAATAATTCTTAGCGCTTTTCTTATTTTTGACAAAATGACGTTTTATCTTTATATATTTACTTAATTATGTTTTAATAGTTTGTAATAATGAGATAACTGAAAATATTATGCTGAAAAATTTGAATAACTTTTTTATTTACTTTTAGTAGTAAACAATAAATTTAACATTACAAACACGAATAATATATTTGCGGTCAATAAAGAATAAAAAGAATAACTGTCAAAACAATTAAAACAACAAAAAAAACCCTAAAATTCGTCTCTCCCAATGAGTGGCGGCCACCACCCAAACAAAAATTTCAACAACCTAAAAAATGTCACTGCAACGATTTACATCACCAATTTCCCACCTCACATAGAATCAAAGGATCTGTGGAACCAATGCAGTAATCATGGAACCGTGGCTGACGTATACATCGCGAAGAAATTATCTAAGGCTGGTAGAAGATTTGCGTTTGTTAGGTTTCTTAAAACCAACAACAATGAATCATTGATCAGAGATCTTAACAAGATCTGGATTGGTTTTTATCATCTTTTTGCTGTTGCGGCTAGATTCGATCAGAACCCAACCAACACCCACAACCCTAAGCCTAAACCTAATCCCAATACAAAACCTAATTCCTCCCAGAATCATGCAAACCCTAATAAGACTTACGCCAACATTCTTAATGGAACCGAATCAATCAATCCTGCGACCCTAAATAAAACCATCCTCAAATCTGTTACGCTTGAGGATTCTGATTTAATTGACACCTCGGATATAAAAAAACGCGATCCTTGCTAAGGTAAGAGACTTTCACCTCATCGATAACGTTAATATTGTGTTGAATAAGGAGGGCTTCCATAATTTTCAATGTAAGTATATCGGTGGTTTATGGTTATGGATTGAATTTGAATCACATGAGGTTTGCCTCACTTTCCAAAAGAATCAAGAAATCTCCTGGTATTTTACTCAACTTAAGCTTATCCATCAACACTTTGTTATTGATGAACGGGTTGTGTGGATTGAAATTAGCGGTCTCCCTCTCAATGCATGGAGCCATAAAGCATTCAAGAAGGTTGCTAAGATTTGGGGTTCTCCTCTCCTTGTTGATGAAGACCCTAATGAAACGGTTTCTATCGGTAAAGTGTGCATCAAAACCAAGATACTTGGGCATATCAAAGACACATGTAAAGTGACTGTTCTAGGTAAAGCATTTAACGTTTGTGTCAATGAATTTGCGGACTGGAGTCCAGGTATTAAAGACTCTGAATCAGTGTCGAGCTTCAACTCTGACAAGGTTCAACCTGTTCATGAAGATGGATTGGGTGACTTTGATGATTCTGAAAAGGAAGATGGCGAAATCCCAAACTTTGAAGAAATTGATCCTGTTGAAAAATCTCAACAAAATGATAATGGTGTAGAGATTCCTGTTAAGGTGCCTGAGACCCCATTAGAAGATTCAAAATCTTGTTCCAAGCCCCCTGATTTTGAAGCTTTTAACTCCAATAGTAACAATTCATGTATCAGGAAAACATTTGGCCACAAACACTCCTCACATTGCTCCTCGGCTCCAATTAAGTCCTCTCGTATCAATAACTCTCTCAATAATCCTACTAGTAAACATGGATCAATGATTGAAGCGCTTGTATCTCAAATTGAAATGGGTAAAGGCTTAGGGTACGATATGGAAGGCTGCAAGAATGATCTCCAGAAATTCATCGAGGGTCTTGGTGTTAATCAAGGTCATAAATGAATGTGATTTCGTTCAACTCTTGTGGTTTAGGAGCGAATAAATGCAAGTCCATCGCTAAGCTTTGCATTAAACATAAAATCTCTTTCCTTGGCATTCAAGAAACGCATATCTCCAAATTGAACCTTTTCAAGGTTAAAAGCATTTGGGGTAACTCTCAGTTTGATTTCGTGGAAGGCCCTTCTTCTGGCAGATCTGGAGGCCTTGTTTCTGTTTGGGATCCGAATGAGTTTTTAATGAAAAAGTGTTTCAGTTTGATAATTTCAATGTTGTTGAAGGTACTTGGATTGCTTCTCAAATCCATTGTTTCATGATTAACGTCTATGCCCCACAAGACGTCAATAAAAAAGCTGCTCTTTGGAACGAGTTACACGATTTTATGTCTTCTAATTTGGGCAAGCATCTGATCTTTGGTGATTTTAATGAGGCCAGGTTCTCTTATGAGAGACTCGGTACGGTGTTTAACAATTCCACTGCTAATTCTTTTAATAGTTTCATTTCGGATAATAACCTTTGGGACATTCCTCTTGGTGGCCACTTGTTCACTCGCCTTAATAAAAGTGGAGATAAATTAAGTAAGCTGGATCGGTTTCTTGCTTCTGACACGTTTTCTCCCTGTCTTCAGAAACACACTGGTATGGTTCTGGATTGTCACATTTCTGACCATAGGACCATTCTTCTTGCTCCCTTAGCTACTGATTTTGGGCCTACTCCGTTTAAGTTTTATAACTCATGGTTATTGGATAAAAATCTTCACGGTTGTGTTGCTGATTTTTGGAACAATTACAATTGTAGTAATAATGTGAACCCCATTATTCATTTTAAGAATAAGATGAAGGCTCTCAAGGTTATTATTAGATATTGGTCTGTTAACCGTAGACATGCACAAAACCAAGAAAAGGAGGAAATCATCAGAAAGATCAAGAGTTTCGACGCTTCTATAAGCGCTGATTCTTCCAACTTTGTCGCTGATATCCAAAGATCTACCTGGATCGATAGGGTTCGTCAAATCGAGGCTAATGAGTCTTTCGATTATTCTCAAAAAGCCAAAATTAAATGGTGCACTGAGGCTGATGAGAACACAAAATTTTTTCATGCTATCGTCAGTAAAAAACGTAGATATCTTGCTATCCAAGGTATTAAAGTTGACGGTCATTGGATTGAGGATCCCATCCAGGTTAAAGACGCGTTTTCTTCCTTCTTTGAACAGAAGTTTAATTATATGGAGGTGTTAAAGGTAGTCAATAGAATCCCGTTCTACAAAGCGCTGTCTAATGATCAATCTGATTTCTTAGACTCTCCGATTCGGCTACTGAGATCAAAGCGGCTATCTGGGATTGTGGCTCGGATAAATCCCCGGGTCCAGATGGGTTTACTTTCGCCTTCTATAAGGAGTTTTGGGAAACTATGAAAGATGATGTTGTTGCCTTCGTTCATCATTTTTTTGCTATTGGATCGTTACCTAGAGGTTGTAATAGTTCTTTTATTACTCTCATTCCCAAAGTCCATAACCCTATGGTTGCTAGCGATTTTCGTCCCATTAGTCTCATTGGGGCTCAATACAAAATCATTGCCAAAGTGTTGGCAAATCGGCTTGCTCGTGTCATCGATTCGATCATTAGTCAGGAACAGTCGGCTTTTATAAAAAACCGTCAAATTCTTGATGGGCCATTGATGGTAAACGAGGTTATTCAGTGGTGTAAATGGAAAAAATCAAAGCTTATGATTTTCAAAGTTGATTTTGAAAAAGCCTTTGATTCCATTTCTTGGGATTTCCTGTTTCGGGTTCTTCACTTCATGGGCTTCAGTGTTAATTGGATCAAGTGGATTTCGGGGTGCCTCACTTCTGCTTCTACCTCGGTCCAAGTTAATGGTAGTCCTTCGCGTGAATTCAGTATCCATCGTGGCCTTCGTCAAGGGGATCCGCTCTCTCCCTTTTTATTTATCATTTCCATGGAAGGTCTTCATGTGGCTATGGAAGATGCTATGGCTGCTAATCTATACTTTGGGTTCAACATTAACAATTTGAGTCTCTCTCACCTTTTTTTTGTAGACGATGCCCTCTTCATTGGTGATTGGTAGAGTAACAACATTAGATGTCTTGTTGCTATTCTCGATTGCTTTCATAAAGTCTCGGGGTTAAAGATTAATTACCATAAATCTAAGCTTTATGGGGTTGGGGTTTCCCATAATGAGATATCGCCTCTTGCTACTATTACTGGATGCTGCCCGTTGACTTCTTCATTCAAATACTTAGGCCTTCCTGTTGGGTGTAACATGCCTCGTGTTAATAGCTGGGATTCCATTGTTGAATTTTTTTCCAGTCGTTTATCTAGATGGAAAGCTTCACTTATTTCCATAGGTGGAAGAGCGACTCTTGTTTCCTCAGTTTTGGGTGCGCTTGGAACCTATTTTTTCTCCATTTTTCCGATGCCGTCCTTGGTCGAAAAGAAGTTGGAAGCTATTCGTGCTAAATTTTTTTGGGGTAGTACAGATCATTTGCATAAGATTCACTGGATACGTTGGAAGGATATTCTTGCTTCTAAAGATAAGGGGGGTCTCGGTATTGGAAGTTTATTTGCTTTGAACCAAGCTCTTATTCTTAAATGGCGTTGAAGATTTCTCACTAATCCTCACGCGCTTTGGGCTCGTTTGATAATTGCTATTCATGGTCAAAGTTCTGATCCTGCCTCTTTCTTTGGACACAGTAAGTGTAAAGGTGTTTGGTCACGTATTGTTGGCTCTATTAATCAGTTGCATGCGAAGAACTATATCCATCTATCTGCTATGAAGAGACAAGTTAACAACGGTGCTACCACTTCCTTTTGGTATGATTCTTGGGCTGACACATCTCCTTTAAAATCATTGTTTCCACGTCTTTTTCACCTAGCTTCTAATAAAGACAGCTCGGTTCGTGAGAATTGGCATAATGTTTGGAATCTTTCCTGGGTTCGTAACTCTTTTTATGGGAACAATGCTACGCAACTTGATATTCTTCAGAATATGCTCGCCCCTATCACTCTCAATGATTCTGAAGATTTATGGATATGGTCTCTAGGTGGGAATTTCTTCACTATGCGAAGCGCTCGTTGTCACATTGATATGACATTTTTGCCTGTTCAAAGCCATTCTACTCATTGGAACCAAGTCATCCCAAAGAAGGTAAATATTTTCGTTTGGAGGGCATGTCGTGACCGCCTTCCAACTCGATGGAATCTCAGCCGTCGTGGTATCGAGGTAAATTCGTTGATCTGTCCGATTTGTGACGTAGGTACTGAAACTTCATTTCACATGTTATGGGCCTGCTCTCTAGCTTCCTTAGTCTGGATCTGAGTTTTCAAGTGGGTGTACCTTTCTGTTCCGGATATAGCAAGCCTGTCTGAACTTTTCATTTGGATTGACGACTCCACTTTGCCGGGCAATCACAAAAAAATCATTGATGTCATTTGCTCTGCAAGTCTGTGGTCCTTATGGTGCTTTCGTAACGAAACTATTTTTGGGGATGAGATTCCTAAACGTAGCTTTCTTTTTTATAAGATTGTTGATTTTTCTTTTAGATGGTTCTCTACTAGATGTAAGTCTCTTACCATCTCTTGGAACAATTGGATCCAAAAACCCTTTAATGGTTTACTCTTTGTAATTTTTTAGCATCTTGCTAGTTTCTAATAAAATTTTGCCGTTAAAAAAAAAACAATTAAAACAAAAATTATAATAAGAAGCATTTACACGGCATGAGTATGTATGACAATTGGTTCAAGCGTCACTAATTATTCGACAAAAAAGGCCAGTAACTATATTTACAGCGAGAAAGAGAAACGGGAAACGACTTTTACATTTAAGACATAATTTCAATTTTCTTGCTGGTTCATTTTCTTTACTAGTTTTAGTGCTAATGTAAGCGTGGAATTTACATTATAAGTACTGCTTGAAGTATAAAATTCTTAAGAAAGTCTTGGTCACACCACAGCTAGCTTGTCTAGCTAAGGATTACGGCCTCAAGACTAAAGACAACCATTGTATGCTAGATTTAGGACGTTGTAATTTGGAGTGACCTCCTTTAGGGGGGAATTGTTGGAAATACGTTTTTACGTATTTAGGAAGGATCGATCACTCCAATAATAGTAGTAGCCGAGCTCGTAGTTAGAGGTGATATCACGAGTAGTAAAACCGGGCCAAGATCACTTGTGGGCTTGACTTGGGCCGGCCCATATCCATCTTATGGACATAGTTATATAAACCTTGTAATACTCTTTTTACTTCACTTTTAATTCAATGTTATTTTAAACTTTCCTTTATCTCTCTAATTTGTCTCTCTAAATCTCGTCTTTCTCTCTCTAGTTCTTCATCTCTTTGTCTCTATTTATATCACTTTCATATATTAGATAATCCAAGGATTACGTAGATCTACAATTGTATCAAGAGCCATGGGGTGAAATAGAGTTTTAGTTAGTGTTGTTCTTGGTTTTATATTGTGTTCGTGTGGTTCTTTAGATCAACAACCCGGATCTCAAATTTTTTCATGTTTTTTTGTCTAAATCTTTCTACAAATCATCTACATAGTTGTAGTAGTGATTTGGGATTTTTGTTTTGATCAAAAACCCAAAAACAAAATGGCGTTCGGCTCGATTTTTGGTCAAAATCTCGGAAATCTACGTTTTTGTGAAATTTTTATCGCAATTATTGCCAAATTTACACTTTTAGCGAGATTATCAGATTTATTGCGAGATTTGTGATTTTGCGAAATTATCAGATGTCTTGCGAGATTTGTGATTTTTCGAGATAATAAAATATTGCGAGATTTTTATGAAAATTATTGCGAGATTTTTTGAAAAATTTTGCGAGATTTTTTTTAAAAAATTTTGCGAGATTTTTGCGAGATTTTTATGAGAAATATTGCGATATTTTTTTAAAAACTATTGCGAGATTTTTATGAAAAATATTGCGAGATTTTTATGAAAAATATTGCGAGATTTTTATGAAAAATATTGCGAGATTTTTTATGAAAAATATTGCGAGATTTTTGAGAAGAATATTGCAAAAATCGTGAGTGTTTTGGTCTAGAAGATTTTGGATTTTCAAGAAGACATATTATAGGGGATTCCAACAACTTTACTCGTCAACACCACACGAACTTAGGAATCTTTACGGTTTAATAGGTGGTTTGTAAAATCCCGCAAATTTATTTTTTGATTTCTCCACGATTAGTAAAGCTCCGTATTGCTTCAACAAAAACACACCAACTCCATTTCATTGCTCGATCGATAAAGTAATCCTTACCTTCATCGAACTTCTATGGAACCGCTGAATTCGAAGTCTTAAGAGGGAGATTTGCAACTAATGCAACACAAAACTAGAGAAAGTGGTATAACTTTATTTCGACTACTTCAGTCTCATCTAGTGGCACTTTCATGGCTTCAAGGAGGAAGCGAATTTGTGACACTCTTCGATCAAGATCGTAATAAAAGTTTATGAACTTATATTTAATAGTCGTGTGATAGGATCGAACTCGAGATTACGGGATTGCACACAATACGTAAAGAGTTAATTTATTTAATAAATATATTTATTATATTTATTAAATTAAATCAAGCTATAACTTTAACGACCGTTAAATAATTAAGAGTTAAGTATTAACGAGCGTTGTGGAATAAATAGAAAGTGGAATATATAGAAAGAAGAATGGCTGGTTCCGAAACACCCCTAAGGGGTGTTTGGGCCGTCGGTTATGGAGAGGAAAAGGGAAAGGAAAAAACTTTCCTTATATTTGTTTGGGCTACAAGAATTCTAGGTCTATATAAACAACCTCCCACCCTCATAATTCAAAACACACACAATCTCTCTTTCTCTTTCTCTAGTCGATCGCAGGAAGGAACCCACAAATGGTTTTGGTTGGTTTTCTTGTTCTATCAATTTTGCTTATAATCTAGTCCTAGCCCCTCTCTAGGGTTGTTGGGTAGATTTTCCACAAGCGTTGAAGCTCTATTTACACGTGCTAGAATAACGGTTAGCTCGTTACATTACGTGTGTACAAGAACATAATATATTCTTACTTTAGACTATATCTTGGTGGTGTACGTTATAAACCCGAATTGGTGATTCGTTCTTTATCTTGTTTATTTTCTTTAGCGTAAAGGTATGTAACTGCAAAACCCGCATGCTTTTACCATGAATAGTACCCTTATGATCGTACGTACATGATTAGAACCTTCTTTTTATGAGCGTTGTGTATTTTAGTTATCGTACGTACATGCTTTTATAGCTCAAACCCCGTGGATTAGTCGGCCAATGAGTCGGAAATCACAGTTACCAAAAAAAAAGAACCTTCCTTTTATAGCACGCTTACGACTCATGAACAAGATTTACAAGTATTACGTACGTGATATATCACGATAAGTATTTTATACGTATTAAGACACGATAATTATTTCAATAATAATTATAATTACGAACATACGGACATGAAATCATGAACGTAAATAATCACGAGCTTAGTATTACATATTTATGTATATTTATTACGATCATGAATAAATATAATAAGACACGAACGATAACTATTTAAATCATGTAAACGCGAACACGAGAACACACTTAATATTAGACACGAGAAAACGATGGGTTACCCTTGTGGGCCCCATCCTACCCGCGGCTAGACACAAGACAAAGGGCCAAGCCCATGCAATTTTTACTAAACAAGAAATAAAGGGAAAACTTATTTTAATAATTACAGAAATTAGAAAATAAACAAAACCCTAATCTCTTTTTGCTCTCTCTCTTGGTCGCCGGGTATAGAACACCAAAAGGGGGTGTTGGTTGATTTTTGGTGATTGATTTCTTGCAAGGTTGTTAGTGTTATCGTTCTCCTTTCTTTACACGTAATCGGTAAATCCTTAAACCCCTTTTCTTTGTGTTTTTATTTAATCAAGAACACATGAAATCATGGTTTATTTAAAACAAGTAAATACATGTTAATAAATCATGGGGGTAAAATTAATTAGGGTTTAAGGGGTGTTTGTTTTTGGCCGACGCATGGAACCGAGACCAAGGGGGTCTCGGCTTGTTTTGTTTCACACCAACCGAGACCTCAAGGTCTCGGTGTGGGTTGTGTGTCTCGGCCGTAGGAACAAAGGGAACCTCGACCACGGTCGGGGTGTGTTTTTGGCTTGGTGGGTCTCGGCTAAGAACAAGGAACCACCACCGGCTTCAGCCGGTGGCTAAATAAGGAAAGCAGGGGGAACCTTAGGACGCGGAAGCAGGGGTAACCACCGGCTAGCCGGTGGGAACTTTTGCTAGCCGACGGCTAGCCAAGACCAAGGGTGCGTTTGGTTGGCCGGTTCATGGGTTAAACCGATCCGGTTCACGACATGTTTAGATTAAAACACGGGTTCGGTTCATGGGTTATTTTGCAAGTTAATTATTTTACAAGGTTAATTATTTTAACAAGATATAAATTAAATTAATTAAAACATGTACATGATTAATTTAATTTATGCATGACTTAGGTTATTAATACTATTATTAATACATGAATTTTAACCTAAGTAATTACCATTTTATTTAGACTATATAATTAATTAATTATTAAAATCATGACTTATAATTCATTAATTTACATGACTTAGGTTATATTACTAATAGATAATAATACATGTTTTATCCTAGGTATTTTTAGCTTTATTTAAGTAAATCATGTTATATTTAATTAAATACTTCAATCTATAGTTTATTTAAATTATATGAAATAATTAATAAACTATACTATTTAATTACATGGCTTAGAATATTAATCAGTAAACACTTAAGCTTATATTATTAGCTTAATAATCTAGTTGATTTCTACTTATGGAAAGTTTCTATTGTTAGAAACTTATTTAATTAAGGCAGCTAATCTATTTATGGAAACTTTCTATTTTTAGAAACTTATCTATTTTAAGCAATAAATCTATTTTTGGAAACTTTCTATTTTTGGAAACTTTCTATTTTTGGAAACTTTCTATTTTTGAAAAATTTCTATTTTAGGAAACATGTTATTTTTAGAAAGTTACTTATTATTACACAACAAGTATAATAATACAAGAAATACAAGAAATACTTAAACAAAATAGAGAGAATACATGATAAACGCAGTATAAAGCTTAAATCAGTAAAACATGACATGAACATATAAACAAGTTAAGACATGATATAAAACCAGTTACGTACTCAGTAATCAGATACTTATACACGTATGTATTTATGTAGCATTAGTGATACCGAAGTAGGACTCTCTTCCGTTCGTCTTCTTCGTTCACTGGACACAAGGTACGGATTCTCCGTCCTTTCAGTATGGACATTCTTCCTTATTAGGATTTCCCCGTATGCAGCCAACTGTTTTCCCCAGTATATGTTTTATATGTTTTTGAATTGCTTATGTTTAATTAGATACCTAAAGACATATACATGCATGACCAGTTTCACCTAGTTATGGAGGTACCATAACCATAACACTGGAGGCACCAGTGTTATGACTCCACTACGACAGAGTGATAGCTCGTGGCGTCCCTTCAACTTTTGGCCATATTTTTATTATTATCAGGTGGGGCGTATGGGTGCATCCTAGTTTACATGTTTTCAGCAGATTATTCAGGTGAATGTGGTGTGTGCCTTGCATCCTTCACAAGGAGTTGATCCCTCCTACCCAAACCAGTATATTAAATTAGAGGCAGTCCCTCTAATTTGCATGACGAGGTCACCCCTCTAAGTATTCATGCACGTTGATAATTCATGACCTATATTGGCTAATGGTAAATATGTTAAACAGTTTTTATAATATAAATATAAGGCTTTTCAAACTATAAAACCAGTTTTAATAAGACATGCCAGGTTATTCAGGACTTAGTCTTTCCCGCTGCTTCATGCTTATATGCTCATATTATTCATGCTTTATTTGTATGTCCGTGCACTGAGCGTTATGCTCAGCCGTTTTCCTTTCATGTTCCCAAAACGGCAGGTACTGAGGGACGCTCGTAGACTTTAAGCGTACGTGCATATAGATTGGAAGCTTCCTAGCCTTCTTTACTTTATGCATTTCTTTATACTTTGATACTCATTTCCATGGACATTGTATAGTCCTTTTCATTTACAGTACTTATGTTTGTGTGTGATGAGTTCTACTTTTGGGGTACCGATGTTTGATTCCGGTATTTCCTTTATGGTCATGTGATGTTAAATACATTATCCTTGTATGCTTTGATGACACGCCATAATCACGCGTGACATTCCATTTATCAAAATGGGGTGTTACAATTATGGTATCAGAGCCTGGTTTCGACCTGTAGGCTCTCAAAACATGACCTGTGATTAGTGGGTAGTCACTATGGTCTTCCTAGAACTGACAGTCGGTTTTCAAGCATTCATCATTTTCATGCATACATATATATGTAATTGTCGCAGGTTTATGACTAAGTAATGGTTGGTACAGGACTGGCCCTATTTAGTCACATGTGCTTTTATCGAAACTTTTAACTTTGGGACCGACTCATTGGCGTCCCTTAGCCATGTCTTTTGTTTTGAGTGAAATGACCATAGGCGTTCACTCTCGCGCATACAAAAGTTTTCATAAAACTACATCATGCATTCATGTATAAATTTTCTTGCATAAAATTTTTCTCATGATTTATTGGTATAATTTTTTTTTCATGTATATAGTTTATGTTTTAATCAATTTAATCATGTATTTCATGTTATACTGTCAGATGGTTCTCACACGCGAGCAGGAACAACTCAATGCAGCAATCCAAGCTGCAATGCAAGATATGCTTCCTCAGCTGAGGAACGAAATCAGGGCAGAGGTTCAGGCTGCCAACAACCAGCAGCAACACCCAGTACCTCCTCCTCCTCCTCCGGCAACATTGGTCACATGGCTGGAGAGATTCAATAAGCTACGCCCTCGAGCTTTCGAGAGAACAGATAGCCCTAGTGAAGCTGAAAGCTGGTTGGCTCACATTGAGAAGATCTTCGATGCTATAGGCTGTGACCCCGTCTTCAAGTCGAGGTTGGCTTGCTACAGGTTCGTAGGTGATGTACTATCATGGTGGATGACACTGAAGCAGTCTGAGGGAGGTGATAATTGGGTGGCTAGTTTGACTTGGGCTCAGTTCAGGGATTTGGTGATGAGAAAGTTCTTCCCCAAGGCTGAGCAAGACAAGCTTAAGAGGGAGTACCATGGAATCCGACAGAGAGCTGGGGAGAATAGCAACGAGTTCATGCAGTGCTTTCTTCGCTTGGCTGGTTTCCTTGGTGCAGCAGCAGGTACTCCTGAAGAGCAAGCACACCACTTCAGGTGGGCTCTTCGTACATCAGTCGCAAACAACTTGGTGCGTGCCACGTTCAACACGGTAGCACAAGTGGCCGATGCAGCACGTAACTTGGAGATGCTGCAGGAATGAGATGAGTTCGGGGAAGCAGAGAGACCCGATAAGAGGTAAACATTCGTATTCAAACGGTGACCAATCCGTATTCTTTCAGTAGATGTCAATATTTCATCTCTTTAAACTGTATCTTCCAGGCAGAAGACTGGGGACCGGTCTCAGCCAGCTACTCAGCATCAGCCTACTCAGCCCAAGGGAAATGGTCAGACTCACGACCGTTCTGCTATGGATAGGCGTGGCGGTAATGATAATTACCGTAGCAACGCTGGACACTCCAACAGCAGTAAGTCCTTATACTTACTCATTTTCTTATGATTACATGTTATAATTCTAATTTCTGACACATTAGAGAATCTTCTACCAGGAATCATGGTAACGGGAGGGACCAGAACCAGAGAGGTTCACAGCCTAACCGTCCAACTATCACTGGTATTCCATCTTACGATTTATCCGCATTGTCCTTGTACATTTTACCATGTCTCATGTATATTGTTCTTATCAGGCTCTCAGCCAGTCAGGACACCTGCTGGAGGATATACTCATCCTCTTTTCTCTACCTGCCACCGTAGGCACCCAGGGCCATGTCGCCGCGACAGCGACGCATGCTACAAGTGTGGTCTTTTTTGCCATCGCATGAAGGATTGCCGCAAGGGCGAGATGGAGGGTACATCAGGACATGTTGATACCAAGCCGCCTCCTACTAGTGGACGCGTTTACACGACATCTCGCGATCAGGCCAACAAGTCTACAGGTACCATCACTGGAATCTTGTATATGTATGGTCAAGCTGCATGTGTTCTGTTTGATACAGGTGCTACTCACTCGGTCATTTCTACTGCTTATGCCAAGAATGTTAGGATACTCCCCATGCCACTAGAGAATATACTAAATATTTCCACGCCTTTGAGGACTTTGTACGCATAACCCATGTGTACAAGAGCCTTCCCCTAGAGTTTGATGGCAAGATCCGTCCTGTTGACGCACTTCCGCTGGACAAGAATGATTTTGACATGATTTTGGGCATGGATTGGCTATCCAAGCATCATGCTACCATAGACTGCCATTCATATCGAGTCATCTTCGGTGATGTTAATGCACCAGAGTACATTCACAACGGGTTCGTACCCGGAAGGTCTGTACAAATCATATCAACCCTGCAAGCGCGTGCATTACTTTCACATGGTTGCGAGGGCTATCTAGCTACTGTTCTTGACATGGATGCTGAATCCCCATCAATTCAAAATCAGCCGATAGTGTCAGAATTTCAAGATGTATTTCCAGAAGAACTTCCGGGCATACCACCTGCACGCGAAGTAGAATTTGATATCGAGCTCATCCCAGGAGCTGAGCCGATTTCCAAGGCTCCTTATCGCATGGCTCCCATAGAGTTGAAGGAGCTGAAGGATCAATTGCAAGAACTTCTGGAACGAGGCTTTATTCGACCGAGCGCATCTCCATTGGGCGCACCGGTCTTATTCGTCAAGAAGAAGGACGGCAGTATGCGTCTTTGCATAGATTATCACGAGCTCAACAAGATTACCATCAGGAATAGGTATCCACTACCACGTATAGATGATCTGTTTGACCAACTCCAAGGGGCCAAACATTTATCCAAGATTGATCTAAGGTCGGGCTATCATCAGCTACAGGTTAAGGAGCAGGACATCGCCAAGACTGCTTTCCGTACACACTATGGCCACTACGAATTTGTAGTCATGCCATTCGGCCTTACCAATGCTCCAGCAGTGTTCATGGATTTGATGAACAGAATCTTCCATGAATTTCTGGACAAGTTCGTCATTGTCTTCATTGACGACATCCTGATATTCTCTAAGTCCAAGGAGGAACACGAAGACCATCTTCGTACAGTACTACAGATTCTTCGCCATAAGCAGCTGTATGCTAAATTCTCCAAGTGTGAGTTCTGGTTAGACAAGGTGGCATTCTTAGGTCACATTGTATCAACAGAAGGAATCACGATGGATCCAGCGAAGGTTGAGGCTATTACCAAGTGGCCAAGGCCGACATCAGCGACTGAAGTCCGTAGTTTCCTAGGCTTAGCTGGTTATTACCGTAGATTCGTGGAGAACTTTTCCCGTTTAGCACTAACATTGACCAAACTGATGCGGAAAGGGGAGAAATTCGCCTGGACTGGAGAAAGAGAGAAGAGCTTTGAAGACCTAAAACAGAAGTTAGTATCTGCACCAATTCTTACTCTCCCATCTGGTACAGGTGGATTTCAGATCTACAGTGATGCATCGGGGAAGGGACTTGGTTGTGTTCTCATAAAACATGGGAAAGTGATCGCGTATGCTTCACGGCAGCTTAAGCCTTATGAGGAAAATTACCCCACGCATGACTTGGAACTTGCAGCAGTCGTGTTTGCATTGAATATATGGAGGCACTATTTGTATGGAGAATCGTGTGATATTTTCACGGACCACAAGAGCTTGAAGTATATCTTCACTCAACGTGAATTGAACATGAGACAGAGGAGATGGTTAGAGCTGTTAAAGGATTATGACATTAATCTGCAGTATCCTCCCGGCAAGGCGAATGTAGTGGCAGATGCACTTAACAGAAAGTCTGGAATGATAAACGAAATTAAAATTGAGGAGGAAATTATAAGAGACTTGGAGCGACTAGACATAGAGATCATGGTACGTGGACAACACAGTTACTGGGATAATCTTAGAGTGGAACCTGAGTTACTCTCTAAGATCAAGGAAGCTCAGAAAGATGATGGAGAAATCTGGGCGATAATCCAGAATTTAGAGAAACAGACAGAATTTCGAGTAGACGGGATATTGGGACGATTACATCTGTTTGGTAGAGTTTGCATACAACAACAGTTGGCACGCAAGTATCAAGTGTGCTCCTTTCGAGATGTTGTATGGCAGAAAGTGTCACGCCCTAATCTGCTGGGATCAGTTTGGTGAGCTAATGTATCTATTTTGTATGGGTTCAATTTTGTTCTCGATATCCTCTCGAATTGATCTCGGCTCTAAGTGGAATGATTTGTTCTTGGTTAATAAAAAGATGTTGGTTTGTTTATCTAATTAAACTAATAACAATTAATTAAGTGTCGAAGAGTAAACTTAAAGCTTTAAAAGATTAAAGTAAAGAAACGAGTTTAAAAATAAATGTTTGAAAACTTTAAACTTATACTAGAAAGATAAATGGACATTCAATAAAAACTAACTCTTGGAATACTTTGTGAAAAATAAGAACTTAGTTGGAAAAGACTAAAAGAAAGTAAGATCGGAACAAAACACCTCAAATCGGAATAGTGGAAAAATGCACCAATCGGCATAACACAAAATAATGCTAATCGGAATATTCAAAAAGCAGGTGATCGGAATGTATTCCTATCTTATGATCGGAATGTGTTGCAAAATGGACCAATCGGAATATCTGGTAAACTTGCTACAATCGGAATATACAAACAAGCCCAATCGGAATCCTGAAAACTTGCTGCAATCGGAATGTGGTGAAAGGGGCAGATCGGAAAAACCTAAAACAATGCTGATCGAAATAATCTAAACCCTTTTCCGATCATACGATCAGAATGAAGGGGTGTGCTCGGTCGGAATGACAGGTCGGAAAAGGGCTTTGCCCTTTCCGAAAATGGTGCAAATTCGAAAGAAAAGCAAAGGAAATAAGCTTATGGAATAAGCTAACTCCCAAAACTAGCTCGAATCCAACAATAAGCTGATCAAATAAGCACTAAGAACAACTTTTCTAAACTCAAAATAAACAACTTATAAATCGAATTAATTAAAAGATGAACTTTTCATAAAAACTTTAAAAAGTAAATAAGCTAAATCAACAAATAAGCCAATAAGCACAAGGATCTCAAAGCTTATTTGTGTTGAAACTTAAGAAACATAAAAAGATTAACTTTTTGAGCACAAAATCATTGATGAACCACACAGATCATACGAGATTTGTACCAAAATCAACCAAAATCAAAGAAAGGAAGAATGAGATTAAAGATTAAAAGATAAAACTTGAACTTGATTAATGAAAAATAATACAAAGTTTGATCTTGAAAGAGAAAAAGATGAAATCTAGTGAGAGAAAGTTTAGAACTTTCTCTCTCTAAAACTAAAAACTACCTAAAAACTAAGTGTAAAAACTAAGTGTAAATTTTTGTGAAGTAAAGTCCTATTTATAGGCAAGTCTTGTGGTGGTGGGCTTGTGATTGGGCTTTGGTTTGGGCTTCTTTTTCTTCCTTCTTCTTTAGTCTTCACGCTTCTTTAAATAAACGTTTCCGACTTGGATTTGAGAAGTGTCGGTGAATAATTCCAACTCGTCTTATAATCTTTTGTTTAATAGACTCGAGTTCTTCGACATATATGAATCTTCCATCGTTGGCTCTATTCTTCGATAAATCTTCAAATAGGCACAATGACTTCAAATCTTTTGCATCTCTTGGATAATAGACTTCGTCTTGAGTCTTTTTCTTCGATAAAACTCGTGTATTCCCATGTTTTCTTCATTATTCATCCGGTTGACTCTGAAAACACAATAAACACAAAAACCACGCATAATTCCAAACAAATGATATTAAATACGTGTTTTGGTCTTGTTTTAGCCAGAATTAAGTGGTAAAAGGATGGGTGTTTTCACACCTATCAAATCCCCTACACTTAACCATTGCCATGCCCTCATGCAATGCTTAGTGACAAAGCTCATTTACACTTTTCTCATAATCAATCAACCTTGGCCTTATTAATATACCACTAAACAAAAATGAAAGTACTAAGAGAAATTAAAACTTTAATGTAAACAAGAGGGTAGAAATAGCTTACGTGGAAATAACTTGTAAAGAGATCGAGGACTTACATTAGGGCTTCGGTGCTGCGAAGATTTATCACCCTCAAGTTTCACGTTCCCCAAACTAAGCTTAAAAACGAGATCATTTTTATTATAAGTTAGCAAATCAAACACTTACACACATGGCCTGATTAAATGCTTAGACTCCCTTATTCCTAGGTGTATCTCTTATATTTTATTTTTGTCTTAGAATGATCATGAAGATGAATTTTTGGACTTATTTCGATAGTTTAATTATGTTGAAAGCAAAGTAGGACGATTTGATCAATAGTTAGCTAAAGGACAAAATCTCTTAAAACTGCTTCTCGGGATATCAAAAAGTTCATATCTTGGCATAACTTGGTTCACGATTTGAGACCTTTCTCGGGCCGATATTTGGCATGTACTTCATACTTCATATCTTCGAGAGACGTTCTTGAGATAATGGTCTTCTCATCGTTAATAGAGTTTCTTCACTTTGGAGACTTTTGAGGGGTACTCCAACTTTGTTGACCACGACTTCATGATTATTTCTTCAATCTCTAATTGGGATTTTGAGATACAACGATCCGCCTCCTTTTCGGACTTGGATCTATTTATCCTCATACCTTGTTAGGGTCTTTTCGGATAGACTTCTCCATGATCTTTATGGGAGTTGATTGCTTTTCGTCGTGAGTCTTGATCCTTCATATTGATTTTGGGAATAATGCTTTTCACATCACTTTGGATCTTCAGCAATAAAATGGAATCCTCATGCCTTGTTAGGGCCTTTTCGGACTCGCCAATCTTCGCGCCCCGCTTCATAAGTTATGCCTTGGCTATGAACTCTTATCATTACCGAGCAACTTTTAAACGATCTTGGGCTAGAAGCTAAGTAACTTTTCAAATCGTACGACCTTACTTATTGCAGATAAATTATTAGCAAGTGATGGGAGAATAGGCAAGTAATTACACCAAGTGAGCTTGCGCAAGAATACCGACTTATAATTGACTCTATCATTTCTCGTTCTCCACAATTTAAAATCTCAAGTAATGAGACTCGTGGATGCTTAGCCTAATAAACCAATTAAGGTCTACATGGTTAAGGATACTAGCTAGAATAAACTTAGATAAGTCTATTCGGGTTGAGTCAAAATAATCGCAACGGGCCTAATATGTCAAAGACTTCTAAACTAGCTACACCACTTTATTGCGGGATATATACATATGAAAGCAACGATAAAAATTTAAAAATTACGACTAAATGGCCAAAGTTAATTAAAAATTTGAAAAATGTTGAAAAAGATGATTTTCCGGTTAAATGAAGGCATTTTCATGGAAAAGTCCACTTAAAACTTTGATAGAAGTCCCCCCTACACTTAAGATAAACATTGTCCTCAATGTTTAAGCATGTGGGAAAAGTTTCCCCTACACTTATGACATTGTGCATGTTGGTTAAATCAAGTTAAGGAAGAGACGACTAAAGTGATCAATTTCAAATGTGAGTATGAAGAAAATTGAATCACGATAGTTGAGAGATAGAACCGGATTTCAGATAACACGGGAGCACGGTTCTTCAAAGGTTCCAAGAGTGCATTCATCCCTGTAATCACATCACCACACAAAAACAAACACCTATACAGGTCCCCCTACACTTAGGAGGTAAAAACATAAAAGGATAGATACTAGGGTTGCCTCTTGAGGAGTGCTTGTTTTTGATAACCGAGTCACGAGCCTGACTCGACCCAAAATTAGTTCATGGGGAACATGGTGAGGGATGGAATCATCTCCTGAGAGATGTCCTCACCAAAGTACAGCTTCAGACGCTGGCCATTCACCTTGAAATTAGGCCCATTTGGCTGAGAAAGCTCAATGGTCCCATATGGAAAGATGTTGGCGACGGTGAATGGAACAGACCAGCGGCTCTTCAACTTGCCAGAGAAGATCTTCAACCGAGAGTTAAAAAGTAAGACTTGATCACCAACGTGGAACTCTCGATTCTTTATTTTTGCGTCATGAAGGATCTTCGTCTTCTCCTTGTAGATCAGCGAGTTCTCATAAGCTTCATTCCTCAGTTCGTTGAGCTCGTTGAGTTGAATCTTGCGATGATCACCGGCTTTGTTGATGTCGAAGTTAGCCCACTTCAAGGCCCAGTGAGCCTTATGTTCCAGCTCGATGGGAAGGTGGCATGCTTTCCCGTACACAAGGCGATAAGGTGTACAACCGATCGGGGTCTTATAAGCAGTACGGAAAGCCCACAGAGCATCATCTAACTTATCGGTCCACGCGGCACGATGCTCTCCCACAGTACGCTCCAAAATTCGCTTCAATCCACGGTTGGATATCTCGGCTTGCCCATTGGTTTGGGGATGATAGGCGGTGGAAAGACGATGATTGACACCATACTTTGCCATGACTCTCGCAAATTGATCGTTGCAAAAATGAGTCTCGCGGTCACTGATAATAGCACGAGGAACGCCGAATCTAGCGAACAACGATTTCAAAAAGTTACAAACCACCCTTGCGTCATTAGTGGGTAAAGCTTTGGCTTCAACCTATTTGGAGACGTAGTCAACGGCTACAAGGATGTATTTGTTTCCTTTAGATGAAGGGAATGGCCCCATAAAGTCGATGCCCCATACATCAAAGATTTCACATTCCTGTATGAAATTTTGAGGCATCTCATCCTTATGTGTGATCTTGCCTTGACGTTGGCAAGCATCATAATGCTTAACCATTTCGTGAGCGTCACGATAAATGGTGGGCCAATAGAATCCAGAATCAAACACTTTTTTGGCGGTGTAGTTGGGACCAAAGTGACCACCGGTGGGTCCTTTGTGGCAAGCGTCAAGGATTTCTAAAGCTGCCGGTCCATCAACACATCGACGAATAATCAAGTCAGCACATTGTTTGAATAGATACGGGTCATCCCAAAAGTAAGTCTTAATGTCTTTGAAGAACTTTTTCTTTTGCTGGGATGTTAACCCGTTAACGAGAATTCCACCCGCTAAGTAGTTTGCAATATCCGCAAACCACGGGGTTTCATCAGCAGTCGAGTTGATAGACATTAAGGTCTCCAAGGGAAAAGAATCATTGATTTCTTTGTTTGGATGATCCCCTTGGTAAGGATCCTCAAGTCTACTGAGATGATCCGCGGCTAGGTTTTCAGCTCCTTTTTTATCACGAATTTCGATTTTGAATTCTTGGAGTAGCAAAACCCAGCGAAGAAGTCTTGGTTTAGAATCTTTCTTTGTCAACAAGTACTTTAGCGCGGAATGATCGGTGTAAACGATTGTTGTGGAAAGGACAAGATAGGGGCGGAATTTTTCAAAGGCATAGACAACGGTTAAAAGCTCTTTTTCGGTTGTCGTATAATGCAATTGGGCCCCAGTCATTGTCTTGCTAGCGTAATGGATTGGTTGGAAGTGTTTATTCACTCTTTGGCCCAAAACCGCTCCAATAGCAAAGTCGCTAGCATCGCACATCAACTCGAAAGGCAACTCCCAATTAGGGGTAACCAAGACGGGTGCCTTAGTTAGCTTATCCTTAAGCGAGTTGAAGGCTTCAAGACACTCTTTGGAAAAGATAAAAGGAGTATCTTTTTCCAAGAGGTGGGTCATCGGGCGAGCGATTTGAGAAAAATCTTTGATGAATCAACGGTAAAAGCCCGCATGACCCAGAAAACTTCTCACACCCTTCATGGTTGAAGGTGGAGGCAACTTAGCGATAACATCGACTTTAGCATGGTCTACTTCAAGACCGGCTTTGGAAATCTTGTGTCCTAGCACGATGCCCTCTTTTACCATAAAATGGCATTTTTCCTAATTCAGAACAAGGCGAATGTCTTCGCACCGCCTCAGCATACGTTATAAATTGGCAAGGCAAGCAGAGAAGGAATCCCCGAAGACCGAGAAATCATCCATGAAGACTTCCATGGTTTGTTCAACCATGTCATGGAAGATAGCTAACATGCACCTTTAGAAAGTCCCGGGGGCATTACATAAGCAAAAAGGCGTTCTTTTGTAAGCAAATGTGCCATAGGGACAAGTGAATGTTGTCTTTTCTTGATCTTGGGGATCAATGGGTATTTGGAAATAACCCGAGAAACCATCAAGAAAGCAGTAATATTCATTACCCGCTAAACATTCAAGCATTTGGTCCATAAAAGGTAGAGGAAAGTGATCTTTTCTCGTGGCATCATTGAGCTTGCGATAATCAATACAAACTCTCCACCCAGTAACGAGACGAGTGGGAATCAACTCGTTGTGTTCATTGGGAACAACGGTTATTCCGCCCTTCTTGGGCACACAATGGACGGGACTTACCCATGGTGAATCCGAAATAGGGTAGATCAAGCCGGCATCTAGAAGTTTGATAACCTCTTGTTTGATGACGTCATGAATTTTAGGATTAACCCTTCTTTGGCTCTGGATTGCGGGTTTAAAGTCATCTTCCATGAGAATCTTGTGAGTACAAAAGTTCGGATCAATTCCGCGGATGTCAGAAATTTTCCAAGCAATTGCCTTCTTATGAGCTTTAAGCACAGCGATGAGACGAGTTTTCTCTTCTTCGTCCAAGTCCTTAGCAATGATGACGGGCGACTTCTTCTCTTCTTCCAGGAACACGTACTCGAGATGAGGCGGCAACTCCTTAAGTTCTAAATCTAGAGGATTTTCGATGGGAGGCGTTTTCAAAGTCGGAGCATCGATAGCAATAACCGTGGGAGATGGAGGAGAAGGATTGTCTTCGTTGAGAAGGTTTTCAAAGAAATGCATGTCTTCATCCCCATCGGTGGGAGAATCATCATTAGCTAAGTTCACATCTCCCATGGTGGCTTCAAGATCTTTCCAAAACAAATCACTTTCTCCACATAGAGACAATGATGAATCAATAGAGGAAACGGTCTCAACATTGGGAAGAGAAGTAGGAATACTTTTGCAAGCATCATTAAAGTGTTCTTCACAAGCCTCATCCAGAACGTCAATACAATTAACACTCTCGTATGAATAAGGTTGTTTAGACAACTTTCCCATGTTGAAGACGATTTTATCGTCACCCACTCTCATGATAAGCTCACCGGCTTCAACATCGATGAGAGTGCGACCGGTCCTCAGGAATGGACGACCAACGATCAAGGGAACACGAGGGTCCATCTCGTAGTCGACGACGACGAAATCGGCAGGAAACGTGAATTTGTCGACTCCTACAAAGACGTCTTCGGCTATCCCCACTGGATAAGCAACCGTACGGTTAGCTAATTCCAGAGTCATTTTGGTGGGGACTAGCTCGGGGAGAGATAATTGCTTACAAACGCTTAGAGGCATTAGATTAATACTGGCACCTAGATCGGCTAGGGCCATGCAATTCTCTACTCCCGGGAAATTGCAAGGGATTAAGAAACGACCCGGATCACCAAGCTTGGTTGGCAATTTCCTTAAGAGCACTGCAGAGCAATTCTCATTAAGTTGGGTGTTGGCGATATCAAGAAGTTTTTCCTTGTCGCTGAGAAGATCTTTAAACATTTTAGCGTATTTAGGCATGTGAGCGAGAGCCTCAGTGAAGGAGATATTGAAATTCAATTGTTTGAACATTTTAAGAAAGTTCAAAACCTGAATATCGTCCTTGCTTTTGAGCTTCTCTTTCCTCAACCTAGATGGATAAGGTATATTGGAAGAAGAGGAAGGCTTTGGGAGAATAGGATCACTCACATCCTTGGGTGGAGGAGGGGTAGAAGTAAGAGGGGGAGAAATTGGGAAGGAGAAGGATGAGGAATAGGAGCAGGTGACTCGTTCTCCTTAGTCACAATCACCGGTAGAGGTATAGGAAGCTCGGGTTCCTTGGTACCTTTGCCACTGCGAGTGGTGATTGCTTTCATCTCCCCTCTTGGATTCGTAACGGTGTTACTCGGAAGAGTACCCGAAGAAGAGGGTTGATTACTTTGGAAGAAACTAGCCATCATGTTCTTCAAGTCATTCGTTTGACTATCCAACGTGTTTCTCATGTCAGCTCTCAGATCGTTCCCTTGTTTCACCAGATCTGCTTTCAAGTTGAGCACTTCACGCTAAAGATTTCCCACGATCACATCGTTAGTCCTCATGTAGGTTTCCACTTCTTGGTGTAAAGCGGTGGGTTGGTTGGGAGGAGTATTGTATGCGGGTGGTTAATAAGCAGGTTGCTGGTAAACTTGTTTATTTCTTTGAGGTGGTTGTTGTTGTTTGTGAGGAGGTATGTATGGTGTACGAGGTGGTTGTTGTTGTTGAGGAGGACGACTGAAGTTTTGTTGTTGGTTTGGGTTGTTTGGAGGAAAACTAGGTGGTGAGAGATAGTTGTTAGAGAGGTAGCTAAGCAAGTTGCGGTCACCTTGAGGTCGAGCTTGATAAGCGGTTTGAGGATAGGTGCCATATGCTGCATTCACATTTTCAGAAGGGTAGTCTTGGGTGGCGGTACAAGTGGTGTAAGAGTGAGGACCCCCGCATATCTCGCATGGTTGACTGACAACATTGACTTGAGCGTCTTTAGCGTTTCTAGCGTTGATGTTGTTGGTGTTGCTGGCGGTTTGGGTAGCAAGCGATTCAAGAAGCACAATGATTTTGTCAAGTCGCTTGTCGGTGTCACTAGTACTAGCACTGGCGACATTGGTCCGAACACTCTTGGTTTGCACACGAGACTTATTCTCAATGATATCCCAAGCAGCATTGGAAGTCTTAGCCAAAAGATTACCCCCCGAGGCACTGTTTAGTGAATCTTGGTCATTCATGCTTAAACCATTATAAAAAGTATTAATTTGATGTACTTTGGTAAAACCATGTTGTGGGCATTTTCTCAAAAGGTCTTTGAAACGGTCCCAAGATTCACTGAACGACTCATCGTACTTTTGTTCAAAATTTATGATTTCATTCCGCAAAGCGGTAGTACGAGAGGGTGGGAAAAAGTAATTGATAAACTTGGTCTCCAAATCCGTCCACGAAAGAATACTCTGTGGCGGTTCCTTAGCAAGCCAATGCCGGGCTTGTCCCTCTAAAGAAAAGGGAAAAAGTTGTAACCGGATTACCTCTTGTGGAACACCATTGAATTTGACCGTATTGGTGAGTTGCAAGAATCTCTTGATGTGGTCATGTGGATCATCAATGGTACGCCCCAAGAATGGTTGAGCAGAGACCATCTGGATAAAGCCGGATTTGAGCTCAAAATTGTTGGCTGCAATCGCTGGTATAACAATTGGATCAGTGTTGCCATCTACATGAGCTTGCAGAAGTTCAATCATCGGGCGATTATCCGGTAGAGGCTCATTGTTGTTGTTATTATTCATGTTGTTGAACGGTGGATTGTTATTGTTATTATTGTTTTGAGGTGGTATGTTGTTGTTGTTTTGTACACCGGCCATGTCTAAGTCTTCGAGAGGCTCGGACTCTTGATAAGACGTTGATCGTGTACGCATGCACCTGCAAAAAGAACTAACAAGGCAAAAACAAAGCAAAAATATTTTTGGTTTTTTATGTTTTTTTTTAATTTTTAGGTTTTTTGAAAATTTAATATTTTTTAGGGTTTTTGAAATTTTTTATGAAAAATTAACGTTCACGGTGAACGGATCCCAAAATCCAAGTTCTCACAAAAAACTGTTGATCTTAACGAGAAGAGCCGGCAGCGGCGCCATTTTAATGTATCTATTTTGTATGGGTTCAATTTTGTTCTCGCTATCCTCTCGAATTGATCTCGGCTCTAAGTGGAATGATTTGTTCTTGGTTAATAAAAAGATGTTGGTTTGTTTATCTATTTAAACTAATAACAATTAATTAAGTGTCGAAGAGTAAACTTAAAGCTTTAAAAGATTAAAGTAAAGAAACGAGTTTAAAAATAAATGTTTGAAAACTTTAAACTTATACTAGAAAGATAAATGAACATTCAATAAAAACTAACTCTTGGAAAACTTTGTGAAAAATAAGAACTTAGTTGGAAAAGACTAAAAGAAAGTAAGATCGGAACAAAACACCTCAAATCGGAATAGTGGAAAATGCACCAATCGGCATAACACAAAATAATGCTAATCGGAATATTCAAAAAGCAGGTGATCGGAATGTATTCTGATCTTATGATCGGAATGTGTTGCAAAATGGACCAATCGGAATATCTGGTAAACTTGCTACAATCGGAATATACAAACAAGCCCAATCGGAATCCTGAAAACTTGCTGCAATCGGAATGTGGTGAAAGGGGCAGATCGGAAAAACCTAAAACAATGCTGATCGGAATAATCTAAACCCTTTTCCGATCATACGATCGGAATGAAGGGGTGTGCTCGGTCGGAATGACAGGTCGGAAAAGGGCTTTGCCCTTTCCGAAAATGGTGCAAATTCGAAAGAAAAGCAAAGGAAATAAGCTTATGGAATAAGCTAACTCCCAAAACTAGCTCGAATCCAACAATAAGCTGATCAAATAAGCACTAAGAACAACTTTTCTAAACTCAAAATAAACAACTTATTAATCGAATTAATTAAAAGATGAACTTTTCATAAAAACTTTAAAAAGTAAATAAGCTAAATCAACAAATAAGCCAATAAGCACAAGGATCTCAAAGCTTATTTGTGTAGAAACTTAAGAAACATAAAAAGATTAACTTTTTGAGCACAAAATCATTGATGAACAACACGGATCATACGAGATTTGTACCAAAATCAACCAAAATCAAAGAAAGGAAGAATGAGATTAAAGATTAAAAGATAAAACTTGAACTTGATTAATGAAAAATAATACAAAGTTTTGATCTTGAAAGAGAAAAAGATGAAATCTAGTGAGAGAAAGTTTAGAACTTTCTCTCTCTAAAACTAAAAACTACCTAAAAAATAAGTGTAAAAACTAAGTGTAAACTTTTGTGAAGTAAAGTCCTATTTATAGGCAAGTCTTGTGGTGGTGGGCTTGTGATTGGGCTTTGGTTTGGGCTTCTTTTTCTTCCTTCTTCTTTAGTCTTCACGCTTCTTTAAATAAACGTTTCCGACTTGGATTTGAGAAGTGTCGGTGAATAATTCCAACTCGTCTTATAATCTTTTGTTTAATAGACTCGAGTTCTTTGACATATATGAATCTTCCATCGTTGGCTCTATTCTTCGATAAATCTTCAAATAGGCACAATGACTTCAAATCTTTTGCATCTCTTGGACAATAGACTTCGTCTTGAGTCTTTTTCTTCGATAAAACCCGTGTATTCCCATGTTTTCTTCATTATTCATCCGGTTGACTCTGAAAACACAATAAACACAAAAACCACGCATAATTCCAAACAAATGATATTAAATATGTGTTTTGGTCTTGTTTTAGCCAGAATTAAGTGGTAAAAGGATGGGTGTTTTCACACCTATCATGAGCGAACACTTAAAGGACCAGAAATGATAGAGTTGACTAATGAGAAGGTCGCAGTAGCTAAGCAGAAACTGCAAGAAGCACGGTCACGTCAGAAGAGTTACGCAGACAAGCATCGTAGGGACTTACATTTTAACGTAGGAGATCACGTTTTCCTTAAGGTTTCGCCGGCACGTGGTGTTAGACGTTTTGGAATCGAAGGGAAGCTCAGTCCTCGATTCATCAGACCGTTTGATGTCATTGAACGAGTCGGTGAAGTATCTTACCATTTAGCGTTACCTCCGCAGCTTTCTCATGTTCACGATGTTTTCCATGTGTCCTTACTCAGAGGGTACAAGTATCATCCCCTTCACATGGTTTAGTATCCACTGGAACAGATTCGTGAAGATCTCACTTTCATAGAAGAACCGGAACGAGTTCTTGATAGACAAGAACGAGTCATGAGAAGGAAGATGATTCTATTCGTCAAAATCCTTTGGAGGGATCATGCCGAGCGGGAAGCCACTTGGGAAACAGAGGAGTCTATCCGGGCTTCTTACCCTCATTTCATATTTTGAATTCGGGTATGTTCTTCTTTTCCAGTTTACTATATCTATAATTCGGGGAAGAATTATTCTTTTTAGGGGGGAAGAGTTGTAAAACCCGCATGCTTTTACCATGAATAGTACCCTTATGATCGTACGTACATGATTAGAACCTTCCTTTTATAGCACGTTTACGATTCATGAACAAGATTTACAAGTATTACGTACGTGATATATCACGATAAGTATTTTATACGTATTAAGACACGATAGTTATTTCAATAATAATTATAATCACGAACATACGAACATGAAATCATGAATGTAAATTATCACGAGCTTAGTATTACGTATTTATGTGTATTTATTACGATCATGAATAAATATAATAAGACACGGACGATAACTATTTAAATCATGTAAACACGAACACGAGAACACACTTAATATTAGACACGAGAAAACTATGGGTTACCCTTGTGGGCCTCATCCTACCCGCGGCTAGACACAAGACAAAGGGCCAAGCCCATGCAATTTTTACTAAACAAGATATAAAGGGAAAACTTATTTTCATAATTACAGAAATTAGAAAATAAACAAAACCCTAATCTCTTTTTGCTCTCTCTCTTGGCTGCCGGGTATAGAACACCAAAAGGGGGTGTTGGTTATTTTTGGTGATTGATTTCTTGCAAGGTTGTTAATGTTATCGTTCTC
Organism: Glebionis coronaria; assembly: GCA_025667525.1. Classification (NCBI taxonomy): domain Eukaryota; kingdom Viridiplantae; phylum Streptophyta; class Magnoliopsida; order Asterales; family Asteraceae; genus Glebionis; species Glebionis coronaria. The sequence goes on from CM046874.1 coordinate 247,833,212, forward strand.
CTTTGTTTACACGTAATCGGTAAATCCTTAAACCCCTTTTCTTTATGTTTTTATTTAATCAAGAACACGTGAAATCATGGTTTAATTAAAACAAGTAAATACATGTTAATAAATCATGGGGGTAAAATTAATTAGGGTTTAAGGGGTGTTTGTTTTTGGGCGACGCATGGAACCGAGACCAAGGGGATCTTGGCTTGTTGTGTTTCACACCAACCGAGACCTCAAGGTCTCGGTGTGGGTTGTGTGTCTTGACCACAGGAACAAAGGGAACCCCGACCACGGTCGGGGTGTGTTTTTGGCTTGGTGGGTCTCGGCTAAGAACATGGAACCACCACCGGCTTAAGCCGGTGGCTAAATAAGGAAAGTGGGGGGAACCTTAGGCCGCGACAACAGGGGTAACATACCGGCTAGCCGGTGGGAACTTTTGCTAGCCGGCGGCTAGCCAAGACCAAGGGTGCGTTTGGTTGGCCGGTTCATGGGTTAAACCGGTCCGGTTCACGACATGTTTATATTAAAACACGGGTTTGGTTCATGGGTTATTTTGCAAGTTAATTATTTTACAAGGTTAATTATTTTAACAAGATATAAATTAAATTAATTAAAACATGTACACGATTAATTTAATTTATGCATGACTTAGGTTATTAATACTATTATTAATACATGAATTTTAACCTAAGTAATTACCATTTTATTTAGACTATATAATTAATTAATTATTAAAATCATGACTTATAATTAATTGATTTACATGACCTAGGTTATATTATTAATAGATAATAATACATGTTTTAACCTAAGTATTTTTACCTTTATTTAATTAAATCATGTTATATTTAATTAAATACTTTAACCTATAGTTTATCTAAATTACATGAAATAATTAATAAACTATACTATTTAATTACATGACTTAGAATATTAATCAGTAAACACTTAAGCTTATATTATTAGCTTATTAATCCAATTTATTTCTACTTATGAAAACTTTCTATTTTTAGAAACTTATTTAATTAAGGTAGCTAATATATTTATGGAAACTTTCTATTTTTAGAAACTTATATATTTTAAGCAATAAATCTATTTTTGGAAACTTTCTATTTTTGGAAACTTTCTTTTTTTTGGAAACTTTCTATTTTTGGAAACTTTCTATTTTAGGAAACCTGCAATTTTTAGAAAGTTACTTATTATTACACAACAAGTATAATAATACAAGAAATACAAGAAATACTTGAACAGAATAGACAGAATACATGATAAACGCAGTATAAAGCTTAAATCAGTAAAACATGACATGAGCATATAAACAAGTTAAGACATGATATAAAACCAGTTACGTACTCAGTAATCAGATACTTATACACGTATGTATTTATGTAGCATTAGTGATACCGAAGTAGGACTCTCTTCCGTTCGTCTTCTTCGTTCACTGGACACAAGGTACAGATTCTCCGTCCTTTCAGTATAGACATTCTTCCTTATTAGGATTTCCCCGTATGCAACCAATTTTTTTCCCCAGTATATATTTTATATGTTTTTTAATTGCTTATGTTTAATTAGATACCTAAATACATATACATGTATGACCAGTTTCACCTAGTTATGGAGGTACCATAACCATAACACTAGAGGCACCAGTGTTATGACTCCACCACGACAAAGTGATAGCTCGTGGCGTCCCTTCAGCTTTTGGCCATATTATTATTACTATCAGGTGGGGCGTATGGGTGCATCCTAGTTTACATGTTTTCAGCAGATTATTCAGGTGAATGTGGTGTGTGCCTTGCATCCTTCACAAGGAGTTGATCCCTCTGACCCAAACCAGTATATTAAATTAGAGGCAACCCCTCTATTTTGCATGACGAGGTCACCCCTCCAAGTATTCATGCACGTTGATAATTCATGACCTATATTGTCTAATGGTAAACATGTTAAGCAGTTTTTATAATATAAACATAAGGCTTTTCAAACTATAAAACCAGTTTTAATAAGACATGCCGGGTTATTCAGGACTTAGTCTTTTCCACTGCTTCATGCTTATATGCTCATATTATTCATGCTTTATTTGTATGTCCGTGCACTGAGCGTTATGCTCGGCCGTTTTCCTTTCATGTTCCCAAAACGGCTGGTACTCAAGGACGCTCGTAGACTTTAAGCGTACGTGCATATGGATTGGAAGCTTCCTAGCCTTATTTACTTTATGTATTTCTTTATACTTTGATACTCATTTCCATGGAAATTGTTTAGTCCTTTTCATTTAGAGTACTTATGTTTGTGTGTGATGAGTTCTACTTTTGGGGTACCGATGTTTGATTCCGGTATTTCCTTTATGGTCATGTGATGTTAAATACATTATCCTTGTATGCTTTGATGACACGCCATAATCACGCGTGACATTCCATTTATCAAAATGGGGTGTTACAGTAACCCTAATTCGATTAATTATAATTGTGTTTATTATGATCTTGTTAAATCGCTTCCGCTATATGCGTGCTTTGATCTCGTTTATGATTTGTGTAATTGTTATGAACTATATAAACCTTTAGTGGTATCAAAGAGCCGTTTTAACATGTTATAATTATCGAAAATCTAAAGTTTTTTAACTAATAATTGTTTTGAGTTAAAACTACATGTGTTTTTTAACTAATAATTGTTTTGAGTTAAAACTACAAGTTTTTTTTAAGAAAAACAAATATGGACTAAATCCTATTAAAATTAAGATTTGTTTGAGATCTAAATTACATAGAATTACGTTGGTTGGTGAATTGCTATAGTAATATAACGGTCTACTCCTTTTGACAAACTATAAAGTGGGTATAACGCACCGCTGGTCAAATACCCGGTTAAGGAAGGAGGTGTTAAGCCATTAGTCGCTGACCAAATTTCCCGGCTCGCCTGTGCGTCAAATTGAAATTACCTATGATTATTATTTGAATTATACCTTAAGGTTGATTTACCGTTAATTCACATCCTAAATCACAATGAATAAGGTTATTGCTTTGTGCTTTAGCCATAAGTACGTTGTGAATAGTTGTGGGTAAATTCTTTGATTGGTTAAACCAATAACTCAACATAATTTATGTAGAAATTTAGTCTCGTGAAAAGTTTACTAAATGCTTTATTAAACTTATTCTATGGAGTTGTGTGCATGCTTCTACATACATTGATTTGACATCAAATTTAGACCATTAAAATTTAAGTCGAATGCTATCTAATTGACGAACACTTGAAGTTACTACGTCATCAAATGAGATTTTTGGACGATGTTGTAATAGAGAGAAAACTTTGATAGAATGAGAATTCGTATGATGGTTTTACGTTATTCAGATTAGACGACTTAATTAAGTGTTAGCCTCAAAATATTGAGTCAAACAAGAATGCTCGATCATAGTTTATTATTGTAACATTTATTAGAACGTTGTAATAGTTAGTTAAATAGTCGTGGTTCACGGGCTTGGATTTAAGCTACTTAAAGCCCAAAAGACAAGCCCGGTCCAAACAATATAGCCCATTATGGTTACATGTAAGCCCGACTATATAAGGCCCTTCCTAGCATGTTAGGAAGGGTGGATGATCATTTGTAACTCTATTTTTCTTCTAATCTAATCTTCACCAAGTTAATCATCTCTCTCTCTCTCTACTTTCTCTCACTCTTTCTCTCTCTAAAATTCATATCTTTTCCATCTTATTTCTTTAATCTATCATCATATTATTAGGGACAACAATTGGTATCAATCACCATGGGGTAGATTTGTCGTTTGTGGTTATCATTTTTGATTTTGTGTGATTTTCATCTTAAAAATCATCTCGTATCAAAAAGTTTTGTGTTTTCAAGATCAAAATTTATATACAAATTACCTACAAAGTTGTGGTAGGAATTTGTGTTTGTCATTCTCTTGATTTTCATGAAAAAGTTGGTAATTTTGGCTTGATTATTGGGTAAATTTATCGAAATTTTTTGATATCCGGATTTTGAGGGTTTCAATATTCGGAATAAGAGGGTTTCATTATTCCGGATACGCAGCGAAAGAGTGATTCCGGATAAGAAGGTGTTGGTGTTATTCCGGATAAGACATAGATTTGTGTATTCCGGATAAGTAGTATCACACGTTTTAAGGATAAGGCCATTTTACACTATTCCGGATAGTAGTGCATTGGATTTCGGATAAGAAGCTTTTGTAATATTCCGGATAAGGAGTTTAAAGTATACATTCGGGATAAGGGTTCTTAGACGTATTCCGGATAACCATCAGAATTTACATTCCGGATAAGAGTTCTCACACGGATTCCGGATAAGCATTAGGAAAGTACTCCGGATAAGCAAAAGTTCACATATTCCGGATAACCTCTTTTTCATAGGATTCCGGATAGTAGCTAAACTTGGATTCCGGATAGTGGCTAAAACTTGGACTCCGGATTGTTGGCAAAACACGAATTCTGGATAAGAAGAAGAAAAACTGATTCCGGATAAGAAAGTTTTTTGAAGATTCTGGATAAGAACAATTTTGATATTCCGGATAGTATCAAGAATTTCAGATTCCGGATAAGTGGTGGGAAGGCATATTCCGGATTAGAAAGAAAAGTCACATTCTGGATAAACCCAACTTTTGGATTCCGGATAAGGGTGCTTGGTATAAAAAATTTCAAAAAATGTGGTGTGATTTTTCGCTTAAGAATTTTTGGTTTCTTTCGAAGACATTGTTTGGGGTTTTCACAACAATTCTTGAAGTCTCAACCACAATATATTCACAACAACATCTACTTACGATCCTTTTAACTTTAACAACTTCACGGTTTTTGACATGGATTCTACTCAAGAGTATCGTGTCACAAACAACAACATCATGGTCGTGGGTAATAAAGAGAGACCACCAATGCTTGTGTCTGGTCGGTTTACTCAATGGCAATCACGTTTCATATGATACCTTGATACAAGACCTAATGGTGATCCCTTGAGGAAATGTATTACTCATGGCCCATATGTATTCAAGAAGATATCAATTCCTCCAAGACCAGCCACTGATACTATTGATGCAGTACCCCACAGTGAACGTGATGAAACAAGATCCGATCTTACACCTGAAAATTGTGCTTGGCATGATGCGGAGAAGGAAGCCATCTATATGGTTTTAAGTGGGATTGGAGATGATATTTACTCCACGGTTGATGCATGCCCTACAACACATGAAATGTGGACTGCTATTGAACGCTTGCAACAAGGAGAATCACTCAACAAAAAGATGTCAAAATAAACTTGTTTTGGAACTTTGGCAAGTTTACTTCAAAGGATGGAGGATCAATTGATTCATACTACTCCAGGTTCTATAAAATGATGAATGACACGACAAGAAATAATCTGCAAGTCTCCACCATGAAAGTCAATGTTCAATTTCTTCAACAACTTCAACCCGAGTGGACACGGTACGTCACTTTAGTGAAACAACAAGAAAAGTTAGACGAGGTCGCATATCATCGACTCTTTGATATCTTGAAGCAATTTCAGAATGAAGCAAATGAGATTCGAGCTAAACGTGTTTCCAAGACGGCTAACCCACTTGCTTTAGTGACTACCACTCAACATGTTCAAGATCATCACTCTCGTGCTCCTAAGCCATACTCCACTACATCATCCTCACCACGATATTCCATATCATCTAAGTCTTCATTATCCACAAGATCATGAGGTAAAGTGCCAAGAGCACCATCACCACCATCTGAGTCATCATCTGAAGAAGATAGTGATGAAGACCAAGCTCAAAAGAATCGAGAGATGAAACAACAAATTACTTTCATAATGAAGACTTAAAAGAAAATCTACAAACCCACCAACAACAATCTTCGAACATCATCTAACACAAAGAACCAATATGTTGAGAGTCCTCCAAGGTATGACACACGTCGACGTGGTGAAAGTCCTTCTAGGTATGATCGACATAATCCAACGCATGTTGAGGGTTCTGCAAGGTATGATCGACAAACTGCCAAGTATGATACTCAGAGGATTGTTGCTGCTACTGGGAATAGGGAAACTGTTGGAAGTCAATTGGTTCAGCAGAGTGGGATTCAATGTTTTAATTGCCAAGGTTATGGGCATATGGGAAAGGAATGCAGGAAGCCGAAAAGGGTTAGAGACTTCAGCTATCACAAGGAAAAGATGTTGTTATGCAAGAAGATGGAAGCAGGGGTTAAATTGTTAGCTGAGGAAGGAGCAATGCTTGATGACACTGATGATGAAGATTCTGATCAAGAACTCGATGCACATTACTCGTACATGGAAAAGGTTGAAGAAGTTCTCAAAGTCACTGAAGATGATAATTTCCCTATCTTTGACACTGAGCCAATCGATAAGGTACACACTACTGATGAATATAATGTGTTTGGTGATATTCAGGAGCATAGTGATCTACCCAATGTCATTAATGACACATATATGATTAATGACACATGTATGATGGAAACGGTTGATAGTAATACCACACCTAATTCATCAGACATGTGCAATAATGAGTCTGAGGATGATCAACATGCAAATGAGTATGATGAAGAGGAACGTATTGCACTTGCTAATTTAATTGCCACTTTACAAAAAGATGTCACTGAAAATAAAAAGAGTCAAAAGCAATTAAAGAAGGCAAACACTACGCTCACTCAAAATTTTGAAGAATGCAAAGATGCTCTTATCAAATCGAGTGAGATGACTGAAAGCTATAGAGATGAGTTCCTTCAGAAAACCAAAGAGCTTGAGGGGTACACGGGTAGTGCGTTAAAAAGTCAAAAGGACGATTTTGAAAACAAATATAATACAACTCTTGAGTTATTAGCCAAAGAGAAGCGTCAATATAATGTTTTCTTAATAGATGAACGTCAAAAAACGTACCTTGCCAATACCAAAGTTAATGAACTTGAACAAAAGATCTCTATGACCACTACCGATTCTGCTAAAATTCTTGATGTTAAGAAACAAGAGGTAGATGCGTTAAAACAAGACTTCAAAAGTAGATATGATAAAGAAATTGAAAAAGTAACGAAACTAGAATAACCAGTCGAATTTTTGAAGAAAGTTGTTTATAAAACTCATGATTCTATTCAAACCGTAAGAATGATAGCACCTTCGTCGATGTTTAAGGGTCAAGCTAGCTTTGCAAGTCCTGAGTACCTTGCCAAAGCTCAAGCTGCGAACCCGCGTCTTTATCTTGATGAGACTGAAAGGACCGATCTTGATTGCATGCCTGTAAGTGCCGATAGTGAAGAGACTGCCCTTTGCGATGATGATAGTCGACCACTTGTCAATAAGGAGTTTGTGACACCATTTAATTATGCTTACTAGAATAGTCTTTATGGTCTGTTCAATAAACAAACTCAGAAAACTCGTGAGGAAGTATTTTTAGAATGCAAACAAAAGAGAATTCAATGGAAGAAAGTGTTTGCCCCTAAGAAATATAATGTTTACAAATACATGAACTACCTTCCTCTAGATGAGTCCAAAAGCAAGAGTAGGAAAACATTAGGTATTCTTAAACACCACATAGATAATGTTAAATCTATTGTTGAAAGAGATTGGGCAAAACGTGAAAATGATGAGTGGAAACGCCCAATTCCTCAAGATATTAACTTGCTTGTGAAAGAACTATTAATCCCAAATTCGACATTAATTAAAGAAACTGTTCTTTAGTTTGAGGAGTTCATTCAGACTGAAATGTTCGATGATTTAAAATATGTTGAATCTATTGAGAAAAACATTGATGATCTTCAAATGGAAAAGTCTGATTTTTCAGATGAATATGATTTACTCTTGCAAGAATGCGTTTCTAAAGATGTTATGTGTGCTTATTTTACATCTTGTGCTGATATTGATGAATATTCTGATGTTGCATGCATATATCTTGATAAGATGAAAGAATGTGAGCGTCTTGAAATTGAGCTTTCCAAACGTAAAGAAAATGTTGATAAAAAGGCTTTTGAGTTACTTCAACACAAAACTGATTTCCTTAAAAAACATTGTCATTCTCTTGAACTTGATTTGCAAAAAGACGTTGGTAGTTTTCCACGTGATAATAACTTACAAGAAAAACATTCCAAAACGTTTCGAGAAATGAATGAGCAGAATTTGGAAATTAAAGGGTTGAAAGCTCAGTTACAAGACAGGGAAAGAGCGATAACAGAGTTGCAGAAACTCGTTGCTAAAATGGGTGGGAAAGTTGTGGAACCTAGCATTAACAAACCTGTTGTTAGACAACCCAATGCCTCTAAAGTGAATAGATCCTCTATTTTAGGAAAACCATCTGCTTTATCAAATTCCTCGTTTGCAAAACCTGTGTTTGCCCCCAAGATGGATGGAAAGGAAAGGTTACCACATAATCAACCCATAAGGAATGTCATAGCACCAAGCGTTAAGCATAATAATGTTATTAAACCAGGGATGTATAGAATGACCACTAAGCCCACAAACAAAGTTACTCAATCGCCTCAGACTTCTAGAAACACTAATATTCGTGTGTCTTCTACTACAGGAGTAGTCTCCAATGCTAGTGTTAGCAGGCCTCAGCTTAAGAGCACTCAAGTGAATGATAAGGTCTGGAAACACAAGAATCAAGGGAAGATGAAGGAAGTAGAAGAACACCCTAGGAATTTGAATGTTTTTAAGAATAAAAAGTATGTAATCGCATATAATTACGATTTGAATGATGTGAATGATTTGAATGCTATAAATGTGAAATTTGTTTGTGTCAAATGTGGAAAGTGTGCTAATGCTAATCATTCTATGTGTGTTATGAATAAAGTCAAAGGCGTAGATACTAGAACTAAGAAGCAAGTTACGATGCCTATTAGAGCTAGTAAACCCAAACGCAAAGTGAACCATTCTGGTGCAACCCCCACGAAGAAAAGTAATGCATCAGACTCCAATACTAAGAACCCTAGATGCAGAATTAAGGAATTATATGAGTCTGCTAGCAAATTTTGGAAATGGTGGTTTTCTAATCAATGTCCTACAGGATATAAATGGATGCCTAAAGTTAGAACATAAAATGTGACAACGAGTGTTAGTATGCCTTTAAATGTTGCTAAGGACACTAATGATTCTATAATCACAACTACTGTGGTATCCAATTTAGCAAATGCTTCATCGTGTTCTGTAGGTGATACAAATAATTCTCTTCATACTGGACTCCGGATGCACGAAGCACATGCGGGGAATCTCAAGCTTCTAATTAACTTCGTGGAGAAGTTCCTGGGTAAGGTCCGATTCGGAAATGATCAATTTGCACCGATCCTAGGATATGGAGATTTGGTTCAGGGGAATATCACGATCAAAAGGGTATACTACGTCGAAGGGCTCAATCATAATCTTTTCTCGGTTGGTCAATTCTATGATGCGGATTTGGAGGTTGCTTTCAGAAAGAAGACATGTTTTGTTCGTGATTATGATGGGAATGACTTACTTACCGGTACACGGGGTACTGATCTTTATACAATTTCACTACAAGACACAACTTCATCAACTCCAATTTGCTTCATGGCTAAAGCTTCAACGACTCAGGCATGGTTATGGCATCAACGTCTTTCTCATCTCAACTTTGATACCATCAACTTGCTTTCCAAGAAAGATATTGTGAGAGGCCTTCCAAGTTTGAAATTCATCAAAGATCATCTTTGTTCTTCTTGTGAGTTTTGTAAAGCTAAACGAAGTAGTTTCAAGACAAAAACTACACCAAGCTCAAAAGGACAGTTAGATCTTCTCCATATGGATCTGTGTGGTCCCATGCGTGTTCATAGTATCAATGGAAAGAAATATATTCTGGTAATTTTTGATGATTACTCAAGGTACACATGGACTCACTTCTTGAGGTCCAAGGATGAAACACCCAAACTTCTCATCAGCTTTCTTAAAGTGATACAACGTGGTCTTCAAGCTCAAGTTAAAGTGGTTCGTACTGACAGAGGTACAAAATTTTTGAATTCAAATCTGAGAAATTATTTTGAAGCCGAAGGAATTGAACATGAAACATCTATTGCTCGAATACCCGAACAAAAAGGCGTTGTTGAAAGACGAAACCGTACTTTAGTTGAGGCTGCTCGAACATTATTATCCGCTTCAAAACTTCCACTATACTTTTGGGCCGAAGCCGTGTCAACCGCATGCTACACACAAAACCGATCCTTAATTATTCCTAGACACGAAAAGACACCATATCACATAATTCATGATCAAAAACCTTCACTCAAACACCTTCATGTTTTTGGATGTACTTGTTACATAATGCGAGATGGTGAAAATTTGGATAAGATGAAAGAGAAAGGTGATGCATGTATTCTTGTGGGATATGCAACTCAGTCTAAGGGATATAGAGTATACAACAAGAGAACAAAATTGATAGTCGAGACCATTCACATTCGATTTGATGAATTACAAGAAATGGCACTTGAACAAAATAGTTTAAGTCCCGATCCACAACGACAAACGACTTCCGTTCACAACCGCATGGAACTAGGAACTCAAGACCACAACAATGAACCGTCAAGTTCAACGCTGGTTCCAGAAAATGTTCCTAGAGCTGATATGACAGTCAACACGACAATTGAAGAGTTGGAAATGTTATATGGACCAATGTATGATGAATATTTCACGGGGGAGAAACAAGTTGTATCGAAGTCTTCCGCTGTCACTCATGATAAGAATGACGATACCGATCATCGTCAACAAAAGGATACAACTTCATCTACTTCAACACCGGTTGCTGCAGAGTTACTTCCTCAAAATATCACTTCAACAATCGATCCTACAACATCCACAACTACTGTCATTGCTCCAGAGAACAAAAATCAAGCAGGCAATGCATTATCTGACGAAGACGAATTTATCAACCCATTCGGTACACCGGTGCACGAACTAGAGAGTCTTCTACTCGCCATGTTGATCCGTCAAATATGCATACGTTCTATCAACGACATCCTTCAACACATCATTGGACCCGAGATCACCCTTTGGTTCATGTCATTGGAAACCCTTCACAGCCCTTTCGTACAAGATGACAACTTCACACCGATGGAGATGTTTGTATGTTCGTACTCGCCGTGAGTTCAGCTGAACCGAAAAACATCAAAGAAGCCATGGCTGATCACGCTTGGATTGAATCGATGACGGATGAACTTCAACAATTTGAAAGACTTAAAGTCTGGGAACTTGTTGACAGACCATACTATGTAATACCATTAAATCTTCGATGGATCTGGAAAAACAAGATGGATGAAGAGAACACGATCATCAAGAATAAATCTAGGCTAGTGGCTAAAGGGTATGGACAGAAAGAGGGTATTGATTTTGAAGAATCATTTGCACCAGTTGCTCGAATGGAAGCGATCAGGATTTTTCTTGCTTATGCTGCACATAAGGGATTCATCGTTTATCAAATGGACGTAAAGATGACATTTCTTAACGGTCCTTTGAAGGAAGAAGTCTATGTCACGCAGCCGGAAGGATTCGTCAATCCTCATTATCCTGACAAGGTGTGTCGTCTCCACAAAGCACTTTATGGACTCACGCAAGCTCCAAGGGCGTGGTACGACGAGCTCTCGAAATTTCTTGTATCCAAAGGTTTCTCAAAAGGTTCCATTGATCTAACTTTGTTCACTTATAAATATGGGGATGACATTTTGCTTGTGCAGATTTATGTTGATGATATTATTTTCAGGTCTACAAACCCAAAACTTTCAAAATGGTTTGAAAAAGTAATGCACAACAAATTTGAAATGTCTATGATGGGCGGACTAAAATTCTTTCTAGGAATTCAAGTTCACCAATCCCCAAGTGGTATCTTTATCATCCAAGCTAAGTATTGTCAAGAGATAATCAAAAAGCATGGTATGACCTCATGTGACCCAGTTAGAACACCATTATCCACAAAATCTCTAGATGCTGACTTGGAGGGATTACCCATAGATCAAACAAGATATCGTTCCATGATCGGGTCCCTCATGTACTTGACAGCAAGCAGACCTGATATTCATCATGCTACATGCTATTGTGCACGATATCAAGCATGACCCACCGAAAAGCACCTCAAGGAGGTTAAACGGATCTTTCGGTACCTTAAGAATACCATTCACATGGGACTCTAGTATCCGAGGGAAACCAGTTTCTTTCTAACGGCGTATTCAGATTCTGATCATGCAGGGTGTCTTGATACACGTAAAAGTACTTCTGGTGGTGCACAATTTCTAGGTCAAGATAAGCTTGTGGGATGGTCTTCCAAGAAGCAGGATTGCACATCATTGTCATCAGCCGAAGCGGAGTATGTGTCTCTTTCTGCGTGTTGTGCTCAAGTTCTTTGGATGAGAACACAACTCACGGATTATGGCTTCCACTTTGATAAAGTACCTATGTACTGTGACTCAAAGTCCGCCATAGCCATCTCCTGCAATCCGGTACAGCATTCCCACACGAAGCACATTGATGTCAGATATCACTTCATTAAGGAACAAGTTAAAAAGGGTATTGTTGAATTATACTTTGTTGGAACTGATTACCAATTAGCTAACTTGTTTACAAAAGCTCTTTCGAAAGAGAGGTTTGCGTATCTAGTTAGGCAAATTGGTATGAGATGTTTGACTCCAGCAGAACTGGAGATTCTGGCAAAGAAGCTTGCTTGATTCGTCTATCAAACATCTACCTGTAAATATTAATGAAAAAGAAAAATACAAAATTAAAAAATCTTTAATAATCCAAAAATATTCTTCTCGACATGTCTTTTAGTATCGATAATATGGATGTACCTAGAAATGTCGCTCAATAACGACACGGGTGTGTACATAAAGCTCGAATGAAAGTTGTAAATATTTTTCAAAACATGTCATTTCTATCTTTTCTAAAGGAAATTGTCTATTTTGGACAATATTTCCAACAACGGGTAGAGCAATCTATCTTAGGTTGAGCTTGTCACAAAACATTCAACGTTTTGAGCTCAACACAATGGCTTGTAATCACTTTCAGATTGCAACCCGGATCTATTTTCACGGGGGAGTGTACGCTTTTGTGCCCTTACCCTTAAAAAAAGAAGTTAAATCTTCTTACACTTGAGTGGATTCGTCAAGACATTCAAAGTCCATAAAATCAAGTTTATGCTTTAGAAAAACCTTTTCGCTAAAAAGAATTGATTTTTCAAAAAGCGTTGGACATAATTTTTTCAAGAATCTCTCAATGATATTCAAAATCTTTCAAAAATTGTGTGTTCAACAACTCCTATACTCAAAAGTTTAATGTGGATCATATCCTCGTAATGACAATTCCATTGGATCAATTTTTGAGGGGAGCTTTCCAAATTTCATGCTAAGTTTGACACATTTTTCTCCCGAAAAGTTTCAAGACTATTTTTTTACAATATATTTTAATCAAATTTGGTATCTCTAATATAATACGATTTTATATATTAGAGATAGGAGGAGAAAATGTGATTAAAATGTGATCTAAAGACTCAAGCACTCATGGTTACGGTCAAATACCCAACATCTTTAATTCATGACGTTATTGGTGTCAAAAGGGTGGTTAGGTTTAAGTCCTATGATCCAACCAGAACGGGAGGGATATTCCTAGGTACAATCAAATAGATTATTATTAGTCCTTAGGAAAGATGGAGTAGAATGTGAACGAAGCTGAATGCCGACTAAGTACTGATGATGGCACTGGAACAATCACAACAAGGTGCTATTAATGATGTCTTGGTAAGCATTGAAGGGGTTGAAGAATGAAAAAGAAATGTAAGGATAACGGGTGTAAAGAAAGAAGCCCTCCATACAACTTAGGCAGAAACCGGGTCAACACATCATGAAGACAACTCATCATAGACCCAGTGATGTGAAGCACAACCCTTTCCTAGCTACTCAGGCTTCTCTCAAAAGAAGTTTGTTTTATTGTCACAGATATCAACACGACTTCTATTGACTTTCTCACTCCGAGATAGTTGATATTAAATAGGTGGCATCTGCTCTAGCCTCCGACCACTAAAAGTGCACAAATCGAGTCTAGAGCCAAGAGATCAATCAAATCTCGTTAGGACACACGGATGAAGATAAAGAGAGTCTTACGCTATATCCTTGCGATATTGCTAGAACACTCAGAGTGATACTACTTAGTATTCACAATGATGAGTGGAAATCCTTCTAGTGTTAACATCAAGCAGTACTGCGGTAGGTCATATGCAAGATTCTTTATGAATTGAACATGTGTAAAACTTAAAAGCAACAGTGGTTTGATTCTGAATTGATTCAAACTCGTTTCAGGTTTGTACGCAATATCTTTATGGTCTTGCCAGAACATTCAGAGTGATATTAATATTCACAGTGACGAATGGAAATCCTTCTAGCGTCAACATCAAACAGCGCTATGGTAGGTGACTTGTGAGTTCTTATGAATCAAACTTGTGTCAACTGGAAAGCAACAATGGTAAGATTCTTAATGAATCAAACTTGTTCAGGAATTTGAATTGACGACTTTAATCAAGCGGATCTTTATCCAATTGATTCACTCTTTATGTTCGCAGTCTTGCTTTGAGACGGTCGAGTAAAGAGAACGGCTAGTACAGCCGCGAAACCCTGTCAAGGAGATTCTTAATTGAATCTACCTAATCACAGGTATGGTATTTAATATCGTATAACGATCTTCACCGACCGGAGGTAAAACGCTACCGATTTAGGACGAATGTCAAAGCCATTCAGTCCGTGTCTATGTTTTGTCTCGAGAAGGTGGCGTCACGGTGTACTCAACAAAGTCAAAGATTCAAAAAACCACATATTCAAGCCTAAAGATTTATTCAACAATTAATAGTGTGAGCATGTGGATAAAGACACAAGATCGCAAGATGGCAAAGACAAGTCAAGAATGATTTGAAGATCTCAAGATAAAAGACTAAGTCGAAAGTCAATGACAAAGGCTCAAAGATCACAGCATGAAGGAACATGACTACTGTTACACGTTCAAGACTCATTCATGACGAGATTCATAATCTCTATTGATCTCTAAATATCGAAGGGGAATGACCTCGCATTGGGGGAGATTGTTAGCCTCAAAATATTAAGTCAAACAAGAATGCTCGGTCATAGTTTATTATTATAACATTTATTAGAACATTGTGATAGTTAGTTAAATAGTCGTGGTTCACGGGCTTGGATTTAAGCTACTTAAAGCACAAAAGACAAGCCCCGTCCAAACAATATAGCCCATTATGGTTACATGTAAGCCCGACTATATAAGGCCCTTCCTAGCATGTTAGGAAGGGTGGATGATCATTTGTAACTCTAATTTTCTTCTAATCTAATCTTTACCAAGTTAATCATCTCTCTCTCTCTCTACTTTCTCTTACTACTTTCTCTCTCTAAAATTCATATCTTTTCCATCTCATTTCTTTAATCTATCATCATATTATTAGGGACAACATTAAGTTACTCAGTGCTTTTCACTTCTTATTACTCTTTTCGTTCACTTTTTCTAACATTTATAGGACCAACTAATTCATTCAGGTGAGACATCTTACGAGGTCATGATGCACCCATTCCTATGGCCATTCCTTTAATACTTCTGGGTCTCGGGAGTCTCTTTTTAGGATACTTGGCCAAAGTGTGACCTGTTAGCCCATAAGTAAGTACTGTGACGAAGCGGTTGTTGTTCACCCGACACGATTGTACGAGGTCACAATTCACCCAACACGATCATCCGGGGTGAACAAGAATTGGGGATCAGATGCGGGCGAAATTCCCGCCAATGGCTGAGATGTTCAGTCGACTCCCTCCCCCTACGAGTGAGCAAAAAAGGAAGGAGGAAAGAGGCCCTTGCGAACCGTCATAATTAGTGAACAAGTGTAAGCTTCGCTGCCCGACAGTATGGAGTACTGACCACACCGAGGGACAGGCCCTAAAGCGACACGTTCTTGTTCCTATTAACAAAACATCCCCTTTTTCATCGCTCTTTCAGAATCGGTATAGAAATGGGTGCTTTTTCTACGTTTTTTACCTTAGTTGCTGGGGGTTCGAGGAAAACCTATGTGGGGCACCTTTTGGGTGTGGGATGCTCGTTTAACCTCTGTATTAATCTCGTTCTTTATTTACATGGGTGCACTGTGTTTTCAAAAGCTTCCTATCGAACCGACTCCTATTTCAATCCGCGCTGGACCGATCGATATACCAATAATCAAGTCTTCAGTCAACTGGTGGAATACATCGCATCAACCTGGGAGCATTAGCCAATATGGTACATCAATACATTCCAATCTTGTCTAATTTTGCTAACTCCCCCTTCTCAACCTGTATCTTGTTCGTTCTGGAAACACGTCTTCTTATTCCATCTTTTCTCGAATCTCCTTTAACGGAAGAAATATAAGCTCAAGAAGTATCTAGAAACTTAAGGCAATCGGAAGGGATGAAACATGTTTACAATTCAAAACGTTTTTGGCAATGTAAATCCCTTAAATATCTAGAATTTGAAAATTGTTTGTCAATTTAATTGTTCGACAAGTCACTATGTTGAGTACATTCATTACTAGCAGATCAACTGATGTAATGAATCTATGTCAATATATGTTCTAGGATTCAAGGAAAATACTATGGTTTATATACCGGGGTAATTTTATTTTCTTGAAAGTATTTTATTATCAAAAATACTAATATTTGAACTTATTTATGTAGAAATACTCAACCCGACAATAACACTATAAGTTCTGCGTTCAAAATGTTTTTGATCGTCCCGAGCTTACTGGCCCAAACTTCAATGTTTGGTACCGCTCACTAAGAATTGTCTTGAGAGTAGCGGGTACTATTGCTATCTTGACCACTCGTTATTTGTAGGATCTTGCTGAAGGAGCTTCTGAAGCGCAAAGGCTTGAACACGCTGTTAATGTTAAGAAGCACTCGAAGGTGGCTTGCTTAATGTTAAGGAAAATGTTCCCCCCGCTTCAAAAGAAGTATGAGTTACTTTCGCCTAAGTGTATGCTCGATGAACTCAAGGCTATGTTCGAGAAGCCGCAAGCTATGGAGATCTACGACTTAGTAGATGTTTTGCATAGCTGCAAGAAAACTCTTGGAAAGTCTGTTAGTGCACATTACATAGAGATGATGGGTTATATGGAACATCTCATTGCACTAGGACAACCCTATGATCATAATATGGCTATCAACTTGATCAATAGGTCCCTTAACAAGGAATTCAATGACTTTGTTAGAAACTATAATATGCATTGCACGGGGAAGACAGTTAATGATTTGCATGCAATGCTCATTGACTACAAAAAAGGGGTTAAAGGACAAGGCATCTAACTTTACTCCTCCTGTACTAGCAATACAAAAGCGTAGAGTGAGTAAGCCAAAACGGCAAGGTAACAAGAAGAAAGGCAAAGGCAAGGGTGATAAGGGCAAGCAAGTTGCAACTTATTTGAAGCCTAAGCAGAACTTTGTCAAGAATAATCAATCTCATAAGGATGAGACTTGTCACCATTACAAGGCAAGTGGTCACTGTAAGAGGAATTGTCTTTTTTACCTCGAAGAGTTGCGAGAAATAAAGAAGTATGAGCATAGCGATGCAGCTTTAGGTACTTTATTTATGATTGAATTATTCAATTTGACATACAAATTAAATTCCTGGGTATATGATACGGGATGCGGTATTAACATTTGTAATACGCTGCAGGGATTTAATCTGGAAAGGAAGCTATCATATGGGGAACAATTTCTGCAAGTGGACAATGGCGCACAAGCAGCGGTTGAAGCTATAGGAACATTTAATTTAGTTTTACCTTCGTGTTTAGTACTGATTTTAAATGATTGTCATTATGCACCTACAATTGTTAGGGGTGTTATTTCCTTTTCTTATTTGTTGAATAATGGATTCGTTCACACTACTGATTATAATGGAATTTCTGTTTGGAAAGATGGTATTTTCTATTTTAATGTAATTTTTGTGAATGGTGTGTTTGAAATAGATATGCATGATAATGAATCTAAGTATAATAATAATTCTGTTTTTAGCATGAATAATAAGAGAAAGTTTGACAAGAACTCTTCTTATCTTTGGCATTGTAGACTTGCCCATATTGGGAAGACTCGTATACAAAATCTTCAACGTGAAGGTCTTTTGGAATATATCAATGATGAATCATTTGATAAATGTGAGTCTTTTATCTCTGGAAAGATAACAAAGAAACCTTTTAATAATAATATTGAAAGGGCTACTGATCTACTTGGTTTAATACATACTAATGTGTATGGACCACTTAGACATGTGTCAAGGAAAGGTGCTAGCTACTTCTTAACATGTACGGATGATTATAGCCGTTATGGTTATGCTTATTTACTTAAGCATAAACATGAGGTATTTGAAACATTGAAAGTGTTTAGCAGAACAAGAATTGCAACTAGGAAAGAAGATTAAAGCTCTTCGTTCTGATAGAGGTGGTGAATATTTAAGTCCAGAGTTTAAAGATTATATTAATGAGAATGGAATTGTTCAACATTTACTTCTCCCTATACCCCACAACAAAATGGTGTATCCGAAAGGAGAAATCGTACATTATTAGATATGGTGCGATATACGTTTAATCTTCCAACTTTACCATTATCCTTTTGGGATTATGCTTTAGAATCTGTTGTTCGCATTTTAAATATGGTTCCCACGAAGAAGGTGAATAAGACACCATATGAACTATGGCATGGAAATAAGCCATCTATGTCTTAAATAAAGGTCTGGGGTTGCGAGGCGTATGTGAAACATGACTCAAGTGACAAACTCCAACAACGATCTGTGAAACGTATCTTTGTAGGATATCCTAAGGAAACTATGGGTTACTACTTTTATTATCCACCTGAGAACAAAGTGATTGTTGCTAGGTATGAATACTTCCTTTAATGTGATCTTGTAAATCAAGAATTCAGTGGGAGGTATTATGATCTTGAAGAGAGTCATATAGATACATTACCTTCTGAAAATACTAGCGAAATAGTTCCTGTAGAACCAGAAAGTCTGGCGTTTCCACCGGAATTAGTTCCTCTGCGTAGATCCGAAAGGATTAAAAACGCAAATAGCAATATATGTCTTAATATAGAGGATGATGATGAAGTAGGGGATGTTGGACAACCTGATAATTATAAATCCGCCATGCTTGATCCTGAGAGGGATAAGTGGATGGTTGCTATGGATGAGGAATTGAAATCCATGAAAGTTAATGATGTTTGGATTCTTGTAGATCCACCACCAAATGCTAAAGTAGTGAGACATAAGTGGATATACAAGAAGAAAACCGACATGGACGGTAGAATACAATCCTATAAAGCTCGTTTAGTAGCTAAAGGTTTTTTCTCAAACTTTTGGCGTAGACTACGAGGAGACATTTTCTCTTGTAGCAGACATAAGAGCTATTAGGATTCTCATAGCTATAGCAGCATACTATGACTATGAGATATGGAAAAGGATGTTAAAACTGCCTTCTTGAACGGTCGCTTAGATGAAGACATCTATATGCAACAACCGGAAGGGTATGTTGATCCTAAGAATCCAAAACACGTGTGCAAACTTCAAAGATCTATTTATGGTTTGAAGCAAGCATCACGTCAATGGAATAAATGATTTGATGAAGAAATAAAAAAATTTGGATTTATTCAAAATCGTGATGAGCCATGTGTATATCGCAAAGCTAGTGGGAGTGATGTGGTATTTCTAGTCCTATATGTTTATGACATATTAATTATGGGAAGTAACATTCCAAGACTTAAAGTTGTTAAGTATTATCTTGGTAAATGTTTTTTTATGAAGGATTTAGGAGAAGTTGCATACATTCTGGGAATTAAGATCTATCGAGATAGGAAAAGACGGTTAATTGGTCTAAGTCAAGATGTTTATATAGATAAGATATTGAAGAAGTATAATATGCATAATTCCAAGAAAGGTTTTCAACCTATGGAAATTAAGCATAATCTGAGTCATGAGATGGATGCATCAACTCCTGAAGAGGAGGCATACATGCAGAAGGTGCCTTACGCTTCAGCCGTAGGATCTATTATGTATGTTGTAAGATGCATAAGGCCTGATGTGGCGTTTGCTCAGAACTTGGTCAGTCGATACCAACAGATTCTAGGGAAGCTCCACTGGACTGCTGTTAAACATATTCTAAAGTATTTGAGGAGTACTAAAGATATGTTTTTGGTATTTGGAGGGATACCAGACACAAAACTGAATGTGACAGGTTTCTATGATGCGTCCTGGCAATGTGATAAAGATGATACGAATTCTCAGACGGGTTACGTGTTTGTTATCAATGAAGGAGCAGTTGACAGGAAGAGCAAGAAACAGACAACGATTGCAATGCATACTACTCCATCCGAGTACATGGCTGCTTCAGAAGCTGCAATGGAAGTTGTTTGGATTAGGAAGTTTATTGGAGATCTTGGAGTGATGCCTCCAATTAAAGAACCTATTGATATATATTGCGACAATTTTACTACAATTATATTCACCAATGATTCTGGAGTCATGAAAGGCGCCAGACACTTTAAGCGTAGACATCACTACATCCGGTAACAAGTAGAAGCTCGTGAAATCAAATTAATAAAAGTTCACGCAGATGATACGTAGCTGATCCTTTTACTAAGGCTTTGCCTAGACCACGGGTAGTTAAGCATGCTAAGGCTATTGGGCTGCAACTAGCTAGCGAACTCATGCAATAAATCTGTGATTAGTATTTGGATAAGGATGTTAAGACAATATTATTTAATAAAATAAAGATTGGGTTTCGTTTATTCTTATTACTTAATTTTGTATCGTATTTTACATGTTTTTAATCCAAGAATAAATTGTTATGCTAAATGTCCATTGTCGATTAATGATATGAGAATATTATTAAATTAAGACAAATCAAAATTGCGATAGAGTATACTTGAAAGTATGTTGATCGATTTTGGATAATATTCGATGAATTGAATATTGGACTTATCCCAACTATATGATTTTACTTTGTGGATATTTGTCATCAAGTAAATCATAAATAGTTACCCTTAAAACTGAGATACCATAAATCTGTTTTGAATCTAGTGCATTTTTGTGGAATAATCTAACACTTAACGTAACTGGTAGCTATAAGGATTATTTTCAAAAGTGTTGCAAAATTCATTGGTTTTGCTTGTAGTCAATATGGGATTTATTTCCTCCAATTTCGTTTTGGAGTTTTAATACAACTGGGCCCCTCGTGGGATTAGTAAGATGTTTGTGTGGCCACACCCAAATTTGTTTTGGTAATCTTGCTGAATCTGTGAACGAGAAACATAATAGTTAATGAAAGGAATGACTGAGATCCATATCCTTATTAACGTTGTATTAGAAATAAAAGGATAATAATAATGATGAATCATTAAAAGGTTTTATCCAGGAGACGTTACTTGAGTTATACTAGAGACATTGCTAGTCTAACTAGACGCTAGTCAATGTAATCACGATATTCTAAATATGTCAAAGTGGGAGCTGAAAGTTTATGGACTTATATTTAATAGTCGTGTGATAGGATCAAGCTCGAGATTACGAGATTGCAAACAATACGTAAAGAGTTAAATCATTTAATAAATATATTTATTACATTTATTAAATTAAATCGAGCTATAACTTCAACAACCATTAAATAATTAAGAGTTGAGTTTTAACGAGTGTTGTGGAATAAATAGAAAGTGGAATATATAGAAAGAAGAATGGAAGGTTTCGGAACACCCCTAAGGGGTGTTTGGGCTGTCGGTTATGGAGGGGAAAAGGGGAAGAAAAAACTTTCCTTATATTTGTTTGGGCTACAAGAATTCTAGGTCTATATAAACAACCTTCCACCCTCATAATTCAAAACACACACAATTTCTCTTTCTCTTCCTCTAGTCGATCGCAAGAAGGAACCCACAAAGGGGTTTGGTTGGTTTTCTTGTTCTATCGATTTTGCTTATAATCTAGTCTTAGCCCCTCTCTAGGGTTATTGGGTAGATTTTCCGCAAGCGTTGAAGCTCGGTTTACACGTGCTAGAATCACGGTTAGCTCGTTGTATTACGTGTGTACAAGAATGTAATATAGTCTTACTTTAGACTATATCTTGGTGGTGTATGTTATAAACTCGAATTGGTGATTCGTTCTTTGTCTTGTGGATTTGCTTTAGCGTAAAGGTATGTAACCCTATTTTGGTTAATTATAATTGTGTTAATTATGATCTTGTTAAATCGCTTCTGCTATATGTGTGCTTTGATCTCGTTTAGGGTTTTGTGTAATTGTTATGAACTATATAAACCTTCACGTAACATATTCATCGACTCAATGCTCCCTAACTTGAACCAACTAGATGATCAACTTCACAAAGAAGACTTTAATCGTTCTGCATCCGAATCTGCATATAAAGTCCTTTTGACACAATTCACGCTCTTCTTCCAATTCAACATCGCTAAGTCTGAAAATTAAGTGATCTGCCAGTCTTTCTTCGAGACACACATACCGAGGTTCAAGAATTCCGTGGTACACAGTTGAAATTAATGACATCGGTTTCGTCTTAGATTTATAAAGGATCGCGACTTCAACTAGCTTATGATGGTGGAGTGCAAGAATCTAAAATACAGATGCAAGAGGAGAATGGTCATACGGTTGAAAGTTTTGAGTTTAAAGATTTTAGTGGCATAGAGTCAAATCATGATACTAGCAGCACGTCAGGGAATATTACATACATCTCTTATGATGAAACCATACCCGTTTATGACGAAGAGCCACCAAATATGGTACAATTAAATGCTGCATACGATGTATATGCCGATGAAATACCGCATGCTGAGCATTCCAAATTTTTTTATGACACGCATGAGATGGAAACGGGTGATAACAATACCACTTCTGAATCATCCAATGTGAGTCATAAAGGGGGAGAGATTAAACAAAATGTTGTAAGTTATCATGATAAATGTCGTAAGACTGCTTCTTCTAATATCAAAGAGCTTGAAACAACGTTAGATCAACAATCAAAAGATCTTGAGGATGCCAAACTTGAATTTTCGAAGAAAATGGAAAATTTTGAAACATATTTTGAAAAACTTGAAAAATCAAACGTTGTTCTTGAACGAAAATTGGGTCAAAAAATTCTAGATTCTAAAGCTGAAAAGGGTAATTTGTTGAAACAAGTTAAGTTGCTTGAATCTAAGTTGGCATCCTAAGATAAATTACTAAAAGAGAATGAGACTTTAAAGGCTAAAGTTCAAGAAAAAGTTTCTGCAATAGCTGCTCTAAAAAATGAGTTGAGGAAAATTGAGGGAACTAGTGTGGACACTAAGTTTGAAAAACCATCAATCTTGGGGAAACCGCCTAAAAATCAGTTAGTTAGACAACCGGCTGCATTTAGATCCGAGCGACAAAAATCCTCGAGACCGTGGTTTGCCTCCCAAGTTGCTATGGTTCATCTTTCTAGACCAGTCACTCCACCACCTAGGCCCGATATGATTAAATCAGCCTTTGCAAAACCTCCAAATAAGACTGCTACTAATGATTTCTCGGTATATTTTTAAGAATATGCCACAACATAGGTCGAACAACATGCCTAATAATCACTATGTATAGGAACCTATGACAAGAACACAAGCAAGAACTAGGATTTCTAAATCTTATTCAGATCTCAAAGATGGTGTTTGTTCCAAATGCATGAAAAGTGTCTTTACGACAAATCATGCGGCTTGTGTTACTAAAATATTGAAGGTGTTAAACTCACGTGCTAAAAGAGGGAATTGATGAGATGGCATTTATACATGATCTGATCGTTCTTTTCGGGATTTAAATGCATGAAATGTCATAAAAATACCATATATATTCTTGTGTTTGTTTACTTGTGTATTTTAGGTATGGATATCGTGAAAAAGACAAAAGATCACAAGAAACAAGGAAAAACGAACACGAGAAACGAAGCCGCACAATGAACCGGGCCCTAGTTATGGATTTCTCAAAGAAAAACCTTGAAGACTTGAAGATGTACAAGAATGATCCCTTATAAATGAATAAATGACACTTAATACCCTTGTATATTCGTAATTACAAGTTTGGTCCCTTAAGTTTGTCAAAATTACAAAAAGGTCCCTCAACTTTGAAGATTTGGCAAGTTTAGTCGCTCAAGATTCAAAATTTTCAACAATGGTCCTCCAATATGTCAACCAAACATTGAAGACCTTAAAAGATGAATAATTTCCAAGATCCTTCCTTCAAATATCCAAAAATGGTAAAATAAGTCCCTAAAATACTTTGAAGAACTTTTTGGGGCAAAAGAATAAAAACTGAAACTTAATTAACAAAGGGTTTCATGTTTGGGCTGAATAAACATAGTTTACAACTTTTGCCAAAGGACAAGGACCAAACCTGCCATTCTCAAAGTTCAAATCCTAATAACACGCGGGTAACAATTACTGTTTGGATTAAATGTGTTACTGTTCACGTTTTTACCCAGGTTTGAAAAAGATGAAAGCAAAGGGTAAAATGAAATTGGGAGTACCCACGTGTGATTCATGTAATGTCAATCATATCCCAACAACAAAAACCTCAATCCCAGTACCAGGAAGACCCCACAAGACCTCCCATGCTCCATTATCTAGACGACACATGGCAAGGACTAGTGACTTGGCAAGATCAACTAACCAAAGGCATTCCTTGGTCCCCAAGAACAAAAGGGACGTCCATGATCTCTCCAAATAGGCTGTCAACAACCAAATACGATTCTGGAAGCTTCAAAGGGCAACAGTGGAATTTCATAGCTTAGGGTTTTGCAGTTTTCTACCTTGTAATCTCAGTCATTAACACTATAAAAGGAGACCCAACTTGTGGTGATCCCTTTGTTCCATATTTTCTCTTAGTGCTTTGTAATTCCTTTTTAAAAGTTTAATAAAAGTTGGTATATTTTCTGAAAATTATAATTCCTTTTTGTTATTTAAAAGTTGGTGTTAGGCTAAGAGAATCTGAGTTCCATTCTATACTTTTGAAAGCTTGATCTTGTATTTTTGTGTTTGCAAAGGTTTCATGTTTGTGAGTAAAACTTTTTTAAGAAAAGTGAAAATCCGTGGTCATATTATTTGCATTGTTTAACTTTGGTAAATCTCAGCAGCTATCTTGGGAAGCTAGTGGCTTTTTAAATGGCCACTTAAGCTCAAAGTATAGGGGGTGTGGAATGTGCATCCTCTAGGTAAGTTCTTTTGAATCCCTTTTAATAGATTATAAGTTTTGCGCTTGTGTGATTAATATGGTTTGAATTGCTTGTGCTTACTTGTTATCAGTTGTTTATGTGGTTTGAGACCTATTTGTGTTGATTGTTCACTAGTTTGTGGGGTTTTATGAATACTTGTATGCATAATCTTGTTATTCAACTATTAAGGGGTGCTTGGGAGTAGGTTTTTAGATGGGTCTTTGACCAATCTTTTGCATTAAATCAGGATAAACACACCTAAATAATGGTAATAGGGTAATACCTGTCATTTCTTTTTAGTTGGTTAGCTTAAAACAAAGTATGCATAAGTATTATTTGGTAAAAAGTTAGTCAGATAATCAGTATGCTTAAAACTAGCTTGATTTAGCATTTCTTGGGTTCAAATCTTGGATTCAGTTAGAGTTAATGATAACCTATGGTTTGGAACTGATTATTTGAAGATTGGTTGTGTATTGTGAGGAATTGGGTGGTTTGAAATTCACTAATTGGCCAACTAGATCAGCAAAACCTCATCACACCCACCTATTCATATCAGTAACTGGTTTTTGCCCTTTTTTGTGATTTATTTGCTTTGGACTTGTTATTTTCTCTGCTTATTGTGACTCCCTGCACTCCACTTAGTGTAGGGGTGCCCTTGTTCCCAATAATATTCAACAAGAAAGGCTTGAACTCAAGCCAAAAACAAATCTGTTTAAGCAGCAGTGGGAACTCCTTTCCCACTGCTTGTTACCACTGCTAGTGTTAAATTTGGTTCAGCTTATTATTAAGCCAATTGAGCTTATTATAACTTGCAACAACTTGGATTTGGTAATCAGTCTTCCTATTTTGACCCATTTAACTATTCTGGAGCTTTTGGGCTTTTGACTTTAGGGTTTGACTAGAAAACCAACTCTTTTGACTTTTTCATAAGTGCTTCTTGTCTTATTCTGCTTATTTGGCTTAGCTTATTGAATTTTTCTTGATTGATTTGTCTTAATTAAGTCATTTAGAGTCTTTTGCAAGTTAAATCAAGTTCTGAAGTGGTCTAAATCTCTAAGTCGACTATTTTGTCTTTTAGTAAAATCATACTTGGCTTATTTCTGGCTTATTGGTTAAGCTTTTTCAAAATTTCTTTTTACAGATCTCTTTAGTATCCCAAAAGAAGGTTGTGTGTCAAATTAGAGCTTATGGCATTAGCTTATAGCTTAATGGGCCCAAAAGCCCATTAAGAATAAGCTGTTGACTTATTAAGTTGTGATAAGCACATTTTCAGCTTTTGAGCCTTTAGAGTTTTGTGTTTATAATTAAATTTTGAGTCAGACTGGAAATTTTCAGCTTATTTGGTTGATTTTTGGCTTATTGGGCTAAAAAGCCATTAAGGTGCATTGTTTTTGTTTTTAGCCCATTTGGGGGCCCAATAGGGGTATTTTGGTAACTTCACTTTCATTTTCTATTTATTACGGTTAAAATAAACTAGTTTGCAAGTTTTTATAATTTTTTATAATTTTTGAATTTTTAATATTATTTTAATATTTAATTTTAGATTTTAATCATTTTAAATAGTTTTAATTGGTTTTAAATTTTATAAAAATAGTTTTTAGTTTAATTGAGTCATTTTAGAGTTTTACAAATTGAAAAGTCCTAATTTGGGCTTTCTATTAATTATTTTGATTTTTAGGGCTTTAATTAGCATTTAAAAATTAATATTTAATAAAAGGTTTGAAAAAACCCTTATTTCTTTTTTAGTTATTTTTGGGAATTTTTAGAATTAATTTTATTTTTTTCACTTTTTACGGTTTTTTGTTTCGTCGTCGTAGTGTAATTTTAACGTATCCGTCTTTCTAATTTCTCATCTTTTCTTTCTCTCATATTAATCCAAAATCATTACAAGTTATTCACACACAATAAACCTCCTTGGGAAACGGACTTTCACCTTTGGGTCATTAGTGCACGGTTTTCCTAAATCGTCGTACTTAATACTTACCAGATTTACGCCTTTTTCCTAAAAGGTCGTATTTTACCACAATCATTTTGGCGCCGCTGCCGAGGAGGTGTGTCGTGATTAATTTGTTGTTTTTAATATCTTACCATAAATAGTGTTTGTATTAAATAGAAATCTATTAACACGTATTATTGTTTTTTTTCGTTTTTCTTGTGAAATATTATTATTATATTGTATAAGTATCACAACAAATAAAAAATATCCCCAAAAGTGTGAAAACACAACCTTAATTGAGATTTGATCTCCTAATTATTGTATTCGAATCTCAAACAAAAAGAAAAAGGCAAAAATAGATAAATACTTTCGTGAAGCTCGATTTTGAAAAATACGAACTATAAGGTAAATAGATAGGCAACGTGCTATAAAAGGCCGTTAAAGGGAAGCTAGGTACTTAAGTGCTTCGCGCCACCTCATTCCACCCGTTCACTTGTGAGTATTTGATATTGAAGGCTAATCGAGGGTTTTGCCGCCCAAAGTATTATTATGTATCATATATATTTGCTTGGTTTCTTTGTGATTAAACCCTCTTGAACAATTTGGTTATCACCAAAGTTCTAAAGTCAATCGAAGGCGTTCACTCCACGTGTTCGTTTTCATTCCTTTGAGGCTCCTTTAATCAAGAGTTTGATTCGAGAAGAGATTTGGTAGATTGTTGTCTACAAATACACACAAAATCCAAAAAAATTAAAAACAATCAAAAACACAAAAAATTGAAAATCAACCAAACACCCAAAAGAATCTTCTTTGCTCACCTCCACGTTCTACGTCACGTTTATGCGAACTCGTAATCAAGCAAAACGAGCTCGCAAACGTCGTCAAAACCAAGGAAATCAAGATCATTTGATTGAAGAAAAAGGTCCAATTGTCGAACCCGTTGTAGAACCAATAGTCACCATGGCTAATCGTACTATGATGGAGTTGCTTCAAGCACCCACCGAGGGTTTTGGAGAAGCTATTGTGATTCCCGCCATCCTTGCGGAGAATTTCGAGATCAAGACGGGTTTAATATCGATGCTACAAGCAAACAAGTTTCACGGACATGAAAAAGACAACCCGCATTATCACATACGGAATTTCAATCGTCTCACCGCAACAAGCAAGTTTAAGGATGTTCCGCATGACGCCATTAAGATGATGTTGTTTCCATACTCGTTAGATGGACCCGCAAAAATTTGGCTCGAGAAAGAACCGCCAAATTCGATTTTGACATGGAATGATCTCGTCTCTAAGTTTGTGAACCAATTTTTTCCACCATCTAAGACAAAACATTTGAAAACTAAGATTTCAAGGTTTACACAACGTAATAATGAAAGTTTTTCAATGGCATGGGAACGATTTAAGGAAATGTTACATGAATGTCCTCACCATGATTTTTCGGAATTGCATCAAATTGATACTTTTTATAATGGGCTTAACGATCATGAACAAGATTATTTGAATGTCGCCGCGGGTGGTAATTTTTTGTGCAAAACGACCGATGGAGCTTTAAAGATTATCGAGAATAGATCTAAGCTTTATAACCCTCGTAACTCACCGAGTGTTGCCAATATGGGTTCATCGTCATCGTCTCGTAACATGAATGCCTTACATGATGAAGAAAATGAGGAAAATCGGTTTTTCGATAGATTATCGACGGTTATGACACATTGGAAAGCACAAGATGCTTTGAATTCTGCATCGGTTAAAGCGGTTGAAAAGAGTTGTGTGGTGGAGCTCATGATTTTTCCGAGTGCATTACCGCCGGTAGTAACACTTCGAGTGCTTACGTAGCAACGAGAACTTACAACCAAAACGGCCAAGGTTCCCGCCCAAATCAAGCTCCCCAAAATCAAAATGTTAACAACTATCAAAACAACAATCAAAATGGTGGTTATCAAGGCAATCAACGTAACTACAATAAAGGTAATTACCAAAGTGGGAATGGGCAAGTTCAAAATCAAAACCAAAACCATGATTTTCAAAACACTACACAAGGTTTTCAAAATACTCACACTAAAAATCTTAATGAAGAATTTTTGGATTATGCAAAAGCAAATGATGCTAAGTTTGATAACATGCAACGTGAGATGATTAGCTTAAGATCCGAGTTGAAAAACGAGCTTAAAAACGAACTTGCTAATGAATTGAAAACTCATGCTAATAAAATGGAAGGAAAGGTTCAACGTCTTCAACAAAATCAACAAAAGATGGAACAAGGTCAACATGAGATTAAGCAAGAGTTGTTAAAAGCGGATATAAGGCAATCAAAATTTGAAGATCGAATGGCTAAAATGTTTGAAGCAATCATGTGTAAACCCTCTTCCTCGGGTGGTATTCCTAGTGATACCATTGCAAACCCGAAGGGAGAAATGAAGGTTATTACTACTCGTAGTGGTAAAACTTTCAAGGAACCAATCTCTCGTCCTAGTACTTCTACGGAGAAGGAAATCAAGAAAGAGCCTGAGGGGATGGTCGAAAAGGAGCATATTACAAGCCCACGAAGTACCGCTCATACCACACCTACGGTTGAACCAATACCAATTGTGGAACCCGAGATTCCAAGGCCGATGCCTATGCCCCAACCCACACCACCCTTACCTTACCCATCGAGACGAAACAAGTAAAAATCACAAGAACATAACAATTACCAATTTGAGCTTTTTATGAAAATGTTTCGTGATATGCATTTTAATATAAGTTTTGCCGACGCTTTAATTATGATGCCTCGATTTGCCGCTAACTTCAAAAGTATTTTGAATAACAAAGAGAAATTACAACAAGTGTCTAGTTGTTCATCGGTTTTTCTTTACCGCATACCTAAAAAAGTCAGTGATCCCGGAAAATTTTTAATTCCGTGTGGTATTCAAGATATGGAGGAATGCTACGACTTGGCCGATCTTGGTGCTAGTATTAATTTGATGCCTCTTGAGATATTTAAATCGCTATCACTTCCGACTCTTACTCCATCGAAAATGTCAATCGAGATGGCCGATCATTCTACGATTCTCACATGTGGAGTAGCCGAAGACATTTTCGTAAAAGTTGGAAAGTTCTACTATCCTGTCGATTTTATCGTTGTAGACATTCCTATGTATCCTAAAGTTCCTCTCATTTTGGGTCGTTCATTTTTGGATACGTCAAGAGCGCTTATTGATGTACATGCAAGGAAAATCACTCTACGTTTCAATGAGGAAGAACTCGTCATCAATGCAACTCAAAACTCCAACTTTCTCATGTCTATTCTATTGCAACTTTGAACCATGTTGATTCAATCTATGTCATTTGCAAATAATTTTCACAAAGAGTTTTAGGATTTGTCAAAGAAAACGATTTACCATTTCCTCCGCCGCTGGAGGTTATGAATGTTAAACCAACAATCAAGGAACCACTACACCTTAAAGATCTTTCACCTCACCTCGAACATGCACTTTTGAAAAGTGTTGATAAGTTGCCGGTTCTTACGGAAGATCTTTCGGATGACGAATATGTTGACCCCGATAGGGAGGTGTTCTTTATCGATAAACATTTTGAGAACTCATCTATTCCTTTTGACGATGCTTTGTGTGGTTTTAGTGTAGGGGAAGCCCATTATGTTCCCTCACCTTTCTCCACCGAGGACGAGATATTCGATCCCGAAATTGCTTATAAAGGGATTTCTCGGTCTTCCACCGATGCAATAAATGGAAAATACTTTCGTTTGCTTGGTGTGAGTCTACCTCGAGTAGCTCATACGTTTCCCCACCATTTGTCCCACCCTTCTACTTCTCATCTCTTTTCTTCAAACCCTTTGGGTTTTTGGCACGTGCTGAAGTGGCGTTGGTTTGTTTATCCTATGAAAACGAGGACGCCATCTTCGATCCCGGTATTTTGCATCATCAAAGGACTTAGTCCTTAATACCGGTTGCTTTTGGGCATTGTTTATCATGTAAGCCCCACCAAAAATGACCATACCAAGGTTTTACCTAAATGTTCACATCTATGAGGATCGAGTCGAGCTCATGACTAGGTAATAAAAAACGAGGTGCCTCATGGGGGATATCCCATGCTTATCCATTGTATATATTATCGCTTTCTAATGTAGTTAATGAGAGAGGATTTGTGCCCTTCTAACTCGTTGTCTCGTGGTTGTTTGTGAATGTGTTATCTAGATCATCATCATCGCCACGCTTGAAGACTCTCGTGTTCGTTTACGTGAGCCTAGATCGTTTACTTGAAGAGTTTTTCACAAATCCATGAAATATCCTTTATTGTTCTAACAATTATCGTTCTAATAATTATCTTTTAGAATAATTTATAAACGGCTTTAGATATATTGTTGATCACCCGTTCCATGCTAGATCCTAAGTATTTGACTCTTCGTCTCTAGTATGGGGGTGCTCCACCTTTAGACTCGAAACATTGAGGACAATGTTTAATTTTAGTATGGGGGTGAATAGATACTTGCCTTGCTAAGCCCTTACGTTTTCCAATTTTCATCGTTTTGTTTTGTTGCAAATAAGGCTAAAAATAGCCCAATTTTAAAATTTTTCTTAGTTTTCATAAGTGTTTTTAAGACACGAATGTATATTTTCCGATGGGTAGAATAAGAGTTAATTTTTTACTTGATGGGCATTTGGAGCCCTTTACCTTCCTTAACCCGCTTGAATCAAGTTTTTATAGACTTTTATATAGGAACTTTAAAACGCAAAAGTCTTAGCTCATACGGGTTAAGAACAATAACTTTTCGCAAGTTCCTATAATTGATCCTAGAAAGTCACTTATCAAGGGAACTTTAAAATGCATTCTCTAAACTTGAAAAAGTCTAAGAAAGTGCAAGATCCTATAGGTGACTTGAAAACCCAAAACTTCGATTTGATATAGTCTTAATGAAGCTAGTCCAAATTTGGCTTAATTTTGACTTGCATGGCTAAGTATTCACGAGTCTATTTAATTAGAGGTATTTAAATAGTGAAGAACAAGAAGTGATAGAGTTAGACAAGTGATCATGCTAAACGTAGAACATGAAAATGTTCTTTCAAAAACTCATATGTTTTTAATTGTGGCTTTTTCTCCCATAAGATCAATGCATTAGGAATAAACTAATTACAATAAGTAAGGTCGTACGATTTGAAAGGTTACTTAGCTTCTAGCCTAAGATCGTTTAAAAGTTGCTCGTGGTTGAATAGAGTTCGTAGCCAAGGCATAACTTATTCTAACGGGACGCGAAGATTGGTGAAGATCCAAAAAGGCCATAACAAGGCATGCGGAGCTCTATTTTGTTGCTAAAGATCCAAGATGATGTGAAGAATCATTATTCCAAAATCAATATGAAGGATCGAGACACACGACGAAAAGAAATTACTCCCCTAAAGATCATGGAGAGAGTCTATCCAAAAAGACCCTAACAAGGTATGAGGATAAATATATCCAAGTCCTAAAAGGAGGCGGATCGTTGTATATCAAAATACAAAATAAAGATTGAAGAAAAATGATGAAGTCGTGGTCCGAGTATGAAGAATTCATACCTCTCAAAAACGTCAAGTGAAGAAATTCCAAAATATGAAGAGAATACTATAATTTCAAGAACGTCTTCCGAAGATTTGAAGTATGAAGTACATGCCAAATATCGGTCTGAGAAAGGCCTCAAATCGTGAAACGAGTTATGCCAAGATATGAACTTAAGGAGATACACGAGAATCCGTTTTAACAGATTTTGTCCTTTAGCTAACTATCGGTTAAATCATGCGACTTTATTTTTCAGACTAATAAATACTCAAATAAGTCAATATGAATCACTTGTGATCCATGACAAATAGTTAAAAAAATTCTAGATACCTTTTCTTTTCATAATAACTAGGATTGCGGAGAGAAAAAGTATTAGACAATTTGGATGTATGAGTAGTGTTAGCATTGTGACTTGTACCAACAATGATCTCGTTTTTTCACTTAGCATGGAATGTATGACAATCAAGGATGGCGAACTTTACTCTATGAGACATTCACTTGTTTCTATTCATTAACCCTAAAAGTCACATTCGTGATGAAAATCATACATTATGTCTTTAACATATCTTCGTAGTATTGTAGCAAGTTTACTTTTCAATAAAGGGTAATAAAACCGAATTTTGGAGATGCTTAGATACTTTATTCTAGCATTGCGTGAGGGCACGGCAAGGGTTTAGTATGGGGAGTGATGAGATGGCATTTATACATGATCTCATCGTTCTTTTCGGGCTTTAAATGCATGAAATGTCTTGAAAATACGATATATATATGCTTGTGTTTGTTTACTTGTGTATTTTAGGTATGGATATCGTGAAAAATATAAAATATCACAAGAAACAAGGAAAAACGAACACGAGAAACGAAGCCGCACAAAGAACCGGGCCCTAGTTATGGATTTCTCAAAGAAAAACCTTGAAGACTTGAAGATGTACAAGAATGATCCCTCATCAATGAAGAAATGACACTTAATACCCTTTTATATTCATAATTACAAGTTTGGTCCTTTAAGATTGTCAAAATTACAAAAAGGTCCCTCAACTTTGAAGATTTGGCAAGTTTAGTCCCTCAAAATTCAAAATTGTCAACAATGGTCCTCCAATATGTAAAACAAACATTTAGTACCTACAAAGATGAATAATGTCCAAGACCAGTCCTTTAAATATCCAAAAATGGCAAAACAAGTCCCTAAAATACTTTGAAAAACTTTTTGTGGC
This sequence comes from Glebionis coronaria, assembly GCA_025667525.1. Lineage (NCBI taxonomy): Eukaryota > Viridiplantae > Streptophyta > Magnoliopsida > Asterales > Asteraceae > Glebionis > Glebionis coronaria. The sequence goes on from CM046874.1 coordinate 247,867,084, forward strand.
AAAAGTATAAAAACTGAAACTTAATTAACAAAGGGTTTCAAGTTTTGGGCTGAATAAACATAGTTTACAACTTTTTCCAAAGGACAAGGACCAAACCTACCATTCTCAAAGTTCAAATCCTAATAACACGCGGGTAAGAATTACTGTTTGGATTAAACGTGTTACTGTTCACGTTTTTACCCAGGTTTGAAAAAATGAAAACAAAGGGTAAAATTAAATTGGGAGTACCCACGTGTGACTCGTGTCATGTCAATCATATCCCAACAACAAAAACCTCAATCCCACTACCAAGAAGACCCTACAAGACCTCCCCTGCTCCAATATCTAGACGACACATGGCAAGGACTAGTGAATTGGCAAGATCAACAAACCAAAGGCATTCCTTGGTCCCCAATAACAAAAGGGACGTCCATGATCTCTCCAAATAGGCTGTCAACAACCAAATACGATTCTGGAAGCTTCAAAGGGCAACAGTGGAATTTCATATTTTGCATTTTTCGACCTTGTAATCTCAGTCATTAGCACTATAAAAGGAGACCCAACTTGTGGTGATCCATTTGTTCCAGATTTTCTCTTAGTGCTTTGTAATTCCTTTTTAAAAGTTTAATAAAAGTTGGTATATTTTTGAAAGTTATAATTCCTTTTTGTTATTTAAAAGTTGGTGTTAGGCTAAGAGAATCTGAGTTCCATTCTATACTTTTGAAAGCTTGATATTGTGTTTTTGTGTTTGCAAAGGTTTTATGTTTGTGAGTAAAAGTTTTTTAAGAAAAGTGAAAATCCGTGGTCATATTATTTGTATTGTTTAACTTTGGTCAATCTCAGCAGCTATCTTGGGAAGCTAGTGGCTTTTTAAGCTGCCACTTAAGCTCAAAATATATGGGGTGTGTATTGTGCATCCTCTAGGTAAGTTCTTTTTAATCCCTTTCAATAGATTATAAGTTTGGCGCCTGTGTGATTAATATGGTTTGAATCTGCTTGTGCTTACTTGTTATCAGTTGTTTATGTGGTTTGAGACCTATTTGTGTTGATTGTTCACTGGTTTGTGGGGTTTTATGAATACTTGTATGCATAATCTTGTTATTCACCTATTAGAGGGTGTTTGTGAGTAGGTTTTTAGATGGGTCTTTGACCAATCTTTTGCTTAAAATCAGGATAAACATACCTAAATAGTGGTAATAGGGTAATATCTGTCATTTGTTTTTAGTTGGTTAGCTTAAAACAAAGTCTGCATATGTATTATTTGGTAAAACGTTAGTCACATAATCAGTAGGCTTAAGACTAGCTTGATTTAGCATTTCTTGGGTTCAAATCTTGGATTCAGTTAGAGTTAATGATAACCTAGGGTTTGGAACTGATTATTTGAAGATTGGTTGTGTATTGTGAGGAATTGGGTGGTTTGAAATTCACTAATTGGCCAACTAGATCAGCAAAACCTCATCAGACCCACCTATTCATATCAGTAACTGGTTTTTGCCCTTTTTGTGATTTATTTGCTTTGGATTTGTTGATTTCTTTGCTTATTATGACTCCCTACACTCCAATGAGTGTAGGGGTGCCCTTGTTCCCAAGAATATTCAACAAGAAAGGCCTGAACTCAAGCCAAAAACAAATCTGTTTAAGCAGCAGTGGGAACTCCTTTCACACTGCTTGTTAACACTACAAGTGTTAAATTTGGTTCAGCTTATTATTAAGCCAATTGAGTTTATTGAAACTTGCAACAACTTGGATTTGGTAATCAGTCTTCCTATTTTGACCTATTTAGCCATTCTGGAGCTTTTGGGCTTTTGACTTTAGGGTTTGATGTTGGAAATACGTTTTACGTATATAGAAAGTCTCGGTCACTTCAACAATGTAGTTATAGGCTCGTAGAAATGTTAAGTTTCATTTATTAAATAGCCCGATCCATGAGCATGTTCATGGGCCGGAAGCCCAAGTCTATTAAGGACTTGGGGTATTTAAACCTCTTTCCACCATGGAAAGAGGTGTTGGTTGTTTCATTTCTTGTTTTCAATATAACAAAGTTCTTTCACTTCTCTCTCTAAGTTTCTCTTTCTAGAAAACATCAACCCCCTTGTTTCACAAAGATTATCATTGTTCTACAATTGGTATCAAGAGCATGGGATGAAATATAGGTTTGTTTTTAGTGTTGCGTATTGTTTTTATAAACATTTCGTAGGGTGTTGTGTAGTTCTTGCCGAATGTTCGAATTTTTTTTTGTGTTTTATCGTAGTTTCAAGTAGTGTAACGTAGTTATTCGTGTTATAGTGTTTTTGGTATCTTGGTTTTGGTTAAAACACAATCTTTCTTGGATTAAAAGTGCAAAAAGGTCTTGTGTTCTTCATTCCGAAATTCAAGCAAACATCTCCATCGGAAAGTACAAGTGAAAAGGGGCTTCCATCGCAATAACCATCACCATCGGAAAGTGATTGGTTCCACATTGCGATACTTGGATTTCAATACTTATTCCGATCTGGACATTCCGTTCGTTCTTTGCGATCTGGGATTCCGACGGTTATAAGGAAGTTTTAAGACGTTACTCTGCCTAAATTTTGTCAGCCATATTCCGATCTGAATCATTCCGACATCACTTTGCGATTTGAGCATTCCGATAGGACTTTGCGATATGAACATTTCGACATCTTTGGATTGCGATCTAGGCATTCCGATACCATCATCATTCCGACAAGGTTACATTGCGATCTGAGCATTCCGATCTGAATCATTCCGACAAGCACTTTGCGATCTGAATCATTTCGACAGCTTTGCCTTACGATCTAAGCATTCCGATAGTAAGACATTCCGATCTGGGTATTTCGACAAGCACTTAGTGGATTTCTTCTATTTGGCATTTAATTTGGTAATTTGGTAAATTTCAAAAGCAAACACAACAACAAGATAACAACATCTTTTAGTTAACAATACAAAAAACTCATAACCTTATTTCATTGTTCGATCATCGTTGATAATCTTTTTTCAAGGGATCACAAAATGGATTCACATTCATTTATGCCAACTATGACTTCACTCACCGATATATCGTTCATTTCGGGTACCGATACTCGCCCGCCTTTGCTCATCAAAGATCTATTTGAAGCATGGCAATGCCGTATGAGAACGTACATCATGGGCAAACAAAATGGTCGACTTATGCTTCAATCAATTGATAAAGGACCATTAGATTGGGGAGAGGTTACCGTCAACAATGTGACAAGGCCAAGGGAGTATCATGAGTTAACTGACGCCAATAAAATCATTGCAGATGCCGATGAAAGGGCTGTTCCGACAATTCTTCAAGCCCTTCCACCCGATATCTTTCGAATGGTAAGTGAACATACAGTGGCAAAGAATCTTTGGGATCGACTTGCGGTTTTGCTACAAGGGACATCTCTCACTAAGCAAGAACGAGAGTGTCAACTGTATGATCTGTTTGATAGGTTCACATACCTTCCAGGGGAGACACTTCATGATTTTTACTGGCGTTTTACCACTTTGATGAATGACATGAATGTCTATAATCTAAGGATTGAACAGTTTCAATTAAACACCAAGTTTTTGAACACACTACCCCCTGAATGGAGTCAATATGTGACTGATGTCAAGATGATTCGTGATCTTCACAAGTCCAATTTAGATCATCTCTATGCTTTCTTACAACAACATGAGAAGCATGTGATCCAAAACCGAATTTCTCAAGGACCTTATCATGAACCAATGGCATTATTGGCAAACCATCCTACACTGTCATACCACAACTCTCAGCTTGCTTTAGGACACAAATCTTCATACCAACCTGTGTATCAAACACCAAGCTTCCCACAGTACTCGATTCTGCCACCGCCGCCTACATCTTATCACCAACCAGCAACATCATCATCACAAGGAGATTCACACCCATTACCTTATGCTTCACACCAGTATTCACCGTACCAACCTCCCACCAACCTTGCTAGTACCTATCCACAACTTGAGGCTCCTCAACCTCATTACTCACAACAAGTCAGTGCTCCAACCAATCAGATTGTAGCTCAAGCAACACCAACATTCTACTATGAAGATGACATACCTGTCCCTGAATTTAGACAAGGAGATAGCCCTACTGAAATCCTTGCTCTAATGTCTTCTTATTTAAGTTAAACATTGAACAAACGAGGTTACAGAGGTCCAGCAACAACTAACAATCAGTTAAGGAACTCGTCTAACTCTCGACAACAAGCAATAATTCAGGACGGAAGAGTCATGGTGCAACCACTTCAAGGGAGATCTTATTCGTCTACTTCTGGTGCTCGTTCATCCAATACTACTTCTACAAGAGCAAACGGCACTGGTAAAATGAAGATGGTTATTTGCTAAAACTGCAAAGGGGAAGGGCACATGGCCCGAGAGTGCAAGCAGCCTAAGAGGAAAAGGGACGGCACATGGTTTCAGGAGAAGATTTACCTGGTGAATGCTCAAGCCCAAGGTCGTGAAGTTGATGAAGAAGAATTGGCATTCCTTGCAGATCCGGGAGTAGCGGAAACCGATGGTCTCACAACAATCATCACCAACAATGCTGCATATCAATGTGATGATTTGGATGCATATGACTCTGATTGTGATGATCTTAACACCGCCAAAGCAGCTCTTATGGAAAACCTTTCACTATATGGAGCTGATACCATTTCTGAGGTACCACATACTGCTACAGATACTAGTATTGTACCTTATCAAGTTGAGCAAATGTCTGAGTATTCGGAACTGCCTCCGGTGGTTAGTAACTCAATCGACGAGACAAACAATGATAGCAATATCAGCGCAAGTCCTCAGACTTTGAGTGAACCATAACCGGGAGCTATTACGACTACCAATTTGTCTGCTCAACCTGATTTGGTTAGGGTCCCGGCATCTTTGCTTAGCCGAATGAATAATACGATCCTTGAAACCCTTAATGCTAATCAGACTTTATCAGCCGAGCTTGCTTTGCATAAGGACAAGGTTAAAACCTTGGAAATGACTCCTGTGTCCACTACCTTAACAAATCCTGAATTTGATAGGTTTAGGAAAGTTCAAATGGACAATCTGCTAGAAATTGAGAGTTTAAGAGCAAATCTTTCGAATGAACTTAAAGAAAAAGAGTCAGTCGTTACTAATTTTCAACAACTTCAAACGGATTTTGAAATTCTTGAGTCCAAACAGCTTGAAATGGAAATTAAGACGTCTGAAACAATAAAAGAAACAGAAATTAAGCTTTTAAAACAATATGCCGCTTCACATCTAGTACACTTGTTTCATGCATCATTTAAAGAGTTCAATCTATCGCGTCTCATAGACCTACCACCTAACCCGGGGTATGCAAAGCAAGCGCTTAACCACAACCCACGACTTTATGATGCAACCAAGTTAGGATTGGTATTAGATCTGATTGTATTCTCCAATGATTCTGAGAGTATGACACCATATGATGAGAAGCGGTTAAAATTACTTTCTACATATCCTGAATATGATTATGCTCAAATGAATGCAAAAAATGCCACAATAGATCTTAGAATTCGTTTTAATATGCAAAAGATAACTCTCCAAACATCCATTTTCATGCCTACTAGAGAATGCCTTAGTATAATTCCTACACTTGTTAACTCGGACCAACCAAAGGAAATTCCTAAGAATCTTCCACCGGTTAGTATGGTAAAGCTCAGCTTGGAAGAGATTGGGCAATACCTTACCGAGTTTGACAAGGTCATTTTGGAATGTACGACTTCAATGGCTCAAACCGTTGGAGAATGGGCGTTCGAACACATGAAAACGGTGTTTGAGAAAGAGATCGTTCCGTTTGTGGACCATATTAAACAAGGAGTCTATGATCTAGCGTGTAATTTAAGTTTTGAAATTGGTGAAGTTCAAAAAGTTTTCAACAAAATGGATGATGCTTATGAACAACACTTAATTGAAAAGGAAAAGATTTTATCCGAATATGACCGTTTTTTAGAACATATGGTGTCTCTCGAAGTGATGCAAGTTGTTACTGTTAAATATACTCATGAAATTTCATCTACTATGAATATTTGTGATGATGTGCATGAATCTGTGAATACTGTTGAACATGTGGATACTGTAGATAATCATTCTTGTCATGAATCCAACGCTGAATTTTTAAAGCTTCAAGATTCGTATAATACACTTTCAAAAAGTTTTAATGAGCTTCAACAACATTCTATATCTCTTGAAATTGAGAATCAATCTAAAAATGAAACTCTTTCAAAACTAAATGATGGTGGCAACTCCGTTGAGACAAGTGACAAGATGATTCAGATGGTTCAGAATTTAGAGGAAGAGATGATGAGAATTAAGAGAGAATTACTAGAAACAAAAACGGAACTAGAGGCTGTAGAGACGAAGAATCATGTCCTAGAAAATAGAATTAATTCTATGCTAGGAGAGCGTGAACAAGTAAGGCAGGTCGACTCACAAACTTCTGGTTCAATAGAAGAACGCCTCGCTTTTAATGCGACAGAACAAAAGTCATTAATTGACAAACTGAACAGGAAATGTGAGGAATCCTCTGACCTAAAAATTCAGCTTATAGACAAAAGCATGGTTATAGCAGAATTAAAGGAGACACTTCAACTCAAAGGACGAGAAAGTGTTGATAATCCAGTTACTGTCTCTGCCTCGACCTCTAGTGCTCCCAAAACCAACCCACGTGTGCTATATCGGGATCTAAAATTTAGGAAAAGTCCCACTAAGTTTGCCACATATATGAAAAATGCTTTAGAACATGCTGATCTAGCTAGAGAGATTATTGATGAAATGCGTGAACGTGATCCCACAAGTCATAGTGTATATGAGCTTTTATTATATGTGGATCGCGTTCAGGACTGTTTAGCATACCTCGAGTACATTGGGCAACCGATATTTGTACCATCTAAACAACAACCCACAATTGCCATTACTCCATTCAATAAGACCCCAGGAGCTAAGCCCGTTTTAAACACACCCATCAAGGCTAAGTCAAAATCTGTAACTAATGTTCCTTTGGCTTCTACAGGAGTAACTGTGTCCACTAAGGCTAAAGGATCTTAAGACAAGAAAGATAGGATCAAGCCTTCCACTAATAGGACTGAGAAGAAGAAAGTAGAAGTGCACCCTAGGAATGTTATTTCAGTTTTAAATAAAAAGAATCATGTAGCTAAGACAAAAGGTTCTCTTTATGAGTGGAAACCTAAGCAAAATGTGAATTCTAATGCGAAATGTTGGAATTGTAATGAATGCATGTTTTCTCAGCGTCATGATTTATGCCTTGTTGATCACCTGAATGAAATGTATGATATTAAGAACAATCTTGAATGGATTCCAACAGGAAAGAAATTCACCCAAGTTGGGTGGCAATGGAAACCCACTGGTAGGACCTTTACTGCTAATGGAACTAAGTGCCCTTTAACTAGGATCACATCCACGAAAGTTAGGTCTAAGCATCCTTTAAATAGGAACACTAGCACTAAGAAATGGAAAAAGCGCCCTTTAACTAGGTCTTCCCCCACTATTGTGCCTACCAGTGGTAATATCCCCAGTCAAAAAGTACCTCAGAATACTAGACAACTAGAATCTAAGCCAACCACTAGTAAGAAAATATGGAAGCCTAAAGTTTCGTCTGATAGCAAATCTAAGATAATTATATCTGTACCTGCTAACTCAGAAGAACAATTAGAATCCGATACATCGTCTGTGCTTGGTAATACTTTCAGGTCGTCCAAATTATTCTTTGGTATTTGGACTCGGGGTGCTCCAAACATATGACTGGAGACCGCTCGATGCTCAGAAATTTCGTCAGCAAGTTTCTAGGAACGGTTAAATTCGGCAACGACCATATTGCAAAGATTATGGGTTATGGTGAATACCAAATTGGGAATGTTACGATTTCAAGGGTTTATTATGTGGAGGGACTTGGTCACAATCTATTCTCAGTAGGACAATTTTGCGATTCAAACCTTGAAGTGGCCTTTCGACAACATACTTGCTTCATTCGCGATCTTGCAGGAAATGATTTGTTAAAGGGTTCTCGAGGGGATAATCTCTACACACAGTCTATTCAAAACATGTTGGCCGCCTCTCCTGTTTGCCTACTCTCCAAATCATCTAAGACCAAGTCATGGTTGTGGCATCGACGGTTATCTCATCTTAACTTTGATGCTATTAACCATTTGGCTAGAAACGAACTTGTTCGTGGTCTTCCAAAACGTAAGTTTGACAAGGATCACTTATGTTCCACGTGTTCATTGGGGAAAAGCACCAAGAAATTTTACAAACCTAAGGCATAAGACACCAACCAAGAACCACTATATCTTTTGCACATGGATCTTTGCGGGCCAATGCGTACGGCTAGTGTGAGTGGTAGAAAATACATCCTCGTCATAGTGGATGATTTCTCAAGGTTTACATGGGTAAAATGTTTAGCATCCAAGGATCAAGCAACAGAGTATATCATTACTTTCTTAAAGATGATCCAAGTACGTCGTAATGGTACTGTTCGCCGCATTCGGACTGATAACGGCACTCAGTTCGTTAATCAGAATCTTCGAAATTATTATGAAAAGGTTGGTATTTCTCATGAAACATCTGTGGCTCGCACTCCACAACAAAATGGTGTCGTTGAAAGACGTAACCGTACACTTATGGAAGCTGCTCGAACTATGTTGATTTATGCGAATGCTCCTTTATTCTTATGGGCTGAAGTAGTGGCAACCGCATGTTATACCCAAAACCGCTCCATCATTCGCAAACGTCATGGTAAAACTCCATATGAGCTACTTCATGGACACAAACCCGATATTTCATATCTTCATGTGTTTGGTGCACTTTGCTATCCAAATACAAATAGTGAGAATCTGGGAAAACTTCAACCGAAGGCTGATATTGGAATTTTCATTGGTTACTCGCCTGCAAAGAAAGCTTACCGAATTTATAACCGTCGTCTTGGCAAGATAGTAGAAACTTTGGATGTCTATTTTGTTGAGCTGACAGCGATGGCTTCTGAGCAACACAGCTCTGAACCCGCATTACACGAGATGGGAACCGGTACAATCACTTCCGGATTAACTCCCAACAATCCTACTTCTCCATCATTTATACCACCAACAAGGTCCGAGTGGGATAAGTTATTTCAACCTATGTTTGATGAATTCTTTGATCCACCGAGTAATGATTCTCCAGCACTTGTAGCAGTAGCTCTAATTCCCGAAGTTGTTGCTCAAGATAATGGAAATCTATCCGAGGCATCTACTGTTACTCTTGAACAAGATGCCCCATCCCCCACCAATTCTCAAACAACACCTGAATCATCACCCCCTCTCGTTCCTAATGATGTTGAAGAGGACCTATATGATCACGATTTGGAATATGCTCACTTACAAGAGCTTCCCTTCTTTGGTTCACATATACCTGAAGAACCTACCGGTGCGTCTACCTCAGAGGAAGATCCTGCAATCGTTCACTCCCGACCACCACGGATTGAAACTCACAACACTAAATGGACAAAGGATCACCCAATCCGCAATATTATTGGTGACATCGATCGACCAGTCTTAACACGACATCAAATCCAAGAACATGCATTATATTGCTCTTTTGATGCATTTCTTTCAGACACTGAACCTAAAAACTGGCAACAAGCCATGACCAAATCATCATGGATTGAAGCCATGCAAGAGGAACTTAATGAATTCCAACGTCTTGAAGTGTGTGAATTGGTTCCGTTACCCAGCAACGTTGAAATATTGATATTGTTGTGGGTATACAAGGTTAAGCTCGATGAGTTAGGTAGTGTGCTGAAAAACAAAGCTAGATTGGTTGCTAGAGGTTACAAACAAGCTTTGGGTATTGATTTTGAAGAATCCTTTGCTCCTGTTGCACGATTGGAGGCAATTAGACTATTCCTTGCTTATGCTGCTCACATGAATATGATCGTCTACCAAATGGATGTTAAGACGGCATTTCTCAATGGTGAATTAAGGGAAGATGTCTATGTAAGCCAGCCGAATGGATTCATCAATTCATAGTATCCTAATCACGTGTACAAGCTCAAGAAGGCTCTTTATGGGTTGAAACAAGCTCCACGCGCGTGGTACGATCTCCTATCGTCGTATCTCATCTCTAAAGGTTTCTCCAAAGGCAAAGTGGACCCAACATTATTCATTCTCAAGGAGGACAACGACATGATACTGGTACAAATTTATGTTGATGATATAATATTTGCTGCTACTAATCAACGTTTGTTTGACCGTTTTGAGAAAATTATGTCCACACGCTTTAAGATGTGGATGATGGGAAAATTTTCATTTTTCTTAGGGTTGCAAATTTCTCATAATCCCAGAGGCATCTTCATTAATCAATCCAAATTTGCTCTTGAATCATTAAAGAAATATCAATTTGAAAACTGTGACCCCGTGGATACTCCAATGGTGGAGCGATCTAAGTTAGATAAAGATAAGGAAGGGATAGCTGTCGATCCTAAACTTTACCGTGGAATGATCGGCACCCTTCTCTATCTGACTGCTAGCAGGCCTGATTTGTAATTTGCTATTAGCATGTGTGCCCGGTATCAGGCTCGGCCTACCGAAAAGCACTTACATGTTGTGAAAAGGATCTTTCGGTATCTAAAAGGAGCACTTCATCGTGGTCTGTGGTATCCGAAGGATTCCTCTATTGCACTAATTTCATATGCAGATGCGGATTATGCCGGGTGTCAAGATACCAGACGTAGCACTTCTGGCAGTGTGCAACTTCTTGGAGATAGACTTGTTAGTTGGGCTTCAAAAAGGCAGAAAAGCGCTGCGATATCTAGTACGGAGGCTGAATACATTGCTATGTCCAGTTGTTGTGCTCAAGTTCTTTGGATGAGATCACAATTGACTGACTACGGTCTTGGATTCAAAAAAATCCCAATGTACTGTGATAACAAAAGTGCAATCGCTCTGTGCTGCAACTACGTTCAACATTCTCGAGCAAAGCACATTGACATCCGCTACCATTTCATCAAGGAGCAAGTGGAAAATGGAGTGATCGAACTGTACTTCGTCAACACTGAATATCAGCTGGCAGATATATTCACAAAGGCCTTAGATCGAGGACGTATCGAGTTTTTGATCGAAAAGCTAGGCATGAAATCATTTTCACCAGCGACACTTAAGGAGTTGGCAGAAGAATCTGAAGAATAGTAATGGTAAACTATTCTCGAGTATCATTTGATCGTGATCTTGTATATTATCATACATATTTAAACCATCAAAAGCAAAATACAAAAATAGAAAACATAGAAAATCCATAAAAAATATAAAACATAGAAAATCCATAAAAAATATAAAATCAAGAAAATCCAAAAATATTGTTATTTTTATTTTCAAATCGGGCATGTCTTTTAGTACGGTAATATTTATGGCTTTAGAAATGTCGATTAATATTGACACGGCGCCATAAATAGAGTCCGTATAAAAGTTGTACAAGTTTTAAAACATGCCCATCATGGCTTGTAGTTATTTCAGACTGCAACCCGCTTTTCGCATTAAAGTCACGTATTTCTTTTGAAAACGTTGGCTCACAACGAGAATTAATTTTCTCGGGCAAGGTTTACTTTAAAACCTTGTAAGGGACTAAGTTTACTTTATAACTTGGTCTAACACAAATTTGTGTACGTTTCAGTGCACTTATTTTGTAAAAATAAGAGAAATCTTATTGCCACCAGAATCGTTCCAGAAAATCACTTAACCGGCAAATTTCCTCATTAATAGTTGTGTCCTTAAAATCACTGACTACAACTCTTTAAATTGAAAACGGGCCAGGGATTAAGGGGGAGAAAATATTAATTCTTCGTGGAAACAAATTTGGTCGTTAAAAAGGATTGTCAGAAAATATTAGCTATTCTTCATCATCGGTTATGCTATATGTGCCTTGTGTGGTATAGAATTTCATGTATAGGTCATTGAATTTTGGCGTTAAGTATTTGTGGTCGTGTTTATGAGCGGGTTTTGTTTTTTTGTTAAGTTGATTTGATTAACTTTAACTAAACACTTTAAAACAGGGGGACCATTCCTGCCATTTTGTCAAAATGGTGGGTGCTTGTGTTATATTGACCAAATTTTGACCAAGTCAAAACTTATCACCCCCCCCCCCCCCTTCCCCGTCTCTACTGCAAACACACACAACATATCTTCATTCCACCATTGTTGATACCTTGCGCACCATTTGATCTTTGTGTCCGCGACTTATCACTTTCTGCTCATAATCTAAGTATTATATCTTGTTTTATTTGCTCTCATTTGATCCGTTTCATCACATCTTATCAAAACAGTACCATCAGATCTTTTCAAGATTTAGGGTTTCGTGTTTTGCTATAGAAATGGAAATTAAGTTGTGGGATTTGTTAAGGATGCATAGATACACATTGGTTTTGCCCAGAATCACTTAAAACATTGCCTAGTTCCTGGATCGAGAAGTCAACGTTTAAGATTGGATCCCTATCACGGATTTCGATGAACATTGCGACACCATCATTGCGATGCCTGTCATTGCGATGAGTCATTCCGATGACTCATTGCGATGGGCTATTGCGATGAGTCATTTCGATGGCTCATTGCGATGGCTCATTGCGATGTGTCATTGCGATGGTTCATTGCGATGGGCTGTTGCGATGGGTCATTCCGATGGCTCGTTGCGATGGCTCATTGCGATGGGACATTACGATGGCACATTGCGATGGCGTATTGCGATGACGCATTCCGATGCGTTATTGCGATGGCTTCGCAGTAGTTATTGTGAAGGGTTATATTGCGATGGTTCTCATTTATTCCGATGGAAATGTACTTATTGCGATGAACATAGATATTGCGATAGGACGTTACTTCATTAGGTTTACGATGCTTGATTCATTGCGATGGCTTGGTTAGTGTTGGAAATGTGTTTTCCCAAAGAAAGTCTCGGTCACATCATTATTAGCATAGATCACGAGCTATAGAATATTTAGAACTTTGTAACTTGGAGCGACCTCCCTTAGGGGGAGATTGTTGGAAATACGTTTTACGTATTTATGAAGGATCGGTCGCTCCAATGATAATTATGTAATGGGCTCGTGATCCACTTTGTAAGTGTATAGTCCATATAGCCCACATGTAGGGTGGGCTATATATATACCCCTCCTAGCATGTTAGGAGGGGTTTGGTGGTTCACTCATTTACACAATTATTCATTTAATCTAATCACTTTCTCTCTCTACTTTTCTTCCCTCTCCTTTCTCTCTCTACACTTCATCTTCCTCCTTCCCCATTTCCACCATAATCAATAGATCATCCATCATTTAACAAATCCTTAGAATTCGTAGACCTTCAATTGGTATCAAGAGCCATGGTTGAATCTTAGGATTTGCATTTTTTTATCTTTTGATTTGGTGGTAAAAATCCTTTCTTTTCTAATTTTTAATAATCTTTTCGTTTTATTTTTTTTAAATAATCATCTCGTTCTTTTTCTTTCTTGAAAATCTATCTAATCAGTTTTTATCAAGTTCTTTAATCACATTTTTTATCATTTTTTTTATCAGTTTTAATCAATTTTTATCATTTTTTTAATAATTTTTTTTTTAATCAATCATTTTTTACTCAGTTATTTTTTTTTAATCAAAATTTTTTTTAGATCAGTTTTTTTTTAATCTGTCCAAATCCGTCCATATTTTCATCTTTTTCATATCTGTCCAAAGTCAGTCCAATAGTCCATATCCCATCAATCTGTCCAACATCAGTCTCGTATCATTGTCAAAAGTCTCGTATCTGTTCATTTAAGCTATTGTAAAACATTCCGTATGGACGAATTTTGAAAATCTTTCCGAATAGGATTTCCGCATAGACAAAATTTCCCACATAGTTCCGAATAGGTTTTCCGCATAGAAAACTTTTTCCGCATAGAAACTTTCCGCATAGCAACTTTCCGCATAGAAACTTTCCGCATAGAAACATTCCGCATAGAAACATTCCGCATAGAATCTTTCCGCATAGACATTTTTTTCGGATAGTCATTCTATTCGGAATTGTCACTCTCGACTGAAAAAATATAACGGACCGGACTGAACAAGACTCGACTCTTTACCAATCAAGATTCAAACAACAATACGCCTCACATCTCTCGACATCAACATTAACCAAAAATATAACAGACTCAAAAACTGACTCGATTCCCCCCCACCCTCGACTCATTTACCCACCCTCGTTTCAAAATCACATCACCCTACACTCAACGACTCGACAAACAGACCTCTCGTAAAACCACTCACTCTCGGTCACCCTCACACACACAAGACTAAACACCTTCACTCTCTCCCTCGAACCAAACAAACATCACCTAGACTCTCTCGGTCACCCTCACCCTCGCCCTCGAAACATCTCAACAAATCAAGACTCACAACTCCCTCTAACCCTAACACCCTCGAAAACTTTCACTTGACATCAAAACAAAAACAACTCTTGACCAAAACAGTTACAAACCAAACACAGACACCCTCACTCAGACTCGCAATCACCACAATCACCAAAACCCAAGATTGACAGAAAGACTCGAACAGATGAGAGAGGGACTCAATTAACAAACATGCAACAAGAAAACCTACCCGAGACCATTCAAGATCTTGAAGCGTCGTATACTTGATCAATATTCACGGGCTTATGTTAATTGTATAAAGGTTTCATGGTCACGGTGTAGAAACTCAATGGAGTAGGTGGCCTTTGGTATTTGTTTCATTCATGAAAATGAATGTTCGGTGATCTTGTGATGGTATGCTCTTGGATTTGCAAGATATCAGAAGTTTTATGGTTCAAAAATCTTAGATGAAATTTGAGTGTCAGTTTGTGAGATTATAAGGTTTGGTGGCATCGCAATAAAGAAAAGAACAAGGGGGCTTGTAGTGATTTGAAGTGGCTGCGTTTGTTTAAGATATAGGGAGATTAGATTTTTAGGAATATCAAGTTTTTTGATTGAGGAGAGAGAGATGGAGGTTAGATTTGGGTGGTGAGTAATTAAGAAGAAGAAGACGGTGTTTGAGGAGAGAGAGATATAAGGGAAAAGAAAAACAGACTGTGTGTTAGATTTATTTTTGGAAAAGTCAAAGAATGAGTAAATAAAGGGGCGGAGGTTACAAAGAGTTTGAGTGGGTTACAAAGTGGCACGCCTCTTCCTTTATTTACTGGCACGTGGGGGAGGTGTATTTTGTGAGGTGTCTTGTTTTTTTTTTCTTCTTCTTCACATCTGGCCACGTCGTAACCAATTGAAGCACCTTTTTATTTTACATTGACTATTTTTTTCATACGAAATATAGTTTACTAATTTTTCAAACGTAATTGAAGAATTTTTTTTCAGACGTTTACTATTTTTCGCTTCACATTTTATTATTTTTTTATTTTTTTTATTACTTTTAAAAAAAAAAAAAAACTAGTTACGGTATCATTATACAACTTTGAGTTAGTAAACGTAATATTCATATCCGTGTTCAAGTCAAGTATACTCAAGTCTGTCAAAGTAATTGTGGGTGAATTGGTTTTTAAGTAGTTGTTATTTTTCGAACGAAAGTGTTTAATCCTCAAAAACATTTCTCGGTTTTACCTACTGCGAATTTATCTGGTAGTGTTCCTTCGACAACAAACTCGCGTACTTCACTTCGTTGTTCGATTGGTCAATCACTTAAATCATTTTTCATCAAACTTTCAATGGATTTTTTGAATTCGACATCAAACGAGGGAGTATCGCATTCAATGCAAAACAACGTTAAAAAAAGTGGCATCACTTCATTTCAAATGCTTCAATCTCATCTTGTCACTCTTTAGGGGATTCAAGGAGGGAGCGAATTTGTGACAATCTTTGGTCAAGATCGTCACATATTCATGGAATCAATGTTCACCATCTTGACCCAACTCGCAGAGCAACTTAACAATGAAAATTTTAATCACTCTGCATCGGCACTTGCTTATAAGGCTCCTGTGACACAACTCACGCCTTTCCTCCAATTCAATATCATCAAGTCTGAAAGTTCGATGCATTGCCAATCTTTTCTTCGAGATACACATACCGAGCTTCGAGTTTTTCGTGATACAATATTGAAACTCATGACCTCGGTCTCGTCTTCGATTTATGAAAGATCTCGACTTCAGCAAGGGTATGATAATGGAGTGCAAGACTCTTCGATGCAAGAGAAAACTGATCATACGGTTGAAAACTTGGAGCCTAACGATGCCAAGAGCACAGAATCAGGAGGACAACATGATGCCAGTGGCACGTCAGGGACTGTTCACGAGATTTCTCTTGATGACACCTTACCCATTTATGACGCAGAGCCTGCAAACATGGTACAATGTAATGTGGTTTATGATGTATATGCTGATGATATGCCGCATATTGAGAATTCTGAACCTAATTATGACAAACATGGGATGGAAACGAGTGATAGCAATACCACTTCTGATTCATCCGATGTAAGTCATAATGGGGGAGAGATTGTTCAGAATGCTAAACATCATGATAATTATCCTATAACTGCTTCATTGACTGCTTCTGATTCCAAGATTAAAGAGCTCAAAACAATCGTAGCTCGGCAATCAAAAGATCTTGAGGATGCCAAACTTGAATTTTCTAAGAAAACGGTCAAATTTGAAACATACTTTGAAAAACTTGAAAAATCAAACGTTGTTCTTGAAAGAAAATTGGATCAAACTGTTTTAGATTCTAAAGCTGAAAAGGATAATCTTTTGAAACAAATTCAACTGCTTGAATCTAAGTTGGCATCCCAAGATAACTTGCTCAAAGAGAATGAGACTTTAAAGGCCCAAGTACAGGAAAAGGTCTTTGCTATAGCTGCGTTGAAAAACGAGTTAAGGAAAACTAAGGGATCTAGTGTGGACACTAAGCTTGAAAAACCATCAATCTTGGGGAGACCGCCTACAAATCAGTTCGTCAGACAACCTACTGCATTTAGATCCGAGCGACCACAATCCTCGAGACCGCGGTTTGCCTCCCAAGTTGATTTGGTTCATCTTTCTAGACCAGACACTCAAGCAACTAGGCCCTATGTGATCACTCCAGCTTTAGCAAGACCAAATCATATGATTGCCTCTAGTTTCCCTAAAAATACCAAGACCACGTCTAGAACTAGTTCAAATGACGTTTGCCATAAATCTGGTCTTGGGGAAGCTAAGCAAAAGACACATGCAAGAGATAGCAATGTCCAACCTAGTCAGATGCCTTCTAGATTACCCAACACTGCTAACCGTAGCATGTCCAATCCTAGGAGCATCAATCAATCACCTAGGGATTCCAGATCTTACTCGGACATTAAATATGCTACTTGTAAAACATGTAGAAAATGTGTCTTTACGGCAAATCATGATTCCTGTATCAAGAAATTACTTAATGAGGTGAACTCCCGTGCTAGAATTAAGTCCCAGTGGATAGCTAAAATCAAACCCGTTGGTAAAGATTGGCGCCCCACTGGTAGAACTTTCACTCTTGTAGGAAACGAGTGCCCTTTAACTAGGATAGTCTCCGATTCTACTAAGTTTACTAGGGAGGAAACTGATAAAGATGATACTTCACTTACGCCTAAACTTAAGGTTTTCTATAAAAGGAAACGTTTGCCAGCCAAGACTAGTGAATCATCTACTCAGGTCGCCTCTGACACAAGTAAAGCCAACTGTGAAGCCCCATGTGCTTCTATAATTGATATCGCTAACCCACGACAAAGCATGCACATTCCTAATGAGATTGCAGGTACCAAAGTTGATGTTCCAAAAGAACGAAGCGGTCCAATCGTTGTGTACCGTTCAACTAAGGACACTCTTAGAGTTTGGTTGCTGAAGAAGCAGATATCAGAGAAACAAATGTATCAGGGGATTCATGGTTAAGCTGCACAAAAGGACTTATAGTCATATCACAGACTATAACTCGCTCATCAAAGAAAGGAAAGTTTATCGCCGATGGTAAACTTATCCTAACAACGAGAAATTAAGTTTTCTCGGGCATGAGCTAATATTAAAAACATTCGAAGTTTTTAAGCTCATGCACTGTGACTTACAGTTAAATGTCAGACTGTAACTCGAACTTGAAATAAAGGAAAGATTATCTTTTATGATAACTTATCCTCTTAACGAGAAATTCACCTTTCTCGGTCATGAGCTTGTATTAAAACATTCGAAGTTTTAAGCTCAGAAAGGAAAGTGTATCTTTTAAATAAGAGAACTTTTCCTCGTAACGAGAAATTAACCTTTCTCGGTCATGAGCTTTCCGTTAAAACAGTCAAAGTTTTCAAGCTCATGAACACGACTTCTAAGTAAATGTCAGCTTAGGACTCGTTCTTCAGATAAAAGGAAAGTTTATCGCCGATGATAAACTTATCCTTAACAACGGGAAGTTTACAACTTCTCGGACTTGAGCTCGTTTTGTAAGATATTCAACATCTTAAGCTCAAGTAATTGTTTTTCAAAACTTTGAGCACAATTTTTCGAGAATTTCTCAAAAGGTTTTTCTAAATCTTTCAAAATTGTGTGTTCAAAATGTTTTGATAAAAAGAGCATGTCTTCTGGAATCGATAATATTTACGAACCTAGAAATGTCATTCAATAATGACACGGGGTTGTAAATAAAGTTCGAGCAGAAGTTTAAAAGATTTAAAACATGCTCCATATGGTTTGCTATTATTTCAGATAGCAACCCGCTTTTCATAATCAAGTCAAGCATTTCACCGGAAAGCTTTGACTCAACAACGGGAATTAATTTTCTCGGGGACGTGACGAGGCGACCAACATTCGTGAACAAGAACCATGTGCTTCTTTCATATGATGTTCTCCATTATTCAGGTCCAACCTCGTACATTGCTAATATTGTGAATTCATCATCATATATTGATCTTTGCACGTGTTAAATACCTTACACTTGTGTTTAAAAGGTATTTAATTTACGTTTCAAGTACACCCTCATTAATTTGAGGGGGAGCTTGTGTAATTCATGAAGATAATTGGATTTACATTTTTCTTCCCAAATTTTCTTAAAATGCTATTAAATCAATTGATATTAAAAACATCGATTGGGTTAATATTTTTAATATGGGGGAGAAAATGTGATTTAATATGGGAAATGATTAATCACAAATGGTTTGACTTAACGTGTTAGCTCATCCCGACATGTGCGAAATGTTTTCGAATGTCGTAGCATATGTTAAGGGGGAGCAAAATGGATTTGCACTTCAAAATGGATTTCATGGTGACATACACTTACCCAAAACATCTCTATTCACGACGGTGAAGATTGTGGTGACATAAGGATGGTAGGATAGGTTAAAGTCCAATGATTTCTCTAGAACCGGAGGAATCTTCCCAAGGACATTCCATAGCTAGAAATAGTAGTCCTTAGGAAAGATGGAGAAAGATTGTGAACGTAGCTGAATGCCGACCAAGTACTTAAGTTAGCACTGGAACAATCACAACAAGGTGCTAGTTATGACGTATTGGTAAGCATTGAAGGGGTTGAAGAATGAAAAAGAATTGTAAAGATAAAGGGTGTAAAGAAAGAAGCCCTCCTTACAACCTTAGGCAGAAACCGGGTCAATTCATATGCTATTGAGATCATTTTTAATGATTCTTGATATTGAAGAAAGACATCATGGACCCAGTGATGCAATGCACAACCCTTCCCAGCTAACTCAAATATCTCTCAAAAGGTATTTGTTTTAATCACACGGAGATCAACACATTATCTATTGATTTATTCACTCCGAATAAATTGGTATTGAAAAGGTGGCACTCCTCTCCAGCCTCCGATCACTAAAATCCAAAATGCACGATCGAGTCTAGAGCCATTTGAGATCATCAAATATCTCATTAGGACACACTTTCATATTTACTTGCTTCTTCACACACTGTGAAAAGTAAGAAAGTTCTTAAGAGTCCTACGCAAAATCTTCATGATCTTGCCTGAACATCCGAGTAATACGAAAGTATTGACAATGAAGATGGAAATCCTTCTTGAGCGAATATCAAAAAGCTCATGGTAGGTGACTTGTGCGATTCTTTATGAATCAAACTTGTGATAACTGGAAAGCAACAGTGGTTTAATTCTTAAATGAATTTAAACACGTTCCAGGCCTCTACGCATTATCATATGATCTTGCCAGAACACTCAGAGTGACTCTTTATTGATCACAGTGACGAGTGGAAATCCTTCTAGTGTTAACATTAAACAGCACTTGGTAGGTAACTTGCAAGATTCTATATGAATCAAGCTAGTGACAACTGGAAAGCAACGATGGTGCGGTTCTTAATTGAACTTCACTTGTTCCAGGAACATGAATTGACGGCTTCAAATCATGCGGATAATATTATCCAAATGATTCACTCTTTACGTTCGCAGTCAGCTTTGGACGGTCGAGTAAAGAGAACGGGTTTACCCGCGAAATCTTGTCAAGGAGGTTCTTTATTGAAACTACCTGTCACAAGTACGATATCTAATATCGTCCAACGGTCTTCACCGACCGGAGGTAAAATGCTACCGAATTAGAATGAAATGTTCAAGGCCATTTCATCCGTGTATATAGTTTGTTGCTAACTGTCTTATGCAGCGTAACAAGAAGGTGGCATTGCGGTGTATAATCCAGAAGAAGTCGTCACCACATGCTTATACTACATACACTTAGTACTTCAACAAATTCAAGAAAGTCTGAAGGTCAAGTCTTCCGCTGTATCAAACTCTGAAGCTTTCAAGAATTTAAAGGTATAAGTATGTGGAACATGAAGTCACGAAGAGGCAAATTTCACAAGTGATGAATGCACAAGGTCAAGGCAAGGAAACATGCTCAAGACTAAAGTCAAAGATCATATCAAGCATATTCACAAGAACAAGATCGAAGACTCAAGCATAGATGCTAGGTTTAAGATTTTGTAAAATGGTGTGACCTCCCTTAGGGGGAGATTGTTGGAAATGTGTTTTCCCAAAGGAAGTCTCGGTCACATCATTATTAGCATAGATCACGAGCTATAGAATATTTAGAACTTTGTAACTTGGAGCGACCTCCCTTAGGGGGAGATTGTTGGAAATACGTTTTACGTATTTATGAAGGATCGGTCGCTCCAATGATAATTATGTAATGGGCTCGTGATCCACTTTGTAAGTGTATAGTCCATATAGCCCACATGTAGGGTGGGCTATATATATACCCCTCCTAGTATGTTAGGAGGGGTTTGGTGGTTCACTCATTTACACAATTATTCATTTAATCTAATCACTTTCTCTCTCTACTTTTCTTCCCTATCCTTTCTCTCTCTACACTTCATCTTCCTCCTTCCCCATTTCCACCATTAATCAATAGATCATCCATCATTTAACAAATCCTTAGAATTCGTAGACCTTCAGTTAGGATTCTGATGGATTGATTCATTGCGATGGACTTAGGATTCTTATGATTATGCACTTGCCTTAGATTATCTAATGAGTTCGGCCTAGCTTGCACTATTCCATCATTAGGTTTTAAGTACATTCGGGCCACTAACACGAAACCAAGTTTTATTGAAACGAGTTAATTTTTATCTCATAAGAATACTTGAACTGTTTCTTATTACAGAAGTTCATCTTATTTAATAAGTTGATGCCTATGTAAACAAAAGAGATACAAATTACTTAGTCAATGTCTTGTGTTTTGTTTCCAGGCCATGGAAGACAAAGCGTCATCTTTGTTCAAGCCCACTATATTTTGGGTTGAGGATAATCCTAAAATTCCTGACGTAGTGGTTGAAACTAAACCAAAACCCACTGAAGTTTTGGTTGAAACTAAACCAAGACCTACTGAGGTGTTAGTAGAAGTCAAACCTAGACCTACTGAGGTTTTGGTCATGACCACCAAGAAATCCAAATATTTTAAGAACTAATGCTAGGTCGTTATCTCTTTAGAATAAAAATGTCTTTGGCATATCTGTCATTTTCCTAAGTGTGTTGTTAAATGTAAGGACCTTGTTCATCTGAATTATGTGTGTATGTTGTTTCTCTATAATATGTGGTAATAATTGTCATGAATTTTTCCCTATGATTCATTTTGGCATAGACTCCACATATATATATATATATATATATATATATATATATATATATATATATATATATATATATATATATATATATATATATGTGTTGTGTTTATCATTTGTGCTTATGTCATCAAAGCAGGAAAATGTCAACTACAGAGGAAAAACAACGACTTCGTGATCTTGAACTTGTCTCGCTCAGCAATAGGCTTCCATATGCTGAAAACAACTCTCGATTACAAGATGATTTTGATCCGGCCTTACCAGCTTTCAAAATCGCCACGGATATCCTAGACATATCACCCATCAGAGACACACTCAGATGTACTGCATCTGTTCCCGAAGTCTACATGCATGAATTTTGGAATACCGCATCTTTCTCCAAAAAGACCATCTCTTTCCAACTGAACAAATCACCAAATGTACTCAACTTGAGCATCTTTCGGAAATTGTTTAAACTTCCTAGGTTGGCCCAAGGTGAACAATTTGTGGCTACCCCAACAAACGATGAAGTGCTTCGAATCATTCGTGCCATGAATTATGAAGGTGAAATCAACAATCTATCCCAGTTTAACACCTCACACATAGGACAACCCTGGAAAGCACTTATCACCATCATCGTCAAGTGTCTTACTGGAAAAACTAGGGGCACCGATGCAATGAGACCACCACAGGCTCACTTATTTTGGGGATTGTATACTGCATCCAAAGTCGACTATGCACTTCTTCTCTGGCAAGAATTTTGTTATCAGTTTACTGGAACGAAGAAGAAATCTGTGCATCTTCCATTCCCGAGATTCACCAAGATTTATCCACCATTTTATGAAGAATGACCCAACCATTGACACTCGCGGGAATTTCTTCTATCACACCATAGATGATGATTATGTGATTCTCTCAATGAATGCAGACACTAATTCCACAAAGTATGCATTACTTCCTGCCCTAGTACCCGACACAATGCTTAATGATGGAATCAAGGAAAGTGATAAATACCAAGAGATGCTTAATGATATTGACGCACAGTTTAAACGTGAAAATTCACATCCTTCAGAGAAGCAAAAAGGTAAACGCAAGAAACGAGTTTCAAAGCGCCAATCAGCTGCTTCTAAAGATAAAGGCCCAGGAAAAATGCAAATTGTTGATGAAGATGATGAAGATGAGTTGATCCATACTGAAGAAGAACAGGAAGAAGTACCACTCCGCAGGCCTAAGAAAGCAAGGAAAGCTAAAGGCAAAGAGGCAAGTGTTGCTCCAAATGAACCTGCTCAACAACAAATTTCTGAAGCCAAAAGACTGTGTATTGTTCTTCAACAAAGCCGACAGGAAGCTTTTGGAGGATCCGGCTCAAGAGTATTTGAAGACTTGGCAGATTTTGGTAATCCTGATGATGATACGGCATTTTATGACGATCCTACTGAGGAAGATACTTATGAAGATGCATATGAAGATGCTGCTAACTATCATTTTGAAAGTCGTGAACCAAGTGAAGAACGTGAGAGCAGTGCTGACACTGATACCAGTATGATGTATCGAGATGCCAATATCACCACATCTTTGCCACAACCGACTCACATGGTGCTAAATGAAGATGCTCATGCAATTTTCATACTAGAAACGCAACTTCAAAGTAAGTCTACTTCAAACTCTGATGATGTTATGAAATATCTCAATTTAGAAGGGGAGGGTGTCGAGGTCACAAACACTGATCCATCAACGAATGAAGGAATGGTGGATGTTCCTATAACTACAATTACATCAACCACCACTCCACTACTATCCACCCCGGTCATCAGTGAGGTCATAACCACCACTATCACATCCGCACTTGTTGAACAACCAGTATCAACCACCACCCTCACCACTGAATCTACACCGTCATCCACAGTCGTACAACCTGTATCAACCACCGCCCCTATCATTGAATCTACATCAACATCTATCCCTGTACAACCAGTATCATCCACCACCACCTTAACGGTTATGGTAACACCTCCACCAACAGAACCACAAGTATCATCCACCTCCAATCCCTTCCTCACAGTCAATGATCCACTGATCCAGTCTCTTCAACAACAGTTAGAGGCTCAAGCTACACAAATTGCTACATTGACTGAAAGGTTCACCACTCCTCCCACGGAACCGCAACCTGATTAGCCTACTCTTCAGAAACTAACAGACAGAGTGTCCAAACTTAAAGAACAACACAAATCATTTCTTAAAGAGAAGAAAACGAAAATGTTGTTTTTCTTGAGTCCATTAACGAGCAAATGACCACGATCATTCGACGAGAAGTCAAGTCTTATGTTGATCAACAACTACCAAATCTTGTCAGTAATGGTCTATCTACTCTTCAACTAATGACATTGTTACAGACACGTCTGCTAGACATGAAAGCTCATAAATCGAAATACAAACGCAAAGTTCTACAATATCTCAACAAAGCAATTCTTTAAGAGACACCTGCAGACACTACCGACTCTGAGTCTAACGATGAAAATGAGCTAGAAGAGGAAGATGACGAGGGTAACGGTGAAGAGGATGATGGTAACAATGATCAAAATGAGGATAAGACTAAAGAAGGAGATGAGGAGGACGAAGAGGGAAAGGATAAGGATGAAGGTGAAGATGAGGACGAGGATACAGATGATGATCAGGATGACGATGATGATAATGACAAGGGTAATGAAATCAACAAGGGTGATAAGAATGACGACACAGGTACAAATGCCGAAGAGTCAAACAAGGATGACAATGATACGGCTACTAAGAAAGGTTTAGAGGAAACAGTAGAAAACATTGCTGACACCACAGAAAAGACGCTGGAGTCAACAGTACCAAAAACTCAACAGGTTGCTACAGGTATATCTACTGCACCAAAATTCACTACTGATTCTCACATTGAATCTGTAGAATATATGCAAGCAGAAGAACCGACAGAGACAATGGTTGAAGAAGAACCTCACGATGATATACTGGTGATGCAAAATCAACCTTCAACATCATCTGCAGATCAGCATGACGATGATATGGAAGTGGAAGATTTAAATGTTCCAGAACCGACAGTTTCTGAATCCCTTATCATCGATGATAATGTACAAGAGCAACTTTGGCTAACAAATGCAGCACCACAACATCATTGACACTGCAACTGAAATGGAGCTGACTTAATTCCTTAACAATCCTATCGATTTCTTGGCTTTTCTAAGGTATTCTCAAGGGAAACCGACGATGACTCCGGATCTGATCAAAATGGCAGCTGCAAATATGGACTTCTTTGACACGTTAAAGATCAGCCATAATGAAGCAGAATATCACCTGAATGAGCTTACAAAAGCAATGAGAGCGACAACTACAGGAATTCAGACTCCCGTGTTGCGACCTCTTACACCAACGGTCATCACCGGTTCTGCCACTATCCCAATAGAGCATTTTGTCTCTCACGATCTTGAATACCTTGAAAATGGAGCAAAGAAATATGCCACGTCACTAACAATGCTCAAGGCTATTAACTTGGAGAATGTTCCATGGATAGAGGATAAAGTGCCTGAGTCAATATGGAGAAAGAAGCTGCTCAAGTTTTATGATACCTATGCTTCACTTGGCATCTCTCACTGGACCGCAAAGAAAACGTTAGCCTACAATCATTTTCGTCGTCCTAAGAGAGGTTCCTCTATTGTCTCAGCTCACAGAATCAAAAGCATCCAAGGAGCAACCACTCAGACCGTCTTCGGTTAAGATTACTTGAATGTAATCGTGTTCAAACGTACCGATGAGAAAGAATACCGCATTGACGAAAGTGGTCTCCAGTACCTTCAACTTGAAGACATCGAAGATCTTTTGTTGCTATTGGCTCAAGAAAAAGTTGACCACCTATCACCTGAGATTGTCATTGCCTTGAGTTCAAACTTTCGTCAATATGCCAGGAAAATCGTCATTCAAAACCGGGTGGAAGACTTTCAACTTGGAGTAGAAAGCTATCAGAAGAAGCTAAACCTGGAACGTCCCCATACGACTCCACTCAGTAATTTCCATAAGAACAAGAAGGTTTACATGGGGGCTACCACGCCGGAAGCAGGGATCTTTTATCCAAATGAGACTGGCGTCATGCAATATATGCGATTCTCAGAACTGCACAAATTCAGTGATGGAACGCTAAAGAATGTTCGAGATGATCTGTCGGTTCTCAATGCCAACTTACCTCTTCCGGCAGTCAAATACACCTGGACAACCCAGTGCAGAAAGGGAGCATCGTACGCAATCAGGAAGATTGATGAACTTCTAAGGAAGCGCCGGTTGCTACGAAGTATAGAACGATTCGTCGGTGGACGACCATATGGAGCTCACCATCGGTTCACGGAACGAACCAATTAATTTTGGTTCGTCTTATAACAAGTCAACTCCATATGTCTATAATTGTGAATATGTTATCTTTTGCTTTATCAGCTTTTGTGGCTTGTTGTAGTGTAAAAGTATGATATTTTTCAAGAATTTCTCTCGAGATTCTAAATCTTTCAAAAAAATCATACTCAAGCACTACAACTTACCCTCATTAATTTGAGGGGGAGCATTAATATGTTCTTTGGCCAACATCTAATTTCATTTTATTACCCAAAGACCGGTTAATCCATTAATATCCAAAATATTGATGGTTAACATTTTGGAAAGGGGAGAAAATGGGATTAAGGAGACTTAATGATATTTGGCTAAAACAATGAAAAAGGATTAAAAGATAAACCAACTTAACATGCGTAATGCACAAGTTAAGGGGGAGCGTTTTTGATGATCAAAACACTTAAGGCACAAAAACTTTGATTTTAATATCACAAGTGCTTTAAGTGATTTTCAAGGATTTTTCATGGTGACTATATCAACCCAAAATACACATAACTCACGACGGATGTGGTGACAAAAGGGTGGTAGGTATAGGTATTAGTCCAATGATTTATCAGAACCGATGGAATCTTCCCAAGGACAACTCCCTAGATAGAACTAGAAGTCCTAGGAAAGATGGAGAATGAATGTGAACGTAGCTGAATGCCGACCAAGTACTTAAGCTAGCACTGGAACAATCACAACAAGGTGCTAGTGATGACGTATTGGTAAGCATTGAAGGGGTTGAAGAATGAAAAAGAATTGTAAAGATAAAGGGTGTAAAGAAAGAAGCCCTCCTTACAACTTTAGGCAGAAATCGGGTCAATACATATGCTATTGAGATCATTAGTTAATGATTCTCGATATTGAAGAAAGCCATCATGGACCTAGTGATGCAATGCACAACCTTCCCCAGCTAACTCAAATATCTCTCAAAAGGTACTTGTTTTAATCACACGGAGATCAACACGTTATCTATTGGTTTATTCACTCCGAATAGACTGATATTGAATAGGTGGCACTCCTCTCCAGCCATCGATCACTAAATCAAAACGCACTATCGAGTCTAGAGCCACGAGATCATCAAAAGTCTCATTAGGACACTTCCCATTTATTCCTTGGTTCTTCACACACTGTGAAAAGTAAGAGATCTTTTATGAGTCCTACGCAGTATTCTTGCAATATTGCCAGAACATTCGAGTGATACGCAAGTATTACAGTGAAGATGGAAATCCTGCTTGAGCCAACATCAAACAAGCTCATGGTAGGTGACACGTGCGGTTCTTTAAGAACTAATCTTGTGACAACTGGAAAGAAACAGTAGTTTAATTCTTAATTGAACTTAAACTCGTTCCAGGCCTCTACGTATTATCGTCTGATCTTGCCAGAACACTCAGCGTGACATTCTTTAGTGTTCACAGTGACGAGTGGAAATCCTTCTAGTGTTAACATCAAACAGCACTTGGTAGGTGACAAGCAAGATTCAATTTGAATCAAGTTTGTGACAACTAGAAAGCAACGATGGTGAATATCTTAATTGAAATTCACTTGTTCCAGGTTTCATGAATTGACGGCTTCAATCATAAGGATTTTTAATCCAAATGATTCACTCTTTATGTTCGCAGTCAGCTTTGGACGGTCGAATAAAGAGAACGGGTTTACCCGCGAAATCCTGTCAGGAAGTTACTTAATTGAAACTATCCGTCACGGGTACGATATCTAATATCGTCCAACGGTCTTCACCGACCGGAGGTAAAATGCTACCGAATTAGAACAAAATGTCAAAGCCATTTTATTCGTGTCTTATTATGTTGCTGCATTCGAAGACGGTGGCGTTGCTGTGTACCTGTTGAAGATGGTGGCGTTGTTGTGTACCTGTTGAAGACGGTGGCGTGGCGGTGTACCTGTTGAAAACGTCCTCACATGCTTATTCCTTCTGCATCAAATACTCCTACAAATTCAAGAAAGTATAACCTGAAAGTCTTCCGCTGTATCGACTCTGAAACTTTCAAGAATTCAACATAAGGATAAGTGTGTGGGACATGAAGTCACAAAGAGGCGAACACCACAAGAAAATAAAGACTGCACGTGAAAAGCCAAAAGAACGTGTTCCAAGCAAAAGGCTGATATTATTCAACACATATTCACAAAAGGAAGAAAAAGAAAGAAAAGAAGACTACGAGCTCAAGAACAAGATCTAACATGCTAGATTAGGACTTTGTAAATTTGGAGTGACCTCCCTTTGGGGGAGATTGTTGGAAATACGTTTTACGTATATAGAAGTCTCGGTCACTCCAACAATGTAGTTATAGGCTCGTAGTAATGTTAAGTTTCATTTATTAAATAGCCCGACCCATGAGCATGTTAATGGGCCGGAAGCCCAAGTCCATTAAGGACTTGGGGTATTTAAACCTCTTTCCACCATGGAAAGAGGTGTTGGTTGTTTCATTTCTTGTTTTCAATATAACAAAGTTCTTTCACTTCTCTCTCTAAGTTTCTCTTTCTAGAAAACATCAACCCCCTTGTTTCACAAAGATTATCATTGTTCTACATTTGACTAGAAAACCAACTCTTTTGACTTTTTCATAAGATCTTATTGTCTTATTCTGCTGATTTGGCTTACCTTATTGGATTTTTCTTGATTGATTTGTCTTCATTAAGTCATTTAGAGTCTTTTGCAAGTTAAATAAAGTTCTAAAGTGGTCCAAATCTCTAAGTCGACTATTTTGTCTTTTAGTGAAATCATATTTGGCTTATTTCTGGCTTATTGGTTAAGCTTTTTCAAAATTTCTTTTTACAGATCCCTTTAGTATCCCAAAAGAAGGTTGTGTGTCAAAATAGAGCTTATGGCATTAGATTATAGCTTAATGGGCTAAAAAGCCCATTAAGAATAAGCTGTTGACTTATTTAGTTGTGATAAGCACATTTTCAGCTTTTAGGCCTTTAGAGTTTTGTGTTTAGAATTAATCTTTGAGTCAGACTGGAAATTTTCAGCTTATTTGGTTGATTTTTGGCTTATTGGGCTAAAAAGCCCATTAAGGTGCACTGTTTTTGTTTTTAACCCATCTGGGGGCCCAATAGGGGTATTTTGGTAATTTCACTTTCATTTTATGTTTTATAGGGTTAAAATAAACTAGTTTGCAAGTTTTTATAAATTTTTATAATTTTTGAATTTTTAATATTATTTTAATATTTAATTTTAGATTTTAATCATTTTAAATAGTTTTAATTGGTTTTAAATTTTATAAAAATAGTTTTTAGTTTAATTAAGTCATTTTAGAGTTTTACAAATTAAAAAATCCTAATTTGGGCTTTTTATTAATTATTTTGATTTTTAGGGCTTTAATTAGCATTTAAAAATTAATATTTAATTAATTAAAAGGTTTGAAAAAGTTTTGATCATTTGTAAACTCTTATTTCATTTTTACTTATTTTTTGTTATTTTTTAGGAATTTTTAGAATTAAATTTTATTTTGTCACTTTTTACGGTTTTTCGTTTCGTCATCGTAGTGTAATTTTAATGTATCCGTCTTTCTAATTTCTCATCTTTTCTTTCTCTCATATTAATCCAAAATCATTACAAGTTATTCACACACAATAAACCTCCTTGGGAAACGAACTTTCACCTTTGGGTCATTAGTGCACGGTTTTCCTAAATCGTCGTACTTAATACTTACCACATTTACGCCTTTTTCCTAAAAGGTCGTATTTTACCACAATCAGGAATCCTACCAAAAAGGTTTTCTATCGCTAAGTCCTCCGCTGTGCATAAGAAAACCATGTCGCCTAGATCCAATCGTAGGTGGCAACGGGTAGAAATTTTACATCGTTTAATCTCTAATGGGTTCCTACAGGAAGGATGTTTCCCTCTAGCACTAACAAAGTTGGCTGTGAACCCGCACTTGGTTCTAAAATAAATATCACTAACCCATATGAAAGCATGCAAACTATTGATGCAAGTGCAGGTACCAAAGTCAACGTTGAACCAAAACAAAACTGTCCAATTTATGTATACCGTTCAACTAAAGACACTCTCAGAGTTTGGTTGCTGAAGAAGAAGATATCTCAGAAACAAGTGTCTTAGGGGATTCGCGGTTAAGCTTACAATCGTGGCTCTTCGTTAAATAGCAGACAATGACCCGTAGTTCAAATAAAGGGAAGTTTATATATTCAACGATAAGTTACCCTCAAAACGAGAAATTAAATTTTCTCGGACACAAGCCGGTATTATAACTATTCAAAAGTTTTAAGCTCGTGTAAATGGCGTATAATCATATCTTAGATTATGCCCTTGTCTTCAAAGAAAGGAAAGTTTATCGCCGATGATAACTTATCCTCACAACGAGAAATTAATTTTTCTCGGGCATGGGCTTATGTTAAAAATATTCGAAATTTTTAATCTCATGCACAACGGCTTGTAGTCACATGTCAGACTGTAACCCGTGCTTCAAAGAAAGGAAAGTGTATCTTTAAAGATAACTTATCCTCATAACGAGAAATTCATTTTTTTCTCGGTCATGAGCTATTACTAAAAAATCAAAGTTTTAAAGCCCATGGTAAAATGACTTACAGTTAAATATCAGACTGTAACTCGGACTTCAAAGGAAAGCTTATCTTTAATGATAACTTATCCTCGTAACGAGAAATTAATTTTTCTCGGTCATGAGCTTGTATTAAAATATTCCAAGTTTTAAGCTCAGAGAGGAAATGGTATCTTTTAAATAAGATAACTTACCTCATAACGAGAACTTCATTTTTCTCGGTCATGGGCTTTCCGTTAAAACATTCAAAAGTTGTCAAGTTCATGAAAACGACTTCTATGTAAATGTCAGCTTAGGCTCACTTGTCATTCATAAAGGAAAGTTTATCTTTAAAGAGAACTTATCCTCGAAACGAGAAATTAACGTTTCCTGGAAACGAGCTTTGCTTAAAACATTCAAAGTTTTTATGCTCATTTAAAATGTTGTGCTATTATTTCATATAGTAGCCCGGTCTTAATCATAAAGGCAAGTATTCTTTAACGAAGACTTAACCTCACAACATGAATTAATCTTCTTGGGCGTGGTTTATTGCATACCCATGTAAGGGACTGTGTTTACATGATAACACAATCTAACACGAATATATGTATGCTTCAGTGCATTTATTTGTCAAAACGAGAGAAATCTTGTTTTTATGAAATTATCATCTCTACGAATTGAAGATCTTTACAATTGGTATCTACATAATAAACGATGCGACTACTCAAAACGACGACCACAACTCTTTAAATAGAACACCGGTCAACAATTGAGGGGGAGAAATTGTCTAGCATTCAAATTCTTTAATGTCGATTATTTGTGAATTGTCGATGTTAACTATTGGTGCCAAGACAAAGTATTCATCTTTCAATTGGTGTCAAGACGTCATAATCAAGTTCACAATTTATATCAAGACAAAAATACCATTTTAAATGTGGTGTCATGAATGATCACCGCTTTTCAGAATGATGAGATAATTTCAGACGTGACGAGGAGACCAACATTTGCTGACAAGAACCACGTGATTCGATCATATGATGTTCTCATCTTTCAGGTCAAACCTCGTAATTGTTGCAAGTGCGAATATGTAATATTTATAATCTAGACTTATGATATTGCATATGAAGTGTTTAAGTATGATTTTTCTTGAATTTTTCAATAAATTCCAAAAATTTCAAAAGTACATACTCAAGCGCTACATATAATCCCTTATTTTTTAGGGGGAGCTTGTGAAAATCATAAATATTGTTTAATATCATACTTAATATCCAAAATATCGATTGGGTTAATATTTTTTATAGAGAGAAAATGTGATTTAATATGTGATTAATCAATATAATGGTTTTACTCAATGTGTGGGCTCTACCCAACATATGCAAAATGTTTTCGAATATAGAGGCATATGTTAATCGGGAAAAAATGGATTTGGTAATTCAAAGGAAGTTTTTCATTATGACAAGTACTTACCTAAAATACACTTAATTCACGACGGTTGTGGTGACAAAAGGATGGTAGGAATAGGTATAAGTCCAAGGATTCCACCAAAACCGGTGGAATCTTCCCAAGGACAATTCCATAGCTAGTAATAATAGTCCTTAGGAAAAATGAAGAATGATTGTGAACGTAGCTGAATCCCGACCAAGTATTGAAGTTAGCACTGGAACAATCACAACAAGGTGCTTGCAATGATGTATCGGTAAGCATTAAAGGGGTTGAAGAATGAAAAAGAAATGTAATGATAAAGGGTGTACAGAAAGAAGCCCTCCTTACAACTTAGGCAGAAACCGGGTCAACACACATATTTATTGGGATCATTTTAATGATTCTCTATATTGAAGACAAAACGTCATGGACCCGGTAATGCAATGCACAACCCCTCCCAGCCAACTCAAATGTCTCTCAAAAGATATTTGTTTAAATGTCACAGAGTTAAACACGCTATCTATTGATTTATTCACTTTGAATAAATTGATATTTAATAGGTGGAAATCCTCTCCAGCCATCGCTTACTAAATCAAAACGTACTATTGAGTCTAGAGCCTCGAGATCATCAAAAGTCTCATTAGGATACTTTCCATTTATTCATTGCTTTCCACACACTATGAAAAGTAAGAAATATTTTTATGAGTCCTACGCAATATTCTTGTAATATTGCCAGAACATACTAGTGATACGAAAGTATTACAATGAAGATGGAAATCCTGCTTGAGCCAATATCAAATAAGCTCATGGTAGGTGGCTAATGTAAATATTTTGCTAGGTTGAAAAGTTCGTTTCTCGGTATCTCTTCGAATTGATTTCCGGTTAAGTGCAACTCAGTTGTTCTTGGTGGAAAAGAAATAGAATGGGTGTCGTTGTCTACACTAATTAAAAAAAAAGACTTGAAACAATAAAAATAAAGTAAAAACGGTAAAAAGAAATACTAAAAGATAAAAACTTGACGAAAAGTAAATGACGAGAAATTAAAAGCAATAAAGGTAAATAACGCAAACTAAAACTTAAACTAAAAGGGAAAGCAAGTAAAAGTGAAAATAAGGAAAAAGGCGGGAAAAGTAAAGCTTGAAAATAAATATGGAAAAAAGAGAAACACTCATTCGGAATAAGCAAGTGATCCGGAATATGTCACCTATCCGGAATAACACCTTGGTTCGGAATAACGTGACTGATCCGGAATAACAAAGAAGAGAAGTTGATTCGGAAATGAGGCTGATCCGGAATGTTAGATATTCCAGATGGAAAATCTTGATTCGGAATGTTATTCCCGATGGAAACCTTTATCCGGAATATTGGATATTCCGGATGAACCAGATTGATTCGGAATGTTACGCTCGATCCGGAATAATATATATTCCGGATGAACAACAATTGATTTGGAATGGAGGAAATGATCCGGAATAATATTCCGAATGAACTAATTGATCCGGAATAATATATATTCCGAATAGAAACTTTGATCCGGAATATTTGGATATTCCGAATGGACCTTGATAAAGTTCTTGATGCGGAATAAAAGTAAAAGTGCTTGACTCGGAATAAGTAACTGATCCGGAATCTGGGTAGCATGAACAGAACGAAGAATAGGGAATGAAGAACAAGGAAGAATTTAACCAAAACTAATCAAGATTAACCAAAAGATTAAACCAAAACAACCACAAATGATCTGCTAACAATAACCAATCAATCCAAATCAATAACACCAACAATCATAACCAAAATAATCAAAACCCACTTGATTGAAAACCATAAAAACTAAAGAACATGAACACAAAGATTAAACACAAACAAGAAAGGTAGATGAGAGATTAAACAAGAAAAGATAAAGATTCAATAACATTAAAAATAAACTTACTTAAATTAAAGAGTGCAATACAAGAAATTAAAGTGCAAGAATTTAAAGTGCTAGAATGAAAATGGTGGAAGCAGTGGGTTGTCAATCCACCCAACAACTTGAAAATGAATAACTAATCATCTATTTATAGGGGAGGAGGTGGTTAGTGGAAGGAAGCTTTCTCCCCTCTTTCTTCTTTCATTAATTGCTTGATTAGGCCTTAATCTTCTTAAGTCTTCGACTTTTATCTCGGGATTAATAAACTCGTCTTGTAATCTTCAATAAATTAGACTTGAGTTCTTCGGCTTTTAGTAAACTTCCGTCTCTTGACTTTTTCTTCGATAAATCTTCAGAATTGGTCTTGGACTTCCGTTCTTTTTTCACTCTTGATTTCTTGACTTCATCTTTCGTCTTTTTCTTCGATAAAAGCCCGTGAATGCCCGTGTTTTCTCCACTTTTCACCTTTTCGTCCTAAATCACAACAAAAACACAAACCACACATAATTCCGACATAAATGACATAAAATACACGTTTTGGCTCGGTTATTGTTGTATTTAAGTGGTAAAAAGGATGGGTGTTTACACACCTATCAAATCCCCTACACTTGACCATTGCAATGTCCTCATGCAATGCATTAGTTACAAAGCACGATTACACTTTTCTTCATAATCAATCCGTTTTGGCCTTTATTAAAGAGATAGAAAATTACGAAACAAGTAAAGAAATAAAAAACATACCTTGTGGTTTTGAAAATGTCATGAATGATCATCATCCTCAAGTTTTCACTTTCTCTAAACCAAGCGTTAAAACGAGATCATTGTTATTATAAGTTAGCAAACTAACACGAACTCATGTGGGCCAATTATTCACTTAGACTCCCTTATTCCTTGGTGTATATCTTATATTTTATTATTGTCTTGAATGATCACGAGGATGCATTGTTGACTTATTTTGATAGTTTATTAGGCTGAAAATAAAGTGGGACGATTTAATCAATAGTTAGCTAAAGGACAAAATCTTTTAAAACTGTTTCTCGGGACCTCAAAAAGTTTATATCTTGGCATAACTCGCTTCGCGATTTGAGACCTTTCTCGGACCGATATTTGGCAGCGACTTCATACTTCAAACCTTGAGAGACGTTCATGAAATTATGGTCTTCTCTTCATATAGGAATTTCTTCACTTGAAGTTTTGAGAGATTCTTCATATTTGGACCACGACTTATTCATTTTTCTCCAATCTTCATTTTGGACTTTGATATACAACGATCCGCCTCCTTTTTGGACTTGGATCTATTTATCCTCATAACTTGTTAGGGCCTTTTTGGATAGACTTCTCCATGATCTTTACGAGAGTATTTGCTCTTCGTCGTGTGTCTCGATCCTTCATATTGACTTTCGATAAATGATTCTTCACATCACTTGGGATCTTTAGCAACAAAATGTAGCCCTCATGCCTTGTTAGGACCTTTTTGGACTCGCCAATCTTCGCATCCCGCTTCAATAAGTTATGCCTTGGCTATGAACTCTAATCCATACCGAGCAACTTTTAAACGATCTTGGGCTAGAAGCTAAGTAACTTTTCAAACCGTACAAGCTTATTTATTGCAGATAAATTTATTAGCAAGCGATGGGAGAATAGGCTTATAATTAACTCACATAAATTCACGAAAGAATACCAAACTTATAATTGACTCTATCATCTCTCGTTCTCCACAATTTAAAATCTCAAGGAATGAGACTCGTGGATGCTTAGCCTATTAAATCAAAGTTTTAGGTTTTCGAGTCGTCTATAGGATCTTGCAAACTCTTAGACTCTTTCAAGTTTAGAAATCACATTTTAAAGTTCCCTTGATAAACGACTCTCTAGGATCAATTATAGGAACTTGCGAAAAGTTCTTGTTCTTAACCCGTGAGAGTTAAGACTTTCGCGTTTTATAGCTCCCTATATAAAAGCCTAGAAAAACTTGACTTAAACACGTTAAGGATACTAGCTAGAGTAGACTTAGATAAGTAAACTCGGGTTGAGTCAAAAGATTCACAACGTTTGAGAATTAAAACCACTTTATTAAAATTTATTCTAGCAGAGAAAGAAAATAACTATACAAAAGGAAAAACTAATAGGCCAAAATAGATCAAAAATTTTGAAAAATATCGAAAAATTGATTTTCCAGTTAAAATGAAGACAAATACAAGGAAAAGGCCACTTAACTTCGATAGAAGTCCCCCTACACTTAATATAAACATTGTCCTCAATGTTTAAGCATATGGGAGTAAACTCCCCTACACTTAGGACATTGTGCACTTTGTTTAAATCTCGCTAAGGAAAAGACAACTAACGAGATTCCTATTTTAATATTGAGAAATATAAAATAGAGAATCAAAAAGAGTTTAGGATAGAACCGGGAAGAAGGGAACATGGAATCACGGTTCGTCAAAAGTCATCAAGAGTGTGTCTTTGAAGCTCTAATCCCTGCACATGATAAGAAAGAAAGCAAGAAACACCAACGGGGCTCCCCCCTACACTTATGGTGAAAACAAGTAAAGATAGATAGATAATTGGGTTGCCTCCCAAAAAGCGCTTGTTTATATTAACCGAGTCACGAGCCTGACTCGTCCCCGAATTAAATGGTCCATGGGGAAGCCTCGAATGTAATACCGGGATCAAGGACCTTGTCCTCGTTCCCGGTGGACATTAAAGAAGGAGAGGCGAGGGGATAAGTCTTAAATGGGAGAAAGGTCCTTTCAACATACGAGAAGTATGTGAAATCAAGATCCACGGGAGGTGGGGTGGGTAAAGTAAGCACATTGTCATCCCCCAAGACAATGGATGCCGAGCACTCGGCAAAGCCGTAATATTATCAATCATGACATATTAAATGTCACCTCCCGGGTCAAATCACTCATCCTCCGTAATAGTGGCTAAAAGGGAGGATGAAAGGTGCTCGGGAGGGGGACTTGGGACAATACCTTCCTGCAGCAAATTATCAAAAATAATATCCCCCTCCGTGTCATCATCATCAATACCTGGAGGGATGGAGTGAATGTCGATTTCTTCCAGAAATGGGTCATTATCTTCAACGGGAGGAATAGATGGAGGCAAAGACTCGGAGAGAGGAGGAGAAGTCAACTCTTCGATTTGAGCAATAAGAAGATGCACTTTCCGTAATCTGTCGCGGAGAATCACGTCTTCTACCTCATCTTCAAGAGCAAGTTCATCGGTGAACTTCTCGTAAGCCGGAGAGAATAAATCGTCATCGCCCGTATCTCCCGGTGGAGATTGAGACATTTCAAAAGTGAAATTCTCATAGCGAGGAAAGAATCGTCATCATTTGGATCGACCGCTTGCGTGAAAGCAACGTCGTCCTGAAGCTCCATAGAAGGTAAGTCACAAACCTCATCATCCAATAATTTGTCGAGACCAACATCACTAAGCTCATTCAACGAATCTAGATCCTTAGACGCAGTAGGAACATCGAGAGTAGGAGCAGCAACTTCAGAAGATTGGTTGAAAGTGTAGACATCATCGTCGTCGTCATCATCATAATAGATGGGACGAGTCCAGTTAGGAGTGACGTAGTCGGCTAACTCTTCCTTGATAACCTCCACATCTTTAAGAAGCTCATGAAGCAACTTTTGTTGTTCATCGCCTTGAGTATGTTCAATTGAACCTATTCTATCCCACGCTGTCATTAAACATTGTGGTGTAGAAAAGAAGGGAAAACGACTAAATTGGCTCAAAAAGGTGTCGGTGGTTTTCAAGATTTCTTCATTATCAAGCAAAGGTTGCTTTTCCTGATGCAAGTCAGCTCGGAGTTGAGCTATACTTTCTAGAATGCCATTCAAAGTAGTGAGTTGTTGGTCAAGACTAAGTTGCTGAGAGGATTGATGATTGAGGGTGTGATGTGGGGGCTCAAAATTTTGAAAACCTGAATTATAGCACGGATGTGGCTCATAGTAGTTCATCGGGTTTGGAAGAATTAGAACACGGGTTTGGTTCATAATAATCCATTGGTGAAGAAAACTGAGGACACGAATTTTGCTCAAAATAATTCATTGGCTGACAATAAGAAGTATCGTGAGGGACCCCACAGTTTTTGCAAAACGCGTGAGGAGAAAGACTGGGTGCGTCTTGTGGATAGCTATTATCATTGTCATAATTGTACCCCGGTTCTTGCCCGTGATCATACGGGTATCGAACCGGGCACGAAACATGCCAATGAGAATCGCTTCCACAATAGATGCACGGGGGAACAGGAGGTGGATTCAAAAAGGACGAATTAGTCGAGTTGCACAAAGGACAAAATCCGAATTGGAATTGTGTAATGTCGATATCGTTTCCGCACCGCTCACATGTACACCATTGACATGAGTCGTTCCTGTATAATCGTCTCCCACACCCGACGTAATGGACATAAGAATCCATAAAGAAAAATAGATAAGCAAGAAGAATATTTTTGGTGCAAAACTTTGAAAAAGAAATGCTTTTTATGATTTTTTAAATGTTTTTGAGATTTTTGAAACTTTTTGACACGAAAAATAACGTTCACGAGTGAACGGATCCCAAAAGCCAACGCGTCTCTCACAAAAAATCGTTAATCCTCACTAAAAGAGCCGGCAGCTGCGCCATTTTAATGTAAAGATTTTGCTAGGTTGAAAAGTTCGTTTCTCGGTATCTCTTCAAATTGATTTCTGGTTAAGTGCAACTCAGTTGTTCTTGGTGGAAAAGAAATAGAATGGGTGTCGTTGTCTACACTAATTAAAAATAAAGACTTGAAACAATAAAAATAAAGTAAAAACGGTAAAAAGAAATACTGAAAGATAAAAACTTGACGAAAAGTAAATGACGAGAAATTAAAAGCAATAAAGGTAAATAACGCAAACTAAAACTTAAACTAAAAGGGAAAGCAAGTAAAAGTGCAAATAAGAAAAAAGGCGGAAAAAGTAAAGCTTGAAAATAAATATGGAAAAATAAGAAAATAAATATGGAAAAATAGAAAAAATAAACACTCATTCGGAATAACCAAGTGATCCGGAATATGTCACATATCCGGAATAACACCTTGGTTCGGAATAATGTGACTGGTCCGGAATAACAAAGAAGAGAAGTTGATTCAGAATGTTAAGAAAATGAGGCTGATCCGGAATGTTAGATATTCCGGATGGAAAATCTTGATTCGGAATGTTATTCCGGATGGAAACCTTTATCCGGAATATTGGATATTCCGGATGAACCAGATTGATTCGGAATGTTGAGCTCGATCCGGAATAATATATATTCCGGACGAACAACAATTGATTTGGAATGGAGGAAATGATCCGGAATAATATTCCGAATGAACTAATTGATCCGGAATAATATATATTCCGAATAGAAACTTTGATCCGGAATATTTGGATATTATGAATGGACCTTGATAAAGTTCTTGATGCGGAATAAAAGTAAAAGTGCTTGCTCGGAATAAGTAACTGAACTGATCCGGAATCTGGGTAGCATGAACAGAACGAAGAACAGGGAATGAAGAACAAGGACGAATTTAACCAAAACTAATCAAGATTAACCAAAAGATTAAACCAAAACAACCACAAATGATCTACTAACAATAACCAATCAATCCAAATTAATAACACCAACAATCATAACCAAAAATAATCAAAACCCACTTGATTGAAAACCATAAAAACTAAAGAACATGAACACAAAGATTAAACACAAACAAGAAAGGTAGATGAGAGATTAAACAAGAAAAGATAAAGATTCAATAACATTAAAAATAAACTTACTTGAATTAAAGAGTGCAATACAAGAAATTAAAGTGCAAGAATTTAAAGTGCTAGAATGAAAATGGTGGAAGCAGTGGGTTGTCAATCCACCCAACAACTTTAAAATGAATAACTAATCATCTATTTATAGGGGAGGAGGTGGTTAGTGGAAGGAAGCTTCCTCCCCTCTTTCTTCTTTCCTTAATTGCTTGATTAGTCCATAATCTTCTTAAGTCTTTGACTTTTGTCTCGGGATTAATAAACTCGTCTTGTAATCTTCAATAAATTAGACTTGAGTTCTTCGGCTTTTAGTAAACTTCCGTCTCTTGACTTTTTCTCGATAAATCTTCAGAATTGGTCTTGGACTTCCGTTCTTTTTACACTCTTGATTTCTTGACTTCATCTTTCGTTTTTTTCTTCGAAAAAAGCCCGTGAATGCCCGTGTTTTCTCCACTTTTCACCTTTTCGTCCTAAATCACAACAAAAACACAAACCACTCATAATTCTGACATAAATGACATAAAATACACGTTTTGGCTCGGTTATTATTGTAATTAAGTGGTAAAAAGGATGGGTGTTTACACACCTATCAGTGGTACGTGCAGTTCTTTAAGAACCAATCTTGTGATAACTGGAAAGAAACGATGGTTTGATTCATAATTTAATTCAAACTTATTATAGGGCCTCTACTTATAATCTAAGTGATCTTGCCAGAACACTCAGAGTGACACTCTTTTGTGTTCACAGTGATGAGTGGAAACCATTCCAGTGTTAACATTAAACAGCATTGCGGTAGGTGACAAGCAAGATTCTAATAGAGTCAAGCTCGTGACAACTGAAAAGCAACGATGGTGGAAATCTTAATTGAATTTCACTTGTTCTAGGTTTACGAATTGACGACTTCAATTATGAGGATATTATTATCCAAATGATTCACTCTTTATGTTCGCAGTCAGCTTTGGACGGTCGAATAAAGAGAGTGGGTTTACCCGCGAAATCTTGTCAATGAGATTTTTAATTAAATCTACCTGTCACAAGTACGATATTTTAATATCGTTCAACGGTCTTCATCGATCGGAGGTAAAATGCTACCTAATTAGGTTGAAATGTTCAAGACCATTTCACCCATGTCTATGTTTTGTTGCCAACTGTCTTATGCAGTGTAACAAGAAGGTGGCGTCGCGGTGTACAATCCATTTCTAGGAAGTTCTACACGAAGACGTCCGCTGTATCAAACTCTGAAACTTTCAAGAATTTAACAAAGTATAAGTATGTGGGACATGAAGTCACGAGGAGGCAATTATCACAAAAAGGAAAAGGTCGCATGTGAAGATGATCTCAAGAAGCTCATATTATCACATACAAATCAAGGTCAAGAGAACATGCTACAAGCCTAAAGTCAAAGATCACGTTAACATATCAACAAGCAAACAAATGAATTTCTCAAGTAGAAGATCAAAGACTCAAGCATAGTATGCTAGGTTTGAGATTTTGTACAATGGTGTGACCTCCCTTAGGGGGAGATTGTTGGAAATACAAAATTCCTAAGAAAGTCTCGATCACACCACAACTAGCTTGTCTACCTAGGGACTACGAGCTCAAGACTAAAGACAAGCATTGTATGCTAGATTTAGGACATTGTAACTTGGAGTAACCTCCCTTAGGGGAAGATTTTTGGAAATACGTTTTTACATATTTAAGAAGGATCGGTCACTCCAATAATAGTAGTAGTCGAGCTCGTAGTTAGAGGTGATATCACGAGTAGTAAAACCGAGCCAAGACCACTTGTGGGCTTGGCTTAGGCCGGCCCATGTCTATCTTATGGACATGGGTATATAAACCTTATAAATACTCTTTTTACTTCACTTTTCATTCAATGTTATTTTACACTTTCCTTTATCTCTCTAGTTTCTCTCTCTAGATCTCATCTTTCTCTCTCTAGTTCTTCATGTCTCTCTCTCTATTTACATCACTTACATATATTAGATAATCCAAGGATTACGTAGATCTACAAGTACATGTGAAAGTTTTATAATATTAACTAAGCTCTTTCTTTGTGAACTTGTGATTCGTGTTATTTATAAATTCCAATATCTCTAAGACCGTTTTAACTATTTATCATGGTCTAAAATGCGGTCATGGTGACAATAGGGCGCAAGGCTTCAAATTTATGTTATGAAATAAACCAAGCACAGGCTCTTGGTGTACATGAGATGGGATTGAAATATGAGATAAAGCATGAGGCGTGACACCTACTTTAAATTCAATTTCGACAAAAATTTACCTTTTTTAAAAAATAAGTATTAAATGTAAGGATAGTTTCTTGACTTTGTTTCTTATGTATAGTTTTTATATATTCGATATATATGAAATATGGTATAAATGTATTAATCTGTAAATATTTTTGTGACAGCCCATTTGGATAAATGGACTGTTATGTGTATTTATGGCGTGTTATCAAAGCATTCAAGGCAATGTATTAAACATTAAATGACAATAACGGAAATACCAGAATCAAACATCGGTACTCCAAACATAAGCTCAAATCTAAAAGATTAAGTACTGAAAGAAAAGGACGAAACAATGTCTAAACAACCAAAGTAATGTATGTGTGCACAAAGTAAAGGAGTCTGGATAGCTCCCATCCAATGCACGTACTCTCTTAGAAGTCCTAAGATCGTCCATGTGTACCTGCCGTTTGGAACATGAAAGGAAACTACGGCTGAGCATAACGCTCAGTGAACGGATATGAAGCATGATAATAAAATACTAGAAAAGAACCGGTAACAAATACTGAAACTAAAACTGCTATGACAAATAGGAGCAACTATGTAAAAATCTGATATGTCTGATTATAGATAATAAAACTGAATTATTAACTGTTAAATCTAAAAACATGCATTGACTGTATTTTAATTGCCCAGAGCTTATATAGGTCATGTGTTGTAACAACTGTGCATGAATAACTGGAGGGGTGACCACGTCATGCTATAGAGGGGTGACCTCTAAATAATGTGTTGGGTGGAGGGATCAACTCCAATGTGAAGGATGTGGAGCACAAACCATATTCACCTGATAACTGTAAACTGATAAGCCTAGGATGCATCCATACTCCCCGCTAATAATACTGATAAAATGTCCAAGCTGAACTGAGGGGAACGCTGCGGGATATCACTCTCCCGGAGGTGAGTCATGACACCGGTGCCTCAAGTGTCCTGGTTACGGTACCTCCGTAACTAGTACTACTGACTGGTCATGCTTGTATATAAGGCTCAGGCAATTTTAACTTAATTATGAAACTGAATTCTGATAAAACTTATAACATATAATTGGGAAAAACATTTGGCTGCAGACGGGA
The DNA here is from genome assembly GCA_025667525.1 of Glebionis coronaria. Taxonomy (NCBI): domain Eukaryota; kingdom Viridiplantae; phylum Streptophyta; class Magnoliopsida; order Asterales; family Asteraceae; genus Glebionis; species Glebionis coronaria. Next base: position 247,910,487 of record CM046874.1, read on the forward strand.
AATCCTAATCATGCACATAAGGAAGTCCTTACTGAAAGGACGAAAAATCCGTATCTCGTGTCCAGTAACCGACCGAGATCAACCGACAGAAATTCTACTCTGATTTCATGCGAGCTACATGAATAAAGGACACAAATAAGTTAACTGATATCGTTTTTTTTATTTATCTCAATTGTACTTAGTTAATTTATTTATTCTTGTACTACTATTAATATATAAATTGATATGTCTGAATGTTCTAATATTTTGATTAACGTATTCCTGTTCTATTATTAATTATGGTATAACGCGTGATACTGACATTATAATGTTTCTATATTTTAATCCTGCTAATAATAGAAAGTTTCCTAAATTAGAACGTTTCTAGAATTATTTTTAATCATGCTAATAATAGAAAGTTTCCTAAATTAGAACGTTTCTAGAATTATTTATAATTTCTTTAATAAAAACTATACTCTTTTAAATATCATAAAACTATTTTAATTTAATTCATTAAAATATACAATTAAGACATTTATAAAATTTAAGTGCCAAAAGGTATAATTTAAAAATCTTTATTTATAATTTAACTATATCCCGAGCCTACCGAGATACCCATTCTCGGTCGCACTAAAACAATTCAACCAATATATATAAAATCTGCCGATATGAATTAGTGACAGAAAAACTGTCACTAAAGAGTGTAACCAAAAGCTGAGTTTTTTAAAAAGTGTCACCAAACGAATCTGCGACAAAAATTAGCATCGCTAATCTGTCACTAATTTCAGAACTAAAACTTTTATTTTCTGTTTAAAGTTTTCCCACTGATCCTTATAACATTCCCACTGTTTTCATATGGTTTCCCACTGTTCGTCACAGTCCCAAACACCCCTTTATCAGTTTACACCCGAATGGTTTTTAGGCAGCTTTTGGGTCAAAACACAACCCTAGCCGCCCCTGTGTGGGTCACGGCTGGGTAGGGCTGGGTTCATTAAACCAACACTCCCCCGATTATCATAAGCTAAACAAACACACCCCTTTGGGGTTTTCTGCCTTCGGTTGACCAAAAACAGCCACCACCGAGACTCTTTGAGTCTCGGCTGGACAAATCCCTACTCCACCGTTTATGTGCAGCCCCAAAACCGAACCCCCTTTATCTTTATTTCACGCTTTTAAACATAAACTCCTTTTTCTTTTATATTATATCATTATTTCGAGTATATTACAATTAAAGGAAGAGAGATCAATTACCTTTGTAGGATTGGTAAAGGGGTGAACATACACACCCGAATTTCTTGTAGAACTAAAACCCGAATCTCCTTTTTTATACTCCATGGCCGGCGGCACACTAGGGTTACCAAACCCTTGTTTTGTTTTTCTGTTTTCGTTTTTTTCTAAACGTATGAGTAAAGTGAAAGCTGTGTTGTTTGTTTTCAAGTAGTGTAGTAATGGAGTGGGCTGGGCTAAGCCCATGTTCTTCTTTTGTTTAACAAGCAAACCGCCACCCCCTCTATATTTATAAGGGGTTTTCGTTTGATTTCAGTTTAACGTTTTTATTTACGTAACTCGTAATTATTTCCCGTTTTTTATATTCACAAATGTTTATTTACTCTTTTCTTTCTGTATCATAAAGACTGTATGCGTAATATTTTTTGAAACAACATATTAATTATTTCTGAATAATTAATATTTATAATATTTAACTGAAGTTGAGCTTGCGTATTTAATACTCTGAAATTCTTAAATACGGGTTTTACAATTCTTCCCCTCTAAAAAAATTCGTCCCCGAATTAAGGATGCGACTGTACTGGGTTTTACAATTCTCCCTCTCTAAAAAAAATAATTCGTCCTTGAATTTAGGGTACTTTTAAACTGAGGAGTTTTATCTAAACTGAACGACACATGCACTGAAAGAACATGAAAGCTGAAACATATAAGCTGAAAGACGTGTAACTGAAAGACATGCCCGAATCAAAACTGGAAGTGAGGATAAGAAGTCCGTATAGACTCCTCTCTTTCCCAAGTGGCTTCCCGCTCGGTATGGTTCCTCCACAGGATCTTGACGAAAGGAATGGTTTTCCTTCTCATAACTCGATCCTGGCGATCTAAGACTGCTTCGGGTTCTTCAATATAAGATAGGTCCTCCCGAATCTGATCGAGTGAATAATTCACTTTGTGAAGCTCATGATAGTTGTACCCTCTGAGTAGTGATACATGGAACACGTTATGAACGTGTGAAAGCTGAGGCGGTAATGCCAACCGATATGATACTTCACCGACATGTTCAAGGATTCAAACGGTCTGATGTAGCGAGGCCTGAGCTTGCCTTTGAGGCCAAAACGTCTGACGCCGCGTGCGGGTGATACTTTGAGGAACACACGATCCCTAGTCTAAAATGATAGATCTCTGTGATGTTTGTCGGTGTAACTCTTCTGGCGAGTACGCGCTTCTTGCAGCTTTGCCCTAGCAATGGCGACCTTTTCATTGGTCAGTTCTATTAATTTCGGTCCCTCTATCAAACGTTCTCCAACCTGATCCCAACAAATAGGGGCACGACATTTCCTGCCGTATAAGATCTCGAAGGGAGCACCCTTGATACTGGCATGCCAATTGTTGTTGTAGGCAACTCGACCAAGCAAATATAGTCATCCCAGTGTCCTGTCCATTCTAATGCACAGGCGCGTAGCATGTCCTCCAAAGTTTGGATGGTACGCTCTGACTGACCGTCCATCTGCGGGTAGAAAGCTGTGCTGAGCTTGAGCCTAGTTCCGCAAGCTTTATGCGAACCTCCCCAGAAGTGAGAAGTGAAACTTGGATCCCTGCCTGATATAATTTCAGAAGGTGTACCGTGTAATCGTATAATCTCCTTTGTGAATAGATCTGCTAATTTACTGACTGTGAAATCTTTACGGATAGGAATGAAATATGCTGACTTGGTCAAGCGATCGACAATAACCCAGTTTGCATCATGTCTTCGCTGAGTATGTGGTAATCTGGTGACAAAATCCATAGAGATCTTGTCCCATTTCCACATTGGAATATCTAATGGCTAGAGAAGACCGCTGGTACGCTGATGTTCTATCTTAACCTGCTGGCAGGTTAGACATTTAGAAACAAAAGTAGCGACATCCTGTTTCATGCCGCTCCACAAGAAATGCTGCTTAAGATCGTGGTACATCTTAGTGGAACCTGGATGGATAGAGAACTAAGAGCTGTGAGCCTCAGTCATTAAGGCTTCTCTAAGAGTAGGGTCTTCTAGAATGCAGAGTTTGGTACCCTGCCATACGATACCATCATCATCGATAAGAAATTCAGTCTGCTGGTTAATATTCTAGACAATCGCCCAGATTTCACCATCATCCTTTTGTGCGGCTTTAATCCGAGAGAGTAAATCCGGTTATACCCTCAGACTATTCTAGTATCCCCTTTGTCCGCGTACTAAGAGTTCAATATCATACCGCGGTAAGTCCTGAATAATTTCCTCCTGAACCTATATGCCATTTATCATTACTGACTTTCTGCTAAGGGCATCTGCTACTACATTTGCTTAACTTGGGTGATACTGAATATTAGTGTCATAGTATTTCAGCAGTTCCAACCATCACCTCTATCTCATGTTCATCTCTCGCTGTGTAAATATGTACTTGAGACTTTTATGATCGGTGAAGATATCACACGACTCATCGTATAAATAATGCCTCCAGATTTTGAGGGGGAAAACGACTGCTGCGAGCTCTAGGTCATGCGTAGGATAACTTTTCTCATACGGCTTTAGCTGACGCGAAGCATAGGCAATGACTTTCCCATGCTGCATAAGTACACAGCCTAAGCCCTTTCCTGAAGCGTCACTGTAAATTTGATAACCACCTGTACCAGATGGGAGATTAATGATCGGCGCTGAAATTAAATGATGTTTGAGTTCCTCGACACTCTTTTCTCTCTCCTCGGTCCATATAAACTTTCCCCCTTTACGCATAAGTTTGGTCAACAGTAATGCCAAACGTGAGAAATTTTCTACAATTCTACGGTAATATCCCGCTAACCCAAGAAATCTGCGGATTTCTGTGACAGATGTCGGTCTCAGCCACTTAGTTATAGCCTCCACCTTAGCAGGATCCATGGTGATCCCCTCTGCAGAAACAATATGGCCTAAAAACGCCACTTTATTCAGTACTCGCATTTAGAAAATATAGCATAAAGCTTCTCTCGTCGGAGAAACTGCAAAACTGTACGGAGATGATCCTCATTTTCCTCTTTAGATTTGGAGAAAATAAGGATATCATCGATGAATATAATCATAAACTTGTCTAGGAATTCGTGGAAGACTCGGTTCATCAAGTCCATAAATACTGCAGGCGCATTCGTGAGACCGAATGGCATAACAACAAATTCGTAATGACCATACCTCGTACGAAATGCAGTTTTGGATATATCTTGCTCTTTTACACGCAACTGGTGGTAACCTGATCGTAAATCAATTTTTGAGAAGTGCTTGGAACCCTGAAGCTGATCAAATAAATCATCAATACGAGGGAGTGGATAACGGTTACGAATAGTGAGCTTATTCAGCTCGTGGTAGTCAATACACAGCCGCATACTACCGTCCTTCTTTTTGACAAACAAAACTGGCGCGCCCCAAGGTGACATGCTTGGACGAATGAAACCTCTTTCTAGAAGTTCCTGAAGCTGATGTTTCAGTTCCTTAATCTCTATAGGAGCCATACGGTAAGGAGCTTTAGATACTGGTTCTGCACCTGGAATGAGATCGATACCAAACTCTACCTCTCGCATAGGAGGTATGCCTGGGAGTTCCTCTGGAAAAACATCCGGAAAACCTGACACAACTGGCTAATCATGAAGTGAAGGTGTCTCGGAAGAAGTCTCATGAACTGTAGCTAGAAAACCCTCACAACCATGGTATAATAGAGTACGGGCCTGTAAAGATCATATAATCTAAACATGTTTTCCTGGCAGAAAACCATGGTGAATAAAATCTGGTGTCTGGACATCACCGAATATGACCCACTAAGCATGACAATCTATGGTGGCACGATGAACTGACAACCAATCCATACCCAGAATAATATCGAAGTCGCACATATCTAGAGGAAGGGCACTGACTGGACGGATTTTATCGTCAAACTCAAGAGGGAGATCCTTGTACACCTGGGTAATGAGTACAGAGTCTCGCATGGGTGTAGATATTCTAAGTATACTGTCTAGTGGCGTAGGGGTCATGTTTATTCTAACAGCATATGAAGTAGATATAACTGAGTGTGTGGCGCCTGTATCGAAAAGAATGCAGGCAGCCTGTCCGTGTATAAACAAAAAGCCAGTAATGGTACCCGTGGTCTTATTTGCTTGCTCACGGGTAGTAGTGTAGACGCGACCAGTGGTTGATGATAGTGGTGGTGGTGGAGGTAAAATCTGAGGAATCTGGCCTGAGGTACCGGCAGCATCCCCGTTCTTGTAATCCCTCTTCATATGGCCCAGCTGACCACACTTGTAACAACCACTCGAACCACGACGGCAAGGTTCCGGTGTTTCTTCCCACATGTGATGCAAGTGGGATAAGAATACCCGGTAGAAGCAGCTCTGGTTTGCTAAGAACCTGATTTACGAAGATGTACACATGTCACGATCCTGATAACATAACTGAAATAAGGCTGTTTGGTTGAAATTTAAAATTACCAGAATTTGTTGGTTGGGCAGACTGCTGACCTCTGTAGTTTTGGTCACGCCCCTGTCCAGTGTCTCTGTTGGAATATATAAAAATTAGAATCTGTTTTACACGATGGTTTAGTGTTTTGGAGCTTAAAGAATCACTTGTAGTTGCCAGATGATTTTGAGTTGCCGCGGTAGTTATCACCACCGTTTCTCTTATCTGTTCGATTGCGGTCATAAGACTGACCGTGGTTTATGTAGTTCTGTTGTGGAGTAGCTGATTGGGATCAGTCTCCTCCTCTGTGTCTACAAGATTATAATTGGATAAGGCATGATATAAATTTGATAAGTAAAATCGGAGTTAAATTGTTTTAAGTCTGTTGAATGAGATATACCTCTTCTCAGGACGCTCTACATTCTTGAGCTCATTCCCCTCGAAAAGCATCTCAATATCAAGAGCTGCATTAGCTACTTGTGACACGTTAGTGAACGTGGCACTCATCAGCCTATCCGCAGTCCTAGAGTGAAGGGCCCAGCGAAATTGTTTCGCTTGCTCCTCCATGGTACCCGCAGCCTCTCCTAAGAATCCATCCATCCTGAGATATCGGTGCATAAACTCTATACTGTTCTCGCCATGATTCTGACGAATGACATGAAAGTCCCTCTTCAGTTTAGCTTGCTCAACATGCGGGAAAAACTGGTCATAAAACATTGCCTTGAACTGTGTCCAGGTCAACGTAAGCACCCACTCATCTCCCCCATTTGACAATTTCTGAGCCCTCCACCAATGTAGAGCGTGACCCTCCAGTTTGTAAACCGCAAGCCTAACCTTGAAAGCATCAGCACAACCCATAGCCCCAAAAAATTTCTCTACATGATAAATCCAGTTTTTTGCGTCTGTTAGAGCTATAGTATGTTCAAAAGGTCGGGGTTTCTGTTTATTAAACAAATCCAACCAAGTGGCTAAAGTGGTAGGTGGTGGAAGGGGAGGGTTGTTATTCTACTAAGGTCCATTTTGGTATTCAGCTCGGATCTCATCACGAATTTGGGGTAGCATGGCTTGTACAGCCGCCTGAACAGCAACAGCAATAGCAGCTGCGTTAGCATCATTCTCATTTTCGCGTATGGGTGGCATCTGAAATGGAAGATGATAAGTTGATAAATCTATTAGAACCTGGAGTAATAAATCTAACTATGTATGGGGTAGTTCATGAAGGTATATCCAATAAAACATGACATGAATACTGGTGAACACCTATGGTCAGTTCACAAAATGACTATTCACTGAAACATGAATCTGACATGAGTAAAGATGAACGCCTATGGTCAGTTCATCTATACAAAATCTGAACGGGCAAGGGTGAATGCCTATGGTCAGTTCACCAAAACGAAAATTCGTTGAACAACACATGCGACTAAGTATGGCCAGTCCTATACCAACCGTTTACTTAGTCAAAATCAAGACAATATGACAGATAAAGTGTATATGAAACATGAAAGATAACAACGCCAAAATATAGGAAGTTCTTGGTGACTACCCACTAGTCACAAGTCAAGTTTTAGAGCCTACAGGTCGAACCTTACGCTCTGATACCATAATTGTAACACCCTATTTGAATAAATGGACCGTTACGTGTATTTATGACGTCTCATCAAAGCATGCAAGGCAATGTATTAAACATTAAATGACCATAACGGAAATACCGGAATCAAACATCGGTACTCCAAACATAAGCTCAAATCTAAAAGATTAAGTACTTAAAGAAAAGGACGAAACAATGTCCAAACAACCAAAGTAATGTATGTGTGCATAATGTAAAGGAGTCTGGATAGCTCCCATCCAATGCACGTATTCTCTTAGAAGTCCTAAGATCGTCCCTGTGTACCTGTCGTTTGGAACATGAAAGGAAACTACGGTTGAGCATAACGCTAAGTGAACGGATATGAAGCATGATAATAAAATACTGGAAAAGAACCGGTAATAAATACTGAAACTAAAACTGTTATGACAAATAGGAGCAACTGTGTAAATATCTGATATGTCTGATTATAAATAATAAAACCGAATTATTAACTGTTAAATCTGAAAACATGCATTTACTATATTTTAATTGCCCAGAGCTTATATAGGTCATGTGCTGTAACAACTATGCATGAATAACTGGAGGGGTGACCTCTTCATCTATAGAGGGGTGACCTCTAAATAATGTGTTGGGTGGAGGGATAAACTCCATTGTGAAGGATGTAGAGCACACACTACATTCACCAGATAACTGTAAACTGATAAGCCTAGGATGAATCCATACGCCCCACTAACAATACTGATAAAATGGCAAAGCGGAACTGAGTGGAACGCTGCGGGATATCACTCTCCCGCAGGTGAGTCATGACACCGGTGCCTCAAGTGTCATGGTTACGGTACCTCCGTAACTAGTACTACTTACTGGTCATGCTTGTATATAAGGCTCAAGCAATTTTAACTTAATTATGAAACTGATTTTTGACAAAACTTATAACATATAATTGGGGAAAACATTTGGCTGCAGATGGGAAATCCTAATCATGCACATAAGGACGTCCTTACTGAAAGGACGAAAAATCCGTAACTCCTGTCAGTAACCGACCGAGATCAACTGAAAGAAAGTCTACTCTGATTTCACGCGAGCTACATGAATAAAGGACGCGAATAAGTTAACTGATATTCGTTTATTTTATTTATCTCAATTGTACTTAGTTCATTTATTTATTCTTGTACTACTGTTAATATATAAACTGATATGTCTGAATGTTCTAATATTTCTGATTAACGTATTCCTGTTCTATTATTAATGACGGTATAACGCGTGTTCTGACGTTATAATATTTCTATATTTTAATCCTGCTAATAATAGAAAGTTTCCTAAATTAGAACTTTTCCAGAATTATTTTTAATCCTGCTAATAATAGAAAGTTTCCTAAATTAGAACGTTTCCATAATTATTTATAATTTCTTTAATAAAAATTATACTCTTTTTAATATCATAAAACTTTATTAATTTAATTCATTTAAATATACAATTAAGACATTTATAAAATTTAAGTGCCAAAAGGTATAATTTAAAAATCTTCATTTATAATTTAACTATATCCCGAGCCTACCGAGACACCCATTCTCGGTCGCACTAAAACAATTCAACCAATATATATAAAATCTGCCTATATGAATTCGTGACAGAAAAAACTGTCACTAAAGAGTGTAACCAAAAGCTGAGTTTTTTAAAACCTGTCACCAAACGAATATGCGACAGAAATTAGCGTCGCTAATCTATCGTTAATTTCAAAAAAACTAAAACTTTTATTTTCTGTTTAATGTTTTCCCCTTGCTCCTTATGACATTCCCACTGTTTTCATATGGTTTCCCACTGTTCGTCACAGTCCCAAAACCCCCTTTATAAGTATACACCCGAATAGGTTTTTAGGCAGCTTTTGGGTCGAAACACAACCCTAGCCGCCCCTGTGCGAGTCACGGCGGGGCAGAGTTGAGGCCACCGAGACCTTAGGGTCTCGGTTCATTAAACCAACACCCCCCGATTATCATAAGCTAAACAAACACACCCCTTTGGGGTTTTCTGCCTTCGGTCGACCAAAAACAGCCACCACCGAGACTCTTTGAGTCTCGGCTGGCTAAATCCCCACACCACCGTTTATGTGCAGCCCAAAACCGAACCCCCTTTATATTTATTTCACGCTTTAAACATAAACTCCTTTTTCTTTTATATTAAATCATTAATTCGAGTATATTAAAATTAAAGGAGGAAAGATCAATTACCTTTGTAGGATTGGTAAAGGGATGAACACACACACCCGAATTTCTTGTAGAACTAAAACCCGAATCTCCTTTTTTTTACTCTATGGCCGGCGGCACACTAGGGTTACCAAACCCTAGTTTTGTTTTTCTGCTTTTTTTTTTCTAAATGTATGAGTAAAGTGAAAGTTGTGTTGTTTGTTTTCAAGTAGTGTAGTAGTGGAGTGGGCTTGGCTAAGCCCATGTTCTTCTTTTGTTTAACAAGCAAACCGCCACCCCCTTCATATTTATAAGGCGTTTTCGTTTGATTTCAGTTTAACGTTTTTATTCACGTAACTCGCAATTATTTCCCGTTTTTTATATTCGCAAATATTTTACTCTTTAATCTTTATGTATCATAAATACTGTATACGTAATATTTTTCTGAAACAACATATTAATTACTTTTGAATAATTAATATTTATAATATTTAACTGAAGCTGAGCTTGCATATTTAATATTCTGAATTTCTTAAATACGGGTTTTACAATTTTTATATGTTGTGCCGCTTTAAGTCACCTATAAAAAATGTTGTGGCAGCGCGATTGCTCCCAAGGTGTGAGGATCGACCATCCCGCCAAGCCACACCTCACTCTATATATAACTCTGTTAGTTTTAAAGCATCACTAAAACGTCTATACCTCTTAATATGGAAGGCGTAATGGGTGGTGGTACGTGATGACATCAATGTGCATCATTTTTTTACACAACTATTCACTCGACCAACACCGACACCACAACCACCAACCCATCACGAAACTTGCATCTTGGTTGCGGTTTGGAGGTGCATACACTTGAATACATTGACTTTTTTTTGAGTTTGCGAGGATGGTTGTATAAATTAAGGTGGTTTTATTTGTTTAGTTTCGTGGTGACCATTATACTAATTAGGTAATGGGATAGGTGATGTTTAGACACTGATATGATGTTGACGTAGATGTTACAACTTTGGTGACAACTATCTCTAGTCTTACATTGTATGCTTTCGAAAAGGCATACATGCAAAAAGAAAGTTTTATAATGTAATTGAGTTATATATATACATATATGTATTAGTGGATATATGATTCAACCTCGGTTTGTGGGTTGGGTCCATTAGGGTTTTACCACTATGTATATTGGATAAATAATACAATACATGTAACACCCCATTTGGACAAATGGACCGTTACAAGATAATTATGGCGTGACATCAAAGCATACAAGGTAAATGTCCTAAAACATTACATGACCATAAGGATAACTGGAATCAAACATCGGCTCCCAAACATAAACTCATAAACAAAGCTTAAAGTAAAAGTTATGCAGAAGGAACAGAAACATAAAATATCTCCCATCCTATGCACAACCTCTCCATGCTCTTGTCTGACCTTGGGTACCTGCCGTTTGGGGACATGAAAAGAGAAAACGACTGAGCGATACGCTCAGTGTACGGATATATGACATAATATGGAATAGCATAAACATAAGTAAAGACTGAAACGAAAGCATAACAATGAAAGTGCAGCGGAATAATGTAAGTCCTGGGAAAACCTGGTGACATGTAATAAACTGGTTTATTCTGAAAAGATTAGGTTGGTTATATAAAATTGTATTTTAAATTCCCAAGAGTCCATATAGGTCGTGAATATAACAACGTGCATAACATAGAGGGGTGACCTCGTCATGCAATTAGAGGGGTTGCCTCTAATTATAATAGTCTGGGTAGGAGGGATCAACTCCTTGTGAAGGATGCAAGGCACACACCACATTCACCATGAAAATCTTGTCTGAAAACATGTAACTAGGATGCACCAATTCTCCCCACATGATAATAGTAACATAGGCAAAAATATTGTAAAGGGACGCTGCGAGCAATCACTTTCACCGTAGAAGAGTCATAACATCGGTGCCTCCAGTGCTATGGTTATGGAACCCCCATAACTAGGTGAAACTGTCATGCATGTATATAGCTCAGGTAATCTAAAATAAGCATACATATACTGATGTGTTTAAGACACTTAAATTACTGGGGAAACAGATGGCTGCAAACGGGAAATCCTAATATAGGAAGAGAGATGTCCTTACTGAAGAACGGAATATCCGTACCTTGTATCCAGTAATGTGAACGAAGAAGACGCGAAGAATCCTACTCCGACTCCATATGTGCTACATAATAAAGAGGGACGTGTATGAGTTGTCTGATTACCTTATACCTAACTGATTATTAGCTTACTTGACGTGTTATTAGTTGTTTACTTGTTTCTGTCTTGTTTTAAGTGTTCTGGACTTGTTTTACTGATTCATGTTAAATCATGTGTTTTCTTAATGTTTCATGTGTTCTGATTGATGTAATTCATGTTTCTATGTGTTAAAATACTTGTTGTATCATAATGCGTAACTTTCTAAAAATAGCAGGTTTATATATATAGTAACTTTCCAAAAATATAAAGTCTTCGTATTTAGTATGTTTCCATAAATAACATCTTACCATATATAATATATTTCCATAAACAATATATTGCCATATTTAATATATTTCCATAAATTAATAATATGCTTATTAAATAAATAAAATGATATAACATATAGTTTCTAATAAGCATATTATATGTCATGATTAATTATATAGTAAAGTTTAATAATATGTGAATACTTAGTGTCTTCTTATAATTATTAATTAATAATAATACATGATATCCTAAGTAATTATTAATTAATAATATTACATGATTTTAATAATTAAACTTTACCTTAAAACGGATATAAATTGATTAAGCTATGCTTTCTTAATTAATTAACTGTATATGAATAATTATGTTAATGATTATTTTATCTTAAAGTTTATTTAAATAAAATGGACATATATTTTAGCATGGTTTTTATTTAAATAAAATACAACATAAGTCTTGGTTATTAATTATTTAATTTAACCATGTATAGATTTTACATAAATTAATTAATAAAAACATACATGACATGTTTTAGCAAAACTTAGCTAAACACCCCTTTATGGCTCCTTAAACCCTTAACCAAACACCCCAACTGCCGCAACCCTTGGCTGTGGCTTTATTGCTACTGGCAGTAAACCCACTACTTACCCATTCTATCCCCTAGCCTTGCCAGGGTTCCCACTGTCGGGTCTTGTGTTACCCCTGCTCCGTACAGACTACCCACCGAGAGTCTAATGACTTTCGGTTGCCACTGATCTCAAGCACCACCCCCTGTTTGGGGTCTGTGGTTTGCGGCTGACCACATAAAGCTGCCACCCTCCTATGTACAGGTGCAGCTGGTCAAGACAACAACCACACCAAGAGTCTCCTTGACTCTCGGTTTATGTGACAACCAAAACCAAACAATCCAAACCGGTTCCAATCTTTATAACTTTTATTTAACATGTTTTAAATCCTTGATATTGATACGGTTCATCAATTCATGGTGGAAAGAAAAATACTAAAAGAAAGATTAGGGTTTAGGAGATACCGTATGTGTGTCATGGTTTAGGGATTTGAACACGAACACAAACCTTTAATTTCTAGATTAAACCCACGTTTTTTCTTGTTCTTTGGTGTTGATAAGTCGACGGCAGACAACAGAGGGAAGGAGACAATCGTTTCTTTTCTTGTTTTTAGGGTTTTCTGATATTGTCTACGTTACTAAATACTCCCCCCCCCCCCCCGTGTTTTATTGTTTTAGTTGGTCTTGGATACCATATGGGCTCAATCAATGGGCCTTGGTCCATGTCTTATTCTTTTGGGCCCTTAGCCGCCCTAACCAACACAAACCATTTTGGTTGTTCTACTTTCGTGTTTAATTTCAAATACTTGCGCGTGTTCGTGTTTTTCCAATATCGCGTTTTATTTTCTTGGATAGCTTAATACACATTATATGTAAATACAATATTAGTATGCATAATTACTTATCGTGTTTGTTTAATATACGTAATTATCATGTTAATTGTTCGTGTCGTTTGTCGTATATTAAATAATCGTAAATTTTTAATTTATACGTGATTTCATGTAATAAGTGTTCTATGGTTTTTAAAGCGGTTTTTACAACTCTTTCCCTCTAAAAAGAATAATTCGTCCTCGAATTAGAGATACGAAAAACTGGAAGGGACGTGGACATGACGTGACTGTCGAGAACATGGAACATGACGTGACTGGAGGGATCATGGTACGTGGAGTGGCTGAAAAGGACATTTCTGAATTATCGAAGGAAAAGAGGATAAGAAATCCAGATGGACTCCTTCGTTTCCAAGTGGCTTCCCGCATCGAAATGGTCCTCTAAAAGATCCTGGCAAAAATAATAATCTTTGTCTTCATGACTCTGTCTTGACGATACAAAAAAATTTCTGGTTTATCATAGTAAGATGGATCCTCATGAATCTGATTGAGTGGGTAAGGAATAACGTGCAAAGATAACGAAACGTTATGATGCGAAATAATCTGGAATAACTGACGTTAGTAACATCCGAGAAACGATGCGCGTAGTACGTGAACAATTGTGAACGTGATACGTGAACAATTGTGAACGTGATACGTGAACAATTGTGAACGTGATACGTGGAGATATGGTGAACATAATGAGAAAACATATGGTGGACATGATACGTGCAACATATCGTGAGCGTGATATGAGAACGTAGGGTGAACAGATATGGGAACATATCGTGAATGTGCGATAACTGAGAAGGTAACGATGAACCGAGATTAGACGTGAAATATGACGTGAAACGTCTGTCTCAGGATGGCAAGTCATACTAAGCTTGAGTTTGGTCTCCCAAGTTTTCTACAATTCTTTCCAGAACGAAAAATGAAACGTAAATCATGAGATAGGATACGATCATGAACGTGAATGATTTCATGAACGTGGAAGTGTAAGCCAATCATAAAATGAAAATGGATATAGACGTGAACAAAGTCCTGAGCGCTGACGTGAGACGTATCTCGCGAGCTGAAATAGTCATACGGACGTGAACGTAAATAATGAACGTGAACGTCAACCTTTATATGATCTGATAGATGAAAGAGTGCTATGTAATCGCACGATCATCGGCTGGAAGATATCTGATAATCTTCTACTGCGTACTCTTTTCGGATGAAAGAAAACGTGTAGGCTAGGTTAAATGGTCTAACGATGATTAAGAAATTCTTAAAAGTTGGAATGACTGCAAACGTGTTGGCGTTCTATCTTAACCTGCTGGTAAGACAAGCATTTAGATATGAGCGTAACTGCATCTTGTTTCATAGAAACTAGATACATAGAAGTTTGGAACACCATGAGTCTTTGTAAACTAGACTTCTCTTAGTGTAGGATCCTCTGGAACCCATAATTTAGTGTAGGTTTCTCTCTTTTACGCGTAAGCTGAGTCATGGTAAGATTAACCATGAGAATCAATGGGATTCAGCGTGTCACTGTAATCAACCCGAATTTGTACTAGAAATTTTCAGGGTGAAATTTATTTTGTCGTACAATTTGTAACATAGTGAGAATATGGTCTTCATGCTCTTCTCTAGACTTAGAGAAAATCAATTCATCAAATCTATAAATGCTGTTGGAGCATTTGTGAGACCAACACAAAAATCATGAATTTCGTGTACGAATGGCAGTCATGGAAATATCCTACTCTTTTATTCGTCACTGTTGGCAGCATGATCATGAATCGATCTTGGATAAGTGCTTGGCATCCTGTAGTTGATCGTATATGTCATCTATACGTGGAGGAGTATAGCGGTTATGAAGGGTGATTTGTTTAAATCGACGGTAGTCGACACATAATCTCATGTTACCAACCTTCTCCTTGAAGGTTCTTCTGGAATTTATATGGGAAGATTTTGGTATAATCGGCTGGTTCTGAATAAAAGGAACTTCAGTAATCGTGTTATAAATGATAGCTAGAAAATCCTCGCAGCCATGGGCTAACAAAACACGTGCTTGTAAAGCATAGATAATTTGTGCAGATTTTCTTGATAACCATGCTGAATGTATTCAGGAGCCTGAACATTACTGTACATAGTCTGATATAAATGGCGACAAGCCGTAGCATGGTGTGTTGTTGATAGTCCAAAATCAGAATCATATTAACTCGTATCTGTCCAAGGTAAGTGCGTTGTAAAACCCGCATGCTTTTAACATGAATAGTACCCTTAAGATCGTACGTACTAGATTAAAACTTTCCTATTATAGCATGATTACGATTACGTGTTAGGATTTTACGTATTACGTACGTGTTAGAACACGATAAGTATTTACTACGCAAGAGCACGCAATAATTATTTGACAATAATTAATCACGAACATGCGATCATGAAATCACGAACGTAATTAAATCACGAACTATTATTAATTACATATATATTACATATATATATTTATTACGAGCGTAAATAAATATATTAGGTCACGGTAACTATTTAACGAGAACACACAAAACGCGAATACAAATAAACACGAACAAACACGTAAAACACGAACACGAGAACACACTTATTAATTAGACACGGAAAATGATCGGGTTACCCCATGTGGGCCCCATACCACGAAATTAGGGAGGAATAATGGGCTTAGCCCATCAATTTTTACTAACCAAGAAAAACTAGGGAAAAAGATGTCATTTTTCACTTTACAGGAAAACATCACAAACCCTAATTCTTTTCCTTCTCCCTCTTTTGGCCGCCACCCATACAACACACCAAGAGGGTGTTTATTGATCTTTGATCTTGGATTTATTGCTAGTGTTTGTGTTTGTTCATCGTTCTTTAGATCCACGTATTCGGTAATCCTTTTAAACCTTTTTATTTTGATTTAATCTTTTAATTAATTAAGAACATGTTATGTTTTTTATAAAACCTAATTAAATCATAGATCTAACATGAATTTGGGTTGGAATAAAATCAAAAGGGTTGTTTAGGGGTGTTTTTGTTTTGGCCACAGCCTACACCGAACCCAAGAGGGTCTCGGTTTGGCCACTTGACCACCACCGAGACCTTATGGTCCCGGTTGGTTGGTGTGGGTCCCACGGCAGCATCAAGACAAGGGTGACCCCGACTTGGTTCGGGGTATGGTGTCGATTTCATGTCCGGTTCATGGTTCTTAGTCAAGATCCGGTTAATGGTGTATGTTTAGTTTATTTTTATTTTTATGATCTTATGTTAAAATGAAATTAATAATATGACATGATTAATTTAATAACATGACTTAGTTTATTTTAATTATTAAAATCATAAAAATTACTAACCTAAGTAGTTTATATTTTTAAGACTTATAATTAATTAATTATTTAAAAACCATGGTTATAATTAATTAATTAACATGACTTAGGTTATATTATTAATAAATAATAATACATGTTTTAACCTAAGTATTTAACCTTATTTAATTAAAAACATGTTATACTTTAATTAAATATTTTAACCTATAGTTTATTTTAATTACATGAAATAATTAATAAACTATACATTATATCATATGACTTAGAAAATAATCATGAAAACGCTTGGGCTTATATACTTAGCTTATTTAACCAGCTTAATTCTAATTATGGAAACTTTCTATTTTTAGAAACTTAATTAAATAAGGCAGCTAATCTATTTATGGAAACCTTCTATTTTTAGAAACTTATTTATTTCAGGACTCTAATCTATTTATGGAAACTTATTTAATTAAGGCAGCTGATCTATTTATGGAAACTTTCTATTTTTAGAAACTTATCTATTTTAAGCAGTAATTCTATTTTCGGAAACTTTCTATTTTTGGGAACTTTCTATTTTTGGAAACTTTCTATTTTTGGAAAGTTTCTATTTTTGGTAACTTTCTATTTTTGGAAACTTTCTATTTTTGGAAACTTTCTATTTTAGGAAAGCTGCTATTTTTGGAAAGTTACTTATTATTACACAGTAAGTATAATAATACATGAAATACCAGAAATACTTAATCAAATTAAACAGAATATAAGATAAACACAGTTTAAGGCTTTAAACAGTAAAACATGGTAAGAACATATAGAATAAGCTAAGACATGACATAAAATCAGCTACGTATTTAGTAAGCAGATACTTATTCATGTATGTATTTATGTAGCACTAGTGATACGGAAGTAGGATTCCGCTCAGTTCATCTTCTTCGTTTACTGGACATAAGGTACGGATTCCTGTCCTTTCAGTATGGACATTCTTTCCTTATTAGGATTCCCCGTATGTAGTCAAATGTTTTCCCGTAGTATAAGTTACGTGTTTGATTTGCTTATGTTTAATTAAGAATACCTATAGCCATATACATGCATGACCAGTTTCACCTAGTTATGGAGGTACCATAACCATAACATTAGAGGCACTGATGTTATGACTTCACCACGGCGGAGTGATTGCTTGTGGCGTCCCTTCAGCTTTTGGCCATTTATATTATATTTATCATGTGGGGCGTATGTGTGCATTCTAGTTACATGTTTTCAGCCAGGATTTCATGGTGAATGTGGTGTGTGCCTTGCATCCTTCACAAGGAGCTGATCCCTCCTACTCAGAACCAGTATATTAAATTAGAGGCAGCCCCTCTAATTTGCATGATGAGGTCACCCCTCCAAGTATTCATGCACGGTGGATTTTCATGACCTATATTGGCTAATGGTAAAATACGTTAAACAGTTTTCATAAGATAAACATAAGGATTTTCAAACTATAAAACCAGTTTTATGAACATGTTCTAGGTTTTCCAGGACTTATACATTTCTGCTGCTATTAAGTCTCTGTTATGTTTTAGTCACTTATACTATGTCTATATCCGTGCACTGGGCGTTTTGCTCAGCCGTTACTTTCCTTTCCATGTCCCAAAACAGCAGGTACCCTAGGAAAGACTCGAGCATTTGGAGGGCGTGCATAGGATGGAAGCTGCTAGAGACTTCTTTTCCTTTTTGCCTTCATATACTTATGCTTGTTTAGTCTTTCATTCATTTCTTTTGCTTTATTATGTTTTGGGCTTATGTATGGGAACCGATGTTTGATTCCGGTTATCCCTATGGTCATGTAATGTTTCAGACATTTATCCTTGTATGCTTTGATGACACGCCATAATTACGCGTGACATTCCATTTTCAAAATGGGGTGTTACAATTATGGTATCAGAGAACCAAGGCTTTGACCTGTAGGCTCTAAAACTTGACCTGTGACTAGTGGGTAGTCACCAGGAGCTTCCTAAGCCAACGCTTCTCATTCTACGTATTGACGTTTTCATCGCATTGTTGTTTTAACCATGATGTTTTCAGCACCTTGAGGTTTTAACCTTGATGTTTTCATCGATATTGTTTTACTAATATGGATGGACAACCGTCTTTCATATTTAGTTATGTGTCATTGTTTCATGCGTAATGTTCCTCGTGAACTGTGGCTATGTGGACTAAACCCCAGTAGTTCATAATTAGTCACATAAAATTTTTTTTGATAAGTTTTGACGGATGAGTTTCATTTATTTATGTTCATGTATCATTGTTGCAGGGATTATGACTAAGTAATGGTTGGTACAGGACTGGCCCTATTTAGTCGCATGTGCTTTTATCAAAACTTTTAACTTTGGGACCGACCCATAGGCGTCCCCTCGCCATGTCTTTTGTTTTGGGACCGACCCATAGGCGTCCCCTCGCACATATAAAGGTTTTTATAAACTACATTACGCATTCATGCACTGTTTTTCATGCATAAAATTTTTCTCATGATTTAAATTGGCATAAATTTTTTTCATGTCCCCTCATAAGTTTCTATGTTTTTATGTCAAGTATGTTTTCATACTGTCATGGTTAACTTTAGTTTGATGCTGATTATGTTATACACTTCTTCATGATAGATGGTTTCATGTTTCTTCATGATAATTCCGTCTTCATGTTGATTATGTCTTACACCTCTTTTGTTATTTACGTTGTCCTGCAAGACATTGTTAGATTTCATTGAATCCTGCTTTCATGATAGTCATGGTTGGTTTTCATTGATCATGCTGTCAGGCAAATTATCGTTGAATTTTGTGTAACCACACTTTAACGTTTCTGTTGCAACCAGAATGAGGCATATACTGGCATTGCCAGGTTATCAGGATGGTTTTCCTAACCGTTTAACCGATATACTTTCCTTAAATCATGATAAATGATCGACCCCATACCGATCATTTCATGTGCATTCCACGTGTACTCCATGTACCGTATTTCATGTGTATTACACGTACCTTAAATCCATGTAAATTCCACTTGCAATACTTCACGAGTATTCGCTAGTCGATTCTGATTCACCTCAGGCGTATTTTTTATTGCTAATATTCTACAAGGTTGCTGATGCCGCTCATAACTTGGAGATGTTACTAAAGGTTGATGCTGCTGACGTCCGGAGACGCTACGAGATGCGGATGCTGTTCACAACCTGGAGATCCTACTAGACGAAGACAAAGGTGAGCAAAGCAATTGGACGAGAAGATGCTTCGCCATCAGACAATTTCCATCAATCATTGTCCCTGATTCTTAGTTACATGTCACACGTCATTCGGCTGTCATTTCAGCCATATGAGTACAAACTGGTACCAGCCGGCCACTCTGCTAAATAGTTACATGAATCACGGTCATGAGAATGACCGTCATGGAACTGATAGACAAGACGATAGTAACCACTACTATGACAGAACTATCCTAAAAATCACAACCGAGGCTCCGGCCGCGGACGTGATCAGACATACAAAAGATCAGTAGTCCAACCGATCCGCCAAGTCTGGCATAATAACCTAATATGGTAGTTCTTTGGAATTATGTCTCGAGACACATGTCAAGACATCAGTCAAGACACATGTCTCACGTATACTTTCTGAAGACACATGTCAAGACATCAGTCAAGACACATGTCTCACGTATACTTTCTGAAGACACATGTCAAGACACTAGTCAAGACATATGTCATGCTTATAGTTCCAAGAAACGAGTCAAGACACATGACTCACGTCCAACTATGGAACATTTCTAAGAAATTCAGGTTACCCTCTAAGGGTATATCCATTTGATTGTGCCATGTATTAAGCAGGCCACAAGAATTTCTATACCATTACCGGCGCATCAGTGAGAACTGTCACGTTGCCGATGTCACTTTCATTCTTGTAACCATAAATCATTGATTCATGACCATGAAGGACGCCTTTCGTATTCCCACGTATACGAAGGTTTTCCTTCAGCTTAATGATGAGATCCAAGTTGCTAACGCATTTCCTCGGATAGACACGAGCTGAATTTTATCCTAATTATGGACTATGAACAGCACAGCATGCTAAGATTCATAATTATGTACAGTAATGTTCAGGCTCCTGAATACATTCAGCTTGATTTTCCATCAGGAAAATCTGTACAATTATTTATGCTTACAAGCATGTGCGTTGTTAGCCATGGTCGCTAAAATTTTCTAGCTGTCAGTAAGACACAACTACTTAAGTCCTTTTACGCATAGCCAGTTGATAATTCCAAAATCTTCCTATACATTCCAGAAGAACCTACAAGGAGAAGAATGGTACCATGAGATTATGTGTCCACTACCGTCGATTTAAATAAATCACCATTTATGACCGTTATTCTCCTCCACGTACAGACAACATGTCCAATCGACCTTATAGTGTTAATCACTTTTCCAAGATCGAACTCATGATCATGCTGCCAATAGTGATGAGTGAAAGAGCAGGACATGTCCATGACTGCTATTCGTACACGACTCGGTCATGCTAGATTTATGATTTTGAATTAGTCTCATCAATGCTCCAACGGCATTATAAGAATGAGTTTCCATGAACTCATAGTAAATTCATCAGTGTTTTCATTAAGGATAACCTGATTTCCTTTAAGCCTAGAGAAGAACAGGAAGACCATATCTGCACTATGCTGCAAATTCTATGACAAGAGTAATTCCACCCTGAAATTTTCTATATCAGTTCTGGTTGATTACAGTGACACGCTGGATCACATGGAATTGCATGGTTAATCTTATCATGACTCAACTTATGCGTAAAGGAGGGAACCCTACATTACATTAGGTTTTCTAGAAAATCCTACGCTAAGAGAAGTTTGGATTCATAGACTCAGAGTTTCGTAAACTCCTATGTAGCAAGTTCGATGAAGCAAGATACAGTTATGTTCATATCTAAGTACATAACATACCAACAGGTTAAGATAGGACACCAACAAACTGGGATGTTTTCATCATCTGAAATTGTGAATTGAAATGGGGCAAGATCTGCACGGATTTTGGTTACTAGTTTAACGCAAACTCAGAAGAAGCATGATGCTATCTGGTTTATTGCTAACAGTTTGATCAAGTCTGCAAAATCCTTACATCCGCAAGGATTTCAGAACCGACAGATTGATCGGACATGTTCCAGCCAAGGCTCATCCGATCACTTGGCAATCCCTCAGTTATCGGGTCAGACAAAGATTCACAATTGTGCTCCTTATTTACTTCACATCTTCATTCTATTTCCACGACTTGCTTTCGCGCTCGCGTTCATGACACTATTCACGTTCATGATCGTATCTGGGCTTAAGATTTTACGTTCATTTCGTTCTGGGAAGTTTTGCAAGAACTTGAGAGACCAGACCCAAGTTTAGTATAACTCTCCATCATCAGATAGACGTTTCACGTCATATTCCACATCTCACCTTGTAGCGTTTGGCGTTACCGCCATTATATTCTATGATCACGATATGTTTCACATGTCATGTTCATTCCACGTTCCTCATATCATGATCAAGATATGTTACATGTATCATGGATCACGATATGTTTACTCATACAACATCGCCATATCTTCACGTAGCACGTTCAAAATTTTTCACGTATCACGTTCAAAATTTTTCACGTACTACGTTTCTTTATGTCTCGCGCATCGTTTCTAATTATCAGTTAAGTCAGATTGTCTTGCATCGTAACGTTTTAGTTGCCCTTATACGTTAATTTTTTTTTCCCTCGATCGATTTAAGGGATCTACCTTAAGTTGATAACTAAGAACTTCTTCGTATTTTAAGTCAAGGTCAGGAGGACCAAGATTTATCATTAGTGTCAGGATCTTCTGAAGGAACCGTTCCAAGAGGGAGGCCACTTGGAAACGGACAAGTTCATCCGGACTTTTATCCGTTTTTCTCTTATCAACTAGATATGTCCTTTCAGTCACGTCACGTTCCATTTCCTTTCAAGACATGTCACGTTCCGCGTTCCTTCTGCCAGGAAACCCGCACGTTCAATTATCTTACATACCCTCTCAGTTTGATTCGGGTATGTTTCTCTCTCAGTAAGGTTACCTATAATTCGGGGACGAATTATTCTTTTTAGGGGGGAAGAGTTGTAAAACCCGCATGCTTTTAACATGAATAGTACCCTTAAGATCGTACGTACTAGATTAAAACTTTCCTATTATAGCATGATTACGATTACGTGTTAGGATTTTACGTATTACGTACGTGTTAGAACACGATAAGTATTTACTACGCACGAGCACGCAATAGTTATTTGACAATAATTAATCACGAACATGCGATCATGAAATCACGAACGTAATTAAATCACGCATATATATATTTATTACGAGCGTAAATAAATATATTAGGTCACGGTAATTATTTAACGAGAACACACAAAACGCGAATACAAATAAACACGAACAAACACGTAAAACACGAACACGAGAACACACTTATTAATTAGACACGGAAAATGATCGGGTTACCCCATGTGGGCCCCATACCACGAAATTAGGGAGGAATAATGGGCTTAGCCCATCAATTTTTACTAACCAAGAAAAACTAGGGAAAAAGATGTCATTTTTCACTTTACAGGAAAACATCAAAAACCCTAATTCTTTTCCTTCTCCCTCTTTTGGCCGCCACCCATACAACACACCAAGAGGGTGTTTATTGATCCTTGATCTTAGATTTATTGCTAGTGTTCGTGTTTGTTCATCGTTCTTTAGATCCACGTATTCGGTAATCCTTTTAAACCTTTATCTTTTGATTTAATCTTTTAATTAATTAAGAACATGTTATGTTTTTTATAAAACCTAATTAAATCATAGATCTAACATGAATTTGGGTTGGAATAAAATCAAAAGGGTTGTTTAGGGGTTTTTTGTTTTGGCCGCAGCCTACACCGAACCCAAGAGGGTCTCGGTTTGGCCACTTGACCACCACCGAGACCTTATGGTCCCGGTTGGTTGGTGTGGGTCCCACGGCAGCATCAAGACAAGGGTGACCCCGACTTGGTTCGAGGTATGGTGTCGATTTCATGTCCGGTTCATGATTCTTAGTCAAGATCCGGTTCATGGTGTATGTTTAGTTTATTTTTATTTTTATGATCTTATGTTAAAATTAAATTAATAATATGACATGATTAATTTAATAACATGACTTAGGTTATTTTAATTATTAAAATCATGAAATTACTAACCTAAGTATTTTATGTTTTTAAGACTTATAATTAATTAATTATTTAAAAACTATGGTTATAATTAAATAATTAACATGACTTAGGTTATATTATTAATAAATAATAATACATGTTTTAACCTAAGTATTTAACCTTATTTAATTAAAAACATGTTATACTTTAATTAAATATTTTAACCTATAGTTTATTTTAATTACATGAAATAATTAATAAACTATACATTATATCATATGACTTAGAAAATAATCATGAAAACGCTTAGACTTATATACTTAGCTTATTTAACCAGCTTAATTCTAATTATGGAAACTTTCTATTTTTAGAAACTTAATTAAATAAGGCAGCTAATCTATTTATGGAAACCTTCTATTTTTAGAAACTTATTTATTTCAGGCAGCTAATCTATTTATGGAAACTTATTTAATTAAGGCAGCTGATCTATTTATGGAAACTTTCTATTTTTAGAAACTTATCTATTTTAAGCAGTAATTCTATTTTTGGAAACTTTCTATTTTAGGAAAGCTGCTATTTTTGGAAAGTTACTTATTATTACACAGTAAGTATAATAATACATGAAATACCATAAATACTTAATCAAATTAAACAGAATATAAGATAAACACAGTTTAAGGCTTTAAACAGTAAAACATGGTAAGAACATATAGAATAAGCTAAGACATGACATAAAATCAGCTACGTATTTAGTAAGCAAATACTTATTCATGCATGTATTTATGTAGCACTAGTGATACGGAAGTAGGATTCCGCTCAGTTCATCTTCTTCGTTCACTGGACATAAGGTACGGATTCCCGTCCTTTCAGTATGGACATTGTTTCCTTATTAGGATTCCCCGTATGCAGCCAAATGTTTTCCCGTAGTATAAGTTACGTGTTTGATTTGATTATGTTTATATAAGAATACCTATAGCCATATACATGCATGACCAGTTTTACCTAGTTATGGAGGTACCATAACCATAACATTAGAGGCACTGATGTTATGACTTCACCACGGCGGAGTGATTGCTCGTGGCGTCCCTTCAGCTTTTGGCCATTTATATTATATTTATCATGTGGGGCGTATGGGTGCATCCTAGTTACATGTTTTCAGTCAGGATTTCATAGTGAATGTGGTGTGTGCCTTGCATCCTTCACAAGGAGCTGATCCCTCCTACCCAGAACCAGTATATTAAATTAGAGGCAGCCCCTCTAATTTGCATGATGAGGTCACCCCTCCAAGTATTCATGCACGGTGGATTTTCATGACCTATATTGGCTAATGGTAAAATACGTTAAACAGTTTTCATAAGATAAACATAAGGATTTTCAAACTATAAAACCAGTTTTATGAACATGTTCCAGGTTTTCCAGGACTTATACATTTCTGCTGCTATTAAGTCTCTATTATGTTTTAGTCACTTATACTATGTCTATATCCGTGAACTGAGCGTTTTGCTCAGCCGTTACTTTCCTTTCCATGTCTCAAAACGGCAGGTACCCTAGGAAAGACTCGAGCATTTGGAGGACATGCATAGGATGGAAGCTGCTAGAGACTTCTTTTCCTTTTTGCCTTCATATACTTATGCTTATTTAGTCTTTCATTCATTTCTTTTGCTTTATTATGTTTTGGGCTTATGTATGGGAACCGATGTTTGATTCCGGTTATCCTTATGGTCATGTAATGTTTCAGACATTTATCCTTGTATGCTTTGATGACACGCCATAATTACGCGTGACATTCCATTTTCAAAATGGGGTGTTACATGCGTTAGCAGATTGGATCTTATCTTTAGACTGAAAAACCTTCTACATGGCTGATATGAATGGCGTCCTTTATGGTCATGGATATATGAACTATGAAATCAAGAAATGAAAGTGTCATGAAGCAAAGGTGACAGGTCTCACTGAATGTGTTTTGCCTGTCTCACGCAGAACGAATCCTGGGAGTCCAAACACGAATAGTACGCCGGTGATGGTACTGAAATTCTTGTGGCTTGATTAATACGTGGCACAACAAAATGGATATACCCCTTGGAGGGTACCCTGAATTCCTTAGGGCTACTTCAGAAAATAGACGTGAGTCATGTGTCTTAACTCGTGTCTTGAGAAATGTGCATATGACATGTACCTTAGCTGATGTCCTGACATGTGTCTTCATAAAATATATGTGAGACATATGTCTTGACTGATTTCTTGACATGTGTCTCGAGGTGTGAAACGAATAAAATTGAAAAGCTTAGGTTATCATGCCTGAATTGGCGGATCGGTTAGACTGCAGACCCTTGTATTTCTGATCACGTCCGTGCCCGGTGTTCTGTTGTGATTGCTAGAATAGTTGCTGTCACAATAGTGGTTACTATCGTCTTGTGTGTCAGTTCCATGGGGGTCATTCTCATGATGGTGATTCATGTAACTATTCAGCTGAGTGGCCGGCTGGTACCGGTTCTCACTCATATGTCTAAAAAGACAACTGAATGACGTGTGACATATGACAAAAAAGGTAAGGACATGGATTGTGATGGAAATCATCTGGTGGTGAAGCATCTTCTCGTCCGATCGCTTTGATCTAACGCCTTCGTCTTCGTCTTGTAGGATCTCCAGGTTATGAACATCATCAGCATCTCGTAGTGTCTACAAATAATCAGCAACATCAACAATTAGTAACATTTCCAATCTATGAGCGGCATCAGCATCTTTTAGAATACTAACAAGTGGAGTACGCCTAAGATAATTTAGAATCGACTAGAGAATACTCATGGAGTATTGTAAGTGACATACACATGGATTACGGTACGTATAATACACATGGGATACGGTACATGGGGTACACATGGAATACGATACATGGAGTACACATGGAATGCACATGAAATGATCGGTATGGGGTCGATCATCTAACATGATTTTAAAGGAAAATAATTGGTTAAACGGTTTGAAAACCGAACTGGAATGAGCATCATGATATCCTAGCAATTCCAGCATAGACATCATTCTGGTTGCATAGAGAAAACGCTAAAAGTGTGGTTAAATGAAATTTAACGATGATTTTCATGAAAGCGTGATTAATGAAAACCAACCATGACTATCATGAAAGTTGGATTAAATGAAATCCATCAATGTCTTGCATGAAAGCATAATCAACATGATGAAAGCATAATCAACATAAGAGACGTAAGACATAATCAGCATGAAGACGAAATCAACATGAAGAAACATGGAACAAAATTAACATGAAGGAGCATAAAACATAATCAGCAGGAAAACGAAGTTATCCATAATAGTATGAAAACATACCTGACCTAAAGAAACATAGAAATTTATGAGGGGACATGAAAGAAATATTACTGTAATGAAATGAAATCCAAAAAATCGCTGGTGTGGACGACCATGGGTCGGTTCACAAAATAAAACTGACATGAGTAAGGATGAACGCCTATGGGTCGGTTCACCAAAACAAAATGGACATGGCAAGGATGAACGCCTATGGGTCGGTTCACCAAACCAAGATTCGAAAGGAAAGTACATACAGCTAAATATGGCCAGTCATGTACCACCCATAACTTAGTCAAAATAACTGCAACAATAATACATGAAAATAATTAAGTGAAAATCAACTGTCAAAACTTAACAGAAACGTTTGACCAAGTATGAACTACGGTGGTCAGTCCATATTAGCCAAAGTTCTCAAGGAACATTATGCATAAAACAATGACATGTAACTAAGTATGGATGACGGTTGTTAAATCCATATTGGTAAAAATAATTCCGCGGAAAACATCATGGTTAAAACATCAAGGTGCTGAAAATATAAATACGTCGAATAACAAGTGTCGGCTTAGGAAGCTCCTGGTGACTACCCACTAGTTACAGGCCAATACCAGTCTCTGATACCATAATTGTAACACCCCATTTGGATAAATGGACCATTACAGGATAATTATGGCGTGACATCAAAGCATACAAGGTAAATGTCCTAAAACATTACATGACCATAGGGATAACCAGAATCAAACAGCGGCTCCCAAACATAAACTCATAAACAAAGCATAAAGTAAAAGTAATGCAGAAGGAACATAAACATATAATAGCTCCCATCGTATGCACAACCTCTCAATGCTAATGTCTGACTTGGGTACCTGCCGTTTGGGGACATGAAAAGAGAAAACGGTTGAGCGATACGTTCATTGTACAGATATATGACATAATATGGAATAACATAAACATAAGTAAAGACTGAAATGAAAGCATAACAATGAAAGTGCAACGGATTAATGTAAGTCCTGGGGAAACCTTGTGACATGTAATAAACTGGTTTATTCTGAAAAGATTAGGTTTGTAATATAAAACTGTATTTTAAATGCCCAAGAGTCCATATAGGTCATGAATATAACAACGTGCATGAATACATAGAGGGGTGACCACGTCATGCAATTAGAGGGGTTGCCTCTAATTATAATAGTCTGGGTAGGAGGGATCAACTCCTTGTGAAGGATGCAAGGCACACACCACATCCACCATGAAAATCTTGTCTGAAAACATGTAACTAGGCTTAGGGCTGTAAACGAACCGAACGCACGCGAACGGAGTAGGTTCATGTTCGTTTATTTAATTTTAGCCGAACAAATAAACGAATGCGAACCTTTAATCGGACAAAAAATGTTGTTCATGTTCGTTTATTTAAATTTGAACTTTTTCATGTTCGTTTATGTTCGTTTATATAACTTAAACGAACGTAATCGAACGAACAAAAACGAACACAAATGAACGTAAACGGTGATATATAAAAGTAAACGGGCTCTAATGTATAATTTAAGAGAAATTATAAAAACTTTGTAACCAAGTATTATATTAGTAATATATTATTGTTAGACATTTAAAAATATTCGTTATGTAGTTTATTATTTTTTTAACATTTGAAATATTAATCGAACGTAAACGAACAAATAAAACGAACGTAACCGGACGGACATAATCGAACATTCACGAACGTAAATGAACGAACGAAGCCTTTGTTCACGTTTGTTTATTTAACTAAACGGACCAAAAATCTTGTTCGTGTTTGTTCATTTGTTAAATAAACAAACATAAACGAATTTTTTGGCAAACGATCGGCGAACGGTTCGTTGAACGTTCAGTTCATTTACAACCCTAACTAGGATGCACCCATTCGCCCCACATGATAATAGTAACATGGGCTAAAATACTGTAAAGGGACGCTGCGAGCAATCACTCTCACCGCAGAAGAGTCATAACACCGGTGACTCCAATGCTATGGTTATGGAACCCCCATAACTAGGTGAAACTGGCATGCATGTATATAGCTCAGGAAATCTAAAATAATTATACATATACTGATGTGTTTAAGACACTTAAACTACTGGGGAAAACAGATGGCTGCAAATAGGGAATCCTAATATAGGAATAAAGATGTCCTTACTGAAGGACGGAATATCTGTACCTTGTGTCCAGTAATGTGAATGAAGTAGACGCGAAGAATCCTACTTCGACTCCATAAGTGCTACATAATAAAGAGGTACATGTATGAATTGTTTGATTACCTTATACTTAGCTTTTATTAGCTTACTTGACGTGTTATTACTTGTTTACTTGTTCTTGTCTTGTTTTAAGTGTTTTGGACTTATTTTACTAATTCAAGTTAAATCCTGTGTTTTCTTAATCTTTCATGTGTTCTGATTGATGTAATTCATGTTCCTATGTGTTAAAGTACTTGTTGTATCATAATGCATAACTTTCTAAAAATAGGAGGTTTCTATATATAGTAACTTTCCAAAAATAGAAAGTCTCCGTATTTAGTATGTTTCCATAAATAACATCTTACCATATATAATATATTTCCATAAACAATATATAACCATATTTATTATATTTCCATAAATTAATAATAGGCTTATTAAATAAATAAAATGATATAACATATAGTTTTTAATAAGCATATTATATGTCATGATTAATTATATTACATGATTTTAATAATTAAACTTTACCTTAAATGACTTATTATATAATTGAATTAAACCATGTTATTAATTTAATCAAACTTTGGTTAAAACGAATATAAATCGATTAAGCTAGCTTTCTTAATTTCTTAACTATACATGAATAATTATGTTAATAATATCTTAAAGTTTATTTAAACAAAATGGACATCTATTTTAGCATGGTTTTTATTTAAATAAAATACAACATAAGTCTTGGTTATTAATTAATTAATTTAACCATGTATAGATTTTACATAAATTAGTTAATAAAAACATACATGACATGTTTTAGCAAAACTTAGCCAAACACCCCTTTATGGCTCCTTAAACCCTGAACCAAACACCCCAACTGCCACAGCCCCTGACTGTGGATTTGTTGCTACCGGCAGTGGCTTTAGGCCACTACTTACCCATTCTATCCCATGGCCTTGCCAGTGTTCCCACTGTCGGGTCTTGTGTTACCCCTGTTGCGTACAGACTACCCATCGAGAGTCTAATGACTCTCGGTTGCCACTGATCTCAAGCACCACCCCTGTTTGGGGTCTGTTGTTTGCGGCTGACCACATCAAGCTGCCACCGCCCTAGGTATAGGTGCAGCTGGCCGACACAGCAACCACACCGAGAGTCCCCTTGACTCTCGGTTTACATGACAACCTAAAACCAAACAAGCCAAAAACGGTTCCAATGTTTATAACTTTTATTTATGTTTTAAATCCTTGATTTTCATTCAGTTCATTAATTCATGGTGGAGGAAAAATACTAAAAGAAAGATTTAGGTTTATGAGATACCGTATTTGTGTCATGGTTTAGGGATTTGGACACGAACACAAACCTTTAATTTCTAGATTAAACCCACGTTTTTTTGTTATTTGGTGTTGAGAAGTCGACGGCAGACAACAAAGGGAAGGAGACGATCGTTTCTTTTCTTGTTTTTAGGGTTTTCTGATATTGCCTACGTTAAATACTTCTCCCCGTGTTTTATTGTTTTAGTCGGTCTTGGATACCATATGGGCTAAATTAATGGGCCTTGGTCCATGTCTTATTCTTTTGGGCCCTTAACCGCCCCTAACCAACACACAACCATTTTGGTTGTTCTACTTTCGTGTTTAATTTCAAATACTTGCGCGTGTTCGTGTTTTTCCAATGTCACGTTTTATTTTCTTGGATAGCTTAATACACATTATATGTAAATACAATATTAGTATACGTAATTACTTATCGTGTTTATTTAATATACGTAATTATCATGTTAATTGTTCGTGTCGTGTGTCGTATATTAAATAATCGTAAAGTTTTAATTTATATGTAATTTCATGTAATAAGTGTTCTAGGGTTTTTAAAACGGGTTTTACAATACATCTGGTGGGGGTTTTATTATTATATAACATCGTCTCACTCCACACACCAGTCCAATAACCCTAAAAACACTTCCATTGTTTCAAATACAAATTTTGAATCCCAACATATTTTTCGTCATTCGTTCATCTTAAACAAATACAAAGTCTGTTTGCATCAAAGATTGTGGTGCACTGGTACTTGCTATTTGTGTAACTATTTTGCATTGATCACGTATGGGTGCTTCAAAACCATCAAAAAAAGGCTCACGGAGCATCATGTGAGCATAATAAAAACAACGTAGAATGATCCCAAAACTAGCTAAAAGACTCGTAAAATAAAGAAAGGCGCTTGTTGGGAGGCAACCAAACTTTGTTTTAATCTCATGAATCTTAGGATTTAAATTTCATGTGTCTTGTCTGATTTTCGATGTAATGAACTTGTTTCTTGAATGCTATCCTTTTTACAATGTGATCATGCTTTATTTTGTTCCTGTTTTACATATAACGTCATTTCACGTAAGAAAATAAGTGTAAGGAGACTTGTTTATTTATTGTTAATCACATGTTTGTTTTATTGTTTGTTTATTTAATTTTTTGTTGGTTTTTATTGTTTGTTTGTTTGTGTCATGTATATCTTTGATGTTTTTGTTGACATGTGCAGTAAAAACTCTCCAAAGGAACCACTCATGGATTAAATGTAGAAATTTTCTGTCAAAAAAGAGAAAGATAGAATATGATCAGTGGCTATCAACGGCGTCACCCTTATAGCCTCACGCTGACGCATGGTGGCTACAGGAAAATTTTGAATTTTCTATTTTTGATTTTTAAAGTTTTTTCATACCTATCTAAAATGTGATTTTCTAAGATTTGCATAGTCAATTTGAACTAATCTGATACACATAACTTGTTTTTAATTGTTTCCTATGTTTACACGTTAGTTTACTTTTAAGGGTTCTGTTATATTTTTACCATGGATTTTACTCGGGGTAGTGTGTTCTTGTTTTTGATTTTCAGGTTATATTGTATTGGAGCATCCAATTGAAGATTATCCCAAGCGATGGAAGCTTAGTGACGACTCTAGGATGACGATTTAGCCCAAAGAGCTACCTTCTATCCATATGTGCCTAAACCAGAGAAATATTTATTTCTTTTATCTCTTTACTGTTGGGTGAGTTGTTGTGTTAGAAACAAAAGACAAGGACTAAATCTGATAAAGAAGAATTCTACAAGATGGTGGACAAAATTGTAGAAGATATTATTTCAAGAATAGATTTAGATCTTATTTAGTTTCCTTTGTAAGCATGGGTATTCTAGTATATAAAGAATACACCAGACGTAGGTTTAATATATCTCATATTCACAATGTAAAACTAAATTCGAGTTCGTTTTTCTAGGCGTGATATTAATGTATACACGCCTAGATTTGTTACTTGTAATCGTTTCATGTTTAATACAAGTAATAGTTGGAGAGTAAACACCTTGTTTATGTATCTTTTTCAATTCCTCTATGTTTATCATATGATGCATTCCTAGTACGCTTAATCGATCCATGAATATTGGATTCCACAATTGGTATCAGAGCCTAGTGGCTCTCGATACTAGGATCTAGCAAGGTATTCGTGTCGAATTATGAAGAAAAAACCGTCTAGAGTTTTATGTTCGGGTCTTTCTCAACAACCGTTTTCAAATAGCAATAACACATTCGTTAACCGTTGGATCATCGCGAAATTCGAACTGGAGGTTCTTAGCATATGTGTATACGATCTCACGAGAGCGATCGTTAATTTGAGCTCTCAATATCGAGTTACAGGCCGTCGAAGTTCACTGCAGAAAGAAGGTTTTTAAATTTTATGTTTTTCTTCTATACTATTAAAACTAAGGTTTTGTACAAACCCTAGCTCGATTTTATAACAAAACGTGTTAGGAGATACGATGTTCTATGAAGTTGTGATTGAAAAAGTTTTTCGATTTTAGGGTTTGTGTGAAAAACCCTAGATCTGGCTATATTAAATAATATGTGGCTGTCGTGAAGCAATATGGTGCAAAGTGAATGGAGTCAATAAAAGGACATTGTGACAATAATTATCAAACACTTTTACAAAGTTGTGGGATGTACAAGAAACAAAAGATGGACAGTTGTGGACGTAATGATGTGACTGTTTGGAGTTTCGTTAAAGTAGCTACATGTGCAGCAAAAGGTGATGGTGATGTTTGCTTTATATGATCCCTAGCTGTTATGGTTCAAGTAAACCAATGAAAAGTGGTACGTTATACACAGTGGGGTAATTTTCGTCCCCGCTGTTATTGAATTGTTGCCACTGTTGTTAATTATTTGCCCACTGTTATGTTCCTATTGTTGGTTGCCACTGTTAATGTTGTCCAATATCAGACAACACATGCTGAGAACATCTCGGATAGCATTGGATCTCAGACAGAACTGGTTTTTTAGGGTTTTATGGCTCGTTTATTGGAGGTTTCTATAAAGACGTGTGATTATTGCTTATTTGATGTTGGAGTTGTTTTTCATTGGTTTGTATTCTTATCATATCTTAAAGTCGTGACTTGTTACACTGACTTTAAAGATGACTTGCTCGTGCTACATTGTTAATGACGAAGACTTGCAAAATCTAGGAATGTGTGATTTTTATTATGGTACTCTATATACATATTTTCTATCACTTGAAGGAGTTACGTTATTATGCTCAGTGTCTTGATTCGAAGGTAAATGAGGATTTTTGCAAGATATTGTAGTCTACTTATATTTCTTATCATTAGTATAAGTTCAACGTCACATAGATATTGCAAGACATAAGATACAATCTTGGGAGATTCACTTCTTCAAAAAATCGGTTATATTCATTTTTTCTTCATTAGTAATCTACAGTTGGAGCCAACAGAGTTCGTGATTCAACTACATGCACCACTCAATGGGAAGTGCTTATTAGTTACTAATCTTTAGAAGATCCCTATTGGATGAGACAAAAAGGGGAAGAAGCTTGCAAGATCAAGGTATGCAATTTATTATTATGTGTGGTGGCGTGATTTTACAAGAAGTCTTAACTTAAGGAAAAACTTGTTTCATTCGTGGAAGATCAAGATTTGAACCTTCGTTTTTCCATCATCAAATAAGGGAAGATTGTTGGGAATTAGATTTGATGAGACCAAACATAAAATAATGAAACAAGAGGCCCTAAATGAAAATATGAAGGACTATGCAATCTATTGATCCTTGATGTTATATGCTTTATAAAGGGTACGAACTTAAAGGGAAGTATTTTTGACATCATCAACTAAGGGAAGATTTTTGGGTCGAAATTATGAGTTTATGTGTCAAAAACAAAAGACAAGGACTAAATCTGACAAAGAAGAATTCTACAAGCTCGTGGACAAAATAGTAGAAGATATTATTGCAAGAATAAAAAATTTAGATCTTATTTAGTTTTCTTTGTAAGCCTGGGTATTCTAGTATATAAAGAATACACCAGACGTATGTTTAATATATCTCATATTCACAATGTAAACCTAAAGTCGACTTCGGATTTCTAGGCGTGGGATTAATGTATACACGCTTAGGTTTGTTACTTGTAATCGTTTCATGTTTAATACAAGTAATAAGTGTGTAAACACTTTTCCTTTTACCACTTAAATCAAGGAAACACAAGACCTAATCATGCGTTTAATATCATAAAAGTCAGAATTACGCGTGGTTTTGTGTTTTTGTGTTAAAATAGGTACAAATGATCAAAAGAAGAGAAAACACGGGATTTCACGGTCAAATGTTGAAGAAAAGTCCAAAAAGAGACGAAGACAAAGTCAAAAGACCAAAAGTGTGCCCAAGTTCACGAAAACCGGCTAAACCGACACGAGTTTGAAGAAAATGAACAAGTAAGCCGAAGTCGAGCTTGTTTTTAGCGGATTTAATATTTATGGAGATAAAACGGGCTTGTGGGTCCACATTTGGGTTAATGGGCTCAAAGGCCCTTTTTAAGTTGTATTATACTTATTTAAAAGTTACTTAAGCCCATACATGGCCAATTTGATGAATAAAATTATGGGACAGAAAAAAAAGGGTTGATTTGGGCCTTAAGCCCATGAAACAAACGAATGAATTTTGGCTTGGTCAAAATTTCCTAGTCAAACGTTTAACCTCCATTCACTCATTTTATAAAACGTATATTATTCACTCCCACCTCTCAATTTAACAACACACGTGTTTTACCAACTTTCCCCACCTCACACAATAAATTAAAACAATTACCTCATTCCCCATTAACCCTATTCGATACATCCAAAGAAAAAAACCCCACCATCTCCTTCATTCTCTTTCATTTTTTTTACACAGCCACCATTTACCTCCAAAAAAACCCTAATTAATCCTACCAAAAATTACCACTCAAGAAATAGGGCTTTTTGTTTAAGTGGTTAATTCAAGCCTATAGGAATTAAATCCCCGAGTTTTTCGCAGCATCCACCAAAGTTGTCCTCAATCCAACTCCTACGTGGCTAATCTCTTTATTGTGATTGGTTCTCCCACATCACTAATACACCCTGGCAATCCGTAGCTCAAAATGATTCTCAACCGTTTGATCAAGTGAAGAAGAAAGAGAAGGAATGAATGGCCATGATTCAAAGACTTGGGCACCAAGTTTAGGGTTTTCTCTATAAAAACCCATTCATTATAATTCATAGATAGCACCTTTCTTTATTTTTAATTTTCAGTAAAATTAGTTTTAGGTTTAATTTTGTATTTCTTTAAATTTCAAGTAATTATAATTTTTATTTTATTAATGAAAAGTCAGTTTTAATTATTTATGTCTCCTTTAATTTTTCTGTATAGATTTAATTTTATCTTTCAGTTACTGTTCATCTTTAATCCTTTTCTTATGTTACTATTCGTGAGTTTATTAATATAAAAATAAATAAATAAATAAATAAAAAGAAAGTGATAATTAACCTTCCCCACTGGAAGGTTATAAAGGTTACTGTTCGAAGTTGGGTTCTCGGTTCGGATTGGGTTATTATTTGGTTTGATTCGAGTACTATTCCTGTTCGAGGATCATTGTTTGTTCGAGTGGATCGAACAAGGTTATAAAGGTTATTGTTCGAAGTTGGGTTCTCGGTTCGGATTGGGTTATTATTTGGTTTGATTCGAGTACTATTCCTGTTCGAGGATCATTGTTTGTTCGAGTGGATCGAACGGATGATGATGATGATGTTTCGGTGATGATGTGTAGCTCCAGTTCACAAGTACGCTCAGCGCGTTACTTCTCCTCAACGGTTTCGACAGAAAGGTTCTTCATCTTTTTTCTTTATTTTATTGTTAATTTTTAATTTGTTTAGACCATTTGGTGTTTAATCTGCTCGGTTTGAATCTGCTTACTTTTTATGATTATTTGGTATTTAGTTTATTTGATTTAGTATTATTTGGATCTGCTTAATTATTTTCAGTATTTGTTTGTTTGTATTTGTTTTAGCTTATATTTATTTTGACTAAGTTGCTGATTTGGTTTCATGTCGGTTTAGATCTGCTTATCGGTTTAATTAAGTCATTTTTTATAGCTTATTGCTAGGATTTGTTCAAGTTTAGTATAATATGTTTTATGCTTATTTTAGGTTTCAGCTTATTTGATTATTATTACTGTTATCTGCTTATTAGCCCTAGTCCAGCTTAATCTCTTTTAGCTTATTCGTCTTGCTTATTTCTAGATTTACTGAATGTTCGAATTAGTTTTGGTTTATTTAGATTCTGCTATTGGCTTTGTTCTCAGTTGCTTATTTTGCATTCTATTTGCTTATATAACTTTAGCTGATTAGGCTTATTCGTTTTTTTTGTGTTCTGATATTTACTGTTTGACTACAGACCCTTTTGGTCTGTTGGTCCTTAAATTCCAAAAGTCCAAAAAAATATAATATTAGCATAAAATATTGTCTGGGGTGGGATTCGATCCCCAGACATCTCGCTTAGCTACCAGCATACCTTCCATCTCGTCTATTGCTTGTTTTATGTTTATCTTTGCAACAAGTAATTAATATAGGCTTTTAAAATAATTGGCAGTTTTATTTACAAAGTTTAATTAGTTTTAGTCTTATTAAGTTTTAATTAAAAAAGTTTTATTTCTTTTAATTCAGCTTTTATAAAAATTAAAAGATAAAAATATTTTTACTTTTATAACTTTAAATTTGTTTTCATTTTATTTTGTTTATTTAAAAATAGTTTTTATTTGAAAGTCTTTATTTTAGACATTTTAATATATTTTTAGTTTAAGAATTAGTTTTGTCTTGTTTAATTAGTTTTCATTAAAAGTATTAGATTTAAAATTTAGATTTAATTTTTAAAATTAGTTTTTATTTAAATTAGTTAAATTAGATTTTTAAAATTAGTTTTTAAATTTACTTTCATTTTAAATTAGACTTTATTTAAAATGTTTTTAGTTTAAAATTAATTAGACTAAAAGCTTTTATTAAATAGATTTTAATTAAATAGCTTTTAATTAGTTTATAACACCAAAAATATTATTCACCAAAAACAAATATAATCTTACGTCTAGTCCGATTTCAATTCGAGTGAGTCGAGGAACGATAAACGAACTATAATTGCTTAAATTTGGATTAACAAAACCCTAGTATCAAATGGCGCCGCTGCCGCTTCGCTCGTACGATTGACGATTTTTCGTGAAGACGTTTGGATTTTGGGATCCGTTCGCTTTGAACGTTACGTTTCTTGTTAACAAAATCAAAAATATAAAAAAATCAAAAACTTAAAAATACAAAAAAATTAAAAAAATCACAAAAGCAATTTCTTTCCTAAGAATTGTACCAAAAAAAATTAAAAAAATACAAAAGTAATACTTTTTCCTAAAAGTATTACACCAAAAATATTACGTATTAGTGTTATTTTTTAGTTCGATTTCTTTCGTTTTTATTGTGAATATATATTTTTCTAAAAAAATACAAAAAGATTTTTCTTTTACTATAGTATATTACGTAGAACATTAATTTACCTACTTTTTAAATAAGCCTTAGTTGGGATTTCATCACCTAACTATTGTATTCGCATCCATAACAAGAAAAAAGGGCAAAATAGATAAATTCTAGTAAGACGTTTGAACTCGACATATACAAACTCTAAGGTGGGTATAAGGCGACACGCTATAAAAGGCCGTATAAGGAAAAAGGTTTTTAAGTGCTTTGTGCCACCTCGTTTCCCCGCTTGCTTGTGCGTATATTGAGAGGGACGACCGATTATTGGTTTGCCGACTCAATTAGTATTTAAGTATATATTTTTGTAGATTTTTCATATTGCTCCTCGAGAGGGAAAAACCTTTTCCTCTCAAAGTCGACCGAGGTCACCTACCTCATTCCAAAGTTTTAATTGTATGCGCACTCGCGCGCGTACATACATATCGAGTGGTGTACCAAATACTTCTAATTCTTCCAAAAAGAAAAAGAAGAAGAAAAACAAAAAGTCAGTCATTCAAGCCGATCCCGAGAATCAAGCTTTCGACATAACGATGGCAACGGATAATCGACCAATGATTGAGATTCTACAATCTCACGTTGAAGGAAACGATGACGCGATTGTGGTGTCGAATATTGGAGCAAATCATTTTGAACTTAAATCGGGTTTTATTCAAATGGTTTCCGCTACACCATTTTTAGGCCGTACTAATGATGATCCACACGCTCATATCAAACGTTTCATACAATTAGCCAACACCGTCAAATAAAATGGGGTGCCACAAGAGGCTAATCGTTTGTAACTCTTTCCTTTTTCCCTCGAGGGACAAGCCCGGATTTGGCTTGAAAAGGAACCACCCCAAAGTATTACTACATGGATCGACTTAGAGACCAAGTTCATTAATTACTTTTTCCCACCATCACGGACCACTTCTTTAAGAAATGAGATCATCACCTTTGAACAACAATATGGGGAAACGTTTAGTGAGTCTTGGGATCGATTTAAAGAACTTTTGAGAAAATGTCCACAACACGGTTTCACCAAAGTGCATCAAATTAATACGTTTTACAATGGTTTAACTCCAAATGACCAAGACTTACTTAATAGTGCCCCGGGGGCAATATTCTTGTGAAAACCATGAACGGGGCTTGGGCCATTATTGAGAACAAGGCAAAAGTGCAAACTAAGAGTGTTCGGACTACAATAGCTAGTGTTAGTGATAATGAGGTGACAAATCAAATTAAGGAGCTTACTTCAATTGTGAAACACCTTGCTCTAAAAACCGACGCCCTCACTACACATGTGAATGCCGTGAAAGAAAATTGTGAAACGTGTGAGACTTGTGGTGGACCGCATTCATATTTCAATTGTGACAAGGTTTACAATAACCAACAACAACAAGTTTGTGCTTTTAATGCTAATGAAAGGGTTCCATTTAAACCTAATGTGGATGTTAACCATTTGTCTTACAAAAGTACTAATTATTTGGCTCCCCCGGGTTTTGTAGCACCTCAAAGACCACCCCAAACCGCCCAAAATACCCAATACCAAAATAGGAACCAAGATCCTCAAATGGGTAATTTTAAAGGGAATGCTAATCAAGGGAATTTTAATGGTCAAAACCAAGGGTTTCAAAATAATAATCAAGGTTTTTATAATAACAACGGTTTTCAATCTCAATTTCAAAATCAAGGTTTTCCTAATCAAGGGTTTAATCAAATGAACATGCAAAATCCTCAAATGGACTTGGTTCTACAAAAATTGACCAAACATGAGAAAATCATGAAAGCAATGCAAGAATCTACTAGACAAATGCAAGAGTCCAACGATAAGAGATTTTTGACTATGTTGCAAACCCTTAGACCCCAAGATGCCTTACCATCCAATACCGAGATTAACCCTCGTGCTAATGTGAGTGCTATCAATACTCGAAGTGGAGCCACTTTAGTGGGACCTTCCATCTCTTCGCCCATAAAGGAGAGACAAGGCCCGGAGGTCATAATGAGTAATCCTACTCCCCCTCCGGTGATTCCCCCCACTACCACTCCTAGTACTAGTCCTCCATTGCCGAATGAGCCTATCCCTACAGTTGTTCAAGAACCGAGTCCTTCTCCTTCTCAACCTTCAAAGTCTAAGCCTAATATCCCTTATCCATCTAGGTTAGACAAGGCTAAAGTGCTCACCAAAGATGACGTTCATGTCTCTAACTTTTTGAAAATGATTTCCAACGTCAATGTTAACATAAGCCTTATTGAAGCACTTGCTCAAATGCCAAAATTTGTGAAAATATTTAAAGATTTGCTTAATAAGAAAGGAAAAATGGTTGAGCTCGTGAACACCCGTTTAAATGAGAATTGTTCCGCGATTCTTCTCAAAGAGCTTCCCGAAAATCTAGGAGATCCCGGACGATTCGTGTTACCTTGCTCGTTTCCTCAAATCGATGATTGTATGGCTTTAGCGGATCTCGGCGCTAGCATCAATCTTATGCCACTTTCGGTTTGGAAACAATTATCATTACCCGACCTTGTACCGACTCGTATGACTTTAGAGTTAGCTAATCGAACTCTCGCATACCCCGTTGGTATTGCCGAAGATGTTTTTGTTTGAGTTGGTACATTCACTTTTCCCGTGGACTTTGTCGTCGTCGACTATGAGATGGATCCTCGTATTCTGTTAATACTTGGTAGACCATTCTTACGATCCGGAAGAGCCTTAGTTGATGTAGCCGAAGGGGAGTTAATTCTTAGGGTTCGGGATGAACAAAAAGTTTTTAAAATGGGAAAAATCACAACAAAATCAAATGGAAAAGAATCGGTCAATATGATTGATGTTCTTAATTATGACAATGACGAGATTTTTATTAATCCTTTTGGAATTGAAAAGTCTACTCAAAATGATTTTGTGATAAATTCATCCCTTCCCTTAGAGCCTCAAATTTTTTATACTCCCATTTATGACACCTATAGTGATGACACTTCTTCAAGTGATCACACTATCTTCGGTTAAGACGACTCGTCTTTTGACCCACCCACTTTTGACCCACCCATTTATGATACTCCAATCTTTGATACTTACGATGATGACACTTCTTTAAGTATCTCATTAATTTTGATGACCCACCACATGATCTTAATGCACCTCATATCCCTATGAGTGATTCTTCCATGGAGACTCCTTTTGACTTCTATAATCCAATTTGAGGAGGATCCCCCACTCTTAGAGATCTTACCTACTTTAGAGGCTATTCCATTTGAGGAGGATTTAGATATCTTTCTAAATACCTATTTTCCTCATGAGGAAGAGTTTTCCTATGACTCCGACGATACTTATGTTTTCACATCGAGTTTGGAAGAGGATGACTTTCCCACTATGGATTTTGATGATATTTTGAGCTTAAATGTCACTACCTCTTGCTATTTTCCCGTTAAGGAACCGGTGTTTGATCCCGGAATAGAGACTTTTGTGCTTTCATTGCCATATTACCATAGCACCCTTCCTTGTAAAAGACTTTTGCCTAAGGATACCCCACTTTTCTTTGACTTGCGTACCACCTCGGGGTATATTTCCTTTTGTGATGGAAATTATGTGTTTGACCCGGGTGGGATTTTATGGGGTATGCCTTATATGACTTTGTTTCACCTTTATCATGGAGAGATTTTCCTCCCTTAGAAATCTCGATTTTTCCATGATTTTCCCATTTGAATGATGACATTCGGGAATTCGAGTCGAGCTAGAGACTCGTGATGAAAAATCAAGCAGCGTATAACTAGGTTAGATTTTTACCTTTGCCATCATTTTTACCCTTTTTCACCTTCACCCATTTTCACCAATAAGTGTAGGGGGAGCCGAATACGTTGTTTGTGTGTTGTGATTGTGCATGGACATGTGCTTAATGATCCACTTTTGGTACTTTTGACACGACCCGTGTCCCCGTGTTTCCCGTGTACCCGGTTCCTTCGATAATTTTTTGCTATTGTGATTCAATCTTGTATATAAATAACACGAATAAATGTAATCACTTTAGTTGTCCTTTCCTTAGCTCGATTTTAAACAACGTACTCAATGTCCTAAGTGTAGGGGAGTTTATTCTCCCACATGCTTAAACATTGAGGACATTGTTTATATTAAGTGTAGGGGGATTTCTATCGAAATTTTAGTGGACTTTTCCATGAATTTGACCCCATTTAACCGGAAAATTTTAAAAAAATTTCAACGTTTTTGAAATTTTTGATCTATTTTGGCCTAGTAGTATTTTCATTTAGTTTCCTTTTATCACCGCATCTTAGTTATATTTTCAGTTTCAAGAATAAAGTAAAAAAATAAATAAATAAATAAAATGGTTTTAACAAGTTTAGATATCTTTGATATATTAGGCCCGTCGTGAATATTTTGACTCAACCCGAGTTTACTTATCCAAGTTTACTCTAGCTAGTATCCTTAACAATATGGACCTTAATTGGTTTATTAGGCTAAGCATCCACGAGTCTCATTCCTTGAGATTTTAAATTGTGGAGAACGAGAGATGATAGAGTTAATTAAAACTTTGGTATTCTTTCGTTAACTTATGTGAGTTAGTTATGAGTTTTTTCTCCCATCGCTTGTTAATAAATATATTTGCAATAAATAAGGTTGTACGATTTGAAAAGTTACTTAGCTTCTAGCACAAGATCGTTTAAAAGTTGCTCGGGATTAATTAGAGTTCATAGCCAAGGCATAACTTATTGAAGCGGGACGCGAAGATTGGCTTATCCAAAAAGGCCCTAACAAGGCATGAGGATAACCCGAGTCCAAAAAGGCCCTCACAAGGCATGAGGATTCACTTTTTGCTAAAGATCCAAAGATGATGTGATGATCATTAATCCAAATCAATATGATGGATCAAGACACACGACGAGAAGCAATTACTCCCCTAAAGATCATGGAGAAGTCTATCCAAAAAGACCCTAACAAGGTATGAGGATAAATAGATCCAAGTCCGAAAAGGAGGCGGGTCGTTGTATATCAAAATCCTAAATAAAGAAGAGGATAAATGAAGAAGTCGTGGTCAACGTTTGAAGCATCTTTCACTCCTAATGAAGATGTATACCAAAATAAAGAGAAGACCATAATTTCAAGATCGTCTCTCAAGATTTGAAGTTTGAAGTACAAGCCAAATATCCGTCCGAGAAAGGTCTCAAATCGTGAAACGAGTTATGCCAAGATATGAACTTTATGAGGTTTCGAGAAGCCGTTTTAAAAGATTTTGTCCTTTATCTAAATATTGATTAAATCGTCCTACTTTATTTTCGGCCTTAATAAATTATCGAAATAAGTCAAAAATGCATCCTCGTTATCATTCAAGACAAAAATAAAATACAAGAGATACACCGTAGGAATAAGGGGGTCTAAGTGATTAATTAAACCACATGAGTAAGTGTTAGTTGTGCTAACTTGTAGTTTCAATAATCTCGTTTTTAAGCTTGGTATGGGGAACGTGAAACTTGAGGGTGATTTATAATCATGACACCAAAGCCCTAATTAAAGTCTTATATTTCTTTACAAGTTTCTTCCATCAAATAATTTCAAGTTAATAAATTTTTATAATTTTTGTTTCCTTTAAAGTTTTTATCTTTCCGTCGAAGTAATAATAGTATATCTTAATAAAGGCCAAGATGGGTTAATTATGAGAAAAATGTAACTATATGCTTTGAAATAATGCATTGCATGGGGTCATTGCAATGGTCAAGTGTAGGGGATTTAATAAGTGTGTAAACACTTATCCTTTTACCACTTAAATCAAGGAAAAACAAGACCTAATCATGTGTTTAATATCATAAAAGTCGGAATTACGCGTGGTTTTGTGTTTTTGTGTTAAAATAGGTACAAATGATCAAAAGAAGAGAAAACATGGGATTTCACGGTCAAATGTTGAAGAAAAGTCCAAAAAGAGACGAAGACAAAGTCAAAAGACCAAAAGTGTGCCCAAGTTCACGAAAACCGGCTAAACCGACACGAGTTTGA
This sequence comes from Glebionis coronaria, assembly GCA_025667525.1. Lineage (NCBI taxonomy): Eukaryota > Viridiplantae > Streptophyta > Magnoliopsida > Asterales > Asteraceae > Glebionis > Glebionis coronaria. Next base: position 247,954,668 of record CM046874.1, read on the forward strand.
AGAAAATGAACAAGAAAGCTGAAGTCGAGCTCGTTTTTAGCGGATTTAATATTTATGGAGATAAAACGGGCTTGTGGGTCCCACATTTGGGTTAATGGGCTCAAAGGCCCATTTGAAGTTGTATTATACTTATTTAAAAGTTACTTAAGCCCATACATAGCCAATTTGATGAATAAAATTATGGGACGGAAAAAAAGGGTTGATTTGGGCCTTAAGCCCATTAAACAAACGAATGAATTTTGGCTTGGTCAAATTTTCCCAGTCAAACGTTTAACCTCCATTCACTCATTTTATAAAACGTATATTATTCAGTCCCACCTCTCAATTTAACAACACACGTGTTTTACCAACTTTCCCCACCTCACACAATAAATTAAAACAATTACCCCATTCCCCATTAACCCTATTCGATACATCCAAAGAAAAAACCCCACCATCTCCTTCATTCTCTTTCATTTTTTTACACAGTCACCATTTACCTCCAAAAAAAAACCCTAATTAATCCTACCAAAAATTACCACTCAAGAAATAGGGCTTTTTGTTTAAGTGGTTAATTCAAGCCTATAGGAATTAAATCCCCAAGTTTTTCGCAGAATCCACCAAAGTGGTCCTCAATCCAACTCCTACGTGGCTAATCTCTTTATTGTGATTGGTTCTCCCATATTATCATTACACCCTGGCAATCCGTAGCTCAAAATGATTCTCAGCCGTTTGATCAAGTGAAGAAGAAAGAGAAGGAATGAATGGCCATGATTCAAAGCCTTGGGCACCAAGTTTAGGGTTTTCTCTAAAAAAAACCATTCATTGTAATTCATAGATAGCACCTTTCTTTATTTTTAATTTTCAGTAAAATTAGTTTTAGGTTTAATTTTGTATTTCTTTAAATTTCCAGTAATTGTAATTATTATTTTATTAATGGAAAGTAAATTTTAATTATTTCTGTCTCCTTTAATTTTTCTGTCTAAATTTAATTTTATCTTTAAGTTACTGTTCATCTTTAATCCTTTTCTAATGTTACTGTTTGTGAGTTTATTAATATAAAAAAATATATATAAAAAATAAAAAAATAAAAAAATAAAAACAAAGTGATAATTAACCTTCCCCACTGGAAGGTTATAAAGGTTACTGTTCGAAGTTGGGTTCTCGGTTCGGATTGGGTTATTATTTGGTTCAATTCGAGTACTATTCCTATTCGAGAATCATTGTTTGTTCGAGTGGATCGAACGGATGATGATGATGATGTTTCGGTGATGATGTGTAGCTTCGGTTCACAAGTACGCTCAGCGCGTTACTTCTCCTCAATGGTTTCGACAAAAAGGTTCTTCATCTTTTTTCTTTATTTTATTGTTAATTTTTAGTTTGTTTAGACCATTTGGTGTTTAATCTGCTCTGTTTGAATCTGCTTACTTTTTATGATTATTTGGTATTTAGTTTATTTGATTTAGTATTATTTGGATCTGCTTAATTATTTTTGGTATTTGTTTGTTTGTATTTGTTTTAGCTTATATTTCTTTTGATTAAGTTGCTGATTTGGTTTCATGTCGGTTTAGATCTGCCTATCGGTTTAATTAAGTCATTTTTTATAGCTTATTGCTAGGATTTGTTCAAGTTTAGTATAATATGTTTTATGCTTATTTTAGGTTTCAGCTTATTTGATTATTATTACTGTTATCTGCTTATTAGCCCTAGTCCAGCTTAATCTCTTTTAGCTTATTCGTCTTGCTTATTTCTAGATTTACTGATTGTTCGACTTAGTTTTGGTTTATTTAGATTCTGCTATTGGCTTTGTTCTCAGTTGCTTATTTTGCATTCTATTTGCTTATATAACTTTAGCTGATTAGGCATATTCGTTTTTTTTTGTGTTCTGATATTTACTGTTTGACTACAGAACCTTTTGGTCTGTTGGTCCTTAAATTCCAAAAGTCCAAAAAAATATCATATTAGCATAAAATATTGTCTGGGGTGGGATTCGATCCCCAGACCTCTCGCTTAGCTACCAGCACACCTTCCATCTCGTCTATTCCTTGTTTTATGTTTATCTTTGCAACAAGTAATTAATATAGGCTTTTAAAATATTTGGCAGTTTTATTTACAAAGTTTAATTAGTTTTTAGTCTTATTAAGTTTTAATTAAAAAAGTTTTATTTTCTTTTAATTCAGTTTTTATAAAAATTAAAAGATAAAAATATTTTTACTTTTATAACTTTAAATTTGTTTTCATTTTATTTTGTTTATTTAAAAATAGTTTTTATTTAAAAGTCTTTATTTTAGACATTTTAATATATTTTTAGTTTAAGAATTAGTTTTGTCTTGTTTAATTAGTTTTCATTAAAAGTATTAGATTTAAAATTTAGATTTAATTTTTAAAATTAGTTTTTATTTAAATTAGTTAAATTAGATTTTTAAAATTAGTTTTTAAATTTACTTTCATTTAAAATTAGACTTTATTTAAAATGTTTTTAGTTTAAAATTAATTAGACTAAAAGTTTTTATTAAATAGATTTTAATTAAATAGCTTTTAATTAGTTTATAACACCAAAAATATTATTCACCAAAAACAAATATAATCTTACGTCTAGTCCGATTTCAATTCGAGTGAGTCGAGGAACGATAAACGAACTATAATTGCTTAAATTTGGATTAACAAAACCCTAGTATCAACAAGTAATCGTTGGAGAGTAAACACCTTGTTTATGTATCTTGTTCAATTCCGCTATGTTTATCAAATGAACTAGATGCATTCCTAATAAGCTTAATCGATCTATGAATGTTGGATTCCACATTTACTTGTCTTTTCTTCTTAAATACTTTCAGAACATTGGGGTCTTGTTCGAAGTGTAGGGAGGATAAATAAGAGCCTTAGATTCTACTCTCTCTTGTTATTTTCTTATGACTTAAAATGATGGGTAATAATACCAAAACATAGTAAAAAGGAAAATTTCATCCAAATTTAATTTTTTATGACATATTAAAGAGAAAGATCTAGTTGTAAATGTGTCTCAATAATGGGATTTGCATTAGTAACACATACCCCACCACTTAAAAATGCTCCATACCAAAATGTGAGGTTAAAACTTAAGATCTTTTGAAATTTGGACATCCATTTTTGATGAACCAAGATAGTTGAAAAATCTTTGGCCTGATCGAGTTAAGGGTCCGGGCATTATCTGTGTCTGTTTCATCGTTATGATTGTATTATGTGTGGATTTACCGCCTTTTCTAGAAATATTGAATAGATTGGAAACTATATGAGTGTGCTGGCAGTGTATTTGAGTTTAGAACTTGACATTGTGATGCTATCCAAGAACGCAAGAATACATGATGAGACTGTAATTATGCATCTTTTCGTACCCCAAAACGGATTTAAAATATCATCAAAAACGTGCCAAGTACCCTTGTTTTTTTGTTTATGTATGTGCAGGCACGAATATGAGGAATTCACTTGGAAATCACAAAAACAAGCCAAAACGAACACAAGAAACAAAGTCGTACAAAAGAACCGAAGCCGGATGTGAATTTACTAAAATACCCTTGAAGAATTGAATATCTACAATAATGGTCTCTCAAGTTTTACAACACTTTATACCCCTCAAATATCATTATGTACTTTGAGGTACCTAAAGTTTGAAGATTGTACAAGTTATACCCTTGAAGATTAGAGATATTGCACATTTACTCCTTCTACAAGTTAAACAAAACCACAAGGACTGAAATTGTAATTCACCAAACCTATTTATAAAGGGAAAGCTGTTAAAAAGTTCCAAGGACAAACAACCATTATTGCAAAGTAGTAAAGGGACCAAAGTTGCCACTACATCAAAGTTCTTATGTTCAACCCAATCTAAACCCACAACCTAACACCCAACTCATATATCCTACCCGGTTATTAATATAATCCAAGTCAAACTAGGTCAAACATAATTAGTGGCGGGTAACAAAGTGTTTAACCCAAAACATATCAAATCAAGCACTATTCACTCATAAACCCTAAACCCTTTTCTAGGATTAATCATGATTAAAAAAAGGGAACTATAATTTGAGCTGAGGGATTTATTATCCACCTATCATACAACATATTCACAAGCTCATAAAGCGACTTCTCACATCCTTGTTCCCATTACCAGCTACCTCATGTGATGTTTTGAGAGAAAGACAAAGAAAAGTAGAGGAAGTAATGACTAGGATCTTCCAACTTGTTCCCCACACCAAGATTAAGGGCTTAGATCGAATTGTTAGCTCCAACATCACATAAAATTATCACATGATACAATTTGACCAAGAAATTCAAATTCGGCATCAACTATTACTCTTTAGAGATTCCAAGGGCATTTTAGGGTTTCATGTAGCTAGGGTTTTAGTTCTTGAAGCTTCAGTTCACTAGTATAAATAGAATATCAGTTAGACATTGATATTGTTCCAAATTTTTTACTTCACATTTCTTTGTAAAACTTTGAAAGTAAATGAAAGTTCAAGTTTGAGTTCCCTTTTTTTAGTTCTGTCTTCTTTAAATTCTGTAAATTTAATTTTAGTAATTTATTTTTATTGCACTTTCATAATTTTAGTTTTATTTAAAAAGATTTTTGAGAAATTTAAAAGCTTTTTGAAAATCCTAAGTTCTTGAACAATTTTCACAAATCAACTTACAATTGGTGTGTAAAAATTGTAGGGGTTTGGTTATTTTTCTGTTTAATTTAAGTTTCTTTGCAAAGTGTTTCACAAAATTAAAAAAAATCAAGTTTACTTGTTTTTATCTTATACTCACTGTAGCAAAAGCTCACAGTATGCCCTTCGAACAAAGGGATTATTATTAAGTTTTTTGTTACTTATTTTTTTTATCTGTGATTGTGTTTAGGTGCCAAAGCTAGACACACAATTTCTCTTTTCATTCCTAGTTTTCTTTGGTTTTGTTGTAGAACCCTCAACAAAGAAGCTATAAGCCCATCTGATAAGCTCAATTAGCCATAATAATCCCAAAAAATGTTTGCATCAGCTGCTGGTTAGGCCTGGATGTAGGTCTTGCTAGGTATAAGCTTTGAACTCACTCTTTTTCTCTTATTCTTTCTATATTTGAGCCTATATGTGATTTAGGTGTTGCCTGCTTTATTGTTTTTTATTTTATCTTAAAATCATTTGTTTGTTGATTGGTTAGTATAATCTGTCCTTATTTGATAAGTACTTGCTTTAAATCTCTTTTTTCCTATTTAAAACTTAAATTGTCCAAGTTTAAGTAGTGTTTGGATCTAGGTTTTAACCTAGGAAAAATCATGCTTTAGGGCTTGTGGCTTGTTTAATAAGCTGAGTTAGATTAAGTTAAGTTTCTATATGCTTTTTATTTTAGGTTCTTAGTGTAAAGATCAATATTTGTGTCTTTATTATTCTACTATCTGTTATGATTCATAAGTAGTCCATTTTCTATGTTGTCTGATATTTGATAGTAGTAGGAGGTTTAAACCTCTTTGTTGTCTGATTTGTATATGCATCAGATAGTTCATTAGGTTATTGACATTTCTTTGGTGTAAATATGACACTCATCAGTGTCTAACTCTGGCCTTATTATTGCATATTACATCCGCTAGATTTTTAAGAGTTAGACTTTGCTTTAGGATTTAAGATTCTTGTCATTTGTAGTATAGATATAAACTTATTATTGTTTAAGGTTAATTTTAGGTTGTATAGTTTTTACTACTTATTATAAGTTGAAATCCAACTTAGGACCTAAAACAAGTTTGTTGTAGAACTGCACTATAGCTTTAGGTATATTGCTTACATTTGATTTTTACTTGTGCTTGATATGAGTTTTTGTGTATTTTTGTGAGCTTTTTGTGTTTTAAATTGTTCTGACACCAAAAATAGGCTCACTAACTTCTTTTTGGCTTATTTGTCCAAAAAGAAAGCATCAAGCAAAAAAGGGTTGGTGTGGGACTCGAACCCACCACCGTCCCTTCACAACACACATGACTTACCAATTTGCCCGAAGGTCTTAACTACATTCCTTTCCTTTACTTTTTATTTTATAACATTTGTTTAAAAATGGCCAAATAAGCTCATTTGAGCTTATTTCCAATTCTCTGCTTATTTTATCGAGCTTATAACTCTATTTTGTAGTCATTGTTACTTTTCTAGCATACTTTTATAGTTTCCAGCTTTTCAGATTTTGTTTTTAACATTTTACTTGAAAACGCATTTCTTTTCTTTTTTGTTAAGTGCTTACTAAAGTGTTCAGCTTATTGTAGTTTTCTTTTTGTATAATTCCTCATTCCACATTCCTAATAAGACTAAAGCAAACCCTCTTGTCAAATTTGGGATTCCAAAACTCACAAAATAGTCAAAACGACTATTTTGTGGTTTTGTGAAAACTAATAAGCAATTGGTTTGAGCTTATTAGGCTGTCTTTTTGAAAATTTCTTTTTGCATTGTCTTCATAATCCCAAAAGAATGAGGTTTGCCAAAAAGTAGGAAATAAGCGTAAGTTTTTGGCTTATTGGGCTTATTAGGCCCAATAAGGTAGCTTATAGCTTATTTCTGGCTTATTGGTTAGTTTTCAGGTTTTTGGCCTTTTGAAAAAGTTGCTTAAAGTTGTATTTTTAGCCAGAACAGTATTTTTGTTTTTCATTTTTTCCAAAATTTTGCTTATTGGGCTTTTGGCCCATTAAGCCCAACTGATTTTGCTTTTGGCCCATTTGGAAGCCCAAAACCCATTTTCATAAATGTTTTTAATTTCATTTTTGTTTTAATTAGATAAAAATTAATTAGTTTTGAAGTTTTTAAAATTTTTCATTTTTTAGATTATTTTAATATTATTTTTCCTTGATTTACGTACCCACGTAATTCGACTTAGTTTTAGTCGTCTTAGAGTATCTTCGTCTTTTCATTTTAAACCTTTGATTCCCAAATCCATGACTAATACAAAGACCGTTTATATACACTTTACCTCACCTCGTACAACGAACTCGTAGGTTTTTAATTTCACGTCCGGTTTTCCTAAATCGTACACGACTTTAATTTACTTGACCAAAAATATTACATCATAAATGGTGTCGCTGCCAGGGAAGTGATTGTGCCATAAACGTCTTTGTTTGAGTAGTTTACGCTTTTGGACCTTCCATTTTGGGAAGTGTACAAATTTGAACATATTGTTTTTTCTTATTAGCCATAATAACAAACAGTGTTAATTGAACTCGATTAACGCCGTATCATTTTTATTCATTTTGTTGTATCTATATTACTATATTTTATTGCGTAGCAAAAATAAATTTACAATATCTCCAAAAGAGTGAAAACTCGCTCCCACTTATTATCGATCCGATATTTTTTGGTGGTATCGATCAAACAAAGAAAAAGGCAAAATAGATAATTTATGGTGGTATCGATCAAACAAAGAAAAAGGCAAAATACAAAGTATAAGGTGGGTATAAAGCGGTTGTTATAAAACACAACCTAAATAAAAAGGCTCTTAAGTGATTCGCGCCGCCTCGTTTCTTCGCTTGCTTGTGCGTACTTTGAAAGTGAAGATTGATTAAGGGTTTGCCACCCAAAGTATTAATATCATATTATTTGCTTTTTCTTAATTATTGAACCCTCAAACTGTTTTGGTTTTAACCAATCGTTTCAAAGTCGAACGAAGGTTTTTACTCTAAGTAATCACTTTCATTCCTTTGGATTCTCTAATCGACACTTTAATTTAAGGAGAGATTTTTGTGCATTTATTATCTAAATAACACACCAAAAAACCAAAAAAATTGAAAAATCGAAAAACAAAAATAATTTTCTTTGCTAATCTCATTCTAATTTATTTTTCTCAACCCCTCACATTTCTTCGTTAGTGCATGCGCACTAGACCGTCTAATTATCCCACTCCAAACTTAAACAACGTGGGGAATCGACATGGTCGTAATCGAAGGAATCGACAATAACAAGATATAGAACCCAAAGGTCCTATAGTTGTTGAAACTTAATAAGCGATGGCGCATAATTGTACGATGATGGATTTTCTCCAAGCACCCACCGAGGGTTACGGAGAGGCGATCGTGATTCCAAATATCTTAGTGGATAATTTTGAAATAGAATCAGGAATGTTGTCTTTGATTCAAGCAACTAAGTTTTATGGTCATGAGAAGGATAATCCTCATGTTCATATAAATTTAGGGTAGTCCCTAATGATGCAATTAAGCTTATATTTTTTCCATATTCTCTCGATGGCCTCGCTAAAATTTTGTACGATAAAGAACCACCTTGATTTATATTGACGTCGGGAGATCTCGTGTCCAAATTTGTTAATCATTGTTTCCCTCCATCTAAGACCACGTATTTCAAAAGCGAAATCACAAGATTTACCCAAAACCTAATGAGTCGTTTAGAGAGGTGTGGGATCGATTTAAGAAATTACTTACGCAATTTCCTCATCACGTATTTACCGAGTTGCACCAAATTGACACTTTTTATAACGGTCTTAATCCTTATGAGCAAGATTCATTAAATTCTACCGCGGGTGGTAACTTTTTTGTGTAAAACGCCTAGGGATGCATTAATGATTATCGAGAATACGTCTAAGATTTTTCAGCTTCTTAGCACACAGAGTGTTGCCAATGTTAGTTATGTCAATAACAACATTGATGTAGAATATTGATAAACTATGAATCTATGAATTGGGTTGAAGTTTTCTAGAGAGAGAAACTAGAGAGAGAAAGTGAGAGAGAAACTATGTGTTTATTTCATTCAAATGAATAAAGTGAAAAACAACAACCAACCCCTTTCCAAGGAGGAAAGGGGTATTTATACTTCCAAGCCACTAATGGACTTGGGCCGACCCATGACAAGCCCATGGGCCGGTTCTTACTTAACTAAATAAGTAACTATTAACTACGAGCTATTACAACATTAATAATATTGTGGAGTGACCGATACTTCTAATATACGTAAAAACGTATTTCTAACAATCTCCCCCTAAGGGAGGTCACTCCACGTTACAAAGTTCTAAACCTAGCATACTATACTAAGTCTTCGTTCTTTAGCTCGTAGTCTTTTCATCTTTCTTTTTGTTGTGAATATTTTGATTTGATCTTTTAGGCTTTGGCTTGAGAGCATTGTTCTTTTGGCCTTTCACGTGCGATCTTTGCCTTCTTGTGAAACTTGCCTCCTCGTGACTTCATGTTCCACACACTTATGTCTTTTTGTTGAATTCTCGAAAGCTTAAGAGTTTGGTACAGCGGAAGACTTCATCTTGTGCTTTCTTGAATTTTTGCTGAACCTTGATGCAGAAAAAACATAAGCATGTGGGAACGACTTCTACAGGTACACCGCAACACCACCGTCTTTAACTGGTACACAGCAACGCCACCGTCTTCAACAGGTACACAGCAACGCCACCGTCTTTAACAGGTACACAGCAACGACACGAATAAAATGGCTTTGACATTTTATTCTAATTCGGTAGCATTTTACCTCCGGTCGGTGAAGACCGTTGGACGATATTAGATATCGTACCCGTGACGGATAGTTTCAATTAAGTAACTTCCTGACAGGATTTCGCGGGTAAACCCGTTCTCTTTATTCGACCGTCCAAAGCTGAATGCGAGCATAAAGAGTGAATCACTTGGATAAATTATCCTTGTGATTTGAAGCCGTCAATTCATGAAACCTGGAACAAGTGAATTTCAATTAAGATTTTCACCATCGTTGCTTTCCAGTTATCAAGAGCTTAATTCATAAAGAATCTTGTACGTCACCTACCAAGTGTTGTTTGATGTTAACACTAGAAGGATTTCCACTCGTCACTGTGATCAATAAAGAGTCACTCTGAGTGTTCTGGCAAGATTGTATGATAATGCGTAGAGGCCTGGAACGAGTTTAAGTTCAATTAAGAATTAAACCACTGTTTCTTTCCAGTTTTTCACAAGATTGGTTCTAAAAGAACCGCACGTGTAACCTACCATGAGCTTGTTTGATGTTGGCTCAAGCAGGATTTCCATCTTCATTGTAATACTTGCGTATTACTCGGATGTTCTGGCAATATTACAGGAATACTGCGTAGGACTCATGAAAATCTCTTACTTTTCACAGTGTGTGAGAAAGCAAGGAATAAATGGAAAGTGTCCTAATGAGACTTTTGATGATCTCTTGGCTCTAGACTCGATAGTGCGTTTTGATTTAGTGAGCGATGGCTGGAGAGGAGTGCCACCTTTTCAATACCAGTCTATTCGGAGTGAATAAACCAATAGATAACGTGTTGATCTCCGTGTGATTAAAACAAATACCTTTTGAGAGATATTTGAGTTAGCTGGGAAGGGTTGTGCATTGCATCACTGGGTCCATGATGTCTTTCTTCAATATCGAGAATCATTAACAAAAATGACCTCAATAGCATATGTATTGACCCGGTGTCTGCCTAAAGTTGCAAGGAGGGCTTCTTTCTTTACACCCTTTATCTTTACAATTCTTTTTCATTCTTCAACCCCTTCAATGCTTACCAATACGTCATCACTAGCACCTTGTTGTGATTGTTCCAATGCTAGCTTAAGTACGTGGTCGGCATTCAGCTACGTTCACAATCTTTCTCCAACTTTCCTAGGACTTCTAGTTCTATCTAGGGAATTGTCCTTGGGAAGATTCCATCGGCTCTGATGAATCATTGGACTAAACCTATTCCTACCACCCTTTTGTCACCACATCGTCGTGAATTAAGCGTGTTTTGGGAAGGTATAGCCACCATGAAAAATCCTTGAAAATCACTTAAGGTACTTGTGATATTGAAATCAAAAGTTTTGTACCTTAGGTGTTTTGTTCATAAAAAACGCTCCCCCTTAACACGTGCTTTACACATATTAAGTTGGATTATCGTTAAGTCTTTTTCATCATTTAGCCAAATATCATTTAAGTCTCCTTAATCCCATTTTTCTCCCCTGTTAACCATTAATATTTGGGATATTGAATGGATTAACCGGTCTTTGGGTAAAAATAAAATCGATGTTTGGCCATAGAACATGTTAATGCTCCCCCTTAATTCAATAAGGGATAGTTGTAGTGCATTAGTATGATATATTTTGAAAGATTTAGAATCTCGTGAGAAATTCTTGAAAAATTATCATACCTTAACACTACATCAAGCCGCAAAAGCACAATATTCACAAATATACATATTCACAATTGAAAACCAATATAAAGTGGACCTGAAATGTACGACCCATTAGATGGATCGTTGCAGTAGCTTGTGGTGCACTAAATATGGTCTACCACCAACGAATCTTTCCAAGCTCCTCATCAATTTATGTTCACGGAGCTTTTGATCAATCTTCTTGATCACATACTTCGCCATTTGCCGATAACCCTGATGCCAATCCTCAGTCATCTCTGGCAAAGTCCCACCCGAATTAAGATGCTCCAACTTTCCTCTGACGAATAGGAGAGTCCCATCACTGTACTTATAAAGCTCACCCACCCTCATAAACTTCATTAACCCTCGACTGTTCAAGTAGAAAGTGCCGCAATTCGGGACAGAAATGCCGGTATAGGGACATCTATCTACATGTTGAGGTAACACTTGATTCACTGGACGGGTTAGGTTAAGCTTCCTTTGGTAGCTTTCGACTCCCAACTGAAGATCTTCAACTCGTTTCTTGATAACAACGCTTCGTGTGAACATACGAAGTGCTGTATTCAAGGCAATGATGTCTTCACGAGGAATATGTGTGAGTTGATCCCTGGTCATCATAAGCAACATATCTTCGATATCCTCAAGGCGAATGATAGAAAAATCTCCCTGCTGGATTTTGTATTCTCTGTCATCCTCCCTTTTCAGACGAATCTCCGTCACATGATAATAGCCATTCTTGGCTTCAGTTTTTAGCCCTAAAATGCTGGAGATGCGAATATCGGATCTAACATTGCTTCCTGAATTGGCTAAACAGCAACCCCTGTACGCCCTTCGGACTCGTTCGTCCCAATGAGATGCACCTATAACAGCATACATATCATAATTACGATTTACCTTTGGGACCCAGAGTCGGTTTACCTTTTCCTCGATAAAGGGTATTGTCCCCCAGTTGGCAGCTTTCAGCAAGGTCGGGGAGGTTGCGTACTTTGATAAACCCTTGAGGAGATAAACAAGATCATTGGTGACGAAGAAGTCAAGAGCAATCTGATTATCTTGAGAAGGATCAAGTGGAGGTGGAGCTCTTTCTGATTCATGAAGACCTGGCCGTTGAACGGTATTCAGAGCTTTCAGGATCTCATCAGCATAATACTCGAACTCCATTCGGGTTAACCGGGTTTTGGCGCGAATTCTCTTATCCTTTAGCGCTCTCTTCACCAAAGACGGAGTAACCGACGTCTTATACTCATGAGCCAGAAATGCGCACAAGTCAATCGGACTGCGGATACGGAGATATAAAACATCTCTGTCAGCGTCTGTGATTGGATCATATTGAGCCGCTGTCGTGATCCAAGCTTGTGGGGGTGCAGTCTTGTCAATCTCCAACGTGTCTGCCCAGTCCCGTGTGCTTGATTCAGGAACAGTAGATTGTGGTTCTTGTTGTAGAGGGGTGGAAACGTGAACATCTGCTGGTTCTGATTCAGGCATCTCGGCGGTGTCATGAACGGGCGAGTGTTGTACAGCTTCAGGTTCAGTTACCGACTCTGCAATCACATGAGCAACAACAATAGAACTAACAGGGTTAGTTGTAATAGGTATAGATACAGCGATAGATGTACCAGGAATTGATGATGCCGTAGTAGCATTCACATCATGACGCCACTTGGATCGTCTTGATTCCGTGGAAGTAGATTTTTCCTTTGCTGCTGTATCTTTCTTAGACTTGGTTCCAGACATAGCAGGTTTCTTTGAGCTGGCAACCTTATCCCCCTTTTCAGGCTGATTACCCCCATCATCATTCTCATCGCTATCCTCGTTGCTCCCCTTAGCACTCTCCTCATTACCATCACCACCATCATCACCATCATCATCATCATCATCATCCTCATCATCATCACCATCATCGTCATCGTCATCATCCTTTTCTTCTTCTTCTTCTTCTTCACCTTCTTCTTCACCAATACCCTCTTCTTCTTCACTTTCTTCCCTTTCTTCCTCAGGCAGAATGTGGTATGGTACCACACTTCCAAACGTTTTAAATAACCTATCATCCTCCATGATAGCGTCATTCAGGGATTTGTAAAGAGCCCGTTGAATCCTAGATTTATCAAACGATCCAAGTTCCCTCATACGAGCTTTGAGAATCTTCTTTAATTCAAAATCCGTCAAGTCATAGGCAATTTTGTAGGCGGATTCAGAAGGATTGGATGACTTGATCATCAAGTTATCAGCCGCGAGTGTCTTCAACTCATCACGCAGTTTAGGCATAATGGATTCAACGGATTCTTTCACTCTCTCTTCAACAGAAGCTTCAAGTGCTTCTTTTTGCTCCTTGTATTTATCCCTCATCGCTTGAAGTCTCGTGATACGTGTAGCATGCTTATCAGCTTCAGCCTGCTTAACCTGAGCTAGTTCTTCTGCATGAGCTTTTCGTGTTAACTCCGTCTCTGCAGCGAACTTAGCAAGCATCTCTTCTTGGGCTTTCTTAGATGCTTCTTCACTTTGTGCTCGTCTATGTAGCTCTTGGTGAAGTTCATCCATCTCTCTTTTGTGATTATCCGTATGTTTATCCAACATTTCGGCCATTACAAATACAGCCATTGAAGATGATGCAGAGCTACTCTGGGTTGGTTGAAGAGGCTCGGTTGTGACTACGGTACTAAGGATGGGAGTTATTGGTGGTGGAAGGAATGGTGTTGGTACCGGTCGGGTTGGTAAGGGTTGTATTGGTGGAGGTTGAGTAGGTACCATGATTGTAGGAGCACCGGACTCTTTTTCAACACTTGCTGAAACAGGAATGGATGTCTCCTTCGAAGTAGAATAACGTTCAGGTGACCCAAACTCATAAACATCCTCTAGCTCCTCGTACTCTTCTTCAATATTCACCTGAGCACCCGAACCACTACCGCCCGTATCTTTCCTACTCCTTTCAATAGCGATCTTCATTAATTTCTTCTCAGCTTTGTCAAGAGTAGGATCATCAACAACTTCTTCGTCGCGGAGAACTAACTCATCAGCCAAACCCTTTCCCTTCTTAGCGACGGTCTTTGTCTTTTTGGCTTTGGGTTCAGGTAAAGCTGTTTGCTTGCGTTTACCTTTGCTCTTAATCGTGGTAGATGAGTCTTCACCTGCTTGAATGCTTGCTCGTTGATTCTCAATTTCTTGTAGCAAGTTCTTGTAATCAGCAGATGCGATAATCTCATCTGTTAGGAGATGACTGGGAATGGGACCATGGATAACCATATTCGAATGAGTCTCCTGCCTTAAGTCTACCAAATCATCATCATCCATCATGTGGTGACGACTACCTGCACGCTTGTCAATGGAAGCATCGTTCTCCATAAAATAACGGATGATTAGTTTTATAAACCTGGGATACTGAAATGCTTTGGCCTTAGACTTCGTGTTGGCAAAGAGTTGGAAAACAAACTCCTCCCATAGTAATGATGCATAGTCAATACCCATACCTCTGTATACCCCATAAAACAGCTTGACGATCGGTGGACGAACAACATCAAATCCAGTTGTTTTGGGTGTGAGACATCGGCTTAGAATCCCAAAATAGCTTTCCATGGTTGACCAACTTTGGCAGTAGTAAACTCAGACACGGTTCGTATGTCAAGACATCCAATGGCAGTGAACATTTCCATGATCTGGTCCTTAGTCGGGTTGGCTGAGAATGATAGGCTTTTGGGTGACGGCCGAAATCCAAAGATCTTCCTGAAGTCTGACACATTAAGCGTCTGCTGCTTGTTGTCCAAGGAAAATGTGATTTTGTTCGACGTCCTCTCCTTGGTAGCCCATAACTCGTAAAGGTAGTCATAGGGCACTGAAGCACTTTTTCTTAGCGCATGCTTGAGATGAGAGTTATCAAGTATGGCTGAACCTACCTTAAATCCATTATGGGTAGAATGAGATACCTCCTTCAAACGGAAGTTGTTTGGAAGAAACTTTAGAGTCTTGGCTTCGGCAATGGTGGTGGCTCTGGCGTCTTGTATTTGTTGTACTGTTGGGTTAGTCATCGTCTCTGCTTAAGATAAAACACAAAGGTTGAAACATACAAATATGAATATCATTATGATTTTAAACCTAAGCATTGAACATATGACCTAATCCCTTAAGCTTGTAAAACACTCAAACATCATTCAATTCGGAATAATTTCCTATACGGAATAAACCTCTATCCGGAATAAACCTCCTATTCGGAATAAATCTCTATGCGGAATAAAGTTCTTATTCAGAAAGATCAGTCTATGCGGAATAAAATTTCTATTTGGAAAGATCTGTCTATGCGGAATAATATTTCTTATTCGGAAAGATTACTCTATGCGGAATAAAAACTCTTATTCGGAAAGATTACTCTATGCGGAATAAAATTCTTATTCGGAAAGATCAGTCTATGCGGAATAAAATTTCTATTCGGAAAGATCTGTCTATGCGGAATAATATTTCTTATTCGGAAAGATTACTCTATGCGGAATAAAAACTCTTATTCAGAAAGATTACTCTATGCGGAATAAAAACTCTTATTCGGAAAGATTAGTCTATGCGGAATAAAACTTCTATTCGGAATGTTCATTCTATGCGGAATAACTGCCTTATTCGGAAAGATCATCCTATTCGGAATGATTAAACACTTATGATTTTTCTAATTAAGCACGAATTCGGTTGATGCAAGTGTTATAAAGGCCATATCAGTTCATTTTGTTCTATTTCGAATCAATCCCAGGCAAAACCCCCAATTAATTAAACCCTAATTTAAGCAGAAACTTAATTCGATTGATTCCAATTAAAAAGAGGTAATTAAATTGAATTGCATGAATGTTTAAACCGATTTTGTATACCTTTTTGAAGATCTTGAAGTTTGTTTCACAGAAAATAGATGATTTCGTTTGTGTTTGTTGAGTTTGTGTGGTTGTATGTTTGTATGTTAATGGCGGCCAAAGGAAAAGAGAAACAGAAGAATGAAGGAAGGAAGAAACGGGGGGGGGGGGGGGGGGGTGAGTTTTGACTTGGTCAAACTTTCACATGTTTGACATATTGTCAAATTTAACCCCTCAACTTTTCTTCTTTCTTCAATCAAAATTCTTTTGTTTTCCAAGTTTTAATTCTTGTCATTTTTGACCCTATCTTATGTTAAATTCCCGAGCCTTAGTGATTAACCTATCTTAACACACGCACAAATCTATTCACGACAAACTTATGAGCAACAACAAGACAAGTGCCAAAGCTATCCAACCATTTAACCATTGAGCTACTTGAGTTTCCTCGAAAACTTTTGAAGATCTTTTTGATGTCAAAGATGATTTAACAGTTTCTCCCCCTTAAACGATGACGCGTTTTCTATTTAAAGAGCTGTAGTCATTGTTTAACGAGGCACATGATGAAAACATTTCCAATTAATATCTTGAAAAGATTGATTCGTGGTGGCAATAAGATTTCTCTTATTTTGACAAATTAATGCACTGAGACGTACACAAATTTGTGTTAGACCAAGTTATAAAGTAAACTTGATCCCTTTGCATGATTTGGCTTGTAAATCATGCCCGAGAAAATTAATTCCCGTTGTGAGCCAACGTTTTCCAAGGAAATACGTGACTTTAATATGAAAACCGGGTCGCAGTCTTAAATAACTACAAGCCATAATGAGCATGTTTTAAAAATGTACAACTTTTATATGGACTCTATTTATGGCACCGTGTCAATATTGATCGACATTTCTAAGGCCGTAAATATTACCGTACTAAAAGACATGCCCGATTTAAAAACGAAAAATATTTTTGGTTTTTCTTGATTTTATAATTTTTATGGTTTTTCTAGGTTTTATATTTTTTATGGATTTTCTTGGTTTTATATTTTTGTATTTTTCTTTTTGTGGTTTTATATATGTACGATAATATACATGATCACGAACAAAGGATACTCTGAATAGTTTACCACCACTATTCAGCTGATTCTTCTGCCAACTCTTTGAGAGTCGTTGGAGTGAATGATTTCATGCCAAGCTTGTCGATCAAAAACTCGATTCGTCCTCGATCTAAGGCTTTGGTGAACATATCTGCCAGCTGATACTCAGTAGTGACAAAATACAGCTCGATCACTCCGTTCTCCACCTGCTCCTTAATGAAATGGTAGCGAATGTCTATGTGCTTGGCCCGGGAGTGTTGAACATAGTTGCAGCAAAGGGAAATGGCGCTCTTGTTGTCACAATACATCGGGATTTTGTTGAATCCCAAACCGTAGTCAGTTAATTGTAATCTCATCCAAAGGACTTGAGCACAACAACCGGACATGGCGATGTATTCAGCCTCCGTGCTAGAAATTGCAGCGCTTTTCTGCCTTTTTGAAGACCAACTGATCAATCTATCTCCAAGGAGTTGCACAGATCCAGAAGTGCTATGCCTCGTGTCTTGACACCCAGCATGATCGGCATCTGCGTATGATATTAAAGCAATAGAGGAATCTTTCGGATACCATAGACCACGATGAAGTGTTCCTTTGAGATACCGAAAGATCCTTTTAACAACATGTAGGTGCTTTTCGGTAGGCCGAGCCTGATACCGGGCACACATGCATACGACAAATTGCAAATCAGGCCTGCTAGCAGTCAGATAGAGAAGGGTGCCGATCATCCCACGGTAAAGTTTTGGATCGACAATAGTCCCATTCCTATCTTCGTCTAACTTGGATTTCTCCACCATTGGAGTGTCAACGGGGTCACAATTTTCAAAGTTATATTTCTTTAAGGATTCTAGAGCATATTTGGATTGATTAATAAAGATGCCTCTGGGATTCTGAGAAATTTGTAATCCTAAGAAAAATGAAATTTTTCCCATCATTGACATCTGAAAGCGTGTGGACATTATCTTCTCAAAGCGATTTGACAATTCTATGTTAGTGGCAGCAAATATTATATCATCAACATAAATTTGTACCTGAATCATGTCGTTGTCCTCCTTGAGAGTGAATAGAGTGGGGTCCACCTTGCCTTTGGAGAAGCCTTCCGAGATGAGATATGTTGATAGGAGATCGTACCACGCACGTGGAGCTTGTTTCAACCCATAGAGAGCCTTCTTAAGCTTGTACACATGATTAGGAGACTCCGTACTAACGAACCCATCCGGCTGACTAACATAGAATTCTTCCCGTAGTTCACCGTTCAAAAATGCCGTCTTCACATCCATTTGATAGACGATCATGTTCATATGAGCAGCATACGCAAGGAATAGTCTAATCGCCTCCAATCTTGCCACAGGAGCAAAAGATTCTTCAAAGTCTATACCCAAGGCTTGTTTATATCCTCTAGCAACCAATCTAGCCTTATTCTTCAAGACTGCACCCATCTCATCAAGTTTAACCTTATAAACCCACAACAAAGTAAGGATGTTAGCCTTGTCAGGGAGAGGAACTAATTCCCATACTTCAAGTCTTTGAAATTCATTTAGTTCCTCTTGCATGGCTTCAATCTAAGATGATTGAGTCATAGCATGTTGCCAGTTTTTAGGTTCAACTTCGGAGAGAAATGCATCAAAGTAGCAATAGAGTGCACTCTCTTGTAATTTATGGCGTGTAGAGACTGGTCGATCAAGATTACCAATGAAATTCCTAATTGGGTGATCTTTTGTCCATTTGGTGCTATGTTTCTCAATCCTAGGTGGTCTGGAGTGAACAATAGAAGGAGCTTCTTCTGAGGTAGACGCGGCTGAAGGGTTTTCAGGTATCGCAACACCAAAGAAAGGAAGCTCTTGTAGGTGAGCATATTCCAAATCGTGATCAATAGAATCCTCTTCAACATCATTAGGCACAAGTAGGGGTGACGATTCAGGTGTAGTTTGAGAATTACTTGGTGAAGGTGCATCTGGTTCAATGTTAATTGAAGATGCATTGGATAAAGCTTCATTTGCAGGAGCAATAACTTCAGGGATTGGAGCTATCACTACAGGTGCTGGAACTTCATCATTTGGGGGATCAAAGAATTCATCAAACAACGTTTGAAACAGTTTATCCCACTCGGGCCTTGTAGGTGGTAAAAATGATGTAGAAGTAGGATTATTGGGAACTAATCCGGAACTAATAGCACCGGTTCCTATCTCGTGAAGCGCGGGTTCAGAGCAACGTTGCTCAGAAGCCATCGCTGTCAGCTCATCGAAATCTGCGTCCATAGTTTCTACGATCTTACCAAGATGACGGTTGTAAATTCGGTATGCTTTCTTGGAGGGTGAGTAACCAATGAAAATACCTATATCGGCTTTCGGTTGAAGCTTGCCCAAGTTCTCACTATTAATGTTTGGATAACAAAGAGCACCAAACACATGAAAAAATGAAACATCGGGTTTACGGTCATGTAGAAGCTCGTAAGGTGTTTTTCCATGGCGTTTCCGAATGATAGAACGGTTTTGGGTGAAACATACAGTAGATATGGCTTCTACCCACAAGAACAATGGAGCGTTCGCATAAATTAGCATAGTCCTAGCAGCTTCCATAAGCGTAGGATTCCGTCTTTCAACGACAACGTTTTGTTGTGGAGTGCGTGCAGCGGATGTTTCATGTGAGATACCAACTCCTTCATAGTAATCACGAAGAGTCTGGTTGACGAACTCTGTTCCATTGTCTGTACGAATACGGCGGACAGTAGTATTCAAACGTACCTGAATGAATTTCAGAAAAGTGATGATAGCCTTCGGTGCTTCATCCTTTGTACGTAGAAATCTAACCCATGTAAACCTGGAGAAATCATCCACAATGACAAGAATGAATTTCTTACCGCTCACACTTTCAGTTCTCATTGGTCCACAAAGATCCATATGCAAAAGATGAAGTTTTTCTTGATTGGTGTCTTCAGCTTTGGGCTTGTATGATTTCTTAGTACTTTTCCCCCTTGAACACGCGGAACATAAATGATCTTTGTGAAATTTGAGCTTTGGAAGACCACGAACTAATTCGTTTTTAGCCAGATGATTAATAGCATCAAAGTTGAGATTAGATAGTCTGCGATGCCATAACCATGACTTGGTCTTAGATGCTTTAGAGAGAAGACATACTGGAGAGGCGGCCATCATGTCTTGTAAGGACAAGGTATAAAGATTTGCACCACGAGATCCCTTCAACAAATCTTTTCCTTCCAAGTTGCGGATGAAACAAGTGTGTTGTCGAAAAGCAACCTCTAGGTTGGAATCACAAAACTGTCCTACTGAGAATAAATTATGACCAAGACCTTCTACATAGTATACCCTTGAAATTGTAACGTTTCCAATCTGATATTCACCATACCCCATTATCTTTGCAATATGATCATTCCTGAATTTAACCGTACCAAGAAACTTGCTGACGAAATTTCGGAGCATCGAGCGATCTCCGGTCATATGCTTTGAACAACCGGAGTCCAAATACCAGAGGATGATTTGGACCACCTGAAAATATCACCAGACGAGGACAATGTAGAGGTATCGGAATCTGAATGTTCCTTGTAATTAGCAGGTACAGATTTAATAATCTTAGATTTGCTAACTTTAGGTTTCTTAGATTTCCTAGCCTTCTTCTTCCTAGTTGGTGGTGTAGATTCTAGTTGGCTTAAATCCTGTGGTATTTCTTCACTGATAGGCACTATAGTGGGGGCTGACCTAATTAAAGGGCGCTGTTTCCATACTTTAGTGCTAGTGTGCCTAATTAAAGGACGCTCAGACCTAACCTCAATGGATGCATTCCTAGTTAAAGGGCACATTTTTCCATATAATGTAAAGGTCCTACCAGTGGGACGCCATTGCCAGCCAACTTGGGCACGTGTTCTACCAGTTGGCTTCCATTCAAGATCATTCCTAATGGCATTCATCTCATTCACATGATCAATAAGACACAAATCATGACGTTGGGAAAACATACATTCATTACAATTCCAACATTTTAAATCAGAATTCACAAATGGTTTAGGCTTCTGCACAGGCGCAGAGCTTTTAGTCTTAACATGATTCTTTTTATTTAAAACTGAACTAACATTCCTATGGTGAGCTTCTACTTTCTTCTTTTTGGCACTACTAGTGGAGGGCTTGATCTTATCTTTCTTGAGTGGCGATCCTTTAGCCTTAGTAGTCTCTTTTAATCCTGTAGAAGGCAAAGTGGGAACATTAGCAACAGATTTTAAAGGTGCCTTACTTGATTGTGCCAATGACGGTTTTGCTCCTGGAGTCTTATTAAATGGAGTTACAGCAATGGGTCTATTAGTGAGTAGAGCAGAACCTGGTTTACCTATGTATTGCAAGTAGACTAAGCAATATTTAACACGCTTAATATATTCGTGGGCTGAATAATAGTAGCTACTTGAGGGATCTAAGGCATAAAGATCGTCTAAAATATCCCTAACAAGATCTACATGCTTAATTGCGTTCCTCATATAATCATCGTAGGTAACCGGGTTTTTCTTATGGAGTAAGTTCTTATAAAGCACTACTGACTTGGTTGTTGGAGCACTAGTGGACGGTCCAGAGTCGGTAGCTAAATTATCAACAACTTCTTATCGGGTGAGAAGAAGTGTCTCCTTTAACTCGGCCAAAACCATGTTTTTGTCAATGAGCAGGATGTTTAAGTCAGAGATTTCCTCACACTTTTGGTTCAGTTGTTCAACATAATATTGTTGCTGTGCCGCATTAAAAGCGAAGCGTTCTTCTAGTGAACCATAAAGAGCGGATAGTCCCTGTCTTGTCCGATCCATCTCCCCTAGAACAGACGAAAGTCTAATTTCTAAGACCTGGTTTTTAGACTCTGCAGCCTCTAGTTCCAATTTTAGTGTTACATTTGATGACACATCTCTCTTCAATCTCATAATCTCTTCCTCTAATGCCTTAACTATTGCAATCATCTTGTCACTCGTCTCAACACCGTTTTCACAACTATTTGTTATCAAATGATCCTCATTTTGAGTTTTTTGTTTTAATTCTAAAGATATACAATGTTGTTCTAGTTGATTAAAGCGTTTTGAAAGTAAATTGTAAGAGTCTTGTAGCTTTAAAAACTCAGCGTTAGATTCGTGACAAGAATGATTATCTACCTCATTTACAGTATCAGCAACATTTATAGAGAGATCACACACATCATCACAAATATTCACATCATCACATTTAATCATAGCGGATGTAAGCTCATTCGAATAATTAACATTTACAGTAGTAAGCACATCACACGAGATTACTTCGGACAAGAATCGGTCATATTCGGATAAAATCTTTTCCTTTTCAATTAGTTGTAGTTTGTAAGCGGTGTCCATTTCATAAAACACTTTTTGAACTTCTCCAATTTCAAACTCAAGATTTTCCTTATGAGATGCAAAACTTCCTTTTAGACTTTCGACAAATGGATTGATCTCATTTTTAAACACCTCGTTCATGTGTTCGAAAGCACATTCTCCGGCGTTTAGGCCATTTGAAGTCGTACATTCCAAAATGACATTGTAAAAATTAGTAAAGTATTGATTAATCTCTTGCAAGTTTAACCATACAGTGCTAACAGTGGAAGATCCTTTGGAATTTCCTTAGGACCTTCCATGTTGACAAGTGTAGGAAATGTACTAGGGTTTTCTTCATTCAACATGTAGGTTGGTGCTGTAATGAGATCTTTGTCCATATGGAAGCGAATTCTAAAATCCGTTTTAGCAAGCTCCTGATTCATTTTAAAATAATCACAATCTGGATATTTTGCAGAATTGTATGACCGATTCTCATCAACTAGATCCTTATTGGTGCGATCATCGAAAATATTAATCGGGTCTAAGACCAATCCTAATTGGGTTGCATTATAAAGTCTAGGACTATGGATTAAAGCTTGTTTTGCATACCGTGGATTAGGGGGAAGGCCTTTTTGACGCGATAAGTTAAATTCTCTAAACGAAGCATCAAATAAGTGCACTAGTTGAGTGGCAACGTATTGTCTTAAAAGCAAATAATCTAGACTTCTAATCTTATTAGCAGCATTAATCTCCATTTCATTCTTCTTAGACTCGAGTAATTCAAAATCCGTTTGAATTTTTTGAAAATTAGTGACCACTAACTCTTTTTCTTTAAGTTCATTAGAAAGATTTGCTCTTAAGTTTTCAATTTCTTGCAAATGACCCATTTGTTTGTTTCGAAAATGATCATACTCGGGATTTGTTAGAACACTAGACGAAGGCACTAATTCCAAAGTTTGAACTTTCTCGTTGCTTAAGGCAAGCTCGTTAGACAAATTCTTATTCTTAGCTAGGGTTTCTAAGAGTGCAACATTCATTTGGCTAAGTAATGTAGCAGGAACCATGACCAAATCTTGTTGAGCAGGAGTATGCGTATGCGAAATAACTCCCGGTTGTGTTTCACTCAAAGTCTGGGGACTCACATTGATATTACTATCATTGATTGTCTCCTCATTTGAAAGACTCACCACCAAAGACTCATTCGAATCAGCACTCTCTTGCACAACTTGATGTGGTTGAATACTAGCATCAGTGGTATTATCAGTGGTATTAATAAGTACCTCAGATCTCTTTTCTGGCCCTAAGTTGGAGATAATTGCCATAAGAGCTGCCTTTGCAGATTGAAATTCATCACAGTCTGAGTCATACGCATCAAGATCATCTGCTTGGTAGGCTGCATTCTATGTGGTGACAATGTCTTGTTCAGCAATCCCTGGATCAGCAAGAAATGCAAGCTCCTCTTCATCAAGTTCCCTTCCTTGTGCCTGAGCATTTACCAGATAAATCTTTTCTGCAAACCATTGACCATTCCTTCTCCTCTTGGGTTTCTTGCAATCCCTGGACATGTGCCCTTCTTCCTTGCAATTGTAGCATGTAATCATTCTCAACTTGCCTGTGGAATTTGCCCGTGGAGGAGTGTTGACCATTGGAGCAGGATTGACCGTGCGAGCATTGGTAGTTGATGTAGTAGGTCTCCCCTGATAAGGTTGAATAGGTTGAACCATTACCCTATCATTCTCAATAGTAGCTTGTTGGTGAGAATTGGATGAATTCCTCAACTGATTGTTAGTAGGAGCTGATCCCCTAAATCCTCGTTTGCTTAATGTCCTTGTGAGATAAGCAGACATAGTGGTTAACACTTCAACTGGGTCAGTTCCTTGTTTGAATACAGGAATGGGGACTTCCTCATCATCACAGTACATAGCTTGGTCTTGTTGAACTGCATAATCACTAGAAGGAATACTCATGTGATCAGAGTAGCTTGATGGATATGCTGCATTCTCTTGATAAGAAGAATATGATGGCTGAGCATAAGGTGCAATACTTGCTGAGTGAGGTTGTGAAGCATATTGTGGTGAAGGTGCATTAAACCGATATTGTTGCTGATGTGAGGTGGGTGGTTGCGGTAGAATCGAGTATTGGGGAAAGGTAGGTGTCATGTAAGGTGATGGATGATAGGCTTGATGTCCCAAGATATAAGGAGTGTTGTTGTGTGACAAGCTTGGTTGATTCGCCATCAAAGCTAAAGAATCAGGGTACATACCTCGAGGTGAACGGTGCATGATCACATGTTTCTCATGCTGCTAAAGAAAAGCATATAGTTGATCCAAATTTCACTTATGCAAATCCCTGGTTAACTTAACATCGGTAATATACTCACCCCATTCAGCTTGAGGTAAAGTATTCAAGAATTTGGTGTTAACCTGGAATGGAGCAATCACGAGATTATATACATTCAGATCATTCATGAGAGTGGTGAATCTGAAGTAATAATCGTGAAGCGTTTCCCCTGGGTTGTATGTGAATCTATCAAACAGATCATACAACTGACATTCCCTTTCCTGTTTGGTGAGAGACGTACCTTGTAGCAACACCTTTAGACGTTCCCATAAATCCTTTGCCACTGTATACTGACTTACCAGTCGATAGATGTCATGTGGAAGAGCTTGGAGAATGGTTTGAAGAGCCTTTTCGTCTGCATCGGCACAAGTTGTTGAGCTGGTGTAAGTTCTTCAAACTCCCTTGGTCGAGTCACATTGTTAACCACGATGGTACCATAGTCAAGTGGACCATTTAAAATTGACTTGACCATAAGCCTCCCATATACCGGTTTTCCCTTAAGGTATGACATCATCCGGCCTTGCCATGCTTCAAAAACTTCTTTGATGAGCATTGGAGGACGATTATCCGTACCCGTAATGACAGAAATATCCGTAAGTGATGTCATCTGAGGCATTACTGAATTCGGATTCATTTTGTTCACTTCAAAGAAACAAAGATTATCGGTTGATCGAGCAGTGAAGAAAGGTTGAGAATTTGTGTTGTGTTGTTGAAATCAAGATTAAATCCACTAAAGATCGTCGAAAAAACTCGGAAAAATACCCCTTGAACTTGCTATTCGGAATAATCCCTATTCGGAATAACCCTATGCTGAAAAACCCTTATCCGGAATAATCCTTATGCTGAACACCCCTATTCGGAATAATCCTTATACGAAAAAACCCTTATGCGGAATAACCCTAATAAACCCTATTCAGAATGTTCCTGCTATTCGGAATATTCTTCAATTCGGAATGTTGGCTATTCGGAAAGATGGCTATTCGGAATGTTGGCTATTCGGAAAGATGGCTATTCGGAAAGATGGTTATTCGGAAAGATGGTTATTCGGAAAGATGGGCTATTCGAAATGTTTTGACTATTCGGAATGTTTTGGCTATTCGGAAAATTTTGCTATTCGGAAAGATTTTGCTATTCGGAAAAAATTGCTATTCGGAAAGCTTTTTCTATGCGGAATGTCTATTCGTAAAATCCTGCTATTCGGAAAACTCTCCTATTCGGAATGTCTATTCGGAAAACCTTTATGCTGAATATCTAATATTCCGAATAGAACGTCCATTCGGAATAATCTGGGAATATTAAGTTCGAGACTTTGAATAGAGCTTTAAATCCGATTTTTTGATCAAAAACCACAAAAAGTTTTATGATTTTTACCAAAATAAGCTAAACCCAATCCTTATCAATTAATCCCAATAACAAAAACACCAAAAACAACAAGATTCAAGATTGATTTTTTCTAAAGATCACTAATTGATTCAATAACTAAAAAAGCAACACAATCCTTACCTTAAATCACCCCATGGCGCTCTGATACCAAATGTAGAATATTGATAAACTATGAATCTATGAATTGGGTTGAAGTTTTCTAGAGAGAGAAACTAGAGAGAGAAAGTGAGAGAGAAACTATGTGTTTATTTCATTCAAATGAATAAAGTGAAAAACAACAACCAACCCCTTTCCAAGGAGGAAAGGGGTATTTATACTTCCAAGCCACTAATGGACTTGGGCCGGCCCATGACAAGCCCATGGGCCGGTTCTTACTTAACTAAATAAGTAACTATTAACTACGAGCTATTACAACATTAATAATATTGTGGAGTGACCGATACTTCTAATATACGTAAAAACGTATTTCTAACAATTGAGAAAGTTGATGCGAAAGTTGATAAATTGACAGATGTTTTCACGAGCTTGTTAACTGAATTAAAGAGAAAGGACGCTCCTGCTACGGTGAAAGAGGTTGACATTTCGTGTACATTTTGTGGTGGACCTCATAATTATTACGAGTGTTCGGCTACGGATGGCTAAACGTCGAGTGTTAATGCGGTTAATGGGAACTTTAATTTTAATCAAAATAACACGGGTCCACCACAAGGTTTTAATCAATGCAATAATTTTAATCAAAATCGAAACAGTTTTCTTGGAAATAATCAAAGAGGAAAATATAATCAAGGGCAAAATTTGAGATTTCAAAATCAAGGTTTTAACAACAACAATCAAAACCAAGGATTTCAAAATCAAAGTGAAAGTTTGAATTTTCAAAACAACAATCAAGAGAATTATAACAATGGAGGGAATCAAACCAAGGAATTTTAATCAAAATCTAAATGGGTCAAATGATTTTCAAGATTATATGAAATCAAATGAGGCTAATATGAAGAGATTAGAAAACCAAATTGGTACTTTGAAAAACGAGTTTTCTAATACTTTGATGAGTCAAACAATAACATTGAACAAACTCAAAGTAGGATCGAGAATATGTTATCGGCTATCATGAACAAACAGTCGACTTCGGGTTCGTTACCAAGTAACATCGTCCCGACCCCAAAGGATAATGTGAAAGCCGTTGCGTCTGAAGGAACTCATGGTCGTGTGATTACCCCAACCCTTGATGGATTTAAATTTGTGCATTTGTCTCAACCCTCGACCTCATCGTCATGTTCTAAGGTCGAAGGGAAGAATTTGGCGACCATGGATAAGATTACACATTCTTTTTCTTCTAAGTCTACTATTTCTCCTTCTACTTATAAAGCCTCTCGTGTTTGTCATATCTCATCCACCATTCAAAAAGAGAGTTTTATCGACTTGACAAAATTAAACCTTGGAGAAACTTGTGTCGCGGTATTGCTTAAGAATCCTAAAAGGAACATGCCTAAGAAGCAAGAGGATCCAGGCTAATTTCTTTTACCTTGTGATTTTTCCAGAAATCGAGGGATGTATAATAATTGCCGACCTCGGTGCTAGCATCAATCTTTTTCCTCTCTTAATTTGGAAATTGATGACATTGCCAAATTTTACCCCCACTAACATGATCATCGAGCTAACAAATTGTACACCTCTTACGCCAATTGGTATAGCCGAAGATGTTTATGTTAAGACTGGAAATTTTACATTTCCCGTAGACTTCGTCATTTCTGACTATGAGTGTGATCCTAAATGTCCTATTGTTTTAGGGAGACCATTTTTATCAACGGCCCATGCGCAAATCAACGTTTTCGGTGGGAAAATGACTTTAAGTTATAGGGATGATAAGATGGAATTTTTTACCGATAAAACCAAACAAATTCTTCTCAAGCTAATTTTTTCCAAATCAATAAAAACGAAAGACTTGATAAATGTTTTGAAAGAATTAAGAAAAACGGTTGAAGATGATGAATTCAGTGACAAAGAATACGCCTATTTAACTGAAAAGGTTTACGAAAAGGTATGGACAAATCATTTTGGGATTTATTCAGGTGATGAGGGAAGACCAATTTCATAAGAAAACGTTACTTCCATCATGAAAAGTTTAAATGAGAACTCGTTATCACCACCACCAAAGGACCATGACTTACCCAAGGCCCAAAGTTCAATCCAAGAAGAACCTTTTTCTCCTAGCCCAATGTCTATTGAGGCTAAGGATTCATCATGTGAGAAGTCTTATCCAAAAATACAAGCTCACATTGATTTCATGTTCGACCCTGATATCGAAGCTCAAATTGAAAGAGAACATGCTCAATGCCTCAACTTCCAACTACATGTGAGGTAGATTTTGTGGATCTCGATGCCGAACTCAATGAGTTGGAACGTCTTCTTTATAATGACGAACCTTCTTGTGTGACAAAAAATGATCCTATTCTCGATGAGTTACCTAATAAACACTCCTCATTTGAGAAAGTCAATAATCACATTCTTGAGGATTTACCTTATCAATAATCTTCGTCTAAGAATGATGATTTTGTGTTGGATCGTGATATTTTTGAGCGAGTTTCTGAAATCCCTAATTACGGTTTTGAAAAACCTTGGTTTGACAAACCTATTTACGATGAGGAGCTCGATAATATTGACGATCTTTCAGATGATGTCCTTTATGTTGACTCGGAGGGGGATGTTTTCTTTATTTATTCACGTTTTGAAAATATCTATAATCCCCCTCCCACCCATGACTTAAACCTTAAGATTTTTAGTGTGTCTAGCATTGAGTTTGAGACACCTAATCCGAGTAGTGTGCCTATTCATTTAGAGACGCCTAACCTTTTTAGTGTGCCGACCAATGTTTTATAGACGCCTAATATTTTTGATGTTTTAAATGGCAAAACGGGTTTTTATAAATAAAAATGTGAAAAAGGTTTTAAAATGATAAATGACATTGATGAGCCTCTTTTAACCACGTCATCGCCATTGATCTTGAATAATACCACCTCATCTACTCCTTTTGATGATGGTGTGTGGAGTTAGTGTGGGGCAAGCCCCATTTGAGTCCTCCCATTTCTCCATCGAGGACGAGATATTTGATCTCGGAATCACTTTTAAAGGGAAATCTCGATCTTCCACCGATGCAATAAATGGAAATATCTTCATTTTATTGGTGTGAGTTTACCTCTTGTAGCTTATTATGTTGCCCCACCCTTCTACTTCTTATCTATTTTCTTTGCTCCCTTTGGGAATTTGCTTGAAGTGGCGTTGTTTCATTTGTCATGTGACAACAGGCGTTATCTTCGACCTTGGTATTTGCTCCATCAAAGGAGTTTCTCCTTAATAACGAGTTTTCATGCATATGACCTTTACCATGTTATCCCTAAATGATCACATTTATGGGGATTCGAGTCGAGCTCTTGACCCAGTTATCAAAAAAGAGGTGCCTCGTGGGGGATTCTCATGCTTATCCTTGTACATATTATCACTTTCTAATCGTTTTTAATATGTGGAGACTTTTGCTCTTCCGAACCTTGTTTTCATGGTCGTTTAGGAATGTGATTATCTAGGAATCATTGGCATCATTGAAGCCTCTCATGTTTGTTTTACGCATCACTCTAGGTTTGATCATTTTCTTTAAAGAATCTGATATTCGATGATATCCTTTTGTTGCTAAAGTTTATCTTTTAGCAAACTTTATAAACATCTTAATATCATTCCTTATACCTTTTCCATGCTAGGATTAAGCATTCGACTCTTCATCTCTAGTATGAGGGTGTTTCACCCTTAGACTTTAAACATTAAGGACAATGTTTAGTTTTAGTATTGGGGGGAGGGGGTCAATAGATACTTGTTTTGCTAAGTCTTCACGTACTTCATTTTTCTTTATTTTGTTTCAAAAATAAGGCAAAAATAGCCAAATATAAAAAAAAAATCTTCTTTCATAATTCTTCTAGACACGAATGTAAGTTTTTCGTTGGTGAGAATAAGAGTAATTTTTTACTCGACCGGGTGTTTTGAGCCCTTAGCTTTGTTCCTTAACTATATTAGGCTAAGTCTCATTAAATTTAGGACGAGAAATGATATAGTCGATTATAAGTTACTATGCTAAACGTAGAGTATTCGTATTCTTTCAAAAACTCATGTGGTTTAATTTTTTGCTTTTTCTCCGAACTCTTGAATATAAATAAATTGTTAATAAATATTGTTTTAGCGGTTTGATCATTATTGTTGGTTTTTCACTAATTCTAGTATTGATAAAAAAAACTAGTTCTAGTAGTTTTCGTGAAATTAAATTGGGACACATTTAAGGATTCGCCAACTTTACTGATTTGAAGTATTCGCAAACCGAATAATCGGAAGCTTTCCAATAATAAAATTTTAAGTCATTCACCCAAAAATAGCAAAAATTCGAAGCTCAAAAGGCCGAAAAATCTATGTGAAATATAAGTGAATGACTTGGAAACTAAAAGCTTTAAATATCCAAAATTCCTTTCGAGGTGAGGATATACGTCTTTTGCCATAATAAAACCCATCCGGTTAGGGGGTAAATTAAAGGCAAGGCAAGACCGAAGCCCTACAAAGCTGAAGTAAACCAAAGATAATAAAATCCATCCGGTAGGGGCATATAAAAGTCTTGGTAATAAGTCAAATATTCAAATCCGTTACAACCGTGTTTATCGAAACTTTCTTGTCGATTTAATTTTTTGACATCGTTGCTATTAGGAAAGGTTACTAATTAATGGTTTTGCATACACCGTTTTGACTCTATTTTTGGACCAAATCTCTATTCACATAAGTCAAATATGCATCCTCGTGATCATATGACAAAAATAAAATATTAGAGATACCGATTAGGAAAAAGGGAGTCTAAGTACGTAAATAACGCATATGAGTAGTGTTAACATTACTAACGTATAAAAGACAATGATCTTGTTTCACGCTTAGCATGGAATGGGGTAAAAATCGAGGAAGACGGAATTATTTCTAAAGAAACATTCACGTGTTCTTATTCAATGATCCTAAAAGTCATTTTCAAGTAATGAAAATGACACATTCTGTCTTAAACACATTAAGCTAAATGTAAAAATAGAGTTGCTACGATACTTAATTCTAGCATTGAGTGAGGACACGACAATGGTTTAGTATGTAGGAATTGATGAGACTCTAATTATACATATTTTCGTACCCAAAACGGACTTAAAATACGAAAAATATCATCAAAAACATGCCAGATACCCTTGTATTCTTTGTTTGTGTATGTGAAGGCACGAATATCAGGATTTCACTTGGAAATCACAAAAACAAGCCAAAACAAACACAAGAAATGAAGTCGTACAAAAGAACCAAATCCGGATGTGAATTTACCAAAATACCTTTGAAGAATTAAAGATTTACAAGAATGGTCCCTCAAGTTTCACAAGTTGTCACTTTATACCCTTAAATATCATTATGTATTTTGAGGTCCCTAAAGTTTGAAGATTGTATTAATGCAATGCAATGCCTAAAAACATTGTTAGTATCAATTAATCTTTCTTAGTTTTGATCACGACAAATTACAAAGACATTTATTGTCAAACACAATCATAAAACGAATTATCTAACAAACACTATCATCAAGGTAATAATCATTACACTAACATATCTTAATCATGCTTAGTGATCATATAAGTGATTAGCCTTAAACTCACTTTCATCAAATGTAACAAAAGATTTTTAATAAACTTTATTTTAAAAAAATGTTTTATTAAAATGAAAATATAAATTTGAATATGGCATATTTCAAATGCCATAAGAATATCCTTTGAAGGTTTAAACTGGCTCAGATATTTCAAATTCACTAAAAGACAAAAAGAAGCGGAGTCTAGTACCCGCGGTTCCTTAAGTGCCTACGCGGTTCCCTATCGATAAAGGACCGCCTGGGTAGATAAGGAACCACCCCCAAATTTTCGTTGGCACTTGTCTTCTATAAATAGTGGATCAAATTTGCATTCTCACAAACCCTTTTTGGACATCTCTTTCAGCCTTCTTTCTCCTATCTAATCCTAGTCATTTGTAAATGATCACTTAATGTGTTAAGTATGTTTACTTATGATTATCCTCTTGATCTCCTTCTTTACCTTGTCCAAAGAGAAGATCACTCACACACTTGTGAAGTGATTAAAGATGTAGCATTGATGAAGATCACCTTCTCCTAAAGATCTAGTCATGTTCATCATTTGTTTATTTGTGTCTTGTGTAGAAATCCAATGTATTTGTGAATACTTGGACTAGTTATGTTCATCCAAGATATATGTGAATACTTGGATTAGAGTTGTGTAAATCCATTGCACATGTGTGTGCTTGGATTTGTGTTGTTTAGATCCAAGCTACATGTGTGTACTTGGATATGTTTAGTTGAGTTGTAATTAGTTGTGTTAGTTCTCACTAAACTATAAAGTAATGTGGTTGTGTCTTGTGAGTTCTCACTAAACTATAAAGTGATATGTAGTTGTGTTGTGTGAAGTTCTCACTTAGCTTCAAAGTGAAGAGTCGTGAAGATTGGTTCTATCTTTGGATTAGAACTTGACATCTAGCCTTGTGTCAGAAAATGGTGAAGTAGGCAACGTTGTGAAGATTGGTTCTAGCTTTGATTAGAACTCGACATCTAGCCTTGTGTCGTAAAATGGTGAAGTGGGCGACGTTGTGTATATTGGTCCTAGCTAAGATTAGGTCTCGACATTTAGCTTAGTTGCAGAAAATAATGTAAGCGACGTTGTAAGGTTTTCTCCGCCAAGAAGGGAGCTTGTGGATATACTGGAAATCTCGAGTAAGGTGTACTCGAGGAGTGGAGTAGGAACTAGGATAGAGCCTCGTTGTCGAACCACTATAAATCTTGGTGTCTTCCTACTAGGTTGTTTCTTTCCTTAGTCATTACTTACATTCGTTATCATTATACTAACTACACATTGTTAATGCATTAGAATTGAACCTAATCATTATGCAACTAGCTTTCAAGTAAAAGATAGTTTTGTGCACTCACCTAATTGAAAGGAATTTTACTTAGGAGATAAACCGATGAGAAACTATTCAACCCTCCTTCTAGTTTCTACAATTGGTATTAGAGTGATGGTGACACAAGATCTTTGAAGTATATTGTACTTTAAAACTTGGATCGATCCATTGTCTCCTCAAATTAGAAGGCTAAGTTGTACTAAAGTTTTTCTATGATCAAAACTATTTTTTGTTGAAAATAAGCCTTTTAAATTGCTAATATCGCAACTTATTTAGATTAGTAGTATTAATGCATTTTAGATCTACTCTTGAAATGTATCTACTAGTTTGCATCTTGTTTTTTTTGGTAACCGTGATTTCTGACTCATTGGTCGACTAATCCACGGGGTTTGAGCCCACCGCAATACAGACTCATGAAGATAAATCATCCTATTGATTATGGATTGAGTTACTTACACTTGTAGACGACTCATCTTCTTTGATTTCCAACATCATTGAATGATGATATCAAGATGGGTAGGAGTGATACTATTCTTTGAAGACTTAGTTGTCACTATTAGTCATAGTTGGGCTTTGCATTGGTTCCTTGAAAGCTCGGAATGTAATTTGTGGCCAAGGTACGCTTTCATTCTTCCACACGCCCTATTGATCATTCTTTTGATCATTAATTGACTATATGTTTATTCTTGGAATCCTTGCCTTGACA
This sequence comes from Glebionis coronaria, assembly GCA_025667525.1. Lineage (NCBI taxonomy): Eukaryota > Viridiplantae > Streptophyta > Magnoliopsida > Asterales > Asteraceae > Glebionis > Glebionis coronaria. Next base: position 247,988,399 of record CM046874.1, read on the forward strand.
CTTATTTGTGGTTTGTGATTCTTTCTTTTTTACCTCTCAAACCTTCATTGCTTCGATACTTAACTCACTATGGAGATGTAGGGTAAGTTAGTAGAAGCTTAAAGTATCAAGCATGATTTCCATGGTTTGCACCCTTGCGGTTAGTAGGCCCAATATCATGTGTAACTTGTGCAATTAAGCTCATCTCTAGGATGATTAGTGAATCCCTTGAGATACCAAACTGTTGGAAATACGTTTTTACGTATTTAGGAAGATTCGGTCACTCCAACAATATATTAAGTAGTAGCTCGTAGTCTAGATATCTTTATTAAACAAACAAAGTCAAGCCTAGCCTACAACATGTGTAGGCCGGCCCAACATTGTAAGCCCAAGCCCATCACAAGGCTTGGGTATATTGTAGAACAATGATAATCTTTATGAATCAAGAGGGTTGATGTTTTTCTAGAGAGAGAAAGTTAGAGAGAGAAGTGAAAGAAAACTTATATATTGAAATGAAAGAAATGAACAACCAACACCTCTTTCCATGGTGGAAAGAGGTTTAAATACCCCAAGTCCTTAATGGACTTGGGCTTCCGGCCCATGAACATGCTCATGGGTCGGGCTATTTAATAAATGAAACTAAACTTAACTACGAGCCTATAACTACATTGTTGGAGTGACCGAGACTTTCTAAATGCGTAAAACGTATTTCCAACAATCTCCCCCAAAGGGAGGTCACTCCAAATTTACAAAGCCCTAATCTAGCATGTTAGATTTTGTTCTTGAGCTCTTAGTCTTCTTTTCTTTCTTTTTATTTTCTTTTGTGAATATGTGTTGAATGATATCAGCCTTTTGCTTATTTTGCTTGGAACACGTTCTTTTGGCCTTTCACGTGCAGTCTTTATTTTTTCTTGTGAGGTTCGCCTCTTGGTGACTTCATGTCCCACACACTTATCCTTTGTTGAATTCTTGAAAGTTTCAGAGTCGATACAGCGGAAGACTTTTAGGTCATACTTTCTTGAATTTGCAGGAGTATTTGATGCTTTGAAGGAATAAGCATTTGAGGACGTCTTCAACAGGTACACCGCAACGCCACCGTCTTCAACTGGTACACAGCAACGCCACCGTCTTCAACAGGTACACAGCAACGCCACCGTCTTTAACAGGTACACAGCAATGACACGAATAAAATGGCTTTGACATTTTATTCTAATTCGGTAGCATTTTACCTCCGGTCGGTGAAGACCGTTGGACGATATTAGATATCGTACCCGTGACGGATAGTTTCAATTAAGTAACTTCCTGACAGGATTTCGCGGGTAAACCCGTTCTCTTTATTCGACCGTCCAAACCTGACTGCGAACATAAAGAGTGAATCATTTGGATTAAAAATCCTTATGATTGAAGCCGTCAATTCATGAAACTTGGAACAAGTGAATTTCAATTAAGATATTCACCATCGTTGCTTTCCAGTTGTCACAAACTTGATTCAAATTGAATCTTGCTTGTTACCTACCAAGTGCTGTTTGATGTTAACACTAGAAGGATTTCCACTCGTCACTGTGAACACTAAAAAGTGTCACTCTGAGTGTTCTGGCAAGATCATACGATAATGCGTAGAGGCCTGGAACGAGTTTAAGTTCAATTAAGAATTAAACTACTGTTACCTACCAAGTGCTGTTTGATGTTTCTTTCCAGTTGTCACAAGATTAGTTCGTAAAGAACCGCACGTGTTACCTACCATGAGCTTGTTTGATGTTGGCTCAAGCAGGATTTCCATCTTCACTGTAATACTTGCGTATCACTCGGATGTTCTGGCAATATTACAAGAATACTGCGTAGGACTCATAAAAGATCTCTTACTTTTCACAGTGTGTGAAGAAGCAAGGAATGAATGGAAAGTGTCCTAATGAGACTTTTGATGATCTCGTAGCTCTAGACTCGATAGTGCGTTTTGATTTAGTGATCGATGGCTGGAGAGGAGTGCCACCTATTCAATATCAGTCTATTCGGAGTGAATAAACCAATAGATAACGTGTTGAACTCCGTGTGATTAAAACAAATACCTTTTGAGAGATATTTGAGTTAGCTGGGGAGGGTTGTGCATTGCATCACTGGGTCCATGATGGCTTTCTTCAATATCGAGAATCATTAACTAATGATCTCAATAGTATATGTATTGACCCGGTTTCTGCCTAAAGTTGTAAGGAGGGCTTCTTTCTTTACACCCTTTATCTTTACAATTCTTTTTCATTCTTCAACCCCTTCAATGCTTACCAATACGTCATAACTAGCACCTTGTTGTGATTGTTCCAGTGCTAGCTTAAGTACTTGGTCGGCATTCAGCTACGTTCACATTCATTCTCCATCTTTCCTAGGACTTCTAGTTCTATCTAGGGAGTTGTCCTTGGGAAGATTGCATCGGTTCTGATGAATCATTGGACTAATACCTATACCTACCACCCTTTTGTCACCACATTCGTCGTGAGTTAAGTGTGTTTTGGGTTGATATAGTCACCATGAAAAATCCTTGAAAATCACTTAAAGCACTTGTGATATTAAAATCAAAGATTTTGTGCCTTAAGTGTTTTGATCATAAAAAAAACGCTCCCCTTTAACTTGTGCATTACACATGTTAAGTTGGTTTATCTTTTAAGTCTTTTTCATTGTTTTAGCCAAATATCATAAAGTCTCCTTAATCCCATTTTCTCGCCTTTCCAAAATGTTATCCATCAATATTTTGGATATTAATGGATGAACCGGTCTTTGGGTAATAAAATTAAATTAGATGATGGCCAAAGAACATATTAATGCTCCCCCTCAAATTAATGAGGGTAAGTTGTAGTGCTTGAGTATGATTTGTTTGAAAGATTTAGAATCTCGAGAGAAATTCTTGAAAAATATCATACTTTGACACTACAACAAGCCATAAAAGCTGATAAAGTAAAAAGATAACATATTCACAATAATATACATATGCAGTTGACCTGTAATGAGACGAACCAAGATTAATTGGTTCGTTCCGTGAACCGATGGTGAGCTCCATATGGTCGTCCACCGACGAATCGTTCTATGCTTCGTAGCAACCGGCGCTTCCTGAGAAGTTCTTCGATCTTCTTGATTGCGTACTTTGATCCCCTGATGCACTGGCTTGTCCAGGTGTAGGTGACTGCTGGAAGCGGTTGTTTGGCATTGAGAACCGTCAGATCATCCCGAACTTGCTTAAGCGTGCCATCGCTGAATTTGTGCATTTCAGAGAATCTCATATACTGCATGGTGCCAGTCTCATTTGGGTAGAAGATGCCTGCTTCCGGTGTGGTTGTCCCCATGTATACCTTTTTGTTCTTATGGAAATTGCAGAGTGGGGTTGTATGGGGACGTTCCAGGTTTAGCTTCTTCTGATAACTTTCTACACCAAGTTGAAAGTCTTCCACCCGGTTCTGAATAACGATTTTCCTAGCATATTGGCGAAAGTTGGAACTCAAGGCAATGACAATATCCGGTGATAAGTGGTCAACTTTTTCTTGAGCCAATAGCAGCAGGAGATCTTCGATGTCTTCAAGTTGAAGGTACTGAAGATCACTTTCATCAATTCGGTACTCTTTCTCATCAGTACGTTTGAAGAGGATTACGTTCAAGTAATCATAGCCGAAGACCGTCTGAGTGGTTGCTCCTAGAATACTTTTGATCCGGTGTGTTGATACAATGGGAGAACCTCTCTTAGGACGGTGGAAATGGTTGTAGGCAAGTTTTTTCTTCGCATTCCAGTGAGAAATACCAAGTGCTGCATAAGTGTCATAGAATTGGAGCACTTTCTTTCTCCATATGGTTCCAGGTACTTTATCCTCTATCCATGGAACATTCTCCAAGTTAATTGCCTTAACCATGGTGAGTGACGTGGCATATTTGTTTGCTCCATTCTCCAGGTATTCAAGGTCATGAGACACGAAGTGTTCTATTGGGATTGTTGCAGAACCGGCAATGATCGTTGGTGTAAGAGGTTGCAATACGGGAGTTTGAATTCCTGTAGTTGTTGCTCTCATTGCTTTGGTAAGCTCATTGAAATGATATTCTGCTTCGTTATGGCTGATCTTCAAAGTATCAAAGAAGTCCACGTTTGCAGCTGCCATTTTGATCAAATCTAGAGTCATTGTCGATTTCCCATGAGAATACCATAGAAAGGCCGAGAAATCGATAGGGTTATTGAGGAATTGAGTCATCTCCATTTTAGTTTCAGTGGCAAAAGAATGATGTGGTGCTGCATTTGTTAGCCAAAGTTGCTCCTGTACCGTGTCATCAATGATTAAAGATTCAGCAAACGTTGGTTCTGGTACATTTAGATCTTCAACTTCCATGTCACTGTTGTGCGGATCTTCAAATGTTGTGGAAGGTTGATCTTGCATTACCGGTATATTACCGTGAGGTTCTTCTTCAATCATTGGCTGTATCGGTTCTTCTGCTTGCATATATTCTACGGATTCATTGTGAGAATCAGTAGTAAGAGCTGGTGCAGTAGATATACCTGTATCGAGTTGCTGAGTTTCTGGTACAGTAGACTCGATTGTCTTTTTAGTGGTTTCAGCAATGTTTGCTACAGCTTCCTCTAAGCCCTTCTCAGTAGCTTTGTCACCGTCATCCTTATTAGGCTCTTCGGCATTAGTACCTGTTTCGTCATTCTGATCACCCTTGGTGGTTCCATTACCGTCGTCATTATCATCATCGTCATCCTCATCATCACTTGTATCTTCGTCCTTATCTTCATCGTCATCCTTATCCTCTTCTTCTTCATCCTTTTCTTCCTCCTCATCACCTTCCTTATCTTCTTCCTCATTTTGTTCATTGTCACCATCATCATCCTCATCATTACCCTCATCTTCTTCCTCCTCTAGTTCGTCTGCATTGTCAGACTCAGAGTCGGTAGTGTCTGCAGGATTCTCTTCATCAATTGCTTTGTTGAGATATTGCAGAACTTTGCGTTTGTATTTTGATTTATGAGCTCTCATATCTAGCAGACGTGTCTGTAGCAATGTCATTAGTTGAAGAGTAGATAGACCATTACCGACAAGATGTGGTAGTTGTTGATCAACATAAGACTTGACTTCGCGTCGAATGATCGTGGTCATCTGCTCGTCAATTGACCCGAGAAAAGCAGCATTTTCTTTATCCCGAGTTTTCTTCTCTTTAAGAAATGATTTATGTTTTGCTTTAAGTCTAGACACTCTTTCTATTAGTTTCTGAAGTGTAGGCTCATCTTGTTGTGGTTCCTTGGGAGGATAGGTGATCTTTTCAGTCAATGTAGCTATTTGTGTAGCTTGAGCCTCTAGCTGTTGTTGAAGAGACTGGATTAGTGGATCATTGACTGTGAGGAAGGGATTGGATGTGGATGATACTTGTGGTTCTTCTGGTGAAGGTGTAACCATAACTGTTAACGTGGTGGTGGATGATACTGTTTGTTGAAGGATAGGTGTTGATGTGGATTCAGTGATTGGGGCGGTGGTTGATACAAATTGTTCAGCTGCGGATGACGGTGTAGATTCAGTGGTGATGGTGGTGGTTGATACTGGTTGTGCAACGGGTGCCGGAGTGATAGCTGGGGTAATGACCTCACTGATGACCGGGGTGGATAATGGTGGAGTGGTGGTGGATGTGATAGTAGTAATGGGAACATCCACCATTGATTCGTTTGTTGAAGGATCAGTGTTTGTTACCTCAACGCCCTCCCCTTCCAGATTAAGATATTTTAAAACGTCATCAGAACCAGAAGTAGACTTACTTTGAAGTTGAGTCGCTGGTATGAAAGTTGCATGAGCATCTTCGTTTAACACCATGTGAGTTGGTTCTGGTAAAGAAGTGGTAATATTGGCGTCACGATACATCATACTTGTATCTGTGTCTGCACTACTCGCACGTTCTTCACTTAGCTCACGACTTTCAATGTGGTAGTTACCAGCATCTTCATAAGTATCTTCGTCGAGAGGATCTTCATAAAATGCCAAGTCAGCATCAGGATTGCCGAATTCTGCTAAGTCCTCAAACATTCTTGAACCTGAGCCTGTGGAAAAAGCTTCCTGTCTGCTTTGTTGAAGAACAATACGCAGGCGTTTGGCTTCAGACATTTGTTGTTGAGCAGGTTCTTTGGAAGCAACACTTGCTTCTTTACCCTTGGTCTGCTTTGCTTTCTTTGTCTTGTGAAGTGGTATTTCTTCCTGTTCTTCCTCTGTTTGGGTCATTTCAGCATCTTCATCAACTAAATGCTCTTGTGCTGTGCCTTTGTCTTTTGATGAAGCAGTCGATTGGCGCTTGAAAATTCTTTTCTTTCATTTTCCTTTTTGCATCTCTGCTTGTTTTTTAGAAGGATCTGCATTTGCTCGTATAAAATGTGCATCAATATTTTTAAGCATCTCTCTGTAGTGATCACTTTCCCTTATACCGTCATTCATCATGATTGCGGGCACTTGAGCTGGTCTGAGTTTATATTTTGTGAATTGATTATCCGCAGTCATAGTGTCTAACACATCGTCATCATCTTGAGTATGATAGAAGAAGTTCCCGCGATGATCAATATCTGGGTCACTCTTCATGAAGTGATTGATACTGAGTTTTGTGAACCTTGGAAATGGAAGATGTACCGCTTTTCTCTTGGAACTTGTCAATTGATGACAAAATTCTTCCCAAAGTTGTAAAGCATAATCCACTTTAGATCCGGTGTAGAGACCCTAAAAGATAACTGCCTGAGCGGGTCGCATTGCATCTGATCCGCGAATCTTGGAAGTAAGGCACTTCACTAAAGTGATGACAATTGCTTTCCAAGGTTGTCCAATATGTGATGTGTTAAACTGAGAAAGAAAACCAATTTCACCCTCATAGTTCAAATCTCGAATTACTCTAAGTAGTTCTTCTGCATCTGGATCAGGCACAAAGTGTTCCCCTTTTGCAAGCTTTGGAAGCTTAAATAGTTGCCTAAACTGACGCAGATCAAATGTCAAGGCTTTGTTGTTCAGAGTAAAGGAGATTATCTTCTTTGACAATTGCTTTGCTTGTGTGATTGAGGCAGTTGCCCAAAATTCATGCATGTATACTTCAGGAACCGATGCAGTGACACGTAATGCATCCTTTATTGGTGAACAATCTAGGATGTCTGTTGCGATTTTGAATGCTGCCAAAGAAGGATCAAAATCGTCTCTCAAACGAAAATTGTTTGGAGCATGTTGCATTTGAGCATTAAGTGGAACGAGGATAAGATCTAATTGTTTTTGTTCTTCTTCGGTTATCGACATTTTCCTTCTTTTAGATCAATACAAGCACAGTTGATATATAAACATATATATCTCATAAACATGTAATTCTAAGCATTGGATATAAATCACAACAAATTATCACCACATAAGTTTGAGTAGCAAAGACAAGTATAGATCATATGGACAAAAGTCATACATTCAGAATCACATAACGAGGTATAAAAGGCAAAGACGTGGCAAAACTAAGTCCATTATAGTGCAACGCATATCTTAACACTTAGCAAATGTGGTCCATCGTAGTGAGTTCATTGTATTAAGTCCATCTAACTCTATCCATCGTGCCCAGCCATCGCACTCTACTTATCGCATCCAACCCATCGCATCATATCCATCGTATCCTTATCCATCGTATCCTACCCCATCGCATCCTACTATCATAACCTATCCATCGTATCCTAACCCATCGCATCCTACCATCGCAACTTACCCATCGCATTGGAGTCATCGTAACATACCCATCGCAACGATCCATCGCAACATCCATCGCAACGGTCCATCGCAACGGTCCATCGCATCGGTCCATCGCAATGGTCCATCGCAACGGTCCATCGCAACGGTCCATCGCAACGGTCCATCGCAATGAGCCATCGCAACGATCCATCGCAATGGACCATCGCAACAGGCCATCGTAATGAGCCATCGCAGCGAGTGGATAAGGTAAAGCCATCGCAATCAATGCGATTAGAATGGATCGTAGATTTTGATCGCATTCTTGGTGATAGAACCGAGGTATATCTAGAGTGAGCGATTACGGAACAAGGACGATGTTATAAGCCAATCTGTTAAAATCCAATGTTTAACTATGCTTCCTTAACAAATCCCACACTAAAAAAACCATATCCATAGCAAAAAAATCATGAAACCCTAAATCGTGGGTATGATCTAAAGTTCCTGTTATGATGGTTTGAGATGAAATGGATTAAAGAGATTAACTTTAACAAGATAAAATACCTAGATGTTTATGCAGCAGGTGATAAGGCAAGGATCAAAAATCAACTAGATGTTCAAGGTCGATAATGGCGGAAAAGATATGTGTTTGTGTGTTTTTCAGTAAAGACGGGAAGGAGGGGGGGTGTGGTTTTGACTTGGTCAAAGCTGTCAAACACCCACCATTTTGCAAAAAGTGCAAAACTGGTCCCCCTGTTTTAGAAAGTTAGTTAACGTTAAAAATTAACTTAACAAACAAGAAACCCGCTGCCAAACACGAACACAAATACTTGACGCCAAAATGTTAATGACCTATGCAAGAGATACTTAAATCACACAAGGCACACATAGCATAACTGAAGATGACGGGTAGCTAATATTTTCTAACAATCCTTTATAACGACCAAATTTGTTACCATAAAGAATTAATATTTGCTCCCCCTTAATCCCTGACCCGTTTTCTATTTAAAGAGCAGTAATCAAAGATATTAGGGACACAACTATTAATGAGGACATTTGTCGGTTAAGTGATTTTATAGAACGATTCTGGTGGAAATAAGATTTCTCTTATTTATACAAGATAAGTGCACTGAAACGTACACAAATTTGTGTTAGACCAAGTTATAAAGTAAACTTGTCCCCTTACAAGGTTTTAAAGTAAACCTTGCCCGAGAAACTTAATTCCCATTGTGAGCCAACGTTTTCAAAAGAAATACGTGACTCTAATGCGAAAAGCGGGTTGCAGTCAGAAATAACTACAAGCAATAATGGGCATGTTTTAAAACGTGTACAACTTTTATACGGACTCTATTTATGGCGCCGTGTCAATATTAATCGACATTTCTAAAGCCGTAAATATTACCGTACTAAAAGACATGCCCGATTTGAAAATAAAAATAACAATATTTTTGGATTTTCTTGATTTTATATTTTTTATGGATTTTATATTTTTTATGGATTTTCTATGTTTTATATTTTTTATGGATTTTCTATGTTTTCTATTTTTGTATTTTGCTTTTGATGGTTTAAGTATGTACGATAATATACAAGGTCACGATCAAAGGATACTCGAGAATAGTTTACCAGTACTATTCTTCAGACTCTTTTGCCAACTTCTTAAGTGTCGCTGGTGAAAATGATTTCATGCCTAGCTTTTCGATCAAAAACTCGATGCGTCCTCGATCTAAGGCCTTTGTGAATATATCTGCCAGCTGATACTCAGTGTTGACGAAGTATAGTTCGATCACTCCATTTTCCACTTTCTCCTTGATGAAGTGGTAGCGGATGTCAATGTGCTTTGCTCGAGAGTGTTGAACGTAGTTGCAGCATAGAGCGATTGCACTTTTGTTATCACAGTACATCGGGATTTTGTTGAATCCAAGACCGTAGTCAGTCAATTGTGACCTCATCCAAAGAACTTGAGGACAAGAACCGGACATAGCAATGTATTCAGCCTCAGTACTTGATATCGCAGCGCTTTTCTGCCTTTTTGATGCCCAACTAACAAGTCTATCTCCAAGAAGTTGCACACTGCCAGAAGTGCTACGTCTGGTATCTTGACACCCGGCATAATCTGCATCTGCATATGAAATTAGTGCAATAGAGGAATCCTTCGGATACCATAGACCACGATTAAGTGTTCCTTTTAGGTACCGAAAGATCCTTTTCACAACATGTAAGTGCTTTTCGGTAGGCCGAGCCTGATACCGGGCACACATGCCTATAGCAAATTGCAAATCAGGCCTGCTAGCAGTCAGATAGAGAAGGGTGCCGATCATTCCACGGTAAAGTTTAGGATCGACAGCTATCCCTTCCTTATCTTCATCTAACTTGGATCTCTCCACCATTGGAGTATCCACGGGGTCACAGTTTTCAAAGTGATATTTCTTTAAGGATTCAAGAGCAAATTTGGATTGATTAATAAAGATGCCTCTGGGATTCTGAGAAATTTGCAACCCTAAGAAAAATGAAATTTTTCCCATCATCGACATCTTAAAGCGTGTGGACATAATTTTCTCAAAACGGCCAGACAAACGTTGATTAGTAGCAGCAAATATTATATCATCAACATAAATTTGTACCATTATCATGTCGTTGTCCTCCTTGAGAATGAATAATGTGGGGTCCACTTTGCCTTTGTAGAAGCCTTTGGAGATGAGATACGTCGATAAGAGATCATACCACGCGCGTGGAGCTTGTTTCAACTCGTAAAGAGCCTTCTTGAGCTTGTACACATGATTAGGATACTCTGAATTGACGAATCCATTTGGCTGGCTTACATAGACATCTTCCCTTAATTCACCATTGAGAAATGCCGTCTTAACATCCATTTGGTAGACGATCATATTCATGTGAGCAGCATAAGCAAGGAATAGTCTAATTGCCTCCAATCGTGCAACAGGAGCAAAGGATTCTTCAAAATCGATACCCAAAGCCTGTTTGTAACCTCTAGCGACCAATCTAGCTTTGTTTTTCAGCACACTACCTAACTCATCGAGCTTAACCTTGTATACCCACAACAGTGTCAAGATTTCAACGTTGTTGGGTAACGGAACTAATTCCCACACTTCAAGACGTTGGAATTCGTTAAGTTCCTCTTGCATGGCTTCAATCCATGATGATTTGGTCATGGCTTGTTGCCAGTTTTTAGGTTCAGTGTCTGAAAGAAATGCATCAAAATAGCAATATAATGCATGTTCTTGAAGTTGATGGCGTGTTAAGACTGGTCGATCGATGTCACCAATAATATTGCGGATTGGGTGATCCTTTGTCCATTTAGTGTTGTGAGTTTCAATCCGTGGTGGTCGGGAGTGAACGATTGCAGGAGCTTCCTCTGAGGTAGACGCACCGGTAGGGTCATCAGGTATATGTGAACCAAAGAAATGAAGCTCTTGTAAGTGAGCATATTCCAGATCGTGATCATATAGTTCCTCTTCAACATCATTAGGAACGAGTGGGGGTGATGATTCAGGTGTTGTTGAGAATTGGTGGGGGATGTGACATCATGTTCAAGAGTAACAGTAGATGCCTCGGATAGATTTCCATTATCTTGAGCAACAACTACGGGAATCGGAGCTACTGCTGCAGTTGCTGGAGAATCATTACTTTGTGGATCGAAGAATTCATCAAACATAGGTTGAAATAATTCATCCCACTCGGACCTTGTTGGTGGTAAAAATGATGGAGAAGTAGGATTGTTGGGTGATGAGATGGCATTTATACATGATCTCATCGTTCTTTTCGGGCTTTAAATGCATAAAAATGTCATCAAAATACCATATATATGCTTGTGTTTGTTTACTTGTGTATTTTAGGTATGGATATCGTGAAAAAGACAAAAGATCACAAGATACAAGGAAAACGGACACGAGAAACGAAGCCGTGCAAAGAACCGGGCCCTAAACATGGAATTTTCAACAAATACCTTTGAAGACTTGAAGACAAACAAGATTGATCCTCCATTAATGAAGAAATGACACTTAAAACCCTTGTATATTAATAATTAAAAGTTTGGTCCCTTAAGTTTGTCAAAATTGCAAAAAGGTCCTTCAACTTTGAAGAAATGGCAAGATTAGTCCCTCAACAAATCAAAATTGCCAATTATGGTCCCTCATGAAGTGAAAGACACATTGAAGACCTTTGAAGATCAACATTGTCCAAGATCAGCCCTTGAAATATCACAAAATGGCAAAAACAATCCTTTGAAACCCTTTTCCAAAACTTGGTGCCAAAAATGTCAAGATGTGAAAGTTATTAACAAAGCAAATACGTTTTTAGGGCTGGAAAACTTTATTTGCCAAAAATTTCAAAAGACAAGGACTGAAGTTGCCAAAACTCAAACATTCAAATAAAAAGTGCGCCTAACACTTTTGTTTCCCCTAAAAACGGATCAAATAGAAGTTAATGTTCCCTTTTCACTCCCAGAAATTACCTCAACTTAAACTTGGGTAAATTCCAATTACTTGTGCACACGTATGATTCACACATGCAGAAAGCTTTCCCACACCTAAAACCCTCAACCCACTCACTGTAGACCCCACCCCCAATTCCCCATTCAACCAATCACATCACACCTTGATCCCCAAGTACTGTGACGTGTCCCAAATCAACAGTTGAGGTTTATTGCTTACTCCCAACGCATAAAGGAACGCCCAGGATCAAAATGTGACAACTCATCACTCAAAAACGTCAAGGGCATTTTGGAGATTTTGTAGTGATTAGGGTTTGTATTTTATGATTCTAGTATGTTCTTAAGAGTAGTATAAAAGGAGGTCCAGTATTGTGGTAACCCCTTGTTCCAGTTTTAGGCAATCATTCATGTAATCCGTTTTTTAAAGTTGATATAAAGTTTGGTATTTTCTAAAAGAAATTATAATTCCTTTTATGTTTATTAAAAAGTTTGGATGTTTGATTGCTGATTCTGAGTTCCATTTATTCATTTGTGATTTAAGAATTTCAGGTTTTTCATAAAAAGGTTTTGAAAACTTGAAATTCTTGGTAAGAATCTGTTTCAGGTTTTTGGTGTTAAGAGGTAAGTTTTGGTTGGTGATTTAGTGGTTATAAAACGTTTTAAGAGTGTTAAAAGGTTTTGGATAAGTTTTAAAAAGAAAGAAAAAGAGAAAACAGGTTATAACATATTGCTTGTATTTTGTCTGTTTTTGTTTGATTTGTCATAAGCAGGTTGTGGATTGATGTTGATCATTGGTCAGCGCAGGCCTCCAGCCTGTGGGAGGTGGATTTAACATCCACTAGGGCTTTGGATGTAAAGCCCTAACGTAAATCTTCTTTTACCTTGTTGAAATTTCAGAAAAATAGAAGTTGTGTGATTTGTTGGATTAAGCTGTTCTTTGTTAGTATAAGTTGTTGATTTGTGTTCTAATGTGTTTATATGCATGTTAGAAGCTATTTGGATCAGATTGAATAGGTTTTATAGTGATTTGGTTTGAAAAAATTTTGGTTTTCAAGTTTTAAAGTGGTGTTTGGATAAGTGTATTAACAGGGTAGAAATCTTGATTGTGCTTTCTAAAACGTGTTAGAGATATTTGTTTGAGTTGAAATAGGTAGAGTATCAGCTGGTAGTTTGATTAGCAAGGTTTTGGAGCAAGTTGTGTGGTTAAAAGTGAAAATAGCCTAGCCAAATCTGCATAATCACTTTCTGCCTATTTCTCCTAGATTTTGTGCTTGATTCTTGCAAACTGTTAAGAATTAGGTTTATTGAGTTACTGTTATTTCTTGAGTGCTAGTTGGTGAGTGTGTGTGCCAAATTGGTTCATTTGAATCTCACTAGGGTGCTAGTAATAAGCTTATAAGTTCACAGACCTAGTCAAATTTGCATCAGCAACTTAAAATCGTTTTGTGTGTTTTGTTTTGTGAATTTGAGTGCTAGTTGATTGCTTATTGCTTGTACTTGACTCCTTGTGCTCCAAAGAGCACAAGGGTGCCCCCCTTGTCCACAATCAACACCAAATAAGCCCACCACCAAGTCCTCTTGGTGATTTTTCCAACTGTGAAGAAAAAGGAACAAGCAAAAGGTTTTTGTTCATCAACCAAGTGAACTGCATACGTTTTGATCCCCAACCTTGTTTAATTTTGGCTAAAACAGGAAGTTTGATTGTGTTTCTAGATTAATATAGGTGTCAGTTTGGTTGAAAAAAAAAAAAAAAAAAAAAGAAATTTTTAGCAAAAACTTACCCGCAACAGGACTCGAACACCAGACCTCTCGTAGGAGGAGTAAGTGTCCTACCGTTGATCTAGATAAGCTTTTTACGTTTATGTTTGTTTTCAAACGTTATTTAACACGTTTTTACATTGTAAGCTTAAACAAAAGCCGTAGCTTATTTTCTCCCTTTTCAGCTTATTTGCTTTTCGTTTTTGCTTATTTCAATTTTTCCTAGGACCATTATTGGATTGTTGATTTTTCTAGCCTAGTTTCATAATTTTCCCTTTATTTATTTATTTTCTACAATTTATTTAATAGCCGTATTTTATTAAATCAATAAAAAATAGAAAAAAGAGTTTTTATTTTTAGGAAAAATAATTTTTAGTTTTCAAAATAATATTTTGAGGTTTACATCTAGTTTTGGTTTTATAAACTTTAATTTTTAATTTTATATTATTTTAAGGTTTTTTATAAACTTTAAACATTTTTATAAAATTATTAAAAAAGGTTTAGGAACTTTAATTTGTGTTTTTCTCTTAGTTAGAATATTTTAAGATTTTAGAAATTTTTTAGAATTAATTTTATTAACTTTTTATTTTTAGTATTATTTTAATATTATTTTATTATTAAAATTTCAAAGTTTTATTTTTCTTTATTTTTCATTTTTCATAAGATCTTTATCATTAATTAGGACCTTTTCCATTTTTAGAATATTTTTATAGCTTTTAGTTTTATTTTTATAATTATTTTAAGTTTAATTAGTTTAGAGTTTTAAAAATAGTTTTAATAGCTTTCAATTTTTAGAAAATTACTTTTTAGTCTTCTAATAATATAAGTTAAGTAATTATTCAATAAAATCATATTCTAGACATTTGAATTAGTTATATTTAATTTTAGGGCTTTAATTAGCATTTAAAATTAAATATTTAATTAATAAAAGGTTTTAAAATATCTTTGTTGGATTTTTGTCTTTATTTATATTATTATTGACTTCTTTTTAATCTTTTATTTATTTTGTTTTTGGTTTTAGTTAAATTTTTAATTTTGGTAGTTTTTCACGACTTTACGTTTACATCTTTTACGTCGTAGTGTAAATTTAACGTAACCGTCTTTTCATCCTTTCATCCCCATTCTTCTCAAATATTAATCTCAAATAAATTCAAGTTAAAACACACACATATACCTCCTTGGGAAACGAACTTTCTCTCATTTTAAGTGATTAAGGGTCATTTGTGCACGGTTTTCCTAAACCGTCGTACTTAATACTTTCCACTATTTTGTGTTGCTTTGTTTTTCCTAAAATAAAATATACATAAAAGGACTACAATCATTTTGGCGCCGCTGCCGGGGAGGTGTGTTGTGCTTTAATTTGGAAGCTTTTGTTTTTGATATTATCCATAATAAGTATTTGTGTTAAGTGGAACTCCCTTAACACGTATTATCGGTTTTCTTGGTTTTTCTTGTACAAATATTATTAATATATTGTATTAAGTATCACAATCAATATACAATATCTCCAAAAGTGTGAAAACACAACCTTAATTGGGATTTGATCTCCTAATTATTGTATTCGGATCTCAAACAAAAAGAAAAGGCAAAAATAGATAAATACTTTCGTGAAGCTCGATTTTGAAAAATACAAACTATAAGGTGGGTATAAGGCGGGTATTATAAAATATACCCTAAGGAAAAAGGCTCTTAAGTGCTTCGCGCCGCCTCGTTTCCCCGCTTGCTTGTGAGTATTTTGAGATTGAAGGCTAATCGAGGGTTGTGCCGCCCAAAGTATTATTACGTATACTATATTTGCTTGGTTTCTTTATGATTAAACCCTCTTGAACAATTTGGTTTTCACCAAAGTTCTAAAGTCATTAGAAGGCATTCACTCCACGTGATCGTTTTCATTCCTTTGAGGCTTCTTTAATCAAGAGTTTGATTCAAGGAGAGATTGTGTAGATTGTTGTCTACGAAGATACACCAAAATCCAAAAAAATTAAATATCATCAAAAACGCAAAAAAATTGAAAATTCACAAAACAACCAAAAAGAATCTTCTTTGCTCACCTCCCATTCTTCGTGAAGTTTATGATCACTCGTAATCAAGCTAAACGAGCTCGTAAACTTCTTCAAAAGCAAGCAAATCAAGGATCGTTGATTATTGAAGAACCTCCAATTGTTGAACCTATTGTAGAACAAGAAGTCGTCATGGCTAATCGTACTATGATGGAGTTGCTACAAGCACCCACCGAGGGTTTTGGAGAGGCTATTGTGATTCCCGCCATCCTTGCGGAGAATTTCGAGATTAAGACGGGTTTAATGTCGATGTTGCAAGCAAATAAATTTAGAGGTCACGAGAAAGACAACCCGCATTACCACATTAGGAATTTTAACCGTCTCACCGCCACTAGCAAATTTAAGGATGTTCCACATGACGCCATTAAGATGATGTTGTTTCCATATTCGTTGGATGGACCCGCAAAAATTTGGCTCGAGAAAGAACCGCCAAATTCGATTTTGACATGGGCCGATCTCGTTTCTAAGTCTGTGAACAAGTTTTTTCCACCATCTAAAACAACACACTTAAAAAATGAGATTTCACGATTTGTGCAACGAAATAATGAAAGTTTTTCAATGGCATGGGAACGATTTAAAGAGATGTTACATGAATGTCCTCACCATGACTTTTCGGAATTGCATCAAGTGGATACTTTTTATAATGGGCTTAATGATCATGAACGAGATTATTTGAATGCCGCCGCGGGTGGTAATTTTTTGTGCAAGACGACAAATGAGGCTTTACAAATCATTGAAAATCGATCTAAGGTTTATAGCCCTCATAACACACCGAGTGTTGCCAATACGGGTTCGTCATCTTCGTCACAATCGTCTCGTAGCATTAATGCCTTACATGATGAAGTTAATGAGGAAAATCGGTTTTTTGATAGATTTGCTAATCTAATGTCCCATTGGAAGGCTCAAGAAGCTTCCAATTCCGCTTCGGTTAAAGCGGTTGCTAAGAGTTGTTTATCTTGTGGGGGAGCTCATGATCTTTCCGAGTGCATTACCGCGGATGGTAACACTTCGAGTGCTTACGTAGCAACGGGAACTTATAACCAAAACGGCCAAGGTTCTCGTCCAAATCAAGCTCCACCAAACCAAAATGTTAATAATTATCGAAACAACAACCAAGGTAATTACCAAGGCAACACACGCAATTACAACAAAGGGAATTATCAAAGTGGGAATGGACAAATCTCTAATCAAAATCAAAACCGTGATTTTCAAAACACTACACAAGGTTTTCAAAATGCTCACACGAAAAATTTGCAAGGAGAATTTTTGGATTATGCAAAAGCAAATGATGCTAAATTTGATAATATGCAACGTGAGATGATTAGCTTAAGATCCGAGTTGAAAAACGAGCTTAAAAATGAACTTGCTAATGAACTTAAAACTCATGCAAACAAAATGGAAGGAAATGTCCAACGTCTTCAACAAAACCAACAAAAGATGGAATTAGGACAACATGAGATTAAGCAAGAGTTATTAAAGCGGATGCTAGGAAATCAAAATTTGAGGACCGAATGGCTAAGATGTTTGAAGCTATCATGTGTAAGCCCTCTTCTTCGGGTGGTCTCCCTAGTGATACCATTAACAACCCGAGGGGAGAATTGAAGGTTGTTGCTACACGAAGTGGTAAAACTTTCAAGGAACCAATCTCTCGTCCAAGTACTTCTACGGAGAAGGAAATCGAGAAAGAACCCGAGGTGATGATCGAAAAGGAGCATATTACAATCCCACGAAGTACCGCTCAAACCACACCTACGGTTACACCAACACCAATTGTGGAACCCGAGTTTCCAAGGCCGTTGCCTAATGACCAACCCACACCACCTTTACCCTACCCTTCGAGACGAAACAAAGAGAAAGCACAAGAAAGGAACAATTATCAATTTGAGCTATTTATGAAAATGTTTCGTGATCTACATTTTAACATAAGTTTTGCCGACGCTCTTATCATGATGCCTCGATTCGCCGCAAACTTCAAAAGTATGCTAAACAACAAAGAGAAGTTACAACAATCGTCTAGTTGTTCATCGGTTTTTCTTAGCCGCATACCACAAAAAGTCGGTGATCCCGGTAAATTTTTGATTCCGTGTGCTATTCAAGATATGGAGGAATGCTACGCCTTGGCCGATCTTGGCGCTAGTATTAATTTGATGCCTCTCGAGATTTTCAAATCGCTTTCGCTTCCGGCTCTTACTCCTTCGAACATGTCCATCGAGATGGCCGATCATTCTACGATCATGGCATGTGGAGTAGCCGAGGACGTTTTCGTTAAAGTCGGAAAGTTTTACTATCCCGTTGACTTTATCGTTGTAGACATTCCTATTGATCGAAAAGTTCCTCTCATTTTGGGTCGTTCATTTTTGGATACATCAAGAGCACTTATCGATGTTCATGCTCGAAAAATCACCCTTCGTTTCAATGAAGAAGAACTTGTCATCAATGCAACACAAAACTCCAATCTTTCTCATGTCTATTCTATTGCTACTTTAAACCATGGTGACTCAACCAATGTCATTTGCAAAGAATTTTCACCAAGAGTTTTAGGAAGTGTCTCCAAAAACAATTTACCATTTCCTCCGCCGGTGGAGGTTATGAGTGCAAAACCTACAAAGAAGAAACCATCAATACTTGAATCGAAAAATCCTTCGCCTCACATCGAACATTCATTCTTGAAAAGTGTTGATAAGTTACCGGTTTCTACGGAAGATCTTTCGGATGATGAATATGTTGACCCCAATGGGGAGTTTTTCTTCGTCGATAAACGTTTTGAGAACTTGCCACCACCAAAACCAAAACGGTTTCAAAATGTGAGAATTTTTAGTGTGACTAACATCGTCTTAGAAACACCGAATATTTTCGACATAATCAAAAAGGATTTTCATAAGGAGAGTTTAAAAGATAACAAAGGAAAAGATCTTAAATGTGATTTAATTGATTTTTCTATAAATCTAACTCCGTCATCACCACGTGATTTGAGTGCTACAAGCTCGTCTACTCCTTTTGACGATGCTTTGTGTGGTTCTAGTATGGGGGAAGCCCCTTATGTTCCCTCATCCTTGTCCACCGAGGACGAGATATTCGATCCCGGAATTTCATGTAAAGGGAAATCTCGGTCTTCCACCGATGCAATAAATGGAAAATCTTTCTATTTGCTTGGTGCGAGTCTACCTCGAGTAGCTCAAACGTTTGTCTTACGAATTGTCTCACCCTTCTATTTCTCATCTATTTTCTTCAAACTCTTTGAGTTTATGGCACATGTTGGAGTGGTGTTAAATTGTTTTTCCGATGGAAACGAGAACGCCATCTTTGACCCCGGTATTTTGCATCATCTAAGGACTTAGTCCTTTATACCGGTTGCTTTTTGGGCCTTGTTTATCATGTAAGCCCCACCAAAAACTGACCATACCATGATATCCCTAAATGTTCACATTTTAAGGGGATCGAGTCGAGCTCATGACTCGGTAATCAAAAACGAGGTGCCTCGTGGGGGAGATCCCATGCTTATCTTTTATATTCACTAATAAGGGGACTTGTACCCTTCCAACTCGTTGTCTCGTGGTTGTTTGTGATTGTGTTATCTAGATCATCATCATCATCTACGATTGAAGACTCTCGTGTTCGTTTACGTGAGCCTCCATCGTTCGTTTGAAGAAGTTTTTCACGATTCCATGACATATCCTTTATTGTTCTAACAATTATCTTTTAGCATAATTAATAAACGGCTTTAGATATATTGTTGATCACCCTTTCCATGCTAGATCCTAAGCATTCGACTCTTCGTCTCTAGTATGGGGGTGCTCCACCTTTAGACTCGAGACATTGAGGACAATGTTTACTTTTAGTATGGGGGGGTGAATAGGTACTTGCTTTGCTACGCCCTCACGTTTTCCAACTTTCAATGTTTTGTTTTGTTAATAAGGCTAAAAATGGCCAAATTTTAAAAATTTTCTTAAGTTTTCATAAGTGTTTTTAAGACACGAATGTATATTTTCCGATGGGTAGAATAAGAGTTAATTTTTGACTTGATGGGCATTTGGAGCCATTTACATTCCTTAACCCGCTCAATTCAAGTTTTGCTAGACTATTATATAGGGAGCTTTAAAACGCGAAAGTCTTAATTCATTCGAGTTAAGAACAAGAACTTTTCGCAAGTTCCTATAATTGATTCTAGAAAGTCACTTATCAAGGGAACTATAAGATGCATTCTCTAAACTTGAAAAAGTCCAAGAAAGTGCAAGATCCTATAGGTGGCTTGAAAACCCAAAACTTTGATTTGATATAGTCTTAATGAAAGCTAATCCAAATTTGGCTTAATTTTGACTTGCATGGCTAAGTATTCACGAGTCTCTTTAATTAGAGGTCTTTATATAGTGAAGAACGAGAAATGATAAAGTTAGACAAGTGATCATGCTAAACGTAGAACATGAAAGTGTTCTTTCAAAAACTCATATGTTTTTAATTGTGGCTTTTTCTTCCCATAAGATCAATGCATTAGGAATAAATCATAATTGCAATAAGTAAGGTCGTACGATTTGAAAGGTTACTAAGCCTCTAGCGCAAGATCGTTTAAAAGTTGCTCGGGGTTGAATAGAGTTCATAGCCAAGGCATAACTTATTGAAGCGGGACGCGAAGATTGGCGATCATCCAAAAAGGCCCTAACAAGGCATGAGGAGCTCTATTTTTGCTAAAGATCCAAAGATGATGTGAAGTATCATTATTCCTAAATCAATATGAAGGATCGAGACACACGACGAGAAGCAATTACTCCCTAAAGAATGGAGAAAGTCTATCCAAAAAGACCCTAACAAGGTATGAGGATAAATATATCCAAGTCCGAAAAGGAGGCGGATCGTTGTATATCAAAATCCAAAGTAACGATTGAAGAAAAATGATGAAGTCGTGGTCCTATATGAAGAATCTCTCAAAAACGTCAAGTGAAGAAATTCCAAAATATGAAGAGAAGACCATAATTTCAAGAACGTCTTCCCAAGATTTGAAGTATGAAGTACATGCCAAATATCGGTCCGAGAAAGGTCTCAAATCGTGAAACGAGTTATGCCAAGATATGAACTTAAGGAGATACACGAGAAGCCGTTTTAAAAGATTTTGTCCTTCGGCTAACTATCGATCAAATCATGCTACTTTGCTTTCGGACTAATAACTACTCAAATAAGTCAATATGTATCACTTGTGATCCATGACGAATAGATAAAAAAATGCTAGTAACCCATTTCCTTTTATAATAACTAGGATTGCGGGGAGAAAAAGTATTACACAATTTGGACGTATGAGTAGTGTTAGCATTATGACTTGTACCAACAATGATCTTGTTTTTGCACTTAGCATGGAATGTATGACAATCAAGGATGACGAAGTTTGCTCTAAGGGACATTAACTTGTTTCTATTCTTTGACCCTAAAAGTCACCTTTTGGTGATGAAAATCATACATTATGTCTTTACACATTCTCGTAGTATGTTGCAAGTCTTTTACTCTTCAATAAAGGTTAATAAAATTGAACTTTGGTGATGCTTAGATACTTTATTCTAGCATTGCGTGAGGGCACGGCAATGGCTTAGTATGGGGGAGTGATGAGATGGCATTTATACATGATCTCATCGTTCTTTTCGGGCTTTAAATGCATAAAAATGTCATCAAAATACCATATATATGCTTGTGTTTGTTTACTTGTGTATTTTAGGTATGGATATCGTGAAAAAGACAAAAGATCACAAGATACAAGGAAAAACGGACACGAGAAACGAAGCCGTGCAAAGAACCGGGCCCTAATCATGGAATTTTCAACAAATACCTTTGAAGACTTGAAGACAAACAAGATTGATCCTCCATTAATGAAGAAATGACACTTAAAACCCTTGTATATTAATAATTACAAGTTTGGTCCCATAAGTTTGTCAAAATTGCAAAAAGGTCCTTCAACTTTGAAGAAATGGCAAGATTAGTCCCTCAACAAATCAAAATTGCCAATTATGGTCCCTCATGAAGATTAAGAGACATTGAAGACCTTTGAAGATCAAGATTGTTCAAAATCAGCCCTTGCAATATTCAAAAGTATCAAAAATAACCCTTGATAACCTTTGTGTGAAGTTTGGTGCCAAAAATGACAAAGTGTGAAAGATATTTATCAAAGGAACACGTTTTTAGGGCTGGAAAACATTGTTTGCCAAAAATCTTAAAAGAAAAGGACCAAAGTTGCCATACTCAAACATTCAAACACAAAAACGCGCCTAACACATTTCTTCCCCTAAAAACGGATCAAATAGAAGTTATTGTTCCCTTTTCACTCCCAGAAATTACCTCAACTTAAACTTGGGTAAATTCCAATTACTTGTGCACACGTATGATTCACACATGCAGAAAGCTTTCCCACACCTAAAACCCTCAACCCACTCACTGTAGACCCCACCCCCAATTCCCCATTCACCCAATCACATCACACCTTGATCCCCAAGTACTGTGACGTGTCCCAAATCAACAGTTGAGGTTTATTGCTTACTCCCAACGCATAAAGGAACGCCCAGGATCAAAATGTGACAACTCATCACTCAAAAACGTCAAGGGCATTTTGGAGATTTTGTAGTGATTAGGGTTTGTATTTAGCCTTCTAGTATGTTCTTTAGGTAGTATATAAGGAGACCCAAGCTTGTGGTGATCCCTTGTTCCAGTTTTCAAGCTTTGCACTTGTAATTCCTTTTTTATTAAATAAAAGTTTGGTGTTTGAGAAAATCAAGTGTAATTCCTTTTTATTCTTTTAAAAAGTTGTGTGTTGTGTAAAAGCTTGATTCTGAGTTCCATTTGTTATTTGGTTAACTGATTTTGTTTTTCAAAATTTAGTTAAAGGTTTCTGAAAGTTGAGTTTCTTGGTAAGGATTTGATTTTCAGGTTTTGGTGTTAAGAGGATAAGTAATCAGTGATATAGTGTTATCAAAACGTGTTTGATAAGGTTGAAAAGTTTTTGGAAGAGGTTAAGGAAGAAAGAAAAAGAAACAGTATACCTATTGCTTGTATTTTGTTTTTGTTTTGTTTGATTTGTCTTAAACAGGTGAAAGACCTGTTGCTGTTAAAGGATCTGCACCAACCCGAGTTGGTAGGGAGGTGGATTTATATCCACTAGGGCTTTGGATGTAAAGCCCTAAGGTAATTTCCTTTTCCTTTTGAAAAATCTCAGAAAAAGCAAGTGTATGTGATCTGGTTTGATTTGATGTTATTGTGTGTTTAAGTTGTTGAATTTGTGTTGGTATGCATGTTGGATGATCATAGGATCAGTTAGAATAGGATTTAAGGTACTTTGGTTTGATAAAAATTGAAAATAAGTTTTTAAAGTGGTGTTTGGAAACAGGTTCAAGCAGGGTAGTAATTTTAAATTAGTAATATAAAAACGTGTTAGAGTCACTAAGATAGCTTGCTATAGGTTGTTTACTAGTTAGTAAGAAAGTTTAGAACAGATTGGAAGCTTGTTTAAGTGTTTAAGAAGGATAAGTATACTATAAAATCTGCATAATCACTTTCTGATTGAATTTCATGACAAAATTGTGCTAGGGCTTGAAATCTGTTAAGTGCAGGGGTGATTTAAGATTGGATTTGGTTTGTATGTTGATTGGAGAGTTGGTATGCTAAGTGTTGGCTTGTGACACTCATTTGTATGCAATCTGTATAGCTTAAAAGCCACCAGACCTTGTCCCTTGGTTACAACAACTTGAAAACGTATTAAGTTGTTTTGGTTTGTGAATTCTTGGAGCTAAGTGTTAGTATTTGCTTATATTTTGACTCCTTGTGCTACAGTAAGCACAAGGGTGCCCCCTTTGTCCAAAATCCCCACCAAATAAGCTCACAGCCAAGACCTCTTGGCTAAATTCCTTGTGAAGAAATCAGAAAACACAAGCATAACCTGCTTGTGTTCATAAGTTAAAACTGGAAACATTTTGGATCATCACTTGTTGAATCTGGCATAAAAAAGAGGATTGGATTGAGTTTACAAGTCATATAAGGTCACTAATTGGTTTGAAAAAGAAAAAAAATAAAAAAAAAAAAAAAGCAAAAAGGTAGCCCGCAACGGACTCGAACCCTAGACCTCTCGCTGGAGGGTTAAGGGAACTACCATTGATCTAGACTCCTTTTTACGTTAGGGTTTGCAATCAAACTTTATTTAACCTGTTTTTCTTTTGATAGCTTAATTAAAAGCCGTGAGCAAATAAGCTCATTAGAGCTTATTGGTTTAACGTTTTTGGCTTATTTCATTTTTCCTAGGACCTAGATAAACTTAGGGATTTTTCTAGCTAGTTTTCTTAATTTTCCCTTTATTAAATTATTTTCTTTGCATTTTTCTTTATACGTTTTTTATAAAATCATTAAAAAATAGAAAAAAGATGTTTAATTTTTAGGAAAAATAATTTTTAGCTTTTAAAATAACATTTTGAGGTTTATAGCTTATTAGGTTTTCATTTTGGCTTATTTTTAATTTTATAAGATTTTAGGATTTTTAAGCAACTTTAAAAATTAATATAAAATTAATTAAGAGGTTTTAGAAACCTTAATTTACATTTTCTTCTTAGTTAGAATATTTAGGATTTTTGAGAATTTTTTAGAATTTATTTGAGAACTTTTTATTTTTAGGAATATTTTAATATTATTTTATTCATTAAAATTCAAAATTTTATTTTTATTTCTTTTTTCATTTTTCTTAAGATCTTTATCATTAATTAGGACCTTTTCCATTTTTAGAATATTTTTATAGCTTTTAGATTTATTTTTATAATTATTTTAAGTTTAATTAGGTTTTAATCATTTTAAATCATTTTTAGAGTTTTAAAAATAGTTTTATTAGCTTTTAATTTTTAGAAAATTACTTTTTAGTCTTCTAATAATATAAGTTAAGTATTTGTCCAATAAAATCATATTTTAGACATTTGAATTAGTTATATTTAATTTTAGGGCTTTAATTAGCATTTAAAATTAAATATTTAATTAATAAAAGGTTTTAAAATATCTTTGTTGGATTTTTATCTTTATTTATATTATTTTAGACTTCTTTTTAGTCTTTTTAATTCTTAATTTTGTTTTTGGTCTTAGTATAATTTTTTTAATTTGGGTAGTTTTTCACGACTTTACGTCTTTTACATCGTAGTTTAATTTTAACGTAGCCGTCTTTTCATCCTTTCATCCCCATTCTTCTCAATATTAATCTCAAATAACTACAAGTTAATTCACACACATATACCTCCTTGAGAAACGAACTTTCTCTCATTTTAAGTGATTAAGGGTCATTTGTGCACGGTTTTCCTAAACCGTCGTACTTAATACTTTCCAACTATTTTGTGTTGCTTTGTTTTTCCTAAAATAAAGTATACATAAAAGGACTACAATCATTGGGAATTAATCCGGAACTGATTGTACCGGTTCCCATCTCGTGTAATGCGGGTTCAGAGCAGTGTTGCTCAGAAGCCATCGCTGTCAGCTCATCAAAATCGACATCCAAAGTTTCTACAATCTTGCCAAGACGACGGTTATAAATCCGGTAAGCTTTCTTTGCGGGTGAATATCCAATGAAAATTCCAATATCATCCTTCGACTGAAGTTTTCCCAGATTCTCACTATTTGTATTTGGATAGCAAAGTGCACCAAACACATGAAGATATGAAATATCGGGTTTCTGTCCATGAAGTAGCTCATATGGAGTTTTACCATGACGTTTGCGAATGATGGAGCGGTTTTGGGTATAACATGCGGTTGCCACTGCTTCTGCCCATAAGAATAAAGGAGCATTCGCATAAATCAACATAGTTTGAGCAGCTTCCATAAGTGTACGGTTACGTCTTTCAACGACACCATTTTGTTGTGGAGTGAGAGCCACAGATGTTTCATGAGAAATACCAACCTTTTCATAATAATTTCGAAGAGTCTGATTAACGAACTCAGTGCCGTTATCAGTCCGAGTGCGGCGAACAGTAGCATTACGACGTACTTGGATCATTTTTAAGAAAGTAATTATATACTCTGGTGCTTGATCCTTGGATGCTAAAAACTTTACCCATGTAAACCTTGAGAAATCATCCACTATAACGAGGATGTATTTTCTACCACTCACACTAGCTATACGCATTGGCCCGCAAAGATCCATGTGCAAAAGATACAGTGGTTCTTGGTTGGTGTCTTCTGCTTTAGGTTTGTAAGATTTCTTGGTGCTTTTCCCCAATGAACACGTGGAACATAAATGATCCTTGTCGAACTTAAGTTTCGGAAGACCACGAACAAGTTCGTTTCTAGCCAAATGGTTAATAGCATCAAAGTTAAGATGAGATAACCGTCGATGCCACAACCATGACTTGGTCTTAGATGCTTTGGAGAGTAGGCAAACAGGAGAGGCGGCCATCATGTTTTGAATAGACAAAGTGTAGAGATTATCCCCTCGAGAACCCTTTAACAAATCATTTCCTGCAAGATCACGAATGAAGCAAGTATGTTGTCGAAAGGCCACTTCAAGGTTAGAATCGCAGAATTGTCCTACTGAGAATAGATTGTGACCAAGTCCCTCCACATAATAAACCCTTGAAATCGTGACATTCCCAATTTGATATTCACCATAACCCATAATCTTTGCAATATGGTCGTTTCCGAATTTTACCGTTCCTAGAAACTTGCTGACGAAATTTTTGAGCATCGAGCGGTCTCTAGTCATATGTTTGGAGCACCCCGAGTCCAAATACCAAAGAATAATTTGGACGACCTGAAAATTTTACTGAACACAGACGATGTATCGGATTCTAATTGTTCTTCTGAGTTAGCAGGTACAGATACAGTTATCTTAGATTTGCTATCAGACGAAACTTTAGGTTTCCAGATTTTCTTACTAGTGGTTGGCTTAGATTCTAGTTGTCTAGTATTCTGAGGTACTTTTTGACTGGGGACATTACCACTGGTAGGTACAGTAGTGGGGGCAGACCTAGTTAAAGGGCGCTTTTTCCATTTCTTAGTGCTAGTGTTCCTATTTAAAGGACGCTTAGACCTAACTTCCGTGGATGTGATCCTAGTTAAAGGGCACTTAGTTCCATTTGTAGTAAAGGTCCTACCAGTGGGTTTCCATTGCCACCCAACTTGGGTAAATTTCTTCCCTGTTGGAGTCCATTCAAGATTGTTCTTAATAGCATGCATTTCATTCACGTGATCAACAAGGCATAAATCATGACGCTGAGAAAACATGCATTCATTACAATTCCAACATTTCGCATTAGAATTCACATTTTGCTTAGGTTTCCACTCATAAAGGGGACCTTTTGTCTTAGCTACATGATTCTTTTTATTTAAAACTGAAATAACGTTCCTAGGGTGCACTTCTACTTTCTTCTTCTCAGTCCTATTAGTGGAAGGCTTGATCCTATCTTTCTTTCCTCGAGATCCTTTAGCCTTAGTGGACACAGTTACTCCTGTAGAAGCCAAGGGAACATTAGTTACAGATTTTAAAGGTGCCTTACTTGATGGTGCCAATGACGGTTTTGCTCCTGGGGTCTTATTGAATGGAGTTACAGCAATGGGTCGATTAGTGAGTAGTGCAGAACCCGGTTTTCCTATGTATTGCAAGTATGCTAAGCAATATTGAACGCGCTTAATATATTCATGAGCTGAATAGTAGTAACTGCTTGAGGGATCTAACGCAAACAAATCATCTATAATATCCCTAACAAGATCTACATGCTTAGTTGCATTCCTCATATAATCATCGTAGGTAACCGGGTTTTTCTTATGGAGCGGGTTCTTATAAAGCACTACTGAATTGGTTGTTGGAGCACTAGAGGACGGTGCAGAGTTGGTAGCTAAGTTATTAACAACTTCTTGTCGGGTGAGAAGAAGTGTCTCCTTTAACTCGGCCAAAACCATGTTTTTGTCTATGAGCTGAATTTTTAGGTCAGAAGTTTCCTCACATTTCTTGTTCAGTTTGTCAATTAAAGACTTTCGCTCTGTCGCATTAAACGCGAGGTGTTCTTCTAGTGAACCAGAAATTTGTGAGTCTCCCTGCCTTACTTGTTCACGCTCTCCTAGTATAGAATTAATTCTATTTTCTAGGACATGATTCTTAGTCTCTGCAGCCTCTAGTTCCGTTTTTGTTTCTAGTAATTCTCTCTTAAGTCTCATCATCTCTTCCTTTAAATTCTGAACCATCTGAATCATCTTGTCACTTGTCTCAACGGAGTTTCCACCATCATTTAGTTTTGAAAGAGTTTCATTTTTAGATTGATTCTCAATTTCAAGAGATATAGAATGTTGTTGAAGCTCGTTAAAACTTTTTGAAAGTGTATTATAAGAATCTTGAAGCTTTAAAAATTCAGCGTTGGATTCATGACAAGAATGATTTTCTACAGTATTCACATTTTCAACAGTATTCACAGATTCATGCACATCATCACAAATATTCACAGTAGATGAAATTTCATAAGTATATTCAACAGTAACAACTTGCATCACTTCGAGAGATACCATATGTTCTAAAAAGCAGTCATATTCTGATAAAATCTTTTCCTTTTCAATTAAGTGTTGTTCATAAGCATCATCCATTTTATTGAAAACTTTTTGAACTTCACCAATTTCAAAAGTTAAATTACACGCTAGATCATAGACTCCTTGTTTAATATGGTCCACAAACGGAACGATCGCTTCTTCAAACACCGTTTTCATGTGTTCGAACGCCCATTCTCCAGCGGTTTGAGCCGTTGAAGTCGTACATTCCAAGATGACCTTGTCAAAATCGGTAAGGTATTTCCCAATCTCTTCCAAGCTGAGCTTTACCGTACTAACCGGGGGAAGATTCTTAGGAATTTCCTTTGGTTTGTCCGAGTTGACAAGTGTAGGAATTATACTAAGACATTCTCTAGTCGGCATGAAAGTGGATGTTTGGAGAGTTCTCTTTTTCATATTAAAACGAACTCTAAGATCTATTGTGGCATTTTTTACATTCATTGAAGCATAATCATATTCATGATATGTAGAAAGTAATTTTAACTGCTTTTCATCATATGGTGTCATAGAATCACTTGAGAACACTATCGGATCTAATACCAATCCTAACTTTGTTGCATCGTAAAGTCGTGGGTTGTGGTTAAGTGCTTGCTTTGCATAACCTGGGTTAGGTGGTAAGTCTATGAGACGCGATAGGTTGAAATCTTTAAATGATGCATGAAACAAGTGTACTAGATGTGAAGCAGCATATTGTTTTAAAAGCTTAAGTTCCGTTTCTTTTATTCTTTCAGACGTCTTAATTTCCATTTCAAGCTGTTTGGACTCAAGAATTTCAAATCCGTTTGAAGTTGTTGAAAATTAGTAACGACTGACTCTTTTTCTTTAAGCTCATTCGAAAGATTTACTCTTAAACTTTCAATTTTAAGCAGATTGTCCATTTGTGTTGTTCCCATTCAATCCATAACACAAGATTTAGAAGAGATATTTAGAGAGAGAAAGAGAAGAATGTAGAGAGAGAAACAAGAGAGAATTTGGAAGGTTTATGTTTACTAGAGAGAGAAAGTAAAATGAACCAACACCCTCTTCCACATGTGGAAGAGGGTTATATATGCCACGGCCTAAGGCCTTTGTGGGCTTCATCTTGGGCCGGGCTTGGCTTTGTTTTGGGCTTACGCCCCTAACTTATACAATATTAGCTTAAAGTCCAAGCCCGGTTTTCCCGACTAACCTATTACAATACAAGACCATTTAACGACTGAGATGACCTATTACATTCTTGTTCGACTATATAAAATATAGGGCTAACAATCTCCCCCAATGTATCGGTCATCTTAAAAAGCTTAAAAAGCATAAGATGATTGAGTGAATATATTCTTGTAGAGGAGATCTTCCTGCTTTGGTCGTGTATCTTGGTCTTGATCTTGTTTGTAACAGCTTTGTTCCTTCATGCTTTCGTGATCTTTATCTTGAGCCTTTGTCATTTGACTTTGAGTGCTTGAGATCTTTATCTGTGCTCCTTGTAACTAAGATGACCTATTACATTCTTACATTCTTAGGTATCTTGATTATCGCCATCTTGTGCTCTTGTGACTTCTGAATCGACATCGGTTGTACAGCTACGCCACCTTCTTGATATGCAGCAACATATATAGACACAGATGAAATGGCTTTGAACATTTCACCCTAACTCGGTAGCGTTTTACATCCGGTCGGTGAAGAACGTTAAACGGTATTAAATACCGTACCTGTGATCAGGTAGATTCGATTAAGAACCTCCTTGACAGGGTTTCCCGGCGGTAGTAGCCAGTTCTCTTTACTCGACCGTCTCAAAGCAGACTGCGAACGTAAAGAGTGAATCATAAGGATAAATTATCCGTCTGATTAGAGTCGTCAATTCAGATTTCCTGGAACAAGTTTGATTCTAAAAGAATCGCACCATTGTTGCTTTCCAGTTTGTCACAAGCTTGATTCATAAAGAATCTTGCGAGTTACCTACCGCAGTGCTGTTTGATGTTGACACTGGAAGGATTTCCATTCGTCACTGTGAACACTAATGAGTGTCACTCTGAATGTTCTGGCAAGATCACATGGATTTTGCGAAGAAACCTGGAATCAAGTTTGAATCAATTAAGAATCGAAACTTAGTTGCTTTCCAGTTCTCACAAGTTTGATTCGTGTATAATCGCACAAGTTACCTACCATGAGCTTGTTTAATGCTGGCTCAAGCAGGATTTCTATCTTCATTGTGAATCGTATCACTCAGATGTTCTGGCAATATCACAAGGATAATGTGTAGGACTCGATTGTGTCCTAATGAGATGATAGATAGATCTCGATTGGCTCTAGACTCAATAAGTGCATTTTGGTAATCGGAGGCTGGAGCAGACTGCCACCTTTTCAATATTAACTGACTCGGAGTGAGAAAGTCAATAGATACGTGTTGATCTCCGTGACAATGAGACAAGTTTCTTTTGAGAGAAACTTGAATGGCTGGGGAAGGGTTGTGCATCGCATCACTGGGTCCATGACACTTGTCTTCAAAAGATGTGTTAACCCGGTTTCTACCTAAGTTGCATAGAATATTCAACTCCTTCAATGCTTACCAATACTTCATCATTAGCACCTTGTTGTGATTGTTCTAGTGCTAACTTAAGTAATTGGTCCGCATTCAGCTTTATTCAACTCCATCTTTCCTAAGGACAACTATTTCTAGGTATGGAATGTCCTTGGGTAGATCCCTCCGGTTCTGGTTGGATCATAGGACTTAGTTTCCTATCCTAAACCACCTTTTGACTCCATCGTTCCGTCGTGGATAGAAGGTTGTTTTGGGTAAAGATCGTAACCATAAAACCATTGAAAACCATTCAAAGTGCTTGATAAAAATCAAAACTTTTAACACTTGAAAGTTTTACATTTCCGAAAAGCTCCCCCTACACACATGACTCGATATACGAAATAGTTTGGCATGTGAAGGAAAGAGTTGAACTTGAGTCTTTAAGATCACATGTTGCGATATATTACATTTTAATCACATTTTCTCCCCCTATCTCTAATATAAAAACATCATATTAGAGATACTAATTGATTAAAATATGATAATTTCTGAAAAACCGATTGGGAGAGAAACATGTGTGCACGCATGAATCATGGAACATTTTCAGTCGGGTCGCTCCCCCTCAACAATATATGTGTGTCTTGAGACAAAATTTGACAAAATTTTAGAAAAACGACACCACAAAATATGTTGAGGTACGGAGTTGAGATGCCTTTTCTGATATAATATATTACATTTGACAATTTCATATCATTTTCGGAATGTGTTGGATACATAAAATATGACAATTTTAGAGATGTACCCAGCAGCATTAAAAGGCTTGATTTTAAAACGCTCCCCCTCAAAAATTGATCAAAATAACATATGACAATTTTGAGATATAAAAACCACTTATGAGGAAGGGAGTGTTGAACACACAATTTTGAAAGATTTAGGAAAACCTTTTGAAAAATTCTTGAAAAATTGTGTTCAACGGTTTTAAAATAATCAGGATAGAAGACTTCTCTTCTATTGATTAGGGAAAGCGCACTGAAACGTACACTCCCCTTTCGGGTCTGTTTTTCATGAGCTAAAAAATTTGATTGTTTTGTGACTAGCTCATGACCGAGAAAAATAAATTTCCCGTTGTGAAGGATAAGTTATCATCCGTGATAAACTTTCCTTAAGTTGAAGTTCGAGTTCTAAGCTGACATTTACTTAGAAATCGTTTTTCATGAACTTAAAAACTTTGAATGTTTTTATGAGAAGCTCATGACCGAGAAATATGAATTTCTCGTTGAGAAGGATAAGTTATCATCCGAGATAAACTTTCCTTAGTTGAGGTCCGAGTTCTAAGCTGTGATGCGCCTAGAAGTCATTATGAGAGTATATCAAGCAGCTTCATTTGCCAAAACCTCCAAGTCTTCTGGAGTCATATACTTCATACCAAGACGGCCAACGAGATACGCAAACCTATCTTTCGATAGAGATTTTGTAAACAAGTCTGCCAGCTGGTACTCAGTTCTGACAAAGTATAATTCCACGATGCCGCGTTCCACTTGTTCCTTGATGAAGTGATATCTGACATCGATGTGCTTGGTGCGGGAGTGCCGAACCGGATTGCAAGATATGGCTATAGCCGACTTTGAGTCACAATACATAGGTATTTTATGAAAGTGGAAGCCATAATCCGTGAGTTGAGTTCTCATCCAGAGGACTTGAGCACAACACGCGGATAGAGCCACATATTCTGCTTCAGCTGATGAGAGCGAAGTGCAATCCTGCTTCATTGACGACCAGCTGACAAGCTTGTCTTCCCCTAGAAATTGTATGCTACCAGAAGTGCTTTTACGACTATCAAGACAACCTGCGTGATCAGAATCTGAAAAAGCCATTAGATGAAAACCGGTTTCCCTCGGATACCAGAGTCCCATGTGAATGGTATTCTTAAGGTACCGAAAGATCCGTTTAACCTCTTTGAGGTGCTTTTGAGTAGGTCTGGCTTGATATCGTGCACAATAGCATGTGGCATGATGAATATCAGGCCTGCTGGCTGTAAGGTACATAAGTGACCCGATCATACTGCGATATCGCGTTTGATCTACGGGATATGAGTACAAGTCAGCGTCTAGGGATGTGGTCGACAATGGTGTACCAACGCGAGCACATGAGGTCATACCATGCTTTTTAAGTATCTCTTGAGCATACTTAGCTTGGTTAATGAAGATACCACGTGGGGATTGATGAATCTGGAGGCCTAAAAAGAATTTTAGCTCCCCCATCATTGACATTTCAAATCTGCTGTGCATTAATTTTTCAAAACGTTTTGAAAGTTTTGGGTTCGTAGAACCAAAAATAATGTCATCAACATAAACTTGCACCAGCATTATGTCATCCCCATATTTATTATTAAACAGAGTAGGATCAGTAGAACCTTTGGAGAATCCTTTGGACACCAAGAAGTTTGAAAGTTCTTCGTACCATGCCCTTGGAGCTTGTTTAAGTCCATATACAGCCTTCTTGAGACGATAGACTTTGTCAGGATGATGAGGATTGACGAATCCTTCCGGCTGATTCACATACACTTCTTCCTTCAAATGACCGTTGAGAAAAGCAGTTTTAACGTCCATCTGAAAAACCGTGAAGCCCTTATGTGCAGCATAAGCAAGGAATATCCTGACAGCTTCCAAACGAGCAACTGGAGCGAATGATTCATCGAAATCTATCCCTTCTTGTTGACGATACCCCTTAACCACAAGACGAGATTTGTTTTTTATGATGGTTTGTCCTTCATCCAGTTTGTTTTTCCAGATCCATTTGAAATCTAAAATTGACATTCCATAGGGTCGGTCAACAAGTTCCCAAACATTTAGGCGTTCAAACTGATGAATTTCGTCTTGCATTGATTCAATCCACGCATGATCAGTCATGGCTTGTTTGATGTTTGTAGGTACAGTTGAACTCACGGTTAGTGCATACATACACACATCGCCATCGGTTTCTAGTTGTCTGCGTGTTCGAACCGGCTGTGAAGGATTTCCAATGACTTGCTCCAATGGATGATCACGTGTCCAATGGTGAGTGGATGGATACGGTTGGTAGAATGTATGCATGTTGGATGGATCAACATGTTGAGTAGAAGACTCTCCGACTTCGTGTACCGGTGTACCGAACGGATTGATAAATTCTTCATCGTCAGGTTGTGCATCGACTGCTTGATTGTTGTTACCTCCTTCAGCATTGACAGTTGGTGATGTTGGTTGTATGACTGTTTCTGGAGTTTGTTGAGTATCCAATGGAATATTCTCTTGAGCAACGGTTGCTGAAGTAGAGGCATTTGTGTCTTTTTTACTTTGTTCGGGTGCATCAGTAGTGGTGACAGCGAAAGGCTTTGACACAACTTGATTGTTTCCATGGTAATATTCATCAAACATTGGATCATATAAATCAACCAACTCATTCATATGTGTCGTATCCGTCGAGTCTGCTGTAGGAGTACTTTGTTGACATTCTTGCACGGGACGTACACTGTTTTGTATAGGTGCCATTGCTGGACATTGAGGTGCGGGACTTGAGCTGTTGTGATCAAGTACCATTTGTGGAAATTCGTCAAAGTTCACATGAATTGTTTCGATAATAATCTTTGTTCTCTTGTTATAAACTCGATATCCTTTCGACAATGTAGCATACCCCACAAAAATACATGCATCACCTTTTTCTTTCATCTTGTCGATATTCTCACCGTCTTTAAGGATGTAGCATAAAGATCCAAATACGTGAAAGAATTTGACAGTAGGTTTCCTGCCATTGATGATGTGGTAAGGTGTCTTTTCATGTCTAGGGATGACGAGAGAACGATTCTGAGTATAACAGGCAGTTGCAATTGCTTCAGCCCAGAAGAATAGCGGTAATTTTGAAGCAGAAAGCATTGTTCGAGCAGCCTCAACCAAAGTACGGTTCCGCCTTTCGACAACGCCGTTTTTTTCAGGAGTTCGAGCAATAGCGTTTGATGTTCGATGCCTTCTTCTTGAAAGTAAGATTGCAAGTTCTTGTTCAAAAATTCAGTACCCCTATCCGTTCTTACGGTTAAGACTTGAGCTTGAAAATTGCGTTGTATCATCTTGAGAAAGTTTTTGAGAACCTCTGGAGTTTCATCTTTGGACCTTAAGAAGAAAGTCCATGTGTATCTAGAATAATCATCAACAATCACGAGAATATACTTTTTCCCGTTAATACTCTCTACACGCATGGGACCACATAAATCCATGTGTAGAAGTTCCAATCGTCCTTTTGAGCTTGGGGTAGTCTTTGATTTGAAAGACTTCCGTTTTGCTTTCCCCAACTCACAAGAAGAACAAAGATGGTCTTTGACGAATTTCAACTTAGGAAGACCGGTCACAATATCATTCTTCGAAAGCAAGTTGATGGTGTCAAAGTTGAGATGTGACAATCGTTGATGCCATAACCATGCTTAAGATGATGAAGCTTTAGCCATTAAGCAAATCGGATTTGTTGAAGATGTGTCTTGAAGAGTTACTGTGTAGAGATCAGAACCACGAGAACCTGTAAGAAGGTCATTCCCATCGTAGTCTCTAACATAGCAAGTAGATTTCCGAAAAGCCACTTCCAAATCCGCATCACAAAATTGACCAACCGAGAATAAATTGTGATTCAGTCCCTCGACGTAATAAACCCGTTTTATAGTGATATTCCCTTGAACCAAGTCTCCATATCCGAGTATCGGTGCAAATTGATCATTTCCAAACCGTACCGTACCCAGAAACTTCTCCACGAAGTTAATGAGACGCTTGAGATTGCCCGTCATGTGCTTTGTGCACCCGGAGTCCATTATGAATAGGATGATTTCGACGAGCTGCAGAAGAATTAGAAGACAATGTAGCATTTGACAAATGGGGGCCCTTGTAGAAACGGGTTCCAAAATAGTAGTGGACCTAGATTCTAAAGGCAAGCTAACATTCATAGACCCAATTAGAATGGGGGTTGTCTTAGGTACCCATTTGTATCCGGGTGGTGTAAATCTTGAATACCCCCGTGTACATGTCCTAATCATGTTCTCATAAAGCTTCTTTAACCTGCTTTGTTTATGTAGAGTAGTGGATTCTAACGCACTTAGTTTCTTAAGTGGTTGCTCAGTGGATTGGTTCAAAGTTCTTGTGGGTTCACTAGTACTAGTGGGCATACGAATAGGCTTCCTAGTTCTAGTATTCACGCCATTATAATTAAGAGCACAAGCATCATGATTGAAAGTACGAACACATTTGCCACATTCAACACAAACAAATTCAACATTCGAGGTCTTAGCATTTAAACTGTCATTACATGCAGTTACAGACGTTTTATTCTTAGAAAACTTAAGATTCCTACGGTGGTCTTCTACTTCCAACTTCTTTCCTTGACTATTGTTAGGCATGACCTTATCGTGCATTCTATCGCTCTTAAGCTGTGGGGATCACTCCTGTAGAAGAAGACACACGTTTATTAGTTTTCTTAATATTCTGAGGTAACCGTGATGTTCCAGTTTGAGTGAGCTTAGTGTTCATCTTATACATTCCAGGTGCTATCACATTAGTGCTCTTATCATTTCCTATCTTAGGCAAAGTCTGTGGGGATTATCCCAAAATAGATGATTTAGGGCATTTAACCGCATTCGGTTGACGAACAGCGGATGGTTTACCCAAAACAGACTTTCCTTTCATTTTCTCAATGAGTTTCTGTAACTCACTTATGGCAATGTCCCTTTCTTTTAGCTGAGCTTTAAAATCATTTATTTCGAAATCTTTTTCATTTAGTAGACGAAACGAAGAAGCTGACATTTCTTGACACTTTTTATGATTATGAGATTTTTCACCTTTTTGTAAAGCAAGTTCAAGAGAAATGGAGTGTTTCTCAAGTTGAGAAAAGCTTTTCGAAAGTTTGTTGTATGACTGAATTTGTTTTGAAAGCTCTACTTCAAGATTGCGACATTTCTCGTCCGATTTTGACGCTAGACATGCTACATGACAATATTGATCAAGATCGGTATACACACCAAGTATAGCATTCATATGGTCAGCATAAAAGTATTCCTTAGAAAGTCGATCAATTTCGTTAGAAAGTTGGTGTTCTTGTGTCTTTAATTTAATTTAAAGAAAATCAACTTCATCTTCAAGAGATTTGACATAGCTTAAATCAGTTAACATTTCCTCAGTGAGAGCATTATAAAACATTTCCACATTTTTTGAAAGATCATCAATGGTTGGAACAATGCATTGTTGAATGACGACTTCTACTTGTGGGTTAGGTTTAATATTCCAAATGGTATCTCTAGAAACTTTTTCATAGTCGACCACACCTTTGTACAAATTTAAAACCCCTTGTTTTATAAACTCAAATTGCTGAACACTTTTGCTTTTTTCATCCCATTTACGTTTTTCATCCAAAATTCGCTTTTCTAACAAAATTGATTGCTTTTTGAAACTCCTTTTTAAAGAAACTTTCTTTTGTGGTTCATCACTTGGTGGTGGAACACTATTATACATCTTTTGTTCTTTTGAAAGTTCTTTTTGAGCGACAAACTTAATATGATTGTTAGAATCAGAAAGGTTTATTAAATCACTTAAGTTTGATCGACTTTCTTCTTGTTGACGAATGATTTCGTCGCAGTCAGGGGAAAGCATAAGAGCAAGATTATCAACATAACAACCGATATCATAAAGAGCAGTCTTGGTACTTTGAACTTTCTTGAGATATTCAGGCTTGACAAAACTCGTTTTCATATTTCTATTGAGCATATTCATAGTTTGAATAGACTGACCCGTTTTGTAAACAATGTTGTTTAATGTGTCGACTCTCTTTTCCAAAACAAGATGTTTTTCAATATCCTTTTCTTCACGAGTTTTATAAAGCTCAGTTTGTTCCTTGTTAACCGACTCTAATTCAGTAATTTGGAGTTTATGTAGCAGCAGTTGTTCTTCAAGTTCCGATATCTTCTGTTTTGACATATGAATTTCGTGTGTTACTTCAGAACAATATTGTTCGTTGAGCACCTTACTTCATATACCAAACCATTAGCTATTGCAACTCGTCGATCAGCTTCTTTTACATAATCACACTCTTTAAGCCTGTCTATCTCCTCGGCTAAGGATGTGTTTGCTTGCTTCAAACGTTTATTAGCATCTTTGTTTTCCTCAATTTCATGTTTTAAAGAATCAATTATGGACGCAAGCAAATCACGGTCCTCATCCGAGTCAGTATCCTGAGCAGCATTACCGTCATCATTACACATATGCTATGAATCCGTAGAGATATTGCTATCCTCCGTGTCCATTACATATGTGTCATTGATGCTTTCGGGTTGCTCAGGATGACGTCGTTCATTAGCAAACACATTATAGTTATCATGTGATGGTACCTTTTCAAGTGGCTCAGAATCATAGATGGGTCCAGAAGTATCATCAGTCTCTGGGATCACTTCTTGGATCTTTGCCATGTACACATAATGTGCCTCTAACTCTTGATCATCGGCTTCATCATCAGTGTCATCACGCCAGTCAACTTCATCTGCTATGAGTGGAATTCCTGCTTCTTCTTTCTTACACAGCAACATCTTTTCCTTGTGATACCCTGAGTCCTTAACCCGTTTTGGCTTCTTGCATTCCCTAGCCATGTGCCCAAATCCCTTGCAGTTGAAGCATTGAATCCCAGTCTTTTGCACAACCGGAGTGCCTACAGTGTCTCTAGCCCCAACTTGATTCGGCATCCTCTGATTATCATACCTAGCATCACGATCATACCGAGGTGCATGATCAACTTCCTTATATCTTGCATTGGATGATGATCTGAGGTTGTTGTTGGTAGGTTTGTAGATCTTCTTATAAGTTGTGGTGAGTAAAGACATGAGTTCTTCAATCTTCTTGTCCCTTGAAGTTTGTTCATCATCACTGTCTCCATCTGACTCAGTGTCATACTTTGGAGGTGGAGTGGGGACAATTGCTTTTGCTTTGTGTTTAGCAGCAGCTAGAGGTTTGGTGGATGAGCTTGATGACTTCGAGGAATGAGTAGGTGGTTGTTGACGAGGAACGGGTTTTGTTGAAGTAGCAGCCACAAAAGCAATAGAATTAGCAGACCGTTCTGCCTTTTCAGCCCTTAGTTCATTCACTTCATTCTGATGTTGTTTCAAGATATCATAAAGTTTGTGGTAAGATATAGTCTTGATATCCTCCCTTTGTTTGACCAAAGTCACAAACCTTTGCCATTCCGGTTTGAGTTGAAGTAGGAACTGAACATTGGCATGATGATTGGAGATGGTGCACTGATTTCTGACAAGCTCATTCATCATTTTGTAGAATCTCGAGTATATGAGTCAATGGATTCACCATCTTCAGATGTGAATTTTCCAAACTCCCAAAGTAGATTAGTCTCGAGATCTTGAACATTGATCGACTCACCTTGCTTCAATCGATGAATTGCATTCCACATTTCCATAGCATTAGGACATGCATCAACTGTGGAATAGATATCGTTATCAATTCCAGTGAGTATGAAGTTTACAGCATCAGCTTCAGCTTGGAGGAGTTTCTTTTTCTCAACAGAACATGTGTCAAAATCCTCCATAGCTCGTATAGTTGATGAAGTACCATCCTCTGCCTGTGTGGTAATTGGTCTGAATTCAAAAACTGGAGGTGGATTCTCAAGGCAGTGACGAAGAGCAGTTCGGTTTTCTTTTCCGTCGAGAAATCTGAGAAAACGAGATCTCCATTGAACGTAGCAACCGGCAGTGAGCACAGGTGGATTACCGTTGCCACCTTGTTCCAAACGAATTTGATTAGCAGTTGTAATGTTGATGTTGTTGTTAGACATGGTGAATACTTGTGAATGAATTGTAGATCTTAGTGGATTTGTTGTGATGATGTGTGGTTAAAATTGAAATTCCGAAATTTCCAGAAAATTTTTTTCTCAGTCCGACAATAAATTCCTCAGTCTGACAAAATGGTAAGCCGAAAAATTTTGTTTCGCCAAATTTTGAATTTGAGTTAGAAATAGCCAAAAACTAATAGGGAATGTCAATCGGAATGACCAATCGGAATGTCCAAATTGGAATACTCAAATCGGAATGTCAAATCGGAATGACCAATTGGAATGTTAAATCGGAATGTCCAATCGGAATGACCAATCGGAATGTATAAACCCTATTCCGATTACACCAATCGGAATAACTGTAAGCCCTTTTCTGATGACCTGATCGGAATAATTCCCACTTTTCTCGGACAAAACTCAACCAATTCGTGATTTTAAGCCAAAAAATGATCAAAACACCCAAAAATTTTGTGTTTTTAGCCAAGGTAACAATACCAAATCTCTACCACAACTATGTAGAAGATTTGTATCAAGAAAAAAACCATAAAAAACACAAGAAAAAATTTTGGACGTGATATATAGATCAAAATGACCATGAAAAATCAACAACACACCACACTAATCTTCAATCACATATCCACTATAGGCTCTTGATACCAAATGTTGTTCCCATTCAATCCATAACACAAGATTTAGAAGAGATATTTAGAGAGAGAAAGAGAAGAAAGTAGAGAGAGAAACAAGAGAGAATTTGGAAGGTTTATGTTTACTAGAGAGAGAAAGTAAAATGAACCAACACCCTCTTCCACATGTGGAAGAGGGTTATATATGCCACGGCCTAAGGCCTTTGTGGGCTTCATCTTGGGC
Source organism: Glebionis coronaria (assembly GCA_025667525.1). Taxonomy (NCBI): domain Eukaryota; kingdom Viridiplantae; phylum Streptophyta; class Magnoliopsida; order Asterales; family Asteraceae; genus Glebionis; species Glebionis coronaria. The sequence goes on from CM046874.1 coordinate 248,029,052, forward strand.
CGGGCTTGGCTTTGTTTTGGGCTTACGCCCCTAACTTATACAATATTAGCTTAAAGTCCAAGCCCGGTTTTCCCGACTAACCTATTACAATACAAGACCATTTAACGACTGAGATGACCTATTACATTCTTGTTCGACTATATAAAATATAGGGCTAACAATTTGAACTTTCCTAAACCTATCAAATTCAGGATTGGTTAAGGTAGTGGACACAGGAGTCATTTCCAAGGTTTTAACCTTGTCCTTATGCAAAGCAAGCTCGGCAGATAAAGTCTGATTAGCATTAAGGGTTTCAAGGACCGCATTATTCATTTGGCTAAGCAAAGATGCATGGACCATAACCAAATCAGGTTGAGCAGACGAATTAATAGTCGTAAGAGCTCCCGGTTGTGGTTCACTCAAAATCTGAGGACTTGCAATGTTATTGATATCATTGTTTGTCTCGTCGATTGAGTTACTAACCACCGGAGGCTGTTCCGAATACTCAGACATTTTCTCAACTTGATAAGGTACAATGCTAGTATCTGTAGCAGTATTTGGTACCTCAGCAATGGTATCAGTCCCATAGAGTGAAAGGTTTGCCATAAGAGCTGCTTTGGCGGTGTTAAGATCATCACAATCAGAGTCATATGCATCCAAATCATCACATTGATATGCAACATTGTTGGTGATGACTGTTGTGAGACCATCAGTTTCCGCTACTCCTGGATCTGCAAGGAATGCCAATTTTCTGCATCAAGCTCACGACCTTGGGCTTGAGCATTCACCAGGTATATCTTCTCCTTAAACCATGTGTCATCCCTTCTCCTCTTAGGCTGCTTGCATTCTCGGGCCATTTGCCCTTCCCCTTTGCAGTTGTAGCAAATAACCACCTTCATTTTACCAGTGTTGTTTGCCCTTGTAGCAGTAGTATTGGATGAACGTGCACCAGCAGTAGACAAATTTGATCTCCCTTGAAGTGGTTGCACCATGACCCTTCCGTCCTGAATTGTTGCCTGTTGTCGAGAGTTAGACGAGTTTCTTAACTGATTGTTAGTTGTTGCTGAACCTCGGTAACCTCGTTTGTTCAAAGTTTGACTTAAATATGCAGACATTAGAGCAAGGATTTCAGTAGGGCTATCTCCTTGTCTAAATTCAGGGACAGGGATGTCATCTTCACAGTACAATGCCGATGCTGGTTGAGCAACAAACTGATTGGTTGGATCACTTACTTGATGTGAGTAATGAGGTTGAGGAGCCTCGAGTTGTGGATAGGTACTAGCAAGGTTGGTGGGAGGTTGATACGGTGAATACTGGTGTGATGCATAAGGTGATGGGTGTGAATCTCCTTGTGATGATGATGTTGCTGGTTGGTGATAAGATGTTGGGGGCGGTGGCAGAATCGAGTACTGTGGAAAGCTTGGTGTCTGATACACAGGTTGATATGAAGATTTATGTCCTAAAGCAAGCTGAGAGTTGTGGTATGACTGTGTAGGATGGTTTGCCAATAATGCCATTGGTTCATGATAATGTTCTTGAGAAATTCGGTTTTAGATCACATGCTTCTCATGTTGTTGTAAGAAAGCATAGAGTTGATCTAAATTGGACTTGTGTAGATCACGAATCATTTTGACATCAGTCACATATTGACTCCATTCAGGGGGTAGTGTGTTCAAAAACTTGGTGTTTAACTGAAATTGCTCAATCCTTAGATTATAGACATTCATGTCATTCATCAAAGTGGTAAAACGCCAATAAAAATCATGAAGTGTCTCCCCTGGAAGGTATGTGAATCTATCAAACAAATCATACAGTTGACACTCTCGTTCTTGCTTTGTGAGAGATGTCCCTTGTAGCAAAACCACAAGTCGATCCCAAAGATTCTTTGCTACTGTATGTTCACTCACCATTCGAAAGATATCGGGTGGAAGGGCTTGAAGAATCGTCTGAACAGCCCTTTCATCGGCATCTGCAATGATTTTATTGGCATCGGTTAACTCATGATACTCCCTTGGTCTTGTCACATTGTTGACGGTAACCTCTCCCCAATCTAATGGTCCTTTATCAATTGATTGAAGCATAAGTCGACCATTTTGTTTGCCCATGATATATGTTCTCATACGGCCTTGCCAAGCTTCAAATAGATCTTTGATGAGCAAAGGCGGGCGAGTATCGGTACCCGAAATGATCGATATATCGGTGAGTGAAGTCATAGTTGGCATAAATGAATGTGAATTCATTTTGTGATCCCTTGAAAAAAGATTATCAAATATGATCGAGCAATGAAATAAGATTATGTATTTTAATGTTGTGTAACTAAAGATATTAAGATCTTTTGATTGTGTGTTTTTTTGCTAATGTTTCCAAATAAAAACCAAGGTTGAAAATCCTCTAAGTGTTGAAAAACTATGGCTGATCGTATCCTGATCGTATCCTGGTCGTATCTTGTTGTGATCGAACCCTGATCGTAGTGATGATCGTAGCCTGATCGTGGTGATATGATCGTAACCTGATCGTGGTGAGTGATCGAACCCTGATCGTAGTAAGATGATCGTAGCCTGATCGTGATGAAATGATCGTAACCTGATCGTGGTGAGTGATCGAACCCTGATCGTAGTAAGAAGATCGTAGCCTGATCGTGGTGAAGTGATCGTAACCTGATCGTGGTGAAGTGATCGTATCCTGATCGTAGTACTAGATCACACTGAGGGATCGTACTAGGCAATGAGCAATGGATCGGACCTATAGATCGTACTATTAGATCGCACTGATGGATCGTAACTAAGGATCACAAGTAGAAACCCCCAGGGTTTATGCAAACAAAAAGTTAGATCGTATCCCTAAAAAAAGAGTCCGAGACTTATGATCACCAAGAAAGAAAGGATTTTACCTTGAAAAACGTGATTCTAACCAAACGAATATCACCAAATCGTTACTAGAACTATTTAGAAGATATGTAGATCACTTGGAATCAAAGAACACGAAAAAATTTTGTAACTTTTGGAAGAATCAATCAAAAACACATGAACACACTTAAACAAGTATGAACAACACAAAACCAATCTTTATTTCATCCCATGGCTCTTGATACCAATTGTAGAACAATGATAATCTTTATGAATCAAGAGGGTTGATGTTTTTCTAGAGAGAGAAAGTTAGAGAGAGAAGTGAAAGAAAACTTATATATTGAAATGAAAGAAATGAACAACCAACACCTCTTTCCATGGTGGAAAGAGGTTTAAATACCCCAAGTCCTTAATGGACTTGGGCTTCCGGCCCATGAACATGCTCATGGGTCGGGCTATTTAATAAATGAAACTAAACTTAACTACGAGCCTATAACTACATTGTTGGAGTGACCGAGACTTTCTAAATGCGTAAAACGTATTTCCAACATATATAAACCCTCTCCTTTGATGGAGAGGGTGTGTGGTTATACATTTTTCACATAGTAAACATTGGTTTTCTCTCTGTAGAAGTGTGTGTAATTCACCATCTCTCTATCTCTTTCTCTCTCTAAAAACATAAGCAAGATTTACATATCCTACAAATGGTATCAAGAGCCATGGGATGATTGCTTAGTTTTTGTGTTTGTGTTCTTGGATTACACGGCTATTTTGATCCGATTTCAAAAGTACCAAAAAAATTTTGTGTTTTTTATGGTTTGATCTTGATACAAATCATCTACATAGTTGTGGTACTGATTTGGTATTGTTACTTTGGTTAAAAACACAAAATTTTAGGGTGTGTGGATCAATTTTGGCTTAAAATCACGAATTTGGTGTGTTTTGTCCGAGAAAAGTGGAAAAAATCGTGCACTGTTTGTACTATTGTGACAGCTCCCATCGCAATATCTAGGGTTTTTGTATTGCGATCCGTATTGCGACTGGATTTCGTTTTGTCACATTGCGATCCATATTGCGATTGGAATTGCGATTGGAGTTCATTTTTGTGATATTGCGACAGGTATTGCGACAGGGCATTGCGACAGGGCATTGTGACAGGGGTATTGCGACAGGGGTATTGCGACTGATATTGCGATTGGACATTGCGATTGGACATTGCGATTGGACATTGCGATTGGACATTGCAATTGGACATTGCGACAGCATTACCTTTAGGCATTGCGATAGGGCAACAAGTATTCCAAGATTTTTTAAAAATGTGTTTTTGAAATTTTTTACAATTTCATCTTGGAATTTTTGGTTTATCGAGAACATATTTTAGGGGATTTTAACATTATTTCTCGGTTTCTACACACAACAGCAAACACATTTACTTTCTTTCATTGATCGATCAACTTTGTAAATCTTCACTTATTGAAATGGAGTACACATCTCTTACGGATAAGTCCATCCTCTCTGGTACGGATAATCGTCCACCAATGTTGGTGAAGACTATGTATGAGGAATGGGCTTCCCGAATGGAACTTTATATGTTGAACAAGGAGAATGGACATCTAATTTGGGCATCGGTGCTCAATGGACCATTAGATTATGGTACAGTGACGGAAGGTACGACTACTCGTCCTCGCACAACGGGTGAGTTGACTGGAGATATGAAGATTCAAGATAAATGTGATAAGTATGCTACAAACATCATTCTCCAAGCCCTTCCTCCAGATGTCTACAAACTCGTCAGCAAACATAAAGTTGCCAAAGAGTTATGGGATAGAATTCGTGTTCTAATGCAAGGCACCTCGTTATCCAAACAAGAACGAGAGTGTAAGCTTTATGATACTTTTGATAAGTTTGCATATGTGCCAGGGGAGACTCTCAATGACTACTATCTGAGATTTACCCTATTGTTGAATGAGCTCAATATCTATGGCATGGCAATTCCTACCTTTCAATTGAACACCAAGTATTTGAACACTCTTCCTCCAGAATGGAAAAAATACGTGACAGATGTTAAATTGGCTAAGGACTTGCATAACACCAATGTGGATCAACTTCAAGCTTTTCTTCAACAACATGAATGCCATGTGATCGAGGCTCGGTTGTCTACACCTCAAGTTCATGATCCACTTGCAATGTATGCTTCTCAACAAAACATGGCTTATACTTATCAACAACCATCATACTTGCAGCAGCCACCACCACACATCTATCAGCAACCATCTTATCAACCACCAATGATGCCACAGCAAGAATATCAACAAAGTGTACATCAACAATCTTTTCCACAGCAACCACCATATCAGACATCACCATCACAAGCCAACACTTCTCCATTGGGCTATACTCCTCAGCAAGGATATTTTTCAATAGAAGCACAACCAGCACAAGCTTACTACTCTAATGAACTTCCACCAATCCAAGTACCGGTCTTTACTCCAAATGATACGCCAGCTGATGTTCTAAACCATCTCACAGCCTACTTGTCAAAACTTGTTGCAACTAGAGGATTTCCACCAACAAACAATCAGCTCCGCAACTCATCAAATCCTCGACAACAAGCCACTGTTCAAGATGGTCAAGTGATGGTGCAACCTATTCAGGGAAGGCAAAATTCATATGGACCTCCTACAAGGACTGGGAACAATCAAGCTGTGAATTCTCAAGCTAGTGGAAATGGCAGTCCTATTGGTCCTAAGAAGGTTGTGACTTGCTACAATTGCCGAGGACAAGGTCATATGGCTAGGGAATGCACTCAGCCGAAAAGGAGGAGGGATGATGTATGGTTTCGTGAGAAGATGTATTTGGTTGATGCTCAGTCTAAGGGGAAGATTTTGGATTCAGAGGAGTTAGCATTTCTTGCAGACCCAGGGGCAGTAGATACTGAAGGCATTGCAGTCGTTTCCACTTCTAATGCCGCTTATCAAGCAGATGATCTTGATGCATATGATTCAGATTGTGATGACATTCACTCTGCCCAAGTTGCTCTCGTTGCTAATCTCTCTCACTACGGTTTTGATTTCGTCAGTGAGGTACACACCACAACCAATCTTGGTAATGATGATAACCAACATCAAGTTAGGCATGAAAATGACAACCTCGAACAGCATTCGGGAACTAGTAACTCAAATGATGTGGTACCCAATCCTACACATTTTAGTGAACCTCAACCAAATGCTACGACGGGTATGGAATCTTATGCTCAACATGATTTGGTCATGGTACCTAAACATATTATTGATCAAATGCATATGGCCCTCAGGCAATCCGTAGATACGAATTTCACCCTAACTGCTGAGCTTGCGTTGCATAAAGAAAAGGTCAAAACTTTTGAAATGGTTCCTCAAACAGAGAAAATAACATGTTCTGAATTTGACCAATTTCGTTTTGAAAAGATTGAACACTTGAAAGAAATAGAATCATTAAAAGCTAATCTTTCCAATGAATTAAAAGAAAAAGAGTCGGTTGTCAATGGTTTTCAGAAACTTAAAATGGATTTCGAAACTCTCGAGTCTAAAAAGTTTGAATCGGAAATTAATGCTACCAAACTTCTTAAATTCAAAGCACAACAGCTTTTAAAACAATACGCTTCCACAGAAAAGGTTCATCTTTTAACAAAATCATTTAAAGAACTCGAACTTAAACGTCTTCAAGATTTACCACCTAATCCCGGTTATGCAAAACAAGCTCAGGAATATATTCCGTGTCTTTATGATATGACCCTAATTGGCAAATCGAAAGAAGCACCTTTTGTTCGTAGTTCTGAGGAGACACAGTCACTTGCGGATGAAACTCATTCTAAAATGCTTTCAAAATTCCATACAATTGATTATAATCAACACAACAAAGATCAATTTTCAAAAAAGACACGCGTTCGCTTACAAAAGGAATTAGCAGAATTAACAGTTCTTGTGCCCCAAAGTTTGTCAAATGAAAACCTTCCTAGTACGTCTCCTACACTTGTCAAAAAGGATTTAACAAATTTAATCCCACCGGTAAGTAAGGCGTCCGTTAACTTAAATGCGGTTCACCAACACTTAGCCGATTTTGACAAGGTCATTTTGGAATGTACGACGGCCACAGCCATAACGGAAGGTGAATGGAACTTTGAGCACACTAGAGCTGCGTTTCGAGATGAAATTGTTCCGTTTGTAGACAATGTTAAAGCTTGTCTTAGTAATATTGATCAAGATTTGTTTTTGGAAATAGAAGAAGTTAGACGTGTTTTCAATGAAATGGAAGATGCTTATGAAAACAGTTTACTTGAAATAGAACGGGTTTCACATCATAATGATCTGCTTCTGAAGCAAGTGATGTCTCATGATATAGTTTCTGTCTGTGTGAATAAAAGTGTTGATAATGATTCTATTGTGCATAATGTTGAATCTGTGGATACTGTGGTAGATAGTACTTGTCACGAATCTGACGCTGAATTTTTAAAGCTTCAAGATTCATATTCTTCGCTTTCAAAACGTTTTGATGAGATTCAAACACATTGTATTTCGCTTGAATGCAAGCAACAATTTATTCAAGAAATCTTTGAAACGTCATTTGAAGGTGTTAATATCGATGATGCAAACTTTGAAAAGAATTTTCAATTGAATTTACAATCAAAACAGCGTCGGCCAAGTGACAATGTTGCTAAATCTTTGCCGATAGACATAGAGAAATCTAAGGAGCTTAACTGTGTGAACGTACTTGAGGCTGCTGAGAATTGTAAACTTGATCTAGATAATCGAGTTTCCAAGATTTTGTCCAAAGTTGATAACTTAAAACAGAAAGATACACGACTCTTCGATTCAGTAAAGTCCGCATGTGCTAATACCACTACACAGAATCAATCTTTGATTGAACAATTGAATCGAAAGTCAGTGGAAATATCTGATTTGAGGGAACAAATTTGTGATAAGAATCTGGTCCTGGCTGAGTTAAAGGAAACACTTCGTACTCTAAAAGGTAAGAATGTTGTGGATAACGCAACCACTATCTCAGCATCGTCCTCTAGTGCAATCAAAAGAACCCTTATAGCCGTCACACCACTTAACAAGGGCCCTAGGACTAAACCATCTCAAACTTTGGTCACTAAAGATAAGGCGGAATCAAAACCAGCTTCTAATATTCCCATGTTGCCTTCTACAGGAGTAAGCACCACTACTAAGGCTCAAAGATCTAAGCTTAAAAGAAACAAGAAGAATGATAGGATCTTGCCCCCATCTAGTAGTCAAGTGAAGAAAAAAGTAGAAGCCCATCCTAGGAATGTTATTTCTGTTTTAAATAAAAAGAATCATGTAGCTAAACCTAAAGGCTCTACGGTTGTGCAGCGTTCTAAGCCTAGTGTGAATTCTAATTTGAAATGTTGGAATTGCAATGAATGTATGTTTTCTAGTCGTCATGATTCTTGCCTTATTGACCATGTAAATGAGATGCATGCCCGGAAAAATGGATTAGAATGGAAACCGACTGGGAAAGTGTTAACCCAAGTTGGTTGGATGTGGCGCCCCACTGGTAGAACTTTCACTATAGTAGGAAATACGTGCCCTTTAACTAGGATCACTCCCACTAAAGCAAAGAACGCGTGCCCTTTAACTAGGAGTACCAAGGCTACCAAAACACAAGTGTGTCCTTTAACTAGGAACACTGACACTACTGTAGGAACCAAGTGACCTTTAACTAGGTCTACTCCCACTGTAGTGCCCGCGAATAATCCAAAACCTAAGAAAGTTGGAACAGTAAAACCTGTTAGTACTAAAACTCACATTAGAAAACGTAGGAAATCTAAGGGTCTCAAAAATGTTAGCAATTCTGATAATTCTATATCTGTATCTGCTAACACTCCGGAACCAATAGTTTCCAATGCATTGTCTACTGTTGTTATTGAAAACAGGTGGTCCAAATTTTTCTCTGGTATTTGGACTCTGGTTGCTCCAAGCATATGACCGGAGATCGCTCTCAGCTCAGAAATTTCGTCAGCAAGTTTCTTGGTACGGTTAGATTTGGAAATTATCATATTGCAAAGATAATGGGTTATGGTGAATATCATATTGGGAATGTTATAATTTCGAGAGTGTATTACGTGGAAGGTCTCGGTCACAACTTATTTTCTGTAGGACAATTTTGTGATGCAAACCTAGAAGTTGCTTTTCGAGAACATACCTGCTTCATTCGTAATTTGGAAGGGGTTGATTTATTGAAAGGTGCTCGAGGGAATAATTTGTATACTTTGTCTCTACAAGACATGATGGCCGCTTCTCCCGTATGTCTTCTCTCCAAAGCATCGAAGACTAAGTCATGGTTATGGCATCGACGGTTATCTCATCTTAACTTTGACGCTATTAATCACTTGGCGAAAAACGCCCTTGTTCGTGGTCTTCCTAAACTATCATTTCACAAGGATCATTTATGTTCCGCATGTACAATGGGGAAAAGCACTAAGAAGTCATACAAACCCAAGACTGAAGACACCAACCAAGAGAAACTTTATCTTTTGCATATGGATCTTTGTGGGCCAATGCGTGTTGAAACTCTTAGTGGCAAAAAGTACATCCTCGTCATTGTCGATGATTACTCTCGTTTTACATGGGTGAAATTTCTTAAAGCAAAAAATAAGGCACCTAAATTCATTATCGGATTTCTCAAGATGATTCAAGTGCGTCTCAACACTACTGTCCGACGCATTCGTACAGATAATGGAACCGAATTTGTGAATCAAATTTTGCGTAATTACTATGAAGAAGTTGGCGTTTCTCATGAAACATCCGTTGCTCGCACTCCACAACAAAACGGTGTCGTTGAAAGGCGAAATCGCACACTTATGGAAGCTGCTCGAACGATGTTAATTTACCCAAAGGCTTCATTGTTTTTATGGGCAGAAGCAGTATCTACCGCAGTGTACACCCAAAATCGGTCACTAATTCGTAAACGCCATGGTAAAACACCTTATGAGCTTCTCCATGGAAAGGTACCATATTTTTCATATCTTCATGTATTTGGTTCTCTTTGCTATCCAAATAATGATGGTGACAATTTGGGAAAACTTCAACCAAAGGCTGATATTGGTATTTTCATTGGTTACGCCCCTGCAAAGAAGGCATACCGAATCTACAACCGTAACTCTCGCAAGATCCTCGAAACTATGAATGTTGATTTTGATGAGCTGACAGCAATGGCTTCTGAGCAAATCAGCTCTAAACCCGCACTTCATGAAATGGGACCCAGTAATATTAGTTCTGGTCTTGTCCCAAACAACCCTACTTCATCATCATTTACACCACCTTCTAGGACTGAATGGGATACGTTGTTTCAACCGTACTTTGATGAATTGTTTACTCCTCCAAGTATTGTTGCTCCAGAACCTAAGGTAATAGCTCCGGTAACCAAAGTTGTCGCTCCAGCAACCATTGCACAATCAGATACGTCTGCACCTACAATTGGTCTAGATATACCATCAACAAGTAATTCTCAACCAACACCTGTTTCAACTACCCATGTCATGCCTATTAATGATGAAGAGGATGGTGATGATCACGATTTGGAATTTGCTCAAATGCGTGAACTTCCATTCTTTGGTGTACCAATTCCCGACCCTAATCGAGCCGGGTCGTCCACCTTAGAGGAAGCTCCTACTACAGTTTACTCCAATCCATGGATTCGTGAACATGACAGCAAGTGAACAAAGGATCATCCTATAGATTCTATTACTGGTGACCCTAATCGTCTGGTATCCACACGAAGTCAGCTACAAGAAAATGCAATGTTTTGTCATTTTGATGCTTTTCTCACTGAAGTTGAACCTAAGACATGGCAACAAGCTTTTACTCAATCATGTTGGATAGAAGCTATGCAAGAAGAACTTAACGAATTCATACGTCTTGAAGTTTGGGAACTTGTCCCATGCCCGGATCAAGTGCAGTTACTCACTTTGAAATGGGTTTACAAGGTGAAACTCGACGAGTTAGGCGGAATATTGAAGAACAAAGCTAGACTAGTAGCTCGTGGATACAAGCAATTATTGGGCATCGACTTTATGTAATCCTTTGCACCTGTTGCCCGTTTGGAAGCTATTAGACTATTCCTCGCTTATGCAGCCCACATGAATATGATTGTCTATCAGATGGATGTGAAGACGGCATTTCTTAATGGAGAAATCAAGGAAGAGGTCTATGTTCAACAGCCGGATGGTTTTGTGAATCCTAATTATCCTAATCATGTGTACAAGCTTAAGAAGGCTCTTTATGGGTTGAAGCAAGCTCCTCGCGCATGGTATGATCTTTTGTCACAATTCCTCATTACACAAGGCTTCGCTAAAGGCAAGGTGGATCCTATGTTGTTCATTCAGAAACAAGGTAAAGATATGATTATGGTACAAATATATGTTGATGATATTATATTTGCAGCCTCGACCCAAACTTTATCCGACGAGTTTGGGACACTCATGTCTTCCAAGTTTAAGATGTCAATGATGGGCAAGGTATCATTCTTCTTAGGTCTTCAGATATCTCAGAGTCCCAGAGGCATCTTTATCAATCAATCCAAGTATGCCCTTGAATCGCTAAAGAAATATAAGATGGAATCTTGCGACCCTGTGGATACTCCAATGGTGGAAAAATCTAAGCTTGATGCAGATCCACATGGAGTTGCCGTTGATCCGACACTCTACCGTGGAATGATCGGTACTCTTCTGTATATCACAGCTAGTCGACCTGATCTTCAGTTTGCTATATGTATGTGTGCTTGGTATCAAACTCGACCTACTAAGTTACACTTGGCCACTGTGAAACGGATCATTCGATATCTTAAAGGAACCATTAATCGAGGACTATGGTATTCGAAGGACTCTTCGATTGCACTTATGGCATATGCAGATGCGGATCACACGGGTTGTCAAGATACAAGGCGTAGCACGAGTGGCACTTTGCAACTACTTGGAGATCGACTAATCAGTTGGGCATCGAAAAGGCAGAAAAGCGCTGCAATTTCAAGTACGGAAGCAGAATACATAGCTATGTCCGGTTGTTGTGCTCAAATTCTTTGGATGAGATCGCAATTAACCGACTATGGTCTAGGTTTCAACAAAATTCTGATGTACTGTGACAACAAGAGTGCAATTGCCTTATGCTGCAACAATGTTCAATTCTCCTGATCGAAGCATATTGACATTCGCTACCATTTCATCAAGGAGCAAGTGGAAAATGGATTAATCGAGCTTTACTTTGTCCGATCTGAGTATCAATTGGCGGATATTTTCACGAAGGCTTTAGATCGCGCTCGAATTGAATTTTTGGCCGACAAGCTAGGAATGAGAACTTTCTCGCCTGAGACTCTAAAGGAACTGGCAGATGAAGCGAAAGAATAGTGGTGGTAAAACTATTCTCCGTATCCTTGGTGATCATTTGTATATATTGTTTATATTTTTATCCACAAAAGCAAAATACAAAAATATAAAACCATATAAAAACCATAAAAATTGAAAATGTTAGAAAAATCTAAAAATATTTTTACTTTATTTTTCAAAGGCATGTCTTTTGGTACGATAATATTTACGGCCTTAGAAATGTTGATTAATATCGACACGGCGCCATAAATAGAGTTCGTACAAAAGTTGTAAATATTTCATAAAACATGCCCTAATGGCTTGTAGTTATTTCAGACTGCAACCCGGTTTTCATATTAAAGTCAAGTATTTCTTATGAAAGCTTTGGCTCACAAAGGAAATTAATTTTCTCGGGCAAGGTTTACTTTAAAACCTTGTAAGGGATCAAGTTTACTTTATAACTTGGTCTAACACAAATCTATGTACGCCTCAGTGCATTTATTTGTTAAAACAAGAAAAGTCTTGTTTTTATGAAGATATCATCTCTACAACCATCGCAATCTACAATTGGTATCTACATACTCGACGATGCGACTACTTGATAGGTGTGAAAACACCCATCCTTTTACCACTTATTTCTTACTAAAACAAGACCAAAACGCGTATTTAATGTCATTTGTTTGAAATTATGCGTGGTTTGTGTGTTTGTTGTGTTTTCAGAGCCAACCGGATAAATATTGGAGAAAACATGGGATTGCACGGGTTTTATCGAGGAAAAAGACGAAAAGATGAAGTCTATAGTCCAAGAGATGCAAAAGATTTGAAGTCAATGGGTCTATTTGAAGATTTATCGAAGAAAAGGACCAAAGACGGAAGATTTACCTATGTCGAAGAAACTCAAGTCTATTAAATGAAGAAATTAAAAGACGAGTTGAAATTATTCGTCGACAAATCCCGAATCGAAATCGAAAACGTCAACTTTTCTGAAAAGACGAGAAGACAAGAAGAAAGGAAGAAAGCCCACTCACCAACCAAGGGAGAAGCCTATAAATACTCCTCCCATTCAAGACTTTCCACTAGTTCTTTTCTGTTACAGTTTTTCCTATTTCGTAGGAAGAAAACCATCTCCCTTAAGGAGTGGGTTTCATCTTTGTTTGATTTCTTCCAATCTTGTAAGTTTGATCTTTCCACTTTGTTTGTTGAATCCTAAATCATTAATACAAGTCTACTTTTAATCTTTCCATCATCTTGTTCTTCATCTCTTTTTGATTCTAAGTTCTTAAGTTTTACTTTATTAGTTTGATCATAAAAAGTAAGTGGGTTTTGTGTTTTTGTGGTTTTGGATTGATGTTTACCTTAGGTAAATGATTAGTGGTGAAATTGGTTTAAGTCTTGATTGAAAACTTGGTAAATTTTGGTGTTAAATTCGTGCCTTTGTAATTCCCTGTTCTTCGCTTACTGTTACTGTATTCACCAGATTCTGAATAGAGATTTGTGACTTACTGTTGATTCGGAATTTTTCCATATTCCGGATCAAGGTAGAAAATTTGTTTATTACTCGGAATATCTAATTATTCCGAGTAGGGATTATATTCCGCATAGAGCATTCTTTGATTTTGTTGATTATTCGAAATATCAAAATATTCCGGATAGAGTTTGAGATTTTGGTGTTGGTTCGGAATATCAATTATTCCGGATCAAGGTGTGCTTTTCTTGGTTATTCGGAATAACCAAATATTCCGAGTAGAGCTTGATATTCCGCATAGTGGTTTCTTTCAAAATATTCCGAATAGGGTCTCTTTTTCAAATATTCCGCATAGGCTTTTTATAAATTATTCCGCATAGGCCTTCCTTCCAAAACATTTCGCATAGAGTTCCTTTTCAGATTATTCTGGATAGGCTTTCTTATCAACATTCCGCATAAGCAATTTATTCCGGGTAGAGATTTATTCCGAATAATAGCAGACATTCCGAATAGAAACTTCCAGTTTTATTGTTCATAGAGGTACTTACTGTTTTATCTGAATTCTATCTTTATTTTCAGTAATTGTCTTTAGTTTAATTTTATTATTTCTAGCATTTACCATTTTAGTAGATTTAGACCAAAGCTCCCCCTTTTTAGTCACCAATTACAACTATTCCACTTTTGACCGTGATCAATTCGAGAAGATACCGAGAACGAAACAACGACATATATCAATTGGGTATGAGCAGCGCAAAGAAAGATCTTGCAAAAGCAAACCTTTTATTAACCAACCAAAAGTCAGTTATTAAAATGGCGCCGCTGCCGGCTCTTCTCGTTAAGATCAATAATTTTTTGTGAGAAAAAATGGATTTTGGGATCCGTTCTTTCGGGAACGTTATTTTCAAGCACAAAAATTTTCAAAAATACAAAAACATTAAAAAAACCTATAAACACCAAAAATATTTTCTCTTGCATTTTCTTTTTAGTGTATGCGTACTCGGTCAACATCTTATTCAGAGCCCGAGACTCTCGAAGATTTAGACATGGCCGGTGTACACAACAACAACAATAATAATCCACCCCTCCCAAATAACAACAACAATAATAACCCACCCCACCAAAACATGAATAATCCACCCTTACCCGACCTACGCACCATGGAGGAGCTATGTCAACCCACGATGAACGGACGTGGAGGCCCGATTGCACCGATGCATGTCACGGATCAGGAGTTTTCGTTGAAGCATCACATGATCCAGCAAGTGCAAACTGACCCATTTCACGGAATTCCGGATGATGATGCCAACAAACACCTCGACAAATTCATTACCATCACCCAAAGCATGAAGTGCCCCGGTGTTTCTATGGATGACCTTCGCCTTCAACTTTTTCCCCACTCGCTTTCTCACCATGCCGAAAAATGGTTTGACCGTCTCCCGAAGAATTCTATTCATACGTGGAATGACATGACTCAACGCTTTTTGTCGCGCTACTTCCCACCATTCATGGTCACGAGCCTTCGTAACCAAATTAGTGGATTCATGCAAGACAATGATGAATCGCTCTTTGATGCTTGGGAACGGTACAATGATTTGATCGACCGCTGTCCAAATCACAACATGCTCCCTGTAACTCTCATTGATACTTTCTACAATGGTCTCACTTTTTGTGATCGTGACACGATCAACGCCGCCGCCGGTGGTACTTTTATGAAAAGGAGACCGGAGGAATGTAGAGAGTTGATTGAAAACATGACTACTCACCACAAGAATTGGGATTCATCCGCATCCTCAAGATCTAACTCGATGCGGGTATGATTTATCACTAAGCATTGCATGAGGGCATGGCAATGGTTAAGTGTAGGGGATTTGATAGGTGTGAAAACACTCATCCTTTACCACTTATTTCTTACTAAAACAAGACCAAAAAGCTTATTTAATGTCATTTGTTTGGAATTATGCGTGGTTTGTGTGTTTGTTGTGTTTTCAGAGCCAACCGGATAAATATTGGAGAAAACATGGGATTGCACGGTTTTATCGAGGAAAAAGACGAAAAGATGAAGTCTATAGTCCAAGAGATGCAAAATATTTGAAGTCAATGGGCCTATTTGAAGATTTATCGAAGAAAAGGACCAAAGACGGAAGATTTACCTATGTCGAAGAAACTCAAGTCTATTAAATGAAGAAATTAAAAGACGAGTTGAAATTATTCGTCGACAAATCCCGAATCGAAATCGAAAACGTCAACTTTTCTGAAAAGACGAGAAGACAAAAAGAAAGGAAGAAAGCCCACTCACCAACCAATGGAGAAGCCTATAAATACTCCTCCCATTCAAGACTTTCCACTAGTTCTTTTCTGTTACAGTTTTTCCTATTTCGTAGGAAGAAAACCATCTCCCTTAAGGAGTGGTTTTCATCTTTGTTTGATTTCTTCCAATCTTGTAAGTTTGATCTTTCCACTTTGTTTGTTGAATCCTAAATCATTATTACAAGTCTACTTTTAATCTTTCCATCATCTTGTTCTTCATCTCTTTTTGATTCTAAGTTCTTAAGTTTTATTTTATTGGTTTGATCATAAAAAGTAAGTGGGTTTTGTGTTTTTGTGGTTTTGGATTGATGTTTACCTTAGGTAAATGATTAGTGTTGAAATTGGTTTAAGTTTTGATTGAAAACTTGGTAAATTTTGGTGTTAAATTCGTGCCTTTGTAATTCCCTGTTCTTCGCTTACTGTTACTGTATTCACCAGATTCCAAATAGAGATTTGTGACTTACTGTTGATTCGGAATTTTTCCATATTCCGGATCAAGGTAGAAAATTTGTTGTTTACTCGGAATATCTAATTATTCCGAGTAGGGATTATATTCCGCATAGAGCATTCTTTGATTTTGTTGATTATTCGGAATATCAAAATATTCCTGATAGAGTTTGAGATTTTGGTGTTGGTTCGGAATATCAATTATTCCGGATCAAGGTGTGCTTTTCTTGGTTATTCGGAATAACCAAATATTCTGAGTAGAGCTTGATATTCCGCATAGTGTTTTCTTTCAAAATATTCCGAATAGGGTCTCTTTTTCAAATATTCCGCATAGGATTTTTATAAATTATTCCGCATAGGCCTTCCTTCCAAAACATTCCACATAGAGTTCCTTTTCAGATTATTCCGGATAGGCTTTCTTATCAACATTCCGCATAAGCAAGTTATTTCGGGTAGAGATTTATTCCGAATAATAGCAGACATTCCGAATAGAAACTTCCAGTTTTATTCTTCATAGAGGTACTTACTGTTTTATCTGAATTCTATCTTTATTTTCAGTAATTGTCTTTAGTTTAATTTTATTATTTCTAGCACTTACCATTTTAGTAGATTTAGACCAAAGCTCCCCCTTTTTAGTCACCAATTACAACTATTCCACTTTTGACCGTTATCAATTCGAGAAGATACCGAGAACGAAACAACGACATATATCAATTGGGTATGAGGAACGCAAAGAAAGATCTTGCAAAAGCAAACCTTTTATTAACCAACCAAAAGTCAGTTATTACTACTCAACCGACGACTACAGCTCTTTCAATAGAACACGGGTCAACAATTGAGGGGGAGCAATTGTCAAGCATTCAGAATCTTCGATGTCGAACGTGCCAAGTTCACAAGTTAGTGTCAAGACAACAATACCAATCGTACACGTAGTGTCAAGAGATGACTTCAGACATGACGAGGCGACCAACATATGCCGACAAGAACCATTTGATTTTATCATATGATGTTCTCATCTATCAGGTCCAACCTTGTCAATTCTTTTCTAATATGGTGAATATGTGATCATGTTACAAATCGGTATCATATCTCATACATTTGATATCATGAAGATTAAACGGACTTGCATCTTTCTTCCCAAAAACTTTGTTAAAACTTCATTAAATCAATTGATATTAAAAACATCGATTGGGTTAATATTTTTAATATGGGGGAGAAAATGTGATTTAATATGGGATATTATCACGAATGGTTTGACTTAACGTGATGGCTCATCCCGACATGTGCGAAATGTTTTCGAATATCGTGGCATATGTTAAGGGGGAGAAAAAAGGATTTGCATATCAAAATGGATTTTCATGGTGACATATACTTACCCAAAACCCATTTATTTCACGACGATGAAGATTGTGGTGACATAAGGATGGTAGGATAGGTTAAGTCCTATGATTCTTCCAGAACCGGAGGAATCTTCCCAAGGACATTCCATAGCAAGAAATAGTAGTCCTTAGGAAAGTTGGAGAAAGATTCTGAACGTAGCTGAATGCCGACCAAGTACTTAAGTTCGCACTGGAACAATCACAACATGGTGCTAGGTATGACGTATTGGTAAGCATTGAAGGGGTTGAAGAATGAAAAAGAATTGTAAAGATAAAGGGTGTAAAGAAAGAAGCCCTCCTTACAACTTTAGGCAGAAACCGGGTCAATACATATGCTATTGAGATCATTTTTAATGATTCTTGATATTGAAGATAGACATCATGGACCCAGTGATGTAATGCACAACCCATCCCAGCTAACTCAGATATCTCTCAAAAGGTATTTGTTTTAATCCCACGGAGACAACGCATCATCTATTGATTTATTCACTCCGAATAAATTGGTATTGAAAAGGTGGCACTCCTCTCCAGCCTCCGATCACTAAAATCCAAAATGGACGATCGAGTCTAGAGCCATTTGAGATCATCAAATATTTCATTAGGACACACTTTCATATTTCCTTGCTTCCTCACACACTGTGAAAAGTAAGAAAGATCTTAAGAGTCCTACACAAAATCTTCATGATCTTGCCTGAACATCCGAGTAATACGAAAGTATTTAAAATGAAGATGGAAATCCTTCTTGAGCGAATATCAAAAAACTCATGGTAGGTGACTTATGCGATTCTTTATGAATCAAACTTGTGATAACTGGAAAGCAACAGTGGTTTAATTCTTAACTGAATTTAAACACGTTCCAGGCCTCTACGCAATATCTTAGTCATCTTGCCAGAACACTCAGAGTGATAACTTGGTGTTCACAGTGAAGAGTGGAAATCCTTCTAGTGTTAACCTCAAACAGCACTTGGTAGGTAACTTGCCAGATTCAATATGAATCAAGCTCGTGACAACTGGAGAGCAACGATGGTGCGATTCTTTAATGAATCAAACTTGTTCCAGGAATCAGAATTGACGGCTTCAATCATGCGGATAAATTTTATCCAAATGATTCACTCTTTATGTTCGCAGTCAGCTTTGGACGGTCGAGTAAAGAGAACGGTTTTACCCGTGAAATCTTGTCAAGGAGATTTTTAATTAAATCTACCTGCCACAAGTACGATATTTTATATCGTCCAACGGTCTTCACCGACCGGAGGTAAAATGCTACCGAATTAGAATGAAATGTTCAAAGCCATTTCGTTCGTGTCTACTTATGTTGCAGCATTTGAAGACGGTGGCGTTGCGGAATCCAAGAAGTAGTCGTCCCCGCATGCTTATACTTTATGCACTTAATATCTCATTTAATTCAAGAAAGCCTAAAAGTTAAGTCTTCCGTTGTATCGAACTCTGAAGCTTTCAAGAATTACGAAGGTATAAGTATGTGGGACATGGCGTCACGAAGAGGCGAAGATCACAAGTGATGGATGCACGAGATCAAGGCAAGAGATTAATGCTCAAATTTGATATCAAAGATCACATCAGCATGTTCACCAGAAAAGAAAAAGAAAAGAAAGACGAAGACTACAAGCTCAAGACAAGCATAGTATACTAGGTTTATTTCATTATTGTAACTCGGGTAACGCCCTTGTTTGGAGTGACCTCTCTTAGGGGGAGATTGTTGGAAATACGTTTTTACGTATTTAGGAAGATTCGGTCACTCCGACAATATATTAAGTAGTAGCTCGTAGTCTAGATATCTTTATTAAACAAACAAAGTCAAGCCTAGCCTACAACATGTGTAGGCTGGCCCAACATTGTAAGCCCAAGCCCATCACAAGGCTTGGGTATATAAACCCTCTCCTTTGATGGAGAGGGTGTGTGGTTATACATTTTTCACATAGTAAACATTGGTTTTCTCTCTCTAGAAGTGTGTGTAATCCACCATCTCTCTATCTCTTTCTCTCTCTAGAAACATAAGCAAGATTTACATATCCTGCACAAACTACTTCATTAAGTTGTAGATGGATTTTACACATTTGGAATTAAAATATTCCAAGGATATTGTTATTGTTAATTCTGGCAATAATTATCCGATCATGTGGGAGAGAAAGTGAATTTACAATTTGCTCATGTTTTGAAATAGAATAAGACTACTCTTGAAAATGATCTTATTCTATGCATCAAAATTGCTTGGTATAATTCATTACCAAAACCGTTCAGACTTTCGCCGGAAAGGCACGTCTTAAACCACTATATATGACACAAGCTCTTCGACTCCTCGATTTGAAGAATGTCATTTGTCTCTTGAGCAATGTTCTTGGTCTTGATTCACTTCTCTTGACTCCTCTCCCTTTGCTTCTTTGCTACGAGTAGTCGTTTGTTCATTTCGGTATTTTCATATCTCGATTCAACTCGTAATCCTTCAACAAGGCATTATTACCTAGTGTTGTGGTGATCCAATGAAATTCTTAAAGGTTTAAGATATATTTTTAAGTATTTTAAAAATTTTGGTTTTCAAAAATTCATTAATTTTCAAAAATTTTGGTTTTCAACAAGGCATTATTACCTAGGCGGTTCTTTATCTCTCGCGGTTCAAACACGCGATTCTCTATCGATAAGGAACTGCGTGCAGGAACTTTGTTAGAGCGCCAGTTTTGATAAAATACCCTTTTTCAAACAAAACCTTCTCTTTCCTTCACACACACAGCCGACGGTTTTCTTGTTTTTCCACCATTGCTGAAGCTTCATAAACCTTCAATCACTCAAATTAATTGATTCAAGTTCGTGGGTTTCACTCATCCATCATCCAAGATCAATTAATGTAAGTTATTTCTTTCAATTTCATCTAACTAGTTCTAGGGTTCATACATTCATAATTGAGGCTTTTTAAAATTGACATTGAATTAGAACCTTACTAGGAATAAGAGTTGACATAGTATTGTTACTATGATTCCTTAGGTTCATATTCATTGAGATTTCACTAAAACCCATTTGTAGAACAAATCCGAATTTTGACTAAATAATTTGGTTGATTGATGGAATTGATATGAACCCATGAACAAGTTGGTAATGGCATTGTTAAATGCTTACCTAAAAACCTTGCTTTGAAAAACCAATGTTCAAGTTCATTATTAATCATACATGGTCAATGTGTCATTGTTAATAATGAACTAGAAACATTGTGAATATCAGAATGATAAGGATTAAATCTTAATTTGTCAAGTGATTGATGAAACACCTTCTCATATTTTTTATTTTTAGTTTATATGTAACATATGAGTAATTGGGGGAAATACTTGTGTGTTTATTTAGGTACTAACCATGCCTTCGGAATATCAACAAGACCACTGATACACTAGACAATACATGACAAACCTTTCCGAAATGTGTGCTTCCTCTCAACTTACAAACACCTATTCCTCACTCCAAAAATTGTTACTTTCACGAGGGTAGAGTTGTCGAAGAGGATATTGAGGGATATATATACTCGATCGATGTTCAGACAAATTGGGTTTGATTGTTTGTTGGACATCAAAGAGGATATATATCTCGAATTTCTCTTAGAGTTCTTTAGCACATACTCTCTCATTTATGATGATGATAAAGTATATGTTCGGTTCATCCTTGAAGGTCGACTCATTAAACTCTCTCTTGAAGACTTTGGTCAAGCTCTCCGTGTTCCATTTGTGGGCACTTGTCGATTCACTTATAAATGGAAACTTGATTATCTTCTTGAACCATTCGACTGTGCTCCAGATGAAAATGAAGAGATTGACCTTGACTTCATTCTTGATGTCATTTGTAAAGAGCGTAGTGGAAACGTCGTAAGAAGCCTCCACTCTACCAAGCGTCGAGTAAAACGCTATGAGGTTCTCTTAAGCGACCTAAATGATTGTATGGTCCGTCGGGCCGACATCCTTAGGGAGAATGTATTTGTCTTGGCAAAAACCGAGATCATATTCCGGCGTGTATGGCGCACATGTTATGTTGCATCGCTACCAACGCCAAGTACAATCTCGCATACTATATCGCTCGACGAATCACTTATGCTATTTCAAAACCTAAAACAAATCTTCCCTATACGATGCTCCTTACTCGCCTTCTTAAGAAGGTTGGTGAAGACTATCCCGACATCAACATTTCTCGCTTTCGTTCGGTCAAACGTGTCATGCTACCTATTCAAAAGGTACAACCACGAAAATCTAGAAGTGATCGAGGTTCGAGAAAGTCCGATCCACAAGAGTCCGGTGATGAGGACATTGATATGTCACCAAGTGATGGTGGTGGCGTAGGCACAAGTGCTCATGTTGAAGATTGTTAATACAAAGCAATGCCTAAAAACATTGTTAGTATTAATTAATCTTTCTTAGTTTTGATCACGACAAATTACAAAGACATTTATTGTCAAACACAATCATAAAACGAATTATCTAACAAACGCTATAGCATATTCCAGTTGCCATAAAAGTGATTAGCCTTAAAACTCACTTTTGTCAAATGTAACAAAAGATTTTTAATAAACTTTATTTTTAAGAAAACGTTTTATTAAAATGAAAATGTAAATTTGAATATGGCATATTCCAAATGCCATAAGAATATCCTTTCAAGGTTTAAACAGCCTCAGATATTTCAAATTCACTAAAAGACATAAAGGAGCAGAGTCTAGTACCCGCGGTTCCTTAAGTGCCTACGCGGTTCCCTATCGATAAGGAACCACCTGGGTAGATAAGGAACCGCCCCCAGATAGCCGTTGGCACTTCTCTTCTATAAATAGTGGATCAATTCTACATTCTCACAAACCCTTTTTGGACATCTCTTTCAGCCTTCTTTCTCCTATCTAATCCTAGTTATTTGTAAATGATCACTTAATGTGTTAAGTATGTTTACTCATGATTATCCTCTTGATCTCCTTCTTTACCTTGTCTAAAGAGAAGATCACTCACACACTTGTGATGTGATTAAATATGTAGCATTGATGAAGATCACCTTATCCTAAAGATCTAGTCATGTTCATCATTTGTTTATTTGTGTCTTGTGTAGATCCAATGTATTTGTCAATACTTAGACTAGTTGTGTTCATCCAAGCTATATGTGAATACTTGGATTAGAGTTGTGTAAATCCGTTGCAAATGTGTGTGTGCTTGTATTTGTGTTGTGTATATCCAAGCTACATGTGTGTCCTTGGATATGTTTAGTTGAGTTGTAATTAGTTGTGTTAGTTCTCACTAAACTATAAAGTGATGTGGTTGTGTCTTGTGGGTTCTCACTAAACTATAAAGTGATATGTAGTTGTGTTGTGTGAAGTTCTCACTTAGCTTCAAAGTGAAGAGTCGTGAAGATTGGTTCTAGCTTTGGATTAGAACTCGACGTCTAGCCTTGTGTCAGAAAATGGTGAAGTATGAAACGTTGTGAAGTTTGGTTCTAGCTTTGGATTAGAACTCGACATCTAGCCTTGTGTCGTAAAATGGTGAAGTAGGCGACGTTGTGTAGATTGGTCCTAGCTAAGATTAGGTCTCGACATTTAGCTTAGTGTCGGAAAATAATGTAAGCGACTTTGTAAGGTTTTTCTCCGCCAAGACGGGAGCTTGTGGATATAGTGGAAATCTCGAGTAAGGTGTACTCGAGGAGTGGAGTAGGAACGAGGATAGAGCCTCCTTGACGAACCACTATAAATCTCGGTGTCTTCCTACTAGGTTGTTTCTTTCCTTACTCATTACTTACATTCATTATCATTATACTTACTACACATTGTTAATGCATTAGAATTGAACCTAATCATTATGCAACTAGCTTTCAAGTAAAAGATAGTTTTGTGCACTCACCTAATTGAAAGGAATTTAATTAGGAGATAAACCGATGACAAACTATTTAACCCCTTTCTAGTTTCTACAGATTGTACAAGTTATCCCCTTGAAAATTGAAGATATTGCACATTTACACCTTCTAAAAGTTAAACAAAACCACAAGGATTGAAATTGTAATTCACTAAACCTGTTTATAAAGGGAAAGATGTTAAGAAGTTCCAAGGACCAAACAGCCATTATTGCAAAGTACTAAAGGGACCAAAGTTTACATCAAAGTTCTTACCCGTTCAACCTAATCCAAACCCACAGCCTAACAGCCTAACCCAGTTATCTTATCCGATTATTAATATAATCCAAGTCAAACCAGGTCAAACATAATTAGTGGCTGGTAACAAAATGTTTAACCCAACAATAGATCAAATCAAGCACTATTCACTCATAAACCCTAAACTCTTTTCCAAGATTATTCATGATTAAAACAAAGGGGAAAAGTAAATTGATTTAAGGGATTTATTATCCACCTATCATACAACATATTCACAAGCCCGGAAAGCAACTACTCACATCCTTGTTCCCTTTACCAGCTACCTCATGTGATGTTTTGAGACAAAGACAAAAAAAAGCAGAGGAAGTAACGACCTACGTTCTTCCAACTTGTTCTGTCTTACACTTACTGTTGAAAAATATTATAATAACCTGTAGGACGTAACACACGACTTATAGAACAAGAAATAGAGATGATGAATAACAAGATTAAACCAAAAAAGAAAGATTAGATTAAATGAAAGAAAATAGAAAAACAAAGTTTGTGAATTCCTAGTAAGAGAAATACAAATGTTTATCTCTCTACAAACTATGGAATGGAAGACACACACACAAATGAGGCTTAGGAGGCCTTTTATACTAAGTACCAAATGTTTAGGAGGCCTTCCTCATTTGTGTGTTCGGGACTAATTCCCCTTACATAAACATTAATAACTAAGAACTCTAGACACCGTTGAATAGTATTTTTCACGATCTTCGCAACGGCATATTATATGGCCATCACTTTAAATACGGATAACAATCTCCCCCTAAGGGGTGGTCATGTAATATGTGACTTCACTTCTTTGGTGTTGTAGACTTTGAAGCTCGTTATCTTGAGAGTTCTTTCATAGTCCCTTTCATGACTTGTGATCTTGGATCTTTGATCTTTGCCTTGACTTGATCTTGTAACTTTGCCAGCTTGTGTTCTTGTGTCTTTACCCACATACTCATGTTTTGTGTTGACATGAAAGCTTGTTAACAATCTCCCTAGATTATCAGAGTAGCGTAAGTCTTTGTCTTTAGATGTTCTTGAGCTTTCTTCATTTATATGAGCATGTGATCTTAAATTACGACTCTTGAAGTTTCACCACCGTTTGCATTCCTCCGGTTTCCCGTTATACAATAAGAATATTGTACCTGTGATTAGGTAAGTTCAAAGAACTTCCTTGACAGGGTTTCCGGCTGTGGTAGCCGTTCTCAATATT
Organism: Glebionis coronaria; assembly: GCA_025667525.1. NCBI lineage: Eukaryota > Viridiplantae > Streptophyta > Magnoliopsida > Asterales > Asteraceae > Glebionis > Glebionis coronaria. The sequence continues at coordinate 248,054,190 of CM046874.1, forward strand.
TGAGTATATCGAAAGATAATTCATAGTAAGGAGTGAATCATACAGTTCCATTCTGCTGATTAAGTCGTCAATTCAATTTCCTGGAACAAGTTTGAATCAATTAAGAATCAAACCATCGTTGCTTTCCAGTTGACACAAGTTTGATTCATATAGAATCGCACAAGTTACCTAACGCAGTGCTGTTTGATGATGACACTGGAAGGATTTCCATTCGTCACTGTAAATACTAAAAAAGTATTACTCTGAATGTTCTGGCAAGATCATAAAGATATTGCGTCGAGACCTGGAACGAGTTTGAATCAATTAAGAATCAAACCACTATTGCTTTCCAGTTAACATATGTTCAATTCAAGTGAATCTCACATATGACCTACCGCAGTGCTGTTGTATGTTAACACTGGAAGGATTTCCATTCATCACTGTGAATACTAATGAGTATCACTCTGAATGTTCTGGGAATATCACAGGGATAGAGCGTATGACTCTGTAAATTATCGCATGTGTTCTAGTGATGAACAACAATTGATATAAGGAATAAGTGTCCTAATGAGATTTTTGATGAATCTCGTTGGCCCTAGACTATATAAGTGCACGTTTATTTTGTGATCGGAGGCTGGAGCAGACTGCCACCTATTCAATATCTACTATCTCGGAGTGAGAAAGTCGATAGAAATGAGTTGAACTCTGTGACAATAAAACAAACTTCTTTTGAGAGAAGCTTGAGTAGGCTGGGAGGGGTTATGCATTGCATCACTGGGTCCATGATGCTTTGTCTTCAGTATCAGAAATCGTCAAAGGGATTCTGATAATTGATGTATTGACCCGGTTTTTGCCTAAGTTGTATGGAGGGCTGATTTCTTTACACCCTTTATCCTTACATCTATTTTTCATTCTTCAATCCCTTCAATGCTTACCAAGACATCATAACTAGCACCTTGTTGTGATTGTTCCAGTGCTAGCTTAAGTCATTAGTCGGCATTTTCCCCGTACACTCAACTACTCCATCTTTCCTAAGGACTTCTAAGTTCTAATGGATTGTCCCTGGGAAGATCCCTCCGGTTCTGGTTGGATCATAGGACGAATACCTAACCACCTTTTGACACCAATACCATCGTAAATTAATGTGTTGAAGGGTATAGATATCATAACCAGAAAAACCTGTTGAAAAAGCAATCAAGGTGTTGATGAAATTAGTGTTTACACCTTGAAGGTTTTTTGTATCACCCAAAACGCTCCCCCTACATATGTGCATCATAAAAGGAAAGGTTTTTGCACATATTAGGAAGAGAAAGCACTTATATCAAAGATCTTATCCAAGATAACACATTTTAATCACTATTCTCCCCCTCAAAAATTGCATGAAATTGAAATTTTTGTGAAACTAGTGATGAAACATGGAGAGAATAATGTGTCATGAAACTTTGGAACAAATGTTTATGAAATCATTATACTTCCCCTCGAAAAGAGATTCTATTTAAATAGGGGAGTATATGAGCACATTGTTTAGAAATACCTTGAAAAATTGTGCTCAAAAGTCCGAGAAAAATGAGTTCATGAGCTTAAAACTTTGAATGTTTTGATATAAGCTCATGACCGAGAAAAACGAATTTCTCGTTGTTGAGGATAAGTCAAAGACTTTCCTTTCTTTGGAGACCGGGTTATAGTCTGACATGTGACTATAAGCCATTATGAGAAGAAAAATAGAAAAGACATGTTTTGAAAACATTTGAACTCTCATTCGAACTTTATGTACGTACCCGTGTCGTTATTGAACAACATTTCTAAGTGCGTCCATATTATCGATGCTGAGAGACATGTCGAAGAAAAATATTTTTGGTATTTTTGAAAGATTTTCTCATTTTTTATTTTGTTTTTATAGGTTTTATATTTTTGTATTATGATTTTCTGATAGATATATACAAGGTTACTGCGAATGTGCAAGACGTTCAAGTTCATCAGGAGTGAAACTACGCATACCAAGTCGACGAACCAAGAATTCAAATCTGTCTTGAGAAAGAGCTTTGGTGAAGATGTCGGCTAGTTGATAGTCCGTCTTGACAAAATACAGTTCGATCGTTCCTCTTTCCACATGCTCCTTTATGAAATGGGATCGGACAGCTATGTGCTTGGTCTTGGAGTGTTGGACTGGGTTGCAGGATATGGCTATGGCTGATTGTGAATCACAATAAATAGGAACTTTGTTAAAGTGAAAGCCATAATCCGTGAGTTGTGTTCTCATCCAAAGGACTTGAGCACTACACACGGATAGAGACACATATTCTGCTTCCGCGGTGGACAACGCCGTACAGTCTTGTTTTCTTGATGACCAGCTCACTAGCTTCTCGCCTAAGAATTGTGCTCCACCGGAAGTGCTCTTAAATGTATCATGACACCCTGCATGGTCGGCATCTGAAAAACCAGTGAGATTAAAACCAGAATCCTTCGTATACCAGAGACCCATGTGAATGGTTCCCCGGAGATAACGAAAGATCCTTTTAACCTCCTTGAGGTGCTTCTCGGTTGGCTTAGCCTGATACCGAGCACATAAAAAGTAGCATGACAATGTTTGGGCTGCTTGAGGTTAAGTACATAAGGGACCCGATCATACTTCGATATTTTGTAGCATCTACAAAGTCCCTTTCTTATCCAAATCAAGCTTGTGTTTAGTGTCTATTAGAGTACCAATAGGATCACAGTTTTCCATACCAAATTTTGTTAGAATCTCAAGCACATACTTGGACTGATTTATGAAAATACCACGGGGGGATTGGTGAACTTGGAGACCAAGAAAGAATGTCATTTCCCCTATCATGGACATTTCGAATCGACTTTTCATAAGGTCGGCAAATAATATGGAATATTTTGGGTTAGTAGAACCAAATATAATATCATCTACATAGACCTGAGCCACCAAGATGTCGTTGCCGTAGTGCTTGATAAACAACGTTGGATCAGTGGCTCCTTTGCTGAAGTAATTCTGTAGAAGAAATGATGATAATTCGTCGTACCATGCCCTCGGTGCTTGTTTCAAACCATAAATTTCCTTTTTCAACTTGTAAACATGGCTTGGATGTTCGATATTGATGAAACCTTCAGGTTGACATACATACACATCTTCTTTTAACGGCCCACGCAAGAAAGTTGTCTTCACGTCCATTTAATACACAGTGAACGATTTGTGTGCAACATATGCCAAGGAAAACCTAATAGCTTCCATCCGAGCAACCAGGGCGAAGGATTCAGCGAAATCAATTCTCTCCTACTGTTTATAACCTCTCACAACTAACCGAGTCTTGTTCCTAATGACCGTTTGCTCCTCATCCATCTTGTTTTTGAATAACCATTTCAGGGTAAGCGGATCGATATTGTCCGGTCGAGGTACTAACTCACATACATCAAGCCGGATGAACTGATTGAGTTCTTCTTGCATAGACTCAATCCATGATGCATCGGTCATTGCTTCTTTCATACTTGCTGGTTCCATTGTGCTGACTGATAGTGCATAGATACACATATCACCATCGGTATGCAGCTGATTTCGTGTTGAGACCGGTCGTGAGAGATTGCCAATCACTTGAACCAAAGGATGATTCTGAGTCAATTTGTGTTCATGTGGAAGTGTATGAGAAACTTGATGCGAGCTCGACGGATCCACATATGATGTTGAAGGCTGAGTAGTACTTATGGAAGTCGCAAATGGATTAACAAACTCATGTTCGTTGAGCATCGCATTGTTTGCATTTTCAGCAACTATTTCATTCTGAAGATGAACATGATTAGGAATTTGCTGAGAATGTTGTTGAGTTGCGTCAGTAGTCGGAGAAGTGGTTGGAATATTTGGAGGCAATATGGTTGAGGTTGACGTAGATGGTGAAGAAGTAGATGTCGTTGGTGTAGATGCAATCGGAGGTTCTTGAACTACCGTAGCAGGTGCAGCCGGGGCATTTTGAGGAACACCAAATGACGAAGGACCCTCCATATATTCATCATAGATTGGCCCAAATAGAACTTCCAAGTCACGTTCCGAAGGTTGTAACGATGAGATTGCTGACGGTGCAAATTGAAGCGCGAGTCCTGAACTTACGTGTCCAGAAGTCTGACCTTGAAGCTCGGGATGTGAACTCCTATGTTGAGAGGCCATACCCGAGAGTTCATCAAAGGTAACATTCATAGTCTCCATTACCTTTCTTGTCCTTCGATTATAAACCCCGTAAGCACAAGCAGTTGAAGAATAACCAATGAAAAAACCAATATCACCTTTAGGTTCAAGTTTACCGATATCTTCACGATCATTCTTCGGATAACATAATGCATCGAAGACATGTAAAAATGAAATATCCGGTTTTCTTCCATTAATGATCTCATAAGGTGTTTTGTTGAAACGTGTGTGAATAATGGAGCGGTTTTGAGTATAACATGCAGTTGCTATAACGTCGGCCCAAAGGAATAACGGTGCACTGGAGGAGAGAAGCATCGTTCGAGCAGCTTCAACTAACGTACAATTCCTCCGTTCCACAACTCCATTCTGCTCTAGAGTTCTTACAGCCGAAGTTTGATGAGAAATCCCAACTTCGTCAAAATAAGCTTTCAATTTCTGATTGGTGAATTCTGTACCGTTATCCGTTCTCACAATAATGACAGGGGCTTGCAGTAGTACTGATGTTTTCTTCAAGAAGTTAATAATTACATCAGGGGCTTCATCTTTTGATGCAAGAAAATGAACCCATGTGTAACGAGAATAATCATCCACAATTACTAGGATATACCGCTTTCCATTAATGCTTTTGATTCTCATTGGGCCAAACAGATCCATATGTAGGAGATGTAACCTATTCGTTGAGTTGGGAATAGGTTTGGGTTTGTGAGGCTTCTTCTTACTTTTACCTTGCTCACATGACGGACAAAGATGGTCTTTTGTATATTTGAACTTTGGAAGACCGGTAACGAGATCATCTTTCGCGAGTTGGGTGATGGCATCGAAATTGAGATGAGATAACCTTTGATGCCATAACCATGACTTTGTTGATGTGGCTCGGGCCATGAGACAAATTGTAGAAGCAGCAGACATTTGAAAAAGATCAATGGTGTAAAGGTTGGTGGTACGATTTCCTTTCAACAAACCAATTCCTTCAAGATCTCTTACAAAACATGTATGACTTCTGAAAGCAACCTCCAAGTCCGAGTCACAAAATTTCCCAACCGAGAACAAATTATGTCCCAAGCCATCAACAAAAGAGACTCTGGTGATGATTATATTTCCCCAATGAAGATCACCATAGCCTAGAATTGCCGCAACATGATCATTTCCAAATCGAACAGTTCCCATGAAACGCCATACAAAGTTCTTGAGAAGGCTTCGATTCCCAGTCATATGTTTGGAACAGCCCGAGTCCACGCACCAGAGACAAATTTCAACAGCCTGCCAATGATAAGAGAAGAAAAATTTTTGGCAACCGATGAAATAGGTTCGTGTAGGGTTAGCTGATAATTAAGCCATATCGCATACCGACGTTTTGACTGTCAGTATGAGATCTACTAGTGTCGATGATTTTGCCACTACAGTCAAAGTTTCTACCAGTAGGCAACAATTTAGAGGTGAATCTAGGGCTACTAGGCTTAGCAAGACTTTTTGTGGACCCTACATGCATACTTTTTGGAACATACACCTTAGCCTTAGGAGTGCGTTGTTGTTCACTGACTGACAGCTTGTTAATTCGAGTGTAACCACCATATTTCAAACCATTCATAGTCAAACCACAAGCATCATGACTAAAAGTAAAGAAACATTTATTACATTTAGCACAAATAACTTCATATTTTTTAGATGAATTAGGTTAAAGTCATTACATTTAGATGAATTAGGTTTCTGATTATGATTAAAAAGCGGTAAATTCCTAGGGTGTTCTTCTACTTCCATATTATTGATCTTGGGGCGACTACTTCTAGAGGCAAAAGGGACCCTATCATTCCTTGTATTGCTCGTAGGCTGTGGCCTTCTGTTCTTAGTGTAGTTGTTTATTCCTGTAGAAGAAGACACGCGTCTACTAGAATTAGCACTTTTTAAATCAATAACTTGTGGTTGAGTTATAGTGATCGGTTTTGTCCTAACGCTTGATTTACGTTGTTTTCTAGGCACAAAGGGAGAACTAACACGAAACATTCCTGGGGCAATCACAGCAGTTTTCGTTCCAACAACCTTGGTAAAAGGTGTCACAGCAATACGAGTGGGTCCCGAGGTTGCTGGTTTCTGGATCATCGTATCCACAATCGAGCTAGGTTCAGAAGTCTTATATTTTAACAAGGCTTTTAACTTACAGTTCTCACAGATTTTATCAATAAGTTTCTGATAGACATACTTACTTTGTTCAACAGCCCGCTTATATGAAACAACAACAGATTCTAAATCTACAATCTTAGCCTTAGGCTTCTGAACATTACCACCACTAGCACTCTCTAACCCTGACGAGGCTAAATTCGTTTCCAAAACCCCTCCTAACTGAGCCTGCAACCGTGCGATTGTTTGTTGCATTTCATTGTAAGCCTTTTCATACGAAATCTTGTCATATTTGCATTCATCACATTTTTGACAAATTTATTCCAAAGATCGGTGAATTCTTTATCCTTTTTAATGACATAAGATTCCATTTTCTCTTTCATAAGATCAAGCTCAGTTTGGAGGTTTTCATTATGCGACATAGAGGTACCTAGCTCAACAGGGCTACTATCAATACAATCACGAGCTTTAGAGAGGCGTTCAAGATCGTTTTCCAAAAATTTGATTCTATCAAGAGATTCATCAGCTTCCTTCGTCAAAGATTTAAATTCTTCAACAAAGTTGGCTAATTCTTTTAGAAAAGCGTTTACCAAATTTCCTAACCGAGCATCAACTTGATTAATAATCGGATTAATATCATTTTGAAGAATTTTCTGAACCTCAATCTGAACAGGTGATGTAAAATTACCTCCAGATATTTTTGAATTAACAACACGTTTAAGGATGACAAAGTTATTTTTAAGCTCGTTTAGAAATCGGCGTGTGATACTCGGTTTAGGAGGGTCATCAGAAAATTCCTCACTTGGTAGCAAAAGCATTTCAGTACTCGTTTTAGACCGAACAAAATAGTTGGAGGATTAACTTTCGGATAATAAACGGGTATCACTTCTTTATCAAGCTTTTTCATTCTTAAACGAGTCTCTACAGCAAGTTCAGTAGTTTCCTCGGAATCATGCACACTAGGAGGATCATGCTCATCAGACAATAGTACACTACCATTATATAAAGTTTCATTAGTGGCCTGAACTTGCTTAAGGTATCCAGGATTAGGGGGAAGAGGACAACCTAAAGCCAATTTGTATCGAGTGTAATTTATCTCATTCACTTTTGGTGCGAGCATATTTATCGTCTGCATAGTTTGGCCACGTTTTACTAAAAGTTTGTCTAGTTCTCTAATCCTATCCTGAGCTTTGCAAAAATCTTCAAGAAGCCCATCTTCTCGAATTTTGAAATCATGTTTCAGCTTTTTTCTTTCTTCTTTTAAATCCAAAATAATAGATTTTTCAATTGAAAGCTGTTTATTAAGAGAGGTGATTTCATCATTCAATTCGCTTATCTTTTTAGCACTACTTAAGTGTAAGGCATTTAATTTCTTAGTTGTGCATTTTTCTTGATAAACCGATGTAGCATGAGCTTGTTCAAGTTCCTTGATTTTAGCATGATGAATCTCAAAACTTTTCTCCCTTGCCTTATATCCTGCAAGCTCAGTGGTCAATTTGGCATTAGTTTCTCTAAACTTATTATTGACTACCGTAGCATGATCTACATCCTTAGCAATCTTATCAAATAAAGATTTATAATGCGCATGTGTCTCATCAGGAAGGGTTGTAGGCTGGGTAACTTGATCCACACTAAGGTCCACACCAGGCTCATTCGAAATAATGTTACTATTATTCGTTTGGTCCCCGTGTGTCTCAATGTAGGGCTCAAGCATCTCAGTATACTCTTCCTCCTGATTAGACATACTATATATATCATTATTATCAAAACTTGGGTGTACCTCAGAGGGGCCGTCTGAATCATAGACGGGAGCTCTGTCATCATGCATTCCTGAGGTTGATGCTTGCTATAAGTTTGCCATCAAGATGTAGTTGGCATTCACCTCTTCTTCCTCGTCATATTCTGCAGAAGAAGCCATAAGATCAAATTCCTCAGCTTGAAGTGGAATCCCTGCCTCTTCTTTTTGTGCTATGAGAAGCTGAGTATGAAGATAAGCAACATCCCTCTTCTTTTTGGCTGTGCAATCTCGAGCATAATGACCAAGTCCCCTGGAGTTGTAGCACTGAACCTGACGATTGTTGTTTCTATTTCCCATACCAGTATTCTCAGCCCTTGCAGCCACAATGTTTCCCATCTGATTACCAACCGCTGGCACAACTATTAACCCATTCTGATTAACCGCATTTGAAACATTCAGATATCGACCACGGATTTGTCCATATTGATTTCCTGCATTCCCAACATTCTGACCATATTGTGTCCTCGTGTTCCTAGCAGCTACCAATTGACGATCTTGATTCGCATTCATGAAAGGTTGAGCAATCTGTCTATTTCTAGTGTTCGAGGAGATTCTCTGATTGTTGTTGGTGGGGTTAATGGTAAATTTGAATGCCTTTGCGAGAAGTGCAATACCAGTATTAATCGCATGAGTAGGATCGGTGATGTCATCAAAACAGGCAATGGGTTGTTGTAAGTAGTTCACAGCAACATGAGGTTGATATCCATAGAGGGTGAGTTGTTGTTGTTGTTGTTGTGGCATGAAGTTACTTGATGAGGGTTGATGGTAAGGTACCATGGGATATGACATAGATGATGAAGAGTTTGCCCTAAAAGCCAATGGATCTTGTGTCTTGGTACGTCGTTCTGCCCTAACTTTGTTAGCTTCATCTTGATTCATCTTCAAATAATCATATACTTGAGTGTAGTCCACGACAAGAAGATCCTTGGTTTGATTGACAAGAGTGACATATCGTGACCATTCAGAAGGAAGATTATCAAGGAAGTTGGCAGCAATTTGAGCAGGTTCATGTTTGTTTCGTCTAAGATGATTCATGAGGGTTGAAAAACGATGATAGTAAGGTTCAATTTGTTCCCCTTCAGTAGATGTAAATTTCTCCCATTCACGAAGCAACTTAGTTTCCTTTTCTTGTAAACCGATTTCACTGCCCTTCATCATTTTCTGAATCCTAAGCCACATCTCGTGTGCGGTTTCACAACTATCAACAGCAACATAAACATCTTCAGGGAGTCCCATGAGAATGACTTGAATTGCTTGATCATCAGCGTCGAGTTGTTTAGATTCAGCTTCAGTTAATTCATCCGTTTGCTCATGACTAGAGTCAACCACTGGGTTAGCATTCGTAGGGTCCCCAGGCACAATAATTGTTCTTCTAACATACGGACCCTTTTGAATCGAGTTGACAATCAACTTTCCCAAAGGTTTACATTTTGCATAACGAAGGAGACGACTAGCCCATGTAGTGTAGTTCTCCTTGGTAAGCATGGGTGGACGATTCGCAGTACCCGCAACATAAATATCTTGTTGAGACGTCATCGTAGTAGTCGTGTGAAAATCAGGATCTCAATTCGTAGAAAGCGTGTGATGTTGTAGAAATTTCGAAACTTCCAATTTTTTCTCAGTCCGACAATAAATTCCTCAGTCCGACAAAACGGTAAGCTGAAAAAATTGTGTATTGCCAAATTTTGAAATTGAGTTAGAAATAGCCAAAAACTAGTAGGGAAAAATTTTGATTTTACGTGACCTAAAAAATTTTAACTCTTTTTTTTTAATCTTCGTGTAAACTATGTTCTGGGACTAGTCTAGATAGTGGCTAAGTCTACAAAATACACAAACAAAAATTAACCAGACAGTTCTGTCGCAATCAAATCGCAATGTGGAAGTGATTCTGTCGCAATCCAATCGCAATATGGAAGTGATTCTGTCGCAATCCCAATCGCAATCCCCAGTCGCAATCTCAATCGCAATATTACCAGTCGCAATCTCAATCGCAATAACCTGTCGCAATCTCAATCGCAATATCCAGTCACAATCTCAATCGCAATATCACTCAGTCGCAATCTCAACTGCAATAACCAGTCGCAATCTCAATCGCAATATCACCCAATCGCAATCTCAATCGCAATATTGATCGCAAAGATAAACCCTTTTACTTTGCGATGGGATCCAATCGTAATATGGTACTATTCCACAATTTTTGGTAAAAAAAATGAGATTTTAGACAAGAAATCCGTGATTTTAACCAACCCAAAGTACCTAAATCTCTACCACAACTATGTAGAAGATATATGGAACACTTGGACTCACAAAAGCACGAAAAAAAACTAAAAACGTGAGGTATTTTGGTCCAAAACTCACGAAAAGCAATAACCAAAAACAACACCAAGAAGCAATCCACGAATCCCTTGGCGAATGATGCCACTTGTAGGACGTAACACACGACTTATAGAACAAGAAATAGAGATGATGAAGAACAAGATTAAACCAAAAAAGAAAGATTAGATTAAATGAAGGAAAAGAGAAAAACAAAGGTTGTGAATTCCTAGTGAGAGAAATACAAATGTTTCTCTCTCTACAAACTATGGAATGGAAGACACACACACAAATGAGGCTTAGGGGCCTTTATACTAAGTACTAAATGTTTAGGAGGCCTTCCTCATTTGTGTGTTCGGGACTAATTCCCGTTACATAAACATTAATAACTAAGAACTCTAGACACCGTTGAATAGTATTTTTTCACGAGCTTCGCAACGGTATATTATATGACCATCACTTTAAATACGGCTAACATAACCCCTTTTAACAAAAGGGGTTATTATTTAGTATTTGTTATTTGGATTTGTTTTTCTATGATTGTGGTTAGGTACCAAAGTAAGACACACAATTTATCCTTTCATTCCTAGTTTTCTTTGGTTCTGTTGTAGAACCCTCAACAAAGAAGCTATAAGCCCATCTCAGAAGCTCACTTAGCCATAATAAGCCTAAAAATGTTGCATCACCTGCTGGTTAGGCCTAGATGTAGGTCTTGCTAGGCATAAGCTTTGAACTAACTCTTTTTCTCTTATTCTGTCTATATTTGAGCCTATATGTGATATGGGTTTTGCATGCTTTATTATTGTTTATTTTAGCTTAAAATCATTTGTTTGTTGATTGGTTAGTATAATATGTCCTTTTTTGATTAGTACTCGCTTTAAATCTCTTTTTTCTTTTGTAAGACTTAAACTATCTAAGTTAAAGTGGTGTTTGGGCCTAGGTTTTAACCTAGGAAAAATCATGCTTTAGGTCTTGTGGCTTGTTTAATTAACTGAGTTAGGTTAGGTTAAGTTAAGTTTCTACCTGCTTTTTATTTTAAGTTCTTAGTGTAAAAATCAAGATTTTTATGTCTTTATTACTCTTTTTTATGTTATGATTCATAGGTAGTCCATTTTCTATGTTCTATGATATCTGATAGTAGTAGGAGGTTTAAACCTCTTTGTTGTTATAATTTGTATGTGCATTAGATAGGTCTTTAGGTTTTTGACATTTTTTTGGTGTAAATATGACACTCATCAGTGTCTAACCCTGGCCTTATCAGTGCATATCACATCATCTGGATTTTTAAGAGTTAGACTTTGCTTCGGATTTAAGATTATTGTCATTTGTAGTTTAGATATAAACTTACTACTATTTAAGGTTAATTTAAGGTTTGGATAGTTTTTACTGCTTATAAGTTGAAATCAACTTAGGACCTAAAACAAGTTTGTTGTAGAACTGTACTGTAGCTTTAGGTATATTTTATTAGAACAACAAATTTTAGTGGTTAGTGGGTCGAGTCTTGCAATGACATCCAAGCGGAGAATGTCTTCTTCGAACCCTCGCCTAGTTATGTTAGACTCCTTATCCGCTTCGCATGAAACGCCCTTGGCAGGTCTTGAACCCAAGACCTCCAGGAAACCTCCCCCAAGAAAACCACTTAGTGGAACCGTAGTGGCCAACTGAGCTAAGCCAGTTGGTTGTAGCTTTAGGTATATTGGTTACATTTAATTTTTAGTTGTGCTTAATCTTAGTTTGTGTGGTTTATTTTGTGAGATTTTTGTGTTTTAAATTGTTCTGACACCAAAAATAAACTCATTGACTTATTTTTAGCTTATCTGTCCAAAAAGAAAGCATCAAGCAAAAAAGGGTTGGTGTGAGACTTGAACCCGCCACCCCTTCACAACAAACATCACTTACCAATTTGCTCGAAGGTCTTAACTACTTTCCTTTCCTTTTCTTTTTATTTTATACCATATGTTTAAAAGCGGCCAAATAAGCTCATTTGAGCTTATTTCCAATTCTAGGCTTATTTCATCGAGCTTACAACTTTATTTGTAGTAATTATTACTTTTCTAGCATACTATTATAGTTTCCAGCTTTGTAGATTTTGTTTTTAACATTTTATTAGAAAACACATTTCTTTTCCTTTTTGTTAAGTGCTAATTGAAGTGTTCAGCTTATTGTAGTTTGCCTTTTATAAAAATCCTTATTCTACATTCCTAATAACACCAAAGCAAACCCTCTTGCCAAATTTGGGATTCCAAAACTCACAAAATAGTCAAAACGACTATCTTGTAGTTTTGTGAAAACTAATAAGCAATTGGTTTGAGCTTATTAGGCTGTCTTTTTGAAAGTTTCTTTTTGCAATGTCTTTATAATCCCAAAAGAACGAGGTATGCCAAAAAGTAGGTAATAAGCTTAATTTTTTGGCTTAGTGGGCTTATTAGGCCGAATAAGGTAGCTTATAGCTTATATATGGCTTATTGGTTAGGTTTCAACTTTTGGTCCTTTAGAAAAAGTTGCGTAAAATTATGCTTTTAATCAGAATAATATTTTTGTTATTAATTTTTCCAAAATTTGGCTTATTGGGCTTTTTGGCCCATTAAGCCCAACTGATTTTGCTTTTGGCCTATTTGGAGGCCCAAAACCCATTTTCAGAAGTTTTTATTTTTATTTTAGTTTTAATTAGATAAAATTTAATTAGTTTTGAAGTTTTTAAAAAATTTCCTTTTTAGATTATTTTAATATTATTTTTCCTGGATTTGCGTACCCGCGTAATTCGACTTAGTTTTTAACCGTCTTAGTGTAAGTTCGTCTTTTAATTTTAAACCTTTGATTTCCAAATCCATGACTAGTCCAAAGACCGTTTATCTACACCTTACCTCACCTCTTACGACGAACTTGTCGGTTTTTAATTTCACGTGTTGTTTTCCTAAATCGTACGCGACTTTAATTTACTTGACCAAAAATATTAAAATCAATACACGTGGCTGCTATCTAGCCATACATCAATATCGAGGCAATCCTATATATGCCCCAATTATCACTGTTTATAGGTTACACAGTTCCAAGTGCAAACCTCCATTGTAACACCTTCAACCGCCGCACGTACCTTCTTTTCCACGGATATCCATTTTCAAAAGTTAGCATACCTCGCCCTCAACATATATTATTAAAAAATAGTTAGGGATATTTCTACTATATAAACCGCACTAAATGAATTAGATAATCGGTGGTTTATGGAGTTCTCCTGCGAGTTTTACATTTCTAACGATTTACATCCTCAACTCCCAGGGGAATTAGAAGCCATGACCGATTGCCCTCCCGGAAAAATTAGATTATACAGCCGTCTGTTTGATACGGTGAATTATCGAATTCTGTTGTCTAGGTTTTTAGTAACCTTATTAGAATACTATAGTGTCCATATCTCACAACTTCACTACATAGACACATGCAAAATAGGACATATCGAGGTTAGCTGGCGTTGCCTAAACATCACCCCACCGTCAACCTATTTCTACCCTCCATGATCAATGGATGGATATCGTTTAGAAAACGGTCGGTGAACGCCCCCTAATGTTTTTCAAAAGTCATGGACTCTCTGTAGAATTGAAACAATAGGTATTTCTTCATAGATGTCGTAGTCTTCCCTCGGTTGTTTGAACTAAGGTATCCAATAGTGAAAGATTATCCTCATGTCGCAGACATGTATAGCGGAGTTGACGGCAACAACTTAAATAGATACCGCACCATGTTTAATAACTACCGGAGTCCTTCTTGTGTCTCATCGGCATCAGCCGCAACTACTTTGGGTGTCCAGATTTGTACCCGCACTTTCTTGAGTGCCCGCAACGAGGATAGGTATTTATTTTACTTGTAAAGTTAAAGATATGTATAATCACATAGTCGTATATCTAATATTCTTTGTTTTTCCTTTGTAGAAATGACCAACATATGAGGAATTAAACTGGTGTATGGAGCTGGTACTATCTAATGATTTTGTTCCAGAACCTCTTAGACAAAAGTTTCCGATTATGAATTATGAAGTCTATCATGAGAGAGAGAGAGAGAGATGAGCTGGTGGAAGCTGGCAGAACTACACAGGCTTTTCAATATAGCAAGATGTTTCAAATGTTGGACAAGGAAGATTTGAATACTCAGTGTAGAGTTTTGAAAGCTCATTTTGCAGATAGTCCTCCTACTATGTCATCAAGTGGGAAATATTTTTAAATTTGGGTCATTATGCAAAGGATGTATGAAACTGATCCTGAGGATGCATCATTTAGTTGTCAACATGGTGCAAAGATGCTTGAGTGGAGGTTGTTCACTTCATTAGGTGTATATGAGCTAATTATGAAAGGACTTATTATGTATTTGCGTGTGGATAGATACTATCCTCTTACTCAGGAGACATTGAAAAAGATGTTGGGCACTACTCTAAAGGTTGATGATCAGAATCATGTGCCTTATCAGTTTCTCAAGTTCATTCACAGTCAGATTTTTGGGAATAAATGACCTTGGAGTCCCCCCTTCTAAGCATTTTCCCACTGCTAATGATACTGAAGGCAACAGAATCTGTTTCCACTGTATAAGGATAATGGACCTGGTATGAAGATAACTTTGGAAGAGATTATGACGCGTTTCCGTTACATTTATAGTATATCTTCCATGTTTAGTTTGTAGTTATCTTGTACAAGGATCCTTGTGTTTATAAAAGGATACCTTAGGTTTTTGGCTTAATATATCGCTGCTATTACATTTTGATTTAAGGTTGTAAACCCAAACACTCTTAAGAGTGCTTGTATATTTCTAATATATTAAAGCTTTCAGTCATTTCAGTCATATAGTTCTTGTGCTAAGCATTATATTCCGCATCTTTCTTAGTTGTGCTTTACATACAAGGTTTCTCTAGTATTAGCTTGGATTCATCCTTGCGAGTACACCCTTACAAGCTAAGGTTAAGATCTGAGTTTGGGATCAACAATACTTTTTGAAAATTCCGGCCAAGATAGTTTACATAAACGAGCTCAATATAAGTAAACAAGTTAAAGCTTGGTGGGCTCAACAAACCAATTTATGTTTGAGGATTTGTTTGTTTAAGAGTCAATACATACGGAGGTTACTAAATGTTCCCAAAAAGTGCGTCTAAGTTACTAATGTTTCAGTTTATTCATCTAAGTTACTGAACTTTACTAAACTATACAACACTATAATTCAGTGTTAATTCGAGTAACCTAAACGCATGTTTTTTGATAAGTTAAGTAACATAAATGTCGTATTCTTACAAGTTAAGTAACATGAATATCACGTTTTTACATGTTAACTGATATTTAGTAACCAAAAATTTAAGTTTCATAATTTTATTAACCTAGGTGAACAAAATGAATGTTTAGTAACTTAGGCGTACTTTTTGGGAAAGTTTAATAACCTCTGTATAACCTTTTGTTTAACTCGTCATAAAAATGAATTATTAAAATTTTCAGAGGCTTGAATCAAACTTAAGATCAAGCTTGGTTTTTAATTAATTAAGTTAACCTCGAGTTGTTCTTGTCTCTTTTCACACTACAAATGAACGGGGTATCATAAGTTTGGACATTTGGTTGATTATATCATGCATCTATTATATCTAAAGATTCAGTCTCAATATTAAATGTGGAGTAATTAAGTTTTCTTGATTTGATTCATATAGTCTTCAACTCACCTTTATTCATTGCCAGGACTGTAACCCACAACCCGTCTGTACATATCAAGGGTTTATGGAAAATAAATGTCAATTATTCCGGCATGTCAAAGGTTCCTACGGGTGTTAGTTTGTCTGTTGAGTATCCCGATGTTACAAACCTCATATCCTAAGAACCCATTATTTAGCTATAAAAACCTAAACTTCCACCACATCACCATTCACCTCACACCTTCCTCTCACCCATTCGCCACAAAATACCACCAACCAAAGAAAAATCACAAATTCATAAGAAGTGAGACAAAATAAATCAAGCGAAAAAAATAGAGAAGAACAAATATACACCTAACCACAACCTAAGAACCATCCACAAACTAGCCCAAGAACTGATCTTATTCAAATAATCAAAACTTCTATTTCACCACAACCACATCATACATAATCTAAAAACAAAACAACAAAGAAAATGATCTCAGCTTTCTCTTTTTTGTGATTTGCAATTAAATCTAAGATAGTATACAGATCCGACACACGAAATAAAGACCTCATAGTTGAAGTATCAAATGTATAGCCTTTAATTTATTTTCAAATATAAAGATTGACTTATAACAAATCTGTTATAGTATCTTTTCGATTCGTTTTGTACATTGTAGAAACTAGAAGGGGGGGGGGGGGGGGGGGGTTGAATAGTTTCTCTTCGATTGGTGACCAAATTAAAATTACTTTCAATTTGGTTTGTATCAAAACTATCTTTTGTTAGAAGCTAAGTTGCATAATGATTAGGTTCAATTCAAATGCACTAGCAAAGATAATAGGTAAGTGTAATGATAATGAAATAAGTAAAGAGTAAGGAAGGAGACAACCTAGTGGGAAGACACCAAGATTTATAGTGGTTCGACAACGAGGCTCTATCCTCGTTTCTACTCCACTCCTCGAGTACACCTACTCGAGATTTCCACTATATCCACAAGCTCCCTTCTCGGCGGAGAAAACCTTACATCGTTGCTTACATTATTTTCCGACACTAAGCTAAATGTCGAGACCTAATCTTTAGCTAGGACCAATCTACACAACGTTGCCTACTTTACAATTTAACGACACAAGGCTAGATGTCGAGTTCTAATCTTAAGGTAGAACTAATCTTCACGACGTTGCCTACTTCACCATTTTACGACACAAGGCTAAATGTCGAGTTCTAATCCAAAGCTAGAACCAATCTTCACGACTCTTCACTTTGAAGCTAAGTGAGAACTTCACACAACACAACTTACTAGTCACTTTGAAGTTTAGTGAGAACTCACAAGACACGACCACATCACTTTATAGTTTAGTGAGAACTCCTAATCAAATCTATTACAACTCCACTAGACTTATCCAAGTACACACATGTAGCTTGGATTTACACAACACAAATCCAAGCAAACACATATGCAATGGATGTACACAACAAATCCAATTATCCACAAATAACTTGGATGAACACAACTAGTTCAAGTATTCATAAATATATTGGATTGACCTAAAACAAAAACGATATCATGATGAATATGACTAGCTCATAGATTCATCTTTATCACAACACTAGTGAGTGAGTTATCTTCTCATTGGACAAGGTAAAGGAGGGGATCAAGAGGATAATCATATGTAAACATCCTTAACAATTTAAGTGATCATTTACTAATGATTATGCTATAGAAAATAGAAAGGGGGCTGAGAAAAACGTCCAAGAGGCTTACTGGAAAATGAGATTTGACCCACTATTTAAAGGAGACAAAGTATAACGGATCTATAACGGCTAGCTGTGCGCGGTACCTTATCTCGCCCGGCGGTTCCATATCGCTAAGGAACCGCGTAGGTACTTAAGGTACCGCCACTAGAGTACGCTCCGTTTTTTGTCTTTTAGTGGGGTAGGAATATCTGAGGTATTTGAACCCTTCAAAGGATATTCTAACAACATTTGGAATATGCTATTTTCAAATTTTCATTTTCCATTTTAATAAAACATTTTCTAAAAAAGAAAGTTTATTAAAAAGTCTTTTGTCGTATTAACAAAAGTGAGTTTTAAGAATAATCATTTTGATGATCACTAAGTATGATTAAGAAAGGTTAGTGATATGATTATTACCTTGATGATAGTTTTAGTTAAATAATTCATTTTGTGTTTGACACTAAATGTGTTGTATGGTTTGTTGTGATCAAAACTAAGAAAGATTAGTTAACACTAATAATGTTTTTAGGCATCACTTGCATTAACAATCTCCCCCTTTTTGATTACGACAAACGATAAACTCATTTACGTAGAAACACAAAATATCGAGTTATTAACTAGTTTATCACTATCATTTCTCCCCCTTTGTCGTAGCAAAAAGGTTAGCACAAGTCTTCGAAGAACATCGAACTTTGCTAGTAGCTCCCCCTTGGTGGTTGCTCCCCCTTGCTTGGGGCACCAAGTTTGTGAGCTAAGGTGACATGCTACACAAAGGTTAGTAGAAAGGAAAGAAACACCAATGTATATATGATCACTACCTACTAAGTAACTTGAGAGGGAGAGAGAGAAGAAATCTCAAATTAGAAGCAAGTATTTTGCTAAGTATGTCCAAAGAGGTAATTGACAAAATCAAACTTCAATACAATGAAGATGATAAGCTTGTAAATGGGTTAAAGTTTAGAATTGATGGAATCACCCATAAGCAATTGTAAAAATTAACCATGATCAACTCAAAATAGAACTAAAGGAAATAACACACAAACAACACAAAGGTTACATAAATGAAAAGACACAACAAAGTAGATTGTCATACACACAATATGAGTATCTAAAAGCAATAAGTATGGAAAGTAAACCACTAAGCATAAGCTAGTCTAGTAGTGATAATTTTCCAAGATTGCTAAAAAAAATAAAAGACTAAAAAGACGACGATGCATCATTCGAAGTTTTGACCACCGGAACGAAAACTTGAATAGGAGGTCGAGTGAGGAGGAATTCAAGAAAATTTAACTTCTCATACACATGAGCAAGTTCAATTTGTTGAAATCGACAACAAGCACACGAGGATCCATGATGCAACACAAAATCGTTTGATGAGGGTATGGCATCAAACTTAGGGTTTGGTGGTGGAGGGGTAATGGGTTTGGGAATGTTTTCACAATGCCTTGTGAGGTTTGGGAAGGTTGAAAGGTCATTGAGTTGAGGGGTATTGAAGGATTGTGGTGGTGGGGGAACATTTTCTTTTGCTTCGGTGATGGGGTTAATGGTATAAGTCTCATTCCAATACTTGATTGGAGAGAAGGTAGGGTTTTTGGGTGGTTTGGAGGAAGATGGTTCATTCTTCTTAACCCAAATAGGTCGAACCGAGATTTTCGGTTTCTTTGAAAGCTTGGATGAGGAAGCTTTGGGTGAGTGGGGTTGTGACAAAGAAATGTCAAGGTTAGGAATGTAGGAGTTAGGCATTGTGAGAGTGTGAGAATGAAATCTCAAGGTTGTGTGAGAATGAATTCTCAAGGTTGGGAAGGTGTGAGAATGAAATCTCAAGGTTGTGTGAGAATGAATTCTCAAGGTTGGGGTATAAGTAAAATGTAATCAAGGTAAGAATTTGAATACAAATAGTGTAGTGTCAAGGAATGTTTAGTTAATTTGAGTAAACAAGGAATCTTGACAGGGTATAGGGTTTTAAAAGTTTTGACCAAAAATTCGTCAAAAGCCACTTACTGTCCGCGGTACCTTATAGGGACCGGCGGTTCCTTACCACTTAAGGAACCGCGGGACTTTAAGGAACTGCGTCCAGTGGACTTGAAACCAAGTTTTTCCAGGGTTTTGGGAAAAACTAAGACTTTTTCAAAAAAGTTGCAAATCATGGAATTTTACCTCTATTAGCACCAAATTATGCTAGGGTTGCATAAAGCAACACATTCACAAAGAATGTCTTGACAAAGGGTGACAAAATAACTTAGATATCATTTTGAACCAATTTTAGTCAAGTTTTTAGAGGTTGTGATAGATTTAGGTTCAATTTTAATTTCAAATTAAAGTTGATTAATGTGCACATAAGGATAGAAACACATAAAACTAAATCCATAGATCAACAACATGAAACACTCATGAAGGAACCAAGTACAATGATAAATAAAACTAACTAATACATAGCTAGCTTAATATTAAATCTAGATGAGTAGTCTTCTTTGGCTTGGTTTTGTTGAAAACACTTATTTAGAAAACTCATCATTCATCTCCTAAGAGGAGGCATGGAGAACAAGGCAAGCAAGAACTCTTGCAACCTCCTATGTAGTCCAAACATATCCATCCTAAGGTTATGGATGATGTAGTGGTTGTAAAGACAACATGGACAACTAGGACCATGTGTTTGTTGAAACCCATAGTATGGATCACCCAAAAGGAGGGAAAGTGGAACACCCAAAATTGGAATGTTTGAGTTGGGTGGAGGTGTGATGAGACTGCTTTTATACATAGTCTCATCTTCCAAATAGGGCTTAAAATGCATTAAATATCATCAAAATATCCATATATATGCTTGTGTTTGTTGCTTGTGTATTTTAGGTACGGATATTGAGAAAATGACAAAAGATCACAAGAATCATGCAAAAACGAACACGGGAAACGAAGCCGCACAATGAACCAAGCCCTAATGAAGACTTTCCCAAAATCAACCCTTGAAGATTTGAAGAATTATGAAGAAGGGTCCTCCAAATTGGAATAATTGACACTTTATACCCTTGTATCCTCATAATTACAAGTTTGGTCCTTAAAGTTTGTCAAAATTACAAAAAGGGCCCTCCACTTTGAAGGATTGGAAAATTTAGCCCCTCAACAAAGCTAAATTGTCAACAAATATCATCCACAAAGTCAAATACATCATGAAGTCCTTCAAAGTACAAGAAAATACAAGTTTGGTCCTTTGAAAATCCCAAAATTACAAAAAGGGCCCTCAACTTTGAAGGTTTGGCAAAAATGGTCCCTCAATCATTATGACTTGGCAATTTCAGTCCTCCAAAATACCAATCAAACAAGTCAAGACCATTACCATTGAAGAAATGACCAAATCAGCCCTTCAAGAATCATCAAATGGCAAGAAATACCCCTGAAAATACTTTGGAAGAGTATTTGGGGCAAAAGTGTGAAAACTAAAACTTCATTATAAAGGGAAATCTGATTTTGTGCATTTAAAATGGAAATGAAAGGAGTATAGAAGATGAGGGGAGTAAACTGCCAAGACAAGGAAGATACATAGGCCAGTGTCATGGTGACACGTGCCCCCACTCACCCAAAACAACCAATCACCACTCAGCCTTGTGCCACATCACAATCCACTCATAACCGGATTAACCACTTAATTTATTAAGTTAAAAATGGGTGCCTAACACATTTTTAAACACTAATCCGGATCAAACACACCAACTATTCACTCAAGAACAAAATTGGGGGTTTGTTAAATACTTTGAATTAAACCCTAATCATCTCCAGTTTATTGATTAATGGTCTCTTAAACACAACCCAACTTTTAAATCACTTGCCACATCACCATATTTGTCCCCTTATGACTCCCCTGCTATAAAGTTGAGAAGAAGACAACAATTCTACACATGATCAACGGCCACAATCCATGCTTCATCCCTAAGCTACTTTGGCACCTTAGGATCACAAAGAAACAAAAAGGAGTCACATGTTTCAACTCCAAGAACAAATTCAAAAGCATAATACCCGAATCTGCAAGGGCATTTTTGGAAGTTCATACACTAGGGTTTTATGTTTTTTCCTGCATTTCTAGTTCACATGTAGCCTATATAAAGGCATTTAGGCTTTCATTTTTAGTTTGCTTTTGATTTTTTCCTTGTTCAACTTCTGTAAATCCCATTTTAGTTTAATGAAATTGTGTTTGAAGCATTGAAGAAAAGTCATTGGCCAATCTTTATTACTGCTTATTATTGTTATATGATTGTTAGTTTAGACGTTAAAAACCTGTTTTCACTTGGAGGTTGCAAAAGTTTGCAATTTTCCTCATTCTTGATATTTTGCTAAGTCATTGATCAAATCTTGGAATTTCTGGGCTAAGAGTGATCTATACATCCTAATATTGTTAATATCAAGGTGTTGTGAGCTCAAAGTTTGGGGATAATCAAGTGTGGGATCAATTGGTTGCATTAATCAAGCAAGTTTCATTTTCTGAAATTTTTCTGAATTTATTGTGCTTTAACCTTGTTCAATCTTAGCAGGCTTTGTTGTGGAAGCTTGTGCTTGTTCTTGCTAGCACATAAGCTCAAAATCCGTGGGTGTGGATGTACATCCATGAGGTACACACCCTTAATCCCAAAATCTGATAAAACTTTGGATTTTTGTGATATTTGAGTGTTGCCTTTGTTCTTGTGTATTTTGTGGCTTATACTTGCTTGAATCTGTTAATCTTACTTGTTTTTGTGTTAATTGATGCTTGGGTGGTCTTAAATTTCACTTTTTCTTGTTTAAAATTGGTTTTGAAAAGATAAAGGGGTGTTTGGGTCTACCTGTTTGTGTTGATTTTGTGTTATTGTGTTAAGGGAAGTTTGTGTTTGTGCTTGTTATCTGTTGTATGCTCATAATAGACCACAAACCTGCAAATATTTGGACTTGAAACCTTGAATTGTTCAATCTGCTATATCTTGTTGAGTTTTACTGATTTTTGCCTAAGATTTTGGGAAAACCTAGAGTTTATGCATGCTTAGGTGTAAAGGTTGTCTAAACCTCATTAATATAACATACTTGAAAGATTTGAGTGTTTGAATCTGAGCTTTGGGTCAAGTGTATCAGCAAGAACATCATTTGGTCAAAACTTGTTCATCAGTAACTTTAAGTTGTTTAGATCTTGTTCAAATCTTGTAAGTTTTGCATGAAACTTGTTTAGACTTGCTCATTTAAGTTTATTTTAGCCTGTGTATGCTTTTGGTGCAATTTGGTTAGCTTATTCTTGCTAAAACAGCTTATTGGTTCAATCTGCTATACTTGTTCTTATTTTGCCCAGATCTGGTACTTGTTTGAATTAACTGTATCATTTGGTTGTTTCTTGTTGTGATTTGTTGATTGTTATTGACTCCTTATGATCCAAAGATCATTTGGGTGCCTTTGTGTAATCTGAATCTGCAAAACAGCCACTAAAGACAAAAAGTCAAACAAGTCAAGCAGTGGAAAAAGTTTCCACTGCTCAACACCCAAAACTAGCCCCTGCTAGTGTTAATTTGTCATCAGCTTATCAATAAGCTATTCTAGCTTATCCAGACTTGCAACAACTTATTTTTTGTGATAGGTCTTCATTATTTGACCCATTTAAGTAGACTGGAGCTTATTGGACTTTGACTTTGACTTTTTACTAGAAACCAACTTATTTGACTTTTACATAAGTGCTTATTTGCTTTTTCCAGCTTATTGAGTCAACTTATTTGAAAATTCTTTGTTGATTTTGCTTAATTAAGTCATTTCAGAGCTTTTGGAACTTGAATCAGCACTTGGGGTGGCCTAGAACTCAAAAACGACTATTTTGTCGTTTTCTGTAGATTGCTTATTGCATTTTCAGGCTTATTCCTTGGGCTTATTTCGAATTTCTTTTTGCAGAAGTCTTATTTAGGTCAAAAGAAGCTTGTGTGTCAAATTTTAGCTTATGGCATTGGCTTATAGCTTAATGGGCCAAAAAGCCCATTAAGAATAAGTTGCTTGGTATAAGCTAGGTTATTTCACACTTTCAGCTTTTGGGCCTTTGTAAAAAGTTGTTTAAAATCAAATTTTAAGTCAACCTGTGCTTTTTGGGCTTATTTTGAACACTTTTTGTTATTGGGCCCAATATTGGCCCAATAAGCTACTGTTTTAGGTTTAGCCCATTTGCTTGGTCCAATAGGGGTATTTAGGTAACTTCACTTTCATTTCTGAGTTATTTAGGTTAAATTAAGCTAGTTTGCAAGTTTTTAGAATTTTTTATGATTTTTGGATTTTTAATATTATTTTAATATTATTTTATTATTAAAAATTAAAATCTGATTTTCTAAGTTTTTATATTTTTCCTAGGTTCTAAACACTTAATTAGGATTTTTGCAACTTTCCAAATATTTTTAGAGTCTTTTAATTATTTTCTAGAATTAATTTAAAGTTTTACTTGATTTTAGTAGTTTTTAATTGTTTAAAAATAGTTTTTAGTGGTTTTAAAATTTTGAAAAATACTTTTTAGCTTAATTAGAGTATTTTTCAGTTTACAAACTTTAAAAACTTGTTTAGGGCTTTTTAATAATTAATTTTGATTTTTAGGGCTTTAATTAGCATTAAAAAGTCATTATCTAATTAATTAAAAGGTTTTGGCAAGTTTGGATTTTTTATAAACTCTTAGAATTTTATTGTGGATTTTTGGTAATTTTTAGGAATTTTTAGGTTAAAATTTTAATTTTGGTACTTTTTACGGTTTTACGTGTACACCTTTTTCGACTTAGTTTAATCCGTCTTCGTAACCGTCATTCTCTTCTAATCTCATTTCTATTATTCTTTCTCAAAAGTAAAAATCACAAATCTAATCCAAATCATTACACACTTAACACACTAGCCTCCTTGAGAATGAACTCATTTTAGGGTCATTTACACACGGTTTTCCTAAATCGTCGTGCTTACCCTATATTTACCATCCTTTTCCTAAAGGGGTAATTTTACAATCATCATTTTGGCGCCGCTGCCGGGGAGGCGTGTTGTGTTTTGATTGGAATTGTTGTTTTTATATACTAACCATAATTAGTATTTGTATTAGTAGCACTCTACTAATACGTATTATCGGTTTTCGGTTTTTGTGTGAATATTATTACTATATTGTATACGTAGAACAATAAATTCACAAGTACTCCAAATACGTGAGAAATCACAACCTTGACTTGGGAGGTCATTACCCAATCATTGTATTCGAATCTCAAACCATAGAAAAAGGCAAAAATAGATAAATACTTTCGTGAAGCTCAATCTTGAAAAATACAAACTATAAGGTGGGTATAAGGCGGATATTATAAAATATATCCTAAGGAAAAAGGCTCTTAAGTGCTTCGCGCCGCCTCGTTTCCCCGCTTGCTTGTGAGTATTTGATTGTGAGAGCTAATCGAGGGTTTTGCCGCCCAAAGTATTACTAAGTATCATATATATTTTCTTGGTTCCCATTGATTAAACCCTCTTGAACGTTTTGGTGTTCCACCAACGTTCTAAAGTCATCGAAGGCGTTCACTTCACGTGATCGTTTTCATTCCTTGAGGCTTCTTTAATCAAGAGATTTGATTAAGGAGGAGATTTGTAGATTTTTATCTACTTAATACATTCACCAAATTCCAAAAAGGTTAATACAATCACAAACCACAAAAAAATTTGAAAAATACAAAACACCAAAAAGAATCTTCTTTGCTCGTCCCCTCGTTGTACGTGACGTTTATGCTAACTCGTAATCAAGCAAGACGTGCACGTAAACGAAAGAACAAAACTCCCACTCCAAATCATTCTAGTGAGGAGTCTCCTATTGACGAACCCATTGTAAGAGAAGCACCAACCATGGCGAATCGAACTATGATGGAGTTACTTCAAGCACCCACCGAGGGTTATGGAGAGGCTATTGTGATTCCCGCTATCCTTGCGGAGAATTTTGAGGTGAAAACTGGTTTGTTGTCGATGATCCAAAACAACAAATTCCGTGGTGATGAGAAGGACAATCCACACAACCATATCCGCCAATTCAATCGTCTTACCGCTACTTGCAAGTTTAAGGATGTCTCGAATGACTCGATTAAGATGATGCTTTTTCCGTATTCCTTAGCGGAGCCCGCTAAAATTTGGTTAGAGAAAGAGCCACCCAATTCTATATTGACGTGGAAGGATCTCGTGTCTAAGTTTGTGAACCAATTTTTTCCGCCCTCTAAGACTACGCACTTGAAAAACGAGATTTCAAAGTTTTCACAAGAATTTAACGAAAGTTTTTCAACGGCTTGGAATAGGTTTAAGGAAATGTTACATGAATGTCCTCATCACGGTTTTTCCGACTTGCATCAAATTGACACGTTTTACAATGGACTTAATGATCATGAAAGGGATTATTTGAATGCCGCCGTGGGTGGTAATTTTTTGTGTAAAACGGTTGAGGAAGCTTTGGTGATAATTGAGAATAGATCTAAGGTGTATAGTCCTCGTAGCACGTCTAGTGTTCGTAAGGCTTCGTCTTCGGCTTCAACTTATTTGTCTACTACCATCGATGCTTGCCAAATTGAGGCGAACTTGGAAAATAAGATTTTTGATAAGCAAAAAGGACTTTTGATTGAGTTTAAAGTAGTGAACAAAGTGCTCCCGCTACGGCTAAAGCGGTTGAGGTTTCTTGCATGTATTGTGGTGGAGGTCATGATTTCTCCGAGTGCATTACCAACGGTCGTAACACTTCGAGTGCCTTCGCGGCCACGGGAAATTACAACCAAAACGGTCAAGTTTCCCGCTCCAATCAATTGACTCCACCGGGTTTTGGTTCAAATCAAAATGCTAACAACAACTATCGCAACAATCAAGTTGGTTTCAAAAACAATTCCAACAAGGGAAACTATGGGAATCAAGGGGCTAATAATCAAGTTTCAAACAAGAATCAAAATGATTTTCAAAACAACAACAAAGGTTTGCAAACATTGAAAGATCTTCCAAGTGAGTTTGTTGAATACGCTAGTGGGAATGATGCTAGGTTTGACAATATTCAAAGAGAGATCATTAGCGTAAGATCCGAGTTTAAAAACGACTTGAAGAAAGAGTTGAAAAATGAGTTAGCTAATGAACTTAAAATCCACACCAACAAGATGGAAGGAAATGTCACTAGGTTGCAACAAAACCAACAAAAAATGGAACAAGGGCAACACGAGATTAAACAAGAAATGATTAAAGCCGAGAAAAGGCAATCCGTGTTTGAAGATAAAATCTCGTCTATGTTTGAGGCAATAATGTGTAAACCGTCTTCGAGTAGTCTTCCTAGCAACACCGTATCCAACCCTAAGGGTGAGACGAAAGTGATTACCACACGTAGTGGTAAGACACTTAAGGAACCGACTCCTCAACCAATTGCTCCTATGGAGGAAGCAATTGAGGAAGAACCCGAGGTGGTGGTCCAAAAGGAGCATGTCCCAATCCCACGAAGTACCGCTCATGCTGCACCTACGGTTGACCCATTACCATCATTGGAACCCGAGATTCCAAAGGCTATGCCTACTATGCCTCAACCCACGCCACCTTTGCCCTATCCATCGAGACTTAGAAAGGAGAAACGTCAAGAGCGCGACAATTATCAATTTGAGCTTTTTATGAAAATGTTTCGTGATTTGCACCTTAATGTGAGTTTCGCCGATGCTTTGGTCATGATTCCTCGATTTGTCGCTAACTTTAAGAGTATGTTGAACAACAAGGAGAAATTGCACAAATTGTCTAGTTGTTCGTCGGTTAATCTTAATCGCATACCTCAAAAAGTCGGTGATCCCGGTAAATTCTTGATTCCTTGTGCAATCCAAGATATGGAGGAATGCTTCGCCTTGGCCGATCTTGGTGCTAGCATTAACTTGATGCCACTTGCAATCTTCAAGTCGCTCAATCTTCCTAATCTTACTCCTTCACTAATGTCTATCGAGTTGGCCGACCATTCCACGATTCCCGCATGTGGTTTGGCGGAAGACGTTTTTGTGAAAGTGGGGAAGTTCTACTATCCCGTAGACTTTATCATTGTTGATATCCCCACGGATCCACAAGTTCCTCTCATTTTAGGTCGTTCATTTTTAGATACGTCTATGGCTTTGATCGATGTTCATGCTAGAAAGATCACCTTACGTTTCAACGACGAGGAACTTGTTATAAACGCAACTCAAAACTCTCAAATTTCTCATGTTTATTCCGTTGCGACCATAAACCTCGTTGATATGATCGACGTGGTTTGCGAGGAATTTTCACAAGAAGTTCTAGGTTTTGGTGATGAAGAAACTAGTGGCAATCCCACTATGTTAGATCAAATTCTTGATAATTCGACACCAACCTTCACTCCATTTGAAGGTGGTGGTTTTACGTTGGAAGAATTCGATGTTCCACGTACTTGTGACGAAGACCTCAACAACGATGAGGACTTTTCGATTATCAAGGATTTTCTTAACGATTTCCCATTTCCTCCACCCGAGGAGGTTATGAGTATCGAGCCCAAATCTTCACTTGAGGAACCACCTATCCTTGAGTTGAAAGATTTACCTCCTCATCTCGAATATGTCTATTTGGAGGAGGACGATAAGTTGCCGGTTATTATTGCGAAGGAACTTTCGAATGATGAAAAAACCGCACTTGTCGATGTTCTAAAGGATCACAAAGGGGCAATTGCGTGGAAGTTATCCGACATTAAGGGAATCGATCCCAAGTTTTGTACCCACAAAATCTTAATGGAGGAGGATTACAAGCCTGCAATCCAAAGTCAAAGGAGGGTGAAACCCAAAATTCACGACGTCATCAAAAAGGAGGTCCTTAAACTCCTTGACGCGGGAATGATTTACCCTATTTCCGATAGCCCTTGGGTGAGTCCTATTCATTGTGTCCCTAAAAAGGGAGGGATGACCGTTGTGCCAAATGATGCCAACGAGTTGATTCCCACTAGACTCGTGACCGGATGGAGAGTGTGCATTGACTATCGTAAGTTGAATGAAGCCACTCGAAAAGACCATTTTCCCTTGCCCTTCATGGACCAAATGTTAGAGCGTCTTGCGGGAAACGATTTCTATTGCTTTTTATATGGTTTTTCCGGTTACTTCCAAATTCCCATCGATCCTCGTGATCAAGAAAAAACTACGTTTACGTGTCCATATGGAACGTTTGCCTATCGTAGAATGCCATTCGGACTTTGTAATGCACCGGGAACCTTCCAAAGGTACATGATGGCTATTTTTCATGACATGATCGTGAAGACGATGGAAGTCTTCATGGATGACTTTTCCGTGTTTGGTAATTCGTTCACTTCGTGTTTGTCGAATCTTGAGAGAATGTTGAAACGTTGTGAGGAAACCAACCTTGTGCTCTATTGGGAAAAGTGTCATTTTATGGTTAAAAGTGGAATCGTCTTAGGGCACAAGGTCTCGAAAGCGGGGATTGAGGTAGATCAAGCTAAGGTAGACGTCATCGCCAAATTACCTCATCCCAAAACCGTTAAGGGAGTTAGGAGTTTCCTAGGCCACGCGGGCTTTTATCGTCGATTCATCAAGGATTTTTCAAAGATTTCTCGACCCATTACACATCTTCTTGAAAAAGAGGCACGTTTTGTCTTTGACGAAGATTGTGTACGAGCCTTTGAAATCCTTAAGAGGAAACTTACCGAAGCTCCCATTCTTGTTGCTCCCAATTGGAACCTCCCCTTTGAGCTCATGTGTGATGCTAGTGATTACGCTATTGGGGCCGTTTTGGGGCAACGTCATGATAAGCACTTCTTGCCTATTCACTACGCTAGCAAGACGATGACCGAGGCTCAACTAAAATACACTACAACGGAGAAGGAGTTCCTTGCCGTGGTGTATGCATTTGAGAAGTTCCGATCTTATCTCGTCTTAGCTAAATGCATAGTGTATACGGATCATTCGGCTATCAAGTATCTCATGGCAAAGCAAGATGCTAAGCCTAGATTACTTCGTTGGATTCTCCTCCTTCAAGAATTTGATCACACCATCGTTGACAAAAAAGGAGCCGAGAATCTAGCGGCCGATCATCTTTTTCGTTTGGAAGATCCTCACCAAAGTGTTTACGAGCCCAAGGAAATCACCGAAACATTTCCGCTCGGGACACTTGGTGTAGTGAATTCTAAGCTTGATTCTTCCACCCCATGGTTTGCGGATTTTGCAAATTACCATGCGGGTAACTTCATCGTTAAGGGTATGACGACTCAAGAAAAACGGAAATTCTTTCGTGACGTCAAGTTCTACTTTTGGAACGACCCTTACTTGTTTCGAACTTGTGCGGATCAAATCATCCGACGTTGTGTATTTGGCACCGAAGCTTCTAACATCCTTAGAGCTTGCCATGAGGGACCCACGGGTGGTCACCACGGTGCTAATATCACGGCTAAAAAGGTGTTTGATGCCGGCTTCTTTTGGCCTACTATTTACCGAGATGCACAAGATCTTGTGAAGTCTTGTGATTCATGCCAACGACAAGGAAAAGCCTCACAAAAAGATGAAATGCCACAAAACATCATTCAAGTGTGTGAGATCTTTGTCGTTTGGGGTATAGACTTTATGGGGCCGTTCCCATCATCTCGTGGTAATAAGTACATTCTCGTTGCGGTTGACTACCTATCTAAGTGGGTGGAATCTAAGGCTTTGCCCACCAATGATGCTCGTGTGGTAGTCAAGTTCTTGAAAAGCTTGTTTTCTCGGTTTGGAACCCCTCGTGCGATCATAAGCGATCGTGGAACCCATTTTTGTAACGACCAATTCGAAAGGGTCCTAAGGAAATATGGGGTTACACATCGGCTTTCTACGGCTTATCACCCACAAACGAGTGGGCAAGTCGAGGTTTCAAACCGAGCTTTGAAGAGGATCTTGGAGAGATCCGTTGGGGAAAACTGACAATTGTGGTCGGATAAGTTGGACGATGCTTTATGGGCCTTTAGGACCGCTTATAAGACGCCCATTGGGTGCACTCCCTATAAGCTTGTGTATGGAAAGAATTGTTATTTGCCTATCGAGTTAGAACACAAGGCTTATTGGGCCCTAAAGCATTGTAATGATGATATGGAGACCGCGGGAAAACACCGGAAAATGCAATTGAATGAATTGGATGAATTGAGGGATATTGCTTATGAAAATTCATTGATTTATAAGGAAAAAACTAAAAAGTTGCATGATTCTAAAATTAAAAACCGGGTTTTTAACATTGGGGATCAAGTTTTGCTTTTTAACTCTCGCTTGAAAATCTTTTCCGGTAAGTTGAAATCCCGTTGGTCCGGTCCATTCACCGTGACTCAAGTGTTTCCGTATGGGACCATCGAGCTAGCTCAAGATGATGGTCCTAACTTCAAGGTGAATGGACATAGGTTGAAGCACTACTTTGGCGGGGAAGTTCCATCCTTGAACTACCTCGACCAAGTCACCTTCCCCAATGATAATTAGTATTGAGGGGATCGAGTCGAGCTCATGACTCGGTAATAAAAAACGAGGTGCCTCGTGGGGGAGTCCCATGCTTATCCTATGTATATATTATCGCTTTCTAATGTAGTTAACGTGTGGGGATTTGTGCCCTTCCAACCTTTGTTTCGTGGTTGTTTGTGAATTGTGGACTTTAGATGATCATGATCTTCACGATTGGAGCCTCTCGTGTTCGTTTATGGGAGCACTCGATCGTTTGCTTTGAAGACTTTCTCAATATCCATGATATATCCTTTTGATGTTCTAACCTTAGGTTTTTAGCACACTTCATAAACGGCTATTAATTTATTGGTTACACCCTTTCCATGCTAGATTAGGCATTCGACTACGTCTCTAGTATGGGGGTGTTTGCACCCCTAGACTCGAAAGATTGAGGACAATGTTTAACTTTAGTATTGGGGGGGTGAATAGATACTTTCCTTGCCAAACCTTCACGCTCTCCAAAGTTTATCTTTTTGTTTATCGTTTTTGTTGCAAAATAAGGCTAAAAATGGCCAAATTTTAAAAATTTTCTCATGTTTTATAAGTGTTTGAAGACACGAATGTAGATTTTTCGATGGCGAGAATACGAGTAATTTTTGACTCGACCGTGCGTGTTGAGCACTTAGCTTTGATTCCTTAACTACACATTAGGCTAAGTCTCTTAAATGAGGACGAGAAATGATAGGGTTAATTATAAGTTACTATGTTAAACGTAGAGTACTCGTATTCTTTCAAAACTCATGTGTTCTCGTTATTTGCTTATTCTCCCTTCGCATGTAAATATTTTTTGCTTAATAAATATTGACTTAGCAGTTTAGTTAGGATTGTTGGGTTTCTAGTCTTTTCTAGTAGCTTCCGTGTAATTAAATTGGGAAGACATTAAGATATCGTCAGCGTCACGGTTTTGAAGTATTGGCACCCGAATAATCAAAAGCTTCACCCAATAATAAGATTTCAAGTGCTCACCTAAATCTAGCAAACAATTTGAAGCCCCACAAGGCCGAAAAATCTATGCAAAATTGAAAGTGAATCAAGCCTTAATCTTCGAAGCTTTAAAGATCCAAAATTCGCCTTAGCGTGAGGATATACGTCTTTGGCTAATAAAACTACCGATGAGGTGGATAATAAAAGGCAAGGCAAGACCGAAGTCATAATAAAAGCTTCATGGCGAAGTTGAATAAAAGATGGAGGTAAACCAAAGATAATAAGGCCCTTCCGTTAGGGGGCGTATAAAAGTCTTGGTAATAAGTCTCATGTTCAAAACCGTTATAAAACTGTGTTTATCGATCCTTCTTGTTGACTTAATTTTTTAACATAGTTGTCTATTGGGAGGGGTTATTGATTTGATGGTCTTGGTTACACCGTTAGGACTCTATTTTTAGACCTAAATCTCTATTATCGCATAAGTCAATGATGTATCCTCGTGAAACATTCAAGACCAAATAAAATATAAGAGATACAACTTAGGAATAATGGGAGGATAAGTACGTGATTAGGGCATATGAGTAGTGTTAGCATTACTAACTTATAATGACAATGATCTCGTTGCACGCTTGGCATGGAATTGGGGTGAAAATCGAGGACGATGAAATTATTTCTAACGAAGCATTCACGTGTTCTTATTCTATGAACCTAAACGTCCCATTTTGCGATGAAAATCATACATTATGTCTAAAACGCAAGTAGTTGTAGCAATAGTAGTAGTGTAGCTAGTTTATCATTTAATAAAGTGAATAAAAATGAATTTTGGAGATGCTACGATACTTTATTCTAGCATTGCGTGAGGGCACGACAATGGTTTAGTATGGGGGAGTGATGAGACTGCTTTTATACATAGTCTCATCTTCCAAATAGGGCTTAAAATGCATTAACTATCATCAAAATACCCATATATATGCTTTTTTTTTGTTGCTTGTGTATTTTAGGTACGGATATTGAGAAAATGACAAAAGATCACAAGAATCATGCAAAAACGAACATGGGAAACGAAGCCGCACAATGAACCAAGCCCTAATGAAGACTTTCCTAAAATCAACCCTTGAAGATTTGAAGAATAATGAAGAAGGGTCCTCCAATATGGAAGAATTGACACTTTATACCCTTGTATCCTCATAATTACAAGTTTGGTCCCTAAAGTTTGTCAAAATTACAAAAAGGGCCCTCCACTTTGAAGGATTGGCAAATTTAGCCCCTCAACAAAGCTAAATTGTCAACAAATATCATCCACAAAGTCAAATACATCATGAAGTCCTTCAAAGTACAAGAAAATACAAGTTTGGTCCTTTGAAAATTACAAAATTACAAAAAGGACCCTCAACTTTGAAGGTTTGGCAAAAATGGTCCCTCAATCATTATGACTTGGCAATTTCAGTCCTTCAAAATACCAATCAAACAAGTCAAGACCATTACCATTGAATAAATGACCAAATCAGCCCTTCAAGAATCATCAAATGGCAAGAAATACCCCTGAAAATACTTTGGAAAAGTATTTGGGGCAAAAGTGTGAAAACTAAAACTTCATTATAAAGGGAAATCTGATTTTGTGCATTTAAAATGGAAATGAAAGGAGTATAGAAGATGAGGGGAGTAAACTGCCAAAACAAGGAAGATACATAGGCCAATGTCATGGTGACACGTGCTCCACTCACCCAAAACAACCAACCACCACTCAGCCTTGTGCCACATCACAATGCACTCATAACCGGATTAACCACTTAATTTATTAAGTTAAAAATGGGCGCCTAACATATTTTTAAACACTAATCCGGATCAAACACACCAACTATTCACTCAAGAACAAAATTGGGGTTTTGTTAAATACTTTCAATTAAACCCTAATCATCTCTAGTTTATTGATTAATGGTCTCTTAAACACAACCCAACTTTTAAATCACTTGCCACATCACCACATTTGTCCCCTTATGACTCCCCTGCTATAAAGTTGAGAAGAAGACAAGAATTCTACACATGATCAACGGCCACAATCCATGCTTCATCCCTAAGCTACTTTGGCACCTTAGGATCACAAAGAAACAAAAAGGAGTCACATGTTTCAACTCCAAGAACAAATTCAAAAGCATAATACCCGAATCTGCAAGGGCATTTTTGGAAGTTCATACACTAGGGTTTTATGTTTTTTCCTGCATTTCTAGTTCACATGTAGCCTATATAAAGGCATTTAGGCTTTCATTTTTAGTTTGCTTTTGATTTTTTCCTTGTTCAACTTCTGTAAATCCCATTTCAGTTTAATGAAATTGTGTTTGAAGCATTGAAGAAAAGTCATTGGCCAATCTTTATTACTGCTTATTATTGTTATATGATTGTTAGTTTAGAAGTTAAAAACCTGTTTTCACTTGGAGGTTGCAAAAGTTTGCAATTTTCTTCATTCTTGATATTTTGCTAAGTCATTGATCAAATCTTGGAATTTCTGGGCTAAGAGTGATCTATACATCCTGATATTGTTAATATCAAGGTGTTGTGAGCTCAAAGTTTAGGGATAATCAAGTGTGGGATCAATTGGTTGCATTAATCAAGCAAGTTTCATTTTCTGAAATTTTTCTGAGTTTATTGTGCTTTAACCTTGTTTAATCTTAGAAGGCTTTGTTGTGGAAGCTTGTGCTTGTTCTTGCTAGCACATAAGCTCAAAATCCGTGGGTGTGGATGTACATCCATGAGGTACACACCCTTAATCCCAAAATCTGATAAAACTTTGGATTTTTGTGATATTTGAGTGTTGCCTTTGTTCTTGTGTATTTTGTGGCTTATACTTGCTTGAATCTGTTAATCTTACTTGTTTTTGTGTTAATTGATGCTTGGGTGGTCTTAAATTTCACTTTTTCTTGTTTAAAATTGGTTTTGAAAAGATAAAGGGGTGTTTGGGTCTACCTGTTTGTGTTGATTTTGTGTTATTGTGTTAAGGGAAGTTTGTGTTTGTGCTTGTTATTTGTTGTATGCTCATAATAGACCACAAACCTGCAAATATTTGGACTTGAAACCTTGAATAGTTCAATCTGCTATATCTTGTTGAGTTTTACTGATTTTTGCCTAAGATTTTGGGAAAACCTAGAGTTTATGCATGCTTAGGTGTAAAAGTTGTCTAAACCTCATTAATATAACATACTTGAAAGATTTGAGTGTTTGAATCTGAGCTTTGGGTCAAGTGTATCAGCAAGAACATCATTTGGTCAAAACTTGTTCATCAATAACTTTAAGCTGTTTAGATCTTGTTCAAATCTTGTAAGTGTTGCATGAAACTTGTTTAGACTTGTTCATTTAAGTTTATTTTAGCCTGTGTATGCTTTTGGTGCAATTTGGTTAGCTTATTCTTGCTAAAACAGCTTATTGGTTCAATCTGCTATACTTGTTCTTATTTTGCCCAGATCTGGTACTTGTTTGAATTAACTGTATCATTTGGTTGTTTCTTGTTGTGATTTGTTGACTGTTATTGACTCCATATGATCCAAAGATCATTTGGGGTGCCTTTGTGTAATCTGAATCTCCAAAACAGCCACTAAAGACAAAAAGTCAAACAAGTCAAGCAGTGGAAAAAGTTTCCACTGCTCAACACCCAAAACTAGCCCCTGCTAGTGTTAATTTGTCATCATCTTATCAATAAGCTATTCTAGCTTATCCAGACTTGCAACAACTTATTTTTTGTGATAGGTCTTCATTATTTGACCCATTTAAGTAGACTGGAGCTTATTGGACTTTGACTTTGACTTTTTACTAGAAAACCAACTTATTTGACTTTTACATAAGTGCTTATTTGCTTTTTCCAGCTTATTGAGTCAACTTATTTGAAAATTCTTTGTTGATTTTGCTTAATTAAGTCATTTCAAAGCTTTTGGAACTTGAATAAGCACTTGGGGTGGCCTAGAACTCAAAAACGACTATTTTGTCGTTTTCTGTAGATTGCTTATTGCATTTTCAGGCTTATTCCTTGGGCTTATTTCAAATTTCTTTTTGTAGAAGTCTTACTTAGGTCAAAAGAAGCTTGTGTGTCAAATTTTAGCTTATGGCATTGGCTTATAGCTTAATGGGCCAAAAAGCCCATTAAGAATAAGCTGCTTGGTATAAGCTAGCTTATTTCACACTTTCAGCTTTTGGGCCTTTGGAAAAAAGTTGTTTAAAATCAAATTTTGAGTCAACCTGTGCTTTTTGGGCTTATTTTGAACACTTTTTGTTATTGGGCCCAATTTTGGCCCAATAAGCTACTGTTTTGGGTTTAGCCCATTTTCTTGGCCCAATAGGGGTATTTATGTAATTTCACTTTCATTTCTGAGTTATTTAGGTTAGATTAAGCTAGTTTGCAAGTTTTTAGAATTTTTTATGATTTTTGGATTTTTAATATTATTTTAATATTATTTTATTATTAAAAATTAAAAGTCTGATTTTCTAAGTTTTTATATTTTTCCTAGGTTCTAAACACTTAATTAGGATTTTTGCAACTTTCCAAATATTTTTAGAGTCTTTTAATTATTTTCTAGAATTAATTTAAAGTTTTAATTGATTTTAGTAGTTTTTAATTGTTTAAAAATAGTTTTTAGTGGTTTTAAAATTTTGAAAAATACTTTTTAGCTTAATTAGAGTATTTTTGAGGTTTACAAACTTTAAAATCTTGTTTATGGATTTTTAATAATTAATTTTGATTTTTAGGGCTTTAATTAGCATTAAAAAGTCATTATCTAATTAATTAAACGGTTTTGGCAAGTTTGGATTTTTTGTAAACTCTTAGAATTTTATTGTCGATTTTTGGTAATTTTTAGGAATTTTTAGGTTAAAATTTTAATTTTGGTACTTTTTACGGTTTTACGTGTACACCTTTTTCGACTTAGTTTAATCCGTCTTCGTAACCGTCATTCTCTTCTAATCTCATTTCTATTTTTCTTTCTCAAAAGTAAAAATCACAAATCTAATCCAAATCATTACACACTTAACACACTAGCCTCCTTGAGAACGAACTCATTTTAGGGTCATTTACACACGGTTTTCCTAAATCGTCGTGCTTACCCTATATTTACCATCCTTTTCCTAAAGGGGTAATTTTACAATCATCAAGGTGGAGGAGGCATGTTCTCCAAGGGTGATGTGGGTGAGAGTGGAGGCATGTTCCCTAGAGGGGAAATGGGTGAGTGTGGAGGTATGTTCTCCAAGGTTGGTGAAATGGGTGAGTTTTAAGGGGTAAATGGTGAAGTCACCAAGGTGTCATCAAAGTCATTCACAAAAGGAATGCTTTGGATTGGTTGGGGTTGTGTGGTCACATCCAAGGGTGCACTTGGAGTGAAGGGTGAAGAAAGCTCATTCATTCTTGAGTTGAATGAAGATGAGGTAGAACCAATGGAGTGGTTAGTACCATGGGTGGATGATGTCTTGCATGGTGCAAGGGGTGGTGAAGGTGATGAAGAAATAAGGATAGGAACCATCTCATTCTTAGGTATGTGGAGGGGTGAGGAGTTAGGCTTGGCTACCTTAATCCTAATCTTAAGTGTTTTCCTTGGAGTGTTTGAGGTTTTTGTAGAAACCATGGTTGACAAGGATGGTTTAAGGTTTAGGGAAGGATGTTTTGATGGGTGAAGAACATGACTAACAAGGTGGGTTTAAATAGGTGTGGGGATGATCCAAACTAGTAATGGGTTAAAATCAATTTAGGTGAATAATGTATTTAGGTAACCTAGTTTAGGAAATGTGTAGTTTATTACAGAAAATCATGCAGTGTTTTCACAGAATTAAGAGAACAGTATAAAGCAAAAGATGCTATCGTGCACAGTGGCCGGCGGTTCCTTATCTAGGACCGGCGGTTCCTTATCGATAAGGAGTCGCGGGTTGATATGGAACCGCGACCAGAGGTCTTTCAAAAATTTCAATTCCAGTTTTTGATAAACCCATATTTTTCCCAAAAGATTCACAAGCCAAAGTTAACTACAGATCATAATCTTATAAGCTAACTATCACAAAGATGCACAAAGCTATGTAAATCACAAACATCATGGCATAAGCAATATTTAGGATCAAAATAAATAACAATCCAAACATGTAGCTTGAGTTAATACACATCCAAGATAATAAAATAAATTGTTCAACATTACATGTTTACCAACATGTATTCTTTGAAAAACTTCAAAGCTTTCACCTTCTCTTTTTGCCCAATCCTTTGATCATATTCCCCAAGAACTTGAAACCTTTTCTTGATTCAACCCGGTGTTCGTGCAATTCCCCTCGAGTTCTAAGGTTTTCACGGTAAAGATGCTCCATATTGAGATCTTCCGGTACTTCACTAGAATGATGAGGCGGAGGAGCTAAGTCTTCAAATTCATCCTCGAATGGGTTTGAGGATGGGTGGAATTACTCGAATAGTTGAAGTGAGAACTAGTACCTATGCCATCACCATCACTTGTTGGCATGTCTATGTCCTCATCATCCATCTCTTGATGATCAGATTTTCGTGAACCTCGATCACTTCTTGTCTTTCTTGCATATGCCTCTTGAATATGCAACATAACCCGATGAACCGGGTAGAAGCGAGAAAGATCGAGGTGGGGAAAATCATGAGCAACCCTTTTGAAAAGGCGAGTAAGAAGCATAGCATAGGGAAGGTTTGTTTTGGGCTTCGAAAGGGCATAATTGATTCGTCGAGCGATATAGAATGCCAAATTGTACTTGGTGGATGTAAAGATGCAACTCAACATATGCACCATACAAGTCGGGATATGATCCCGGTTTCCACCAAGACAAAAGACATTCTCCCTAAGGATATTGGCCCATTGGACCATAAAATCCTTAAGGTCGCTAGAGAGCACTTCATATCGATTCACATTTCGTACATTTGAATGAAGGCTTCTCACAACGTTTCCATCACGCTCTTTCAAAATGATGTCAAGGAACTCTAGATCAATTTCGGTGAGGTCATTTGGAGGTTTATCGTAGGATTCCGAGAGAGCATCAAGTCTCCATTTATCCGTAAAACGACAAGTGCCTTCATATGACACACCGAGAATTTCACCAAAGTTTTCGAGGGAGTATTGAATCAATTGATCATTCAACACGAAACGAATGAAAATTTCTCCATTGTATTCAAGCATGGAGTATGTGCTAAAGAATTCAAGAAGGAATAAGGGGTAAATATCTTCTTCTATGTTGAGCAAGCAATCAAACCCCGAAAGCTCAAACATAGATTGGATATAGTCATAACCCATTATTTCCTTGTCAACGACTCTACCCTCATGGAAACAACGAGTAGAAAGGGATGGAAAAGCGTTTTGAAGTTGGGGGGAAGCATATGTTTGGGAAAGGTTTGGCATGTATTGTCTAGTGTATTGATGATCCTTTTGAAATTGAGAAGGCATGATTAGTACCTAAATAAACATAAGACAATATTTTTCCAATCACTCATATGAAAAATAAAATCAAAGATAAAAAATATGAGAATGTGTTATATCAATTTCTTGTCTAACAAAGGATTGAATCCATATCATTCTCATGTTCACAATGTAGCTATTCCACTATTTACCAAGAACATATGAACTATGTTGGATTAACAATGGACTTAGAACATTGGTTTTTCAAACAAGGCTTTTAGGTAAGCATTAACAATGTCATTACCTATCTGTTCATGGGTTCATCTCAAATCCATCTTTTAATCAAAATAATTAATCAAAATTCGGATTTGTTCTACAAGTGGGTTTTAGTGAAATCTTAATGAATATGAACCTAAGGAATCATAGTAAAATAACCATGTCAACCCACATTCCTATTAAGGTTTTTATTCAATTTTAATTTTAAAAATCCCCAATTATGAAAGGATGAACCCTAGAATAAAATAGATGAAATTGAAAGAAAATACCTACAATTAATTGATGTTAGATGAAGGATGAGTGAAACCCACAACTTAGAATCATCTAATTTGAGTGATTGGATGTTTTTGAAGCTTCAACAATGGTGGAAAACAAGAAAAACGTCGACTGTGTGTTTTTGGGAGAGAGAGATAGTGGTTTGAAAAGAATAAAATAATCAAACTGGTGCTCTGACAAAAGTTACTGCCCGCGGTTCCTTATCGATAAGGTACCGCGGGTTTGAGCCGCCTAGATAAGGAACCGCCTACAGAGGCAGGTTTTTATCTATGAAAAACGCCAAATTTTAAAAACCAAGTTTTTCTAAAATACTTAAAAATATATCATGAGCCTTTTAGAATATCATTGGATCATCATAACACTAAGAAATATGTTTTAATGAAGGATTACGAGTTGAATCAAGATCGAAAAGAACCGAAACGGACAAACGACTACTCGTAGCAAAACGGCAAAGTGGAGAGAAGTCAAGGGAAGTGAATCAAGACTAGGACCAATGCTCAAGGGATTAATGACAATCTTCAAATAGTGGTAACGAAGAGCTTGTGTCATATATAGTGGTTTAAGACGTGCCTTTCCGGCGAAACGTTAAACGCCTTTGGTAATGAATAAACCCAAAGCAATTATTCAAGTATAGACTAGGATCACTTTCAATAATAGTCTTAGTCTAAACCAAAATATGAGCAAGGTATTAATTCACTTT
Organism: Glebionis coronaria; assembly: GCA_025667525.1. NCBI lineage: Eukaryota > Viridiplantae > Streptophyta > Magnoliopsida > Asterales > Asteraceae > Glebionis > Glebionis coronaria. The sequence goes on from CM046874.1 coordinate 248,094,945, forward strand.
CTCTCCCATAAAGGGCCTACTAATCGTATGGGTGAAAACCATGGAAATCATGCTTGATACTTTAAGCTACTACTAACTCACTCTACATCACCATAGTGAGTCAAGTATCCAAGCAATGAAGGTTTGAGAGGATAAAAGGAGAGAATCACAAACCACAAACAAATGTCAAGGCAAGGATGCCAAGAACAAGCACATAGTCAAGTAATGATCAAAAGAATGATCAAAGGGCGTGTGGAAGAACGAAAGCGTACCTTGGCCACAAAGAGCAATCCATCAAGGATTCAATGCTATGCCCAATCAATGACTATGATGAGTACTAAGTCTTCAAGGACTAGTATCATTCCCAATCATCTTGGTATCATCATTCAAAGATGTTGAAGATCAATGAAGATGAGTCTTCTACAAGTGCAAGTAACTCAATCCACAACCAATTAAGTGGTTGATCTTCTTGAGTACCTACACAAGGCAAGATGCAAACTAGTAGATACATTTCAAAAGTATGTCTAAAATGCATAAAGGCTACTAATCTAAGTGGGATGCAATATTATCAATTAAAAGACCTATTTTTCAAGAATAAAATAGTTTTGACCAAAGAGAAACTTTAGTACAACTTGACCTTCTAATTTGAGGAGACAATGGATCGATCCAAGTTTTAAAGTACAATATACTTCAAAGATCTTGAGTGAACATCCCTCTGATACTAATTGTAGAAACTAGAAGGGGGGGGGGGGGGGTTGAATAGTTTCTCTTCGATTGGTGACCAAATTAAAATTACTTTCAATTTGGTTTGTATCAAAACTATCTTTTGTTAGAAGCTAAGTTGCATAATGATTAGGTTCAATTAAAATGCACTAGCAAAGATAATAGGTAAGTGTAATGATAATGAAATAAGTAAAGAGTAAGGAAGGAGACAACCTAGTGGGAAGACACCAAGATTTATAGTGGTTCGACAACGAGGCTCTATCCTCGTTTCTACTCCACTCCTCGAGTACACCTACTCGAGATTTCCACTATATCCACAAGCTCCCTTCTCGGCGGAGAAAACCTTCCATCGTCGCTTACATTATTTTCCGACACTAAGCTAAATGTCGAGACTTAATCTTTAGCTAGGACCAATCTACACAACGTTACCTACTTCACAATTTAACGACACAAGGCTAGATGTCGAGTTCTAATCTTAAGGTAGAACCAATCTTCACGACGTTGCCTACTTCACCATTTTACGACACAAGGCTAGATGTCGAGTTCTAATCCAATGCTAGAAATAATCTTCACGACTCTTCACTTTGAAGCTAAGTGAGAACTTCACACAACACAACTTACTAGTCACTTTGAAGTTTAGTGAGAACTCACAAGACACAACCACATCACTTTATAGTTTAGTGAGAACTCCTAATCAAATCTATTACAACTCAACTAGACTTATTCAAGTACACACATGTAGCTTGGATTTACACAACACAAATCCAAGCAAACACATATGCAATGGATGTACACAACAAATCCAATTATCCACAAATAACTTGGATGAACACAACTAGTCCAAATATTCATAAATACATTGGATTGACCTAAAACAAAAAAGGTATCATGATGAATATGACTAGCTCATAGATTCATCTTTATCACAACACTAGTGAGTGAGTGATCTTCTCATTAGACAAGGTAAAGGAGGGGATCAAGAGGATAATCATATGTAAACATCCTTAACAATTTAAGTGATCATTTACTAATGATTATGCTATAGAAAATAGAAAGGGGGCTGAGAAAAACGTCCAAGAGGCTTACTGGAAAATGAGATTTGACCCACTATTTAAAGGAGACAAAGTATAACAGATCTATAACGGCTAGCTGTGCGCGGTACCTTATCTCGCCCGGTGGTTCCATATCGCTAAGGAACCGCGTAGGTACTTAAGGTGCCGCCACTAGAGTACGCTCCGTTTTTTGTCTTTTAGTGGGGTAGGAATATCTAAGGTATTTGAACCCTTCAAAGGATATTCTAACAGCATTTGGAATATGCTATTTTCAAATTTTCATTTTCCATTTTAATAAAACATTTTCTAAAAAAGAAAGTTTATTAAAAAGTCTTTTGTCATATTAACAAAAGTGAGTTTTAAGAATAATCATTTCGATGATCACTAAGATGATTAAGAAAGGTTATTGATATGATTATTACCTTGATGATAGTGTTAGTTAAATAATTCATTTTGTGTTTTACACTAAATGTGTTGTATGGTTTGTTGTGATCAAAACTAAGAAAGATTAGTTAACACTAATAATGTTTTTAGGCATCACTTGCATTAACATACATAAACAACATTATCCGAGAGATATTTTATAAAGATCTTGAAGCCTTCGCTGGAAAAGAGTTCAAATGGTTTGTTTGGACTCGTATGATCGTAAATAGAGGTTAATTGATTGAAAAAGAATGAGCTTGAATGTTAATGTGAGTTTGATATTTTAGCCAAGAATCATTTTTTTCGGAGATGGTTGATTATCATTGGTTAATTTTATTTTGAAGCTAAAAATAAGATTCAATGAGAAGTATAAGAAAGAGGCAGATGTAGAAGTGATTAAGGTTGTTGTTAGAGAGAGGCGAATGTGTGTGTTTGGATCAGACTTTGAAACTTTCATCTTGGGCTAACCAATTGACTGATAACAGAAAACATGTTTTTTTTTCTTCATTACTTGAGAGTGTAAATTTACATTAAATGTGAATTTAAATTTTTGGTTATTAATTAATACGTATATGAATACTTTCCAATTACATTATTGTGAATTTAATTGGCATTGAAATATAGTAATGCTATTGCCATATAGGAAAACTCATCAATTGCAATAACAATCAATTTGATTCACGAACATTGAAAATAAATCCTATATGATTTGCTATATTTATGTGACATTTTGATGCAAGCAAGTTGGAGTTTTAAATTAAAATAATAATAAATATTATGTATGAATATAATATAAATAACTATGAAGCTATATGAAGTAATAACAAATAACGATGGGCTAAATATTTGTATATATGGCTGTTTAGAATGATATTACACTTAATAAATTATTAGTAAATTTAATTTAGAGAGACCATTAAAAATGAAGTAGGCTTAGCAGACAAATTGTAAATACCACATATCCACTTTTTTACAACTTATAAATATATCACAAATGAAAATTTATAAAAATAAACTAATATGAGTAACGAATAGATTGTTGCGTGCCATTTGAATATTTGAAATGGTCAACTAGAATGAGTCAAATACGTTGCATGTAGCAATGATTGGCTTACTTATATTTACTGTAAAACCCGCATGCTTTTACCATGAATAGTACCCTTAAGATCGTACGTACTAGGTTAAAACTTTCCTATTATAGCATGATTATGATTACGTGTTAGGATTTTACGTATTACATACGTGTTAGAACACGATAAGTATTTACTACGCATGAGCACGCATAATTATTTGACAATAAATAATCACGAACATGCGATCATGAAATAATGAACATAAATTAATCACGACCTAATATTAATTACGTATATATATTTATTACGAACACAAATAAATATATTAAGTCACGGTTAATATTTAACGAGAACACGTAAAACACGAACACGAGAGCACACCAATATTTTAGACACAGAAAACATTCGGGTTACCCCTTGTGGGCCCCATTACCACGAAATTTAGGAGGGAGGATGGGCTTAGCCCATCAATTTTTACTAAAAGGGGTTAAATATTTTCTTACACTACTCATTTTTTAGTTTTACAGAAGATTTTAGAAAAAACCCTAAAACCCTCCTCTCTCTTCTCTTTTGGCCGCCACCCTAAGAACACCACAAGGAGGTGGTTTGTGATCTTGGATCTTGGAATTTTAGTTGGTGATCGTGTTTGTTCTTCATCCTTTTGATCCATGGATTCGGTAAATCCTTTTTAAACTTTTTCTTTTGATTTGATCTTTTAATAAATCAAGAACATGTTATGTTTTTTACAAAAACCTAATAAATAAACATGGATCTAACATGATTTGGGGTTTATTAAAATCAAAAGTATGTTTTTAAGGGGTGTTTGTTTTGGCCGCAGGCTGCACCGAACCCGAAGGGGGTTTCGGTTTGGCCAAACCGACCACCACCAAGACCATATGGTCTTGGTTGGTTGGTGTGGGTCTCACGGCAGCCTCAAGACACGGGGTACCCCGATTTGGTTCGGGGTACGGTGTCGATTTCATGTCCGGTTCATGCTTTTTAGTCTAGATCCGGTTCATGGTGTATGTTTAGTTTTTTTTTATGTTTTATGATCTTATGTTAAAAATTAAATTAATAAATGACATGATTAATTTAATAACATGACTTAGGTTATTTTAATTATTAATAATCATGAAATTATTTAACCTAAGTATTTTATATTATAAACTTATAATTAATTAATTATTTAAAAACCATGACTATAATTAATTAATTAACATGACTTAGGTTATATTATTAATATATAATAATACATGTTTTAACCTAAGTATTTAACTTTATTTAATTAAAAACATGTTATACTTTAATTAAATATTTTAACCTATAGTTTAATTTAATTACATGGAATAAGTATTAAACTATACATTATATCATATGACTTAGAAAATAATCATGAAAACACTTAGGCTTATATACTTAGCTTATTTAACCAGCTTATTTCTAATTATGGAAACTTTCTATTTTTAGAAACTTCATTAAATAAGGCAGCTAATCTATTTATGGAAACCTTCTATTTTTAGAAACTTATTTATTTCAGGCAGCTAATCTATTTATGGAAACTTATTTAATTAAGGCAGCTGATCTATTTAAGGAAACTTTCTATTTTTAGAAACTTATCTATTTTAAGCAGTAATTCTATTTTTGGAAACTTTCTATTTTTGGAAACTTTCTATTTTTGGAAACTTTCTATTTTTGAAAACTTTCTATTTTTAGAAACTTTCTATTTTTGGAAACTTTCTATTTTTGGTAACTTTCTATTTTTGGAAACTTTCTATTTTTGGAAACTTTCTATTTTAGGAAACCTGCTATTTTTGGAAAGTTACTTATTATTACACAGTAAGTATAATAACACATGAAATACCAGAAATACTTAATCAGATTAAACAGAATATAAGATAAAACACAGTTTAAGGCTTTAAAACAGTAAAACATGGTAAGAACACATAAAATAAGCTAAGACATGACGTAAAACCAGCTACGTAATTATTAAGCAGATACTTATTCATGTATGTATTTATGTAGCACTAGTGATTCGGAAGTAGGATTCCTCTCAGTTCATCTTCTTCGTTCACTAGACATAAGGTACGGATTCCCGTCCTTTCAGTATGGACATTCTTTCCTTATTAGGATTCCCCGTTTGCAGCCAACTGTTTCCTCGTAGTATAAGTTACGTGTTTGATTGCTTATGTTTAATCAAGATTACCTATAGCCATATACATGCATGACCAGTTTCACCTAGTTATGGAGGTACCATAACCATAACATTAGAGGCACTGATGTTATGACTTCACCACGGCGGAGTGATTGCTCGTGGCGTCCCTTCAGTTTTGGCCATTTATTTTTATTTATCATGTGGGGCATATGGGTGCATCCTAGTTACATGTTTTCAGTCAGGATTTCATGGTGAATGTGGTGTGTGCCTTGCATCCTTCACAAGGAGCTGATCCCTCCTACCCAAAAACTAGTATATTAAATTAGAGTCAACCCTTCTAATTTGCATGATGAGGTCACCCCTCCAAGTATTCATGCACGGTAGATTTTCATGACCTATATTGGCTAATGGTAAAATATGTTAAACATTTTTCATAAGATAAACATAAGGCTTTTCAAACTATAAAACCAATTTTATGAACATGTTCCAGGTTTTCCAGGGCTTATATATTTCCGCTGCAATTAAGTCTTTATTATGCTTAGTCATTCATACTATGTCTATATCCGTGCACTGAGCGTTTTGCTCAGCCGTTACTTTCCTTTCCATGTCCCAAAACAGCAGGTACCCTAGGGAAGACTCGAGCATTTGGAGGACGTGCATCAGATGGAAGCTGCTAGAGACTTTTTTTCCTTTTTGCCTTCATATACTTATGCTTGTTTAGTCTTTCTTTCATTTCTTTTGGCTTTATTATGTTTTGGGCTTATGTTTGGGAACCGATGTTTGATTCCGGTTTTCCCTATGGTCGTGTATGTTTTAGTACATTTACCTTGCATGCTTTGATGACACGCCATAATTACGCGTGACATTCCATTTATCAAAATGGGGTGTTACAATTATGGTATCAGAGCCAAGGCTTCGACCTGTAGGCTCTAAAACTCGACTTGTGACTAGTGGGTAGTCACCAGGAGCTTCCTAAGCCAACGTTTGTTATTCCACGTATTGATGTTTTCAGCGCATTGTTGTTTTAACCATGACGTTTTCAGCACCTTGAGGTTTTAACCTTGATGTTTTCATCGATATTGTTTTACTAATATGGATGGACAACCGTCATTCATATTTAGTTATGTGTCATTGTTTCATGCATAATGTTCCTCGTGAACTGTGGCTATGTGGACTGAACCCTAGTAGTTCATAATTGGTCACATAAATTTTTTTTCTGATAAGTTTTGACATATGAGTTTAATTTATTTATGTTTCATGTATCATTGTTGCAGGGATTATGACTAAGTAATGGTTGGTACAAGACTGGCCCTATTTAGTCGCATGTGCTTTTATCGAAACTTTTAACTTTGGGACCGACCCATAGGCGTCCCCTCGCCATGTCTTTTGTTTTGGAACCGACCCATAGGCGTACCCTCGCACATATAAAGGTTTTATAAACTACATTACTGATAGGTGTGAAAACACCCATCCTTTTACCACTTATTTCTGGCTAAAACAAGACCAAAACACGTATTTAATATCATTTGTTTGGAATTATGCGTGGTTTTTGTGTTTATTGTGTTTTCAGAGTCAACCGGGTAAATATTGAAGAAAACATGGGATTGCACGGGTTTTATCGAAGAAAAAGACTCAAGACGAAGTCTATTGTCCAAGGGATGCAAAAGATTTGAAGTCATTGTGCTTATTTGAAGATTTATCGAAGAAAAGGGCCAAAGATGGAAGATTCATATATGTCGAAGAACTCGAGTCTATTAAACAAAAGATTATAAGACGAGTTGGAATTATTCACCGACACTTCTCAAAATCCAAAGTCGGAAACGTTTATTTAAGAAACGTAAAGACTAAAGAAGAAAGGAGAAAAGAAGCCCAAAAACAAAGCCGATTCACTAGCCCACAAGAAAACGCCTATAAATAGTACTTTACTTCACAATTTTAGAGGCTAGTTAGTTGATAGTGTTTAGTTTCACTTTTCATTTTTCCTCTCTAGTTTTAGAGAGAGAAAGTTCTCAACTTTCTCTCACTAAGTTTTCATCTTTGTTTCTTTTAATCTTTCAAAGATTAAACCTTTTGTATTGTTGATTTAATTAATCAAGTTTAAGTTTAAGCTTTTAATCTTTCATCTCTTTCTACCTTTCTTTGATTTTGATTCACTTTTGGTGCGAATAACTTATGATTTGTGTTGTTCATTAATGTTTTCGTGCTTAAAAAGTTAATCTTTTTATGCTTATTTAAGTTTTCATACGAATAAGCTTTAAGATCTTTGTGCTTATTGGCTTGTTTTTATGTTTAGCTTATTTACTTTTTAAAAGTTTTCTTAAAAAGTTTATCTTTTTATGGTTTGATTCAAAAGTTTGCTTAATCTAAGTTTAGATAAGTTGTTAATTGTGCTTGTTTGATCCGTTTCATATTAGATTCGTGCTAGTTTTGGTGATTAGCTTATTCCTATAGCTTATTGCCTTGGCTTATTTTCGAATCACACTTAAATCGGAAAAGGTGTAAACCCTTTTCCGATTGGTACTTTTCGATCAACACCCCCCTTTATTCCGATCGTCTGATCGGAAAAGGGTTTTGGGTTATTTCGATTGTAGGCTTTCATGACATTCCGATTTGCACCCTTTTGTTTACATTCCTATTTAGCTCAATTTTAGTGTATTCCGATTGGGTCTATTTTCAGATATTCCGATTTGGTGTTTTGTTGAGCATTCCGATTTGGACTTCTTTTTGAACATTCCGATGGGTTTATTTTCTAAACATTCCGATTAGGGTTGTTTTGTGACATTCCGACAGCATGAATTCGTTTATATTCCAATTGGGTCATTTATCACATTCCGATCAGTCTCCCTTTTACATATTCTGATGGTTTTAGTTCTTGTTTTTTATAAAGTTTCCAAGTGTTAGTTTTATTAAGTGTTCTAGCATTTTTCTAATCTTGTCTTTAAGTTTTCAAACATTTATTTTTAATTTGTTATTTTTATTTTAATCTTTAACACTATTTTCACTCAACGACATTTACATTTATTTGCTATTAGTTTAGAAATTAGATAACTAAACAAACCGACCCCTTTTCAGTAACCAAGAACAAACTATTCCACTTTGAACCGTGATCAATTCAAGGAGATACCGAGAACTAATCTTGAACCCAATGAAAACCAATGTATCAAATGGCGCCGCTGCCGGCTCTTCTCGTTAAGATTAATAGTTTTTTGTGAGAACTTGGATTTTGGGATCCGTTCACCGTGAACGTTACTTTTTCACAAAAAATTACAAAAATCCTAAAAAAATATAAAATTTTCAAAAAAAAAAGAAATTAAAAAACCATAAAAACCAAAAATATTTCTTGTTTGCCTTGTTAGTTCTTTTGCAGGTGCATGCGTACACGATCGACGTCTTATCAAGAGCCCGAGCCTCTCGAAGACTTAGACATGGCCGGTGTGCACAACAACAACAATAACCCACCTCAAAACAATAATAACAACAACAATAACAATCCACCTCTCAACAACAATAATAACAACAACAATGAACCTCTACCAGACAATCGCCCTATGATTGAACTGTTACAAGCACATGTGGAGGGCAACAATGATCCAATTGTCATACCCGCGATTGCAGCCAACAACTTCGAGCTCAAATCCGGCTTTATCCAGATGGTCTCTGCTCAACCATTCTTGGGGCGTACCATTGATGATCCACATGACCACATCAAGAGATTTCTGCAACTCACGAATACGGTCAAATTCAATGGTGTTCCACAAGAGGTAATCCATTTACAACTTTTTCCTTTCTCCCTAGAGGGACAAGCCCGACATTGGCTTGCAAAGGAACCGCCACAAAGTATTCTGACGTGGACGGATTTGGAGACCAAGTTTATAAACTACTTTTTCCCACCCTCTCGTACTACCGGTTTGCGGAATGAAATTATCAATTTTGAACAAAAGTACGATAAGTCTTTTAGTGAATCTTGGGACCGTTTCAAAGATCTTTTAAGAAAGTGCCCACAACATGGTTTTACCAAAGTGCACCAAATTAATACTTTTTATAATGGTTTAAGCATGAATGACCAAGATTCACTAAATAGTGCCTCGGGGGGTAATATTTTGGTTAAGACTTCGAATGCCGCTTGGGATATCATTGAGAATAAGTCTCGTGTGCAAACCAAGAGTGTGCGGACCAATGCCGCTAGTGCTAGTACTAGTGACAACGACAAGCGACTTGACAAAATCACTGCACTTCTGAATCGCTTGCTACCCAAACCGCTAGCAACACCAACAGCATCAACGCTAAAAACGCTCAAGTCAATGCTGTAAGCCAACCATGTGAAATATGCGGGGGTCCTCACTCTTACACCACTTGTACCACCACCCAAGATTACCCTTCTGAGAATGTTAATGCAGCATACGGTACCTATCCTCCGGCCGCTTATCAAGCTCGTCCTCAAGGAGACCGCAACTTGCTTAGCTACCGCTCTAACAAATTTCTTTCCCCACCCGGTTTTCCTCCTAACAACCCAAACCAACAACAAAACCTCAATCGCCCTCCTCAACAACAACAACAACCTCGTGCACCATACATACCACCTCACAAACAACCATATCCACCTCAAAGAAACAACCAAGTTTACCAACAACCTGCTTATCAACCACCCGCTTACCATGCTCCCCCTCCCAACCAACCCACCGCATTACACCAAGATGTTGAAACCTACATGAGGACCAATGATGTGATTGTCAAAAATCTCCAGCGGGAAGTGCGCAACTTGAAAGCAGACATGGTGAAACAAGGGAACGATCTGAGAGCTGATATGAGAAACACTTTGGCAAGTCAAACGAATGACTTAAGGAACATGATGGCTAGTTTCTTCCAAGGTAATCAATCCTCTTCTTCGGGTACTCTTCCGAGTAACACCGTTGCGAATCCAAGAGGGGAGATGAAAGCAATCACCACTCGCAGTGGCAAAGGTACTAAGGAACCCGAGCTTCCTATACCTCCACCGGTGATTGTGACTAAGGAAAACGAGTCACCTGCTCCTATTCCTCATCCTTCTACTTCCCCAATTTCTCCACCTCTTACTTCTACCCATCCTCCACCCAAGGATGTGAGTGATCTTATTCTCCCTAATACTTCCTCTTCTTCCGATATACCTTATCCATCAAGGTTGAGGAAAGAGAAGCTCAAAAGCAAGAATGATATTCAAGTTTTGAACTTTCTGAAAATGTTTAAACAATTGAATTTCAACATCTCCTTCGCTGAGGCTCTCGCTCACATGCCTAAGTACGCGAAAATGTTCAAAGATCTTCTTAGCGACAAGGAGAAGCTTCTTGATATTGCTAACACCCAACTTAATGAGAATTGCTCTGCAGTGCTCTTAAGGAAATTGCCAACTAAACTTGGTGATCCGGGTCGTTTCTTAATCCCTTGCAACTTCCCGGGAGTAGAGAATTGCATGGCCCTAGCCGATCTAGGTGCCAGTATTAACTTAATGCCCTTAAGCGTTTGGAAGCAATTATCTCTCCCTGAGCTAGTCCCCACTAAAATGACTTTGGAATTAGCTAACCGTACGGTTGCTTATCCAGTGGGGATAGCCGAAGACGTCTTTGTAGGAGTCGACAAATTCACTTTTCCTGCCGATTTCGTCATCGTCGACTACGATATGGACCCTCGTGTGCCATTAATTGTTGGTCTTCCATTCTTGAGGACCGGTCGCACTCTCATCGATGTTGAAGCAGGTGAACTTATCATGAGAGTGGGTGATGATAAGATCGTCTTCAACATGGGAAAGCTTTCTAAACAGCCTTATTCATACGAGAGTGTTAATTGTATTGACGTTCTTGATGAGTCTTGTGAAGAACACTTCAAAGATGCTTGTAAAAGTATTCCTACCTATCTTCCCAATGTTGAGACCGTTTCCTCTATTGATTCATCACTATCTCTATTTGGAGAAAGTGATTTCCTTTGGAAAGATTTGGAAGCCACCATGGGAGATGTGAACTTAGAACATGACGATTCTCCCACCGATTGGGATGAAGATCTTCGCCTCATTGAGAACATTCTTAAAGAAGACAATATTTCCACACCATCTCCCAAGGTTATTGCTATCGATGCTCCGACTTTGAATACGCCTCCCATCGAAAATCCTCCGGATTTAGAACTTAAGGAGTTGCCGCCCCATCTCGAGTATGTGTTCCTTGAAGATAAGAATAAGTCACCCGTCATCATCGCGAAGGACTTGAAAGAAGAAGAAAAATCTCGCCTCATCGCCGTGCTTAAAGATCATAAAAAGGCAATTGCTTGGAAAATTTCCGATATCCGCGGAATTGATCCGAACTTTTGTACCCACAAGATTCTCATGGAAGACGACTTTAACCCGCAATCCAGAGCCAAAGAAGGGTTAATCCTCGCATTCACGACGTCAACAAACAAGAGGTTATCAAACTTCTTGATGCCGACTTGATTTACCCTATCTCGGATTCGCCTTGGGTAAGTCCCGTCCATTGTGTGCCCAAGAAGGGCGGCATAACCGTTGTTCCCAATGAACACAACGAGTTGATTCCCACTCGTCTCGTTACTGGGTGGAGAGTTTGTATTGACTATCGCAAGCTCAATGATGCCACGAGAAAAGATCATTTTCCTCTTCCTTTCATGGATCAAATGCTCGAGCGTCTAGCGGGTAATGACTATTACTGCTTCTTAGACGGTTTCTCCGGGTATTTTCAAACTCCCATCGATCCCAAGGACCAAGAAAAGACCACATTCACTTGTCCCTACGGAACATTTGCCTACAAACGCATGCCTTTTGGTTTATGCAATGCTCCTGGGACGTTCCAAAGGTGTATGATGGCTATCTTCCATGACATGGTGGAATACACTATGGAAGTATTCATGGATGATTTCTCGGTTTATGGCGATTCTTTCTCCGCTTGCCTTGCCAATTTAGAACGTATGCTTAAGCGGTGTGAAGACACTCGCCTTGTTCTTAATTGGGAAAACTGCCATTTCATGGTAAAAGAGGGCATCGTGCTAGGACACAAGATCTCCAAAGCCGGTCTTGAAGTAGACCGTGCTAAAGTCGATGTTATTTCTAATTTGCCTCCACCTTCAACCGTGAAGGGTGTGAGAAGTTTCCTCGGTCATGCGGGCTTCTACCGTCGCTTTATCAAAGATTTTTCTAAAATCGCTCGCCCGATGACCCACCTCTTGGAAAAAGATACTCCTTTTATCTTTTCCAACGAGTGTATCGAAGCCTTCAACCTTCTTAAGGATAAGCTAACTAAGGCACCGGTCTTGGTTACCCCTAATTGGGAGCTTCCCTTTGAGTTGATGTGCGATGCTAGTGACTTTGCTATTGGAGCGGTTTTGGGCCAAAGAGTGAATAAACACTTCCAACCAATCCATTACGCTAGCAAGACAATGACAGGGGCTCAATTGCATTACACGACAACCGAAAAAGAGCTTTTAGCTGTTGTCTATGCCTTTGAAAAATTTCGCCCCTATCTTGTCCTTTCTACCACAATCGTTTACACCGATCATTCTGCGTTGAAGTACTTGTTAACTAAACAAGATTCCAAACCAAGACTTCTTCGCTGGGTTTTGCTACTTCAAGAATTTAAAATCGAAATTCGTGATAAGAAAGGAGCTGAAAACCTAGCCGCGGATCATCTCAGTAGACTTGAGGATCCTTACCAAGGGGAACATCCGAACAAAGACATCAATGATTCTTTTCCCCTGGAGACCTTAATGTCTATCAACTCGACTTCTGATGAAACCCCGTGGTTTGCGGACATTGCAAACTACTTGGCGGGTGGAATTCTCGTTGACGGGTTAACATCCCAACAAAAGAAGAAGTTTTTCAAAGACATTAAGACTTACTTTTGGGATGACCCGTATCTATTCAAACAATGTGTTGATTTGATTATTCGCCGATGTGTTGATGGACCGGCAGCTTTAGAAATCCCTGACGCTTGCCACAAAGGACCCACCGGTGGTCACTTTGGTCCCAACTACACCGCCAAAAAAGTGTTTGACTCAGGATTTTATTGGCCCACCATTTATCGTGATGCTCACGAGATGGTTAAACGTTGTGATGCTTGCCAAAAACAAGGCAAGATCACACATAAAGACGAGATGCCTCAGAGTTTCATTCAAGAATGTGAAATCTTTGATGTTTGGGGTATCGACTTTATGGGGCCATTCCCTTCATCTAAAGGAAACAAATACATCCTTGTAGCCGTTGACTACGTTTCAAAGTGGGTTGAAGTCAAAGCTTTACCCACTAATGACGCAAGGGTGGTTTGTAACTTTTTGAAGTCGATGTTCGCTAGATTCGGTGTGCCTCGTGCCATTATTAATGATCGCGGGACTCATTTTTGCAATGACCAATTCGCAAGAGTCATGGCTAAGTATGGTGTAAATCATCGTCTTTCCACCGCCTACCACCCACAAACTAATGGCCAGGCTGAAATCTCTAACCGAGGACTAAAGCGAATTCTTGAAAGAACCGTGGGAGAGCATCGTGCCTCATGGGCTGATTAACTTGATGATGCTTTGTGGGCTTTTCGTACCGCATACAAGACTCCGATTGTTTGTACACCATATCGTCTCGTGTACGGGAAAGCATGCCACCTCCCCATTGAGTTGGAGCACAAGGCTTACTGGGCCTTGAAGTGGGCTAATTTTGATATCAACAAAGCCGGTGACCTACGCAAGATCCAACTCAATGAGCTCAATGAACTCCGTAATGAGGCTTATGAAAATTCTTTGATCTATAAGGAAAAGACTAAGCTCATTCACGACTCTAAGATTAAAAACCGAGAGTTCCAAGTTGAAGACAAAGTTTTACTCTTTAACTCTCGGTTAAAAATCTTTTCGGGCAAGCTGAAATCTCGTTGGTCCGGCCCATTCACCATTGCCCAAATTTTTCCATATGGTACTCTCGAGCTCGCTCAACCTAATGGACCTAATTTCAAGGTGAATGGCCAACGAGTGAAGTTGTACTTTGGTGAGGACATCTCTCAAGAGATGATTCCATCCCTCACCACGTTTCCCATGAACTAATTTTGGGTCGATTCAGGCTCGTGACTCGGTTATCAAAAACAAGCGCTCCTCGGGAGGCAACCCGAGTATCTATCCTTTTCCGTTTTAACCTCCTAAGTGTAGGGGGACCTATATAGGTGTTTGTGTTTGTGTGGTGATGTGATTACAGGGATAAGTGCACTCTTGGAATATCTGAAGAACCGTGCTCCCGTGTTATCCGAAATCCGGTTCTATCTCTCAACTATCGTGATTCAATTTTCTTCATACTCACATTTGAAATTGATCACTTTAGTCGTCTCTTCCTTAGCTTGATTTAACCAACGTGCACAATGTCATAAGTGTAGGGGAGACTTTTCCCACATGCTTAAACATTGAGGACAATGTTTATCTTAAGTGTAGGGGGACTTCTATCGAAGTTTTAAGTGGACTTTTCCATGAAAATGCCTTCATTTAACCGGAAAATCATCTTTTTCAACATTTTTCAAATTTTTTATTAACTTTGGCCATTTAGTCGTAATTTTTAAATTTTTTATCGTTGCTTTCATATGTATATATCCCGCAATAAAGTCAAATTTTAATAAAGTGGTGTAGCTAGTTTAGAAATCTTTGGCATATTAGGCCCGTTGCGATTATTTTGACTCAACCCGAATAGACTTATCCAAGTTTATTCTAGCTAGTATCCTTAACCATGTAGACCTTAATTGGTTTATTAGGCTAAGCATCCACGAGTCTCATTACTTGAGATTTTAAATTGTGGAGAACGAGAAATGATAGAGTCAATTATAAGTCGGCATTCTTGCACAAGCTCACTTGGTGTAATTATTTGCCTATTCTCCCATCACTTGCTAATAATTTATCTGCAATAAGTAAGGTCGTACGATTTGAAAAGTTACTTAGCTTCTAGCCCAAGATCGTTTAAAAGTTGCTCGGTAATGATAAGAGTTCATAGCCAAGGCATAACTTATGAAGCAGGGCGCGAAGATTGGCGAGTCCGAAAAGGCCCTAACAAGGCATGAGGATTCAATTTTATTGCTGAAGATCCAAAGTGATGTGTAAAACATTATTCCCAAAATCAATATGAAGGATCAAGACTCACGACAAAAAGCAATCAACTCCCATAAAGATCATGGAGAAGTCTATCCGAAAAGACCCTAACAAGGTATGAGGATAAATAGATCCAAGTCCGAAAAGGAGGCGGATCGTTGTATCTCAAAATCCCAATTAGAGATTGAAGAAATAATCATGAAGTCGTGGTCAACAAAGTTGTAGTACCCCTCAAAAGTCTCCAAGTGAAGAAACTCTATTACAAAGAGAAGACCATTATCTCAAGAACGTCTCTCAAGATATGAAGTATGAAGTACATGCCAAATATCGGCCCGAGAAAGGTCTCAAATCGTGAACCGAGTTATGCCAAGATATGAACTTTTTGATATCCCGAGAAGCAGTTTTAAGAGATTTTGTCCTTTAGCTAACTATTGATCAAATCGTCCTACTTTGCTTTCAGCCTAAGTAAACTATCGAAATAAGTCCAAAAATGCATCTTCATGATCATTCTAAGACAAAAATAAAATATAAGAGATACACCTAGGAATAAGGGAGTTTAAGCATATAACTAAGCCATGTGTGTAAGTGTTTGATTTGCTAACTTATAATAACAATGATCTCGTTTTTAAGCTTAGTTTGGGGAACGTGAAACTTGAGGGTGATAAATCTTCGCAGCACCGAAGCCCTAACGTAAGTCCTTGATCTCTTTGCAAGTTATCTCCATATAGCTATTTTCAAGTGAAAATGGTTTTCTATCCTTTTGATTACTTTAAAAGTTTTAATATCTCTTAGTACTTTAATTTTTGTTTAGTAGAATGTTAATAAGGCCAAGGTTGATTGATTATGAGAAAAGTGTAAAATTGCTTTATCACTAAGCATTGCATGAGGGCATGGCAATGGTTAAGTGTAGGGGATTTGATAGGTGTGAAAACACCCATCCTTTTACCACTTATTTCTGGCTAAAACAAGACCAAAACACGTATTTAATATAATTTGTTTGGAATTATGCGTGGTTTTTGTGTTTATTGTGTTTTCAGAGTCAACCGGGTAAATATTGAAGAAAACATGGGATTGCACGGGTTTTACCGAAGAAAAAGACTCAAGACGAAGTCTATTGTCCAAGGGATGCAAAAGATTTGAAGTCATTGTGCCTATCTAAAGATTTATCGAAGAAAAGGGCCAAAGATGGAAGATTCATATATGTCGAAGAACTCGAGTCTATTAAACACAAGATTATAAGACGAGTTGGAATTATTCACCGACACTTCTCAAAATCCAAAGTCGGAAACGTTTATTTAAGAAACGTAAAGACTAAAGAAGAAAGGAGAAAAGAAGCCCAAAAACAAAGCCGATTCACAAGCCCACAAGAAAACGCCTATAAATAGGACTTCACTTCACAATTTTAGAGGCTAGTTAGTTGATAGTGTTTAGTTTCACTTTTCATTTTTCCTCTCTAGTTTTAGAGAGAGAAAGTTCTCAACTTTCTCTCACTAAGTTTTCATCTTTGTTTCTTTTAATCTTTCAAAGATTAAGCCTTTTGTATTGTTGATTTAATTAATCAAGTTTAAGTTTAAGCTTTTAATCTTTCATCTCTTTCTACCTTTCTTTGATTTTGATTCACTTTTGGTGCGAATAACTTATGATCTGTGTTGTTCATTCATGTTTTCGTGCTTAAAAATTTAATCTTTTTATGTTTATTTAAGTTTTCATACGAATAAGCTTTAATATCTTTGTGCTTATTGGCTTGTTTTTATGTTTAGCTTATTTACTTTTTAAAAGTTTTCTTAAAAAGTTTATCTTTTTATGGTTTGATTCAAAAGTTTGCTTAATCTAAGTTTAGATAAGTTGTTAATTGTGCTTATTTGATCCGTTTCATATTAGATTCGTGCTAGTTTTGGTGATTAGCTTATTCCTATAGCTTATTGCCTTGGCTTATTTTCGAATCACACTTAAATCGGAAAAGGTGTAAACCCTTTTCCGATTGGTACTTTCCGATCAACACCCCCCTTTATTCCGATCGTCTGATCGGAAAAGGGTTTTGGGTTATTCCGATTGTAGGCTTTCATGACATTCCGATTTGCACCCTTTTGTTTACATTCCGATTTAGCTCAATTTTGGTGTATTCCGATTGGGTCTATTTTCAGATATTCCGATTTGGTGTTTTGTTGAGCATTCCGATTTGGACTTCTTTTTGAACATTCCGATGGGTTTATTTTCTAAACATTCCGATTAGGGTTGTTTTGTGACATTCCGACAGCAAGAATTCGTTTATATTCCGATTGGGTCATTTATCACATTCCGATCAGTCTCCCTTTTACATATTCCGATGGTTTTAGTTCTTGTTTTTTATAAAGTTTCCAAGTGTTAGTTTTATTAAGTGTTCTAGCATTTTTCTAATCTTGTCTTTAAGTTTTCAAACATTTATTTTTAATTTGTTATTTTTAGTTTAATCTTTAACACTATTTTCACTCAACGACATTTACATTTATTTGCTATTAGTTTAGAAATTAGATAACTAAACAAACCGACCCCTTTTCAGTAACCAAGAACAAACTATTCCACTTTGAACCGTGATCAATTCGAGGAGATACCGAGAACTAATCTTGAACCCAATGAAAACCAATGTATCAATTACGCGTTCATGCCCTGTTTTTCATGCATAAAAATTTTCTCATGATTTAAATTGGCATAAAATTTTTTTCATGTCCCCTCATAAGTTATTATGTTTTTATGTCAAGTATGTTTTCATACTGTCATAGTTAACTTCAGTTTCATGCTGATTATGTTATACACTTCTTCGTGATAGATGGTTTCATGTTTCTTCATGATAATTCCGTCTTCATGTTGATTATATTTTACGCCTATTTTGTTATTTATGTTGTCCTGCAAGACATTGTTAGATTTCATTGAATCATGCTTTCATGATAGTCATGGTTGCTTTTCATTGATCATGCTGTCAGGCAAATCATCGTTGAATTTTGTGTAACCACACTTTAACGTTTCCGTTATAACCAGAATGATGTCTATGCTAATACTGCAAGGTTATCATGATGGTTTCCCTAACCGTTTAACCGGTATACTTTCCTTAAATCATGACAAATGATCGACCCCATACCGATCATTTCATGTGCATTCAACGTGTACTCCATGTACCGTGTTCCATGTGTGTTACACGTACCTAAATCCATGTGTATTTCACTTGCAATACTGCACGAGTATTCGCTAGTCGATTCTGAATCATCTTAGGCATATGTCCACTTGCTAATACTCTACAGATTGCTGACGCCGCTCATAACTTGGAGATGTTACTAAAGGTTGATGCTGCTGACGTTCGGAGATGCTACGAGATGCGGATGCTGTTCACAACCGGGAGATCCTACTAGACGAAGACAAAGGCGTCGGAGCAAAGCAATTAGACGAGAAGATGCTTCACCATCAGACGATTTCCATCAATCATTTTCCTAATTCTTAGTTACATGTCACACGTCATTCAGCTGTCATTTCAGCCATATGAGTGCAAACCGGTACCAGCCGGCCACTCAGCTGAATAGTTACATGAATCACGGTCATGAGAATGACCGTCATGGAACTGACAGACAGGACGATAGTAACCACTACTATGACAGAAACTATCCTAGAAATCGCAACCGAGGCTCCGGCCGCGGACGTGATCAGACATACAAAGGATCAGTAGTCCAACCGATCCGCCAAGTCTGGCATAATAACCTAATATTGTAGTTCTATTGTTTTACGTCTCGAGACACATGTCAAGACATCAGTCAAGACACATGTCTCACGTATACTTCCTGAAGACACATGTCAAGACATCAGTCAAGACACATGTCTCACGTATACTTCCTGAAGACACATGTCAAGACACCAGTCAAGACATATGTCATGCTTATAGTTCCAAGACACGAGTCAAGACACATGACTCACGTCCAACTATGGAACATGTCTAAGAAATTCAGGGTACCCTCCAAGGGTATATCCATTTGGTTGTGCCATATATTAATCAGGCCACAAGAATTTCAATACCATTACCGGCGCATCAGTGAGAATTGTCACGTTGCCGATGTCACTTTCATTTCTTTCGCCATATTTCATATATTCATGACCATGAAGGACGCCTTTCGTATTCCCACGTATACGAAGGTTTTCCTTCAGCTTAATGATGAAATCCAAGCTGCTAACGCATTTCCTCGGACAGACACGAGATGAATTTTATCCTAATTATGTACTATGAACAGCACACCATGCTACGATTCATAATTATGTACAGTAATGTTCAGGCTCCTGAATACATTCAGCTTGATTTTCCATTGGGAAAATCGGTACAAATTATCTATGCTTACAAACATGTGCGTTGTTAGCCATGGTCGCTAAAATTTTCTAGTTGTCAGTAAGACACGACCACTTAAGTCTTTGACGCATAGCCAGTTGATTATTCCAAAATCTTCCCATACATTCCAGAAGAACTTACAAGGAGAAGGACGGTACCATGAGATTATGTGTCGACTACCGCCGGCGTAAACAAATCGTCATTCATGACCGTTATTCTCCTCCACGTACTGACAACATGTCCAATCGACCTTATAGTGTTAATCACTTTTCCAAGATTGAACTCATGATCATGCTGCCAACAGTGACGGGTGAAAGAGCAGGACATGTCCATGACTGCTATTCGTACACGACTCGGTCATGCTAGATTTATAATTTTGAATTAGTCTCATCAATGCTCCAACGGCATTATAATAATGAGTTTCCATGAACTCATAGCAAATTCATCAGTGCTTTCATTGAGGATAACCTGATTTCCTTTAAGCCCAGAGAAGAACAAGAAGACCATATCTGCACTATGTTGAAAATTCTATGACAAGAGAAATTTTACCTTAGAAATTTTTTCAAATATCAATTATGTTTGATTACAGTGACACGCTGAATCACATGGATTTCTACGGTTAATCTTACTATGACTCAGCTTATGCGTAAAGGAGAGAACCCTACACTACATTAGGTGTTCTAGAAAATCCTACGCTAGGAGAAGTCTAGATTCAGAGACTCAGAGTTTCGCAAACTCCTTTGTATCAAGTTCTACGAAGCAAGATACACTTACGTTCATATCTAAGTACCTGACATACCAACGGGTTAAGATAGGACACCAACAGACTGGGATGTTTTTCATCATCTGAAATGGTGAACTGAAATGGGACAAGATCTCCACGGATTTTGGTTACCAGTTTAACGTAAACTCAGAAGAAGCATGATGCTATCTGTTTATTGCAAACAGTTTGATCAAGTCTATAGAATCCTTACATCCGTTAGGATTTCATAACCAACAGATTGATCGGACATGTTCCAGCCAAGGCTCATCCGATCACTTGGCAATTCCTCAGTTATCGGGTCAGACAAAGATTCATAATTGTACTCCTAAGTTACTTCACGTCTTCATTCTGATTCCACGACTTGCTTTCGCGCTCGCGTTCATGACACTATTCACGTTCATGATCGTATCTGGGCTTACGATTTTACGTTCATTTCGTTCTAGGAAGTTTTGCAAGAACTTGAGAGACCAGACCCAAGTTCAGTATAACTCTCCATCATCAGATAGACGTTTCACGTCATATTCCACGTCTCACCTTGTAGCGTTTGGCGTTACCGCCATTGTATTCTATGATCACGATATGTTTCACATGTCATGTTCATTCCACGTTCCTTATATCATGATCAAGATATGTTACACGTATCATGGATCACGATATGTTTACTCATACTACACTCGCCATATCTCCACGTAGCACGTTCAAAATTTTTCACGTATCACGTTCAAAAATTTTCACGTACTACGTTTCTTTATGTCTCGCGCATCGTTTCTAATTATCAGTTAAGTCAGATTGTCTTGCATCGTAACGTTTCAGTTACCCTAGCACGTTAACTCTTGTTTTCCTCGATCGAATTTAGGGGATCTACCTTCCGTTGATAACCAAGAATTTCTTCGTATTCCAAGTCAAGGTCAGGAGGACCAAGATTTATCATTTCGTCAAGATCTTCAGAAGGAACCGTTCCAAGAGGGAGGTCACTTGGAAACGGACAAGTTCATCCGGAATTTTATCCGTTTTTCACTTATCAATTAGATATGTCCGTTCAGCCACGTCACGTTCCATGTCCTTTTAAGACATGTCACGTTCCGCGTTCTTTCTGTCAGGTCACCTACACGTCAATTTATCTTACATACCCTCTCGGTTTGATTCGGGTATGTTTCTCTTTCAGTTACGTTATCTATAATTCGGGGACGAATTATTCTTTTTAGGGGGGAAGAGTTGTAAAACCCGCATGCTTTTACCATGAATAGTACCCTTAAGATCGTACGTACTAGGTTAAAACTTTCCTATTATAGCATGATTACGATTACGTGTTAGGATTTTACGTATTACGTACGTGTTAGAACACGATAAGTATTTACTACGCATGAGCACGCAATAATTATTGGACAATAAATAATCACGAACATGCGATCATGAAATCATGAAAATAAATTAATCACGAGCTAATATTAATTACGTATATATATTTATTACGAACACAAATAAATATATTAAGTCACGGTTAATATTTAACGAGAACACGTAAAACACGAACACGAGAACACACGAGACCACACCAATATTTTAGACACGGAAAACATCCGGGTCACCCCTTGTGGGCCCCATTACCACGAAATTTAGGAGGGAGGATGGGCTTAGCCCATCAATTTTTACTAAAAGGGGTTAAATATTTTCTTACACTACTCATTTTTTAGTTTTACAAAAGATTTTAGAAAAAACCCTAAAACCCTCCTCTCTCTTCTCTTTTGGCCGCCACCCTAAGAACACCACAAGGAGGTGGTTTGTGATCTTGGATCTTGGAATTTTAGTTGGTGATCGTGTTTGTTCTTCATCCTTTTGATCCATGGATTCGGTAAATCCTTTTTAAACTTTTTCTTTTGATTTGATCTTTTAATAAATCAAGAACATGTTATGTTTTTTACAAAAACCTAATAAATAAAAATGGATCTAACATGATTTGGGGTTTATTAAAATCAGAAGTATGTTTTTAAGGGGTGTTTTTTTTTGCCGCAGGCTGCACCGAACCTGAAGGGGGTTTCGGTTTGGCCAAACCGACCACCACCAAGACCATATGGTCTTGGTTGGTTGGTGTGGGTCCCACAGCAGCCTCAAGACACGGGGTACCCCGATTTTGTTCGGGGTACGGTGTCGATTTCATATCCGGTTCATGCTTTTTAGTCTAGATCCGGTTCATGGTGTATGTTTAGTTTTTTTTATGTTTTATGATCTTATGTTAAAAATTAAATTAATAAATGACATGATTAATTTAATAACATGACTTAGGTTATTTTAATTATTAATAATCATGAAATTATTTAACCTAAGTATTTTATATTATAAACTTATAATTAATTAATTATTTAAAAACCATGACTATAACTAATTAATTAACATGACTTAGGTTATATTATTAATATATAATAATACATGTTTTAACCTAAGTATTTAACTTTATTAAATTAAAAACATGTTATACTTTAATTAAATATTTTAACCTAGAGTTTAATTTAATTACATGGAGTAATTATTAAACTATACATTATATCATATGACTTAGAAAATAATCATGAAAACACTTAGGCTTATATACTTAGCTTATTTAACCAACTTATTTCTAATTATGGAAACTTTCTATTTTTAGAAACTTAATTAAATAAGGCAGCTAAACTATCTATGGAAACCTTCTATTTTTAGAAACTTATTTATTTCAGGCAGCTAATCTATTTATGGAAACTTATTTAATTAAGGCAGCTGATCTATTTATGGAAACTTTCTATTTTTAGAAACTTATCTATTTTAAGCAGTAATTCTATTTTTGGAAACTTTCTATTTTTGAAAACTTTCTATTTTTGGGAACTTTCTATTTTTGGAAACTTTCTTTTTTGGAAACTTTCTATTTTTGGAAACTTTCTATTTTTGGAAACTTTCTATTTTTGGAAACTTTCTATTTTTGGTAACTTTCTATTTTTGGAAACTTTCTATTTTTGGAAACTTTCTATTTTAGGAAACCTGCTATTTTTGAAAAGTTACTTATTATTACACAGTAAGTATAATAACATATGAAATACCAGAAATACTTAATCAGATTAAACAGAATATAAGATAAAACACAATTTAAGGCTTTAAAACAGTAAAACGTGGTAAGAACACATAAAATAAGCTAAGACATGACGTAAAACCAGCTACGTAATTAGTAAGCAAATACTTATTCATGTATGTATTTATGTAGCACTAGTGATTCGGAAGTAGGATTCCTCTCAGTTCATCTTCTTCGTTCACTGGACATAAGGTACGGATTCCCGTCCTTTCAGTATGGACATTCTTTCCTTATTAGGATTCCCCGTTTGCAGCCAACTGTTTTCCCGTAGTATAAGTTACGTGTTTGATTGCTTATGTTTAATTAAGATTACCTATATCCATATACATGCATGACCAGTTTCACCTAGTTATGGAGGTACCATAACCATAACATTAGAGGCACTGATGTTATGACTTCACCACGGCGGAGTGATTGCTCGTGGCGTCCCTTCAGTTTTGGCCATTTATTTATATTTATCATGTGGGGCGTATGGGTGCATCCTAGTTACATGTTTTCAGTCAGGATTTCATGGTGAATGTGGTGTGTGCCTTGCATCCTTCACAAGGAGCTGATCCCTCCTACCCAAAAACCAGTATATTAAATTAGAGGCAGCCCCTCTAATTTGCATGATGAGGTCACCCCTCCAAGTATTCATGCACGGTGGATTTTCATGACCTATATTGGCTAATGGTAAAATATGTTAAGCAGTTTTCATAAGATAAACATAAGGCTTTTCAAACTATAAAACTAGTTTTATGAACATGTTCCAGGTTTTCCAGGACTTATATATTTCCGTTGCTATTAAGTCTTTTTTATGCTTAGTCATTCATACTATGTCTATATCCGTGCACTGAGCGTTTTGCTCAGCCGTTACTTTCCTTTCCATGTCCCAAAACGGCAGGTACCCTAGGGAAGACTCGAGCATCTGGAGGACGTGCATAGGATGGAAGCTGCTAGAGACTTCTTTTCCTTTTTGCCTTCATATACTTATGCTTGTTTAGTCTTTCTTTCATTTCTTTTAGCTTTATTATGTTTTGGGCTTATGTTTGGGAACCGATGTTTGATCCGGTTTTCCCTATGGTCATGTATGTTTTAGTACATTTACCTTGCATGCTTTGATGACACGCCATAATTACGCGTGACATTCCATTTATCAAAATGGGGTGTTACATTTACGTTACCTTACGTGTGTTATGTCTTTAACTCTTCCATATAAAAATGTCGTGTGCAAGATTAGAGGGACACAATTCTCGAGTTTGTTCAGGATAGATTTATAAGCTCCGTTAGTCCAGGTTTATTGTTCATGTTCATTTCGAGTTACGAACAAAATGTGTAACTGTGATATAGGTTATAAAGTGTAAGGGGTATGAATTGCACGGGTCCGAGTTTTAACTAACCGGTTTTATATCAGATTGACTAACCCTAACGTAACCAAGAAATACATCCAGACTGTATGCATCGTACGTTCGCACAAGTTATGACCTTGACCAAGTCGATCATAGAGTGCCATTTTTTTATAAACATTGTTTTCAAAAACTAAACAATACGAGACAAGTTTAATCAAGTACATCCAACAAAAAATACTCTACAAAATAAACACAAGATACACAACATCCTGCGAGCTTAGTGCATCGCACGAGTGTGAATGTGTGATGGTTGTTAGAAAAAAGTTGTGGCTACACAAGTATACCTCTAATTAGGGTTAGAGACTTAATGTTATGCAGGTATATGTTCATTTAAGTTGGGCCAGTTTGTGCGATTTAAATTAAAGGAGTGGGCAAGGCTGTGTTAAGATTTTGGTTGAACTAAAATAAATTAATAAATTTCAAATCCAGTCATACATACAATTTGAAAATATTTAAAGAATTTTGTAACTTATTTTTCATTTTGTAACTTCAATTATTTTATTTTTCACATTGAATACTGCAAGTGGTTGATAATAAGCAAAAGATAGGAAGTAATGTAAGCATTATGGTTTTTAGCATGCTTTTCTTTTTTTAGTGCTCATAATTGTGATTTAATAAAAGTACAAAAAATAATTTAAAAATTAGAAATAATAAATTAGTAATACTAAATATTACAATTTGTTCAATATTACGATCATAATAAACAACCAATAACACACCATGTATATTTCAATTTAAGGACAAATATCATGCCCCAAGAAGAGCAACCCCATGTCCCCTTAGTGCAACGCGCATGTTCTGTAAGTCTCGTGATACAGTAAAATTGTCTTATCAACTGAGATTAATGAGTAAGTCTTAACTTTTGATGATTAATGAGCATGAATGTATGATCGATTAAACTTATGCAAACCTTAATATCTAAGTCGGACGTTTTTAGCAGCAAGCATCTAATAAGTGTGAAAACACTTATCCTTTTACTACTTATTTCCAATAAAAACAAGACCAAAACGTGTATTTTATGTCGTAAAAGTCAGAATTATGCGTGGTTTGTGTTTTTATTATGTTTTAGGACCAAAAGATGAAAAAGGAAGAAAACACGGGCTTTCACGGGCTTTTATCGAAGAAAACGGGAAAAGATGAAGTTAAAAGATCAAGAGTGCTTAAAGAACGGATGTCCAAGACCTATTCTGAAGATTTATCGAAGAACAAGTCTAAAGACGGAAGTTTAATGAAGTCGAAGAACTCGAGTCTAAATAAATGAAGAAATGTTAAGACGAGTTTAATTAATCCCGAGACGACATCGAGAAAGACAAATGAATTAAATCGAGTCGAGAAGAAAAGAAAGATGGAAGCACAACACATGCACTTCCCACTTCCCTATAAATACCCTCCTAATCACATTAGGAGGGGGTGAGTTAGTCTTTAGTTTTAATTTTCATTTTTTTACTTTTCTTTCTATTTTTAGAGAGAGAAAGTTCTAAACTTTCTCTCACTAAGTTTCATCTTTTCTTTTAATCTTTCAAGATTAAACATTTGTGTATTGCTTATTTCATTAATCAAGTTCTAGTTAAGCTTTTAATCCTTAATCTCATTCTACCTTTCTTTGATTTTTAGATTGATTTTGGTGCGAATCACATTAAATCCGTGTTGATCTTAATGGTTTTGTGCTTAAAAAGTTAATCTTTTTGTTCCTACATAAGCTTTCATTCGATTGAGCTTTAAGATTCTTGTGCTTATTGGCTTATTCGTTTCTTTTAGCTTATTTACTTTTAAATGTTTTCTTAAAAGTTCATATTTTTATGGTGTGATTTAAAAGTTTGTTTATTTTAAGCTTAGTTAAGTTGATATTAGTGCTTTTTTGATCCGTTTAGTTATTGATCCGTTTTAGTTTTGGTGATAAGCTTATCATTATAGCTTATTACTAGCTTAATCTCGAATCCCATATATATCGGAAAGGGTTTAAACCCCTTTCCGATCAGCTTATTCCGATTGCAACCCCTCTAAACCCCTTTCCGATCGTAGCTCATTCCGACCAACACCCTTACCCCTTATTCCGATCGAGTGATCGGATTAGGGTTTATACATCCCGACTGTGCCCTTTTTGAACATTCCGATTGGTAGTTTTTGCATATTATTCTGATTTGGCTCAAATTAGATATTCCGATTGTATACTTTTTCCCCACATTCCGATTTAAGTTGTTTTCAACATTCCGATTTGGATCCCTTGTTTGATATTCCGACGGGTGAACTAGTGATATTCCGGTTGAGTGGTTTTTGGTGGACATTCCGACGGTGTAAATTGTATACATTCCGATCAACAGATCGGAATATATTCCGATCTGGACCCTTTTTGGACATTCCGATTGCCTTACTTTTCGATCACTATATTCCGACCAATATTCCGATTAATGCATTTTGAACATTCCTATTTGGCTGTAATTGTTTGTTTTCCAAAGGTTTAGTTTCTTGTTTTTACAAAGTTTCTAAGTGTTAGTTTTATTTAGTGTGATAGTATTTTTCTAATATTGCCTTTAAGTTTCTAAGTAGTTTATTTTTAATTCGTCATTTTAGTATTAATCTTTAAACTTCTACTTTACTCAACGACACTTAAATTACTTGCTAATAGTTTAAAATAGATAATCAATAATAAGTGTGAAAACACTTATCCTTTTACCACTTATTTCCAATAATAACAAGACCAAAACGTGTATTTTATGTCGTAAAAGTCGGAATTATGCGTGGTTTGTGTTTTTATTGTGTTTTAGGACCAAAAGATAAAAAAAAGAAGAAAACACGAGCTTTCACGGGCTTTTATCGAAGAAAACGGGAAAAGACAAAGTCAAAAGATCAAGAGTGCTTAAAGAACGGATGTCCAAGACCTATTCTGAAGATTTATCGAAGAGCAAGTCTAAAGACGGAAGTTTAATGAAGTCGAAGAACTCGAGTCTAAATAAATGAAGAAATGTTAAGACGACTTTAATTAATCCCGACACGACATCGAGAAAGACAAATGAATTAAATCGAGTCGAGAAGAAAAGAAAGAAGGAAGCACCACACATGCACTTCCCACTTCCCTATAAATACCCTCCTAGTCACATTAGGAAGGGGGTTAGCTAGTTTTTACTTATAATTTTTCTTTCTAATTTTTAGAGAGAGAAAGTTCCCAACTTGCTCTCACTTAGTTTTTCTTTGTTTTCATCTTTTGAATTTAAGCTTTCTTTAATCTTTGTATTTGGATTCCATTAATCAAATTCAAGTTAAGTTTTAAGTTTTTAATCTTCTTCTACATTTCTTGGTTTACTTGGTCTTTGATTCGAAATCTTTTCTTTGATCCGAATCTTCCATGTTCCGTGATTGAAGTTGAGATTGTATGGTTAGAAGATTCATTCCCTTTGTTCCTACATACGCTTCTAAACGTATAAGTTGTAAGCTTTTAATGCTTATTGGCTTATTTGAGTTTTAGCTTATTGATTTTCGGATATCATAAAGGTTTTAGTCATTACAAAAGTTCCTTTCATAAAGTGTTTGATTTTATGTTTTGAGAAGTTGTCAAATTTAAGTTCTTTGAATTGTTTAAGGTTCGGGTAGAATAGCTTATTGCATTAGCTTATTGAGTATTAGGATCTCCACCAATTTCGGATTAAGTATTGCATTCCATCGCAATACAAGGGATTTTGTACACATTCCGACGGGTTTCTACACATTCCGACGGGCCTCAGTGTTTTGATCGCAATAACCCATTAGGGTTCTACTTTGCGATCGTTTGGTAATTCCCCCTTATTCCGATCTGGATTGCGATCGCTCATTGCGATTGCATATTCCGAAATGGGACTAAGGTCTTTGTTAAAACGAAGTGTTGCCCATTTTTCGACAGCAACATTGCGATAGAAGTTTCTACAACGTTCCGATCTGGATCTTTGCGATCTAAAAACATTCCGATGGGTATTAAGTTTAACATTCCGATGGACCTGTGCATTGTTGCATTCCGATGGCTGTTTTTAACTATATTCCGATGGATTTAGCTTTGGTGCATTCCGATAGAAATAAATTGCAATATTCCGATAGAACCTGTTTTAAGTTTTAAGTTTTAAAGTTTTACATAAATTCTTGTCCTAAATAGTTTTTAGTTTAATTATTAAACGCTTTAATTTACTCAACGACATTTTCATACTTGCTCTTAAAATTAGATAACCAAACCAAACCAAATCATTTTGCTCACCAAAAGACAATTGAGTCGCACTCTTAACCAATAGTCAATTCGAAAAGACTTGGGACTACGAATTTTGACACATGGTGTAAAAACCCGAGTATTAAATGGCGCCGCTGCCGGCTCTTTTCGTTAAGATTAACGGTTTTTAGTGAGAGACGCATTGAATTTTGGGATCCGTTCTTTGAACGTTATTTTCCTTGCTTCAAAAATTTTCAAAAATCCTAGAAAATATAAAATTCTTCAAAAATACAAAAACATTAAAAAATCATAAAAAGCAATTCTTTTCCAAAGGTTTTGCACCAAAAAGATTATATAGATATTCTCTCTGTGCATATTTTTCTTCTGCAGGTGTATGCGTACTCGATCTTCGAACTATTCTGAGCCCGAGACTCGTGAAGATCTAGATATGGCTGGTGTTAATAACAACAATAATAACCCACCTCTACCCAATTTGAATAACAATAACAACAACAACAACAACAACAACAATGTCCCCTACCTGATTTACGAACAATGGAGGAATTGTGTCAACCCACCATGAACGGACGCAGAGGCCCGATTGCGCCGATGCACGTCACGGCTCAGGAGTTTTCGTTGAAGCATCACATGATCCAACAAGTGCAAACTAACCCATTTCGCGGAATTCCGGATGATGATGCCAACAAACACCTCGACAAATTCATTACCATCACCCAAAGCATAAAGTGCCCCGGTGTTTCTATGGATGACCTTTGCCTTCAACTTTTTCCCCACTCGCTTTCTCACCATGCCGAAAAATGGTTTGACCATCTCCCGAAGAATTCTATTCATACGTGGTCACAAGCCTTCGTAACCAAATTAGTGGATTCATGCAAGACAATGATGAATCGCTCTTTGATGCTTGGGAACGATACAATGATTTGATCGACCGCTGTCCAAATCACAACATGCTCCCCGTCACTCTCATTGATACCTTCTACAATGGTCTCACTTTTCGTGATCGTGACACGATCAATGCCGCCGCCGGTGGTACTTTTATGAAAAGGAGACCGGAGGAGTGTCGAGAGTTGATTGAAAACATGACTACTCACCACAAGAATTGGGATTCATCAGCATCCTCAAGATCTAACTCGAGAGTCAATGTTTCTTCTACTACTTCCAATCCTGAGATGACTGAAATTTCTCGACAACTCACTGAGATGAACAAGAATTTCATGACCATGGCCGCAAACCACTTTCAACAAGCTAAAGCCGTTGCTATTTCTTGTGACACATGTGGTGGTCCTCATTCTTATACTGATTGTCCTTCTACCCAAGGCAATTTTTCTGAAAACGTTAACGCGGCTTACGGTACTTATCCCCCGGGAGGCTATCAAGCTCGTCCTCAAGGAGACCGTAGCTTGCTAAGTTATCGTTCAAACAATTATCTTGCTCCACCCGGTTTCCCTCCTTCAAACCAAAACCAACAACAAAGCTATAACCGAAACAACCAATCCCAACCTCGTGCTACCAATCAATATCAATCCCAAAGAAACCCATACCTGACTCAAGGAAATTCTCAAGCTTACCAAGCTCCACCTCTCAATCAACCGATGGTATTGAATCAAGACGTCGAGACGTTCATGAAGACTAATCGAGAGATGGTGACGAATCTTCAGATTCAATTTGTCAACTTGAAGAATGACATGGAGAAACAAGGGAGCGATATTCGTGCCGAGCTAAGGAATGACATGGCAAAACAAAGCAATGAGATTCGCGCAGACATCGGAGACTCTTTCAGCACTCAAGCGCTTCACATACGTGATATGATTGGTTCGCTCATCCAAGGTAATCAACCCTCTTCTTCGGGTACTCTTCCGAGTAACACCGTTGCAAACCCAAGAGGGGAGATGAAAGCAATCACTACTCGTAGTGGAAAAGGTTATACGGAACCCGAGCTTCCTACACCTCCACCCGCGATTGTGAACAAGGAAAAAGAGCAACTTTCCTCACCTCCTTCACCTTCTATCCCCATTTCCCCACCACCCGTGGTTGTGAGTGATCCTATTTCCCTAAAGCCTTCTTCTTCATCCAATATACCTTATCCTTCAAGGTTGAGGAAAGAGAAGCAAAAGAGCAAGGATGATATTCAGGTTTCAAACTTTCTAAAAATGTTTAAACAATTGAATTTTAACATCTCCTTTGCCGAGGCTCTCGCTCACATGCCCAAATACGCTAAGATGTTTAAAGATCTTCTAAGTGACAAGGAGAAGCTTCTTGACATTGCTCAGACCCAACTTAATGAGAATTGCTCCGCATTGCTCTTAAGGAAATTGCCCACCAGACTTGGTGATCCGGGTCGCTTCTTGATTCCTTGCAACTTCCCGGTAGTAGAGAATTGCATGGCCCTAGCCGATCTAGGTGCCAGTATAAACTTATGCCTTTAAGTGTTTGGAAGCAATTATCTCTCCCCGAGCTAGTCCCCACCAAAATGACTTTGGAATTAGCCAACCGTACGGTTGCTTATCCAGTGGGGATAGCCGAAGATGTCTTTGTTGGCGTTGAAAAATTCACCTTCCCGGCGGATTTTGTCGTTGTTGACTACGAGATGGATCCCCGTGTTCCATTAATCGTTGGACGTCCATTCCTGAGGATCGGTCGCACTCTCATTGATGTAGCCACGGGCGAAATAATCATGAGAGTTGGTGACGATAAAATTGTCTTCAACATGGGTAAGATTTCTAAGCAACCTTATTCATATGAGAGTGTTAATGCTATTGATGTTCTCGATGAGGCTTGTGAAGAACATTTTCATGATGCTTGCAAAAGTACTCTCTCTTCTCTACCCATTGTTGAGACCGTTGCCTCAATTGCTCCGGCATTGACTCCTTTTGGAGAAAGTGACTTGGATGATTTCGAAGCTAGCTTGGGTCCTCTCGATATTAAGTATGATAATTCGCCCACCGATTGGGATGAAGACATTCGTACTATTGAGAGACTTCTCAATGAGGACCCGTTTTCTCCTCCTTCTCCTAAAGAGGTGACTAATGATGATCCATCGTTAGTTTCACCATCTATTGAGGATCCTCCTACTCTTGAGCTTAAGGACCTACCCCCTCATCTTGAGTATGTTTTCCTTGAAGACGATAAGAAGTTACCGGTCATCATCGTGAAGGACCTGAAAGAAGAAGAAAAATCTCGACTTATCGCCGTGTTGAAGAAGCATAAAAAAGCTATCGCTTGGAAAATCTCCGACATTCGCGGAATTGATCCTCACTTTTGCACACATAAAATTCTCATGGAGGACGACTTTAAGCCCACTATTCAAAGCCAACGAAGGGTGAATCCTAAAATCCATGAAGTCATCAAAAAAGAGGTTATCAAACTTCTTGATGCGGGTATGATTTACCCTATTTCGGATTCACCATGGGTTAGTCCAGTCCATTGTGTGCCTAAGAAAGGCGGAATTACCGTTGTGCCCAATGCAAACAACGAGTTGATTCCTACCCGTCTCGTTACTGGGTGGAGAGTTTGTATAGACTACCGCAAACTCAATGATGCCATGAGAAAGGATCATTTCCCTCTACCTTTTATGGACCAAATGCTTGAACGATTAGCGGGCAATGAATATTACTGCTTTCTTGATGGTTTCTCGGGTTATTTCCAAATACCCATCGATCCCCAAGATCAAGAGAAGACAACATTCACTTGTCCCTACGGCACATTTGCTTACAAAAGAATGCCTTTTGGCTTATGCAATGCCCCCGGGACTTTCCAAAGGTGCATGTTGGCTATCTTCCATGACATGGTTGAGCAAACCATGGAAGTCTTCATGGATGATTTCTCGATCTTTGGGGATTCCTTCTCTTCTTGCCTTGCCAATTTGGAACGTATGCTTAAGCGGTGCGAAGACACTCGCCTTGTTCTGAATTGGGAAAAATGCCATTTTATGGTAAAAGAAGGCATTGTGCTAGGACACAAAATCTCTAAAGCCGGTCTTGAAGTCGAACGTGCTAAAGTAGATGTCATAGCCAAATTACCTCCACCTTCAACCGTGAAGGGTGTGAGAAGTTTTCTGGGTCATGCGGGCTTCTATCGTCGATTCATTCAGGATTTTTCAAAAATCGCTCGCCCGATGACCCACCTCTAGGAAAAAGATACTACTTTTATCTTTTCTAAAGAGTGTATCGAAGCCTTCAATCTTCTTAAGGATAAGCTAACTAAGGCACCGGTCTTGGTTACCCCTAATTGGGAGCTACCCTTTGCGTTGATGTGCGATGCTAGCGACTTTGCTATTGGTGCGGTTTTGGGCCAAAGAGTGAATAAACACTTCCAACCAATCCACTATGCTAGCAAAACAATGACGGGGGCTCAATTGCATTATACGACAACCGAAAAAGAGCTTTTAGCTGTTGTCTATGCTTTTGAAAAATTTCGCCCCTATCTTGTTTTATCCCCCACCATCGTATACACGGACCATTCCGCGTTGAAGTACTTGATGACTAAGCATGATTCTAAGCCAAGACTTCTTCGCTGGGTTTTACTCCTTCAAGAATTCAACATTGAAATTCGTGACAAGAAGGGTGCCGAAAACCTAGCCGCGGATCGTCTGAGTCGACTTGAGGATCCATATCAAGGGGATCATCCGAACAAAGAGATCAATGACTCTTTCCCCCTTGAGACCTTAATGTCTATAAATCTCAATCTTGATGACACCCCGTGGTTTGCCGACATTGCAAACTACTTAGCGGGTGGTATTCTCATCAAAGGGTTAACATCCCAACAAAAGAAGAAGTTCTTGAATGATGTTAAGACTTACTTTTGGGATGACCCTTATCTAATCAAACAATGTGCTGATCTGATCATTCGTCGTTGTGTTGATGGACCGGCAGCTTTGCAAATCCTTGATGCTTGCCATAGAGGACCCACCGGTGGTCACTTTGGTCCCAACTACACCGCTAAGAAAGTGTTTGATTCTAGATTCTATTGACCCACCATTTATCGTGACGCTCACGAAATGGTTAAGCATTGTGATGCTTGCCAAAGCCAAGGCAAGATCACACATAAAGATGAGATGCCTCAAAATTTCATTCAGGAATGTGAAATCTTTGACGTATGGGGCATCGACTTTATGGTGCCATTTCCATCCTCCAAAGGGAACAAGTACATCCTCGTCGCAGTTGACTACGTGTTTAAATGGGTTGAAGCCAAGGATCTCCCTACTAATGATGCGAGGGTGGTTGTGAACTTTTTGAAGCAGCTTTTCGCTCGATTCGGCGTTCCTCGTGCTATCATCAGTGACCGCGGGACTCATTTTTGCAATGATCAATTTGCAAGAGTCATGGCTAAGTATGGTGTCAATCACCGTCTTTCCACCGCCTATCATCCCCAAACCAATGGGCAAGCCGAGATTTCCAACCGTGGATTGAAGCGAATTTTGGAGCGTACTGTGGGAGAGCATCGCGTCGCGTGGGCCGATAAGTTAGATGATGCTCTGTGGGCTTTCCGTACTGCTTATAAGACCCCGATCGGTTGTACACCTTATCGTCTTGTGTACGGGAAAGCATGCCACCTCCCCATCAAGTTGGAACATAAGGCGCACTGGGCCTTGAAGTGGGCTAACTTCCACATCAACAAAGCCGGTGATCATCGCAAGATTCAACTCAACGAGCTCAACGAACTGAGGAATGAAGCTTACGAGAACTCACTGATCTACAAGGAGAAGACGAAGATCATTCATGACGCAAAAATCAAGAACCGAGAGTTCCACGTTAGTGATCAAGTCTTACTTTTTAACTCTCGGTTGAAGATCTTCTCTGGCAAGTTGAAGAGCCGCTGGTCTGGTCCATTCACCGTCGCCAAAGTCTTCCCATATGGGACCATTGAGCTTTCTCAGCCAAATGGGCCCAATTTCAAGGTGAATGGCCAGCGTTTGAAGCTGTACTTTGGTGAGGACATCTCTCATGAGATGATTCAATCCCTCACCACGTTCCCCATGAACTAGATTGGGTCGAGTCGGGCTCGTGACTCGGTGAACAAAAATAAGCGCTTCTCGGGAGGCAACCCGTGATCTATCCTTTACTGCTT
Organism: Glebionis coronaria; assembly: GCA_025667525.1. NCBI lineage: Eukaryota > Viridiplantae > Streptophyta > Magnoliopsida > Asterales > Asteraceae > Glebionis > Glebionis coronaria. Next base: position 248,130,269 of record CM046874.1, read on the forward strand.
TCATAATAAGTGTAGGGGGAGGCCCGTATGTGTTTGTTGTCTTGTTTCTTGTGCTGTGCAGGGATTAAAGCTTCAAAGATCCACCTTGATGACTTTTGACGAACCGTGATACCGTGTTCCCATCTTCCCGGTTCTATCCTAAACTCTTGTGATTCAATTTTTCATATTTTATATGTTCACATTGAATTCACTTTAGTTGTCCTTTCCTTAGCAAGATTTAAACAAAGTGCACAATGTTATAAGTGTAGGGGAGTTTACTTCCACATGCTTAAACATTGAGGACAATGTTTATCTCAAGTGTAGGGGGGACTTCTATCGAAGTAAGTGGTCTTTTCCATGAATTTGCCCTTATTTTAACCGGAAAACTTGATTTTTCGACATTTTTCAAAAATTTTAATCTATTTTGGCCTAATTGTATAGTTGTATTTTCCTTTGTTATGTTTATTTTCTTTCCTTGCTAGAATAAAGTTTCAATAAAGTGGTTTTAAACTTTTCTTAGTCATGAATATTTTGACTCAACCCGAGTTTACTTATCTAAGTTTACTCTAGCTAGTATCCTTAACGTGTTTAAGTCAAGTTTTGCTAGGCTTTTATATAGGGATCTATAAAACGTGAAAGTCTTAACTCTCACGGGTTAAGAACAAGAACTTTTCGCAAGTTCCTATAATTGACCCTAGAGAGTTGTTTATCAAGGGAACTTTAAAATGCGATTTCTAAAACTTGAAAAGTCTAACAATTTGCAAGATCCTATAGGCGACTCGAAAACCCAAAACTTTAATTTAATAGGCTAAGCATCCACGAGTCTCATTCCTTGAGATTTTAAACTGTGGAGAACGAGAGATGATAGAGTCAATTATAAGTTTGGTATTCTTTCGTGAATTTATGTGAGTTAATTATAAGCCTATTCTCCCTTCGCTTGTTAATAAATTATCTGCAATAAATAAGGTTGTACGATTTAAAAGGTTACTTAGCTTCTAGCCCAAGATCGTTTAAAAGTTGCTCGGTACGGATTAGAGTTCATAGCCAAGGCATAACTTATTGAAGCGGGATGCGAAGATTGGTGAGTCCGAAAAGGCCCTAACAAGGCATGAGGGCTACATTTTGTTGCTAAAGATCCAAAAGTGATGTGAAGAATCATTTATCGAAAATCAATATGAAGGATCGAGACAAACGACGAAAAGCAAATACTCCCCTAAAGATCATGGAGAAGTCTATCCAAAAAGGCCCTAACAAGGTATGAGGATAAATAGATCCAAGTCCTAAAAGGAGGCGGATCGTTGTATATCAAAGTCCAAAATAAAGATTGGAGAAAAATGAAGAAGTCGTGGTCCAAAGATGAAGAATCTCTCAAAACTTCAAGTGAAGAAATTCCTATTATGAAGAGAAGGCCATTATTTCATGAACGTCTCTCAAAGATTCGAAGTATGAAGTCGCTGCCAAATATCGGTCCGAGAAAGGTCTCAAATCGTGAAGCGAGTTATGCCAAGATATGAACTTTATGAGGTCCCGAGAAGTAGTTTTAAAAGATTTTGTCCTTTAGCTAACTATTGATTAAATCGTTCACCTTATTTTCGGCCTAAATAACTATCGAATTAAGTCAAACAATGCATCTTCGTGATCATTCAAGACAAAAATAAAATATAAGAGATACACCTAGGAATAAGGGAGTCTAAGTGAATAATTGGCCCACATGAATTCGTGTTGGTTTGCTAACTTATAATAACAATGATCTCGTTTTTAAGCTTGGTATGGGGAACGTGAAAGTTGAGGATGATAAACGTTCATGACAGCCAAAACCCAGTGTAAGTTTTTAATTTCTTTACTTGTTTCTATCTTTTTATGTTTAGTATTTAATAAAGGCCAAGGTGGGTTATTTATGATGGAAAACGTAAAACGTGCTTTAAAATTAATGCATTGCATGAGGGCATTGCAATGGTCAAGTGTAGGGGATTTAATAAGTGTGAAAACACTTATCCTTTTACCACTTATTTCCAATAATAACAAGACCAAAACGTGTATTTTATGTCGTAAAAGTTGGAATTATGCGTGGTTTGTGTTTTTATTGTATTTTAGGACCAAAAGATAAAAAAGAAGAAAACACGGGCTTTCACGGGCTTTTATCGAAGAAAACGGGAAAAGACAAAGTCAAAAGATCAAGAGTGCTTAAAGAACGGATGTCCAAGACCTATTCTGAAGATTTATCGAAGAGAAGTCTAAAGACGAAAGTTTAATGAAGTCGAAGAACTCGAGTCTAAATAAATGAAGAAATGTTAAGACGAGTTTAATTAATCCCGAGACGACATCGAGAAAGACAAATGAATTAAATCGAGTCGAGAAGAAAAGAAAGAAGGAAGCACCACACATGCACTTCCCACTTCCCTATAAATACCCTCCTAATCACATTAGGAAGGGGGTTAGCTAGTTTTTACTTTTAATTTTTCTTTCTAAGTTTTAGAGAGAGAAAGTTCCCAACTTTCTCTCACTTAGTTTTTCTTTGTTTTCATCTTTTAAATATAAGCTTTCTTTAATATTTTATTTGGATTCCATTAATCAAATTCAAGTTAAGTTTTAAGTTTTTAATCTTCTTCTACATTTCTTGGTTTACTTGGTCTTTGATCCGAAATCTTTTCTTTGATCCGAATCTTCCATGTTCCGTGATTGAAGTTCAGATTGTATGGTTAGAAGATTCATTCCCTTTGTTCCTACATACGCTTCTAAACGTATAAGTTGTAAGCTTTTAATGCTTATTGGCTTATTTGAGTTTTAGGTTATTTATTTTCGGATATCATAAAGGTTTTAGTCATTACAAAAGTTCCTTTCATAAAGTGTTTGATTTTATGTTTTGAGAAGTTGTCAAATTTAAGTTCTTTGAATTGTTTAAGGTTCCGGTAGAATAGCTTATTGCATCAGCTTATTGAGTATTAGGATCTCCACCAATTTCGGATTAAGTATTGCATTACATCGCAATACAAGGGATTTTGTACACATTCCGACGGGTTTCTACACATTCCGACGGGCCTCAGTGTTTTGATCGCAATAACCCATTAGGGTTATACTTTGCGATCGTTTGGTACTTCCCCCTTATTCCGATCTGGATTGCGATCGCTCATTGCGATCGCATATTCCGACGGGACTAAGGTCTTTGTTAAAACGAAGTGCTGCCCATTTTTCGACAGCAACATTGCGATAGAAGTTTCTACAACGTTCCGATCTGGATCTTTGCGATCTAAAAACATTCCGATGGGTATTAAGTTTAACATTCCGATGGACCTGTGCATTGTTGCATTCCGATGGCTGTTTTTAACTATATTCCGATGGATTTAGCTTTGGTGCATTCCGATAGAAATAAATTGCAATATTCCGATAGAACCTGTTTTAAGTTTTAAGTTTTAAAGTTTTACATAAAGTCTTGTCCTAAATAGTTTTTAGTTTAATTATTAAACGCTTTAATTTACTCAACGACATTGTCATACTTGCTCTTAAAATTAGATAACCAAACCAAACCAAATCATTTTGCTCACCAAAAGACAATTGAGTCGCACTCTTAACCAATAGTCAATTCGAAAAGACTTGGGACTACGAATTTTGATACGTGGTGTAAAAACCCGAGTATTAATCAACCAAACCATTCTCTTGTTCACCAAAAGACAATTGAGTCGCACTCTAGACCGGTAATCAATTCGAAAAGATTCGGACGATAAGATTATATACTTGGGGTAAAGACCAAGTATTAAATGGCGCCGCTGCCGGCTCTTTTCGTTACGATTAACGATTTTTAGTGAGAGACGCATTGAATTTTGGGATCCGTTCTTTGAACGTTATTTTTCTTGCTTCAAAAATTTTCAAAAACCCTAAAAAATATAAAATTCTTAAAAAATACAAAAACAGTAAAAAATTATTAAAAGCAATTCTTTTCCAAAGGTTTTGCACCAAAAAGATTATATAGATATTCTCTGTGTATATTTTTCTTCTGCAGGTGTATGCGTACTAGATCTTCGAATTATTCTGAGCCCGAGATTCGTGAAGATCTAGATATGGTTGGTGTTAATAACAACAATAATAACCCACCTCTACCCAATTTGAATAACAATAACAACAACAACAACAATGTCCTCCTACCTGATTTACGAACAATGGAGGAATTGTGTCAACCCACCATGAACGGACGCGGAGGCCCGATTGCGCCGATGCACGTCACGGCTCAGGAGTTTTCGTTGAAGCATCACATGATCCAGCAAGTGCAAACTAACCCATTTCTCGGATTTCCGGATGATGATGCCAACAAACACCTCGACAAATTCATTACCATCACCCAAAGCATGAAGTCTCCCGGTGTTTCTATGGATGACCTTCGCCTTCAACTTTTTCCCCACTCGCTTTTTCACCATGCCGAAAAATGGTTTGACCGTCTCCCTAAGAATTCTATTCATACGTGGAATGACATGACTCAACGTTTTTTGTTGCGCTACTTCCCACCATCCATGGTCACAAGCCTTCGTAACCAAATCAGTGGATTCATGCAGGACAATGATGATTCGCTCTTCGATGCTTGGGAACGATACAATGATTTGATCGACCGCTGTCCAAATCACAACATGCTCCCCGTTACTCTCATTGATACTTTCTACAATGGTCTCACTTTTCGTGATCGTGACACGATCAATGCCGCCGCCGGTGGTACTTTTATGAAAAGGAGACCGGAGGAATGTAGAGAGTTGATTGAAAACATGACTACTCACCACAAGAATTGGGATTCATCCGCATCCTCAAGATCTAATCAGAGAGTCAATGTTTCTTCTACTACTTCCAATCCCGAGATATCCGAACTTACCCGACAAATCGCGAATATGCACAAGGATTTCATGTCCATGGCCACAAACCACTTTCAACAAGCTAAAGCTGTTACTCTTTCTTGTGACACATGTGGTGGTCCTCATTCTTACAATGATTGTCCTTCTACCCAAGGTAATTTTTCTGAAAACGTTAACGCAGCTTACGGTACTTATCCCACGGGAGGCTATCAAGCTCGTCCTCAAGGAGACCGTAGCTTGCTAAGTTATCGTTCAAACAACTATCTTGCTCCACCCGGTTTCCCTCCTCAGAACAAAAACCAACAACAAAGCTATAACCGAAACAACCAATCCCAACCTCGTGCTAACAATCAATATCAATCCCAAAGAAACCCATACCCAACTCAAGGAAATTCTCAAGCTTACCAAGCTCCACCTCTCAATCAACCGATGGCAGTGAATCAAGACGTCGAGACATTCATGAAGACTAATCGAGAGATGGTGACGAATCTTCAGAGTCAAGTCATCAACTTGAAGGGCAAAATGGCGAAACAAGGGAGCGATATTCGAGCCGAGCTAAGGAATGACATGGCAAAACAAAGCAATGAGATCCGTGCCGACATCAGAGACTCTTTCAGCACTCAAGCTCTTAACATACGTGATATGATCGGTTCGCTCATCCAAGGTAATCAACCCTCTTCTTCGGGTACTCTTCCGAGTAACACCGTTGCGAATCCAAGAGGGGAGATGAAAGCAATCACCACTCGTAGTGGAAAAGGTTATACGGAACCCGAGCTTCCTACACCTCCACCCGTGATTGTGAACAAGGAAAAAGAGCAACTTTCCCCACCTCCCTTGCCTTCTACCCCCATTTCCCCACCACCCGTGGTTGTGAGTGATCCTATTTCCCTAAAGCCTTCTTCTTCATCCAATATACCTTATCCTTCAAGGTTGAGGAAAGAGAAGCAAAAGAGCAAGGATGATATTCAGGTTTCAAACTTTCTAAAAATGTTTAAACAATTGAATTTTAACATCTCCTTTGCCGAGGCTCTCGCTCACATGCCCAAATACGCGAAAATGTTTAAAGATATTCTTAGTGACAAGGAGAAGCTTCTTGACATTGCTCAGACCCAACTTAATGAGAACTGCTCCGCAGTGCTCTTAAGGAAATTGCCCACCAAACTTGGTGATCCGGGTCGCTTCTTGATTCGTTGCAACTTCCCGGGAGTAGAGAATTGCATGGCCCTAGCCGATCTAGGAGCCAGTATAAACTTAATGCCTTTAAGTGTTTGGAAGCAATTATCTCTCCCCCGAGCTAGTCCCCACCAAAATGACCTTAGAATTAGCTAACTGTACGGTTGCTTATCCAGTGGGGATAGCCGAAGATGTCTTCGTTGGCGTTGACAAATTCACCTTCCTGGCGGATTTTGTCGTCTTTGATTACGAGATGGATCCTCGTGTTCCATTAATCGTTGGACGTCCATTCCTGAGGACCGGTCGCACTCTCATTGATGTAGCCGCGGGCGAAATAATCATGAGAGTTGGTGACGATAAAATTGTCTTCAACATGGGTAAGATTTCTAAGCAACCTTATACATATGAGAGTGTTAATGCTATTGATGTTCTTGATGAGGCTTGTGAAGAACATTTTCATGATGCTTGCAAAAGTACTCCCTCTTCTCTACCCAATGTTGAGACCGTTGCTTCAATTGCTCCGGCATTGACTCCTTTTGGAGAAAGTGACTTGGATGATTTCGAAGCTAGCTTGGGTCCTCTCGATATTAAGTATGATAATTCGCCCACCGATTGGGATGAAGACATTCGTACTATTGAGAGACTTCTCAATGAAGACCCGTTTTCTCCTCCTTCTCCTAAAGAGGTGACTAATGATGATTCATCGTTAGTAACACCATCTATTGAGGATCCTCCTAATCTTGAGCTTAAGGACCTACCTCCTCATCTTGAGTACGTTTTCCTTGAAGACAACGAGAAGTTACCGGTCATCATCGCAAAGGACCTGCAAGAAGAAGAAAAATCCCGACTCATCGCCGTGTTGAAGAAGCATAAAAGAGCTATCGCTTGGAAAATATCCGACATCCGCGGAATTGATCCTCACTTTTGCACACATAAAATTCTCATGGAGGACGACTTTAAGCCCACAATTCAAAGCCAACGAAGGGTGAATCCTAAAATCCATGAAGTCATCAAAAAAGAGGTTATCAAACTTCTTGATGCGGGTATGATTTACCCTATTTCGGATTCACCATGGGTTAGTCCAGTCCATTGTGTGCCTAAGAAAGGCGGCATCACCGTTGTGCCCAATGCAAACAACGAGTTTATTCCTACCCGTCTCGTTACTGGGTGGAGAGTTTTTATAGACTACCGCAAACTCAATGATGCCACGAGAAAGGATCATTTCCCTCTTCCTTTTATGGACCAAATGCTTGAACGTTTAGCGGTAATGAATATTACTGCTTTCTTGATGGTTTCTCGGGTTATTTCCAAATACCCATCGATCCCCAAGATCAAGAGAAGACAACATTCACTTGTCCCTATGGCACATTTGCCTACAAAAGGATGCCTTTTGGCTTATGCAATGCCCCCGGGACTTTCCAAAGGTGCATGTTGGCTATCTTCCATGACATGGTTGAGCAAACCATAGAAGTCTTCATGGATGATTTCTCGGTCTTTGGGGATTCCTTCTCTTCTTGCCTTGCCAATTTGGAACGTATGCTTAAGCGGTGCGAAAACACTCGCCTTGTTCTGAATTGGGAAAAATGCCATTTTATGGTAAAAGAAGGCATTGTGCTAGGACACAAAATCTCTAAAGCCGGTCTTGAATTCGACCGTGCTAAAGTAGATGTCATAGCCAAATTACCTCCACCTTCAACCGTGAAGGGTGTGAGAATTTTTCTGGGTCATGCGGGCTTCTATCGTCGATTCATTCAGGATTTCTCTAAAATCGCTCACCCGATGACCCACCTCTTGGAAAAAGATACTCCTTTTATCTTTTCTAAAGAGTGTATCGAAGCCTTCGATCTTCTTAAGGATAATCTAACTAAGGCACCGGTCTTGGTTACCCCTAATTGGGAACTGCCTTTTGAGTTGATGTGCGATGCTAGCGACTTTGCTATTGGAGCGGTTTTGGGCCAAAGAGTGAATAAACACTTCCAACCAATCCATTATGCTAGCAAGACAATGACGGGGGCTCAATTGCATTATACGACAACCGAAAAAGAGCTTTTAGCTGTTGTCTATGCTATTGAAAAATTTCGCCCCTATCTTGTTTTATCCACCTACATCGTATACACGGACCATTCCGCGTTGAAGTACTTGATGACTAAGCATGATTCTAAGCCAAGACTTCTTCGCTGGGTTTTACTCCTTCAAGAATTCAACATTGAAATTTGTGACAAGAAGGGTGCTGAAAACCTAGCCGCGGATCATCTGAGTCGACTTGAGGATCCATATCAAGGGGATCACCCGAACAAAGAGATCAATGACTCTTTCCCCCTTGAGAACTTAATGTCTATAAATCTCAATCTTGATGACACCCCGTGGTTTGCCGACATTGCAAACTACTTAGCGGGTGGTATCCTCATCAAAGGGTTAACATCCTAACAAAAGAAGAAGTTCTTGAATGATGTTAAGACTTACTTTTGGGATGACCCTTATCTATTCAAACAATGTGCTGATCTGATCATTCGTCGTTGTGTTGATGGACCGGCAGCTTTGCAAATCCTTGCTGCTTGCCATAAAGGACCTACCGGTGGTCACTTTGGTCCCAACTACACCGCTAAGAAAGTGTTTGACTCTGGATTCTATTGGCCCACTATTTATCGTGATGCTCACGAAATGGTTAAGCATTGTGATGCTTGCCAACGTCAAGGCAAGATCACACATAAGGATGAGATGCCTCAAAATTTCATACAGGAATGTGAAATCTTTGACGTATGGGGCATCGACTTTATGGGGCCATTTCCATCATCCAAAGGGAACAAGTACATCCTCGTAGCCGTTGACTACGTTTCCAAATGGGTTGAAGCTAAGGCTCTCCCAACGAACGATGCGAGGGTGGGTGGTTGTGAACTTTTTGAAGCAGCTTTTCGCTCGATTCCGCGTTCCTCGTGCTATTATCAGTGACCGCGGGACTCACTTTTGCAATGATCAATTTGCAAGAGTCATGGCTAAGTATGGTGTAAATCACCGTCTTTCCACCGCCTATCATCCCCAAACCAATGGGGAAGCCGAGATTTCCAACCGTGGATTGAAGCGAATTTTGGAGCGTACCGTGGGAGAGCATCGCGCCGCGTGGGCCGATAAGTTAGATGATGCTCTGTGGGCTTTCCGTACTGCTTATAAGACCCCGATCGGCTGTACGCCTTATCGTCTTGTGTACGGGAAAGCATGCCACCTCCCCATCGAGCTGGAACACAAGTCGCACTAGGCCTTGAAGTGGGCTAACTTCGACATCAACAAAGCTGGTGATCATCGCAAGATTCAACTCAACGAGCTAAATGAACTAAGGAATGAAGCTTATGAGAACTCGCTCATCTACAAGGAGAAGACCAAGATCATTCATGACGCACGGATTAAGAACCGAGAGTTCCACGTTGGTGATCATGTCTTACTCTTTAACTCTCGGTTGAAGATCTTCTATGGCAAGTTGAAGAGCCGCTGGTCTGGTCCATTCACCGTCGCCAAAGTCTTTCCATATGGGACCATTGAGCTTTCTCAGCCAAATAGGCCCAATTTCAAGGTGAATGGCCAGCGTTTGAAGCTGTACTTTGGTGAGGACATCTCTCATGAGATGATTCCATCCCTCACCACGTTTCCCATGAACTAAATTTGGTTCGAGTCAGGCTCGTGACTCGGTGAACAAAAACAAGCGCTTCTCGGGAGGCAACCCGTGATCTATCCTTTACTGCTTTCATAATAAGTGTAGGGGGAGCCCCGTATGTGTTTGTTGTCTTGTTTCTTGTGTTGTGCAGGGATTAAAGCTTCAAAGAGCATCTTGATGACTTTTGACGAACCGTGATACCGTGTTCCCATCTTCCCGGTTCTATCCTAAACTCTCGTGATTCAATATTTCATATTTTATATGTTCACATTGAATTCACTTTAGTTGTCCTTTCCTTAGCAATATTTAAACAAAGTGCACAATGTCCTAAGTGTAGGGGAGTTCACTCCCACATGCTTAAACATTGAGGACAATGTTTATATTAAGTGTAGGGGGACTTCTATCGAAGTAAGTGGTCTTTTCCATGAATTTGCCCTCATTTTAACTGGAAAATTTGATTTTTCGACATTTTTCAAAATTTTTAATCTATTTTGGCCTAGTTGTATAGTTGCATTTTCCTTTATTATGTTTATTTTCTTTCCTTGCTAGAATAAATATTCAATAAAGTGGTTTTAAATTTTTCTTAGTCGTGAACATTTTGACTCAACCCGAGTTTACTTATCTAAGTTTACTCTAGCTAGTATCCTTAACGTGTTTAAGTCAAGTTTTGCTAGGCTTTTATATAGGGAGCTATAAACGCGAAAGTCTTAACTCTCACGGGTTAAGAACAAGAATATTTCGCAAGTTCCTATAACTGATCCTAGAGAGTCGTTTATCAAGGGAACTTTAAAATGCGATTTCTAAACTTAAAAAAGTCCAAGAATTTGCAAGATCCTATAGATGACTCGAAAACCCAAAACTTTGATTTAATAGGCTAAGCATCCACGAGTCTCATTCCTTGAGATTTTAAACTTTGGAGAACGAGAGATGATAGAGTCAATTATAAGTTTGGTATTCTTTCGTGAATTTATGTGAGTTAATTATAAGCCTATTCTCCCTTCGCTTGTTAATAAATTTATCTGTAATAAATAAGGTTGTACGATTTAAAAGGTTACTTAGCTTCTAGCCCAAGATCGTTTAAAAGTTGCTCGGTACGGATTAGAGTTCATAGCCAAGGCATAACTTATTGAAGCGGGATGCGAAGATTGGCGAGTCCAAAAAGGCCCTAACAAGGTATGCAGGCTACATTTTGTTGCTAAAGATCCAAAACTTATGTGAAGAATCATTTATCAAAAATCAATATGAAGGATCGAGACACACGACGAAAAGCAAATACTCCCTTAAAGATCATGGAGAAGTCTATCCAAAAAGACCCTAAAAAGGTATGAGGATAAATAGATCCAAGTCCTAAAAGGAGGCGGATCGTGGTATATCAAAGTCCAAAATAAAGATTGGAGAAAAATGAAGAAGTCGTGGTCCAAAGATGAAGAATCTCTCAAAACTTCAAGTGAAGAAATTCCTATTATGAAGAGAAGGCCATTATTTCATGAACGTCTCTCAAAGATTCAAAGTATGAAGTCGCTTCCAAATATCGGTCCGAGAAAGGTCTCAAATCGTGAAGCGAGTTACGCCAAAATATGAACTTTATGAGGTCCCGAGAAGCAGTTTTAAAAGATTTTGTCCTTTAGCTAACTATTGATTAAATCGTTCACCTTATTTTCGGCCTAAATAACTATCGAAATAAGTCAAACAATGCATCCTCGTGATCATTCAAGACAAAAATAAAATATAAGAGATACACCTAGGAATAAGGGAGTCTAAGTGAATAATTGGCCCACATGAATTCGTGTTGGTTTGCTAACTTATAATAACAATGATCTCGTTTTTAAGCTTGGTATGGGGAACGCGAAACTTGAGGATGATAAACGTTCATGATAGCCAAAACCCAATGTAAGTATTTAATTTCTTTACTTGTTTCTATCTTTTTATGATTAGCATTTAATAAAGGCCAAGGTGGGTTATTTATGATGGAGAATGTAAACCGTGCTTTAAAATTAATGCATTGCATGAGTGCATTGCAATGGTCAAGTGTAGGGGATTTAATAAGTGTGAAAACACTTATCCTTTTACTACTTATTTCCAATAAAAACAAGACCAAAACGTGTATTTTATGTCGTAAAAGTCGGAATTATGCATGGTTTGTGTTTTTATTGTGTTTTAGGACCAAAAGATGAAAAAGGAAGAAAACACGGGCTTTCACGGGCTTTTATCGAAGAAAACGGGAAAAGATGAAGTCAAAAGATCAAGAGTGCTTAAAGAACGGATGTCCAAGACCTATTCTGAAGATTTATCGAAGAACAAGTCTAAAGACGGAAGTTTAATGAAGTCGAAGAACTCGAGTCTAAATAAATGAAGAAATGTTAAGACGAGTTTAATTAATCCCGAGACGACATCGAGAAAGACAACTAAATTAAATCGAGTCGAGAAGAAAAGAAAGAAGGAAGCACAACACATGCACTTCCCACTTCCCTATAAATACCCTCCTAATCACATTAGGAGGGGGTGAGTTAGTCTTTAGTTTTAATTTTTTTATTTTTTTACTTTTCTTTCTAGTTTTAGAGAGAGAAAGTTCTAAACTTTCTCTCACTAAGTTTCATCTTTTCTTTTAATCTTTCAAGATTAAACATTTGTGTATTGCTTATTTCATTAATCAAGTTCTAGTTAAGCTTTTAATCCTTAATCTCATTCTACCTTTCTTTGATTTTTAGATTGATTTTGGTGTGAATCACATTAAATCCGTGTTGATCTTGGTTTTGTGCTTAAAAAGTTAATCTTTTTGTTCCTACATAAGCTTTCATTCGATTGAGCTTTAAGATTCTTGTGCTTATTGGCTTATTCGTTTCTTTTAGCTTATTTACTTTTAAATGTTTTCTTAAAAAGTTCATATTTTTATGGTGTGATTTAAAGTTTGTTTATTTTAAGCTTAGTTAAGTTGATATTAGTTCTTATTTGATCCGTTTAGTTATTGATTCGTTTTAGTTTTGGTGATAAGCTTATCATTATAGCTTATTACTAGCTTAATCTCGAATCCCATATATATCGGAAAGGGTTTAAACCCCTTTCCGATCAGCTTATTCCGATTGCAACCCTTCTAAACCCCTTTCCGATCGTAGCTCATTCCGACCAACACCCTTACCCCTTATTCTGATCGAGTGATCAGATTAGGGTTTATACATTCCGACTGTGCCCTTTTTGAACATTCCGATTGGTAGTTTTTGCATATTATTCCGATTTGGCTCAAATTAGATATTCCGATTGTATACTTTTTCCCCACATTCCGATTTAAGTTGTTTTCAACATTCCGATTTGGATCCCTTGTTTGATATTCCGACGGGTGAACTAGTGATATTCCGATTTAGTGGTTTTTGGTGGACATTCCGACTGTGTAAATTGTATACATTCCGATCAACAGATCGGAATATATTCCGATCTGGACCCTTTTTGGACATTCCGATTGCCTTACTTTCCGATCACTATATTCCGACCAATATTCCGATTAATGCATTTTGAACATTCCGATTTGGCTGTAATTGTTTGTTTTCCAATGGTTTAGTTTCTTGTTTTTACAAAGTTTCTAAGTGTTAGTTTTATTTAGTGTGATAGTATTTTTCTAATATTGCCTTTAAGTTTCTAAGTAGTTTATTTTTAATTCGTCATTTTAGTATTAATCTTTAAACTTCTACTTTACTCAACGACACTTAAATTACTTGCTAATAGTTTAAAATAGATAATCAACCAAACCATTCTCTTGTTCACCAAAATACAATTGAGTCGCACTCTAGACCGGTAATCAACTCGAAAAGATTCGGACGATAAGATTATATACTTGGGGTAAAAACCAAGTATTAGCTAGCCGTTGAATACAAAGCTTAGAATACAAAGCTTCTTCTGGTATTAGATAGCCGTTGAATTTTGTATAGTCTCTCTCATTTAAAATGTTTCATCAAAAACATTTAGGGCATGTTTGATAAGGAGAATTTCAGAGACTAGAAATGAAATAGAGAGTTATATTCTTGAATATATGTTAGAAATACGTTTTACGTATATTAGAAGTATCGGTCACTCCACAATAATATTTATGTTGTAATAGCTCGTAGTTAGAAAATAGTCATTAGTTACTTATTAACTTAAGTAAGAACCGGTCCATGGGCTTGTCATGGACCGGCCCAAGCCCATGTTATGCTTGGAACTATAAATACCCCTTTCCACCATGGAAAGGGGTTGGTTGTTGTCATTTCTTGTTTTCCATTTAATAAAATTTCACATAGTTTCTCTCACTTTCTCTCTCTAACTTTCTCTCTCTAGAAATCAACAAACCCCTTCATAGATTCATTGATTATCAATATTCTACATTTGGTATCAAGAGCTATGGGGTGATTTAAGGTAGTGATTTGTGTGGTTTTTTAGTTTTTGATTGTATTAGTGTTCTTTAAGAAAAACCATCTTGATTCTTGGTGTTTTTGGTGTTTTTGTGATTGGGATTAGTGGATAAGTATTAGTTTTTACTTATTATTGTTGAAATCACAAAACTTTTTGGGTTATTTGGTCAAAATCTGGGCTTAATCTTCATTTTTGGTGTTCGACTGTTCATCGGAACAAGTTACTGTTTATTCAGCAAAAGTTCCGGATCAAGAAGTTCCGGATCAAGGAGTTCCGGATCAAGGAGTTCCGGATCAAGGAGTTCCGGATCAAGAAGTTCCGGATCAAGAAGTTCCGGATCAAGAAGTTCCGAGTCAAGAAGTTCCGGATCAAGCCAAAAAGTTCCGAACCAAGAACTTCCGAACCAAGAAGTTCCGGATCAAGCCAAAGTTCCGAACCAAGAACTTCCGAATCAAGAAGTTCCGGATCAAGCCAAAAAGTTCCGAACCAAGAACTTCCGAATCAAGAAGTTCCGGATCAAGCCAAAAGTTCCGAATCAAGGTAATCTTCCGAATTAAACTTCCGAATCAACAAAAAGTTCCGAATCAAGGGTTATTTTGCTTGTTTTTTCGACGATTTTTTAGAGGATTTAATCTTGGTTTCTTACAACAAAAACACAACACAATTCACAAGCTTTACTTCACTGCTCGATCAACCGATAATCTTTGTCTCTTTGAAGTTATCAAAATGAATCCGAATTCAGTAATGCCTCATATGACATCACTTACGGATATTTCGGTGATTACGGGAACGGATAATCGCCCGCCAATGCTCATCAAAGAAGTTTTTGAAGCTTGGCAAGGCCGGATGATGTCTTATCTTAAGGGAAAGCCGGTCTATGGGAGGCTTATGGTTAAGTCAATCTTAAATGGTCCACTTGACTATGGTACCATTGTGGCTAACAATGTGACTCGACCAAGAGAATTTGAAGAACTTACACCAGCCCAACAACTTGTTGCCGATGCAGACGAGAAAGCTCTTCAAACAATTCTCCAAGCTCTTCCCCATGACATCTATAGGATGGTGAGTCAGTATACAGTTGCAAAGGATTTATGGGAACGTCTTAAGGTGTTACTACAAGGTACGTCTCTCACCAAGCAGGAAAGAGAATGTCAGTTGTATGACCTGTTTGACAGATTCACTTACAACCCAGGGGAAACACTTCACGATTATTACTTCAGATTCACCACACTCATGAATGATCTGAATGTATACAATCTGGTGATTGCTCCATTCCAGGTTAACACCAAATTCTTGAATACTTTACCTCAAGCTGAATGGGGTGAGTATATTACCGACGTTAAGTTAACCAGGGATCTGCATAAGTGCAATTTGGATCAACTATATGCTTTTCTTCAGCAACATGAGAAACATGTGATCATGCACCGTTCTCCACGAGGTATGTACCCTGATTCATTAGCTTTGATGGCGAATCAACCTAGCTTGTCTCACAACAACACTCCTTATATTTTGGGACATCAAGCCTATCATCCATCACCTTACATGACACCAGCCTTTCCCCAATACTCGATTTTACCACAACCACCCACCTCACATCAGCAACAATATCGGTTCAGTGCACCTTCATCGCAATATGCTATACAACCTCACCCAGCAAATGTTGCACCTTATGCTCAATCTTCATATTCATCTTATCAAGAGAATGCAGCATATCCAACAAGCTACCCTGATCAAATGAGTATTCCTTCTAGTGATTATGCAGCTCAAGATCAAGCAATGTACTGTGATGATGAGGAAGTCCCCGTTCCTGTATTTAAACAAGGTGCTGATCCAGTTGAAGTGTTAACCACTATGTCTGCCTATCTCACAAGGACTTTAAGCAAACGAGGATTTAGGGGATCAGCTCCTACCAACAATCAGTTGAGGAATTCATCCAATTCTCGCCAACAAGCTACAATTGAGAATGGTAGGGTAATGGTTCAGCCAATTCAACCATATCAGGGGAGACCTTCCACATCAACCAATGCTCGCACGGTCAATCCTGCTCCTGCTCCAATGGTCAACAATCCTCCACGGGCTAATACAGGCAAGTTGAGAATGATTACATGCTACAACTACAAGGAAGAGGGTCATATGTCCAGGGATTGTAAGAAACCCAAGAGGAGAAGGGATGGACAATGGTTTGCAGAAAAGATCTATCTGGTGAATGCTCAAGCACAAGGCATGGAACTTGATGAAGAGGAGCTTGCTTTTCTTGCTGATCCAGGGATTGCTGAACAAGACACGGTCACCACACAGAATGCAGCATACCAAGCCGATGATCTTGATGCGTATGACTCAGACTGTGATGACTTTAAATCCGCAAAGGCTGCTCTCATGGCAACTATCTCCAGCTTAGGGCCAGAAAAGAGATCTGAGGTACTTATTGATACCACCGATAATACCACTGATGTTAGTATTCAACCACATCAAGTTGTGCAAGAGAGAGCTGATTCGAATGAATCATCGGTGGTGAGTCCTTCAAACGAGAAGACAAACAATGATAGCAATATCAATGTGAGTCCCCAGACTTTGAGTGAATCACAACCGGGACCCATTTCGAATACGCCTACTCCTGCTCAACAAGATTTGGTCATGGTTCCTGTTACACTACTTAGCCAAATGAATGCTGCACTCTTAGAAACCTTAGCTAAGAATAAGAATTTGTCTGATGAGCTTGCCTTAAGCAATGAAAAAGTTCAAACCTTGGAACTAGTGCCTTCGTCTAGTGTTCTAACTAATCCTGAATATGATCACTTTAGAAACAAACAAATGGGTCACTTGCAAGAATTAGAAAACTTAAGAGCAAATCTGTCTAATGAACTTCAAGAAAAAGAGTTAGTGGTCACTAATTTTCAAAAACTTCAAACGGATTTTGAATCACTAGAGTCTAAGAAGAACGAAATGGAGATTAATGCCACTAATAAGATTAGAAGTCTAGATTACTTGCTGTTAAGACAATACGCTGCTTCACAACTAGTGCACTTATTTGATGCTTCATTTAGAGAATTTAACTTATCTCGTCTAAAAGGCCTTCCCCCTAATCCACGGTATGCAAAACAAGCTTTAAGACATAGTCCTAGACTTTATAATGCAACTCAATTAGGATTGGCCTTAGAACCAATTGTTTTTCCTGGTGATCGAACAAGTAAGGAGCTAGTTGATGAGGATCGGTCATACAATTCTGCAAAATATCCCGAGTGTGATTATTTTAAATTGAATAAGGAGCTTGCAAAAACGGATTTTAGAATTCGCTTCCATATGGACAAAGATCTCATAACAGCACCAACCTACATATTAGATGAAGAAAACCCTAGTACGTTTCCTACACTTGTCAATATGGAAGGTCCTAAGGAAATTCCAAAGGATCTTCCACCTGTTAGCACTGTATGGTTAAACTTGCAAGAGATTAATCAATACTTTACTAATTTTGACAAGGTCATTTTGGAACGTACGACTTCAAATGGCCTAAACGCCGGAGAATGGGCTTTCGAACATATGAACGAGGTGTTTAAAACTGAGATCAATCCGTTTGTCGAAAGTCTAAAAGGAATTTTTGCATCTCTTAAGGAAAATCTTGTTTTTGAAATTGGTGAAGTTCAAAAAGTGTTTTATGAAATGGACACCGCTTACGAACTACAACTAGTTGAAAAAGAAAAGATTTTAACCGAATATGACCGATTCTTGTCTGCAGTAATCTCGTGTGATGTGCTTACTACTGTAAATGTTAATTATTCGAATGAGCTTACATCCACTATGATTAATTGTGATGCTGTGAATATTTGTAATGATATTTGTGATGATGTTTGTGATATCTCTGTAAATGTTGCTGATACTGTAAATGAGGTAGAAAATCAGTCTTGTCACGAATCTAACGCTGAGTTTTTAAAGCTACAAGATTCTTACAATTTACTTTCAAAACGCTTTAATCAACTAGAACAACATTGTATATCTTTAGAATTAAAACAACAAACTCAAAATGAGAATCTTTTGATATCAAATGTTTGTGAAAACGGTGTTGAGAATAGTGACAAGATGATTGCAATTGTTAAGACATTAGAGGAAGAGATAATGAGATTGAAGAGAGAGGTATCATCAAAGGAAACATTAAAATTGGAACTAGAGGCTGCAGAGTCTAAAAACCAAGTCTTAGAAATCAGACTATCATCTGTTCTAGGGGAGATGGATCGAACAAGACAGGGACTATCCGCTCTTTATGGTTCACTAGAAGAACGCTTCGCTTTTAATGCGGCACAGCAACAATATTTTGTTGAACAACTGAACCAAAAGTGCGAGGAAATCTCTGATTTGAACATCCTGCTCATTGACAAAAATATGGTTTTGGCTGAGTTAAAGGAGACACTTCTTCTCACCCGACAAGAAGTTGTTGATAACTTAGCTACCGACTCTGCACCGTCCACTAGTGCTCCAACAACCAAGTCAGTAGTGCTTTATAAGAATCCACTTCATAAGAGAAACCCGGTTACCTACGATGATTATATGAGGAATGCCATTAAGCATGTCGATCTTCTTAGGGATATTTTAGACGATCTGTATGCCTTAGATCCCTCAAGTAGCGACTATTATTCGGCTCATGAATATGTTAAGCGAGTTCAATATTGCCTAGCATATTTGCAATACATAGGTACACCAGGTTCTGCACTACTTAATACTAAGCCCATTGCTGTCACTCCATTTAATAAGACTCCAGGAGCGAAACCGTCATTGGCACAATCAAGTAAGACACATTTAAAATCTGTTGCTAATGTTCCCACTTTTCCTTCTACAGGATTAAAAGAGACTACTAAGGCTAAAGGATCGCCACTCAAGAAAGCTAAGATCAAGCCCTCCACTAGTAGTGCCACAAAGAAGAAAGTAGAAGTTCACAATAGGAATGCTAGTTCAGTTTTAAATAAAAAGAATCATGTTAAGACTAAAAGCTCTGCGCCTGTGCAGCAGCCTAAACCATTCGTGAATTCTGATTTAAATTGTTGGAATTGTAATGAATGTATGTTTTCCCAACGTCATGATTTGTGTCTGATTGATCACGTGAATGAAATGAATGCTATTAAGAATGGTCTTGAATGGAAGCCAACGGGTAGAACTCGTGCCCAAGTTGGCTGGCAATGGCGTCCCACTGGTAGGACCTTTACATTAGATGGAAAAATGTGCCCTTTAACTAGGAATGCATCCATTGAGGTTAGGTCTGAGCTTCCTTTAGTTAGGAACACTCGCACTCAAGTATGGAAACAGCGCCCTTTAATTAGGTCTGCCCCCACTATAGTGCCTATCAGTGATGAAATACCGCAGGATTTAAGCCAACTAGAATCTACACCACCAATTAAGAAGAAGAAGGCTAGGAAATCTAAGAAACCTAGAGTTAGCAAATCTAAGATTATTAAATCTGTACCTGCTAATAACAAGGAACACTCAGATTCCGATACCTCTACATTGTCTTTGTGTGGTGATATTTTCAGGTGGTCCAAATCATCCTGTGGTATTTGGACTCCGGTTGTTCAAAACATATGACCAGAAATCGCTCGATGCTCCGAAATTTCGTCAGCAAGTTTCTTGGTACGGTTAAATTCGGGAATGATCATATAGCAAAGATTATGGGGTATGGTGAATATCAGATTGGAAACGTGACGATTTCAAGGGTATACTATGTAGAAGGTCTTGGTCATAACTTATTCTCAGTAGGACAGTTTTGTGATTCCAATCTTGAGGTTGCTTTTCGACAACACACTTGTTTCATCCGCAACTTGGAAGGAAAAGATTTGTTGAAGGGATCTCGTGGTGCAAATCTATATACCTTGTCCTTACAAGACATGATGGCCGCCTCTCCAGTATGTCTTCTCTCTAAAGCATCTAAGACCAAGTCATGGTTATGGCATCGCAGATTATCTCATCTTAACTTTGATGCTATTAATCATCTGGCTAAAAACGATTTAGTTCGTGGTCTTCCAAAGCTTAAATTTCACAAGGACCATTTATGCTCCGCGTGTTCAAGGGGGAAAAGTACCAAGAAATCTCACAAGCCCAAAGCTGAAGACACCAATCAAGAAAAACTTCATCTTTTGCATATGGATCTTTGTGGGCCGATGAGAACTGAAAGTGTGAGCGGTAAGAAATTTATTCTGGTAATTGTGGATGATTTCTCCAGGTTTACATGGGTTAGATTTCTACGTACAAAGGATGAAGCACCGAAGGCTATCATCACTTTTCTGAAATTCATTCAGGTACGTTTGAATACCACTGTCCGCCGTATTCGTACAGACAATGGTACAGAGTTCGTCAACCAGACTCTTCGTGATTATTATGAAGGAGTTGGTATATCACATGAAACATCCGCTGCACGCACTCCACAACAAAACGGTGTCATTGAAAGACGGAATCGTACACTTATGGAAGCTGCTAGGACCATGCTTATTTATGCGAACGCTCCATTGTTCTTGTGGGCAGAGGCTATTTCTACTGCATGTTTCACCCAAAACCGCTCTATCCTTCGGAAACGCCATGGAAAAACACCTTATGAGCTTCTACATGACCGCAAACCCGATGTTTCATTTTTCCATGTGTTTGGTGCTCTTTGTTATCCAAACATCAATAGTGAGAACTTGGGTAAGCTTCAACCGAAAGCCGATATAGGTATTTTCATTGGTTACTCACCGTCCAAGAAAGCATACCGAATCTATAACCGTCGTCTTGGCAAGATTGTAGAAACTATGGACGCAGATTTCGACGAGCTGACAGCAATGGCTTCTGAGCAACACAGCTCTGAACCCGCGCTTCATGAGATGGGAACCGGTGCTATAAGTTCCGGATTAGTTCCCAATAATCCTACTTCTACATCATTTTTACCACCAACCAGGCCTGAGTGGGATAAACTGTTTCAACCGTTGTTTGATGAATTCTTCGATCCCCCGACTGATGAAGTTCCAGCACCTGTAGTAATTTCTCCAATACCTGAAGTGGTTGCTCAAGCTAATGAACCTTTATCTAATGCATCTACAATTCACATTGAACCGGATGCACCTTCACCAAGTGATTCTCAAACTTCACCTGAATCGTCACCCCTACTTGTGCCTAATGATGTGGAAGAGGATTCCATTGATCACGACTTAGAATATGCTCACTTGCAAGAGCTTCCTTTCTTTGGTGTAGCGATACCTGAAAACCCTTCAGCCGCGTCTACCTCAGAAGAAGCTCCTTCTATTGTTCACTCCAGACCACCTAGGATTGAAAACCATAGCACTAAATGGACAAAAGATCACCCAATTAGGAATGTTATTGGAGATCTAGATCGACCCGTCTCTACACGCCATCAATTACAAGAGAGTGCACTTTATTGCTACTTTGATGCATTTCTCTCTGAAGTTGAACCTAAAAATTGGCAGCAGGCTATGACCCAATCTTCTTGGATTGAGGCTATGCAGGAGGAACTAAATGAATTCCAACGACTTGAAGTATGGGAATTGGTTCCTCTCCCTGACAAGGTCAACATCCTTACTTTGTTATGGGTTTATAAGGTTAAACTTGATGAGATGGGTGCGGTATTGAAGAATAAGGCTAGATTGGTCGCTAGAGGATATAAACAAGCCTTGGGTATAGACTTTGAGGAATCTTTTGCTCCTGTGGCTAGATTGGAGGCGATTAGACTATTCCTTGCGTATGCTGCTCATATGAACATGATCGTCTATCAAATGGATGTGAAGACGGCATTTTTGAACGGTGAACTAAGGGAAGAAGTCTATGTTAGTCAGCCGGATGGGTTCGTCAGTACGGAGTTTCCTAATCATGTGTACAAGCTTAAGAAGGCTCTCTACGGGTTGAAACAAGCTCCACGCGCGTGGTATGATCTCCTGTCAACATATCTCATTTCGGAAGGCTTCTCCAAAGGCAAGGTGGACCCCACATTATTCACTCTCAAAGAAGGCAACGACATGATTCTGGTACAAATTTATGTTGATGATATAATTTTTGCTGCCACTAACATAGAATTGTCAAACCGATTTGAGAAGATAATGTCCACACGCTTTCAGATGTCAATGATGGGAAAAATTTCATTTTTCTTAGGATTACAGATTTCTCAAAATCCCAGAGGCATCTTTATTAATCAATCCAAATATGCTCTAGAATCTCTTAAGAAATATAACTTTGAGAATTGTGACCCCGTGGACACTCCAATGGTGGAGAAATCCAAGTTAGATGAAGATAGGAATGGGACTATTGTCGATCCAAAACTTTACCGTGGGATGATCGGCACCCTTCTCTATCTGACTGCTAGCAGGCCTGATTTGCAATTTGCTGTATGCATGTGTGCCCGGTATCAGGCTCGGCCTACCGAAAAGCACCTACATGTTGTGAAAAGGATCTTTCGGTATCTAAAAGGAACACTTCATCGTGGTCTATGGTATCCGAAAGATTCCTCGATTGCTTTAATATCATACGCAGATGCCGATCATGCTGGATGTCAAGACACGAGGCGTAGCACTTCTGGATCTGTGCAACTCCTTGGAGATAGATTGATCAGTTGGTCTTCAAAAAGGCAGAAAAGCGCTGCAATATCAAGCACGGAGGCTGAATACATCGCCATGTCCGGTTGTTGTGCTCAAGTCCTTTGGATGAGATCACAATTAACTGACTACGGTTTGGGATTCAACAAAATCCCGATGTATTGTGACAACAAGAGCGCCATTGCCCTTTGCTGCAACTATGTTCAACACTCCCGGGCCAAGCACATAGACATTCGCTACCATTTCATTAAGGAGCAGGTGGAGAACGGAGTGATCGAGCTGTATTTTGTCACTACTGAGTACCAGCTGGCGGATATGTTCACCAAAGCCTTAGATCGAGGACGAATCGAGTTTTTGATTGACAAGCTTGGCATGAAATCATTCACCCCAGCGACTCTCAAAGAGTTGGCAGAAGAATCAGCTGAATAGTCGTGGTAAATTATTCAGAGTATCCTTTTGTTCGTGATCATGTATATTATCGTAAATATATAAACCACAAAAGAAAAATACAAAAATATAAAACCAACAAAAATCATAAAAAATATAAAACCTAGAAAAACCATAAAAATTATAAAATCAAGAAAAAACCAAAAATATTTTTCGTTTTAAACGGGCATGTCTTTTAGTACGGTAATATTTACGGCCTTAGAAATGTCGATTAATATTGACACGGTGCCATAAATAGAGTCCGTATAAAAGTTGTACATTTTTAAAACATGCCCATTATGGCTTGTAGTTATTTCTGACTGCAACCCGGTTTTCATATTAAAGTCACGTATTTCCTTGGAAAACGTTGGCTCAGAACGGGAATTAATTTTCTCGGGCGTGATTTTCAAGCCAAATCATGCAAAGGGATCAAGTTTACTTTATAACTTGGTCTAACACGAATTTATGTACGTCTCAGTGCATTAATTTGTTAAAATAAGAGAAATCTTATTGACACCACGAATCAAACTTTTTCAAAAGATAAATTGGAAATGCTTTCATCAATATTTGACTCTTTAAACAATGACTACAGCTCTTTAAATAGAAAACGGGTCATCGTTTAAGGGGGAGAAAATATTAAAATCATCTTCGTCATTAAAATTGATTAATGATTGTGAAAATTAAGGGCTACATGGTAATTGAGTGGTTTTGCTTTAGAGTAAGATTTGTGTTCGTTTTAAGTGTTAGGCATTGCTTTTAGATATTGGACATATGCTAATAGAATGCGTTACTTAAGTTGTGTGAGATTGTCAAGTTTAGTTTAACTAAGTAAATTTAATTCGACTAAACTTATCAATGCAAAGGTAGAATGAAATGAAAAAGGTAGAAACTAAAAGGAAAAGAATAGATAAATAGAGGGACTAAAGGTGATATTTAATGAAAAGTCAAAAATTGACCTAAGTCAAAAAATAAAACACCCCGCCCCTCACTATTCCTTTCACTGTTTATCTTCACCTTTGCCGCCATTGTTACACACACACACAAGAAATCAAATCACTCGCTTATTCATCCTTCCTGTTCTTTCGACTAAATAAGGTATATACATCAATATTTTAACTTCTAAATCCACCTTACTTATCATATAATCCTGTTAACAGTGCTCAATTAATCACTTTAATCCACTTAGGGTTTATGATCAAATTAGGGTTAATTAACTAGGGAGTTGTGGTGGGTTTTGTGCGGATTAGTATGATATGATGTTTAAATGCCTTAGTTTGCCTTAGAAACTCACAAACGCGCTAGATTAATCATCATAAACTGTGTTTGAAAAGTTCCGGATGAACTAGGATAAGAACTTCCGAATGAAGGATTTTTTCTGAAAAAACTTCCGAATGAGGAAGTTCCGAATGAAGGACTTCCGAATGAAGGAAGTTTCGAATGAAGAACTTCCGAATGAAGGAAGTTCCGAATGAAGAACTTCCGAATGAAGGAAGTTCCGAATGAAGAACTTCCGAATGAAGGAAGTTCCGAATGAAGAACTTCCGAATGAAGGAAGTTCCGAATGAAGAACTTCCGAATGAAGGAAGTTCCGAATGAAGGAATGTTCCGAATGAAGGAAGTTCCGAATGAAGAACTTCCGGATGAAGGAAGTTCCGAATGAAGGAATGTTCCGAATGAAGGAAGTTCCGAATGAAGAACTTCCGGATGAAGGAAGTTCCGAATGAAGAACTTCCGGATGAAGGAAGTTCCGAATGAAGAACTTCCGGATGAAGGGAGTTCCGAATGAAGAACTTCCGGATGAAGGAAGTTCCGAATGAAGAACTTCTGGATGAAGGAAGTTCCGAATGAAGAACTTCCGGATGAATATGTTCCGGATGAAGATGTTCCGAATGAGGAAATGTTCTGGATGAAGAGTTTGATTATTATTGTTTGCATGCTATATATGTACTTGTTGTGTTATGTTATGAAATGTGTTATGCTTAGAAGTAAGAATGATATATATCTATATGTTTTTGTGCATCAACCTTTCATGTCTTATCTTAAGCAGATATAATGACTAATCCAACAGTACAAGCACTCCAAGAATCTAGAGAAGCCGATATTGCTAAAGCACGAACCCTTAAGTTTATACCCAACAACTACCGGCTGAAGCAAGTCTCAAAATCCACTCACCATGGTTTTAAGGTCGCCATAGCCATCCTCGATAACTCTCATTTCAAGAACGCCCTTAGGAGTAGTGCCTCGGTGCCTTATGAGTACATGTATGAATTTTGGGCTACCAAGGAAATCACTTCAAACAAGATCACCTTCACCATCGACAACAAGCAGCAGACACTCACAGTTTCAGACTTTCGTAAGATTCTTGGTATACGGGATACACCCAAAGGCATGTCATTCTCGAGGGATCCTACTAAAGATGAACTCGTGGAGTTATTTGACGCACTTGGATGTCCGGAAATACGAGTTGCGTCTGAGTTTACCACTGCTAAGGTAGGACAACCTTGGAGAGCATTAATGGGTATTCTCAGCAAATGTCTTACACCAAAAACGAGTGGCCATGATGCTTTGCGCAGTCCGATAATAAACCTCTTCTATGGCATGTACAAAGCTGCAAATTCAGATTATGCTTTGTTGATATGGGAAGAATTCACCTTTCAACTCTTTTATAACAAGAAGCTGAAGACAAACTTCTTTCCTTATCCTCGGTTTATCAAGCTTATCATTAATTATTTTATGAAGAATGATGCTACTATTGATAGGCGTGCAGCAGGTCGCTATCACACTGAAGAAGCTGATGATACTGTGGATTTGAGGCATGAAGGACCGTCTATTGGTGTGATTCCGGGTCCTATTCCTGATTACCTTCAGACTGGAGAAGACTCATCGACAACGATTAAGAGTAAAGGTAAACGCAAACAACCAGCTGCGTTACCTGAACCCGAAACCAAGAAGAAGAAAACAGAGGGTAAGAAGGGAAAGGGTAAGGCTGATGAGATGCGTCTACGTGACGAAGAAGACATTGTTGATCCTACTCTTGATAAAACTGAGAAACAAATGATGAAGATTGCCATTCAAAGGAGTAGGAAAGATACTGGCGGTAGTGGTTCAGGTGCAAGGGTAGATATTAAGGATGAGTACGTAGAACCCGATGATGTTGATGAGTTTGGGTCACCTGAACATTATTCCACTTCGAAGGAGCCATCAATCCCTATTTCAGCAAGTGTGGAAAAAGAGTCTGTTGCTCCTACGATCACGGTGTCAACTCAACCCTTAGCAACTCAACCTCTACCCATACAACCCTTACCAACCAGACCGGCTTCAACACCATTTCTTCCACCACCTACAATTCCCATCCTTAGTACCGTAGTAACAGCCGAGGCTCTCCAATCTCTCCAATCAACCCAAAGCAGCTCTGCAACATCTACAATGGCTGCATTGGTGATGGCCGAACTGTTGGATAAACACGTGGATACTCACAAACGCGAAATGGATGAACTTCGCCAAGAGTTACAAAGACGAGCTCAAAGTGAGGAAGCATCTAGGAAAGCTCAAGAGGAGATGATTGCTAGGTTCGCTGCGGATATGGAGTTGACCCGAAAAGCACATGCAGAAGAACTAGCTCGGGTTAAGCAGGCTGAGGCTGATAAGCATGCTGCACGTATCACCAGACTTCAAGCGATGAGGGATAAGTACAAAGAACAAAAAGAAGCACTTGAAGCCTCTGTGAAAGAAAGAGTGCAAGAATCCGTTGAATCCCTAATGCCTAAACTGCGTGATGAGTTGAAGACACTTGCTGCTGACAACTTGATGATCAAATCATCCAATCCTTCAGAAGCCGCCTACAAGATTGCCTATGAATTGACGGATTTTGAATTGAAGAAGATCCTTAAGGCTCGTATGGTGGAACTTGGATCGTTTGACAAGTCTAGGATTCAACGGGCTCTATATAAATCCCTGAATGATGCTATCGTGGAGGATGATAGGTTATTCAAAACGTTTGGAAGTATGGTACCTTATCACATTCTACCTGAAGAAGAAAGGGAAGAAAGTGAGGAGGAAGAGGGTGAAGAGGAAGAGGAAGAGGAAGAAGAAGGAGAAGAAGAGGAAAAGGATGACGATGATGGTGATGATGAGGATAAGGATGAGGATGATGATGACGATGATGAGGATGATGATGATGGCGATGATGGTGGTGATGGGAATGAGGAGAGTGAAAGGGGTAGTAACGGGGATGACAATCAGGATGATGATGGGGGTGAACAGCCGAAAGAGGGAGACAAGGTTACCAGCTCCAAGAAAACGGCTAAGACTGGAACCAAGAAAGATGCAGCACAAAAGGACAAATCAACGTCGTCGGAATCTAGACGAACTAAGTGGCGCCACGATGTGAATGCCACTACAGCGTCATCGGTTCCCGGTACCTCTATCGATGTATCTTTACCTATTACAACTAACCCCATTAGTTCTGTTGTTGTTGCTCCTGTGATTGCAGAATCAGTGACGGAACCCGAAGCTGCACAACACTCTCCAGTTCACGACACTGCCAAAATGCCTGAAACTGAACCAACAGATGTTCGCACTTCTACTCCTCTACAACAAGCACAACAATCTACGGTTCCTGAACCAAGCATACGAGACTGGGCAGACACGTTGGAGATAGACGAGAGTGCACCACCACAGGCTTGGATCACGGCAGCAGCACAATATGATCCGATCACAGACGCTGACAAAGATGTGTTGTATCTCCGTATCCGAAGTCCGATTGAATTATGTGCATTTTTTGCTCATGAGTATAAGACTTCGGTTACCCCATCTTTGGTGAAGAAAGCGCTGAAAGATAAGAGACTGCGTGCCAAAACCCGATTAACCCGAATGGAGTTCGAGTACTATGCAGATGAGATCCTGAAGGCTCTGAATACCGTTCAACGGCCAGGACTTCATGAATCAGAAAGAGCTCCACCTCCAATGGATCCTGCTCAAGATAATCAGATTGCTCTTGACTTCTTCGTCACCAATGATCTTGTGTATCTACTGAAGGGGTCATCAAAGTACGCAACCTCCCTGACCTTGCTGAAAGCTGCCAACTGGGGGACAATACCCTTTATCGAGGAAAAGGTAAATCGACTCTGGGTCCCAAAAATGAATCGTAATTATGATATGTATGCTGTCATAGGTGCATCTCATTGGGACGAACGAGTCCGAAGGGCGTACAGGGGTTGCTGCTTGGTCAATTCTGGAAGCAATGTTAGATCCGACATCCGCATCTCCAGCATCTTAGGAATGAAAACTGAAGCCAAGAACGGCTACTATCATGTGACAGAGATTCGCTTGAAAAGGGAGGATGACAGGGAATACAAAATCCAGCAAGGAGATTTTTCCATCATTCGCCTTGAGGATATCGAAGATATGCTGCTTCTGATGACCCGAGATCAACTCACACATATTCCTCGTGAAGACCGGATTGCTTTGAATACAGCACTTCGTATGTTCACACGAAGCGTTGTCATCAAGTCACGAGTTGAAGATCTTCAGTTGGGAGTCGAAAGCTATCAAAGGAAGCTCAACTTAACCCGTCCTGTGAATCAAGTGCTACCTCAACATGTAGAAAGATGTCCCTATACCGGCATTTCTGTCCCGAATTACGGCATTTTCTACTTGAACAGTCGAGGTTTGATGAAGTTTATGAGGGTGGGTGAGTTCCACAAGTACAGTGATGGAACCCTTCTACAAGTCAGAGGAAAGTTGGAGCATCTGAACTCGGGTGGGACTTTGCCAGAGATGACGGAGGATTGGCATCCGGGTTACCGGCAGATGGCAAAGTATGTGATCAAGAAGATCGATCAAAAGCTCCGTGAACGTAGATTGATGAGGAGCTTGGAAAGATTCGTGGGTGGAAGACCGTATTTAGTGCACCACAAGCTACTGCAACGATCCATCTAATGGGTCGTACATTTCAGGTCCACTTTATATTGGTTTTCAATTGTGAATATGTATATTTGTGAATATTGTGCTTGTATGGCTTGCTGTAGTGTTAAGGTATGATAATTTTTCAAGAATTTCTCACGAGATTCTAAATCTTTCAAAATATATCATACTAAAGCACTACAACTATCCCTTATTAACTTAAGGGGGAGCAATAACTTGTTCTATGGCCAAACATCGATTTCATTTTTACCCAAAGACCGGTTAATCCATTCAATATCCCAAATATTAATGGTTAACATTTTGGATAAGGGGAGAAAATGGGATTAAGGAGATTTAAATGATACTTGGCTAAAAGATGAAAAAGACTTAACGATTATCCAACTTAATATGTGTAAAGCACGTATTAAGGGGGAGCGTTTTTTATGAACAAAACACCTAAAGGACAAAACTTTTGATTTCAATATCACAAGTACTTTAGGTGATTTTCAATGATTTTTCATGGTGGCAATTCCTTCCCAAAACACGCTTAATTCACGACGGATGTGGTGACAAAAGGGTGGTAGGAATAGGTTTATTCCAATGATTCATCAGAGCCGATGGAATCTTCCCACGGACAATTCCCTAGATAGAATTAGAAGTCCTAGGAAAGATGGAGAAAGAATGTGAACGTAGCTGAATGCCGACCAAGTACTTAAGCTAGCACTGGAACAATCACAACAAGGTGCTAGTGATGACGTATTGGTAAGCATTGAAGGGGTTGAAGAATGAAAAAGAAATGTAAAGATAAAGGGTGTAAAGAAAGAAGCCCTCCTTACAACTTTAGGCAGAAACCGGGTCAATACATATGCTATTGTGATCATTTTTGCTAATGATTCTCGGTATTGAAGAAAGACATCATGGACCCAGTGATGCAATGCACAACCCTTCCCAGCTAACTCAAATATCTCTCAAAAGGTATTTGTTTTAATCACACGGAGATCAACACGTTATCTATTGGTTTATTCACTCCGAATAAACTGGTATTGAAAAGGTGGCACTCCTCTCCAGCCATCGCTCACTAAATCAAAACGCACAATCGAGTCTAGAGCCAAGAGATCATCAAAAGTCTCATTAGGACACTTTCCATTTATTCCTTGCTTTCTCACACACTGTGAAAAGTAAGAGATTTTCCTGAGTCCTACGCAATATTCCTGTAATATTGCCAGAACATCCGAGTAATACGCAAGTATTACAATGAAGATGGAAATCCTGCTTGAGCCAACATCAAACAAGCTCATGGTAGGTTACACGTGCGGTTCTTTTAGAACCAATCTTGTGAAAAACTGGAAGGTAACAGTGGTTTAATTCTTAATTGAACTTAAACTCGTTCCAGGCCTCTTCGCATTATCATATGATCTTGCCAGAACACTCAGAGTGACTCTTTATTGACCACAGTGACGAGTGGAAATCCTTCTAGTGTCAACATCAAACAGCACTTGGTAGGTAACGTGCAAGATTCTTTATGAATTGAGCTCGTGACAACTGGAAAGCAACGATGGTAAAAATCTTAATTGAAATTCACTTGTTCCAGGTTTCATGAATTGACGGCTTTT
This sequence comes from Glebionis coronaria, assembly GCA_025667525.1. Classification (NCBI taxonomy): domain Eukaryota; kingdom Viridiplantae; phylum Streptophyta; class Magnoliopsida; order Asterales; family Asteraceae; genus Glebionis; species Glebionis coronaria. Next base: position 248,160,777 of record CM046874.1, read on the forward strand.
AATCACAAGGATAATTTATCCAAGTGATTCACTCTTTATGTTCGCAGTCAGCTTTGGACGGTCGAATAAAGAGAACGGGTTTACCCGCGAAATCCTGTCAGGAAGTTACTTAATTGAAACTATCCGTCACGGGTACGATATCTAATATCGTCCAACGGTCTTCACCGACCGGAGGTAAAATGCTACCGAATTAGAATAAAATGTTCAAAGCCATTTTATTCGTGTCGTTGCTGTGTACCTGTTGAAGACGATGGCGTTGCTGTGTACCAGTGAAGACGGTGGTGTTGCGGTGTACCTGTAGAAGTCGTTCCCACATGCTTATGTCTCTCTGCATCAAAGTTTAGCAAAAATTCAAGAAAGTACAAGATAAAGTCTTCCGCTGTACCAAACTCTGAAACTTTCGAGAATTCAACAAAAAGACATAAGTGTGTGGAACATGGAGTCACGAGAAGGCAAATTCACAAGAGAGGCAAAGATCGCACGTGAAAGGCCAAAGAACAATGCTCTCAAGCCAAAGCCAAAAAGATCAAACCAACATATTCACAACAAAAGAAAGAAAAGAAGAAAAGACTACGAGCTAAAGAACGAAGACTTAGTATAGTATGCTAGGTTTAGAATTTTGTAACGTGGAGTGACCTCCCTTAGGGGGAGATTGTTAGAAATACGTTTTACGTATATTAGAAGTATCGGTCACTCCACAATAATATTTATGTTGTAGTAGCTCGTAGTTAGAAAATAGTCATTAGTTACTTATTAACTTAAGTAAGAACCGGTCCATGGGCTTGTCATGGACCGGCCCAAGCCCATGTTATGCTTGGAACTATAAATACCCCTTTCCACCATGGAAAGGGGTTGGTTGTTGTCATTTCTTGTTTTCCATTTAATAAAATTTCACATAGTTTCTCTCACTTTCTCTCTCTAACTTTCTCTCTCTAGAAATCAACAAACCCCTTCATAGATTCATTGATTATCAATATTCTACATTATAAAATCCAAGGAGATGATTTATTGAATTCCTTTTTTCGGTAGCGTCAGAGATTTGAAAAAAAAATACTCATGCAATTATTATTTTTTCTTAAAAAATTTTAAATGAAAAAATAAATAAATAATAATAATAATAAATATTATTATTATTATAATAGATAATAAAATTTTAAATTGGTATATGTTCATTTAAGTTGGTACTGTATCAGGCGCGGCTTGTGGTTGTTTTCATACAGGTGGGGTTCATTCGGAGTTGGGTCGCGGTTCTGGGCTTTGGGTGGGTATTGTTGTTTCACCTGATGTTGTGGTACAGGGCTGCGTATGAGATCTTAGGCCAAATTTCAGGTGGATTTGTTATTCGGTTGCGGTTTGGTTGTTATTCTGTGGAGTGGTATAGGGGTTTGGTTGTTATTCGGTTGCGGTTTGGTTGTTATTCGGTTGCGGTTTGGTTGTTATTCGGTTACTGTTTGTTTGTTACTCGTGCTGTGGAGGGCATGCTCGTGCTGTGGAGGTCGTGTGGTTCTATGGAGGTCGTGTGATTGATTTGGTTTTTCGAGTGGTATAGGGGTTTGGTTGTTCTTTGGTCGTGGTTTGTTTTTGATCTGGTGTTGCTGCGCTTTGGTTGTTTTTCGGGGGTGTGGTTGATTTGTTTGGATGTGGTGGATGTTGGATTTGTTGAATGTTCGTTAGTGTTTGGTGGTTCGTTGCTTGGTTGGTTTTCGTTAGTGTTATGGCAGTCGTGCGTTTTCATTGTCCATTTATTGGTCTTAATGGGTGTCGGGATGGTGGTGGGAATGGGCTTACGAAGACTTCCTTGATTATTCATCTCTGTGATCGACACTTTCATGGCGAAGCACAAGCTATTTCTAAAAAACCAATTTTATCAGATTTGGCAATATATGAGAGGGCCGAGTTAACATTTAAGCGTATGGGGATTTGGTTGTGTGGTGTTTGTTTTACTACACATACGCTTCAAACTAAGTGTCGGCATGGTAATGGTTCAGATTTTGTACCGCCTCCTGATTGTGGTGACGGCATTGTTCATTTTGTGCTTTATGACCTTCCTAAGACACTCGTTCCATCTTGCCCTGAACATCTTGATATCGGTAGTGATGAAGTATGTGATTCACATTGTGGGTTTACTTTAAGCATTCTTGATAGGTTATTTTCGAAAGGGTTGCATACTGTTAAATCTATTCCTTCAAAATTTCGATTGGGTTTCGCTCGTGCCTTGAAGAGAGCCCTCGATAAAGTGGTCAACAAGCCTGATGATATTTCGTGTTGGGTTAGTTTGCTTGTGTTTCCTCTTTGTCTTCTTAGAACCCTTCACCCGAGAAGTAACCTCGAGTGTCGGTCTGTTATTAAGAGGCAACGACAAGAGGAATATATTACTAATGATATTCGTTCTTAGGAGACGTTGGATGGTAGTTTGCAGCTTCTTAGGGAGTGTTTGGCTGAATCTTCCCCTGCTTTTTCTCGTGTTGTTGGTGAAGAGTGTGGGGTGGTTGAGCAGAATATTAAGCAGTGTAAACGGAAGATATTTGATGGGCATTATTCTGCGGCTATCAGGGTTCTTTCCTTGTCCAGGGTTGATCCTTATAATGTTTCTACTCTTGAGGATTTAAAAAATAAGCACCCTTTTGTTCATTCTCCATCTTTACCGGATATTCCTCTTGACCATCATCATCACCTTGTTGTATCTCAATCTGTGGTTCTCGACATGATCAAGAGCTTTCCTCGAGGTACGGCTTGTGGTCGAGATGGGTTGCGGGCCCAACACCTTATTGATTGCTTAAGTGGATCTGCGGTTGCTATTTCGGATGAGCTTATGTCCTCCATCACCCAAGTGGTGAACCTTTTTCTTGATGGGCGTTGTCCCAGGGTGTTAGGTGAGTATATTGCCAGTGCCCCTCTTACTCCTTTGGATAATCCTGGTGGTGGTATTCGCCCTATAGCTGTGGGTAATGTTTGAAGACAACTCGTTTCCAAGGTATGTGCTTATGAGGTTGGTCCCTCTTTGTATGGGTACTTTGGTGATTTGCAGTTTGGAGTTGGGGTGTCGGGAGGTATTGAGGCTATTCTTCATGCTATGAATCACTTACTTGTGAGGTATGGAGATGATGTTGGTTTTTCGATGTTATTAGTGGATTTTCAAAATGCTTCAATTTGGTAGATCGAGAGGTTATGTTACGAGAGGTTCGTCTTCGTTGTCCCTCCATCTCGTCTTAGGTGGAGTTCTGTTATTCTAATCCGGCGAGGTTATATTATGGTGAGCATGTTTTGCGGTCCTGTCAGGGGGTACAGCAGGGTGACCCTCTTGGTCCATTACTCTTTGCTCTTGTACTTCACCCATTGATATGCAAGATTCGGGATTCCTTCTCTCTTTCTTTACAATCCTGGTATTTGGACGATGGTACTATTGTTGGGGATACTTTGGTTGTGGGGAAGGTTCTGGAGTGTAGCATGAAGGATGGACCCGCGTATGGCTTGTATCTAAATGTTGATAAGACTGAACTTTTTTGGCCTACCGAGGATCCTCGTAGCAAGTTTGTGGGTGTGTTCCCGGATAATATTGCTCGACCTACACGCGGTGTTAAGTTACTAGGGGGGCCTGCGAGTGTGGACCTTGATTTTTGTAGTCAGCTCGTGTTGAAGCGTGTGGCTAAGACTATTGAGCTTATGGATGTTGTGGCCAAGATTAATGACCCTCAATGTGAGTTGCTCCTTCTTCGCTCTTGTGCGGGTATTTCCAAGTTATACTTTTCTATGCGTACATGTTCACCCTGTGCTTTTAAGTCTGCTCAATGTTATTTTGATATGGCTCTTCGTTCTTCTTTGGAGCGTATCGTTATAGCTTCTGGACCGGGATTTGGTGACTGGCAGTGGAGACTTGCTATGTTGCCCTTTTCCTTTGGGGGGTTGGGTGTTTATTCTGCGAGAGATGTATTGCATTATGATTTTCTTGCTTCTCGGTTACAGTCAGCTGATTTGCAGTCTAAGCTACTTCAACACATTGATATTAGAGCTTATGCACTCCAGTTTGATGATGCCTTATATGTGTTTAACTCGGTTATGGAGATCGATTTTCTAAGTAATCCGAGTGAAGTCGTTGCCCCCAAACTTATGAAGTAAATGGCAGATATATATTTTACTCGGGTTACGAAGAATGCAGAATCCACTTTCTCTTTGTCTGCTAGACAAATGGCTTTATGGGCATCTCAGAGGGAGGATCATACTTCTGATTGCCTTAGGATGGTCCCTATTTCGGGGTTGGGGCAGACTATGAACGAGAGGACTTATCGATGTGTTTTGTGTTATCGCTTAGGTATTCCATTGTTCTCTGTTTCGAAGCCCTGTTCAGCTTGTTCGAGAGTATTTGATGGGGATATATTTGGGGATCATGCGGTATCGTGTGCTGGTATCGTTGGGATTAAGCATCGTCACAATTTGGTACGTGATACTCTTGCTAATATATGTTATCGTTCAGGGATATCTGTCGGAAAGGAAGTTAATATCGGATTAGATGGACTACATGATAATGCATTACGTCCGACGGATATTTTGTTTTATTCGCGGGATGGAGGTAAAGATGTTTGTGTAGATTTGACTGGTTCTTCTCCTTTGACTCGAACGAGGATGAATGACTTTGTACCCGGCCGAGCTGTGATTGATGCTGTACAACGTAAACGATGCAAGTATATGGCTAAGTGTGCAGCTCTCGGATATGGGTTTCTTCCTTTTTATTTCTCTTCTCTAGGTGAGTTACAGGATGATGCAGTTGCGCTACTGAAGCGGATTCAGAGATTTTCTAAAGCTCAAGACACTGGAGCACGCGATGTTGTACATATTTTTCATAGAATAGGTTTTGCTATTGCTAAAGGGGTGGGAGCGCAGATAGTATCTCGACTCCCATCCAAATTGTTGTAAATCCCTTTTTAATTCTAATAAAGTGATGGTTTTATATAAAATAATAATAATAATAATAATAATAATAATAATAATAATTTTTCAAAAAAAATAAATAATATTATTATTATTATTATTATTATGTGTGGATCTAACAGGTTGGACAAATTTTTACGTCCAACTGATATGTTGCTCTACTCTTGGAATAGAGGGCTTGATGTACGTGTGGATCTGACAGGTTCATCTCCTTTGACGCAAACTGGGATGATTGATTTTGCACCAGGACGTGCCGTGGTTGAGGCTGCACAACGTAAACGTTTCAAATATGAGGCTAAGTGTGCAGATGTAGGATATGGTTTTCTCCCCTTCTCATTCTCTTCTTTTGGGGAACTTGACAAGGATGCGACGGACTTACTAAAGCGGATCCGAAGATACTCTATGACTCAGGATATTGGTTCACGTGGTGGTTGTTATATTTTTAATAGGATCGGGTTTGCTATTGCTAGAGGAGTGGGGGCCCAAATTGAATCTAGGTTTTCCACTAACCTTTTGTAAATCGACTTCGCACTAACTTTTTGTAAATTCTATTATTTTAATAAAGTGATGTTTACATAAATAATAATAATAATAATAATAACCAATTTCAAATACCCATCAACCAATTTCACTTTAACCAATTTCATTTTCATTTTCGGTGGGTTCCACCATATCAACCATCATCTATAACCATTTTCTTTAACCAATTTTAACCCAAATACAGTGAACCAAGAGTGGCTGCAGTTCATATCCCACGTTCCACCATTTTCAACCATCATCCCTTCATTCTGCGTTTCCATTCCTCTATCTGATCCACCATTTCACGATCCTTTTTTACCTCGATCCACCGTATCTCAATCCTCGATTCACTGTCATCGCGTGTTACCATCATCATATTTCAGGTGGTGTTGGTTTGTTTCAGAGTGGCGTGGGTCATAGTCGTTGTTGGTCCAGTTGCTGGTATGGGGATTTGGGTACTGTTGCTGAAGAGGTGGGTCGTGGTTGTGGGGATTTGGGTGGGTATTGTTGGTCTAGTTGCTGGTATGTTGCAGGGTGCGTGGGTTCTTAGGTTGTAGGAGGGTTGTTGTTGGGCTGTTGCATTTTGGGTTCACAGGCTGTGGCGGGGTTGGCGTAGGGCTGTTGTGGTTGTTTTTGCGCAGGGGTGTTGTAGGTTGTCAGTGTGGTTGGTTTGTGGTTCGTTAAGTGTTGTAGTATAGTGTTAGGTTTTGGTGCTGCGTCTTTGGTGTGTTGAGGTTTCGGTTGCTTTCTGTTTACGGCGTTTGGATTATTGGTTGTTTTGGCCTGTTTGGTTGTGATGGTACGTTGTGGTGACGGGTCTTGATAGGTGTGTAAACACCCATCCTTTTACCACTTAATTCTGGCTAAAACAAGACCAAAACACGTATTTAATATCATTTGTTTGGAATTATGCGTGGTTTTTGTGTTTATTGTGATTTCAGAGCTAACCGGATGAATATTAAAGAAAACATGGGATTGCACGGGTTTTATCAAGGAAAAAGACTGAAGACGAAGTCTATTGTCCAAGAGATGCAAAAGATTTGAAGTCACTGGGCCTATTCGAAGATTTATCGAAGAAAAAGACCAAAGACGGAAGATTTACATAAGTCGAAGAAACTCAAGTCTATTTAACGAAGAAATTAAAAGACGAGTTGGATTTAATCGACAACAAATCCCGAATCAGAATCGAAAACGTCAACTTTTCTGAAAAGACGAGAAGACAAGAAGAAAGGGAGAAAGCCCACTCACCAACCAACGACTAGGACTATAAATAGATCTCTCCCTTCACATTTTAGGGAGTTAGTTCATTATTTATTTTCCAGTTCTTGGTTCGTAGCTTCACCAACACCATTAGGGTGTTTGGTGATTTTTCATTCTCTTTTTCAAATCTTGTAATCCTTAATCATTACCCTTGTTACTCTTCCATTAATCAATCTATTCCATCTTTTCATTCATCTTGTTCATCTCCATTTTTATTGCAAGTTTTTAAGTTTCTTATTTGATTCAAGTTTGATTTTAAAAAGTTGTTGATTTAGTGTTTTTATTGGTGGGATTTGTTTCTTTTGGTATGTTAATGATTATTGGTTAGTTTGGTAAAACCTTTTTGAGTATTGGAGTCGATTTGGAGTTAAAACCGGTTCCCCTGTTTTTACTGCTACTGTTTCTGTTCTTCGTTCCCAGACTTTCCGAATTGAACTTTTTATTCCGAATAGGCTATTTCCCGTTTCCCTTATTCGGAATTATGGATATTCCGAATAGGGGTGTTTACATTTCCTTTACTCGGAATATTTTATATATTCCGCATAGCTGATTTTTCCGCATAGTGATGTTTTTCCGAATAGCCTAATTTTCCGCATAAGCCACATTTTCCGCATAGCTCAATTTTTCCGAATAGATCTTGTTTTCCGCATAAGGCAATTATTCCGCATAGCATTTTCTTTCCGAATGGGCATGTTTTCCGCATAGAGATGTTTTCCGCATAGAACCTGATTTTCCGAATAGAGCATTTTATTCCGAATAGAGGAGTTTTCCGCATAGACCATATTTTCCGAATAGGGGCTTGTTTTCCGCATAGTGTTACATTCCAAGTAGGCCATTCCTTGAATTTATTTAGCATAAGCCAATTGTTCCGATTAAGAGATTTTATTCCGTATAAGCCAGATTTTCCAAATAGGATATTGTTTAGATAGTTTTTGGTTGCTGATTTGTTTTAAATTTTTAATTCAAGTCTTACTTCTTAATTGTTTCAAGTTTAAGTCTTTATTTACTTTATTCATTTCCCTTTTTAATAGAATAGAAAACCAAATCCACTTTTTGTCACCAAGAACAATCATTCCACTTTTAACTGAGATCAATTCGAGAGGATTCCGAGAAATATTTTGAACCCACACTAAAAAGCATGTATCAAATGGCGCCGCTGCCGGCTCCTCTCGTTAAGATCAAAAGTTTTTTGTGAGAACTTGGATTTTGGGATCCGTTCCCCGTGAACGTTACTTTTTCACAAAAATTTTCAAAAACACAAAAAAAAATATAAAATTTTCAAAAATCCTAAAAAGTAAAAAAACCATAAAAAACCAAAAATATTTTTGTATTGTTTTTGCCTTGTTAGTTCTTTTGCAGGTGTATGCGCACTCGATCAACGTCATATCAAGAGCCCGAGCCTCTCGATCACTTAGACATGGCCGGTGTACCACCTCCAAACAATAATAACAACAACAACATGAACAATAACAACAACAATGAGCACCTTCCGGATAATCGCCTAATGATTGAACTGCTGCAAGCTCATGTAGATGGCAACACGGATCCAATTGTTATACCACCAATTGCCGCCAACAACTTTGAGCTAAAATCAGGCTTTATCCAGATGGTCTCTGCTCAACCATTCTTGGGACGCACCATTGATGATCCACACGACCACATCAAGAGATTTCTACAACTCACCAACACGGTCAAGTTCAATGGGGTTCCACAAGAAGTTATAAGGTTACAACTTTTTCCCTTTTCTTTAGAGGGACAAGCCCGGCATTGGCTTGCTAAGGAACCGCCACAGAGTATTCTCTCGTGGACGGATTTGGAAACAAAGTTTATCAACTACTTTTTTCCACCCTCTCGTACTACCGCTTTGCGGAATGAGATTATAAACTTTGAACAAAAGTACGATGAGTCGTTCAGTGAATCTTGGGATCGTTTTAAAGATCTTTTAAGAAAATGCCCACAACATGGTTTTACCAAAGTACATCAAATCAATACTTTTTATAATGGTTTAAGCATGAGTGACCAAGATTCACTGAACAGTGCCTCGGGGGGTAATCTATTGGCTAAGACTTCCAATGCTGCTTGGGACATCATTGAGAATAAATCTCGTGTGCAAACCAAGAGTGTTAGGACCAATGTTGCTAGTGCTAGCACTAGTGACAGCGACAAGCGATTAGACAAACTCACTACGCTTCTTGAATCACTTGTCACCCACACCGTCAGCAACAACAACAGCAACAACGCCAAAAACGCTCAAGTGAATGCTGTCAGCCAACCTTGTGAGATATGCGGTGGTCCCCACTCTTACACAACTTGTACCGCCACCCAAGATTACCCTGCTGAGAATGTGAATGCGGCATATGGCACCTATCCTCAACCTGCTTATCAAGCTAGACCTCAAGGTGACCGTAACTTGCTTAGCTACCGCAGCAACAACTATCTTTCACCACCTGGTTTCCCTCCTGCCAACCCAAACCAACAACAAAACCTTAATCGCCCTCCTCAACAACAACAACAACCTCGACAACCATACATCCCACCTCACAAGCACCAACAACCACCACAACGAAATAACCAAGTCTACCAACAACCTGCTTACCAACCACCTGCATACAATGCTCCTTCCAACCAAACCACCACTGCACTACACAAAGAGGTCGCAACCTACATGAGAACCAATGATGTGATAGTGGAAAATCTCCAGCAGGAAGTGCGTAACTTGAAAGCAGATTTGGTCAAGCAAGGAAACGATTTGAGAGCAGATATGAGAAATACGTTGGATAGCCAAACTAATGATCTGAGGAACATGATGGCTAGTTTCTTCCAAAGTAGTCAACCCTCTTCTTCGGGTACTCTTCCGAGTAACACCGTTGCAAATCCAAGAGGGGAGATGAAAGCAATCACCACTCGAAGTGGCAAAGGTACCAAGGAACCCGAGCTTCCTATACCTCCACCGGTGGTTGTGACTAAGGAGAACGAGTCGCCTGCTCCTATTCCTCATCCTTCTCCTTCCCCAATTTCTCCACCTCTTCCTTCTACCCCTCCTCCACCCGTGGTTGTGAGTGATCCTATTCCCCTAAAGCCTTCCTCTTCTTCCAATATACCTTATCCTTCTAGGTTGAGGAAAGAGAAGCAAAAGAGCAAGGATGATATTCAAGTTTCGAACTTCCTAAAAATGTTCAAAAAACTGAATTTCAATATCTCCTTCGATGAGGCTCTCGCTCACATGCCCAAGTATGCCAAAATGTTTAAAGATCTTCTGAGCGACAAGGAAAAGCTCCTCGATATTGCCAACACCCAACTTAATGAGAACTGCTCTGCAGTGCTCTTGAGGAAATTGCCAACCAAGCTTGGTGATCCGGGTCGTTTTCTTATCCCTTGCAATTTCCCGGGAGTAGAGAATTGCATGGCCCTAGCCGATCTAGGTGCCAGTATTAATCTCATGCCTCTAAGTGTTTGGAAGCAATTATCTCTCCCAGAGCTAGTCCCCACCAAAATGACTTTAGAATTAGCTAACCGTACGGTTGCTTATCCAGTGGGGATAGCCGAAGACGTCATTGTAGGAGTCGACAAATTCACCTTCCCTGCTGATTTTGTTGTCGTCGACTACGAGATGGACCCCCGTGTGCCACTCATTGTTGGTCGTCCATTCTTGAGGACCGGTCGCACTCTCATTGATGTTGAAGCCGGTGAGCTTATCATGAGAGTGGGTGACGATAAAGTAGTCTTCAACATGGGAAAGCTTTCTAAACAGCCTTATTCCTACGAGAGTGTTAATTGTATTGACGTTCTTGATGAGGCTTGTGAAGAACACTTCAAGGATGCTTGTAAAAAATTCCTACCTCTCTTCCCAATGTTGAGACCGTTTCCTCTATCGACTCATCACTAGCTCTCTTTGGAGAAAGTGATTTCCTTTGGAAAGATTTGGAAGCCACCTTGGAAGATGTAAAGCAAGACAATGACGATTCTACTGCCAATTGGGATGACGATCTTAGTTTCATTGCAAACCTCCTCAGAGAAGACAATCCTTTCCCTCCATCTCCCACTGTTATTGCTATCGAGACTCCGACTTCGAATACGCCTCCCGTCGAAAATCCTCCGGATTTGGAACTTAAGGAGTTGCCGCCCCATCTTGAGTATGTATTCCTCGAAGAAGAGAAGAAGTCGCCAGTCATCATTGCTAAGGATTTAAAGGATGAAGAGAAAGCTCGACTTGTCGCTGTGTTGAAGGATCATAAGAAGGCTATCGCTTGGAAGATTTCGGATATTCGTGGAATTGATCCTCACTTCTGCACACACAAAATTCTCATGGAGGACGACTTTAAGCCCACAATTCAAAGCCAACGAAGGGTGAATCCAAAAATCCATGAAGTCATCAAAACAGAAGTTCTCAAACTTCTTGATGCGGGTATGATTTACCCTATTTCGGATTCACCATGGGTTAGTCCAATCCATTGTGTGCCCAAGAAGGGCGGAATAACCGTTGTTCCCAATGAACACAACGAGTTGATTCCCACTCGTCTCGTTACTGGGTGGAGAGTTTGTATAGACTACCGCAAACTCAATGATGCTACGAGAAAGGATCATTTCCCTCTACCTTTTATGGACCAAATGCTTGAACGCTTAGCAGGAAATGAATATTACTGCTTTCTTGATGGTTTCTCGGGTTATTTTCAAATACCCATCGATCCCCAAGATCAAGAGAAGACTACATTCACTTGTCCCTATGGCACTTTTGCTTACAAAAGAATGCCTTTTGGCTTATGTAATGCGCCCGGGACTTTTCAAAGGTGTATGTTAGCTATCTTCCATGACATGGTTGAACAAACCATGGAAGTCTTCATGGATGATTTCTCGGTCTTCGGGGATTCTTTCTCTTCTTGCCTTGCCAATTTGGAACGTATGCTCAAGCGGTGCGAAGACACTCGCCTAGTTCTAAATTGGGAAAAATGCCATTTCATGGTAAAAGAAGGCGTCGTGCTTGGACATAAGATCTCGAAAGCCGGTCTTGAAGTAGACCGTGCTAAAGTCGATGTTATCGCAAAGTTGCCTCCACCTTCAACCGTGAAGGGTGTGAGAAGTTTCTTGGGTCATGCGGGCTTCTATCGTCGATTCATTAAAGATTTTTCTCAAATCGCTCGCCCGATGACCCACCTCTTGGAAAAAAGATACTCCTTTTATCTTTTCCAAAGAGTGTCTTGAAGCCTTCAACTCACTTAAGGATAAGCTAACTAAGGCACCCGTCTTGGTTACCCCTAATTGGGAGCTACCCTTTGAGTTGATGTGCGATGCTAGTGATTTTGCTATTGGAGCGGTTCTTGGACAAAGAGTGAACAAACACTTTCAACCAATCCATTACGCTAGCAAGACAATGACGGGGGCACAATTGCATTATACGACAACCGAAAAAGAGCTTTTAGCTGTTGTCTATGCTTTTGAAAAGTTTCGCCCCTATCTTGTCCTTTCTACCACCATTGTGTACACCGATCATTCCGTGCTGAAGTACTTGTTGACAAAGCAAGATTCCAAACCAAGACTTCTTCGCTGGGTTTTGCTGCTTCAGGAATTTAAAATCGAAATTCGCGATAAAAAAGGAGCAGAAAACTTAGCCGCGGACCATCTCAGCAGACTTGAGGATCCTTACCAAGGGGATCATCCGAACAAAGAAATCAATGATTCTTTCCCCTTGGAGACCTTAATGTCTATAAACTCGAAGCCGAATGAAATCCCGTGGTTTGCGGACTTTGCAAACTACTTGGCGGGTGGAATTCTCAAGGAAGGGTTGACGTCTCAGCAAAAGAAAAAGTTCTTCACCGACATTAAGACTTACTTTTGGGACGACCCTTACCTATTCAAACAATGTGCTGACCTGATTATCCGCCGATGTGTTGATGGACCGGCAGCGTCTGAAATTCTTGATGCTTGCCACAAAGGACCCACCGGTGGTCACTTTGGTCCCAACTACACCGCCAAAAAAGTGTTTGATTCGGGATTTTATTGGCCCTCCATATATCATGATGCTCACAATATGGTTAAGCGATGTGATGTTTGCCAAAAGCAAGGCAAAATCACACATAAAGACGAGATGCCTCAGAATTTCATTCAAGAGTGTGAAATTTTTGATGTTTGGGGTATCGACTTTATGGGGCCATTCCCTTCATCTAAAGGAAACAAATACATCCTTGTAGCCGTTGACTACGTTTCTAAGTGGGTTGAGGCCAAAGCTTTACCTACTAATGACTCAAGGGTGGTTTGTAACTTTTTGAAAGCTCTTTTCGCTAGATTCGGTGTGCCTCGCGCCATTATTAGTGATCGTGGGACTCATTTCTGCAATGACCAATTTGCTAGAGTCATGGCTAAGTACGGTGTAAATCATCGTCTTTCCACAGCCTACCACCCACAAACTAATGGCCAGGCTGAAATATCCAACCGAGGACTAAAGCGAATTTTGGAAAGAACCGTGGGAGAGCATCGGGCCGCATGGGCTGATAAACTTGATGATGCTTTGTGGGCTTTTCGTACCGCTTACAAGACCCCGATCGGCTGTACGCCTTATCGTCTTGTGTACGGGAAAGCGTGCCACCTCCCCATTGAGCTGGAGCACAAGGCTTATTGGGCCTTGAAGTGGGCTAATTTTGATATAAACAAAGCCGGTGACCTACGCAAGATCTAACTCAATGAGCTGAATGAACTCCGTAATGAGGCTTATGAAAATTCTTTGATCTATAAGGAAAGAACTAAGCTCATTCACGATTCTAAGATTAAGAACCGAGAGTTCCATGTTGGAGACAAAGTCTTACTTTTTAACTCTCGGTTGAAAATCTTTTCGGGCAAGCTCAAATCTCGTTGGTCCGGCCCATTCACCATCGCCCAAATTTTTCCATATGGTACTCTCGAGCTCGCTCAACCTAATGGACCAAATTTTAAGGTGAATGGCCAACGAGTGAAGTTGTTCTTTGGTGAGGACACCTCTCAGGAGGTGATTCCATCCCTCACCACGTTCCCCATGAACTGAATTTGGGTCGAGTCAGGCTCGTGACTCGGTTATCAAAAACAAGCGCTCCTCGGGAGGCAGCCCGAGTATCTATCCCTTTAACCCCCTAAGTGTAGGGGAGGACCTATTTTTGTCGTTTGTGTTTGTGTGGTGATGTGCTTACAGGGATAACTGCAATCTTGGAAATCTTTGAAAGAACCGTGCTCCCGTGTTATCCGAAATCCGGTTCTATCTCTCAACTATCGTGATTCAATTTTCTTCATACTCACATTTTAAATTGATCACTTTAGTCGTCTCTTCCTTAACTCGAGTTAACCAACGTGCACAATGTCATAAGTGTAGGGGAGACTTTTCCCACATGCTTAAACATTGAGGACAATGTTTATCTTAAGTGTAGGGGAGACTTCTATCGAAGTTTTAAGTGGACTTTTCCATGAAAATGCCTTCATTTAACCGGAAAATCGTCTTTTTCAACATTTTTCAAATTTTTTATTAACTTTGGCCATTTAGTCGTAATTTTTAAATTTTTATCATTGCTTTCGTATGTATATATCCCACAATAAAGTCAAAATTATTAATAAAGTGGTGTAGCTAGTTTAGAAGTCTTTGATCTATTAGGCCCGTTGCGTTTATTTTGACTCAACCCGAATAGACTTATCCAAGTTTATTCTAGCTAGTATCCTTAACCATGTAAACCTCAATTGGTTTATTAGGCTAAGTGTCCACGAGTCTCATTACTTGAGATTTTAAATTGTGGAGGACGAGAAATGATAGAGTCAATTATAAGTCGGTATTCTTGCGCAAGCTCACTTGGTGTAATTATTTGCCTATTCTCCCATCACTTGCTAATAATTTATCTGCAATAAGTAAGGTCGTACGATTTGAAAAGTTACTTAGCTTCTAGCCCAAGATTGTTTAAAAGTTTCTCGGTAATGATAAGAGTTCATAGCCAAGGCATAACTTATGAAGCGGGGCACGAAGATTGGCGAGTCCGAAAAGGCCCTAACAAGGCATGAGGATTCAATTTTATTGCTGAAGATCCAAAGTGATGTGAAAAGCATTATTCCTAAAGTCTATATGAAGGATCAAGACTCACGACGAAAAGCAATCAACTCCCATAAAGATCATGGAGAAGTCTATCCGAAAAGACCCTAACAAGGTATGAGGATAAATAGATCCAAGTCCGAAAAGGAGGCGGATCGTTGTATCTCAAAATCCCAATTAGAGATTGAAGAAATAATCATGAAGTCGTGGTCAACAAAGTTGGAGTACCCCTCAAAAGTCTCCAAGTGAAGAAACTCTATTATGATGAGAAGACCATTATCTCAAGAACGTCTCTCGAAGATATGAAGTATGAAGTACATGCCAAATATCGGCCCGAGAAAGGTCTCAAATCGTGAACCAAGTTATGCCAAGATATGAATTTTTTGATATCCCGAGAAGCAGTTTTAAGAGATTTTGTCCTTTAGCTAACTATTGATCAAATCGTCCTACTTTGCTTTCAGCCTTAATAAACTATCGAAATAAGTCCAAAAATTCATCTTCATGATCATTCTAAGACAAAAATAAAATATAAGAGATACAACTAGGAATAAGGGAGTTTAAGCATATAATTAAGTCATGTGTGTAAGTGTTTGATTTACTAACTTATAATAACAATGATCTCGTTTTCAAGCTTAGTTTGGGGAACGTGAAACTTGAGGGTGATAAATCTCCGCAGCACCAAAGCCCTAATTTAAGTCCTTGATTTCTTTACAAGTTATTTCCATCCTTTTGTTTATTTTAAAGTTTTAATTTCTCTTAGCATTTTAATTTTTGTTTAGTAGAATTTAAATAAGGCCAAGGTTGATTGATTTTGAGAAAAATGTAAAATTGCTGTATCACTAAGCATTGCATGAGGGCATGGCAATGGTTAAGTGTAGGGGATTTGATAGGTGTGTAAACACCCATCCTTTTACCACTTAATTCTGGCTAAAACAAGACCAAAACACGTATTTAATATCATTTGTTTGGAATTATGCGTGGTTTTTGTGTTTATTGTGATTTCAGAGCTAACCGGATGAATATTAAAGAAAACATGGGATTGCACGGGTTTTATCAAGGAAAAAGACAGAAGACGAAGTCTACTGTCCAAGAGATGCAAAAGATTTGAAGTCACTGGGCCTATTCGAAGATTTATCGAAGAAAAAGACCAAAGACGGAAGATTTACATAAGTCGAAGAAACTCAAGTCTATTTAACGAAGAAATTAAAAGACGAGTTGGATTTAATCGACAACAAATCCCGAATCAGAATCGAAAACGTCAACTTTTCTGAAAAGACGAGAAGACAAGAAGAAAGGGAGAAAGCCCACTCACCAACCAACCACTAGGACTATAAATAGATCTCTTCCTTCACATTTTAGGGAGTTAGTTCATTTTTTATTTTCCAGTTCTTGGTTCGTAGCTTCACCAACACCATTAGGGTGTTTGGTGATTTTTCATTCTCTTTTTCAAATCTTGTAATCCTTAATCATTACCCTTGTTACTCTTCCATTAATCAATCTATTCCATCTTTTCATTCATCTTGTTCATCTCCATTTTTATTGCAAGTTTTTAAGTTTCTTATTTGATTCAAGTTTGATTTTAAAAAGTTGTTGATTTAGTGTTTTTATTGGTGGGATTTGTTTCTTTTAGTATGTTAATGATTATTGGTTAGTTTGGTAAAACCTTTTTGAGTATTGGAGTCGATTTGGAGTTAAAACCGGTTCCCCTGTTTTTACTGCTACTGTTTCTGTTCTTCGTTCCCAGACTTTCCGAATTGAACTTTTTATTCCGAATAGGCTATTTCCCGTTTCCCTTATTCGGAATTCTGGATATTCCGAATAGGGGTGTTTACATTTCCTTTACTCGGAATATTTTATATATTCCGCATAGCTGATTTTTCCGCATAGTGATGTTTTTCCGAATAGCCTAATTTTCCGCATAAGCCACATTTTCCGCATAGCTCAATGTTTCCGAATAGATCTTGTTTTCCGCATAAGGCAATTATTCCGCATAGCATTTTCTTTCCGAATGGGCATGTTTTCCGCATAGAGATGTTTTCCGCATAGAACCTGATTTTCCGAATAGAGCATTTTATTCCGAATAGAGGAGTTTTCCGCATAGACCATATTTTCCGAATAGGGGCTTGTTTTCCGCATAGTGTTACATTCCGAGTAGGCCATTCCTTGAATTTATTCAGCATAAGCCAATTGTTCCGATTAAGAGATTTTATTCCGTATAAGCCAGATTTTCCAAATAGGATATTGTTCAGATAGGTCAGTTTTTGGTTGCTGATTTGTTTTAAATTTTTAATTCAAGTCTTACTTCTTAATTGTTTCAAGTTTAAGTCTTTATTTACTTTATTCATTTCCCTTTTTAATAGAATAGAAAACCAAATCCACTTTTTGTCACCAAGAACAATCATTCCACTTTTAACTGAGATCAATTCGAGAGGATTCCGAGAAATATTTTGAACCCACACTAAAAAGCATGTATCAGGTCTGTTTGAGGTGTTTGGTTTGGTTGTTTTGGATAGGTTGTTTGAGGCGGTTGGTGGTAGTTTTGGGCAGGTTGTTTTGGACAGGTTGTTTGGACTAGTGGTGTTCGTTATAGATTAGGTTAGGGTGGTTGTTTTGTTTGCGGCTAGGGTTTGTTTGGTTGATTGGCGGTTGACGTGTGGTAACTTGTTGTGTTCGTTTTAGATTAGTTTTGGTGGTGTCATGGCGGTTGTTAGGTTCCATTGCCCGTTTGTTGGTCTTAACGGATGTCGAGATGGTAGTGGGATGGGCTTACTAAGTCGTCTTTGATTATTCATCTTCGTGATAAACATTTTAGTGGCGATGCGCTAGCTTGTACCAAACATTCCATTCTATCCGATTTGGTTGTTTATGAGAGGGCCGAGTTAACCTTCAAGAGTATGGGGATTTGGTTATGTGGTGGTTGTTTCACTACGCACACGTTTCGGTCTAAGTGTCGGCATGGTAAGTGGTCGGATTTTGTACCACCTCCTGATTGTGGTGATGGTATTGTTCACTTTGTTCTTTATGACCTCCCTAAGCCTCCCGTTCCATCTTGTACTTTGCATCCTGTTAGTGGTGGTGATGAAGTTCGTGACTCGCATTGTGGTTTTGATTTGGGGGATCTTGATAGCTTATTTTCTACAGGGTTGCGTACTGTTAAATCTATCCCTCCAAAGTGTCGTTTGGGTTTTTCTTGCGCCTTGAAAGGGGCCATTGACAGGGTGGTTAACAAGCCTGATGACATTCGTTTGCTTGTTTTGCCTCTTTGTCTTCTTAAAACCTTTCGTCCGAGAAGTAATCTGGAGTATAGGCCCGTTATCAAGAGGCAAAGGCAAGAGGAGTAAATTATTAATGCTATTCGTTCTTGGGAGATGTTGGATGGTAGTTTACAGCTTCTTAGAGAGTGTTTGGCTGAACCTTCTCCCGCTTTGTCTGATGTTCTTAGTGAGGATAGTGGGTTGGTTGAGCAGAATATTAAGCAGTGTAGACGGAAGATTTATGATGGGCATTATTCTGCGGCTGTCAGAGTTTTTTCCTCATCTGGTGTGGCTCCTTATAATGATATTACTCTTGAAGACCTAAAAAAATAAGCACCCTTTTGTTAATGCTCCTTCTTTGCCAGATATCTCTCTTGATCTTCATCTCCTTGTTGTTTCTCGATCTAGGGTTCTTGACATGATCAAGAGTTTTCCCCGAGGTACGTCTTGTGGGCGGGATGGGTTGAGGGCCCAACACCTTATAGATTGTTTGAGTGGTTCTACAGTTGCTATTTCTTATGATTTAGTTTCTTCTATCACCCAAGTAGTGAACCTCTTTCTTGATGGGCGACGTCCCAAGGTGTTGGGTGAGTTTATCGCCAGTGCTCCTCTCACTCCGTTGGTTAAGCCTGGTGGTGGGATTCGTCCCATTGCTGTTGGTATTGTTTGGAGACGGCTTGTTTCCAAGTTATGTGCTTATGAGGTTGGTCATTCTTTGGATGGGTACTTTGGTGATTTGTAGTTTGGGGTGGGTGTGTCGGGAGGGAGTGAGGCTATTCTTCATGCTGTGAATCGTCTACTTGAGAGATATGGTGATGATGTCGGTTTGTCGATGTTACTTGTGGATTTTAAAAATGCTTTCAATTTGGTTGATCGAGAGGTTATGTTGCGAGAGGTTCTTCTTCGTTGTCCCTCCATCTCGTCTTGGGTGGAGTTTTGTTATTCTAGTCCGTCAAGGTTGTATTACGGGGAACATGTATTAAGGTCATGTCAGGGGGTACAGCAGGGTGACCCTCTTGGTCAGTTACTCTTTTCTATTGTATTTCAACCATTGATATGTAAGATTCGGGACTCCTTCTGTCACACCCCACCATGGCGGAATATGGGGCACGACGTATGGATATCATCATAACAATAGCGTGTCTATAGAGATAACTAAATGATATAAGAAATGTCATAAAATGGTGACACAAATGTCATGACAATATCTCAACAATGCAGGAGTCTAGGTAAGTAGGTAACAGTCCTACCTCTTACCCAAGACAAACAAATAACACAAACAAACAAACATATAGGTGCCAACAGTATCACTAGATAAATGAACAAACAAAGCTAAGAAGGAACAGGGATCTCCTTCTAAATGCATATCCTACGCTATCCAAATCCTAGCCACTTATGTTCTCAAGCTTAACCATAATATCACCTGAAAGAGACACTAAAACACGTCAACATAATGTTGGTGAGAGTCATAGGTTTAGACTCCAACACCAAAATAGTTATAAGCTGTGAATAAAAACCATCAACACAATAACATATGGACAATGTGTTACAATTATGCATTAACAACTAACAATTCAAGATCAAACATTTCAAACCAAATCCAAGGCCCTCAGCCTTACCAACATCATGGTACCATAGATGATCACACTATGTACCTATCCCAAGGCCACTACCTTGTCATTAACCATTGGTCCCATAGACGATCACGCTATGTACCTATCCCAAGGCAACTACCTTGTCATTAACCATTGGTCCCATAGACGATTACGCTATGTACCTATCCCAATCCAAATCATACACAAACAAGAACCACATAGCAGTTAATCACATAATGTACACACAAGTCCATCTCAAATCACAAAAACATTCACAGCATCAATTTAGAAAATAACTCAACACAGTGTCTCTTCCATCCCATCTGGAACTCAAAATCAATAATAAACATGGGACTATGAAACTCACCTGATTGCTTCTCCAAAAGTCCTCGCACTAGCAACAAGCTAACAAACCAAAAACACGCAATCAATACATAAACCAACCACTAAGATGGCTCATCAACCTATGATGGCCATCTAGCCTACTCCCATATAAATACCTCTTTGATAAGCTCTAAACACCCCATTACCCTTCCCTAACAAGTCCTTAACTTGGTTAAGTTTAATAACTATCACGTTCATATTTTACACAAAACAGTCCCAATTTTAGGTCCCCAAACTTTAAGTCAAACGTCCACTTAAACATACCCATGGTTTCTGTAAAAGGAATATTCATACCCTTACATATGTTAGCTAACACCTCCCACTTTCCCTAACCTTAAAGCTACTGTTAAGGCCCCGATATACATATATATATATATATATGTATATATATATATATATATATATATATATATATATATATATATATATATATATATATATATATATATATATATATATATATATATATATATATATATATATATATATATATATATATATATATATATATATATATATATATATATATATATATATATATATATATATATATATATATATATATATATATATATATATATATATATATATATATATATATATATATATATATATATATATATATATATATATATATATATATATATATATATATATATATATATATATATATATATATATATATATATATATATATATATATATAGGGGAGAGTTAAAATAAAAAGACTTTTTTTGGTAAGAAGGATAAGAAGGATTCTCAGCCATTGATTTAAAATCAATGGATGAGATCACTTCATACTTCTAACTAACTAACTAACTAACTAACTAACCATCTAAACATGATTTTAAAAAAAAATTCAAAAAAATCTGAAAAAATTCCACCATGTCGGTTATGTTGGTGCAAAAAAAAGTTGTGAAGAAAGTTTTTTTAATTTTGAGTTTTTTACGCTTTTTTAATGCACAAAAAATGAAATTTGATGCACAAAAAGGTGAAATTTGGTATATAAATTTTTTTCATGCACAAAAATTTCAAGTTGTTTTAGTTTGATGGGGCACTAAATTTTAAAGCAAAAAGTCAAAAGAAGTTGGGCATAAAAATGAATTCTTGATGTACGAAAAACGTAAAAAGCTTAAAAAATATCGTTTTTGTGCATCAAAATTTCGTTTTTGTGCATTAAAAAAACATAAAAACCTTCGAATTAAAAAAACTTTTTTTACAAAAGTTTTTTGCACCATCATACCTGATCTACTGGATTTTTTTCAGAATTTTTGAAAAACTTTTTAAAAATCATGTTTAGATGGTTAGTTAGTTAGTTAGTTAGGATTGTGGTTTGATCTCATCCATTGATTTTAAATCAATGGATGAAAATCCTTCTTATCCTTCTCACAAAAAAAAGTCTTTTTATTTGATCTCTCCCCATATATATATATATATATATATATATATATATATATATATATATATATATATATATATATATATATATATATATATATATATATATATATATATATATATATATATATATATATATATATATATATATATATATATATATATATATATATATATATATATATATATATATATATATATATATATATATATATATATATATATATATATATATATATATATATATATATACTTTTGTCATTCCAGATTTCCTGATTTTAAACATACGAAAAGTGTGTTACAATTAAGGGGTCTTACCCTAAACCACAACCTTAGCCCAAGTGCAGATACTTACTATAATATATAAACCATCTCTCATGTTCGTGAGAAGATCCCAATGCAACCCTAAGTACCCCAAACAACCCAAAACTTAAAAAGAAAACAGGCTGATTACAAAACTGTTTTGACCTCCGACTGTTGTAACCTGTTTTTGACTCACTTCCAGACCTCCAATTTAGTTATCGTTTCTTGCATTGGAAAGCCACTTCAATTACCTTTTCAGGGATACTTAGATCGTAAAATAAGAGTTTGTGGAACTCCCTATATGATCAAAACAATGACCCAAAAATTCTGCCCAGTTTTTAAAAACGGGTTTAATCAAATTAACTTAATTAATTAACCCTAATCCCACTAATTACAAGCCCTAATATATGTAATCATTCATATATCATTAGAATACAGACTTTAATATAAACCCTAACCTAAATCCACCATATGTTGATGTATACATGTTTAATTAAATAAGAACAAATATTAAAAAGATTGTACCTTCAATTGATCAAAATCAAGATTTTGAAAACCCTAATTTTTCTTCTTCTCTTTTTCTTTCCACCATGACTGCGTTTCTTTTTTTTTATGATGAATCGTATGTTTTTTTTACCAATATTTTTTTAATACACTGCACCAGTCCAAGCCCAATACAACATTCCTTTTTCTCTTTTTTTCCTTTTTTTCTTTTCTTTAATCGGCCAAAACCGACCTAACCCCCCTCAAATTCGTTTTTTTTTATTTTTATTATTTAATATTATATTATTAATATTACCTTCATTTACCTTAATTTATTTCAGCTCCTAAAGCCTCCAAAACCTCAAAACCGTAAAACTAGTCAAATTTACGCGTTTTACCGTAAAAGTCGTAAAATATACACTTTTATAAAAAATCTCAAATTTTGAAATAAACTTTATAACTAAGTCCTAAATGACTTAAAACCATCCCGAAAAATATCCATATGACTAATTACCTCATCCGAGACCTCTAAATGCTAAACCGTAAATCGTAAAAATACGATTTTCTATAATACATATACGTATACGTAAAACCACTAAATAACACCATATCACTTCATAGTCACTACCATGTGAACTCATGAACATGAAATCATCACACATCGTTTCACTCACAAGGTACCCCGTACCGGAAACGATATCCAAACCACAAACTATACCCACCAATAAGCACATAAACACGTAAAGACAAGTAACTAGCACAAAATAAAACTAAGTGACGAACCTCAAAACCAGGGTTGTCACATCACTCCCTCCTAATAGAAATCTCGTCCCGAGATTTACTCCTTAGGATCAAACACACAAACAACAAATCACATGAGGATACTTGTTCTAAACGAACTCCTCTCATTTCCACGTGAACTTTAGTTCAAGTCTCAAATTACCACATATTCTAACCAACAATATTTAAATTTGTTGCCAAACTCTTTACTTCACAATCAACAAATCTCACAAATGACTCTTTGATAAAACAAAGACTTTTATTAGCACAAATCCCGAATAACCGAACATGCAAATATGCATTCTCAAACAACATTTACCAATCTTAATACATGAAATATATCATGTATACCACTCAATTTCCCCCAGGTAATTCTATGCTCATAAGTAATGGTCCGATCTTTCCAAAGATCATAAATGGACCTACAAAACTCTACATCAACTCTTCCATTTTACCAAAACGTACCACCCGTTACTATGGGTGAAACTCCCTACATAACTTTGCCACTAACTCTAGTGGTTTCCTTCTTTTCTACATAGCATCCCTTGTTGCTCTCATCCTTTCCACAAACATCATTACCACATTAGTAGCCTCTCTTACCAATTCTAGTCCACAATGGGGACAACTCACCCTATCCTTTCATATAGTGCCTCAAATGGCATTTATCGACTTCTAATATGATAACTTATCATTATGAAAACTCAGCCATCGCTAAAGAGTTTCCTAACTCCCTCTAAATCAATCACTCATGCCCTCAGTGTAACTCCTAAGGTTGTATAAATATCTCCCTTGCCTATCCTTTTTCCAGTCAGCTGGATATACTCATATCCAATCATGTTTTATCAACCCCCTTTAGTCCATACCCCAAACTACTTACAAATTTCAATTTCCTTACAAAGTGACCTATGACGGTCTTTCACATATCCATTAGTTCTTCCAATCCAAATCAACTTATGATCTATACACATCATCATAAGGACAGTTATCTCAGTTAGTCTATCAACTGCCATCCAAACCCATGCTACAACTACTTCCATTAAATTTGAATAGCTCATTAGTAGCACCTATACACTTCTTTCTCACCTTCCTTCATCTTGTCTCAGTTAGACCAAGCCCTTCATCCCTATGGCACATCACACCTATAACTCCTCATCCCTTCGATTATCGACATTAAGCCTCCCAAACAATCAGTATAGGTCAGTGCCATTTCCTTTTCCACACTACTACAGTATTAGCCTTCTTTGTGCTTTATTCTACTCATCAGGCTCTACCAAAGTTTTACCTTCGGTTCCTATCTCGACCTATTTCATTCATGCTTCGCTTCTATACACACTTCCTTCTCCTTCCTCGGCTCCTACCATACATCACGATGTGATGCTTCCCATCGTTTCTTCCCTTGCCATAATCCTTCATAAGACATTCCATACATATTAGGCTGACTTTTACGCAGAACCCTCCATTCCATCACATCCGTACGCAATCCTTCCAACTTCTCAACTACGTGACTTCTCATTCCTCTTGAAATATGAGATGAATTAGTCTGTCTATCGACTATCACCCAACTCTCGTCATACTTATTCCTCCACCGCGTTATGTATCCCTTCCACTAACTTCGTCCTTACATCGCCCTTTCTAAGCTACTCCTAACTATGTAGGAAGTATAGTCTACGTCCCTTTTCTCCATATGATTGTCCAAGCCACGCAACATACATGTTGACGCGTTCTCTGCTTTAGACAACTCAACTCGTGCAACCTATATCCTTTATCCAAACCGCCCTAATACGTCATCCCTATAGTTCAAGTTCGTCTTAGTTTCGCCTCATCCTTCTTATTCCATGTCTCATCGACCATGCTTCCCTTTCCCAGATGGTACTTGGCCTTGCATTTTTCTTTCATCAATTAACTCCACCCACCACCTTTGCCAAAAGTTCAATCAAGATGATTGAATATGTGTTGGAGACGTTCATGATCCGGACAGATCATTCTCCACGTCTCGTACACCAAATGCCTCTAGCATTCTAGGCAGATATAACAGTCCAGCTCCACTAACTAAGTCTATCCAGTTCTTCCAAATCTTCAGTTCCTGCAACGTATAAGCAATCTCCTTTCTTACCGTTCTCTTACACATCCAAATCCTTGCTCCACGTATCGTCATGCTTCGCGAATTCATCCAGTCCTTCCGATAATGCCAAGATCGGCTCATTATCCAATACACCTCTTCATCCTCCAAAATGCTTCCTCGTCCTTCTTCACTTCGCCCCTTGCTGGTTCCATGATATGCCATCATCTCTAACTACTCACCATAGTAAATTTAATACTAAAACTCACACTTGAAAATCTCACGTATAACTCCACTCCAAAACCAACACATAATTCGCCTCACTCTCCTTCTCAGATTTGAGTAGGTCAAGATGTCGTCGATGCTCCCGATGACAACTCGTTTATACACGTTCATGCACACTTGGTTCATTGACACCATGAAAACCGCTAGTGCTTTGGCGAAGCCAAATGCATAACCGTAATCCCAAAGCGTTCATACAACATCCTTAGCAGTTTCAACTATGTCCTCCTTGCACCCTCTCTCAGCGGCAATACGAATAAGTTCTTACCTCGTTCTACTTGCAAAATTCTACACGCATTTTAAAAGTCCAATGCTTCCTCTCATCAGACCACTCAACCGCTTTCCACATCCAATCTACTACTAAGCAACTCAACTTTTACCTTGCATCCGTTGCAATTTCTAACAACTCTTGTTTTTAAATCACTCCATCAACGATTTCCCTTGGAAAGACACTAACTACAACTCCTCTCACTTCTCCTACTTGTTCTATTTATGGTTCTACCTCAAAATAATAGGCAAACCTACTAAATTTCAGGAAGTTTTTAGAAAACAAACATTCCTTACGAACAATATCCCCTTTCAACACTCTCTATGGCACGTTACTTGTGCCAATTTTCCATACCTTTCACAAATCTCTATTCATCTCCCTTGGCACTCCTAATAGACCTCATACCCACATTAGTTCGTCTACGAACCTCTTTCCTCCCCACTAGGGTATTCCGACCGTTCTCTCATGGTCACCTACTTACGCGTGTAGGCGCTACCAAGTCTTCATATGACTACCTCAACGCTCCCGAACAATACGAAACCAAAACTACATCCTGAATCCATCAGATATGATCAACGAATCAACCCACGGATAACTAACGACATTTCACGTGCACCAGTTAAAACAAGTCAAAAACCATGAGACTCAAAAGAAAGCTCAAACCCAAAACGTGTATCATTTCAAAATGACCCATGACAACGAAAAATAATCCAAGAAACACCCAATGGCAACCAAAACATATTACGCCCCGCGACATATTATTTAAACCGTGCAAAAGATCGACATTTTCCAAAAGAATACATATCTTTTTTTTATCCATTTATTATTACCCCCCACATCTATGTGACTCAAACCATCTACAAACAACCTTCTAGGCAATCTCAAAACTCAACCCAAAGACTAGGTATCCCGTGCACCCCAAATAAAATAAACTACTATTCACAACTCAACCTTGAACCCGACACTTGTACAACAATTCCGACCAATCCACTGACCTCCCATGACTATACTTTCTGAATATTTGAAAAGTACGTTCCGAGTACATAATTTTTGGCTTTGAATCACTCAAAAAGCTCTAAAAACGAACAAGTTATGACCAAAACAATTTTATACTAGTTGTTTTAAACTAAAGAATAAACTTAGTGATTAATGCAATCCTTTTAAATGAAAAATGTAATTGTATGTGAAATCTTCATAAACTCAATTTAACCTTGTATAAATAATTATAAATGACATAAATCGGTCAAACTCAATTATATAAACTATGTAGGTAGAAAGAAATTTTTACTTCGCTTTATTTCAAAGAAAGTCTTTTAGAATTTGAAATATATAGGTGTTGATTAAAAAGAAATCTTATGTTGCACATTGTTTCAAACACGACTCCAACACCCTACCCTTATTTTACCGAATACAACCAACCATCTAACTCAATATATACCGACCAAAAGAAATGCAAGACCCACCACAAAAGATTTCATTATCTCAAAAGAAATCCCAAGTTATTTCAGTAGACTTGAAACCAAAAACACCATTTTAAAACGTACACGTGAAATACGAAACTCAAAGAATACGCTACAAGACACACTTCAAAAGATTCAAAACATCGTTGGAACTCCAACAAACTCCGGCACCATAAAACACGAACAAACACAAGGTACGTTCAAGTTATAATAACTAGTGAACGACCATATACCATAACCTAACACGTAGTAGTATATATACATCCACATATATATACCTATTAAATCTCCCGAAAACATACTCGTTATCATACATATCAAGTCGACTGCGTCATACACTCGTTTTTTCATACGAGTAATCACCTTTTCACCATCTCACCATGCCACAACAAGGCACAAAACCCATATATTTTACGTATACCCAAATTCTACATCTCATCATATACAAGCATGTACTAACCCTCTTTCATGCAATCATACTTGAGAACCCATTGAAGTTGTGGTACTTGTATAACTATGTTGGCCACCATACTTATACAATTACCCTTTGTGACAACCGTGGTTTTGAGGTTCGTCACTTGGTCTTACTTTTAGGTTATTTTATGTGTCTTTACTTGAATTGTGTGTTTACGTGTTTATTTTGTGTGAACGAGGTTGGTGTGGTTATCATTTATGAGTATAGAAGTACTCATAAGTAAATCGAGGAACGGTTATTTCATGTTCATGAACTCACAATTGGGGACTATGAAATGAAATGGTGATATTTTGGTGTTTACGTATACATATAAGTATTATAGTAATAGTGTATTTTTTTAGGATTTACGGTTTAGCGTTTAGAGGTCTCGGGTGAGGTAATTATCCAAGTGAATATTTTTCGGGATGGTTTTATGTCATTTAGGACTTAGTTATAAAGTTTATTTAAAAAAATTTGAGATTTTTTTTAAAGTGTATGTTTTACGTCTTTTACGGTAAAAACGTGTAAATTTGACTAGTTTTACGGTTTTAGGGTTTTGGAAGCTTTAGGATCTGTAATAAATTAAGACAAATTAAGGTAATATTAGTAGCATATTATTTAACAATAAAAAAAATAAAATAATAAATATATATATAGTCGGTTATAGGGCCGATTAAACAAAAAAAAAGAAAAAAAAGGGTTTATGGTAACTAGTGTTTGGGTTGGACTAGGATTTTGGCTATATAAGGAACACATACCCTCAACCAAACGAATTATTTTCCTGGAGCATCATAGTCGACGGCCAAGAAGAGAAAAATTAGGTTTCTATAGTTTTTTCATCCTCCATTAAATTAAAGGTAAACCTTCTTTAACCTTTTTGATTAAATTGTTTTTATGTTTAATTAATCATCTTATGATAGATTTTGGATAGGTTTTAATTTTATAAACAGTAAATTAATGTTTTAATAATCATAATATAATGATTACATGGGTTAGGGCTTGTAATTAGAGGAATTGGGGTTAATTAATGTGGTTGATTTTGTTAAACCCGTTTTTAAAAACTGGGCAGATTTTTGAGTCAATTGTTTTGATCATATTGGGAGTTCTACAAACTCTTATCTTACGATCCACATACCTCTGAAAAGGTATTTGAAGTGGTTTCCAATGAAAGAAACTAGAACTAAATTGGAGGTCGGGAAGGGGGTCAAAAACAGGTTACAACAGTCGGAGGTCAAAACAGTTTTGAATTCAGCCTGTTTTCTTTTTAAGTTTTGGGTTGTTTAGGGTACTTAGGGTTGCATTGGGATCTTCTCAAGAACATGAGAGATGTTTTATATATTGTAGTAAGGATCTGCACTTGGGCTAAGATTTTGGTTTAGGGTAAGACCCTCTAATGGTAACAAACTTTTCATACGTTTAAAATCAGTAAATTCTGGATAGGTAGCAATATATACACATATATCAGGGCCTTAACAGTCACTTTAAGGTTAGGGCAAGTGGGAGGTTTTAGCTAACATGTATAAAAGTATGAATATTCCTTTTACAGAAACCATGGGTATATTTAAGTGGACGTTTGACTTAAAGTTTTGAGACCTAAGACTGGGACTGTTTTGTGTAAAATTATGAACGGGATAGCTATTGAACTTAACCAAGTTAGGGACTTGTTAAGGAAGGGTAATGGGGTGATTAGAGCTTAAAAATATGGTAATGTTATGGGATAGGTTAGATGTCCATCATAGTTTGATGAGCCATCTTAGTGATTGGTTCGTGTATTGATTTCGTGTTTTTGGTTTGTTAGCTTGTTGCTAGTGCAAGGACTTGTGAAGAAGTTATCAGGTGAGTTTCATAGTCCCATATCTTTTAATGATTTTGACTTCCAGATGGGATGGAAGAGACATTGTTTGGTTTTGGAACACATGCTGTGAATGTTTTATGATTGGTAATGGACTTGTGTGTGGACTTATGTGATTAACTGCTATGTGATTCTTGTTTGTGTATGATTTGGATCGGATTGGTACATAGGTGTATGGGAGCCTATGGTACTATGGTGTATGGTAAGGCGTGATGCCTTGGAAATTGTGATTGTTGGTAAGGCGTGATGCCTTGTTGTGATTGTTGGTAAGGCGTGATGCCTTGGAATTGTGATTGTGGTAAGGCGTGATGCCTTGGAATTGTGATGATTGATTGAACTTGAATGCTAGTTGTTAGTACATAATTGTAGCGCATTGTCCATATATTTATTGGTTTATGGTATTCACAACTTATGACTTGTTTTATGTTGGATTCTAAACCTATGACTCTCACCAACTTTATGTTGACGTGTTTTAGTGTCTCTTTCAGGTGATACTATGGTTAAGCGTGAGAACTTAAGTGGCTAGGATTGGAGAAGCTTAGGAATGCATATAGAAGGAGAATACCCGTTTCCTTCTTAGTTTTTATTTGTTTATTAAATAAGTGATACTGTGGCACACATATTTTTGTTTGGTTATGTTATTTGTTTGTCTTGGATAAGCGGTAGGACTGTTACCTACTTACCTAGACTCCTGTATTTGATGAGATATTGTCATGACTTTGGTGTCACCATTTTATGATATTTCTTATTGCATATAGTTATCTCTATAGACACGCCATGTTGTGATGATATCCATACGTCGCACCCCATATTCCGCCGTGGTGGGGTGTGACAGAATGGTAATCAGAGACAAAGGTTATAGAGAATTAGGTTGCCTAGTCGCGTAGCCTAGTCTATAGCTTAAGGGTCCCTGCATATAGGCGTCATAGGAGTATGTGTGCATTTTATAATAATTGATGTGTTTGGATGTTATTTTGCGATGTTGTTAAGTTAGGAACTAATATGGTTCATACTTGACCACATAATATTTTCCTTTCGGGTTTTGACTAGTGCGGGTTTAACTACCATCGCCCATGCTAGTCATCTTTGTACTTTGCTAGAAAATGTATAGTTATTTGTTTTAAATTTTCCGACTCTTATGGACGGCATGCCTTAAAATTATTTATGTTTTCGTTTGGATTATGTCTACGCTAGTTTAGCTAGACCATGGATTGTGATGTTTCAAGTTTTGACTATGTTATTTTAATAAATGGAGTTTTGGACCTTATTTTGTGTGGTTATGTGCTTGTGAGTTGATGGATTATGTGTTATGTGTAGTATTAATTTCTTATAAGTGTCATCATAGGAGGGAGTACATTGGTGAAAGGGAACATGTATAATTATGGAGGCCTACATAATTATATATGTGCCACAACACCACTGGACTTTCAAGTATGATTGCATGAAAGAGAGTTGATACATGCTTGTATAGTATATGTTGGTAGTATGTATGGTTATGTTAGACGTGTGTAGGGTGGTAAGTATACTATACCAAGTATTTTGGTAGTTGTTAACGGGTGTCATGTTTTTACTATAGCATGGTGAACACGCGAAATGGTGCTGGTGGAAGTGGTGGTGATGGAAATCCTGATTTGGCTACTTTGATTGCTGCTCAAATGGCCAACTTAATACCAACCATTGTTCAATAGGTGACTAACAACCTGAACAACAATAACAACAACAATGGTCAAGGAGGAGGTGGAAACAATGGTTGTAGTTATAAGGCATTCACTTATTGTGGTGCAAGAGAGTATGATGGGAAGGGTGGCGCGGTAGTACTTACCCAATGGATTGAGAAGATGGAAAATGTGATTCAGATGAGTGGTTGTCTACCCAATCAAAGGGTCATGTATGTAACTGGTTCGCTGGTAGGGAAGGCTTTAACTTGGTGGAATACTCAAGTTCAAGCAAGAGGGAGAGTTGTTGCAAATGCTATGGCTTGGGCCGATTTTAAGGCTCTTATGACTACGGAGTTTTGTCCAAGCAATGAGATGGAGAAGCTGGAAAATGAGTTTTGGGGACATGCTATGGTTGGAGCGGCTCATGCAGATTACACAGATCGCTTCCATGAATTGGCAAAGTTGGTTCCCCATTTGGTTACCCCTGAGGCGAACAAGATTAAGCGGTACATTGCTGGATTACCTCCTCAGATCAGGGGAATGATTAAGGCTACTCAGCCTAACACAATACAACAGGCCATACTAACGACAAGAATACTTACTAAGGAGGCGGTATCTAGTGGAACTTTGGTCAAGGCGGGAGATAAAAGAAAGGAGCCAGAAGCCGCGAAATCGCCTGACACCAACTGGAAAAATGTTAAGAAGGCAAAAGATGGAAGAAATTTTGCCATGAGGGTACCTCAAGGTTCTGGAAATCCAAACAACAACAATGCTGCCTGCCGAACCTGCTCTAGGTTCCATCCAAGAGGTACACCATGCCAGACATGCTACAATTGCCAGAAACCAGGACACATTGCTAAAAACTGTGACGCACATACCAGGAACGCAACCCCAATCCAGTCTGTGAGGATGAATGTCACCGGGGGAAATTGTTTTGAGTGTGGACAACCCGGGCATTTTCAGAGGGAGTGTCCCAGATTGGTTGGAACAACCAACCAGGGCAGAGGCCAACTAGCTTTGGAAGGAAATCGAGGAAACTAAGGCGGTGGGAACCGGAACAATGCAAACCGCAACAATGGAAAGACTGGAAATCGGAATTGGAACAGGAACGAGGGAAATCAGAATAGGGGAAATCGGAATAGAGGCAGGGTTTACCTTGCAAATGCAGTAGAGGCGGTTCAGGACCCGAATGTGGTGACGGGTACGTTTTCTGTTAACAATCACCTCGCTACAATTCTTTTTGACTCTAGGGAAGATTTTAGTTTTGTGTCTTCTCAATTCGTGCCTTTGTTAGATATGAACCCTAGTGTAGCGAAACCAGGATATGTGATTGAAATAGCTAGTGGTAAGCAAGAAGAAGTAGATGAGATATTTTTAAACTACAAATTAGAGTTGGGAGAATTTAAGTTCACCATAGATTTAATCCCTCTAGGACATGGGAGCTTCGATGTGATCATTGGGATGGATTGGTTATCGAAGCATAGGGCTGAGCTAATGTGTCATGAAAAGATTGTTAAGATACCCATAGGTGATAATAAGGTGTTATACGTGTACGGAGAAAGGAATGAGAAGAAGACCATGTCCCTTATGAATGCCAAGGATGATGAGCCACAAATCAATAAAATTCGAGTAGTAAGAGATTTCGTCGATGTATTCCCGGATGACTTGATGGGGTTACCACCGGTGAGACAAGTAGAGTTTAAGATTGACTTAGTACCCGGGGCAACACCCGCAGCGAAGTCACCGTATCGCCTAGCACCGTCAGAGATGCAAGAATTAGCCGAACAACTTAAGGAGTTACAGGACAAGGGTTTCATTCGACCAAGTTCTTCTCCATGGGGAGCGCCAGTGCTATTTGTCAAGAAGAAGGATGGATAACTCCGAATGTGTATCGATTATCGGGAGTTGAATAAGCTGACCATTAAGAACCGTTATCCTCTCCCGAGGATTGACGATTTATTTGATCAGCTGCAAGGAGCAAGGTACTTCTCAAAAATTGACCTTAGGTCCGGTTATCACCAACTAAGGGTCTGTGAGGAGGACATACAAAAGACCGCGTTCAGAACAAGTTATGGACACTTTGAATTCACCGTTATGCCATTTGGATTGACAAACGCGCCCGCAGTATTCATGGACCTAATGAACCGAGTGTGCAAGCCATATCTGGATAAGTTTGTCATAGTCTTCATTGATGACATACTTATCTACTCTAAGACGGAGGAGGAGCACAATCAACATTTGAGGTCGGTATTGGAGCTGCTCAGGAAGGAGAAACTTTATGGGAAGTTCTCCAAGTGCGAATTTTGGCTGTAAGAAGTACAATTTCTAGGTCATGTAATCGACAATGATGGCATCAATGTAGACCCAAAGAAGATTGAAGAAGTGAAGGATTGGAAGGCACCTACTACACCGTCAGAAATACGGTCATTTTTAGGGTTGGCAGGATATTACAGGAGGTTTATTGAAAACTTCTCTAGAATATCAAAGCCTTTGACATTGTTGACCCAAAAGAATCAGAAGTATGAATGGGGCGAAGAGCAAGAGCAAGCGTTTCAGACACTGAAGGATAGGTTATGTAATGCACCAATCTTGTCCTTACCGGAAGGGGTGGAAGATTTTGTGGTTTATTGTGATGCGTCCAATCAGGGTTTAGGATGTGTTCTTACGCAGCGAGATAAGGTCATAGCTTATGCATCACGACAATTGAAAAACCATGAGAAGAATTACACCACACATGACTTAGAACTAGGAGCTGTAGTCTTTGCTCTCAAGATATGGAGACATTACTTGTATGGGACGAAGAGTGTGATCTTTACGGACCACAAAAGTTTGCAGCACATCTTTGATCAGAAGGATTTGAATATGAGGCAGAGACGATGGTTGGAGTTGTTTAGTGATTATGATTGTGAGATTAAGTATCACCCTGGAAAGGCCAATGTGGTGGCAGATGCGCTAAGTAGGAAGGAGAGGCTAAAACTAAAGAGAGTAAGGGCAATGAGCATAAAAATTCAGACAACTCTTAAGGATAGAATTCGGGCAGCACAAATAGAGGCCGTTAAGGAAGAGAGGCTGGTTGAAGAAAATCTACATACTATGGATCAGTATATGGAAGAAAGAGGAGATGGTTGTAAGTATTACTTAGATAGAATCTGGGTTCCGTTGTTTGGCGATACAAGGAAGGTTATTTTGGATGAAGCTCATACGTCAAGGTATTCGATACACCCAGGAGCTGATAAGATGTATCGGGACATGAGGGATATGTATTGGTGGCCGGGAATGAAGAAAGATGTAGCCTTGTACGTTAGTGAATGTTTGACTTGCGCCAAAGTAAAGGCTGAACACCAAAGACCATCAGGGTTATTGCAACAACCAGAGGTTCCTAAGTGGAAGTGGGAGAATATTGCCATGGACTTCATTACGAAACTGCCAAGGTCTAACAGTGGTAATGACATGATATGGGTAATAGTGGACATACTGACTAAGTCTGCACATTTTGTGGCAATGAGGGAGGATGATAAGATGGAAAAATTTGCCAAGAAGTACTTGGAACATGTGGTGGCAAAACATGGAGTGCCGGTTTCGATCATATCAGATAGGGATAGCAGGTTTACGTCTAGGTTTTGGGGACTATTGCAGAAATCCTTGGGAACGAGACTGGATATGAGCACAGTTTATCACCCGCAGACGGATGGACAGAGTGAGATGACTATACAAACGCTAGAGGATATGTTGAGGGCGTGTGTGATAGACTTTGGAGGAAGTTGGGAGAATCATCTAGCGTTGGCAGAATTCTCGTACAATAATAGCTACCATGCTAGTATAGAGTGCGCACCGTTTGAAGCACTTTATGGTAGGAAGTGTAGGTCATCGTTGCTATGGGCTGAAGTAGGAAGTAACCAACTAATTGGACCCGAGATGGTACAGGAGACTACAGATGCGATAACCGTGCTTAAAGAGAAATTGAAGGCGGCTAGGGATCGACAAAAGAGCTATGCGGACAAGAGGCGTAAGCCATTGGAATTTGAGGTTGGGGACAAGGTTATGCTAAAGGTTTCACCATGGAAAGGGGTGATGCGGTTCGGGAAGAAAGGGAAGTTAGCGCCTAGATTTGTGGGTCCATTTGAAATCCTTGAAAGGATTGGGCTAGTGGCATATAGGTTTAGATTGCCGAAAGAGTTGAGTAGTGTACACGATGTGTTTCATGTCTCAAATTTGAGGAAACGCTTAGCAAGAACTGACTTGCAAGTATCGGTGGACGATATTAGTACAGATACGAGCCTTCGTTTTATTGAGGAGCCGATAGAGATTATGGACCGTGAAGTTAAAACATTGAAAAGAAGTAAGATACCGTTAGTTAAGGTTAGATGGAATTCCAAACGTGGACCGAAGTTCACGTGGGAACGGGAAGAGTTTATGAGGGGTAAGTATCCTCAGCTGTTTGTTAATGACGATCCTAAGGAGTAAATCTCGGGACGAGATTTCTATTAGGAGGGAGTGATGTGACAACCGTGGTTTTGAGGTTCGTCACTTGGTCTTACTTTTAGGTTATTTTATGTGTCTTTACTTGAATTGTGTGTTTACGTGTTTATTTTGTGTGAACGAGGTTGGTGTGGTTATCATTTATGAGTATAGAAGTACTCATAAGTAAATCGAGGAACGGTTATTTCATGTTCATGAGCTCACAATTGGGGACTATGAAATGAAATGGTGATATTTTGGTGTTTACGTATACATATAAGTATTATAGTAATAGTGTATTTTTTTAGGATTTACGGTTTAGCGTTTAGAGGTATCGGGTGAGGTAATTATCCAAATGAATATTTTTCGGGATGATTTTATGTCATTTAGGACTTAGTTATAAAGTTTATTTAAAAAAATTTGAGATTTTTTTTAAAGTGTATATTTTACGTCTTTTACGGTAAAAACGCGTAAATTTGACTAGTTTTACGGTTTTGGGGTTTTGGAAGCTTTAGGAGCTGTAATAAATTAAGACAAATTAAGGTAATATTAGTAGCATATTATTTAACAATAAAAAAATAAAAATAAATATATATAGTCGGTTATAGGGCCGATTAAACAAAAAAAGAAAAAAAAAAGGTTTATGGTAACTAGTGTTGGGGTTGGACTAGGATTTTGGCTATATAAGGAACACATACCCTCAACCAAACGAATTATTTTCCTGGAGCATCATAGTCGACGACCAAGAATAGAAAAATTAGGTTTCTATAGTTTTTTCATCCTCCATTAAATTAAAGGTAAACCTTCTTTAACCTTTTTGATTAAATTGTTTTTATGTTTAATTAATCATCTTATGATGGATTTTGGATAGGTTTAATTTTATAAACAGTAAATTAATGTTGTAATAATCATAATATAATGATTACATGGGTTAGGGCTTGTAATTAGAGGAATTAGGATTAATTAATGTGGTTGATTTTGTTAAACCCGTTTTTAAAAACTTGACAGATTTTTGAGTCAATTGTTTTGATCATATTGAGAGTTCTACAAACTCTTATCTTACGATCCACATACCCCTGAAAAGGTATTTGAAGTGGCTTTCCAATGTAAGAAACTAGAACTAAATTGGAGGTCGGGAAGGGGGTCAAAAACAGGTTACAACAGTCGGAGGTCAAAACAGTTTTGAATTCAGCCTGTTTTCTTTTTAAGTTTTGGGTTTCTTGGGGTACTTAGGGTTGAATTGGGATCTTCTCACGAACATGAGAGATGGTTTATATATTGTAGTAAGGATCTGCACTTGGGCTAAGATTGTGGTTTAGGGTAAGACCCTCTAATGGTAACAAACTTTTCATACGTTTAAAATTAGTAAATTCTGGATAGGTAGCAATATATACACATATATCGGGGCCTTAACAGTAACTTTAAGGTTAGGTCAAGTGGGAGGTTTTAGCTAACATGTATAAAAGTATGAATATTCCTTTTACAGAAACCATGGGTATATTTAAGTGGACGTTTGACTTAAAGTTTTGAGACCTAAGACTGGGACTGTTTTGTGTAAAATTATGAACGGGATAGCTATTGAACTTAACCAAGTTAGGGACTTGTTAAGGAAGGGTAATGGGGTGATTAGAGCTTAACAATATGGTAATGTTATGGGATAGGTTAGATGTACATCATAGGTTGATGAGCCATCTTAGTGATTGGTTCGTGTATTGATTTCATGTTTTTGGTTTGTTAGCTTGTTGCTAGTGCAAGGACTTGTGAAGAAGCTATCAGGTGAGTTTTATAGTCCCATATCTTTTAATGATTTTGACTTCCAGATGGGATGAAAGAGACACTGTTTGGTTTTGGAACACATGCTGTGAATGTTTTATGATTGGTAATGGACTTGTGTGTGCACTTATGTGATTAACTGCTATGTGATTCTTGTTTGTGTATGATTTGGATCAGATTGGTACATAGGTGTATGGGCGCCTATGGTACTATGGTGTATGGTAAGGCGTGATGCCTTGGAAATTGTGATTGTT
Source organism: Glebionis coronaria (assembly GCA_025667525.1). Classification (NCBI taxonomy): domain Eukaryota; kingdom Viridiplantae; phylum Streptophyta; class Magnoliopsida; order Asterales; family Asteraceae; genus Glebionis; species Glebionis coronaria. The sequence goes on from CM046874.1 coordinate 248,198,232, forward strand.
GGTAAGGCGTGATGCCTTGTTGTGATTGTTGGTAAGGCCTGATGCCTTGGAATTGTGATTGTGGTAAGGCGTGATGCCTTGGAATTGTGATGATTGATTGAACTTGAATGCTAGTTGTTAGTAAATAATTGTAGCTCATTGTCCATATGTTTATTGGTTTATGGTATTCACATCTTATGACTTGTTTTGTGTTGGAGTCTAAACCTATGACTCTCACCAACCTTATGTTGACGTGTTTTAGTGTCTCTTTCAGGTGATACTATGGTTAAGCGTGAGAACTTAAGTGGCTAGGATGGGAGAAGCTTAGGAATGCATATAGAAGGAGAATTCCCGTTTCCTTCTTAGTTTTTATTCGTTCATTAAATAAGTGATATTGTGGCACACATATTTTTGTTTGGTTATGTTATTTGTTTGTCTTGGGTAAGCGGTAGGACTGTTACCTACTTACCTAGACTCCTGCATTTGATGAGATATTTTCATGACTTTGGTGTCACCATTTTATGATATTTCTTATTGCATATAGTTATCTCTATAGACACGCCATGTTGTGATGATATCCATACGTCGCGCCCCATATTCCGCCATGGTGGGGTGTGACACCCTTCCCCCAATGCACTCCCTCCTATGATGACACTTATAAGAATTAATATAACATATAACACATAAATCCATCTACTAACATAAGCTCATAACCACATAAACAATAAAGTCCAAAACTCCATCTATTAAAATAACATAGTAAAACTCTTGAAATATATAAATCCATAGTCTAGCTAAAACAGCCTAGACTAAATCCAAAACGAAAACATAAACGGTTATAAGTCATGTCGCCCGTAAGAGTGGAAACAACTTAAAATCCTTCCTACCCATGTACTCCTAGTAACTCGAATCACCACATGATTCTTAGGGAACATGACTTAAACATCAAAAGAAAAATAACATACCCCAGGTATGTAAAATAACTCGACAAAAGATAGGAACTACCTTGTACTAAATTATGTACTATAATGTACAATTTATGCAAAATACAACAGTGACTAGCGTGGACGATTATGGTTCAACCCGCACTAGTCACAAACCCGAAAAGAAAATAACATGTGACTAAGTATGAACTTACTACGGTTCAATTCATACTAGTCAAAACGTCGCAATAAATAACATCCAAACACATCAATTATTATAAAATTCACACATACTCCTATGACGCCTATATGTAGGGACCCTTAAGCTATAGACTAGGCTACACGACTAGGCAACCTAATTCTCTATAACCATTGGCTCTGATACCATTCTGTCACACCCTACCATGGCGGAATATGGGGCACGACGTATGGATATCATCACAACAATAGCGTGTCTATAGAGATAACTAAATGATATAAGAAATGTCATAAAATGGTGACACAAATGTCATGACAATATCTCAACAATGCAGGAGTCTAGGTAAGTAGGTAATAGTCCTACCTCTTACCCAAGACAAACAAATAACACAAACAAACAAACATATAGGTGCCAACAGTATCACTAGATAAATGAACAAACAAAGCTAAGAAGGAACGGGGATCTCCTCCTAAATGCATATCCTACGCTCTCCAAATCCTAGCCACTTATATTCTCAAGCTTAACCATAATATCACCTGAAAGAGACACTAAAACACGTCAACATAATGTTGGTGAGAGTCATAGGTTTAGACTCCAACGCCAAAATAGTTATAAGCTGTGAATAAAAACCATCAACACAATAACATATGGACAATGTGTTACAAGTATGCATTAACAACTAACAATTCAAGATCAAACATTTCAAACCAAATCCAAGGCCCTCAGCCTTACCAACATCATGGTACCATAGATGATCACACTATGTACCTATCCCAAGGCCACTACCTTGTCATTAACCATTGGTCCCATATACGATCACGCTATGTACCTATCCCAAGGCCACTACCTTGTCATTAACCATTGGTCCCATAGACGATCACGCTATGTACTTATCCCAATCCAAATCATACACAAACAAGAACCACATAGCAGTTAATCACATAATGTACACACAAGTCCATCTCAAATCACAAAAACATTCACATCATCAATTTAGAAAACAACTCAACACAGTGTCTCTTCCATCCCATCTGGAAGTCAAAATCAATAATAAACATGGGACTATGAAACTCGCCTGATTGCTTCTCCAAAAGTCCTCGCACTAGCAACAAGCTAACAAACCAAAAACACGCAATCAATACATAAACCAACCACTAAGATGGCTCATCAACCTATGATGGACATCTAGCCTACTCCCATATAAATACCTCGTTGATATGCTCTAAACACCCCATTACCCTTCCCTAACAAGTCCTTAACTTGGTTAAGTTTAATAACTATCCCGTTCATATTTTACACAAAAAAGTCCCAATTTTAGGTCCCCAAACTTTAAGTCAAACGTCCACTTAAACATACCCATGGTTTCTGTAAAAGGAATATTCATACCATTACATATGTTAGCTAACACCTCCCACTTGCCCTAACCTTAAAGCTACTGTTAAAGCTCCGATATATATATATATATATATATATATATATATATATATATGTATACTTTTGTCATTCCAGAGTTCCTGATTTTAAACATACGAAATGTTTGTTACAATTAAGGGGTCTTACCCTAAACCACAACCTTAGCCCAAGTGCAGATACTTACTACAATATATAAAACATCTCTCATGTTCGTGAGAAGATCCCAATGCAACCCTAAGTACCCCAAACAACCCAAAACTTAAAAAGTAAACAGGCTGATTACAAAACTGTTTTGACCTCCGACTGTTGTAACCTGTTTTTGACCCACTTCCCGACCTCCAATTTAGTTCTCGTTTCTTGAATTGGAAAGCCACTTCAATTACATTTTCAGGGATACTTGGATCGTAAAATAAGAGTTTGTAGAACTCCCTATATGATCAAAACAATGACCCAAAAATTCTGCTCAGTTTTTAAAAACGGGTTTAATCAAATTAACTTAATTAATTAACCCTAATCCCACTAATTACAAGTCCTAATTTATGTAATCATTAATATATCATTAGAATACAGACTTCAATATAAACCCTAACCTAAATCCATCATATGTTGATGTATACATGTTTAATTAAATAAGAACAAACATTAAACAAGATTGTACCTTCAATTGATCAAAAATCAAGATTTTGAAAACCCTAATTTTTCTTCTCTTTTTCTTTCCACCATGGCTGCGTTTCTTTTTTTTATGATGAATCGTATTTTTTTTACCAATATTGTTTTAATACACTGCACCAGTCCAAGCCCAATACAACTTTCCTTTTTCTCTTTTTTTCCTTTTTTTCTTTTCTTTAATCGGCCAAAACCGACCTAACCCCCCTCAAATTCGTGTTTTTTATTTTTATTATTTAATATTATGTTATTAATAATACATTCATTTACCTTAATTTATTTCAGCTCCTAAAGCCTCTAAAACCTCAAAATCGTTAAACTAGTCAAATTTACGCGTTTTACCGTAAAAGTCGTAAAATATACACTTTTATAAAAATCTCAAATTTTGAAATAAACTTTATAACTAAGTCCTAAATGACTTAAACCATCCCGAAAAATATCCATATGACTAATTACCTCATCCGAGACCTCTAAATGCTAAACCGTAAATCGTAAAAATACGATTTTCTATAATACATATACGTATACGTAAAACCACTAAATAACACCATCTCACTTCATAGTCACTACCATGTGAACTCATGAACATGAAATCATCACACATCGTTTCACTCACAAGGTACCCCGTACCGGAAACGATATCCAAACCACAAACTATACCCACCAATAAGCACATAAACACGTAAAGACACGTAACTAGTACAAAATAAAACTAAGTGACGAACCTCAAAACCAGGGTTGTCACACCTTCTATCTTTCTCTACAGGCCTGGTATTTGGATGATGGTACTATTATTGAGGATACTTTGGTTGTGGGGAAAGTTTTGGAGTGCATCATGAAGGATGGCCCCGTGTATGGACTGCATCTGAATATTGATAAGACTGAAGTTTTTTGGCCGACCGAGGATCCTCGCAGCAAGTTTATTGGTGTGCTCCCAGATAATATTGCTCGACCTACGCGCGGTGTTAAGTTACTTGGGGGGCCTGCGAGTGTAGATCTTGATTTTTGTAGTCAGATTGTGTTGAAGCGTGTGGTTAAGACTATTGAGCTTATGGATGTTGTGGCCAAAATTAATGACCCTCAATGTGAGTTGCTGCTTCTTCGTTCATGTGCCGGTATTTCCAAGTTATATTTTGCTATGCGTACTTGTTCACCCTATGCTTTTAAGTCTGCCCAAAGTTCTTTTGATTTGACACTCCGTTCTTCTTTGGAGCGTATCGTTATTGCTTCTGGACCGGGATTTGGTGATTGGCAGTGGAGACTTGCTACGTTGCCCTTTTCCTTTGGAGGGTTGGGTGTTTATTCTGCGGGTGATGTATTGCATTATGATTTTCTTGCTTCTCGGTTACAGTCAGCTGATTTGCAGTCTAAGTTACTTCAACACACTGATATTAGATCTTATGGACTCTAGTTTGATGATGCCTTACGTGTGTTTAACTCGGTTATGGAGATTGATTTTCTAAGTAATCCGAGTGAGGTCGCTGCCCCCAAACTCATGAAGAAAATGGCAGATATATATTTTGCTCGGGTTATTAAGAATGCAGAATCCACTTTCGCTTTATCTACTCGTCAGTTGGCTTTATGGGCATCTCAGAGGGAGGATCATACGTCTGACTGGCTTAGGACGGTTCCTATCTCGGGATTAGGTCAGACTATGAACGGGAGATCTTATCGATGTATTTTGTGTTATCGCTTAGGTATTCCCTTGTTCTTTGTTTCGAAGCCCTGTTCAGCTTGTTCGAGAGTATTTGATGGGCATATATTTGAGGATCATGCAGTATCGTGGGCTGGCATCGTTGGGATTAAGCATCGTCACAATTTGGTACGTGATACTCTTGTTGATATATGTTACCGCTCAGGGATATCTGTCGGAAAGGAAGTTAATATCGGATTAGATGGAGGACCTGATAATGCCTTACGTCCGACATATATTTTGTTTTATTCTTGGGATGGAGGTAAAGATGTGTGCGTTGATCTGACTGGTTCTTCTCCTTTGACTCGTACGGGGATGAATGACTTTATTTCTGGCCGAGCTGTGATTGATGCTGCACAACGTAAACGATGCAAGTTTTGGCTAAGTGTGCAGCTCTCAGATATGGGTTTCTTCCTTTCTCTTTTTCTTCTCTAGGCGAGTTACAGGAAGATGCAGTTGCGTTGCTGAAGCGAATCCAGAGATTTTCTAAGGCTCAAGACATTGGAGCGCGTGCTGCTGTACATATTTTCCATAGAATAGGTTTTGCTATTGCTAAAGGGGTGGGAGCGCATATAGTATCTCGACTCACATCCAATTTGTTGTAAATTCCTTTTTGTTTCTAATAAAGTGATGGTTTATAATAAAAAAAAAATAATAATAATAATAATAATAATAATAATAATAATAATAATAATAATAATAATAAGCATCGTTGTGCTGGCATCCTTTTTGGGGATCATGCCGTATCGTGTGCTGGCATCGTTGGGATTAAGCATCGTCACAATTTGGTTCGTGATACTCTTGCTGACATATGTTACCGTTCAGGGATATCTGTCGGAAAGGAAGTTAATATTGGATTAGATGGTGGACCTGATAATGTCCTACGTCCGGCAGATATTTTGTTTTATCCTGGGATGGAGGTAAAGATGTGTGTGTTGATCTGACTGGTTCTTCTCCTTTGACTCGTACGGGGATGAATGACTTTGTACCTGGCCGAGCTGTGATTGATGCTGCACAACGTAAACGATGCAAGTATTTGGCTAAGTGTGCAGCTCTCGGATATGGGTTTCTTCCTTTCTCCTTTTCTTCTTTAGGGGAGTTACAGGAAGATGCAATTGCGTTGCTGAAGCGGATTCAGAGATTTTCAAAGGCTCAAGACATTGGAGCGCGCGCTGCTGTACATATTTTTCATAGAATAGGTTTTACCATTGCTAAAGGGGTGGGAGCGTAGATAGTATCTCGACTCCCATCCAATTTGTTGTAAATACCTTTTTGTTTCTAATAAAAGTGATGGTTTATAATAAAAAATAAAATAAAATAAAATAAATAATAATAATAATAATAATAATAATAATAATAAATGTTAATATATAACTAGGAAATGATTTTCACACCTAAGATACTGGAAATAATTTTCACACAAATTACAAAAATCAAATTCTCTAAGAATTCAATTGTCCACTCTTTTTATTTCTTTACCAACCAAACAAAGGAAATTAAATCATTTCCATTTCTGTTCTTCCAATTATCTCTACCAAACACACACTTGAATCTTGTTGCATTGTACTCAAATAACATATGTTTCCTTATATTACTTCCCCGTTTCAAAACTATTATTTACAAACAAAAAACACACAGTTTTAAAAAATCATAATTATCGTATAACTTTTTCTCTTATATATTTTGTCGAATGACATATTTACCCTTAACTAATTAATTTTTTTTATAGTTTATAATAATAAACTCAAATAAAAGTAATATAATAAAGTCGAACTAAATTCTTTATTTATTTTTAGAAAAAGAAAATAATTTTGAGACAATTTAAAATGAAATAGTAGATAATAATTTTGGGACGCAAATAATACCTATTTAAACATTATGTTTATATTAATTTGTATATGTCTTCTTATTTTAAGTTGCATTTTGGTAATCAGAGTTACATTTTTGTTACCAAAATGTTTTAAAAAAAACTAAACTGCCACATTTTAATGCTTTCTAGTTTTGCTAACCTCTAGTGTTATTGTTACGTTCACGAAACAGACGTGCTAGGTATGAGTTTGTGTTGAAATCTGGCGAGCTGTCTTTTACTTTCTAGTGTTGATTGAATAAGAGCCACACATGCACAACAAAAATTTGACAAAATCACAATGGATGTAGATAGTTGGACGAAGTCTGCTTATCGTAATTCAATCTATAGTGTACTTCTATTATTAGTGAGTATTGCATTACTCACTTGTACTCGTGTAATAAGACAAAAAATTAGTACGCGTGTTAGTAAAAAAATTTAGTTATTTTGCATTTTTCGCTATATTTGTATGGGAATGGGATTAATTTTAGCTATTTATTACTTAAAATAAAATTTTATGAATTTTTTTATGGAAGAATCATTTTTACTAAAATGTTAAAAATTTAAAAAAATTGATGGAGAGACTAAAATTATAAATATGACGAAAAATATTTTATCAATAGAATATTTCACTAGTGATAAAAATAATGAAATATTACTAATAATAACAGAATGAAATATTATTTTACCGGGGTTTTAAGTCCCCTTTACAAAAAAAAACAGAATGAAATATCACCACTAATATTTAATAAATATAGTTATATTGTATTATTAGCAGTGATATTTATTATCTTATCACTACTGATATTTTATTATTATTTTTACTAGTGAAATATCACTATTTATAAAAAAATTTAGAAAATTTATAATTTTAATCTATTCGCTCGATTTTTTAAACTTTTAAAGGTTTTACCAAAAATGATATCTCCACATTTTTTCTAAATTTTAAGTTAATTGTTATTTTTAAATCAAACCAAAATATATGATGTAAATTTATCCTCATACTTATGGGAAATAAATAAAATTACATTTAAACTTTTGTCATTAGTCAAAACACACTGTATTCACACGTATAGAAGTTACATGCATTCACTCATGAATGCTCCGTAACTTTTGCTTATCTTTTACTCCGTAGTTAAAAAAAAAAACGTCTTTTTGTTTGTTGTCTGCTACTCTACTTACACTTTTCCAGGTTTGATGTTAGTTGCAAGTATTACAGTAATCTTTTAAACAAAAGGAACAAACTTCAAATCAAGTATCAATTTTGAAGGTGTTGATAGATAAATAATCGAAAGAAAAGTTGGCACTGATAACAAACAAGCCTTGTAGAATAAAGTTATGTATTTGATGCTAAAAATAAGCCATAAAATGTGTAACTTGTCACCCGTGTTATATAAAATATCGTATATACCTAAACACTCTAAATAAATCTTTATAAACACTGACGATGTCTATATAGAAAACAGATGTTAGTAAGATCATCGAGTCGACTCGATTTTTTATAAAAAAAATTATATATATGATTTGTTAATAGGATCAAATTTACCTGTTTTTCGACAGGAACTGGTTCGGTTGAACCGGTCAGGTCGGCCTGAATTTCAAAACGTTGATTATCACTCGACATGTTTAAAAGATTTTTGATTTGAGGATTTTAGTTACAACACTAAAAAAATTTCAATTAGATGATACATATAACCCAAATTAAATAGAAGAGTTTATCCTTTAAGTAGAAAGTTTAAAACTTACATACTGATTAATTGAATGTCAGTATAAATTCAATTATTAACTAATAATTCATCGTTAAAAAGTAATAAATAATAAGTATAAAATCTCAAATCAAATTCATTATAAGATACAATAACTAAAAAAAATAGTGGTGTAGTTAAAGAGAAGAATAACTACTAGTACAAGTATACTTAAAAGACCAAAAATACACCACGACCCGTACAAAATCTACAAACCTTAAGAAAAGCAACGTAATTAATCTTATTATTAAAAAGGAAAGTGAATGAATAATGGAATCTGATAAAAAGGACAGTCATGGATCTATCCTTAATCACACGTACACACACATGAAAAGAAAAGACAAACACACTCTTCCTCATCCTCCTTTTTAACATCATCATCATTTATTTTTATAAAAAAATTTAACTTGCATCGTAAATGGGTCACATGCCCATGTGACCTTCACAGCTGTCTTCTTCATTCACTCTCTCTCTTTAATCTCTTCCATTTTTCCTCATTCTCTCTTCATCAAACCAAAAAAAATGATACCAATACCAACTATATCTCCTGAAATTTAAAACCCCCCATCTTTTCTTTTCTTTTCTTTTTCCCTCATCATCATGAAAACCCATCATTTTATTATATTCTTTCTCTTTTTCATTTTGCCAGTTGTTTCTTCTTTAGATGAAGTAAAGAAGCTAATGATGTTTAAGTCATCTATACAAAACACAAACATGTTACCCAACTGGGTCGCTACTAACACCGTCTGTAACTTTACTCACGTGTCTTGTAGGAACAACAAGGTTGTTTCTATAGATCTGAGTGATAATGACTTGAGTGTTGAGCTTCGTTATGTTGCTAGTAATTTACTAGCTATTGAGACACTTGAGTTGTTGAATGCTAGAAACTGTAATATAACTGGTGATGTTACGTTATCTAGATCTGTTGATGGTGAATGTAGTGCTAGTGTTAAGGTTATAGATCTGAGTGTGAACCGGATCTCTGGTTCTGTTTCGAGTGTTTCGCTTTTTTCGAGCTGTTCTGGTTTGAAAAATGTTAATTTATCACGCAATTTGTTCGAGTTTAATTCAAACTCGAACAATATTGGTGTTACTGGTATGGAGATTGTTGACTTGTCTAATAATCGTTTATCCGGGTCGGATATTGTCCCGTGGATTTTATCCAACGGGTGTGGGGAGCTAGTTGAGCTTTATTTGTCTGGTAATAATATCTCCGGAACTGTTCCTGAGATGTTAAAGTCGTGTTCGAAACTCGAGCTATTCGATATCTCCCGGAATAATGTTTCTGGGGAGCTACCGATGGAGGTTTTTTCGAACTTGACGAATTTGAAGAGTTTGCTGCTAGGGTTTAATAACTTCGCGGGGTCGTTGCCGCAAAGTTTAGCGGGGTATGGGAAGCTTGAGAAGTTTGATGTGAGTTCTAATCAGTTGATTGGCGAAATTCCTGCAGGTATTTGTGAAGGTACTAGTAGTGTTCCTAGTAGTTTGAAAGTGTTGTACTTGCAAAATAATAGGTTGACTGGTACTATACCTCCTCAAATTGGTAATTGCTCGCAGTTGGTGTCGCTTGATCTTAGTTTTAATTTGTTGACTGGTATTATTCCTTCGAGTTTTCGTTATTTGTCTAAGCTTCAGGATTTGATTATATGGATGAATTTGTTGTCTGGTGAGATACCTGAAGAGATTAGGTATATTGAAGCCCTGGAAAATTTGATACTTGATTTCAATTATTTGACGGGTTCTATTCCGTCTAGTTTAAGTAATTGCACCAAGTTGAATTGGATTTCGTTGTCCAATAACAAGTTAGGGGGTGAAATTCCTGCTGAATTGGGTCGGTTAGAGAATCTTGCTATTCTTAAGCTTGGGAATAACTCGTTTTCAGGGAGGATTCCGGCTGAGTTAGGGGATTGTAAAAGTTTGGTTTGGTTGGATTTGAACACTAATGAGTTAAGTGGGACTATTCCGCCAGACCTTGTTAAGCAATCGGGATTCATTGCAGCTGCTACTCTTACCGGGAAACCTTATTTGTATATCAAGAATGATGGGAGTAAGCAGTGTCATGGTGCAGGAAATTTGTTGGAGTTTGGGGGAATTCGGCAAGTGGATTTAGACCGGATTTCATCAAGGCACCCGTGTAATTTCACAAGAGTGTATTTGGGGGTTACTCAGCCGAATTTCAATCATAATGGGTCGATGATCTTTTTGGATCTTTCTTATAATCGGCTGGAAGGTAGTATTCCAAAGGAGCTCGGGACAATGTACTATTTGAACATCTTGAATTTGGGTCATAACGATCTCACTGGACCGATTCCTGACCAACTTAGTGGTTTGAAAAGTGTTGCGATTCTGGATTTGTCTCACAATAGACTTAACGGCACGATCCCGAACTCGCTGACTACTCTTGGTCTTGGGGATGCTGATTTATCGTATAATAATTTATCCGGAACGATACCTGTGTCAGCCCCGTTTGATACATTTCCCGCTGATCGGTTTTCGAATAATTCTGGGTTATGTGGGTATCCGCTTCCTCCTTGTGCGGACAATGATACGAAATCAAACAATCATAAGAAGTCCAACAGGCGACAAGCGTCACTTGCTGGAAGTGTAGCGATGGGGTTGTTGTTTTCATTGTTTTGTATCTTTGGTGTTATTATAATCTTGGTGGAGATGAGGAAACGGAGACGAAAGAAGGCGGCTGCAGCCTTAGAAGGATACACGGATGGTGGCGGGAACTCATATTCTGGAAATGGAGCTATTGCTAGCAATGCTTGGAAGCTGACAAGTACTCGTGAGGCATTAAGCATAAGCTTAGCAGCTTTTGATAAACCGTTGAGAAAGCTCACTTTTGCCGACCTACTCGAAGCAACAAATGGGTTCGATAACAGCACTATGATCGGGTCTGGTGGGTTTGGCGATGTGTACAGAGCTCAGTTGAAGGATAACACTGTTGTCGCTATAAAGAAATTGATACATGTCAGTGGTCAAGGCGATCGGGAATTCATGGCTGAGATGGAAACAGTCGGGAAAATTAAGCATCGAAACCTCGTCCCACTGCTAGGGTACTGTAAAGTTGGAGACGAGCGGTTACTTGTTTACGAGTACATGAAATTTGGAAGCTTAGAGGACGTTCTACATGATCGGAGAAAAACAGGGATTAAATTAAACTGGGTTACAAGACGAAAGATTGCAATCGGAGCAGCACGAGGATTAGCTTTTCTTCATCACAATTGCATTCCACACATCATTCACCGGGATATGAAGTCAAGTAACGTCTTACTCGACGAAAATCTTGAACCTCGGGTGTCGGATTTTGGCATGGCAAGACATATGAATGCAATGGAGACTCATTTAAGTGTCAGCACATTAGCAGGTACGCCAGGTTACGTCCCACCAGAGTACTACCAAAGCTTCAGATGCTCAACAAAAGGCGATGTATACAGTTATGGAGTCGTGTTACTCGAGCTATTAACCGGAAAACAACCCACCGACTCCCCAGATTTCGGTGACAATAATCTCGTCGGGTGGGTGAAGCTACATACTAAGCATATTAACGACGTTTTTGATAAAGAATTATTAAGAGAAGATCCAACGCTAGAGATGGAGCTTTTACAACATCTAAGGGTGGCAGTAGCGTGTCTTGACGACAGACCATGGAAGAGACCAACGATGATTCAAGTGATGGCGATGTTTAAAGAGATTCAAGCGGGGTCCGGACTTGACTCGACATCCACAATAGCATCTGGCGAAGAGCATTTTGGCGCGGTGGACGGGATCGAGATGACGATAAAAGAAGACGGTGAGCAAAATCACTGATGTAATTGTAGGGAAGTTTTTTCAACTTCATGTTTGTTTGTATTTTGTATGTATTATTATTAGTAGTCTTTGGGAGTAAGGTAATCTTGTTGTTATACATAAAAACAGTGTTGATCAATTTTCATGTATATATTTACATAATAGCTTTGAGAGACTTTATTTCCTAGCTTAGTGAATCCTTATTATCTTTGTTTTATTATCTCATTGTGTATAGTAAGGTACTATTTTTCAAAATGATGAGAAATCATAAAGTTATTGTGACATAATAATGCTGGATATGAAGTAAAACTCTAAACAAAGGAACTTGAAATAAATACATGTGAAAGGACTAAAGGACATGTCATGTAATGTCAACATTTGTAAACAGTCAAGGTATGCTCATGACGTGAATGGTACCATTGCACAATATCTATTATTAGAAACCAAATTTATAGATGATATCGATTGTACATTGCTCATGTATGATGCTTTCAACTTTCACAGCAAAAATACAATTGTACAAACCTTGTTTCTTTAGGGACACAAACAGTCGTAATACATTATATCGCGTACATCTGAGTCAAATATCCGTCTTTTACATTAACATGAACAGAGGTTTCTTAAGTGCAGGTGAAACTCTACTAAGCTACTTTTCAGAGCTTGACAAATAAACATGGTACTTAATGAATACATAAACTTGACACCGGCCTACTTTGAAGCATCGGACGCTCTTAATCCTACGCAACCCCCGGGTTCATTTTCAACAAATGAACCAAACGCTAGCGGTGTACGTATCAACTACATGTTTGAAACTTAGCCAAAAGAATAAGGCCTAAAAATAAACATAACTTTGTAGCATGAACAATGGGATTGCAAGGAAAATGTGACGTTGTGACTGTGAATGATAGTGACCAAGTGGTAGACCACTTTCATCAACATAACCACATGTTTCATTGTTTCTTTCATTATCATACAATTCTTCAAACTTTATCTTATCTCTAAACCACCTATAAAATGTTAATCTAAAAAGAAATTAATTAGTACTTGCTATCAAGATAAATTATTTATAAACCAACTGGTTTAGCTCATCAAGATTTCATTAAGTATATTTTTTTAAGACCGAGTCTAACATAACTAAGCGAGAGTTCGAAAAAAACGTTTTGCCAGACGTCATTACACGACTCGACTTAATAACCACTGACATTTGCCGTTCTAATTTTTTTTTTTACCTGTAATTTTGTTTTTTTATGCCAACTTTTTATGGGTCATCCTCATTTTTTCTAAATAACTTTCCTAAAAGCATAATCCATCAATAATTACAAAATTCAAATGACAACCCTATCACTTATTGTACATTTTGTCATGAACTCGTATTGTAGGTCCATGAATAAGATGGTGTCGTTCCATTATTATCCAGTAGTCGTATAGAGATATTTTAATAATTTTCATTCATGTATTACAGGGATATCGGGTGGCTTTGATAGTCAGCCAACACATAACTATAATGATCCTAAAATGAATCTGAATGAATTGGTTGTCATAGCATATATTTTAAAGTACAACTTGTGTGGCCTTTGACTTGTATAAACTTTGAACATTAGCTATCTTTCTTTATTTTGAATATATTTGACAAGTTGCAAATAACTTAAAGAGTATATACCGTTCGTCCATGTGGTATGCGTTGACTGACAAATTTCGTCTTTTAATCAAAAAAATGCACCACTCGTTCCAAAGTGGGTATACGTTGTATATTGTTAGTCCCTCCCTTTTTAAGGCTCACTAACTGACGTTAAACACACATCCACGAAAGGGATTTTCGTCTTTTCTTCACCTCAGTATCTCTCTCTCCTTTATCTTCCCTACTACCCTAATATTTCATCTTCAACACATCACCCACCACCCATCACCACCACTGTCAATTAATTCTCACCATCAAATCTTAGGCTAGGCACAACGCTAATAGGTCGCGACCTAGTTTTTTCAGTTTTGTCTCTCCGGCGACCTAGTGCGACCTATTTGCCACAACCCGACGACCTAGTGCGACCTAGTTGAATTTTTTTAACACAATAAATTTCATAAAAAAACATTACATTTATTTAAAAAAAACAATACACAAATATTCGAATTTAAAAAACATTACAATAAACGTAAAAACATTACAATAAACGTAAAAACATTACAATAATCCTAGTAATTTAAATTATAGCGTTCCTTGATTATGTCTCTCATTTCTTGTTGGGCTTGTTGTTTAGCTATCGGCAAGTTGGGGTTGATATCCGAGTTGTAGAACATCAAGTCTTTATCTCACTTCTTTGATTCAGCAAGCTCGACTGCCCGATGTTGTAACTCGAGCTTTTCTCTTTTTATTTGCGCGTTTTTCTACTGCAAATTCAACTCCCGTTGCTTCAAGTCAGAGTAGGAATCTTGTTGTTGCTTCTTCTTTCCCCATCCAATGTCTTTTATCTTCTCCCATTTGGAGCTTACAACTTCAACAAATGAAGACTTCCTAGTTGACGAATATGTTGATGACTTCTTTTTAACACGATCACGACCCATTGGTCGATATTCTTGAGTCTCTTTTTCCTCGTCTTCAGAATCAACGTGCACATCCATGTAACTATCGTGCCCAGAACCAGAAGTGTTTTCAGAAGTCTTGGATTTTTTGCTAGACGGATTCTTTGCAAACTTTGACATTTCAATCTGTATCCAACTCTGGTGATCTTTGAGCACTTTCCACGCCTCCTGGTATTGAAACTCTTTTTTGTAAGTCACCTTGTACTCAACACAAGCGTTTTGGTAATAAGTGAGATCATTGGCACCACTATCATAAGTACGCTCAATGTTATTCATAATACCACAAAATGCACCAACACTCGGACGCAACCTGTTTTTCCATTTACTCAAAACCGCGTCATACCCTCTAGTCGAACTCGTCTCGTTTTCATAGTACTTCACAACTTGTTTCCAAAAGCCCTTTGATTTTTGACTGTTTCCAAGAACGCTATTCTCGGAAACATGACACCAACCTCTGCACAACACACACTCTTCCTCACTTGTCCATTCTTTTGGTGCCTCAGTTAAATCAACCTGCTTGCCTTTCGTAGCACGTCTTGAGGGCTTCTTAGGTTTGATTGGTGACATCTCTTCCTCGTCGTCTTCAAGGTTGTATGCAACATGAAAAGACCCGTGTCCCGAACCTTGACTCATAGATTGATCTTGGCTAGGCCCGTCACGCACATATCTGTCTTGGTTGTATATTATATCTTCAAATTGGGCATCAACCTCAAAACGATTAATCGGAGAATATTGTTGGTTTGGATAGAAAGTAGTGGAAGAATCCATAGTAGGACGATACACACTCGTCGACGATTCATAGTTAGGTTGTTGGTTATCACGTTGTGGGGGATAGAAAGGACGGTTTGAATAATTTTGGTGTGATTGATATTCAAACCCGGCGGGTCTAACCCGAAATTGTGGAGACACGCCGGATAATCGGAAATCCGAATTCGGTGTCACATGTGGAACAGATTCTTGACGAGCTCGGGATTTTGGGGTTTTGTTTTTGGGAGTTCTCTTGCTAGCCATTTTAGATGTGTTTGTGTAGAGATTTATGTGTGAAATGTAAAAATTATGGAAGAGTGGTATTGATTATATAGGTTTTAAATTAAATAAGAACTTTTTTTAAGCCCAACGGCTATAAACCAAACGGCTCTTTTTTTTCTCCCAAGTTTCAAAACAGTCGCGCCTAAGACCGAATGGCCTGGGATCGAGTCCGGCGACCGAATCGCCGCAAGGGGCCGATTCGGTCGCTACCCAATCGCGACCATGTTTTTCCGACTGCTTTTGTGCCTAGCCTTAAATCTCACCATCACAATTAAAAACATCTATAAAAGAATATGACAAAATAAAATCAAAACACCCAATTTAAAACCAAACTAGCCATTATTCCCATATGTGTTTTCTAGTACAAATTAAAACCAAAAACACAAAAATCATTAAAAATTGACGTTCGATTTCTTCTTGATATTTCCCTGTTAAAGTCAGCAGCCATGGGATATAGTCAGCAATGAAATCTAATTCTTTATTTAACCTCCGAGCTAAGATATAACTTGGCGTACCGGGCCACCAAAGTTGTCGCGCGTCCTTTTCTGCATCGTCTGCCCAGAGAAATTTGTCATAAAAGTTGTCGGCGGCTTGTAGTATGTTTTAAAGGGGGTTTTTAGGTTAAGAAGGTCATCGTGATTGGGTGAGGACATGATTATTATGATGAATCTGTTTAATTATCAAGTGAAAAGAAAAGGTTAATTGGGTTCAAATGGATGTGAATGAATGAGTGGTGGTTTTGCTTATTCAACGAGATGTTGTACTGGTACTTAATCCATCGTAAAGACAAAGACAAGCCAACAAAGGCCCATAAAAACAATAGACTATTAACTTTTTACTATTAAAAGATTACACAAATTGTATGAAGCATTTGAGAAACTTCCTTTTCATATGAGCAAAAAATTAAAAGAGTGAGAATAAATAACAGAACTTTGTTCGTGGGTTTTAAAGTATGATAGAAATAGAGTTGAGTTTGGGTTTGATTTTGGTTTTGATTTAGGATGATTGTGTAGATCAGGTTTATAGGAGACAAAATTAATTTTGGTATTATTTTTGTTTGAGTTGGTTAGTATGAGGTGGAGTATGCAGTTTGTGAAAGTGACTCGAGGTGGTGACAATGGTGGTGGTAGATGAAGATGGTGAGTTTTAATGATTTAAGAGTAAACTGTCCTTGTGTTATAAAATAAGAGTGTAAAACCCGCTTTAAAAACCCTAAGATCATTAAATGCACGAATTTACGGTTAAATTTAAACTTTCTAATTAATTAATATACGCCATAAATCATGAATATTTAATACAAACATTACGTATATTAATTAATTATCATAAGTATTACGTATGTAAACACGATTATAAATGCACGATAATTATTCACGTATGATACTTAAAGTATACAAGTTACAAAACACGAACATTTAACGAACATGCATGATAATATTTTTAGTCACAAAAAATAAAAGAATGCTATGTGTGTATGTGTTGTAGGCCGGCGTCCAAAACAAGCAAGAAAGGGCCAAGGGCCCAATCCATTAACTAAATCCTTATTTACATAAAATAAGGATTATCATAAAACATAATCACAGAGAATTAAAACCCTAAAACACTTTTCTCTTCCTCCTTGTCCTCTCTTGGCCTCGGCAACACATCAAAACCACAAGGAAGATCGTTTTGATTTTTGTTTTGATACGGTAACGTGTTCGTGATCATTCCCTTTTATCACACGCATTTGGTATCACTCAAATCCTTTTTGTTTTTATTTAATTTATGTATGAACATTAAAAACAATGCAAGAACATGTAAATAAATCACAGATCTAGCAAGCTTTAAAAACAAATAATGGTTTGGGGTGTTTGTTTGTCTCGATCGCAGCCAACCGAGACCACAAGGGGACTCGGTGGTGTTGCGTGACCAACAGCCACAACCCCAATGGGGGTCGGCATTCAATATGAACTACCAGCCGCAAGCCATGGCTGGCGGTGGTGGTGTTGTGGTTGACAGCCGCAAGGACTAACACCCACGGTGGGGTTGTTGGCCCAAGCAGTGGGAACCGAGGCCCAAGGTGGGGGCTCGATAGGTACTAGACGCAAGCAGGGGGAACCCCAGCTTTAGCTGGGCCTGTTTGGTTCGGGCACAGCAGCGAGCCGAGAGCCTTTGGCTCTCGGTGAGGTGTTTGTGGCTCGGACGAGTCACGACAGTGAGGCCGCAGCCCACGGGCTGTGGTGCTCGGTTGTCGGGTCTCGGGTTGGGGCTCGGGAACTTGACATTTTTCAATAACACGAAATTAAACCGACTTGTAAAAATAGATTATGTTATGTTTAATTAATTAATTTTATTAATTAATTTTGGTTTAATTATATTAAACTTAGGTTATGTTTATTTAAATAAAGTTATGATATAACATATATGTACATTTATTTAAATAAACTTATGATATGATAATTAATAATTTAATTATTCATGAACATAGATTTAATTAATTAAAACTTAGGTTAATTAATTAATATCTTTTATGGTAAAGTTTAATAACATGAAACATATGATATTATTAATTAATATTAACTTATAATAACATGACATGTATAAGTAAAACCGACTCTTATTCACGTCCCTTCATTATGTAGCTATTGTGAAGTCGGAGTGATCTTCTACGTTCGTTTTCGTCTTCATTTACTGGACATAAGGTACAGATATTCCGTCTTTCAGTAAGGACATTCTTTCCTATACTTAGGATTTCCCCGTTTGCAGCAATTTATTTTCCCCAGTAGTTTAAGTGTCTTAAACACATCAGTATATGTATAATTATTTTAGATTGCCTAAGCTATATACGTGCATGCCAATTTCACCTAGTTGTGGGGGTTCCATAACCATAGCACCAGAGGCACCGGTGTTATGACTCTTCTACGGTGAGAGTGATTGCTCGCAGCGTCCCTTTACAGTATTTGGCCTTTGATATTATTATTATGTGGGGCGAATGGGTGCATCCTAGGACAAGTAGTATGATTTCATGGTAACTGCGGTGTGTGCCTTTTATCTGTTACAGGAGCTGATCCCTCCACTTATTTTATATATTAATTAGAGGCAGCCCCTCTAATTGCATGATGAGGTCACTGATGAGACTGCTTTTATACATAGTCTCATCGTCCAAATAGGGCTTAAAATGCATTAAATATCATCAAAATACCCATATAGATGCTTGTGTTTGTTGCTTGTGTATTTTAGGTATGGATATTGAGAAAATGACAAAAGATCACAAGAATCATGCAAAAACGAACACGGGAAACGAAGTCGCACAATGAACCAAGCCCTAATGAAGACTTTCCCAAGATTAACCCTTGCAGATTTGAAGAATTATGAAGAAGGGTCCTCCAATATGGAAGAATTGACACTTTATACCCTTGTATCTTCATAATTACAAGTTTGGTCCCTAAAGTTTGTCAAAATTACAAAAGGGCCCTCCACTTTGAAGAATTGGCAAGTTTAGCCCCTCAACAAAGCTAAATTGTCAACCATTATCCTCCATAAAGTCAAATACATCATGAAGTCCTTCAAAGTACAAGAAATTACAAGTTTGGTCCTTTGAAAATCCCAAAATTACAAAAAGGACCTTTAACTTTCAACATTTGGCAAAAATGGTCCCTCATCAAACATGACTTGGCAAATTCAGTCCTCCAAAATGCTAAACATACAAGTCAAGACCATTATCCATCAACAAAATGCCAAATCAGTCCCTCAAAAATCACAAAATGGCAAGAAATACCACTGAATTTACTTCACAAAAGTTTTTGGGGCAAAAGTGTAAAGTTGCAAAAGTTGATACAACTAAAATGGGCGTTGATGGAGTTTTTAAGTGAAAAGACAAGAAGAAAAGAAGTAAAGGACCAAAGTTGGCCAGACAAGATTCTAACCTAGACCAACCAACACCTCCCACGTGTCCCACTAACTCCTTTCAACCAATCACAAGCCACCATCCCTCCACATCACCCTTCCACTCACACCGAATTAACAAACTTAATTAATTAAGTTTGAATATTGGCGCCTAACACCAACTATTTAACCCAAAACGGATTAAACACCTTTCTTAGTGTTCTTAACACAAATTGGTTAATTTTGTTTAAGCCAAAATTAAGCCACCATCTTGTCCAGATTTATGATTAAGGTTATCATAATCACTTCCCAACCTTAAACTTGGACACCTCATCACCCCATTTGTCTCCTTGTGACTCCCCTGCTCCACACTCATGCATACTGCCAAAAAGGTGGCAGCAATCCAACGTTGGAGAATTATGCTTACTTTCTAAGCTTCATACAAACCATTGGATGCACTCACACATGCCAGCTACCACTAAACAACAAGAAAAGTCACATGATTCTCCAAAGAAGACAAGAGACTCCAAGGGCATTTTTGGGCTTCAACAACATTAGGGTTTACGTTTTTTAAACTGCTTACTAGTTCATGTATGCCTATATAAAGGCCCTAGGTTGAATTTTCCTAAGTTCACTTTTCTTTAAATCCTTTTCAAGTTTAATGAAATGTGTTTGAAATGTTGAAGAAAGCTCAAGTGCCATTGATATAATCTGCTTATTATTGTTCTTTGTTCAGTATTCTTGAATCTAAAACCTGTTTTCAAAAGAGGAGTGTGCAAAAGTTTGCACATTTTCTTCATTTTTTTGATATTTTGCTAAGATCTTGGTCTATCTTGGAATTCTTGGGCTATAGGGCTGATCATAGCATCATGATATTGTGTTATCAAGGTGTGGTGAAGCTTATAACTTGGGGATAATCAAGTGTGGATGACAAGAGTTGCATCAATCAAGGATTTTTCATATTTCTGATTTTATACTTGTGCTTCTAACTTTGCTGATTCTTAGCAGGCTTTGTTGTGGAAGCTTGTGCTTGTTCTTGCTAGCACATAAGCTCAAAATCCGTAGGTGTAGATGTACATCCATGAGGTACACACCCTTAATCCCAAAATCTGAAAATATTTTGGATATTTTTGATATTTGAGTGTTGCCTATGTTCTTGTGTGTTTTGTGGCTTAAGCTTGCTTGAATCTGTTGTTCTAATCTGTTATTGTGTTAATTGATGCTTGGGTGGTCTTAAATCTCACTTTTTCTTGTTTAAATTTGGATTTGAAAAGATAAAGGGGTGTTTGGGTCTACCTGTTTGTGATTGAATCTTGGTATTGTGTTGTTAGAAGGTGTTGTTTGCACTTGGTATCTGTTATATGCCTTGTTGAGAGTGTTTTGCTGCAAGTTTTTGGAACTAAACCTTAAAATCAAACAATCTGCTATATCTTTGTGAGTTTGACTGATTTTGACCTAAGAATTTAGGAAAACCTAGAGTTTATGCATGCTTAGGGCCAAAAGCTGTTAAAACATCATTATTGTAACCTGTTTGTGAGATTTGAGGTGTTGAATCTGGCTTGTGTGTCAAATACATCAGCAATGTGAAAAATTGCATGTTCTTGTGTTCATCAGTAACTTAAGGTGCTTGAATCTTGCTTAATTCTTTGAACCATTGCATGAAACCTGTTTAGACTTGTTTATTTGAGTTTAATATATCTTGTGTATGCATTTGGTTGAATTTGGCTGGCTGAAAATTGCTATAAGTGCTTATTGAACCTGTTTTGCTTATTAGTTCATGTCTGTGCAATATCTGGGACTTTATTGATTAATCTGTGCTAATTGGGTGATTGTGTTTGTGAATTTTTGATTGTTATTGACTTATTATGATCCAAAGATCATTTGGGTGCCTTTGTGTAAACTGAATCCCAAAAAATTCACTAAAGACAAAAAAGTCTATAAGTCAAGCAGTGGGAAAAGTTCCCACTTCTCAACACCCAAAACTAGCCCCTGCTAGTGTAAACTTGTACTCAGCTTATCAATAAGCTATTCTAGCTTATCCAGACTTGCAACAACTTATTTTTTGTAATAGGTCTTCATTATTTGACCCATTTGAGTAGACTGGAGCTTATTGGACTTTGACTTTAACTTTTTGCTAGAAAACCAACTTATTTGACTTTTACATAAGTGCTTATTTGCTTTATCCAGCTTATTGAGTCATCTTATTTAAAAACTTTTTGTTGATTTTGCTTAATTAAGTCATTTGAAAGCTATAGAAACTTGAATCAGCACTTGGGGTGGCCTAGAACTCAAAAACGACTATTTTGTCGTTTTCTATAGATTGCTTATTGCATTTTCAAGCTTATTCCTTGGGCTTATTTCAAATTTCTTTTTGCAGAAGTCTTATTTAGGACAAAAGAAGCTTGTGTGTTTAATTTCAGCTTATGGCATTGGCTTATAGCTTGATGGGCCAAAAAGCCCATTAAGAATAAGCGGTTTGGTATAAGCTAGCTTATTTCACACTTTCAGCTTTTGGGCCTTTGGAAAAAGTTGTTTAAAATCAAATTTTGAGTCAACTAGTGCTTTTTGGGCTTATTTTGAACACTTTTTTATATTGGGCCCAAATTTGGCCCAATAGTGGACTATTTGGGTTTAGCCCATTTTCTAGGCCCATTAAGGGTATTTATTTAAATTCACTTTCATTTCTGAGTTATTTAGGTTAAATTAAGCTAGTTTACAAGTTTTTAGAATTTTTTATGATTTTTAGATTTTTAATAATATTTTAATATTATTTTATTGTTAATAATTAAAAGTCTGATTTTCTAAGTTTTTATATTTTTCCTAGGTTCTAAACACTTAATTAGGAATTTTACAACTTTCCAAATATTTTTAGAGTCTTTTAATTATTTTCTAGAATTAATTTAAGTTTTAATTGATTTTAGTAGTTTTTAATTGTTTAAAAATAGTTTTTAGTGGTTTTAAAATTTTGAAAAATACTATTTAGCTTAATTAGGGTGTTTTTGAGGTTTAAAAACTCTAAAATCTTGTTTAGGACTTTTTAATAATTAATTTTGATTTTTAGGGCTTTAATTAGCATTAAAAAGTCATTATCTAATTAATTAAAAGGTTTTGGCAAGTTTGAATTTTTTGTAAACTCTTAGCATATTATTGTGGATTTTTGGTAATTTTTAGGAATTTTTAGGGTAAAATTTTAATTTTAGTACTTTTTACGGTTTTACGTGTACACCTTTTTCGACTTACTTTAATCCGTCTTCGTAACCGTCATTCTCTTCCAGTCTCATTTCTACTTTTCTTTCTCACAAGTATAATCACAAATTAATCCAAGTCATTACACACATAACACACTAGCCTCCTTGAGAACGAACTCATTATAGGGTCATTTACACACGGTTTTCCTAAATCGTCGTGCTTAACCTATTTTGGTACTCTTTTCCTAAAGGGTATACAAAAACTAAACTATCATTTTGGCGCCGCTGCGTGGGAGGCGTGTTGTGTTTTGATTTGGAATTGTTGTTTTTATATACTAACCATAAATAGTATTTGTATTAGTAGCACTCTACTAATACGTATTATCGGTTTTCGGTTTTTGTGTGAATACTATTACTATAGTATATACGTAGAACAATAAATTCACAAGTACTCCAAATACGTGAGAAATCACATCCTTGACTTGGGCGGTCATTACCCAATCATTGTATTCGAATCTCAAACCAAAGAAAAAGGCAAAAATAGATAAATACTTTCGTGAAGCTCAATCTTGAAAAATACAAACTATAAGGTGGGTATAAGGCGGATATTATAAAATATATCCTAAGGAAAAAGGCTCTTAAGTGCTTCGCGCCGCCTCCTTTCCCCGCTTGCTTGTGAGTATTTGATTTTGAGGGCTAATCGAGGGTTTTGCCGCCCAAAGTATTACTAAGTATCATATATATTTTCTTGGTTTCCATTGATTAAACCCTCTTGAACGTTTTGGTGTTCCACCAACGTTCTAAAGTCATCGAAGGCGTTCACTTCACGTGATCGTTTTCATTCCTTGAGGCTTCTTTAATCAAGAGATTTGATTAAGGAGGAGATTTGTAGATTTGTGTCTACTTAATACATTCACCAAGATACAAAAAGGTTAATACAATCAAAAACCACAAAAAAATTTGAAAAATACAAAACACCAAAAAGAATCTTCTTTGCTCGTCCCCTCGTTGTACGTGACGTTTATGCTAACTCGTAATCAAGCAAGACGTGCACGTAAACGAAAGAACAAAACTCCCACTCCCAATCTTTCTAGTGAGGAGTCTCCTATTGACGAACCCATTGTAAGAGAAGCACCAACCATGGCAAATCGAACTATGATGAAGTTACTTCAAGCACCCACCGAGGGTTATGGAGAGGCTATTGTGATTCCCGCTATCCTTGCGGAGAATTTTGAGGTGAAAACGGGTTTGTTGTCGATGATCCAAAACAACAAATTCTGTGGTGATGAGAAGGACAATCCACACAACCATATCCGCCAATTCAATCGTCTTACCGCCACTTGCAAGTTTAAGGATGTCTCGAATGACTCGATTAATATGATGCTTTTTCCGTATTCCTTAGCGGGGCCCGCTAAAATTTGGTTAGAGAAAGAGCCACCCAATTCTATATTGACGTGGAAGGATCTCGTGTCTAAGTTTGTGAACCAATTTTTTCCGCCCTCTAAGACTACGCACTTGAAAAACGAGATTTCAAAATTTTCACAAGAGTTTAATGAAAGTTTTTCAACGGCTTGGAATAGGTTTAAGGAAATGTTACATGAATGTCCTCATCACAGTTTTTCCGACTTGCATCAAATTGACACGTTTTACAATGGACTTAATGATCATGAAAGGGATTATTTGAATGCCGCCGCGGGTGGTAATTCTTTGTGTAAAACGGTTGAGGAAGCTTTGGTGATAATTGAGAATAGATCTAAGGTGTATAGTCCTCGTAGCACGTCTAGTGTTCGTAAGGCTTCGTCTTCGGCTTCACCTTCTTTGTCTACTACCATCGATGCTTGCCAAATTGAGGCGAACTTGGAAAACAAGATTTTTGATAAGCTAAAAGGACTTTTGATTGAGTTTAAAGTTGGTGAACAAAGTGCTCCCGCTACGGCTAAAGCGGTTGAGGTTTCATGCATGTATTGTGGTGGAGGTCATGTGTTGTCCCTAATATTATGATTGTATAATACACGAATTAAAGAAAGAAAGGAAGATATGAGATGAATTCCTAGAGAGAGAAAGTAGTGAGAGAAAGTAGAGAGGAGAAGAGGATTAACTTGTGAATATTAGATTAAGGAATGAGAAAAATGAACCACCGACCCTCCTAACATGCTAGGAGGGTATTATATATAGTCCACCCACATGCGGGCTTTAATGGACTATATATTGGGCCGGGCTTGTCTTTTGGACTTTAATTAGTTTAAATCCAAGCCCGTAAATCACGACTAATTAACTACCTATTACAACGTTCTAACTAATGTTACAATAATAACCTATGACCGAGCATTCTTGTTTGACTCAATATTTTGAGGCTAACAATCTCCCCCCAATGTGAGGTCATACCCTTTTGATATTTGAAGATCAAAGGAGATTACGAATCTCGTCATAAATGAGCCTTGAACGTGTAACAGTAGTTTTGTTCCTTCATGCTATGATCTTTGAGCCTTTGTTGTTGTCTTTCGACTTTGTCTTTTAGTCTTGAGATCTTCAAATCATCCTTGACTTGTCATTGCCATCTTGCGATCTTGTGTCTTTATCCACATGCTCACACTATCAATTGTTGGATAAGTCTTTGAGCATGAATATGTGGTTGTGAATCTTTGACTTTGCTGAGTACACCGTGACGCCACCTTCTCGAGATAAAACATAGACACGGACTGAATGGCTTTGACATTCGTCCTAAATCGGTAGCGTTTTACCTCCGGTCGGTGAAGACCGTTATACGATATTAAATATCGTACCTGTGATTAGGTAGATTCAATTAAGAATCTCCTTGATAGGGTTTCGCGGCTGTACTAGCCGTTCTCTTTACTCGACCGTCTCAAAGCAAGACTACGAACATAAAGAGTGAATCAATTGGATAAATATCCGCTTGATTAAAGTCGTCAATTCAAATTCCTGGAACAAGTTTGATTCATTAAGAATCTCACAAGTCACCTACCGTAGCGCTGTTTGATGTTGACGCTAGAAGGATTTCCATTCGTCACTGTGAATATTAATGAATATCACTCTGAATGTTCTGGCAAGACCATAAAGATATTGCGTAGAAACCTGAAACGAGTTTGAATCAATTCAGAATCAAACCGCTGTTGCTTTTCAGTTTTACATATGTTTAATTCATAAAGAATCTTACATATGACCTACCACAGTGCTTTTTGATGTTAACACTGGAAGGATTTCCACTCATCATTGTGAATACTAAGTAGTATCACTCTGAGTGTTCTAGCAATATCACAAGGATATAGCGTAGGACTCTCTTGATCTTCATCCGTGTGTCCTAACGAGATTTGATTGATCTCTTGGCTCTAGACTCGATTTGTGCACTTTTAGTGGCCGGAGGCTGGAGCAGATGCCACCTATTCAATATCAACTATCTCGGAGTGAGAAAGTCAATAGAAGTCGTGTTGATCTCCGTGACAATAAAACAAACTTCTTTTGAGAGAAGCCTGAGTAGCTAGAAAAGGGTTGTGCTTCACATCACTGGGTCCATGATGAGTTTGTCTTCATGATGGGTTGACCCGGTTTCTGCCTAAGTTGTATGGAGGGCTTCTTTCTTTAGACCCTTTATCCTTACATTTCTTTTTCATTCTTCAACCCCTTCAATGCTTACCAAGACATCATTAATAGCACCTTGTTGTGATTGTTCCAGTGCTATCATCAGTACTTAGTCGGCATTCAGCTTCGTTCACATTCTACTCCATCTTTCCTAAGGACTTCTAATAATCTATTGGATTGTCCCTGGGAAGATCCCTCCGGTTCTGGTTGGATCATAGGACTTAAACCTAACCACCCTTTTGACACCAATAACGTCGTGAATTAAAGATGTTGTGGGTATTTGATCGTAACCATGAAAACCACTTTAAATTCTAACAAAGTGTTTGAAAAACATTTAACACCTTGCTAGTTTTGTCGTTTCAGAAATGCTCCCCCTTCACATGTGCATCGATAATCGAAAGTGTTTCGCACATGTAGATGAGAGTTAAAGTGCTTGAGTCTTATATAAGATCACATTTTAATCACATTTTCTCCCCTATCTCTAATATATAAAATCTTTTGATATTAGAGATACCAAATTTGATTAAAATATATTTTGAAAAATAGTCTTGAAAATCTTCGGGAGAAAGGTGTGTTAATCTTTTGCATGAAGTTGAATTGCTCCCCCTCAAAAATTGATCCAATGGAATTGTCATTACGAGGATTTGATCCACATTAAACTTTTGAGGATAGGAGTCGTTGAACACACAATTTTTGAAAGATTTTGAATATCATTGAGAAATTCTTGAAAAAATTGTGTTCAACGCTTTTTGAAAAATCAATTCTTTTTGACGAAAAGGTTTTTCTAAAGCATAAACTTGAGTTCATAGACTTTGAATGTCTTGACGAATCCACTCAAGTGTAAGAAGATTTAACTTCTTTTGCTAAGGGTAAGAGTACAAAGGCGTACACTCCCCCCTGAATTTAGATCCGGGTTGCAATCTGAAAGTGATTACAAGCCATTGTGTTGAGCTTAAAACATTGAATGTTTTGTGACAAGCTCAACCCGTGATAGATTGCTCTACCCGTTTGGTAGGATAAGTTATCTTTAAAGATACACTTTCCTTTATTTGAATTACGAGTTACAGTCTGACATTTAACTGTAAGTCTTTTACATGAGCTTAAAAACTTTGAATGTTTTTAATGAGAGCTCATGACCGAGAAAATTTATTTTCCCGTTGTTAAGGATAAGTTATCATTCGTGATCAACTTTCCTTTCTTGGAAGTACGAGTCACAATCTGAGGTAATTGTAAATCATTGAAATGACATGTTTTGAAAAATATTTACAACTTTCATTCGAGCTTTATGTACACACCCGTGTCGTTATTGAGCGACATTTCTAGGTACGTCCATATTATCGATACTGAAAGACATGTCGAGAAGAATATTTTTGGTATTTTGAAAGTTTTTCCATTTTTTTATTTTGTTTTTCTATGGATATTTACGTTTTATTATTATTTTTTTTTCAAGTTTTTCGAAAATAATCCAAAATAGACTTTTGTACAACAGAAGAAGGTGATATCGAATGTACAGAATTGGAACCCTTTGAAGAAGGAGAAGTGGGTTCAGAATCCGCTGTTGTACCTGCAATCACAGAAGAAGAGTTTGCACAAATACTAGAATTAGGAGTAACAAATTCCTTTTCAGCGTGTAGAACAGTAGCATTAGTGCTGATGCAGGTGTCATCACTCTTCTCTATTGGAATCCACTTAAGACCAACTTCTGTGAAGATCCGACCCGTTGGTTTCCACGAAAGACTAGATTTAGGAGTAGCTTTCTCTTGCACAGCGGAAGACTTCTTTGGAGAGAAACTATATCCTTTTTGAATCCACGTTTCAGATTTGGTGTGGTTGCTTTTCTTTACGACGGGTTTGTATCTCCTTGTTGTCTTGTGGGATTCTGTATTCGATCTCCGTTCAAAGGAACGAGATTTGACCTCATAGAGGTATTGCAAAATGCAATGGTCATGATTTCCATTGTGAATGCCCTTTTTGCAAGTGGGACATACAGGGAATTTTGGATTCACGAAAGTACTTGTATTCCTTTGTTTTCCAAATCGTTCAGGCGTAGTGTTTGAAACACGACTATTCATGGATGGTTTCTAATTCCTAGATTGCTGAAGAGGGATCCTAGGTTTTGGTTGACTACCATTAGGAGTGTGTAGAACTCTAGCGGGATTTGGTGAACTAGGTTTTTCATACACTGGTTTGTCTTTCTGAATCTTCCCTTTTTGTTTCGCATCCTCTAGGTTGTGGGTATGAACGAGGTCATTTGAACCTATAGATTCCTTTGTGGACGTGAATGTCACACATTTTGGAGGAGTCCTAGAAGTGCTAGGTGCATTCACATGGTTGGGTTTAGCAACAGTGTGCTTTCTAAATGGAGGAACATAGGGTGATATGGATGGTTTTGGAACACTTGGTTGCACATCAGTCTTAGGGGGTAACCTAGATTTCATATGAGAAGAATTGGAGAACGGAGTCGGTTTTCCTAATATAGACAGCTTTGGATCCTTGTAGGCATTGGGTTGTCGAACAACAGGTTTCTTAATGCTAGGTTCCACGATTTTCCCACCCATTTTAGCAACGAGTTTTTGCAACTCTACTATCGCTCTGTCCCTGTCTTGTAATTGAGCTTTCAACCCTTTAATTTCCAAATTCTGTTCATTCATTTCTCGAAATGTTTGGGAAAGCTTTTCTTGCAATTTATTATCATGTGGAAAACTACCAACTTCTTTTTGTAGAGCAAGTTCAAGTAAATGACAATGTTTTTGAAGGAAATCAGTTTTGTGTTGAAGTAACTCAAAAGCCTTTTTGTCAACATTTTCTTTACGTTTCGAAAGCTCAATTTCAAGACGTTCACATTCTTTGATCTTATCAAGATATTGGCATGCAACTTCAGAATATTCATCAATATCAGCACAAGATGTAAAATAAGCACACATAACATCTTTAGAAACGCATTCTTGCAAGAGTAAATCATATTCATCTGAGAAATCAGACTTCTCCATTTGAAGATCATCAATGTGTTTCTCAAGAGATTCAACGTATTTTAAATCATCATACATTTCAGTTCGAATGAACTCCTCAAGTTGAAGAACAGTTTCTTTAATCAACGCTGTGTTAGGAATTAAGAGTTCTTTCACAAGCAAGGTAATATCTTGAGGAATCAGACGTGTCCATTCAGCATTTTCACGTTTTGCCCAGTCTCTTTCAACAATAGATTTAACATTATCTATGTGATGTTTAAGAATACCTAATGTTTTCCTACTCTTGCTTTTAGATTCATCTAGAGGGAGGTAGTTGATGTATTTGTAAACATTAGATTTCTTAGGGGCAAATGCTTTCTTCCATTGAATTCTCTTTTGTTTTGCATTCTAGAAACACTTCCTCACGAGTTTTTTGAGTTTGTTTGTTGAAAAGACCATAAAGACTATTCTCATAAGCATAATTATATGGTTTCACAAACTCCTTATTGACAAGTGGTTGACTATCATCATCCCAAAGGGCAGACTCTTCACTATCGGCACTTACAGGCATGCAATCAAGATCTGTCCTTTCAGTCTCATCAAGATAGAGATGCGGGTTCGCAGCTTGAGCTTTGGCAAGGTACTCAGGACTTGCAAAGCTAGCTTGACCCTTAAACATCGAAGGAGGTGCCAGCATTCTCACATATTGAATAGAGTCATGCGTTTTATAAACAACGTTCTTCAAAAATTCGACTTGTGCTTCTAATTTCGTTACCTTTTCAGTTTCTTTATCATATCTACTTTTGAAGTCTTGTTTTAACGCATCTACCTCTTGTTTCGTATCCTCAAGAATTTTAGCAGAATCTGTAGTGGTCATAGAGAGCTTTTGTTCAATTTCATTAACTTTGGTATTGGCAAGGTACGTTTTTTGACGTTCATCCATTAAGAAAACATTATATTGACGCTTCTCTTTGGCTAATAACTCAAGAGTGGTATTATATTTGTTTTCAAAATCGTCCTTTTGACTTTTTAACGCACTTCCCTTGTACCCCTCAAGCTCTTTGGTTTTCTGAAGAAGCTCCGCTCTATAGCTATCTATAGTTTCACTAGACTTAATTAGAGCAGCTTTGCATTCTTCAAAATTTTGAGTGAGTGTTGCGTTTGCCTTCTTTAATTGCTTTTGACTCTTTTTATTTTCTCTGACATCTTTTTGTAAAGTAGCAATTAAATTGGCTAGCGCAACACGCTCCTCGTCATCATACTCATTTGCATGTTGATCATTGTCAGGTGAATTATTGCACGTGTCTAATGGATCAGGTATGGTATTGCTATCAACCTTTTCCGTTATACATGTGGGAATAATGGTTTGAGTTTGATCACTATGCTCATGCGTATTAGCATTTCCAAACACATTATATTCATCATAGTGTACCTCTTCCAATGGCTCAGAATCGAAAACAAGACCATTATCATAGGAAGGTGTATTGCTGATGACATTCTCAGAGTCGATGTGTTGTTTGCCAGAGCTGCTGTTGTCTTTCCTAGAGTTGTTGTCATCATTCCCTGAACTATGCGTTGGAGTCTCATATCTACAGCTTGTATTCTCAACATCTGATGTGATACCACAACTAGTATGAAGTCTGTCATCAATCGTTTGTTGCGTCTGTATTGTGTGATTCACATAGGTTACAATGAAGTCGATGTTGCGGGTTATCCGATCTTTGTATGATAAGGCATCCATTCCATGATATCGCTTGAAGCACTCGTTGGTAAGTGAAGACTTGATGAAGTCAGAAGTAAACATCGTTTCAAGTGATGTCTTGAGATCAGTGAAAGTGATCTTGCATTCACTAGCAATGATTCTTTCGTTGACAAGTTGTGTTTGAAGTTTATCCATGGCATGAGTGAATGTTTTGCTGAATGTGCCAGTGGATTCACGTAAGTCGAACAAGACTTTTGAAAGGCGCTGAAAAGAATCTTGAAGTACTCTAAAACCGTCCATGGCATTTTTTCTCAAAAAACATATCTGTTGTTGTAGTCGTTCCATTTCGAGGTCTTTCACGTCTGAACTTTCAGTAACCGCATTACTCGTTGGCATGATGATCGTCTCTCTCTGTTGATGAAGTGACTTTGGATCTTAAGTAGATATGGTGTGATTGTGTTGTTGTTGAAATTCCGAAAATTTGAAATTTTTTTTTCAGTCCGACAATAAATTCCTCAGTCCGACTAAAACGGTAAACCGAAAAATTTTGAATAACCAAAATTTGAAAACGAGTTAGAAATAGCCAATAACTAGTAGGGAAAAAGTTTGAAAAATGAAAAATTTTAACGAAAAATAAAACCTAAAAATGGCATAAAAATTTGAATTTTGGTCCGAAAATTTGAATTTTTGGTCAAAAAAATTTTCGCATCGCCAAAATTTGAAATCGAAGCTTAAATGGCCTAAAAATGGTCTAGGAAAAAATAAATTTTACTTGGGTAAACGATATTCCAAAACTAGTCTAGATGGTGGCTAAGTCTAAAAAATACTCAAACAAAAATTAGCAAAACACATCATCGGAATGTCGTCGGAATCCTTCGTCGGAATGAGATCGGAATGACCTAATCGGAATGCAATCGGAATGCCAAATCGGAATACCTTGTCGGAATGGCAAATCGGAATACCTTGTCGGAATGGCAAATCGGAATACCTTGTCGGAATGCCAAATCGGAATACCTTGTCGGAATGCCAAATCGGAATACCTTGTCGGAATGTCAAATCGGAATATCTGAAGTCCAGTGGGAATATTCGAAGTCCAATCGGAATGTTGATCGGAAAAGCTGGTCGGAATGTTAAAACCCTTTTCCGATGCTACTGATCGGAATCACAATCGGAATCTTTAAACCCTTTTCCGATTACACCAATCGGAATACTAGTACAGTTTCGAGATTTTGAGGTAAAAAGATGAATTTTTCGACAAGAAATCCGCGATTTTAACCAACCAAATGCGACCAAATCCCTACCACAGCTATGTAGAAGATATATCAAGATTTAGAGCATGGAAAACATAAAAAAAAAACTTGAATTCGAGATGATTATAGGAGAAAATCACACGAACCAAGTAAAAATCAACAACGAATCACAAAACTACCCCATGGCGATTGATACCAAATGTTGTCCCTAATATTATGATTGTATAATACACGAATTAAAGAAAGAAAGGAAGATATGAGATGAATTCCTAGAGAGAGAAAGTAGTGAGAGAAAGTAGAGAGGAGAAGAGGATTAACTTGTGAATATTAGATTAAGGAATGAGAAAAATGAAACACCGACCCTCCTAACATGCTAGGAGGGTAGTATATATAGTCCACCCACATGCGGGCTTTAATGGACTATATATTGGGCCGGGCTTGTCTTTTGGACTTTAATTAGTTTAAATCCAAGCCCGTAAACCACGACTAATTAACTACCTATTACAATGTTCTAACTAATGTTACAATAATAACCTATGACCGAGCATTCTTGTTTGACTCAATATTTTGAGGCTAACATCATGATTTCTCCGAGTGCATTACCAACGGTGGTAACACTTCGAGTGCCTTCGCGGCCACGGGAAATTACAACCAAAACGGTCAAGTTTCCCGCTCTAATCAGTTGACTCCACCGGGTTTTGGTTCAAATCAAAATGCTAATAACAACTATCGCAACAATCAAGTTGGTTTCAAAAACAATTTCAACAAGGGAAACAATGGTAATCAAGGGGCTAATAATAAAGTTTCAAACAAGAATCAAAATGATTTTCAAAACAACAACAAAGGTTTGCAAACATTGAAAGATCTTCCAAATGAGTTTGTTGAATACGCTAATGGGAATGATGCTAGGTTTGACAATATTCAAAGAGACATCATTAGCCTAAGATCCGAGTTTAAGAACGACTTGAAGAAAGAGTTGAAAAATGAGTTAGCTAATGAACTTAAAATCCACACCAACAAGATGGAAGGAAATGTCACTAGGTTACAACAAAACCAACAAAAAATGGAACAAGGGCAACATGAGATTAAACAAGAGATGATTAAGGCCAAGAAAAGGCAAACCGAGGCCGTATTGAGGCAATCCATGTTTGAAGATAAAATCTCATCTATGTTTGAGGCAATAATGTGTAAACCGTCTTCGAGTAGTCTTCCTAGCAACACCGTATCCAACCCTAAGGGTGAGATGAAAGTGATTACCACACGTAGTGGTAAGACACTCAAGGAACCGACTCCTCAACCAATTGCTCCTACGGAGGAAGCAATTGAGGAAGAACCCGAGGTGGTGATCCAAAAGGAGCATGTCCTAATCCCACGAAGTACCGCTCATGCCACACCTGCGGTTGACTCATTACCAACATTGGAACCCGAGATTCCAAAGGCTATGCCTACTATGCCTCAACCCACACCACCTTTGCCCTATCCATCAAGACTTAGGAAGGAGAAACGTCAAGAGCGCGACAATTATCAATTTGATCTTTTTATGAAAATGTTTCGTGATTTGCACTTTAATGTGAGTTTTGCCGATGCTTTGGTCACGATGCCTCGATTTGCCGCTAACTTTAAGAGTATGTTGAACAACAAGGAGAAATCGCACCAATTGTCTAGTTGTTCATCGGTTTATCTTAATCGCATACCTCAAAAAGTCGGTGATCCCGGTAAATTCTTGATTCCATGTGCAATCCAAGATATGGAGGAATGCTTCGCCTTGGCCGATCTTGGTGCTAGCATTAACTTGATGCCACTTGCAATCTTCAAGTCGCTCAATCTTCCTAATCTTACTCCTTCACTAATGTCTATCGAGTTGGCCGACCATTCCACGATTCCCGCATGTGGTTTGGCGGAAGACGCTTTTGTGAAAGTGGGGAAGTTCTACTATCCCGTAGACTTTATCATTGTTGATATCCCCACGGACCCTCAAGTTCCTCTCATTTTAGGTCGTTCGTTTTTAGATACGTCTATGGCTTTGATCGATGTTCATGCTAGAAAGATCACCTTACGTTTCAACGACGAGGAACTTGTTATAAACGCAACTCAAAACTCTCAAATTTCTCATGTTTATTCCGTTGCAACCATAAACCTCGTTGATATGATTGACGTGGTTTGCGAGGAATTTTCACAAGAAGTTCTAGGTTTTGGTGATGAAGAAACTAGTGGCAATCCCACTATGTTAGATCCAATTCTTGATAATTCGACACCAACCTTCACTCCATTTGAAGGTGGTGGTTTTATGTTGGAAGAATTTGATGTTCCACGTACTTGTAACGAAGACCTCGACAACGATGAGGACTTCTCGATTATCAAGGATTTTCTTAACGATTTCCCATTTCCTCCACCCGAGGAGGTTATGAGTATCGAGCCCAAATCTTCACTTGAGGAACCACCTATCCTCGAGTTGAAAGATTTACCTCCTCATCTCGAATATGTCTATTTGGAGGAGGGCGACAAGTTTCCGGTTATTATTGCGAAGGAACTTTCGAATGATAAAAAAACCGCACTTGTCGATGTTCTAAAGGATCACAAAGGGGAAATTGCGTGGAAGTTATCCGACATTAAGGGAATCGATCCCAAGTTTTGTACTCACAAAATATTAATGGAGGAGGATTACAAGCCCGCAATCCAAAGTCAAAGGAGGGTGAACCCCAAAATTCACGACGTCATCAAAAAGGAGGTCCTTAAACTCCTTGACGCGGGAATGATTTACCCTATTTCCGATAGCCCTTGGGTGAGTCCTATTCATTGTGTCCCTAAAAAGGGAGGGATGACCGTTGTTCCAAACGATGCCAACGAGTTGATTCCCACTAGACTCGTGACCGGATGGAGAGTGTGCATTGACTATCGAAAGTTGAATGAAGCCACTCGAAAAGACCATTTTCCCTTGCCCTTCATGGACCAAATGTTGGAGCGTCTCGCGGGAAACGATTTCTATTGGTTTTTAGATGGTTTTTCCGGTTACTTCCAAATTCCCATCGATCCTCGTGATCAAGAAAAAACTACGTTTACGTGTCCATATGGAACGTTTGCCTATCGTAGAATGCCATTCGGACTTTGCAATGCACCGGGAACCTTTCAAAGGTGCATGATGGCTATTTTTCATGACATGATCGAGAAGACGATGGAAGTCTTCATGGATGACTTTTCTATGTTTGGTAATTCGTTCACTTCGTGTTTGTCGAACCTTGAGAGAATGTTGAAACGTTGTGAGGAAACCAACCTTGTGCTCAATTGGGAAAAGTGTCATTTTATGGTTAAGAGTGGAATCATCTTAGGGCACAAGGTCTCGAAAGCGGGGATTGAGGTAGATCAAGCTAAGGTAGACGTCATCGCCAAATTACCTCATCCCAAAACCGTTAAGGGAGTTAGGAGTTTCCTAGGCCACACGGGCTTTTATCGTCGATTCATCAAGGATTTTTCAAAGATCTCTCGACCCATTACACATCTTCTTGAAAAAGAGGCACGTTTTGTCTTTGACGAAGATTGTGTACGAGCCTTTGAAATCCTTAAGAAGAAACTTACCGAAGCTCCCATTCTTGTTGCTCCCAATTGGAACCTCCCCTTTGAGCTCATGTGTGATGCTAGTGATTACGCTATTGGGGCCGTTTTGGGGCAACGTC
The DNA here is from genome assembly GCA_025667525.1 of Glebionis coronaria. NCBI lineage: Eukaryota > Viridiplantae > Streptophyta > Magnoliopsida > Asterales > Asteraceae > Glebionis > Glebionis coronaria. The sequence goes on from CM046874.1 coordinate 248,234,311, forward strand.
ATGATAAGCACTTCTTGCCTATTCACTATGCTAGCAAGACGATGACCGAGGCTCAACTAAAATACACTAAAACGGAAAAGGAGTTCCTTTCCGTGGTGTATGCATTTGAGAAATTCCGACCTTATCTCGTCTTGACGAAATGCATAGTGTATACGGATCATTCGGCTATCAAGTATCTCATGGCAAAGCAAGATGCTAAGCCTAGATTACTTCGTTGGATTCTCCTCCTTCAAGAATTTGATCACAAAATCATTGACAAAAAAGGAGCCGAGAATCTAGCGGCCGATCATCTTTCTCGTTTGGAAGATCCTCACCAAAGTGTTTACGAGCCCAAGGAAATCACCGAAACATTTACGCTCGAGACACTTGGTGTAGTGAATTCTAAGCTTGATTCTTCCACCCCATGGTTTGCGGATTTTGCAAATTACCATGCGGGTAACTTCATCATCAAGGGTATGACGACTCAAGAAAAACGAAAATTCTTTCGTGACGTCAAGTTCTACTTTTGGAACGACCCTTACTTGTTTCGAACTTGTGCGCATCAAATCATCCGACGTTGTGTATTTGGCACCGAAGCTTCTAACATCCTTAGAGCTTGCCATGAGGGACCCACGGGTGGTCACCACGGTGCTAATCTGTTAGCCCTAAAATGTGAGCGCCATTTACGGAATTACCTTAGTTTCAGATAGGCAAAACATGGAGGGACTACTATTGACATGTTGTCAAAGTGACCTCTTGTCTAGCCTATATATACCCCTCCATACTTCCATGGAGGGGTGAGGATTCTTCTTACTTGTGTATTTCCCTTTCTCTCTCTAAATACACACACTACATTCAAGCTTTACTCTCTCTCTCTAAAAATGTCTAAACATTTCTTTTATCCTCCCCGACCTCCGGATCACCTCTTGTTAGCTTGAATCTTATGGTGTTAACAATTGGTATCAGAGCTAACCGGGGGTGTTTTGTGTTTGTGTTTGCGTCGTGTTATCAAGATTCACAATTCGTACTTTGTTATGATTCATGGTTGGTGTTCGTGTTGTGTTTTCAGAATCACGGTTGGTATTGTTATGATTCAAATTTTTATCTGATTTTATTATGTCCATTTATTATCATATCATCTTAATCAGTCCTTGTCTCGATGTGTCATCGTTTGTCAAAATCTGTGCGTCTTATCATAAATTTTTTTGGTACCCGTTTGTTTTTTGTTTTTGTCCCTTTAAAATCTGCTAAGATCTCTTTGTTTTTTGGGGGAAAAGGACAAATACGGACCAGATCCATTTTTTTGGGGATTACCAAATAGTTGGTCAAAACCCTCTTCAGATGCACATTACGATGGTGAGTTACGATGGGAGACTACGATGGGCATTTTTTGATCGCATTGAGTGCGATGGAGGAATACGATGACTCGCCTGCGATGTCTCGCTGCGATGTCTCGTTGCGATGACACGCTGCGATGTCATGCTGCGATGGGACATCATGATACGATGAACTCAAGCTTTTTGACTGCGATGGGTTAACTAGTTAAGACTGCGATGGACATAATTTGTTAGACTGCGATGGCAATTTTCTTTTGACTGCGATGGGTTACAAAGTCACATTGCGATGGAAGGAACTTGACTGCGATGGACATATCTTTTTTGACTGCGATGGTTTAAAAGTATGACTACGATGCAGTTTAATAAAATCTTGACCATGTAGTTTTTAACTTAACCACTTGACTGAAACCATCTCATGAGTCCAACATAACATATCCAACTTTATAACTCCACTACTCCGAATCTAACCTAATCCCGTCGACACCTATCCCATCTACGACTCGAATCTGACTCAAAACAGATTAAAAAAAAAGATCTCAGATTTATTTTGTGTTTCGACATGCAAGTCGAGAGATCATTAAGATCTACTACACAATAATAATCATCATCACTGATCATGTAAAAGCATAAACCTTCTTTTTAATATACGAAACCCATAGAGATTCGAGGTTAACAACCATGTTAACTCGTTCCCAGTTTCGATTCACAATCAAACAAATCGATTCACAACATTGATTCCTACCTTGTGACCTATCTTTGACGAAATCCCTCTTGAATATTTGAATGACGCTGTGATCAAACAAAGGTCTTCAATTAATTGAGAATAGTTTCAAAAAGATGGTAACAATTGTTTGAATTCGTGGGTATGTATATCAAAAAATGTATGGGGTTTTTGACTTGATCTTATGCCTGCGTTTTTGATTGAGTGATTAGGAGGTTTAATCCTTAATTCATGTGAATTGATTTAGATGAGAAGGATGTGATGAGATTCGTATGAAAGTTTAAGATTTGTTTTAAGTTTAGATGATGGTTGAGAGATCAGAAGGAGATGGGGGCGGAGATAGTTAGAAGATGGAGAAGATTAGGGTTAACTATTACCTAATCTTTAGGGTGTTGGTACTTTTTATACCCATTAATCTTCTTTAGACCGGGTATTGTAATGTACATGGGCTGGACATAAGATAAAGTTTGTGTGACGGGCCGTGCCAGTTGGGCTGTTAGATCTTTTCCATTTTGGAACTGCAATATGATGGAGTTGGGCTTGGTATAGGTATATAGGCTGATCACTGATGATGGGTATAATGATGCTAGTACCGAGTTTTCATACTTCTTGTGCTATTATTTGATATAGTGTTGTAGCCGGCCTTAAAGTTTATTACTCGGGGTTTAGTTATCAGGCTACGTTGAACATTATTGTCGATGCTGGGTATTTGTTATGGATCGATCAAAAGTGCTTAAACGACAAAGAAAATTCTAGGTTTTAAACCTAATATTTTCGAAAAATTTTCGACGACCGCGCATCAGTGGGGTATATGACTGACGTTGGGGCTTAAATGACAAGTTATCTAGACAAATTTTGTCCTTCAACGACAATTCATTTCGTAATTTGTTCTAGTTAATGACATTTACAACACACAACGCCAAAGCAAACAAAACACTTAACGCTAAAACGATCCGATATAAGATTCACTTTAACGACAACGGCTAGTTTTGATTCTACAAAGACAAGTGATCACGAAGTGGATTTGGTATTCTTTATTTTAAGTTGAAGTGGGATTTCATGAAGGCGTCTACTTATTTCATCATCGAGCCTTCCTTCTATTTTTCTACCCCTTTTCTTCAAACCCAGTCTATCGATTGATGACTTGCTTGGGCGATAAAATTTATGATTGAGACTTGAATTATCTAGTTTCCACTGTCAAGGGGTGGATGGTCGACGACATGGATAACTATCATTTTTGGGTGTCACACGCAGTTGCTCGTGTGGATAACTTCAAGAGGTATAAGAGACTTGTTTCAACACCGTTCTTCAATCGACATAAGTGCAAGCTTAAGTAACAAATTTGGGGGATTGTACTTCAGTTTCAAGTTTGGAATATCGGGTTTACTTCACATGTGGTCACAACAAATAGCCGAATGAATTCGAGGTTGGTAAGTTAGACAGAGAGAGATGGAATCAGCAATCAATTCTCACGGGATATTTTTGAGCTACACAACGACAATGGTACTTCATAGTCTACGCAAAATTATTTCAAAGTTTCTCAATGACTTTCAAAACTTTTCAAGACATTTGCTTAAGACTAAGAACTTCTCGAGTATATGGACGTCCACGATAATGATGCTTCCGAGAGTTCGAAATCATCATGGGGGAAGATCGTGTACTTTGAAGTAATCGGATCAACTTCCAGGGGGAAGTAGTGTACATGGAATGGTATCTACTTCACTTTATATGATTTTTTATGAAGTATTCTACAGGCGTGAGAAGAATTGTTGCTGATTTCCTGCATGTTACCCCAAACGGATTATCACCAAAACCTAAACGACATGAAACAGTATAGAAGCAGTGTTATTTGGTGTGGTTCTTCTACAAATTTCCGCTGTGCACTTAAACCGATGAGCTAGAAGATTGTTCAAACTACATCAAAGTGTCAGAATCTGCTTAAGATATAGATATTGGTTTGGGGGGAAGCTGATTCAGAAACTTCGTCAAAAAGAAGTCTATGAAGAAAGTTTTTTAAATACATGCTGCATGAATTGGGGGGAAGTTAATCCAAATCATGCATATTACAGTTGTTCCACAACAAGCGAAGACAAAGAGGATTCAAGCTGAGGTACAAGTTATGAAGACAAAAAGACTTAAAAGACATCCTCAGCATTGGAAGCGCCTTGTAAGACTTTATTTTATTGTATTTTTACTTGTTAGGAACATTGTAAGTAATTCCGTATGTCTCCACATTGGGGGAAGATTGTTAGCCCTAAAATGTGAGCGCCATTTACGGAATTACCTTAGTTTTAGATAGGCAAAACATGGAGGGACTACTATTGACATGTTGTCAAAGTGACCTCTTGTCTAGCCTATATATACCCCTCTATACTTCCATGGAGGGGTGAGGATTCTTCTTACTTGTATATTTCCCTTTCTCTCTCTAAATACACACACTACATTCAAGCTTTACTCTCTCTCTCTAAAAATGTCTAAACATCTCTTTTATCCTCCCCGACCTCCGGATCACCTCTTGTTAGCTTGAATCTTATGGTGTTAACATAATCTCACGGCTAAGAAGGTGTTTGATGCCGGCTTCTTTTGGCCTACTATTTACCGAGATGCACAAGATCTTGTGAAGTCATGTGATTCATGCCAACGACAAGGAAAAGCCTCACAAAAAGATGAAATGCCACAAAACATCATCCAAGTGTGTGAGATCTTTGACGTTTGGGGTATAGACTTTATGTGGCCGTTCCCATCATCTCGTGGTAATAAGTACATTCTCGTTGCGGTTGGCTACCTATCTAAGTGGGTAGAGGCCAAAGCCTTGCCCACCAATGATGCTCGTGTGGTAGTCAATTTTTGAAAAGCTTGTTTTCTCGGTTTGGAACCCCTCGTGCGATCATAAGCGATCGTGGAACCCATTTTTGTAACGACCAATTCGAAAGGGTCCTAAGGAAATATGGGGTTACACATCGGCTTTCTACGGCTTATCACCCACAAACGAGTGGGCAAGTCGAGGTTTCAAACCGAGCTTTGAAGAGGATCTTGGAGAGATCCATTGGGGAAAACCGACAATTATGGTCGGATAAGTTACGATGCTTTATGGGCCTTTAGGACCGCTCATAAGACGCCCATTGGGTGCACTCCCTATAAGCTTGTGTATGGAAAGAATTGTCATTTGCCTATCGAGTTAGAACACAAGGCTTATTGGGCCCTAAAGCATTGTAATGATGATATGGAGACCGCGGAAAAACACCGGAAAATGTAATTGAATGAATTGGATGAATTGAGGGACATTGCTTATGAAAATTCATTGACTTATAAAGAAAAAACTAAAAAGTTGCATGATTCTAAAATTAAAAACCGGGGTTTTAACATTGGGGATCAAGTTTTGGTTTTTAATTCTCGCTTGAAAATCTTTTCCGGTAAGTTGAAATCCCGTTGGTCCGGTCCATTCACCGTGACTCAAGTGTTTCCGTATGGGACCATCGAGCTAGCTCAAGATGATGGTCCTAACTTCAAGGTGAATGGACATAGGTTGAAGCACTACTTTGGCGGGGAAGTTCCATCCTTGAACTACCTCGACCAAATCACTTTCCCCAATGATAATTAGTATTGAGGGGATCGAGTCGAGCTCATGACTCGGTAATAAAAAACGAGGAGCCTCGTGGGGGAGTCCCATGCTTATCCTATGTACATATTATCGCTTTCTAATGTAGTTAACGTGTGGGAATTTGTGCCCTTCCAACCTTTGTTCAGTGGTTGTATGTGAATTGTGGACTTTAGATGATCATGATCTTCACGATTGGAGCCTCTCGTGTTTGTTCTATGGGAGCACTCGATCGTTTGCTTTGAAGACTTTCTCAATATCCATGATATATCCTTTTGATGTTCTAACCTTAGGTTTATAGCACACTTCATAAATGGCTATTAATTTATTGGTCACACCCTTTCCATGCTAGATTAGGCATTCGACTACGTCTCTAGTATGGGGGTGTTTGCACCCCTAGACTCGAAACATTGAGGATAATGTTTAACTTTAGTATGGGGGGGGGGTGAATAGATACTTGCCTTGCCAAACCTTCACGCTTTCCAAAGTTTATCTTTTTGTTTACCGTTTTGTTGCAAAATAAGGCTAAAAATGGCCAAATTTTAAATTTTTTCTCATGTTTTATAAGTGTTTAAAGACACGAATGTAGGTTTTCCGATGGCGAGAATAAGAGTAATTATTGACTCGACCGTGCGTGTTGAGCACTTAGCTTTGATTCCTTAACTACACATTAGGCTAAGTCTCTTAAATGAGGACGAGAAATGATAGGGTTAATTATAAGTTACTATGCTAAACGTAGAGTACTCGTATTCTTTCAAAAACTCATGTGTTCTCGTTGTTTGCTTATTCTCCCTTCGCATGTAAATATTTTTTGCTTAATAAATATTGATTTAGCGGTTTAGTTGGGATTGTTGGGTTTCTAGTCTTTTCTAGTAGCTTCCGTGTAATTAAATTGGGAAGACATTAAGGTATCGCCAGCGTCACGGTTTTGAAGTATTGGCACCCGAATAATCGAAAGCTTCACCCAATAATAAGATTTCAAGTGCTCACCTAAATCAAGCAAACAATTTGAAGCCCCACAAGGCCGAAAAATCTATGCAAAATTGAAATGAATAAGCCTTAATCTTCGAAGCTTTAAAGATCCAAAATTCGCTTCAGCGTGAGGATATACGTCTTTGACTAATAAAACTACCGATGAGGTGGATAATAAAAGGCAAGGCAAGACCGAAGTCATAATAAAAGCTTCATGGCGAAGTTGAATAAAATATGGAGGTAAACCAAAGATAATAAGGCCCTTCCGTTAGGGGGCATATAAAAGTCTTGGTAATAAGTTTCATGTTCAAAACCGTTATAAAACCGTGTTTATCGATTCTTCTTGTCAACTTAATTTTTTGACATCGTTGTCTATTGGGAGGGGTTATTGATTTGATGGTCTTGGTTACACCGTTAGGACTCTATTTCTAGACCTAAATCTCTATTATCGCATAAGTCAAACAATGTATCCTCGTGAAACATTCAAGACAATATAAAATATAAGAGATACAACTTAGGAATAATGGGAGGATAAGTACGTGATTAGGGCATATGAGTAGTGTTAGCATTACTAACTTATAATGACAATGATCTCGTTGCACGCTTGGCATGGAATTGGGGTGAAAATCGAGGACGATGAAATTATTTCTAACGAAGCATTCACGTGTTCTTATTCTATGAACCTTAACGTCCCATTTTGCGATGAAAATCATACATTATGTCTAAAACGCAAGTAGTAGTAGAAATAGTAGTAGTGTAGCTAGTTTATCATTCAATGAAGTGAATAAAAATGAATTTTGGAGGTGCTACGATACTTTATTCTAGCATTGCGTGAGGGCACGACAATGGTTTAGTATGGGGGAGTGATGAGACTGCTTTTATACATAGTCTCATCGTCCAAACAGGGCTTAAAATGCATTAAATATCATCAAAATACCCATATATATGCTTGTGTTTGTTGCTTGTGTATTTTAGGTACGGATATTGAGAAAATGACAAAAGATCACAAGAATCATGCAAAAACGAACACGGAAAACGAAGCCGCACAATGAACCAAGCCCTAATGAAGACTTTCCCAAGATTAACCCTTGAAGATTTGAAGAATTATGAAGAAGGGTCCTCCAATATGGAAGAATTGACACTTTATACCCTTGTATCTTCATAATTACAAGTTTGGTCCCTAAAGTTTGTCAAAATTACAAAAAGGGCCCTCCACTTTGAAGAATTGGCAAGTTTAGCCCCTCAACAAAGCTAAATTCTCAACCATTATCATCCACATAGTCAAATACATCATGAAGTCCTTCAAAGTACAAGAAATTACAAGTTTGGTCCTATGAAAATCCCAAAATTACAAAAAGGACCTTTAACTTTCAACATTTGGCAAAAATGGTCCCTCATCAAACATGACTTGGCAAATTCAGTCCTCCAAAATGCTAAACATACAAGTCAAGACCATTATCCATCAACAAAATGCCAAATCAGTCCCTCAAAAATCACAAAATGGCAAGAAATACCCCTGAATTTACTTCACAAAAGTTTTTGGGGCAAAAGTGTAAAGTTGCAAAAGTTGATAAAGCTAAAATGGGCGTTGATGGAGTTTTTATGTGAAAAGACAAGAAGAAAAGAAGTAAAGGACCAAAGCTGGCCAGACAAGATTCTAACCTAGACCAACCAACACCTCCCACGTGTCCCACTAACTCCTTTCAACCAATCACAAGCCACCATCCCTCCACATCACCGTTCCACTCACACCAGATTAACAAACTTAATTAAATAAGTTTGAATATTGGCGCCTAACACCAACTATTTAACCCAAAACGGATTAAACACCTGTTCTTAGTGTTCTTAACACAAATTGGGTAATTTTGTTTAAGCCAAAATTAAGCCACCATCTTGTCCAGATTTATGATTAATTATCATAATCACTTCCCAACCTTAAACTTGGACACCTCATCACCCCATTTGTCTCCTTGTGACTCCCCTGCTCCACACTCATGCATACTGCCAAAAAGGTGGCAGCAATCCAACGTTGGAGAATTATGCTTACTTTCTAAGCTTCATACAAACCATTGGATGCACTCACACATGCCAGCTACCACTAAACAACAAGAAAAGTCACATGATTCTCCAAAGAAGACAAGAGACTCCAAGGGCATTTTTGGGCTTCAACAACATTAGGGTTTACATTTTTTAAACTACTTACTAGTTCATGTATGCCTATATAAAGGCCCTAGGTTACTACATTTGTTTTTGCTCTTGAATTTTCCTAAGTTCACTTTTCTGTAAATCCTTTTCAAGTTTAATGAAATGTGTTTGAAATGTTGAAGAAAGCTCAAGTGCCATTGATATAATCTGCTTATTATTGTTCTTTGTTCATTATTCTTGAATCTAAAACCTGTTTTCAGAAGAGGAGTGTGCAAAAGTTTGCACATTTTCTTCATTTTCTTGATATTTTGCTAAGATCTTGGTCTATCTTGGAATTCTTGGGCTATAGGGCTGATCATAGCATCCTGATATTGTGTTATCAAGGTGTGGTGAAGCTTATAACTTGGGGATAATCAAGTGTGGAGGACAAGAGTTGCATCAATCAAGGATTTTTCATATTTCTGATTTTATACTTGTGCTTCTAACTTTGTTGATTCTTAGCAGGCTTTGTTGTGGAAGCTTGTGCTTGTTCTTGCTAGCACATAAGCTCAAAATCCGTGGGTGTGGATGTCCATCCATGAGGTACACACCCTTAATCCCAAAATCCGAAAATATTTTGGATATTTGTGATATTTGAGTGTTGCCTATGTTCTTGTGTGTTTTGTGGCTTGAGCTTGCTTGAATCTGTTGTTCTAATCTGTTATTGTGTTAATTGATGCTTGGGTGGTCTTAAATCTCACTTTTTCTTGTTTAAATTTGGATTTGAAAAGATAAAGGGGTGTTTGGGTCTACCTGTTTCTGATTGAATCTTGGTATTGTGTTGTTAGAAGGTGTTGTTTGCACTTGGTATCTGTTATATGCCTTGTTGAGAGTGTTTTGCTGCAAGTTTTTGGAACTAAACCTTAAAATCAAACAATCTGCTATATCTTTGTGAGTTTGACTGATTTTGACCTAAGAATTTGGGAAAACCTAGAGTTTATGCATGCTTAGGGCTAAAAGCTATTAAAACATCATTATTGTAACATGTTTGTGAGATTTGAGGTGTTGAATCTGGCTGGTGTGTCAAATACATCAACAAAGTGAAAAATTGCATGTTCTTGTGTTCATCAGTAACTTAAGGTGCTTGAATCTTGCTTAATTATTTGAACCATTGCATGAAACCTGTTTAGACTTGTTTATTTGAGTTTAATATAGCTTGTGTATGCATTTGGTTGAATTTGGCTGGCTGAAAATTGCTATAAGTGCTTATTGAACCTGTTTTGCTTATTTATTCATGTCTATGCAATATCTGGGACTTTATTGATTAATCTGTGCTAATTGGGTGATTGTGTTTGTGAATTTTTGATTTCTATTGACTCCTTATGATCCAAAGATCATTTGGGTGCCTTTGTGTAAACTGAATCCCAAAAGAATTCACTAAAGACAAAAAAGTCTATAAGTCAAGCAGTGGGAAAAGTTCCCACTGCTCAACACCCAAAACTAGCCCCTGCTAGTGTAAACTTGTACTCAGCTTATCAATAAGCTATTCTAGCTTATACAGACTTGCAACAACTTGTTTTTTTGTAATAGGTCTTCATTATTTGACCCATTTGAGTAGACTGGAGCTTATTGGACTTTGAATTTGACTTTTTGCTAGAAAACCAACTTATTTGACTTTTACATAAGTGCTTATTTGCTTTTTCCAGCTTATTGAGTCAGCTTATTTGAAATATTTTTGTTGATTTTGCTTAATTAAGTCATTTGAAAGCTATAGAAACTTGAATCAGCACTTGGGGTGGCCTAGAACTAAAAAAACGACCATTTTGTCGTTTTCTGTAGATTGCTTATTGCATTTTCAGGCTTATTCCTTGGGCTTATTTCAAATTTCTTTTTGCAGAAGTCTTATTTAGGACAAAAGAAGCTTGTGTGTTTAATTTCAGCTTATGGCATTGGCTTATAGCTTAATGGGCCAAAAAGCCCATTAAGAATAAGCTGTTTGGTATAAGCTAGCTTATTTCACACTTTCAGCTTTTGGGACTTTGGAAAAAGTTGTTTAAAATCAAATTTTGAGTCAACTAGTGCTTTTTGGGCTTATTTTGAAGACTTTTTTATATTGGGCCCAAATTTGGCCCAATAGTGGACTGTTTTGGGTTTAGCCTATTTTCTAGGCCCATTAAGGGTATTTAGGTAATTTCACTTTCATTCCTGAGTTATTTAGGTTAAATTAAGTTAGTTTGCAAGTTTTTAGAATTTTTTATGATTTTTGGATTTTTAATAATATTTTAATATTATTTTATTGTTAAAAATTAAAAGTCTGATTTTCTAAGTTTTTATATTTTTCCTAGGTTCTAAACACTTAATTAGGAATTTTACAACTTTCCAAATATTTTTAGAGTCTTTTAATTATTTTCTAGAACTAATTTAAGTTTTAATTGATTTTAGTAGTTTTTAATTGTTTAAAAATAGTTTTTAGTTGTTTTAAAATTTTGAAAAATACTTTTTAGCTTAATTAGGGTGTTTTTGAGGTTTACAAACTTTAAAATCTTGTTTGGGACTTTTTAATAATTAATTTTGATTTTTAGGGCTTTAATTAGCATTAAAAAGTCATTATCTAATTAATTAAAAGGTTTTGGCAAGTTTGGATTTTTTGTAAACTCTTAAAATATTATTGTGGTTTTTTGGTAATTTTTAGGAATTTTTAGGGTAAAATTTTAATTTTAGTACTTTTTACGGTTTTACGTGTACACCTTTTTCGACTTAGTTTAATCCGTCTTCGTAACCGTCATTCTCTTCGAATCTCATTTCTACTTTTCTTTCTCACAAGTATAATCACAAATTAATCCAAGTCATTACACACATAACACACTAGCCTCCTTGAGAACGAACTCATTTTAGGGTCATTTACACACGGTTTTCCTAAATCGTCGTGCTTACCCTATTTTGGTACTCTTTTCCTAAAGGGTATACAAAAACTAAACTATCAGTCACCTCTCTAAGTATTCATGCAGGTTGATATAACATGACCTATATGGGCTCTGGGCATATTTAAAATACAGATTTTCAAGATAAACTAAACATAAGTCTTTTCAGAAATATAAACCAGTCTTATGAACTTAAACCAGGTTTTCCAGGACATACATTTATTCCGCTGCTATTCATTTCATTTCGTTACTTGCTTATGTTTATGATTTACATTCTATGTTATATATCCGCACACTGAGCATCTTGCCCAGCTGTATTTCTTTTTCCATGTCTCAATACGGCAGGTACTAAAGGGCAAAGCTAGGAATCAAGAGTACGTGCATGGAATGAGGCGCCCACCTTCTTTCATTCTTTAATGCATTTACATACTTTTGCTTTGCTGGACATTGTTTAATCCTTTCCTTTACATTCTATACTTATGCATATCGTGTGTGGAGCTTATGTTGGATCTGATGTTTGTTTTCGGATTCTTTATGGTCATTAAATATTTTAGACATTTACCTTGCATGCTTTGATGACACGCCATAATTATTACGTAACGGTCCTTTTATCCAAATGAGGTGTTACAATTATGGTATTAGAGCCAAGGTTTCGACCTGTAGGCTCTTAAATTTGACATGTGACTAGTGGGTAGTCATCAGCGTCTTCCTATAACTGACAGTTTGTTTTCATGCATTTATTTCATGTATCATTGTTGTAGAAATTTTGACTAAGTAATGGTTGGTATAGGACTGGCCATATTTAGTTGCATGTGCTTTTATTTGAATTATTTTGCTTGTTGAACCGACCCATAGGCATTCACATTAGCTCATGTAGTTTTGTTTTGATGAACCGACCCATAGGCGTTCATCCTCGTCATGTCAGTTTTGTTTTGGTGAACCGACCCATAGGCGTTCACCCAAACTCATGTCATTTTCATTGGCTATGTTCTCATAAACTATTTCATGCATCATTTTCTTATGTTTATCATATGTTCTAATCAGATTAATCATTTCGTGTTTCTTTTAAACTGTCAGATGGTCATGATACGCGAACAAGAGCTAGCAGCAGCTGTCCAAGCAGCTCTGCAGGCAATGCTTCCTCAAATTAGAAACCAGATTCAGAATGAATACTAGAACATTCCCAATCAGAACAATCCTCCTCCTCCTTCACCGGTTACTTTACACACTTGGCTTGAGAGGTTTAACAAGCAGAAACCAAGATCTTTTGATAAAGCTGAGACATCATATGATGGAAAGACTGGATTTCGCATATGGAGAAAAATTTCGATGCTATGGGATGCGATGGTGTCTACAAGGCAAGGTTGTCTTGCTATAAGTTTGAAGGAGACGCCTTGCATTGGTGGAGGGCATACAAGTTAGCAAATGGAGGTGATGTTTGGCTAACTGCGTTTACTTGGGAGCAGTTCAAGACTTTGTTTAATGGGCAGTTCTTTCCGACATCTGAGCAGGAGGGACTCAAGAGGGACTATCACTCCATTCGTCAGAGAACTGGAGAGACTAGCACTGAGTTCATGCAGAGGTTTCTTAGGTTGGATGGATTTCTAGGTGCGGCTGCGGGTACTGCGGAAGAGCAAGCTAAGCACTTTCGCTGGGCTCTGCACGCCTCTACAGCAGCTCGTTTACTTAGTGCTACTTATGCTAATGTGGCACAAGTTAATGATGCAACACGTAGCTTGGAAATGCTACATGAGCGTTAATAAATGATTTTAGTTGATTAAAAAGGTTTGCTTGCAAGATCTTTCTTTGCATTGCTCGTACCCGATTGTATTTGTCGTTGTTTCGTTCTCGGTATCTTCTCGAATCGATCACGGTGAAAAGTGGAATTGTTGTACTTGGTGACTAAAAAGGGGGAGCTTTGGTCTATAACTACTAAAACGATAAGTGCAGGAAGTAATAAAATTAAACTAAAAGCAATTACTGGAAATAAACTTGAATAAAAATCAAACAGTAAAATACCTAAACTTGGAGAAAACAGCTTATTCGGAATAAATGCTTGATCCAGAATATCAGGGAAATTTAGCTTATTCGGAATAATTCAACTCATGCGGAATAACTTGAAAGATTGCTTCATTCGGAATGTTCACTTGATGCGGAATGTTTGCTTCATGCGGAATAAATGCTTGACCCGGAATAAATCTCTATCCGGAATAAATGTCCTTCATGCGGAATGTTTGCTTCATGCGGAATATGGCCTTCGTTCGGAATAACTTTTGATCTGGAATAATGTGCTTATGCGGAATAATTAAAAACCAAGTTTGATTCGGAATAATTAAAAGAAACCTTTATTCGGAATAACTACTCATCCGGAATATTGATTATTCTGGATGAACAAGTTGATTCGGAATAACTGAAAGAGATGAGCTGATCCGGAATATAAGATATTCCGAACCAAAGGACTTGATCCGGAATAAAATCTTAAAACCTTGATCCGGAATAATGGATATTCCGAATGAACAATAAAATCTCAAAACCTTGATCCGGAATAATGGATATTCCGAATGAACAATAAAATCTCAAAACCTTGATCCGGAATAATGGATATTTCGAATGAACAATAAAATCTCAAAACCTTGATCCGGAATGTGGGCAAGAAGCAGAAAATGCGAAGAACAGGGGAAGTTTAATATCACGATTTTAACACAAAATCCACCAAGTTTTTAATCAAAACTTACACCAACTTAACCACTAATCATTTACCAATGATAAACATCAATCCGAAACAACAAAAACATAAAACCCACTTACTTTTTATGATCAAACCAATAAAATGAAATTTAAGAACTTCGAATCACAAAGAGATGAAGAACAAGATGATAGAAAGATTAAATGTAAACTTGTATTAATGATTAAGATTCAACAAACAAAATGGAAAGATTAAACTTACAAGATTGGAAGAATCAAAGAAGATGAAAAACCACCAATCTCCTTAAGGGAGATGGTGCCTACGAACTAGGAAAAAAAAATAACAGAATAAAAAAACTAGTGGAAAATATGAATGGAAGGAGTATTTATAGTGCTTGGCTTGGCTTGGTGAGTGGGCTTTCTCCTTTTCTTTTTGTCTTCTCGTCTTTTCAGAAAAGTTGACGTTTTCGATTTCGATTCGGGATTTGTCGACGAATAAGATCAACTCGTCTTTTAATTTCTTCATTTAATAGACTTGAGTTTCTTCGACATATGTAAATCTTCCATCTTTGGTCCTTTTCTTCGATAAATCTTCAAATAGGCCCATTGACTTCAAATCTTTTGCCTCTCTTGGATTATAGACTTCGTCTTTTCGTCTTTTTCTTCGATAAAACCCGTACAATCCCATGTTTTCTTCAATATTTATCCGGTTGGCTCTGAAAACACAACAAACACACAAACCACGCATAATTCCAAACAAATGACATCAAATACGCGTTTTGGTCTTGTTTTAGCAAGAAATAAGTGGTAAAAGGATGGGTGTTTTTACACATATCAAATCCCCTACACTTAACCATTGCCATGCCCTCATGCAATGCTTAGTGACAAAGCAAATTTACATTTTTCTCATAGTCAATCAACCTTGGCCTTATTAAAATACTACTAAACAAAAATTTAAATACTAAGAGAAATTAAAACTTTACAGGAAACAAAAGGATAGAAAACCATTTTCACTTGAAAATAGCTATATGGAAATAACTTGTAAAGAGATCAAGGACTTACATTAGGGCTTTGGTGCTGCGAAGATTTATCACCCTCAAGTTTCACGTTCCCCAAACTAAGCTTAAAAACGAGATCATTGTTATTGTAAGTTAGCAATTCAAACACTTACACACATGGCTTAACTATATGCTTAAACTCCCTTGTTCCTAGGTGTATCTCTTATATTTTATTTTTGTCTTTGAATGATCATGAAGATGCATTTTTGGACTTATTCCGATAGTTTATTTAGGCTGAAAGCAAAGTAGGACGATTTGATCAATAGTTAGCTAAAGGACAAAATCTCTTAAAACTGCTTCTCGGGATATCAAAAAGTTCATATCTTGGCATAACTCGCTTCGTGATTTGAGACCTTTCTCGGGCCGATATTTGGCATGTACTTCATACTTCATATCTTGAGAGACGTTTTGAGATAATGGTCTTCTCTTCGTTAATAGAGTTCTTCACTTGGAGTATTTTTTAGGGGTACTCCAACTTTGTTGACCACGACTTCATCATTATTTCTTCAATCGCTAATTGGGATTTTGAGATACAACGATCCGCCTCCTTTTCGGACTTGGATCTATTTATCCTCATACCTTGTTAGGGTCTTTTCAGATAGACTTCTTCATGATCTTTATGGGAGTTGATTGCTTTTCGTCGTGAGTCTTGATCCTTCATATTGATTTTGGGAATAATGCTTTTCACATCACCTTGGATCTTTAGCAATAAAATTGAATCCTCATGCCTTGTTAGGGCCTTTTCGGACTCGCCAATCTTCGCACCCCGCTTCATAAGTTATGCCTTGGATATGAACTCTTATCATTACCGAGCAACTTTTAAACGATATTGGGCTAGAAGCTAAGTAACTTTTCAAATCGTACGACCTTACTTATTGCAGATAAATTATTAGCAAGTGATGGGAGAATAGGCAAATAATCACACCAAGTGTGCTTGTGCAAGAATACCGACTTATAATTGACTCTATTATTTCTCGTTCTCTACGATTTAAAATCTCAAGTAATGAGACTCGTGAATGCTTAGCCTAATAAATCAATTAAGGTCTACATGGTTAAGGATACTAGCTAGAATAAACTTGGATAAGTCTATTCGGGTTGAGTCAAAATAATCGCAACGGGCCTAATATGTCAAAGATTTCAAAACTAGCTACACCACTTTATTAATATTTTTGACTTTATTGCGGGATATATACATATGAAAGCAACAATAAAAATTTAAAAATTACGACTAAATGGCCAAAGTTAATTAAAAATTGAAAAATGCTGAAAAAGATGATTTTTCGGTTAAATGAAGGAATTTTCATGGAAAAGTCCATTTAAAACTTCGATAGAAGTCCCCCCTACACTTAAGATAAACATTGTCCTCAATGTTTAAGCATGTGGGAAAAGTCCCCCCTACACTTATGACATTGTGCATAATAAAGAGATTTTACTAGTTGAAAAGTTCGTTTCTCGGTGTCTTAACGAATTGATTTCCGGTTAAATGTGTGACTCAATTGTTTTTGGTTAAGAAAAAGGGAAGTTGATTATCTATAACTAATTAAAAAGTAAATGCGAAAAATATTTAAAAACAAACTAAAGACAAGTACAAATAATAAAAGTAAAACAAGGTTAATATTAAAAACTAAAAGTTAAAACGATATTAAAACGAATATTAAAACAAATAATAAAACGTAATTTAAAGCGAAACAATTAATAAAAATAAATCTAAAAGACGAAATTTACTATCGACTCGAAAATAAAGTTTACTAAATGAAAAAGGAGAGAATAAAACTAAAATGGTACTTTAAAGCTAAACGAGGCAAAACCTAAAGCGGGTGCTAAATAAAAGATAAAACTTAAACCTTACGAAAAATATTAATAGTAAAAATCGACGAAAAATTCAACTAAAAATACGTAACTTTCAAAAATAAAATCGGAACAACTTTCAGATAAAACTAAACAATTACGGAAAAATAATAATAAATAAACAAGCTAGCAGGCAGCTAGCTCAAGCAGCCAAGCTGCCTGCTGAAATTGGCGCCAAAAATCCTTAAGCTGGCACACAAGTAGGAGAATCTTATATACTTGTTCGGAACTTTTGTTTTTGTTCGGAAGATTTATGTTCGGAACTTTTAGCAACATCCGGTTTGGAACTTTAAAATGATTTGGTTCGGAACTTTTAGCTAACATCTGGTTCAGAACTTTTTGATAAAGTTGGGTCGGAACTTTTAGCAAGAATCTGGATCAGAACTTTTAAATAAAATCTGGTTCGGAACTTTTAAAATATTTGATTCGGAACTAAAAAAAATTATTGATTCGGAACATTTAAAACTTACTTCATTCGGAACTTTGAAAAACAGATTTGGTTCGAAACTTTTTCTGGGCAAAATTAACAGTAGCGCGAATGAAGTACAGGAGATGAAAACCAAGCACGAATTTAATCAAAACTAATCAAAATTAACCAAAAGATTAATCCAAAACAACCACAAATGATCTACTAACAATAACCAATCAAACCAAATCAATAATACCAACAATCATAACCAAAATAATCAAAGCCCACTTAATCAAAACCATAAAAGTCAAGAACATGAACAATAAAGATGAAGAACAAATCAAACAAGAAAGGTAGAATGCGATTAACAATAAAGTAAAGATTCAATAAAACTTACTTGAATTAAAGAGTGCAATACAAGAAATTAAAGTGCAGGAAATTAAATTGCAAGGTATGAAAATGGTGGAAGTGGTGGTTTGTCAAACCACCCAACAACTATAAAATGAAAACATAGAAGACTATATATAGGGAGATTAGGGAGGAGCTTAGGAAGCTTCCTCCCCTCTTTATTCTTTTCCTTAATTGCAAAGTTAAGTCCTTCCCTTATTAATCTTTTGTTAACCTTGGACTTAATGACTTTGTCTCGGGATTTCTTTGAAATCGTCTCGACATTTCTTCATAAATAAGACTTGAGTTCTTCGGCTTTTAGTAAACTTCCGTCTTTTGACTTTTTCCTCGATAAATCTTCAGAATTGGTCTTGGACTTCCGTTCTTTTTGAACTCTTGACTTCTTGACTTCGTCTTTCGTCTTTTTTTCTTCGATAAAAGCCCGTGAAATCCCGTGTTTTCTCCACTTTTCACCTTTTCGTCCTAAATCACAACAAAAACACAAACCACGCATAATTCCGACATAAATGACATAAAATACACGTTTTGGTTCGGTTATTATTGTAATTAAGTGGTAAAAAGGATGGGTGTTTTCACACCTATCAAATCTCCTACACTTGACCATTGTAATGTCCTCATGCAATGCATTAGTTACAAAGCAAGATTACATTTTTCATCATAATCAATCCACGTTGGCCTTTATTAAAGAGATAGAAAATTATAAACTTTAAAAGTAAAGAAATCAAAAACATACCTTGGGTTTTGGAAATATCATGAATAATCATCATCCTCAAATTTTTACTTTCTCCAAACCAAGCTTAAAAACGAGATCATTGTTATTATAAGTTAGCAAACTAACACGAACTCATGTGGGCCAATTATTCACTTAGACTCCCTTATTCCTAGGTGTATCTCTTATATTTTATTGTTGTCTTGAATGATCACGAGGATGCATTTTTGACTTATTTCGATAGTTTATTAGGCTGAAAATAAAGTAAACGGTTTAATCAATAGTTAGCTAAAGGACAAAATCTTTTAAAACTGCTTCTCGGGACCTCAAAAAGTTCATATCTTGGCATAACTCGCTTCGCGATTTGAGACCTTTCTCGGACCGATATTTGGCAGCGACTTCATACTTCAAATCTTGAGAGACGTTCATGAAATTATGGTCTTCTCTTCATATAGGAATTTCTTCACTTGAAGTTTTGAGAGATTCTTCATATTTGGACCACGACTTCTTCATTTTTCTCCAATCTTTATTTGGGACTTTGATATACAACGATCCGCCTCCTTTTTGGACTTGGATCTATTTATCCTCATACCTTTCTAGGGTCTTTTTGGATAGACTTCTCCATTATCTTTTGGGAGTACTTGCTTTTCGTCATATGTCTCGATCCTTCATATTGATTTTTGATAAATGATTCTTCACATCACTTGGGATCTTTAGCAACAAAATGTAGCCCTCATGTCTTGTTAGGACCTTTTTGGACTCGCCAATCTTCGCGTCCCGCTTTAATAAGTTATGCATTGGCTATGAACTCTAATTAATACCGAGCAACTTTTAAACGATCTTGGGCAGTAACTTTTCAAATCGTACAACCTTATTTATTGCAGATAAATTTATTAACAAGCGAAGGGAGAATAGGCTTATAATTAACTCACATAAATTCACGAAAGAATACCAAACTTATAATTGACTCTATCATCTCTCGTCCTCCACAATTTAAAATCTCAAGGAGTGTGACTTGTGGATGCTTAGCCAATTAAATCAAAGTTTTGGGTTTTCGAGTCGTCTATAGGATCTTGCAAATTCTTAAACTTTTTTTCAAGTTCAGAAATCGCATTTTAAAGTTCCCTTGATAAACGACTCTCTAGGATCAATTATAGGAACTTGCGAAAAGTTCTTGTCCTTAACCCGTGAGAGTTAAGACTTTCGCGTTTTATAGCTCCCTATATAATAGCCTAGCAAAACTTGACTTAAACACGTTAAGGATACTAGCTAGAGTAAACTAAGATAAGTAAACTCGGGTTGAGTCAAAAGATTCACAACGTTTAAAAATTTAAAACCACTTTATTAAGGATTTATTCTAATAAGGAAAGAAAATAACTATACAAAGGAAAAACTAATAGGCCAAAATAGATCAAAAATTTTGAAAAATGTCGAAAAATTGAGTTTCTAGTTAAAATGAGGACAATTACAAGGAAAAGGCCACTTAACTTCGATAGAAGTCCCCCTACACTTAAGATAAACATTGTCCTCAATGTTTAAGCATGTGGGAGTAAACTCCCCTACACTTAGGACATTGTGCACTTTGTTTAAATCTCGCTAAGGAAAAGACAACTAAAGAGATTCCTATTTTAGTATTGGAAAATATAAAATAGTGAATCGAAAAGAGTTTAGGATAGAACCGGGAAGAAGGGAACACGGAATCACGGTTCGTCAAAAGTCATCAAGAGTGTGTCTTTGAAGCTCTAATCCCTGCACATGATAAGAAAGAAAGCAAGAAACACCAACGGGGCTCCCCCTACACTTATGGTAAAGATAGATAGATAATTGGGTTGCCTCCCAAAAAGCGCTTATTTTTGTTAACCGAGTCACGAGCCTGACTCGTCCCCGAATTAAATGGTCCATGGGGAAGCCTCGAATGTAATACCGGGATCAAAGACCTTGTCCTCGTTCCCGGTTGACATCAACAAAGGAGAGGCGGGGGGTAAGTCTTGAATGAGAGGAAGGTCCTTTCAACATACGGGAAATATGTGAAATCAAGATCCACGGGAGGTGGGGTGGGTGAAGTAAGCACATTGTCCTCCCCCAAAGACAATGGATGCTGAGCAAACGGCAAAGCCGTATTTTTATCAATCATAGCATAATCAATGTCACCTCCCAGGTCAAAGCACTCATCCTCCGTGATGGTCTCTAACGGAGTGGATGAAAGGTGCTCGGGAGGGGGACTTGGGACAATACCTTCCTGCAGCAAATTATCATAAATAATGTCCCCCTCCGTGTCATAATCATCAATACCTAGAGGGATGGAGTGGATATCGATTTCTTCCAGCAATGGGTCATTATCATCAACAGAAGAAATAGATGGAGGTAAAGACTTGGAAAGAGAAGGAGAAGTCAACTCTTCGATTTGAGCAATAAGAAGGTGCACTTTCCGTAATTTATCGCGAAGAAGCACGTCTTCCACCTCATCCACAAGATCAAGTTCATCGGTGAACTTCTCGTAAGCCGGAGAAAATAAATCGTCATCGTACGCATCTCCCGGTGGAGATTGAGAAATTTCAAAAGTGAAATTCTCATAGCGGAGAGAAGAATCATCATCACTAGGATCGACCGCTTCCGTAAGAGCAACGTCGTCCTCAGGCTCCATAGCAGGTAAGTCACAAACCTCATTATCCAATAATTTGTCGAGACCAACATCACTAAGCTCATTCAACGAATCTAGATCCTTAGACGCAATAGGAACATCGAGAGTAGGAGCAGCAACTTCAGAAGATTGGTTGAAAGTGTAGACATCATCGTCGTCGTCATCATCATAATAGATGGGACGAGTCCAGTTAGGAGTGACGTAGTCGGCTAACTCTTCCTTGATAACCTCCACATCTTTAAGAAGCTCATGCAGCAACTTTTGTTGTTCATCACCCCGAGTATGTTCAATTTCACCAATTCTATCCCACGCTGTAATTAAACATTTTGGTGTAGAAAAGAAGGGAAAACGACTAAATTGGCTCAAAAAGGTGTCGGTGGTTTTCAAGGAATATGGTTCAGCTCGGAGTTGAGCAAGACCTTCTAGAATATGGTTCAAAGAAGTGAGTTGTTGGTCAAGACTAATTTGCTGAGAGGATTGATGATTGAGGGTGTGATGTGGGGCTCAAAGTGTTGAAAACCTGAATTATAGCATGGTTGTGGCTCATAGTAGTTCATCGGTTGAGAAGAATTAGAAACCGAGTTTGGTTCATAATAATCCATTGGTGAAGAAAACTGAGGACACGGATTTTGCTCATAATAGTTCATTGGTTGACAATAAGAAGTATCGTGAGGACCCCCACAGTTGTTGCAAAATGGGTAAGGAGAAAAATCGGGTGCGTCTTGTGGATAGCTGTTATCATTGTCATAATTGTACCCCGGTTCTTGCCCGTGATCATAAGGGTATCGAACCGGGCACGAAACATGCCAATGAGAATCGCTTCCACAATAGATGCACAGGGGAACAGGAGGTGGGTTCAAAAAGGACGAATTAGTCGAGTTGCACAAAGGACAAAATCCGCATATGAATTATTGTTGATATCGTTTCCACACCGCTCACATGTACACCATTGACATGAGTCGTTCCCGTACAATCATCTCCCACACCAGACGCAATGGACATAAGAATCCATGAAGAAAGATAGATAAGCAAGAAGAATTTTTTTGGTGCAAAACTTTGAAAAAGAAATGCTTTTTATGATTGTTTTAAATGTTTTTAGGATTTTTTGAAAATTTTAGACACGAAAAATAACGTTCATGAGTGAACGGATCCCAAAAGCCAACGCGTCTCTCACAAAAAACCGTAAATCCTCACGAAAAGAGCCGGCAGCGGCGCCATTTTAATAAAGAGATTTTACTAGTTGAAAAGTTCGTTTCTCGGTGTCTTAACGAATTGATTTCCGATTAAATGTGTGACTCAATTGTTTTTGGTTAAGAAAAAGGGAAGTTGATTATCTATAACTAATTAAAAAGTAAATGCGAAAAGTATTTAAAAACTAAAGACAAGTACAAATAATAAACGTAAAACAAGGTGAATATTAAAAACTAAAAGTTAAAACGATATTAAAACGAATATTAAAAAAAATAATAAAATGTAATTTAAAGCGAAACAATTAATAAAAATAAATCTAAAAGACGAAATTAACTATCGACTCGAAAATAAAGTTTACTAAATGAAAAAGGAGAGAATAAAACTAAAATGGTACTTTAAAGCTAAACGAGGCAAAACCTAAAGCGGGTGCTAAATAAAAGATAAAACTTAAACTTTACGAAAAAATATTAATAGTAAAAATCGACGAAAAATTCAACTAAAAATACGCAACTTTCAAAAATAAAATCGGAACAACTTTCAGATAAAACTAAACAATTACGGAAAAAATAATAAATAAACAAGCTAGCAGGCTGCTATCTCAAGCAGCCAAGCTGCCTGCTGAAATAGGCGCCAAAAATCCTTAAGCTGGCACACAAGTAGGAGAATCTTATATACTTGTTCTAAACTTTTGTTTTTGTTCAGAAGATTTCTGTTCGGAACTTTTAGCAACATCCGGTTCAGAACTTTAAAATGATTTGGTTCGGAACTTTTAGCTAACATCTGGTTCGAAACTTTTTGATAAAGTTGGGTCAGAACTTTTAGCAAAAATCTGGATCGGAACTTTTAAATAAAATCTGGTTCGGAACATTTAAAATATTTAATTCGGAACTAAAAAAAATATTGATTCGGAACATTTAAAACTTACTTCATTCGGAACTTTGAAAAACAGATTTGGTTCGGAACTTTTTCTGGGCAAAATTAACAGTAGCGCGAATGAAGTACAGGAGATGAAAACCAAGCACGAATTTAATCAAAACTAATCAAGATTAACCAAAAGATTAATCCAAAACAACCACAAATGATCTACTAACAATAACCAATCAAACCAAATCAATAATACCAACAATCATAACCAAAATAATCAAAACCCACTTAATCAAAACCATAAAAATCAAGAACATGAACAATAAAGATGAAGAACAAATCAAACAAGAAAGGTAGAATGAGATTAACAATAAAGTAAAGATTCAATAAAACTTACTTGAATTAAAGAGTGAATACAAGAAATTAAAGTGCAGGAAATTAAATTGCAAGGTATGAAAATGGTGGAAGTGGTGGTTTGTCAAACCACCCAACAACTATAAAATGAAAACATAGAAGACTATATATAGGGAGATTAGGGAGGAGCTTAGGAAGCTTCCTCCCCTCTTTCTTCTTTTCCTTAATTGCAAAGTTAAGTCCTTCCCTTCTTAGTCTTTTGTTAATCTTGGACTTAATGACTTTGTCTCAGGATTTCTTTGAACTCGTCTCGACATTTCTTCATAAATAAGACTTGAGTTCTTCGGCTTTTAGTAAACTTCCGTCTTTTGACGTTTTCCTCGATAAATCTTCAGAATTGGTCTATGACTTACGTTCTTTTTGCACTCTTGACTTCTTGACTTCGTCTTTCGTCTTTTTTTCTTCGATAAAAGCCCGTGAAATCCCGTGTTTTCTCCACTTTTCACCTTTTCGTCCTAAATCACAACAAAAACACAAACCACGCATAATTCTGACATAAATGACATAAAATACACGTTTTGGTTCTGTTATTATTGTAATTAAGTGGTAAAAAGGATGGGTGTTTTCACACCTATCAGTGCACGTTGGTTAAATCAAGCTAAGGAAGAGACGACTAAAGTGATCAATTTCAAATGTGAGTATGAAGAAAAAAATGAATCACGATAGTTGAGAGATAGAACCGGATTTGCGGATAACATGGGAGCATGGTTCTTCAAAGATTCCAAGAGTGCACTTATCCCTGTAATCACATCACCATACAAACACAAGCAACCTATATAGCTCCCCCTACACTTAGGATGAAAACAGGAAAGGGGGATAGATACTCGGGTTGCCTCCCGAGGAGTGCTTGTTTTTGTTCACCGAGTCACGAGACTGACTCGGTCCCGAACTAATTCAAGGGAAACATGGTGAGGGATGGAATCATCTCATGAGAGATGTCCTCACCAAAGTACAACTTCAGACGCTAGCCATTCACCTTAAAATTGGGCCCATTTGGCTGAGAAAGCTCAATGGTGCCATAAGGAAAGACATTGGCGATGGTGAATGGACCAGACCAGCGGATCTTCAACTTGCACGAGAAGATCTTCAACCGAGAGTTAAAAAGTAAGACTTGATCACCAACGTGGAACTCTCGGTTCTTGATTTTAGCATCTTGGATAATCTTGGTCTTCTCCTTGTAGATCAATGAGTTCTCGTAAGCTTCATTCCTCAATTCATGTAGCTCGTTGAGTTGAATCTTGCGGAGATCACCGGCTTTGTTGATGTCGAAGTTAGCCCACTTCAAGGCCCAATATGCCTTATGCTCAAGCTCGATAGGGAGGTGGCATGATTTCCCGTACACAAGACGATAAGGTGTACAACAAATCGGTGTCTTATAGGCGGTACGGAAAGCCCACAGAGCATCATCAAGTTTATCATCCCACGAGGCACGATACTCTCCAACAGTACGTTCCAAAATTCTCTTCAATCCACGGTTGGATATCTCAGCTTGACCGTTGGTTTGAGGATGATAAGCGGTGGAAAGACGGTGATTGACACCATACTTAGCCATGACTCTTGCAAATTGATCATTGCAAAAATGAGTCCCGCGGTCACTGATTATAGCACGAGGAACACCGAATCGAGCAAACAGTTGTTTCAAGAAATTACAAACCACCCTCGCGTCGTTAGTGGGTAAAGCTTTGGCTTCAACCCATTTGGAAACGTAGTCAACGGCGACAAGGATGTATTTGTTGCCTTTAGAAGAAGGGAATGGCCCCATAAAGTCGATGCCCCATACATCAAAGATTTCACATTCTTGTATGAAATTTTGAGGCATCTCATCTTTATGTGTGATCTTGCCTTGTTTTTGGCAAGCATCACAATGTTTAACCATTTCGTGAGCATCACGATAAATGGTGGGCCAATAAAATCCCGAGTCAAACACTTTTTTGGCGGTGTAGCTGGGACCAAAGTGACCACCGGTGGGTCCTTTATGGCAAGCTTTAAGAATGTCCAAAGCGGCCGGTCCGTCAACACATCGGCGAATAATCAAGTCAGTGCATTGTTTGAATAGAAAAGGGTCATCCCAAAAGTAAGTCTTAACATCATTCAGGAACTTCTTCTTTTGTTGGGATGTTAACCCTTTGATGAGAACACCACCCGCTAAGTAGTTTGCAATGTCGGCAAACCACGGGGTGTCATCCAGATTGAGATTAATAGACATTAAGGTCTCAAGGGGAAAAGAGTCATTGATCTCTTTGTTCGGATGATCCCCTTGATACGGATCCTCAAGTCTACTCAAATGATCCGCTGCTAGGTTTTCGGCTCCCTTTTTGTCACGAATTTCAATGTTGAATTCTTGAAGGAGCAAAACCCAATGAAGAAGTCTTGGCTTAGAATCTTGCTTAGTTAACAAGTACTTCAACGCGGAATGGTCGGTATAGACAATGGTGGTGGATAAAACAAGATAGGGGCGAAATTTTTCAAAGGCATAGACAACAGCTAAAAGCTCTTTTTCGGTTGTCGTATAATGCAATTGAGCACCCGTCATTGTCTTGCTAGCATAATGGATTGGTTGGAAGTGTTTATTCACTCTTTGGCCCAAAACCGCTCCAATAGCAAAGTCGCTAGCATCGCACATCAACTCAAAGGGTAGCTCCCAGTTAGGGGTAACCAAGACCGGTGCCTTAGTTAGCTTATCCTTAAGAAGATTGAAGGCTTCGATACACTCTTTAGAAAAGATAAAAGGAGTGTATTTTTCCAAGAGGTGGGTCATCGACCGAGCGATTTTAGAGAAATCCTGAATGAATCGACGATAGAAGCCCGCATGACCCAGAAAACTTCACACACCCTTCACGGTTGAAGGTGGAGGTAATTGGGCTATGACATCTACTTTAACACGGTCGACTTCAAGACCGGCTTTAGAGATTTTGTGTCCTAGCACAATGCCTTCTTTTACCATAAAATGGCATTTTTCCCAATTCAGAACAAGGCGAGTGTCTTCGCACCGCTTAAGCATACATTCTAAATAGGCAAGGCAAGAAGAGAAGGAATCCCCAAAGACCGAGAAATCATCCATGAAGACTTCCATGGTTTGCTCAACCATGTCATGGAAGATAGCCAACATGCACCTTTGGAAAGTCCCGGGGGCATTGCATAAGCCAAAAGGCATCCTTTTGTATGCAAATGTGCCATAGGGACAAGTGAATGTTGTCTTCTTTTGATCTTGGGGATCGATGGGTATTTGGAAATAACCCGAGAAACCATCAAGAAAGCAGTAATATTCATTACCCGCTAAACGTTCAAGCATTTGGTCCATAAAAGGAAAAGGGAAATGATCCTTTCTCGTGGCATCATTGAGTTTGCGGTAGTCTATACAAACTCTCCACCCAGTAACGAGACGTGTAGGAATCAACTCGTTGTTTTGATTGGGCACAACGGTAATTCCGCCTTTCTTAGGCACACAATGGACTGGACTAACCCATGGTGAATCCGAAATAGGGTAAATCATACCCGCATCAAGAAGTTTGATAACCTCTTTTTTGATGACGTCATGGATTTTAGGATTTACCCTTCTTTGGCTTTGAATTGTGGGCTTAAAGTCGTCCTCCATGAGAATTTTATGTGTGCAAAAGTGAGGATCAATTCCGCGAATATCGGAGATTTTCCAAGCGATAGCTCTTTTATGTTTCTTCAACACGGCGATAAGTCGGGATTTTTCTTCTTTTTTCAGGTCCTTTGCGATGATGACCGGTAACTTCTTGTTGTCTTCAAGGAAAACGTACTCTAGATGAGGAGGTAGGTCCTTAAGCTCAAGAGTAGGAGGATCCTCAATAGATGGTGTAACTAACGATGGATCATCATTAGTCACCTCTTTAGGAGAAAGAGGAGAAAACGGGTCTTCATTGAGAAGTTTCTCAATAGTACGAATGTCTTCATCCCAATCGGTGGAAGAATCATCATACTTAATATCGAGAGGACCCAAGCTAGCTTCGAAATCATCCAAGTCACTTTCTCCAAAAGGAGTCAATGACAGAGCATTTGAGGCAACGGTCTCAACATTGGGTAGAGAAGAGAGAGTACTTTTGCAAGCATCATGAAAGTGTTCTTCACAAGCCTCATCGAGAACATCAATAGCATTAACACTCTGATATGAATAAGGTTTCTTAGAAATCTTACCCATGTTGAAGACAATTTTATCGTCACCAACTCTCATGATTATCTCGCCCGCGGCTACATCAATGAGAGTGCGACCGGTCCTCAAGAAGGGACGTCCAACGGTTAATGGAACGCGAGGATCCATCTCGTAGTCAACGACAACAAAATCCACCGGGAAGGTGAATTTGTCAACGCCAACAAAGACGTCTTCGGCTATCCCCACTGGATAAGCAACCGTACGGTTGGCTAATTCCAAAGTCATTTTGGTGGGGACAAGCTCGGGGAGAGATAATTGCTTCCAAACACATAAAGGCATTAAGTTTATACTGGCACCTAGATCGGCTAGGGCCATGCAATTCTCTACTCCCGGGAAGTTGCAAGGAATCAAGAAGTGACCCGGATCACCAAGTTTGGTGGGCAATTTCATTAAGAGAACGGCGGAGCAATTCTCATTATGTTGGGTCTGAGCAATGTCAAGAAGCTTCTCCTTGTCACTAAGAAGATCTTTAAACATCTTCGCGTATTTAGGCATGTGAGCGAGAGCCTCGGCAAAGGAGATGTTAAAATTCAATTGTTTAAACATTTTTAGAAAGTTTGAAACTTGAATATCATCCTTGCTCTTTTGCTTCTCTTTCCTCAACCTTGAAGGATAAGGTATATTGGATGAAGAAGAAGGCTTTAGGGGAGTAGGATCACTCACAACCACGGGTGGTGGGGAAATGGGGGTAGAAGGCAAGGAGGTGGGGAAAGTTGCTCTTTTTCCTTGTTCACAATCACGGGTGGAGGTGTAGGAAGCTCGGGTTCCGTATAACCTTTTCCACTACGAGTGGTGATTTCTTTCATCTCCCCTCTTGGATTCGCAACGGTGTTACTCGGAAGAGTACCCGAAGAAGAGGGTTGATTACCTTGGAAGAGCGATCGATCATATCATGAATGTTAACCGCTTGAGTACGGAAAGAGTCTCTCATGTCTGCACGAATTTCATTGCTTTGTTTTGTGATATTAGCTATTTGTATGGGTTCAGAATTAGTCTCGGAATCCTCTCGAATTGATCTCAGTTAAAAGTGGAATGAATTGTTTTTGGTGACAAAAAGTGTATTTGGTTTTCTAATCTACTAGCTAAGTGAAATAAATGGTAATGGAGTAAACTTAAAACAAGCAACAAATAATAACCAAAACTTGAATTGATACTGGAAAAATACCCTGTTCGGAAAGCTTGACCATTCGGAAAAAGTTCTTATGCGGAAAGTTCCGAATAGGGAACTATGGAAAACCCTATTCGGAATAAAGACTCTATGCGGTAAGCAAGGCTATTCGGAAAAACAGAGCTATTCGGAATAAATATTCCGAGTAAGGAAACAAAAATTTGCAATTCGGAAAATTTAAAAAGTTCCGAATAGGGAAACGTGGAAACCCCTATTCGGAATAAAACTCTATTCGGAAAATGGGACTATTCGGAAAATGTTCCGAATAAGCAAACACGAACAATCCTATTCGGAATGTATGGAATGTTCCGAATAGAAGGAAATTAACACCCTTATTCGGAATATCAAAAATTCCGAATAAGGGAACAAAAATATGGCTATTCGGAAAGATCAAGTCTGGGTAGTAACAGCAGCAGAAGAAAGAAGATAGACACGAAATTTAATCCAAATCGACTTAAATACTCAAAAAGGTTTAACCAAACTAACCAATAATCATTAACATACTATAAAGAACAAATCCCACTAATAAAAACACTAATTCAACAACTTTTTAGGATCAAACTTGAATCACATAAAAACTTAAGAACTTGCAAAAAGAGATGATGAAGAACAAGATTAATGAAAAGATGAAATGGATTGATTAAGGGAAAAGTAACAAGAGTATTGAATCAAACTTACAAGATGAAAAGAAAAAGATGAAAATCACCAAACTCCCTAATGGAGTTTGTGATGAGACGAACTACAAAGAACTGGGAAAGAAAAAATGAAAAACTAACTCCCTAATGTGTGAAGGGAGTTTCTATTTATACTCCTAGTGGTTGGTTGGTGAGTGGGCTTTCTCCTCTTCTTCTTGTCTTTTCGTCTTTTCAGAAAAGTTGACGTTTTCGATTCTGATTCGGGATTTGTTGTCGATTAAATCCAACTCGTCTTTTAATTTCTTCGTTAAATAGACTCGAGTTTCTTCGACTTATGAAAATCTTCTGTCTTTAGTCCTTTTCTTCGATAAATCTTCGAATAGGCCTAGTGACTTCAAATCTTTTGCACGTCTTGGACAATAGACTTTATCTTGAGTCTTTTTCCTTGATAAAACCCGTGCAATCCCATGTTTTCTTTAATATTCATCCGGTTATCTCTGAAATCACAATAAACACAAAAACCACGCATAATTCCAAACAAATGATATTAATTATGTGTTTTGGTCTTGTTTTAGCCAGAATTAAGTGGTAAAAGGATGGGTGTTTACACACCTATCAAATCCCCTACACTTAACCATTGCCATGCCCTCATGCAATGCTTAGTGATAAAGCAATTTTACATTTTTCTCATAATTAATCAACCTTGGCCTTATTTAAATTCTACTAAACAACAATTAAAATACTAAGAGAACTTAAAACTTTAAAGTAAGCAGAAGAATGGAAATAACTTGTAAAGAAATCAAGGACTTACATTAGGGCTTTGGTGTTGCGAAGATTTATCACCCTCAAGTTTCACGTTCCCCACACTAAGCTTAAAAACGAGATCATTGTTATTATAAGTTAGTAAATCAAACACTTACACACATGGCTTAATTAAATGCTTAAACTCCCTTATTCCTAGTTGTATCTCTGATATTTTATTTTTGTCTTAGAATGATCATGAAGATGCATTTTTGGACTTATTTCGATAGTTTATTAAGGCTGAAAGCAAAGTAGGACGATTTGATCAATAGTTAGCTAAAGGACAAAATCTCTTAAAACTGCTTCTCGGGATATCAAAAAGTTCATATCTTGGCATAACTTGGTTCACGATTTGAGACCTTTCTCGGGCCGATATTTGGCATGTACTTCATACTTCATATCTTCGAGAGACGTTCTTGAGATAATGGTCTTCTCATCATAATAGAGTTTCTTCACTTGGAGACTTTTGAGGGGTACTCTAACTTTGTTGACCACGACTTCATGATTATTTCTTCAATCTCTATTTGGGATTTTGAGATACAACGATCCGCCTCCTTTTCGGACTTGGATCTATTTATCCTCATACCTTGTTAGGGTCTTTTCGGATAGACTTCTCCATGATCTTTATGGGAGTTGATTGCTTTTCGTCGTGAGTCTTGATCCTTCATATTGACTTTAGGAATAATGCTTTTCACATCACTTTGGATCTTCAGCAATAAAATTGAATCCTCATGCCTTGTTAGGGCCTTTTCGGACTCGCCAATCTTCGCGCCCCGCTTCATAAGTTATGCCTTGGCTATGAACTCTTATCATTACCGAGCAACTTTTAAACGATCTTGGGCTAGAAGCTAAGTAACTTTTCAAATCGTAAGACCTTACTTATTGCAGATAAATTATTAGCAAGTGATGGGAGAATAGGCAAATAATTACACCAAGTGAGCTTGCGCAAGAATACCGACTTATAATTGACTCTATCATTTCTCGTCCTCCACAATTTAAAATCTCAAGTAATGAGACTCGTGGACACTTAGCCTAATAAACCAATTAAGGTCTACATGGTTAAGGATACTAGCTAGAATAAACTTGGATAAGTCTATTCGGGTTGAGTCAAAATAAACGCAACGGGCCTAATATGTCAAAGATATCTAAACTAGCTACACCAATTTATTAATATTTTTTGACTTTATTGCGGGATATATACATATGAAAGCAACGATAAAAATTTAAAAATTACGACTAAATGGCCAAAGTTAATAAAAAATTTGAAAAATGCTGAAAAATAGGATTTTCTTGTTAATTGAAGGCATTTTCATGGAAAAGTCCACTTAAAACTTCGATAGAAGTCTCCCCTACACTTAAGATAAACATTGTCCTCAATGTTTAAGCATGTGGGAAAAGTCTCCCCTACACTTATGACATTGTGCACGTTGGTTAACTCGAGTTAAGGAAGAGACGACTAAAGTGATCAATTTCAAATGTGAGTATGAAGAAAATTGAATCACGATAGTTGAGAGATAGAACCGAATTTCGGATAACACGGAAGCACGGTTCTTCAAAGTTTCCATGTTTTCTTTAATATTCATCCGGTTATCTCTGAAATCACAATAAACACAAAAACCACGCATAATTCCAAACAAATGATATTAATTATGTGTTTTGGTCTTGTTTTAGCCAGAATTAAGTGGTAAAAGGATGGGTGTTTACACACCTATCATTTTGCCATGTCATTCCTTAGCTCGGCTCGAATATCGTTCCCTTGTTTCTCCATTTCTCCCTTCAAGTTGACGACTTGACTCTGAAGATTCGTCACCATCTCTCTATTAGTCCTCATGAACGTCTCGACGTCTGGATTCAATGCCATCGGTGGATTGAGAGGTGGAGCTTGGTAAGCTTGAGAATTTCCTTGAGGTGGGTATGGGTTTCTTTGGGATTGATATTGATTATTAGCACGAGGTTGGGATTGGTTGTTTCGGTTATAGCTTTGTTGTGGATTTTGGTTTGGAGGAGGGAAACCGGGTGGAGCAAGATAGTTGTTTGAACGATAACTTAGCAAGCTACGGTCTCCTTGAGGACGAGCTTGATAGCCTCCTGTGGGATAAGTACCGTATGCCGCGTTAACGTCTTCAGAAAAATTGCCTTGAGTAGAAGGACAATCATTGTAGGAATGAGGACCACCACATGTGTCACAAGAAATAGAAACGGCTTTAGCTTGTTGAAAGTGGTTTGTGGCCATGGTCATGAAATCCTTGCGCATATCCGCGATTTGTCGGGTAAGTTCGGTAATCTCGGGATTGGAAGTAGTAGAAGAAACATTGACTCTCTGATTAGATCTTGAGGATGCAGATGAATCCCAATTCTTGTGGTGAGTAGTCATGTTTTCAATCAACTCTCTACACTCCTCCGGTCTCCTTTTCATAAAAGTACCACCGGCGGCGGCGTTGATCGTGTCACGATCACGAAAAGTGAGACCATTGTAGAAAGTATCAATGAGAGAGACGGGGAGCATGTTGTGATTTGGACAAAGGTCGATCAAATCATTGTATCGTTCCCAAGCATCAAAGAGCGATTCATCATTGCCTTGCATGAATCCACTAATTTGGTTACGAAGGCTCGTGACCATGGATGGTGGGAAGTAGCGCGACAAAAAGCGTTGAGTCATGTCGTCCCAAGTATGAATAGAATTCTTTGGGAGACGGTCAAACCATTTTTCGACATGGTGAGAAAGCGAGTGGGGAAATAGTTGGAGGCGAAGGTCATCCATAGAAACACCAGGGGCCTTCATGCTTTGGGTGATGGTAATGAATTTGTCGAGGTGTTTGTTGGCATCATCATCCGGAATTCCGCGAAATGGGTTAGTTTGCACTTGTTGGATCATGTGATGCTTTAACGAAAACTCCTGAGCCGTGATATGAATCGGCGCAATCGGGCCTCCACGTCCGTTCATCGTAGGTTGGCATAGCTCCTCCATGGTTCGTAGGTCGGGTAAGGGTGGGTTATTCATGTTGGGGTGGGGTGGATTATTATTGTTGTTGTGGGGTGGATTATTATTGTTGTTGTTGTGTACACCGGCCATGTATAATTGTTCGAGAGTCTCGGGCTCTGAATAAGACGTTGATCGAGTACGCATACACTAAAAAGAAAATGCAAGAGAAAATATTTTTGGTTTTTATAGGTTTTTTAATGTTTTTGTATTTTTGAAAATTTTATATTTTTATGGGTTCTTTTTGAAAATTTTTGTGCTTGAAAATAACGTTCCCGAAAGAACGGATCCCAAAATCCAATTTTCCTCACAAGAAACCGTTGATCCTTACGAAAAGAGCCGGCAGCGGCGCCATTTTAATAACTGATTTTAATTGATTAAAAAGGTTTGCTTGCAAGATCTTTCTTTGCATTGCTCGTACCCAATTGTATTTGTCGTTGTTTCGTTCTCGGTATCTTCTCGAATCGATCACGGTAAAAAGTGGAATTGTTGTACTTGGTGACTAAAAAGGGGGAGCTTTGGTCTATAACTACTAAAACGATAAGTGCAGGAAGTAATAAAATTAAACTAAAAGCAATTACTGGAAATAAACTTGAATAAAAAGCAAACAGTAAAATACCTAAACTTGGAGAAAACAGCTTATTCGGAATAAATGCTTGATCCGGAATATCAGGGAAATTTAGCTTATTCGGAATAATTCAACTCATGCAGAATAACTTGAAAGATTGCTTCATTCGGAATGTTCACTTGATGCGGAATGTTTGCTTCATGCGGAATAAATGCTTGACCCGGAATAAATCTCTATCCGGAATAAATGTCCTTCATGCAGAATGTTTGCTTCATGCGGAATATGGCCTTCGTTCGGAATAACTTTTGATCTGGAATAATGTGCTTATGCGGAATAATTAAAAACCAAGCTTGATTCGGAATAATTAAAAGAAACCTTTATTCGGAATAACTACTCATCCGGAATATTGATTATTCCGGATGAACAAGTTGATTCGGAATAACTGAAAGAGATGAGCTGATCCGGAATATAAGATATTCCGAACCAAAGGACTTGATCTGGAATAAAATCTTAAAACCTTGATCCGGAATAATGGATATTCCGAATGAACAATAAAATCTCAAAATCTTGATCCGGAATAATGGATATTCCGAATGAACAATAAAATCTCAAAACCTTGATCCGGAATAATGGATATTCTGAATGAACAATAAAATCTCAAAACCTTGATCCGGAATGTGGGCAAGAAGCAGAAAATGCGAAGAACAGGGGAAGTTTAATATCACGATTTTAACACAAAATCCACCAAGTTTTTAATCAAAACTTACACCAACTTAACCACTAATCATTTACCAATGATAAACATCAATCCAAAACAACAAAAACATAAAACCCACTTACTTTTTATGATCAAACCAATAAAATGAAATTTAAGAACTTCGAATCACAAAGAGATGAAGAACAAGATGATAGAAAGATTAAATGTAAACTTGTATTAATGATTAAGATTCAACAAACAAAATGGAAAGATTAAACTTACAAGATTGGAAGAATCAAAGAAGATGAAAAACCACCAATCTCCTTAAGGGAGATGGTGCCTACGAACTAGGAAAAAAAATAACAGAATAAAAAAACTAGTGGAAAATATGAATGGAAGGAGTATTTATAGTGCTTGGCTTGGCCTGGTGAGTGGGATTTCTCCCTTTCTTTTTGTCTTCTCGTCTTTTCAGAAAGTTGACGTTTTCGATTTCGATTCGGGATTTGTCGACGAATAAATTCAACTCGTCTTTTAATTTCTTCATTTAATAGACTTGAGTTTCTTCGACATATGTAAATCTTCCATCTTTGGTCCTTTTCTTTGATAAATCTTCAAATAGGCCCATTGACTTCAAATCTTTTTCCTCTCTTGGATTATAGACTTCGTCTTTTCGTCCTTTTCTTCGATAAAACCCGTGCAATCCCATGTTTTCTTCAATATTTATCCGGTTGGCTCTGAAAACACAACAAACACACAAACCACGCATAATTCTAAACAAATGACATTAAATACGCGTTTTGGTCTTGTTTTAGCAAGAAATAAGTGGTAAAAGGATGGGTGTTTTCACACCTATCAAGCGTGATGACTACGAGGAACAAGCTCGTTAAAATTGAGTATATTGAAGTTCGTTTTCTCTCGATTCTTGACCAATTGAAAGTCCTAAAAATCTCAACTTTATAAGTGTTCTTGGTTGATAGGGTATTTGGATATTCTATGTCTATTTCAAACTACAAGTAAAAAAGGTGAAAAATATTAAGCTATGTATCCGTAAAACACTTTGCAATTACCAAATATTATTCACAAAAGTTCAAAATGTAAAAACATGAAAGTAATGTGCTCAAAATGTAAAGTAATTGAAAGTATAAAACTTGAAATGTAAAGTTCAGAAAGTAAAAGGACCTAAATTTAAATTCTAACAAACTTGTAACTAACTTTAACAAACTAAACAAAATACCTAACCAAATTTAGCAAATTCTAAAACTTAAAGGACTGATTTAATGAAAACCCTAAAAACTTGCAAGTTTAGCTACTAATGCAAACAGTTACAATCCACAAGGACTAAAATGCAATTAATGGGAAATTATTAACAAAAACGGGCATACAACAAAGAATAAGCTCGTATGAGCTTATTACTGAACCAAATAAGCTCAAACTGGTTTTAAAATGCTTAAAATTGAAAATCAACTAGGCTTGTATGAGGAAACTGCTTAAAACCAAGTAAAACTCAAATAAGCTCATTCCAATAAGCCAACATTAAGCAAACTAAAAATCCAGACATCCACATCTTGATTTTAATGCTCAAACTTGGTAAACAGCTTAATAGGAGTATGGAATGTATTTTCTTTTTGAAAATGATTCACTAAATAAGCTGGAAAATGGAATTAAGCTGAAAAGAGCTTATTTGACCAAGTTTGACCAAAAATGTGAAAAAGCTGAAAAGTTCCAAAACTACTCAAGACATGTTTCTAAACAGGTTTATGAAGAAAAATGGGAACATTTATGAAGTAGATATGGCTAACCAAGAAATCAGTCAAGCTTCTATTACAGAAACTTGAGTTTGCTAAGGAGCTTATTAATAAGCTGATTTCTCAATCAAAACAGAATACTGTAGAATTTCCTAGCACACTTTGGATGTTTAACTACAACTAGAAACTGGTTTCAAGCAATTTGGTTAAGTATTGAAGAAATGGCATGGATTTGAAATGAGCTAGTTTTCCGGATGAAAAGTATCACAGACTTTGACCCAAACCTTTTTCATATCATTTGGATTTTTGACCTGAATTTTGACTTTAAAACCAAACAAAATTGTTTCCACTGGTTTACTGAATGTGAATAAGCAAAGCTTAACAAGATTAACAAACTTGTATTACAAAAACTAGGCAGATCCAAACACTAATTATCAAGTCTGTGATGAACTTTTACAAAGTGATTTTGAGTAAAAGAGTGAAATAAGCTAAGACTTCTATCAAGACATGTTCTATGAGTAAAATGAAGAGTAATGGAACTAAAATCAGACTTGTTAACAGACTTGAACACAAAGTGCACTCAAAAGCTAAAACTGATGAATTTAAAGCTGAAATCAAGTAAAACTCAGACTAAAGCTACAAGACTACTCACAAGTAATCAAATTAACAAGATTACACTAAAACATATCTCAACACATGATCATAGCAGCACAAATTGTTTACACTAGGAATTGAGCATGCAAACTTCAATTGAGTGGAACTTAAAATAGGATTAACAAACTTTTTAGCTAGAAGCCTCCCTTGATGGAGTAGTGTGGCGCTGAGCCAACTAGAATCTACAAGAACACCATAAGAACACCACCATTAACCAATTTATCACCTCCAAAAGCCATATCTGCTCAAATCAAACCAACTGCTACAATCTACTACTCAGGAACTGGATATGACTGCTAAAGCTGAATTGATCATAATAAGCTTCCACAATATCTCAAAAACACTCCATTGATCACTTAAGATCAATGAAATCACAAAGCAGTAACAGTATTGCAGGAATGAGCAAGTGAAATGAATATGAGAGAAGAGGAAATGGATATTTTTGTGATTTTTATTGATTGATGAAGGAAAAGTAGTTACAACTGCTTTAACTAACTTCTAACCAACTCTTAATTGTGTGTCAAACACTTAAGAGTTGTTGGCTAACTGAATGAAAGAACAAATTTGAGAGAGAAAATCTAAAGTGTGTGTTTTTGCACACTTAGTTACACACTGAAAATGAAAGTACAAGCCCCTATTTATAGAAGTTGATGATGAAGAGTTGGGGAAGTCTGACGTGTCTCAACCAATGGGAAGATGGCAGGTGTCACAATCTGGTAAATTGCCAATTTGACTCCAAGAACAGGAAAGGGGTTTTCTTCTCCTTTTATTTTCAGTTTAATTGACTGATGTAGTTGGATTCTTCATCTTAATCCGAGCATTTTTCATGTAGAAAGTATTTTGTGAAACGCTTTGTAGCCAAATCCACGTCCTGGGCTCTTTGAAGAAGAGAGTGACACGTGTCATGTTCTTGTTGGTTATTCGCCCTTCACACGCATCATTATCTTTTGTGGATAAAATGTATTATTGAGTGTTGATATCTGATTGGCTGAAAGAAAATAAGTGCGCTGCACTGTTTTGGATTTGGGTATTAAATGAATAATGAGTTGGCAGTCCAGCTGGTGATCCATGTTCTCTTTTTCTTGTATTTTCATTGGTCAAAAGGCAAGTGACACGGATCTAGGCCAAAGTTGGTGCATTTTTGACAATTTCAGTCCCTTGTCTTTAGCAGATTATCAAAATGATCTCTTATCTTCATTCCAATGGCAATTTTAGTCCTTTGACTTGCATTCTTGTTCATTTGACTCCCTTGACTTGGTTGAATTGAAATTTGACCAAGTTTGACTTTGATCTTGACTTTTTCCAAACTTCTCATTTAAGTTCTTAACTTTTGAATATTGTCAAGATTGGTCCTTCATCTTCAATTGACTTGTCATCTTTGATCCTTCTCTTGTCTTTTCATCATAAATGAGCTTGATTTCCTCTTGTTTGCTTGAAATTGTATCCTTGTTACCTATTTAAGCACAAACACAAAACATACCACATAATACTGCTTTATAGCACAAAAGTTAGGTATTTTCCATGTATTTTAGGGTGATTTGTTGATTCATTGATATGAGATTTTGCTCATATCAAATCCCCTACACTTGAACATTGCCATGACCTCATGTAATGCTATATTTTAAAGCATAAATTTACATTTTCCTCATAATTAACCCACCTTGGCCAATATGGAATGCTATTACACTATTATACTCTTTATGATGCATGATTTTGATTTTGTACAATGCAATGCAAAGAAAACAATTCTATTTATATATTTTTTAATTTTCTTGAAATGGTTTTGATGGAAAAAACTCATAAAGAATCCAATGACTTAAATTAGGACTTTGGTACCATGGACACTTATCACCCTCAAGTTTCACTTTCCCCATACCAAGCTTAAAAATGGGATCATTGCATTCACAAGTAAAAAGTGCATCAACTTATTCATGACAATTAAATGTGGAACCGGTTATTATTTGAGAAAACTGCTTGAAGGCAATTTTTTCATTATATGAAGCGTGAAATATAAGAAATGTAAAATCCAAAAATAAGGAAACACGATTTTAATCCTAAGTAATCCTCTCAACCATTACTTGAAAAACCGCTCACAATTAATATAAGTCCGTTTCAAGAGTTATAAGTCATTCGCCTTATGTGTAAAATCCTCATGTCATGCATTAATAAGTAGCTAAACACTCGCTAAGGAAAGAAAAATAAAACTCACGCAATAATTTACATCCTCCGCCTTTTTGAGACCTTGGATCTTCAATCCCGCAACCCGTCAAGGTAATATTGGATTGGAGCAACTATTTAATCCCCACAACCCGTCAATGTAATATTGGAATCTAATAGTTACTATAATTAACACTTCACTGCCCCTCTTGGGAGTCTTGTATAATTATTATTTTTTTCTTTTTCTTTTTTTTCTAGCCACTCATTCTTTTTGTAAGCCGCTCTTATTTTTCTTTATTCCTCACAAAGAAAGTTGAAAAGAATAAAAGGAAAAACACCCGCTAATATTAAACATGACATAAGTCTAGTACACATAAAACGTTCTAACTTAGAATCTTAAGACGTACTTATACCAACCATGAATGATTAGTCAAAAATGCATAAGAGACTACAAACCAATTAAAACCGTTCTTGATTATTTATTAACATATATACATGCGAAGAAATAGAGGCAAAGAAGAGAAAGGTTTAGCCACAAGTAGTTATCATGAAGTTTATCTAGCCCTTTTATACTTGCTTCAACTCTATCATTTCCCATTCTCCACAAATTTAAAATCTCAAATAATGAGAGTGGTGGATGCTTAACCTAATAGACCAATGAAGGTCTACATGGTTAAGGATGCTATTTAGAGAATGCTTGGATAAGCAAACTCGGGTTGAGTCAAAATATCCATGGCGGGCCTAATATGTCAAAGAAGTCTAAATTTGTTAAACCATATCCTTATTGTATTTTTTTTTATCTTTTTATATATTTTTGATGAAAAGCAAAAGAAGAAATATATACAATGCAAATGTGTTATGAAAATGAAAAATGATTAATGCAAAAATTATGAATGCATATTTTTGGTTGCCAAAGTAGATCAAAAATTTGAAAAATGTTTGAAAAATTAATTTTACAAGTTATCATGAAGGTCAATAACAAAGTCTAGGTAAGGTCACTTCGATAGAAGACCCCCCTACACTTAAGCTAAGCATTGTCCTCAATGTTTAAGAGCATGGAAGTATAAACTTCCCCTACACTTATGACAATGAACAAACTTTGCTTAACCCAAGCTAAAGAAAGATCAACTATAATGAATTCATTTTTAAGCACAATGTGTCCATGAAAAATCACAATAGTAACAAAGTGAACCGGATACAAGGGCCTCCTCCATAAGCTCCAAAGCACGTGATGAGTGAGCAACCCTACAAACAACATGAAGACAAAAGGAAGGTCTCCCTACACTTCTCATCAACTCTCCATCCTTATTTCTAACCTACAACACTCTAAGTCGAAAAACTCTAAACCTAGTTAT
Organism: Glebionis coronaria; assembly: GCA_025667525.1. NCBI lineage: Eukaryota > Viridiplantae > Streptophyta > Magnoliopsida > Asterales > Asteraceae > Glebionis > Glebionis coronaria. The sequence goes on from CM046874.1 coordinate 248,275,127, forward strand.
TCAAGCTTGATTTAAGGAGTCTCTAGCTCGACTCTTCCCATAATGAATTAATTCATGAGGAAAATGGGGATCTCTTGGACCATTTCCACGGAAATGTCCTCCCCAGAATAGTGCTTAACACGGTGACCATTCACTTTAAAATTTGGACCTTCGGGTTGTGACAACTCAATAGTTCCATATGGAAATACTTGAGCAATAGTGAATGGACCGGACCATCTCGATTTAAGCTTGCCCGCAAAGAGTTTCAACCTTGAGTTAAAGAAGAGAACCAGCTCTCCAACTTTGAACTCACAGTTCTTGATCTTAGCATCATGCAATTGCTTAGTCTTTTCCTTATAAAGCAATGAGTTCTCATAAGCATTGGCTCTTAATTCATCCATTTCATTGAGTTGGTCCTTTCTATGTGATCCAGCTTGGTTTAAATCAAAGTTATCCCACTTGAGAGCCCAAGAAGCCTTATGCTCTAACTCGAATGGGAGGTGGCATGCTTTTCCATAGACAAGCCTATATGGAGTACAACCAATTGGTGTCTTAAAAGCCGTCCTAAAAGCCCACAAAGCATCATCAAGCTTATCCGACCAAGAAGCTCGATGCTCTCCCACCGTTCTTTCCAAAATTCTTTTTAAACCACGATTTGTGACCTCGGTTTGACCATTGGTTTGAGGGTGATACGCGATAGAAAGTCTATGATTAACACCATACTTCTTCATAACTCTTGTGAATTGATCATTACAAAAGTGTGTACCACGATCACTTATGATGGCCCGAGGTACACCAAATCTAGCAAATAATTGCTTCAAAAACTTTACTACAACTCTAGCATCATTAGTAGGTAAGGCTTTGGCCTCAACCCGCTTTGACACATAATCCACCGCTACGAGTATGTACTTATTTCCCTTAGAATATGGAAAAGGTCCCATGAAATCTATTCCCCACACATCAAAAATCTCACATTCTTGTATGAAGTTTTAGTGGCATCTCATCTCGTTGAGTAATTTTTCCTTGTCTTTGACATACATCACAAAATTTCACTATCTCTTGGGCATCTTTGTATATGGAAGGCCAATAGTAACCCGAATCAAAGACTTTCTTGGCGGTATAGTTGGGCCCAAAATGTCCACTCGTAGGTCCCTTATGACAAGCTTCTAAAATCTTAAATGTCTCGGGCCCATCTACACACCGTCTAATGATTTGGTCCGCACATTGCCTAAAGAGGTAAGGGTCATCCCAAAAGTAATACTTCACTTCCTTAAGAAATTTCTTCTTTTATTGGGAAGTGAGACCCTCTATTAGCACATCCCCCACAAGATAGTTTGCAATATCCACAAACCAAGGGGTGGCATCCTCTTGAGAAGAGATAGACATGAGCTCCTCTAATGGAAAGGATTCATTGATTTCCTTATGAGGCAATTCTCTTTGAAAAGGATGCTCAAGTCTACTCAAGTGATCTGCCACTAAATTCTCGGCTCCTTTCTTATCACGAATCTCTATCTTAAACTCTTGTAGCAATAAAACCCATCTCAAAAGTCTAGGCTTAGCATCTTGCTTTGTCATGAGATACTTGAGAGCGGAATGATCCGTATACACTATGGTTTTGGATAGCACAAGATAGGGTCTAAACTTCTCAAAGGCATAGACTATAGCAAGCAACTCTTTTTCCGTGGTGGTATATTGAATTTGTGCACCCGTCATGGTTTTACTAGCATAGTGTATAGGTTGAAAATGCTTATTCACTCTTTGTCCTAACACGCCCCCACGGCATAATCACTAGCGTCACACATAAGCTCAAAAGGCAATTCCCAATTTGGAGAAACCAAAACGGGAGCCTTAGTCAACTTTTCCTTAAGTATCTCAAAAGAGTCCAAACACTCTTGGTTGAAAATGAAAGGAGCCTCTTTTTCCAGGAGGCGGGTCATTGGTCTTGCTATCTTAGAGAAATCTTGTATGAAACGTCTATAAAACCCCGCATGACCCAAAAAACTCCTAACTCCTTTCACCGTGGTAGGTGGGGGAAGCTTAGCAATAACATCTATCTTAGCACGATCCACTTCTAAACCTTTGTTGGTTATCTTATGTCCCAAGACTATCCCCTCTTTAACCATGAAATGGCATTTCTCCCAATTAAGAACAAGACATGTTTCTTCACACCTCTTTAGCATACGTTCTAAATGGGAGAGACAAGAGGTGAACGAATCTCCAAAAACCGAGAAATCATCCATGAAAACTTCCATAATTTGCTCAATCATGTCATGGAAAATTGCCATCATACACGTTTAAAATGTCCCCGGTGCATTACACAAGCCAAAAGGCATTATCTTATAAGCAAATGTACCATAGGGACAAGTGAATGTGGTCTTTTCTTGATCCTTAGGGTCAATTGGTATTTGAAAATAACCCGAAAATCCATCTAGAAAGCAATAGTACTCATTTCCCGCTAAGCGTTCAAGCATTTGGTCCATAAAAGACAATGGGAAATGATCTTTCCTAGTAGCATCATTGAGCTTCCTATAATCAATACAAACTCTCCAACCCGTAACAAGTCTAGTAGGAATAAGCTCATTGTTCTCATTGGGCACTACAATGATTCCACCCTTCTTAGGAACACAATGTACCTGGCTAACCCATGGAGAGTCGGAAATAGGGTAAATCATGCCCACATCAAGGAGTTTGATAACTTCCTTCTTAATGACCTCATGGATTTTAGTGTTAACCCTTCTTTGGCTTTGAATAGCGGGTTTGTAATCATCCTCCATAAGGATTTTGTGTGTATAAAAATTTGGATCAATTCCCCTTATGTCGGATATTTTCCATGCTATGTCTTGCTTATGTTTCTTAAGGACTTCTATAAGTTTTTCTTTCTCATCCTTTTTCAAATCTTTAGCGATGATCACGGGTAATTGGTCTTTCCCCTCTAAGAAAGCATACTCTAGGTGGGATGGAAGGTCCTTAAGTTCAAGGGTAGGTGGACTCTCTGTGGAAGGTTTCACTATGGATGGATTATCATTGGTAACTTCTTGTGGGATGGGTGAAGGAATAGGATCCTCATTGAGCAACTTTTGGACAGTGAGAATGTCTTCTTCCCAATTAATGGGAGAATCATCATTACCAAGGAAGTTAGACTCAAATTCCTCCAAGAGGAAATCACTCTCTCCAAAAGGTGTTAAGGAAGGAGCAATTGAGGCAACGGTCTCTACATGAGGCATGTCTTCACTATTACTCTTACAAGCGTCATGGAAATGCTCATCACACACCTCATCAAGTACATCAACTATGTTAATGGTTTCACAAGCTTGAGACTTCTTAGTCACTTTTCCTAGCTTAAACGCCACTTTCTCATCCTCACTCTCATAATTAGTTCTCCCTCCGCCACGTCTATAATAGTACGACCCATCCTCAAAAATGGTGTACCAACAATTAGAGGAACTCTTGGGTCCATGTCATAATCAACCACTACAAAGTCGGCTGGAAAGGTAAACTTATCCACACCTACAAACACATCCTCCGCAATACCTACCGGGTAAGCTATGGTACGATTGGCTAACTCAAGGGTCATCCTAGTTGGAGTGATCTCGGGAAGAGAGAGTTTTTGCCAAACCGATAAAGGCATGAGATTTATGCTTGCCCCTAGATCCGCCAATGCCATGCAATTTTCCACCCCGGGGAAATTACAAGGGATCAAAAAGCACCTCGGATCTCCAAGTTTTGTAGGCACACAATTCTCATTAAGGGATGTGTTGGGCAAATCCACCAATTTTTCCTTGTTGGAGAGGAGATCTTTGAACATCTTAGCAAATTTTGGCATATAAGCAAGAGCTTCCGCAAAGGAGATGTTTATGTTGAGTTGCTTGAACATTCTTAAGAAGTTTGAGACTTGTATATCATCCTTGTTTTTCAGTTTGTCCTTTCTCAATCTTGAAGGGTAAGGAAGGTTTGGTTTAGGTGTAGGTGGAGTAGGTGTTGTAGTGGAAGATTTCTCTTTGTTAGCTTCTTGATTGGGAGTTGTGGAAGGTAAAGGAGAAGTGGGTATAGGTTGAGAAGGTGTTGGTGGTGAGGTAGTAAAGCTTGGAGGTGGTGAAGAAGATGTAGAAGGCTTATCACAAGATGGAATCATAGTAGGCTTAACAATAGAAGATATAGGAGGTGAAGGATCATTGGTCATTTTTCCACTTCTTGTTGTAATAGCATTAACATTGGCCCTCGGGTTTGTTTGTGTGTTAGAAGGTAAGGCCCCTTGTGGTGCTTGATTAAATGCCATCAAAAGCCTCTTAGTTTGCTCCTCTATTGTAAGTTTCATTTGCTCATGCATTCATTTTTCACTTTCACGAATTCTCCTCTCAACATACTCATGATTATCATAAGGCACATATCCTTGATTTGGGAAGGGTGGTGGGTTAAAGCCTTGATTGGGTGGATGAAAGTTATTTCCTTGATTTTGAAATTTATTGGGTGCTTTGTAGTTGTTCCCTTGGTATTGTGGTCTTGTCCCTTGGTTCCTTTGTAACAATTGATGGGGATTGGGTTGAGTAAGGGTGGGTGGATGGGGTGGGAATCCCGATGGTGCAAGGTAGTTTTGAGACTTGTAAGAAATATTGTTTGGATTGATGTTGGGTTTGAAATGTTCTCGATGTTCTTCTTGGTAAGCATAACACTCCCTTTGATAACCTTGAACTTTGTCACATTGTTGATAGGAATGTGGACCTCCACAAGTCTCACATGAAAGAGTAATAGCATGCACATCATTGGTGGAATTGTTCAAGGAAAGGCCCTTAATGGTTTGGATTAGTTCTTGATTTGCCTTAAGATTCATCTCTTGATTCCTATCTATTCTTTGGAGTATCTCTTGGTGACTCTTGAGGAATTGGTTATCACAAGGTGTTTGAGAATTATTTTGCACAACATGAACCCTTTCTTCAAATTGTGTGTTAGTTTGCACCATTGATTTGTTCTCAATAATGTCCCAAGCTTCTTGAATGGATTTAGCAAGAATATTTCCACCCGCGAAATAATTAAGTGAATCTTGGTGGTGTGGTCTTAATCCATCATAGAAAGTATTGATTTGGTGAACTTCATCGAATCCATGATTTAGGCATTTTCTCAATAACTCCTTGAACTCCTCCCAAGCATCACTAAAGGTTTGACTAGGTTTTTGTTGAAAGCCTATAATTAAGTTTCTCAAAGCCGTGGTCTTAAATGGGGGAAAGAACTTGTTCAAAAACTTCTTAGTGAAACCATCCCATGTAGTAATGCTCTCGGGTGGTTGTGTATCTAACCAATGCTTGGCATGGCCCTCTAGTAAAAATTGTACCAATATCAACTTAATGGCATCGTGGGGAACTCCATTGTACTTAATGGTGTTGCAAAGAGCAAGAAACTTCTTAAGGTGATCATGTGGATTATCATTCTTATGCATAAAAAATGGTGTGTTTGAAACCAAGTTAATCATAGATGTCTTTAGCTCAAAGGTGTTTGCGGGAATATCGGGTATCTTAATAGCATCGGCATATCCTTGCACATTAGATTGCAAGTGCTCCATCAAAGGTCGAGTGTCAACGCCGGCCATGGCTCTTGTTGTGTGTGGATCAAAGCACGATTCTCGGGATCGGCTTGACGGACGGTGGTGTTTTTACTCTTTCTCTTTTTCTTCCTTTTGGGAGGAAGGGGTTGTACAGCAAATGGTATTTGTGCACGCCCGCGAGTGAGCATGCAACTCAATACAAGGAGTGATAGAGAAGCTCTCATTCGACTTTGAAGAAGAAGGGATTATCCTCTTCGAGATTCAATATGAAATATCCGCAAGAAAGTATAATATACGTAATTACTACTTGGGTGCAAGACCCCCAATCAAGCCTTCCTTCTTAGAATACGCACTAGTGAACGGGGGGTTAGGTGGCGTGAAGCAATTAAGTACCTATTGACCCTTAGATGGCATTTTATAGCACATCGCCTTTCTATTCACTTTGTAGTTTGTATTCTTCGAATTATTGCCTATTGGAAGTATTTATCTATTCTTGCTTAATTAAATTTGATCGATACACGTGTCAAGGACCGGAACGCTCCCTAACACGGTGTATTGCAAAAGCAATACTTATGGAGATATGTGTATTGGTTGTTCTTATATGTATACATATTTACATATAATAATATAGAGAAAATATTTTTTATATTTATTGGGTTTTTAAAAGAAAATACTATATGTACGTAAAAACCGAGGAAATCCAATAATATATATTTTTGGGTGCAATCTCTTAGGAAAAAGATTGTTTTTGAATTTTTCATATATTTTTTTGTTCAATTCTTTAGGAAAAGAATTGTTTTTGTTATTTTCTAGTTTTTATATTTTTATATTTTTGATTTTTTATGTTTTTTATTTATGATACGTAAAAATAACGTTCACGGGGTGAACGGATCCCAAAAGCCAATGAAAACCGTCAATCAATAGTCTCTCGTAAAGTCAAAGAACCGGCAACGGTTCCATTTGAATTTGAGTATATTGAAGTTCATTTTCTCTCGATTCTTGACCAATTGAAAGTCCTAAAAATCTCAAATTTATAATTGTTCTTGGTTGATAGGGTATTTGGATATTCTATGTCTATTTCAAACTACAAGTAAAAATGGTGAAAAATATTAAGCTATGTATCCGTAAAACACTTTGCAATTACCAAATATTATTCACAAAAGTTCAAAATGTAAAAACATGAAAGTAATGGGCTCAAAATGTAAAGTAATTGAAAGTATAAAACTTGAAATGTAAAGTTCAGAAAGTAAAAGGACCTAAATGTAAATTCTAACAAACTTGTAACTAACTTTAACAAACTAAACAAACTACCTAACCAAATTTAGCAAATTCTGAAACTTAAAGGACTGATTTAATGAAAACCCTAAAAACTTGCAAGTTTAGCTACTAATGCAAACATTTACAATCCACAAGGACTAAAATGCTATTAATGGGAAATTATTAACAAAAACGGGCATACAACAAAGAATAAGCTCGTATGAGCTTATTACTGAATCAAATAAGCTCAAACTGGTTTTAAAATGCTTAAAATTGAAAATCAACTAGGCTTGTATGAGGAAACTGCTTAAAACCAAGTAAAACTCAAATAAGCTCATTCCAATAAGCCAACATTAAGCAAACTAAAAATCCAGACATCCACGTCTTGATTTTAATGCTCAAACTTGGTAAACAGCTTAATAGGAGTATGGAATGTCTTTTCTTTTTGAAAATGATTCACTGAATAAGCTGGCAAATGGAATTAAGCTGAAAAGAGCTTATTTGACCAAGTTTGACCAAAAATGTAAAAAAGGTGAAAAGTTCCAAAACTACTCAAGACATGTTTCTAAGCAGGTTTATGAAGAAGAATGGGAACATTTATGAAGTAGAATTGGCTAACCAAGAAATCAGTCAAGCTTCTATTACAGAAACTTGAGTTTGCTAAGGAGCTTTTTAGTAAGCTGATTTCTCAATCAAAACAGAATACTGTAGAATTTCCTTGCACAGACTTAAAACTTTGGATATTTAACTACAACTAGAAACTGGTTTCAAGCAATTTGGTTAAGTATTAAAGAAATGGCATGGATTTGAAATGAGCTAGTTTTCTGGATGAAAAGTATCACAGACTTTGACCCAAACCTTTTTCCTACCATTTGCCTTTTTTACCTGAATTTTGACTTCAAAACCAAACAAAGTTGTTTCCACTGGTTTACTGAATGTGAATAAGCAAAGCTTAACAAGATTAACAAACTTGTATTACAAAAACTAGTCAGATCCAAACATTAATTATCAAGTGTGTGATGAACTTTTACAAAGTGATTTTGAGTAAAAGAGTGAAATAAGCTAAGACTTCTATCAAGACATGTTCTATGAGTAAAATGAAGAGTAATGGAACTGAAATCAGACTTGTTAACAGAATTGAACACAAAGTGCACTCAAAAGCTAAAACTAACGAGTTTAAAGCTGAAATCAAGTAAAACTCAGACTAAAGCTACAAGACTACTCACAAGTAATCAAATTAACAAGATTACACTAAAACATATCTCAACACATGATCATAGCAGCACAAATTACTTACACTAGGAATTGAGCATGCAAACTTCAATTGAGTGGAAGTTAAAACAGGATTAACAAATTTTTAGCTAGAAGCCTCCCTTGATGGAGTAGTGTGGCGCTAAGCCAACTAGAATCTACAAGAACACCATAAGAACACCAGCATTAACCAATTTATCACCTCCAAAATCTATATCTGCTCAAATCAAACCAACTACTACAATCTGCTACTCAGGAACTAGATATGACTGCTAAAGTTGAATTGATCATAACAAGCTTCCACAATATCTAAAAAACAATCCATTGATCACTTAGATCAATGAAATCACAAAGCAGTAACAGTATTGCAGGAATGAGCAAGTGAAATGAATATGAGAGAAGAGGAAATGGATATTTTTGTGATTTTTATTTATTGATGAAGGAAAAGTAGTTACAACTGCTTTAACTAACTTCTAACCAACTCTTAAGTGTGTGTCAAACACTTAAGAGTTGTTGGCTAACTGAATGAAATAACAAATTTGAGAGAGAAAATCTAAAGTGTGTGTTTTTGCACACTTAGCTACACACTGAAAATGAAAGTACAAGCCCCTATTTATAGAAGTTGATGATGAAGAGTTAGGGAAGCCCGACGTGTCTCAACCAATGGGAAGATGCCAGGTGTCACAATCTGGTAAATTGCCAATTTGACTCCAAGAACAGGAAATGGGTTTTCTTCTCCTTTGATTTTCAGTTTAATTGACTGATGCAGTTGAATTCGTCATCTTAATCCGAGCATTTTTCATGTAGAAAGTATTTTGTGAAACGCTTTGTAGCCAAATCCACGTCTTGGGCTCATTGAAGAAGAGAGTGACACGTGTCATGTTCTTGTTGGTTATTCGCCCTTCACATGGATCATTATCTTTAGTGGATAAAAGGTATTATTGAGTGTTGATCTCTGATTGGCTGAAAGAAAATAAGTGCGCTGCACTGTTATGGATTTGGGTATTAAATGAATAATGAGTTGGCAGTCCAGCTGGTGATCCATGTTCTCTTTTTCTTGTATTTTCATTGGTCAAAAGGCAAGTGACACGTATCAAGGCCAAAGTTGGTGCATTTTTGACAATTTCAGTCCCTTGTCTTTAGCAGATTATCAAAATGAGCTCTTATCTTCATTCTAATGGTAATTTCAGTCCTTTGACTTGCATTCTTGTTCATTTGACTCGCTTGACTTGAAGTTTGACCAAGTTTGACTTTGATCTTGGCTTTTTCCAAACTTTTCATTTAAGTCCCTCAACTTTTGAATATTGTCAAGATAGATTCATCTTCAATTGACTTGTCATCTTTGATACTTCTCTTGTCTTTTCATCATAAATGAGCTTGATTTCCTCTTTTTTGTTTGAAATTGTATCCTTGTTACCTATTTAAGCACAAACACAAAACATACCACATAATACTGCTTTATAGCACAAAAGTTAGGTATTTTCCATGTGTTTTAGGGTGATTTGTTGATTATTGATACGATATTTTGCTCATATCACTCGTCCTGAGAAGAGGTATAAATTTCAGTCATCAAGCGTTATCATTTCATTTCAATCTTTACGTTCATTTATACCTTTTCATATTCAGTTATATCTTCAGGCAGAAGGGTGGAGACCGGTCCCAACCGGCCACTCAGCAGAATGCCAACAAGGGGCACGGTCAATCTAACGACCTCTATGGATCTGACAGGAAGAACGATAATGACAGTTACCGTAACAACAACAGCCAGTCTAACAAAAACAGGTCCCTAAATTCTTAAACTTTTTTTTGTTAGGTTGTTGTAAGTTTTACATACTAACATGTCAGCACCATAAACAGGAACTCTACGAGTGGACGCGACCAAAATGCTAAGGGTCAACAGTCCAACAACTCGTCTTCATATGGTAAACTATCATTTAAACTTCAGTGCAGTCATGTTTATGCCAAGTAATCATGTCTCACACATATTTCTTAAATAGGCTCTCAGGTAGCAATGGTACCTCCAGGAGGTTACACCTACCCCATCTGCACGACTTGTAGTCGTAGACATCCCGGACCATGTCGTAAGTCATCCAGCGTCTGTTTCACGTGTGGACTACCAGGACACATGTTGAAGGACTGCAAGAAGGGAGATACCGCTGGTACTTCTAGTGCTGCTCTTCCAAAGCCACCAGCTTCGGGACGTGTCTACACTACCACAAGGGACCAAGCTAAGAAGTCCTCAGTTACGATCACTAGCATCCTCTTTATGAACGGTCATGCTGCGCATGCTTTATTCGATACTGGTGCTACTCATTCAGTTATATCCACTACGTATGCCACTAGTATTAATAAAATCCCTACGCCATTAGAAAATATTTTAAGTATATCTACGCCTATGCGATACTCTGTGCATATCACCCAAGTGTACAGAGATCTTCCACTAAAATTCGATGATAAGATTCGCTCAGTAGACACACTTTCTTTAGATATGTGCGAGTTTGATCTCATCTTAGGCATGGATTGGTTATCCAAACATCATGCTACTATCGATTGTCATACTAATAACTAGTTTTTTACTAGATTAAAATTGTTCGTTGAAATCTGTCTAATCAAATTGATTATTGGTTAACAGTGTGACTCAATCGTCTTTTGGTGAAAACAAATAGGTTGGTCGTTGTAGTAAACTAAATGTGCAAGACGTTAAAGTAAATGACGGTTAATTAAAGCTAAAACTAATTAAAATGTAAATGGTGCAATATTAAAACTTTAAAAGTAAATAATTTTAATGACAAAAATTAAAGCTCGACAAAAAGTAATTTGACAATAAAATAAAAATGCAAACTTGAAATTTAAAATATAGAAAAACACTTGGTAAAAACAGAGATTTCGGGAAGCGTGCAATTTTTGGAAATTAAAATAAAATAATACTAAGTAAATTGGCGGGAAAAGATTAAATTTTAAATAAAAATAAAAACATGAAAATAAAGTCAAACAAAGGTCAGATGGCAGTCACGATCGCAACCAGCGATCGTACTCTGGATCGTACTCCACCACGATCGCATCAAGTGGATCGCAGTGGACTATCGTGACCAAGTGATCGCACCCACAATCGAAGCCTTGGATCGTAGTGAACGATCGGACTCCAGATCGTAGCCACAGATCGCAACCACGATCGTAACAAGTCGATCGTAGCTTAGATCGTGGTGAGTGATCTTAGTCTTGATCGCAGTAACGGATCGCAAGTAGAAACCCTAGGGGTTTATGTGATCACACTTACTCGATCGGATTGGGTAAATAACTGCTACGATGGAATCCAATAAGTAAATAAGCAGAACCAAATAAGCACTAAGACAATAAGCGAATACCAAAAACTAAACCAAAACAACACTAATAAGACGAATAAAATAAGCACGAATTTAAAAACTTTCAAGACACAAAATAAGCAAACAAAATAAGCAAACTTTAAAAAGATAAAACTTTTTAAAAAAAATTAAAACAAATAAGCTAAATCAAAATAAGCCAATAAGATTGTCAAGCTTATAGCTTAATTCGTATAAAGACCTAGAAAGAAATGAAAAGGTAAACTTTTTAATCAAATAAGCAATAAGATTAAGCAAAATTAATGCTTAATCCGAATTAAAAACAAACCAAAAACAAGAAAGTAGAATAAGAATGATAATGAAAAGCTTGATTAAAGGAAAATAAAGATTAACAACAAAATTAAAAGACTTACTTGAATTAAAGGCAATAAATTTAAGGTGCAAAACAAGGTAATTAAATTGACAATTAAGTAAATGACATGAAAATAAATGTGCAAGTAATGAAAATGGTAGAGAGCTAAGTTGTCAAATTAGCTAACAACAAATGAAATGATATGGAGTGCATCTATTTATAGGGAGAAGGGAAGGAAGCATGTGTTGCTCTTTTCTTTCTTCTTCACGTCTTTTCTTTCTCGTCTTTTCGTCTTCTTAATTCTTCGACTTTTTCGACTTTGTCTCGGGATTAATTAAACTCGTCTTGTAATTTCTTCATTAATTAGACTTGAGTTCTTCGGCTTTATTAAACTTCCGTCTTTAGACTTCTCTTCGATAAATCTTCAGAATAGGCCTTGGACTTCCGTTCTTTTTGCACTCTTGATCTTTCGACTTCGTCTTTTGTCTTTTTCTTTGATAAAAGCCCGTGAAAGCCATGTTTTCTTCCCTTTTCACATTTTGATCCTAAATCACAACAAAAACACAAACCACGCATAATTCCGACATTTACGACATAAAATACACGTTTTGGCTTGGTTATTATTATAATTAAGTGGTAAAAGGATAAGTATGTTCACACTTATTAAATCCCCTACACTTGACCATTGCAATGTCCTCATGCAATGCATTAGTTACAAAGCAATTTTTTCCATCATAATCAATCCACCTTGGCCTTTATTAAAGAGATCGAAAATTGCAAAATATTTAAAGGAAGAAAAACAAGTAAAAGATCAAAAACTTACCTTAGGGTTTTGGGAATGTCATGAATGATTATCATCCTCAAGTTTCTCGTTTCCTATACCAAGCTTAAAAACGAGATCATTGTTATTATAAGTTAGCAAACTAACACAAATTCACGTGGGCCAATTATTCACTTAGACTCCCTTATTCCTAGGTGTATCTCTTATATTTTATTGTTGTCTTGAATGATCACGAGGATGCATTGTTGACTTATTTCGATAGTTATTTAGGCTGAAAATAAAGTAGGACGATTTAATCAATAGTTAGCTAAAGGACAAGATCTTTTAAAACTTCTTCTCGGGACCTCATAAAGTTTATATCTTGGCATAACTCGCTTCACGATTTGAGACCTTTCTCGGACCGATATTTGGCAGTGACTTCATACTTTAAATCTTGAGAGACGTTTATGAAATAATGGTCTTCTCTTCATAATAGGAATTTCTTCACTTGACTTTTTGAGAGATTCTTCATATTTGGACCACGACTTCTTCATTTTTCTCCAATCTTTATTTGGGACTTTGATATACAAAGATCCGCCTCCTTTTAGGACTTGGATCTATTTATCCTCATACCTTGTTAGGGCCTTTTTGGATAGACTTCTCCATGATCTTTACGGGAGTATTTGCTTTTCGTAGTGTGTCTCGATCCTTCATATTGATTTTTGATAAATAATTCTTCACATCACTTTTGGATCTTTAGCAACAAAATGTAGCCCTCATGCCTTGTTAGGGCCTTTTCAGACTCGCCAATCTTCGCATCCCGCTTCAATAAGTTATGCCTTGGCTATGAACTCTAATTAATACCGAGCAACTTTTAAACGATCTTGGGCTAGAAGCTAAGTAACTTTTCAAATCGTACGACCTTACTTATTGCAATTAAATTTATTAACAAGAGATGGGAGAAAAAGCTCATAATCAACTCACATAAATTCATGAAAGAATACCAAACTTATAATTGACTATATCATCTCTCGTTCTCCACAATTTAAAATCTCAAAGAATGAGACTCGTGGATGCTTAGCCTATTAAATCAAAGTTTTGGGTTTTTAAGTCATATATAGGATCTTGCAACTTCTTAGACTTTTTCAAGTTTAGAATTCGCATTTTAAAGTTCCCTTTGTAAACGACTTTCTAGGATCATTTATAGGAACTTGCGAAAAGTTCTTGTTCTTAACCCGTAAGAGTTAAGACTTTCACGTTTTAAAGTTCCCTATATAAAAGCCTATCAAAACTTGACTTAAACACGTTAAGGATACTAGCTAGAGTAAACTTGGATAAGTAAACTCGGGTTGAGTCAAAAGATACACAACGTTTAAAAATTAAAACTACTTTATTAAAATTTATTCTAGCAACGAAAGAAAATAACTATAATAAAGGAAAAACTAATAGGCCAAAATAGATCAAAAAATTTGAAAAATGTCGAAAAATCAATTTTCCGGTTAAAATGAGGACAAATACAAGGAAAAGCCCACTTAACTTCGATAGAAGTCCCCCTACACTTAATATAAACATTGTCCTTAATGTTTAAGCATGTGGAAGTAAACTCCCCTACACTTAGGACATTGTGCACTTTGTTTAAATCATGCTAAGGAAAGGACGACTAAAGTGATTCTTATTTTAATATTGAAGAATATAAAATAGAGAATCAAAAGAGTTTAGGATGAAACCGAGAAGACGGGTACACGAAATCACGGGTCGTCAAAAGTCATCAAGAATGTATCTTTGAAAGCTCGAATCCCTGCACATGATAAGAAAGAAAACAACAAACACATACTAGGGTCTCCCCCTACACTTATTATAAAAACAAAATAAAAAGGATAGATACTGCGGGTTGCCTCCCGAGAAGCGCTTGTTTTTGTTAACCGAGTTGTGAGCCTGACTCGACGTGGATTATCATGGTAAGAAGCTTGAAGAACATCCACCAGGATCAAATACATGGTTTTCATCCATCAAATAGCACAAGCTTAAGGCGAACAAGGCAAGCCAAAGAAGAATAGGCAAGGTTTCCTTAAGCAAAGATGGAGCAGGGTGGTAGTAAGGGTGAAGAGGTGCAAGCATATCTCCATGGTTACCAAAAGTCTTTTCTTTTATTTCATCAGATGGATACTGAGATGGCTTAAAAATTGTAATACCGGGATCGAACACCTTTTCCTTTAGGGGAAAATAACACTCAGGTTCAGTAGTCCTTGAAGATGATCCGCTCATAAATCGCACAATCTCATCCTTAGAAGGGGGATAGAGAGGTGTCAAGACATAAGTACTGCGGATATCGGTGTCGGTTGGCTTCTTGTCCTTTAAAGCGGGTTTCTTCATATCCAAAGGATGATAAAGACCATAATCATCAAAGTCCAAAGGAGGAGAATCACACTCATTTGGGAAGTAAGTGTGGAGAAAAGTAGCAAAATCTTCCTCAAATGAGTAGTCATCCAAAGTAGGATCAAGCATTGTTGGTGGAGGATCTTCATCAAAAGTTGGTGCAAGGTCATCATGAGAAGAATCACTCGAGAGAGTATCGACATCATCAAAGTCATCATAAGTTGGCATGTCTGGATACTCTGAAACAAAAATATCATAATCATCCCCATCGGAACTAGAATCATCATCATAGTCATCATAGATCGGTGGAGACTCATATATTGGTGGAGGATCAAAATTGGAGAGATAATCATCCACATCATCTTGGAACAGTGGATTATCATAGCAAGAATCGAATAGAGGATTATTGTAGACGACAAAATCATCAAGCACATTAATCATATTCGCCGATTCTCTTCCATTTGATTTGGTTGTGATCTTCCCCATTTTAAAAACTTGTGCCTCATTCCCAACTCTTAAAATGAGCTCACCTTCAGCAACATCGACTAATGCTTTTCCGGTTCTCAAGAATGGCCGGCCAAGTATTAAAGGTATACGAGGGTCCATTTCATAATCAACAACAACAAAGTGAACCGGAAAAGTGAAGGTGCCAACTTTAATGAACACATCTTCGGCAATACCAACGGGGTAAGCGAGCGTGCGATTTGCTAGCTCAAGAGTCATATTTGTTGGAGTAAGATTGGGTAATGATAACTTTTTCCAAACACTTAAAGGCATCAGATTTATACTTGCCCCGAGATCGGCTAAGGCAGTAAATTTTTCGGTTTGGTGAAAAGTACATGGTAGCACAAAACGACCGGGATCTCCAAGTTTCTCCGGAATTTCTTTAGGAAGGATTGCAGAACAATTCTCATTCAATCGAGTATTAACAAACTCGGCCATCTTCTCCTTCTTATTAAGCAATTCCTTAAACATCTTAACAAATTGCGGCATTTGGGCAAGAGCTTCAACAAGGCTAAAGGTGATGGTCAGTCCCGAAATCTTCTTCAAATAGTTCGACACTTGAATGTCATCCTTGGTTTGCAATTTTGCCTTGTCTAAGCGAGAAGGATAAGGGATATTGGGTTTATAGGTGTAAGGTGTAGCAGGTAAAGGTTGAGATGTTGAAGGTTTAAAGGTGGAAGGTGGGGTTGGTGAAGGGTGTTTCTTGGGTAGTTCTTCATGCATAGGTGGAGACGGTAATGGAGAACTAATACTAGGCGTGGGAGTAGGAGGGATAAATGGTGGTGGAGGAGGTGTAGATGGAGTAACTGGGGGAGGGATAGATGGCCCTACTAAGGTTGCTCCACTCCGTGTAGTAATAGCACTCACATTCGCTCTCGGGTTGGTGACAGTATTTGAAGGAAGAGAGCCCGAAGTAGATGGTTGAGTAGTTGGTAAGAAACTAGCCAGCATATTCTTCACATCATTTGTTTGAGTGCTAAAAGAGGTTTGTATATCATGTCGAAGCTTGGATCTAATATCATTACCTTGCTTAGTGATATCTCCTTTCAAGTTGATAATTTGGCTTTGCAGATTCTTAATTTGTTCTCCTTGGGTCCTCATGAAAGCTTCAACATCCTGATTAATGGGTGGTGCTTGTTGAGCGGGTGGGTGATAAGGATTAGAAGCTCGAGGTGGGTTTTGGTTGCTTCTATTGTAGTTGTTGGGGTTGTGGTTTTGAGGAGAAAAAACGGGGGAAAGAAAGTTGTTCGAACGGTAACTTAGCAAGTTACGATCACCTTGAGGTCGGGCTTGATAGCTTTCCGTTGAATAGTTACCATAAGCCGCACACACGTTTTCCGGATTGTCATGAGTAGAAGGACAATCAGTGTATGAATGAGGACCCCACAAATCTCACAAGAAGTTGCTACAGCTTTAACTTGTTGTTGTTGTTGATTTGTAGCCAAGAGTTGCATATTTTTGCTCATTTCGACCATTGCGCGGGTCAATTCGGTGATATCAGGGTTTGAAGAAGTAGAAGAAACATTGACTCTCGGGTTATTCCTTGAAGATGCGGATGAATCCCAATTTTGTGATGAGTAGTCATGTTCTCGATAAGCTTTCAAAATTCCTCGGGTCTTCTTTTCATAAATGTGCCACCGGCGGCTGCATTAATCGTATCACGATAACGAAAACTCAAACCGTTGTAGAAAGTATCAATTTAGTTGACGGGGAGCATGTTGTGGTTTGGACATTGATCGATCAAAACATTATATCGTTCCCAAGCATCAAAAAGTGATTCGTCGGGTTCTTGAGTAAATCCACTAATTTGATTCCGAAGGCTCGTGACCATGGATGGTGGAAAGTAGCGCGACAAAAAGCGTTGAGAGTCATCTCATCCCAAGTATGAATTGAATTCTTCGGAAGACGATCAAACCATTTTTCGGCATGGTGGGATAAGGTGTGTGGAAATAGGTGAAGGCGAAGAAAATCCATAGTAACACCGGGCAACTTCATGCTTTAAGTAACGGTAATGAATTGGTCGAGGTGTTTGTTGGCATCATCATCCGGTAATCCTCGAAATGGACAAGTATTTTGAACTTGTTGGATCATGTGATGCTTCAACGAAAACTCCGGAGCCGTGATTTGCATCAACGCAATTGGTCCTCCTCGTCCTTTCATCGTAGGTTGACACAACTCCTCCATCGTTCTAAGATCGGGTGGGGGAACATTGTTGTTATTATTATTGTTGAGGTGCGGTGGGTTATTGTTGTTGTTCACACCAGCCATATCTAAATCTTCACGAGTCTCGGGCTCTGAATAAGTTGAAGATCTAGTACGCATGCACCTGCAAAAGAAAAAGAAAAAGATACCAAAGAAATACAGAATATATATGTACGTGTAAAAATAAAAATAAAATCTTTTTGGATTTTTGAATTTTTTTTTAATTTTTATGGATTTTTAACAATTTTTAATTTTTATAGATTTTTGAAAATGTTTGAGCAATAAAAATAACGTTCATGAATGAACGGATCCCAAAATTCAACGCGTCTCTCACAGAAAACCGTTAATCTTTACGAAAAGAGCCGGCAGTGGCGCCATTTAATACAAGAGATTTTGTATGTAAAAAGTTATCGTCACAGTCTCTTCGAATTGACTACTGGTTAACAGTGTGACTCAGTCGTCTTTTGGTGAAAACAAATAGGTTGGTCGTTGTAGTAAAGTAAATGTGCAAGACGTTAAAGTAAATGACGGTTAATTAAAGCTAAAACTAATTAAAACGTAAATGGTGCAATATTAAAACTTTAAAAGTAAATAAATTTAATGACAAAAATTAAAGCTCGACAAAAAGTAAATTTGACAATAAAATAAAAATGCAAACTTGAAATTTAAAATATAGAAAAACACTTGGTAAAAACAGAGATTTCGGGAAGCGTGCAATTTTTGGAAATTAAAATAAAATAATACTAAGTAAATTGGCGGGAAAAGATTAAATTTTAAATAAAAATAAAAACATGAAATAAAGTAAAAAAAAGGTCAGATCGCAGTCATGATCGCAACCGGCGATCGTACTCTGGATCGTACTCCACCACGATCGCAACAAGTGGATCGCACTGGACTATCGTGACCAAGTGATCGCACCCACAATCGAAGCCTTGGATCGTAGTGAACGATCGGACTCCAGATCGTAGCCACAGATCGCAACCACGATCGTAACAAGTCGATCGTAGCTTAGATCGTGGTGAGTGATCTTAGTCTTGATCGCAGTAATGAATCGCAAGTAGAAACCCTAGGGGTTTATGCGATCACACTTACTCGATCGGATTGGGTAAATAGCTGCTATGATGGAATCCAATAAGTAAATAAGCAGAACCAAATAAGCACTAAGACAATAAGCAAATACCAAAAACTAAACCAAAACAACACTAATAAGAAGAATAAAATAAGCACGAATTTAAAAACTTTCAAGACACAAAATAAGCAAACAAAATAAGCAAACTTTAAAAAGATAAAACTTTTAAGAAAACTTTAAAACAAATAAGCTAAATACAAAATAAGCCAATAAGATTGTCAAGCTTATAGCTTAATTCGTATAAAGACCTAGAAAGAAATGAAAAGGTAAACTTTTTAATTAAATAAGCAATAAGATTAAGCAAAATTAATGCTTAATCCGAATTAATAACAAACCAAAAACAAGAAAAGTAGAATAAGAATGATAATGAAAAGCTTGATTAAAGGAAAATAAAGATTAACAACAAAAATTAAAAGATTTACTTGAATTAAAGACAAGAAATTTAAGGTGCAAAACAAGGTAATTAAATTGACAATTAAGTAAATGACATGAAAATAAATGTGCAAGTAATGAAAATGGTGGAGAGCTAAGTTTTCAAATTAGCTAACAACAAATGAAATGAGATGGAGTGCATCTATTTATAGGGAGAAGGGAAGGAAGCATGTGTTGCTCTTTTCTTTCTTCTTCACGTCTTTTCTTTCTCGTCTTTTCGTCTTCTTAATTCTTCGACTTTTTCGATTTTGTCTCGGGATTAATTAAACTCGTCTTGTAATTTCTTCATTAATTAGACTTGAGTTCTTCGGCTTTATTAAACTTCCGTCTTTAGACTTTTCTTCGATAAATCTTCAGAATAGGCCTTGGACTTCCGTTCTTTTTGCACTCTTGATCTTTCGACTTCGTCTTTTGTCGTTTTCTTCGATAAAAGCCCGTGAAAGCCCATGTTTTCTTCCCTTTTCACATTTTGATCCTAAATCACAACAAAAACACAAACCACGCACAATTCCAACATTTACGACATAAAATACACGTTTTGGCTTGGTTATTATTATAATTAAGTGGTAAAAGGATAAGTGTTTTCACACTTATTACATACCTATCAGGATATCTTCGGTGATGTTCAAGCACCAGAGTACGTTCACAATGGTTTCATACCAGGATTCTGAACAAATCATCTCTACGTTAGAAGTTCGTGCATTACTATCTCATGGTTGTGAGGGCTTCTTAGCTTCAATTCAGGATATTACTACCGAAGTTCCATCGATCCAAGATCAACCAGTTGTTTCAGAATTCCCCGATGTATTCCCAGAAGAACTTTCGGGTATACCACCTATCCGAGAAGTAGAGTTTAACATTGAGCTCATCTCAGGAGCTCAACCAATCTCTATGGCTCCTTATCGCATGGCTCCCATAGAGCTCAAGGATTTAAAAGATCAGCTACAGGAATTACTGGAGCGAGGTTTCTTCCATCCGAGTATATCACCATAGGGTGCACCGGTACTTTTCGTCAAGAAGAAGGATGGCAGCATGCGTTTATGCATTGACTATCGTGAGCTGAATAAGATCACGATTAGGAACCGTTATCCATTATTGAGAATCGATGATCTTTTTGACCAACTACAAGGTGCCAAGAATTTCTCCAAGATTGATCTAAGATCCGGTTATCATCCGCTGCGAGTGAAAGAGCAGGATATACTCGAGACTACTTTTCGCATAAGATATGGCCATTATGAGTTCTTTGTCATGCCTTTCGGAGTCACTAATGCTCCTGCGGTATTCATGGACCTTATGAAGCGCGTCTTCCATGAGTACTTAGACAAATTTTTTATCGTCTTCATCGATGACATCCTCATATTCTCTAAATCCAAGGAAGAACATGAAGAACATCTATGTATTGTGCTGCAGATTCTTTGTCAGAAACAGTTGTATGCCAAATTTTCTAAGTGTGAATTTTGGCTGAACAAGGTGGCATTCTTAGGCCACATTGTCTCCGCAGAAAGGATTACTATGGATCATGCGAAGGTTGAAGCTATGACTAAATGGCCGAGACGGAAGTCTGAAACTGAGGTTCGTAGTTTCCTAGGCTTAGTTGGTTATTATTGCAGAACTTTTCAAGACTAGCCTTACCTTTGACCAAGTTGATGCGGAAAGGAGAGAAATTCTTTTGGACTGATGAGCGGAGAAGAGATTTGAAGAACTCAAGAAGTGGTTAGTATCTGCACCTATTCTTACTCTCCCATCTGGTACAGGTGGATTTCAGATCTACAGAGATGCTTCGGGTAAAGGATCAGGCTATGTACTCATGCAACATGGGAAAGTGATTGCATATGCATCACGTGAGCTCATGTGTGATGCTAGTGATTACGCTATTGGGGCCGTTTTGGGGCAACGTCATGATAAGCACTTCTTGCCTATTCACTATGCTAGCAAGACGATGACCGAGACTCAACTAAAATACACTACAACGGAAAAGGAGTTCCTTTCCATGGTGTATGCATTTGAGAAATTCCGACCTTATCTCGTCTTGACGAAATGCATAGTGTATACGGATCATTCGGCTATCAAGTATCTCATGGCAAAGCAAGATGCTAAGCCTAGATTACTTCGTTGGATTCTCCTCCTTCAAGAATTTGATCACAAAATCGTTGACGAAAAAGGAGCCGAGAATCTAGCGGCCGATCATCTTTCTCGTTTGGAAGATCCTCACCAAAGTGTTTACGAGCCCAAGGAAATCACCAAAACATTTACGCTCGAGACACTTGGTTTAGTGAATTCTAAGCTTGATTCTTCCACCCCATGGTTTGCGGATTTTGCAAATTACCATGCGGGTAACTTCATCATCAAGGGTATGACGACTCAAGAAAAACGAAAATTCTTTCGTGACGTCAAGTTCTACTTTTGGAACGACCCTTGCTTGTTTCGAACTTGTGCGCATCAAATCATCCGACGTTGTGTATTTGGCACCGAAGCTTCTAACATCCTTAGAGCTTGCCCTGAGGGACCCACGGGTGGTCACCACGGTGCTAATCTGTTAGCCCTAAAATGTGAGCTCCATTTACGGAATTACCTTAGTTTCAGATAGGCAAAACATGGAGGGACTACTATTGACATGTTGTCAAAGTGACCTCTTGTCTAGCCTATATATACCCCTCCATACTTCCATGGAGGGGTGAGGATTCTTCTTACTTGTGTATTTCCCTTTCTCTCTCTAAATACACACACTACATTCAAGCTTTACTCTCTCTCTCTAAAAATGTCTAAACATTTCTTTTATCCTCCCCGACCTCCGGATCACCTCTTGTTAGCTTGAATCTTATGGTGTTAACAATTGGTATCAGAGCTAACCGGGGGTGTTTTGTGTTTGTGTTTGCGTCGTGTTATCAAGATTCACAATTCGTACTTTGTTATGATTCATGGTTGGTGTTCGTGTTGTGTTTTCAGAATCACGGTTGGTATTGTTATGATTCAAATTTTTATCTGATTTTATTATGTCCATTTATTATCATATCATCTTAATCAGTCCTTGTCTCGATGTGTCATCGTTTGTCAAAATTTGTGCGTCTTATCATAAAATTTTTTGGTACCCGTTTGTTTTTTGTTTTTGTCCCTTTAAAATCTGCTAAGATCTCTTTGTTTTTTGGGGGAAAAGGACAAATACGGACCAGATCCATTTTTTTGGGGATTACCAAATAGTTGGTCAAAACCCTCTTCAGATGCACATTACGATGGTGAGTTACGATGGGAGACTACGATGGGCATTTTTTGATCGCATTGAGTGCGATGGAGGAATACGATGACTCGCCTGCGATGACTCGCCTGCGATGTCTCGCTGCGATGTCTCGCTGCGATGTCTCGCTGCGATGTCTCGCTGCGATGTCTCGCTGCGATGTCTCGCTGCGATGACACGCTGCGATGTCATGCTGCGATGGGACATCATGATACGATGGACTCATGCTTTTTGACTGCGATGGGTTAACTAGTTAAGACTGCGATGGACATAATTTGTTAGACTGCGATGGCAATTTTCTTTTGACTGCGATGGGTTACAAAGTCACATTGCGATGGAAGGAACTTGACTGTGATGGACATATCTTTTTTGACTGCGATGGTTTAAAAGTATGACTACGATGCAGTTTAATAAAATCTTGACCATGTAGTTTTTAACTTAACCACTTGACTGAAACCATCTCATGAGTCCAACATAACACATCCAACTTTATAACTCCACTACTCCGAATCTAACCTAATCCCGTCGACACCTATCCCATCTACGACTCGAATCTGACTCAAAACAGATTAAAAAAAAAGATCTCAGATTTATTTTGTGTTTCGACATGCAAGTCGAGAGATCATTAAGATCTACTACACAATAATAATCATCATCACTGATCATGTAAAAGCATAAACCTTCTTTTTAATATACGAAACCCATAGAGATTCGAGGTTAACAACCATGTTAACTCGTTCCCAGTTTCGATTCACAATCAAACAAATCGATTCACAACATTGATTCCTACCTGTGACCTATCTTTGACGAAATCCCTCTTGAATCTTTGAATGACGCTGTGATCAAACAAAGGTCTTCAATTAATTGAGAATAGTTTCAAAAAGATGGTAACAATTGTTTGAATTCGTGGGTATGTATATCAAAAAATGTATGGGGTTTTTGACTTGATCTTATGCCTGCGTTTTTGATTGAGTGATTAGGAGGTTTAATCCTTAATTCATGTGAATTGATTTAGATGAGAAGGATGTGATGAGATTCGTATGAAAGTTTAAGATTTGTTTTAAGTTTAGATGATGGTTGAGAGATCAGAAGGAGATGGGGGCGGAGATAGTTAGAAGATGGAGAAGATTAGGGTTAACTATTACCTAATCTTTAGGGTGTTGGTACTTTTTATACCCATTAATCTTCTTTAGACCGGGTATTGTAATGTACATGGGCTGGACATAAGATAAAGTTTGTGTGACGGGCCGTGCCAGTTGGGCTGTTAGATCTTTTCCATTTTGGAACTGCAATATGATGGAGTTGGGCTTGGTATAGGTATATAGGCTGATCACTGATGATGGGTATAATGATGCTAGTACCGAGTTTTCATACTTCTTGTGCTATTATTTGATATAGTGTTGTAGCCGGCCTTAAAGTTTATTACTCGGGGTTTAGTTATCAGGCTACGTTGAACATTATTGTCGATGACGGGTATTTGTTATGGATCGATCGAAAGTGCTTAAACGACGAAGAAAATTCTAGGTTTTAAACCTAATATTTTCGAAAAATTTTCGACGACCGCGCATCAGTGGGGTATATGACTGACGTTGGGGCTTAAATGATAAGTTATCTAGACAAATTTTGTCCTTCAACGACAATTCATTTCGTAATTTGTTCTAGTTAACGACATTTACAACACACAACACCAAAGCAAACAAAACACTTAACGCTAAAACGATCCGATATAAGATTCACTTTAACGACAACGGCTAGTTTTGATTCTACAAAGACAAGTGATCACAAAGTGGATTTGGTATTCTTTATTTGAAGTTGAAGTGGGATTTCATGAAGGCGTCTACTTATTTCATCATCGAGCCTTCCTTCTATTTTTCTACCCCTTTTCTTCAAACCCAGTCTATCGATTGATGACTTGCTTGGGCGATAAAATTTATGATTGAGACTTGAATTATCTAGTTTCCACTGTCAAGGGGTGGATGGTCGACGACATGGATAACTATCATTTTTGGTTGTCACACGCAGTTGCTCGTGTGGATAACTTCAAGAGGTATAAGAGACTTGTTTCAGCACCGTTCTTCAATCGACATAAGTGCAAGCTTAAGTAACAAATTTGGGGGATTGTACTTCAGTTTCAAGTTTGGAATATCGGGTTTACTTCACATGTGGTCACAACAAATAGCCGAATGAATTTGAGGTTGGTAAGTTAGACAGAGAGAGATGGAATCAGCAATCAATTCTCACGGGATATTTTTGAGCTACACAACGACAATGGTACTTCATAGTCTACGCAAAATTATTTCAAAGTTTCTAAATGACTTTCAAAACTTTTCAAGACATTTGCTTAAGACTAAGAACTTCTCGAGTATATGGACGTCCACGATAATGATGCTTCCGAGAGTTTGAAATCATCATGGGGGAAGATCGTGTACTTTGAAGTAATCGGATCAACTTCCAGGGGGAAGTAGTGTACATGGAATGGTATCTACTTCACTTTATATGATTTTTTTATGAAGTATTCTGCAGGCGTGAGAAGAATTGTTGCTGATTTCCTGCATGTTACCCCAAACGGATTATCACCAAAACCTAAACGACATGAAACAGTATAGAAGCAGTGTTATTTGGTGTGGTTCTTCTAAAAATTTCCGCTGTGCACTTAAACCGATGAGCTAGAAGATTGTTCAAACTACATCAAAGTGTCAGAATCTGCTTAAGATATAGATATTGGTTTGGGGGGAAGCTGATTCAGAAACTTCGTCAAAAAGAAGTCTATGAAGAAAGTTTTTTAAATACATGCTGCATGAATTGGGGG
The DNA here is from genome assembly GCA_025667525.1 of Glebionis coronaria. Classification (NCBI taxonomy): domain Eukaryota; kingdom Viridiplantae; phylum Streptophyta; class Magnoliopsida; order Asterales; family Asteraceae; genus Glebionis; species Glebionis coronaria. Next base: position 248,300,266 of record CM046874.1, read on the forward strand.
GAAGTTAATCCAAATCATGCATATTACAATTGTTCCACAACAAGCGAAGACAAAGAGGATTCAAGCTGAGGTACAAGTTATGAAGACAAAAAGACTTAAAAGACATCCTCAGCATTGGAAGCGCCTTGTAAGACTTTATTTTATTGTATTTTTACTTGTTAGGAACATTGTAAGTAATTCCGTATGTCTCCACATTGGGGGAAGATTGTTAGCCCTAAAATGTGAGCGCCATTTACGAAATTACCTTAGTTTTAGATAGGCAAAACATGGAGGGACTACTATTGACATGTTGTCAAAGTGACCTCTTGTCTAGCCTATATATACCCCTCCATACTTCCATGGAGGGGTGAGGATTCTTCTTACTTGTATATTTCCCTTTCTCTCTCTAAATACACACACTACATTCAAGCTTTACTCACTCTCTCTAAAAATGTCTAAACATTTCTTTTATCCTCCCCGACCTCCGGATCACCTCTTGTTAGCTTGAATCTTATGGTGTTAACATAATCTCACGGCTAAGAAGGTGTTTGATGCCGGCTTCTTTTGGCCTACTATTTACCGAGATGCACAAGATCTTGTGAAGTCATGTGATTCATGCCAACGACAAGGAAAAGCCTCACAAAAACATGAAATGCCACAAAACATCATCCAAGTGTGTGAGATCTTTGACGTTTGGGGTATAGACTTTATGGGGCCGTTCCCATCATCTCGTGGTAATAAGTACATTCTCGTTGCGGTTGACTACCTATCTAAGTGGGTAGAGGCCAAAGCCTTGCCCACCAATGATGCTCGTGTGGTAGTCAAGTTTTTGAAAAGCTTGTTTTCTCGGTTTGGAACCCCTCGTGCGATCATAAGCGATCGTGGAACCCATTTTTGTAACGACCAATTCGAAAGGGTCCTAAGGAAATATGGGGTTACACATCGGCTTTCTACGGCTTATCACCCACAAACGAGTGGGCAAGTCGAGGTTTCAAACCGAGCTTTGAAGAGGATCTTGGAGAGATCCGTTGGGGAAAACCGACAATTATGGTCGGATAAGTTACGATGCTTTATGGGCCTTTAGGACCGCTCATAAGACGCCCATTGGGTGCACTCCCTATAAGCTTGTGTATGGAAAGAATTGTCATTTGCCTATCGAGTTAGAACACAAGGCTTATTGGGCCCTAAAGCATTGTAATGATGATATGGAGACCGCGGGAAAACACCGGAAAATGCAATTGAATGAATTGGATGAATTGAGGGACATTGCTTATGAAAATTCATTGACTTATAAAGAAAAAACTAAAAAGTTGCATGATTCTAAAATTAAAAACCGGGTTTTTAACATTGGGGATCAAGTTTTGGTTTTTAATTCTCGCTTGAAAATCTTTTCCGGTAAGTTGAAATCCCGTTGGTCCGGTCCATTCACCGTGACTCAAGTGTTTCCGTATGGGACTATCGAGCTAGCTCAAGATGATGGTCCTAACTTCAAGGTGAATGGACATAGGTTGAAGCACTACTTTGGCGGGGAAGTTCCATCCTTGAACTACCTCGACCAAATCACTTTCCCCAATGATAATTAGTATTGAGGGGATCGAGTCGAGCTCATGACTCGGTAATAAAAAACGAGGAGCCTCGTGGGGGAGTCCCATGCTTATCCTATGTACATATTATCGCTTTCTAATGTAGTTAACGTGTGGGAATTTGTGCCCTTCCAACCTTTGTTCAGTGGTTGTTTGTGAATTGTGGACTTTAGATGATCATGATCTTCACGATTGGAGCCTCTCGTGTTCGTTCTATGGGAGCACTCGATCGTTTGCTTTGAAGACTTTCTCAATATCCATGATATATCCTTTTGATGTTCTAACCTTAGGTTTATAGCACACTTCATAAACGGCTATTAATTTATTGGTCACACCCTTTCCATGCTAGATTAGGCATTCGACTACGTCTCTAGTATGGGGGTGTTTGCACCCCTAGACTCGAAACATTGAGGACAATGTTTAACTTTAGTATGGGGGGGGGGGGGTGAATAGATACTTGCCTTGCCAAACCTTCACGCTTTCCAAAGTTTATCTTTTTGTTTACCGTTTTGTTGCAAAATAAGGCTAAAAATGGCCAAATTTTAAAATTTTTCTCATGTTTTATAAGTGTTTGAAGACACGAATGTAGGTTTTCTGATGGCGAGAATTAGAGTAATTTTTGACTCGACCGTGCGTGTTGAGCACTTAGCTTTGATTCCTTAACTACACATTAGGCTAAGTCTCTTAAATGAGGACGAGAAATGATAGGGTTAATTATAAGTTACTATGCTAAACGTAGAGTACTCGTATTCTTTCAAAAACTCATGTGTTCTCGTTGTTTGCTTATTCTCCCTTCGCATGTAAATATTTTTTGCTTAATAAATATTGATTTAGCGGTTTAGTTGGGATTGTTGGGTTTCTAGTCTTTTCTAGTAGCTTCCGTGTAATTAAATTGGGAAGACATTAAGGTATCGCCAGCGTCACGGTTTTGAAGTATTGGCACCCGAATAATCGAAAGCTTCACCCAATAATAAGATTTCAAGTGCTCACCTAAATCAAGCAAACAATTTGAAGCCCCACAAGGCCGAAAAATCTATGCAAAATTGAAATGAATCAAGCCTTAATCTTCGAAGCTTTAAAGATCCAAAATTCGCTTCAGCGTGAGGATATACGTCTTTGACTAATAAAACTACCGATGAGGTGGATAATAAAAGGCAAGGCAAGACCAAAGTCATAATAAAAGCTTCATGGCGAAGTTGAATAAAATATGGAGGTAAACCAAAGATAATAAGGCCCTTCCGTTAGGGGGCATATAAAAGTCTTGGTAATAAGTTTCATGTTCAAAACCGTTATAAAACCGTGTTTATCGATTCTTCTTGTCAACTTAATTTTTTGACATCGTTGTCTATTGGGAGGGGTTATTGATTTGATGGTCTTGGTTACACCGTTAGGACTCTAATTCTAGACCTAAATCTCTATTATCGCATAAGTCAAACAATGTATCCTCGTGAAACATTCAAGACAATATAAAATATAAGAGATACAACTTAGGAATAATGGGAGGATAAGTACGTGATTAGGGCATATGAGTAGTGTTAGCATTACTAACTTATAATGACAATGATCTCGTTGCACGCTTGGCATGGAATTGGGGTGAAAATCGAGGACGATGAAATTATTTCTAACGAAGCATTCACGTGTTCTTATTCTATGAACCTTAACGTCCCATTTTGCGATGAAAATCATACATTATGTCTAAAACGCAAGTAGTAGTAGAAATAGTAGTAGTGTAGCTAGTTTATCATTCAATAAAGTGAATAAAAATGAATTTTGGAGGTGCTACGATACTTTATTCTAGCATTGCGTGAGGGCACGACAATGGTTTAGTATGGGGGAGTGATGAGACTGCTTTTATACATAGTCTCATCGTCCAAACAGGGCTTAAAATGCATTAAATATCATCAAAATACCCATATATATATGCTTGTGTTTGTTGCTTGTGTATTTTAGGTACGGATATTGAGAAAATGACAAAAGATCACAAGAATCATGCAAAAACGAACACGGAAAACGAAGCCGCACAATGAACCAAGCCCTAATGAAGACTTTCCCAAGATTAACCCTTGAAGATTTGAAGAATTATGAAGAAGGGTCCTCCAATATGGAAGAATTGACACTTTATACCCTTGTATCTTCATAATTACAAGTTTGGTCCCTAAAGTTTGTCAAAATTACAAAAAGGGCCCTCCACTTTGAAGAATTGGCAAGTTTAGCCCCTCAACAAAGCTAAATTCTCAACCATTATCCTCCACATAGTCAAATACATCATGAAGTCCTTCAAAGTACAAGAAATTACAAGTTTGGTCCTATGAAAATCCCAAAATTACAAAAAGGACCTTTAACTTTCAACATTTGGCAAAAATGGTCCCTCATCAAACATGACTTGGCAAATTCAGTCCTCCAAAATGCTAAACATACAAGTCAAGACCATTATCCATCAACAAAATGCCAAATCAGTCCCTCAAAAATCACAAAATGGCAAGAAATACCCCTGAATTTACTTCACAAAAGTTTTTGGGGCAAAAGTGTAAAGTTGCAAAAGTTGATAAAGCTAAAATGGGCGTTGATGGAGTTTTTAAGTGAAAAGACAAGAAGAAAAGAAGTAAAGGACCAAAGCTGGCCAGACAAGATTCTAACCTAGACCAACCAACACCTCCCACGTGTCCCACTAACTCCTTTCAACCAATCACAAGCCACCATCCCTCCACATCACCCTTCCACTCACACCAGATTAACAAACTTAATTAATTAAGTTTGAATATTGGCGCCTAACACCAACTATTTAACCCAAAACGGATTAAACACCTGTTCTTAGTGTTCTTAACACAAATTGGGTAATTTTGTTTAAGCCAAAATTAAGCCACCATCTTGTCCAGATTTATGATTAAGGTTATCATAATCACTTCCCAAACTTAAACTTGGACACCTCATCACCCCATTTGTCTCCTTGTGACTCCCCTGCTCCACACTCATGCATACTGCCAAAAAGGTGGCAGCAATCCAACGTTGGAGAATTATGCTTACTTTCTAAGCTTCATACAAACCATTGGATGCACTCACACATGCCAGCTACCACTAAACAACAAGAAAAGTCACATGATTCTCCAAAGAAGACAAGAGACTCCAAGGGAATTTTTGGGCTTCAACAACATTAGGGTTTACATTTTTTAAACTGCTTACTAGTTCATGTATGCCTATATAAAGGCCCTAGGTTACTACATTTGTTTTTGCTCTTGAATTTTCCTAAGTTCACTTTTCTGTAAATCCTTTTCAAGTTTAATGAAATGTGTTTGAAATGTTGAAGAAAGCTCAAGTGCCATTGATATAATCTGCTTATTATTGTTCTTTGTTAATTATTCTTGAATCTAAAACCTGTTTTCAGAAGAGGAGTGTGCAAAAGTTTGCACATTTTCTTCATTTTCTTGATATTTTGCTAAGATCTTGGTCTATCTTGGAATTCTTGGGCTATAGGGCTGATCATAGCATCCTGATATTGTGTTATCAAGGTGTGGTGAAGCTTATAACTTGGGGACAATCAAGTGTGGAGGACAAGAGTTGCATCAATCAAGGATTTTTCATATTTCTGATTTTATACTTGTGCTTCTAACTTTGCTGATTCTTAGCAGGCTTTGTTGTGGAAGCTTGTGCTTGTTCTTGCTAGCACATAAGCTCAAAATCCGTGGGTGTGGATGTACATCCATGAGGTACACACCATTAATCCCAAAATCTGAAAATATTTTGGATATTTGTGATATTTGAGTGTTGCCTATGTTCTTGTGTGTTTTGTGGCTTGAGCTTGCTTAAATCTGTTGTTCTAATCTGTTATTGTGTTAATTGATGCTTGGGTGGTCTTAAATCTCACTTTTTCTTGTTTAAATTTGGATTTGAAAAGATAAAGGGGTGTTTGGGTCTACCTGTTTGTGATTGAATCTTGGTATTGTGTTGTTAGAAGGTGTTGTTTGCACTTGGTATCTGTTATATGCCTTGTTGAGAGTGTTTTGCTGCAAGTTTTTGGAACTAAACCTTAAAATCAAACAATCTGCTATATCTTTGTGAGTTTGACTGATTTTGACCTAAGAATTTGGGAAAACCTAGAGTTTATGCATGCTTAGGGCTAAAAGCTGTTAAAACATCATTATTGTAACATGTTTGTGAGATTTGAGGTGTTGAATCTGGCTGGTGTGTCAAATACATCAACAAAGTGAAAAATTGTATGTTCTTGTGTTCATCAGTAACTTAAGGTGCTTGAATCTTGCTTAATTATTTGAACCATTGCATGAAACCTATTTAGACTTGTTTATTTGAGTTTAATATAGCTTGTGTATGCATTTGGTTGAATTTGGCTGGCTGAAAATTGCTATAAGTGCTTATTGAACCTGTTTTGCTTATTTATTCATGTCTATGCAATATCTGGGACTTTATTGATTAATCTGTGCTAATTGGGTGATTGTGTTTGTGAATTTTTGATTTCTATTGACTCCTTATGATCCAAAGATCATTTGGGTGCCTTTGTGTAAACTGAATCCCAAAAGAATTCACTAAAGACAAAAAAGTCTATAAGTCAAGCAGTGGGAAAAGTTCCCACTGCTCAACACCCAAAACTAGCCCCTGCTAGTGTAAACTTGTACTCAGCTTATCAATAAGTTATTCTAGCTTATACAGACTTGCAACAACTTGTTTTTTGTAATAGGTCTTCATTATTTGACCCATTTGAGTAGACTGGAGCTTATTGGACTTTGACTTTGACTTTTTGCTAGAAAACCAACTTATTTGACTTTTACATAAGTGCTTATTTGCTTTTTCCAGCTTATTGAGTAAGCTTATTTGAAAACTTTTTGTTGATTTTGCTTAATTAAGTCATTTGAAAGCTATAGAAACTTGAATCAGCACTTGGGGTGACCTAGAACTAAAAAAACGACTATTTTGTCGTTTTCTGTAGATTGCTTATTGCATTTTCAGGCTTATTCCTTGGGCTTATTTCAAATTTCTTTTTGCAGAAGTCTTATTTAGGACAAAAGAAGCTTGTGTGTTTAATTTCAGCTTATGGCATTGGCTTATAGCTTAATGGGCCAAAAAGCCCATTAAGAATAAGCTGTTTGGTATAAGCTAGCTTATTTCACACTTTCAGCTTTTGGGACTTTGGAAAAAGTTGTTTAAAATCAAATTTTGAGTCAACTAGTGCTTTTTGGGCTTATTTTGAAGACTTTTTTATATTGGGCCCAAATTTGGCCCAATTGTGGACTGTTTTGAGTTTAGCCCATTTTCTAGGCCCATTAAGGGTATTTAGGTAATTTCACTTTTATTCCTGAGTTATTTAGGTTAAATTAAGTTATTTTGCAAGTTTTTAGAATTTTTTATGATTTTTTGGATTTTTAATAATATTTTAATATTATTTTATTGTTAGAAATTAAAAGTCTGATTTTCTAAGTTTTTATATTTTTCCTAGGTTCTAAACACTTAATTAGGAATTTTACAACTTTCCAAATATTTTTAGAGTCTTTTAATTATTTTCTAGAATTAATTTAAGTTTTAATTGATTTTAGTAGTTTTTAATTGTTTAAAAATAGTTTTTAGTGGTTTTAAAATTTTGAAAAATACTTTTTAGCTTAATTAGGGTGTTTTTGAGGTTTACAAACTTTAAAATCTTGTTTGGGACTTTTTAATAATTAATTTTGATTTTTAGGGCTTTAATTAGCATTAAAAAGTCATTATCTAATTAATTAAAAGGTTTTGGCAAGTTTGGATTTTTTGTAAACTCTTAAAATATTATTGTGGATTTTTGGTGATTTTTAGGAATTTTTAGGGTAAAATTTTAATTTTAGTACTTTTTACGGTTTTACGTGTACACCTTTTTCGACTTAGTTTAATCCGTCTTCGTAACCGTCATTCTCTTCCAATCTCATTTCTACTTTTCTTTCTCACAAGTATAATCACAAATTAATCCAAGTCATTACACACATAACACACTAGCCTCCTTGAGAACGAACTCATTTTAGGGTCATTTACACACGGTTTTCCTAAATCGTCGTGCTTACCCTATTTTGGTACTCTTTTCCTAAAGGGTATACAAAAACTAAACTATCAGTCACCTCTCTAAGTAATCATGCAGGTTGATATAACATGACCTATATGGGCTCTGGGCATATTTAAAATACAGATTTTCAAGATAAACTAAACATAAGTCTTTTCAGAAATATAAACCAGTCTTATGAACTTAAACCAGGTTTTCCAGGACATACATTTATTCCGCTGCTATTCATTTCATTTTGTTACTTGCTTATGTTTATGCTTTACATTCTATGTTATATATCCGCACACTGAGCGTCTTGCCCAGCTGTATTTCTTTTTCCATGTCTCAATACGGCAGGTACTAAAGGGCAAAGCTAGGAATCAAGAGTACGTGCATGGAATGAGGCGCCCACCTTCTTTCATTCTTTAATGCATTTACATACTTTTGCTTTGCTGGATATTGTTTAATCCTTTCCTTTACATTCTATACTTATGCATATCGTGTGTGGAGCTTATGTTGGATCCGATGTTTGTTTTCGGATTCTTTATGGTCATTAAATGTTTTAGACATTTACCTTGCATGCTTTGATGACACGCCATAATTATTACGTAACGGTCCTTTTATCCAAATGAGGTGTTACAATTATGGTATTAGAGCCAAGGTTTCGACCTGTAGGCTCTTAAATTTGACATGTGACTAGTGGGTAGTCATCAGCGTCTTCCTATAACTGACAGTTTGTTTTCATGCATTTATTTCATGTATCATTGTTGTAGAAATTTTGACTAAGTAATGGTTGGTATAGGACTGGCCATATTTAGTTGCATGTGCTTTTATTTGAATTATTTTGCTTGTTGAACCGACCCATAGGCATTCACATTAGCTCATGTAGTTTTGTTTTGATGAACCGACCCATAGGCGTTCATCCTCGTCATGTCAGTTTTGTTTTGGTGAACCGACCCATAGGCGTTCACCCAAACTCATGTCATTTTCATTGGCTATGTTCTCATAAACTATTTCATGCATCATTTTCTTATGTTTATCATATGTTCTAATCAGATTAATCATTTCGTGTTTCTTTTAAACTGTCAGATGGTCATGACACGCGAACAAGAGCTAGCAGCAGCTGTCCAAGCAGCTCTGCAGGCAATGCTTCCTCAAATTAGAAACCAGATTCAGAATGAATACTAGAACATTCCCAATCAGCACAATCCTCCTCCTCCTTCACCGGTTACCTTACACACTTGGCTTGAGAGGTTTAACAAGCAGAAACCAAGATCTTTTGATAAAGCTGAGACATCATATGATGGAAAGACTGGATTTCGCATATGGAGAAAAATTTCGATGCTATGGGTTGCGATGGTGTCTACAAGGCAAGGTTGTCTTGCTATAAGTTTGAAGGAGACGCCTTGCATTGGTGGAGGGCATACAAGTTAGCAAATGGAGGTGATGTTTGGCTAACTGCGTTTACTTGGGAGCAGTTCAAGACTTTGTTTAATGGGCAGTTCTTTCCGACATCTGAGCAGGAGGGACTCAAGAGGGACTATCACTCCATTCGTCAGAGAACTGGAGAGACTAGCACTGAGTTCATGCAGAGGTTTCTTAGGTTGGATGGATTTCTAGGTGCGGCCGCGGGTACTGCGGAAGAGCAAGCTAAGCACTTTCGAAGGGCTCTGCACGCCTCTACAGCAGCTCGTTTACTTAGTGCTACTTATGCTAATGTGGCACAAGTTAATGATGTAACACGTAGCTTGGAAATGCTACATGAGCGTTAATAACTGAGTTTAGTTGATTAAAAAGGTTTGCTTGCAAGATCTTTCTTTGCATTGCTCGTACCCGATTGTATTTGTCGTTGTTTCGTTCTCGGTATCTTCTCGAATCGATCACGGTGAAAAGTGGAATTGTTGTACTTGGTGACTAAAAAGGGGGAGCTTTGGTCTATAACTACTAAAACGATAAGTGCAGGAGTAATAAAATTAAACTAAAAGCAATTACTGGAAATAAACTTGAATAAAAATCAAACAGTAAAATACCTAAACTTGGAGAAAACAACTTATTCGGAATAAATGCTTGATCCGGAATATCAGGGAAATTTAGCTTATTCGGAATAATTCAACTCATGCGGAATAACTTGAAAGATTGCTTCATTCGGAATGTTCACTTAATGCGGAATGTTTGCTTCATGCGGAATAAATGCTTGACCCGGAATAAATCTCTATCCGGAATAAATGTCCTTCATGCGGAATGTTTGCTTCATGCGGAATATGGCCTTCGTTCGGAATAACTTTTGATCTGGAATAATGTGCTTATGCGGAATAATTAAAAACCAAGTTTGATTTGGAATAATTAAAAGAAACCTTTATTCGGAATAACTACTCATCCGGAATATTGATTATTCCGGATAAACAAGTTGATTCAGAATAACTGAAAGAGATGAGCTGATCCGGAATATAAGATATTCCGAACCAAAGGACTTGATCCGGAATAAAATCTTAAAACCTTGATCCGGAATAATGGATATTCCGAATGAACAAGAAAATCTCAAAACCTTGATCCGGAATAATGGATATTCCGAATGAACAATAAAATCTCAAAACCTTGATCCGGAATAATGGATATTTCGAATGAACAATAAAATCTCAAAACCTTGATCCGGAATGTGGGCAAGAAGCAGAAAATGCGAAGAACAGGGGAAGTTTAATATCACGATTTTAACACAAAATCCACCAAGTTTTTAATCAAAACTTACACCAACTTAACCACTAATCATTTACCAATGATAAACATCAATCCAAAACAACAAAAACATAAAACCCACTTACTTTTTATGATCAAACCAATAAAATGAAATTTAAGAACTTCGAATCACAAAGAGATGAATAACAAGATGATAGAAAGATTGAATGTAAACTTGTATTAATGATTAAGATTCAACAAACAAAATGGAAAGATTAAACTTACAAGATTGGAAGAATCAAAGAAGATGAAAAACCACCAATCTCCTTAAGGGAGATGGTGCCTACGAACTAGGAAAAAAAAATAACATAATAAAAAAACTAGTGGAAAATATGAATGGAAGGAGTATTTATAGTGCTTGGCTTGGCTTGGTGAGTGGGCTTTCTCCTTTTCTTTTTGTCTTCTCGTCTTTTCAGAAAAGTTGACGTTTTCGATTTCGATTCGGGATTTGTCGACGAATAAGATCAACTCGTCTTTTAATTTCTTCGTTTAATAGACTTGAGTTTCTTCGACATATGTAAATCTTCCATCTTTGGTCCTTTTCTTCGATAAATCTTCAAATAGGCCCATTGACTTCAAATCTTTTGCCTCTCTTGGATTATAGACTTCGTCTTTTCGTCTTTTTCTTCGATAAAACCCGTGCAATCCCATGTTTTCTTCAATATTTATCCGGTTGGCTCTGAAAACACAACAAACACACAAACCACGCATAATTCCAAACAAATGACATTAAATACGCGTTTTGGTCTTGTTTTAGCAAGAAATAAGTGGTAAAAGGATGGGTGTTTTTACACATATCAAATCCCCTACACTTAACCATTGCCATGCCCTCATGCAATGCTTAGTGACAAAGCAAATTTACATTTTTCTCATAGTCAATCAACCTTGGCCTTATTAAAATACTACTAAACAAAAATTTAAATACTAAGAGAAATTAAAACTTTACAGAAAACAAAAGGATAGAAAACCATTTTCACTTGAAAATAGCTATATGGAAATAACTTGCAAAGAGATCAAGGACTTACATTAGGGCTTTGGTGCTGCGAAGATTTATCACCCTCAAGTTTCATGTTCCCCAAACTAAGCTTAAAAACGAGATCATTGTTATTGTAAGTTAGCAATTCAAACACTTACACACATGGCTTAATTATATGCTTAAACTCCCTTGTTCCTAGGTGTATCTCTTATATTTTATTTTTGTCTTTGAATGATCATGAAGATGCAATTTTGGACTTATTTCGATAGTTTATTTAGGCTGAAAGCAAAGTAGGACGATTTGATCAATAGTTAGCTAAAGGACAAAATCTCTTAAAACTGCTTCTCGGGATATCAAAAAGTTCATATCTTGGCATAACTCGCTTCGTGATTTGAGACCTTTCTCGGGCCGATATTTGGCATGTACTTCATACTTCATATCCTGAGAGACGTTCTTGAGATAATGGTCTTCTCTTCGTTAATAGAGTTCTTCACTTGGAGTATTTTTGAGGGGTACTCCAACTTTGTTGACCACGACTTCATCATTATTTCTTCAATCGCTAATTGGGATTTTGAGATACAACGATCCGCCTCCTTTTCAGACTTGGATCTATTTATCCTCATACCTTGTTAGGGTCTTTTCAGATAGACTTCTTCATGATCTTTATGGGAGTTGATTGCTTTTCGTCGTGAGTCTTGATCCTTCATATTGATTTTGGGAATAATGCTTTTCACATCACCTTGGATCTTTAGCAATAAAATTGAATCCTCATGCCTTGTTAGGGCCTTTTCGAACTCGCCAATCTTCGCACCCCGCTTCATAAGTTATGCCTTGGATATGAACTCTTATCATTACCGAGCAACTTTTAAACGATATTGGGCTAGAAGCTAAGTAACTTTTCAAATCGTACGACCTTACTTATTGCAGATAAATTATTAGCAAGTGATGGGAGAATAGGCAAATAATCACACCAAGTGTGCTTGTGCAAGAATACCGACTTATAATTGACTCTATTATTTCTCGTTCTCTACAATTTAAAATCTCAAGTAATGAGACTCGTGAATGCTTAGCCTAATAAATCAATTAAGGTCTACATGGTTAAGGATACTAGCTAGAATAAACTTGGATAAGTCTATTCGGGTTGAGTCAAAATAATCGCAACGGACCTAATATGTCAAAGATTTCAAAACTAGCTACACCACTTTATTAATATTTTTGACTTTATTGCGGGATATATACATATGAAAGCAACAATAAAAATTTAAAAATTACGACTAAATGGCCAAAGTTAATTAAAAATTTGAAAAATACTGAAAAAGATGATTTTTCGGTTAAATGAAGGAATTTTCATGGAAAAGTCCATTTAAAACTTCGATAGAAGTCCCCCCCTACACTTAAGATAAACATTGTCCTCAATGTTTAAGCATGTGGGAAAAGTCCCCCCTACACTTATGACATTGTGCATAATAAAGAGATTTTACTAGTTGAAAAGTTCGTTTCTCGGTGTCTTAACGAATTGATTTCCGGTTAAATGTGTGACTCAATTGTTTTTGGTTAAGAAAAAGGGAAGTTGATTATCTATAACTAATTAAAAAATAAATGCGAAAAATATTTAAAAACAAACTAAAGACAAGTACAAATAATAAAAGTAAAACAAGGTTAATATTAAAAACTAAAAGTTAAAACGATATTAAAACGAATATTAAAACAAATAATAAAACGTAATTTAAAGCGAAACAATTAATAAAAATAAATCTAAAAGACGAAATTAACTATCGACTCGAAAATAAAGTTTACTAAATGAAAAAGGAGAGAATAAAACTAAAATGGTACTTTAAAGCTAAACGAGGCAAAACCTAAAGCGGGTGCTAAATAAAAGATAAAACTTAAACCTTACGAAAAATATTAATAGTAAAAATCGACGAAAAATTCAACTAAAAATACGTAACTTTCAAAAATAAAATCGAAACAACTTTCAGATAAAACTAAACAATTACGGAAAAAAAATAATAAATAAACAAGCTAGCAGGCAGCTAGCTCAAGCAGCCAAGCTGCCTGCTGAAATTGGCGCCAAAAATCCTTAAGCTGGCACACAAGTAGGAGAATCTTATATACTTGTTCGGAACTTTTGTTTTTGTTCGGAAGATTTCTGTTCGGAACTTTTAGCAACATCCGGTTCGGAACTTTAAAATGATTTGGTTCGGAACTTTTAGCTAACATCTGGTTCAGAACTTTTTGATAAAGTTGGGTCAGAACTTTTAGCAAGAATCTGGATCAGAACTTTTAAATAAAATCTGGTTCGGAACTTTTAAAATATTTGATTCGGAACTAAAAAAAATTATTGATTCGGAACATTTAAAACTTACTTCATTCGGAACTTTGAAAAACATATTTGGTTCGGAACTTTTTCTGGGCAAAATTAACAGTAGCGCGAATGAAGTACAGGAGATGAAAACCAAGCACGAATTTAATCAAAACTAATCAAGATTAACCAAAAGATTAATCCAAAACAACCACAAATGATCTACTAACAATAACCAATCAAACCAAATCAATAATACCAACAATCATAACCAAAATAATCAAAGCCCACTTAATCAAAACCATAAAAATCAAGAACATGAACAATAAAGATGAAGAACAAATCAAACAAGAAAGGTAGAATGCGATTAACAATAAAGTAAAGATTCAATAAAACTTACTTGAATTAAAGAGTGCAATACAAGAAATTAAAGTGCAGGAAATTAAATTGCAAGGTATGAAAATGGTGGAAGTGGTGGTTTGTCAAACCACCCAACAACTATAAAATGAAAACATAGAAGACTATATATAGGGAGATTAGGGAGGAGCTTAGGAAGCTTCCTCCCCTCTTTCTTCTTTTCCTTAATTGCAAAGTTAAGTCCTTCCCTTATTAATCTTTTGTTAACCTTGGACTTAATGACTTTGTCTCGGGATTTCTTTGAAATTGTCTCGACATTTCTTCATAAATAAGACTTGAGTTCTTCGGCTTTTAGTAAACTTCCGTCTTTTGACTTTTTCCTCGATAAATCTTCAGAATTGGTCTTGGACTTCCGTTCTTTTTGAACTCTTGACTTCTTGACTTCGTCTTTCGTCTTTTTTTCTTCGATAAAAGCCCGTGAAATCCCGTGTTTTCTCCACTTTTCACCTTTTCGTCCTAAATCACAACAAAAACACAAACCACGCATAATTCCGACATAAATGACATAAAATACACGTTTTGGTTCGGTTATTATTGTAATTAAGTGGTAAAAAGGATGGGTGTTTTCACACCTATCAAATCCCCTACACTTGACCATTGTAATGTCCTCATGCAATGCATTAGTTACAAAGCAAGATTACATTTTTCATCATAATCAATCCACGTTGGCCTTTATTAAAGAGATAGAAAATTATAAACTTTAAAAGTAAAGAAATCAAAAACATACCTTGGATTTTGGAAATGTCATGAATAATCATCATCCTCAAATTTTTACTTTCTCCAAACCAAGCTTAAAAACGAGATCATTGTTATTATAAGTTAGCAAACTAACACGAACTCATGTGGGCCAATTATTCACTTAGACTCCCTTATTCCTAGGTGTATCTCTTATATTTTATTGTTGTCTTGAATGATCACGAGGATGCATTTTCGACTTATTTCGATAGTTTATTAGGCTGAAAATAAAGTGAACGGTTTAATCAATAGTTAGCTAAAGGACAAAATCTTTTAAAACTGCTTCTCGGGACCTCAAAAAGTTCATATCTTGGCATAACTCGCTTCGCGATTTGAGACCTTTCTCGGACCGATATTTGGCAGCGACTTCATACTTCAAATCTTGAGAGACGTTCATGAAATTATGGTCTTCTCTTCATATAGGAATTTCTTCACTTGAAGTTTTGAGAGATTCTTCATATTTGGACCACGACTTCTTCATTTTTCTCCAATCTTTATTTGGGACTTTGATATACAACGATCCGCCTCCTTTTTGGACTTGGATCTATTTATCCTCATACCTTGCTAGGGTCTTTTTGGATAGACTTCTCCATGATCTTTTGGGAGTACTTGCTTTTCGTCATGTGTCTCGATCCTTCATATTGATTTTTGATAAATGATTCTTCACATCACTTGGGATCTTTAGCAACAAAATGTAGCCCTCATGTCTTGTTAGGACCTTTTTGGACTCGCCAATCTTCGCGTCCCGCTTCAATAAGTTATGAATTGGCTATGAACTCTAATTAATACCGAGCAACTTTTAAACGACCTTGGGCTAGAAGCTAAGTAGCTTTTCAAATCGTACAACCTTATTTATTGTAGATAAATTTATTAACAAGCGAAGGGAGAATAGGCTTATAATTAACTCACATAAATTCACGAAAGAATACCAAACTTATAATTGACTCTATCATCTCTCGTCCTCCACAATTTAAAATCTCAAGGAGTATGACTTGTGGATGCTTAGCCAATTAAATCAAAGTTTTGGGTTTTTGAGTCGTCTATAGGATCTTGCAAATTCTTAAACTTTTTTTCAAGTTCAGAAATCGCATTTTAAAGTTCCCTTGATAAACGACTCTCTAGGATCAATTATAGGAACTTGCGAAAAGTTGTTGTTCTTAACCCGTGAGAGTTAAGACTTTCGCGTTTTATAGCTCCCTATATAATAGCCTAGCAAAACTTGACTTAAACACGTTAAGGATACTAGCTAGAGTAAACTAAGATAAGTAAACTCGGGTTGAGTCAAAAGATTCACAACGTTTAAAAATTTAAAACCACTTTATTAAGGATTTATTCTAATAAGGAAAGAAAATAACTATACAAAGGAAAAACTAATAGGCCAAAATAGATCAAAAATTTTGAAAAATGTCGAAAAATTGAGTTTCTAGTTAAAATGAGGACAATTACAAGGAAAAGGCCACTTAACTTCGATAGAAGTCCCCCTACACTTAAGATAAACATTGTCCTCAATGTTTAAGCATGTGGGAGTAAACTCCCCTACACTTAGGACATTCTGCACTTTGTTTAAATCTCGCTAAGGAAAAGACAACTAAAGAGATTCCTATTTTAGTATTGGAAAATATAAAATAGTGAATCGAAAAGAGTTTAGGATAGAACCGGGAAGAAGGGAACACGGAATCACGGTTCATCAAAAGTCATCAAGAGTGTGTCTTTGAAGCTCTAATCCCTGCACATGATAAGAAAGAAAGCAAGAAACACCAACGGGGCTCCCCCTACACTTATGGTAAAGATAGATAGATAATTGGGTTGCCTCCCAAAAAGCGCTTGTTTTTGTTAACCGAGTCACGAGCCTGACTCGTCCCCGAATTAATTGGTCCATGGGGAAGCCTCGAATGTAATACCGGGATCAAAGACCTTGTCCTCGTTCCCGGTTGACATCAACAAAGGAGAGGCGGGGGGTAAGTCTTGAATGAGAGGAAGGTCCTTTCAACATACGAGAAATATGTGAAATCAAGATCCACGGGAGGTGGGGTGGGTGAAGTAAGCACATTGTCCTCCCCCAAAGACAATGGATGCTGAGCAAACGGTAAAGCCGTATTTTTATCAATCATAGCATAATCAATGTCACCTCCCGGGTCAAAGCACTCATCCTCCGTGATGGTCTCTAACGGAGTGGATGAAAGGTGCTCGGGAGGGGGACTTAGGACAATACCTTCCTACAGCAAATTATCATAAATAATGTCTCCCTCCGTGTCATAATCATCAATACCTAGAGGGATGGAGTGGATATCGATTTCTTCCAGCAATGGGTCATTATCATCAACGGAAGGAATAGATGGAGGTAAAGACTTGGAAAGAGAAGGAGAAGTCAACTCTTCGATTTGAGCAATAAGAAGGTGCACTTTCCGTAATTTATCGCGAAGAAGCACGTCTTCCACCTCATCCACAAGATCAAGTTCATCGGTGAACTTCTCGTAAGCCGGAGAAAATAAATCGTCATCGTACGCATCTCCCGGTGGAGATTGAGAAATTTCAAAAGTGAAATTCTCATAGCGGAGAGAAGAATCATCATCACTAGGATCGACCGCTTCCGTAAGAGCAACGTCGTCCTCAGGCTCCATAGCAGGTAAGTCACAAACCTCATTATCCAATAATTTGTCGAGACCAACATCACTAAGCTCATTCAACGAATCTAGATCCTTAGACGCAATAGGAACATCGAGAGTAGGAGCAGAAACTTCAGAAGATTGGTTGAAAGTGTAGACATCATCGTCGTCGTCATCATCATAATAGATGGGACGAGTCCAGTTAGGAGTGACGTAGTCGGCTAACTCTTCCTTGATAACCTCCACATCTTTAAGAAGCTCATGCAGCAACTTTTGTTGTTCATCACCCCGAGTATGTTCAATTTCACCAATTCTATCCCACGCTGTAATTAAACATTTTGGTGTAGAAAAGAAGGGAAAACGACTAAATTGGCTCAAAAAGGTGTCAGTGGTTTTCAAGGAATATGGTTCAGCTCGGAGTTGAGCAAGACCTTCTAGAATATGGTTCAAAGAAGTGAGTTGTTGGTCAAGACTAATTTGCTGAGAGGATTGATGATTGAGGGTGTGATGTGGGGGCTCAAAGTGTTGAAAACCTGAATTATAGCATGGTTGTGGCTCATAGTAGTTCATCGGTTGAGAAGAATTAGAAACCGGGTTTGGTTCATAATAATCCATTGGTGAAGAAAACTGAGGACACGGATTTTGCTCATAATAGTTCATTGGTTGACAATAAGAAGTATCGTGAGGACCCCCACAGTTGTTGCAAAATGGGTAAGGAGAAAAATCGGGTGCGTCTTGTGGATAGCTGTTATCATTGTCATAATTATACCCCGGTTCTTGCCCGTGATCATACGGGTATCGAACCGGACACGAAACATGCCAATGAGAATCGCTTCCACAATAGATGCACAGGGGAACAGGAGGTGGGTTCAAAAAGGACGAATTAGTCGAGTTGCACAAAGGACAAAATCCGCATATGAATTATTGTTGATATCGTTTCCACACCGCTCACATGTACACCATTGACATGAGTCGTTCCCGTACAATCATCTCCCACACCAGACGCAATGGACATAAGAATCCATGAAGAAAGATAGATAAGCAAGAAGAATTTTTTTGGTGCAAAACTTTGAAAAAGAAATGCTTTTTATGATTGTTTTAAATGTTTTTAGGATTTTTTGAAAATTTTAGAAACGAAAAATAACGTTCACGAGTGAACGGATCCCAAAAGCCAACGCGTCTCTCACAAAAAACCGTAAATCCTCACGAAAAGAGCCGGCAGCGGCGCCATTTTAATAAAGAGATTTTACTAGTTGAAAAGTTCGTTTCTCGGTGTCTTAACGAATTGATTTCCGATTAAATGTGTGACTCAATTGTTTTTGGTTAAGAAAAAGGGAAGTTGATTATCTATAACTAATTAAAAAGTAAATACGAAAAGTATTCAAAAACTAAAGACAAGTACAAATAATAAACGTAAAACAAGGTGAATATTAAAAACTAAAAGTTAAAACGATATTAAAACGAATATTAAATAAAATAATAAAATGTAATTTAAAGCGAAACAATTAATAAAAATAAATCTAAAAGACGAAATTAACTATCGACTCGAAAATAAAGTTTACTAAATGAAAAAGGAGAGAATAAAACTAAAATGGTACTTTAAAGCTAAACGAGGCAAAACCTAAAGCGGGTGCTAAATAAAAGATAAAACTTAAACTTTACGAAAAAATATTAATAGTAAAAATCGACGAAAAATTCAACTAAAAATACGCAACTTTCAAAAATAAAATCGGAACAACTTTCAGATAAAACTAAACAATTACAGAAAAAATAATAAATAAACAAGCTAGCAGGCAGCTAGCTCAAGCAGCCAAGCTGCCTGCTGAAATAGGCGCCAAAAATCCTTAAGCTGGCACACAAGTAGGAGAATCTTATATACTTGTTCGGAACTTTTGTTTTTGTTCAGAAGATTTCTGTTCGGAACTTTTAGCAACATCCGGTTCGGAACTTTAAAATGATTTGATTCGGAACTTTTAGCTAACATCTGGTTCGAAACTTTTTGATAAAGTTGGGTCAGAACTTTTAGCCAAAATCTGGATCAGAACTTTTAAATAAAATCTGGTTTGGAACATTTAAAATATTTGATTCGGAACTAAAAAAAATATTGATTCGGAACATTTAAAACTTACTTCATTCGGAACTTTGAAAAACAGATTTGGTTCGGAACTTTTTCTGGGCAAAATTAACAGTAGCGCGAATGAAGTACAGGAGATGAAAACCAAGCACGAATTTAATCAAAACTAATCAAGATTAACCAAAAGATTAATCCAAAACAACCACAAATGATCTACTAACAATAACCAATCAAACCAAATCAATAATTCCAACAATCATAACCAAAATAATCAAAACCCACTTAATCAAAACCATAAAAATCAAGAACATGAACAATAAAGATGAAGAACAAATCAAACAAGAAAGGTAGAATGAGATTAACAATAAAGTAAAGATTCAATAAAACTTACTTGAATTAAAGAGTGTAATACAAGAAATTAAAGTGCAGGAAATTAAATTGCAAGGTATGAAAATGGTGGAAGTGGTGGTTTGTCAAACCACCCAACAACTATAAAATGAAAACATAGAAGACTATATATAGGGAGATTAGGGAGGAGCTTAGGAAGCTTCCTCCCCTCTTTCTTCTTTTCCTTAATTGCAAAGTTAAGTCCTTCCCTTCTTAATCTTTTGTTAATCTTGGACTTAATGACTTTGTCTCAGGATTTCTTTGAACTCGTCTCGACATTTCTTCATAAATAAGACTTGAGTTCTTCGGCTTTTAGTAAACTTCCGTCTTTTGAATTTTTCCTCGATAAATCTTCAGAATTGGTCTATGACTTACGTTCTTTTTGCACTCTTGACTTCTTGACTTCATCTTTCGTCTTTTTTTCTTCGATAAAAGCCCGTGAAATCCCGTGTTTTCTCCACTTTTCACCTTTTCGTCCTAAATCACAACAAAAACACAAACCACGCATAATTCTGACATAAATGACATAAAATACACGTTTTGGTTCGGTTATTATTGTAATTAAGTGGTAAAAAGGATGGGTGTTTTCACACCTATCAGTGCACGTTGGTTAAATCAAGCTAAGGAAGAGACGACTAAAGTGATCAATTTCAAATGTGAGTATGAAGAAAAAAATGAATCACGATAGTTGAGAGATAGAACCGGATTTGCGGATAACATGGGAGCATGGTTCTTCAAAGATTCCAAGAGTGCACTTATCCCTGTAATCACATCACCATACAAACACAAGCAACCTATATAGCTCCCCCTACACTTAGGATGAAAACAGGAAAGGGGGATAGATACTCGGGTTGCCTCCCGAGGAGTGCTTGTTTTTGTTCACCGAGTCACGCGCCTGACTCGGTCCAGAACTAATTCAAGGGAAACGTGGTGAGGGATGGAATCATCTCATGAGAGATGTCCTCACCAAAGTACAACTTCAGACGCTAGCCATTCACCTTAAAATTGGGCCCATTTGGCTGAGAAAGCTCAATGGTGCCATAAGGAAAGACATTGGCGATGGTGAATGGACCAGACCAGCGGATCTTCAACTTGCACGAGAAGATCTTCAACCGAGAGTTAAAAAGTAAGACTTGATCACCAACGTGGAACTCTCGGTTCTTGATTTTAGTATCCTGGATAATCTTGGTCTTCTCCTTGTAGATCAATGAGTTCTCGTAAGCTTCATTCCTCAATTCATGTAGCTCGTTGAGTTGAATCTTGCGGAGATCACCGGCTTTGTTGATGTCGAAGTTAGCCCACTTCAAGGCCCAATATGCCTTATGCTCAAGCTCGATAGGGAGGTGGCATGATTTCCCGTACACAAGACGATAAGGTGTACAACAAATCGGTGTCTTATAGGCGGTACGGAAAGCCCACAGAGCATCATCAAGTTTATCAGCCCACGAGGCACGATGCTCTCCAACAGTACGTTCCAAAATTCTCTTCAATCCACGGTTGGATATCTCGGCTTGACCGTTGGTTTGAGGATGATAAGCGGTGGAAAGACGGTGATTGACACCATACTTAGCCATGACTCTTGCAAATTGATCATTGCAAAAATGAGTCCCGCGGTCACTGATTATAGCACGAGGAACACCGAATCGAGCAAACAGTTGTTTCAAGAAATTACAAACCACCCTCGCGTCGTTAGTGGGTAAAGCTTTGGCTTCAACCCATTTGGAAATGTATTCAACGGCGACAAGGATGTATTTGTTGCCTTTAGAAGAAGGGAATGGCCCCATAAAGTCGATGCCCCATACATCAAAGATTTCACATTCTTGTATGAAATTTTGAGGCATCTCATCTTTATGTGTGATCTTGCCTTGTTTTTGGCAAGCATCACAATGTTTAACCATTTCGTGAGCATCACGATAAATGGTGGGCCAATAAAATCCCGAGTCAAACACTTTTTTGGCGGTGTAGCTGGGACCAAAGTGACCACCGGTGGGTCCTTTATGGCAAGCTTTAAGAATGTCCAAAGCGGCCGGTCCGTCAACACATCGGCGAATAATCAAGTCAGCGCATTGTTTGAATAGAAAAGGGTCATCCCAAAAGTAAGTCTTAACATCATTCAAGAACTTCTTCTTTTGTTGGGATGTTAACCCTTTGATGAGAACACCACCCGCTAAGTAGTTTGCAATGTCGGCAAACCACGGGGTGTCATCCAGATTGAGATTAATAGACATTAAGGTCTCAAGGGGAAAAGAGTCATTGATCTCTTTGTTCGGATGATCCCCTTGATACGGATCCTCAAGTCTACTCAAATGATCCGCTGCTAGGTTTTCGGCTCCCTTTTGTCACGAATTTCAATGTTGAATTCTTGAAGGAGCAAAACCCAACGAAGAAGTCTTGGCTTAGAATCTTGCTTAGTTAACAAGTACTTCAACGCGGAATGGTCGGTATAGACAATGGTGGTGGATAAAACAAGATAGGGGCGAAATTTTTCAAAGGCATAGACAACAGCTAAAAGCTCTTTTTCGGTTGTCGTATAATGCAATTAAGCACCCGTCATTGTCTTGCTAGCATAATGGATTGGTTGGAAGTGTTTATTCACTCTTTGGCCCAAAACCGCTCCAATAGCAAAGTCGCTAGCATCGCACATCAACTCAAAGGGTAGCTCCCAGTTAGGGGTAACCAAGACCGGTGCCTTAGTTAGCTTATCCTTAAGAAGATTAAAGGCTTCGATACACTCTTTAGAAAAGATAAAAGGAGTGTCTTTTTCCAAGAGGTGGGTCATCGACCGAGCGATTTTAGAGAAATCTTGAATGAATCAACGATAGAAGCCCGCATGACCCAGAAAACTTCACACACCCTTCACGGTTGAAGGTGGAGGTAATTGGGCTATGACATCTACTTTAACACGGTCGACTTCAAGACCGGCTTTAGAGATTTTGTGTCCTAGCACAATGCCTTCTTTTACCATAAAATGGCATTTTTCCCAATTCAGAACAAGGCGAGTGTCTTCGCACCGCTTAAGCATACATTCTAAATAGGCAAGGCAAGAAGAGAAGGAATCCCCAAAGACCGAGAAATCATCCATGAAGACTTCCATGGTTTGCTCAACCATGTCATGGAAGATAGCCAACATGCACCTTTGGAAAGTCCCGGGGGCATTGCATAAGCCAAAAGACATCCTTTTGTATGCAAATGTGCCATAGGGACAAGTGAATGTTGTCTTCTTTTGATCTTGGGGATCGATGGGTATTTGGAAATAACCCGAGAAACCATCAAGAAAGCAGTAATATTCATTACCCGCTAAACGTTCAAGCATTTGGTCCATAAAAGGAAGAGGGAAATGATCCTTTCTCGTGGCATCATTGAGTTTGCGGTAGTCTATACAAACTCTCCACCCAGTAACGAGACGTGTAGGAATCAACTCGTTGTTTTGATTGGGCACAACGGTAATTCCGCCTTTCTTAGGCACACAATGGACTGGACTAACCCATGGTGAATCCGAAATAGGGTAAATCATACCCGCATCAAGAAGTTTGATAACCTCTTTTTTGATGACGTCATGGATTTTAGGATTTACCCTTCTTTGGCTTTGAATTGTGGGCTTAAAGTCGTCCTCCATGAGAATTTTATGTGTGCAAAAGTGAGGATCAATTCCGCGAATATCGGAGATTTTCCAAGCGATAGCTCTTTTATGTTTCTTCAACACGGCGATAAGTCGGGATTTTTCTTCTTTTTTCAGGTCCTTTGCGATGATGACCGGTAACTTCTTGTTGTCTTCAAGGAAAACGTACTCTAGATGAGGAGGTAGGTCCTTAAGCTCAAGAGTAGGAGGATCCTCAATAGATGGTGTAACTAACGATGGATGATCATTAGTCACCTCTTTAGGAGAAAGAGGAGAAAACGGGTCTTCATTGAGAAGTTTCTCAATAGTACGAATGTCTTCATCCCAATCGGTGGAAGAATCATCATACTTAATATCGAGAGGACCCAAGCTAGCTTCGAAATCATCCAAGTCACTTTCTCCAAAAGGAGTCAATGACGGAGCAATTGAGGCAACGGTCTCAACATTGGGTAGAGAAGAGAGAGTACTTTTGCAAGCATCATGAAAGTGTTCTTCAAAAGCCTCATCGAGAACATCAATAGCATTAACACTCTGATATGAATAAGGTTTCTTAGAAATCTTACCCATGTTGAAGACAATTTTATCGTCACCAACTCTCATGATTATCTCGCCCGCGGCTACATCAATGAGAGTGCGACCGGTCCTCAAGAAGGGACGTCCAACGGTTAATGGAACGCGAGGATCCATCTCGTAGTCAACGACAACAAAATCCGCCGGGAAGGTGAATTTGTCAACGCCAACAAAGACGTCTTCGGCTATCCCCACTGGATAAGCAACCGTACGGTTGGCTAATTCCAAAGTCATTTTGGTGGGGACAAGCTCGGGGAGAGATAATTGCTTCCAAACACATAAAGGCATTAAGTTTATACTGGCACCTAGATCGGCTAGGGCCATGCAATTCTCTACTCCCGGGAAGTTGCAAGGAATCAAGAAGCGACCCGGATCACCAAGTTTGGTGGGCAATTTCCTTAAGAGAACGGCGGAGCAATTCTCATTATGTTGGGTCTGAGCAATGTCAAGAAGCTTCTCCTTGTCACTAAGAAGATCTTTAAACATCTTCGCGTATTTAGGCATGTGAGCGAGAGCCTCGGCAAAGGAGATGTTAAAATTCAATTGTTTAAACATTTTTAGAAAGTTTGAAACTTGAATATCATCCTTGCTCTTTTGCTTCTCTTTCCTCAACCTTGAAGGATAAGGTATATTGGATGAAGAAGAAGGCTTTAGGGGAGTAGGATCACTCACAACCACGGGTGGTGGGGAAATGGGGGTAGAAGGCAAAGGAGGTGGGGAAAGTTGCTCTTTTTCCTTGTTCACAATCACGGGTGGAGGTGTAGGAAGCTCGGGTTCCGTATAACCGTTTCCACTACGAGTGGTGATTGCTTTCATCTCCCCTCTTGGATTCGCAACGGTGTTACTCGGAAGAGTACCCGAAGAAGAGGGTTGATTACCTTGGAAGAGCGAACCGATCATATCATGAATGTTAACCGCTTCAGTGCGGAAAGAGTCTCTCATGTCTGCACGAATTTCATTGCTTTGTTTTGCCATGTCATTCCTTAGCTCGGCTCGAATATCGTTCCCTTCTTTCTCCATTTCTCCCTTCAAGTTGACGACTTGACTCTGAAGATTCGTCACCATCTCTCTATTAGTCCTCATGAACGTCTCGACGTCTGGATTCAATGCCATCGGTGGATTGAGAGGTGGAGCTTGGTAAGCTTGAGAATTTCCTTGAGGTGGGTATGGGTTTCTTTGGGATTGATATTTATTGTTAGCACGAGGTTGGGATTGGTTGTTTCGGTTATAGCTTTGTTGTGGATTTTGGTTTGGAGGAGGGAAACCGGGTGGAGCAAGATAGTTGTTTGAACGATAACTTAGCAAGCTACGGTCTCCTTGAGGACGAGCTTGATAGCCTCCTGTGGGATAAGTACCGTATGCCGCGTTAACGTCTTCAGAAAAATTGCCTTGAGTAGAAGGACAATCATTGTAGGAATGAGGACCACCACATGTGTCACAAGAAATAGAAACGGCTTTAGCTTGTTGAAAGTGGTTTGTGGCCATGGTCATGAAATCCTTGCGCATATCCGCGATTTGTCGGGTAAGTTCGGTAATCTCGGGATTGGAAGTAGTAGAAGAAACATTGACTCTCTGATTAGATCTTGAGGATGTAGATGAATCCCAATTCTTGTGGTGAGTAGTCATGTTTTCAATCAACTCTCTACACTCCTCCGGTCTCCTTTTCATAAAAGTACCACCGGCGGCGGCATCGTGTCACGATCACGAAAAGTGAGACCATTGTAGAAAGTATCAATGAGAGTGACGGGGAGCATGTTGTGATTTGGACAACGGTCGATCAAATCATTGTATCGTTCCCAAGCATCAAAGAGCGATTCATTATTGCCTTGCATGAATCCACTAATTTGGTTACGAAGGCTCGTGACCATGGATGGTGGGAAGTAGCGCGACAAAAAGCGTTGAGTCATGTCGTCCCAAGTATAAATAGAATTCTTTGGGAGACGGTCAAACCATTTTTCGACATGGTGAGAAAGCGAGTGGGGAAATAGTTGGAGGCGAAGGTCATCCATAGAAACACCAGGGGCCTTCATGCTTTGGGTGATGGTAATGAATTTGTCGAGGTGTTTGTTGGCATCATCATCCGGAATTCCGCGAAATGGGTTAGTTTGCACTTGTTGGATCATGTGATGCTTTAACGAAAACTCCTGAGCCGTGATATGAATCGGCGCAATCGGGCCTCCACGTCCGTTCATCGTAGGTTGGCATAGCTCCTCCATGGTTCGTAGGTCGGGTAAGGGTGGGTTATTCATGTTGGGGTGGGGTGGATTATTATTGTTGTTGTGGGGTGGATTATTATTGTTGTTGTTGTGTACACCGGCCATGTCTAATTGTTCGAGAGTCTCGGGCTCTGAATAAGACGTTGATCGAGTACGCATACACTAAAAAGAAAATGCAAGAGAAAATATTTTTGGTTTTTATAGGTTTTTTTAATGTTTTTGTATTTTTGAAAATTTTTTATTTTTATGGGTTTTTTTTGAAAATTTTTGTGCTTGAAAATAACGTTCCCGAAAGAACGGATCCCAAAATCCAATTTTCCTCACAAGAAACCGTTGATCCTTACGAAAAGAGCCGGCAGCGGCGCCATTTTAATAACTGATTTTAATTGATTAAAAAGGTTTGCTTGCAAGATCTTTCTTTGCATTGCTCGTACCCAATTGTATTTGTCGTTGTTTCGTTCTCGGTATCTTCTCGAATCGATCACGGTAAAAAGTGGAATTGTTGTACTTGGTGACTAAAAAGGGGGAGCTTTGGTCTATAACTACTAAAACGATAAGTGTAGGAAGTAATAAAATTAAACTAAAAGCAATTACTGGAAATAAACTTGAATAAAAATCAAACAGTAAAATACCTAAACTTGGAGAAAACAGCTTATTCGGAATAAATGCTTGATCCGGAATATCAGGGAAATTTAGCTTATTCGGAATAATTCTACTCATGCAGAATAACTTGAAAGATTGCTTCATTCGGAATGTTCACTTGATGCGGAATGTTTGCTTCATGCGGAATAAATGCTTGACCCGGAATAAATCTCTATCCGGAATAAATGTCCTTCATGCGGAATGTTTGCTTCATGCGGAATATGGCCTTCGTTCGGAATAACTTTTGATCTGGAATAATGTGCTTATGCGGAATAATTAAAAACCAAGCTTGATTCGAAATAATTAAAAGAAACCTTTATTCGGAATAACTACTCATCCGGAATATTGATTATTCCGGATGAACAAGTTGATTCGGAATAACTGAAAGAGATGAGCTGATCCGGAATATAAGATATTCCGAACCAAAGGACTTGATCCGGAATAAAATCTTAAAACCTTGATCCGGAATAATGGATATTCCGAATGAACAATAAAATCTCAAAATCTTGATCCGGAATAATGGATATTCCGAATGAACAATAAAATCTCAAAACCTTGATCCGGAATAATGGATATTCCGAATGAACAATAAAATCTCAAAACCTTGATCCGGAATGTGGGCAAGAAGCAAAAAATGCGAAGAACAGGGGAAGTTTAATATCACGATTTTAACACAAAATCCACCAAGTTTTTAATCAAAACTTACACCAACTTAACCACTAATCATTTACCAATGATAAACATCAATCCAAAACAACAAAAACATAAAACCCACTTACTTTTTATGATCAAACCAATAAAATGAAATTTAAGAACTTCGAATCACAAAGAGATGAAGAACAAGATGATAGAAAGATTAAATGTAAACTTGTATTAATGATTAAGATTCAACAAACAAAATGGAAAGATTAAACTTACAAGATTGGAAGAATCAAAGAAGATGAAAAACCACCAATCTCCTTAAGGGAGATGGTGCCTACGAACTAGGAAAAGAAATAACAGAATAAAAAAACTAGTGGAAAATATGAATGGAAGGAGTATTTATAGTGCTTGGCTTGGCTTGGTGAGTGGGATTTCTCCCTTTCTTTTTGTCTTCTCGTCTTTTCAGAAAGTTGACGTTTTCGATTTCGATTCGGGATTTGTCGACAAATAAATTCAACTCGTCTTTTAATTTCTTCATTTAATAGACTTGAGTTTCTTCGACATATGTAAATCTTCCATCTTTGGTCCTTTTCTTTGATAAATCTTCAAATAGGCCCATTGACTTCAAATCTTTTTCCTCTCTTGGATTATAGACTTCGTCTTTTCGTCCTTTTCTTCGATAAAACCCGTGCAATCCCATGTTTTCTTCAATATTTATCCGGTTGGCTCTGAAAACACAACAAACACACAAACCACGCATAATTCCAAACAAATGACATTAAATACGCGTTTTGGTCTTGTTTTAGCAAGAAATAAGTGGTAAAAGGATGGGTGTTTTCACACCTATCAAGCGTGATGACTACGAGGAACAAGCTCGTTAAATTGAGTATATTGAAGTTCGTTTTCTCTCGATTCTTGACTAATTGAAAGTCCTAAAAATCTCAACTTTATAAGTGTTCTTGGTTGATAGGGTATTTGGATATTCTATGTCTATTTCAAACTACAAGTAAAAAAGGTGAAAAATATTAAGCTATGTATCCGTATAACACTTTGCAATTACCAAATATTATTCACAAAAGTTCAAAATGTAAAAACATGAAGGTAATGTGCTCTAAATGTAAAGTAATTGAAAGTATAAAACTTGAAATGTAAAGTTCAGAAAGTAAAAGGACCTAAATGTAAATTCTAACAAACTTGTAACTAACTTTAACAAACTAAACAAAATACCTAACCAAATTTAGAAATTATAAAACTTAAAGGACTGATTTAATGAAAACCCTAAAAACTTGCAAGTTTAGCTACTAATGCAAACAGTTACAATCCACAAGGACTAAAATGCAATTAATGGGAATTTATTAACAAAAACGGGCATACAACAAAGAATAAGCTCGTATGAGCTTATTACTGAACCAAATAAGCTCAAACTGGTTTTAAAATGCTTAAAATTGAAAATCAACTAGGCTTGTATGAGGAAACTGCTTAAAACCAAGTAAAACTCAAATAAGCTCATTCCAATAAGCCAACATTAAGCAAACTAAAAATCCAGACATCCACATCTTGATTTTAATGCTCAAACTTGGTAAACAGCTTAATAGGAGTATGGAATGTATTTTCTTTTTGAAAATGATTCACTAAATAAGCTGGAAAATGGAATTAAGCTGAAAAGAGCTTATTTGACCAAGTTTGACCAAAAATGTGAAAAAGCTGAAAAGTTCCAAAACTACTCAAGACATGTTTCTAAACAGGTTTATGAAGAAAAATGGGAACATTTATGAAGTAGAATTGGCTAACCAAGAAATCAGTCAAGCTTCTATTACAGAAACTTGAGTTTGCTAAGGAGCTTATTAATAAGCTGATTTCTCAATCAAAACAGAATACTGTAGAATTTCCTAGCACACTTTGGATGTTTAACTACAACTAGAAACTGGTTTCAAGCAATTTGGTTAAGTATTGAAGAAATGGCATGGATTTGAAATGAGCTAGTTTTCCGGATGAAAAGTATCACAGACTTTGACCCAAACCTTTTTCATATCATTTGGATTTTTGACCTGAATTTTGACTTTAAAACCAAACAAAATTGTTTCCACTGGTATATTGAATGTGAATAAGCAAAGCTTAACAAGATTAACAAACTTGTATTACAAAAACTAGGCAGATCCAAACACTAATTATCAAGTCTGTGATGAACTTTTACAAAGTGATTTTGAGTAAAAGAGTGAAATAAGCTAAGACTTCTATCAAGACATGTTCTATGAGTAAAATGAAGAGTAATGGAACTAAAATCAGACTTGTTAACAGACTTGAACACAAAGTGCACTCAAAAGCTAAAACTGATGAATTTAAAGCTGAAATCAAGTAAAACTCAGACTAAAGCTACAAGACTACTCACAAGTAATCAAATTAACAAGATTACACTAAAACATATCTCAACACATGATCATAGCAGCACAAATTGTTTACACTAGGAATTGAGCATGCAAACTTCAATTGAGTGGAACTTAAAATAGGATTAACAAACTTTTTAGCTAGAAGCCTCCCTTGATGGAGTAGTGTGGCGCTGAGCCAACTAGAATCTACAAGAACACCATAAGAACACCACCATTAACCAATTTATCACCTCCAAAAGCCATATCTGCTCAAATCAAACCAACTGCTACAATCTACTACTCAGGAACTGGATATGACTGCTAAAGCTGAATTGATCATAATAAGCTTCCACAATATCTCAAAAACACTCCATTGATCACTTAAGATCAATGAAATCACAAAGCAGTAACAGTATTGCAGGAATGAGCAAGTGAAATGAATATGAGAGAAGAGGAAATGGATATTTTTGTGATTTTTATTGATTGATGAAGGAAAAGTAGTTACAACTGCTTTAACTAACTTCTAACCAACTCTTAATTGTGTGTCAAACACTTAAGAGTTGTTGGCTAACTGAATGAAAGAACAAATTTGAGAGAAAAAATCTAAAGTGTGTGTTTTTGCACACTTAGTTACACACTGAAAATGAAAGTACAAGCCCCTATTTATAGAAGTTGATGATGAAGAGTTGGGGAAGTCTGACGTGTCTCAACCAATGGGAAGATGGCAGGTGTCACAATCTGGTAAATTGCCAATTTGACTCCAAGAACAGGAAAGGGGTTTTCTTCTCCTTTTATTTTCAGTTTAATTGACTGATGTAGTTGGATTCTTCATCTTAATCCGAGCATTTTTCATGTAGAAAGTATTTTGTGAAACGCTTTGTAGCCAAATCCACGTCCTGGGCTCTTTGAAGAAGAGAGTGAAACGTGTCATGTTCTTGTTGGTTATTCGCCCTTCACACGGATCATTATCTTTTGTGGATAAAATGTATTATTGAGTGTTGATATCTGATTGGCTGAAAGAAAATAAGTGCGCTGCACTGTTTTGGATTTGGGTATTAAATGAATAATGAGTTGGCAGTCCAGCTGGTGATCCATTAATACTTGATATTTTTATATTAATTAAAGTTCGTTGAACCGATCTCTTCGAATTGATTTCCGGTTAATTGTGCGAGATTAGTTGTTCTTGGTGAAACAAACGTTTTTGGTTTTGGAAAAATAAATATGCAAGACTTAAAAATAAATGACGAGAAATTAAAACTATAACTAAGTGAAACGTAAACGGTGCAATATTTAAAGCGTTAAAAATAAATGACGAGAAATCTAAACGACGTAAAATTAAAGCTTAGCGAAAAGTAAATCGACGATTAAACAAAAATGCAAGTCGTAATTAAAATGAGTTAAAAATAAAACGAGAAAAACAAAATGGTAAATAAAGCAAAAACAAAACACCAATCGGAATACACCCGATCAGAATCCATAAGGATCCGATCGGAATGTACCCGATCGGAATGAGCATGATTGGAATAAGCAAAAGTAACTCAATCGGAATGTTGGAAAGGAGTCCAATCGGAATCCCCTAAAACGACCAATCGGAATATTACACGAAGACTCAAATCGGAATGTTAACAAAGCGAGTAATCGGAATATCATGAAATAAAGTACAATCGGAATAATCAAAATGGTCCCGATCGGAATAATTGAAGTAAATCGGAATACTTGGAAACCCTTTTCCGATTTGTAGATCGGAATGAAGGGAAGTGCTGGTCGGAATGTGTTGATCGGAAAAGGGTTTACCTTTTCCGATTGATTCTTGATCCGAAACTTAGGCAAAGGGAAATAAGCTATAAGAATAAGCTAAAACCCAAAACTAGAACGAATCTAAAATGAAACGGAACAAATAAGCACAAATAACAACTTATCAAAACTTTAAATAAACAAACTTTTAAAATCAAAACATAAAAAGATTAACTTCTAAGCACGAAACTTTAATGAACAACACGGATCATGAGTAACTCGCTCAAAAAGTAAACAAGAATCAAGAAAGGAAGATGAGAGATTAAGACAAGAAAAGTAACGATTAAAGAACAATAATGAAAACTTACTTGAAAATTAAAATGGATTAAAAGTGTATAACAAATGATTAAAGTGCAAGAATTAAAATGACAAGAAATAAAAATGGTGGAAGTGGTGGTTTGTCAAACCACCCAACAACTTGAAAAATGAAGACTAATGGCCTATTTATAGTGGTGATTAGGGAGGGGCTTAGGAAGCTTCCTCCCTCTTTCCTCTTTTCCTTAATTGCGTCATTAGGTCCCTCCTTTCTTTAATCTTCTTAAATCTTCTTAAATCTTGGACTTAAATGATTTTGTCTCGGGATTTCTTTGAACTCGTCTTGTATTTTCTTCATAAATAAGACTCGAGTTCTTTGGCTTTTAGTAAACTTCCGTCTTTTGACTTTTTCTTCGATAAATCTTCAGAATTGGTCTTGGACTTCCATTCTTTTTCCACTCTTGATCTTTCGACTTTATCTTTCGTCTTTTTCTTCGATAAAAGCCCGTGAATGCCGTGTTTTTCTCCACTTTTCACCTTTTCGTCCTAAATCACAACAAAAACACAAACCACGCATAATTCCGACATAAATGACATAAAATACACGTTTTGGCTCGGTAATTATTGCAATTAAGTGGTAAAAAGGATGGGTGTTTTCACACCTATCAAATCCCCTACACTTAACCATTGCAATGTCCTCATGCAATGCATTAGTTACAAAGCAAGTTTACACTTTTCATCATAATCAATCCACGTTGGCCTTTATTAAAGAGATAGAAAATTATAAACATACAAAGTAAAGAAATCAAAAACATACCTTGGGTTTTGAAAATGTCGTGAATGATCATCATCCTCAAGTTTTCACTTTCTCCAAACCAAGCTTAGAAACGAGATCATTGTTATTATAAGTTAGCAAACTAACACGAACTCATGTGGGCCAATTATTTACTTAGACTCCCTTATTCCTAGGTGTATCTCTTTTATTTTATTGTTGTCTTGAATGATCACGAGGATGCATCGTTGACTTATTTCGATAGTTATTTTGTCCGAAAATAAAGTGAACGATTTAATCAATAGTTAGCTAAAGGACCAAATCTTTTAAAACTGCTTCTCGGGACCTCATAAAGTTCATATCTTGGCATAACTCGCTTCGCGATTTGAGACCTTTCTCGGACCGATATTTGGCAGCGACTTCATACTTCGACTCTTCGAGAGACGTTCTTGAAATTATGGTCTTCTCTTCATAATAGGAATTTCTTCACTTGAAGTTTTGAGAGATTCTTCATATTTGGACCACGACTTCGTCATTTTTCTCCAATCTTTATTTTGGACTTTGATATACAACGATCCGCCTCCTTTTAGGACTTGGATCTATTTATCCTCATACCTTGTTAGGGTCTTTTCGGATAGACTTCTCCATGACTTTTGGGGAGTTTTTGCTTTTCGTCGTGTGTCTTGATCCTTCATATAGATTTTTGATAAATGATTCTTCACATCACTTTTGGATCTTTAGCAACAAAATGTAGCCCTCATGCCTTGTTAGGGCCTTTTCGGACTCGCCAATCTTCGCATCCCGCTTCAATAAGTTATGCCTTGGCTATGAACTCTAATCTGTACCGAGAAACTTTTAGACGATCTAGGGCTAGAAGCTAAGTAACCTTTTAAATCGTACAGCCTTATTTATTGCAGATAAATTTATTAACAAGCGGAGGGAGAATAGGCTTATAATTAACTCACATAAATTCACGAAAGAATACTGAACTTATAATTGACTCTATCATCTCTTGTTCTCCACAATTTAAAATCTCAAGGAATGAGACTCGTGGATGCTTAGCCTATTAAATCAAAGTTTTGGGTTTTCGAGTCGCCTATAGGATCTTGCAAATTCTTAGACTTTTTTCAAGTTTAGAAATCGCATTTTAAAGTTCCCTTGATAAACGACTCTCTAGGATCAATCATAGGAACTTGCGAAAAGTTCTTGTTCTTAACCCGTGAGAGTTAAGACTTTCGCGTTTTATAGCTCCCTATATAAAAGCCTAGCAAAACTTGACTTAAACACGTTAAGGATACTAGCTAGAGTAAACTCGGGTTGAGTCAAAAGATTCACAACGTTTGAAAATTAAAACCACTTATTAAACATTTATTCTAATAAAGAAAGAAAATAACTATACAAAGGGAAAAACAAATAGGCCAAAATAGATCAAAAATTTTTGAAAAATTTCGAAAAATTGATTTTCCGGTTAAAATGAGGACAAAAACAAGGAAAAGACCACTTAACTTCGATAGAAGTCCCCCTACACTTAATATAAACATTGTCCTCAATGTTTAAGCATGTGGGAGTAAACTCCCCTACACATAGGACATTGTGCACGTTGTTTAAATCTCGCTAAGGAAAAGACAACTAAAGAGATTCCTATTTTCATATTGAGAAATATAAAATAGTGAATCGAAAAGAGTTTAGGATAGAACCAGGAAGAAGGGAACACGGAATCACGGTTCGTCAAAAGTCATCAAGAGTGTGTCTTTGAGCTCTAATCCCTGCACATGATAAGAAAGAGAACAAGAAACACCACGGGGCTCCCCCTACACTTATGGTGAAAATAGATAGATAATTGGGTTGCCTCCCAAAAAGCGCTTGTTTTTGTTAACCGAGTCACGAGCCTGACTCGTCCCCGAATTAAATAGTCCATGGGGAAGCCTCGAATGTGATACCGGGATCAAAGACCTTGTCCTCGTTCCCGGTTGACATCAACAAAGGAGAGGCGGGGGGATAAGTCTTGAATGGGAGAAAGGTCCTTTCAACATACGTACAGTATATGAATTCAAGATCCACGGGAGGTGGGGTGGGTAAAGTATGCACATTGTCCTCCCCCAAAGACAATGGCGGCTGAGCATTCGGCAAAGCCGTGATGTTATCAATGATAGCATAATCAATGTCACCTCCCGGGTCAAAGCACTCATCCTCCGAGATAGTCTCTAAAGGGACGATGAAAGGTGCTCGAGAGGGGGACTTGGGACAATACCTTCAAGTAGCACATTATCAAAAATAATATCCCCCTCTATGTCATTATCATCGATACCTGGAGGCATGGAGTGAATGTCGATTTCTTCCAGCAATGGGTCATTATCTTCAACGGTAGGAGGAGATGGAGGTAAAGGCTTGGAAATAGGAGAACTCAACTCTTCGATTTGAGCAATAAGAAGGTGCACTTTCCGTAATATATCGCGAAGAAGCACGTCTTCCACCTCATCCACAAGATCATGATGATCGGTGAACTTCTCGTAAACCGGAGAGAATAAATCGTCATCGCCCGCATCTCCCGGTAGAGATTGAGAAATTTCAAAAGTGAAAGTCTCATAGCAGAGAGAAGAATCGTCATCACTAGGATCGACCTCTTCCGGAAGAGCAATGTCGTCCTCAGGCTCCATAGCAGGTAAGTCACAAACCTCATCATCCAATACTTTGTCGAGACCAACATCACTAAGCTCATTCAACGAATCTAGATCCTTAGATGCAGTAGGAGCATCGACAGTAGGAGCAGCAACTGCAGAAGATTGGTTGAAAATGTAGACATCATCGTCGTCGTCATCATCATAATAGATGGGACGAGTCCAGTTAGGAGTGACGTAGTCGGCTAACTCTTCCTTGATAACCTCCACATCTTTAAGAAGCTCATGCAGCAACTTTTGTTGTTCATCGCCCCGAGTATGTTCAATTTCACCAATTCTATCCCACGCTTTAATTAAACATTTTGGTGTAGAAAAGAAGGGAAAACGACTAAATTGGCTCAAAAAGGTGTCGGTGGTTTTCAAGGTTTCGTCCACATCAAGCAACGGTTGCCTTTCCTGATGCAAGTCAGCTCGGAGTTGAGCTAGACTTTCTAGAATGCCATTTAAAGAAGTGAGTTGTTGATCAAGACTAGTTTGCTCATTGGATTGATGATTGAGGGTGTGATGTGGGGGCTCACGGTTATAGACACTAGGATGAAAGCACGGTACCTTCTCAAAGATTTGCGACGGATCACAAGAAGAAGCATCGTGAGGGCCCCCACAAATATAGCACCATGGGTATGGAGAGAAACTGGGTGCCCCTTGTTGATAGCTATTGTCATTGTCATAATTGTACCCCGGTTCTAGCCCGTGTCTATACGGGTATTGAACCGGGCACGAAACATGCCAATGAGAATCGCTTCCACAATAGATGCACGGGGGAACAGGAGGTAGGTTCAAAAAGTACGAATTAGTCGAGTTGCACAAAGGACAAAATCCGGATTGGGTGTAGTCGATCTCGTTTCCGCACCGCTCACATGTACACCATTAGCAAGAGTTGTTCCCAGATAATTGCTTCCCACACCGGACGCAATGGATATAAAAATCCATAAAGAAAGATAGATAAGCAAGAAGAATATTTTTGGTGCAAAACTTTGAAAAAGAAATGCTTTTTATGAGTTTTCAAATGTTTTTGGATTTTTGAAAATTTTTGAAACGAAAAATAACGTTCACAAGTGAACGGATCCCAAAAGCCAACGCTTCTCTCACAAAAAACTTTTGATCCTCACGAAAAGAGCCGGCAGCGGCGCCATTTAATACTTGATATTTTTATATTAATTAAAGTTCGTTGAACCGATCTCTTCGAATTGATTTCCGGTTAATTGTGCGAGATTAGTTGTTCTTGGTGAAACAAACGTTTTTGGTTTTGGAAAAATAAATATGCAAGACTTAAAAATAAATGACGAGAAATTAAAACTATAACTAAGTGAAACGTAAACGGTGCAATATTTAAAGCGTTAAAAATAAATGACGAGAAATCTAAACGACGTAAAATTAAAGCTTAGCGAAAAGTAAATCGACGATTAAACAAAAATGCAAGTCGTAATTAAAATGAGTTAAAAATAAAACGAGAAAAACAAAATGGTAAATAAAGCAAAAACAAAACACCAATCGGAATACACCCGATCGGAATCCATAAGGATCCGATCGGAATGTACCCGATCGGAATGAGCATGATTGGAATAAGCAAAAGTAACTCAATCGGAATGTTGGAAAGGAGTCCAATCGGAATCCCCTAAAACGACCAATCGGAATATTACACGAAGACTCAAATCGGAATGTTAACAAAGCGAGTAATCGGAATATCATGAAATAAAGTACAATCGGAATAATCAAAATGGTCCCGATCGGAATAATTGAAGTAAATCGGAATACTTGGAAACCCTTTTCCGATTTGTAGATCGGAATGAAGGGAAGTGCTGGTCGGAATGTGTTGATCGGAAAAGGGTTTACCTTTTCCGATTGATTCTTGATCCGAAACTTAGGCAAAGGGAAATAAGCTATAAGAATAAGCTAAAACCGAAAACTAGAACGAATCTAAAATGAAACGGAACAAATAAGCACAAATAACAACTTATCAAAACTTTAAATAAACAAACTTTTAAAATCAAAACATAAAAAGATTAACTTCTAAGCACGAAACTTTAATGAACAACACGGATCATGAGTAACTCGCTCAAAAAGTAAACAAGAATCAAGAAAGGAAGATGAGAGATTAAGACAAGAAAAGTAACGATTAAAGAACAATAATGAAAACTTACTTGAAAATTAAAATGGATTAAAAGTGTATAACAAATGATTAAAGTGCAAGAATTAAAATGACAAGAAATAAAAATGGTGGAAGTGGTGGTTTGTCAAACCACCCAACAACTTGAAAAATGAAGACTAATGGCCTATTTATAGTGGTGATTAGGGAGGGGCTTAGGAAGCTTCCTCCCTCTTTCCTCTTTTCCTTAATTGCGTCATTAGGTCCCTCCTTTCTTTAATCTTCTTAAATCTTCTTAAATCTTGGACTTAAATGATTTTGTCTCGGGATTTCTTTGAACTCGTCTTGTATTTTCTTCATAAATAAGACTCGAGTTCTTTGGCTTTTAGTAAACTTCCGTCTTTTGACTTTTTCTTCGATAAATCTTCAGAATTGGTCTTGGACTTCCATTCTTTTTCCACTCTTGATCTTTCGACTTTATCTTTCGTCTTTTTCTTCGATAAAAGCCCGTGAATGCCGTGTTTTTCTCCACTTTTCACCTTTTCGTCCTAAATCACAACAAAAACACAAACCACGCATAATTCCGACATAAATGACATAAAATACACGTTTTGGCTCGGTAATTATTGCAATTAAGTGGTAAAAAGGATGGGTGTTTTCACACCTATCATCCATGTTCTCTTTTCTTGTATTTTCATTGGTCAAAAGTCAAGTGACACGGATCTAGGCCAAAGTTGGTGCATTTTTGACAATTTCAGTCCCTTGTCTTTAGCAGATTATCAAAATGAGCTCTTATCTTCATTCCAATGGCAATTTTAGTCCTTTGACTTGCATTCTTGTTCATTTGACTCCCTTGACTTGGTTGAATTGAAATTTGACCAAGTTTGACTTTGATCTTGACTTTTTCCAAACTTCTCATTTAAGTCCTTAACTTTTGAATATTGTCAAGATTGGTCCTTCATATTCAATTAACTTGTCATCTTTGATCCTTCTCTTGTCTTTTCATCATAAATGAGCTTGATTTCCTCTTGTTTGCTTGAAATTGTATCCTTGTTACCTATTTAAGCACAAACACAAAACATACCACATAATACTGCTTTATAGCACAAAAGTTAGGTATTTTCCATGTGTTTTAGGGTGATTTGTTGATTCATTGATATGAGATTTTGCTCATATCAAATCCCCTACACTTGAACATTGCCATGACCTCATGTAATGCTATATTTTAAAGCATAAATTTACATTTTCCTCATAATTAACCCACCTTGGCCAATATGGAATGCTATTACACTATTCTACTCTTTATGATGCATGATTTTGATTTTGTACAATGCAATGCAAAGAAAACAATTCTATTTATATATTTTTTAATTTTCTTGAAATGGTTTTGATGGAAAAAACTCATAAAGAATCCAATGACTTAAATTAGGACTTTGGTACCATGGACACTTATCACCCTCAAGTTTCACTTTCCCCATACCAAGCTTAAAAATAGGATCATTGCATTCACAAGTAAAAAGTGCATCAACTTATTCATGACAATTAAATGTGGAACCGGTTATTATTTGAGAAAATTGCTTGAAGGCAATTTTTTCATTATTTGAAGCGTGAAATATAAGAAATGTAAAATCCAAAAATAAGGAAACACGATTTTAATCCTAAGTAATCCTCTCAACCATTACTTGAAAAACCGCTCACAATTAATATAAGTCCGTTTCAAGAGTTATAAGTCATTTGCCTTATGTGTAAAATCCTCATGTCATGCATTAATAAGTAGCTAAACACTCGCTAAGGAAAGAAAAATAAAACTCACGCAATAATTTACATCCTCCGCCTTTTTGAGACCTTGGATCTTCAATCCCGCAACCCGTCAAGGTAATATTGGATTGGAGCAACTATTAAATCCCCACAACCCGTCAATGTAATATTGGAATCTAATAGTTACTATAATTAACACTTCACTGCCCCTCTTGGGAGTCTTGTATAATTAATATTTTTTTCTTTTTCTTTTTTTTCTAGCCACTCATTCTTTTTGTAAGCCGCTCTTATTTTTCTTTATTCCTCACAAAGAAAGTTGAAAAGAATAAAAGGAAAAACACCCGCTAATATTAAACATGACATAAGTCTAGTACACATAAAACGTTCTAACTTAGAATCTTAAGACGTACTTATACCAACCATGAATGATTAGACAAAAATGCATAAGAGACTACAAACCAATTAAAACCGTTCTTGATTATTTATTAACATATATACATGCGAAGAAATAGAGGCAAAGAAGAGAAAGGTTTAGCCACAAGTAGTTATCATGAAGTTTATCTAGCCCTTTTATACTTGCTTCAACTCTATCATTTCCCATTCTCCACAAATTTAAAATCTCAAATAATGAGAGTGGTGGATGCTTAGCCTAATAGACCAATGAAGGTCTACATGGTTAAGGATGCTATTTAGAGAATGCTTGGATAAGCAAACTCGGGTTGAGTCAAAATATCCATGGCGGGCCTAATATGTCAAAGAAGTCTAAATTTGTTAAACCATATCCTTATTGTATTTTTTTTTCTCTTTTTATATATTTTTGATGAAAAGCAAAAGAAGAAATATATACAATGCAAATGTGTTATGAAAATGAAAAATGATTAATGCAAAAATTATGAATGCATATTTTTGGTGGCCAAAGTAGATCAAAAATTTGAAAAATGTTTGAAAAATTAATTTTACAAGTTATCATGAAGGTCAATAACAATGTCTAGGTAAGGTCACTTCGATAGAAGACCCCCTACACTTAAGCTAAGCATTGTCCTCAATTTTTAAGAGCATGGAAGTATAAACTTCCCCTACACTTATGACAATGAACAAACTTTGCTTAACCCAAGCTAAAGAAAGATCAACTATAATGAATTCATTTTTAAGCACAATGTGTCCATGAAAAATCACAATAGTAACAAAGTGAACCGGATACAAGGGCCTCCTCCATAAGCTCCAAAGCACGTGATGAGTGAGCAACCCTACAAACAACATGAAGACAAAAGGAAGGTCTCCCTACACTTCTCATCAACTCTCCATCCTTATTTCTAACCTACAACACTCTAAGTCGAAAAACTCTAAACCTAGTTATTCAAGCTTGATTTAAGGAGTCTCTAGCTCGACTCTTCCTATAATGAATTAATTCATGGGGAAAATGGGGATCTCTTGGACCATTTCCACGGAAATGTCCTCCCCAGAATAGTGCTTAACACGGTGACCATTCACTTTAAAATTTGGACCTTCGGGTTGTGACAACTCAATAGTTCCATATGGAAATACTTGAGCAATAGTGAATGGACCGGACCATCT
Source organism: Glebionis coronaria (assembly GCA_025667525.1). NCBI lineage: Eukaryota > Viridiplantae > Streptophyta > Magnoliopsida > Asterales > Asteraceae > Glebionis > Glebionis coronaria. The sequence goes on from CM046874.1 coordinate 248,341,041, forward strand.
CGATTTAAGCTTGCCCGCAAAGAGTTTCAACCTTGAGTTAAAGAAGAGAACCAGCTCTCCAACTTTGAACTCACAGTTCTTGATCTTAGCATCATGCAATTGCTTAGTCTTTTCCTTATAAAGCAATGAGTTCTCATAAGCATTGGCTCTTAATTCATCCATTTCATTGAGTTGGTCCTTTCTATGTGATCCAGCTTGGTTTAAATCAAAGTTATCCCACTTGAGAGCCCAAGAAGCCTTATGCTCTAACTCGAATGGGAGGTGGCATGCTTTTCCATAGACAAGCCTATATGGAGTACAACCAATTGGTGTCTTAAATGCCGTCCTAAAAGCCCACAAAGCATCATCAAGCTTATCCGACCAAGAAGCTCGATGCTCTCCCACCGTTCTTTCCAAAATTCTTTTTAAACCACGATTTGTGACCTCGGTTTGACCATTGGTTTGAGGGTGATACGCGGTAGAAAGTCTATGATTAACACCATACTTCTTCATAACTCTTGTGAATTGATCATTACAAAAGTGTGTACCACGATCACTTATGATGGCCTGAGGTACACCAAATCTAGCAAATAATTGCTTCAAAAACTTTACTACAACTCTAGCATCATTAGTAGGTAAGGCTTTGGCCTCAACCCGCTTTGACACATAATCCACCGCTACGAGTATGTACTTATTTCCCTTAGAATATGGAAAAGGTCCCATGAAATCTATTCCCCACACATCAAAAATCTCACATTCTTATATGAAGTTTTAGTGGCATCTCATCTCGTTGAGTAATTTTTCCTTGTCTTTGACATACATCACAAAATTTCACTATCTCTTGGGCATCTTTGTATATGGAAGGCCAATAGTAACCCGAATCAAAGACTTTCTTGGCGGTATAGTTGGGCCCAAAATGTCCACTCGTAGGTCCCTTATGACAAGCTTCTAAAATCTTAAATGTCTCGGGCCCATCTACACACCGTCTAATGATTTGGTCCGCACATTGCCTAAAGAGGTAAGGGTCATCCCAAAAGTAATACTTCACTTCCTTAAGAAATTTCTTCTTTTATTGGGAAGTGAGACCCTCTATTAGCACATCCCCCACAAGATAGTTTGCAATATCCGCAAACCAAGGGGTGGCATCCTCTTGAGAAGAGATAGACATGAGCTCCTCTAATGGAAAGGATTCATTGATTTCCTTATGAGGCAATTCTCTTTGAAAAGGATGCTCAAGTCTACTCAAGTGATCTGCCACTAAATTCTCGGCTCCTTTCTTATCACGAATCTCTATCTTAAACTCTTGTAGCAATAAAACCCATCTCAAAAGTCTAGGCTTAGCATCTTGCTTTGTCATGAGATACTTGAGAGCGGAATGATCCGTATACACTATGGTTTTGGATAGCACAAGATAGGGTCTAAACTTCTCAAAGGCATAGACTATAGCAAGCAACTCTTTTTCCGTGGTGGTATAATGAATTTGTGCACCCGTCATGGTTTTACTAGCATAGTGTATAGGTTGAAAATGCTTATTCACTCTTTGTCCTAACACGCCCCCACGGCATAATCACTAGCGTCACACATAAGCTCAAAAGGCAATTCCCAATTTGTAGAAACCAAAACGGGAGCCTTAGTCAACTTTTCCTTAAGTATCTCAAAAAGTCCAAACACTCTTGGTTGAAAATGAAAGGAGCCTCTTTTTCCAGGAGGCGGGTCATTGGTCTTGCTATCTTAGAGAAATCTTGTATGAAACGTCTATAAAACCCCGCATGACCCAAAAAACTCCTAACTCCTTTCACCGTGGTAGGTGGGGGAAGCTTAGCAATATCATCTATCTTAGCACGATCCACTTCTAAACCTTTGTTGGTTATCTTATGTCCCAAGACTATCCCCTCTTTAACCATGAAATGGCATTTCTCCCAATTAAGAACAAGACATGTTTCTTCACACCTCTTTAGCATAAGTTCTAAATGGGAGAGACAAGAGGTGAACGAATCTCCAAAAACCGAGAAATCATCCATGAAAACTTCCATAGTTTGCTCAATCATGTCATGGAAAATTGCCATCATACACGTTTAAAATGTCCCCGGTGCATCACACAAGCCAAAAGGTATTATCTTATAAGCAAATGTACCATAGGGACAAGTGAATGTGGTCTTTTCTTGATCCTTAGGGTCAATTGGTATTTGAAAATAACCCGAAAATCCATCTAGAAAGCAATAGTACTCATTTCCCGCTAAGCGTTCAAGCATTTGGTCCATAAAAGACAATGGGAAATGATCTTTCCTAGTAGCATCATTGAGCTTCCTATAATCAATACAAACTCTCCAACCCGTAACAAGTCTAGTAGGAATAAGCTCATTGTTCTCATTGGGCACTACAATGATTCCACCCTTCTTAGGAACACAATGTACCTGGCTAACCCATGGAGAGTCGGAAATAGGGTAAATCATGCCCACATCAAGGAGTTTGATAACTTCCTTCTTAATGACCTCATGGATTTTAGTGTTAACCCTTCTTTGGCTTTGAATAGCGGGTTTGTAATCATCCTCCATAAGGATTTTGTGTGTATAAAAATTTGGATCAATTCCCCTTATGTCGAATATTTTCCATGCTATGGCTTGCTTATGTTTCTTAAGGACTTCTATAAGTTTTTCTTTCTCATCCTTTTTCAAATCTTTAGCGATGATCACGGGTAATTGGTCTTTCCCCTCTAAGAAAGCATACTCTAGGTGGGATGGAAGGTCCTTAAGTTCAAGGGTAGGTGGACTCTCTGTGGAAGGTTTCACTATGGATGGATTATCATTGGTAACTTCTTGTGGGATGGGTGAAGGAATATGATCCTCATTGAGCAACTTTTGGACAGTGGGAATGTCTTCTTCCCAATTAATGGGAGAATCATCATTACCAAGGAAGTTAGACTCAAATTCCTCCAAGAGGAAATCACTCTCTCCAAAAGGTGTTAAGGAAGGAGCAATTGAGGCAACGGTCTCTACATGAGGCATGTCTTCACTATTACTCTTACAAGCGTCATGGAAATGCTCATCACACACCTCATCAAGTACATCAACTATGTTAATGGTTTCACAAGCTTGAGACTTCTTAGTCACTTTTCCTAGCTTAAACGCCACTTTCTCATCCTCACTCTCATAATTAGTTCTCCCTCTGCCACGTCTATAATAGTACGACCCGTCCTCAAAAATGGTGTACCAACAATTAGAGGAACTCTTGGGTCCATGTCATAATCAACCACTACAAAGTCGGCTGGAAAGGTAAACTTATCCACACCTACAAACACATCCTCCGCAATACCTACCGGGTAAGCTATGGTACGATTGGCTAACTCAAGGGTCATCCTAGTTGGAGTGATCTCGGGAAGAGAGAGTTTTTGCCAAACCGATAAAGGCATGAGATTTATGCTTGCCCCTAGATCCGCCAATGCCATGCAATTTTCCACCCCGGGGAAATTACAAGGGATCAAAAAGCACCTCGGATCTCCAAGTTTTGTAGGCACGGTTTTGAGCAACACGGCGGAACAATTCTCATTAAGGGATGTGTTGGGCAAATCCACCAATTTTTCCTTGTTGGAGAGGAGATCTTTGAACATCTTAGCAAATTTTGGCATATAAGCAAGAGCTTCCGCAAAGGAGATGTTTATGTTGAGTTGCTTGAACATTCTTAAGAAGTTTGAGACTTGTATATCATCCTTGTTTTTCAGTTTGTCCTTTCTCAATCTTGAAGGGTAAGGAAGGTTTGGTTTAGGTGTAGGTGGAGTAGGTGTTGTAGTGGAAGATTTCTCTTTGTTAGCTTCTTGATTGGGAGTTGTGGAAGGTAAAGGAGAAGTGGGTATAGGTTGAGAAGGTGTTGGTGGTGAGGTAGTAAAGCTTGGAGGTGGTGAAGAAGATGTAGAAGGCTTATCACAAGATGGAATCATAGTAGGCTTAACAATAGAAGATATAGGAGGTGAAGGATCATTGGTCATTTTTCCACTTCTTGTTGTAATAGCATTAACATTGGCCCTCGGGTTTGTTTGTGTGTTAGAAGGTAAGGCCCCTTGTGGTGCTTGATTAAATGCCATCAAAAGCCTCTTAGTTTGCTCCTGTATTGTAAGTTTCATTTGCTCATGCATTCATTTTTCACTTTCACGAATTCTCCTCTCAACATACTCATGATTATCATAAGGCACATATCCTTGATTTGGGACTTAAGGGTATCCTTGATTTGGGAAGGGTGGTGGGTTAAAGCCTTGATTGGGTGGATGAAAGTTATTTCCTTGATTTTGAAATTTATTGGGTGCTTTGTAATTGTTCCCTTGGTATTGTGGTCTTGTCCCTTGGTTCCTTTGTAACAATTGAGGGGGATTAGGTTGAGTAAGGGTGGGTGGATGGGGTGGGAATCCCGATGGTGCAAGGTAGTTTTGAGACTTGTAAGAAAGATTGTTTGGATTGATGTTGGGTTTGAAATGTTCTCGATGTTCTTCTTGGTAAGCATAACACTCCCTTTGATAACCTTGAACTTTATCACATTGTTGATAGGAATGTGGACCTCCACAAGTCTCACATGAAAGAGTAATAGCATGCACATCATTGGTGGAATTGTTCAAGGAAAGGCCCTTAATGGTTTGGATTAGTTCTTGATTTGCCTTAAGATTCATCTCTTGATTCCTATCTATTCTTTGCAGTATCTCTTGGTGACTCTTGAGGAATTGGTTATCACAAGGTGTTTGAGAATTATTTTGCACAACATGAACCCTTTCTTCAAATTGTGTGTTAGTTTGCACCATTGATTTGTTCTCAATAATGTCCCAAGCTTCTTGAATGGATTTAGCAAGAATATTTCCACCCGCGAAATAATTAAGTGAATCTTGGTGGTGTGGTCTTAATCCATCATAGAAAGTATTGATTTGGTGAACTTCATCGAATCCATGATTTGGGCATTTTCTCAATAACTCCTTGAACTCCTCCCAAGCATCACTAAAGGTTTGACTAGGTTTTTGTTGAAAGCCTATAATTAAGTTTCTCAAAGCCGTGGTCTTAAATGGGGGAAAGAACTTGTTCAAAAACTTCTTAGTGAAACCATCCCATGTAGTAATGCTCTCGGGTGGTTGTGTATCTAACCAATGCTTGGCATGGCCCTCTAGTAAAAATTATACCAATATCAACTTAATGGCATCGTGGGGAACTCCATTGTACTTAATGGTGTTGCAAAGAGCAAGAAACTTCTTAAGGTGATCATGTGGATTATCATTCTTATTCATAAAAAATGGTGTGTTTGAAACCAAGTTAATCATAGATGTCTTTAGCTCAAAGGTGTTTGCGGGAATATCGGGTATCTTAATAGCATCGGCATATCCTTGCACATTAGATTGCAAGTGCTCCATCAAAGGTCGAGTGTCAACGCCGGCCATGGCTCTTGTTGTGTGTGGATCAAAGCACGATTCTCGGGATCGGCTTGATGGACGGTGGTGTTTTTACTCTTTCTCTTTTTCTTCCTTTTGGGAGGAAGGGGTTGTACACCAAATGGTATTTGTGCACGCCCGCGAGTGAGCATGCAACTCAATACAAGGAGTGAGAGAGAAGCTCTCGTTCGACTTTGAAGAAGAAGGGATTATCCTCTTCGGGATTCAATATGAATTATCCGCAAGAAAGTATAATATACGTAATTACTACTTGGGTGCAAGACCCCCAATCAAGCCTTCCTTCTTAGAATACGCACTAGTGAACGGGGGGTTAGGTGGCGTGAAGCAATTAAGTACCTATTAACCCTTAGATGGCATTTTATAGCACATCGCCTTTCTATTCACTTTGTAGTTTGTATTCTTCGAATTATTGCCTATTGGAAGTATTTATCTATTCTTGCTTAATTAAATTTGATCGATACACGTGTCAAGGACCGGAACGCTCCCTAACACGGTGTATTGCAAAAGCAATACTTATGGAGATATGTGTATTGGTTGTTCTTATATGTATACATATTTACATATAATAATATAGAGAAAATAGTTTTTGTATTTATTGGGTTTTTAAAAGAAAATACTATATGTACGTAAAAACCGAGGAAATCCAATAATATATATTTTTGGGTGCAATCTCTTAGGAAAAAGATTGTTTTTGAATTCTTCATATATTTTTTTGTTCAATTCTTTAGGAAAAGAATTGTTTTTGTTATTTTCTAGTTTTTATATTTTTATATTTTTGATTTTTTTATGTTTTTTATTTATGATACGTAAAAATAACGTTCACGGGGTGAACGGATCCCAAAAGCCAATGAAAACCGTCAATCAATAGTCTCTCGTAAAGTCAAAGAACCGGCAACGGCGCCATTTGAATTTGAGTATATTGAAGTTAATTTTCTCTCGATTCTTGACCAATTGAAAGTCCTAAAAATCTCAAATTTATAATTGTTCTTGGTTGATAGGGTATTTGGATATTCTATGTCTATTTCAAACTACAAGTAAAAATGGTGAAAAATATTAAGCTATGTATCCGTAAAACACTTTGCAATTACCAAATATTATTCACAAAAGTTCAAAATGTAAAAACATGAAAGTAATGGGCTCAAAATGTAAAGTAATTGAAAGTATAAAACTTGAAATGTAAAGTTCAGAAAGTAAAAGGACCTAAATGTAAATTCTAACAAACTTGTAACTAACTTTAACAAACTAAACAAACTACTTAAACAAATTTAGCAAATTCTGAAACTTAAAGGACTGATTTAATGAAAACCCTAAAAACTTGCAAGTTTAACTACTAATGCAAACATTTACAATCCACAAGGACTAAAATGCAATTAATGGGAAATTATTAACAAAAACGGGCATACAACAAAGAATAAGCTCGTATGAGCTTATTACTGAATCAAATAAGCTCAAACTGGTTTTAAAATGCTTAAAATTGAAAATCAACTAGGCTTGTATGAGGAAACTGCTTAAAACCAAGTAAAACTCAAATAAGCTCATTCCAATAAGCCAACATTAAGCAAACTAAAAATCCAGACATCCACGTCTTGATTTTAATGCTCAAACTTGGTAAACAGCTTAATAGGAGTATGGAATGTCTTTTCTTTTTGAAAATGATTCACTGAATAAGCTGGCAAATGGAATTAAGCTGAAAAGAGCTTATTTGACCAAGTTTGACCAAAAATGTAAAAAAGGTGAAAAGTTCCAAAACTACTCAAGACATGTTTCTAAACAGGTTTATGAAGAAGAATGGGAACATTTATGAAGTAGAATTGGCTAACCAAGAAATCAGTCAAGCTTCTATTACAGAAACTTGAGTTTGCTAAGGAGCTTTTTAGTAAGCTGATTTCTCAATCAAAACAGAATACTGTAGAATTTCCTTGCACAGACTTAAAACTTTGGATATTTAACTACAACTAGAAACTGGTTTCAAGCAATTTGGTTAAGTATTAAAGAAATGGCATGGATTTGAAATGAGCTAGTTTTCTGGATGAAAAGTATCACAGACTTTGACCCAAACCTTTTTCATACCATTTGCCTTTTTTACCTGAATTTTGACTTCAAAACCAAACAAAATTGTTTCCACTGGTTTACTGAATGTGAATAAGCAAAGCTTAACAAGATTAACAAACTTGTATTACAAAAACTAGGCAGATCCAAACATTAATTATCAAGTGTGTGATGAACTTTTACAAAGTGATTTTGAGTAAAAGAGTGAAATAAGCTAAGACTTCTATCAAGACATGTTCTATGAGTAAAATGAAGAGTAATGGAACTGAAATCAGACTTGTTAACAGAATTGAACACAAAGTGCACTCAAAAGCTAAAACTGACGAATTTAAAGCTGAAATCAAGTAAAACTCAGACTAAAGCTACAAGACTACTCACAAGTAATCAAATTAACAAGATTACACTAAAACATATCTCAACACATGATCATAGCAGCACAAATTACTTACACTAGGAATTGAGCATGCAAACTTCAATTGAGTGGAAGTTAAAACAGGATTAACAAATTTTTAGCTAGAAGCCTCCCTTGATGGAGTAGTGTGGCACTAAGCCAACTAGAATCTACAAGAACACCATAAGAACACCAGCATTAACCAATTTATCACCTCCAAAATCCATATCTGCTCAAATCAAACCAACTACTACAATCTGCTACTCAGGAACTAGATATGACTGCTAAAGTTGAATTGATCATAACAAGCTTCCACAATATCTCAAAAACAATCCATTGATCACTTAGATCAATGAAATCACAAAGCAGTAACAGTATTGCAGGAATGAGCAAGTGAAATGAATATGAGAGAAGAGGAAATGGATATTTTTGTGATTTTTATTGATTGATGAAGGAAAAGTAGTTACAACTGCTTTAACTAACTTCTAACCAATTCTTAAGTGTGTGTCAAACACATAAGAGTTGTTGGCTAACTGAATGAAAGAACAAATTTGAGAGAGAAAATCTAAAGTGTGTGTTTTTGCACACTTAGCTACACACTGAAAATGAAAGTACAAGCCCCTATTTATAGAAATTGATGATGAAGAGTTAGGGAAGCCCGACGTGTCTCAACCAATGGGAAGATGCCAGGTGTCACAATCTGGTAAATTGCCAATTTGACTCCAAGAACAGGAAATGGGTTTTCTTCTCCTTTGATTTTCAGTTTAATTGACTGATGCAGTTGAATTCGTCATCTTAATCCGAGCATTTTTCATGTAGAAAGTATTTTGTGAAACGCTTTGTAGCCAAATCCACGTCCTGGGCTCATTGAAGAAGAGAGTGACACGTGTCATGTTCTTGTTGGTTATTCGCCCTTCACATGGATCATTATCTTTAGTGGATAAAAGGTATTATTGAGTGTTGATCTCTGATTGGCTGAAAGAAAATAAGTGCGCTGCACTGTTATGTATTTGGGTATTAAATGAATAATGAGTTGGCAGTCCAGCTGGTGATCCATGTTCTCTTTTTCTTGTATTTTCATTGGTCAAAAGGCAAGTGACACGTATCAAGGCCAAAGTTGGTGCATTTTTGAAAATTTCAGTCCCTTGTCTTTAGCAGATTATCAAAATGAGCTCTTATCTTCATTCTAATGGTAATTTCAGTCCTTTGACTTGCATTCTTGTTCATTTGACTCGCTTGACTTGAAGTTTGACCAAGTTTGACTTTGATCTTGGCTTTTTCCAAACTTTTCATTTAAGTCCCTCAACTTTTGAATATTGTCAAGATAGATTCATCTTCAATTGACTTGTCATCTTTGATACATCTCTTGTCTTTTCATCATAAATGAGCTTGATTTCCTCTTTTTTGTTTGAAATTGTATCCTTGTTACCTATTTAAGCACAAACACAAAACATACCACATAATACTGCTTTATAGCACAAAAGTTAGGTATTTTCCATGTGTTTTAGGGTGATTTGTTGATTATTGATACGAGATTTTGCTCATATCACTCGTCCTGAGAAGAGGTATAAATTTCAGTCATCAAGCGTTATCATTTCATTTCAATCTTTACGTTCATTTATACCTTTTCATATTCAATTGTATCTTCAGGCAGAAGGGTGGAGACCGGTCCCAACCGGCCACTCAGCAGAATGCCAACAAGGGGCACGGTCAATCTAACGACCTCTATGGATCTGACAGGAAGAACGATAATGACAGTTACCGTAACAACAACAGCCAGTCTAACAAAAACAGGTCCCTAAATTCTTAAACTTTTTTTTGTTAGGTTGTTGTAAGTTTTACATACTAACATGTCAGCACCATAAACAGGAACTCTACGAGTGGACGCGACCAAAATGCTAAGGGTCAACAGTCCAACAACTCGTCTTCATCTGGTAAACTATCATTTAAACTTCAGTGCAGTCATGTTTATGCCAAGTAATCATGTCTCACACATATTTCTTAAATAGGCTCTCAGGTAGCAATGGTACCTCCAGGAGGTTACACCTACCCCATCTGCACGACTTGTAGTCGTAGACATCCCGGACCATGTCGTAAGTCATCCAGCGTCTGTTTCACGTGTGGACTACCAGGACACATGTTGAAGGACTGCAAGAAGGGAGATACCGCTGGTACTTCTAGTGCTGCTCTTCCAAAGCCACCAGCTTCGGGACGTGTCTACACTACCACAAGGGACCAAGCTAAGAAGTCCTCAGTTACGATCACTAGCATCCTCTTTATGGACGGTCATGCTGCGCATGCTTTATTCGATATTGGTGCTACTCATTCAGTTATATCCACTACGTATGCCACTAGTATTAATAAAATCCCTACGCCATTAGAAAATATTTTAAGTATATCTACGCCTATGCGATACTCTGTGCATATCACCCAAGTGTACAGAGATCTTCCACTAAAATTCGATGATAAGATTCGCTCAGTAGACACACTTTCTTTGGATATGTGCGAGTTTGATCTCATCTTAGGCATGGATTGGTTATCCAAACATCATGCTACTATCGATTGTCATACTAATAACTAGTTTTTTACTAGATTAAAATTGTTCGTTGAAATCTGTCTAATCAAATTGATTATTGGTTAACAGTGTGACTCAATCGTCTTTTGGTGAAAACAAATAGGTTGGTCGTTGTAGTAAACTAAATGTGCAAGACGTTAAAGTAAATGACGGTTAATTAAAGCTAAAACTAATTAAAACGTAAATGGTGCAATATTAAAACTTTAAAAGTAAATAAATTTAATGACAAAAATTAAAGCTCGACAAAAAGTAATTTGACAATAAAATAAAAATGCAAACTTGAAATTTAAAATATAGAAAAACACTTGGTAAAAACAGAGATTTCGGGAAGCGTGCAATTTTTGGAAATTAAAATAAAATAATACTAAGTAAATTGGCGGGAAAAGATTAAATTTTAAATAAAAATAAAAACATGAAATAAAGTCAAACAAAGGTCAGATGGCAGTCACGATCGCAACCAGCGATCGTACTCTGGATCGTACTCCACCACGATCGCATCAAGTGGATCGCAGTGGACTATCGCGACCAAGTGATCGCACCCACAATCGAAGCCTTGGATCGTAGTGAACGATCGGACTCCAGATCGTAGCCACAGATCGCAACCACGATCGTAACAAGTCGATCGTAGCTTAGATCGTGGTGAGTGATCTTAGTCTTGATCGCAGTAACGGATCGCAAGTAGAAACCCTAGGGGTTTATGTGATCACACTTACTCGATCGGATTGGGTAAATAACTGCTACGATGGAATCCAATAAGTAAATAAGCAGAACCAAATAAGCACTAAGACAATAAGCAAATACCAAAAACTAAACCAAAACAACACTAATAAGACGAATAAAATAAGCACGAATTTAAAAACTTTCAAGACACAAAATAAGCAAACAAAATAAGCAAACAAAATAAGCAAACTTTAAAAAGATAAAACTTTTTAAAAAACATTAAAACAAATAAGCTAAATCAAAATAAGCCCAATAAGATTGTCAAGCTTATAGCTTAATTCGTATAAAGACCTAGAAAGAAATGAAAAGGTAAACTTTTTAATCAAATAAGCAATAAGATTAAGCAAAATTAATGCTTAATCCGAATTAAAAACAAACCAAAAACAAGAAAAGTAGAATAAGAATGATAATGAAAAGCTTGATTAAAGGAAAATAAAGATTAACAACAAAATTAAAAGACTTACTTGAATTAAAGGCAATAAATTTAAGGTGCAAAACAAGGTAATTAAATTGACAATTAAGTAAATGACATGAAAATAAATGTGCAAGTAATGAAAATGGTGGAGAGCTAAGTTGTCAAATTAGCTAACAACAAATGAAATGATATGGAGTGCATCTATTTATAGGGAGAAGGGAAGGAAGCATGTGTTGCTCTTTTCTTTCTTGTTCACGTCTTTTCTTTCTCGTCTTTTCGTCTTCTTAATTCTTCGACTTTTTCGACTTTGTCTCGGGATTAATTAAACTCGTCTTGTAATTTCTTCATTAATTAGACTTGAGTTCTTCGGCTTTATTAAACTTCCGTCTTTAGACTTCTCTTCGATAAATCTTCAGAATAGGCCTTGGACTTCCGTTCTTTTTGCACTCTTGATCTTTCGACTTCGTCTTTTGTCTTTTTCTTTGATAAAAGCCCGTGAAAGCCATGTTTTCTTCCCTTTTCACATTTTGATCCTAAATCACAACAAAAACACAAACCACGCATAATTCTGACATTTACGACATAAAATACACGTTTTGGCTTGGTTATTATTATAATTAAGTGGTAAAAGGATAAGTATGTTCACACTTATTAAATCCCCTACACTTGACCATTGCAATGTCCTCATGCAATGCATTAGTTACAAAGCAATTTTTTCCGTCATAATCAATCCACCTTGGCCTTTATTAAAGTGATAGAAAATTGCAAAATATTTAAAGGAAGAAAAACAAGTAAAAGATCAAAAACTTACCTTGGGGTTTTGGGAATGTCATGAATGATTATCATCCTCAAGTTTCTCGTTCCCTATACCAAGCTTAAAAACGAGATCATTGTTATTATAAGTTAGCAAACTAACACAAATTCACGTGGGCCAATTATTCGCTTAGACTCCCTTATTCCTAGGTGTATCTCTTATATTTTATTGTTGTCTTGAATGATCACGAGGATGCATTGTTGACTTATTTCGATAGTTATTTAGGCTGAAAATAAAGTAGGACGATTTAATCAATAGTTAGCTAAAGGACAAGATCTTTTAAAACTTCTTCTCGGGACCTCATAAAGTTTATATCTTGGCATAACTCGCTTCACGATTTGAGACCTTTCTCGGACCGATATTTGGCAGTGACTTCATACTTTAAATCTTGAGAGACGTTTATGAAATAATGGTCTTCTCTTCATAATAGGAATTTCTTCACTTGACTTTTTGAGAGATTCTTCATATTTGGACCATGACTTCTTCATTTTTCTCCAATCTTTATTTGGGACTTTGATATACAAAGATCCGCCTCCTTTTAGGACTTGGATCTATTTATCCTCATACCTTGTTAGGGCCTTTTTGGATAGACTTCTCCATGATCTTTACGGGAGTATTTGCTTTTCGTAGTGTGTCTCGATCCTTCATATTGATTTTTGATAAATGATTCTTCACATCACTTTTGGATCTTTAGCAACAAAATGTAGCCCTCATGCCTTGTTAGGGCCTTTTCAGACTCGCCAATCTTCGCATCCCGCTTCAATAAGTTATGCCTTGGCTATGAACTCTAATTAATACCGAGCAACTTTTAAACGATCTTGGGCTAGAAGCTAAGTAACTTTTCAAATCGTACGACCTTACTTATTGCAATTAAATTTATTAACAAGCGATGGGAGAAAAAGCTCATAATCAACTCACATAAATTCATGAAAGTATACCAAACTTATAATTGACTATATCATCTCTCGTTCTCCACAATTTAAAATCTCAAAGAATGAGACTTGTGGATGCTTAGCCTATTAAATCAAAGTTTTGGGTTTTTAAGTCATATATAGGATCTTGCAACTTCTTAGACTTTTTCAAGTTTAGAATTCGCATTTTAAAGTTCCCTTTGTAAACGACTTTCTAGGATCATTTATAGGAACTTGCGAAAAGTTCTTGTTCTTAACCCGTAAGAGTTAAGACTTTCACGTTTTAAAGTTCCCTATATAAAAGCCTATCAAAACTTGACTTAAACACGTTAAGGATACTAGCTAGAGTAAACTTGGATAAGTAAACTCGGGTTGAGTCAAAAGATACACAACGTTTAAAAATTAAAACTACTTTATTAAAATTTATTCTAGCAACGAAAGAAAATAACTATAATAAAGGAAAAACTAATAGGCCAAAATAGATCAAAAAATTTGAAAAATGTCGAAAAATCAATTTTCCGGTTAAAATGAGGACAAATACAAGGAAAAGCCCACTTAACTTCGATAGAAGTCCCCCCTACACTTAATATAAACATTGTCCTTAATGTTTAAGCATGTGGAAGTAAACTCCCCTACACTTAGGACATTGTGCACTTTGTTTAAATCATGCTAAGGAAAGGACGACTAAAGTGATTCTTATTTTAATATTAAAGAATATAAAATAGAGAATCAAAAGAGTTTAGGATGAAACCGAGAAGACGGGTACACGAAATCACGGGTCGTCAAAAGTCATCAAGAATGTATCTTTGAAAGCTCGAATCCCTGCACATGATAAGAAAGAAAACAACAAACACATACTAGGGTCTCCCCCTACACTTATTATAAAAACAAAATAAAAAGGATAGATACTGCGGGTTGCCTCCCGAGAAGCGCTTGTTTTTGTTAACCGAGTTGTAAGCCTGACTCGACCTGGATTATCATGGTAAGAAGCTTGAAGAACATCCACCAGGATCAAATACATGGTTTTCATCCATCAAATAGCACAAGCTTAAGGCGAACAAGGCAAGCCAAAGAAGAATAGGCAAGGTTTCCTTAAGCAAAGATGGAGCAGGGTGGTAGTAAGGGTGAAGAGGTGCAAGCATATCTCCATGGTTACCAAAAGTCTTTTCTTTTATTTCATCACATGGATACTGAGATGGCTTAAAAATTGTAATACCGGGATCGAACACCTTTTCCTTTAGGGGAAAATAACACTCAGGTTCAGTAGTCCTTGAAGATGATCCGCTCATAAATCGCACAATCTCATCCTTAGAAGGGGGATAGAGAGGTGTCAAGACATAAGTACTGCGGATATCAGTGTCGGTCGGCTTCTTGTCCTTTAAAGCGGGTTTCTTCATATCCAAAGGATGATAAAGACCATAATCATCAAAGTACAAAGGAGGAGAATCACTCTCATTTGGGAAGTAAGTGTGGAGAAAAGTAGCAAAATCTTCCTCAAATGAGTAGTCATCCAAAGTAGGATCAAGCATTGTTGGTGGAGGATCTTCATCAAAAGTTTGTGCAAGGTCATCATGAGAAGAATCACTCGAGAGAGTATCGACATCATCAAAGTCATCATAAGTTGGCATGTCTGGATACTCTGAAACAAAATTATCATAATCATCCCCATCGGAACTAGAATCATCATCATAGTCATCATAGATCGGTGGAGACTCATATATTGGTGGAGGATCAAAATTGGAGAGAGAATCATCCACATCATCTTGGAACAGTGGATTATCATAGCAAGAATCGAATAGAGGATTGTTGTAGACGACAAAATCATCAAGCACATTAATCATATTCGCCGATTCTCTTCCATTTGATTTGGTTGTGATCTTCCCCATTTTAAAAACTTGTGCCTCATTCCCAACTCTTAAAATGAGCTCACCTTCAGCAACATCGACTAATGCTTTTTCGGTTCTCAAGAATGGCCGGCCAAGTATTAAAGGTATACGAGGGTCCATTTCATAATCAACAACAACAAAGTGAACCGGAAAAGTGAAGGTGCCAACTTTAATGAACACATCTTCGGCAATACCAACGGGGTAAGCGAGCGTGCGATTTGCTAGCTCAAGAGTCATATTTGTTGGAGTAAGATTGGGTAATGATAACTTTTTCCAAACACTTAAAGGCATCAGATTTATACTTGCCCCGAGATCGGCTAAGGCAGTAAATTTTTCGGTTTGGTGAAAAGTACATGGTAGCACAAAACGACCGGGATCTCCAAGTTTCTCCGGAATTTCTTTAAGAAGGATTGCAGAACAATTCTCATTCAATCGAGTATTAACAAACTCGGCCATCTTCTCCTTCTTATTAAGCAATTCCTTAAACATCTTAACAAATTGCGGCATTTGGGCAAGAGCTTCAACAAGGCTAAAGGTGATGGTCAGTCCTGAAATCTTCTTCAAATAGTTCGACACTTGAATGTCATCCTTGGTTTGCAATTTGGCCTTGTCTAAGCGAGAAGGATAAGGGATATTGGGTTTATAGGTGTAAGGTGTAGCAGGTAAAGTTTGAGATGTTGAAGGTTTAAAGGTGGAAGGTGGGGTTGGTGAAGGGTGTTTCTTGGGTAGTTCTTCATGCATAGGTGGAGACGGTAATGGAGAACTAATACTAGGCGTGGGATTAGTAGGGATAAATGGTGGTGGAGGAGGTGTAGATGGAGTAACTGGGGGAGGGATAGATGGCCCTACTAAGGTTGCTCCACTCCGTGTAGTAATAGCACTCACATTCGCTCTCGGGTTGGTGACAGTATTTGAAGGAAGAGAGCCCGAAGTAGATGGTTGAGTAGTTGGTAAGAAACTAGCCAGCATATTCTTCACATCATTTGTTTGAGTGCTAAAAGAGGTTTGTATATCATGTCGAAGCTTGGATCTAATATCATTACCTTGCTTAGTGATATCTCCTTTCAAGTTGATTATTTGGCTTTGCAGATTCTTAATTTGTTCTCCTTGGGTCCTCATGAAAGCTTCAACATCCTGATTAATGGGTGGTGCTTGTTGAGCGGGTGGGTGATAAGGATTAGAAGCTCGAGGTGGGTTTTGGTTGCTTCTATTGTAGTTGTTGGGGTTGTGGTTTTGAGGAGAAAAAACGGGGGAAAGAAAGTTGTTCGAACGGTAACTTAGCAAGTTACGATCACCTTGAGGTCGGGCTTGATAGCTTTCCGTTGAATAGTTACCATAAGCCGCACACACGTTTTCCGGATTGTCATGAGTAGAAGGACAATCAGTGTATGAATGAGGACCCCACAAATCTCACAAGAAGTTGCTACAGCTTTAACTTGTTGTTGTTGATTTGTAGCCAAGAGTTGCATATTTTTGCTCATTTCGACCATTGCGCGGGTCAATTCGGTGATATCAGGGTTTGAAGAAGTAGAAGAAACATTGACTCTCGGGTTATTCCTTAAAGATGCGGATGAATCCCAATTTTGTGATGAGTAGTCATGTTCTCGATAAGCTTTCTAAATTCCTCGGGTCTTCTTTTCATAAATGTGCCACCGGCGGCTACATTAATCGTATCACGATAACGAAAACTCAAACCGTTGTAGAAAGTATCAATTTAGTTGACAGGGAGCATGTTGTGGTTTGGACATTGATCGATCAAAACATTATATCGTTCCCAAGCATCAAAAAGTGATTCGTCGGGTTCTTGAGTAAATCCACTAATTTGATTCCAAAGGCTCGTGACCATGGATGGTGGAAAGTAGCGCGACAAAAAGCGTTGAGAGTCATCTCATCCCAAGTATGAATTGAATTCTTCGGAAGACGATCAAACCATTTTTCGGCATGGTGGGATAAGGTGTGTGGAAATAGGTGAAGGCGAAGAAAATCCATAGTAACACCGGGCAACTTCATGCTTTAAGTAACGGTAATGAATTTGTCGAGGTGTTTGTTGGCATCATCATCCGGTAATCCTCGAAATGGACAAGTATTTTGAACTTGTAGGATCATGTGATGCTTCAACGAAAACTCCGGAGCCGTGATTTGCATCAGCGCAATTGGTCCTCCTCGTCCTTTCATCGTAGGTTGACACAACTCCTCCATCGTTCTAAGATCGGGTGGGGGAACATTGTTGTTATTATTATTGTTGAGGTGCGGTGGGTTATTGTTGTTGTTCACACCAGCCATATCTAAATCTTCACGAGTCTCGGGCTCTGAATAAGTTGAAGATCTAGTACGCATGCACCTGCAAAAGAAAAAGAAAAAGATACCAAAGAAATACAGAATATATATGTACGTGTAAAAATAAAAATAAAATCTTTTTGGATTTTTGAATTTTTTTTTTAATTTTTATGGATTTTTAACAATTTTTAATTTTTATAGATTTTTGAAAATGTTTGAGCAATAAAAATAACGTTCATGAATGAACGGATCCCAAAATTCAACGCGTCTCTCACAGAAAACCGTTAATCTTTACGAAAAGAGCCGGCAGTGGCGCCATTTAATACAAGAGATTTTGTATGTAAAAAGTTATCGTCACAGTCTCTTCGAATTGACTACTGGTTAACAGTGTGACTCAGTCGTCTTTTGGTGAAAACAAATAGGTTGGTCGTTGTAGTAAAGTAAATGTGCAAGACGTTAAAGTAAATGACGGTTAATTAAAGCTAAAACTAATTAAAACGTAAATGGTGCAATATTAAAACTTTAAAAGTAAATAAATTTAATGACAAAAATTAAAGCTCGACAAAAAGTAAATTTGACAATAAAATAAAAATGCAAACTTGAAATTTAAAATATAGAAAAACACTTGGTAAAAACAGAGATTTCGGGAAGCGTGCAATTTTTGGAAATTAAAATAAAATAATACTAAGTAAAATGGCGGGAAAAGATTAAATTTTAAATAAAAATAAAAACATGAAATAAAGTAAAAAAAGGTCAGATCGCAGTCATGATCGCAACCGGCGATCGTACTCTGGATCGTACTCCACCACGATCGCAACAAGTGGATCGCACTGGACTATCGTGACCAAGTGATCGCACCCACAATCGAAGCCTTGGATCGTAGTGAACGATCGGACTCCAGATCGTAGCCACAGATCGCAACCACGATCGTAACAAGTCGATCGTAGCTTAGATCGTGGTGAGTGATCTTATTCTTGATCGCAGTAATGAATCGCAAGTAGAAACCCTAGGGGTTTATGCGATCACATTTACTCGATCGGATTGGGTAAATAGCTGCTATGATGGAATCCAATAAGTAAATAAGCAGAACCAAATAAGCACTAAGACAATAAGCAAATACCAAAAACTAAACCAAAACAACACTAATAAGAAGAATAAAATAAGCACGAATTTAAAAACTTTCAAGACACAAAATAAGCAAACAAAATAAGCAAACTTTAAAAAGATAAAACTTTTAAGAAAACTTTAAAACAAATAAGCTAAATACAAAATAAGCCAATAAGATTGTCAAGCTTATAGCTTAATTCGTATAAAGACCTAGAAAGAAATGAAAAGGTAAACTTTTTAATTAAATAAGCAATAAGATTAAGCAAAATTAATGCTTAATCCGAATTAATAACAAACCAAAAACAAGAAAAGTAGAATAAGAATGATAATGAAAAGCTTGATTAAAGGAAAATAAAGATTAACAACAAAAATTAAAAGATTTACTTGAATTAAAGACAAGAAATTTAAGGTGCAAAACAAGGTAATTAAATTGACAATTAAGTAAATGACATGAAAATAAATGTGCAAGTAATGAAAATGGTGGAGAGCTAAGTTTTCAAATTAGCTAACAACAAATGAAATGAGATGGAGTGCATCTATTTATAGGGAGAAGGGAAGGAAGCATGTGTTGATCTTTTCTTTCTTCTTCACGTCTTTTCTTTCTCGTCTTTTCGTCTTCTTAATTCTTCGACTTTTTCGATTTTGTCTCGGGATTAATTAAACTCGTCTTGTAATTTCTTCATTAATTAGACTTGAGTTCTTCGGCTTTATTAAACTTCCGTCTTTAGACTTTTCTTCGATAAATCTT
Organism: Glebionis coronaria; assembly: GCA_025667525.1. Classification (NCBI taxonomy): domain Eukaryota; kingdom Viridiplantae; phylum Streptophyta; class Magnoliopsida; order Asterales; family Asteraceae; genus Glebionis; species Glebionis coronaria. Next base: position 248,360,332 of record CM046874.1, read on the forward strand.
CAGAATAGGCCTTGGACTTTCGTTCTTTTTGCACTCTTGATCTTTCGACTTCGTTTTTTGTCGTTTTCTTCGATAAAAGCCCGTGAAAGCCCGTGTTTTCTTCCCTTTTCACATTTTGATCCTAAATCACAACAAAAACACAAACCACGCATAATTCCAACATTTACGACATAAAATACACGTTTTGGCTTGGTTATTATTATAATTAAGTGGTAAAAGGATAAGTGTTTTCACACTTATTACATACCTATCAGGTTATCTTCGGTGATGTTCAAGCACCAGAGTACGTTCACAATGCTTTCATACCAGGATTCTGAACAAATCATCTCTACGTTAGAAGTTCGTGCATTACTATCTCATGGTTGTGAGGGCTTTTTAGCTTCAATTCAGGATATTACTACCGAAGTTCCATCGATCCAAGATCAACCAGTTGTTTCAGAATTCCCCGATGTATTCCCAGAAGAACTTTCGGGTATACCACCTATCCGAGAAGTAGAGTTTAACATTGAGCTCATCTCAGGAGCTCAACCAATCTCTATGGCTCCTTATCGCATGGCTCCCATAGAGCTCAAGGATTTAAAAGATTAGCTGCAGGAATTACTGGAGCGAGGTTTCTTCCATCTGAGTATATCACCATGGGGTGCACCGGTACTTTTCGTCAAGAAGAAGGATGGCAGCATGCGTTTATGCATTGACTATCGTGAGCTGAATAAGATCACGATTAGGAACCGTTATCCATTATTGAGAATCGATGATCTTTTTGACCAACTACAAGGTGCCAAGAATTTCTCCAAGATTGATCTAAGATCCGGTTATCATCCGCTGCGAGTGAAAGAGCAGGATATACTCGAGACTACTTTTCGCATAAGATATGGCCATTATGAGTTCTTTGTCATGCCTTTCGGAGTCACTAATGCTCCTGCGGTATTCATGGACCTTATGAAGCGCGTCTTCCATGAGTACTTAGACAAATTTTTTATCGTCTTCATCGATGACATCCTCATATTCTCTAAATCCAAGGAAGAACATGAAGAACATCTATGTATTGTGCTGCAGATTCTTTGTCAGAAACAGTTGTATGCCAAATTTTCTAAGTGTGAATTTTGGCTGAACAAGGTGGCATTCTTAGGCCACATTGTCTCCGCAGAAAGGATTACTATGGATCATGCGAAGGTTGAAGCTATGACTAAATGGCCGAGACGGAAGTCTGCAACTGAGGTTCGTAGTTTCCTAGGCTTAGTTGGTTATTATTGCAGAACTTTTCAAGACTAGCCTTACCTTTGACCAAGTTGATGCGGAAAGGAGAGAAATTATTTTGGACTGATGAGCGGGAGAAGAGATTTGAAGAACTCAAGAAGTGGTTAGTATCTGCACCTATTCTTACTCTCCCATCTGGTACAGGTGGATTTCAGATCTACAAAGATGCTTCGGGTAAAGGATCAGGCTATGTACTCATGCAACATGGGAAATTGATTGCATATGCATCACGTGAGCTGAAGCCTTATGAGGAGAGTTATCCTACACATGACTTGGAGCTAGCAGTAGTAGTCTTTGCACTTCAGATTTGGAGACACTACTTATATGGTGAATCATGTGATATCTTCACTGATCACAAGAGTCTTAAGTACACATTCACTCAGAGGAAACTTAATATGAGGCAGAGAAGATGGTTGAAACTACTCAAGGACCACGACATAAACCTTCAGTATCATCCCTGCAAGGCGAATGTAGTGGCAGATGCTCTCAACAGGAAGTCGGGTATGATCAATAGCATCAAGATACAAGAGGAATCATACTTGACTTAGAGCGATTAGACATGGAAATCTTAGTACGTGGACATCATGGGTACTGGGCTAATCTGAGAATTAAGCCAGACTTAAATTCTCGGATCAATGCAGCTTAGAAAAATGATGGTGAGATTTGGGCTATCATTCAGAATGTTGATCGACAGACAGAATTTCTTGTAGACGAAGAAGGCATCGTATGACAAGGAACTAAGCTATGTGTTTCGGATGATCAGACACTCCGAGAAGCTCTATTGACAGAAGCTCATAGCTCTTCATTCTCTATTCATCTCGGATCCACCAAAATGTATCATGACATTAAACAACATTTATGGTGGAGTGGCATGAAGTAGGATGTTGCTACTTTCGTATCCAAGTGTCTAACCTACCAGCAGGTTAAGATTGAGCATCAACGGGCTAGTGGTCCACTGCAACCGTTAGAGATTCCCACATGGAAGTGGAACAAAATCTCCATGGATTTCGTCACCGGACTTCCGCTTACTCAGAGCAAACATGATGCTATATGGGTCATAGTTGATCGCTTAACCAAGTCAACTCATTTTCTCGAATTCGCAAGGACTTATCAGTTAGCAAATTGGCAGATATATTTCTTAAGGATATCATACGACTACATGGAACTCCTTCAAACATCATATCAGACCAAGATCCTTGTTTCACGTCAAAATTTTGGAAAGGTATGCAAAAATCTTGGGGCACTAAACATAAGCTTAGCACTGCTTTTCATCCTCAGACCGATGGTCAATCGGAACGCAAAATTCAGACCTTAGAAGACATGTTGCGGGCGTGTGCATTGGAATGGTCAGGAATTTTGGATGACTACATTTGTTTGGTAGAGTTAGCCTACAATAACAGCTGGCATGTAAGTATTAAATGTGCACCTTTCGAAATGATTTATAGCAGAAAGTGTCATGCTCCAATCTGTTCGGATCAAGTTCGAGAACGAATCCTTGAAGGACCAAAAATGATAGAGGTGACCAATGAGAAGGTTGCCTTCGCCAAGGGGAAGCTACAGGAAGCTCGTGCTCGACAGAAGAGCTATGCTGATAAACATTGTAGAGATCTAGCGTTTAATATCGGCGACCATGTTTTCCTTAAAGTATCACAAGCACGTGGTATCAAGCGTTTTGGACTCAAGGGTAAGCTCAGTCCTCGTTTCATTGGACCGTTAGAAATTCTTGAACGTGACGGTGAAGTATCATATCGTCTAGCTTTACCTCCCCAGCTATCTCATGTGCATGATGTATTCCATGTATCCTTACTCAGAGGTTACAACTACCATCTATTGCATAAGGTTACGTATCCATTCGAGCAGATTCGAGAGGATCTATCATATATCGAGGAACCCGAGAAAGTTCTCGATTGCCAAGAACGAGTCATGAGGAGAAAGACGATTCCATTCGTTAAAATCCTTTGGAGGGATCATTCCGAGCAGGAAGCCACTTGGGAAACGGAGGAGTCTATCCGGACTTCTTACCCTCATTTCCAGTTCTGACTCGGGTATGTCATTTCAGCTTACATGTCCTTCCAATTTTTATGTCATTTCAACGTTTATACTCTCATAAGCTTATCGTATATCTAATTCGAGATTGAATTATTCTTTTAGAGGGGAAGAGTTGTAAAACCCGCTTTAAAAACCCTGAGATCATTAAATGCACGAATTTACGGTTAAATTTAAACTTTCTAATTAATTAATATACGCCATGAATCATGAATCATGAATATTTAATACGAACAATACGTATATTAATTGATTATCGTAAGTATTACGTATGTAAACACGATTATAAATGCACGATAATTTTTCACGTATGATACTTAAAGTATACAAGTTACAAAACACAAACATTTAACGAACACACATGATAATATTTGAAGTCACTAAAAATAAAAGAATGCTATGTGCGTGTGTTGTAGGCCGGCGTCCAAAACAAGCAAGAAAGGGCTAAAGGCCCAATCCATTAACTAAATCCTTATATTTACATAAAATAAGGATTATCAAAAAACATAATCACAGAGAATTAAAACCCTAAATCACTTTTCTCTTCCTCCTTGTTCTCTCTTGGCCGCGACAACACAGCAAAACCACAAGGAAGATCGTTTTGATTTTTGTTTTGACATGGTAACATGTTCGTGATCATTCCCTTTTATCACACGCATTTGGTATCAATCAAATCCTTTTTGTTTTTATTTAATTTATGTATGAACATTAAAAATAATGCAAGAACATGTAAATAAATCATAGATCTAGCAAGTTTTAAAAACAAATAATGGTTTGGGGTGTTTGTTTGTATCGATCGCAACCAACCGAGACCACAAGGGGTCTCGGTGGTGTCGCGTGACCAACAGACGCAATCCCAATGGGGGTCGGCGTTGGATATGAACCACCAGCCGCAAGTCATGGCTGGCGGTGGTGGTGTTGTGGTTGACAGCCATAAGGACCAAGACGCACGGTGGGGTTCTTGGCCCAAGCAGTGGGAACCGAGGCCCAAGATGGGGGCTCGGTGGGTACTAGACGCAAGCAGGGGGAACCCCAGCTTTGGTTGGGGGCTGTTTGGTTCGGGCACAACAGCGAGCCGAGAGCCTTTGGCTCTCGATAATGTGTTCGTGGCTCGGACGAGTCACGACAGCGAGGCCGCAGCCCTCTGGCTGTGGTGCTCTGTTGTCGGGTCTCGGGTTGGGGCTCTGGAACTTGACATTTTTCAATAATACGTAATTAAACCGACATGTAAAAATAGATTATGTTATGTTTAATTAATTAATTGTATTAATTAATTTTGGTTTAATTAAAATATACTTAGGTTATGTTCATTTAAATAAAGTTATGATATAAATGTATGTACGTTTATTTAAATAAACTTATGAGATGATAAATAGTAATTTAATTAATTATGAACATAGATTTAATTAATTAAAACTTAGGTTAATTAATTAATATTTTTTATGGTAAAGTTTAATAACATGAAATATGTGATATTATTAATTAATATTAACTTATAATAACATGACATGACATTATTAATTAATAATAATATGTTAAGCTAAGTATTTATTAATCATTAAACTTTATAGTATAATTTTACATGATATAAACTAAGCATACAATTAATTATAGAAACATGTTAATTATAGAATTATACTAATTATGGCAACATTAAAAATATGGAAACACACTAAATATGGTAACATGTTATTTATGGAAATACATTAAATATAGTAACAAACTATTTATAGAAACATGCTTAATATGGAAACTTTCTATTTTTGGAAACTTACTAATTATGGAAACTTTCTATTTTTAGAAACTTACTATTTAAAGAAACTTACTTTTTTTAGAAAGTTACTATATATGGAAAACTGATGTTTTTGGAAAGTTACTATATACAGAAACCTGCTATTTTTAGAAAGTTACTCATTATGTTATAACAAGTACTATAACACTTAATACATGAAATACACGAATCTAAAACACATGAAACACTAAGAAATACATGATTAAAACATAAAATAATAAGACAAGACAAGAACAAGTATAATAAGTATGAACACGTCAAGTAAACTAATCAACAAGTATGTATAAGTAAAACCGACTCTTACTCGTGTCCCTTCATTATGTAGCTACTGTGAAGTCGGAGTGATCTTCTACGTTCGCTTTCGTCTTCATTTACTGGACATAAGGTACGAATATTCCGTCATTCAGTAAGGACATTCTTTCCTATACTTAGGATTTCCCTGTTTGCAGCCATCTGTTTTCTCTAGTAGTTTAAGTGTCTTAAACACATCAGTATATGTATGACTATTTTAGATTGCCTGAGCTATATACATGCATGCCAGTTTCACCTAGTTATGCGGGTTCCATAACCATAGAACTGGAGGCACCGGTGTTATGACTCTTCTGCAGCGAGAGTGATTGCTCGCAACGTCCCTTTACAATATTTGGCCTTTGTTATTATTATCATGTGGGGTGATAGGTGTGTAAACACCCATCCTTTTTCCACTTAATTCTGGCTAAAACGTGACCAAAACACGTATTTAATATCATTTGTTTGGAATTATGCGTGGTTTTTGTGTTTATTGTGTTTTCAGAGCCAACCGGATGAATATTGAAGAAACATGGGATTGCACGAGTTTTACAGAAGAAAAGGAGTCAAGATAAAGTCTATTGTCCAAGAGAGGCAAAAGATTTGAAGTCACTGGGACTATTCGAAGATTTATCGAAGAAAAGGACCAAGGATGGAAGATTTACATAAGTCGAAGAAACTCAAGTCTATTAAACGAAGAAATTAAAAGACGAGTTAAATTTAATCGACGACAAATCCCGAATCAGAATCGAAAACGGAAACTTTTCTGAAAAGACGAAAAGACAAGAAGAACGGGAGAAAGCCCACTCACCAACCAAAAGACAAGCCTATATAAAGGATCCCCTCACACACATCCAGTAGTTAATTTTTAGTTTTCTCTCCTCCTTCTTTTTCTCCCTTTAGTTCGTCCCATCACCAACACCATTAGGGTGTTTGGTGATTTTGATCTTTGATTTTCAATCTTGTAATTCTTAATCTTTGTTTTGTTATTGTTAAAACATCAATCATCAATACAAAGTCTTGTTTAATCTTTCCATTTCATCTTGTTCATCATCATCTTTATCTTCAAGTTCTTAAGTTCTTATTCTATTGAGTTTGATCTTCAAAAGTTGTGGGGATTTGTGTTTTTGTTAATGGGATTTGTAGTTTATGGTTAGTAGATGCTTTGTGTTTAGTTTTATTTAAGATTTGGTGAAAAACTTGGTGATTTTTGGATTAAAATTAGTTTTCCTTGTTCTTCGGGTAATATTACTGTATCTGTGTTCCCAGGTTCCGGATGAACACCAAATGTTCCGGATGAACACCTAAGTTCCGAATGAGTTACAAACTTCCGAACGAACCACAAAGTTCCGGATGAGTTACAATCTTCCGAATGAACAGTAAGTTCCGGATGAACAGTAAGTTCCGAATGAGTTTATTTCTAAAAAGTTCCGAATGAGTCTAAATGTTCCGAATGAGTAAAACTTCCGAATGAGCATTAACTTCCGAACGAACCAAAAAGTTCCGGATGAGTCTAAAGTTCCGAATGAAGTAAAAACTTCCGAATGAATCATTAAGTTCCGGATGAACCAAAAACTTCCGAATCAGTAGAAAGTTCCGAATGAAGGTTTATTTTCCAAAAAGTTCCGAATCAGTCCAAAGTTCCGAATGAAGACTTCCGGGTGAAAACTTCCGAACCAAGGACAATCTTCTGAATCAATTACTTTTGGGTATCTTTAAGGTTTTCTTACTGTTTACTGTTTCTTTATGTCTTGTTTTTATTTCTTGTTTTTACTGTAACTGTGACTTTAATTTTAATTTTAATCTTAATTTTAATTTTAATTTTAATTCAAGATTTTATTAATCGTCATTAAATTAATTATCTTTGATTTAAATTTCCAATTTATTACATTTTAACATTAAGTAGATTAGAAAACCAAACCTTTTATTTAATACCAAGAACAATCATTCCACTTAAGGCCAAGATCAATTCGAGAGGATACCAAGATTTAATCTGAACCCATACAAAACCCGTGTATCAAATGGCGCCGTTGCCGGCTCTTCTCGTTAAGATCAAAAGTTTTTTGTGAGAACTTGGATTTTGGGATCCGTTCCCCGTGAACGTTACTTTTTCATCAAAAATTTTCAAAAAAATCCTAAAAAATATAAAATTTTCAAAAATACAAAAAAAATAAAAATAAAAATAAAAAACATAAAAACCAAAAATATTTTTGCCTTGTTTTTCTTTGTTCGTTCTTTTGCAGGTGTATGCGCACTCGATCCACGTCTTATCAAGAGCCCGAGCCTCTCGATAACTTAGACATGGCTGGTGTACAAAACAACAATAACATACCACCTCCGAAAAACAATAATAACAACAACAACCCGCCTTTCAACAACATGAACAATAACAACAACAATGAGCCCCTTCCGGATAATCGCCCGATGATTGAACTACTGCAAGCTCATGTCGATGGCAACACGGATCCAATTGTCATACCTCCAATTGCCGCCAACAACTTTGAGCTAAAATCAGGCTTTATCCAGATGGTCTCCGCTCAACCATTCTTGGGACGTACCATTGATGATCCTCACGACCATATCAAGAGATTCTTGCAACTTACTAACACGGTCAAATTCAATGGCGTTCCACAAGAGGTTATAAGGTTACAACTTTTTCCCTTTTCTTTAGAGGGACAAGCCCGGCATTGGCTTGCTAAGGAACCGCCACAGAGTATTCTCTCGTGGACGGATTTGGAAACAAAGTTTATCAATTACTTTTTTCCACCCTCTCGTACTACCGCATTGCGGAATGAAATCATAAATTTTGAACAAAAGTACGATGAGTCGTTTAGTGAATCTTGGGATCGTTTCAAAGATCTTTTAAGAAAATGCCCACAACATGGTTTTACCAAAGTACATCAAATTAATACTTTTTACAATGGTTTAAGCATGAGTGACCAAGATTCACTGAACAGTGCCTCGGGGGGTAATCTATTGGCTAAGACTTCCAATGCTGCTTGGGACATCATTGAGAATAAATCTCGTGTGCAAACCAAGAGTGTTCGGACCAATGTCGCTAGTGCTAGCACTAGTGACAGCGACAAGCGATTGGACAAAATCACTACGCTTCTTGAATCGCTTGTCACCCACACCGTCAGCAACAACGCCAAAAACCCTCAAGTTAATGCTGTCAGCCAACCTTGTGAGATTTGCGGTGGTCCTCACTCTTACACAACTTGTACCGCCACCCAAGACTACCCTGCTGAGAATGTGAATGCGGCATATGGCACCTATCCTCAACCTGCTTATCAAGCTAGACCTCAAGGTGACCGTAACTTGCTTAGCTACCGCTCCAACAATTATCTTTCCCCACCTGGCTTTCCTCCTACCAACCCAAACCAACAACAAAACCTTAATCGCCCTCCTCAACAACAACAACAACCTCGACAACCATACATACCTCCTCACAAGCAGCAACAACCACCTCAACGTAACAACCAAGTTTTCCAACAACCTGCTTATCAACCACCCGCATACAATGCTCCTCCCAACCAAACCACCACTGCATTACACCAAGAGGTTGCAACCTACATGAGGACCAATGATGTGATTGTGGAAAATCTCCAACAGGAAGTGCGAAACTTGAAAGCAGACTTGGTCAAGCAAGGAAACGATTTGAGAGCCGACATGAGACACACGTTGGATAGCCAAACTAATGATCTGAGGAACATGATGGCTGGTTTCTTCCAAGGTAATCAACCCTCTTCTTCGGGTACTCTTTCGAGTAACACCGTTGCGAATCCAAGAGGGGAGATGAAAGCAATCACCACTCGAAGTGGCAAAGGTACCAAGGAACCCGAGCTTCCTATACCTCCACCGGTGATTGTGACTAAGGAGAACGAGTCACCTGCTCCTATTCCTCCTCCTTCTCCTTCCCCAATTTCTCCACCTCTTCCTTCTACCCCTCCTCCACCCGTGGTTGTGAGTGATCCTATTCTCCCAAAGTCTTCCTCTTCTTCCAATATACCTTATCCATCTAGGTTGAGGAAAGAGAAGCAAAAGAGCAAGGATGATATTCAGGTTTCGAACTTCCTTAAAATGTTCAAAGAATTGAAATTCAATATCTCCTTCGCTGAGGCTCTCGCTCACATGCCCAAATACGCGAAAATGTTTAAAGATCTTCTGAGCGACAAAGAAAAGCTCCTCGATATTGCCAACACCCAACTTAATGAGAATTGCTCTGCAGTGCTCTTAAGGAAATTGCCAACTAAGCTTGGTGATCCGGGTCGTTTCCTTATCCCTTGCAATTTCCCGGGAGTAGAGAATTGCATGGCCCTAGCCGATCTAGGTGCCAGTATTAATCTCATGCCTCTAAGTGTTTGGAAGCAATTATCTCTCCCAGAGCTAGTCCCCACCAAAATGACTTTGGAATTAGCTAACCGTACGGTTGCTTATCCAGTGGGGATAGCGAAGACGTCATTGTAGGAGTCGACAAATTCACCTTCCCTGCTGATTTCGTTGTCGTCGACTACGAGATGGACCCCCGTGTGCCACTAATTGTTGGTCGTCCATTCTTGAGGACCGGTCGCACTCTCATCGATGTTGAAGCTGGTGAGCTTATTATGAGAGTGGGTGACGATAAAGTAGTCTTCAACATGGGAAAGCTTTCTAAACAGCCTTATTCATGCGAGAGTGTTAATTGTATTGACGTTCTTGATGAGGCTTGTGAAGAACACTTCAAAGATGCTTGTAAAAGTATTCCTACCTCTCTTCCCAATGTTGAGACCGTTTCCTCTATCGACTCATCACTATCTCTATTTGGAGAAAGTGATTTCCTTTGGAAAGATTTGGAAGCCACCATGGGAGATGTGCATTTAGACAATGACGATTCTACTACCAATTGGGATGAAGATCTCAGCTTCATTAAAAACCTTCTCAAAGAAGACAATCCTTCTCCTCCATCTCCCACGGTTATTGCTATCGATACTCCGACTTCGAATACGCCTCCCGTCGACAATCCTCCGGATCTAGAACTTAAGGAGTTGCCGCCCCATCTTGAGTATGTATTCCTTGAAGAAGAGAAGAAGTCGCCAGTCATCATTGCTAAGGATTTGAAGGATGAAGAGAAAGCCCGACTTGTCGCCGTGTTGAAAGATCATAAGAAGGCTATTGCTTGGAAGATTTCGGATATTCGTGGAATTGATCCTCACTTCTGCACACACAAAATTCTCATGGAGGACGACTTTAAGCCCACAATTCAAAGCCAACGAAGGGTGAACCCAAAAATCCATGAAGTCATCAAAATAGAGGTTATCAAACTTCTTGATGCGGGTATGATTTACCCTATTTCGGATTCCCCATGGGTTAGTCCAATCCATTGTGTGCCCAAGAAGGGCGGAATAACCGTTGTTCCCAATGAACACAACGAGTTGATTTCCACTCGTCTCGTTACTGGGTGGAGAGTTTGTATAGACTACCGCAAACTCAATGATGCCACGAGAAAGGATCATTTCCCTCTACCTTTTATGGACCAAATGCTTGAACGTTTAGCCGGTAATGAATATTACTGCTTTCTCGATGGTTTCTCGGGTTATTTCCAAATACCCATCGATCCCCAAGATCAAGAGAAAACTACATTCACTTGTCCCTATGGCACATTTGCTTACAAAAGAATGCCTTTTGGCCTATGTAATGCGCCCGGGACATTTCAAAGGTGCATGTTAGCTATCTTCCATGACATGGTTGAACAAACCATGGAAGTCTTCATGGATGATTTCTCGGTCTTCGGGGATTCCTTCTCTTCTTGCCTTGCCAATTTGGAACGTATGCTTAAGCGGTGCGAAGACACTCGCCTTGTTCTGAATTGGGAAAAATGCCATTTTATGGTAAAAGAAAGCATCGTGCTTGGACATAAGATCTCGAAAGCCGGTCTTGAAGTAGACCGTGCTAAAGTCGATGTTATCGCAAAGTTGCCTCCACCTTCAACCGTGAAGGGTGTGAGAAGTTTTCTGGGTTATGCGGGCTTCTACCGTCGATTCATCAAAGATTTTTCTCAAATCGCTCGCCCGATGACCCACCTCTTGGAAAAAGATACTCCTTTTATCTTCTCCAGAGAGTGTCTTGAAGCCTTCAACTCGCTTAAGGATAAGCTAACTAAGGCACCCGTCTTGGTTACCCCTAATTGGGAGCTACCCTTTGAGTTGATGTGCGATGCTAGTGATTTTGCTATTGGAGCGGTTCTTGGACAAAGAGTGAACAAACACTTCCAACCGATCCATTACGCTAGCAAGACAATGACGGGGGCACAATTACATTATACGACAACCGAAAAAGAGCTTTTAGCTGTTGTCTATGCTTTTGAAAAATTTCGCCCCTATCTTGTCCTTTCTACCACTATTGTGTATACCGATCATTCCGCGCTGAAGTACTTGTTGACAAAGCAAGATTCCAAACCAAGACTTCTTCGCTGGGTTTTGCTGCTCCAGGAATTTAAAATCGAAATTCGCGATAAAAAAGGAGCAGAAAACCTAGCCGCGGACCATCTTAGCAGACTTGAGGATCCTTACCAAGGGGATCATCCGAACAAAGAAATCAATGATTCTTTTCCCTTGGAGACCTTAATGTCTATAAACTCGAAGTCGAATGAAACCCCGTGGTTTGCGGACTTTGCAAACTACTTGGCGGGTGGAATTCTCAAGGAAGGGTTGACGTCTCAACAAAAGAAAAAGTTCTTCACCGACATCAAGACATACTTTTGGGACGACCCTTACCTATTCAAACAATGTGCCGACCTGATTATCCGTCGATGTGTTGACGGACCGGCAGCTTCTGAAATCCTTGATGCTTGCCACAAAGGACCCACCGGTGGTCACTTTGGTCCCAACTACACCGCCAAAAAAGTGTTTGATTCGGGATTTTATTGGCCCTCCATATATCGTGACGCTCACGATATGGTTAAACGATGTGATGTTTGCCAAAAACAAGGCAACATCACACATAAAGACGAGATGCCTCAGAATTTCATTCAAGAGTGTGAAATTTTTGATGTTTGGGGTATCGACTTTATGGGGCCATTCTCTTCTTCTAAAGGAAACAAATACATCCTTGTAGCCGTTGACTACGTTTCAAAGTGGGTTGAAGCCAAAGCTTTACCCACTGATGACGCAAGGGTGGTTTGTAACTTTTTGAAAGCTCTATTCGCCAGATTCGGTGTGCCTCGTGCCATTATTAGTGATCGTGGGACTCATTTCTGCAATGACCAATTTGCTAGAGTCATGGCTAAGTACGGTGTAAACCATCGTCTTTCCACAGCCTACCACCCACAAACTAATGGCCAGGCTGAAATATCCTACTGAGGACTTAAGCGAATTCTGGAAAGAACCGTGGGAGAGCATCGTGCCTCATGGGCTGATAAAGTTGATGATGCTTTGTGGGCTTTCCGTACTGCTTACAAGACCCCGATCGACTGTACGCCTTATCATCTTGTGTACGGGAAAGCGTGCCACCTCCCCATTTAGTTGGAGCACAAGGCTTATTGGGCCTTGAAGTGGGCTAATTTTGATATAAACAAAGCCGGTGACCTACGCAAGATCCAACTCAATGAGCTCAATGAACTCCGTAATGAGGCTTATGAAAATTCTTTGATCTATAAGGAAAGAACTAAGCTCATTCACGACTCCAAGATCAAAAACCGAGAGTTCCATGTTGGAGACAAAGTCTTACTTTTTAACTCTCGGTTGAAAATCTTCTCGGGAAAGCTCAAATCTCGTTGGTCCGGCCCATTCACCATTGCCCAAATTTTTCCATATGGTACTCTCGAGCTCGCTCAACCTGATGGACCAAATTTTAAGGTGAATGGCCAACGAGTGAAGTTGTACTTTGGTGAGGACACCTCTCAGGAGGTGATTCCATCCCTCACCACGTTCCCCATGAACTAATTTTGGGTCGAGTCAGGCTCGTGACTCGGTTTTCAAAAACAAGCGCTCCTCGGGAGGCAGCCCGAGTATCTATCCTTTTATGTTTTAACCCCCTAAGTGTAGGGGAGCCTCTATAGAGTGTTTGTATTTGTGTGGTGATGTGATTACAGGGATTAGTGCACTCTTGGAAACTTTGAAGAACCGTGCTCCCGTGTTATCCGAAATCCGGTTCTATCTCTCAACTATCGTGATTCAATTTTCTTCATACTCACATTTGAAATTGATCACTTTAGTCGTCCCATCCTTAACTTGAGTTAACCAACGTGCACAATGTCATAAGTGTAGGGGATACTTTTCCCACATGCTTACACATTGAGGACAATGTTTATCTTAAGTGTAGGGGGACTTCTATCGAAGTTTTAAGTGGACTTTTCCATGAAAATGCCTTCATTTAACCAGAAAATCCTATTTTTCAACATTTTTCAAATTTTTTATTAACTTTGGCCATTTAGTCGTAATTTTTAAAATTTTATCGTGCTTTCATATGTATATATCCTGTTTAAAAGTCAAAAATATTAATAAAGTGGTGTAGCTAGTTTAGAAATCTTTGACATATTAGGCCCGTTGCGTTTATTTTGACTCAACCCGAATAGACTTACCTAAGTTTATTCTAGCTAGTATCCTTAACCATGTAGACCTTAATTGGTTTATTAGGCTAAGTGTCCACGAGTCTCATTACTTGAGATTTTAAATTGTGGAGGACGAGAAATGATAGAGTCAATTATAAGTCAGTATTCTTGCACAAGCTCACTTGTGTAATTATTTGCCTATTCTCCCATCACTTGCTAATAATTTATCTGCAATAAGTAAGGTCGTACGATTTGAAAAGTTACTTAGCTTCTAGCCCAAGATCGTTTAAAAGTTGCTCGGTAATGATAAGAGTTCATAGCCAAGGCATAACTTATGAAGCGGGGCGCGAAGATTGGCGAGTCCGAAAAGGCCCTAACAAGGCATGAGGATTCCATTTTATTGCTAAAGATCCAAGGTGATGTGGAAAGCATTATTCCCAAAGTCAATATGAAGGATCAAGACTCACGACGAAAAGCAATCAACTCCCATAAAGATGATGGAGAAGTCTATCCAAAAAGACCCTAACAAGGTATGAGGATAAATAGATCCAAGTCCGAAAAGGAGGCGGATCGTTGTATCTCAAAATCCCAAATAGAGATTGAAGAAATAATCATGAAGTCGTGGTCAACAAAGTTGGAGTACCTCTCAAAATTCTCCAAGTGAAGAAACTCTATGAACGATGAGAAGACCATTATCTCAAGCACGTCTCTCAAGATATGAAGTATGAAGTACATGCCAAATATCGGCCCGAGAAAGGTCTCAAATCATGAACCGAGTTATGCCAAGATATGAACTTTTTGATATCCCGAGAAGTAGTTTTAAGAGATTTTGTCCTTTAGCTAACTATTGATCAAATCGTCCTACTTTGCTTTCAGCCTAAATAAACTATCGAAATAAGTCCAAAAATGCATCTTCATGATCATTCTAAGACAAAAATAAAATATAAGAGATACACCTAGGAATAAGGGAGTTTAAGCATATAATTAAGCCATGTGTGTAAGTGTTTGAATTGCTAACTTATAATAACAATGATCTCGTTTTTAAGCTTAGTTTGGGGAACGTGAAACTTGAGGGTGATAAATCTTCACAACACCAAAGCCCTAATGTAAGTCGTTGATCTCTTTGCAAGTTATTTCCATTCTTTTGTTTCCTTTAAAGTTTAATTTCTATTAGTATTTTAATTTTTGTTTAGTGGTATTTAAATAAGGCCAAGGTTGATTAATTATGAGAAAAGTGTAAATTTGCTTTATCACTAAGCATTGCATGAGGGCATGGCAATGGTTAAGTGTAGGGGATTTGATAGGTGTGTAAACACCCATCCTTTTTCCACTTAATTCTGGCTAAAACGAGACCAAAACACGTATTTAATATCATTTGTTTGGAATTATGCGTGGTTTTTGTGTTTATTGTGTTTTCAGAGTCAACCGGATGAATATTGAAGAAAACATGGGATTGCACGAGTTTTACTAAAGAAAAGGACTCAAGATAAAGTCTATTGTCCAAGAGAGGCAAAAGATTTGAAGTCACTGGGACTATTCGAAGATTTATCGAAGAAAAAGGACCAAGGATGGAAGATTTACATAAGTCGAAGAAACTCAAGTCTATTAAACGAAGAAATTAAAAGACAGTTAAATTTAATCGACGACAAATCCCGAATCAGAATCGAAAACGGAAACTTTTCTGAAAAGACGAAAAGACAAGAAGAACGGGAGAAAGCCCACTCACCAACCAAAAGACAAGCCTATATAAAGGATCCCCTCACACACATCCAGTAGTTAATTTTTAGTTTTCTCTCCTCCTTCTTTTTCTCCCTTTAGTTCGTCCCATCACCAACACCATTAGGGTGTTTGGTGATTTTGATCTTTGATTTTCAATCTTGTAATTCTTAATCTTTGTTTTGTTATTGTTAAAACATCAATCATCAATACAAAGTCTTGTTTAATCTTTCCATTTCATCTTGTTCATCGTCATCTTTATCTTCAAGTTCTTAAGTTCTTATTCTATTGAGTTTGATCTTCAAAAGTTGTGGGGATTTGTGTCTTTGTTAATGGGATTTGTAGTTTATGGTTAGTAGATGCTTTGTGTTTTGTTTTATTTAAGATTTGGTGAAAAACTTGGTGATTTTTGGATTAAAATTAGTTTTCCTTGTTCTTCGGGTAATATTACTGTATCTGTGTTCCCAGGTTCCGGATGAACACCAAATGTTCCAGATGAACACCTAAGTTCCGAATGAGTTACAAACTTCCGAACGAACCACAAAGTTCCGGATGAGTTACAATCTTCCGAATGAACAGTAAGTTCCGGATGAACAGTAAGTTCCGAATGAGTTTATTTCTAAAAAGTTCCGAATGAGTCTAAATGTTCCGAATGAGTAAAACTTCCGAATGAGCATTAACTTCCGAACGAACCAAAAAGTTCCAGATGAGTCTAAAGTTCCGAATGAAGTAAAAACTTCCGAATGAATCGTTAAGTTCCGGATGAACCAAAAACTTCCGAATCAGTAGAAAGTTCCGAATGAAGGTTTATTTTCCAAAAAGTTCCGAATCAGTCCAAAGTTCCGAATGAAGACTTCCGGGTGAAAACTTCCGAACCAAGGACAATCTTCTGAAACAATTACTTTTGGGTATCTTTAAGGTTTTCTTACTGTTTACTGTTTCTTTATGTCTTGTTTTTATTTCTTGTTTTTACTGTAACTGTGACTTTAATTTTAATTTTAATCTTAATTTTAATTTTAATTTTAATTCAAGTTTTTATTAATCGTCATTAAATTTAAATATCTTTAATTTAAATTTCCAATTTATTACATTTTAACATTAAGTAGATTAGAAAACCAAACCTTTTATTTAATACCAAGAACAATCATTCCACTTAAGGCCAAGATCAATTCGAGAGGATACCGAGATTTAATCTGAACCCATACAAAACCCGTGTATCATGGGGCGAATGGGTGCATCCTAGGACAAGTAGTATGATTCATGGTAACTGCAGTGTGTGCCTTGCATCCGTTACAGGAGCTGATCCCTCCACTCAATTTATATATTAATTAGAGGCATCCCCTATAATTGCATGATGAGTTCACCCCTCTAAGTATCATGTACGTTGATATAACATGACTTATATGGGCTCTGGGCATATTTAAAATACATATTTTCAAGATAAACTAAACATAAGTCTTTTCATAATATAAACCAGTCTTATGAACTTAAACCAGGTTTTCCAGGACATACATTTATTCCGCTGCTATTCATTTCATTTCGTTACTTGCTTATGTTTATGCTTTACATTCTATGTTATATATCTACACACTGAGTGTATTGCTCAGCCGTATTTCTTTTTCCATGTCCCAATACGGCGGGTACTAAAGGGCAAAGCTAGGAATCAAGAGTACATGCATGGAACGAGGCGCCGGTCTTCTTTCATTCTTTAATGCATTTACATACTTTTGCTTTGCTGGACATTGTTTAGTCCTTTCCTTTAAATTCTATACTTATGCATTTCTTGTGTGGAGCTTATGTTGGATCCAATGTTTGTTTCCGGTTTCTTTATGGTCATTTAATGTTTTAGACATTTACCTTGCATGCTTTGATGACACTGCATAATTATTACGTAATGGTCCATTTATCCAAATGGGGTGTTACAAAGAGAGTATTTATAGCGTTTTGGAATGTGGTGGGTACGAAAGGACGAGAATACCCCTTGGGTAGTAGAGACTAACACCAGTTAGTGGGCCTGAAAAAAGGAGGGACTAACAATACATAACGTATACCCACTTAGGGACGAGTGGTGCATTTTTTTTGTCAAGGGACAAAACTTGTCGGTCAATGCATACCACAGGGACGAACGGTGTAGTTTACTCTAACTTAAATTAAACTTTATAGAGTAATATATAATATAAATTTAAGTTTATTTTGATACCAAATTTATTTAATATATAAGTGAATTTATTCCCAGTTATCAGCTCTCTTTTATTTAATAAATTAAATTAAATTCTCATTTTAAATTGTAGAGGTATTTTAGTCATTTCACCGTCTACTATATAAACCATTTTATTTTAATTTTCATCTCCTTTTACGTACAGAGATCTATAATTTCTCTCTCTACCTTTGATCTACTTTCTCTCTCTATCAATCCACAACGAAGAAATCTTGAATCCATAATGAATCCATCACGAAGCATTCATCATGAATCTATCACGAATTCATCACCATGAATCGATTGATCCATCACCATGTTAGATTAATTAGATCAATTCTTATTTTAGCTTTTTTGATTTCAATAAGCTTATTAATTAGATCTATTCTTGTTAATTTATCATCATCCGAATTTATAAGCTTTTTTTAATCTTATTTTAAATGAATTTTCTGAATTTATTATTCTTGAGCTTATTTGGTTATTTATGTGAATAAGTTGATTTGTTTGAATAAGCTTTTGATTTAAATGAGAGTTATAAATAAGCTTTTGAATTAGAGGAGACTTATGAGTTAGCTTGTGAATTAGATGATTTCAATTTAATGTGTTGAATTATAAGCTAGCTTATTAGCTTATTTTAACTAACTATAAGGTTTTATGAATAAGAGAGTTATGAATAAGCTTATGATCGTGTGAATAAGCTGTATTATTAGAAACTTTTATGTTGCTGATGTAAGCTAAATTAAGCTTGATGTATCATATATGATACCTTATTTATCATATATGATAGATATATGATATATGATATGCATATTGAATATGATACATGAGGTATCATATATGATGATTCTAACAAACCAAAAGAAAAAACTAGACTTTATGACTAATTTACACAAAATATCTTTAAGCTCTTCAAACATGCCTTCTATCATATATAATAATGTATATATGATATTGTATATAGATTGGGCATAAAACTCAAAAGTAGCTATAGATGGCTATGGTAAGTTGCACGTGGCTTAGAGTTGAGAATCAAATATGTTTGACAAGGCTTAGTATCATAATCAAATATGTTTGTGGCTTATTATAAGGTTTATCTATGCTAGTTATGAATAAGCTTGTTAGTGAGAGGCATTTTAATTAAGTTGTTGTGTAAGTTAAAAAAAAGCTTGATGTATCATATATGATACCATGGTTATCATACATGATAGTTATATGATATGTTATATATGATAGGTATATCACATATGATACATGAGGCATCATATATGATGTTTCTAACAAACTACAAGAAAAAACCAAACTTTGATATTGTACATGACTTTTTACACTTTTGACCTATTACGCATTTTTATATTGTCTACTACATAATTCAGTTGTCGATAAAATAATGCCTAATATGTTGTTTTCTCTCTTATACAAATGGAGACTATGCGAACACAACAAAGAGCAGGTATGGATGTTGCAATTGCTCGGTTGGAGAGCATGAGGACGTGCACGCGTATGTGTAAGGATAAAATGAAGTCGCCGACGTGGCCCAAGAGGATGTCTTACAAGAGAAAAATATATTTGGTTGAAAATGAAGAAGAATTGAGTGAAGAAGAATGTTGGAAATTCACTTTATGTGACGACATTTAAGAATTCCCATTAGTTATCATAGTCACACACACTTAGACTAGACTAGGAAACAATGTATAGTTAAGTGTGGTGTGTGACTATCTATACCCCTCCAAGGCTTCCAAGGAGGGGTGTTGCTTGTGTTTCATTTTGAGTTTATTAAACTTTTCTTTCTTTCACACACAACCCTCTATCTCTCTCTCAACCTTGGCTGCCACCATTTACCACCACCCACCAAGACCACCGGATCTATTATAGCAAATCCACAATTGGTATCAGAGCTTCGGTTCAATCCTTGGATTGACGTGCTTTCGTTATTAATTTTGGTGGTCTAATTTTTTTTGTTTCAAAATCTGCTTAACAGTTTATATAATCTGTTTTAATTTTTTGTTACAAATTAATGTTTTGGTGGTCTACGTCTCTTGATCTCTGTCTGATATTATTTGGTCATGGGTGAATTTTGTCACGAAGGGTTATTTGGTGTCCAAACACTGTATTATCCTTTTATCATTGTTCTTGTCACTATTTTTATCACAATTCTTTTCGATCAGTCTCATCTGCCTGTTTAGTCCAATATTTGTTGGTCCAATAACTTTCTCATCTGTTTTCGTCAGTGGTTCAAGAGTCTGCCCATATGTCCCATCATTATTTGTTGGTCAAACAATGTTTTATGGTAAAAGATTTTCTTTAGATCTGGTATCAAAAAATCTTATTTTTTCTGGGTTTCTATCATTTTCTTAAAGATGATAATATCAGATCCAGAAAACCAGATCGAAAAACCCAGATCCTGAAAATCAGGAAAAAGGACAACGTCGGATAAGATTCTCCGCTGGTCATCATTGTGATAGCAACAATCGCATTGATTGCGATGGATGGAATGCGATGGGTACCATTGCGATGGCTACCATTGCGATGGGTACCATCGCGATGGGACATCATATTGCGATGGGTTCATAATGTAGACTGCGATGGCTTGCATTTAAAAGGAATGCGATGGACTCAATTTTAAACATTTCGATGCAGTTTATAGTAAAACATTGTGATGATTTTTTAGTGAAAACATTATGACATTGCGATACTTGTTAAACTTTGCTATACAAACTGAGACCAACTCTTTCATCCACAAACCAATCCAACACCGACTCTATCTACCTAATCCCATCGTCTCTTAAACCCATCTAGACTCGAATGCAAAACAAATCACTCATAGATCTCTGTTTATCTCTTAATTTCATGTTAAAACATATAATCTCAGATTTAATTCGTTTTAGACATGCATGCCTAGATCTATATAGATCTCACGAATTCTAATCATCAAAGATCAGTGCAATGGTTTAAACCACCTTTAATATACGAAATCAATCAAGGATTTATAAAAACAATATGTTATAATCCATATCTTGGTTTAGAATTAACCAGAACAACAACATGCAATCACGAAATACCTACCCGAGATCCTCTAAGATCTTGCAGACATGTTCTTGGTAGATTCGTGCATTCGCCTTAAGTCAAAATGGTTTTTGGTTCGATTTTGAATGGATTCATCTACTTATATATGATGGATATTATATGGGTTGCATACGATTTAGGATGATGTTTGGAGATTCTTAGGTTATTCTGTTTGTATGAGATGGAGGAGTTTGATAGGGCGATGGAAATAAGGAAGTGGGGTTTGAGATGTGCAGATGAGATGTAATTTAACTGTATTCAGATAGGACAGAAAAGGGGGTCGGTTGAAAGGAAATGGTGTGGCTGCGTGTTGAAAGTGAGATTAGGGTTGTGGGATATGAGTAAATTTAGGGTAAATGAACTACTTATAACCCCTAAGTATAATATTGTGGATCGGGTAAATATAATGGGGCTACAACATGGATCAACAATTGGTTGTGTCTTATTGTGTTAATGGGCCGTGAATAAATAGTGGGCTGATATCAAATTTACAACTAACGAATATTTTTGTTAGTCATGTTATTTTTATAAGCCATTTTTCACTTCGATCAAGGATTAGCCATACCATGTATATTTGAAATGTGTGCCCGGGTATAATTTACCATTTATGTTAATTTTTTGGTATAATTATTGAAGTCGGGTTTCACAAAGACAAAAAGACGAGACTAAAGTGACAAGATTTAAAGACAAGTATCGAGACAACGTGACAAGAATTATTTGACGAGACCCAAGAAAAATTGGTGATATTTTTAGTGACTATGGATTTTGTGATCGGGTATTATTAATTATTTGACATTGAAGACGAATTTATCGACTGCGTGAACTTATTTTATCTTTGAAGATAACTTGCTCGTGCTTAATCTTAGAATGAAGACTTGTTTATCTAGTTTCCGGGTTTGGGGTGGTTGGTTGATGACTCGGATAACTATCACTTAAAGGGGTTACATTGTTGTACTCAGTGTCACGCGCTTAGTCGACGTGGATAATTGTAAGAGGTGTTGTGCTTATATACTTCTTCAGTGATGTATTGGGTACTTAGAGATTTCTCCACCGTTACTCATTCAACAATTATGCAAGCTTAAGTCACAAGATCGAGGGATTTTTATTCAGTTTCATGTTTGATGTATCTGGTTCATTCTATTAGTGGTCACTTCAAATTTCTTACAAGGGGGTTGGTAAAGATGGCCATGGAGAGTTTATGAGTAGAGAATTTCGATCAGCAGCTGATTCTCACAAAATATATAATTCTGCTTATTTATTATTCTCACGAGATTTCAGGTACATGTGCGTACGATTTATTGCTGGTTTCGAGTTTCGAAACCATCAAGGGGGAAGAAGAAGACACATTAAACGCACAACGAGTACACGTGATGAACTTCATACCTTCTTTTGATTTGAAGACATTCCGGGAAGACATTTGTCATAACCGCAGAGTAAATCAGTGTTTTAACTCGTGACGTTATCAATCTCTAAACGGTACACTACTGATTCGATGTTTAATTGTTTTGATGTTGTAATTATTCATCATCATTATCCTATATGGAGAGATATGCACTTCCGGGACTTAATTAACTCTGGTGCATCTCCGGAAGAAGATATGTGCATTTCCGGGACTTAATTGACTCTGGTGTTACGATGTCAACTTCATGAATGGGATAAAGTGTCTACTTCAGTATTTGAGCTTCATACTTGGGATTGGTTTATTTTCTTCAACTATGTGGGGAAGAAATGTCTTGATTCTTTCTTGTATGCATAACTTGAACTCTCAGGGGGAAGAAAAATTTAGAAGAATTATTCAAGCGTGAGAAGAGACGTTGTTGATCTACTTGGTGTGCCCTTACTTTCAATCCCTCATAGAAACATTATCATGTTATATGATGGGGTTTGCTTTTTAAATTCCGCTGTGCGCTTAATCATTCTAAGCTTTATTGAAAGCTTTGAAGTTGCTTACGAGGATTGTCGGTTTAGGGGGAAGCTATTTAAAAGCTTCTACATCAAGTTTATGTGGCATGAATTAGGGGGAAGTTAATTCAGAAGCTTCTCCTTAACCAGAAGTATATGGATTACTTAGCTCGTGCCGTTATAGTATTTCTACTACAAGTTACTTTAAAGATGAGTTGTTTTGAAGTGAAGACTTGAAGTCAAAGGCCTCAGAAGACATCATCAACATTGGCCGCTTCATGAAAGCTTTTGTTCTTAATCATTATGTACTTGTTAGGAAAAATATTGTAAGGAATTCTACACGTCGTCCCATGGGGGAAGATTGTTGGAAATTCACTTTATGTGACGACATTTAAGAATACCCATTAGTTATCATAGTCACACACGCTTAGACTAGACTAGGAAACACTGTATAGTTAAGTGTGGTGTGTGACTATATATACCCCTCTAAGGCTTCCAAGGAGGGGTGTTGCTTGTGTTTCATTTTGAGTTTATTAAACTTTTTTTTCTTTCACACACAACCCTCTATCTCTCTCTCAACCATGGCTGCCACCATTTACCACCACCCACCAAGACCACCAGATCTATTATAGTAAATCCACAAAGAAGAATAGTAGTTTCAATAATAAGATGTTTTGATTTTAATTATGAATTTAATAGACTCTTTTATTTTTGTTGAGTAAGTGCTTTAGTCATAGCTGGTTATATTTTATTTGAACAAGTGTTTAATCATTATTTGTATAATCTTAAATAGCACTTTTTTATGTTTTGAACAAGCGTTTAATCACTGATTCAGCAGGCTGTTTGTTTTAATCATGAATTTAGCAGAACCTTTGTTTAATTTTCAATTTTTTTTAGTATCATACATGATAATGTGTTATCATATATGATACTAAAAAATAATTTTTTATAATTTTCTAAAAAAGTGTTTAATTATGAATATAACACTCTTTGTTTAATTTGTGATATCTTTTTCTTGAGTATCATATATGATAATGCAACATCATATATGGTAGAACTTAACAGTTACATGTATTATCATATATGATATTAAAAAATATAAAAATTATGATTCAGAAACATGATAAAAACTTTAACAAAGTAGTCATGTTATCCAAAACACATATGCAGATGTTTAGTCATTTTCATATTAAAAAAAATCATAATGATTGAGTAGAATTACAAAGTTAAACTAATACATCACCATACATAAATTACCAAGAGATAAATTATTCAAATGTTTGAAAAAATAGATGTTGATCTCAATCATCAACTTTTTTGTTGCAAACTTGGTGCTCATCTTTCATTCATATGATCTTTTTATTTTAGTCAGGAATCTGATGTTCCACTTCTTGGCCTTGAAATGATTTAGTTCTTCAAAATGCATTGAAAACATCTTTCACTACACAAATAAAAAGACTTGGTTTTAGTTTTAACCAGATTATCATATATGATATATTACAAAAGTTGAATTTCAACCAGATTATCATATATGATAATATACACTCAACTAACTATTAATTACCCACCAAGAGATGACACGATTGCTTGTATTTTGTTTTTAATCACATTATCATATATTATAGTGTTAAGTGAACTTGCAAGCGATTATCGTTTATGATACATCTATATTTCATATATGATATATCTATCATATATGATTAGTAGAGGTATTATATATGATATATCTGTACAGCATAAGTTTAACCTTCAACTTCGACTAACGCTTATCACACATCTTCAACAAATTTCATGCTCTTACACTATAGTTATGTTAATCAAACTAATTTCTATTTGTGTTACGTCTAAACTACACAGTTACAACAAACAACAAACAACAAACAGTATCATATATGATAATTGGTGTAAACTACTTAAACTGCTAATAGACCATATTCCAAAATAACATAAGCTCATAGCCCATAATAAGTTAGCTTGTAATTCACTAACATTTCACATTATTCAAATCAGTCACCTAGTAAGTTAGCTTACCATTCAACACGATAGATTCCTATAATTTTTCTAATAAGCTGAATTATAAGCTTATAAATCAAAATAATGATAAATTCATATGCTTAATCACATCAAATAAGCTAAAAAGGATAACAAGTTATCATTGTACTCACCTCAAAACTAAATTCGTTGATAATTTCACATCAGATAAGCTAAAAAGGATTAATTCATAAGATTATATATATCAAATAAGCTAAAAAAATGTATAAATGAAAACAAATCGGGATGACTTACCTGATGTTGATGAACTCAAATGGATGATTGATGATTTTTGATTTGTAAGTGTTTTAATTGTGTCTTTTGGATCGGGATGATGGATTGAATAAGGTTTTGTGTGTGTTTTTGTGTGTGTGTGTGTGTTAAGATCTAAGTAAAGAGACGGGAGGGGATGTATTTAGGAGGTGCTATGAGTGGGGTGTTAAATGACCAAAGTACCCATCCTCCTTTTAGTTAATAAAAGAGAGATAATCTGGGCCCTTGATTTTTATAGATAGAAGGGGGGATTGGTCCCGTTGTATCCAAGGGATATAAGGTATCCAAAATACCCTTCTCTTAATATAATAATTAGCTTGTAAATAAGTACCATGTGCCAGTACAGATTCAATACATATTTGTTTTAGGTCTGTGTGGCTAAAAAAATTCCATTAGACTATATTCTTTTTACACATTTTTAAATAATATAAAAAAATTTTGAGTTTATTAACACATATGAATGTGTAAAAAAAATAGTTACATAAATAAGTGTAAAAAATCTTTAAAAACCACACTTATATATGTGACATATAAAATTTCACATTTTTTGTGGGGAAAATATCTAACTTCTTAATACGTTCAAGTATGGACTCAATTTTGTTACATCTTAATCTCTAACACCTCACGTGTGGCCGTGTGGGGATATTTTGTGTAACAAAATGAGGTTCACACTTGAAGGTGTGAACAAGTTAGACATTTTTCACACTAAAAATGTGGACTTTTATTTGTCACATATATAAGTGTGTTTTTTCAAGATTTGTTCACACTTATTTCCGTAACTATTTTTTACACATTTATATGTGTTAATAAACTCAAAGTACCTTTCACACTATTTAAAGGTGTGTACAAAAAAGTGTGAAAAATGACATGTGTTTTTAGTGTGGTTTTGAATGTTTCGAAATTTGAGAAGAAAAATAATTTTTCATTGATCATGAATTTTCACATCGATTATTTTAAGTTATCAAAAAAATAATCACCCTGAATTACTCGACTTGCTATTCAAGTCAAAACTTTAGGTAGATAAAAAAACGGTGCATAAATGCATACATTTGTGATTGGTCTGCTACTTATACTTAGGGTATCTTGGGCAACATATAGGGTGTGTTTGGTGAAACTAGTTGTAGCAGTTAGCAGTAGCAGTGAGCAGTAGCAGTTAGCAGTAAGCATTAGCAAGAGCACTGCTATTATCAGTAACAGTTAATTTAAAAAAGTGTTTGGTAGATTAGCAGTAACTGTAATTTGAATGTCTAAAAAGACATAAATAGACATACATATATAAATAGAAAACTCTTTTAGATTTAATGTGTTATATTAATGAGGGTATTTATGTAATTTACTATGTTTATGCTCTTTAACTAATTATGCTCTTCTAAAAATGCTCATTGAAAGAGCATATGAGAAATTAGCATTTTCATGATAAATGCTAATGCTAATTGTTTTAATCAAACAAGATTGTTTTATCAATAATGCTAAATGCTAATGCTAATAGTAAAAAATGCTCTTAGAAAAGTTGTTACCAAACACAACCATAGTAGTAAGAAGTAGTATGAGCAGGAGTAGTAAGCAGAAGCAGTAGTAGTTGCAAGAGTCATTTTAAAAATATGTTTGGTAACGACGCTATAAGATGTAGTTAAAAAGTGTAAAATTAATGAAAAGGATATATAACCTAATTAAATAAATTATAAATGTTATATTTGAGGGGATAATGTAATTTTATAAACAAACTGCTCGGAGCAGTTATGAAATGCTTCTCCAACAAGCGTTTCAGATTGGAGTAGTTAAACATTATTGAAATGCTTGTTGCGGTGTTTCCAAACAAGCTTTTTATCTAAACTGCTTACCGCTTGTCGACTATCGCTCCTAAACGCTCTAAAACGCTTGCTACCAAACACAACCTTAGAGTATATTTGGCGACACGTAGCTGAAGCAGTACTAAGAGTAGGAGTAGTAAGCAGTAGCAGTTAGCAAAAGCAATAAGCAGTAGTTGTTTATTTTAAAATGTGTTTGATAATGTAACTGTATGATATAGTTAGAAAGTCTAAAATTAATAAAAAAAGGCATATAACCTAATTAAATAAATTATAAATGTTATATTTAAGGGCATTAATATGATTTTATAATCAAACTGTTTTGAGTAGTTCCAAATGCTTCTCCAACAAGCATTTGAGATTGGAGCAGTTAAACAATATTATAATGTTTGTTGAAGTGTTGCAAAACAAGGTTTTCATCTAAACTATTTACCGCTTGTCGCTTGTTGCTTCTAAACACTCCAAAATGTTTACTACCAAACAAACTTTACTTGTTTTGCGTACTTTTTGTTAAGTAGACTACAAATGACGCACTAGTCAAGTAATATACGTTATATAAATAATGTAATATGAGCATACTGATTTTTTATTGTCCGCAACTAGGTCTCTAAATCAACCGGAAGGAACCGAGAAGAGCTTTGTTTATGTTGGTTTATTTAATTTTAGCCAAACAAACGAAGACGATCGCTTAAACGAACACTTTTTTTATTCATGATAATTATTAAGAAATAGGATTGTTCATTCTCATTTATGTTTGTTTACTTGAATAATTAGTGAACATAAATGAACGTAAAAATATAAACATAAATTTTAGAAAAATATACATGAAAGTGAGATTTTGTTTGTAAAAAGTTATCGTCACAGTCTCTTCGAATTGAAATAGGGGTTTAAGTGTGCGACTCAGTTGTCTTTTGGTGGAAAAGAATATGTTTGGTCGTTGTAGTAAAATTAAATTGCAAAACTTTAACGTAAATGACAGTAATTAAAGTTAAAACTAATAAAAACGTAAATGGTGCAATATTTAAACTTTAAAAAGTAATTAATTAAATGACTTAAAATTAAAGCGTGACGAAAAGTAAATTTTACAAGTAAATAAAAATGAAAACTTGAAAACTTAAATAATGCAAACTTAGAAATAAAACTAAGACAAAACATTAAAACAAAACCTACCGTCGGAATACGATCGGAATCCGATCGGAATAACATCCATCGGAATGATGTCGGAATCCAAATCGGAATGTAGGCTTACCTCCCCTTATCGGAATCGTGATCGGAATGCGCTCCTGTCGAAAAGTGGTCGGAATCCCTTATCGGAATATCCAAAAACATACCCGTCGGAATCCCCAATCGGAATCACTTGTCGGAATGTGAGAAACCAACACCTATCGCAATGTCACAAGAGTACCTCTGTCGGAATCCAAAAAGGAATCCGTGTCGGAATAACCGAAACCCTTTTCCGATGCTCCAATCGGAATGTGGGTCGGAATATCAAAACCCCTTTCCGACGTGGTGATCGGAATGTGGGTAAAAGAAAAACGTAATAAGCAATATTAAATAAGCTATGACTTATAAGCACACGACTAAAAACTTAATCAAAACACTTATACGAAAAGCTAATAAGCTAAAATTTAAAAACTTTTAAAAACACTAAATGATAAAATATTTAAAAACGACTTTTTAATAAAAATAACTTTTACAAAACTTAAGTAAATTTAAGAAAGACTCAAATAAGCTATAAAATCAATAATCCAAAACAATCAAAAGTATAAAAACATAACACTTAATCAAATAAGCATAACAATAAGCACATAAGCATAAAGATTAAGCAAAACAAGAAAGGTAGAATGAGAGATTAAAAATAAGAACTTGATTAAAAGAAAAGATTCAATAACAAAATTAAAAGACTTACTTGAAATTAAAGGCAAGAAATTTAAGGTGCAAGACAAGTAATTAAATGACAATCAAGTAAATGACATGCAATTAAAGGTGCAAGTAATGAAAAGGGTGGAAGACTAGTTTGTCAAGTTAGCCAACACCTCCTAATGTGATATTAGGAGGGTATTTATAGGGTATTAGGGAGGTAAGCATGTGTTGGAAGCTTCCTTCTTTCTTTCTTTCTTTCTCGTCTTTTCGTCTTCTAATTTCTTCGACTTTTTCGACTTTGTCTCGGGATTAATTAAACTTGTCTTGTAATTTCTTCATTAATTAGACTCGAGTTCTTCAGCTTTATTAAACTTTAGTCTTTAGACTTTTCCTTCGATAAATCTTCAGAATAGGCCTTGGACTTCCGTTCTTTTTTCACTCTTGATCTTTTGACTTCGTCTTTTGTCTTTTTCTTCGATAAAAGCCCGTGAAAGCCAGTGTTTTCTTCCCTTTTCACATTTTGATCCTAAATAACAACAAAAACACAAACCACGCATAATTCTGACATTTACGACATAAAATACACGTTTTGGCTTGGTTATTATTATAATTAAGTAGTAAAAGGATAAGTTTTTTCACACTTATTAAATCCCCTACACTTGAACATTGCAATATCCTCATGCAATGCATTAATTACAAAGAAAGCTTTACATTTTCCATCACAATAAATCCACAATGGCGTTTATTAAAGAGACAAAATATTTAAAGGAAGAAAATAAGTAAAAAGATCAAAAACTTACCTTGGGGTTTTGGAATGTCATGAATGATTATCATCCTCAAGTTTCACGTTCCCCATACCAAGCTTAAAAACGAGATCATTGTTATTATAAGTTAGCAAACTAACACGAATTCATGTGGGCCAATTATTCACTTAGACTCCCTTATTCCTAGGTGTATCTCTTATATTTTATTGTTGTCTTGAATGATCACGAGGATGCATTGTTGACTTATTTCGATAGTTATTTAGGCTGAAAATAAAGTAGGACGATTTAATCAATAGTTAGCTAAAGGACAAAATCTTTTTAAACTGCTTCTTGGGACCTCATAAAGTTCATATCTTGGCATAACTCACTTCACGATTTGAGACCTTTCTCGGACCGATATTTGGCAGTGACTTCATACTTCGAATCTTGAGAGACGTTCATGAAATAATGGTCTTCTCTTCATAATAGGAATTTCCTCACTTGAAGTTTTGAGAGATTCTTCATACTTGGACCACGACTTCTTCATTTTTCTCCAATCTTTATTTGGGATTTTGATATACAACGATCCGCCTCCTTTTAGGACTTGGATCTATTTATCCTCATACCTTGTTAGGGCCTTTTTGGATAGACTTATCCATGATATTTAGGGGAGTATTTGCTTTTCGTCGTTTGTCTCGATCCTTCATATTGATTTTGGATAAATGATTCTTCACATCACTTGGGATCTTTAGAAACAAAATGTAGCCCTCATGCCTTGTTAGGGCCTTTTTGGACTCGCCAATCTTTGCATCCCGCTTCAATAAGTTATGCCTTGGCTATGAACTCTAATTGATACCGAGAAACTTTTAAACGATCTTGTGCTAGAAGCTAAGTAACTTTTTAAATCGTACAACCTTATTTATTGCAATTAAATTTATTAGCAAGCGATGGGAGAAAAAGCTTATAATCAACTCACATAAATTCATGAAAGAATACCAAACATATAATTGACTCTATCATCTCACGTTCTCCACAATTTAAAATCTCAATGAATGAGATTCGTGGATGCTTTGCCTATTAAATCAAAGTTTTGGGTTTTCAAGTCGTCTATAGGATCTTGCAAATTCTTAGACTCTTTCAGGTTTAGAACTCGCATTTTAAAGTTCCCTTGATAAACGAGTTTCTAGGATCAACTATAGGAACTTGCGAAAAGTTCTTGTTAACCCGTGAGAGTTAATACTTTCACGTTTTAAAATTCCCTTTATAAAAGCCTAGCAAAACTTGACTTAAACACGTTAAGGATACTAGCTAGAGTAAACTTAGATAAGTAAACTCGGGTTGAGTCAAAAGATTCACAACGTTGAAAAATTAAAACCACTTTATTAAAATTTTTTCTAGCAAAGAAAGAAAATAACTATAACAAAAGTAAATACTAATAGGCCAAAATAGATCAAAATTTTTGAAAAATGTCAAAAAATCAATTTTCCAGTTAAAATGAGGACAAATACAAGGAAAAGGCCACCTAACTTCGATAGAAGTCCCCCTACACTTAATATAAACATTGTCCTCAATGTTTAAGCATGTGGAAGTAAACTCCCTTACACTTAGGACATTGTGCACGTTGTTTAAATCATGCTAAGGAAGAGACAACTAAAGTGATCCCTATTTCAATCATAAATAATAAAATAATAAATCAAAATAGTTTAGGATAGAACTGGGAAGACGGAACATTGAATCACGGGTCGTCAAAAGTCATCAAGAATGGATCTTTGAAAGCTCGAATCCCTGCACATGATAAGAAAGAAAACAACAAACACATACTAGGGTCTCCCCCTACACTTGTTATAAAAGCAAAAGAAAAAGGATAGATACTGTTGGTTGCCTCCCGAGAAGCGCTTGTTTTTGTTAACCGAGTCGTGAGCCTGACTCGACCTTGATTAGCATGGTAAGAAGCTTGAAGAACATCCACCGGGATCAAATACATGGTTTTCATCCATCAAGTAGCATAAGCTTAAGGCGAACAAGGCAAGCCATAGAAGAGTAGGCATGGTTCCCTTAAGCAAAGATTGAGCACGTTGGTAGCAAGGGTGAAGAGGTGCAAGCATATCTCCATAAGTTCCAAAAATATTTCCTTTTATTGCATCAGATGGATACTGAGATGGCTTGACAATTGCAATACCGGGATCGAACACCTTTTCCTTTCGGGGAAAATAACACTCAGGCTCAGTAGACCTTGAAGAAGATCCGCTCATAAATCTCATAATCTCATCCTCAGAAGGGGGATAGAGAGGTGTTAAGACATAAGTACTGCGGATATCGGTGTCTTTCGGATTCTTCTCCTTTGAAACGAGTTTCTTCATATCCAAAGGAGGATAAAGAGCATCATCAAAGTCCAAAGGAGGAGAATCACTCTCATTTGGGAAGTAAGTGTTGAGAAAAGTAGATACAAATCTTCCTCAAATGAGTAATTGTCCAAAGTATCAAGTGTGTTTGGTGGAGTATCTTCATCAAAAGTAGGAGGAAGGTCATCATGAGAAGAATCACTCGAGAGAGTATCGACATCATCAAAATCATCATAAGTGGGCATGCCTGGATACTCTGAAACAAAATTATAATAATCATCCTGATCGGAACTAGAATCATCATCATAGTCATCATAGGTTGGTGGATATTCATATATTGGTGGGGGATCTAAATTGGAAAGAGAATCATCCACATCATCTTGGAAAAGTGGATTATCATAGCAAGTATCGAAAAGCGGATTGTTGTAGACGACAAAATCATCAAGCACATTAATCATATTCGCCGATTCTCTTCCATTGGGTTTGGTTGTGATCTTCCCTATTTTAAAAACTTGTGCATCATTCCCGACCCTTAAAACTAGTTCACCTTCAGCAACATCGACTAACGCTTTTCTGGTTCTCAAGAATGGCCGACCAAGTATTAACAGAATACGAGGGTCCATTTCATAATCAACAACAACAAAGTCGACCAGAAAAGTGAAGGTGTCAACTTTAATAAACACATCTTCGGCAATACCAACGGGGTAAGCGAGAGTGCGATTTGCAAGCTCAAGAGTCATCTTTGTTGGTGTAAGATCGGGTAATGATAACTTTTTCCAAACACTTAAAGGCATCATAATTATACTTGCCCCGAGATCGGCTAAGGCAGTAAATTCTTCGGTTTGGTTGAAAGTACATGGTAGCACAAAACGACCGGGATCTCCAAGTTTTTTCGGAAGTTCTTTAAGAAGGACTGCAGAATAGTTTTCATTCAATCGAGTATTAACAAACTCGGTCATCTTCTCCTTCTTATTAAGCAATTCCTTAAACATCTTAAAAAATTTAGGCATTTGGGCAAGAGCTTCAACAAGGCTAAAGGTGATGGTCAGTCCCGAAATCTTCTTCAAATTGTTCGACACTTGAATGTCATCCTTGGTGAGCAATTTCCCTTGTCTAAGCGAGAAGGATAAGGGATATTGGGTTTATAGATGGAAGGTGTAGAAGGTGAAGGGTGTTTCTTAGGTACTTCGTCATGCAGAGGTGGAGACGATAATGGTAAACCAATACTAGGCGTGGGAGCAGGAGGGATAAATGGTGGTGGAGGAGGTGTAGATGGAGTAACTGGGGGAGGGGTAGATGGTCCTACAAGAGTTGCTCCACTGCGTGTAGTAATATCACTCACATTCGCTCTCGGGTTGGTGACGGTGTTTGAAGGAAGAGAGCCCGAAGTAGAGGGTTGAGTACTTGGTAAGAAACTAGCCATCATATTCTTCAAATCATTTGTTTGAGTGCTAAAAGAGGTTTGTATATCATGTCGAAGCTCGATTCTAATATCATTACCTTACTTAGTGATATCTCCTTTCAAGTTGATAATTTGGCTTTGCAGATTCTAAATTTTCTCTCCTTGGGTCCTCATGAAAGCTTCAACATCATGATTAATGGGTGGTGCTTGTTAAGCGGGTGGGTGATAAGGATTAGAAGCTCGAGGTTGGTTTTGGTTGCTTCTATTGTAGTTGTTGGGGTTGTGGTTTTGAGGAGAAAAACCGGGTGAAAGAAAGTTGTTAGAACGGTAACTTAGCAAGGTACGATCACCTTGAGGTCGAGCTTGATGGTTTTCCGTTGAATAGTTACCATAAACCGCATACACGTTTTCCGGATTGTCATGAGTAGAAGGACAATCAGTGTATGAATGAGGACCCCCGCAGATCTCACAAGAAAGTGCTACAGCTTTAACTTGTTGTTGTTGATTTGTAGCCAAAAGTTGCATATTCTTACTCATTTCGACCATTGCGCGGGTCAATTCGGTGATATCAGGGTTTGAAGAAGTAGAAGAAACATTGACTCTCGGATTTGATCTTGAGGATGCGGATGAATCCCAATTTTTGTGATGAGTAGTCATGTTCTCGATAAGCTCTCTACACTCCTCGGGTCTTCTTTTCATAAATGTGCCACCGACGGCTGCATTAGTCGTATCACGATCACAAAAAGTTAAACCGTTGTAGAAAGTGTCGATTAAGGTGACGGGAAGCATGTTGTGGTTCGGACATCGATCGATCAAAACATTATATCGTTCCCAAGCATCAAAAAGTGATTCATCAGGTTCTTGTGTAAATCCACTAATTTGATTCCGAAGGCTCGTGACCATGGATGGTGGAAAATAGCGCGACAAAAAGCGTTGAGTCATCTCATCCCAAGTATGAATTGAATTCTTCGGAAGACGATCAAACCATTTTTCGGCATGGTGGAATAAGGTGTGTGGAAATAGGTGAAGGCGAAGAAAATCCATAATGACACCGGGCAACTTCATGCTTTGAGTAACGGTAATGAATTTGTCGAGGTGTTTGTTGGCATCATCATCCGGTAATCCGCGAAATGGACAAGTGTTTTGAACTTGCTGGATCATGTGATGCTTCAACAAAAACTTCGGAGCCGTGATTCGCATCGGCGCAATCGGTCCTCCTCGTCCTTTCATTGTGGGTTGACAAAGCTCCTCCATTGTTCGAAGGTCGGGTGGGGGAACATTGTTGTTGTTATTATTGTTGAGGTGCGGTGGGTTATTGTTGTTGTTCACACCAGCCATATCTAAATCTTCACGAGTCTCGGGCTCTGAATAAGTTGAAGATCTAGTACGCATACACCTGCAAAAGAAAAAGAAAAAGATACCAGAGAAATAGAGAATATATATGTACGTGTAAAAATAAAAATAAAAATCTTTTTGGATTTTTGAAATTTTTTTTATTTTTATGGATTTTTAAAATTTTTTAATTTTTATAGATTTTTGAAAATTTTGAGCAAGAAAAATAACGTTCACGAGTGAACGGATTCCAAAATTCAACGCGTCTCTCACAGAAAACCGTTAATCTTTACGAAAAGAGCCGACAGCGGCGCCATTTGAAAGTGAGATTTTGTTTGTAAAAAGTTATCGTCACAGTCTCTTCGAATTGAAAAAGGGGTTTAAGTGTGCGACTCAGCTGTCTTTTGGTGGAAAAGAATACGTTTGGTCGTTGTAGTAAAATTAAATTGCAAAACTTTAACGTAAATGACAGTAATTAAAGCTAAAACTAATAAAAACGTAAATGGTGCAATATTAAAACTTTAAAAAGTAATTAATTAAATGACTTAAAATTAAAGCGTGACGAAAAGTAAATTTGACAAGTAAATAAAAATGAAAACTTGAAAACTTAAAATAATGCAAACTTAAAAATGAAACTAAGACAAAACATTAAAACAAAACCTACCGTCAGAATACAATCGGAATAACATCCATCGGAATGATGTCGGAATCCAAATCGGAATGTAGGCTTACCTCCCCTTATCGGAATCGTGATCGGAATGCGTTCCTGTCGGAAAGTGGTCGGAATCCCTTATCGGAATATCCAAAAACATACCCGTCGGAATCCCCAATCGGAATCACTTGTCGGAAAGTGAGAAACCAACACCTATCGGAATGTCACAAGAGTACCTCTGTTGGAATCCAAAAAGGAATCCGTGTCGGAATAATCGAAACCCTTTTCCGATGCTCCAATCGGAATGTGGGTCGGAATATCAAAACCCCTTTCCGACGTGGTGATCAGAATGTGGGTAAAAGGAAAACGTAATAAGCAAGATTAAATAAGCTATGACTTATAAGCACACGACTAAAAACTTAATCAAAACACTTATACGAAAAAGCTAATAAGCTAAAATTTAAAAACTTTTAAAAACACTAAATAATAAAATATTTAAGAACGACTTTTTAATAAAAATAACTTTTATAAAACTTAAGTAAATTTAAGAAAGACTCAAATAAGCTATAAAATCAATAATCCAAAACAATCAAAAGCATAAAAACATAACACTTAATCAAATAAGCATAACAATAAGCACATAAACATAAAGATTAAGCAAAACAAGAAAGGTAGAATGAGAGATTAAAAATAAGAACTTGATTAAAAGAAAAGATTCAATAACAAAATTAAAAGACTTACTTGAAATTAAAGGCAAGAAATTTAAGGTGCAAGACAAGTAATTACATGACAATTAAGTAAATGACATGAAATTAAAGGTGCAAGTAATGAAAAGGGTGGAAGACTAGTTTGTAAAGTTAGCCAACACCTCCTAATGTGATATTAGGAGGGTATTTATAGGGGATTAGGGAGGTAAGCATGTGTTGGAAGCTTCCTTCTTTCTTTATTTCTTTCTCGTCTTTTCGTCTTCTAATTTCTTCGACTTTTTTGACTTTGTCTCGGGATTAATTAAACTCGTCTTGTAATCTCTTCATTAATTAGACTTGAGTTCTTCATTAATTAGACTTGAGTTCTTCGGCTTTATTAAACTTCCGTCTTCAGACTTTTCCTTCGATAAATCTTCAGAATAGGCCTTGGACTTCCGTTCTTTTTGCACTCTTGATCTTTTGACTTTGTCTTTTGTCTTTTTCTTCGATAAAAGCCCGTGTTTTCTTCCCTTTTCACATTTTGATCCTAAATCACAACAAAAACACAAACCACGCATAATTCTGACATTTACGACATAAAATACACGTTTTGGCTTGGTTATTATTATAATTAAGTGGTAAAAGGATAAGTGTTTTCACACTTATTAATACACTATTGTTTTTTATAGATATTTTATGTTCGTTTGCAAGTCTTAAATATATATTACAAGGTTTAGACAAAACAAGGGACTAGAAGACAAACACGGGCAAGTATAACCTTTCGTTCGTAATATAGCTTTGTAGTAGTAAGCCAGGATCGTTCGCTGAGACTTAGTTTCGTTTTGGTAATCAAGATAATAATTGAAGAAAGAAATAGTTGAAATACTATCAAAAGTAACAAGTATAACTAATATGGGTTAGTTCGTATAAGTTCATGATGATGATAATAATGATCGAGATATGTTTATGTAGGTAAAGAGTGATAATCCTTTTTCGTCAATACAGCGTTTACACAATTTACTTGAGTTTGATTCAACACTTACGTTTAATTAAGCGACTAAGCTCAAAACAAGTTGCCAACGAGTTCAATATTTTATCAAGTTTCTAAGCGGATCTCTCCAACCAAAGATTCATGACCATAGACAAGTTCTTGAAAACTCATTATAACAATTTACGTTTCTCAACGCCAAACTATCGTAACAAATCAACTTAGATAAAATATGGTTTATAGAACTAGGTGGTAAAATGGTTCTACAACATTAGCTTGAAATCATTTATAAAGGATCATATCATAGCATCATCACTAATTATATTCACATACCCATATAGTCACAAATAGATTAGCCTAACATAGTAATCAAAGTAACAATTGGAAAAGAGTAAGATAACATCATACTTAGATTGAATTGAATAAACGAGTACACAAGTGTCACGATTGTATCGTTCCTCCAAGAATCGAAGAGTGGAATACTCTCGTTACAAGTATCTCCCAAAAGTGGATAATACTGAAATTTTACTAAGAAAGCTAAAATACTCGAGCTATGGAGTATTGAGAGA
Source organism: Glebionis coronaria (assembly GCA_025667525.1). NCBI lineage: Eukaryota > Viridiplantae > Streptophyta > Magnoliopsida > Asterales > Asteraceae > Glebionis > Glebionis coronaria. Next base: position 248,397,809 of record CM046874.1, read on the forward strand.
GAGAGAGAGAGAGGTGTGTGTAAAATGAGTGGAAGTGTCCTCTATTTATAGTGCTGTCTGGGGTCAAATGTGCGCCGCACTTCTCCGAAAGTGCGCCGCACTTTGGAGACGTGAATGTACGCCGCACATCTGAGTTTGTGCGCCGCACTTCTGGGCGATCCAGAATCTTCTTTCAACAACTTCGGTTTATTTTCATATTGAGGACCCTTCTTTGTATGTCTTCACTTTGCTCCTTCAAACTTTATATCTGCATATAAAACACAACATATTAAGTATCGGAAGCTCTTATTTATACTAAAAAGTGACATTATAATGATAGATTGAATATGTATAATTAGGTCGTCATCAAATTCCTCCACATTTAGCTATTGCTTGCCCTCAAGCAATCAAAGCAAGAAAACAAATTCGATTTTAAAAATGCTTTTAAGTGTTGTGAATTATGATAGGAAAACGATTTAATTTTTATGAATAGCAAAAGCAAATGACAAACTAATTTCAGCACCTCACGTGGATAATGTTTGGATTTTAAGTTCACACAAATGTCACTTACAAAGGGTAAATGTAAGATAGCACTCAATTAGCTCGGGCATAAAATAGATAGCTACCATAGGTTGTACATGACACATAAACATAACCGTTGCGGCGTGAGCACTAGATAAATTTTCAAAGAAGCAAAACGTGATAAATGATATGGGTGTAGGATCAAAAAGTATGTTTGTCAAAGTCATAGAACAAACTATACTAGAATACTTGACTATTTTTCTTTCTTTTTCATTCATCATATATATATATATATATATATATATATATATATATATATATATATATATATATATATATATATATATATATATATATATATATATATATATATATATATATATATATATATATATATATATATATACTAGTGTCGTAACCCGCCCAACGGGCGGGGCCGTTTATTTTTCTTTTTTTTGAAGAGTTTCTAGTTTGTGCGGTTTTTTTTTTATTTTCTCTGTTTCTAATTTAACATTTAGTATATTTAAGTTATAGTTTACGCTAATGTAACAATATATTTATACAACGTTTGTTGATTAGTTTTTCGATTAGTTACAGTCTTTATTTATAATAAACCAACTTTTGATAATCTTTTGCTGTGCAAGGATGTTTTATACCTGATATCATTACTTCAATGGGCGGCGGTTCGTTTCGTTTATTTTTTTTAAACACGCGTTTGTGTATTAATTTTTTCTTTTTGTCGTGGGCTTCGTTTTTAGTAAAAGAAAAGTTAAAGGAATATAATGTTTTAGTGCTTGGCTTATCCAACGAACTTGTTTAGTCTCATGTCAATCTTTCGCTTTACTAATATGATGGGTTTGTTTGGTTATTTGAAAAAAGTATGTTTGTGTAGTAATGTGGGACTTATTTTTGTTACAAGAAAACTTAAGCGAATCTACTTTTTGATATTTTTAGTGACCCACCCAAACGGATTTGCTTTACTTTTATGGGTGGGTTTGTTTTTTTTTTTTTTGTAGAAGTACGTTCGTGTATTAAGTATTTTTTTGCAGTGCAACTCGTTTTTGTTTAAATAAAAGTTAAACGAATATATTTTTAAGACTTGTCCCACCCAATGGATTTGTTTTGTTCCATGTCAATATTTCGTTTTGTCCAATCAATATGACAGGCGGGTTTCGGTTGAATCTTCAGTTCGTGTGAGATGGAATTATTATTTGTGAAAATACTATATTCTTAATATCAAGAACCACTGTCGATGAAAAATGCGTCTTTGATAGCAACCCAATACAAAATTTTATTTACAAAAGTTAGAGTCTTAATCTGCCAAAGAAGCAATACGTTCAATCAGAATATATTGATGGAGGTTGTATAAATAGGGTTAAGCATCATTCAAAACCGAGTCAAACCGAACCAAAAACCAAATTTGAGAAAAACATAAACCAAAAACCAATACAAATTAAACTTAGAAAAACCAAAACTGAACCGAGCAAAACCTAATCGGATAGATACTTTAGGCTATTCTTCTTGGTTTTAATCCGAAACCAAACTGAATCGAACAAAGCAAACGTGACATAAATACACAAACCAAAAATAGTCGGTTGGTTTATATTGGTTCGGTTCAGCTTGATTTGGCGATTTAGTTAATTTTGCTTAGCCATAGTATAAAGAGTAATCGAGGGCCTCACAAGTTTAAATTTCATATCTTAGAAGAAACAATGTATAAAGACTAATCTAATAATTATTGACTTATTTCATTTCTATTTTATGCAAAAGTAAAAATCTTTTACGGATAGTTTAATCTTATTATTTTGGTCTATTTGAGTTACAATATGATTATTGAAACCTCTCCGAATAAAAGTTTATACAATAGTTGTTATATTGTCATAATCGCATTGGTCAAATTTGTCACGCAGGTTCATTTTGAAACCCGGGTCAACCCGGCCGGGTTAACCGGTTGACCCGGTTTCGGCAAAAAAAAGGGGCATATTAACCCGGGTTTCATATTTTCGAAACCTAGCTCGACCCGCCGGGTTTGGGGTTACCCGGGTGAACCCGGACGGGTTTCGATTTTTTTGGGTTTTTTTAAAAAATGTGTAAATTTTACGTATTTGCGACGAAATTTTATTTTTACATATTATATTAATTGGTAAACAATTTATATATTTTTAATGTACGCGAAGTTTTATAGTTTTTATATATAATTTTTGTTAATTATTAAAAATATAAAACTTTTTTTTTAGAAAATCGGGTTAACCCGAGTCGACCCATGTTGACCCAGTGACTTGACCGGGTCGATTTGAGACCCAGGTTTCAAAACATTTGTCTAAGGTCTCACGCTAATCATATATGACCATCTTTCATTATACAAATTTAGGAGGATGAATTTTCTAAGTGGTCAACATTCAGTGTTTCTATATACCATGGGGCTAAACGTCACGTTTTGATAAAATCAGAACTCATAAAACTGAGATACTTATAACCAGTTTAGATATAGTGCTTTAGAATAGAAGAATAAAAACCCATCTGAAGATACTGTGGATCCAGGTACCCAAAGGCCAAAGATACCTACAATATTGGTGAGAGGAGGCGTGTTCTGCTGATTAGTAGGTCCTATTTTTTAGAGTTCCATGTCAGAGAGCTTAGCATTACAATTTTCATCCAATAGGATGTTGGAACTTTATATCTCTGTGTATAACTTTGTTGTGTGTCTGTGTCATCATGAAGGTAACTGAATCCCCCCAACTATAAAAAAGCACCAATAAAAAATCAAGGTTGGTTATTACAAAATTCTAGACTTAATAATACTCCATCATGCAATAGATGTACAGTTAAATTTATTCAAATACATGTAGATGAAAACTGAAAGGAAAAGGCTTACAAGAGGACTCTCTTGTTGCAAAAAAGTGTCGTCATTGATTTCTAGATGTTGTCTTGCTCCAGGTGAAAATTCAGCAGATCTGCACTCCAATAGCAAAGATTGTGAATATCTGGATTCAGTAGGATTATCTGGAATACACTCATCTGGAATAGCATAATGTACGTACTGGAAGGCTTTTGTCCTATATATTGTACTTTGATCATATATTTTACTTTAAACACTCTAAGACTTGTCTCAAAAACATCTTTGTGGCCAGGGCTTTTGTGATCCGCACAGTTCCTCAATGCAGACATGAAAGTGACCGTACTAAGACGTGATTCTTAGGAACTGATTATTCATGCTAAAAAGTACATATTCTGGTTTAGAGGATGTGACACTGGAAATCTCAGTGAGAGAACTACAACCACATGTTGGATAACTTAATGACAAAGAATCCAAACTGGATATTTTTTAGTTCCTAATCTGACCCTTTTAAGATAAAACAGATGCCGAAACAGGTGACGCATACAAACAATGTCCTATGAAGTCAATGACTTAAATGCGGTTTTAGGGGTGTTTTTTTGTTGATAGTCAATGAAGAAAGGATAGTTTGACTTTGTTCTTTCATAGCATTCGGTGCTCCTTGAAGAATCACGGGTCTACTCAACTTTCATAATCACTTTCTTGCATAATCTAAGAAGTGATACCAAAAATAGCCATACCATCAGTTCTATCTAATGTCAGGAAATAGCTTCTTAGACATATAAGGACAAAATTATAAAAAGATAGTAACAACCTTTGATGAAAACATATTGGTTTAGGCGACAGCAAGCATGTCCTTAAGCCAAGCATCCAATGGCTCACCGATCGAGTAAACAATGAAACCAATCTCCCTTAGAGAACTCTCAGCAACTTCAGCCTTTGTAAGTCCCTTTTCTTTCCATTGTTCAAGTAGAAATCGATAGCTTCCTTTTCAGCATGCCTTATAGCCTGCAGCTTCTTGAAGAATCCGCTTTCAACAAAGATCTTGGTGAATACTATCACTCCCCAGATCAGCTACTGAAAACACTCATGATGTGCTATGAATCTTTAAAATCTTGTGGCTTGGGAATTCTAGCTGATGATTTGAATTATTCTTGGAAGATCCCTTACCTATTTGTACCACCACTCCTGGGATTCACACATACCACATTGATTTTAGCACTCTTAGGAATGGTTCTATGAAGCACATTGTTGAACATAATTTGTGCCAGTTTACCTATCTGACTCGTGATAATCAGATTACAACTTTCATGCATAAGTAGGTTAACTTTGTCTTCTTCTCTGTACTGTTTGGTTCTATTTTTGTGCCTGATGGCTGATGTAGGAAACAAAGTGAGCAACATCGACGTTGTTTACACATTATTTCACAGATTTTCTCATACTTTTTAAATTAAATGACTCTAAATGTTCGATGCAATAAAATTAGAGCTTTTGATCCAAAGATATAACTAAACATATATACTTACTTTGTGTCACATCTGCTCCTTCCGCTCTGCATTTTTGTTGCATCAGCTTTCCTCTCGACTTTTATACGTTTAGGTGTTACTCACGGCTTTATTGTTGTGGAAACCAACTTGACCAACATCCATGGCTAGAGTTTTCTTTAAGTTATGCCAAGGAGTAGTACACTACGGACTTCGAATTAAATTTCGACTTAATTCCCTTGTTAATTTGTTAAATTGGCTATAGAATAAAAGTTTTTGGGTTTACCTGGACCGGCCTATTTTAATTGGCTATTAATTTTTTGTTACCGATGTAAGGCAGGTTATGGGTCTTTTCCATCATATTCATAGTCATGTTCATATTTTCCAGTTGCAAATGCTTCCCAAAAGGCAATGTTGGTAAAAAAAACTACGCAAGTTTAACTCTATTGTTAAAATCTATCATTTGACACTGACCAACCTTTAAGTATAGACAGAAATAGATAAACATATGAACGAAAAATGTACAAAATTCTTTATGGGATTTTCATGTAACCCAAAAACAACTTACTGAATCAATTTTCTGCAAACTGCAATTGATCGATCTCGAGAGTTGGAACCATCAGATCTACTATCATGTGCCTCAGGTTTGGAATTACGGCCTCTAGAAGTGATTCCTTTGATCTTTTTGTCATGTTTTGCTTCTTTTGAATGGAAACAACCTAAGGCTTAGATATAAGGCTTTTTGAACTCGAACTACTGTGTGATCGTAATGATGAATATTCATTGAATCGCCTTCTTGCCATCCAAACCCACTTGAACTTGATACTTATAAGTGACCTGAAAACGGAATGTCTTTGTGCGTCTCGCGGTTTGCGAAACAATTACACAACTCCAACCTATTATTATATCGTTGTGTTTTTATGAGCGCAACAACATTCACCGAGTCAAACAGAGACTGCAAGTAACCAATATTTTAAGCCATTCCAAAGAAATTGATAGGGTTTCACACGTATATTAGTTAATTATTAAAAAAATTTAATGTAACTCGTTTTTCTTTGCAATATTAATACAAAGTTTCTGTGATTTTGATACCTGGTTTGTAACATTAAACAGTATTCTCACCCAATCTCACTTAATAATTCAGCATCCTCTCAAGATCGGGAGCATCTCTCTATCCTTATTTAACAGAAATGTAATGAAAGGCATTTGAATGAAAGTTATTATTGACTTTGTCCTTGCCAATGGTAACAAATAGGCGCATGCCCCTTAAAGGTCAGCTTATTAAAATGCATATGTTTCACTTGTTATAATTAGATGCTCCAGCATGTCTCGTACTTCCTCAATCCTTAAATAGGCCACGAAATGAAAAGACTAAATTTGTACAACTATCATCAAAACATCCAATAAGATACCAATAAAGCTAAAAATTATAATACACCATATTTCGTTTACGGATCAGATAAAAGGCACAGCTAGACACTGAACCAATTACATAAATTTGTTATAAAAAGATTGATAAAAGTAAATTAACTTGAGTAAAAAACTCTTTATTATATTCAGCTTCAATAGAACCACCGAGCTTTTACGCACCCACACTTGTTGAGGACCATGGACTAACATTTTTTATTGTTGCATCACTGCACATGTTAAAAGTAAAAGTCCACATCAGATGCGCTAATTTTGAAAATGATATTGACCAATAAAAACATTCGTTCTTATTTAGTCAACCCATTGAGTTAAAACACAATCCCAAAATGACCCATCACTGTGGATAGTATGTTTGTGTGATATAATATGCACAACTTATCTTTAAATTTTTACATTAAACTGATAGACGTAACCAGGTGTCACTATGAGGCTCAAAATCAGTACCATAAGTCTAAAACCTATCTCTAAAATCATGTAATTTTCTTAATATTTAAATGTGACAAAGATTTACCTCTGGCACAGCTAAATCACAGAAACATGCCTCCTATAATCACATAGAAATGACTCCTAAATCACGGAAAAAAAATTCATGGTTTTTTGCTATGCTTGTAGCAAATCACAGAAAAATGACTCCTATAACCTGACGAAACAAAAAAAACTTAACTGATGATTCAAGGCCTAACGTCATTGATAGGCCATCTGAATCAGCTGAACAGGGAGATTCTACTCAGCCATCTGATACAATAATTGAACCTGCTGGACCATCCCAGTCTGTAACAGACAACCTCTCAGACAAATAACTCGATCCTTTCTCCCTGTAGTTATGTATTTGGCATAAGTCGGTACTTTCTCTTGGACATGTCCCTTAATCTCGTTTAGAACATGTGAAATGATGCTTGTGTGCTGAACATGGGAAGGCTTGGGCTCGGAGTCAGTTGACTTCACCATTGCTGGTGGTTCGGGCATAGATCATGGTCAGATGGATCATGATGTGAAACCCGGCAATTGTGCGACTATTTTATTTTTCATTTTTAAGTGATAGCAATAATGATCAAAGGATTGCGGTAGGAAAGTGGTGACATATGCCCCCATATTAATAAATTACATAAAATTGAATAACAAAAACCGAAAATGCATGTAAGACTTTATAACATGAACTAACCTGCATCACGTTTCAATTTTTCATTGTTAATTGTCCCTCCTCAAACAAAAGCTTTTGACCCAGGTGTAGAACCTTGAAGCCACTCGAGAAACTCAGCATATAAACAGGTTGTTACATCTATAACCCTCTGCATAATAATAAAATTCAACGTTAGAATCACACTAAATATGCAACCCGCACAACCTTAATAAACGTCCACAAAGGCCATACCTTTTTCTTTGCCTCTTCTTCTCCATGATGCTTCTAAAAAAGCATCTTCTTCTGTGTTATTGAAGCATATTTCAGCCTCCACGACTCCTAAGTCCTAAGGTTTAGGTCACTCACACTTATTAAGGCTATATCACACTTGTTAAGGCTATATCAGCTTTTTATAAGGCTAATAATGCCATAAAGAGGCACTATATGATTTGGCGTTACAACTCTCCCAACAGGTGTATGAACAAAAAGTGTGGAAAAACCATATTCCCGGCCAGTTGCAAATGCTTTGGCATCATTAGTAATTTCTCAAAAATTAGCACCCGCAACATCATTAGTAATTTATTAGTGATCACGTATATAAATAAGATCAGGGTTACAGGACCAAATAAGTTATTCAGTTTTTAATCATAAGCGAATACCAAAGAGAATTATCTGCTGTATGTGGCAAACAAAGTCTAGAAAACAGATAACATTTAATTTCCTTGAATCATTGAATGTGGATGACTATAATCCCATGTGGACCACTTTATTAAATTAGGTTTTCGTAATGGATGAAGATGCAGTGATTATTTGATTAGATCTAGGGTTATGACTGAGGAGAAGAATGAGAAAGGTTTCAAGAAAAAGGAGGCGTGTCTGCTTTTAGGGTTACGAATGATATCAGGGTTTGAAAAATGGAGTAGATTCATTGAAATAAAAGAGAAAATTAGCTTTTAACAGATGTTGATCACCAGATGGGGATACCTAAACTGACAATATGAAGACGATGGAAGGATTGTCTTACCAGAATATAGGTTTGGGTTGTTGTTGTGTTATAGTATGCATATTCATAGAATGAATGTGAAAAAATGAGACACCAATAAGTCGTAATGTGTATTTATATGTTTGGATGTATATCAGTATAATGATAGCATTGGGTTTTAAAGAATTTATTAATATTATTTTGGATAGAAAATCAACAAAAGTAGGCTGGCTTAGTGGTAAACTTGATTACTTGTTAAGCATAGGTCACAAGGTCAAATCTTGCACGTGACATATTTTTTACACAATTTACAAAAATCCATATCAGAAATGCGTTTCCAAAACGCGATTTTAAAACAACTGCGATTTCAAATCATTAAAATCGTGGAAAATGGAGATATTTTAGGGATTTATGAAATACTATTGGCTAATAGCTGCCATGTCACATATGACATGGATTAGAGGTGTGGTATCAAGTCATTCTTATACCTATATATAATATAGAGCGTTTCCAAAACGCGATTTTAAAACAACTGCGATTTCAAATCATTAAAATCGTGGAAAATGGAGATATTTTAGGGATTTATGAAATACTATTGGCTAATAGCTGCCATGTCACATATGACATGGATTAGAGGTGTGGTATCAAGTCATTCTTATACCTATATATAATATAGATATATATATATATATATATATATATATATATATATATATATATATATATATATATATATATATATATATATATATATATATATATATATATATATATATATATATGGGGCATTATTGTGGTATACATCCTTAAAGTGGGTTATAATAGGCACACTTGTGTACCGTTGGATCAGTGATCATTTATGAGATTAGATGTTTGTTAAATATTAACTACTAATGGCATTTTTGTAAATATATGAAACTTTTTGGCATTTTCTATACTTTGTTTTTGTAAGGTAAAAAACCATGACGATGGATTTGTAAAATTGATATCCAACTTTTATTTTTAAAAGGGTCTGCATATATTTTCATGGCATACAGAATTTGATTTTTTTAATATAAGTGATACATTTGAATACTTTTTGCAAACTCTTTTAGACCATTCAGCTTAAAAGATTTACGTTGAGATTGTTATTTTGTTAATTTATTTTTTAGACGTATTATTACCGACACATTTTTTTACTTGTATTTATTTATCTATATTGACACATTATTTTATTTTTTTTTAGAACGGCAATTTTTTACAACTCACACTAACTATCTCACAAATTTTTATCTCACATGTCTCAACCGAAACTTGAACCCACAATCTTTAAGTTAGAGGGTCACTCACATACCGCTAGGCCAAGAGACCTTTGATTATATTGACACACTATTAGTGACACATATTTTTTTATATATAAAAATGATACATTATTAGTGATATGTTATTTTATATATATATATATATATATATATATATATATATATATATATATATATATATATATATATATATATATATATATATATATATATATATATATATATATATATATATATATATATATATATATATTAATGACATATTATTAGTGATACATTTTTATAATTATTACTATCATTTCTTTTATTGCTGAGAATGCATTTATTTTTATTGTTATTGTTATTTTTCTGTTTCTTTTTTTAATAAAATCACTTACATAAAATTGGATGAGATTTTTTTTGTAATTAACTATTATTCAATTACAAAATAATATTGATAGTGGCATATGTATGAATTAAAATAAATGGATGTGTACCAACTTACTTTTACACAATCTAATTTTTTTTATGATAAGTGTAATTGACGTAAGGGACCATCTCCAAGATGCACCACCTTTCGTTTTTTTTAACTAACAATCTTTCGTTAAAACCAAAGTAAAATATAATAAAAATAAAATTACAACTCATCCATCTATTGAAAAAGCATATCTGTTTTTGGCCAAACGTTTCATCGTGTAAAGCACATTCTCAGCAAGCAAAAAAAGTAGGCTTGTTAAAAATTATCAATAAAAAATGAACTAAATCTCAATACATCAAATAATTGCAATATAGTACATATTACTTGTTTTCTATTACTAGCAGATTATTGTAGGTTTAACCGATGACAACAAAAATATTTGTATTAACCGAGACAGCCGATGGAAACATGCATCACGGTTTTTAATACACGATGAGAACCCATCGCTATAAGAATATATTGAACGAGAGAACCCACCTGCTGTTTTTTTACAATTTTTAACATGTATCAACAACAACGACGGCTATTAAACCCCATGAGCGTCAAAAGAGTAGATCGGATTTGTGATACATCACGCCGGAATTTTAAAACCGGCCTATATGAAGCCGATAAAGGTGGCAGTGCTAACACTCGCTGCGGATGAGAAGGATTTGAGGGATGTTTTTTATGATGCAAGAATGACTTAAAAGTAAGATCTAGATTTGTTTGAGAGATTTTTTTTTTGATTTTGAAAAAATGAATTCTGGGAGAGAAGAGGACCGACTGATTTTAGGAGAGAGAGAAAGAAAGAGAGTTTTTTTATTTATTTTGTTATTATGAGGGTTTATGAGATACTATAAATTTCTATAACAAATGTCAAGAATGCCCTTTTGCTATTTTCTATTTTTTGTTTTAAAACTAGATTAAAAAATACATGTGTCACATTTTCACTGGTACCTATTATAACTCATTTTAAGGTGTGATGCACTTGAACACAAATCTATATATATATATATATATATATATATATATATATATATATATATATATATATATATATATATATATATATATATATATATATATATATATATATATATATATATATATATATATATATATATATATATATATATATATATATATATATATATATATATATATATATATATATATATATATATATATATATATATATATATATATATATATGTATATATATTATAAGAGAACATCATAAACTTTATGACTTGACAAGTGGTTAGGCATAACATATAAGGATGTTGGCACAATGGATAATATAAAACATGCGTACAAGTGCCACATATTTTAGTAAGCCAATGTAGCTTAACTAAAATGATATAAGGGTGATTTTATTTTGCTTCCTTTCGAAAATATCTATAAATTAACCTCACTGCGGTTTAGTAAATGATGGTCAAGCACAAATTCTGAAGCATACTAGATTATCGACTTTCACACAAAATAGAGAAATATAAAGGCTAAGTTTTTCTCACATATTTGGGTGATGGTTTTTGTGCTTAATTATAATGTCAATCAATGAGATTTTTGTTTTGCTAAAAACTTATATATTTACAAAACATATATATTTTTATTATTTTTTTCAAAAAGATTTTCATGTGGAGAAATTTATTTTATTTTTTTCATTTTTTCTATTTGTGACCTCCTCCACACTTAAGTTGAACATCGTCCTCGAGGTGATAACTGATAAAAACATTAAAAATAGGAAAAATGCAAAGGGAAACGAGAACTTCTCGGGGCTTAGTAGAAAATTGCGGGACTTCGAGAGATAAATCCGGCTTAAAGCTCTAATTTGCTATTTTCCTGCATGCTATAAAACAAAACAAAACACATGCAATATATACAAGGACAGTTTTATTTATTTACAGGTCCTCCTTCATACTTAAGTTAAAAGGTGGGGGATAAAATACGGAGTGCCTTCCGAATAGCGCTAAGTTTAAAATCTTCAGCCAGACTCGGCTACTCGGATCTATTTTAAGAAGAAAGGAATTTCTTCTCCTTCGATTTCATTATAGTGTTCTTATTCATGGTAGAGCTTAAGTCTATGTGCATTGACAATAAAGGTTTTATTGTCTCTACCGTATAATTCAACATATCTGGATGGATATGGTGTTTTACTAGATAGGGTCCAGTCCATCTTGAAGTAAGCTTAGGTTGCTTGAATTTATATTTGGAGATAAAGAGAAGTACTTTTTCTCCTTTTTTGAATTCTTTTCTTTGTCGCAATTTGCGATCATGCCAAACTTTGGTTCGTTCTTTATATAATCGTGAACTTTCATAAGCTTGATGTCGAAATTCATCTAACTCATGAAGTTGGAAGTTATGTTTTTCTCCGGCTGCAATAAGATCAGGGTTGCAGTTCTTAAGTGCCCAATATGCACGGTGTTCAATTTCTATTGGCAGATGGCATGTTTTTCCATACAACAGTTTCTACGGTGTGGTTCCAGTTGGTGTTTTGAATGCGGTACGAAAGGCCCATAGAGCATCTTCTAATTTTTTAGACCAACAAGCAGGGTTGTTTTGAACGGTCTTTTCAAGTATACGTTTGAGAGCTCTATTAGTGTTTTCAACTTGACCACTCGTTCGAGGGTGGTAAGATGTGGATAATCGATGATTTACTCCATATCTTTTCATAATATTTTCCATCAGTTTGTTACAGAAATGAGTTCCTCTGTCGTTTATTAATGCTTTTGGAATTCCAAAACGACAGAATAATTTCTTTAAGAATGCGATAAAAACTCTTGCATCGTTTGTTTGTAAAGCTTGAGCTTCGGCCCATTTCGATACATAGTCGACGACGACTAAAATGTATTCACATTTGTAAGATTTAGGAAATGGTCCCATGAAGTCGATACCCCACATGTCAAAGATTTCACAGACTTGGTTGTTGTTTAGAGGCATTTCGCCTCTTTTAGAAATATTTCCAGTCCTTTGACATGCTTCACATAGTCGTACTAAGGTATGAGCTTCACGAATAATTGTTGGCCAATAAAAGCCAGCGTCGAACACTTTCTTAGGGGTGGTGTTCACTGCATAATGTCCTCTGGTCGGTCCGTAGTGACATTCATCGAGAATTTTTCGAGATTCGAATCCGGAAATACAACGTCGGGTTATTCCATAGGAACAAATTCTAAATAAGTAAGGATCGTCCCAAAAGTATTTTTTTAGTCCAGAGAAAAATATTTTCTTTTGTTGGTGCGTCATTCCCTTACGTAAAATACCTACAGCCAAATAGTTTGCAATGTCTGCGAACCATGGTGTCTCTTTAGTACTTACTCGCATTATATGCTCATCGAGAAAATCATCGATTTCATCATCGTTAGAATCATCATTCACTATGCGAGATAAATGATCGACAACAACATTTCCAGCTCCTTTTTTATCTTTAATTTCCAAATCAAATTCTTGTAAAATCAATATCCATCGTATTAGACAAGGTTTGGCGTCTTGCTTTTTGAACAAGTATTTTAAAGCTGAGTGATCGGTGTAAACTATCGTTTTTGACAATACGAGGTATGATCGGAATTTGTCAAACGCGTAAACTACAACCATGAGTTCTTTTTCCGTAATTGTGTATGTTGATACAAAAGTTGGATGATCCTTGCTTGACCCGAATTAGGCTTAATCCGGGTAGGCTGGGTTCCGGCTCTTGCACCAAGTGAATAACTTGTTGAGATCCTACACACTAAAACAACACGCGTTAGACTTACCTTGGGAGCGTATCCCACGATTAGACTCCAGCGTGAGAGTAAGTAATCAGTTTAGGGTTAGATAATCGGATGTAGGTTGAGAGTATAGAGAATGTGATACCTTTTTGGAACCCTTGGGGTTCCTTATATAGGCGGTAGAGTCCTTATTGGGCTCTACCGAACCTTCGGCCGCAAGTAAGAGATAAACATTATAATTAGTTTATTTGATATCTTCTAATTAAGGATAGTGAATATCCATTTACTTGAAGGTAAATACCAATCTCAGTTAGATTGGGATTTTGTCTAACCCTTGCCGCGTACGACAGAGATGTGGGTCGCGCCCTGACACGTGCGGCCCATGTTACCCAGAGCCTAACAAACTAGATAACATATATCCAGCCCAAATGTATTGGATAGAACACGGATAATACTAAGGGACCGGGCTGAAGACCTGGCTCGGGGACTATACGTCATCATGTCCCCCCAGTCTAGTTGTTAAGGCCATAGGCGTAATATCTAGACTAATAAATGCCCCTTAGACGTACCAAGAAAGAATATTTGAAATGTGGATTTGGAAACTGTATCATGGACGTACGTGACAACCGAGACAGAATAAATGTATTCCTATGTTTCAATAAGTGGTATCCCAACCGCACGTGTCGACCGAGACAAAATAAATGAAACATTTAATATGGTCATATGTATGACCGCATATCCCGACACATTGCACTGTTCATCTGACATGTTGACTGACAAAGTGCAACAGTCAGTACATTGAGCGACGTAACTTCTGAGTCAGAACTGACCAGTGGGTCCCACCTGACTATTAACTTGCCACTTCTCTCCCTAACCACACGATTTAGGTTAGTGGGGGACACGTGGCGTCAATCCAATGGACCACCACTATCGAGGCAACCCTATTAATAAGTTGCTCACGCGGCTGTGTGTTATACACAGTCTTCTTTGCTTTTTCCGCCATTAATGCTTTCCTCCCAATCACCACTCTCTCTCGCACGAATCTTCCCACACAGGTTAGAACACCATGCCTTTCTTCATTACTCAATAAATTATGGCTAGATTAATCCCACGATTGGATCTGTGCTGAATGTGATGACGGAAGCAAAACTAGGAGAGTTTTGCTCTGATTATTACATCCCTAACAGCCTTCACCCCTCTCTTCCCGGTGTCGGGGATCTCATTACTGACTCTCCCCAGGGGAAGATAGGTCTGTATACTCGCCTTTTTGATGCGGCTAACTACCGCATCCCTTTCACTAGGTTCCGTATAGACTTATTAGGATACTATGATGTACATATCACCCAATTACATGGCATAGGCGCCTGTAAGATAAGCCAATTCGAAATCTTATGTCATGCCCGAAACATCCCTCCAACCGTAGAGTTGTTTAGGGTATTCTACCTTCCAAACCTGGTGAATGGGTGGCTTTCCTTTAAAAAGCGATCTCCAAACAGCCCGGTGAGCCATAACAAGATCATGGACTCGCTAAAAAGTTGGTATGACCACTACTTTTTCATTGACGTTGTAGTGTGGCCGACTGAGTTTGTATATAAGAACAGATTACGCCCTGACTTCCTTCCCACCGCCGGTACATACAATGCCCAACATGTTCAAGAAATGGATAGAAATAGAACAGGTTTTCATAGGAGTCAACCCGAATCATTCCTTTTCCTCAGGCATTAGCCGTACTTACTTTGGTCCATCGAACAGATACCACGCATTCTGGAGAAGCCGAGGCGAGGGTAGGTGTAGTATATTCTACTTTTAAAGATATGTAAGTGTATAGTCCGTAACTAACGTACCGCTTGTTTTGTAGAGATGAACTTCTTTGGAGTCTTACATCAAGGAGATACCAAGACCATTCCGGAGGGAATGCGCCCAAGACGAGAAGACGAGCCTCCGTTGCTTGAAAAGACCAGGGACGTGACCGTCGACTTGGCAGCCGTACCTGACCCTCATTCTAATGAGGAGGAGACAACCATCCTGAAGTCCCCCATAAATTTTGATAACGAGGACGGGGACGCGATGCTGTTGGATACTAATGTTGGGCCCTCCTCACGGCCTAAGACCACCACCCATGCTCATGATGAGGAGTAGGGTGATAATATTGAGAGAACCACCTCCATCCTAGCCCGAATGATGGGCGAGGACGATGAGGAGGAAGTGCAGCAAGACTCTGAGGAGGAGGAGGAAGAAGAACATCCTGCCGTCAGGCGTACCAGAAGGAAAATCAAGAGGGTAAGAAAGGCCACCGAGGCCGTAGTAGGGGAGCATAATGCGTCGGTCAAGAGACTGCGTGAAGACCATCCCCTCTACCAATCTGGTGAGAGCACCAACCAGGCATCGGGGACTGCACATGATGCCCATATGGCCAAAACCATGCAAGCCAAGTTGTCGAGCCGGTCACACAGGTCCCTCCCACCACATCAGAGCTGGAGAAGACAAACGTGTAAGTCTTCCCCATATGTTTGATTTGTATTTTTTTTTGTTTTTTTAAGTAAAAGGCGCGTGCCTTGTAGCGATACTTATTTGAATGAGGATGTTTTCGCAGGGATAACCAAGCTGGTGTTGCGCCAGTCACAGGGACGAGGAAGGGGATAGAACCTGCCCATCAAGCCTCAACACCCAAATCTGGCCCGGCCTTCGAGGAAGGTACCCCAACGGCTTCGCAAGAAGTTCCTGTTTCCGGCCCCTCCCCACGCTCTAACCCTGAGTAGAACACATCCACTACGGATAAGATGAGGGATGCTAGAGAGTGTCGGGACTACCTCGACCATTGTATTCCCCCCGGCCTTGTGAGGGATATTAACGAACTATGTCATCATGACTTAGTGGACGAATACAATGGGGCCCTTGTGCACCAGATGGCCATGGGCACATCAATGCGGGTGAGGTTCGAGGCCGCCCTTGATCATGTCGAGTACCTAAATACAAAGAATGGTCGTAGGGAGAAGATGATTGTGAAGAATGAATCTATGATTGCAACCCTTCAATCATAACTTGCTACAGCTGAGGCAACCGTGAAGGAACCGGCCGCACACGCCACTGCTCATGACAAGCGTGTTTCCGAGATCGAAGCCCAACTAGAGGCTTCAAAAACTAAGGTATTTTCCATAAAATATGCGATTTTATGCCCGCGTCCATATTATGCATGCTATGTTCCAACCTTAGCATAACATCCATAGGTGGTCGCAGCCGAAGCGTTGGCGAAGACCTCAGCTGACCAAACATCCGTCCTCTAGAAGGAGTTAGAGGAGGTACGGATATTGGTCAAGGGCGAGGAGACTTTGAGGGATGAACTTGCTGAGGTGAGGGTAGCGCTGGAGAGAATGATTGAGACTTCTGCCCAGAAGGACGCTAAGCTGGACGCCCTCATCAGGGATCGTGACAAGGTGTTGTGCCCCCAACTGCTTGCAGCCATTATTGGTCGTAGGTGGATGGTGGGTCATGGGGCGCGTCTGGCTATTATGAAAGTGATGGAGGCTCCCCAATTTGTGCAGCAGTTTGCCAACCTGGTGTTAGACGATATTGACCATGGTCGACACGAAGGTATGATCATGGCCGCCGAGCTAATAAGCAGGAAAGAAAACTTCATCAAGCATGCTTACTTTAACCCAGGGGCAGCAAATAAGATGAATGCATCCATGGCTGCTATGAGGGACTTGGAGTACCCCTTCTTGGTTGAGCTGGAGGCCGTAAAGGACGCGTCTAACGAGGAAATCATGGAAAAATTGTGTCTGGACGCGTGCTTACAAGGTGAGCAAGACTCCCGGGCCCATCTCACGCCTTCCCCCAACCAACTTACCCTACCTATATATGAGGGCTTTACAAGGATCATGGTTGGTGAACAGACGCTAGGTGAGACGCTTGAGATGAACGCGGTTCAGGCCCGCAACAAGAAAGAAGCCCATGGTGAAGCATTCTCTTCTTGGCTAGCCGAAGAAAAAAACAAATTAGGCAAGTTCCTTTGATATGAGCAAAAACTCATATCAATTTATCAACAAATCACCCTAAAATACAAGGAAATTACCTAACTTTTGTGCTATAAAAGCAGTATTATGTGGTATGTTCTTTGTTTGTGCTCAAATAGGTAAGAAGGATACAATTTCAAGCAAACAAGAAGAAAATTGAGCTTAATTGGATGAAAAAGACAAAAAAGGATCAAAAGTGACAAGACTTTGAAGTGCAAGGACCTATCTTGACAACATTACAAAGTTGAGGGGCTAAAGTGCAAAATTGTCAAAGTCAAGATTAAAGTCAAACAAGGTCAACCTTCAAGTCAACCAAGTCAAAGGGTTTAAAAGTTCAAAAATGCAAGTGGAAGGACTGAAATTGTCAAAGAAATGAAGATTATAGCTCAAATCACAAAACTGCCAAGTACAAGGGCCATTTCTGCCATTTTTGGAAAGTCATGTTGTGCTTGATCCGTGTTTAATGGCTTCAACCAATGGGAAGCAATGAAACAAGAGTCTAGGATTGCCAAATCAGTGAGACCTGGCCACTCACAGCCGCTAGCAATAAATAATCAAATCCCAACAGTTCCTCCACTCACCAGTTCTCCACCAATAGAATTGTGCCACTCAATAATTCTTTTATCCAATTTGGATAGCAATCCGTGTGAGCTATTGAAGACAAATCACAATCTGCCACGTGTCATCTTCTTCAACAAAAATTGCCAGGAACGGGATTGAGCTAGGATGCGTTTCAGAAGATGATATAAACATCAAAGTTGATCAAAATCAAGAGACGAATACAACCTAACAACTCAATTAACATGAAATCATCTCAATCAAAAATCCCCAAAAGTGTTCTTCACCTGCAAAATTCAATCAAGCAGAATTGTCCACGTGGAAGCTTGGGATTGGATGCAACACGTCACTCTCCCTCACCAACTCTCATCTGCATTCTATAAATACCCTAGATAGCTTTCATTTCTTGTAATGTAGAAAGTGTGAAAACACACACACTTTTTAGTTTTCTCTCATCCCAGTTAGTTTTAGCATAACAACTCAAGAGACTAACAATCTCTTTAGTCTGTTATTAGTTGTAACCAATTTACCAGCTTTGTAACCACTTTTCCAATTCAATAAATAAAATTCACATTCATCTCCATCATCTACTGTTCATACCTTGAATCTTGTTCTCATTGTGTTACTGTTAGCTCATTGTGATGATATCTGATCATTATTAGCTAAGTTTTGGAGATATTGTAGCTGTTGAAGTGTTCTGTTCATCCAGTTCCAATCCTAGTTGATTTTGAAGATTTCTAGTTCAACAATGGAGATTTAGATGATGGTAGTTGTTTATTAGTTGATATTTGGTTAATTCTAGTGCTAAGGTGGTGGTTTAGCACTAGCTAGAAAGCTCAACGCTTCTCTACTCCCCAATGGAGGCCTAAGCTCGAAGGTTTCAAGTTCTAAGTTCTTGTTCCACTCAATTGTTACTTGCATGCTCAATACCTAGCTAATTCTTGTTTGACTGCATGATAAAATGTGTTTAGCTAGTATTTGATCTGATCTTAGTGTTATAGTAGCTTAATTGTAGCTTAATACTTGCTTATTAGTCTTATTCTTGTCCTGTTTTCAGCTTAAACAGTCATTTCAACTTATTAGATCATATTGAGTTCTAGCTGGTTAAACTGTTTGCTTTTGGGGAATTTGCACTTCATTCTAGTTGTAAAACTTAGTCTGATATTACTTTTTACTCAGTCTAGCCAATTGCTTAAAACTCTTTCATAAAATTTTGTTAGAGTTCAGATAAGTAGTGTTTGGGATTAGCTTGCAAGTTGTTTTCAAGTGTTAGTATTTGGTTCATTTTAGTTCATTTCAAGTCATCTAGTCATAGCATAATGATTTCAGTCATTTTCAAGTCAAGTCTTTAGTCAAAAAGGCAATTGGTAGTTGAAAAAGTTTGGGTCAGTTCTTGTTAAGTAAATTTTCAGAAAGTAGTGATTTTCAAATCATTGGCATTTCTTTAATCTTAGATGAAATTCTTTTAGACCAGCTTCTAATCATCACTCAACATATGTAGTTTTAGTGTGTAGCTGGAATTTCTACAGTATCTAGTTTTGAGTGAGAAATAAGAATTCAAATAAGCACTAGAGCATTTTCAATTCCCTGTGATAAATAGGTGGACTGATTTCTCATATTGGCATTTCCACTTCAAAAACTTGCTAATTTTCTTTCATAAATCAATCCAAAAGGTGCTCCTTGATAAGTTTTGAGATTTTCAGAATTTTGGAATTTTGGTCAACAAAAGTCAAAATAAGCTCACTTTAGCTTATTTTCGGTTTTAGAGCTTAATACTAGATCATTTTCTTTGAAACTAGATTTCCCATTCTTCTTGTGAGCTGTTTTACAAGTTTCTTCATTAAAATCAAGTTGTGCATGAGTAGCTTATTAGATAGCTTATTTTGAGCTTATTTGAAATTGCTTATTTGAGTTCTAGGCAGTTTCAGCTTATTTCCTTTGACAAGCCTAGCTTAATTTCAATTTTAAGACTTTTGAAAGTGGTTTGAGCTTATTTGGTCAAGAAACGAGCTCAAACGAGCTTATTTTAGTCCTTAACCCGTTTTTGTTTAAAAAGTCTTGAAAATTGCATTTTAGTCCCTGGAGGATTAAACAGTTTCACTTAAAGGCTAAACTTCCAACTAATTAGGTTTGGCAAAAGTTAAGTCCTTGTATTTTCAAGTTTGTTTAAAATTTGTTAGTCAGTTTTCAAGTTAGTTTAAATTTAGTTACTTTATTTGGTAAATTTTCACATTTAGTCCATATAGTTAACTGTTTTTGCATATATAGTCCCTAGACTTTTTGACTTTGTATTTTTGGCATTTATATTTCATTGAATTTACATTTTCAGTCCTTATATTTTGTAGAATTTACATTTTAGTATTTTAATTGAATAAATACTTGGATTGTGCACTTTGTTTTACGTATACGTAGACTATATTTTTCATTTTAGCAAGGATTTGTTTGAATTAGCTATAGAATATCCAAATACTTGACCAACCAAAAACAATTAAAAACTCGATCTTGTTAGGACTTTCAATTTGTTAAGAACTGAGAAAACGAAAAGGAAGAAAAAGAGAAAGAGTAGAAACACCACCGTCCATCAAGCCGATCACGAGAATCGTGCTTTGATTCATCCACAACAAGAAGCCATGGCTAGAGTTGATACTCGTTCTTTGATGGAACGTTCGCAATCCAATGTTCACGGATATGCCGATGCTATCAAGATTCCCTATATTCCCGCAAATTCATTTGAGCTAAAAACGGCTATGATTAACTTGGTTTCAAACACACCTTTCTATGGTAACAAGAATGATAATCCTCATGATCACCTTAAGAGATTTCTTGCTCTTTGCAATACCATTAAGTACAATGGAGTTCCCCATGATGCCATTAAGTTGATATTGGTGCAATTTTCACTAGAGGGTCCCGCTAAGCATTGGTTAGACACACAACCACCCGATAGTATCACCACATGGGATGGTTTCACTACTAAGTTCTTGAACAAGTTCTTTCCTCCATCTAAGACCACGGCTTTGAGGAACTTAATTATAGGCTTTCAACAAAAACCTAGTCAAACCTTTAGTGATGCTTGGGAGGAGTTTAGAGAGTTACTGAGGAGATGCCCTAACCATGGATTGGATGAAGTTCACCAAATCAATACTTTCTACAATGGCCTTAAACCTCATCACCAAGACTCACTCAATGCTTCCGCGGGAGGGAATATTCTTCTTAAATCCATTCAAGAGGCTTGGGATATTATTGAGACCAAAGAAATGGTTCAAACCAACACACAATTTGATGAAAGAGTCCATGTCATTCAAGAAGGAAGTTCTAAACCATTGGAGACTCAAATCATTTCATGCATTCAAGCATTTACTCAAGCTCAAAAGGAAAGTCAAACATTAATACAAAACACTCAAAAGATGCAAGAAATAATGATGAATGACTTTATGAAGCTTTCTATGGGCAATCATTCCTCAAATGATGTGCATGTCATTACTCTTTCTTGTGTGACTTGTGGAGGTCCTCATTCCTATGAACAATGTTATAAGGTGCAAGGTTATCAAGGGGAATGTTATGCTTACCAAGAGGAACATCGTGAACACTTCAAGCCAAATATCAATCCCAATAACCTTTCTTACAAGTCCCAAAATTACCTTACTCCACCGGGATTCCTACCCCAACCACCCACCCAACTTCAACAAAATCCTCCTCAAGTGTTACAAAGGAATCAAGGTCAAAGACCACCTTACCAAGGGAATAACTATAGACCACCAAATACCTTTTACAATCAAGGAAATACCTTTCAAGGTAACAATCAAGGGTTTTACAATCAACCTCCACCTTTCCAACCCCAAGGTTTTCAAGGAAATGTGCCACATGATTATAACACAATTGAGCTTCTTCATAAAATGAATCAAGAGAATGAAAGGAGGTTCCAAGCTAATGAGAAAAGAATGAGAGAAATGCATGAAGCTAATGAGAAAAGAATGAGAGAAATGCATGAATAATCAAATAAGAAGTTTATGATGCTTTTTAATCAAAGACCACAAGGGGCTTTACCTTCTAACACACAAACAAATCCAAGAGCAAATGTCAATGCTATTACAACAAGAAGTGGAAAGACAACAAAGGATCCTTCACCTCCTAAGCCTCCTCTTGTTACACCCACTTTTGTTCCTACATGTGACAAGCCTTCTACATCTACTTCACCACCTCAAAATGCTCCCATTCAATCAAACACACCTTCTCAACCTATTCCTACTTCTCCTCTACCTTCCACAACTCTCAATGAAGAAGCTATCAAAGACAAATCTTCCACTACAACACCTACACCTAAACCAACTCTTCCATATCCTTCAAGGTTGAAAAAGGACAAGTTGAAGAACAAGGATGACATCCAAGTTTCAAATTTCTTAAGGATGTTCTATAAAATCAACATCAACATATCCTTTGTGGAAGCTCTTGCTTATATGCCAAAGTTTGCTAAGATGTTCAAGGATTTACTCTCAAACAAGGAAAAATTGGTTGATTTGCCCAACACATCCCTTAATGAAAATTGTTCCGCCGTGCTACTTAAAACCTTACCAACAAAACTTGGAGATCCGGGGCGTTTCTTGATACTTTGTAATTTTCTCGGTGTGGAAAATTGCATGGATTTGGCGGATCTAGGGGCAAGCATAAACCTCATGCCTTTATCGGTTTGGAAAAAACTCTCTCTTCCTGAGCTCACTCACACTAGGATGACCCTTGAGTTAGCCAACCGAACCATAGCTTACCCCGTAGGTATCGCGGAGGATGTTTTGTAGGTGTGGATAAGTTTACATTTCCAGCCGACTTTGTAGTGGTTGATTATGACATGGATCCTAGAGTTCCTTTGATTGTTGGTAGACCATTTTTAAGAACGGGTCGTACTTTGATAGATGTGGCGGAGGGAGAATTAATTATGCGAGTAGAGGATGAGAAAGTGGTGTTTAAGTTAGGGAAAGTTTGTGATAGGAAAGAGGTTAAGGAGTCTAGACCGTGTGAGACTATTAACATAGTTGATGTACTAGATGAGGTGTGTGATGAACATTTTCATGATGCTTGCAAGAGTACTAGTGAGGAAATGCCCCATGTTGAAACCGTGGCCTCAATTGCTCCCTCTTTAACACCTTTTGGAGAGAGTGATTTCCTCTTGGAGGAATTTGAGTCTAACTTTCTTGGTGATGATGATTCTCCTATTAATTGGGAAGAAGATATTCTTACTATCCAAAAGTTGCTCAATGAGGACCCTATTCCTTCTCCTACTCCACAAGAAGTTACCAATGAGAATCCTTCCATAGTAAAACCTTCCATAGAGAGTCCACCTCTAATTGAACTTAAGGACCTTCCCTCCCACTTAGAGTATGCCTTTTTAGAGGGCAAAGACCAATTACCTGTGATAATTGCTAAAGAGTTGAAAGAGGATGAGAAGGAGCAACTCATTGAAGTCCTTAAGAAACACAAGAAAGCCTTAGCATGGAAGATATCCGACATAAGGGGAATTGATCCACATTTTTGTACACACAAAATCCTTATGGAGGATGATTACAAACCCGCCATTCAAAGTCAACGAAGGTTAACCCGAAAATCCATGAGGTCATTAAGAAGGAAGTGATCAAACTCCTTGATGCGGGCATGATTTACCCTATTTCTGACTCTCCAAGGGTTAGCCCGGTACATTGTGTTCCAAAAAAGGGTGGAATCACCGTAGTACCTAATGAAAACAATGAGCTTATTCCTACGAGACTTGTTACCGATTGGAGAGTTTGTATTGACTATAGGAAGCTCAATGAGGCTACTAGGAAAGACCATTTTCCATTACCTTTTATGGACCAAATGCTTGAACGCTTAGCGGGAAATGAGCACTATTGCTTTCTTGATGGCTTTTCGGGTTATTTCCAAATCCCCATTGACCCTAAAGATCAAGAAAAGACCACATTCACTTGTCCCTACGGTACATTTGCTTACAAGAGGATGCCTTTTGGCTTATGTAATGCACCGGGGACATTTCAAAGGTGCATGATGGCGATTTTCCATGATATGATAGAGCAAACAATGGAGGCTTTTATGGATGATTTTTCCGTCTTTGGAGATTCATTTACCTCATGTCTCACCAATTTAGAAAGAATGCTTAAGCGTTGTGAGGAAACACGTTTAGTGCTTAATTGGGAGAAATGTCACTTTATGGTGAAAGAGGGAATTGTTTTAGGACACAAAATATCCAATAAGGGATTAGAAGTAGATCGAGCTAAAATTGATGTGATTGCTAAGCTTCCCCCACCCACTTCGGTTAAAGGTGTAAGGAGTTTCTTAGGTCATGCGGGGTTTTATAGGCGCTTTATACAAGATTTTTTTAAGATAGCTAGACCGATGACTCACCTCTTAGAAAAAGAGGCTCCTTTCATTTTTAACCAAGATTGTTTGGAATCTTTTGAGACTCTTAAGGAGAAATTGACAAAGGCTCCCGTTTTGGTTTCTCCAAATTGGAAATTACCTTTTGAGCTTATGTGTGACGCTAGTGATTATGCGGTGAGGGCCGTCTTAGGACAAAGAGTGAATAAGCATTTTCAACCTATACACTATGCAAGTAAAACCATGACCGGTGCACAACTTCATTATACTACCACGGAAAAAGAGTTGCTTGCTATAGTCTATGCTTTTGAGAAATTTAGACCATACCTTGTGCTATCCAAAACCATAGTGTATACGGATCATTCCGCTCTCAAGTATCTCATGACAAAACAAGATGCTAAGCCTAGGCTTTTGAGATGGGTTTTGTTGCTTCAAGAGTTTAAGATAGAAATTCGTGATAAAAAAGGGGCCGAGAATTTAGTGGCGGATCACTTGAGTAGACTTGAGCATCCTTTTCAAGGAGATTTTCCAAATCAAGAAATCAATGAATCCTTTCCATTAGAGGAGCTCATGTCTATCTCTTCCCAAGAGGATGCCACTCCTTGGTTTGCGGATATAGCAAACTATCTTGTAGGGAATGTGCTTATTGAGGGTCTTACTTACCAACAAAAGAAGAAATTTCTTAAGGAAGTTAAGTACTACTTTTGGGATGATCCTTATCTCTTTAGGCAATGTGCGGACCAAATCATTAGACAGTGTGTAGATGGGCCCGAGGCATTTAAAATCTTAGAAGCATGTCATAAAGGACCTACGGGTGGACATTTTGGGTCCAACTATACCGTTAAGAAAGTCTTTGATTCGGGTTACTATTGGCCTTCCATTTACAAAGATGCCCAAGAAATGGTGAAATTTTGTGATGTGTGTCAAATACAAGGAAAAATTACGCAACGTGATGAGATGCCACAAAATTTTATTCAAGAGTGTGAGATTTTTGATGTATGGGGCATAGATTTCATGGGACCTTTTCCATCTTCTAAGGGAAACAAGTATATACTTGTGGCGGTGGATTATGTGTCTAAATGGGTGGAGGCTAAAGCCTTACCTACCAATGATGCTAGAGTTATTGTGAAGTTTTTAAAGCAATTGTTTGCTAGATTTGGTGTACCTCGGGCCATCATAAGTGATCGTGGTACGCACTTTTGTAATGATCAATTCAAAAGAGTTATGAAGAAATATGGAGTTAATCATAGACTTTCTACCGCGTATCACCCTCAAACCAATGGTCAAACCGAGGGCACAAATCGTGGTTTAAAGAGAATTTTAGAGAGAACGGTGGGAGAGCATCGAGCTTCTTGGTCGGATAAGCTTGATGATGCTTTGTGGGCTTTTAGGACGGCTTTTAAGACACCAATTGGTTGTACTCCTTATAGGCTTGTCTATGGTAAAGCGTGCCACCTCCCATTCGAATTAGAACATAAGGCATCTTGGGCTCTCAAGTGGGCTAACTTTGATTTAAACCAAGCCGGTTCACATAGGAAAGATAAACTTAATGAGATGGATGAATTGAGAGCCAATGCATATGAAAATTCTTTGCTTTACAAGGAAAAGACTAAGAAATTGGATGATGCTAAGATCAAGAACCGTGAGTTTAAAGTTGGAGAGGCGGTTCTCCTTTTTAACTCAAGGTTGAAACTTTTTGCGGGCAAGCTTAAGTCGAGATGGTCCGGTCCATTCACTATTGCTCAAGTGTTTCCATATGGAACTATTGAGTTGTCACAACCCGATGGTCCAAATTTTAAAGTGAATGGTCACCGTGTGAAACATTATTTTGGGGAGGACATTAAAATGGTCCAAGAGATCCCCATTTTCCCCATGAATTAATTCATTGAGGAACGAGTCGAGCTAGAGACTCCTTAACTCAAGCATCGTGTAAATAGGTTTAAAGTGTTGTAGGTTAGCAATAAGGGTATAAAATTGGAGATAAGTGTAGGGGAGACCTTCTTTTGTCTTCATGTTGTTTGTAGGGTTGCTCACTCATTTCATGCTTTGGAGCTTATGGAGGAGGCCCTTGTATCCGGTTCACTTTGTTACTATTGTGATTTTTCATAGACACCTTGTGCTTAAACATGAATTCACCAATAGTTGCCCTTTCGTTAATTTGGGTTAAGCAAAGTCTATTCATTGTCATAAGTGTAGGGGAAGTTTTTATACTTCCATGCTCTTAAACATTGAGGACAATGTTTAGCTTAAGTGTAGGGGGGTCTTCTATCGAAGTGACCTTACCTAGAACTTGTCATTGATCTTCATGATAACTTGGAAATTAATTTTTCAAACATTTTTCAAATATTTGATCTACTTTGGCCACCAAAAATATGCATACATAATTTTTGCATCAATCATTTTTCATTTGCATAACACATTTGAATTGTATATATTTCTTCTTTTATTCTTTATCAAAAATATATAAAAAGAAAGAAAAATATAATAAGGACATGGTTTAACAAGTTTAGACTTCTTTGACATATTAGGCCCGCCATGGATATTTTGACTCAACCCGAGTTTGCTTATCAAAGCACTATCTAGCTAGTATCCTTAACCATGTAGTCCTTTATTGGTCTATTAGGCTAAGCATCCACCACTCTCATTATTTGAGACTTTAAATTTGTGGAGAATGGGAAATGATAGAGTTGAAGCAAGTATAAAAGGGCTAGATAAACTTCATGATAATTACTTGTGGCTAAACCCTTCTCTTCTTTACCTCTATTTTCTTCGCATGTATATATGTTAATAAATAATCAAGAACGGTTTTAATCGATTTGTAATCTCTTATGCATTTTTGTCTAATCATTCATGGTTGATATAAGTACGTCTTAAGATTCTAAGTTAGAACATTTTATGTGTACTAGACTTATGTCATGCTTAATACTTAGCGGGTGTTTTTCCTTTTATTCTTTTCTACTTTCTTTGTGAGGAATAAAGAAAAATAAGAGCGGCTTACAAAAAAATGAGTGGCTAGAAAAAAAAAAGAAAAGAAAAAAAAATATATATATATACAAGACTCCCAAGAGGGGCAGTGTGGTGTTAATTATAGTGATTATTGAGTTCCAATATTACCTAGACGGGTTGCGGGGATTCAAAAAGATTGCTCCAATCCAATATTACCTTGACGGGTTGCGGGGTTGAAGATCCAAGGTCTCAAAAAGGCGGCGGATGTAAATTATTGCGTGAGTTTTATTTTTCTTTCCTTAGCGAGTGTGTAGCTACTTATGAAAGCATGACATGAGGATTTTACACATAAGGCGAATGACTTATTACTCTTGAAACGGACTTATATTAATTGTGAGCGGTTTTTCGAGTAATGGATGAGAGGATTACTTAGGATTAAAACCGTGCTTCCTTATTTTTGGATTTTGCATTTCTTATACTTCACGCTTGAAATAATGACAAATTTGCTCTCAAGCAATTTGCTCGAATAATAACCGGTTCCACATTTAATTGTCATGAATAAGTTGATGCACTTTTTACTTGTGAATACAATGATCCCATTTTTAAGCTTGGTATGGGGAAAGTGAAACTTGAGGGTGATAAGTATCCATGGTACCCAAGCCCTAATCAAAGTCATTGAATTCTTTATGAGTTATTTCCATCAAACCATTTCAAAAAAAACCAAAAAGATATAAATAGAATTGTATTTTGTTCATTGCATTGTTAAAAAATCAAAATCATGCATCATATAGTGTAGAGTAGTGTAGATACATTCCATAAAAGCCAAGGTGGATTAATTATGAGGAGAATGTAAATTTGTGCTTTAAAATATAGCATTGCATGAGGACATGACAATGTTCAAGTGTAAGGGATTTGATATGAGCAAAAACTCATATCAATTTATCAACAAATCACCCTAAAATACAAGGAAATTACCTAACTTTTGTGCTATAAAAGCAGTATTATGTGGTATGTTCTTTGTTTGTGCTCAAATAGGTAAGAAGGATACAATTTCAAGCAAACAAGAAGAAAATTGAGCTTAATTGGATGAAAAAGACAAAAAAGGATCAAAAGTGACAAGACTTTGAAGTGCAAGGACCTATCTTGACAAATTTACAAAGTTGAGGGGCTAAAGTGCAAAATTGTCAAAGTCAAGATTAAAGTCAAACAAGGTCAACCTTAAAGTCAACCAAGTCAAAGGGTTTAAAAGTTCAAAAATGCAAGTGGAAGGACTAAAATTGTCAAAGAAATGAAGATTATAGCTCACATCACAAAACTGCCAAGTACAAGGGCCATTTCTACCATTTTTGGAAAGTCATGTTGTGCTTGATCCGTGTTTAAAGGCTTCAACCAATGGGAAGCAAGGAAACAAGAGTCTAGGATTGCCAAATCAGTGACACCTGGCCACTCACAGCCGCCAACAATAAATAATCAAATCCCAACAGTTCCTCCACTCACCAGTTCTCCACCAATAGAATTGTGCCACTCAATAATTCTGTTATCCAATTTGGATAGCAATCCGTGTGAGCTATTGAAGACAAATCACAATCTGCCACGTGTCATCTTCTTCAACAAAAATTGCCAGGAACGGGATTGAGCTAGGATGCGTTTCAGAAGATGATATAAACATCAAAGTTGATCAAAATCAAGAGACGAATACAACCTAACAACTCAATTAACATGAAATCATCTCAATCAAAAATCCCCAAAAGTGTTCTTCACCTGCAAAATTCAATCAAGCAGAATTGTCCACGTGGAAGCTTGGGATTGGATGCAACACGTCACTCTCCCTCACCAACTCTCATCTGCATTCTATAAATACCCTAGATAGCTTTCATTTCTTGTAATGTAGAAAAGTGTGAAAACACACACACTTTTTAGTTTTCTCTCAACTTAGTTAGTTTTAGCATAACAACTCAAGAGACTGACAATCTCTTGAGTCTGTTATTAGTTGTAACAAATTTACCAGCTTTGTAACCACTTTTCCAATTCAATAAATAAAATTCACATTCATCTCCATCATCTACTGTTCATACCTTGAATCTTGTTCTCATTGTGTTACTGTTAGCTCATTGTGATGATATCTGATCATTATTAGCTAAGTTTTGGAGATATTGTAGCTGTTGAAGTGTTCTGTTCATCCAGTTCCAATCCTAGTTTATTTTGAAGATTTCTAGTTCAACAATGGAGATTTAGATTATGGTAGCTGTTGATTAGTTGATATTTGGTTAATTCTAGTGCTAAGGTGGTGGTTTAGCACTAGCTAGAAAGCTCAGCGCTTCTCTACTCCCCAATGGAGGCCTAAGCTAGAAGGTTTCAAATTCTGAGTTCTTGTTCCACTCAATTGTTACTTGCATGCTCAATACCTAGCTAATTCTTGTTTGACTGCATGATAAAATGAGTTTAGCTAGTATTTGATCTGATCTTAGTGTTATAGTAGCTTAATTGTAGCTTAATACTTGCTTATTAGTCTTATTCTTGTCCTGTTTTCAGCTTAAACAGTCATTTCAGCTTATTAGATCATATTGAGTTCTAGCTGGTTAAACTGTTTGCTTTTGGGGAATTTGCACTTCATTCTAGTTATAAAACTTAGTCTGATATTACTTTTTACTCAGTCTAGCCAATTGCTTAAAACTCTTTCATAAAAGTTTGTTAGAGTTCAGATAAGTAGTGTTTGGGATTAGCTTGCAAGTTGTTTTCAAGTGTTAGTATTTGGTTCATTTTAGTTCATTTCAAGTCATCTAGTCATAGCATAATGATTTCAGTCATTTTCAAGTCAAGTCTTTAGTCAAAAAGGCAATTGATAGTTGAAAAAGTTTGGGTCAGTTCTTGTTAAGTAAATTTTCAGAAAGTAGTGATTTTCAAATCATTGGCATTTCTTTAATCCTGGATGAAATTCTTTTAGACCAGCTTCTAATCATCACTCAACATATGTAGTTTTAGTGTGTAGCTGGAATTTCTACAGTATCTAGTTTTGAGTGAGAAATAAGCATTCAAATAAGCACTAGAGCATTTTCAATTCCCTGTGATAAATTGGTGGACTGATTTCTCATATTGGCATTTACACTTCAAAAACTTGCTAATTTTCTTTCACAAATCAATCCAAAAGGTGTTCCTTGATAAGTTTTGAGATTTTCAGAATTTTGGAATTTTGGTCAACAAAAGTCAAAATAAGCTCACTTTAGCTTATTTTCAGTTTTAGAGCTTAATACTGGATCATTTTCTTTGAAACTAGATTTCCCATTCTTCCTGTGAGCTGTTTTACAAGTTTCTTCATTAAAATCAAGTTGTGCATGAGTAGCTTATTAGATAGCTTATTTTGAGCTTATTTGAAATTGCTTATTTGAGTTCTAGGCAGTTTCAGCTTATTTCCTTTGACAAGCCTAGCTTAATTTCAATTTTAAGACTTTTGAAAGTGGTTTGAGCTTATTTGGTCATGAAACGAGCTCAAACGAGCTTATTTTAGTCCTTAACCCGTTTTTGTTTAAAACGTCTTGAAAATTGCATTTTAGTCCCTAGAGGATTAAACAGTTTCACTTAAAGGCTAAAAGTTAAGTCCTTGTATTTTCAAGTTTGTTTAAAATTGGTTAGTCAGTTTTCAAGTTAGTTTAAATTTATTTACTTTGTTTGGTAAATTTTCACATTTAGTCCATATAGTTAACTGTTTTGCATATATAGTCCCTAGACTTTTTGACTTTGTATTTTTGGCATTTATATTTCATTGAATTTACATTTTCAGTCCTTATATTTTTTATAATTTACATTTTAGTATTTTAATTGAATAAATACTTGGATTGTGCACTTTGTTTTACGTATAATTAGACTATATTTTTCATTTTAGCAAGGATTTGTTTGAATTAGCTATAGAATATCCAAATACTTGACCAACCAAAAACAATTAAAAACTCGATCTTGTTAGGACTTTCAATTTGTTAAGAACTGAGAAAACGAACTTCAACTATACACATTTCATCCTCCCCCATGTAGGGCGTGCTTCAGTAGCTGTAGCTTTTGAACACTGGTGTTTGTAATAAATATTCGGTCGTGGATGTCCACGACACTTTTGTGTAACTTGTATTTGAACACTTAGAATATTATATGTAGGTGGCTGTGGTAATCACGGTAATCTTTGTTTGTTTATATTTGAAACTTACTTTTATTTGTAGATATCATGTATCTGTTTGTATGACGTGTCACGGCTGATTAAGAATAAAGCTAAGTCTATAATTTACTAGACATGCACTGTGTATCTTTACCATGTCCGGTACTATGTAAGTACGACATGTGGGAACTTATTACAACGTCTTGTAAGTAAGGTGTCTATTAAGGATACATGATCCGCGTCACTGGGTTTGCATCCCTCTTATGCAACAAGTTGAATTATTAGGTTCACTTAATCCTCTTACTCCGCCTGGGAGAGAATAGTACATGTACGGCTGAATGAATGCATATGAATAAGTAATAACACATAAGAGAATAAAAAATAATTTTAAGAACACATAAGACAATAATTTGCACAAGAACAAGCCGTGGATCTAGCTAGGCACCACGACATTTTATTATAACGGTTACGATTTTTTGACATAAATAAAATTCTAAGACAAATAGAACCTAAAAAACATGAAAGCAAAAAATACATGGATCTTCATTGAGGCTGACTACAACAAAGTATCCATGCGGAGGCCGTAGCCTTTCAGAGGTAGCATCTTTTAAGGTTGAAAATATTCCATGTACGATCCAAGTCACGACCATCCATATCACTCAACTTGTACGCGCCTAGCCCCAAAGCTTCCGTGCCCTCATATGGCCCTTCCCACTTTGAACCAAGTTTCCCCGTGTTCTCTGCGCGACTTGCCTCGTTAGCACGATAGACAGAATCCACCGGTCGAAAGGAAACACCATTGACTTTGGAGTCGTAATAAGCTTTTATACGTGCCTTAGACTTAGCCTCATTGATGGCTGCTATCTCTCGTTTCTCCTCTAACAAGTCTAGATTGACCCGGAGTTGCTCATCGTTTGTGACGACGTTAACTTCCGCCGTGCGGATTGTTGGCATCCCAATTTCTGCTGGGATAACTACCTCGGTTCCATAGGCTAGCGCAAACGGAGTGTCCCCATTCGCTGTTTTGATCATTGTCATATGTGCCCATAGGACATGTGGTAGTTCGTCCACCCATTTGGCGCTTCTTTCATCTAAGCGCGCCTTAATTCCTTCACCCAAGCTTCTATTCGCCCGCTCCACCAGACCATTAGTCTGTGGGTGTTTAACTGATGCAAAGCACCGCCTGATGTTCAACGCCGCACACCAATCTTTGAACAGATTGTCCGCAAACTGTTTTCCGTTGTCCGAAATGATCTCTCCTGGTAAACCAAAATGACATACAATATTTTCCCAAACAAACATTTTTACCTATTTTCCCGTGATCGTTTTGACCGCCCTAGCTTCTATCCAGCGAGTGAAGTAGTCCATAGCTACAATCAAGAACTTAACGCCCCCTGCGGCAACAGGAAAAGGGCCTGCGATGTCAATCCCTCACTTGTAGAATGGCCATGGGGATGTGATGGGTGTTAGTTCTTGCTGCGAATGTCGTGGTACTGGCCTGTGTACTTGGCAATCGTTGCATTTGAGAATCATGTCTCGTGCGTCCCGATGCATAGTTGGCCAATAGTATCCTGTACGTAGAGCTCGTGCTACTACTGATTTGGGGCCTGCGTGCATGCCGCACGACCCTTCATGTATCTCACTAATCACATAGCTAGCCTGGCGTGGCCCGACGCATCGCAACCATGGCTATAGGAAGGAACGCTTATATAGAACGCCGTCTCGGAGTTCGAAATGTTGCGACATCCTTTTGACGCGCCGCGCCTCTGTTTCGTCCTCAGGGAGGGTCTCATCAGCGAGATAGTTCACGATCGGGGTCATCCATGTAGGCCCCTCTTCATCAACTATGGTCGCTATTTCTCCTCCTGTAATGGACTTTTCCTTGAGTATTTCAACCAACACCTGCTTGGATAGATAGGCAAAACTTGTGGATGCGATCTTGCTAAGAGCGCCCGCCTTCTTTTTCTCGCCTCGTGGCACCTGCTTGATAGAGAACTTACCAAAATTGGCAATAAGTGACTTAACTTTCTCTAGGTATTGGATCATGTTTTCCTCCTTAGCTTCGTACCCACCTAGGATGTGATTCGCGACAACCCGTGAGTCCACGTAGGCCTCAAGGCTGCGGACTCCTATCCTAGCGTTGATTTAAACCCGCAATTAATGCTTCATATTCTGCCTCATTATTCGTGGATGTGAACTCAAAGCGCAAGGCGTAGGTAAATTCCATTCCTTCCGGATTCGTGAGAATAAGGCTGGCTCCTGATCCGTCCGTTCAAGAAGATCCATCAGTAAATAAAACCCATGGTTCCGTTGGAATTTCTTCTGTTTGCACCATTGGCTCGTCCTCCCCAGGTTTCTCAATTAGGAAATCTGCCAAAACTTGACCTTTGATGGTTGTCCTTGGTCTATAAGAGATGTTATGTTCTCCTAGTAAAATGCTCCACTTCTGCAATCTCCCAGCTACATCCGGTTTAGAGATGATCTATTTTATTGGCTGATCAGTGATAACCACAATTAGGTGCACCTGGAAGTACCGGCGCAGCCTTTTCGCAGCGTAAACTAATGATAAAACTAACTTCTACTTTGATGAATAATTCAACTTTGGCCCTTACAACGCTCTGCCTATGAAGTAAACCGGATTCTGGACTGAATCTCGATCTGTCATAAGGACTGGGCTTATTGCTCCGTACGTAGCGGACAGATACATAATAAGCTACTTCTTAGGTCAAGGTGCGACTAGTATGGGAAGAGCCGCGAGGTGTTGTTTGAGCTGCCCAAAAGCTTCCTCTGCCTCTTTTTTCCAGCGAAAGTCTCCTTTCTTTAAGCACTTCTTGAGTGATTTAAATAAAGGAAGTGACTTCTCTGTGGACTTTGATGTGAGACCCCCAGAATGTGACATGGAACAACTAGGCAACGAGGGGGTAACACGTCATGATACAAGAATCAGTGAATTACAGTTGACACAAAGCTGACGTAATAAAAATATATATATTACATCATAAATGATCAGAGTTTTAAACATAGGTCCTAGAGTTTTATATGCGGAAAGATATATTATTTCATCATGATTTATAACATAAAGTTTCCCAAAAGATATAATAAAATTTTGATAGTTTATACTAAAACTAATCTTTTAAAAGCATCACAGAAATATCCAAGCTGCGATAATTTCCTGCGGGCTCTCATCCAAGCAAAGCTAAGTAATAATACCTGAGATTAAACATGTAAAATCTTCAACATTAGTTGAGTGATATTCATAGGTTTAGCAGTAAAGTTGTGGAACACAAGCATTCATTTGTAAAACAAGTAATATGGAGTATGGTTATATATGTCAACCATAGTCCGAAACCATTATTATTGTTGTTTAGCTCATGAACCGAAGCTTAACTTACGTAATTATTCAGCCTAAATACCCAGGTATAAACAAATATTAGTGTGTCATGGTTAAACAACCGCAACATGGGACGAGGATAGTTAATCCCTATGGATCGACCCACATTATTCACGCTTCGCGCAATACACACAGGACAATTAACGGTTCATGATCAGAGAGATGAAACTCAAGGCTACTCTAAAAAGCAATAATAATATCGAAAATCTGAAAAGCATACATCTTCTGGATAGCATACAAGTTCTCGATAGCATACAGTTTTTAAATGGTTGTGTTCCACCATGTATAATCTCACCCCGTGTTTAGAAACCATGTCTAAGTAAAAAGGGGATATGAACTCACCTTAGCCACGAGGTAAGTCAATCACGATACTCAGCAACTGAGTAGAAACAATGCTAGTGAGACGATCACCGACGATATGGATGTCCGGGGAAACACGAAAACCGCAACTTATCACAATAACGCGCGCGTTAAGACTCGAACTCAAATATCGATATACACCAAACATAATATGACTCAAATTTTTTCAAAGTATTCGTATTTCAAACCAAATACACGAACCAAATGAATTCATACTAACCCATGTATCCAACACTACCCGATTAAACACTTGTGCACTTGAAATTGACCCGTCATACGACACCAAGTCAACACAAGTCAAACTATCCTTTAACCTTACTTGGACCAGTAGCTAAGTCATTTATATAATGACTAAGCACTTGAATAAGTCACCATGTCCGATGATGAATAC
This sequence comes from Glebionis coronaria, assembly GCA_025667525.1. NCBI lineage: Eukaryota > Viridiplantae > Streptophyta > Magnoliopsida > Asterales > Asteraceae > Glebionis > Glebionis coronaria. Next base: position 248,433,758 of record CM046874.1, read on the forward strand.
TCAAACTCACGCAACACAAGCATTGAAATATGTGTCCAAAATAAAATCAGCAATGTACACACCGATCTACCCTATCTGGCTTGTCCGATTTAGATGAAATTTGGTCTCAAGGTCACTTATTACCTGTATAAGACCTCGCCAATGTTTGAGCCAAAGTTCACACTTTAAAACCCATCAGCTCGACATTATACTCGACCCTAAAATTTGGGACAGAATTGTACACTTGTTTTATAGAATCGTTTAGACTACTTTATAAGTACTATTTTGACAAACCATCTTTTAAAACCACTACTAGACTGATCAAATTTAGTTTATAGACTTTGAAAACCAGTAGTAGCATTTATCTAACCAAGCCTAAAGTCCCCGAGAGTCGCTCCAAAATCAGCCACAACTTCGGATTGTGCCGACTTGCGTCTCCCGGACACGAATACTAAAACTAGCATAACTTTTGACTCGAAAAGAGTTAGAAGCTCTATATTATACCAAAACGAGCGTCTCGGAAAACTCTACAACAAAATCAAATTATCTCAGCCTATATGATAACTTAAACCCATGAAAAATTCTGTTTTAAGCTGCTTTCCCAAAATACCCTTTTAGAAATCATGTCAAATCAATTTTCCAACAAAAACTACTCATTCTTATACCTATAGTATCACTCTACTATTATACCCATCAACCAAACACTCCTAAAAATACTTGTATGACAAATTTAACAAAATCATATATCAAAAACCAAACTTCTTAGGATCAAAAAGTGATGATCTTACGAAGATCATCACATGCATGATGATTTAAACATAAATCCACCATGGAATCATAAAATCTTTATTACTTGATGCATGTTTAAAATTTTTGTATAGATAGAATCATCATAAGATTTGGAACATGGGAGTTTGATTGATTTAAGCTAAAAATAAATTTTGAGGGGTGTTTTGGGGGTTGAAGGTGGCGGCATATATGGAGGAGAGGAGGAGATGATGATTGATTTTTATAAAGTTTGTTTTGTATGTGTTTGTATGAAAGAAAAGTCAATATATATGGTAGGTAGTGGAGGGGCTAGTATTGTCAACTTTGAAACTTGTGGACTTAAAAACAATTTACTACTTTAAAGGGTAGAAAATGGTTATTGGTAAATATTGAAAATATTTACGGGGCTCAGGTTTCGTAAAAATACTTTTTAAAAGTTACAATGCATCATAAAAATGATTATATGATTTCCCGACACGACTTAACACGTAATTAAAACGAAATCGTCGAAAATATTAATTATCCAAACAATCGTTAATAAAATGTAAATTTTGGGCATCCGTCGGTATGGCGATCACTAGGAATTCTCGTTGTTCGTTGATTTGAATAAACTCGTTTGGAAAACGCACGAGGGTGATTTTAAATCAAAATCTTTGATTTAAATAAATATGGGAAAAATAAAATAAGAAATTTATAATTCCCGATAAAGTATTTATCAATGATCAGAAAATATTTGAAAAATATAATTTATTGAATTATCATGATCTCAGGATTTACATATAAAAATACAAGAAAACATAATACGTTGGAAAATTCAAGAAGCACGAATAAAAGAATAAAATATTTTTGGGAAAGTACGGGTTCTTACAGTCTTCCCCCTTAAAGGAACTCTGGTCCCTCAGAGTTCTCCTGGAAACAGTATAAGATGCAAACAAGAGGAGGTACAAAGTGTAGAACAATTTCGTTGCTTCCCAGGTAATTTCTATAACACGGCGAATCTTAACGGTTAAAATTCACTATGCTTCAGTTTTCTTAACTCATTTTCGAATATATTTTCAAACTCGGATTAGAATAATTACTTTTCAGTACAGAGAAATATTCAAAAGATAGATTGAACACAAGAATTGCTTAAACGAACAAAGTGCGATAAGATTAACCAAGATTTTAAATCAACAAGGGGTCGTAAATCGTGCAACTGTAAAACGTGACAATCTTAAAATGTAAGAATCTAGTCACAAGCGAAATAGAAGGGAAAAATGAATAATGTATGATCATTTAAAATACAAGCTGTCACAATCAGTTGTCTAGGATTTTGGTATTACTTTAAAACTTAGTTTAAATATTTTCTTGATTAAAAGAAAAGTTTACAAGGTGTAGTGATTTAAAATCAAACTATCTGTATTTAGTGAGTGTGATGTTGCTATTTCTTTTTCTTGACCAGGATTTTCAAAGCAAAAGTAGAACAGTTCTAAATAGTTATCCTGATCGGCTTAAGAACTTTTGGGTAACTACATGAAATTATCGTTAAAACTCAGGTTTATCGTTATCATTAGAGAAATTTCAGATTTTCCAGGTTATTTAGAAACATTGTTTAGAAATTATAATTTAATTTAATAATTTCATTAGGTTGACTGTAAAGTACGATATAATCAATTACTTTAAAAGATACAGCTTGATATCCTTTTTTAAACACTAGTTATAAATTTACCAAAGAGGATGTATAGATCCGGTACTTAACTTGAAACAGTTATTTTGGTAATTTAAACATTTGATAAAATGTATAAAACGTTCTTTAAAATTAATAATAAATTTTTTTTTAGAAATCCAAGAAAGTATTTAAGGTATCAAATGATAAACACATAACATTTTTTGGTTTTCAAAAGGTGACAAGACAACAACGAATATGAATCACATAAAGGTCAACCATCTGTATGCGAGCAATAACACAATGGAATAAAATAAAATCGTATCAATTCTTAACAAACATGATAGAATAGACGCGTCGATAATAATAAAAATAATGAGAAACAAAGAATTATAGCAATGATTAATTCACGAGTGTGGTTGACATCACCACAACGGCTTATTAAGTTCTCGGTGGTCGATACACGATCGAAGGAGAAAAGCCACACAACGAATTTTCGAATCAAAGAAATTTATTAAGAAGTCACTTGAGAGTAAATTCAGTAATATGAGTAACATTAGCAACGAGAGGCGAAATCAACACGTGGTTCACACGAATGAATTTCAAGACGATATAGCCTAACACACATAATGACGGATAGAGAAAATCATTATCCACATCCAGAGACGTTTCGAAGGTCTACTAAGATAGATAGAGAAGGTTGATCGATGTAGAAGCATAACAATGTTGAAACTTTCAAGTTTGGTATTAGTGGTAAGAAATTAGTCAAATGGTAACGAAAATGGTATCATGAGGATGATTAGGTAACAAGTAAAGCAATGATATTTGAGTAAATAAATCTGTGCTTGAGGCATCTACTTTGTTCAAGAAAGGATAAGGGATCTTATGTGTAAGTCGTGAATTATTGATACTCGCATAAAAAGAAAAAGTTTTCTAAACTTTATTTTATCTAACTTTTTAAGAAACATAATTAAAAAGCTGATTCTTGGTTAAATATTTAAGGTGACTACTATTCGGCCTTGCATGGCTCCTTCTAAATTACGCATAGGTGATCCGGCCATGCATAATTTAGGACTAGCAATGCGATGCTCATCTTCATCAAACCAGTATTACATATCATATCATTTGAAATATATATATAATAGCACTTGTAAAAACAGGAATCAAAATAACATATGAAACTTTTCGCCTATAAGTTACTGGCTAACTGTTTAAATCAACAATTTGTATAGTTATAATGGTTCTTTATAAGATCGTATTAGAACAATTTGTGAAGATACATGGTAAAATGAATATAAATTAATTTTATAAGATAACCTTCAAGTATTTAATAATGCCAAAGTGGAACATTTTGTAACATGTTTCGCAAACAATACCAGTTTGAGCTTATATGGTAACTTATAAAATATCGAGTGGGTTACATGAGGGTAATAAAGAGTAGTTCAAGACAGTCAATGGAATGGTTACAAGGTGATAAGGTTTCAAGAGGTTTAGAAGGAATTGTCAGGAGACACGTGCCAAAATGATAACAAACGAAATGAAAACAAGATCTTCAACCTCAGCCCGGATCAGTGGTACGATAGAAGCAAAGAACGACAATATAGAATGACAAATAAGTCATATATAAAAGAAAGGATAAAGGAATCCATAGGTGTGCACAACGTAATTTATTTGACAAAAATACATTTTTAAGAAAGTAGAGCATCAGTTTATCAAATCATTTGGTTCCTAAAAGTCCAAGATTTATGTATGACCGAGCTCAAGTTACTATTTGTAAACGTTTTCAAACACATTCAATGTTTCATGGTTGTAAGATATTATTAGTTACAATTTTACGAGCTCACACGAACTTAAAATGCTTCAAACCATGTTTTTAACTTCTATCAGTTTTGACCTTTTTTAGTCAACTTTGACTTGACCCATTGACTCACTAAATGATAATTTTAAGACTCAAAGTCTAATGCAATTCGATGTAAAACGATGTTTTGAATATCTTTCTAGTTTTACTCGAGCCTTAAAACGGATCATAAATGGACGAAAATGCACTTGCATTAAATCTGTCAACAAAATGATATTTTAGAATTATTCTAGAAAATAACTTCTTAGATTTTACAATCTCAAATGAGCGTAACTTGCTTGATTTTAATGTTTACTTGGTAAAATATTATGTCCTAAACGAACATCTCAACAGGTAAAAATATATTTTTATGTCTAAGGTTATAAAAAAAAATTTCTCGACACTGTTAAATTTCCTGTTAAGCTTCTGTACAAAGTATATTTTTCGACACAGTTTGCAATTAAATCCAAATTTCATAATAACTCAGAATTAATGTACACACAAGACTTGTGGATTTCATAAAGACGAAAGAGAATAAACTGTATAATTAATCATGTAAAGAAAACACAGTATAGAAATGGTTCAAGAATGCCAACGATAATCTGAGAGATAAAAAACGACGCATGACATCCGTATCTTAGGTTTCAAGATGCGATAGAGGAAGGTCTTTTGGCGGTGTGATTTTTCCAAAATCACAAGACATATCGAGAAAGAATTGGAACATTAACGGGTCACACTCCTGGAGCGAGGAGGTTTAATGAAAAGGGAGGATACAAGTTTATAGAAGTACAGTCGTGTTCCAAACAATCGTCACATATTAGAAGATGAATTACAAGATGACGATGATGTTTTCAAGGTACAACGAGCGTTGTAATTCAAAATCGAAACATATAATGGTCCATGAAATAAAATGTAATCCATGTACAATTGTCGTGTAAAATGGTGACGTAAAGGTCAATCAAGATTACGAATACCCACGATACTATTCAACACTAATTCAAGGAATGCTTCGAGATGTGTGACTCACACGATGTCTTTTAGTCTTTTTCGGAGACACATTGAGCTACACAATGGTCTATAGGCTAGACATTCAATTACGAATGGTCGGAAAGAAAATTGGGTATCTAAATAGATATTTTAAAGAAATTAAACAATGGAGGTAACGCACTGGGTAGTAAAATGAAAATCGGGAGTTTCATTAAAAGCAACAGTTCTTCAATCCCGAACAATGGTATCATAGGAGTATGCACAACATGTAACAGTGAGTCAAGAAAAATATACGGTTCAAAACGAACGAATATATGAGGTCAGTCGTATCATGCATAAACAAGATAGCAGTAGTACTCAGAAAAGTGAGTATGAAAATTCGACAGCATACGCGCTCTGAATACAAGTATGTAACATCATAACGATATATAGTCATCGCAACAAAATAAATTCACAAGAACAAGAATTCAAGAAAGTACGGGCATATGTAATCACAGTAATATCTAGTGATAATTCATGAAGCACAAGGCTTTGAAAAAACATAGTAATTATCGTCATTAGGGTAATGTAATATTTCAACATGAAATCAAGATATGAAATACTATAACGATAATTAAAAGTAAATAAATAGGATTAGAGAGTTACCCGCGCAGATATCGAACAATAATGGCAGATTCTGTGTTTGACACTTAGAAACAATAAAATATTTGAACTTTCGGTTATAGACTAAGTTTTTGAAAACGACTCAGTTCCCTATAACCATCGCTCTGATACCAGTCTGTGAGACCCCCAGAATCTAACATGGAACAACTAGGCAACGAGGGGGTAACACGTCATGGTACAAGAATCAGTGAATTACAGTTGACACAAAGCTGACGTAATAAAATATATATATTACATCATAAATGATCAGAGTTTTAAACATAGGTCCCAGAGTTTTATATGCGAAAAGATATATTATTTCATCATGATTTGTAACATAAAGTTGCCCAAAAGATATAATAAATTTCTGATAGTTTATACTAAAACCAATCTTTTAAAAGCATCGCAAAAATCTCCAAGCTGCGATAATATCCTGCGAGCTCTCATCCAAGCAAAGCTAAGTAATAATACCTGAGATTAAACATGTAAAATCATCAACATAAAGTTGAGTGATATTCATAGGTTTAGCAGTAAAGGTGTGGAACACAAGCATTCATTTGTAAAACAAGTAATATGGAGTATGGTTATATACGTCAACCATAGTCCGAAACCATTATTATTGATGTTTAGCTCATGAACCGAAGCTTAACTTACGTAAGTATTCAGCCTAAATACTCAGGTATAAACAAATATTAGTGTGTTATGGTTAAACAACTGCAACATGGGACGGGGATAGTCAATCCCGATGGATCGACCCACAACATTCACGCTTCACGCAATGCACACAGGACAATTAACGGCTCATGATTGGAGAGATGAAACTCAAGGCTAGTCTAAAAAGAAATAATAATATCGAAAATTTGAAAAGCATACATGTTCTGGATAGCATACACGTTCTGGATAGCATACCGTTTTTAAATGGTTGTGTTCCACCATGTATAATCTCACCACGTGTTTAGAAACCATGTATAAGTAAAAAGGGGCTATGAACTCACCTTAGCCACGAGGTAAGTCAATCACGATAGTCAGCAACTGAGTAGAAACAATGGTAGTGAGACGATCACCGACGATATGGATGCCCGTGGAAACACGAAAACCGCAACCTATCACAATAAGGCGCGCGTTAAGACTCGAACTCAAATGTTTTCAAAGTATTCGTATTTCAAACTAAAGACACGAACCAAATGAATTCATACTAACCCATTTATCCAACACTACCCGATTAAACACTTGTTCACTTGAAATTGAACCGTCATACGACACCAAGTTAACACAAGTCAAACTATCCTTTAACCTTACTTGGACCAGTAGCTAATTCATTTATATAACGACTAAGCACTTGAGTAAGTCACCATGTCCGATGATTAATACTCAAACTCACGCAACACAGAACTATGTGTCCAAAATAAAATCAGCAAGTACACCCCGAATGTACACACCGATCTACCCTATCTAGACTTGTCCGATTTAGATGAAATTTGGTATCAAGGTCACTTATTACCTGTATAAGACCTCACCAAAATTTGAGCCAATGTTCACACTTTAAAACCCATCAGCTCGACACTATACTCTACCCTAATATTTGGGACATAATTGTACACTTGTTTTATAGAACCGTTTAGGCTACTCTAAAAGTACTATTTTGACAATCCGTCTTTTAAAACCACTACTAGAATCATCAAACTTAATTTATAGACTTTGAAAACCAGTAGTATCATTTATATAACCAAGCCTAAAGTCCCCGAGAGTCGACCCAAAATCAGTCACAATTTCGGATTGTGCTGACTTGCGTCTCCCGGTACACGAATCCTAAAACTAGCATAACTTTTGACTCGAAAAGAGTTAGAAGCTCTATCTTATACCAAAACGAGCGTCTCGGAAAACTCTACAACAAAATCAAATAATCTCAGCCTATATCAAAACTTAAACCCACGAAAAATTATGCTTTAAGCTGTTGTCCCAAAATACCCTTTTAGAAATCATGTCAAATCAATTTTCCAACCAAAACCACTCATTCTTATACCTATAGTATCACTCTACTATCATACCCATCAACCAAACACTCCTAAAAACACTTGTATGACAAATTTAATAAAATCACATATCAAAAAACAAAGTTTTTAGGATCAAGAAGTGATGATCTTACCAAGATCATCACATGCATGATGATTTAAACATAAATCCACCATGGAATCATAAAATCTTTATAACTTGATTCATTTGTGAAATTCTTGTATAGATAGAATCATCATAAGATTTAGAACATGGGAGTTTGATTGATTTAAGCTAAAAATAAATTTTGAGGGGTGTTTTGGGGGTTGAAGGTGGCAACATATATGGAGGAAAGGAGGAGATGATGATTGATTTTTATTAGGTTTGTTTTGTATGTGTTTGTGTAAAAGAAAAGTCAATATATATGGTAGGTAGTGGAGGGGCTAGTATTGCCAACTTTGAAACTTGTGGACTTAAAAATAATTTACTAGTTTAAAGGGTAGAAAGTGGTTATTGGTAAATATTGAAAATATTTACGGGGCTCGGGTTTCGTAAATATACTTTTCAAAAGTTACAATGCATCATAAAAATGATTATATGATTTCCCGACACGACTTAACACGTAATTAAAACGAAATCGTCGAAAATATTAATTATCGAAACAATCGATAATAAAATGTAAAGTTTTGGGCATCCGTCGGTATCGCGATCACTAGGAATTCTCGTTGTTCATTGATTTGAATAAACTCGTTGTAAAACGCACGCGGGTGATTTTAAATCAAAAACTTTGATTTAGAAAAATATGGGAAAAATAAAATAAGAAATTTTATAATTCCCGATAAAGTATTTATCAATGATCAGAAAATACTTGAAAAGTATAATTTATTGAAATTATCATGATCTCAGAATTTACATATAAAAATACAAGAAAACGTAATATGTTGGAAAATTCAAGAAGCACGAATAAAATAATCCTTGGAAAGTACGGGTTCTTACATTTGATAAGAACCTATTAAGTCCAACCAGCTTTCCATTGAGTGATTGTACCTCCTTGAGTGTCTGAGGGGATGGTAACGGTATCACGGCGTCCGTCTTCTCCGGACAAGGTTTGATGTTGTTTGGATTAATCATATACCCAAGGAACATTCCTTCGGTTGCTCCAAACGTGTACTTTTTTGACTCAGTTTCTTGTTGGTTTTCCTCAACGTGTCGAACGTTTCCTGGATATCACGGAGGATCTCTTCCTCCGTATGGCTCTTGATGACCAAGTCGTCAACGTAGACTTCAAGGTTACGGCCTATCTACGAGTCGAAGGCTTTATCAACAAGTCGTTGATATGTCGCGCCAGCGTTCTTTAGCTCGTACGACATCTTTGTGTAACAATACACGCCCTGAATAGTGTGAAACGCCGTCTTCTCCCCGTCTTCCTCCGCCATCTGAATCTGATGGTATCCTTTGTATGCGTCTAAAAAACATTTAAAAGAGTATCCGCACAAGGATTTCACCTTCTAATCGATTTTTGGTAACGGATAGCAGTCTTGTGGGCAAGCTTTGTTCAAGTCTGTGAAGTCCATACACATGCGCCAGCTTCCGTCATGCTTCTTGACCATGACCGGATTAGAGAGCCATTCATGGTAGTAGACCTCTCGCATAATTCCTGCGTCTACCAGATTTTGTACCTCGTCCACTATTACCTGGCTGCATTCTAGGGCTTGGCCGCGCTTCTTTTGTTTAACAGGTGGATATCCGGGGCGAATCTGAAGTTTATGTTCTGCTATCGAACGCGGTACGCCCGTCATGTGCTTTGGCTCCCATGCGAATATATCGAGGTTTGCCTTTAGGAGAGAGCATATGGCTTTCTTCCCTTTTTCAGAGAGCGTTCCCCCGATAGCTACCTCTTGTTCCGGGTAGTCGGGGTGGATTACCACCTTCCAATTAGGGGGTAGTGATCCTTCCTTTATAGGAACTGGCTGAATTGGTGTTGTCACGGCGTGGCACTCGGATGCCGGTGTGATTGAATTGTAAATTGTTACAATTCCCCCTTAAACTGGGAATTTAATCATGCCGTGTGCCGTGGACGGGACTGCCCGTATGGCTAGGATCCTTGGTCTTCCAATAATACCATTGTACGGAGAATGTGAACGTATCACCATGAAGTTCATCCACGCCATGGTGGAATGCTCTTTATCTTTAATGGTTACCAGTAGACACAGTTGTCCTATTGGCCAGATAGTGTCCCCACTAAAGCCAATGAGCGGCGAAGTGGCCGGCACTAATTGGCTTTTGATCTCTGGTCGTGGTTGTACGAAGCAATGTTCGTAGAGTACTTCTACTGATGATCCTCCATCCATATACATACGACGAACGTTGTGGGTTCCAATGCTTACCTCAATCGTGAGAGGTGCATTGGCGATGTTGCTCGCCGTGATAGGAGGGAACGAGATCTCTCTATCGCGTGAATTTTTTTGACTAACTTTCTGCTTTGTGCGTGGCTGCCATGATTGGATCATATAGATGGTTGAAGGCTTGTCTTTTTGGGAGTCCTTTTTATCATACTTTTTGTTATCCTTCCCATCCTTCCAATCCTTGACCAGGTGTTTGAGTTTGCCTGATTTAACCAGCGACTCTATATGCTTCTTGAGCTAGATGCACTCCACCGTGTCGTGACCCTTGTCATTATGGAACTCGCAGAATCAATTGCCTTGACGCCGATCAAATGAAGTTGTCATCAGGGGAGGTCTTGGAAAATTTGCTCCTTCTGTTAGCAAAATTTCCCTATAAGTCATCTTTAGAAGGGTGAATTTCTCATCCGACCGTCCTCCTTTTGCTTGGTTTTTGTAGTCCTGGCTCCTCCCATTGCCGGAGTTACTTTGGCCACCTGATTGCCTTCTAGACTGATCATTTGATCGGTAGCCGTGGTTCCGTTTTGTAGGGTAAGCCACAGCGACCGCGGTTTCCCCCTCCACAAAATTCCGAACCCTTTCCATGAGTTCGTCAAACTTCTCTGGGCGTTTATCATTAAGGCGCCTGATTAGCTCCTTATCAGTTATGGCGTGCATGTAATCAGAAATTTTGAGAACTTCTGGACATGCTTTGGTACGCGTGCACTCGTCATTGAAACGCTCTGTGAAGTCTTCTGTAGACTCTCCGGGCCTCTGCTTGACAGTTTCCAATGAGACCGGATCCCTGTTGTACTTCTTCCGCTGAGTGTAATTGTTTTTGAACGCTGTGTGTAGCTCGTCGAAGCTATCAATGCTCTGGTGAGGGAGCTTCTCAAACCAATCGCGGGCATTACCAATCAGGGTTGAATTAAACATCTGGCACCATATAGGCATCGACCATCGTTCAATTTTAGCCTATGTATCAAACACTTTTAGGTGATCATTTGGATCACCAGATCCATCGTAGGTTTTGACGCACGCCGGCATACGGCGCTTCTTTTCCTCGGAGTAGTTTCATATGCGAAGAGTGAAAGTGTCTTCCCTGTCGTTGCACCACGGAAGGGAGAGACCTTCCACCTCTTCATCACGATAGTAGGGATCACCGTAGCGTCCTTCATCGTTCGATGGTGGTTGTGGGGAATACCTAGCTCAGCGACGTCTAGGGGGATGGTCATCCGAATCAGACCCCTAAAGGGTCGTTAGGTGGGGGTGGTGCCCCACCTCTATGATGGGCACTCTTGTGGGAAGGAGCTTCCCTTCCACCAGAGTTTATCCTACGCCACACGCTTGTGCAGCGATTATCCACAGGAGTTTCCAACACCGGGCGTCCAGTGGAGTCGTCGGACCTATCCCCATCCTCATGAGCTTCTTACAATTCCTGCATGATGCGATCCCCTATGCGCTCGAACACATTCTGTCGTCGAGGGGTTTCCTCGAAGGAAGGATTTTCATTAGCTCGCGTCTTCCTTCCCCTCTACCTAGCATGAGGGGGTGTCGTGCGTGGAGCTTCCGAAGTTAAGTCTGGACTGGAGATTCCGTCCCAGATTTAACCTTGCCGAGATGCCTGGCATGATCCTGTCGAAATTTTGCGTGAGTACGCGCTCGAGGTCCTCATCGTCGAGTGAACCGAATTCCAATTCTGCCTCAACCACTGGTGGCTTTTGCGGCTCCTTGGTAGGAGCCTTTGGTGCAGCTCCCGGGTCGGGGTTATCCAAAGTGATGGTTGGTGGTGGGGTATTATCGGACGTGCCTGGCCCACCAAGAGACTGAAACATGTTTCGGTTATTTGGCCCTCCTACTTGGCCACCCTGAGGTTGAGCGGAGGTGATTACTCCGTCACTTGCGGACTTCCGATTCCCAGGATTCGTGTTCCTTAGGTTTCCATGAAAGTGTCCCTTCGTCATTGGGAGAGATTGAGATTGAGAATGAGTTTAGTGTATGGGTCCCACGGATGGCTCTAACTTGTTGATTCAAAAGTTGGATGATCCTTGCTTGACGCGAATTAGGCTTAATCCGGGTAGGCTGGGTTCCAGCTCTTGCACAAAGTGAATAACTTGTTGAGATCCTGCACACTAAAACAGCACGCACTAGACTTACCGTGGGAGCGTATCCCACGATTAGACTCCAGCGTGAGAGTAAGTAATCGGTTTAGGGTTAGATAATCGTTTGTAGGTTGAGAGTATAGAGAATGTGATACCTTTGTGGAACCCTTGGGGGTTCCTTATATAGGAGGTAGAGTCCTTATTGGGCTCTATTGTAACACCCCCCAATTTATACAACTCAATACAGCGGAAGTCTCGTTGGTGTTACGGGATAGCACATTACTCACATCATAGACAACACATAAAAATCGCGTCGTTTAATAATAAAAGCATTTCCATTCATAAATATCAAATTTACATAGGTCCCAAGTCATTGTATTTAATACAGGTTTTACAAAGCATTTGAATGGAAATAAGTATTTAGGTGCGGGCCATGAATTCTTGTTGTCTTCCCGAGAATTACCTTCAAGTACCTGAGATAAAACATGTTAAAAGAAAAGGTCAGCGATAACGCCGAGTGAATTCATAGAGTTTAATGAAATCCATCAATATAACATCGGTATAAAATTATTACCGAAAATCATTTTGTACAAATCACTTTAATAGGCCATAAAATAGCCAAAGTCATTTTATACAAATCCTTATCAAAAATCATAATATAGGCTTTCGCCTTCAAAACCATTATACGAACCAATGTCGTAAAAAAATATCATACAATACATTTTATAACGTTTTATAGAAATAAAAACAGTTATATGAATATGGTTATATAAAACCAAAACACGAACATAATATCAATAGTAAGACCCCGTATTGCTAGTAAGGCAATATATTGTAATTCGGTGCGTATAGCAGTATTTCGTTAATTGAATTATTATAAGCCGCATGACATTGTTACCTTACTACAACAAACAACGGTTAGCTAGCCCGAAACTCATTTGCCCATCTAAATTAGCGTTTCGTCACAAAGGTCACGCTATGTAAATCTTCTCATACATAAATTCGCTTACCAATCAATGTGGCACGACGGGGATCAACCGTCAAGGCGTGAACTGGGGTGATCGTCCCCAAATAGTACTATTATATGCATAAGCGTCTACCAAATCCCGGTAGTTCACAATTCATGCTAATGGGACTTTTAGTGACATAACCTAACTTTAATAATCCATTTCATTTCATTTATCGGGTCATATAATCATTCATCGGGTCATACAATCATTCGGGTCCAAATCAATAAACAGACAATCGGGACAAATGGTGTCCTATTTTATAAAAACTAACATGTTATCTCCCTCGCGGGTTTATAAAACATTTTATAAAAACATTTAAAAGAGTGCGAGGCTATGAACTCACGTTGATGCGGGAAGGCGGGTTATCGGCAATTCAGACGTACGGTACGTGCTTCAATCACGGAAACCTAGACAAATAATACTCGTCTTAGACTCATGTCCAGTGACTTTATAAAAATAACAATTATGTATACATATGATGATTTTATATATATGATGATCAAGTGGGTTTACATATTCTCATTTACTCGTTTTAGTGTTATGAGTTGATAACTTTTATACTAGTTTACTAGTTTTACCTATTTACATATTTTAAGTCCAATAAACTTATTATAAGTTCTTTAACTTGTATTAATACATTTTATACTTGTATTATCATTATTTATACTTTACATGTTCGGCCCAAATGGTTTAAGCCCAATAAATAAGTTTATAAGTGTTTTAGTCCATTTCGTTGTATTATTAGTCCAATAACGTTAACTTAGCTCGTTAATGTCCGTATGTTATATAGTTCGGATTTTATCGGTTTTTACTTGTTATATATGTTTATATATCATTATATGAGTTTTAAAAACTTTACATTAGACGGGTCCAACCGTCTAAGTTTTATTTAACAAAAACGTTAATTTTACGGTAATAGCCGAAAAAGTCGTAAAAATCATGTTTATAGTTTTGTAACTTATGAAACTTATCAAACTACCATTTTTATAAAATCTCCATTTATTTATCCTTATACATATTTATATGAATGTATTATATGAGTTAGTGGGTTTTAATTCACATTTTATACTATTTTTATTTGAGTGCTTATATAATACTATTATACTTTAATTTCCAAAATCTGATTTTTACTTTCATGTTCACCAAAACAGCCATATCTAGAGTTCTATATGGAGATAGAAGCTCAAATTTTTATGACATAAACTACATGATATGTGCTCCATTTAACTCTTTATAGCTACTGTTGAAGCAGCCTCTAAGTATTTTCTAAAAATCGTCTAAATCAGTGAACTCAGATTTATACTCTAAACTTGTTTTGATCATATCTCACTCATCCTAATGATTCCATTGCATGGCCAACTCTCACATGTGTACAAGACATATTACTTACTGTATATCAATTAATCTATGCTATTTTATCAGTTCATCACATGGTTCTTTACTGTTTTATACAGCCATCATTTTAAGCATGATTTTAACCTTTTTACATATAGTTTTTCATCTTTTTACCCATGATTATCAACACCAAATCCCCACATAATATTTTTATCATCATATATCATCATACATATATACATTTAAGAATAAAATACATGATTACATAATCAAAATTAACAAAAGGATGGGGAGAACAATCTTTATACCACCATGATGATGTAGGTTATGATCAAGACATGGATTTTGATGGAGAAACTTGTGATAAACCAAGACCATCTTCAAGACCACCATTCTTCATGAATATCTTGTGGAAAATCAGCCCCAAGACACCATCAAAACTTCTCCTTGGATGTTAAAACTTGCACCAATCTTCATCTCTTTGAATGGAGATTAACATATGTTAATTATAACAAATGTTTGTGGTTAAAATTGATCAAATGATGGTCATGGATGGTGAAGTGGACGGCATAAACAAGAGGAAAGGGAGAGAGTGAATTGTTTTGCATGTAGGAAAAGTGAGGAAGTGGTTTGTGTGTGAGTGGTTTTGAGTATTTAGCTTGTTTATAAAAGTAAGTAAGACATGTGTCTTACTTATCATGTAAGCTTGACACCTTTGTGGTGTGTTGGCTTGTCTTAGCCGTCCCATATTGGGGGTGGGGAAAAACTTGTTTTGTCTCATCCCCAATTATTTACGGGTACTCCTCGATTCTAGTTTCCTCGATTTGCGTGCCCTCGGGTCGTTTTACGAAAAACGTTTTTATAAATTATGAATCAACGGCACAAAACGAATCTAATAAAAATTGTCTCATCAAAAACAGAGTTCGAAAACGTAAATACGTAATCCTAAGGTTTCCGGTTTAGTCGTAAAGGACGTTAAATTAAAATCGTAAGTCCTAATCTCTTCTCGTAAATTTGTGAGTTTATGAACCAACACAAATTTAAAACCTTAAAATAATATTCATGGACAAATTTATTTTTCTGAAATGTCGGACTGTCACCAAAGACGGTGTATGTAAACGTAAACACGTAACGTTGAATCCTCCGGTTTAGACGTAGTCGACGCTACTTCAAGACGTAAATCCAAATTACTTCCCAAAAATTAGTGAGTTCATAATATAACATTAAATAATGTTTTTAAATAATATCTGAGAATAAAATATCAACCATAAATTGACGGATTGTCACAGCATTTACCCCTAAACAGGATCTTTATCCTCAAAGATCATCTTACCTTACTACTTGCTTCTTATAGAGTTAAAGCCATGTGGGTATTTCCTCCACATTTGGTATTTACTCACAAGTGTAATTCATTACAATACGCGAGTTTCATCAAACATAACTACGGGAATAAGATCAGGCTTAATGTTGACTTACTTTCTCTATCCATGATGTTCACGGGTTTTTTATGAATGCAACTTTTCGCCGATCTAAACATTACTTAGAAACAATCAGATTCTCACTTGATAGACATTCCATCAAGTTCGATATTCGAATCATAATTCACATAGCTCTTGAAGTCCTAGGGTAGATCCAGCTTATATGCCTTTCAAACCAATCCTTTTACATCATCTCTATGGTTCCATACAACGGGGACTTATATCCCATGATCCTTCAGATCATAAATTCATTTTTCCAAGGTGAAAATTTTTGGCATACCTTCGCTACCCATCTGGCACTTCAAGATCTACATTTCATATTCACATAACCTCCTGCCCACTACCGGCAGTCAATAATCAGATCCTAATTTCAACAATCATTTCAGGTTTCACGGGTCGAGTATTTTGCAAGGTTAGGTTCGCCAACATAGGAAACCTTAAACCTAAAAGACATTTCCAACTCACAATGGGTGTATGTTGGGTGTCTTCATCTCAACTCCTGCTTACAGATGCTCTAATATATAAATCTTAAGAAGGTTCGATCTCGATCCTAATACGATGATTATCATTGATAATCTCTCCAAAGGAAAGCGATTATACGGTTCATTACCAAAGGTCAATCATTCAAGCATAAAACAACACTTATAGTATTTTGTATCGTTACTTTACCTCGTCCCTTCGATTGGGGTGGTACACAACACTCTCATCAAGATTCGTTATCAATGACTTCTGAGCAAATCTCTAGAAATTCAATGCGAAACGAGGGTCTTGATAGAGATGATCGATACAGGCACACCATGTTTACATAACTCCTTTAAATACAAAAGAGTCAATTTCTTCATCAAGAATCTATCATTAACATGAATGATATTAGCAGATTTGGTCAGTCTGTCGACGATGACCCGAATCGAATCAAATTCAGATGATGACCTTTGCAATAGTTAGACGTTTACTAATGTATGAGGCGATGTATGCCTTCATAATTTGTCATTGGTACATCTTCTTCAGATAAAGATACATTTAGTCAGAAATGACATGAATAGAATACTTAATCTTACGAGATTCCAACATGACTATATCTCACAGTCCTCCATATTTAGGCAACCATAAACGGCCTTTTTAAAACATTTAACGCCATTGGCTTCTCAGTTCTAATGGTTCATATTAGCCGCGAACCCCTTTTATTATCTATATTATCCTTTTTGCAAGCATTGTTTATTTTTATATTGTTCGGCAATTTATTTTGCACAGTCATTATTAAGAAACACATCCTAATTGATTCTTTATCTTTTCTACATAACGTGTCAGTATTTACATTCATTAAAAATTTCTTTTTTCACATTTTCTAACTTTTAGTTTCTTCTCAACTATCATTTTTATCCGTTGTACTCAATCCGACGTCTATAGCGTCGATAATTATTACGACTAATTAAATAATAAATATTCAATTTTTACGAAACGTAAACGTAAAGATTTTAAATTTTCTTAGTTTGTCCAATTATATAAAAATGTTCAAAATAAATTTGAATTTAATTAACAAATTTTTTGTTGATTTATCGAAAATAATTAGTAAGATCCGTAAATGTTCGAAAACCTTCGTTTATTCTTTGGTAGAAGTATTCTTAGTTGAAAAGCAAAAATTGTTGTTTCAAATTTTAAGTCATGGTTTAAATGGTTTTCTCAATCCCTCTTAGGTTGTTTTGAGGTATACACAAACATTTACCCCTAAACAGGAGTTTAGTTAAATGATTTGTGTATAAGGGAATAATCCCTTAAAAATCCTTTGTTAAAATATTTGTTAAAACATATTTGCACCTCCTTTTTGGTAAAGCCAAAAGTCTTAAATGACTTCTAATTTTTGAAGAGTCAATATATATATATATATATATATATATATTGTAACACTCTCATTTTTCGTATCGGTACAGCGGAAGGGTCTTTCAGAGTGTTACGGGATAGCACAATAACTCCAATCATAGACAACACATAAAAATGGTTGTACAAGGTTTAACAAACATTCATTCGATAAAAAGTTTCAAAAGCGTACAACAGGTCCCAAATTATACAGGTCATTAAGTTTACAAAACACAGATCGAATGAACATTTTTAATATTAAGTGTGGGCCATCAAAGTCGATCTCCATCCGGATTACCTTCAAGCACATGAGATAGAAAACATGCAAAAATCATATCAGCGAATGCCGAGTGAATTCATAGAGTTTAATGAAAACCGTTATATAAAACAATCATTTACATTCATTTAAAATCAGAACACAAGTATAATATCGGAAGTAAGTCCACATATTGCTAGTCAGGCAATATATAAATCAAGCATACATCTGAAACCGTCCATGAGACCGTAGTCTCTATATTACCATGATAGGTAATATATTCATCGTAATAGCGTCATTATCGTTTATTATTTATGTCTTATATTGTATTAGGATTATTATTAGCCGCATGACATTGTTATCTTACTGTGAAAATAGCGGGCCGCGAACCCGACAAACAATTTGCCCATCTAAGTTAGCGTGTCGTCACAAAAATCACGCTATGGAATCTTGTCATACATAAATTCTCTTACCAATCAATGTGGTACGACGGGGATCAACCGTCAAGGCGCGAACTGGGGTGATCGTCCCCAAATAGTACTAACAAATGCATAAGCGTCTACCAAATCCCGGTAGTTCACAATTCATGCTAATGGGACTTTGAGTGACATAACCTAACTACTAATAATCCTTTTAGTCTCGAATATAGGGTTATAGCATCATTCGGGTCCATATCATTAAGCATACAATCGGGACTACTTGTGTTCTATTTTTATAAAAATCTAGCATGTTATCTCCCTCGCGGGTTTACAAATCATTTTATAAAACATTTAAAAGAGTGCGAGGCTATGAACTCACGTTGTTAATGAAAGGCGGATTATCGGCTACGGGCGTGCTTCGGTCACGGAAACCTATATAAATAATAATCGGTCTTAGACTCGGTCCAATGACTTTTATCAAAATAACAATATACATATGATGATTTTGTACATATGATGATGATCAAGTGGGTTTATACATCCTTGTTTACTCATTTTAGCGTTTACGTTTTGGTAACGTCTTACTAGTTCACTAGTTTTATCGATTTTACCTATTTTAAGTTCATTAATTCTTTTATAAGTTCTTTAACTTGTTTTTAACCATTTTATACCTATATGATCAGTATATATACTTTTCATGTTGGGCCCAAATGGGTTAAGCCCAATAAGCTCTTTTTACAAGTATTTATCTTTTTAAGTCTAATTATTAGTCCAATAGGTTTAGTTAGCTCGTAAATGTCCGTAATTCTTATAGTTCGGGTTTTATCGGTTTTTACTTGTATTAGTTATCTATACATCAGTATATAACTTTTATAAACTTTACATTAGACGGGTTTGGTCGTCTAAGTTTTATTTGATGAAAAACGTTAATTTTACGGCAATAGCCGAAAAAGTCGTAAAAATCAAGTTTATAGTTTTTATTACTTATAAATATTATTTTACCACCATTTATATAATTTACCCATTTAATTAACCTTTTATAAATTTATATAAATAATTTTTATAAGTTAGTGGGTTTATATTTTTACATTTTATACATTATAATGTGAGTGCTTATATAATAATAATAAACATTATTTCCAAAATCTGATTTTTAACTTCATATTCACCATTTTTACCATATCTAGAGTTCTACAATGACTTAGAAGCTCATTTTTGTATGACAAATTCTTCATAATATGTGCTACATATAACTTAGTTATAGCTACTGCCCATTTTGAGTCTAAGTTGCCTTAACAGTCCCTACAAAACTGCTTATTCAGATTATACCACCTAACTTGTTTTGATCATATCTCACTCATTATTTTGATTCTATTGCATGGCCAACTCTCACATGTGTATAACATCATATACTTACTGTAAATAGATCAAACCATGCAATTTTATCAGTTCATCTTTTAGTTATCTACTGTTTTTATACAGCCAACTAAATAGTCAAGATTTTAGCTTCATTTCTTATGGTTATCATCATTTTTAAGCATATTTATCAACACTTGATCCCCACACAACATTTTTATCATCATATATGCATCATATACATATAAAAAATGAAAGAAAATACATTTGTTCTTTACAAAATAATAAGAGAAAAATGTAGAGGATGATCTTCTTTACCAATCCAAGTGGATTTCTTGTTTTAGGAAGGCAAGAACTTGATGAACACAACAAGTATCTCCAAGACCATCAAATATCAAGAACATAAGTTGGAAAATCAGCCCTAGGACACAAGCAAATCACCTCCAAAGTTGTTAATATGGCCACCAAATGATCAAGGCTTCAAGAGAACACCTTAATAGGACTAGTAAACATGTGGTTTATGGCTAGAAAAGATCAATGAGGGTGTTTGTAGGCTTATTTGGGACGGCACAAAGGAAGGATTGAGAGAGTTTTTAGAGTGGTTTGCATGTAGAAAATGATAGAAATGAAACAAGTTGCTAGTTTTTGTGTTAGTGGGGAAAGTTTGCTTAATGTGTAAGCATTTGCTTACACTTGTGTAAGTATTAGCTAACTTGATGCCACATTAGTGTTGTGGTGTCAAGTGTAGCCGTCCCATATTGCTAGTGGGGTGGGACAAAGTGTTTTGTCCCATCTCACTAGTTTACGGGTATTTCTCGATTCTAGTTTTCTCGATTTACGTGCCCTCGGGTCGTTTTACGAAAAACGTTTTTATAAATTATGAATCACCGTCACAAAACGAATCCAATAAAAATTGTCTCATCAAAAACGGAGTTCAAAAACGTAAATACGTAATCCTAAGGTTTCCGGTTTAGTCGTAAAAGACGCCAAATTATGCACGTAAGCCCAAATTTAAATCCGTAAATTGTGAGTTCGTCAACCAACACAAAAATAAGTTTCAAAATATTATACGAGAAAATATTTCACTACCTGAAAATGTTAGATTTGTCACAGCTTTTCCTCCTAAAAGGGATCAACGTCCTCGTGATCCATTTCATTTGGATGTCCGTTTCTTATTGAAATCGAAGAGGTGCGGATATTTCTTCCACATTTCATCCTCTCGTTCCCAGGTATACTCCGGTCCATGCTTAGAATTCCATCGGATTTTGACAATAGGTATCCGACTTTGTTTCAGTTGCTTTACCTCACGGTCCATAACTTCTATGGGCTCTTCGATAAAATGCAACTTCCCATCTATTCGAACCTTACCTAATGGAATTTTCTCATCACCCACTGCTAGACATTTCTTCAGATTAGATACATGGAATGTGTTGTGAACACCATGAAGTTATGGGGGTAACTCTAGTTTGTAAGCCACCGGACCTACTCTAGATAAAATCTTAAAGGGTCCAATATAACGGGGATTCAATTTCCCTCGCTTTCCAAATCTTATCACGCCTTTCCATGGCGATACCTTCAACATTACTCGGTCACCCACTTCAAACTCCATTGGCTTCCGCCGCACATCCGCGTAACTTTTCTGTCTACTACGGGCAGTCAACAACCTCTTCTTAATCTGAACTATCATCTCCGTAGTCTCCCGGATCAATTCCGGTCCCGTGAGCTGGGTATCCCCAACTTCACTCCAACATACAGGAGATCTACACTTCCTACCATACAAAGCTTCAAACGGTGCAGCCTTAATACTAGAATGGTAACTATTGTTATACGAAAACTCTGCTAACGACAAATATTTATCCCAATTCTTACCAAAGTCTAACACACAAGCTCTCAACATATCTTCCAGTGTTTGTATCGTCCTTTCACTCTTCCCATCAGTCTGGGGGTGATAAGCAGTGCTCATATCGAGATTCGTTCCAAAAGATCTTTGGAGAGATTTCCAAAAATTCGATGCGAATCTAGGATCTCGATCTGAAATGATCGATACAGGCACTCCATGCTTGCATACAACATTATCAAGGTATATTCGAGTCAGCTTCTCCAGTGAGAACTGCTCCTTAACCGGAATGAAGTGTGCTGATTTGGTCAGTCTATCGACAATAACCCAAATCGAATTGTTTCCAGATGATGTTCTAGGAAGCTTGGTGATAAAGTCCATCGTAATTCGCTCCCACTTCCATTTAGGAATCTTTGGTTGTTGAAGTAGTCCTGATGGCTTTTGGTGTTCAGCTTTAACTCTAGCACAAGTCAAGCATTGAAGAACATACATAGCTATGTCAGCTTTCATATTTGGCCACCAGTACAACTTCTTCAAATCATGGTACATCTTATCAGATCCCGGATGAATGGAATACTTAGATTTATGGGATTCTAACATAACCAAATCTCTTAAGCCTCCAAACTTAGGTATCCACATACGACCTCTTAAACATTTCACTCCATCAGCTCTAACCTCTAAAGGATCTCCTTCTCCTCGGAACCCTTCATTAACAAAATTCTCCTTCTTACAAGCTTCTATTTGCGCATTTCTAATTTGCTCAGGCAAATTATTGTGCACGGTTAAGACTAGAGAACGCACCCTGATAGGCTCTCTATCTTTCCTACTTAACGCATCAGCAACAACATTAGCTTTTCCTGGGTGATATTTTATATCACAGTCATAATCACTTAACAACTCTATCCATCTTCGTTGTCTCATGTTCAATTCCTTCTGGTCGAGAATATACTGTAGGCTTTTGTGATCGGTGAATATCGTACACTTGGTGCCATACAGATAATGTCTCCACAACCTAAGAGCAAAGACTACAGCTCTTAACTCAAGATCATGAGTAGTATAATTCTCCTCATTCTTCCTTAATTGCCTAGAAGCATAAGCTATCACTTTCTCTCTCTGCATCAAAACAGCTCCATAACCGCTAAGAGATGCATCACAATACACTACAAAATCTTCACTCCCGTCGGGTAATGATAAGATTGGCGCACTACATAATTTTTGCTTCAATGTCTGAAATGCTCCATCTTCATCACTTCCCCAAACGAAAGGTTTATTCTTCTGAGTAAGCTTAGTCAAGGGTTTAGCTATCAAATAAAATTCTTTAATGAATCGCCTATAATAGCCAGCTAATCCTAAGAACTGTCGCACTTCCGTTGGCGTTGTCGGTGCAGACCAATTCTTAATAGCTTCAACCTTTGCAGGATCAACATGAATTCCATCTCTGTTAATCACATGACTAAGAAATTTCACAGAATCTAACCAGAAATCGCACTTCGAAAACTTAGCATACAACCTTTCATCCTTCAACAAATTCAAAACAATCCTCAAATGTTCTCTATGTTCATCTTCATTCTTAGAATAGATTAGAATATCGTCAATAAACACAATCACAAATTTATCCAAGTAGGGCTTGCACACTCGATTCATTAAATCCATGAAAACCGCAGGTGCGTTAGTTAACCCAAATGGCATTACTTGAAATTCATAGTGTCCATAACGAGTTCTAAATGCAGTTATAGGAATATCTTCTTCACGGGCGCGAAGTTGGTGATATCCTGACCGCAAATCTATCTTAGAATACACACTAGATCCTTGCAGTTGATCAAACAAATCATCAATCCTAGGTAAAGGATATCGATTTTTAATTGTCAACTTATTCAGTTCCCTATAATCAATGCACATACGAAAAGATCCATCCTTCTTCTTAACGAACAAGACTGGAGATTCCCAAGGCGACGAGCTCGGTCGAATAAAACCTTTATCAGACAACTCCTTAAGTTGCTCAGATAACTCCTTTAATTCAGAAGGGGCTAATCGGTAAGGCGCACGTGCCACCGGTGCAGCACCAGGAATTAAATCGATTCGAAACTCTACTTGCCTTATCGGTGGAAGTCCGGGTAAATCTTTAGGAAATACCTCAGGAAATTCACAAATAATAGGTACATCTTCCAATCGTTTCTCCCTAGACTCATTCCCGGTCACTTGAGCTAAGAATAACTCACAACCGTTCCTGATGTACTTTTGGACTTTAATACATGAAACGATTTTCAAACGGGATTCACCTCGACTACCATCATTTACTAACGTCCTATTCCTAAGAGGAATCTTAACCTTCTTCTCTCCACATAAAATAGTAGCATTATTCAACGACAACCAATCCATACCAATAATAATATCGAAACTACCTAATTCTATCAACATCAAATCAATCGGAAAGGAATGGTTCAAGAGATTTAGAGAGCATCCTTCTAATAGCTTATTAGTTTTCACTAATTTACCATCAGCCAATTCCACCTCGTAACTGGTACTTATCTCAACAGGTTCAATATCAATAAGGGCACTAAATTTAGTGGATACAAAGCTCGTATCGGCACCCGAATCGAATAAAGCAACAGCATAATGATTGTTGAGTAAAAACGTACCGGTAACGACATTCGGATCCTCTTTCTTCACCTCAATTGTTCCAAGTTGGTAGATACCACCCTGGGGGTTTCTTCCAGGTACAATCGCTTTCAACTTGGGGTATTCCGATTTCCTATGACCTTCTTCATTACAGTTGAAGCAAATGGTTCCCTTCTTACACCTTTCAACCTTGTGTCCAAGCTTTCCGCAATTTCGGCACTTCCAGCAGTCGCCAGCATGCCTCTTGTTGCCACACTTAGGACATCTATCATCGTTGCGCGGTGTGTTGTTGGTAAGAGCATTTGCATTCCCCTTTCTCTGGTTCTGACGGCGATTGAAATTCTTCCTATTATCACCTCTATCTACACGCTCACTGTCTCCCTTTCTTTTCTCACCTACACGGGCTTCATCTTCCTTATCCTGAATTATCTGTCCAATGAGTTGGTAAGCCATCCGAACAGCATCATCAATGGTCAGTGGTTTCGATGATGTTACGTCCCCCCGAATATTCCTGGTCAACCCTTTCACATATTGCTCAATTCGGATCTCTTCGGGTTCAACCAATCGAGGACATAGCAAGGCCAACTCATGGAATCGGTTCGTGTAACTATCAATGTCCACACCTTTCATTCTCAGATGAATCAACTCTTGTTCTAACCTAATGATCACACTACGAGGACAAAACTCCAAAGTCATCCACTTCTTGATTTCAGCCCAAGGAGTAGCATTAGCAGCATCAAGACCCATGAAAGCAATTCTCCCCACCAAGTCAACGCACGACCTTTAAGAGTAGCCATAGCAAAAGTCACCTTATCTTCCTCCTTACACTTACTAATCCTAAACACCGATTCAATCTTCTCAATCCACTGGCTTAGTCCTACAGCACCTTCAGTCCCATTAAAAG
The DNA here is from genome assembly GCA_025667525.1 of Glebionis coronaria. Taxonomy (NCBI): domain Eukaryota; kingdom Viridiplantae; phylum Streptophyta; class Magnoliopsida; order Asterales; family Asteraceae; genus Glebionis; species Glebionis coronaria. The sequence goes on from CM046874.1 coordinate 248,459,159, forward strand.
GTAGAGGTTCACACTTCATGAACGTCACATAAGTACAACCACCAACTTCAGGTGCATTCGTTCCAAGTCCTCCTACATTTCCTCCAGCATTAGCATTCACATTATTAACATTCACATTCACATTACTACCGCCAATTCCACTACCGCCAGCTCCACTACCGCCAGCTCCACTACCGCCAGCTCCACTACCGCCAGCTTCACTACCGCCAGCTTCATTTCTAGCATTTGCCATAAATTCAGTCATAGATGCGGTAACTTGCTCCGTAATAATCCTACGTACATCATCCTCAGTCACAGCCTTCTTGGGCGGCATAGTTCTATAATTCCACAATTTCAAAGTATTAAGCATTCATCCAACAAAGGATTCATATAATATGGATCGAATTCAAAATCAAGATACAAATAAGGCACAATATGGAATTCAAGACAAGATACATATTTCATTCGATCTGAAACAAAAGTATTGTCTTAGTACATCCCATATCGAAGTTCTAACACTATATACACTCAAAATTCGTGCCAAGTCTACTACTAACAAGTCGGTTCAGTCAAAGCTACAAGCACAAAAGATATAAGGTCACTACTAAACACAGACTGGTCTACTGAGAACCGCCAGATGGTCCATCATCCATCGTCTTCTGAATCTTCGTCGGACGATCACTAGACACATCTTCAGCAGGGCGCTTACGGATTACTCCTCTTTCAACCATGTCAGCATAAAATCTACTGTTCCAACCCACGGATATATTCAACTCCCTTTCAGCTTTCTCACGCATCGCACGAGCCACACTCAACTGAATCTCCATAGAATTCACCTTTTTCTTCATTGCAGCATACTCACCACTTTCCAAAACCGATAACCTCCTAAAAGCTTCATTCAATCCACGCTCTACATCACTCAAATCCAAACTAAGCAATTCTCGCTCTTTTCTCGCCAACCTTTGTCTTCGACTCCAAATAAGCAACCTGAGTCTGAACAACACCTAATCCAACCTCTGTCACACAACTCTTAACACGGGAATCATCTAGATCACGTCTCAAGGCCCATGGTGCAAGACCATCAATATGAGTAGCCTCTCGAGTACTAGACGACTCTCCTATCTCACGTCTACGAGTATCAATACCATCAGTACCGTCAGGTGCATCGTCATCCTCATCCTCCTCTGATTCAGAATCAGATTCAGACGATTCAGACATTTCATCCCTAGGTAACTCCTCCTCAGAATCAGACAAACAAACTGGTGGGGGCAAAGGCTCGCCCTCTGGAACATCATACGGATAAATAAGCTCAGCTTCCTCATCGTCATCAACCTCAACATCTATACCTACATCCTCGTCGTCAATCTCATCATCTAACTCATCTAACCCAATCTCATCATCGTTCTCAATATCAGCATTCTCAATCTCCACATTCTCAATCTCCACATTCTCATTATCCACATTCTCAATATCCACATTCTCATTACCCACATTCTCAATCTCATTCTCTACTAAGTCAACCTGAGGGGAAATCTGATCTCCTAGTCCTAACTCGGGCTCGGGATCCTCAAATGGTTCCTCCTCATCATCGATATCAAAATCTACTAAGTCTAAATAAGGATCATCTTCTATATTAGGTTCGGGAATAGCATGGTTTTCTACAGGAATATTAGGGTCAGCCATGACAATCTGCATTTATTTATATATCTCGTATTAGGATAACATACTAGTTAAACAATTACATAATGAAATCACGATATATACATATATATAAATTATATTATATATATCAAAATATATATCTTCTCAATAGGGCTTGTTGGTAACGTCGGAGATCTCTGGCACCGTTATAGTCAAAAGATTTTTCAAATATTTTCTTAAATGTTCATTGTCAAAAGATTTTGAAAAGTTTTGTTCAAAACCTTGGTTTTTAAAATCTTTTGTTCTCTATAACGAGAGCTCTGGTACCAAACTGTAACACTCTCATTTTTCGTATCGGTACAGCGGAAGGGTCTTTCAGAGTGTTACGGGATAGCACAATAACTCCAATCATAGACAACACATAAAAATGGTTGTACAAGGTTTAACAAACATTCATTCGATAAAAAGTTTCAAAAGCGTACAACAGGTCCCAAATTATACAGGTCATTAAGTTTACAAAACACATATCGAATGAACATTTTTAATATTAAGTGTGGGCCATCAGAGTCGATCTCCATCCGGATTACCTTCAAGCACCTGAGATAGAAAACATGCAAAAATCATATCAGCGAATGTCGAGTGAATTCATAGAGTTTAATGAAAACCGTTATATAAAACAATCATTTACATTCATTTAAAATCAGAACACAAGTATAATATCGGAAGTAAGTCCACATATTGCTAGTCAGGCAATATATAAATCAAGCATACATCTGAAACCGTCCATGAGACCGTAGTCTCTATATTACCATGATAGGTAATATATTCATCGTAATAGCGTCATTATCGTTTATTATTTATGTCTTATATTGTATTAGGATTATTATTAGCCGCATGACATTGTTACCTTACTATGAAAACAGCGGGCCGCGAACCCGACAAACAATTTGCCCATCTAAGTTAGCGTGTCGTCACAAAAATCACGCTATGGAATCTTCTCATACATAAATTCGCTTACCAATCAATGTGGTACGACGGGGATCAACCGTCAAGGCGCGAACTGGGGTGATCGTCCCCAAATAGTACTATCAAATGCATAAGCGTCTACCAAATCCCGGTAGTTCACAATTCATGCTAATGGGACTTTAAGTGACATAACCTAACTACTAATAATCCTTTTAGTCTCGAATATAGGGTCATAGCATCATTCGGGTCCATATCATTAAGCATACAATCGGGACTACTTGTGTTCTATTTTTATAAAAATCTAGCATGTTATTTCCCTCGCGGGTTTACAAATCATTTTATAAAACATTTAAAAGAGTGCGATGCTATGAACTCACGTTGTTAATGAAAGGCGGATTATCGGCTACGGGCGTGCTTCGGTCACGGAAACCTATATAAATAATAATCGGTCTTAGACTCGGTCCAATGACTTTTATCAAAATAACAATATACATATGATGATTTTGTACATATGATGATGATCAAGTGGGTTTATACATCCTTGTTTACTCATTTTAGCGTTTACGTTTTGGTAACGTCTTACTAGTTCACTAGTTTTATCGATTTTAACTATTTTAAGTTCATTAATTCTTTTATAAGTTCTTTAACTTGTTTTTACCCATTTTATACCTATATGATCAGTATATATACTTTTCATGTTGGGCCCAAATGGGTTAAGCCCAATAAGCTCTTTTTACAAGTATTTATCTTTTTAAGTCTAATTATTAGTCCAATAGGTTTAGTTAGCTCGTAAATGTCCGTAATTCTTATAGTTCGGGTTTTATCGGTTTTTACTTGTATTAGTTATCTATACATCAGTATATAACTTTTATAAACTTTACATTAGACGGGTTTGGTCGTCTAAGTTTTATTTGATGAAAAACGTTAATTTTACGGCAATAGCCGAAAAAGTCGTAAAAATCAAGTTTATAGTTTTTATTACTTATAAACATTATTTTACCACCATTTATATAATTTACCCATTTAATTAACCTTTTATACATTTATATAAATAAGTTTTGTAAGTTAGTGGGTTTATATTTTTACATTTTATACATTATAATGTGAGTGCTTATATAATAATAATAAACATTATTTCCAAAATCTGATTTTTAACTTCATATTCACCATTTTTACCATATCTAGAGTTCTACAATGACTTAGAAGCTCATTTTTGGATGACAAATTCTTCATAATATGTGCTACATATAACTTAGTTATAGCTACTGCCCATTTTGAGTCTAAGTTGCCTTAACAGTCCCTACAAAACTGCTTATTCAGATTATACCACCTAACTTGTTTTGATCATATCTCACTCATTATTTTGATTCCATTGCATGGCCAACTCTCACATGTGTATAACATCATCTACTTACTGTAAATAGATCAAACCATGCAATTTTATCAGTTCATCTTTTAGTTATCTACTGTTTTTATACAGCCAACTAAATAGTCAAGATTTTAGCTTCATTTCTTATGGTTATCATCATTTTTAAGCATATTTATCAACACTTGATCCCCACACAACATTTTTATCATCATATATACATCATATACATATACAAAATGAAAGAAAATACATTTGTTCTTTACAAAATAATAAGAGAAAAATGTAGAGGATGATCTTCTTTACCAATCCAAGTGGATTTCTTGTTTTAGGAAGGCAAGAACTTGATGAACACAACAAGTATCTCCAAGACCATCAAATATCAAGAACATAAGTTGGAAAATCAGCCCTAGGACACAAGCAAATCACCTTCAAAGTTGTTAATATGGCCACCAAATGATCATGTCTTCAAGAGAACACCTTAATAGGACTAGTAAACATGTGGTTTATGGCTAGAAAAGATCAATGAGGGTGTTTGTAGGCTTATTTGGGACGGCACAAAGGAAGGATTGAGAGAGTTTTTAGAGTGGTTTGCATGTAGAAAATGATAGAAATGAAACAAGTTGCTAGTTTTTGTGTTAGTGGGGAAAGTTTGCTTAATGTGTAAGCATTTGCTTACACTTGTGTAAGTATTAGCTAACTTGATGCCACATTAGTGTTGTGGTATCAAGTGTAGCCGTCCCATATTGCTAGTGGGGTGGGACAAAGTGTTTTGTCCCATCTCACTAGTTTACGGGTATTTCTCGATTCTAGTTTTCTCGATTTGCGTGCCCTCGGGTCGTTTTACGAAAAACGTTTTTATAAATTATGAATCACCGTCACAAAACGAATCCAATAAAAATTGTCTCATCAAAAACGGAGTTCAAAAACGTAAATACGTAATCCTAAGGTTTCCAGTTTAGTCGTAAAAGACGCCAAATTATGCACGTAAGCCCAAATTTAAATCCGTAAATTGTGAGTTCGTCAACCAACACAAAAATAAGTTTCAAAATATTATACGAGAAAATATTTCACTACCTGAAAATGTTAGATTTGTCACATATATATATATATATATATATATATATATATATATATATATATATATATATATATATATATATATATATATATATATATATATATATATATATATATATATATATATATATATATATATATATATATATATATATATATATATATATATATATATATATATATATATATATATATATATATATATATATATATATATATATATATATATATATATATATATATATATATATATATATATATATATCTTACCATCATTAATCAAATGATCATTTTATTTAAAGGGTCAAGCCTTAAATCATATGTTAATTATTCAAGGTACAAGTTTTCATTGTTCGGCCAATTTAGGGCAGTCTATAACTAATTATTAACTCATTCTTATTCTTATAAAAAAATAGATGGTCCTTAATGATCGCAAGCATGAATTTATCAATTTACAGCCTACACACGTGATTCACCAAATTTATGAATGCTACATGTGTATTAGTCAATCCAAACGACATCACGTGAAACTCATAATGTTCATCACAAGTACCGGATGTAGTGATTGGAATACATAATCTTTTTCGCGGATGCGAAGTTGATGATAACCATGCCATGGATCAGACCTTTAAAACATACGCTAGAACCTTGTAAATGATCGAACAAATCTTCCATTTCGAGTCATGGATACCGTTTTCGATTGTCAATTTACTCAGTTCATAGTAATCTTTAAATATAAGGAATGATAACACCATAGCTCTTCATGATGACGAGCTCGGTAGAATAAAATCTATCTCCGACAACTCTCTGAGTTGTATGGTAATTTCTTTAATTTAGTTGGTGCTGACGTACAGTGCACACGCCACAGGTGCAACACCGGTTATATAATCAATACCAAATTCAACTTGCCTTAATGGCGAAAGTCTAGGTAATTCATCAACAAATACTTACTAAAGTTTCAGATAACAGAAACATCTTTTAATAAATTCATATTAGGTTCTTTCTAGATTATAATATCTATGACTAATTCACAACCATTCACAATATAATTTCAAGTCTAAATGCAGGATATGGTCATCCATCAAGAATTATTTAGATCACTTTTGATAATCAACATCTTATCTTTTAGGGGAAATTTTACTCGAGTTCCCATCAATTAAGACAATGTCATCATGTCATAATCAATCAATCCATTCTACTGGCACTATCAACTTTTCAGTTTCATTACCATTGATAAGATGTGAACTTCTCAAAAGACTAATAATAACTTATAATCCTTAACAAATTCAAGGATATATGGAGACACAACTAACCTTAAAAGAGTAAGGTCAACGCATAATCTATGCGAGAGAACTTCAAATCAGATACAGACGAAAACATTTAACGAATATGAATATATCCCATGTTTTCATAATTTTGAGTACGCATTCGAAAGCTCCTCGGATCGTTACCCAGGTCATTCAAATGAAATCAAATCAAAAGAAATGATAGGAACGTCGATACATCCAGTCGGGTATCAACACTCGGTAATCAGATACTTTTCCTAAGAATCTCACTACGGGAGAATTGGACAAGAAAGAATTGTCAATTGTCAAATAAGACAATTTCCACAGATGAGTAAATTCGACTCAGAAGAATAGATGCTACAGGCACATATGTAGGTGTCCCTAACACTATGTCCCTATTTTTCACTTCTTGCAGATCTCATAAAATCTAATCTTTCACAATCTTTAAAGAAAATGTAGTGTATATTAATCAGTTTTATGGTGACTACTAATCAGCCTTGCATGGTCCATTCCAAATTGTATGTAGGCGCGCAACTATATACAATTTCAAGATTAACGATGCAATACTCAGTTCGTCAAAATTGTATCATCATGTTTATAATAAAAACATTTTCATGCTTAATTCTTAAATAGGAATCAAAAATAAATTTACAAAGATTTTCTTTTTTATGAAAACAATTAAGTTTTCCAAGGTGTTTTATAAACAACTTCATTTCGATAACAATCACTTATAAATCTTACTTTGAATAATCCTTATAGTGATGAAAATTCAATTTTTCTCAAGGGATACTGTTTTATCTTATAAAAATAATGAGTGATCTGCAAAAGAGTGATGAAGAGTTGTTCACCAAGAACTAACTACAATATGCTAGGAAATGAGCTTTAGCCAAATAATCATGAGGTTCATGACCTCGATGGCACTCAAAAAGAATAATCCATAACGTAACTCAATTCGAGATGAGTACTTGTTCAATGGTTGCATCACTAATGCGAGCATTAGGATGAAGCAATAAAAGATAGATAACATCAATACATTTAGGATTTAGCAATCAAAGGTAGTCTTTTTCATTAATCACAAACAAGTCAAAATTGTACTGTAACACATTACGTGTCACTATGTCATACAATTCTCAGAACTCATCCTACCAACTGATATCTCAGTTAAGTTAGGGATTTTTTTTAAGATACCACAATGAATACTAACCTACAAGAGTCATTAGGTGTCCCACCTGTCCCGGAAGATCCATCGGTCCCAACTCAGAAGAAGATTTCTTCAATTTATTTCTTGGACACTGGGCATCCTCGTTAGTGGACAATGGCCTAGGAACAACCCTTAACACAAATCAATAATCAATTAAAACCTTATAATTCAATCACATGACTTAACGGATTCCTCTTAACAATCTCATATTCCATATAAGTTAAATTTTACTTCATTCAAGTTTCAACCAAATCATACTCAATTCGATATCCTACCTCATTTCCCAATACTTCAACTTTATTTTTAAACATTAAAAGGGCAACAAAAGCTCGATATGAACAACACTTAATTTCCAATCCTATAGCTCTTATAACAATAGTTATCAAACGAGTCACTAGTATGAAATGACTCACGCATTCAATTAGACTTATCGGAAAGGTATTAGTGGCATGAGGCTTTTGGGTAATGGTTCCAATGACAGCCTCAAGTGCAACATTCACCCTTTCGATTTCAATTTAAGAATTGGATGACAACGAATCAGATGACATCTTTCTAGGTGGTAACGTTTTGTCAAACTCCACTCTATAAGGAAAGATCGTCATGACATCGATATCAAATTTTAATCTCGCCAATTCTTCTTTAATACCACAATCAACTAATATCAATATTTCTACGAATATCAACCATTTCTTGGGATCATAAATATCCACAACTTGGTTTAGATCTAGGATAGCTAGAATTCCTACGAGAATAGCTTCGATTAATTTACTAGGGGATTTAGGGTTCCTTGTGACAATCTACGTCGTATAATACCTCGTATAAATATCAAAATAATCATCAAACAATCATGTAATAAAATTACATCATATATATATATATATAATCCAAGTTATATATATATTAAAATAACACTTCTCAGTCTGGCCTTGTCAGTAACTCGGGAATTCTTCAGCACCGTTATAGTCAAAAGATTTTTAGACATTTTTAGAAAAATGTTTATAGTTAAAAGATTTTGCAATGTTTTATTCAAAACCTAAATTTTAAAAATCTTTCGTTCTCCATAACGAGAGCTCTGGTACCAAACTGTAACACCCCCAAATTTATACAACTCAATACAGCGGAAGTCTCGTTGGTGTTACGGGATAGCACATTATAGACAACGCATAAAAATCGCGTCGTTTAATAATAAAAGCATTTCCATTCATAAATATCAAATTTACATAGGTCCCAAGTCATTGTATTTAATACAGGTTTTACAAAGTATTTGAATGGAAATAAGTATTTAGGTGCGGGCCATGAATTCTTGTTGTCTTCCCGAGAATTACCTTCAAGTACCTGAGATAAAACATGTTAAAAGAAAAGGTCAGCGATAACGCCGAGTGAATTCATAGAGTTTAATGAAATCCATCAATATAACATCGGTATAAAATTATTACCGAAAATCATTTTGTACAAATCATTTTAATAGGCCATAAAATAGCCAAAGTCATTTTATACAAATCCTTATCAAAAATCATAATATAGGCTTTCGCCTTCAAAACCATTATACGAACCAATGTCGTAAAAAAATATCATACAATACATTTTATAACGTTGTATAGAAATAAAAACCGTTATATGAATATGGTTATATAAAACACGAAAATAATATCAATAGTAAGACCCCGTATTGCTAGTCAGTCAATATATCGTAATTCGGTGCGTATAACAGTATTTCGTTAATTGGATTATTATAAGCCGCATGACATTGTTACCTTACTACAAAAAACAACGGGTAGCTAGCCCGAAACTCATTTGCCCATCTAAATTAGCGTTTCGTCACAAAGGTCACGCTATGTAAATCTTCTCATACATAAATTCGCTTACCAATCAATGTGGCACGACGGGGATCAACCGTCAAGGCGCGAACTGGGGTGATCGTCCCCAAATAGTACTATTATATGCATAAGCGTCTACCAAATCCCGGTAGTTCACAATTCATGCTAATGGGACTTTTAGTGACATAACCTAACTTTAATAATCCATTTCATTCCAAATCAATAAACAGACAATCGGGACAAATGGTGTCCTATTTTATAAAAACTAACATGTTATCTCCCTCACGGGTTTATAAAACATTTCATAAAAACATTTAAAAGAGTGCGAGGCAATGAACTCACGTTGATGCGGGAAGGCGGGTTATCGGCAATTCGGACGTACGGTACGTGCTTCAATCACGGAAACATAGACACATAATACTCGTCTTAGACTCATGTCCAATGACTTTATAAAAATAAAAATTATGTATACATATGATGATTTTATATATATGATGATCAAGTGGGTTTACATATTCTCATTTACTCGTTTTAGTGTTATGAGTTGATAACTTTTATACTAGTTTACTAGTTTTACCTATTTACATATTTTAAGTCCAATAAACTTATTATAAGTTCTTTAACTTGTATTAATACATTTTATAATTGTATTATCAGTATTTATACTTTACATGTTGGGCCCAAATGGGTTAAGCCCAATAAATAAGTTTATAAGTGTTTTAGTCCATTTCGTTGTATTATTAGTCCAATAACGTTAACTTAGCTCGTTAATGTCCGTATGTTATATAGTTCGGGTTTTATCGGTTTTTACTTGTTATATTTGTTTATATATCAGTATATGAGTTTTAAAAACTTTACATTAGACGGGTCCAACCGTCTAAGTTTTATTTAACAAAAACGTTAATTTTACGATAATAGCCGAAAAAGTCGTAAAAATCATGTTTATAGTTTTATAACTTATGAAACTTATCAAACTACCATTTTTATAAAATGTCCATTTATTTATCCTTATACATATTTATATAAATGTATTATATGAGTTAGTGGGTTTTAATTCACATTTTATACTATTTTTATTTGAGTGCTTATATAATACTATTATACTTTAATTTCCAAAATCTGATTTTTACTTTCATGTTCACCAAAATAGCAATATCTAGAGTTCTATATGGAGATAGAAGCTCAAATTTTTATGACATAAACTACATGATATGTGCTCCATTTAACTCTTCTATAGATACTGTTAAATCAGCCTCTAAGTATTTTCTAAAAATCTTCTAAAACAGTGAACTCAGATTTGTACTCTAAACTTGTTTTGATCATATCTCACTCATCCTAATGATTCCATTGCATGGCCAACTCTCACATGTGTACAAGACATATTACTTACTGTATATCAATAAATCTATGCTATTTTATCAGTTCATCACATGGTTCTTTACTGTTTTATACAACCATCATTTTAAGCATGATTTTAACCTTTTTACATATACTTTTTCATCTTTTTATCCATGATTATCAACACCAAATCCCCACATAATATTTTTATCATCATATATCATCATACATATATACATTTAAGAAGAAAATACATGATTACATAATCAAAATTAACAAAAGGATGGGGAGAACAATCTTTATACCACCATGATGATGTAGGTTATGATCAAGACATGGATTTTGATGGAGAAACTTGTGATAAACCAAGACCATCTTCAAGACCACCATTCTTCATGAATATCTTGTGGAAAATCAGCCCCAAGACACCAACAAAACTTCTCCTTGGATGTTAAAACTTGCACCAATCTTCATCTCTTTGAATGGAGATTAACATATGTTAATTATAACAAATGTTTGTGGTTAAAATTGATCAAATGATGGTTATGGATGGTGAAGTGGACGGCATAAAAAAGAGGAAAGGGAGAGAGTGAGTTGTTTTGCATGTAGGAAAAGTGAGTATGTGGTTTGTGTGTGAGTGGTTTTGAGTATTTAGCTTGTTTATAAAAGTAAGTAAGACATGTGTCTTACTTATCATGTAAGCTTGACACCTTTGTGGTGTGTTGGCTTGTCTTAGCCGTCCCATATTGGGGTTGGGGCAAAACTTGTTTTGTCTCATCCCCAATTATTTACGGGTACTCCTCGATTCAAGTTTCCTCGATTTGCGTGCCCTCGGGTCGTTTTACGAAAAACGTATTTATAAATTATAAATCAACGGCACAAAACAAATCTAATAAAAATTGTCTCATCAAAAACGGAGTTCGAAAACGTAAATACGTAATCCTAAGGTTTCCGGTTTCGTCGTAAAGGACGTTAAATTAAAATCGTAAGTCCTAATCTCTTCTCGTAAATTTGTGAGTTTATGAACCAACACAAATTTAAAACCTCAAAATAATATTCACGGACAAATTTATTTTTCTAAAATGTCGGACTGTCATCAAAGACGGTGTATGTAAACGTAAACACGTAACGTTGAATCCTCCGGTTTAGACGTAGTCGACGCTACTTCAAGACGTAAATCCAAATTACTTCCCAAAAATAAGTGAGTTCATAATATAACATTAAAATAATGTTTTTAAATAATATCTGAGAATAAAATATCAACCATAAATTGGCGGATTGTCACATCTATCGAACCTTAGGCCCCAAGTAAGAGATAAAAATTATAATTAGTTTATTTGATATCTTCTAATTAAGGATAGTAAATATCCCTTTACTTGAAGGTAAATCCCAATCTCAGTTAGATTGGGATTTTGTCTAACCCTTGCCGCGTACGGCAAAGATGTGGGTCGCGCCCTGATACGTGCGGCCCATGTTACCCAGAGCCTGACAAACTAGATAACATATATCCAGCCCAAATGTATTGGACTAAATACGGATAATACCAAGGGACCGGGCCCAAGACCCAACTCGGAGACTATACGTCATCTATGTAATTTTGTTGGGATGCGTTAAGAGTTCTACTTGCAAAATAGATGGGATGAAATTGTTTACCATCTTTTTGTCCAAGGACGGCTCCAAGGGCATGTTCACTTGCGTCGCACATAAGCACAAATAGAAAGTTCCAATTAGGGATTGTAATATTGGGTGTGCATGTAAGTTTTTCTTTGGGTTTTTCGAATGCTGAAAGACATTCGTCGTCAAAATCGAACGTTCTTTCTTTTTCTAAAAGCTGAGTTAAAGGTCTTGCGATCTTTGCCAAGTCTTTGATAAATCGTCGGTAAAAACCGTCATGACCTAAAAAACTTCTAATGCCTTTAACATTAGTAGGTGGTGGGAGTTTTGAGATTACGTCTATTTTTGCTTTGTCAACTTCAAGGCCGGCTCCAGACACTTTGTGTCCAAGCAAAATTCCTTCTTTAACCATGAAGTGACATTTTTCCCATTTTAGCACAAGGTTTTCTTCTTTGCATCGTGCTAACATTTTATCGAGATTGTTTAGACATGTGTCGGAAGAATTTCCAAAGACGGAGAAATCGTCCATAAAGACTTCGACTGATTCTTCAATCATATCGTGAAAGATTGCAATCATACACCTCTGAAAAGTAGCAGGTGCATTGCATATACGAAAAGGCATGCGCCTATAAGCGTAAGTTCCAAATGGACAAGTAAACGTTGTTTTCTCTTGACCCATAGGGTCGATTGGAATTTGAAAGTATCCAGAAAAACCATCGAGGAAACAAAAGTATTCATTTCATGCGAGTCTTTCTATCATGCGAGTCTTTCTAACATTTGATCCATAAAGGGTAAAGGAAAATGATCTTTCGCGGTTGCATCATTTAATTTTCGATAATCAATACAAACTCTCCGTCCGGTGATGGTTCGTGTTGGTACTAATTCGTTGTTTTCCTTAGTTACTACAGTGATACCTCCCTTTTTAGGTACACAATGAATAGGACTAACCCATGGGCTATCGGCGATTGGGTAGATTATTCTAGAGTCTAAGAGTTTAAGGATTTCCTTTTTAACAACATCTTTCATGTTAGGATTTAATCTTCGTTGTTTTTCAACCATCGGTTTCTTGTTATCCAAAAGTTTGATTTTGTGTTTGTAGAACGATGGGCATATGCCATGAATGTTAGAAGTTTTCCAAGCAAAAGATTGTTTATGCTTCTTGAGAACGTCAATTAGATCGTCTTTGTGTTATTCCGAAAGTTGGGATGAAAATAGGGAGTAATTTTTCTTCGTGAAGAAACGCATATTCCACATGTTCAGGAAGAGGTTTAAGTTCTAAATCTGTAGGAGGTTCTTCGACAGATTTCTTAACTTTGAAATCGGTTTCGAAAGTTATGGTTTTAAATGGTGTTTAGATTTCTTCTTCGATTGTTTCGATTGGTTCATCAGCATGGTCGGCTATGAAGGCATCAAATTCAGCAAAAAGTTCTTCTTCGAGGATGGTTCCTTCGATTGAATACAAAATTCCGCTTCCTTCGTCAAGAAGAGCGTCGAAATCGGCTTCAACAATTTCTTCAATGACATCGATACTAAAACAAGTATCGTCATTAGAGTACGAGTGTTTCATTGCTTCGTCGATAGAAAAAGAAATTCTAACTTCTCCAACTCCAAGGTTGAGTTGTTTTTGCTTTACTCTAATTATAGTGTCAACTGTGTGTAAGAAAGTTCTACCAATGATGAGTGGTACCTTGCTATCTTCTTCCATTTCTAAGATTACAAAGTCAACAGGAAAAACAAATTTTCTGACTTCTACGAGCATGTTTTTGGCTATCCCCATTGGGTATTGGAAAGAACGGTCAGTGAGGCGAACACTCATTTTTGTGGGTTTTAAAACGTTTTTAGAGAGTTTAGCATACAAAGAGTATGGCATGAGGTTGATACTTGCGCCAAGATTGGCCAAGGCATTGCAAGAATATGAGTGATGGAAAGTACATGGGATTAGGAAACTTCCAGTATCTCCCAGTTTTGGTGGTACTTTGTTTTGGACAATGGCAGAACATTCATCATTTAGAAAAGTTGAAGAAACTTCTTCAAACTTATGCTTGCTCTTGATAAGTTCTTTGATAAATTTGCCATAATTTGACATTCCAGCCAAAACATCGACTAAAGGCATGTTAATTCGAACTTCTTGTATTAAGTCGAGGAATTTACCATACTTAGCTTGGATCTTTTGCTTGCGTAAGCATTGTGGGTATGACACTTTTGGTTTATATGGTTTGGGTGTTGGGTTTTCAGTTGGTTTGGTATGGGTTGGTTGAGCTTCATCCACATTATCACTATCGAATGGAATTTCGATTGGTGTAACTTGAGTAGGTTTGGTAGGTGATTCGTAAGATAAACCGCTCCGCGTGAATACAACATTCACATGCTCGTTACGAGCTTGTGGGGGTTGATATTTGTTGTTGTTTTTGGGGTTTGGGTTGGTGTTGCTTGGTAAAGAACCAGAAGCGCGATTTGATTGTTTATCGGCCAAACGATCAAATTTAGCTTCAAGGTTTTGAATGGAAGCTTGGTGGTTTCTGGTCGTAGTTTCGAACTTTGTTTTGAAGTCAGTGAATGTTTCTCGAACAAAAATGTTGGTTTTTCTTTGAGATTCTATAAAGTTGTCGAGTTTGGTTTCAAGGTTGTTTTTGTCTTTGGTTTGAGTGGGTTTCTTTTCGTCTCGATCGTAACTTGGTTTATCATTTGATCTCTAATTATCGCGATCGTGATTACGATATTCTTTAAAAAATCGAGTTCGACGAAAGGTATTCATGAAGTTGGCTTCTTCTTCCTTCGTCATGGGTGTGTCATCGTCATCACATTCACTAGAAGGATGGTTTCCTCCATAGTGTTTGCAGGTTTTGTTTTTCATCTCTTTATATTGAGTATCAATTTTAAGAGACATAGCATCCATTCGAGCCATAATTTTCTCGGTATCGATTGGGTTGTTGCTTTCTTCAGCAAAAGCTACGGTTTTTCGTGGGTTTTTGGTTTTGTGATTTTTGGGCCAATCAAGCTTAAGCAGAACATTGCCATCCAATAATTGGTAAGCTTGGTTAGGAGTTTTGTAAAGGAAAATTCCGCCCGCTGCGGCATTCAATGCATCTTGGGTAGCATCGTCAAGACCATGATAGAAAATCTTGATTATTCCTTATTTTTTGAGTCCATGACCATGGAAGTTTCTGAGTAGTTCTTTCATTCTTAACCATGCGTCAGTGAGAGTTTCTCGATCTTGTTGAGAAAAGCTTCGGATTTCTCTAAGGATTTTTTCAAATAGGACAGGAGGAAAGAATCGGCTAATGAAAGCAGTTCTAAGACCTTCCCATGTTCGAATGGTTACTTCGTTAAGTTCGTCGAGCCAAGACTTGGCTTCTCCAGTCAGGGATGATGAAAACATTATGAGTTGGACGGCTTTGGCTTGTCCTTCTCCATAGTTGAACATTTTACAAATTCTGCTAAATTCGTGCATGTGTTTGTAAGGATCGGTTTTGATTCGACCATCAAATTGGTTATTTATGACAAGTGTTAAGTGGTTTCCTTTGATTTTAAAATCGTTTGAAATTTCAGGTAAAACGACTGCGGAGCCAGGAGTTGGTGCTACAACTCTATCGGCTGACCACATTGGTTCATCATCGGTGTCCGACATTGGATCGTAACGGTTGATGAGTTTGGTGAGAAATAGGATTTGGGAAAGATTGTCGAAAGGTTGGTAGATTATGCGAGGTTGAGTTTGCTCGTGTCTCCTAGCTAAAGGTACACGGCGATGAAGTCTACGTAGCCTTCGGTTAAGGGTACGTTCAGGTTTTGGTAACAGTGATGTTGGTGGTGTTCCGGATGAACGGGTGTGCATCCAATAGGATTTTTTTTTGTTTTCAGTTGAAATGTGCGGTGCACTTTTGGGAATGTGCGGCGCACTGGTTCGCTACAGGAAGTGCGGCACACTTTTTGGTTTGTGCGACGTACTTTCTGTACTACAAAAAAAATTTTGGTTTGAAAATGAGTGGCAAATGGTTTAATTTCTTCAAGGATTATATGAATTTGGTTACAAAACAGGATTATAAGTCCCCGGCAGCGGTGCCAAAAACTTGATGTTCGTTTGCAAGTCTTAAATTTATATTACAAGGTTTAGACAAAACAAGGGACTAGAAGACAAACACGGGAAAGTATACCCTTTCGGTCGTAATATAGCTTTGTAGTGGTAAGCCAGGATCGTTCCCTGAGACTTAGTTTCGTTTTGGTAATCTAGATAATAATTGAAGAAAGAAATAGTTGAAATAATATCAAGAATAACAAGTATGACTAATATGGGTTAGTTCCTATAAGTTCGTGATGATGATAATAATGATCGAGATATGTTTATGTAGGTAAAGAGTGATAATCCTTTTTCGTCAAAATGACGTTTACACAATTTACTTGGGTTTGACTCAAGACTTACGTTTAATTAAAAGCTCAAAACAAGTTGCCAACGAGTTCAATATTTTATCAAGTTTCTAAGCGGATCTCTCCAACCAAAGATTCATGACCATAGACAAGTTCTTGAAAACTCATTATAACAATTTGCGTTTCTCAACGCCAAACTATCGTAAAAAATAAACTTAAATAAATTATGGTTTATAGAACTAGGTGGTAAAATGGTTCTACAACATTAGCTTGAAATCATTTATAAAAGATCATATCCTAGCATCATCACTAATTATAGTCACATACCCATATAGTCACAAATAGCTTAGCCTAACATAGTAATCAAAGTAACAATTAGAAAAGAGTAAGAGAACATCATACTTAAATTGGATTGAATAAACGAGTACACAAGTGTCACGATTGTATCGTTCCTCTAAGAATCAAAGAGTGGAATACTCTCGTTACAAGTATCTCCCAAAAGTGGATAATACTGAAATTTTACTAAGAAAGCTAAAATACTCGAGCTATGGAGTATTGAGAGAGAGAGAGGTGTGTGTAAAATGAGTGGAAGTGGCCTCTATTTATAGTGCTGTCTGGGGTTAAATATGCGCCGCACTTCTCTGAAAGTGCGCCACACTTAGGAGACGTGAATGTGCGCCGCACATCTGAGTTTGTGCGCCGCACTTCTAGGCGATCTAGAATATTCTTTCAACAACTTTGGCTTATTTGCATATTGAGGACCCTTCTTTGTATGTCTTCACTTTGCTCCTTCAAACTTTATATCTGCATATAAAACGCAACATATTAAGTATTGGAAGCTCTTATTTATACTACAAAGTGGCATTATAATGATAGATTGAATATGTATAATTAGGTCGTTATCAATATTGTTTTCTATAAGTAAAATAATGGGTAAACTATAAATTTAGTCCCTTAACTTTGCCAAAATGGCAAATAAGCTATTGAGTGCAAAGGTTAAACAACTTTGCCATCAACTTTCCAATTTCATGCCAAACAACCCCTGAGTCGATGTTTTCTATCTTTCGCCACTTAACCCCGTTAATTCTCTCACGTTGCATGCACGTAAGGGTATTTTCGTCATTTCCAATCGTTTGCTTTCGAAATCCTTTTTCCACATTTCATTTAATGTGAAACATGTCCCCGAAAACTTTTTCATGCCATTAAAACCACAACCGCTACCTTTCGTTTTAGCAAAATGTGTCCCTGGGAACTTGATAGTCCACCTTCTAACACCATTTCAAGGACTTAATTTCATGACCTTTGAAAAGACTAGCAATAACTTCTTCTGAATCTTCGATTTCGGGATGGAACTTGAACTCTACCCTATAAATATATGTTATCCCAACCATAATTTCAAACCCAAACTTAGACTTACACATAAAAAATGGCAAACCAAGCTGGCGGTTCTAGGAGATTGGTATCGTGTGATAGATTGGCCCGTGATGGAATTTGAAAGTTGAACAACAAATCAATGATCCCGTTAAGCATCAAATCAATGATCCTGTAAAGCTATGTTTAACTTCTAATACTTATAAAGCTAAATTGAGGTCCAACTTGAAAGTTGAACAAGCTGTGGTTCCAAGAAAAAATGCCACCTGCAATAAGGAAGTGCATCTTAGAGCTTGTATCAGTGACCACATGGAACAAAATTGTAAAGAAGGAATTTGAAAAATCATAAAAAATCAATGTAAAAACGATTGAAATACGTTGTCTTGCATCTTTTGTAGATAGTTTAGATGTTGCTTATGTTTGGGTTGTATTTTGGTTTAGACTTTTTTAAGTCAACCTTCTATTAAAGTGTACCCTTTATTTGGTCTAAATGATCACTGCTTATTCGTGCTTCTGATTGTGATAGTGTTGTGTATAGAAGTTCAGGTGACCAAGCAACAATACATATAGCAGCTAATGTCTTAGAACTCATAATTTAAACTTCAAACTTTCACTTTCATCAATAAAAAATAATATTACAAAAACTAATAAGGTTTTAAGGACTGTTTGGGTTTAGGTCATAATTATTCACTACTTACATATATGTGTTACGCTAAGTTGATTTAGTTCATCTAGGTTTAGGGTCAAGCTTAAATATTTCTTTATTTGTTTGTGTGTTTTAACTTGTTGCTTGTGCTTATATGTCCTTATACTGGCTATAAGCAAACTGCTTATAGTCCAACTTATTCTGTCTAAAATGTAAATTAAGTGTGTGTGAAGCAAAAAGGACACAAGGATTCGACCTTGGGACCTCCTCACACAACACAGCTTAACACACACTCACTTGAACCAGTTGCCTCTTGGGACTTTTTCATTTATTCTTTTCCTTATTTTTCTTTTATTAACTGTTTCTATTAATAAGTTACCAAACTACTTATGGCTTATTGTGCTTAATCTAAACCCTTAAGGGGTATCTAACTTGGATACTGCTCGAGTATAAAGACAAATCATAAGGGGGTATCCAAGATTTTGGTTTCAAACCAATGATCCAAACAACCCTTAAGTAGCAACAAATCAATCAACATATAACTGCCCATAAAAAAACATAAAACACAAAAAAATTAGATAGTGTTAAGCAGTTGTCAATTTCATATCAGTTTCTTCAAATCCATTATCTAAGTTGTTAAAACTGGTTAGATCTTGCTTAAATTTATTTCTCTTATTGTTTTATGAGGTTAAGAAGTATTACTTTAAGTTTCATACACTTATAACTCAAAATCAGTCATCTAGTAGTTCATACTTGGCAAAAACTGACCAAGCATTTTGCACAACACACCAGAAAGGATTTAAAGGGTCAAACCTAGGTTTTAGGCATTAAAACATAGTTCACTCTTAGAATAGGTGGTGAAGTAGTTCTATTTGAGTTTTTCTTGGAATTTAAAGCTAAAATGTTGCTTATAATTAAGCCCAAAGTTCACTATTAGTATTGCTATACCATAGGATTAGTACTAGCAATGGTAATAAATTTGTACTGCTAGTGTTATTTAAGGTTTTTCATATTTGATTTCTAGCTTATTTTCTATATGAGTGTATAATAGGGTTAATTCCAATATTTTCATACTAAGCATTGAGCTTGTAAACAAGAAAACAACAAGAAACTACAACCTAAAACAAGTAAACAACAAGCAACATATGATACTCAACTTACA
The DNA here is from genome assembly GCA_025667525.1 of Glebionis coronaria. Lineage (NCBI taxonomy): Eukaryota > Viridiplantae > Streptophyta > Magnoliopsida > Asterales > Asteraceae > Glebionis > Glebionis coronaria. The sequence goes on from CM046874.1 coordinate 248,478,988, forward strand.
TTACCACTTACACCACTACCATTTCCTATAAATGTATCCTTCCTAAAAACCTTAACTAGGTTTTCTAGTAATGTTAAGATAAAAGATGAATGGTTTAGGAGTAAACACCGAGACATTATGAAGAATCAAAGAAACTCCTATAGTAATATATTTTCTAGGATCCTCTACGGCAAGGACTTTGTGATAAATTGCACTAGAAAGATACCCCAATGGTCTTTGAGTGTTACTGAAAGATCACCCAAAGAATTCGGAGTACAATACTTGATTAATCACTTGCTCAAGTTTCCCATTCTTAAGAAAGTTCTTAACATTCCTAAACACCCACTCACAATACCCCCATTAAAATTCACAAACGCTATCGCGCTAACCCACGGGCCACGATTAAAATCTGCATCCTCGCCAACATCCTTAATAAGTTTCCTAATATACTCTTGTGTGGACATCACGACCTCCTGATCACATTCACGGCTATCCGCTAATTTATAGATTTTGGCTGCTTGAACAATACCAGCGAGGCTTGGTATTATCTAATTGTTTTTGCATCCAAATTATCAACAATTGGGTTTTGCGATGAAATTATGATTTCGATGGTGGTGGCTGTCCTAACCGGATTTTCATCACAATTATCAAAATCTTGGTTATCAACAATGGGGTTTTGCGATGACACTATGGTTTCGGTGGTGGTGGTCCTAATCGGATTTTCATCCCAATTATCAACATTATGGTTATTAACAATCGGGTTTTGTGATGAAACTATGAGTTTGGTGGTGGTAGTTTTGGCAACATTATGTTGGCTGTTGCATGGACGGATGAAGGGAGCTAGTCGGAGATCATAATCGTCTATATCAAGCGATAGTACCCCGTCATGATCATCACATTATGGTGAATTCATTTTGAAACTACCTGAATCGACGTGTCAGACGACTATTATCAGGTTGTGCAAACCAAGTCTTTTGGTTTTAATGGCGGGAAAAAGCTTTTGGGGACATGTTTCGCATGAAACAATATGTGGGAAAAGGGCTTCAGATGCAAACGATTTGAAACGATGAAAATACCCTCACGTGTATGTCACGTAAGAGAATTAACGAGAGTTAAGTTGAGAAAGTTAGAAAATATCGACTCAGGGGTTGTTTGGCATGAAATTAGAAAGTTTGACGGCAAAATTGCGGGACATTTCCACTCAGTGGCTTATTTGCCATTTTGGCTAAGTTAAAAGACGAAATTTGCAGTTTACCCTAAAATAATTTCAAAACTATATAATAATAGATATGATAGACGAATATTTACAAATATATGATTATAATTTTCAAATGAACAAATAATTGAAGTTTATGAATATAATTGACTAAACTTTTGTTCTTTTTTGTGATTAATCGAACGTAAAATATTGTTATTTTTATATATTTAGGGGCGCTTGGTTAAAGTGAGGGAAATGGGAATGGTTAAGGGTAAAGGAATACAATGGAATACAATGAGCATTCCCTAGTATTATCATTACCATTATTGGTGTTTGGTTAATATAAGTTGTCGTGGTGATTAAAAATGGTGGCAACAATGGCTAGGATGATAGCCAGGATCACAACGATGACGATGTTGGTAGGGAAAGTAATTAAAGAAGATTAGTGGCGGCTAGTGGTGGTTGAGGACGACAGTCGTTACAACAAACGATTACGGACTTGTGGTAGTTGGTAGAGGTGGCAATCAGAGGTAGAGGTGGTGGTACCGGTGATGATCGGTGGTTTTTGGGTAGTTATGGTGGCTGCGATAAGCGGTTATGGTAGATGGTACACATAGCAAAGGGATGCAGAGGTTGTGGCGGTGATGATGATCGGCGGTGTGGTGATGGTAGCGGTGGCAGAATTAGTAGCTGTTAATGATGGTGATAGAGTGTAGTGGTCATTGGTGACAAATACACACTTGAATCCATGGTGAGCTGGTAGCGGGCGGTGCCAATGGTGGTGGTGGTGGCGGCGGAGATCGATGGTGGCATTGGGAGGGTGGTGGTAGCGACAACGGTGGTGGTCAATGTGATATTGGTAGGGGAAGCAATTAATGGAAATTAGTAGCGGCTGGTGGTGGTTGACAGCGATAGACATTACAACAAACGATTGCTGACTTGTGGTAGTCAAAAAAAGTGGCGATCTGAGGTGGAGGTGGTGGTAACGGCGATGATCAATGGTCATTGGGTGGTTATTGACGATTGGTGGTTGCGATAAGCGGTTGTGGTAGATGGTATAGGTAGTGACGGATATGGAGGTTGTGGTGGTGGTAATGATTGGCGGTGTGGTGGTGGTGTAGCCATTAATGATGGTGGTAGAGTGCGGTGGCGGCATCGATAGAGGTAGTGGTCGATGGTGAAAAAACACACACTTGAATCCATGGTGAGGTGGTAGCGGTCGGTGGCAGTAGTGGTGGTGGTGGTGGCGGCGTAGAGTGGTGGTGGCATTGGGAGGGTGGTGGTAGCGACAATGGTGGTGGTTAGTGATGGTGGTGGTGGTAGGTTGAGACAGACACATACCTGAACCTATTACCCCGAATCCATTACCCCCAATTTATAGGGGAATGGTTCATTACCCAGTAATGGGTAATGATTACTTATATTTCTTCTAACCAAGCACTGTTAATCATTCTTATTCCCATTCCTTAACCCTAATACCCCTAACCAAGCACACCCTTAATAAATAAATGAATAATAAAAAAAGTTTACCAATTGGTTTATGAGACTAGTTTTTGTTGCCCGCGCTTCGCTGCGGTGGGTTTCGTAAACTTCGATATATAGAATAGATTTTGTGTACTAGAATGTATAATAACTGGATACCAATTAGCACACACTCTTTTGTTAGATTATAACATGTCTCATGATTAGATACTTTTAGCACAAACATAGACATAAGTAAGATGCAAGTGTCATCTCAAATTAGCAGAATGTAATCTTTGCCAATGCATATGTTAAAATGAACGTGTACATAAGTTTCCTGACATGGGTGAATAAAGTCCCAGTAAATCATTCTCGTTGCATAAGACCATCTTCAATATGTGGTCTCATTGCAGCATTCACACCAAGCTATCTCGGGCCACCATTGGAACACAACTTTTTGCGAACGTAAAACATGTTTGTTCACCTTTCATTAAATAGCTACCTTTTTAGGGGCACACATATAATAATAAGAAAGCACACCTGTATAAACAGAAGAAAAAATTAGAAACAAAAATGAACTTTGGAAATTATACACATATAAAAAAATGTATTATATACAATATTGGAAATAATTATCAATTATACATGTCTCCATCTTTTGTTACATAGAACCCATGTCCATGGGTTTTATATAATCATACATCAAATGTGACGTATTAACCTTCACATTCAGCACAACTGTGGAGAAGAGTTCTACTTAATGTTTTCCTGATTGTGGAAAGTAAATAGAGAGAAAACTCTTACGTTAAGTTCTAAAAGGATTGGAAATGTACTTACCACCCTCTAGCCTATAATAGTAGAGTTGAGGCTATAAATATCAACTCCAATTTGGGATTCAGATTTGTCTAAATCGGCTAATGCTAAGGTCATCTTGCGTGTGAACTTGTTTAAACCTTTGTGTTAGGACCATTGGAATAGTTCTTTGTAATAGGTAGACTAGGAGGTATGTAGTTCCTCCTTGTCATAGTAGTAGTAGGAGCAAGTCGTGCTCCTTGTCTTATAGAAAGTCAAACTTTATTATTTAGTTATTATTCTGTTAGGATATGCATGAGATATGTTAGGAAAGGATATGCATATCAGTTTTACACGTTTTGGTTAATGATGTATTAGGGTTTCCTTGTAGTATAAAAGGAACCTTAGGTAGAAGGGTTACACAGACCTTCATCAAATTTAATTCTAGTTCTTATTAATATTAGAAATCCTTAGAAAAGGATCAAGTCGTTATAGTTATTCTGTTCTTCTTCATAGTATTTGTATTCCGCACTTGTATTATGTATAGAGTCTCTCTGTGAATAGACTTGTGATTACAGAAGTCGTTCACCGTTCCTGACAGGCTGCAAGATCCACATCTAGTGGACCCAACAAGTGGTATCAGAGCCTGGGAGAGTCTCTGTACAAGAAGAATCAATTTTTCTCATTACTAACATCTTTGTTTAATCATGTCTGCCTCAAGTTCTACTCAAACAGGAGAAGATAGTACTCCTAGAACTCAGCAACCTCAGCAGATCATTGCTACGGTTTCCAACACAAATGGTAAGTTTCCTCTTCTGAAAAAGGACGAGTATGATAGCTGGGCAATGAAGATGGAATGTTGGATCACCAACACTGATCAAGACCTTTGGAAGATCATTCTGAATGGAAACAGCAGGAAGTTGACTGGAAGAGACAAGAATGGTAATATTACTCTTCTTGACCCTAAAACTCATGAAGAAATCATAGCTGTTCAGAAGGAGATCAAAGCAAAAGCTATTTTGCTTCAGTCTCTTCCTGATGATCACATGGGTGACTTCTATCATCTGGATGATGCAAGAGAGATCTGGATTGGAATAAAAGCAAGGTTTGGTGGGAATGAGGAGTCAAAGAAAATGCGAAGATCCATGCTGAGAGATGAATTCATAGACTTCAAGATCTCAGAAACTGAAGGTATCCATCAAGGGCATGACAGGTTCCAAAAGATATTGAGCCAGTTGAATCAACTTCGATCGAAACCTGACGATGGTGATATCAATGCAAGGTTTCTTAGAGCTTTACCCTACTCATGGAATCAGGTGGTAATCTCTCTCAAAGCAAAAGGTGGGCTTGAGTATCTTAATTTTGATGATTTGTTTCATAAGCTCAAAACCTTTGAGCCCCATGTGAGGGGATACTCAAGTGACTCCTTTCCTACTCCTGCTAACTCTGCCTTTGTGAGTTCTATGGTATCCAGTCCCATGTCTTATGCTAGTAGCCCAAGCAATACTGTGTCTTCTCAACATACTTTTCAGCATACTTCTACTCTTGAACCAAAAGCGAAGTCTGGTAGCATGGTAGAAGTTGTTCTTCACTCTTTTGTTGCTGACGTTGATGCTCAACAGCAACTTGCTTTTGATGACTTCAAACAGGTTGATAAACTTGACCTGGATGAAATGGATCTCAAATGGCAGATGGCCATGCTCACTCTTAGGGTTCACAAGTTTGAGAAGAAAGCCGGTCGAAAATTTAATTATAACCCAAGAGAGCCAGCAAGGTTTGACAGAAGCAAGGTTCGTTGCTATAACTGCCAGCAGCAAGGTCACTTTGCAAGGGAATGCCCTAACAAGAATGACCAGGAGAAGAGCAGATATTCTGCTTTTAAGATTCAGGAGGTGAAGGATGACAAGAAGGCGTTGGTGTCTGTTGACTCTTGGTCAACTTGAATGATCATCAGAATGCTTCCCTAGAAACAGTTGAGCCTTCTACTGATGTGTTTGCAATGATTGATGGGAATCTGTCTGATGCCGAGGAAGCAGAAGAGTTTGCTCTTATGGGCATCTCACCTTAGGTACAACATTGTCCTCTTGGTTGTCATGATAAATATTCAGAATTGTTGTCTCAATACAATGACTTAAATGATCAGAATGATAAGTATTTTTTAGAGGTTCAAGCATATATGGCTTCTTTAAAAACATTGGAACAACAAAAGAGGTGGCTTCAAGATACTCAACGAGAGTACGAGGATAAAATTAGGATACTAAACATTGATTTAGAAAACACAACAAATATGCTTAAATATACCGAAAAGGTAAAAGATGACAGTATCAAAGAAAAACAAGAAATGAAGGAAAAATTAGATGCTACACTTCTGAGATTTAAAAAATGGCAAAAGGCACCTAAGAATCTTTCAAAATTAATTGATAGTAGCATGTCTGGTAGGACTAAAAGAGGGTTAGGATTTGATAAATATATTGATTCAGAAGATGTGTTTGATTTATCTTTTTCAAGTGTCTTTGATCTTGACAAGGAGGAAGAGGGAACACCTAGCTACAATAGGTTTAAACCAGCAGCAGATGTAACACCCCATTTTGATAAATGGAATGTCACGCGTAATTATGGCGTGTCATCACAGCATGCAAGGTAATATGCAGTAAAACATACATGACCATAGGGAAAACCGGAATCAAACATCGGTTCCCAAACATAAGCCCAAAACATAAGAAAGTAAATGAACTGAATGAAAGACTAAACAAGCATAAATATATGAAGGAAACAGGAGAAGAAGTCTATGGCAGCTTCCATCCTATGCATGTCCTCCAAATGCTCTGTCTTGGGTACCTGCCGTTTTGGGACATGGAAAGGAAAGTAACGGCTGAGCAAAACGCTCAGTGCACGGATATACAATATAGCATGAAATAGGATAAGCATGTAACATATAACAGCGGAAGACTAAGTTCTGAGTAGACTGGTTAAGTATTGAGAAAACTGGTTTTATAGTTTGAAAAGCCTTATGTTTATCTTATGAAAACTGTTTTAACATAAATATACCATAGCCCATATAGGTCATGAAAAGGTCACGTGCATGAATACTTGGAGGGGTGACCTCATCATGCTGATTAGAGGGGATGCCTCTAATTAATATACTGGTTTGGGTAGGAGGGATCAACTCCTTGTGAAGGATGCAAGGCACACACCACATTCACCATGAAATACTGAATAAAACATGTAACTAGGATGCACCCATACGCCCCACATGATATAATAATATGGCCAAAACTGAAAAGGGACGCCACGAGCAATCACTCCGCCGTGGGGAAGTCATAACATTGGTGCCTCCAATGTTATGGTTATGGTACCTCCATAACTAGGTGAAACTGGTCATGCTTGTATATGGCTATAGATTATGCTAATTAAACATAAGCAGTTCAAAACAATAAAACAAATACTAGGGAAAACAGTTGGCTGCATACGGGGATATCCTAATAAGGAAAGAATGTCCATACTGAAAGGACGGGAATCCGTACCTCAAGTCCAGTGAATGAACGGAAGAAAGACTCCTACTTCTGGATCACTAACGCTACATGAATACACTCGTGTATAAGTATCGAATTACTGATTACGTACTGGGTTTTATGTCTCATCTTAGCTTACTTTGTATGCTTTAGGTCATGGTTTACTGTTTAAAGCCTTAAACTGTGTTTATCTTGTATTCTGATTAATCTGATTAAGTATTACTGGTATTTCATGTATTATTATACTTACTGTGTAATAATAAGTAACTTTCCAAAAATAGAAAGTTTCCAAAAATAGAAAGTTTCCCAAAATAGAAAGTTACCAAAAATAGAAAGTTTCCAAAAATAGAAAGTTTCCAAAAATAGAAAGTTTTCAAAAATAGAATTACTTCTTAAAATAGATAAGTTTCTAAAAATAGAAAGTTTCCATAAATAGATATAAGCTGGTTAAATAAGCTAATAAATAAGCTTAAGTGTTTACTGATTAATATTCTGAGTCATAATGATATAACGTATAGTTTATTAATTATTACATGTCATTTAAATAACTATAGGTTAAAAGTATTTAATTAAATATATCCTGTTTTTAATTAAATAAGGTTAAATACTTAGGTTAAAACATGTATTATTAATTATATTAATATAACCTAAGTCATGAGAATTAATTAATTATAAGTCATGGTTTTAATAATTAATTAATTTCTTAGTCTAATTTAATAACTAATAACTTAGGTTAAAATCATGTATTATCAATTAGTAATAATAAACCTAAGTCCATGTCTTAATTAAATTAATTATATAGCATGTTAAATTAATTTAATTAACTTGAAATAAATAATTCTTGTAATAATAAGTCATGATTTATTAGTTCAATTGTCTTGTAATTAATATACGTGTTAAAATAATTAATCTCGTAAAAATTAATGCCCCGAAACCGTGTATTATTTATTAACATGTGTCGTGAAACGAACCCGTGGAAACCCATGTAAAACGTGGTGTTTTCATATATAAGCCGAACCAAACAGCCCTTTAAAATGTTCTTAAACCTATTGCCAAACAACCCTAAATCTTGTTTATAAAACTGGTTGCCAAACACACCCTTACTGTTTTTAAAACCAAAAGCCAAACACACCCACACTGCCAGTTTCCACTGGCAGTGTTGTTGGTGCCACCGGCAAGCGCCGGTTTCCCCTGCCCGTATAAAATTCCCACCGAGACCTAGATGGTCTCGGTTCCCACTGTTAGAACGAATTCACCACTGGCGCAGCCAGTGGTTTTTCCCCTGCTTGTTCTCCGTTTCCCCTGCTTGAGCAAACCAAGCCAAAACCCTAATTGGGTTGCGGCTGGTGGAATTAACTCACCACCGAGACTCATATGAGTCTCGGTTTGTGTGCAAACAGTCCAAACGAACACCCCTTAACTAATAAGCCTCGTTTTAACCATGTTTATGTTCTTAAGATTCGTGTTCTTAATTAATTATTCAAAGGAAAAGAATAGAAAACGAGATTAGGGTTTTATACTTACATACCGCTTAGGGTTTCAAAACAAATGAATTCCTTGTTAATCTAGGATCAACCCTCGATCTCTTCTCCTTGTTTCCTTGGTTTGGGTCGCGGCAGGGAAGAGAACACACAAAAGAAATATGCGGCTGCTTGTTTTCTACATTAGGGTTTCTGTTTGTGTTTTTTTTGTGTCGGCATAGAAAAAAAACACAACCCCCCGTCCCTTTTTGTTATACACGGCCAAAAGCACACTTGGGCCTTGAGCCCAAGTCCCAATACTTTCTAACTTGTCTAAAACAGCCCCTATTACATTATACTTCTTTCTTTTATTACTTCGCGCCACGAAACGTTATGCGTAAACATGTTTTAATGTCGAAAGTTTCTTAGTTATAATTACTCGTGTTAAAGGTAATTATTACGTATATAATTTCTTGTCGTGTTAAATTAAATATACGTAATAATAATAATCGTTTAAATGTCCGTGATTACGTGTTACGTAGTTTACGTAATTTAATCAGTTTCTGATCGTGACTAAATATATTATTTATTCATGTTCGTAATAATTATATACATAATTAATATTAGTTCATGTTTTAATTACGTTCATGATTAATTATTGTTAAATACTTATCATGTGTTCGTACGTAATCGATACTTATCATGTTATACACGTATGTACTTACTTGATTAATAGCACATGAATGTGATCAATACTGAATAAGGTAAGTTTTAATCTAGGACGTACGATCTTAAGGGCACTATTCATGGTAAAAGCATGCGGGTTTTACAATTCTTCCCCCCTAAAAAGAATAATTCGTCCCCGAATTATAGATAACGTAACTGGAAGCGAAACATACCCGCATCAAACTGGAAAGGTATGCAAAATAATGGAAATGAAGGTGACATGGTAGAAGGGAACGTGGGACGTGACATGTCTTGAAAAGACATGGAACGTGACGTGACTGAGAGGACATATCTAATCGATAAAAGAAACATGGATAAGAAGTCCGGATGAACTTGTCCGTTCCCAAGTGGCCTCCCTCTTGGAACGGTTCCTTCAGAAGATCCTGACACTAATGATCAATCTTGGTCCTCCTGACCTTGACTTGGAAGACGAAGAAATTCTTGGTTATCAACGGAAGGTAGATCCCCTAAATTCGATCGAGGAAAATAAGAGTTAACGTGCAAGGGTAACTGAAACGTTACGATGCAAGACAATCTGACTTAACTGATAATTAGAAACGATGCGCGAGACATAAAGAAACGTAGTACGTGAAAAATTTTGAACGTGATACGTGAAAAATTTGAACGTGCTACGTGGAGATATGGCGAGTGTAGTATGAGTAAACATATCGTGATCCATGATACGTGTAACATATCTTGATCATGATATGAGGAACGTGGAATGAACATGACATGTGAGACATATCGTGATCATAGAGTATAATGGTGGTAACGCCAAACGCTACAAGGTGAGACGCGGAATATGACGTGAAACGTCTATCTGATGATGGAGAGTTATACTAAACTTGGGTCTGGTCCCCCAAGTTCTTGCAAACTTCCCAGAATGAGAAAAGAATGAACGTAAAATCGTAAGCCAAAATATGATCATGAACGTGAATAGTGTCATGAACGTGAGCGCGAAAGCAAGTCGTGGAATTAGAATGAAGACGTGAAGTAAGTTAGGAGTACAATTACGAATCTTTGTCAGACCCGATAGCTGAGGGATTACCCAGTGGTCGGATGAGCCTTGGCTGGAACATGTCCGATCACTCTGTTGGTTCTGCAATCCTTGCGGATGTAAGGATTCTGCAGACTTGATCAAACTATTGACAATAACCCAAATAGCATCATGCTTCTTCTGAGTTTGCTAAAATCTGGTACTAAAATCCATGGAGATCTTGTCCTTTTTCGATTCACAATTTCATATGATTAAAACATCCCAGTTTGTTGGTGTCCTATCTTAGCCTGTTGGTATGTCAGGTACATAGATATGGACGTAGCTGTATCCTGCTTCGTAGAAACTTGATACATAGAAGGTTGCGAAACTCTGAGTCTTTGAATCAGACTTCTCCTAGCGTAGGATTTCCTAGAACACCTAATGTAGTGTAGGGTTCTCTCCTTTACGCATAAGCTGAGTCATGGTAAGATTAACCATAGAAACCCATGTGATTCAGTGTGTCACTGTAATCAAACAGAATTGATATTGGAAAAAAAATTCCAGGGTAGAGTTTCTCTTGTCATAGAATTTGCAACATAGTGCAGATATGGTCTTCCTGTTCTTCTCTAGGCTTAGAGGAAATCAGGTTATCCTCAATGAAAACGCTGATGAATTTGTTTAGGAGTTCATGGAAACTCAATCTATTAAGTCCATAATGCGGTTGGAGCATTGATGAGACTAATTCAAAATCATAAATCTAGCATGACCAAGTCGTGTACGAATAGCAGTCATGGACATGTCCTGCTTTTTCACTCGTCACTGTTGGCAGCATGATCGTGAGTTCGATCTTGGAAAAGTGATTAACACCATACGGTTGATTGGACATGTTGTCTATATGTGGAGGAGAATAACGGTCATGAATGATGATTTGTTTAAGTCGACGGTAGTCGACACATAATCTCATGGCACCGTTCTTCTCCTTGTAGGTTCTTCTGGAATGTATAGGAAGATTTTGGAATAATCAACTGGCTATGCGTAAAAGAGTTAAGTGGTTGTTTCTTACTGACAGCTAGAAAGTTTTTGCGACCATGGCTAACAATGCACATGCTTGTAAGCGTAGAAAATTTGCACCGATATTCCGATGGAAAATCAAGCTGAAAGTATTCAGGAGCCTGAACATTACTGTACATAATTATGAATCGTAGCATGGTGTGCTGTTCATAGTCCATAATTAGGATATAAATTCATCTCGTGTCTGTCCGAGGAAAATGCGTTAGCAGCTTGGATCTCATCATTAAGCTGACGGAAAATCTTCGTATACGTGGAAATACGAAAGGTGTCCTTCCTGGTCAGGAATATATGAACTATGGTGAAAGAAATGAAAGTGACATCGGCAACATGACAGTTTCTCACTGATGCGCTGATAATGGTATTGAAATTCTTGTGGCCTGATTAATACATGGCACAACAAATAGATGTACCCTTGGAGGGTACCCTGAATTTCTTAGAAATGTTCCATAAATAGACGTGAGTCATGTGTCTTGACTCGTGTCTTGAGAAATATAAGCGTGACATATGTCTTGACCGGTATCTTGACATGTGTCCTCAGAAAGTATACGTGAGACATGTGTCTTGACTGATGTCTTGACATGTGTCTCGAGATGTGAAACAATTACAACTACAAATATTAGGTTAATATGCCAGAATTGGCGGATCGGTTGTATGTCTGATCATTTGTATGTCTGGTCACGTCCGTGGCCGGAGCCTCGGTTTCGATTTCTAGGATAGTTGCTGTCATAGTAGTGGTTACTATCATCTTGTCTGTCGGTTCCATGACGGTCATTCTCATGACAGTGACTCATGTAAATATTCAGCTGAGTGGTCGGCTGGTACTGGTTTGCACTCATATGGCTGAAATGACAGCCGAACGACGTGTGACATGTACTAAGAAATAGGGAAAAATGATCGATGGGAATCGTCTGATGGTGAAGCATCTTCTCGTCCAATCGCTTTGCTCTGACGCCTTTGTCTTCGTCTTGTAGGATCTCCAGGGTGTGAACAGCATCCACATCTCGTAGCGTCTCCGAACGTCAGCAACATCAACCTTTGGTAACATCTCCAAGTTATGAGCGGCATCAGCAATCTAGTAGAGTATCAGCAATTGAACATACCCCTGAGATGATTTAGAATCGACTAGCGATACTCGTGAAGTATTGCAAGTGGAATACACATGGATTAAGGTACATGTAATACACATGAAATACGGTACGTGGAGTACTCATGGAATGCACATGAAATGATCGGTATGGGCTCGATCATTTGTCATGATTTAAGGAAAGTAAACTGGTTAAACGGTTAGGAAAACCATCATGATAACCTGGCAGTATTAGCATAGACATCATTCTGGTTGCATAGAGAAACGCTAAAGTGTGGTTACACAAAATTCAACGATGATTTGCCTGACAGCATGATCAATGAAAACCAACCATGACAATCATGAAAGCAAAATTCAATGAAATCCAACAATGTCTTGCGTGAAAACATAAATAACAAAAGAGGCGTAAGACGTAATCAACATGAAAATGGAATTATCATGAAGGAACATAAAACGATCTAGCATAAAGGAGTGTATAACATATTCAGCATGAAACCGAAGTTAACCATGACAGTATGAAAACATACTTGACATAAAAACATAGTAACTTATGAGGGGACATGAAAAAAAAATTTATGCCAATAAATCCTGAGAAAATTTTATGCATGAAAACAGTGCATGAATGCGTAATGTAGTTTATAAAAACCTTTTTTTTTATGTGCGAGGGGACGCCTATGGGTCGGTCCCAAAACAAAAGACATGGCGAGGGGACGCCTATGGGTCGGTCCCAAAGTTAAAAGTTTCGATAAAAGCACATGCGACTAAATAGGGCTAGTCCTGTACCAACCATTACTTAGTCAAAATTCCTGCAATAGATGACATATGATATAAATGCATGAATGCATGAAACATAATAATTAAAATCATTGTCAAAACTTAACAGAAAAATTTTATGTGAAAATTATGAACTACTGGGGTCAGTCCACATCGTCACAGTTCACGAGGAACATCATGCATAGACAATGACACATAACTAAGTATGGATGACGGTTGTTCATTCCATATTAGTAAGACGATACTGGTGAAAACATCATGGTGAAAACAACAAGGTGCTGAAAACGTCATGGCTAAAACAAAGAGGTGCTGAAAACATAATGGTTAATGTTGGGAATAAATTATGGGTCAGTTCACTAGACGTTGATAAGAAAAGTTCAAGCGCTGATAAGATGACATTGGACGCTGACAGCCAAGCGTTGACAGTTAGGAAAGTCAACGCTGACAGCCTTGAAGACAAGCACTGATGGAATATATCTTCATACGAATCTTTTGTTTCTTTATTTGTATATGGTAAAGATAAACTCGACATTGTATTTTTCATTATTATCTTTACCTAGAATAGTTGATTCGTAGCTTCTTGTACAAGACTTCTTAATCTATAAAAGAAGATCTTTTAGGTTAATGTTTATCATCAAGTTTTCATTAAGTTTTCATTCGTAAACATCTTTCATTGTAAGCAAGTTCGACATTTATAATCAAAGTGAAAGTTTTGTTTACATCTTGTGTTCTTGTTTAAGTATTAAATTCCGCATAATACTTAGATTCACAAAGCATATAACAAAGGTTTCTCTACGTGTTATACTTGATCTAATCTCGTATACACAAAGCTAATCGATCTAAGTTTGGGATCAACAAGTGGTATCAGAGCTTGTTGAGAAACTTTTGATCTTTAAGTAACGCAAGAACCCTAAAACACCAAAAACCCTAAAACAACGAAACCCTAAATTTCTCAAAACCCTAAAAACATCATGTCTGGCTCAGAACAACCTCCTGCTCCTGTTTTGCTACAAATTGATGGTGTTGGAGGATGGGACTGGAGCTGGAACTTTTTGGCTAAGGATGAGGAAGAGGAAAAAGCATTAGTTGCTGAAGTTAAAGAAGAGCATGTTGAATATGCTCTCATGGCACACTCCTCCTCTTCATCAGATAATGAGGTATATGATGATGCTTTCTGTTCTAAGGGTTGTCGTTTAAATACTGAAAAACTAAATCAAGAGATAGTAAAATTATTAGATGAGGCAAGTACTGAAAGATGCAAAGTATCTAATTATCAAATTGCTCTCACCCAAACAGAAAGGACAGTAGCTGAGTATAAGAAAATGGAGTTTGATTTAAAGGATAAAATAAATATCTTAAATCATGAGTTACATCAAAGTAAAGATATTCAAGATATCACAAACAGGGTTAATCTTGATTTGATAGATAAGTTAGATGAGGCTAACAAAAATAAAGATAATGTGAGTCTTAAAATCCAGAGATTTGATAAGGCCACACAAACCCTAGGAGAGTGTGTTAGTAAACAAAGAGACTCTAAGGACATGAGTGGGATTGGGATGAAAGATTATACTGGTGTTCCACCACCAGCTGGGGATTTCTATGGTGTCCAATCAAAGGACTTATCTTGGACTGGTTTGCCAGAACTCCAAGAGAAGGAATTCATTCCTCCACCTAGAGTGACTTCCCCAGTTGAAGAGTATAATCAAAAACTGACTGACCTAGATGAGTGGAAGAAAGCTAACCACACTTTGTTTGTTAAGGGAGGGTTGTTGTGTGAAAGTCCAAATGAGCCCACACCAATCACGAGCCATGATCCTACACCTATTAAAATCACACACCCAACCACTGGCAAAGCTGTTGACCTTAGCTCACACACTGTTAGAAAACCTAGTGTTAAGTATGCAGAGATGTATAGGAATACTAGGTCACCAAAAAGCCAAGGTGGTAACCATGGAACAGGCTTCTTTGCTTCTAGACCTAAGACCATGTCTAGAAAAGCTTGTTACACCTGTGGTAGCTTTTCACATTTGGCATACAAATGTGTCAACGCTTCAAATGTCAACGCTGACAAGAACCATTTCAGCGCTGACAAAGTCAACATAGGTCAAACACTGTCAGACCCAAAACCTTTGTGAACAAAAGTTCACAAGTTGTTAGACCAGCCCCATTCTTTTCTAGAGGGTCTAACACACATGGCCTAAGACCTTTCCAAAAGTCAAACACTTGGTCCAATAGGCAATGGGTTCCTGTAGCAAACCCTAGGTTCAACGCTGATAAAGGCAATCGGGGCGCTGACAAGAACAATTTCAGCGCTGACAGACATACTGCCAAACCTAGGTATTTGCAACCACAGGGAAATGGGTCTAAAGCTTCTACTAGCTTAACATGGAGACCAAAACAAGACCAAAACCCTAATTCTACTGGTCTTTCTATGACATGCAACAGGTTTCATTATATTTCAAAGGTCATGTCAAGACCAATTGGGGTTAACTGGGCATTTCATCCAAAAAGGGATGAAAATGGGGTTGTTATGAGAACCAAGTCTGTTCTTGTTGAACAACCAGATGAATCCAAGTCTTCCAAGGCTTGGGTTCCCAAAGAAAACTAATTTGTTTTCTTATGTGCAGGGCATTCAAAAACAGGTTAATGACTATGGATATTGGGACAGTGGATGCTCTAGGGATGATTTAGATTTTTTCCACTTTATTTTTCTAACACTGACAAAGGAAAATTTAACGCTGACAAGTGTTATTTTGCCATTGTTAGAGATATTATTGTCTAACGCTGACAAGAGTTCCTTCAACGCTGATAAGTGTTGTCGGGGCGCTGTCAGCAACAATGTTAGTTTTGTGGTTTTCAATCTAAATGTGTAGGTGGTGTTAGCTTTATGCCATTGGATACATAGTTGCTTATGGATCTTTGAAGAGCTATTTGGACATGTTTTTGTTTATGGATGATGGTTGGAATATTTATATTCCTATCTTGACATAAATTTTTAATGTTCATATATATTTTGAGAAACTCATGTATCATAGTTTAAGGGGAGGTTTAAGGAACCTTTAGGACTCTTGGGTATTCTTATAATACTCTTATCACAATTCTAGATTGTGTCCACAGGTGAGTATGGGTTAGTTTTACTAAACCATGAGGCACTGTAGCATGCAAAGTTGACAAACTATGCATGCTGCCAAGACATTTTTGGCCTAGAATTGGTTGTGGTCTGTTGGGAGACTTGGGAGTATTTTTGTTATGGGTTTACCTGGGAGTTACAAAGGATTTTATGAAATAACTTTGTTGATAAGTATTTTGGTTAGCAAGGGACACTTGAGGATATTTGTGTCTATCTTGCTTAAGCAAGTGTGCATAAGTGGACAGTGCTTGCCACCCAGTAATTATTATCAACTTGCAAGATATTTCCCTTAGGATAAATTACCTTGTTAAGGTCTTTTTCTTTTTAAAATATTTTTATTTTTTTAGACGCTGACAAGTTTTTCTCCAAACGCTGTTACGACCAATCGTGACGCTGACAAGGCTTTAGGCAAACGCTGACAAGAAAATATAGCCGTTGGGCGTTGATGGCCTATTTTTGACCGTTGACACCTAGTGGGCCCTACCCAGTTGTTATTTTTGACTAATCTTTGGCCGTAATTTTTGGGGAGTTGTTACTTTTAATTAATGCATGAGATAAGTTATATTTGATTCAATATTTTCATCATTACTCTTTGAATATAACTGCCTCATTTTTGACCAATCATAATCATGCATCTCTCCTATAAATTTGGCTAACTTTTCATTCTGGGTATTCATATTTTCTTGTCTAACATCTTTCTCCTAGATTTTTCCAATATCACATAACCTAAACAGCTTTCAACATGGCACCAAAGTTCAACTCAAACAATCTGACATTGGAGTTCAAGAGCCAACATAATATGGTAGCTTACTTGGACGCTGATAATGATTTGTTCCCTCAGTATTCACAAATGGTGGCATTTTTAAATGCATCCTCCATAAGGTATGCACTTTCTCATGAACCACTAGTCCCTGTCGCACACATTAGACAGTTTTGGAATAATGTAAGTTCCACAACAGCTAATGGAGTGACTACATTAACATCTACTGTTCATGGAAGAACATGGGTGGTCACTGAAGCTTTGGTTCGCCAAGCTTTGCGTCTTAATGACGCTGATGGTGTGACTACCCTTGCCATTGCAACAATAGAACAAGGTCTTAGGGAATTGGGTTATCCTATTCCTGCTGATAAAACTTTAAATAAATATCATAAGCAGGAATTTCCCTCGGATTGGAAATATTTGATACATGTCCTTCTTCAATGCTTAAGTCCAAAATGTACTGCTTTTAATGAAATAAACAGGTCCATTGCAAGTGCTTTGGTTTGTATGTCACGTGGGCTTAGGTATAATTTTTCAAAAATGATTTTTGAAGGAATGTGTAAAAATAAGGGAAGTAAAATGACTTTGGCTTACCCAAGATTTTTGCAAATGGTGTTTGATTTACAAGAATATTGTACTAGGGATCATGACAATTTTTATGAGATCCCTAAGCAAAAGAAAACCATTTTTGACAAAATGATCTCCACAAACAGACCTATACCTCTCACCCAAGCCATGCTTGAAGTAATTCAGGCTGCCCAACCACAACCAGACCCTGCACCTCAACTTGAGCCTATCCTTGAACCATTACCTTCACCTGAAAACATGGACGTTGACCAAGCCAATGTCAACGCTGACACTCAAACTGTTTGCGCTGACACAGCCAATCCCAACGCTGATGACATCCCTGAACAATCCCAAACACCCCTTAACCAACCAACACCCACACAATCTACCTCATCTTCCACCCCATTACAATCTAGGTTAAATAAACGCCAAAGGACTACTGGAGTGTTCTCCTCTAGTGGTCCTAGCCTTGTTGCAGAGAGAACCACCTCCACAAGTGTGGCTGGTGACATGGATGAGGCTGGGGCTATTGACACAGGCTTAGATGCTGGTCAAGACAGTCCCAACATCATTAAGACCTCATCCATGCCCCATGATTCTATTTTGGGAGGTCAAATCCCCATTCTAGCTGAGGGCAGATTGGAACCTATGACATTGAATGAATTGACGGCTGCTGTCATTAGCTTGCAAAAGCAAAATGTCAGCCTTGTACAAATTGTCAATAATCAGGGCCGTGAACTCCAAGCATTGAGGGAGCGGGTAACTGTTTTGGAGAATCCTAGTAGCAGGAGTAGAATGGAGGAATCTTCCAAAGGGGAGGATGAAGAGGATGAGCTGATTCATACAGCCAGTGAGAAGAGTTCACAATTTAGTGAATCTTTAAATGTTGCTGAAGCACTCACCAACTTGAAGAAGCACCCTGTCATTGATACATCCAAGGTAACTCCATTAAACTTGGAAGGATCTTTCACAGCAACAATGGGCGCTGATACAGGTTTGAACGCTGACACATCCAACGCTGACAAAGGTAATCGGGGCGCTGATAAAGGTAACTTGAACGCTGACAAAGTTGCAGGTGGTGTTGATGTATTCCAATCATCAGCAATCATCAAAGATGTGTCCACACAGGTTTCTTCTTCTACCTTACCAATTATTGATCCAAAAGACAAGGGTAAGGGGCTTATGGTTGAAGAAGATGTTCCAAAGAAAGATGCAGCACAAATTGCATTTGATAATCAGTTGGCTGCACAACTTTTGGAAGAAGATTTGAAGAGGAGTGGTAGATCACCATTTGTTGCCACTTCTGAGAGTGAGGAAGAGAGTGATGATGAAAGAGAAGTAGCTAGCTCAGATTCAAGTATACAAATCATTGAAGATCCAGAAAGACTTGAATATGGGGATGAGTTGGCAAAAGAAAGGTTGAGTGATTTGAAGAAGCAGGTTGATTTTGACCTTCCAGAAATCACCAGAATGTACCATGCTTGGGAAGATAAGGTAATGGAAAACCCAGGGATGAGTTTGTCAGATCAAATTTGGGGGTTGGAAATTCTTCTCAGGGTACAAGATGATATAAAGGTGATTTTGAAGTATAATGCACAAGAGGTCAAGACTTGGCTTAGAAGAGATAGAAGGCAATTGTATTACAAGTTGCTTAGATGCCATCAACCTGGATGGACATACAAGAAGTTGTTGGCTTTATCTTTTGAGGAGCTAGAGTACAGGGCACATCCTATTTGGAGGCATGTGCAAGAAAATAATGTCTTACAGTTTCTTTCAGAAGAAAGGAAACAAGAGCTTGCTGAGGAAATGCGGATTCAAAAGGAGATGAGGATTGCTCAAAGACCAGTGAAGAAAGGAGATCCTCTCCAATTTCCCAAAGATATGGATGTGTATTATCCAAATGAAACTGTCATAAGGAAGCATCTCAAGCTTTCTCCATTGGAAGCTTCAGATTTGGTTAATGTAGTATCTCTAGATGCCAGAAATCCAATCATAAGTTTTGATGAAGATGAGTGTGGATTTTGGAAGATTGGCAGATTTGGGAAGGAGGTACACACTTTCACTTCAATTATTTCTATCTTTGCAAGCATAGACAGAGAAGACTTGGTGCATCTATGGAGATTGATAGAGGCCAAGTATACGGCTGAAGCACCTACTTCAGCAAATGGAATAAGACTATGGCACACATTTTTGACTTTGTGTGGTCCAAGGGAAGCAGATCCTGCCATATGGAAGGATCTTGAAGATGACCTCAGTGGTCTTCATTGGAGGCTTTATTCTACTTGTGGTGTGTTTCATTTGAGCTCTACAAAGTTTTCAGAGTATCTACTTGTGGATGCTGACTATTTCTTGTCCAAAGAAGTATTGGAGAAGATGAAGGAGACACCCTTGGAGATTGATTATACTAGTGACGTGGCCAAAGACTTGATTAGATATGTTTATCACCAACATAAGAAGTTTTTGTAAGATTCCTCCTAAGCCTTAAGTATTTATTCAGAAACTTGATCATTGGAATAGATATCAAGTTTAGGGGAGGATTGTTGGGAATAAATTATGGGTCAGTTCACTAGACGTTGATAAGAAAAGTTCAAGCGCTGATAAGATAACATTGGACGCTGACAGCCAAGCGTTGACAGTTAGGAAAGTCAACACTGACAGCCTTGAAGACAAGCACTGATGGAATATATCTTCATACGAATCTTTTGTTTCTTTATTTGTATATGGTAAAGATAAACTCGACATTGTATTTTTCATTATTATCTTTACCTAGAATAGTTGATTCGTAGCTTCTTGTACAAGACTTCTTAATCTATAAAAGAAGATCATTTAGGTTAATGTTTATCATCAAGTTTTCATTAAGTTTTCATTCGTAAACATCTTTCATTGTAAGCAAGTTCGACATTTATAATCAAAGTGAAAGTTTTGTTTACATCTTGTGTTCTTGTTTAAGTATTAAATTCCGCATAATACTTAGATTCACAAAGCATATAACAAAGGTTTCTCTACGTGTTATACTTGATCTAATCTCGTATACACAAAGCTAATCGATCTAAGTTTGGGATCAACAGTTAAAACAACAACGCGCTGAAACATCAATACGTGGAATAACAATCGTTGGCTAAGGAAGCTCCTGGTGACTACCCACTAGTCACAGGTCGAGTTTTAGAGCCTACAGGTCGAAGCCTTGGCTCTGATACCATAATTGTAACACCCCATTTTGATAAATGGAATGTCACGCGTAATTATGGCGTGTCATCACAGCATGCAAGGTAATATGCAGTAAAACATACATGACCATAGGGAAAACCGGAATCAAACATCGGTTCCCAAACATAAGCCTAAAACATAAGAAAGTAAATGAACTGAATGAAAGACTAAACAAGCATAAATATATGAAGGAAACAGGAGAAGAAGTCTATGGCAGCTTCCATCCTATGCATGTCCTCCAAATGCTCGAGTCTTGGGTACCTGCCGTTTTGGGACATGGAAAGGAAAGTAACGGCTGAGCAAAACGCTCAGTGCACGGATATACAATATAGCATGAAATAGGATAAGCATGTAACATATAACAGCGGAAGACTAAGTTCTGAGTAGACTGGTTAAGTATTGAGAAAACTGGTTTTATTGTTTGAAAAGCCTTATGTTTATCTTATGAAAACTGTTTTAACATAAATATACCATAGCCCATATAGGTCATGAAAAGGTCACGTGCATGAATACTTGGAGGGGTGACCTCATCATGCTGATTAGAGGGGATGCCTCTAATTAATATACTGGTTTGGGTAGGAGGGATCAACTCCTTGTGAAGGATGCAAGGCACACACCACATTCACCATGAAATACTGAATAAAACATGTAACTAGGATGCACCCATACGCCCCACATGATATAATAATATGGCCAAAACTGAAAAGGGACGCCACGAGCAATCACTCCGCCGTGGGGAAGTCATAACATTGGTGCCTCCAATGTTATGGTTATGGTACCTCCATAACTAGGTGAAACTGGTCATGCTTGTATATTGCTATAGATTATGCTAATTAAACATAAGCAGTTCAAAACAATAAAACAAATACTGGGGAAAACAGTTGGCTGCATACGGGGAAATCCTAATAAGGAAAGAATGTCCATACTGAAAGGACGGGAATCCGTACCTCAAGTCCAGTGAATGAACGGAAGAAAGACTCCTACTTCTGGATCACTAACGCTACATGAATACACTCGTGTATAAGTATCGAATTACTGATTACGTACTGGGTTTTATGTCTCATCTTAGCTTACTTTGTATGCTTTAGGTCATGGTTTACTGTTTAAAGCCTTAAACTGTGTTTATCTTGTATTCTGATTAATCTGATTAAGTATTACTAGTATTTCATGTATTATTATACTTACTGTGTAATAATAAGTAACTTTCCAAAAATAGCAGGTTTCCAAAAATAGAAAGTTTCCAAAAATAGAAAGTTTCCCAAAATAGAAAGTTACCAAAAATAGAAAGTTTCCAAAAATAGAAAGTTTCCAAAATAGAAAGTTTCCAAAAATAGAATTACTGCTTAAAATAGTTAAGTTTCTAAAAATAGAAAGTTTCCATAAATAGATATAAGCTGGTTAAATAAGCTAATAAATAAGCTTAAGTGTTTACTGATTAATATTCTGAGTCATAATGATATAACGTATAGTTTATTAATTATTACATGTCATTTAAATAACTATAGGTTAAAAGTATTTAATTAAATATATCCTGTTTTTAATTAAATAAGGTTAAATACTTAGGTTAAAACATGTATTATTAATTATATTAATATAACCTAAGTCATGAGAATTAATTAATTATAAGTCATGGTTTTAATAATTAATTAATTTCTTAGTCTAATTTAATAACTAATAACTTAGGTTAAAATCATGTATTATCAATTAGTAATAATAAACCTAAGTCCATGTCTTAATTAAATTAATTATATAGCATGTTAAATTAATTTAATTAACTTGAAATAAATAATTCTTGTAATAATAAGTCATGATTTATTAGTTCAATTGTCTTGTAATTAATATACGTGTTAAAATAATTAATCTCGTAAAAATTAATGCCCCGAAACCGTGTATTATTTATTAACATGTGTCGTGAAACGAACCCGTGGAAACCCATGTAAAACGTGGTGTTTTCATATATAAGCCGAACCAAACAGCCCTTTAAAATGTTCTTAAACCTATTGCCAAACAGCCCTAAATCTTGTTTATAAAACTGGTTGCCAAACACACCCTTACTGTTTTTAAAACCAAAAGCCAAACACACCCACACTACCAGTTTCCACTGGCAGTGTTGTTGGTGCCACCGGCAAGCGCCGGTTTCCCCTGCCCGTATAAAATTCCCACCGAGACCTAGATGGTCTCGGTTCCCACTGTTAGAACGAATTCACCACTGGCGCAGCCAGTGGTTTTTCCCCTGCTTGTTCTCCGTTTCCCCTGCTTGAGCAAACCAAGCCAAAACCCTAATTGGGTTGCGGCTGGTGGAATTAACTCACCACCGAGACTCATATGAGTCTCGGTTTGTGTGCAAACAGTCCAAACGAACACCCCCTTAACTAATAAGCCTCGTTTTAACCATGTTTATGTTCTTAAGATTCGTGTTCTTAATTAATTATTCAAAGGAAAAGAATTGAAAACGAGATTAGGGTTTTATACTTACATACCGCTTAGGGTTTCAAAACAAATGAATTCCTTGTTAATCTAGGATCAACCCTCGATCTCTTCTCCTTGTTTCCTTGGTTTGGGTCGCGGCAGGGAAGAAGAACACACAAAAGAAATATGCGGCTGCTTGTTTTCTACATTAGGGTTTCTGTTTGTGTTTTTTTTTGTGTTGGCATAGAAAAAAAACACAACCCCCCGTCCCTTTTTGTTATACACGGCCAAAAGCACACTTGGGCCTTGAGCCCAAGTCCCAATACTTTCTAACTTGTCTAAAACAGCCCCTATTACATTATACTTCTTTCTTTTATTATTTCGCGCCACGAAACGTTATGCGTAAACATGTTTTAATTCGAAAGTTTCTTAGTTATAATTACTCGTGTTAAACGTAATTATTACGTATATAATTTCTTGTCGTGTTAAATTAAATATACGTAATAGTAATAATCGTTTAAATGTCCGTGATTACGTGTTACGTAGTTTACGTAATTTAATCAGTTTCTGATCGTGACTAAATATATTATTTATTCATGTTCGTAATAATTATATATATACATAATTAATATTAGTTCGTGTTTTAATTACGTTCATGATTAATTATTGTTAAATACTTATCATGTGTTCGTACGTAATCGATACTTATCATGTTATACACGTATGTACTTACTTGATTAATAGCACATGAATGTGATCAATACTGAATAAGGTAAGTTTTAATCTAGGACGTACGATCTTAAGGGCACTATTCATGGTAAAAGCATGCGGGTTTTACAGCAGAAATGCATGCTGTCCCTCCACCTCTTTCAGGAACTTTCATGCCCATTCCTAGGCATAATGACTTGGATGGATCACAGATGCATGAGTCCCCAAAAAGTTCTACTAATTCTAATGACTTTGTCTCGTGTACTTTCAGTGACAAAGCGAGTGACTCTACATCATGTGGTTCAAGTGAAGAGTCGAGACCTGCAAGTTCCAAGTCAAATGATCATACTGCTACTAGTGCTAGGAAGTGTGAAGAGAGAGTTGCTTTTACTTCGACAGTGTCTAGTCCTAGTTTATTTAGTCCTAGGAAGAATGTTTCTCCTAGAATTGTGTGTAATAAAGTTAGAAGTATGAAACAATGTCATTCTAATAAAAGGTCGTTTAAAACATGTTTTGTTTGTGGGAGTGAATTTCATTTGATTAAAGATTGTGATTTTTATGACAAACATTCTTCTGTACATCAAGCATTTCCTGCTCCTGGTCCACCAGGAGTTGTTCCATATTCTTCTAGAAGACTAAACCCAAGTGCTCAATCTTTTACCTCTTCCAGAAGGACCTCTCCATTAGCTTCTGATCATTGGAGAAACACTGGATTAAGACCAAATAGACCAACCAGCAACTATTTTCAGAATTTTAATCCAAATTATGCTTATAATTTTGACCACATGTATTTTGGGTTGGGAAATCTGGGAACTGCTGTTAAGCCCTCAGCAGGTTGTTCTTGGTCAAACAATAACACCCATATGATGAATAGGCAACCAAAGAACAACGGTGGATCTCATCAATCTTCTTGGCTATCTACTAAAGATCCACAAGGCAGGCTCAAACCTGAAAAGGTTTGGGTCCCCTTAAGACACTAACTTTTGTATATCTCGTATCTTGTTGTTATAGGTTACTCCATACCAAGATCCTACTCTAGGAATTGTTGATAGTGGATGCTCTAGGAGCATGACAGGAAATAAAAGTCTTCTATCTAACTTTGTACCATTTCAAGGCGGAAAGGTCTATTTTGGAGGAGGTGAAGGAAGGATCACGGGCAAAGGAACAATTCATACACCTAATCTTAATTTTGAGCAGGTCTACTATGTGGAAGCACTTCAACACTTCAACTTGATATCTGTCTCTCATATTTGTGACAAGAAGCAGTTTTTCCTCTTTACGGATACTAATGCACTAGTGTTGTCCAAGGACATTAAACTCCCGGATGACTCACAAGTTCTCCTCAGAATCCCTAGAAGACACAAACTCTATAGTATCAAGCTGAATGAAGTCAATCCTATTGGTCAACTAGCATGCTTGGTTGCTAAATCCTCAGAAGATGAAGCCACTCAATGGCACCGAAGGATGGGACATGTGAACTTCAAGACCATTCACAAACTAGCAAATCTGAATCTGGTCTTTGGTTTACCTCCCAAGTCATTCAGAAATGATATCAATTGTCTTGCATGCAGCAAAGACAAACAACATAAAGCATCCTTCAAGGCCATTACTGCTCTCAGCCTTATAACTGAACCATTGAAGCTACTACACATGGATTTATTTGGTCCTA
Organism: Glebionis coronaria; assembly: GCA_025667525.1. Classification (NCBI taxonomy): domain Eukaryota; kingdom Viridiplantae; phylum Streptophyta; class Magnoliopsida; order Asterales; family Asteraceae; genus Glebionis; species Glebionis coronaria. The sequence continues at coordinate 248,504,471 of CM046874.1, forward strand.
CCTCCATTAGGAGCATTGAACACAAACAATTCTGCCTTGTGGTAACTGATGGGTATAGCAGGTTTACGTGGGTTTTATTCATGGTTGCCAAGAGTGAGACCTACTCAATTCTCAAGGACTTTATTACACTTACAGAGAATCAGTTGTCCAAGAAGGTTAAAGGTATTCGATGTGATAATGGAACAGAATTCAAAAATGCAGACCTCATAGCACTTTGTAATTCTAAAGGCATCAAAAGAGATTATAGTGCAGCAAGAACTCCTAAACAGAATGGCGTGGCAGAAAGAAAGAACAAGAATCTAATAGAAGCTGCAAGAACAATGCTTGCCGATTCCAAGCTTCCAACCATGTTCTGGACAGAAGCTGTCAATACTGCAAGTTATGTTTTGAATAGAGTTTCTATTACAAATCCTCACAAGAAGACTCCCTATGAGCTACTAACATCCAAAGTACCAAACATTGCTCATTTGAAGCCATTTGGGTGTCCTGTCACCATTCTGAATACTAGTGACTATCTGGGGAAATTTGATGGCAAGGCAGATGAAGGATACATTGTGGGATATTCATCTCACTCTCGGGCTTATCGTGTCTACAATCTCCAAGCCAAGCGAGTAATTGAAACTATCAATCTCAGGTATTTTGAGGAGAAGTCAAACAGGCAAGGGTCCTGAATGGTATTTTGATCTTGATTATCTTAGTAATTCATTAGGATATTTTCGTTTCAAAACTAATCATGATGCAGGTCCCCAAGTGTTTGCAACTTCTAGTACAGGTGCTCATTCTAGTCTTTCAGACTCAGATGACGAGGATGATATTTTTGTTGTTCCATCCTATTCCACCACAGTCTCTCCTACTCCTCCTAGTGATGCAACTCCATCAGATATATTGGACTCACAGGGAGCTCTTGACACATTACTCAAGCAACAACTAGAAGCTACAACAACAGCTACTCAAGGTGGCTTTGAGTTTCCTCTGAATACGTCTGCTGACAAAGCTGCTCCTAGTACTCCAATTGTTACTCCTAGTGCTAGTTTAACACCTATTGGTAGTCCGACTGGTGATTCTACTTCCTCTACTAGATTTTCAAGTCCTTCTGGCCTGGGAAACTATCAAAAGAAGTCTTCTACCAAGCTGGATGATATTCATAAGCAACTAATAGATGGCATTTTCGACTCTGCTTCATATGATGATGACTTTGTTGGGGATCTAAATAACTTGGCACCAGAAGTGGAAGTAGCTTCCAATTCAGTGTTGCAGTCACACAAAGACCATCCTACTACTCAAATCATTGGAGATCCTGGTTCTACTGTCAAGACACACAGAATGCATAAGAAAGCCACGTCTGATCATCATGCTCTTGTGAGCTATATTGAGGATCAAAAGCGTAATAATCATACGGACTTTCAACATTGTTTGTTTGCTTGTTGATTGTGGTAAAATACACCCTTTAGGAAAAAGGCGTAAAAGCGGTAAGTATCGAGTGATGATTTTAGGAAAAATCAACACTAATGACCCTTAATGGTGTGTAAGTTCGTTTCCCAAGGAGGTATATGTGTGTGAAAAACTTGCCAAATGTTTGTAATTAATGATTGGTTTAGAAGGGGATTAGAAGAGAAAATGATGAAGTCGTAAAAATAAAAATTAACTAAAAATCACTATTAGAAAGTTAAGACGTAGAACCTAAAAATCACCAAAAATAAAATAAATTCTAAAAATTACCAAAAATTCACCAAAAATCAAAAATAATAAACTAAGAGTTTACCAATTATCAAAACTTTTTCAAACCTTTTAAATAATTAAATATTCAATTTTTAAATGCTAATTAAAGCCCTAAAAATCAAATAAATTATCATAAAGCCCAAATAAAGATTTTTCAATTGATAACCCTCTAAAATGACCTAAAATGATTAAAAACTATTTTTAGAAATTTTAAAACTAATAAAAACTATTTAAAATGAATTAAAAACTATTAAAACTTAAAATAATTATAAAAATTAATCTATAAGTGATAAAATTATTCTAAAAGTTTCTAAATTCCTATTTTAATGTATTCAACCTAAGAAAAATGTAAAAAGTTAAAAAAAAAAAATTAAAAATAATAATAAAATAATATTAAAAATCCAAAAATTATAAAAAATTCTAAAAACTTGCAAACTAGTTTATTTTAACCTAAATAATCAGAAAATGAAAGTGAAATTACCAAAATACCCCTAATGGGCCCTCAAATGGGCCAAATCCAAATTCAGTCAACACAAATGGGCTTTTGGGCCCAAAAAGTCAAACTTGGCCCAATTGACTTGGAAAAGCCCTATCTGACTTAAAATTTAATTCTAAGAACAAAACTCTAAAGTCCCAAAAGCTGAAAATGTGCTTTTCACAGCTTATTGAACACAAAGCTTATTCTTATTGGGCTTTTCAGCCCATTAAGCCATAAGCTAATGCCATAAGCTCTAATTTGACACACAACCCTCTTTTTGGATGCTTAAGAGATCTGTCAAAAGAAATTTCCAATAAGCTCACTCAATAAGCCAGAAAATAGAAAAGCAAAAATCCACAAAACGACAAAATAGTCGGGTTTGAGAAATAAGGCACCTCAGAAGCTCTAGTTTGTTGTAAAAGCTCACCAATAGCTTAACTAAGAATAATCAATCAAGAAAATCTCAAAAAGCCAAGTAAAATAAGCTGAAGGAGCAAATAAGCTGGCTGAAAAAGCCAAATAAGCTAGTTTTCTAGCAAAAGCTTAACCAAAAGACTTGTAAACTTCCAGACTTGATATTAAGCTGAGAAAAATGATTTCTATTACAAAAACTAAGTTGTTTCATGTACCAATAAGCAAAACAGATTCAAATAAGCTGAAAACCAAGTTTGACCAAAAGTCAAACGCTGATAAGTTGAAATCAAACGCTGACAGGAACAAAGTAGGCGTTGACAGACTTAATGAAGTGTAAGGACTTGTTTTTCACCCTGCTGGTCAAGGATTGAGTGCAAACCTTGTGAATCAAAGCTTACCAGTTGGGTAAACTTTGATGTATTTTGGCACAAATAAGCCAATAAGCCAGTGAGCTTATAAGCTATGAACAAAGCAATCCAAGTACCCAAATATCCTCACAAGCAGCAAACAAATAAGATCCAAGCAGCAATACAACAATCCTAATGCTAGAAATAACAATGCAACACCAAATGAGGTGGTCACTTTGCTGATGCAAATGACCACTTCAGCAGACTTTGATAAGCTATAAAAACCACAATAAGCCACCAAATTCAACAAGCAGATAACCAATAGATAGCTTATCACCCAAACTATCCCCAAACCAAATTTTAGACCTTAAATCCAACTAACAAAGAAGTTATTAGATCTGATGTGTTTGACCAAATTCAGGACCACTTTTATCAGATTTTTGCAAAACTAAAAATCCCTTTTCCAAACTTTCAGAAAGTAAACCAATGACTAAAACTTGTATATTAGAACTTGTTTAGACCACCCAAACCCAAAGAACCAAGGGCTCAAGGCCACAAGGCCTTGATAACCAGTAATCCCAAACAACCCTTAATCAAGCACTTATCATACAAACTTCTGATTTTAACTAATAACCTAATGATTTTAATGATCAAAAACACTTAAACAATAGCAAATAACACAATCAAACTTAAAAATCACCAGCACAAACACCAATACTCAAAATCAAAGCACCAAATCAAAAACAGTCATAAACATGAAATTTTTAGGGGAATCTTAACAAGAGATTATACCTGCCTTCCACAACATCCTAGGAAGGCCAGCAATGCTCCTTGGACCTTGTTCAACAACTAGAACAAGACCAAGGTACTTCAATGAAGATGATGCAAACTGCCTTGGTTGATGGTTCAAAGTAGAACCTCAAGGACTTTATATCTTCAACACAAACAGCAAACAACTCAACCAAGGGCTCTAATCCCTTCACAAGCTTGGTGTCAACAAGCTTGTAAGAGCTTATAGCTAATGGTCAAGGGTTAGTACACAAAATAACCAAAACAGAACCTAGGATTTCAAGGCTTTCAAACCTTAAAAACCTTATGAAACAAGACGTGCCTTAACCACAAGATTAAGGTAGGTCTTCACAATCAAATGGAACTCAGAATTAGGCTACTCAAACACCAAACTTTTAACTAAATCAAAAAGAGATTTCAAATTTTCAGAAATTCAAATTTTATTTAACTTAAAAAGGAATTACAAAGATTAATAGCCTAAAACTGGAACAAAAGCTCTCTCACATGTTGAGGAGTCTTTTTATAGGCAAATGCCAAGGCTACACTGTTCATAAACCCTAGATGTGAAATTCCATAAATGCCCTAAGTCCTTGAGTACGTTTGTTGTTGTTGAGCTGTCCAAAATGATCCTACACGTTCATTTTAGCTTTGTGATCAAGCAAAGGCTCTCAGCTGTTGATCTTGACACGTCACATGACTTGGAGGCTAAGTTGCTTGCTGATTGGTGGAAAGGGTATTTGGGGTGGGGTCCATAGTGAGTGGAGATGAGGGTTTTGTGTGTGGGATAGGTTCCTGCATGTGTGAATCAAACGTGTGCCTGGGTAATTTCATTTTACCCTTTGTTTTAAGTTGTGTAAAATCTGGGCTGTAAAGGTGAATAGTTGTCCTTTTGATCCGTTTTTGGTGGAGTGGAGTTGTTTGGCGCGTGTTTGTGTGTTTAAATGTTTCAGTATGCACACATTCAGCCCTTGTCTTTCCTTTCTTTTTGCATTTGTGGTAAAAAGTCCATCAGCGCCCATTTAAGCTTGTATCAACTTTCACCATTTGGCAATTTTGGCACATAACTTTTCAAAAGGGTTTTCAAGGGTTCTTTTTGCCATTTTGAGATATTTCAAGGACTGATTTTGAACATTCTTGATCTTCAAAGGTCTTCATTGTATCTTTGACATTATGAGGGACCATTATTGGCAATTTTGATTTGTTGAGGGACTATTCTTGCCATTTCTTCAAAGTTGAAGGACCATTTGTGTAATTTTGACAAACTTAAGGGACCAAACTTGTAATTATGAATATACAAGGGTTTTAAGTGTCATTTCTTCAATCAATGAGGATCAATCTTGTTTGTCTTCAAGTCTTCAAGGTATTTTGTTGAGAATTCCATGATTAGGGCCCGGTTCTTTGTACGGCTTCGTTTCTCGTGTCCGTTTTTCCTTGTAACTTGTGATCTTTTGTCTTTTTCACGATATCCATACCTAAAATACACAAGTAAACAAACACAAGCATATATATGGTATTTTATGACATTTTTGTGAATTTAAAGCACGAAAAGAACGATGAGATCATGTATAAATGCCATCTCATCACTCCCCCATACTAAGCCATTGCCGTGCCCTCACGCAATGCTAGAATAAAGTATCTAAGCATCACCAAAGTTCAATTTTTATTAACCTTTATTGAAGAGTAAAAGATTTACAACATACTATGATGATGTGTAAAGAGATAATGTATGATTTTCATCACGAAAAGTGACTTTTAGGGTCAAAGAATAGAAACAAGCTAATGTCCCTTAGAGTAAACTTCGTCATCCTTGATTGTCGTACATTCCATGCTAAGTGCAAAAAGAAGATCATTGTTGGTACAAGTCACAATGCTAACACTACTCATACGTCCAAATTGTGTAATACTTTTTCTCCCCGCAATCCTAGTTATTATAAAGGAAATGGGTTTCTAGCATTTTTTATCTATTTGTCATGGATCACAAGTGATTCATATTGACTTATTTGAGTAGTTATTAGTCCAAAAGCAAAGTAGCACGATTTGATCAATAGTTAGCCGAAGGACAAAATCTTTTAAAACGACTTCTCGTGTATCTCCTTAAGTTCATATCTTGGCATAACTCGTTTCACGATTTGAGACCTTTCTCGGACCGATATTTGGCATGTACTTCATACTTCAAATCTTGGGAAGACGTTCTTGAAATTATGGTCTTCTCTTCATATTTTGGAATTTCTTCACTTGACGTTTTTGAGAGATTCTTCATATAGGACCACGACTTCATCATTTTTCTTCAATCTTTACTTTGGATTTTGATATACAACGATCTGCCTCCTTTTCGGACTTGGATATATTTATCCTCATACCTTGTTAGGGTCTTTTTGGATAGACTTTCTCCATTCTTTAGGGGAGTAATAGCTTCTCGTCGTGTGTCTCGATCCTTCATATTGATTTGGGAATAATGATAGTTCACATCATCTTTGGATCTTTAGCAAAAATAGAGCTCCTCATGCCTTGTTAGGGCCTTTTTAGATGATCGCCAATCTTCGCGTCACCATTCAATAAGTTATGCCTTGGCTATGAACTCTATTCAACCCCGAGCAACTTTTAAACGATCTTGCGCTAGAGGCTAAGTAACCTTTCAAATTGTATGACCTTACTTATTGCAATTATGATTTATTCCTAATGCATTGATCTTATGGGAAGAAAAAGCCACAATTAAAAACATATGAGTTTTTGAAAGAACATTTTCATGTTCTACGTTTAGCATGATCACTTGTCTAACTCTATCATTTCTCGTTCTTCACTATATAAAGACCTCTAATTAAAGAGACTCGTGAATACTTAGCCATGCAAGTCAAAATTAAGCCAAATTTGGATTACCTTTCATTAAGACTATATCAAATCAAAGTTTTGGGTTTTCAAGCCACCTATAGGATCTTGCACTTTCTTGGACTTTTTCAAGTTTAGAGAATGTGTTTTATAGTTCCCTTGATAAGTGACTTTCTAGAATCAATTATAGGAACTTGCGAAAAGTTCTTGTTCTTAACCAGTATGAATTAAGACTTTCGCGTTTTAAAGCTCCCTATATAAAAGTCTAGCAAAACTTGAATTGAGCGAGTTAAGGAATGTAAATGGCTCCAAATGCCCATCAAGTCAAAAATTAACTCTTATTCTACCCAACGGAAAATATACATTCGTGTCTTAAAAACACTTATGAAAATTAAGAAAATTTTAAAATTTGGCCATTTTTAGCCTTATTAGCAAAACAAAAACATTGAAAGTTGGAAAGCGTGAGGGCGTAGCAAAGCAAGTACCTATTCACCCCCCCCATACTAAAAGTAAACATTGTCCTCAATGTTTCGAGTCTAAAGGTGGAACACCCCCATACTAGAGACGAAGAGTCGAATGCTTAGGATCTAGCACGGAAAGGGTGATCAACAATATATCTAAAGCCGTTTATTAAGTATGCTAAAAGATAATTGTTAGAACAATAAAGGATATGTCATGGAATCGTGAAAAACTTCTTCAAACGAATGATGGAGGTTCACGTAAACGAACACGAGAGTCTTCAATCGTAGATGATGATGATCCAGATAACACAATCACAAACAACCACGAGACAACGAGTTGAAAGGGTACAAGTCCCCTTATTAGTGAATAGTGAGCATAAAAGATAAGCATGGGATCTCCCCCACGAGGCACCTCGTTTTTGATTACCGAGTCATGAGCTCGACTCGATCCCCTCAAAATGTGAACATTTAGGGAAAAACATGGTATGGTCAATTTTTGATGGGGCTTACATGATAAACAAGGCCCAAAAAGCAACAGGTATTAAGGACTAAGTCCTTTGATGATGCAAAATACCGGGATCGAAGATGGCGTTCTTGTTTTCATTGGAAAAACAAATCAACGCCACTTCAACATGTGCTATAAACTCAAAGAGTTTGAAGAAAAGAGAGTAGAAGGGTGGGACAATTGGTAAGACAAACTTTTGAGCTACTCGAGGTAGACTCGCACCAAGCAAATAGAAAGATTTTCCATTTATTGCATCGGTGGAAGACCGAGATTTCCCTTTACATGAAATTCCGGGATCGAATATCTCGTCCTCGGTGGACAAGGATGAGGGAACATAAGGGGCTTCCCCCATACTAGAACCACACAAAGCATCGTCAAAAGGAGTAGACGAGCTTGTAGCACTCAAAACACGTGGTGATGACGGAGTTAGATTTGTAGAAAAATCAATTAAATCACATTTAAGATCTTTTCTTTTTTATCTTTTTAACTCTCCTTATGAAAACCCTTTTTGATTATGTCGAAAATATTTGGTGTTTCTAAGACGATGTTAGTTACACTAAAAATTCTCACATTTTGAAATCGTTTTGGTTTTGGTGGTGGCAAGTTCTCAAAACGTTTATCGACGAAGAAAACCTCCCCATCGGGGTCTACATATTCATCATCTGAAAGATCTTCCGTAGAAACCGGCAACTTATCAACACTTTTCAAGAATGAATGTTCGAGGTGAGGCGAAGGATTTTTCGATTCAAGTATTGACGGTTTCTTCTTTGTAGGCTTTACACTCATAACCTCCACCGGCGGAGGAAATGGTAAATTGTTTTTGGCGACATTTCCTAAAACTCTTGGTGAAAATTCTTTGCAAACGACATTGGTTGAATCACCATGGTTTAAAGTAGCAATAGAATAGACATGAGAAAGATTGGAGTTTTGTGTTGCATTGATGACAAGTTCTTCTTCATTGAAACGAAGGGTGATTTTTCGAGCATGAACATCGATAAGTGCTCTTGATGTATCCAAAAATGAACGACCCAAAATGAGAGGAACTTTTCGATCGATAGGAATGTCTACAACGATAAAGTCAACGGGATAGTAAAACTTTCCGACTTTAACGAAAACGTCCTCGGCTACTCCACATGCTAAAATCGTAGAATGATCGGCCATCTCGATAGACATGTTCGAAAGAGTAAGAGCCGGAAGCGAAAGCGATTTGAAGATCTCGAGAGGCATTAAATTAATACTAGCACCAAGATCGGCCAAGGCGTAGCATTCCTCCATATCTTGAATGGCACACGGAATCAAAAATTTACCGGGATCACCGACTTTTTGTGGTATGCGGCTTAGAAAAACCGATGAACAACTAGACGATTGTTGTAACTTCTCTTTGTTGTTTAGCATACTTTTGAAGTTTGCGGCGAATCGAGGCATCATGATAAGAGCGTCGGCAAAACTTATGTTAAAATGCATATCACGAAACATTTTTATAAATAGCTCAAATTGATAATTGTTCCGTTCTTGTGCTTTCTCTTTGTTTCGTCTCGAAGGGTAGGGTAAAGGTGGTGTGGGTTGGTCATTAGGCAACGGCCTTGGAAACTTGGGTTCCACAATTGGTATTGGTTCAACCGTAGGTGTGGTATGAGCGGTACTTCGTGGGATTGTAATGTGCTCCTTTTCGACCATCACCTCGGGTTCTTTCTCGATTTCCTTCTCCTTAGAAGTACTTGTACGAGAGATTAGTTCCTTGAAAGTTTTACCACTTCGTGTAGCAACAACCTTCAATTCTCCCCTCGGGTTGTTAATGGTATCACTAGGAAGACCACCCGAAGAAGAGGGTTTACACATGATTGCTTCAAACATCTTAGCCATTCGGTCCTCAAATTTTGATTGCCTAGCATCCGCTTTTAATAACTCTTGCTTAATCTCATGTTGTCCTAATTCCATCTTTTGTTGGTTTTTTGAAGACGTTGGACATTTCCTTCCATTTTGTTTGCATGAGTTTTAAGTTCATTAGCAAGTTCATTTTTAAGCTCGATATTCAACTCGGACCTTAGGCTAATCATCTCACGTTGCATATTATCAAATTTAGCATCATTTGCTTTTGCATAATCCAAAAATTCTCCTTGCAAATTTTTAGTGTGAGCATTTTGAAAACCTTGTGTAGTGTTTTGAAAATCACGGTTTTGGTTTTGATTAGAGATTTGTCCATTCCCACTTTGATAATTCCCTTTGTTGTAATTGTGTGTGTTGCCTTGGTAATTACCTTGGTTGTTGTTTCGATAATTGTTAACATTTTGGTTTGGTGGAGCTTGATTTTGGCGGGAACCTTGACCGTTTTGGTTGTAAGTTCCCGTTGCTACATAAGCACTCGAAGTGTTACCATCCGCGGTAATGCACTCGGAAAGATCATGAGCTCCCCCACAAGATAAACAACTCTTAGCAACCGCTTTAACCGAAGCGGAATTGGAAGCTTCTTGAGCCTTCCAATGGGACATTAGATTAGCAAATCTGTCAAAAAACCGATTTTCCTCATTAGCTTCATCATGTAAGGCGTTAATGCTACGAGACGATTGTGACGAAGATGACGAACCCATATTGGCAATACTCGGTGTGTTACGAGGGTTATAAACCTTAGATCTATTTTCAATGATTTGTAAAGCCTCATTTGTCGTTTTGCACAAAAAATTACCACCCGCGGCGGCATTCAAATAATCTCGTTCATGATCATTAAGTCCATTATAAAAAGTATCCACTTGATGCAATTCCGTGAAATCATGGTGTGGACATTCATGTAACATCTCTTTAAATCGTTCCCATGCCATTGAAAAACTTTCATTATTTCTTTGCACAAATCATGAAATCTCATTTTTTAAGTGTGTTGTTTTAGATGGTGGAAAAAACTTGTTCACAAACTTAGAAACGAGATCGGCCCATGTCAAAATCGAATTTGGCGGTTCTTTCTCAAGCCAAATTTTTGCGGGTCCATCCAACGAGTATGGAAACAACATCATCTTAATGGCGTCATGTGGAACATCCTAAAATTTGCTAGTGGCGGTGAGACGGTTGAAATTCCTAATGTGGTAATGCGGGTTGTCTTTCTCGTGACCTCTAAACTTATTTGCTTGCAACATCGACATTAAACCCGTCTTAATCTCGGAATTCTCCGCAATAATGGCGGGAATCACAATAGCCTCTCCAAAACCCTCGGTGGGTGCTTGTAGCAACTCCATCATAGTACGATTAGCCATGACGACTTCTTGTTATACAATAGGTTCAACAATTGGAGGTTCTTCAACAATCAACGTCTCTTGATTGGCTTGCTTTTGAAGTCGTTTACGAGCTCGTTTTGCTTGATTACGAGTGATCATAAACTTTACGAAGAATGGGAGGTGAGCAAAGAAGATTCTTTTTGGGTGTTTTGTGAATTTTCAATTTTTTTTTGTGTTTTTGATGATATTTAATTTTTTTGGATTTTGATGTATCTTTGTAGACAACAATCTACAAAATCTCTCCTCGAATCAAACTCTTGATTAAAGAAGCCTCAAAGGAATGAAAACGATCACGTGGAGTGAACGCCTTCGAATGACTTTAGAACTTTGGTGAAAACCAAATTGTTCAAGAGGGTTTAATCACAAAGAAACCAAGCAAATATAGTATACGTAATAATACTTTGGGCGGCAAAACCCTCGATTAGCCTTCAATCTCAAAATACTCACAAGCAAGCGGGGAAACGAGGCGGCGCGAAGCACTTAAGAGCCTTTTTCCTTAGGGTATATTTTATAATACCCGCCTTATACCCACCTTATAGTTTGTATTTTTCAAAATCGAGCTTCACGAAAGTATTTATCTATTTTTGCCTTTTTCTTTTTGTTTGAGATTCGAATACAATAATTAGGAGATCAAATCCCAATTAAGGTTGTGTTTTCACACTTTTGGAGATATTGTAAATTTATTGTGATACTTAATACAATATATATTAATAATATTTGTACAAGAAAAACCAAGAAAACCGATAATACGTATTAGTAGAGTTCTACTAATACAAATACTATTTGGTTAATATTAAAAACAACAATGCAAATTGATCACGACACACCTCCCCGACAGCGGCGCCAAAGTGATTGTAGAGTTTTACACTTCTTGTTTAGGAAAACAAAAGAGCGTAAATGAGCGGTAAGTATCGAGTGATGATTTTAGGAAAAATCAACACTAATGACCCTTAATGGTGTGTAAGTTCGTTTCCCAAGGAGGTATATGTGTGTGAAAAACTTGCCAAATGTTTGTAATTAATGATTGGTTTAGAAGGGGATTAGAAGAGAAAATGACGAAGTCGTAAAAATAAAAATTAACTAAAAATCACTATTAGAAAGTTAAGACGTAGAACCTAAAAATCACCAAAAATAAAATAAATTCTAAAAATTACCAAAAATTCACCAAAAATCAAAAATAATAAACTAAGAGTTTACCAATTATCAAAACTTTTTCAAACCTTTTAAATAATTAAATATTCAATTTTTAAATGCTAATTAAAGACCTAAAAATCAAATAAATTATCAAAAAGCCCAAATAAAGATTTTTCAATTGATAACCCTCTAGAATGACCTAAAATGATTAAAAACTATTTTTAGAAATTTTAAAACTAATAAAAACTATTTAAAATGAATTAAAAACTATTAAAACTTAAAATAATTATAAAAATTAATCTATAAGTGATAAAATTATTCTAAAAGTTGCTAAATTCCTATTTTAATGTATTCAACCTAAGAAAAATGTAAAAAGTTAAAAAAAAGAAATTTTAAAAATAATAATAAAATAATATTAAAAATCCAAAAATTATAAAAAATTCTAAAAACTTGCAAACTAGTTTATTTTAACCTAAATAATCAGAAAATGAAAGTGAAATTACCAAAATACCCCTAATGGGCCCTCAAATGGGCCAAATCCAAATTCAGTCAACACAAATGGGCTTTTGGGCCCAAAAAGTCAAACTTGGCCCAATTGACTTGGAAAAGCCCTATCTGACTTAAAATTTAATTCTAAGAACAAAACTCTAAAGGCCCAAAAGCTGAAAATGTGCTTATCACAGCTTATTGAACACAAAGCTTATTCTTATTGGGCTTTTCAGTCCATTAAGCCATAAGCTAATGCCATAAGCTCTAATTTGACACACAACCCTCTTTTTGGATGCTTAAGAGATCTGTCAAAAGAAATTTCCAATAAGCTCACTCAATAAGCCAGAAAATAGAAAAGCAAAAATCCACAAAACGACAAAATAGTCGGGTTTGAGAAATAAGGCACCTCAGAAGCTCTAGTTTGTTGTAAAAGCTCACCAATAGCTTAACTAAGAATAATCAATCAAGAAAATCTCAAAAACCCAAGTAAAATAAGCTGAAGGAGCAAATAAGCTGGCTGAAAAAGCCAAATAAGCTAGTTTTCTAGCAAAAGCTTAACCAAAAGACTTGTAAACTTCCAGACTTGATATTAAGCTGAGAAAAATGATTTCTATTACAAAAACTAAGTTGTTGCATGTACCAATAAGCAAAACAGATTCAAATAAGCTGAAAACCAAGTTTGACCAAAAGTCAAACGCTGATAAGTTGAAATCAAACGCTGACAGGAACAAAGTAGGCGTTGACATACTTAATGAAGTGTAAGGACTTGTTTTTCACCCTGCTGGTCAAGGATTGAGTGCAAACCTTGTGAATCAAAGCTTACCAGTTGGGTAAACTTTGATGTATTTTGGCACAAATAAGCCAATAAGCCAGTGAGCTTATAAGCTATGAACAAAGCAATCCAGGTACCCAAATATCCTCACAAGCAGCAAACAAATAAGATCCAAGCAGCAATACAACAATCCTAATGCTAGAAATAACAATGCAACACCAAATGAGGTGGTCACTTTGCTGATGCAAATGACCACTTCAGCAGACTTTGATAAGCTATAAAAACCACAATAAGCCACCAAATTCAACAAGCAGATAACCAATAGATAGCTTATCACCCAAACTATCCCCAAACCAAATTTCAGACCTTAAATCCAACTAACAAAGAAGTTATTGGATCTGATGTGTTTGACCAAATTCAGGACCACTTTTATCAGATTTTTGCAAAACTAAAAATCCCTTTTCCAAACTTTTAGAAAGTAAACCAGTGACTAAAACTTGTATATTAGAACTTGTTTAGACCACCCAAACCCAAAGAACCAAGGGCTCAAGGCCACAAGGCCTTGATAACCAGTAATCCCAAACAACCCTTAATCAAGCACTTATCATACAAACTTCTGATTTTAACTAATAACCTACTGATTTTAATGATCAAAAACACTTAAACAATAGCAAATAACACAATCAAACTCAAAAATCACCAGCACAAACACCAATACTCAAAATCAAAGCACCAAATCAAAAACAGTCATAAACATGAAATTTTTAGGGGAATCTTAACAAGATATTATACCTGCCTTCCACAACATCCTAGGAAGGCCAGCAATGCTCCTTGGACCTTGTTCAACAACTAGAACAAGACCAAGGTACTTCAATGAAGATGATGCAAACTGCCTTGGTTGATGGTTCAAAGTAGAACCTCAAGGACTTTATATCTTCAACACAAACAGCAAACAACTCAACCAAGGGCTCTAATCCCTTCACAAGCTTGGTGTCAACAAGCTTGTAAGAGCTTATAGCTAATGGTCAAGGGTTAGTACACAAAATAACCAAAACAGAACCTAGGATTTCAAGGCTTTCAAACCTTAAAAACCTTATGAAACAAGACGTGCCTTAACCACAAGATTAAGGTAGGTCTTCACAATCAAATGGAACTCAGAATTAGGCTACTCAAACACCAAACTTTTAACTAAATCAAAAAGAGATTTCAAATTTTCAGAAATTCAAATTTTATTTAACTTAAAAAGGAATTACAAAGATTAGTAGCCTAAAACTGGAACAAAAGCTCTCTCACATGTTGAGGAGTCTTTTTATAGGCAAATGCCAAGGCTACATTGTTCATAAACCCTAGATGTGAAATTCCCTAAATGCCCTATGTCCTTGAGTACGTTTGTTGTTGTTGAGTTGTCCAAAATGATCCTACACGTTCATTTTAGCTTTGTGATCAAGCAAAGGCTCTCAGCTGTTGATCTTGACACGTCACATGACTTGGAGGCTAAGTTGCTTGCTGATTGGTGGAAAGGGTATTTGGGGTGGGGTCCATAGTGAGTGGAGATGAGGGTTTTGTGTGTGGGATAGGTTCCTGCATGTGTGAATCAAACGTGTGCCTGGGTAATTTCATTTTACCCTTTGTTTTAAGTTGTGTAAAATCTGGGCTGTAAAGGTGAATAGTTGTACTTTTGATCCGTTTTTGGTGGAGTGGAGTTGTTTGGCGCGTGTTTGTGTGTTTAAATGTTTCAGTATGCACACATTCAGCCCTTGTCTTTCCTTTCTTTTTACATTTGTGGTAAAAAGTCCATCAGCGCCCATTTAAGCTTGTATCAACTTTCACCATTTGGCAATTTTGGCACATAACTTTTCAAAAGGGTTTTCAAGGGTTCTTTTTGCCATTTTGAGATATTTCAAGGACTGATTTTGAACATTCTTGATCTTCAAAGGTCTTCATTGTATCTTTGACATTATGAGGGACCATTATTGGCAATTTTGATTTGTTGAGGGACTATTCTTGCCATTTCTTCAAAGTTGAAGGACCATTTGTGTAATTTTGACAAACTTAAGGGACCAAACTTGTAATTATGAATATACAAGGGTTTTAAGTGTCATTTCTTCAATCAATGAGGATCAATCTTGTTTGTCTTCAAGTCTTCAAGGTATTTTGTTGAGAATTCCATGATTAGGGCCCGGTTCTTTGTACGGCTTCGTTTCTCGTGTCCGTTTTTCCTTGTAACTTGTGATCTTTTGTCTTTTTCACGATATCCATACCTAAAATACACAAGTAAACAAACACAAGCATATATATGGTATTTTATGACATTTTTGTGCATTTAAAGCCCGAAAAGAACGATGAGATCATGTATAAATGCCATCTCATCACTTGTTTTCTTTCACAGGTGGAACCTAGATCAGTCTCTCATGCTCTTGAGGATCAAAGTTGGGTGGAGGCTATGCAGGAGGAGATGCAGCAGTTCTTGTTTCAGAATGTTTGGATCCTAGTTGACTTCCAGATGGAAAGACATCAATTGGTACCAAATGGATTCTCAAAAACAAGAAAGATGCAAGGGGTATTGTGGTGAGAAATAAGGCGAGATTGGTTGCACAGGGTCATACACAACTTGAAGGCATTGACTACACTGAAGTTTTTGCTCCTATTGCTAGGATTGAGGCCATTCGTCTGTTTTTGGCTTTTGCTTCTTATGTGGGCTTTACAGTTTTTCAGATGGATGTCAAGAGTGCATTTCTTTATGGCAAGATTTATGAGGAAGTTTATGTCACTCAACCTAAGGGCTTTGTAGATCCACTTCATCCCAAGAAAGTTTACAAGGTGGTCAAAGCTCTTTATGGACTTCATCAGGCTCCTAGAGCTTGGTATGAGCGTCTTTCAACTTTCTTGTTGAAACATGGCTATAGAAGAGGCACAATTGACAAAACACTATTTCTTAAGAGGAATACCAAGGACATCATCCTTGTTCAGGTTTATGTGGACGACATTATCTTTGGTTCTACTAAAAAGGAATGGTGTGATGTGTTTGAACAACTGATGAAGGGCGAATTTCAGATGAGTGCTATGGGAGAGCTTACATTTTTCCTTGGTCTTCAAGTCAAGCAACAGTCGGATGGAATCTTCATAAGTCAAGATAAGTATGTTCATGAGATCCTTCAGAAGTTTGATATGGATCCTCTTAGACCAGCAGCAACACCTTATGAAGTTGCTAAAGTCAAACTCAATAATGAGCCAGATCCTTCGATAAATGTTCACATGTACAGGTCCATGATTGGCTCACTCATGTATTTGACTGCATCACGTCCGGATATTATGTTTGCAGTAAGTGCTTGTTCTAGACATCAGGTGGCTCCAACGGTTTCTAACTTGAATGCAGTCAAGAAGATTTTCAAGTACATCAAGGCTCAACCCAAGCTAGGCTTGTGGTATCCTAGAGAATCACCTTTTGTTCTTGAAGCATATAGTGATAGTGACTATGCAGGTGCTAATAATGACAGAAAATCTACTACTGGTGGTTGTCAGTTTTTGGGTCGAAGACTTATCTCATGGCAATGCAAGAAACAGACGATAATAGCTACTACTTCAACAGAAGCTGAATACGTAGCTGCTGCTAGTTGTTGTGGACAAGTTTTGTGGATTCAAAATCAGATGCTGGATTATGGGTTCAACTTTATGAACACCAAAATTTTCATTGACAACCAAAGCACTATCTGCATTGTGAAGAATCCTGTTTTTCATCAACGTACAAAACATATTGAAATTCGGCACCACTTTATCCGGGATGCCAATGAGAAGAAGTTGATGCAGGTTCTTAAGGTTCATATGGATGATAATGTTGCTGATCTGTTGACTAAAGCCTTTGATGGTCCTCGGTTCAACCACTTGGTGGTTCACATTGGAATGATCAATCCTTGAGACCTAGGATTGAGGGGAGGCTAAGCCTAAGGGGAGGCTTAGTGTACATATTTACTTGCACAGATTAACATAGTGGTAGTTTTTTAACAACAGATTGTATGGATTTTTGCGGTGTGTGCTACTTCTAGTGGAGGATTTTGCTCACTTCTGGTGGTAGTCTTCATTACTGGTTGGCTTCTAATCATTAATGGTTGGCTTCTAGTGGATAAAAATCCTTCCTTATTAAGTAATGGTTGGATTCTAGTCTTGGTTTGGGTCACTGTTCACTTTGTTGACTTCTGTTGACCACATTGCGCTTCTAGTGTTGACCCTTATGCGTTTTGACTTTTAGTCAACGCAAGCTAATTCTTGTATATATCATATTATTTAACTTTGGTAAACTGGGATTTGCAAATAATGTTATAAGGGGCAAGTGGTTACTTTGCATTAACTGCCTAATTTGAAAGGGCAACCCACATTATGAGGGGTCAATGAACAGTTACAAGACCATTATTTATGGTCAATTACCCCCCTTGACTCAATCATCACAATCATAACACACACACACACGCTCCTACTCTCTCAAACCCTAACCAATCAACTTCCATCACTTCCAATCAACATCAATGGCTGCTTTGGTCTACCAACCCGCTCACAATAAAGTCGCATATCTGGGAGATGGTCCTAAAGGTGACAAATTTACAGACATCCTAGAGTTTATTGAGGCTTCTAACCTCAGGTATGCTTTTACTGTTTGCCCAATTGTTTATGATAGTGTGATTCGCCAGTTTTGGGATACTGCTGAACTTGTGGCTGTTTTGGGTCGCCCACTTGAACTCCATGCTACCATTGATGGACGTCCTTATGTGGTTACTGAAGCTTCTATTAGGAGTTCCCTTCATCTTCAAGATGAAGGTGGTGTTGTTTCCATCCCCAATGCCGAGGTTTTAGAGGGGATGGCTGCTATTGGTTATAACCATGGGGGGAAGTTTAACTTCCAAAAGAATAGGTTTCCCCCCAGTGGAATCTTCTAGTGCACTTTTTGATTCACTGTTTAAGCCCCAAGTCTGGGAGTTGGGATGCCTTTCCCATTCCTTTGGCTACTGGTTTGATCTGCATAGCACAGGGTAGGGTGTTTAATTTTTCTCGCTATTTGTTTGATGGGATGGTTAGCAATTTAACTAGTACTGGTTCTAGGAATAAATTATTAATGTATCCTAGGTTTTTGAAGCAGATACTTGTGTGTTTACCTCGTGATAGGGAGGAGTATGAGACCCCCAAGCTTACTGCTAAAGTTTACTACAATATGGCTCTTGGGTTTAAAGGGGATTGGAGGCCCCTTACTGATGCAATGCTGGGCCTTGCCCAAGGTCCTCCTGATGTTTTTCCTCCGGCTGTCCAAGCCTAGGAGGAACTTCCATTAGGAGATGATCCTATGGAGGAGGAGCATCCTGCTGGTGGTGCACCTAATGTGGTGGTGGAAGAGCCAGATGAGGAAGTGGTGGTTGAACCGCCATCCACTTCCAAGGCTGTCCCCTCTTCTATGCCACATTCATCTCCATTTGTGGATACTCCCCCTCCTAGTCCAGCACTTCACTCTACTGATAAGCCCTCTGGTTCTCGTGCTCATGATGATGACCCCTTTATTGCTTCTGGTTCCAATGAAGCCTTCCCAGATCCAAGTCCTCTTGGTGGGATAGCGGAGGAGCCTGCTACACTGACTTCTTTGCTTGATCTCATGCACAGGTACCATGAAAGGATTCTTCCTTTGGAAGCGGATTTGAATCAACATCGTAAGCTTACCAGGGAATTTGTTCTTCCAATGGCTGACCGGATTAAAGCTTTGGAAACACAGCAGAGGAGGAGGAAGAAGCATGTGGTATAATCTAATTCTGATGAGGAGGTTGAGGATCTTGTGGAGGATGGCTTGAATTTGCTGGCGAAGGCTGCTTTTGCTGATAAGCCATATGCTGATCTGCCAATTCCTCCTACTTCATCAAGCATCCCTCCTACTACTGCTACCCCTAGACCAAAGGAAGATATTGCTGGTACTACTGCTGGTCCAACTGCTGGACCGTCTCATGATCCTAAGGGGAAAGCCCCTATGACTGATGCTCCCTCACCCCCTCACAAGCGTACTCGCAGACAACTTGAGGTAGACAAGTTGGGTGAGGAGGCTGCACAAAGAATGCAAGCGGAGATTGACCAAGCTGCTAGGGCTGAGGAAGAAGCTCTTCAGAAGCAAAGACGTGAATAGTTGCAACATGATGCTATGCATTGGGATGATAACGATTGGATGCGGGTGCTCACTACTCTTACATCTGACTATTCGCAGTATACTGATCTCTTGGGTGCTGATGTGAATGAGTAGAATTGTGTTCCTCGAGCTATGGCGTTAATGCGTAAGCAACAATTATCGCTTGCTGCTCAACTGCGTGAAAAACGTAAGAACAGGCCTTTGACAAGAACCGAGGAGAGAAAGTTAATGCAGAGGTATGTCAAATATCAGTCGGGTGCTCACTTTACTGTTGGTTGGACATGGGAACGAGTTAGGGCATTGTCTTTTGACGAGCTTAAAGATCTATACGAAAGAATGATCAAGCGTCAGAACACACCGGTTCCAGAGCGTTTCATCTATCGTCCTCCTCCACAAGTGGTTCCTACTTCTCAATCTGTTGTTGCTCCTAGTTCTTCATCTGATGTTCCTCTTGGTTCTACTGGTATTCCATCTGTTGTTGATGTTTCTACTGCTGGTAACACACCTACACCTTCGGTTGCTCATCCTGTTTCATCTTCGGGTCCTACTACCACCACCACCTATGCTACGACTACCACCACCACTGCTATTCCTGCTATGGCACACCCCTCACCACCCGTGACTAGCTCTCAACCTACTCCTTCTCCTGGTGCAGCTACCGTTGATCCTCTGGTTGGACAAGGTGTTGATTCTACTTCTGTTGGTCCTATTCCTGCTGCGATGGTAAAGGTTGAAACCTTGTCTGGTGCTCCAACTCCTCGTCGTTCCATCCGCAAGAAGATGGCTAGACGTGGCAAGTCTGTTCTTTATGAGAAGCGTGCTACCGAGAACCTTATTGATGCATCTTCCGACAGTGACTCAGAATTGCCAATGGGTACGGGGTTTATTACTGCTTAGACGGTTAAGCCATCCACGACTATTCCTGGTACTTTCACCCATAGGATTTCCATCAGTGATGGTTATGTTCGTTATGCTTCGGGTTTGCAAGGTGTGTTGACTTGGGTAGATCGTAGGGATCTTATGTCGTTGTATGGGTTTGTGGATGCTGGTATGCCTACTCATCCTAGTGAAGTGCCCTCCTGGCCTGGTTTGACAATGTGGGCTGACTTGAAGATGATGCTTGATTCTCCTCCACATGCTCCACATTCTGGTGTCTGGAAGGACCAGCCACGTTGGGTAATCAATATATGGAAGCTGTATGCTGGCTGTGGAGTGCATGTCTTGGAGTTGGAGTCTGGTGCCATGGTATTCATGCTTACGGATCTGGACTATCCGTTAACTATTACTAGTATGGAGGCCATGCTTGCTTGTCACTTGCATATTTCCAATGCCCCTTCCGGGAATGAGACTTCTATGGCTACTACTCTGGTGGAAGGGATACAAGCTCGGTTGCAAGCTGAGAAGGTGGCTGCGTCTGGTATGTGATGGGTATGTTTGTAAGTTTTTATGTTTTGTGTTTTATGTTCATATGTTTGTACTGCAATTCTTTTCGCCAATATGTACAGTGATTGGTGACTTACGTTCTAGATAGTTAAAAAAATACTTTTTATATAATATCTGCTTATACTTTAAACAAATCATGGATTTTACACTTGTGAATAAGATAATATCTGTTTATACTTTTTCAAAACATTGGGTTACTTTTGACTGATTCACACTTGTGCTGGTTTGGTGTTTCATCTGGTGTTGGACCTGGTCCACACAACAAATGGTGCTCAACTCACCATGTCTCACAGACAAGAAAGAGTTGATTCACTATGAGGGTACGGCTCTGGTGTGATCCTCAAATCCGTTGATGGTTGCCAGGTTACCCAAAACTGGATGGTTTTCACTTGCCATGGTCCTAGACTGAAAAGTGGCTAATCCAAGGGGGTACGGCTCTTGGTAAAGATTTTATCAAATCCGTTGATAGCTATAATAGCTTGCTCAAAGCT
The DNA here is from genome assembly GCA_025667525.1 of Glebionis coronaria. Lineage (NCBI taxonomy): Eukaryota > Viridiplantae > Streptophyta > Magnoliopsida > Asterales > Asteraceae > Glebionis > Glebionis coronaria. Next base: position 248,525,753 of record CM046874.1, read on the forward strand.
ATAGGGTCTTCAACTCACCGATGCTTCATTGCTAAGAGTTGGCGAGTCCAGAAGGGTACGGCTTCTGGTAAAGACATATCAAATCCGTTGACGGCTGTGATGGTTTGCCTAAAATCATCAGGGTACCCCCACTCACCATTGATTCACGTTCTAAGAGTTAGGCTGGGTTCTAGTCTCCCAGGGTGATGCTTATTCCACCATAAAGACTGGCTAGCCCAAGAGCGAGCAGCTATTTGGTAAAGGCTCATAAAATCTGCTCATGTTGTTGTGAAGATTCAACATGATGCAGATTTGTTTCAAGCTTTGAAGAAGCTTCTGGTCTTCATTGTTGCAGCGGTTCTTATGTTCCTTATATTGCTGGTGCTGCTGTTTCTTTTGCTGTTCCAATCCTCAAGCTTTGTTGCACGATTTACCAGGAAACTTGAACTCAACATGTCAAATTCAAGTTTAGGGAGGATTGTTAGGACCATTGGAATAGTTCTTTGTAATAGGTAGACTAGGAGGTATGTAGTTCCTCCTGGTCATAGTAGTAGTAGGAGCAAGTCGTGCTCCTGGTCTTATAGAAAGTCAAACTTTATTATTTAGTTATTATTCTGTTAAGATATGCATGAGATATGTTAGGATAGGATATGCATATCAGTTTTACACGTTTTGGTTAATGATGTATTAGGGTTTCCTTGTAGTATAAAAGGAACCTTAGGCAGAAGGGTTACACAGACCTTCATCAAATATAATTCTAGTTCTTATTAATATTAGAAATCCTTAGAAAAGGATCAAGTCGTTATAGTTATTCTGTTCTTCTTCATAGTATTTGTATTCCGCACTTGTATTGTCTATAGAGTCTCTCTGTGAATAGACTTGTGATTATAGAAGTCGTTCACTGATAGGTGTGTAAACACCCATCCTTTCTACCACTTAATTACAATAATAACCGGACCAAAACGTGTATTTTATGTCTTTTATGTCGGAATTATGCGTGGTTTGTGTTTTTGTTGTGATTTAGGACGAAAAGGTGAAAAAGTGGAGAAAACACGGGAATTCATGGGCATTTACGGACTTTTATTGAAGAAAAAGATGAAAGACGAAGTCAAGAAGTCAAGAGTGCAAAAAGAACGGAAGTCCAAGACCAATTCTGAAGATTTATCGAAGAAAAAGTCAAAAGACGGAAGTTTATCAAAAGCCGAAGAATTCAAGTCTATTTTATTGAAGAATTTAAAGACGAGTTCAAAGAAATCCCGAAACCAAAAGTCCTTCAAGTCCAAGTTTAAAGAAGATTAGAAGAAAAGGACTAATGATGCAATTAATAAAGATTAAAGAACGAAGGACCTAATCTTGTAATTAAGAGAAAAGGAAAGAGGGGAGGAAGCTTCCTAATCCTCCCCTATATATAGTTAGGACTAGATTAATTATTTTCTTGTTGGCTAGAGTGACACTAGTTCTTCCATTTTCAATACCTTGCACATTTAAATACATGTCATTTAATTTCTTGTCCAATTTAAATACTTGTCTTGCACCTTAAATTCATTTAATTTCAAGCAAGTTCCCATTTAATTCTTGTCAATCTTTACTTTATCTTGTTAATCTCTCATCTACCTTTCTTAATCTTTGATCTTTGTGTTTATGTTTATGTTTATGTTCATGTTCTTTATTTTGATCAAGTGAGTTTTTGATTATTGTGGTTAAAGTTGTTAGATTTGTTGATTTAAATTGTTAGTTTATTATTATTGATGTTTCGTTATTAGTTTGATTAAATCGTTTGATTGATTTTGGTTAAATTTGTGTTAGATCGTCTTTACTTTGATTCCCTTGTTCTTCGGGAAAGTTGTTTCTGTTTCTGTATTCCCAGGAAAAGTTCCGAGCCAAGGCAAGAGAGGAGTATTCATTCGGAATCTGAAGTTCCGAACCAAGGGGTTTCATCCGGAACATTCAAAGTTCCGGATCAAGAGTGTTCATTCGGAACTCCAAAAGTTCCGAGTCAATACTTCCGAACGAAAGTTCCGACTCAAGCATTTGTTCATTCGGAACTTAAAAGTTCCGGATCAATAGACTTCATTCGAAACTAAAAAGTTCCGGGTCAAGGAGATTCATTCGGAAATCAAAAGTTTCGGATCAACTTAAAAGTTCCGGACGAAGGACAAAGTTCCGAGTCAAGCCAGATCTTCCGAACCAAGTTCCGGACGAAGGACAAAGTTCCGGATCAACAACTTTTTGTTCATTCGGAACTTAAAAGTTCCGAATCAAGGGCTAAGTTCCGGATCAAGCTAGTTCATTCGGAAGTTTTGAACTTCCGAATCAAGGGTTTCTTGTCAGGTTCTTTTTGGTTTTTATTTTTAAATTTCAGTCTTTTATTTTCAAGCTTAATTTTTCCTGCCTTTATTTTAATTGCACTTTAAGTTTATTTGCCTTAGTTAAATTTTAGTCTTGCCTTAGTTTAAGTTTTAGTTGCGTTTTAAGTTTGCCTTAGATAGATTTTAATTTGCGTCATTTACTTTAGTGCCCTTTAATTTCAGTCACGTTTTAATACTTGCACCATTATTTTAATTAGACTTAGATTTACTTTAATTGCACTTTTACTTTATTGTCTTGCACATTTTATTTAAAAACAACGACCAAAACTATTTGTTTCACCAAAGAACGACTGAGTCACATAGAGAGCCTAGATCAATTCGTTAAGATACCGAGAATACGAACTTTAATTTTTATACGGGCAAAAGCCCTGTATCAAATGGCGCCGCTGCCGGATCTTTTTGTAAAGATTAACGGTTTTCTGTGAGAGACGCGTTGCTTTTTGGGATCCGTTCACTTGTGAGCGTTATTTTTCTTGCAAAAAAAAATCATAGAAATTAAAAAATTAATAAAAATACATAAAAATTAAAAATTTCAAAAATCCAAAAAGATTTTATCTTTATTGTGTATATATATTGTTTTTGTGTTTGGTTTCTTTTGTCTTTGTAGGTGCATGCGTACTAGATCTTCTAATTATCAAGAGCCCGAGCCTCAAGAAGAATTAGCTATGTCAGGTGTAAACAACAATAATCCACCGCACCCTAATAATAACAACAATGCTCTTTCACAGCCCGATCTTCGGACCATGGAGGAACTTTGTCAACCTACAATGTTTGGACGAGGAGGACCGATTGCGCCGATGCAAATCAACGCTCCTGAGTTTTCGGTGAAGCACCACATGATTCAGCAAGTACAAACAAACCCATTCCGTGGATTGCCTGATGATGATGTCAACAAACACCTCGACAAGTTCATTACAATCACCCAAAGCATGAAGTTGGCCGGTGCCACAATGGATGAACTTCGCCGACAACTCTTTCCACATACTCTATTACATCATGCCGAGAAATGGTTTGATCGTCTCCCGAAGAATTCTATTCACACTTGGGATGACATGACTCAACGCTTTTTGTCGCGCTACTTTCCACCATCCATGGTCACAAGCCTTCGCAATCAGATCAGCGGTTTCATGCAAGACCCTGATGAATCTCTTTCTGACGCTTGGGAGAGATATAATGTCTTCATCGATAGATGTCCAAACCACAACATGCTCCCTGTAACCTTAATCGATACTTTCTACAACGGTTTGACTTTTCGAGATCGTGATACGATTAATGCAGCCGCCGGTGGCACATTCATGAAAAGGAGACCCGAGGAGTGTAGAGAGCTAATTGAGAACATGACTACTCATCACAAAAACTGGGATTCCTCTGCTTCTTCAAGGAACAACCCGAGAGTCAATGTTTCCTCCACCTCAGCAAACCCTGATATGACCGAACTCACCCGCATGATGACTGAAATGAGCAAAAGTATTACGCTTCTCTCTTCAAACCAACAACAACAACAAGTTAAAGCGGTTGTTAATCCTTGTGAAACATGCGGCGGTCCTCACTCATACACCGATTGTCCTTCGACACAAGGAAATCCGGAAAATGTGTATGCGGCTTACGGTAATTATTCACCAGAAAATTACCTAGCTAGACAACAAGGGGATAGAAATTTGCTGAGCTACCGTTCTAACAACTACCTTTCACCTGGTTTTTCTCCTCAAAACCAAAACTCCGCCAACAATTACAATAGAAGCAACCAAATCCCACCAAGAGCTTCTAACCCTTATCAACCACCCACCCAACAAACCCCACCCATTAATCCCGATGTTGAAGCCACAATGAGAACTCAAGGTGATCAAATCAATAATCTACAGAGCCAAATAATTAATTTGAAAGGAGATATCCTGAAGCAAGGTAATGACATTAGAACCGAGGTTCGCGATAATATTCAATCCTCCTTCAGCACTCAAACGACTGAATTAAAGAATCTGTTGGCTAGTTTCTTGCCCGCCACTCAACCTTCTACTTCAAGTTCTCTACCTTCAAACACCGTCACTAATCCGCGAGCCAATGTAAGTGCTATTACTACTCGTAGTGGAGTCACCATCGTAGGACCACCAATTCCGCCCCCATCATCTACACCTCCTCCACCACCATGTATCCCTACTCCTCCTACACCTAGTATTAGTGCACCATTACCGTCTCCGCCTCGTCATGACGATGTATCTCGGAAGGACCCTTCAACATCTCAACCTTTACCGACTACACCTTCACCTTCCACCTATAAACCCAGAATCCCATACCCTTCTCGCATAGGCAAGACCAACGAGCTAACAAAGGAGGACTCTCAAGTGACAAAATATATCAATATGATTTCTCAAATGGGCTTTAGCATTAGTTTTCTTGAAGCACTTGTCCTCATGCCCAAATTTGTTAAAGCATTTAAGGAATTGCTTAACAAGAAGGAGAAGCTGATTGAACTCGCCAACACACGCTTAAATGAAAACTGCTCTGCAGTTATTCTTAAAGAACTTCCGGAAAAACTTGGAGATCCCGGTCATTTTGTGTTGCCTTGCGTGTTCAACAAAACTGAAGAATTTACTGCCCTTGCTGATCTCGGGGCTAGTATTAATCTTATGCCTTTGAGTGTTTGGAAAACACTATCATTGCCCGACCTCACTCCAACAAAGATGACTCTTGAACTTGCAAACCGCACTCTCGCTTACCCCGTTGGTATAGCCGAAGACGTGTTCATCAAAGTTGGCACATTTACTTTCCCGGTCGATTTTGTCGTAGTTGATTATGAAATGGACCCTCGTATTCCTTTAATACTTGGTCGGCCATTCTTGAGAACCGGACGAGCTTTAGTGGATGTGGCCGAAGGTGAGTTAATCTTACGGGTCGGGGATGATTCAAAAGTTTTTAAAATGGGAAAGCTTACAGGCAAATCTTTTGGACGAGAATCAGTGAATATGATTAATGTGCTCGATGACTTTACCGTCTATGACAATCCTCTATTCGAGTCTTCCACTGATAATCCACTTTTTCAAGATGATGTGGATGATTCTCGGTCCACTTTGGAACCTTCTCCCATTTATGATTCTCCACCGGTCTTTGATGCTTATGATGATGCTTCTAGCTCAGACTCGGATGATTTTGATGATTGTACTTCTGAGTATCCCGAGATGCCCACTTTCGATGATTTTGATGAGGCTGATACTCTTTCGAGCGATTCTTCACATGATGAAGATCCTCCGCCATCACTCGATCCTACTTTGGATGATTACTCATTTGAGGAAGATTTCTCTGAATTTCTCAACACTTACTTCCCTCATGAGAGTGATGCTCCTCCTTATGAATTTGAAGATTATCGTCTTGATCCTACTTTGGATTTGAAGAACATTCTGGCAAAGGAGAAGAAACCGGTCGACACCAATATCCGTTGCACATATGATTTGACACCTCTTTGTCCCCCTTCTGAGGACGAGGTTGTGCTTCTTTGCGGATCTTCTTCACACTCGGCTGAGCCTGAGTGCTATTTTCCCTTAAAGGAAAAGGTGTTCGATCCCGGTATTGACGTCTTTAAGCCATCTCAGTATCCACCTGATGAAATAAAAGGAAATATCTTTGGAACTTATAAACATCTGCTTGCACCACTTCACCCTTGCTTCCATCATGCTCCATCTTTGCTTAAGGGAACCTTGCCACTTATTCTTTGGCTTGCCTTGTTCGCCTTAAGCATGTGCTTATTGATGGACGAAAACTATGTCTTTGATCCTGGTGGATATGTTTCATGCTTCTTCCGTTGATGATCAAGGTCGAGTCAGGCTAATTACTCGGTTAACAAAAATCAAGCGCTTCTTGGGAGGCAACCCATGCATCTATCTTTTCGCTTTCTTTACAATAAGTGTAGGGGAGACCCTTTTGGTTTGCTATTTCCTCTCCTCACTTCTTAATCAGGGATTCGAGCTTCATTGGTCCACTCTTGATGATTCTTGACGACCCGTGATTCCATGTTCCACTTCTTCCCGGTTCTATCCTAAACTCTTTTCGATTCACTATTTTATATTTTCTCAATATTAAAATAGGAATCTCTTTAGTTGTCTTTTCCTTAGCGAGATTTAAACAAAGTGCACAATGTCCTAAGTGTAGGGGAGTTTACTCCCACATGCTTAAACATTGAGGACAATGTTTATATTAAGTGTAGGGGGGACTTCTATCGAAGTTAAGTGGTCTTTTCCTTGTATTTGTCCTCATTTTAACCGGAAAATCAATTTTTCGACATTTTTCAAAATTTTTAATCTATTTTGGCCTATTAGTTTTTCCTTTTGTATTGTTATTTTCTTGCCTTATTAGAATAAGTGTTTAATAAGTAGTTTTAATTTTCAAACGTTGTGAATCTTTTGACTCAACCCGAGTTTACTTATCTAAGTTACTCTAGCTAGTACCCTTAACGTGTTTAAGTCGAGTTTTGCTAGGCTATTATGTAGGGAGCTATAAAACGCGAAAGTCTTAACTCTCACGGGTTAAGAACAAGAACTTTTCGCAAGTTCCTATAATTGATCCTAGAGAGTCGTTTATCAAGGGAACTTTAAAATGCGATTTCTAAAACTTGAAAAAGTCTAAGAATTTGCAAGATCCTATAGGCGACTCGAAAACCCAAAACTTTGATTTAATAGGCTAAGTATCCATGAGTCTCATTACTTGAGATTTTAAACTGTGGAGAACGAGAGATGATAGAGCCAATTATAAGTTCGGTATTCTTTCGTGAATTTATGTGAGTTAATTATGAGCCTATTCTCCCATCGCTTGCTAATAATTTATCTGCTAATAAATAAGGATGTACGATTTGAAAAGTTACTTAGCTTCTAGCCCAAGATCGTTTAAAAGTTGCTCGGTATGGATTAGAGTTCATAGCCAAGGCATAACTTATTGAAGCGGGACGCGAAGATTGGCGAGTCCGAAAAGGCCCTAACAAGGCATGAGGACTATATTTTGTTGCTAAAGATCCAAAAGTGATGTGAAGAATCATTTATCGAAAATCAATATGAAGGATCGAGACACAAGACGAAAAGCAAATACTCCCAAAAGTCATGGAGAAGTGTATCCGAAAAGACCCTAACAAGGTATGAGGATAAATAGATCCAAGTCATAAAAGGAGGCGGATCGTTGTATATCAAAGTCCAAAATATATATTGGAGAAAAATGAAGAAGTCGTGGTCCAAGTATGAATCTCTCAAAACTTAAAGTGAAGAAATTCCATTATGAAGAGAAGACCATAATTTCATGAACGTCTCTCAAGGTTTGAAGTATGAAGTCGCTGCCAAATATCGGTCCGAGAAAGGTCTCAAATCGCGAAGCGAGTTATGCCAAGATATGAACTTTATGAGGTCCCGAGAAGCAGTTTTAAAAGATTTTGTCCTTTAGCTAACTATTGATTAAATCGTTCACTTTATTTTCAGACTTAATAACTATCTAAATAAGTCAAAAATGCATCCTCGTGATCATTCAAGACAATAATAAAATATAAGAGATACACCTAGGAATAAGGGAGTCTAAGTGAATAATTGGCCCACATGAGTTCGTGATAGTTTACTAACTTATAATAACAATGATCTCGTTCTTAAGCTTGGTTTGGAGAAAGTGAAAACTTGAGAATGATGATTATTCATGACATTTCCAAAACCCAAGGTATGCTTTTGATTTCTTTATTTTAATGTTTATAGTTTTTAATCTCTTTAATAAAGGCCAACGTGGATTGATTGTGATGAAAAGTGTAATCTTGCTTTGTAACTAATGCATTGCATGAGGACATTGCAATGGTTAAGTGTAGGGGATTTGATAGGTGTGTAAACACCCATCCTTTCTACCACTTAATTACAATAATAACCGGACCAAAACGTGTATTTTATGTCTTTTATGTCGGAATTATGCGTGGTTTGTGTTTTTGTTGTGATTTAGGACGAAAAGGTGAAAAAGCGGAGAAAACACGGGAATTCACGGGCATTTACGGACTTTTATTGAAGAAAAAGATGAAAGACGAAGTCAAGAAGTCAAGAGTGCAAAAAGAACGAAAGTCCAAGACCAATTCTGAAGATTTATCGAAGAAAAAGTCAAAAGACGGAAGTTTATTAAAAGCCGAAGAATTAAAATCTATTTTATTGAAGAATTTAAAGACGAGTTCAAAGAAATCCCGAAACCAAAAGTCCTTCAAGTCCAAGTTTAAAGAAGATTAGAAGAAAAGGACTAATGATGCAATTAATGAAGATTAAAGAAGGAAGGACCTAATCTTGTAATTAAGAGAAAAGGAAAGAGGGGAGGAAGCTTCCTAATCCTCCCCTATATATAGTTAGGACTAGATTAATTATTTTCTTGTTGGCTAGAGTGACACTAGTTCTTCCATTTTCAATACCTTGCACATTTAAATACATGTCATTTAATTTCTTGTCCAATTTAAATACTTGTCTTGCACCTTAAATTCATTTAATTTCAAGTAAGTTCTCATTTAATTCTTGTCAATCTTTACTTTATCTTGTTAATCTCTCATCTACCTTTCTTAATCTTTGATCTTTGTGTTTATGTTTATGTTTATGTTCATGTTCTTTATTTTGATCAAGTGAGTTTTTGATTATTGTGGTTAAAGTTGTTAGATTTGTTGATTTAAATTGTTAGTTTATTATTATTGATGTTTCGTTATTAGTTTGATTAAATCGTTTGATTGATTTTGGTTAAATTTGTGTTAGACCGTCTTTACTTTGATTCCCTTGTTCTTCGGGAAAGTTGTTTCTGTTTCTGTTTTCCCAGGAAAAGTTCCGAGCCAAGGCAAGAGAGGAGTATTCATTCGGAAGTCTGAAGTTCCGAACCAATGGGTTTCATCCGGAACATTCAAAATTCCGGATCAAGAGTGTTCATTCGGAACTCCAAAAGTTCCGAGTCAATACTTCCGAACGAAAGTTCCGACTCAAGCATTTGTTCATTCGGAACTTAAAAGTTCCGGATCAATAGACTTCATTCGGAACTAAAAAGTTCCGGGTCAAGGAGATTCATTCGGAACTCAAAAGTCCGGATCAACTTAAAAGTTCCGGAAGAAGGACAAAGTTCCGAGTCAAGCCGGATCTTCCGAACCAAGTTCCGGACGAAGGACAAAGTTCCGGATCAACAACTTTTTGTTCATTCGGAACTTAAAAGTTCCGAATCAAGGGCTAAGTTCCGGATCAAGCTAGTTCATTCGGAAGTTTTGAACTTCCGAATCAAGGGTTTCTTGTCAGGTTCTTTTTGGTTTTTATTTTTAAATTTCAGTCTTTTATTTTCAAGCTTAATTTTTCCTGCCTTTATTTTAATTGCACTTTAAGTTTATTTGCCTTAGTTAAATTTTAGTCTTGCCTTAGTTTAAGTTTTAGTTGCGTTTTAAGTTTGCCTTAGATAGATTTTATTTTGCGTTATTTACTTTAGTGCCCTTTAATTTCAGTCACTTTTTAATACTTGCACCATTATTTTAATTAGACTTAGATTTACTTTAATTGCACTTTTACTTTATTGTCTTGCACATTTTATTTAAAAACAACGACCAAAACTATTTGTTTCACCAAAGAACGACTGAGTCACATAGAGAGCCTAGATCAGTTCGTTAAGATACCGAGAATACGAACTTTAATTTTTATACGGGCAAAAGCCCTGTATCATTCACCGTTCCTGACAGGCTGCAAGATCCACATCTAGTGGACCCAACACTTTGGGTATTTGAGATGGGTCAATTGGATCAAGGGTAAAAGCTTGCTCAAATGTTAAATGCTTGAATGTAGCCTGGTCACTCGCCTTGTTATCCTTGTTTTCTGCATTAATAATATTAAATTATTAACATATACAATAGGTTAAAGTGGATTACACTGGGTGTACGATTTTGATGTCTGTAACCACAATGTAGCAGCCACGCTAAAAAACAAATCCAAACACCGCTACTACACTATTAAATTAAGCTCATATTCTAGGAATACTTAAAAATATGTTCAACCCATTTCGATTTTAGCTCATATCTACCCATTTGACCTGTTAGAAACAAAGTATAACTTGAATCTGATCTTTCTCTTAATTTCTCTTAAGGACGGACATGAAGTCGTTGACGCTCTCTATAAGCAGTAAATTTATCATCCAAGCAACATCATTAGCGCGCCTACTGTGTGACTGCATAATTATACTAACCCAACAACTTTGGAAAGTATTTCTACACAATATTTCGTCCTGGTATCACACAATTATGGTGCGCAAAAACCAACACAGAAAAAAATTAAGTTCTTTTGGTAGGAAGCTTATTTTGGGTTACATATCTTCTATATCGTTGTCAGGCAACCAAAAACTACCTGAGAACATCATAATCCAGATTCTATATGCTGCTAACAATAAAACTGAAGCTCTACTAAAATTCAACTACATTCGATATGTACAGCTCCCCTAAATTGTGAAAAAAAACTGGTCTGATGAACAACTTCAGTTTTAAGGGGCTATTTGCGAGTTCTTAGTCGAAAAGCTTATGATAACACCCCTTCATAACGCATACTACAGTGGAATTTGGTTTTGAATCAGATCCAAACCCTTCCTAAATACAAAAAAAAAATTCCATACCCAAAAGCCCATTTAAAGACATTTTACAACATGCTAAACACCCCTTAAACATAAGATTTATGTCTTAAAAGCTTCATTATATATCATGTTCTGTGCAAACTCAAAAGTCGCCATTTTCTTTCTTTGAGCAATGAATTTATATTTATACATATAGATGTAAACGATTTGGTCAATATAAAAATATTCATGTTTTACTTTCTATCTAATGGTGGAAAAGGTGTTTGAGTTACCATACTCGATTATACCCATTTTGACATGATCGAAAGAAGATTACATACTTTGAACCAAGCTGCCAAGCCATTCTGACCCGTAACTTAACCCATCCACCTGAGCGTTATATTTCTTTGCTACCCTTAAAGTTTATGATAATTTAAGCTTACAATTGAAGTATTAAACCAACAACTTGTGCTCGAAACTATTCTACTATACGACACCTTTTACTAATTGGTAAAAAAAATATTATAATTAGTCATATGGGATTCATATAACCATCTGGTACCAAAAAAGGCCATCAATATAACTTGTTCATCATAGAAACCACATAAAGTTACAATTTTTACATGCAATAATATACTCCTTACTACTTTAGGGGCCTTCCACTTCGATCATCAAAAGTGGAAATAACATGCAGGAGCATATATTAGACCAAACAGGTGCACCAAGATTCACATTAATGAGTGTGATTAGTGATCTGAGTAGCCGAAAAAGACAGAATTAACAACATGACAACTTAAGTAGAGAAATAATTTACCTTGGGCAATATCCGTATGTGATCATTGTTTCCCTATAATCGCATGACACTTGCTCCAACACCCTCGCCAGCATATGTCACAAATAAATGAGAAAAGGTCAGCATACCACCATTTTGAACAAAGCAAGGAATCTTATAAACAACTACGCACCTGGTTTATTGACCTTCAGCGGCCAACTTCGGTTTCAACTTTGTTCTGCGTACCTAGTTTATTATCCTTCAGCGGCCAGCTTCAGTTTCGACATTCAGCAGCTACTTTAGTACCAGGTAAATATTATTAAACTTAAGTACCAGGTAAATAAAAAAAGTTACCATGCTCGTCTTTTGTAGTAATAAGCCATCCACTTGCAATCCGAAAGTTGCCGCAATTTGATCTGCTTGACGTTAGGTAGGCTTGGTTATGTGAGGGTTGGCCAGTTTCTGAGAAAAAAGGTATGCATATATCAGTAATAGACTTTTGAAAGTGAAACTCTTAATAATTGAAAATAGGTAAAGTTGAAACTATATCAGCTTTCTACCTATGTGCAGCAGCAGACCTGCAAACCTCACCACCGAATTTTTTTTATCAAAGTATATGACCGTTTTGTAGCTCGGGATGCAACCGATTTGAAGGCAGCTTGTGCACTATGTTGAACATCTGATATTTTTTCGTGCCCTTCCTTGAGTTTGTAAAACTCAAAACGGCATCCAAATCATAAGCCGAAACACTTGAACTGGTCGTCGCGTTCACATTATTATGTGGTTCACCCTGAGCCTGACAACAAATATTTTCAAAAATATCAGAACTGGAAGCATAAATTTTTGACAATTGTATCAAAATTAACTTTATTAACCTGCCTTAAGGTTAGAATTGGATGTACAAATCCAATGACTATCCTCTACATCTAGACACAGCAAAACATAAAAGGCTTAATTTTTTTATAAAAGTCTTCAGCAACAAAAAATACAAAACCCAAATCTATTCCTATAATTCTGAAATAGTTAGTTACAAAAAAAATATCCTAAAAGCGAGAAGTGAACCTTTAATTAATACTGTAGTAGCCTTACTTATATCAGATGACAAAAACATATACCTTTTGATGCCTTTCAAGTTGATATAAGCACAGAAAGAAACAGATAACCTGTTAACCACTTCTCCGTGAATAAGATGGGTAGCTACTCGTTTCATGGATGATATCAAAGTAGTAGCGATTGAGCTAATGTAAATTGCAGAAACTAATGTTGTATACATTTTTTATTCGTGCATTATAAAGTGAAAAATGACTCGAATCATACACAAATAAAATCGGTTAAATCTATTTTGGTAGTTCGAGGCTCAGATAAGTGAGCAATCAGATATGTGGATGTATACACTCTGGCTGCAAACCCACGAAGCTTGCCTCGCCAAGAGACGCATAATTGGAATTCTGGTCGAATCCGGTGATATAGGCCCAAATATTATCATCATCGCCTTTCATAACCTCCCAAACTGTATAGACATGACCAAAGGATCCGGAAATCATAAGCCACTCATTGTATAGAAGGCTTAGGTTAACAACGTATTTAAGAGGACACGTACGCCATGGCTACGACCATAATAGGTCACCCCACCAATATACGGGTGGTCTCATCTTGTACCAGCCTAATATCCAAGATACGACCATATTAGATGCTTCAATTAGCACATTAGCTCATGATAATCTAAATAAAGGCGCCGTATAAAGATCCTCAATACACAGAAAGTGTGACCAATACGGACCCATAAGAATTGAGTTTATCAAGGCAACACGTTATAGGATCAATATGAGCTAAGAACAATTGTCACACAACCGTCACTATCGCCGCACGCCATATATAAGGCAACGAAAGCAATGGTGGCAACGAAAGCAATGGTGGCAACGAAAGACACGAAGCTAAATTTTAAGCAAAGACATCATTATTCGTAAACACAATGTGTGCAACCATCAACACAGTTCACCTGCTTAAAGAAAAGGCGATTAACCATCCGAACACCTTTTTTAAATACTGTATTCATGCCTCTATCATAACTCCAAACTCATACCAAGTTAAGATCTTCCTTATCTCAAAATATCAATTCCTGATTTTCTTAATGATGAAGGGGAAGTCTTAGCATGGTGTCATAAGAGAACTAAACTGATTATGAACTAAAATACCATACACCTACTTTCATGAGTTGCATAAAAATTGCACCACGAAAATTTCACTACCCACAGAGACGAAAACACCAAGATCTCCCAGATAAACATATAAACACCTGTACACACAATCAACGGGTAAAATCTACCTACGCAGATGGAGTCAACTCTAATAAAACTGCTCGTATTCATCACAACCTAGTTTTTTTAACCCGCAATGGCTGCGACCAAAATAGTCACCCCGTCAAGATACATGCTCTATAAAGGCACGCTAACCAATATATTATAAATTATAATCACGTACAGTAAATCGTCTCACAACAGAAGTATTTTCGAGCCAGTAGCCTGGCACCAGCGCCACCCAACCGTTACAATAACAAAAATGATCAATAATTAGTGATCAACTATGCTTACAGATTTATCAATAATTAGTGATGAACTTTGTTGACAGTGGTCGATCAATCATCGCTGATCAATAACGATTTTTTACAGCCCTAGTAATTGCATATTCCAAAGCTACATTACTCAGATTCCACATGATAACATATATCAAGAAGCAGAAACCCATTCAAAAACTCAAAATCACTAAATCAATTAGGAGAACATAGAGATTTTTTTAAAGCTTAATAAGCCTAAAAAAGATTTAGTAATGGTAGCGGAAAGTTAAATGGAAACATAAAACTTACAACCTGTAAGTAAAGAATGCATTTTAAGAACCAACCCCCCCAAAAAATTAGGGTTTCCAACAATCCCAATCAAGAGAACTGACAAATCAAGCAACCGACCTATGCTAGCCAACGTCACCGACCAATCAGCAACGCCGCCCACCATAGATGGCGGCAACGAAGAGATCGGCGGCATCGAAGAGCTTAGATCATATACCCAAAACGGAAGTTCGTTTTTTATATAGAAATTGGTGTGAGGGTATATATACCCCAAGGCCAATTAAGTATCATCTCCTGTAGCCACAATTAATCACCAAAGGGGCAACACCTGTAGCCACAATTAATCAGCATACCAAAGGGGCAACTAAAAACGGAAGTTCGTTTTTTATATAGAAACTGGTGTGAGGGTATATATACCCCAAGGCCAATTAAGGGTCATCTCCTGTAGCCACAATTAATCACCAAAGGGCAATGCAAGCCTTAAAATTGATATTATTCTTTCATTTGTCCTCGAAGGATTTCCAAATAACCACAATCATTTCAAGAAATAGGTTGTCTTTTTTCAATGTTCCAAAAATGTCTCAGTTGGATTATCTTACTGGCTTAAAGAACATGTTATCCTACATATAGATATATATACGTGGATTAACTTGATCGCTTACAAGAAAAGGTTTCATTTGACTATTGGTTAAGACTTGAAGATTGTGACCTTGTGTGGTCATGACTGAAAAGAGCTTCAATAATTAAGCACTCTACGATTCCACTCCGGGAAACATTGGGAAAGTGCTATCCATAATGCTTGCTATATATCTTCTGTATGAGACACTTTCCAACTCATAATTCATTTTGAGTTTTTTGTTAGAATGCGTTTTTCTTATTGTTAACGCAACATACTAAAGATGCAAAAGCGTAACATGAACCAGCCGTGGCCCGTGGTGTCAAAGAAAAATACTGGCTGTTAATAAGGATCGGTCCAAGTTGAAACGTGTAGATACCTAGAACAAGTGAGGATGCCAGGTTGCGACATTGTCAAAGAATTGTGATCCTAGAATTATTCAAAATTTGATTTAAAAGATTAGATGTCAAGTATTGCCATTTGCCAGTTTTCAAGGAAAAAAAACGAAATAAAGTTCTAACCAAAACCTTCAAGCATAAATGATACTAAATTAGTAACTAATGGGCTTAACAAGGCCCGTAATGGAGAAGGTGTGACTGGTTTTAAATGTACCATTTTAACCCTAATTTCATGTTGGTACTGGGTTTATGCCTTTTCAACCTAGACTTCTTGTTTTACTTTAAGCCTAACTAAGATGTTCACTGTTCAATCATACTAAACCTGCAAATCCTAACCATGAGCATTAAGGACAACTTTAGTAGATGCTTTAATGAGCTTCTCAAATTGTCGTTTCTTTTGTTTTAAAGATACTATCGTTTTGTTTAAATACATAGGATAAGTACGTGTGACAATGTAGAATGATGAAATCCCCGTAGGTTATTATGTTTTTATTCATGGCTTATTTATAATGATAAGTAAACCTTAATCACAAACCTTAATGGGCCATCACCCACAAACCGGGTTTGGCCTAATAATAACGTCTAATACTCCCCCGCAGTTCGAGCGGTGAAATCACAAAAGCTCGAACTAGAGATTAACTTAACTAAAACATTACTGAATAAATAAAAGAAAACTAAAACATTAAGAAAATATTAAAATAAAACCAAAACACAACCACTTTTAGAATTCTAAGAACACCATCAAATGGCCCTTCTTCACAAGTATATATTATTTTTTTTCATCCAAGAACAGACCGACACCAAACCATCCAAATCTTTTATATCCTCAGATCCGGATTTAGGTCCCTTTTTTGTAGTTTCTTTTTTTTTTTAATCGAGTGATGGTTCCATTGATGGAGGTGATGATATGTGTTTGAGAAAGTGGAACACTGGAGAGAAAATCAAATGGGGTTGCCAAGGAGATCGGCTTTGATGAGGAGAAACTGAAATTGGTATGCTGAGATATGATTTTTTTTTTATCTGCTTTTTGGATCTGGAAACGATCCCCGATGGATAATATTGTAAGTCGCGCTAGTGATGATGATCGGGTGGAAACAACAGCGGAAGAGATGAAAGGCTTTGTCTTGTTGTTTATGAGATGATAGAGTGGAAAGGCTGGAAGAGTATGTAGAGGTAGCAAGAGATCCAGTCGGAAAAGGGTAAGATGATGAGGTTTGAGAAAAGAAAATAGATGATACTCGTTTGTTTATGGTGACAAACGTGGAGAATAGATAATGAAGAGGACACTCGTTTGTTTATTTTGACAAACGGTCGAGGAAAGATTTGACGGGGTGGTAGAGCAGCGGTTGCTAGTGGCGGCTTGATGACCGTGGTCTCAAGATCGTACCAACTAGGTGTCTGATACCATGTAGAATGATGAAATCCATGTGGGTTATTATGTGTTTATTCATGGCTTATTTATAATGATAAGCAAACCCTAATCACAAACCTTAATAGGCCATCACCCACAAACCGGGCTTGGTCTAATAATATGTCTAATAGACAGTACCTAAAAAAAGAATACAGTATTATTTAGTATTATTTATAGCTAAAGAATTTAAGTGTATAAAGGTGGTACTACTTTGACAAATGAAATTCACTTGGAATTATTTGGTTACTGGGCGGACATACCTTTCGGGTACGCGATGGCGGCGCCTCTCATAGTTAGACTAAAAATACGAAATTATAGTGTATTTTTTCTTTAATTTTGAGCGTTTTTTTAAGTGTCTCCCACCCGAAATTCAAATTGCCCCCCACTTGGAGATTAAAATCCAATATTTAACAATGTAAAACCTATAAATCTCCTGTTTTTAAGTTACATACTCGATTTTTTATTCAAATTTTAATATTATTCCTCTTGCTATTGTCAAAAAAATTTTACCCTCGTAATATAATTTATTTTGTCCGCCACTGTTTGGTTACCAGCTGAAAAATGATGCTGGAATAAGATCGTCAGTGAAAAATAAATATTTTTTTGAACGGCAACTTTATTAAAAAAAACTAGCAAGATGCTAGAACAATTACAAAGAAATCATAGAAGGTTGATTAAACCAACTATCACGACTAAAAAGACTTCTACACCTAGAATTACACCAAAAAAATGACCGCTCAACAAAAATATCACTACAATGACATAATAAATTTTTTATAATGATTAATAGTTTGTAAGATAAAGAGTTCATTTGAAGAACTTATCTAAAAAAGTGTGATCTTTTGATCTTTGATTACGGTGATATGGCTTTTCGGACTTGAAAAATCATGTTTGAAGCATCAAATTACAAAACTTCAAAGTAGCGTGGTACATAATCTACAATGCTTCAAATCTTTAATAACTTAGAGCATTTATGGTAATGAATGTTAAAGTTGTTATATCTTGGATACATTTATTACAAGATTTTCAAGTAAAGAGTTTTTGCTTCAAAAACTTGGCACTAGCCAAGTCTATCTTTCAAACCATTCAATAAGTCTTTTATGTAATGATAAAAGCTTTTGGAAAGCTTTTTCAAATAGTAAAAATTCTTTCCTCAAACATCCCATTGCATATGCTCTAACACAAAGATAAAAACAAGTGATGGGTGAAAGTCCCAATACCACGTATAAACAAATTAAAGAAAAAGTAAAATGCAAAATTGTACATGTGGTTTGTCCCAAATTGCACTTTTAATATGACCCAATCTCCTATCTCAAAAGATTTGTTACTTATGTTATTTTTAGCTAAATTTTTCATCCTCTGTTGAGCCCTATCTGGGTGAAATTTCAATAAAAAGATAGCAGCTTCCCTTGTTGTCAAGGACCTATCCACAGCTTCTACATGAGAATCTCCAGCCATATAAGAAACATGAGTAGGAGGTTTCTGACCATAAACCACTTCAAAAGGAATTGTGTTGATAAAAGTGTAATAACTAGTGTTATACCAAAAATTTTGCTAAAGCAAGCCAATTATTCCAATCTTTTGGCTTCTCACTAGTCATGCATCTTAGATAACACTCCAAACACATATTCAAAACCTCTGTTTGTCCATCATTTTGGGGATGTTAGGCAGTTGACAACTATAAAGTGACCCCCAACCGAAACAACTCTTTCCAAAAAGTACTAATGAAAATTTTGTTTGTGTCACTAGTAATTGTCTGTGGTAAACCATGCAACTTGTAAATGGTATCTAAAAAACTTGAGCCACTTGCACAGCCTTGAGAGGATGCGCGAAAGGGATAAAATATTTACTCAGTCTATCAACAATGACCATGATAATTGTCTTACCATGTGAAGAAGGTAAGCCCTCAATGAAATCCATTGAAATGTCAGTCCAACTCTTTGTGGGAATGGGTAAATGTTGTAGTGAACCAGGATAAGGTGCTAAATCAGGCTTGTGACACTAACAAATTGTACATAGCCTGACATTCTCTTTCACATACTTCTTAAGACCTTTACAATAGAACATAGCTTTAATTCTCTGATAGGTTGCATCCACTCCTGAATGACCCCCCAAAGGTTCATCATGATAGAATTGAGTAT
This sequence comes from Glebionis coronaria, assembly GCA_025667525.1. Classification (NCBI taxonomy): domain Eukaryota; kingdom Viridiplantae; phylum Streptophyta; class Magnoliopsida; order Asterales; family Asteraceae; genus Glebionis; species Glebionis coronaria. The sequence goes on from CM046874.1 coordinate 248,544,825, forward strand.
TTTAGTTCTCAGAGCTACATCACATCCAATAACTATGTTAGCCTCAAAATATTGATTCAAACAAGAATGTTCGGTCATAGGTTTCTATTGTAATATTTATCAGAACGTTGTAATAGATAGTTAAATAGTCGTGGTTCACGGGCTTGGATTTAAACAAATTAAAGTCCAATATATAGCCCATTAAAGCCCGCATGTGGGTGGACTATATATACTACCCTCCTAGCATGTTAGGAGGGTTGGTTGTTCATTTTTATTTCTCACTTCTAATCTAACATTCACCAAGTTAATCATCTCTCTCTCTCTACTTTCTCTCACTACTTTATCTCTCTAGGAATCCATCTATTCTTCATCTATTTTCTATCATTAATCATCATAATAATATGGGACAACATTTGGTATCAATCGCCACGGGGTAGATTGTGTTTGGTTGTTTGGTTTGAATTTGATTCGGTTGATTTTTTCATATAAATCATCCCGAATTAAATTTCTTTTTAGTATTTCGAGCTATAAATCTTGATATAAATCATTTATATCCATTTGGTAGGGATTTGGTTTGGTTTTTGTGGTAAACATCGTAAGATTTTGAGGTGTTTGGATTCATTTTTGAGTTACGGTTCGTCATTGATTAAAGATCATTCCGAAATAAGGTTTTCAGAAAAGGGTTAATTATTTCGAAAAAAGGTTTTTTGGATAAGGGTTTACTATTCCGAAGAAGTGATTTCTCTGAAAAAGTGGCTTATTCCGAAGATTTCAGTATTCCGAAAAAGTCTTATTCTCTGAAAAAGCCTCTATTCCGAAGAAAATTCCGAGAAGTGAAAATTCCGAAGAAGGTAACTTTTTCTGAAATCTTTCATTTTTCTGAAAAAGTGATTTATTCCGAAAAAGCATCTATTCTGAAGAAACGTTTATTCCGAAGAAGATTTTTTTCTCTGAAAAAGTGATTATTCCCAAGATTATTCCGAAGAAGTGATTATTCCGAAGATTATTCCGAAAAAGTGATTATTCCGAAGATTATTCCGAAGAAGTGATTATTCTGAAGATTATTCCGAAGAAGCGATTATTCCGAAGTTTATTCCGAAGATCCTCAAATCTCTGAAAACATCCATTATTCCGAAAATTCAGTTATTCTGAAATTGTCTGATGGTATTCTTGACTGAAGAATTTTTAGACTTAGCCACTATCTAGACTAGGTTCGGAACATCGTTTCTAAAAATTTATTTTTTTCCTAGACCATTTTAGGCCATTTATGCTTCGATTTCAAATTTTGGCAATGCGAAAAATTTTCGACCAAAAATTCAAATTTTCGGACCAAAATTCAAAATTTTAGGCCATTTTTAGGTTTTATTTTTGTCAAAATTTTTCACTTTTCAAAATTTTTCCCTATTAGTTTTTGGCTATTTCGGACTTGATTTCAAAATTTGGTAAGACAAAATTTTCAGTTTACCGTTTTGTCGGACTGAGGAATTTATTGTCGGACTGAGAAAAAATCGGAATTTTCGAAATTGCAACCTCAAACCAATCACACCATATCTACTTAAGATCCAAAGTCACTTCATCAACAGAGAGAGACGATCATCATGCCAACGAGTAATGCAGTTACTGAAAGTTCAAACGTGAAAGACCTTGAAATGGAACGACTACAACAACAGATATGTTTCTTGAGAAAAAATGCCATGGACGGTTTTAGAGTACTTCAAGATTCTTTTCAGCACCTTTCAAAAGTCTTGTTCGACTTACGTGAATCCACTGGCACATTCAGCAAAACATTCACTCATGCCATGGATAAACTTCAAACACAACTTGTCAACGAAAGAATCATTGCTAGTGAATGCAAGATCACTTTCACTGATCTCAAGACATCACTTGAAACGATGTTTACTTCTGACTTCATCAAGTCTTCGCTTACCAACGAGTGCTTCAAGCGATATCATGGAATGGATGCTTTATCATACAAAGATCGGATAACCCGAAACATCGACTTCATTGTAACCTATGTGAATCACACAATACAGATGCAACAAACGATTGATGACAGACTTCATACCAGTTGTGGTATCGCATCAGATATTGAGAATACAAGCTGCATATATGAGACTCCAACGCATAGTTCAGGGAATGATGACAACAACTCTGGGAAAGACAACAGCAGCTCTGACAAACAACACATCAACTCTGAGAATGTCATCAGCAATACACCTTCCTATGATAATGGTCCTGTTTACGATTCTGAGCCATTGGAAGAGGTACACAATGCTGAATTTAATGTGTTTGCCAATGCCAATACGCATGAGCATAGTGATCAAACAACAAACCTTATTGACACATGTATGAAGGAAAAGGTTGATAGCAATGCCACACCCAATTCATCAGAAATGTGCAATAATGAGTTTGAGGATGATCAACATGCAAATGAGTATGATGATGAGGAGCATGTCGCGCTTGCTAATTTAATTTCTACTTTACAAAAAGATGTAAATGAAACTAGAAAGAGTCAAAAGCAATTAAAGAAGGCAAACGCAGCGCTCACTTAAAACTTTGAAGAATGCAAAGCCGCTCTAATTAAATCTAATGAGACCCTTGAAAGTAATAGGGCTGAGCTTCTTCAAAAGACCAAAGAGCTTGAGGGGTACAAGGGTAGTGCGTTCAAAAGTCAAAAGGACGATTTTGAAAACAAATATAATACAACTCTTGAGTTATTAGCCAAAGAGAAACGTCAATATAATGTTTTCTTAATGGATGAACGTCAAAAAACGTATCTTGCCAATACCAAAGTTAATGAACTTGAACAAAGGCTCTCTATGACCACTACCGATTCTGCTAAAATTCTTGAGGTTAAGAAACAAGAGGTAGATGCGTTAAAACAAGACTTCAAAAGTAGATATGATAAAGAAACCGAAAAAGTAACGAAACTAGAAGAACAAGTCGAATTTTTGAAGAAAGTTGTTTATAAAACGCATGATTCTATTCAAACCGTAAGAATGCTAGCACCTCCATCAATGTTTAAGGGTCAAGCTAGCTTTGCAAGTCCTGAGTACCTTGCCAAAGATCAAGCTACGAACCCGTGTCTTTATCTTGATGAGACTGAAAGGACCGATCTTGATTGCATGCCTGTTAGTGTCGATAGTGAAGAGACTGCCCTTTGGGATGATGATAGTCGACAACTTGTCAATAAGGAGTTTGTGAAACCATATAATTATGCTTATATGAATAGTCTTTATGGCCTTTTCAACAAACAAACTCAGAAAACTTGTGAGGAAGTGTTTTTAGAATGAAAACAAAAGAGAATTCAATGGGAGAAAGCATTTACCCATAAGAAATCTAATGTTTACAAATACATTAACTACCTCCCTCTAGATGAGTCCAAAAGCAAGAGTAGGAAAACATTAGGTATTCTTAAACACCACATAGATAATGTTAAATCTATTGTTAAAAGAGATTGGGCAAAGCGTGAAAATGCTGAGTGGCAACGCCCGATTCCTCAAGATATTGCCTTGCTTGTGAAAGAACTCTTAATTCCAAATACGGCGTTGATTAAAGAAACTGTTCTTCAATTTGAGGAGTTCATTTGGACTGAAATGTATGATGATTTAAAATATGTTGAATCTCTTGAGAAACACATTGATGATCTTCAAATGGAGAAGTCTGATTTTTTAGATGAATATGATTTACTCTTGCAAGAATGCGTTTCTAAAGATGTTATGTGTGCTTATTTTACATCTTGTGCTGAAATTGATGAATATTCTGATGTTGCATGCAAATATCTTGATAAGATCAAAGAATGTGAGCGTCTTGAAATTGAGCTTTCGAAACGTAAAGAAAATGTTGATAAAAATGCTTTTGAGTTACTTCAACACAAAACTGATTTCCTTCAAAAACATTGTCATTCTCTTGAACTTGCTTTGCAAAAAGACGTTGGTAGTTTTCCACATGATAATAAATTGCAAGAAAAACTTTCCCAAACGTTTCGAGAAATGAATGAACAGAATCTGGAAATTAAAGGGTTGAAAGATCAGTTACAAGACAGGGACAGAGCGATAGCAGAGTTGCAGAAACTCGTTGCTAAGATGGGTGGGAAAGTTGTGGAACCTAAAGTTGTGAAACCTGTTGTTCGACAACCCAATGCCTACAAGTATCCAAAGCCATCTATCTTAGGAAAACCGACTCCTTTCTCCAATTCTTCTCATGTAAAATCTAGGTTACCCCCTAAGACGGATGTGCAACCAAGTGTTCCAAAACCATCCATTTCACCCTATGTTCCTCCATTTAGAAAGCATCCTGTTGCTACACCCAACCATGTGAATGAACCTAGCACTTCTAGGACTCCTCCAAAACGTGTGACATTCACGTCCACAAAGGAATCTGTAGATTCAAATGACCTCGTTCATACCCATAACCTAGAGGATGAGAAACAAAAAGGGAAGATTCAGAAAGACAACCCCGTGTATGAAAAACCTAGTTCACCAAATCCCGCTAGAGTTCCACACACTCCTAATGGTAGTCAACCAAAACCTAGGATCCCTCTTCAGCAATCTAGGAATTGGAAACCATCCATGAATAGTCGTGTTTCAAACACTACGCCTGAATGATTTGGAAAAAAAGGAATACAAGTACTTTCGTGAATCCCAAATTCCCTGTATGTCCCACTTGCAAAAAGGGCATTCACAATGGAAATCATGACCATTGCATTTTGCAATACCTCTATGAGGTCAAATCTCGTTCCTTTGAACGGAGATCGAATACAGAATCCCATAAGACAACAAGGAGATACAAACCCATCGCAAAGAAAAGCAACAACAACAAATCTGAAACATAGATTAAAAAAGGACATAGTTTCTCTCCAAAGAAGTCTTCCGCTGTGCAAGAGAAAACTACTCCTAAATCTAGTCTTCAGTGGAAACCAACGGGTCGAATCTTCATGGAAGTTGGTCTTAAGTAGATTCCAATAGAGAAGAGTCATGACACCTGCACCAACACTAATGCTACTGTTCTACACACTGAAAAGGAATTTGTTACTCCTAATTCTAGTATTTGTGAAAACTCTTCTTCTGTGATTGCAGGTACAACAGCGGATTCTGAACCCACTTCTCCTTCTTCAAAGGGTTCCAATTCCGTATATTCGATATCACCTTCTTCTGTTGTACAAAAATCTATTTTGGAATATTTTCGAAAAATTTGAGAAAACACAAAAATAAAATAGAACGTAAATATCATTAGTAAAACAAAATAAAAAAATGGAAAAAACTTTCAAAATAACAAAAATATTCTTCTCGACATGTATTTGAGTATCGATAATATGGACGTACCTAGAAATGTCGCTCCATAACGACACGGGGATGTACATAAAGCTCGAATGAAAGTTGTAAATATTTTTCAAAACATGTCATTTCAATGATTTACAATTACCTCAGATTGTGACTCGTACTTCAAAGACAGGAAAGTTGATCACTATGATTACTTATCCTCAACAACGGGAAAATTAAATTTCTCGGTCATGAGTTATCGATAAAAACATTCAAAGTTTTTAAGCTCATGTAAACCACTTACAGCTACATGTCAGACTGTAACTCGAACTTCAAATAAAGGAAAGTGTATCTTTGAAGATAACTTATCCTAACTAACGGGTAGAGCAATCTATCACGGGTTGAGCTTGTCACAAAAACATTCCGCGTTTTGAGCTCAACACAATGGCTTGTAATCACTTTCAGATTGCAACCCGGAACTATATTCACGGGGGAGTGTACGATTTCGTGCTCTTACCCTTAGCAAAAGAAGTTAAATCTTCTTACACTTGAGTGGATTCGTCAAGACATTCAAAGTCTATGAACTCAAGTTTATGCTTTAGAAAAACCTTTTCGCCAAAAAGAATTGATTTTTCAAAAAGCGTTGAACACAATTTTTTCAAGAATTTCTCAATGATATCCAAAATCTTTCAAAAATTGTGTGTTCAACAACTCCTATCCTCAAAAGTTTAATGTGGATCAAATCCTCGTAATGACAATTCCATTGGATCAATTTTTGAGGGGGAGCTTTCCAAATTTCATGCTAAATTTGACACATTTTTCTCCCGAAGGATTTCAAGACTATTTTTCAAAATATATTTTAATCAAATTTGGTAACTCTAATATCAAAAGATTTTATATATTAGAGATAGGGGAGAAAATATGATTAAAATGTGATCTATAGACTCAAGCACTTTAACTCTTACCCACATGTGCAAAATGTCTACTTAAATTCTTTCGCATTTCAATGCACATGTGAAGGGGGAGCTTTTCTGAAATGACAAAACTAGCAAGGTGTTAAATGTTTTCAAACACTTTGTTAGAATTTAAAGTGGTTTTCATGGTTACGATCAAATACCCACAACATCTTTAATTCATGACGTTATTGGTGTCAAAAGGGTGGTTAGGTTTAAGTCCTATGATCCAACCAAAACTGGAGGGATCTTCCCAGGGACAATCCAATAGATTATTAGTAGTCCTTAGGAAAGATGGAGTAGAATGTGAACGAAGTTGAATGCCGACTAAGTACTGATGATAGCACTGGAACAATCACAACAAGGTGCTATTAGTGATGTCTTGGTAAGCATTGAAGGGGTTGAAGAATGAAAAAGAAATGTAAGGATAAAGGGTGTAAAGATATTAGCCCTCCATACAACTTAGGCAGAAACCGGGTCAACACATCATGAAGACAACTCATCATGGACCCAGTGATGTGAAGCACAACCCTTTCCTAGCTACTCAGGCTTCTCTCAAAAGAAGTTTGTTTTATTGTCACGGAGATCAACACGACTTCTATTGACTTTCTCACTCTGAGATAGTTGATATTGAATAGGTGGCATCTGCTCCAGCCTCCGACTACTAAAAGTGCACAAATCGGGTCTAGAGCCATGAGATCAATCAAATCTCGTTAGGACAAACGGATGAAGATAAAGAGATTCCTATGCTATATCCTTGCGATATTGCTAGAACACTCAGAGTGATACTACTTAGTATTCACAATGATGAGTGGAAACCCTTCCAGTGTTAACATCAAACAACACTGCGATATTGCTAGAACACTCAGAGTGATACTACCAATTTAGAACGAATGTCAAAGCCATTCAGTCCGTGTCTATGTTTTGTCTCGAGAAGGTGGCGTCGCGGTGTACTCAGCAAAGTCAAAGATTCAAAGCCACATATTCATGCCCAAAGACTTATTCAACAATTAATAGTGTGAGCATGTGGATAAAGACACAAGATCGCAAGATGGCAAAGACAAGTCAAGAATGATTTGAAGATCTCAAGATAAAAGACTAAGTCAAAAGACAATGACAAAGGCTCAAAGATCACAGCATGAAGGAACAACAATACTATTACACGTTCAAGACTCATTTATGACGAAATTCATAAATCTCCATTGGGCTCCAAATATCAAAGAGGAATGACCTCACATTGGGGGAGATTGTTAGCCTCAAAATATTGAGTCAAACAAGAATGTTCGGTCATAGGTTTCTATTGTAATATTTATCAGAACGTTGTAATAGATAGTTAAATAGTCGTGGTTCGCGGGCTTGGATTTAAACTAATTAAAGTCCAAAAGACAAGCCCGGCCCAATATATAGCCCATTAAAGCCCGCATGTGGGTGGACTATATATACTACCCTCCTAGCATGTTAGGAGGGTTGGTTGTTCATTTTTATTTCTCACTTCTAATCTAACATTCACCAAGTTAATCATCTCTCTCTCTACTTTCTCTCACTACTTTATCTCTCTAGAAATCCATCTCTTCTTCATCTATTTTCTATCATTAATCATCATAATAATATGGGACAACAAACTATCTTACCATTTCTTCTAAGCTAATTGTGGTGCCAAGTAAACTTCGATCCTGAGACTAGAGTACCTTGGACCTTGGAAATGATTTGTTGTATGTTAGATCAGACGCCCAACTTACTTGCATTTTTTGTAGCAAGTCATTTGAAATTTGAGATATCACCATAGTTTGTAGAGATGGGATTGGGGACCTTGACAAAGCATATGCCACCACATTATCACTTCCCTGCTTATAGACTATTTCATAATCATAACCAAACTTTGGTAAGCCTTGAAATGGAGTAGTTAGCCTTTGTTGCATGAGATACTTTAAACTGAAATGATTAGTCTTGATATTAAAACGCGTATCAAGTAAGTATCCTCTCCACTTTTCCAATGCATAGACGACAACCCATAACTCTTTTTCACAAGTAGAGAGCCCATTTGTGTTTGGGAGCCATACATATACTTAATAAAGCAATTGGATGTGCTTTTTGTCGTAAAATAGCTCCTATACCGTCATTTGAAGCATCAGTTTCCACAGTAATTCTTCTTGGAAATTTGGTTAAGCTAACACAAGAGCAAATACCATAGCCACTTTCATTTTTTCAGAAGCTTCTTGAGCTGTTACAGACCACTCAAAGGCATTTTTCTCAGCAAAACGGTAAAAGGTTTACTAATGACATCATAGTCTTTAATAAACCTCTTGTAATAACCAGTTAAGCCCAAAAAACCTCTTAACTTTTTTATATTGACAGGAGTAGGTCAATCTTGCGTAGCTTTGATCTTGTGACAATCAGTGGAAACCCCTTTTCTTGATAAAACATGGCCTAAATACTCCACTTGTGTTGTCCAAAAACACATTTGCTCTTTTTTTTGGGTAAAGGGGACTTCACCCCGGTAAAATATATAAATAACCCAAAAACATTAAGCACAATGGAATGTGACTCTCAGTCACATTAACCTCAAGCATAAGCTTGAACAACCTCTAATCATATGACATGCCATATGATATTACAAATACATAAACCTATGAAACCAATAGGAAGAAACCACCTAATGGTACAAGAACTATATATTCTAAGCAACCCCATCCGTGAACAATGAATCTGGAAGCTCCCAAAGTTGAGCATAATGACTCCCAGCCCTGGACTTCTTGAAACGACAAGACAACAATTTGAGACGGACAGTAGACTTAATACAATCAATAACCTGCGTCACTGTGGACTTGGAGTTCTTGAACAACCTCAGGTTGCGTTCCTGCCAAATAAAGTAAGCATATGCCGACACAACCAATTTAGACAACATATTCATAGTCGATCGACTCTTTGCTTCCAGCTGAAGAGAACCAACAATGTCGTAAATGTCAAACGTGTTCACACTTATGATTGACAAGGTCTTCATATGATTCCATACATTCTGCGAGAACGGGCAAAATAAGGATAAATGTTCATGTGAATCGGCCTAGACCTCACACAGCGAACAAACCTGCCCTAACGAGCCAGAAATATCCCACGGCTTCAACATATCCCGTGTCTTCAGCCTGCCTCGCATAATAAGCCAAAGATTAACAGCATGTCTAGGTATACATGTTGAGAACCATATGACATTTACCCACGTAACTGGATCACCTCTCGACCGAATAGACTGCCAAACCCTAGTAACCGAGAAATCCTTTTCATCCCCATCAACAGTACGCCACTTTACATACTCTATACGACCATCAAAAATAGGAATTTGAATAGTATTAAGGGTGGGATACTTACTGCATAGCTCCCGTGTCTATAACTAGCTCATATCTCTTATGGCATCACAAACCTTAGCACTCATAGGTAAACCAGACCTAGAAATATCATGATGAGTTATAGAATGAGCTAAAGGACCATGATCACACCAGCTGTCAAACCAAAGAGACGCGTCACGACCATCTCCAATCTTGTAACGGAAGTACTCTTGGACAACAGGCCGGATCTGAAGAATCTTACGCCAACTCCAAGACATATTACCACGACTTGGAACATCCCAAAAACTCCTTTCCTTAAGCTTATAAGCAAGGTTGTAAATAGCGTGAAGCGTGGCGTAGCGTTATTGCCAAGCTACAAGCTACAGAAGCTATAGCGAAGCTATGGCGTTTTCTGAAGCGTGACATATAGCGGCACAAAATATTTATAAATTGGTATTTGTATAGCGAGTTTATAAAATGGAGCAATATTTTAATTTTAGTTGAAAACAAAACCGGCTATTAATTACTCAAGGATTTATTTCATAGTAAAATTACTAAAGCCCAAGTCAACTAAATAGCCAAAAATTAGTAAACGAGCAAAATTCTTGTAAATCAGCAAAAAAGATTCGAAAAAGGCGCCACGTTACGCGCTATAGCGTGCTATATCACGCTTTATGACGCTTTTTAGCACGCTACGCCTTAAGACGTCGCCTTAGTCTGTTTCGTAACGTGGAGGCCACGCTTCACGCTATAGCCCGCTATAAGGCGCGCTATAGCGCGCTATTTAGAACCCTGCTTATAAGTGTGGATCCATTGCACCCACAACGACTCCTTTAACGAAAACAGCTTCCAAATATGCATTACCATAAGAGCACTATTGAATTGATCAAGCCGGCGAATACCAAGGCCAGCTTCTGCCTTCGGAAGGCAAACCACTTACCAAGCAACCTTAGCTTTACCTTTAGAACTACTACCTTGAGACCACAAGAAACCTAGCATAATCTGATCCAATTCAAGTAACACGCGAGTGATTGTGGTAAAATACGACCTTTTAGGAAAAAGGCGTAAAAGCGGTAAGTATTAAGTGATAATTTAGGAAAATCAAGCACTAATGACCCAAATAAAGTTCGTTTCCCAAGGAGGTATATGGTGTGAGAAACTTGTTAAATGTTTGAGATTAATATTGAGAAAGAAAAAGATGAGAAAAGAGAATGACGGATACGTTAAATTTATACTACGACGATAAGACGAAAAACCGTAAAAAGTTACAAAATAAAAAAGTGATTCTAAAAATTCCCAAAAAATTACCAAAAATCAATAAAAATATACTAAGAGTTTACAAATGATCACTTTTTTAGACCTTTTAATTAATTAATTATTAATTTTTAAATGCTAATTAAAGCCCTAAAAATCCAAATAATTAATAAAAAGCCCAAATAAAGATTTTTCACTTTGTAAAACTCTAAAATGACTTAATAAGACTAAAAACTATTTTTATGAAATTTTAAACTAAAGAAAACTATTTTTAAATGATTAAAACCTATTAAAATATTAAAATAATTCTAAAAATTAACAAAATGGTGAGAAAATTAATCTAAGAGTTTTAAAAATCCTAACTTAATGTATTTGACCTAAGAAAAATGTAAGTTGCAAAAATATGAAAAATGAAATTTAATAGTAAAATAATATTAAAATAATATTAAAAATCCAAAAATTATAAAAATTTCTAAAAACTTGCAAACTAGTTTATTTTAACCTAAATAATCAAAAAATGAAAGTGAAATTACCAAAATACCTAAAAACAAAAACAGTGTAAGTTAATGGGCTTTTTGGTGGGAATAAAATGAGCCAAGACACTTAGACGCTGACAGGAGTTAATTGGACGTTGATAAGAAGAAATCAAGCGTCAAGAGAACAAGCGTTGACAAGAAGAAATCAAGCGCTGATGAAGAGAAGTCCAAGCACTGATAGAATACTTAGTCTACACGTTTTGTATTTCTAGTAAAGATATGTTTAACATTGTATTTTCTATATTTATCTTTACCTAGAATAGCTGATAGTTAGACTCTTGTGCAAGGCTCCTTAATCTATAAAAGGAGGCCTTTAGGTTTTAGTTAAATATACGTTTTACACTTCCATTGTACACAAGTTCAATTATCAATCAAAGTGAAAGTTTGGTTTATTTGTTTTGTTTGTTCTTCATTCAAGTATTAATTCCGCTTCCGCATAGTACTTAAACTGTTTACACAACAAAGTTTCTCTAAGTGTTTAACTTGATTTAATCTCGTTTACACAAAACCTAAATCGATCTAAGTTTAGGATTAACAAGTGGTATCAGAGCTTGTTGAGGAACTTTGATCTAAGAACACAAAACCCTAAAAACCCTAAATCGCCAAAAACCCTAATTTTTCAAGAAACCCTAAAAACCAGACAAGATGTCTACTCCAGAGATGACCTCCTCCTCTAGTCACAATCTAAAAATCCCCATGCTAGACTGTAAAACCCGCATGCTTTTACCATGAATAGTGCCCGTAAGATCGTACGTCCTAGATTAAAACTTACCTCATTTAGTATTGATCACATTCATGTGCTAATAATCAAGCAAGTGCATACGTGCATGACATGATAAGTATCGATTACGTACGAACTCATGATAAACAGTTAATAAATATGTCACGTGAACATAATTAAATCATGATCACCATTTAAAATACGAACTAGAATAATTACGTAAATACATATAATATAATTACGAGCGTTAAGATTACGATAAACTACATGATAAAATAAACAGTAACACTTTAAACACGAACACGTTTAACCACGAACGAACACGAAACATCGGGACACGAGAAAAGGTACGGGTACCCCATGTGGGGCCCCCATACCCACGGCACAACAACCAAGAAATGGGCTAAGCCCATCAAGTTTACATGAAAGGGGGGTAAAGGGTAAAAACTATTTTCATTTTCACTTTTCAAGAAAGTAAACATAAAACCCTAAAAGATTTTCTCCTCCTCCTCCTTGCTCTCTCTTGTGCCGCCACCCATAACAACACCATAGGAGGGTGTTGTTGATTTTTGACATTAAAAACAAGTGCTAGAAACCGTGTTTGTTCATCCCCTTTCAAGCTACGTATTGGTATATCATTCTAAACCTTTCTTTTTAATTCTTTTAAATCTTTGATTATTTTCATGAACATGTTATTATTATTCTTATTAAAACATGATAATTAAACATTGATCTAACATGTTTTGGGGTAAATTAAAATCAAAGGATGATATAAAAGGGTGTTTGTTTTAGCCGCCTAGCATAACAAACCCGAGGGGGGGTTCGGTTTGCTTATTGCCGCCACCACCAAGACCATTTTTGGTCTTGGTTGGTGCTTGTGGGACCCACGGCAGCAAGGGGGCACACGTACCCCGAGTTTGGCTCGGGGTACGGTGTCGAGTTCATGCCCGATTCATGGTTCGTTGGTTAAATCATGATTTATGCTACATGTTAATTTTTATGAATTACAAACTTAGGATATAAATTAATTAATAACATGAGATATTAATTAAACCATGACTTAGGTTATTTTTAATTATTAATTTAGCATGATATTAATTTAACCTAAGTATTTTATGTTATAAGCTATAATTAATTAATTATTTAAAACATGCCTATAATTAATTAATTTAGACATGACTTAGGTTATATTATTAATAATAATAATACACATTTTAACCTAAGTATTTTATTTCATTTTAATTAAAACATGTTATACTTTAAATAAAATGCTTAACCTATAGTTTAATTAAAATACATGAAATAATAATTAAACTATATACTATATCATATGACTTAAGAAATAAGCTTATAAACACTTAGACTTATATGTTAGCTTATGTAACCAGCTTAATTCTAAATATGGAAACTTCTATTTATAGAAACTTAATTAAATAAGGCAACTAATCTATTAATGGAAACCTTCTATATATGGAAATTTATCTATTTCAGGCAGCTAATCTAATCATGGAAACCTTCTATATATGGAAGCTTATTTAATTAAGGCAGCTGATCTATTTTTGGAAACTTTCTATTTTTAGAAACTAATCTATTTTTAGCAGTAAATTCTATTTTAGGAAACTTTCTATTTTTGGAAACTTTCTATTTTTGGAAACTTTCTATTTTTGGAAACTTTCTATTTTTGGAAACTTTCTATTTTTGGTAACTTCTATTTTTGGAAACTTTCTATTTTTGGAAACTTTCTATTTTTGGAAACTTTCTATTTTTGGAAACCTGCTATTTTTGGAAAGTTACTTATTATTACACAGTAAGTATAATAATACATGAAATACCAGTAATACTTAAACAGATTAATCAGAATACATGATGAACACAGTTTAAGGCTTTAAACAGTAAACCATGACCTAAAACATACAGAGTAAGCTAAGACGAGACATAAAACCCAGTACGTAATCAGTGAATCGATACTTATACACGTGTGTATTCATGTAGCTTTAGTGATCCAGAAGTAGGAGTCTTTCTTCCGTTCATTCACTGGACTTGAGGTACGGATTCCCGTCCTTTCAGTATGGACATTCTTTCCTTATTAGGATTTCCCCGTATGCAGCCAACTGTTTTCCCCAGTATTTGTTTTATTGTTTTGAACTGCTTATGTTTAATTAGCATAATCTATAGCCATATACAAGCATGACCAGTTTCACCTAGTTATGGAGGTACCATAACCATAACATTGGAGGCACCAATGTTATGACTTCCCCACGGCGGAGTGATTGCTCGTGGCGTCCCTTTCAGTTTTGGCCATATTATTATATCATGTGGGGCGTATGGGTGCATCCTAGTTACATGTTTTATTTCAGTATATCATGGTGAATGTGGTGTGTGCCTTGCATCCTTCACAAGGAGCTGATCCCTCCTACCCAAACCAGTATATTAATTAGAGGCATCCCCTCTAATCAGCATGATGAGGTCACCCCTCCAAGTATTCATGCACGTGACCTTTTCGTGACCTATATGGGCTATGGTATATTTATGTTAAAACAGTTTTCATAAGATAAACATAAGGCTTTTCAAACTATAAAACCAGTTTTCTTAATACTTAACCAGTTTACTCAGAACTTAGTCTTCCGCTGTTATATGTTACATGCTTATCCTATTTCATGCTATATTGTACATCCGTGCACTGAGCGTCTTGCTCAGCCGTTTTCCTTTTTCATGTTCCCAAAACGGCAGGTACTCAGGGACGCTCGTAGATCTCAAACGTACGTGCATATGGACTGGAAGCTTTACTGTCTTTCTTTACATTATGCATTTCCTTTACTTTAATACAGTTTGCTATGGACATTGTTTCGTCCTTTCCTTTACAGTATTTATGTTTGTGTGTGATGAGCTCTACTTTGGGGTTACCGATGTTTGATTCCGGTATTTCCCTTTTATGGTCAAATAATGCTTAGACATTTATCCTTGTATGCTTTGATGACACGCCATGATTATGCGTAATATTCCATTTCCAAAATGGGGTGTTACAATTATGGTATCAGAGCCAAGGTTTCGACCTGTAGGCTCTCAAATTATGACCTGTGATTAGTGGGTAGTCACTACGGTCTTCCTAGAACTGACAGTTGTTTTCATGCATTCATCATTTTTAAGCATACATATACATGTCATTGTTACAGGGTTTTTGACTAAGTAATGGTTGGTACAGGACTGGCCCTATTTAGTCGTATGTGTTTTATCGAAACTTTTAGATTTGGGACCGACCCATAGGCGTCCCCTCGATATGTCTTTTATTTTGAATGAACTGACCAGAGGCGTTCACTCACGAGCATCAAAAGTTTTCATAAAACTGCATCATGCATTCATACAAAGATTTTCTTGCATAAAATTTTTCTCGTGAAAATTTTGGTATAAATTTTTTTCATGTATATATATAATTTATATTTTATTTTTGAACTGTCGATCATATGTTTTATGTTATACTGTCAGATGGTTCTCACACGCGAGCAAGAGCAGCTAAATGCTGCAATTCAGGCTGCCATGCAAGCCTTGCTTCCTCAACTGAGGAATGACATCCGTGCTGAAGTCCAAGCCACCAACAATCAGCAGCACAATCAGCCACCTCCTCCTCCTCCCCCAGTGACACTAGCAGTGTGGTTAGAGAGATTCAACAAGCTCCGTCCTAGAGCTTTTGAAAAGACTGATAGCCCCAGCGATGCTGAAAGCTGGTTGACTCACATTGAGAAGATTTTCAATGCTATGGGATGTGACCCCGCATTCAAGGCGAGATTGGCATGCTACCGGTTTGAAGGCGATGTACTCAACTGGTGGCTAGCCTTGACGTAGTCGGAAGGAGGTGATGATTGGGTCGCTGGTTTGACATGGGCCCAATTCAAGGAGAGAGTGATGGAGCAGTTCTTTCCTAAGGCAGAGCAGGACAAGCTCAAGCGAGAGTACCATGGGATACGTCAGAGAGCGGGCGAGAATAGCAACGAATTCATGCAGCGCTTTCTCCGCTTAGCTGGTTTTCTGGGAGCAGCAACTGGTACTCCTGAGGAGCAGGCACACCACTTTAGGTGGGCACTTCGCACCTCAGTCGCGAACAATCTGGTGTGTGCTACGTTCAATACAGTAGCACAAGTGGCCGACGCAGCAAGGAAGCTAGAGATGTTGCAGGAACGAGATGAGTTCGGGGAAGCTGAAAGACCCGACAAGAGGTAAAACTTTTCGTATTCTAACGATAACCAGACCGCATCCTATCATGATATGTTCTTTAATCATCTCTTAAAACTGTATCTTCCAGGCAGAAAACTGGGGACCGGTCTCAGCCGGCTACTCAGTAGCAGCCTCATCAGCCCAAAGGAAACGGTCACACTAACGACCGTTCTGTTGTGGAAAGGCGCAGCGGTAATGATAATTACCGTAACAATGCGGGACACTCCAACAACAGCAGGTCCTACTATTTACGCATCTTCTCATGATTTCATGTTATATCTCTCATGCTGACACTATATTAATCTCTACCAGGAACCACGGTAACGGGAAGGACCAGAACCACAGGGGTTCGCAGCCTAACCGTTCAGCTAACACTGGTGAACATCTTATGACGCATATGTCTTATACTCGTGCATATACTTTATTTTAACACATTTTGTCATCTGCAGGCCCTCAGGCTTTTATATATTTATTTATTTTATAACCCGCGAGGGGATAACATGCTTGTTTACTAAAAATAAAAGAGTACAACTATTAGTTGCGGTAAACCAATTGAATGGTGCAACTAGTACTCTATTGTATGTTCCTAACTATTAACATTAGGATGACAAATAAACGAAATTCCAACACATAACAGTTTCAGTCCCCGTCCATATTGCAATATTATCCGACGCATCCCTTTTTAGCAAGGACTCCTGCTGGAGGATTCACTCATCCTCTTTGCAGTACTTGCCATCGCAGACACCCTGGCCCATGTCGTCGTGATTCCGACGCGTGCTACAAGTGCGGCCTCCCTGGCCATCGTATGAGAGATTGCCGTAAGGGTGAAATGGAGGGTACTTCGGGTCATGCTGATACTAAACCGCCTCCTACCACTGGGCGTGTCTACACGACATCGCGCGATCAGGCAAACAAATCTACAGGTACCATTACTGGAATTTTGTATATGTACGGCCAAGCTGCATGTGTTCTTTTCGACACGGGTGCCACTCATTCAGTTATTTCCACTACATATGCTAAGAACATCAGGACCCTTCCCTTGCCATTAGAAAATAGGCTTACCATTTCCACGCCTTTGAAGGACTCTGTATTAATAACTCATGTATACAAGAGTCTTCCTCTAGAGTTTGACGATAAAGTTCGTGCAGTAGATGCACTTCCCCTAGACATGATTGAGTTCGATATGATTCTCGGCATGGACTGGCTATCCAAGCACCATGCTACCATAGACTGCCACTCATATCGGGTGATCTTCGGCGACAATAATGCACCAGAGTACATTCATAACGGGTTCATACCCGGACGGTCTGTACAAGTCATATCTACCTTACAAGCACGTGCATTACTGTCACATGGCTGCGAGGGTTATCTAGCTACGGTTCACGACATGGATGCTGAATCTCCATCGATTCAGGATCAACCGGTAGTTTCAGAATTTCAAGACGTCTTCCCAGCTGAACTTCCAGGCATACCACCTGCACGAGAAGTGTAGTTCAACATCGACCTTGTTCCAGAAGCTGAGCCAATCTCTAAGGCTCCGTATCGTATGGCTCCCATAGAGCTAAAAGAACTGAAGGACCAACTGCAGGAACTTCTTGAACGAGGGTTCATTAGACCAAGCGCATCTCCATGGGGCGCACCGGTCTTGTTCGTTAAGAAGAAGGACGGCAGCATGCGACTTTGCATTGACTACCGTGAACTTAATAAGATCACCATCCGCAATAGATATCCACTGCCACGTATAGATGATCTGTTTGACCAACTTCAAGGAGCCAAACACTTCTCGAAGATCGATCTAAGGTCAGGCTACCATCAGCTAAGGGTTAAAGAGCAGGATATTGCCAAGACTGCTTTTTGTACCCGCTATGGCCATTATGAGTTTGTGGTCATGCCATTCGGCCTGACTAATGCTCCAGCAGTATTCATGGATCTGATGAACAGAATCTTCCATGAATTCCTTGATAAGTTTGTCATTGTATTCATCGATGACATCCTGATTTTCTCAAAGTCCACGGAGGAACACGAAGACCATCTCCGTACGGTACTACAAATTCTTTGTCAGAAGCAGCTGTATGCGAAATTCTCCAAGTGTGAGTTCTGGTTAAACAAGGTGGCATTCTTAGGTCACATTGTATCAGCAGAAGGGATCACTATGGACCCAGCGAAGGTTGAGGCTATCACTAAATGGCCAAGACCAACGTCAGCGACAGAAGTCCGCAGTTTCTTAGGCTTAGCTGGATATTATCGCAGATTCGTGGAGAACTTTTCCCGCTTGGCATTGCCTCTCACCAAACTGATGCGAAAAGGAGAGAAATTCGTCTGGACGGAAGAACGAGAGAAGAGCTTCGAAGACCTAAAGCAGAAGTTAGTATCTGCACCTATTCTTACTCTCCCATCTGGTACAGGTGGATTTCAGATCTATAGCGATGCATCGGGGAAGGGACTGGGCTGTGTTCTCATGCAACATGGGAAAGTGATCGCGTATGCTTCACGGCAGCTTAAGCCCTACGAAGAAAACTATCCTACGCATGACCTGGAACTTGCTGCAGTGGTGTTCGCATTGAAAATATGGAGGCATTACTTATACGGAGAATCATGCGACATTTTCACGGATCACAAGAGCTTGAAGTATATCTTCACACAGCGAGAATTGAACATGAGACAAAGGAGATGGTTGGAACTGTTGAAGGATTATGATATTAACCTACAGTATCATCCCGGGAAGGCTAATGTAGTAGCAAATGCACTCAGCAGAAAATCCGGAATGATCAACGGCATTGAAATCAAGGAACAAAACATAAGAGACTTGGAGCGGCTAGACATCGAAATCATGGTACGTGGGTGATTGTAGAGTTTTACACTTCTTGTTTAGGAAAACAAAAGAGCGTAAATGAGCGGTAAGTATCGAGTGATGATTTTAGGAAAAATCAACACTAATGACCCTTAATGGTGTGTAAGTTCGTTTCCCAAGGAGGTATATGTGTGTGAAAAACTTGCCAAATGTTTGTAATTAATGATTGGTTTAGAAGGGGATTAGAAGAGAAAATGACGAAGTCGTAAAAATAAAAATTAACTAAAAATCACTATTAGAAAGTTAAGACGTAGAACCTAAAAATCACCAAAAATAAAATAAATTCTAAAAATTACCAAAAATTCACCAAAAATAAAAAATAATAAACTAAGAGTTTACCAATTATCAAAACTTTTTCAAACCTTTTAAATAATTAAATATTCAATTTTTAAATGCTAATTAAAGCCCTAAAAATCAAATAAATTATCAAAAAGCCCAAATAAAGAATTTTCAATTGATAAACCTCTAAAATGACCTAAAAAGATTAAAAACTATTTTTAGAAATTTTAAAACTAATAAAAACTATTTAAAATGAATTAAAAACTATTAAAACTTAAAATAATTATAAAAATTAATCTATAAGTGATAAAATTATTCTAAAAGTTGCTAAATTCCTATTTTAATGTAATTAACCTAAGAAAAATATAAAAAGTTGGAAAAAGTGAAATTTTAAAAATAATAATAAAATAATAATAAAATAATATTAAAAATCCAAAAATTATAAAAAATTCTAAAAACTTGCAAACTAGTTTATTTTAACCTAAATAATCAGAAAATGAAAGTGAAATTACCAAAATACCCCTAATGGGCCCTCAAATGGGCCAAATCCAAATTCAGTCAACTCAAATAGGCTTTTGGGCCCAAAAAGTCAAACTTGGCCCAATTGACTTGGAAAAGCCCTATCTGACTTAAAATTTAATTCTAAGAACAAAACTCTAAAGGCCCAAAAGCTGAAAATGTGCTTATCACAGCTTATTGAACACACAAAGCTTATTCTTACTGGGCTTTTCAACCCATTAAGCCATAAGCTAATGCCATAAGCTCTAATTTTACACACAACCCTCTTTTTGGATGCTTAAGAGATCTGACAAAAGAAATTTTCAATAAGCTCACTCAATAAGCCAGAAAATAGAAAAGTAAAATTCCACAAAACGACAAAATAGTCGTTTTTGAGAAATACTCAACCTCAGAAGCTGATTCAACTTGCAAAAGCTTTCAAAAGGACTCAATAAGCAATATCAATCAACAAAAATCCAATAAGCACAAGAAATAAGCCAGGAGGAGCAAATAAGCTGGCTGAAAAAGCCAAATAAGCTAGTTTTCTAGCAAAAGCTTAACCAAAAGACTTGTAAACTTCCAGACTTGATATTAAGCTGAGAAAAATGATTTCTATTACAAAAATTAAGTTGTTGCATGTACCAATAAGCAAAACAGATTCAATAAGCTTGAAAACCAAGTTTGACCAAAAGTCAAACGCTGATAAGTTAAAATCAAGCGCTGACAGGAACAAAGTAGGCGTTGACAGACTTAATGAAGTGTAAAGACTTGTTTTTCACCCTGCTGGTCAAGGTTTGAGTGCAAACCTTGTGAATCAAGGCTTACCAGTTGGGTAAACTTGATGTATTTTGGCACAAATAAGCCAATAAGCCAGTGGGCTTATAAGCTATGAACAAAGCAATCCAAATAGCCAAATATCCTCACAAGCAGCAAACCAATAAGATCCAAGCAACAATACAACAATCCTAATGCTAGAAATAACAATGCAACACCAAATGAGGTGGTCACTTTGCTGATGCAAATGACCACTTCAGCAGACTTTGATAAGCTATAAAAACCACAATAAGCCACCAAATTCAACAAGCAGATAACCAATAGATAGCTTATCACCCAAACTATTCCCAAAACAAATTTCAGACCTTAGATCCAACTAACAAAGAAGTTATTGGATCTGATGTGTTTGACCAAATTCAGGACAACTTTTATCAGATTTTTGCAAAACTAAAAATCCCTTTTTCAATACTTTCAGAAAGTGAACCAATGGCAAAAACTTGTATATTATGACTTGTTTAGACCACCCAAACCCAAAGAACCAAGGGCACAAGGCCACAAGGCCTTGATAACCAGTAATCCCAAACAACCCTTAATCAAGCACTTATCATACAAACTTCTGATTTTAACTAATAACCTACTGATTTTAATGATCAAAAACACTTAAACAATAGCAAATAACACAATCAAACTCAAAAATCACCAGCACAAACACCAATACTCAAAATCAAAGCACCAAATCAAAAACAGTCATAAACATGAAATTTTTAGGGGAATCTTAACAAGAGATTATACCTGCCTTCCACAACATCCTAGGAAGGCCAGCAATGCTCCTTGGACCTTGTTCAACAACTAGAACAAGACTAAGGTACTTCAATGAAGATGATGCAAACTGCCTTGGTTGATGGTTCAAAGTAGAACCTCAAGGACTTTATATCTTCAACACAAACAGCAAACAACTCAACCAAGGGCTCTAATCCCTTCACAAGCTTGGTGTCAACAAGCTTGTAAGAGCTTATAGCTAATGGTCAAGGGTTAGTACACAAAATAACCAAAACAGAACCTAGGATTTCAAGGTTTTCAAACCTTCAAAACCTTATGAAACAAGACGTGCCTTAACCACAAGATTAAGGTAGGCCTTCACAATCAAATGGAACTCAGAATTAGGCTACTCAAACACCAAACTTTTAACTAAATCAAAAAGAGATTTCAAATTTTCAGAAATTCAAATTTTATTTAACTTAAAAAGGAATTACAAAGATTAATAGCCTAAAACTGGAACAAAAGCTCTCTCACATGTTGAGGAGTCTTTTTATAGGCAAATGCCAAGGCTACACTGTTCATAAACCCTAGATGTGAAATTCCCTAAATGCCCTAAGTCCTTGAGTATGTTTGTTGTTGTTGAGCTGTCCAAAATGATCCTACACGTTCATTTTAGCTTTGTGATCAAGCAAAGGCTCTCAGCTGTTGATCTTGACACGTCACATGACTTGGAGGCTAAGTTGCTTGCTGATTGGTGGAAAGGGTATTGGGGTGGGGTCCATAGTGAGTGGAGATGAGGGTTTTGTGTGTGGGATAGGTTCCTGCATGTGTGAATCAAACGTGTGCCTGGGTAATTTCATTTTACCCTTTGTTTTAAGTTGTGTAAAATCTGGGCTGTAAAGGTGAATAGTTGTCCTTTTGATCCGTTTTTGGTGGAGTGGAGTTGTTTGGCGCGTGTTTGTGTGTTTAAATGTTTCAGTATGCACACATTCAGCCCTTGTCCTTCCTTTCTTTTGTCACTTGGATGCAAACTTCTATCAGCGCCCATTTTACATGTATCAACGTTTCACCTTTTGTCATTTTTGGCACAAAACTTTTCAAAAGGGTTTTCAAGGGTTCTTTTTGCCATTTTGAGATATTTCAAGGACTGATTTTGAACATTCTTGATCTTCAAAGGTCTTTATTGCATCTTTGACTTCATGAGGGACCATTATTGGCAATTTGGAATTGTTGAGGGACTATTTTTGCCATTTCTTCAAAGTTGAAGGACCTTTTGTGTAATTTTGACAAACTTAAGGGACCAAACTTGTAATTATGAATATACAAGGGTTTTAAGTGTCATTTCTTCAATCAATGAGGATCAATCTTGTTTGTCTTCAAGTCTTCAAGGTATTTTGTTGAGAATTCCATGATTAAGGCCCGGTTCTTTGTACGGCTTCGTTTCTCGTGTCCGTTTTTCCTTGTAACTTGTGATCTTTTGTCTTTTTCACGATGTCCATACCTAAAATACACAAGTAAACAAACACAAGCATATATATGGTATTTTATGACATTTTTGTGCATTTAAAGCCCGAAAAGAACGATTAGATCATGTATAAATGCCATCTCATCACTCCCCCATACTAAGCCATTGCCGTGCCCTCACGCAATGCTAGAATAAAGTATCTAAGCATCACCAAAGTTCAAATTTTATTAACCTTTATTGAAGAGTAAAAGACTTGCAACATACTATGATGATGTGTAAAGACATAATGTATGATTTTCATCACAAAAAGTGACTTTTAGGGTCAAAGAATAGAAACAAGCTAATGTCCCTTAGAGTAAACTTCGTCATCCTTGATTGTCATACATTCCATGCTAAGTGCAAAAACAAGATCATTGTTGGTACAAGTCACAATGCTAACACTTCTCATACGTCCAAATTGTGTAATACTTTTTCTCCCCGCAATCATAGTTATTATAAAAGGAAATGGGTTACTAGCACTTTTTATCTATTTGTCATGGATCACAAGTGATTCATATTGACTTATTTGAGTAGTTATTAGTCCGAAAGCAAAGTAGCACGATTTGATCGATAGTTAGCCGAAGGACAAAATATTTTAAAACGGCTTCTCGTGTATCTCCTTAAGTTCATATCTTGGCATAACTCGTTTCACGATTTGAGACCTTTCTCGGACCGATATTTGGCATGTACTTCATACTTCAAATCTTGGGAAGACGTTCTTGAAATTATGGTCTTCTCTTCATATATTTGGAATTTCTTCACTTGACGTTTTTGAGAGATTCTTCATATAGGACCACGACTTCATCATTTTTCTTCAATCTTTACTTTGGATTTTGATATACAACGATCCGCCTCTTTTTCGGACTTGGATATATTTATCCTCATACCTTGTTAGGGTCTTTTTGGATAGACTTTCTCCATTCTTTAGGGGAGTAATAGCTTCTCGTCGTGTGTCTCGATCCTTCATATTGATTTAGGAATAACGATACTTCACATCATCTTTGGATCTTAGGCAAAAATAGAGCTCCTCATGCCTTGTTAGGGCCTTTTTGGATAATCGCCAATCTTCGCGTCCCGCTTCAATAAGTTATGCCTTGGCTATGAACTCTATTCAACCCCGAGCAACTTTTAAATGATCTTGCGCTAGAGGCAAAGTAACCTTTCAAATCGTACGACCTTACTTATTGCAATTATGATTTATTCCTAATGCATTGATCTTATGGGAAGAAAAAGTCACAATTAAAAACATATGAGTTTTTGAAAGAACATTTTCATGTTCTACGTTTAGCATGATCACTTGTCTAACTCTATCATTTCTCGTTCTTCACTATATAAAGACCTCTAATTAAAGAGACTCGTGAATACTTAGCCATGCAAGTCAAAATTAAGCCAAATTTGGATTAGCTTTCGTTAAGATTATATCAAATCAAAGTTTTGGGTTTTCAAGCCACCTATAGGATCTTGCACTTTCTTGGACTTTTTCAAGTTTAGAGAATGCGTTTTAAAGTTCCCTTGATAAGTGACTTTCTAGAATCAATTATAGGAACTTGCGAAAAGTTCTTGTTCTTAACCCGTATGAATTAAGACTTTCGCGTTTTAAAGCTCCCTATATAATAGTCTAGCAAAACTTGAATTGAGCGAGTTAAGGAATGTAAATGGCTCCAAATGCCCATCAAGTCAAAAATTAACTCTTATTCTACCCAACGGAAAATATACATTCGTGTCTTAAGAACACTTATGAAAACTAAGAAAAATTTTAAAATTTGGCCATTTTTAGCCTTATTAGTAAAACAAAAACATTGAAAGTTGGAAAGCGTGAGGGCGTAGCAAAGCAAGTACCTATTCACCCCCCATACTAAAAGTAAACATTGTCCTCAATGTTTCGAGTCTAAAGGTGGAGCACCCCCATACTAGAGACGAAGAATCGAATGCTTAGGATCTAGCATGGAAAGGGTGATCAACAATATATCTTAAGCCGTTTATTAAGTATGCTAAAAGATAATTGTTAGAACAATAAAGGATATGTCATGGAATCGTGAAAAACTTCTTCAAACGAACGATGGAGGCTCACGTAAGCGAACACGAGAGTCTTCAATCGTAGATGATGATGATCTAGATAACATAATCACAAACAACCACGAGACAACGAGTTGAAAGGGTACAAGTCCCCTTATTAGTGAATAGTGAGCATAAAAGATAAGCATGGAATCTCCCCCACGAGGCACCTCGTTTTTGATTACCGAGTCATGAGCTCGACTCGATCCCCTTAAAATGTGAACATTTAGGGAAAAACGTGGTATGGTCAATTTTTGATGGGGCTTACATGATAAACAAGGCCCAAAAAGCAACCGGTATAAAGGACTAAGTCCTTAAATGATGGTGCAAAATACCGGGATCGAAGATGGCGTTCTCGTTTTCATTGGAAAAACAAATTAACGCCACTTCAACATGTGCTATAAACTCAAAGAGTTTGAAGAAAAGAGAGTATAAGGGTGGGACAATTGGTAAGACAAACTTTTGAGCTACTCGAGGTAGACTCGCACCAAGCAAATAGAAAGATTTTCCATTTATTGCATCGGTGGAAGACCGAGATTTCCCTTTACATGAAATTCCGGGATCGAATATCTCGTCCTCGGTGGACAAGGATGAGGGAACATAAGGGGCTTCCCCCATACTAGAACCACACAAAGCATCGTCAAAAGGAGTAGACGAGCTTGTAGCACTCAAAACACGTGGTGATGACGGAGTTAGATTTGTAGAAAATTCAGTTAAATCACATTTAAAATCATTTCCTTTTTTATCTTTTAAACTCTCCTTATGAAAACCCTTTTTGATTATGTCGAAAATATTTGGTGTTTCTAATACGATGTTAGTTACACTAAAAATTCTCACATTTTGAAACCGTTTTGGTTTTGGTGGTGGCAAGTTCTCAAAACGTTTATCGACGAAGAAAACCTCCCCATCGGGGTCAACATATTCATCATCCGAAAGATCTTCCGTAGAAACCGGCAACTTATCAACACTTTTCAAGAATGATTGTTCGAGGTGAGGCGAAGGATTTTTCGATTTAAGTATTGACGGTTTCTTCTTTGTAGGCTTTATACTCATAACCTCCACCGACGGAGGAAATGGTAAATTGTTTTTGGCGACATTTCCTAAAACTCTTGGTGAAAATTCTTTGCAAACGACATTGGTTGAATCACCATGGTTTAAAGTTGCAATAGAATAGACATGAGAAAGATTGGAGTTTTGTGTTGCATTGATGACAAGTTCTTCCTCATTGAAACGAAGGGTGATTTTTCGAGCATGAACATCGATAAGTGCTCTTGATGTATCCAAAAATGAACGACCCAAAATGAGAGGAACTTTTCGATCGATAGGAATGTCTACAACGATAAAGTCAACGGGGTAGTAAAACTTTCCGACTTTAACGAAAACGTCCTCGGCTACTCCACATGATAAAATCGTAGAATGATCGGCCATCTCGATAGACATGTTCGAAGGAGTAAGAGCCGGAAGCGAAAGCGATTTGAAGATCTCGAGAGGCATTAAATTAATACTAGCACCAAGATCGGCCAAGGCGTAGCATTCCTCCATATCTTGAATGGCACACGGAATCAAAAATTTACCGGGATCACCGACTTTTTGTGGTATGCGGCTTAGAAAAACCGATGAACAACTAGACGATTGTTGTAACTTCTCTTTGTTGTTAAGCATACTTTTGAAGTTTGCGGCGAATCGAGGCATCATGATTAGAGCGTCGGCAAAACTTATGTTAAAATGCATATCACGAAACATTTTCATAAATAGCTCAAATTGATAATTGTTCCGTTCTTGTGCCTTCTCTTTGTTTCGTCTTGAAGGGTAAGGTAAAGGTGGTGTGGGTTGGTCATTAGGCAACGGCCTTGGAAACTCGGGTTCCATAATTGGTATTGGTTCAACCGTAGGTGTGGTATGAGCGGTACTTCGTGGGATTTTAATGTGCTCCTTTTCGACCATCACCTCGGGTTCTTTCTCGATTTCCTTCTCCTTAGAAGTATTTGAACGAGAGATTGGTTCCTTGAAAGTTTTACCACTTCGTGTAGTAATAACCTTCATTTCTCCCTTCGGGTTTGCAATGGTGTCACTAGGAAGACCACCCGAAGAAGAGGGCTTACACATGATTGCTTCAAACATCTTAGCCATTCGGTCCTCAAACTTTGATTGCCTAGCATCCGCTTTTAATAACTCTTGCTTAATCTCATGTTGTCCTAATTCCATCTTTTGTTGGTTTTGTTGAAGACGTTGGACATTTCCTTCCATTTTGTTTGCATGAGTTTTAAGTTCATTAGCAAGTTCATTTTTAAGCTCGTTTTTCAACTCGGATCTTAAGCTAATCATCTCACGTTGCATATTATCAAATTTAGCATCATTTGCTTTTGCATAATCCAAAAATTCTCCTTGCAAATTTTTAGTGTGAGCATTTTGAAAACCTTGTGTAGTGTTTTGAAAATCACGGTTTTGGTTTTGATTAGAGATTTGTCCATTCCCACTTTGATAATTCCCCTTGTTGTAGTTGCGTGTGTTGCCTTGGTAATTACCTTGGTTGTTGTTTCGATAATTGTTAACATTTTGGTTTGGTGGAGCTTGATTTTGGCGGGAACCTTGACCGTTTTGGTTGTAAGTTCCCGTTGCTACATAAGCACTCGAAGTGTTACCATCCGCGGTAATGCACTCGGAAAGATCATGAGCTCCCCCACAAGATAAACAACTCTTAGCAACCGCTTTAACCGAAGCGGAATTGGAAGCTTCTTGAGCCTTCCAATGGGGCATTAGATTAGCAAATCTATCAAAAAACCGATTTTCCTCATTAGCTTCATCATGTAAGGCGTTAATGCTACGAGACGATTGTGACGAAGATGACGAACCCATATTGGCAACACTCGGTGTGTTACGAGGGTTATAAACCTTAGATCTATTTTCAATGATTTGTAAAGCCTCATTTGTCGTCTTGCACAAAAATTACCACCCGCGGCGGCATTCAAATAATCTCGTTCATGATCATTAAGCCCATTATAAAAAGTATCCACTTGATGCAATTCCGTAAAATCATGGTGTGGACATTCGTATAACATCTCTTTAAATCGTTCCCATGCCATTGAAAAACTTTCATTATTTCTTTGCACAAATCGTGAAATCTCATTTTTTAAGTGTGTTGTTTTAGATGGTGGAAAAAACTTGTTCACAAACTTAGAAACGAGATCGGCCCATGTCAAAATCGAATTTGGCGGTTCTTTCTCGAGCCAAATTTTTGCGGGTCCATCCAACGAGTATGGAAACAACATCATCTTAATGGCGTCATGTAGAACATCCTTAAATTTGCTAGTGGCGGTGAGACGGTTAAAATTCCTAATGTGGTAATGCGGGTTGTCTTTCTCGTGACCTCTAAACTTATTTGCTTGCAACATTGACATTAAACCCGTCTTAATCTCGAAATTCTCCGCAAGAATGGCGGGAATCACAGTAGCCTCTCCAAAACCCTCGGTGGGTGCTTGTAGCAACTCCATCATAGTACGATTAGCCATGACGACTTCTTGTTCTACAATAGGTTCAACAATTGGAGGTTCTTCAACAATCAACGTCTCTTGATTGGCTTGCTTTTGAAGTCGTTTACGAGCTCGTTTTGCTTGATTACGAGTGATCATAAACTTCACGAAGAATGGGAGGTGAGCAAAGAAGATTATTTTTGGGTGTTTTGTGAATTTTCAATTTTTTTGTGTTTTTGATGATATTTAATTTTTTTGGATTTTGGTGTATCTTCGTAGACAACAATCTACAAAATCTCTCCTCGAATCAAACTCTTGATTAAAGAAGCCTCAAAGGAATGAAAACGATCACGTGGAGTGAACGCCTTCGAATGACTTTAGAACTTTGGTGAAAACCAAATTGTTCAAGAGGGTTTAATCACAAAGAAACCAAGCAATTAGTGTCTACGTAATAATACATTGGGCGGCAAAACCCTCGATTAGCCTTCAATCTCAAAATACTCACAAGCAAGCGGGGAAACGAGGCGGCGCGAAGCACTTAAGAGCCTTTTTCCTTAGGGTATATTTTATAATACCCGCCTTATACCCACCTTATAGTTTGTATTTTTCAAAATCGAGCTTCACGAAAGTATTTATCTATTTTTGCCTTTTTCTTTTTGTTTGAGATTCGAATACAATAATTAGGAGATCAAATCCCAATTAACGTTGTGTTTTCACACTTTTGGAGATATTGTAAATTTATTGTGATACTTAATACAATATAGTAATAATATTTGTACAAGAAAAACCAAGAAATCCGATAATACGTATTAGTAGAGTTCTACTAATACAAATACTATTTGGTTAATATTAAAAACAACAATGCAACTTAATCACGACACACCTCCCCGGCAGCGGCGCCAAAGTGATTGTAGAGTTTTACACTTCTTGTTTAGGAAAACAAAAGAGCGTAAATGAGCGGTAAGTATCGCGTGATGATTTTAGGAAAAATCAACACTAATGACCCTTAATGGTGTGTAAGTTCGTTTCCCAAGGAGGTATATGTGTGTGAAAAACTTGCCAAATGTTTGTAATTAATGATTGGTTTAGAAGGGGATTAGAAGAGAAAATGACGAAGTCGTAAAAATAAAAATTAACTAAAAATCACTATTAGAAAGTTAAGACGTAGAACCTAAAAATCACCAAAAATAAAATAAATTCTAAAAATTACCAAAAATTCACCAAAAATCAAAAATAATAAACTAAGAGTTTACCAATTATCAAAACTTTTTCAAACCTTTTAAATAATTAAATATTCAATTTTTAAATGCTAATTAAAGCCCTAAAAATCAAATAAATTATCAAAAAGCCCAAATAAAGAATTTTCAATTGATAAACCTCTAAAATGACCTAAAAAGATTAAAAACTATTTTTTGAAATTTTAAAACTAATAAAAACTATTTAAAATGAATTAAAAACTATTAAAAATTAAAATAATTATAAAAATTAATCTATAAGTGATAAAATTATTCTAAAAGTTACTAAATTCCTATTTTAATGTAATTAACCTAAGAAAAATATAAAAAGTTGGAAAAAGTGAAATTTTAAAAATAATAATAAAATAATAATAAAATAATATTAAAAATCCAAAAATTCTAAAAAATTCTAAAAACTTGCAAACTAGTTTATTTTAACCTAAATAATCAGAAAATGAAAGTGAAATTACCAAAATACCCCTAATGGGCCCTCAAATGGGCCAAATCCAAATTCAGTCAACTCAAATGGGCTTTTGGGCCCAAAAAGTCAAACTTGGCCCAATTGACTTGGAAAAGCCCTATCTGACTTAAAATTTAATTCTAAGAACAAAACTCTAAAGGCCCAAAAGCTGAAAATGTGTTTATCACAGCTTATTGAACACAAAGCTTATTCTTATTGGGCTTTTCAGCCCATTAAGCCATAAGCTAATGCCATAAGCTCTAATTTGACACACAACCCTCTTTTTGGATGCTTAAGAGATCTGTCAAAAGAAATTTTCAATAAGCTCACTCAATAAGCCAGAAAATAGAAAAGTAAAATTCCACAAAACGACAAAATAGTCGTTTTTGAGAAATACTCAACCTCAGAAGCTGATTCAACTTGCAAAAGCTTTCAAAAGGACTCAATAAGCAATATCAATCAACAAAAATCCAATAAGCACAAGAAATAAGCCAGAAGGAGCAAATAAGCTGGCTGAAAAAGCCAAATAAGCTAGTTTTCTAGCAAAAGCTTAACCAAAAGACTTGTAAACTTCCAGACTTGATATTAAGCTGAGAAAAATGATTTCTATTACAAAAATTAAGTTGTTGCATGTACCAATAAGCAAAACAGATTCAATAAGCTTGAAAACCAAGTTTGACCAAAAGTCAAACGATGATAAGTTAAAATCAAGCGCTGACAGGAACAAAGTAGGCGTTGACAGACTTAGTGAAGTGTAAAGACTTGTTTTTCACCCTGCTGGTCAAGGTTTGAGTGCAAACCTTGTGAATCAAGGCTTACCAGTTGGGTAAACTTGATGTATTTTGGCACAAATAAGCCAATAAGCCAGTGGGCTTATAAGCTATGAACAAAGCAATCCAAATAGCCAAATATCCTCACAAGCAGCAAACCAATAAGATCCAAGCAACAATACAACAATCCTAATGCTAGAAATAACAATGCAACACCAAATGAGGTGGTCACTTTGCTGATGCAAATGACCACTTCAGCAGACTTTGATAAGCTATAAAAACCACAATAAGCCACCAAATTCAACAAGCAGATAACCAATAGATAGCTTATCACCCAAACTATTCCCAAACCAAATTTCAGACCTTAGATCCAACTAACAAAGAAGTTATTGGATCTGATGTGTTTGACCAAATTCAGGACCACTTTTATCAGATTTTTGCAAAACTAAAAATCCCTTTTTCAATACTTTCAGAAAGTGAACCAATGGCAAAAACTTGTATATTATGACTTGTTTAGACCACCCAAACCCAAAGAACCAAGGGCACAAGGCCACAAGGCCTTGATAACCAGTAATCCCAAACAACCCTTAATCAAGCACTTATCATACAAACTTCTGATTTTAACTAATAACCTACTGATTTTAATGATCAAAAACACTTAAACAATAGCAAATAACACAATCAAACTCAAAAATCACCAGCACAAACACCAATACTCAAAATCAAAGCACCAAATCAAAAACAGTCATAAACATGAAATTTTTAGGGGAATCTTAACAAGAGATTATACCTGCCTTCCACAACATCCTAGGAAGGCCAGCAATGCTCCTTGGACCTTGTTCAACAACTAGAACAAGACCAAGGTACTTCAATGAAGATGATGCAAACTGCCTTGGTTGATGGTTCAAAGTAGAACCTCAAGGACTTTATATCTTCAACACAAACAGCAAACAACTCAACCAAGGGCTCTAATCCCTTCACAAGCTTGGTGTCAACAAGCTTGTAAGAGCTTATAGCTAATGGTCAAGGGTTAGTACACAAAATAACCAAAACAGAACCTAGGATTTCAAGGTTTTCAAACCTTCAAAACCTTATGAAACAAGACGTGCCTTAACCACAAGATTAAGGTAGGCCTTCACAATCAAATGGAACTCAGAATTAGGCTACTCAAACACCAAACTTTTAACTAAATCAAAAAGAGATTTCAAATTTTCAGAAATTCAAATTTTATTTAACTTAAAAAGGAATTACAAAGATTAATAGCCTAAAACTGGAACAAAAGCTCTCTCACATGTTGAGGAGTCTTTTTATAGGCAAATACCAAGGCTACACTGTTCATAAACCCTAGATGTGAAATTCCCTAAATGCCCTAAGTCCTTGAGTACGTTTGTTGTTGTTGAGCTGTCCAAAATGATCCTACACGTTCATTTTAGCTTTGTGATCAAGCAAAGGCTCTCAGCTGTTGATCTTGACACGTCACATGACTTGGAGGCTAAGTTGCTTGCTGATTGGTGGAAAGGGTATTGGGGTGGGGTCCATAGTGAGTGGAGATGAGGGTTTTGTGTGTGGGATAGGTTCCTGCATGTGTGAATCAAACGTGTGCCTGGGTAATTTCATTTTACCCTTTGTTTTAAATTGTGTAAAATCTGGGCTGTAAAGGTGAATAGTTGTCCTTTTGATCCGTTTTTGATGGAGTGGAGTTGTTTGGCGCGTGTTTGTGTGTTTAAATGTTTCAGTATGCACACATTCAGCCCTTGTCCTTCCTTTCTTTTGTCACTTGGATGCAAACTTCTATCAGCGCCCATTTTACATGTATCAACGTTTCACCTTTTGTCATTTTTGGCACAAAACTTTTCAAAAGGGTTTTCAAGGGTTCTTTTTGCCATTTTGAGATATTTCAAGGACTGATTTTGAACATTCTTGATCTTCAAAGGTCTTTATTGCATCTTTGACTTCATGAGGGACCATTATTGGCAATTTGGAATTGTTGAGGGACTATTTTTGCCATTTCTTCAAAGTTGAAGGACCTTTTGTGTAATTTTGACAAACTTAAGGGACCAAACTTGTAATTATGAATATACAAGGGTTTTAAGTGTCATTTCTTCAATCAATGAGGATCAATCTTGTTTGTCTTCAAGTCTTCAAGGTATTTTGTTGAGAATTCCATGATTAAGGCCCGGTTCTTTGTACGGCTTCGTTTCTCGTGTCCGTTTTTCCTTGTAACTTGTGATCTTTTGTCTTTTTCACGATGTCCATACCTAAAATACACAAGTAAACAAACACAAGCATATATATGGTATTTTATGACATTTTTGTGCATTTAAAGCCCGAAAAGAACGATGAGATCATGTATAAATGCCATCTCATCAGTGGGCAGCACGGATACTGGGCGAATCTTAGAGTAGAACCTGAGTTACTGACTAGGATCAAGGAAGAGCAGAAGGATGATGGAGAGATTTGGGCGATAATTCAGAATTTGGAGAAGCAGACAGAATTCAGAATAGACGCAGACGGTATCGTTTGGCAGGGCACGAGACTTTGTGTTCCTGACAATCAAGAACTCCAGGAAGCATTGTTAGCTGAAGCTCACAGCTCCCCATTTTCTATACATCCTGGGTCGACAAAAATGTACCATGACATCAGACAGCACTTTTGGTGGAGTGGTATGAAACAGGATGTAGCCACTTATGTCTCCAAATGTCTTACCTGCCAGCAGGTTAAGATTGAACATCAGCGATCGAGTGGTCTCCTTCAACCGTTGGATATTCCAGAGTGGAAGTGGGACAAAATCACCATGGATTTTGTTACCGGTCTTCCGCCTACCAAGAAGAAGCACGATGCTATTTGGGTCATTGTTGATCGACTCACCAAATCAGCTCATTTCTTACCGATACGCAAGGAAGATCCGGTAAGTAAACTCGCAGATACTTACAGAAGGGAGATCATGAGACTCCACGGTACTCCCTCCAGCATCGTCTCAAACAGAGATCCTCGTTTCACGTCGCGATTCTGGAAAGGTCTGCAAAAAGCTTGGGGTACACAACTTAAGCTGAGTACGGCCTTTCATCCTCAAACGGACGGACAGTCGGAGCGAACAATTCAGACATTGGAAGATATGTTAAGGTCGTGTGCGTTGGAATGGACAGGTGATTGGGACGATTACATCTGTTTGGTCGAGTTTGCATACAACAACAGCTGGCACGCAAGTATCAAATGTGCTCCTTTCGAAATGTTGTATGGCAGGAAGTGTCGCGCTCCAATATGCTGGGATCAAGTGGGAGAGCGAACACTCGAAGGACCAGAGATTATAGAATTGACCAATGAGAAGATCGAAGTAGCTAAGCAAAAGCTGCAGGAAGCACGGTCACGTCAGAAGAGTTACGCCGATAAGCATCGTAGGGACATACATTTTAATGTGGGAGACCACGTCTTCCTCAAGGTTTCGCCGGCACGTGGTGTTAAACGCTTCGGGATCAAAGGAAAACTCAGTCCTCGTTTCATCCGACCTTTTGATATCATTGAACGAATCGGTGAAGTATCTTACCGATTGGCGTTACCTCCTCAGCTTTCGCACGTGCATAACGTGTTCCATGTGTCCTTACTCAGAGGGTACAATTATCATCCCCTTCACATGGTTCAGTATCCACTGGAACAGATACGTGAAGATCTCACTTTTATAGAGGAACCCGAACGAGTGCTCGACAGGCAAGAACGAGTCATGAGAAGGAAGACGATTCCATTCGTCAAAATTCTTTGGAGGGACCATACCGAGCGGGAAGCCACTTGGGAAACAGAGGAGTCTATCCGGGCTTCTTACCCTCACTTCATATTTTGAGTTCGGGTATGTTACTTCTTTCCAGTTTGCTTTATCTATAATTCGGGGACGAATTATTCTTTTTAGGGGGAAGAATTGTAAAACCCGCATGCTTTTACCATGAATAGTGCCCGTAAGATCGTACGTCCTAGATTAAAACTTACCTCATTTAGTATTGATCACATTCATGTGCTAATAATCAAGCAAGTGCATACGTGTATGACATGATAAGTATCGATTACGTACGAACTCATGATAAACAGTTAATAAATATGTCACGTGAACATAATTAAATCATGATCACCATTTAAAATGCGAACTAGAATAATTACGTAAATACATATAATATAATTACGAGCGTTAAGATTACGATAAACTACATGATAAAATAAACAGTAACACTTTAAACACGAACACGTTTAACCACGAACGAACACGAAACATCGGGACACGAGAAAAGGTACGGGTACCCCATGTGGGGCCCCCATACCCACGGCACAACAACCAAGAAATGGGCTAAGCCCATCAAGTTTACATGAAAGCGGGGTAAAGGGTAAAAACTATTTTCATTTTCACTTTTCAAGAAAGTAAACATAAAACCCTAAAAGATTTTATCCTCCTCCTCCTTGCTCTCTCTTGTGCCGCCACCCATAACAACACCATAGGAGGGTGTTGTTGATTTTTGACATTAAAAACAAGTGCTAGAAATCGTGTTTGTTCATCCCCTTTCAAGCTACGTATTGGTATATCATTCTAAACCTTTCTTTTTAATTCTTTTAAATCTTTGATTATTTTCATGAACATGTTATTATTATTCTTATTAAAACATGATAATTAAACATTGATCTAACATGTTTTGGGGTAAATTAAAATCAAAGGATGATATAAAAGGGTGTTTGTTTTAGCCGCCTAGCATAACAAACCCGAGGGGGGGTTCGGTTTGCTTATTGCCGCCACCACCAAGACCATTTTTGGTCTTGGTTGGTGCTTGTGGGACCCACGACAGCAAGGGGGCACACGTACCCCGAGTTTGGCTCGGGGTACGGTGTCGAGTTCATGCCCGATTCATGGTTCGTTGGTTAAATCATGATTTATGCTACATGTTAATTTTTATGAATTATGAACTTAGGATATAAATTAATTAATAACATGAGATATTAATTAAACCATGACTTAGGTTATTTTTAATTATTAATTTAGCATGATATTAATTTAACCTAAGTATTTTATGTTATAAGTTATAATTAATTAATTATTTAAAACATACCTATAATTAATTAATTTAGACATGACTTAGGTTATATTATTAATAATAATAATACACATTTTAACCTAAGTATTTTATTTCATTTTAATTAAAACATGTTATACTTTAATTAAAATGCTTAACCTATAGTTTAATTAAAATACATGAAATAATAATTAAACTATATACTATATCATATGACTTAAGAAATAAGCTTATAAACACTTAGACTTATATGTTAGCTTATGTAACCAGCTTAATTCTAAATATGGAAACTTCTATTTATAGAAATTAATTAAATAAGGCAACTAATCTATTAATGGAAACCTTCTATATATGGAAATTTATCTATTTCAGGCAGCTAATCTAATCATGGAAACCTTCTATATATGGAAACTTATTTAATTAAGGCAGCTGATCTATTTTTGGAAACTTTCTATTTTTAGAAACTAATCTATTTTTAGCAGTAAATTCTATTTTAGGAAACTTTCTATTTTTGGAAACTTTATATTTTTGGAAACTTTCTATTTTTGGAAACTTTCTATTTTTGGAAACTTTCTATTTTTGGTAACTTTCTATTTTTGGAAACTTTCTATTTTTGGAAACTTTCTATTTTTGGAAACTTTCTATTTTTGGAAACCTGCTATTTTTGGAAAGTTACTTATTATTACACAGTAAGTATAATAATACATGAAATACCAGTAATACTTAAACAGATTAATCAGAATACATGATGAACACAGTTTAAGGCTTTAAACAGTAAACCATGACCTAAAACATACAGAGTAAGCTAAGACGAGACATAAAACCCAGTACGTAATCAGTGAATCGATACTTATACACGTGTGTATTCATGTAGCTTTAGTGATCCAGAAGTAGGAGTCTTTCTTCCGTTCATTCACTGGACTTGAGGTACGGATTCCCATCCTTTCAGTATGGACATTCTTTCCTTATTAGGATTTCCCCGTATGCAGCCAACTGTTTTCCCCAGTATTTGTTTTATTGTTTTGAACTGCTTATGTTTAATTAGCATAATCTATAGCCATATACAAGCATGACCAGTTTCACCTAGTTATAGAGGTACCATAACCATAACATTGGAGGCACCAATGTTATGACTTCCCCACGGCGGAGTGATTGCTCGTGGCGTCCCTTTCAGTTTTGGCCATATTATTATATCATGTGGGGCGTATGGGTGCATCCTAGTTACATGTTTAATTTCAGTATATCATGGTGAATGTGGTGTGTGCCTTGCATCCTTCACAAGGAGCTGATCCCTCCTACCCAAACCAGTATATTAATTAGAGGCATCCCCTCTAATCAGCATGATGAGGTCACCCCTCCAAGTATTCATGCACGTGACCTTTTCATGACCTATATGGGCTATGGTATATTTATGTTAAAACAGTTTTCATAAGATAAACATAAGGCTTTTCAAACTATAAAACCAGTTTTCTTAATACTTAACCAGTTTACTCAGAACTTAGTCTTCCGCTGTTATATGTTACATGCTTATCCTATTTCATGCTATATTGTACATCCGTACACTGAGCGTCTTGCTCAGCCGTTTTCCTTTTTCATGTTCCCAAAACGGCAGGTACTCAGGGACGCTCGTAGATCTCAAACGTACGTGCATATGGACTGGAAGCTTTACTGTCTTTCTTTACTTTATGCATTTCCTTTACTTTAATACAGTTTGCTATGGACATTGTTTCGTCCTTTCCTTTACAGTATTTATGTTTGTGTGTGATGAGCTCTACTTTGGGGTTACCGATGTTTGATTCCGGTATTTCCCTTTTATGGTCAAATAATGCTTAGACATTTATCCTTGTATGCTTTGATGACACGCCATGATTATGCGTAATATTCCATTTCCAAAATGGGGTGTTACATAGACCCTGACAACTTTGAGCTATAGAAGTTTAATTTTAAGCAGTATCTTCAAATTCATGATCACACTATTATGGGAAATTATTGAATATGGAAACACATTCGATAAGGCTGCTAGGATTACTGCTGCTATTGCTGCAAGATCTATTCAGGGCTCAACTGAAGAGGATAAAAAAGAAAGACCTTCAGATGGAAGAGCTGTCTCAACTAAGGACTTTGCAAAGAGAAGGAATGACATGAAAACTCTAAGTATTCTCAAAATTTCTTTGGGACCAGCAAATCATCACAAATATAGAGGTTTTGAGTCTGCCAAAGAGCTTTGGGCAGCCCTTCAAGTCAATTATGGTGGTAATGATGATACTACCTCAGAGAAGAAGAAGCAACTCTTGCATAAGTATGCTGTGTTCAAAGCTCTTCCGAATGTAAAGCTAAGTGGGGTGAGAAGCAGACTTCTTGACATCATAAGCAAATTGTCCTTTATGGGAACAGTGTATGATGATGCTGATATCATTACCACTTTCCTTAAAAGTCTTGGTGATGCATGGAAGATTAAAGCAAGGTCTATTATTGCTACCAATTCTCACAAAAGTTCCACTTTTGATGACGTCTACAATAAACTGAAGATTGTAGAGAATGAAATCCTTTTGGATCAAGGAAGCAAAACTACCTCTGGAAACATGGCTTTCTTCTCACATAGTGAAGGTCAATTTGATCAAAGGGAGTCATACGTGCACCCCGTTACTGGATCACCTTGTGTCAACGTTGGACCAAGCTTTGTCAACGCCCCATATTCAGACGCTGACACATTACAATGTTGATTCACCAAGGATTAAACATGTTGGTATTGATCTAGATACAGCGTGTGCATACATTGCTGCATTGCCCAATGGTTTAGTGATTACATATGAGGACCTTGAGCAAATCAGTGATGAGAATTTGGAGGAGATGGACATAAAGTGGAATATGGCACTTGCAATCATAAGGGCCAATATATGGAATAGGATATTCAAGAAGAAGATGAAATTTAATGCTAAAGACACTACTGGATTTGATAAATCCAAGGTTGAGTGTTATAATTGCCATAGAATGGGTAATTTTATGAGAGAATGTAGATCTCCAAGAAGATCTGATGCTGGAAAACCTTTAAGCCAAATCATCAAGGTTGAAGACACAAAGGCTATGGTTACCATGCAAGAAATTGATGGTGTTGGCTAGGACTGGAGCTTTATGGCCAAAGAGGTGGAAGAGAACAAGGCCTTGATTGCAAAGAATGAAGAAGATGAGCATGTTCACTATGCTCTCATGGCACATTCTTCATCTTCATCAGATAATGAGGTATATGATGATGCATTTTTTAGTAAAGGTTGTCGTTTAAACACTAAAAAACTTAACAAAGAAATTTTAAAGTTAAAATCAGATGTTTTTGATGAAAAATGCAAGTTATCTAATTATCAACTTGCACTTGCTCAAACTGAAAAGACTGTGGCTGAATATAAGAAAATGCAGCTTGACCTAAAAGATTAAATTAACGTTTTGTCTCATGACCTTAAAGTTAGTGTTGACCTTAGGGATATTTTGGAGAGATCCAAAGGTGTCATACAAGCTGAGTTAGATAAGGCCATTAAAAACAAAGATAATGTAGGACTTAAAATTCAAAGATTTGATAAAGCTTCTCAAATCCTAGAAAAATGTGTTAGTGAACAAAGAAACTCTAGGGATATGACTGGGATTGGGATGAAAGAGTATGTTGATGTTCCACCACCTGCTGGGAACTTCTATGGTGTCCTTAGAAAGGATTTGTCTTGGACTGGTATACTAGAAATCCAAGAAGAGGAATTCATTCCTCCACCAAGAGTTCTTACCTCAGTAGAGGAATATAAGCAGAAATTAACTAATTTGGAACAATGAAAGAAATCCAATCCTACTTTGTTTGTTAAAGGTGACATGCTTAGTGAAAGCCCAAATGAGTCTACACCCATAAAAGTGATCAACCCTTCTACTGGAAAACCTGTTGACCTTGGCTTAAATGTTGATAGAAAACCTAGTGTTAAGTATGTAGAAATGTATAGAAAACCTAGGTCACCAAAAAGTCAAGTTATTGATAATGGGACAGGTTTCTTTTCATCTAGACCTAGAGTTATGTCTATAAAAGCTTGTTATAATTGTGGGAGTTTTTCACATTTGGCGTATAAGTGTGTTAGTGCTTCAAAAGTCAACACTGACAAAAAGTCAACCATGGTTAAACCCAGACCTTTTGTCTAACAAAGTCCACAAGTCATTAGACCAGCTCCATTCTTTACTAAAGGGTCTAATACTCATGGACAAAGGCCTTTTCAAAAGACTAATACATGGTCTAACAGACAATGGGTTCCTGTAGCAAACCCTAGTTTTGGCGCTGATAAGTGTAAATTCAGCATTGTCAATAACAATTTTGACGTTGACAGGAATGTTTCCAACGCTGTTAGACCAGGTAATAACAAGTATCTGTAACCAAAGGGAAAGGGGTCTAAAGCTTCTTTTAGCTTGACATGGAGACCCAAACAAGACCAAAACCCTAATTCAGATGGGATTTCAATGACCTATAACAGATTTCATTATATTTCAAAGGTCATAACTAAACCAATTGGGTTAACTAGGTGTTCAATCCTAAAAGGGATGAACAAGGGGTTGTTATAAGGACTAAATCTGTTCTTGTTGAACAACCACATGAATCCAAGTCTGCTCAGGCTTGGGTTCCCGAAAAAAACTAATTTGTTTTCTTTATTTGCAGGGCATTCAAAAGCAGGTAAATGATTATGGCTATTGGGATAGTGGATGCTCTAGGCACATGACGGGGAAGGAAGATTATTTGACCAACTTTACCCCCATTAAATATGGTGACAAAGTGTACTTTGGAGGAGGATATGGAACTATTACTGGCAAAGGCACTCTTATCACCAATAACTTGTGTTTTGAAAATGTATTTCTGGTAAAAGAACTTGATTATAATCTGTTTAGTGTATCAAAAGTTTGTGATAACAAAACTAAGGTTCTTTTTACTGATACTGAATGCTTGGTGTTAAGCGAAGACTTTAAAATACCTGATGAGAAGTTTATTGATTATAGAACACCTAGCCATAAGGACATTTATAATGTGAATCTTAATGGAATTAGGATGAATAATAATTTTTCATGTCTATATGCTAAGGCTTCAGTTGATGAAAGTAATCTTTGGCACAGAAGGTTAGGGACTTGTGAGACATGGTTTAGTTGATGGTTTGCCTGAAGAGGTTTTCCACAATGATCATTCTTGTGTTGCATGCCTTAAAGGCAAACATCACAAAGTCTCCTTTAAGTCTAAACTTGTGCACTCTAGTTCTAAACAACTTCACTTGCTGCATATGGACTTGTTTGGTCCAACTAATATAGAAAGCTTAAATGGTAAATCTTTTTGTTTTGTCATAACTGATGATTTTTCTAGATTTACTTGGACTTTATTTTTGGCTTTGAAAAGTGAAACTGCCACTGTTTTGATTAACTTTATTACCCAAATTGAAAATAAAACAGGGAATGAGGTTAAAATACTTAGAAGTGATAATGGTGGTGAGTTTAGAAATAAGCTGTTAGATGACTTCTATGTCAAGAAAGGGATTACTAGACAGTTTAGTGTAGCTAGAACCCCACAACAAATTGGGGTGCTGAAAGGAAGAATAGAACACTCATAGAAGCAGCTAGGACAATGTTGGTTGATGCTCATTTTCCCATTGCTTTTTGGGCTGAGACTGTGAATACAGCCTGCTATGTGCAGAATAGGGCATTGATCAAAAAAATCCACAATAAGACACCTTATGAGCTATTTTGGAATAGGAAACCTACTATTGGTTTTCTTAAACCCTTTGCATGTCATGTAGTTGTACTTGATACTAGTGATGCCTTAGGAAAGTTTAGTGCTAAAGGTGATGAAGGCTATTTTATGGGCTATTCAGTGCAGAGTAGAGGATATAAGGTTTACATTAAGAAAGAAAAATGTATACTTGAAAAGGTACATGTTAGGTTTTTAGAAAGTAAACCTAGTGATCCTGAGAGTGGACCAAATTGGTTCTTTGATTTAGAACATTTATCTAGAACCTTGAATTATATGCCTGTTACTAATCCAGACATTGTGAAAGTGGATTCAAATGTTGTGGAAGAACCAGTTGTTGAAATTTCAGGTAAACAGGTTGACAAGGAAGTAGAGACACATGCAATCAAATCAGCTCCCATACTTGAGTATGTCACCATTCCTATTTGGACAGATGGATTTGCTGCTGGAAACGAAAAAGATGGTCCACAAGAAAAACCAATTGATGAAAACATGCATGAATCTTCAAGCGCTAACAAAGGCAGATCTGGCGCTGACAGGCCAAATTCAGGCGTTGATGGCTCAAACGTTGACATGCCTAGTTCATGCGTTGACAATCCTTTGACCATTTATTATCTTCCAATGTTTTTGAACAAGGTGAGCCTTCAACAGTACAT
This sequence comes from Glebionis coronaria, assembly GCA_025667525.1. Lineage (NCBI taxonomy): Eukaryota > Viridiplantae > Streptophyta > Magnoliopsida > Asterales > Asteraceae > Glebionis > Glebionis coronaria. The sequence goes on from CM046874.1 coordinate 248,587,160, forward strand.
GAAGAGGTTCATTCTAGTGATGATGGAGGAAAATTTGAAGATGATATTGGCAACATGGAGACTGAAATTCAAGACAACACAATTCTTTAAGGGGGAATACTTACATCTACTATCAAAAATCATCCTCCTTCTCTAATTATTGGTGATGTGTTGTCTCCTGTTCAAACAAGAAGGTCTCATCAGAATCAAGGAGGTTTTATTGCCAGTATCCACAAGAAGGTTGATACCCCTCTTGTTTAGGCATGTTTGTTTACTTGTTTTCTGTCACAACAGGAACCCAAGAAGATTTTTGATGCTCTCAAAGAACCAAGTTGGGTGAAGCAATGCAGGATGAGCTTCACCAATTTGCTATTCAAGATGTTTGGGAGTTAGTTTATTGTCCCAGATATGTCAGACCTATTGGGACAAGATGGGTTCTTATAAACAAAAAGGATGAAAAAGGGATTGTGGTCAGAAACAAGGCATGCTTAGTTGCTCAAAGCTATACACAAGAGGAAGGGATAGACTATGAAGAGGTTTTTGCACCTGTTGCAAGGATTGAAGCAATAAGGATTTTCCTAGCCTATGCTTCTTGCATGGGCTTCACAGTTTATCAAATGGATGTGAAGAGTATTTTTCTTTATGGCACCATTGTAGTGGAGGTTTATGTCATGCAACCTCCTGGTTTTGAAGATTCAGAACATCCAGACAAGGTGTATAGAGTGAAGAAAGCAATGTATGGACTTCATCAAGCCCCAAGAGCATGGTATTGCACATTATCCACCTATCTGGTGGAAAATAGATTCAAGAGGGGCACCATAGATCAGACTTTATTTACCAAGAAGATTGGTAAGGACTTTTTTCTTGTTCAGATCTATGTGGATGATATCATCTTTGGCTCTTCAAGTCCAAAGATGAGTGAAGACTTTTCTAATCTCATGACAGACAAATTCAAGATGAGTGCAATGGGAGAGATGAACTTCTTTCTAGGTTTACAAGTTCAACAGAAAGAAGATGGTATCTTCATCTCTCAAGACAAATATGTAGCAGAAATCTTGAAGAAGTTTGGCTTTTATTCACATGAAAAACGAGCTAGCACACCCATGGATAAGGAACACCCTTGGGGAAAGGTTGGAGATGGAAAAGAGGTGGATGTCAGGCATTATAGGTCAATGATTGGATCATTGATGTATCTTACAGCTTCTAGACCTGACATTTTGTTTGTTGTGTGTGCATGTGCACGTCATCAAGTGACTCCCAAAGAGTTTCATCTTCATGCTGTCAAGAGGATCTTTAGATATCTTAGGTGCTATCCCACCTTGGGATTATGGTATCCAAAGGATTCTCCATTAGAGCTTATTGGTTATTCAGACAGTGATTATGAGGGTGACAAGTTTGATAGAAAATCCACAACTGGTGGATGCCAATTTCTTGTGAGTAGGTTGATACCTTGGCAACGCAAGAAACAAACAGTGGTGGCCAACTCTACAATTGAAGCAGAATATGTTGCTGTAGCTGCTAGTTGTGGACAAGTCTTATGGATTCAGAACCAACTGTTGGATTATGGGAATAATTTTATGCATACCAAAATTTTTGTAGACAATAATAGTACTTTATGCATTATTAAGAATCCTGTACATCATTCTAAAACAAAACACATAGAAATTAGACATCATTTTATAAAAGATTGTTTTGAAAAAGGTTTAATACAACCAGATAGTTTTGACACAGAAGAAAATGTGGCAGATTTATTAACTAAACCTTTTGATGCTAGGAGATTTCAATACTTGGTAACAAGTATTGGAATGATCAATCTTACCTAATATGTGTTTTTGTAACTTATTGTAAAAGTACGTACAGGATAGGCACTGTTATTGGTCTTTGTACAAAATTAGGTTTTCCACTTTATTTGTCTAACGCTGACAAAGGTTATTTTAACGCTGATAAGTGTTAAAATGGACGTTGACAACAACATGTTAGTTTTGTGGTTTTTGATCTAAATATGCAGGCATTATGAGCATTGTACTAATGGATACAGAGTTGCTTATGGATCTTTGGAGCTTACTTGGAGTGTGTTCAAGTTTATGGATGATGGTTGGAACATTCCTATCTTGACATAAATTTTTATTGCATAATTTATGTTTGGCAACTTGTATATCATATTTTAAAAGGAGGTTTAGGAAACCTTTAAGACTTTTTGGGTATTCATATAATACTCTTATCACAGTTCTAGATTGTCTCCACTGGTGAGTACGAGTTAGTTTACTAAATAGTGAGGCACTGTAGCATGAAAAGTTGATATACTTTGCACGCTGCCAAGACTTTCTGACCTAGAATTGGATGTGGTCGGTTGGGAGACTTGGGTATGATTTTTATTGGGCTTACCTGGGAAGTTAGAAAGTATTTTATGAGATAACTTCATTGTTAAGAACTTTGGTTAGCAAGGGACACTTGAGGACAATTATGTCTATCTTGCTTAAGCAAGTGTGCATGATTGGACAGTGCTTGCCACCCTATAGTGATTTTCAGTCTATAAGTTATCTTCACTAGGATAAATTACTTTGTTAAGGTCCTTTTTCTTTTAAATTATTTTTATTTTTGGACGTTGACAGATTTCTTTCCAAGCGTTGTTAAGACCAATTTTGACGTTGACATGGCAAATTCCAACGTTGACAAGAATATAGTCGTTAGGCGCTGATAAGTTATTTTTGACCATTGATAGACATTGGGTCCTACCCAGTTATTATTTTTGATGAAAATATGGGCCGTAATTTTAGGAGTTGGTAACTTTTTATTAACGCTAGAGATAAATTACATATTTTCAAGATTTTCGTGATTATATTTCGAATATAACTGCCTCATGTTTTGACCAATAACATGGTTTCACCTCTCCTATATATTTGGCTCATTTCATTGAAACAGGGTAACTGCTTATTCTTGTCTAACTAAATTTTCTCAAACCTTCATCTTTCATAACTTTTATCACAGCTTTCTACATCAATAGCGCCTAAGTTTAAACCTAGAGATTTGGAATTGGGGTTCAGGAGTCAGTATAACATGGTTGCTTATTTACAAGCTGATAATGCTCTGTTTCCCCAATATACTCAGATGGTTGAGTATTTGAATGCATCCCCTTTAAGGTATGCACTTTTTCATGCTCCTCTTATCCCTGTCACACACGTTAAACAGTTTTGGAATACTGTCACTTCCTCAACAGTTAATAATGTGACTACATTGTCTGCTATTGTCCATGGGGTTCCATGGGTGGTTACAGAAGCTCTGGTTTGCCAAGCTTTGCATCTTAATGATGCAGATGGTATAACCACCCTACCTATTGTAGAGCTAGAACAAGGACTCCAAGATTTGGGTTATCCTTTGCCTAATGAAGGCCATTTAAATAAATATAGAAAACAAGAGTTTCCCCCAGCTTGGAAGTACTTGATACATGTCATTCTTCAATGTTTGAGTCCCAATTGTACTACACACAATGAAATCAACCAATCTATTGGGAGTGCCATTGTGTGTATTGCTACTAGGCAAAAATATAATTTTTCAAAAATGATTTTTGACCGCATGTGTCATAACAAGGGTAGAAAGATGATTCTTGCTTACCCAAGGTTTTTACATATGGTGTTTGATTTACAAAGATACTTCAATAGGGTTCACAATGATTTTTATACAATCCCTGTTCAAAAGAAAGCAATTTTTGGGAAGATGAATTCTGAACCTTATAGAGACCTACCCCTTTACCTAAGCCATGCTTGCTATTATTGCAGCAGCACAACCACAACCAGACCCACAACCACAACCAGACCCATTGCCTTCACAACCACCATCACCCCAACCTATGGAAGTTGACCAAGAATCTTTTAACACTGACACTTTAAATGTTGGCGTTGACACTCCAAACCCAAACGCTGACACCCTTTTACCACAAACCCAAACACCCCTTAACCTTCAAACAGACACCCAATACACACCATCTTCTACACCCCCTAAATTTAGGTTGGTAAAACGCCAAAGGACTGCTAGAGTGTTCTCATCTAGTGGTCCTAGCCATGTTGTAGAGAGAACCACCACCACAAGTGTGGTTGGTGACATGGGTGGGGATGGGACTATTGGTTCTAGCTTAGATGCAGGCCAATCCAGTCCTAACATCATTAAGACCCCATCCATGCCCCATGAATCTACTTTAGGAGGTCAACTTCCCATTCTAGAGGAGGGAAGATTGGAACCTTACACTCTTTTGGAATTGACGGCTGTCTACATTAGCTTGCAAAAGTAAAATGCAGACCTTGTACATACTGTCAACACACAAGGCCTTGAACTCAAGCAATTGAGGGAGAGGATTGATATTTTGGAAGGTGCTAACCCTAGGCGTAGAGAGGAGGATTCTTCCAAAGGGGGGGATGAACAGGTGCATGTGAGTGATAAAGGCTCACATGAAGGTGAATCTTTAGGTATAGCTGAGGCTCTAACAGATTTGAAGAGGCAATCGGGTTTTGATGCTTCATTGGTTACCCCTACAAATTTAAATGTGTCTTTTACTGAGATGTTGGAGCAGTTCACAAAGCCAAGCGCTGATAGGAGTAAGTTAAGCATTGACACTCATAGTTTGGACACTGAGAGACTTGCAGGAATGGTTGATGTATCATAGTCATCAACTATTATCAAGGAAGTGTCTACACATGTACCATCAACTTCTTTACCCACTATTGATGTATTGGATAAAGGTAAAGGGATTATGGTAGCAGTTGAAGTTCCCAAGAATGCAGCCCAAGTGCATTTTGATTCTATTTTCGCTGCATATTTTGAGGAAAAGGAGAAGAAGACTGCTATTGAGTCACCATTTGTGGCTACTTCTGAAAGTAATAAGGGAGACAGTGATGATGAGTGTACTGATTCAAGTTTGATGATTATTGAAGATCCAGAAAGGCTTGAATATGGTGATGAGTTGGCTAAGGAGAGGCTTGAGGAATTGAAAAATCAGGTAGATTATGAGATGCCTGAAGTAGCTTAGATGTACTTTGCATGGGATAATAAGGTTATGGAGAATCCAGACATGACCATTTCAGATCAAAGAAGGTTCAATCCTAAAATTCATGAAGTCATAAAGAAAGAAGTTATCAAACTTCTAGATGCCTACATGATTTACCGTATTTCGGATTTGCCGTGGGTTAGTCCCGTCCATTGTGTGCCTAAGAAAGGCGGAATAACCGTTGTTCCCAATGAAAACAACGAGTTGATTCCTACTCGACTTGTAACGGGTTGGCGAGTTTGCATATACTATCGTAAGCTCAATGATGTCACTCGTAAGGATCATTTTCCTCTTCCTTTCATGGATCAAATGCTCGAGCGTTTAGCGGGTAATGACTAATATTGCTTCTTAGACGGTTTTTCCGGATATTTTCAAATTCCTATCAATCCAAAAGACCAAAAAAAACCACATTCACATGTCCTTATGGAACATTTTCTTACAAAATAATGTCTTTCGGCTTATGCAATGCTCTCGGGACTTTCCAAAGGTGTATGATGGAAATATTCCATGACATGGTTGAACAAACTATGGAAGTCTTTATGAACGATTTCTTATTTTATGGTGATTCTTTCTCTTCTTGCCTTGCCAATTTAGAACGTATGCTTAAACGGTGTGAAGAAACTCGTCTCGTTCTTAATTGGGAAAAATGCCATTTCATGGTAAAAGAAGGCATCCTCCTCGGTCATAAAATTTCGAAAGCCGGTATCGAAGTCGACCGTGCTAAAGTTGACGTCATTGCTAAGTTGCCTCCACCTACCACCATCAAAGGAGTTAGGAGTTTTTTAGATCATGCGGGATTTTATCGACGTTCCATTCAAGATTTTTCTAAGATAGCTCGACCAATGACTCATCTCTTAGAGAAGGACGCTCCTTTCATCTTTTCTCAAGAGTGTCTCGACTCTTTCGACACTCTTAAAGGTAAATTAACTAAGGCACCGGTCTTAGTCTCTCCAAATTGGGAGTTACCTTTCGAGCTCATGTGCGATGCTAGTGATTTCGCGGTAGGAGCGATTTTAGGTCAGCGAGTTAACAAACACTTCCAACCAATCCATTATGCTAGTAAGACAATGACGGGGGCTCAATTGCATTATAACACTACCGAAAAAGAGCTTTTAGCCGTAGTGTATGCTTTTGAGAAATTCCGCCCCTATCTTGTCCTTTCCACCACCATCGTTTACACCGACCATTCCGCCTTGAAATACTTGTTTACTAAGCAAGATGCTAAACCGAGACTCCTTCGTTGGGTTTTGCTCCTACAAGAATTTAAAATCGAAATTCGTGATAAAAATGGGGAGCAGAAAACCTAGCCACGGATCATCTTAGTAGACTCGAGGATCCTTATCAAGGGGAGTTTCAAAATCAAGAGATTAATGAATCTTTTCCCCTTGAGACCTTAATGTCTATTAATTCCAATCTTGATGAGACCCCATGGTTTGCGGACATTGCAAACTATTTGGCGGGTGGTGTTCTTATCGAAGGGTTAACGTCCCAACAAAAGAAAAAATTCTTTAAGGATATTAAGCACTATTTTTGGGACGACCCTTATCTTTTCAAGCAATGTGCGGATCTTATCATTCGTAGGTGTGTTGATGGGCCGGCGGCTTTACAAATCCTTGAAGCTTGCCACAAAGGACCCACCGGTGGTCACTTTGGTCCTAACTACACCGCTAAGAAAGTTTTCGACTCTGGATTCTATTGGCCCACCATCTATCATGACGCTCATGAGATGATTAAGCATTGTGATGCTTGCCAAAGAAAGGGAAAGATCACACATAAAGACGAGATGCCTCAAAATTTCATCCAAGAATGTGAAATATTTGACGTATGGGGCATCGACTTTATGGGGCCATTTCCATCATCCAAAGGGAACAAGTACATCCTTGTAGCCGTTGACTATGTATCCAAATGGGTTGAAGTAAAGGCTTTACCTACTAACGATGTGAGGGTTGTTGTGAACTTCTTGAAACAATTGTTTTCTCGATTCAGCGTTCCACGTGCTATCATTAGTGACCGTGGTACTCATTTTTGCAATGATCAATTCGCACGAGTCATGGCTAAGTATGGTGTGAATCACCGACTTTCCACCGTGTATCATCCACAAACTGATGGTCAAGCCGAGGTATCCAACCGTAGACTTAAGCGAATCTTAGAGCATACCGTGGGAGAGCATCGTGCCTCATGGGCCAATAAATTAGATGATGCTTTGTGAGCTTTCCATATCGCTTATAAGACACCTATAGGTTGTACTCCTTATCGCCTTGTGTACGAAAAGGCGTGCCACCTCCCCATTGAGTTGGAGCATAAGGCTTATTGGGCCTTGAAATGGGCTAATTGTGACATAAACAAAGCCGGTGATCTTAGGAAAATCCAACTCAATGAGCTTAATGAACTTAGGAATGAGGCTTATGAGAATTTGTTGATCTATAAGGAGAAAACTAAGCTCATTCATGATTCTAGGATTAAGAACTGAGAGTTCCACATAGATGATCAAGTTTTACTCTTTAACTCTCGGTTGGAAATCTTTTCAGTAAAACTTAAGAGCCATTGGTCCGGTCCATTCACCGTGGCCCAAATCTTACCTTATGGCACCATTGAGCTATCTCAACCAAATGGGCCTATGTTTGCCCTATATTTTATATAGTCTAACAAGAATGTAATAGGTCATCTTAGTCGTTAATGGTCTTGTATTGTAATAGGATTAGTCGGGTTAAACGGGCTTGGGCTTTAAGCTAATATTGTATAAGTTAGGGGCGTAAGCCCAAGCAAGCCAAGCCCGACCCAAGGATACTAAACTCACGGCCCATATGCCAAGGGTATATATACCGTATTCCATGTGTGGAAGAGGGTGTTGGTTACCATTTTACTTTCTCTCTCTAATGTGTTTAACCTTCCAAATTCTCTCTTGTTTCTCTCTCTACTTTTCTTCTCTTTCTCTCTCTAAATATCTCTTCTAAATCTTGTGTTATGGATTGATATGGGATTAACATTTGGTATCAAGAGCCTATAGTGGATAGGTGATTGAAGATTCGTGTGTTGTGTTCTTGATTTTTCATGGCTATTTTGATCTATATTTCACGTCCAAAAAACATAAAAAAATTGTGTTTTTATGGTCTATTCTTGATACAAATCATCTACATACTATTGGTAGTGATTTGGTATTGTTTCTTTGGTTAAAAACGCAAAATTTTTGGGTGTTTGGATCACTTTTTAGCTCAAAATCTTGAATCGGTTGTGTTTTGTCCGAGATAGGTGCATATTCCGATCGCAATAACATTGGGGTATTACATTGCGATACATCATTCAGACAGGTATTCTGATCGCAATAACCTTACGGTTTTACTTTGCGATCATACATTGCGACAATCCCTTATTCCGATCGTGAATTGCGATCGTACATTGCGATCGTGGATTCCGACGGAATTTAAGGCATATTGCGACGTTACTCTACAAATATTGCGACAACCATATTGCGAAAGAAGCACATTCCAACAGAACATTCCGACAGAACATTCCGACAGGACATTCCGACAGAACATTCCGACAAAACATTCCGACATAACATTCCGATGGCTATTCCGACATGTATTGCGATGGGTGACATTCCGATGGACAGATAAATTTTGTTTGAGCAATTTTTAGAATTAGCCACTATCTAGACTAGTTTCGAAACATAGTTTACACGAAGATTAAAAAAAAAGAGTTAAAAATTTTAGGTCAAGTAAATTCAAACTTTTTTCCCTACTAGTTTTTGGCTATTTCTAACTCAATTTTAAAATTTGGCGATACAAAATTTTTCGGCTTACCGTTTTGTCGGACTGAGGAATTTATTGTCGGATTGAGAATTTTTTTTTTTGAATTTTCGAAATTTTAACCACATCTCATCACAACAAATCCACTAAGATCTGCAATTCATTCACAAGGATTCACCATGTCTAACAACAACATCAACATTGCAACTGCTAATCAAATTCGTTTGGAACAAGGTGGCAACGGTAATCCACCTATGCTCACTGCCGGTTGCTACGTTCAATGGAGATCTCGTTTTCTCAGATTTCTCGACGGAAAAGAAAACCGAACTTCTCTTCATCACTGCCTTGAGAATCCACCTCCAGTTTTTGAATTCAGACCAATTACCACACAGGCAGAGGATGGTACTTCATCAACTATACGAGCTATGGAGGATTTTGACACATGTTCTGCTGAGAAAAAGAAACTCCTCCAAGCTGAAGTTGATGCTGTAAACTTTATACTCACTGGAATTGATAACGATATCTATTCCACAGTGGATGCATGTCCTAATGCTATGGAAATGTGGAATGCAATTCATCGATTGAAGCAAGGTGAGTCGATCAATCTTCAAGATCTCGAAACTAATCTACTTTGGGAGTTTGGAAAATTTACATCTGAAGATGGTGAATCCATTAACTCATATTACTCGAGATTCTACAAAATGATGAATGAGCTTGTCAGAAATCAGTGCACCATCTCCAATCATCATGCCAATGTTCAGTTTCTACTTCAACTCAAATCGGAATGGCAAAGGTTTGTGACCTTGGTTAAAGAAAGGGAAGATATCAAGACCATCTCCTATCACAAACTTTATGATATCTTGAAACAACATCAGAATGAAGTGAATGAACTAAGGGATGAAAAGGCAGAACGGTCTGCAAATTCTATTGCTTTTGTGGCTGCTACTTCAACAAAACCCGTTGCCCGTCAACAACCACCAACTCATTCCTCAAAGTCATCAAGCTCATCCACCAAATCTCTAGCTACTGCTAAACACAAAGCAAAAGAAATTGTCCCCACTCCACCTCCAAAGTATGACACCGAGTCAGATGGAGACAGTGATGATGAACAAACTTCAAGGGACAAGAAGATTGAGGAACTCATGTCTTTACTCACCACAACTTATAAGAAGATCTACAAACCTACCAACAACAACCTCAGATCATCATCCAATGCTAGATATAAGGAAGTTGACATACACCTAGGTATGATCGTGATGCTAGGTATGATAATCAAAGGATGTTGAATCAAGTTGGGGCTAGAGATACTATAGGCACTCCGGTGGTGAAGAAGACTGGGATTCAATGCTTCAACTGCAAGGGGTTTGGACACATAGCTAGGGAATGTAAGAAGCCAAAACGGGTTAAGGATTAGGGATATCACAAGTAAAATATGTTGTTGTGCAAGAAAGAAGAAGCAGGAATTCCACTCACAGCAGATGAAGTTGACTGGCGTGGTGACACTGATGATGAAGCCGATGATCAAGAGTTAGAGGCACATTATGTGTACATGGCAAAGATTCAAGAAGTGATTCCAGAGATTGCTGAAAATTCTGGACCAATCTTCGACACTGAGCCAATTGAAAAGGTACCATCAAATGATAACTATAATGTGTTTGCTAATGAACGACGACATCCTGAGCAACCCGAAAGCATCAATGACATATATGTAATGGAAACGGAGGATATCAATATCTCTACGGATTCACAGCATATGTGTAATGATGACGGAAATGCTACTTAGGATACTAACTCGGAAGAGGATCGTGATTTGATTGCATCTATTATTGATTCTTTAAAGCGTGAAATTAATGAAAACAAAGAGGCTAATAAACGTCTGAAGCAAGCAAACACATCCTTAGCCGAGGAGATAGACAGGCTAAAAGAGTGTGATTATGTAAAAGAAGCTGATCGACGGGTTGCGATAGCTAATGGTTTGGTATATGAACGTAAGGTGCTCAATGAACAATATTGTTTTGAAGTAACACACGAAATTCATATGTCAAAACAGTAGATATTGGACCTTGAAGAACAACTGCTGCTACATAAACTCCAAATTACTGAATTAGAGTCGGTTAACAAAGAACAAACTGAGCTTTATAAAACTCGTGAAGAAAAGGATATTGAAAAAATTCTTGATTTGGAAAGAGAGTCGACACGTTAAACAACATTGTTTACAAAACGGGTCGGTCTATTCAAACTATGAATATGCTCAATAGAAATATGAAAACGAGTTTTGTTAAGCCTGAATATCTCAAGAACGTTCAAACAATCAAGCCTGGTCTTCATGATATCGGTTGCTATAATGATAATCTTGCCCTTATGCTTTCCCCCGACTCCGAAGAAATCCTTCGACGTGACGCAGAATGTCAATCCAACCTAAATGACTTCATCGCCCCTTATGATTATACCGCATGGAATGAGAAACATGTCATTAACTTTGTCCCTCAAAAAGAGCGTTCATATGAACAAGACTATTTTCCAAATATTCCACCAACGGATAATCACACGGAAACAAAAAGTTCTTCAAAAAGGGGTTTCAAAAAGCAGTCAATTTTGTTAGAAAAGCGAATTTTGGATGAAAAACGTAAATGGGATGAAAAATGTAAAAGTGTTCAGCAATTTGAGTTTATAAAACAAGAGGTTTTAAATTTATACAAAGGTGTTGTCGATTATGCAAAAGTTTCTAGAGATACCGTTTGGAATATTAAACCTCACCCACAAATAGAAGTCGTCATTCAACAATGTATTGTCCCAACCATCGATGACCTTTCAAACAATGTGGAAATGTTTTATAATGCTCTCACTGAAGAAATGACAACTGATTTAGGATATGTCAAATCTCTTGAAGATGAAACTGATTTTCTTCAAACTAAATTAAAGACACAAGAAACCCATCTATCTAACGAAATTGATCGACTGTCGCGGGAATTCTATCGTATAGATCATCTGAATGTTTTAGTTGTTGATAATTGTCACAATCTTGAGGTTGAGCTTTCAAAAAAGGTTGAGTCATACAAAGAACTTGAGAAAAGATTTTTTAATCTTGAGAAAAGTTTTCACACCCTTGAACTTGCTTCACAAAGTGATGATCAATCTCACAATCATCAAAAATGTCACGAAATGGCAGCATCTTCGTTTCGTACCTTAAATGAAAAACATTTTGAAATAAATGATTTGAAAGCTCAGCTAAAAGAAAGGGACATAGCCATTAGTGAGTTACAGAAACTCATTGCGAAAATGAAAAGCAAGTCCGTTTTGGGTAAACCATCCGCTGTTCGTCAACCGAATGCGGTTAAATGCCCTAAATCATCTATTTTGGGACAATCCCCACAAACTTTGCCTAAGATAGGAAATGATAAGAGCACAAATGTGATAGCACCAGGAATGTATAAGATGAACACTAGGCCCACTCAAACTGGAACATCGCGGTTACCTCAGAATTCTAAGAAAAATAATCAACGCGTGTCTTCTTCTACAGGAGTAACTCCCAATACTAGCGTTAGCGGATCACAGCTTAAGAGCACTAGAATGCAAGATAGAGTCATGCCTAACAATAGTCAAGGGAAGAAGATGGAAGTAGAAGACCACCGTAGGAATTTTATGTTTTCTAAGAATAAAACGTCTGTAACTGCATGTAATTACAGTTTGAATATTAAGACTTCGAATGCTAAATTTGTCTGTGTTAAATGTGGCAAATGTGCTCGTACTTTTAATCATGCTGCTTGTGCTGTTAATCATAATGGCGTGAATGCTAGCACTAGGAAGCCTACTTTTGTGCCCACTAGTACTAGAAAACCCACAAGAACCATGAACCAATCCACTGTCCAACCACTTAAAAAACTAAGTGTGTTCGAATCCACTACTCTGCGTAGACAAAACAGGTTAAAGAAGCTTTATGAGAACATGATTAAGACATGTACACAGGGGTATTCGAGATTTACACCACCCGGATACAAATGGGTACCTAAGTTAACCACTTTAGTGATTGGGTCTAGGAATATCAGCTTGCCAATAGACTTTGCATCTAGGCCCATTACTATTTTGGAACCCGTTTCCCTCAAGGGCTCCCATTTGTCAAATGCTGCATTGTCTTCTAATTCTTCTGCAGCTCGTCGAAATCATCCTATTCATAATGGACTCCGGGTGCACAAAGCACATGATGGGCAATCTCAAGCTTCTCATTAACTTCGTGGAGAAGTTTTTGGGTACGGTGCGGTTTGGAAATGATCAGTTTGCACCGATACTTGGATATGGCGATTTGGTTCAAGGAAATCTCACTATCAAACGGGTTTATTATGTCGAGGGACTGAATCACAATTTATTCTCGGTTGGTCAATTTTGTGATGCGGATTTGGAAGTGACTTTTCGGAAATCTACTTGTTATGTTAGAGACTACGATGGGAATGACCTTCTTACAGGTTCTCGTGGTTCTGATCTCTACACAGTAACTCTTCAAGACACATCTTCAACAAATCCAATTTGCTTAATGGCTAAAGCTTCATCCTCTCAAGCATGGTTATGGCATCAACGATTGTCACATCTCAACTTTGACACCATCAACTTGCTTTCGAAGAATGATATTGTGACCGGCCTTCCTAAGTTAAAATTCGTCAAAGACCATCTTTGTTCTTCTTGTGAGTTGGGGAAAGCAAAACGGAAGTCTTTCAAAACAAAGACTACCCCAAACTCAAAAGGACGATTGGAACTTCTACACATGGATTTATGTGGCCCCATGCGTGTAGAGAGTATTAACGGGAAAAAAGTATATTCTCGTGATTGTTGATGATTATTCTAGATACACATGGACTTTCTTCTTAAGGTCCAAAGATGAAACACCAGAGGTTCTCAACAACTTTCTCAAGATGATATAACGCAATCTTCAAGCTCAAGTCTTAACCGTAAGAACGGATAGGGGTACTGAATTTTTGAACAAGAATTTGCAATCTTACTTTCAAGAAGAAAGCATCGAACATCAAACGTCTATTTCTCGAACTCCTGAACAAAATGGTGTTGTCGAAAGACGGAACCGTACTTTGGTTAAGGCTGCTCGAACAATGCTTTATGCTTCAAAATTACCACTATTCTTCTGGGTTGAAGCAATTGCAACTGTCTGTTATACTCAGAATCGTTCTCTCGTCATCCCTAGACATGAAAAGACACCGTACCACATCATCAATGGCAGGAAACCTACTGTCAGATTTTTTCACATATTTGGATCTTTATGCTACATTCTTAAAGACGGTGAGAATCTCGACAAGATGAAAGAAAAAGGTGATGCATGTATTTTTGTGGGGTATGCTACATTGTCGAAAGGATATCGGGTCTATAACAAGCGAACAAAGATTATTGTCGAAACAATTCATGAACTTTGACAAATTGTCACAAATGGTACTTGATCACAACAGCTCAAGTCCCGCTCCTCAATGTCCAGCAATGGCACCTACACAAAACAGTGTACGTCCCGTGCAAGAATGTCAACAAAGTACTCCTACAGCAGACTCGACGGATATGACACAAATGCATGAGTTGGTTGATTTATATGATCCAATGTTTGATGAATATTACTATGGAAACAATCGAGTTATGTCAAAGCCTTCCGCTGTAAATGCTGCTGATGTACCCGAACAAAATCAACAAGACACAACTGCCTCTACTTCAACAACCGTTGCTCAAGAGACAATTCCATTGGTTACTCAACAAACTCAAGAAACAATCATACAACCAACATCACCAACCGTCAATGCTGAAGGAGGAAACAACAATCAAGCAGTCGATGCACAACCTGACGAAGAAAAATTTATCAACCCGTTCGGTACACCAGTACGCGAAGTCGGATAGTCTTCTACTCAACATGTTGATCCGTCCAACATGCATATATTCTACCAACGATATCCATCCACTCACCATTGGACACGTGATCATCCATTGGAGCAACTCATTGGAAATCCTTCACAACCGGTTCGAACACGCAGGCAACTCGACACCGATGGCGATGTGTGTATGTTTGCACTCACCGTGAGTTCAACTGTACCTACAAACATCAAACAAGCCATGACTGATCATGCGTGGATTGAATAAATTCAAGACGAATTTCATCAGTTTGAACGCCTAAATGTTTGGGAACTTGTTGACAGACCCTATGGAATGTCAATTTTAGATTTCAAATGGATCTGGAAAAATAAACTTGATGAAGAACAAACCATCATCAAAAACAAATCTCGTCTTGTGGTTAAAGGATACCGTCAACAAGAAGGCATAGACTACGATGAATCATTCGCTCCAGTTGCTCGTTTGGAAGCTGTCAGGATATTCCTTGCTTATGCTGCACATAAGGGCTTCATAGTTTTTCAGATGGACGTTAAATTTGCTTTTCTCAACGGTCATTTGAAGGAAGAAGTGTATGTTAATCAGCCGGAAGGATTCATTGATCCTCATAATCCTGACAAAGTCTATCATCTCAAGAAGGCTGTATATGGACTTAAACAAGCTCCAAGGGCATGGTACGAAGAACTATCAAACTTCTTGGTTCCCAAAGGATTTTCCAAAGGTTTTATTGATCCTACTCTCTTTACTAATAAATATAGGGATGACATACTGCTGGTGCAAGTTTATGTTGATGACATTATTTTTAGTTCTACGAACCCAAAACTTTCAAAACGTTTTGAAAAATTAATGCACAACAAATTTGAAATGTCAATGATGGGGGAGCTAAAATTATTTTTAGCCTCCAGATTCATCAATCCCCACGTGGTATCTTCATTAACCAAGCTAAGTATGCTCAAGAGATACTTAAAAAGCATGGTATGACCTCATGTGCTCGCGTTGGTACACCATTGTCGACCAAATCCCTAGACGCTGACTTGTACCCATATCTCGTAGATCAAACGCGATATTGTAGTATGATCGGGTCACTTATGTACCTTACAGCCAGCAGGCCTGATATTCATCATGCCACATGCTATTGTGCACGATATCAAGCCAGACCTACTCAAAAGCACCTCAAAGAGGTTAAACGGATCTTTCGGTACCTTAAGAATACCATTCACATGGAGCTCTGGCATCCGAAGGAAACCGGTTTTCATCTAACAGCTTTTTCAGATTCTGATCACGCAGGTTGCCTTGATAGTCGCAAAAGCACTTCTGGTAGCGTACAGTTTCTAGGGGAAGACAAACTTGTGAGCTGGTCGTCAAAGAAGCAGGATTGCACTTCGCTCTCATCAGCTGAAGCAGAATATGTGGCTCTATCTGCGTGTTGTGCTCAAGTCCTTTGGATGAGAACTCAACTCACGAATTATGGCTTCCACTTTGATAAAATACCTATGTATTGTGACTCAAAGTCGGCCATAGCCATCTCTTGCAATCCGGTTCAACACTCCCGTACCAAGTACATCGCAGTCAGATATCACTTCATCAAGGAACAAGTGGAACGTGGTGTCGTGGAATTATACTTTATCAGAACTGAGTACCAGATAGCTGACTTGTTTACAAAAGCCCTATCTCAAAATAGGTTTCAGTATCTCGTTGGCCGTCTTGGTATGAAGTATATGACTCCAGAAGACTTGGAGGTTTTGGCAAATGAAGCTGCTTGATTTTTCTCTCATAATGACTTCTAAGCACATCACAGCTTAGGACTCGGACCTCAAATAAGGAAAGTTTATAACGGATGATAACTTATCCTTCACAACGGGAAATTAATTTTTCTCGGTCATGAGCTAGTCACAAAACATTCAAAGTTTTGAGCTCATGTAAATCGGAATTTAGTTTAAAACCGTTGAACACAATTTTTCAAGAATTTCTCAAAAGGTTTTTCTAAATCATTCAAAATTGTGTGTTCAACACTCCCTTCCTCATAATAGGTTTTTATATCTCAAAATGTCATATGTTATTTTGATCAATTTTTGAGGGGGAGCGTTTTAAAATCAAGCCTTTTAATGTTGGGTACATCTCTATAATTGTCATATTTTATGTATCCAACACATTCCGAAAATGATATTAAATCTGTCATATATATGTTATCGATAAAGGCATCTCAACTCCGTACCTCAACATATTTTATGGTGTCGTTTTTCCAAAATATTGTCAAATTTTGTTTCATGACACACATATATTGTTGAGGGGGGAGCAACCCGACCACAAAAGTTCCATGATTCATGCGTGCACACATGTTCCTCTCCTATCGGTTTCTAGAAAATGTCATATTTTAATCAATTGGTATCTCTAATATTATGTTTTTATATTAGAGATAGGGGAGAAAATGTGATAAAAATGTAATATATCGCAACATGTGATCTTAAAGACTCAAGTGCAACTCTTTCCTTCACATGGTAAACTATTTCGTATATCGATGCATGTGTGTAGGGGGAGCTTTTCGAAAATATAAAACTTTCAAAGTGTTAAAAGTTTTGATTTCTATCAAGCACTTTGAATGGTTTTCAATGGTTTTATGGTTACGATCTTTACCCAAAACAACCTACTATCCACGACGGAACGATGGAGTCAAAAGGTGGTTTAGGATAGGAAACTAAGTCCTATGATCCAACCAGAACCGGAGGGATCTACCCAAGGACATTCCATAGCTAGAAATAGTTGTCCTTAGGAAAGATGGAGTGGAATGAAGCTGAATGCGGACCAATTACTTAAGTTAGCACTAGAACAATCACAACAAGGTGCTAATGATGACGTATTGGTAAGCATTGAAAGAGTTGAATATTCTATGTAACTTAGGTAGAAACCGGGTTAACACATCTTTTGAAGACAAGTGTCATGGACCCAGTGATGCGATACACAACCCTTCCCCAGCCATTCGAGTTTCTCTCAAAAGAAACTTGTCTCATTGTCACGGAGATCAAGACGTATCTATTGACTTTGTCACTCCGAGTCAGTTAATATTGAAAAGGTGGCAGTCTGCTCCAGCCTCCGATTACCAAAATGCACTTATTGAGTCTAGAGCCAAACGAGATCAATGTATCATCTCATTAGGACACAATCGAGTCCTACGCATTGTCCTTGTGATATTGCCAGAACATCTAAGTGATACAATTCACAATGAAGATAGAAATTCTGCTTAAGCCAGCATCAAACAAGCTCATGGTAGGTAACTTGTGTGATTCTACATGAATCAAACTTGTGAGAACTGGAAAGTAACTAAGTTTGGATTCTTAATTGATTCAAACTTGATTCCAGGTTTCTTCGCAAAATCCATGTGATCTTGCCAGAACATTCAGAGTGACACTCATTAGTGTTCACAGTGACGAATAGAAATCCTTCCAGTGTCAACATCAAACAGCACTGCGGTAGGTAACTCGCAAGATTCTCTATGAATCAAGCTTGTGACAAACTGGAAAGCAACAATGGTACGATTCTTATTGAATCAGACTTGTTCCAGGAATTCTAAATTGACGACTCTAATCAGACGGATAATTTATCCTTATGATTTACTCTTTACGTTCGCAGTCTGCTTTGAGACGGTCGAGTAAAGAGAACTGGCTACTACCGCCGGGAAACCCTGTCAAGGAGATTCTTGATAGAATCTACCCGATCACAGGTACGGTATCTAATACCGTCTAAACTGTCTTCATCGACCGGAGGTAAAACGCTACCGAGTTAGGATGAAATGTTCAAAGCCATTTTATCTGTGTCTATATATGTTGCTGCATATCAAGAAGGTGGCGTAGCTGTGCAACCGATGTCGATTCAGAAGTCACAAGAGCACAAGATGGCGATAATCAAGATACCTAAGAATATAAGAATGTAATAGGTCATCTTAGTCACAAGGAGCACATATGAAGATCTCAAGCAGTCAAAGTCAAATGACAAAGGCTCAAGATAAAGATCACGAAAGCATGAAGGAACAAAGTTGTTACAAACAAGATCAAGACCATGATACAAGACCAAAGCAGGAAGATCTCCTCTACAAGAATGTATTCACTCAACCATCTTATGCTTTTTAAGCTTTTTAAGATGACCGATACATTGGGGGAGATTGTTAGCCCTATATTTTATATAGTCGAACAAGAATGTAATAGTTCATCTTAGTCGTTAATGGTCTTGTATTGTAATAGGATTAGTCGGGTTAACCAGGCTTGGACTTTAAGCTAATATTGTATAAGTTAGGGGCGTAAGCCCAAGCAAAGCCAAGCCCGACCCAAGGATACTAAACCCACGGCCCATACCTTCTTCCATGTGTGGAAGAGGGTGTTGGTTACCATTTTACTTTCTCTCTCTAAAGTGTTTAACCTTCCAAATTCTCTCTTGTTTCTCTCTCTACTTTTCTTCTCTTTCTCTCTCTAAATATCTCTTCTAAATCTTGTGTTATGGATTGATATGGGATTAACAACCTAATTTTAAGGTGAATGGCCAACGTGTTAAGTTTAACTTTAGAGAGGACATCTCTCATGAGATGATTCCATCCCTCTCCACGTTTCCCTTGAATTAATTCAGGAAATCGAGTCGAGCTAGAGACTCGTGACCAAAAATCAAGCATCGTTTAACTAGGTTAGATTTTTAACTTTTCCACCCTTTCCACATTTTTCACCTTCATCCATTTCCACCAATAAGTGTAGGGGAGCCAAGTAGGTTGTGTTTTGTGATGTTGTGCAGGGACATGTGCTTTAATGATCCAAATTTAGTGCTTTTGACACGACCCGTGATCCTGTGTTCCCGTGTACCCGGTTCTATCAAAACTATTGTGATTCATACATGTATATAAATAAGTTGAATAAATGTAATCACTTTAGTTGTCTCTTTCTTAGCTCAATTTAAACAAAGTACATAATGTCCTAAGTGTAGGGGAGTTTACTTCCACATGCTTAAACATTGAGGGAAATTTTAATATTAAGTGTATGGGAGACTTCTATCGAAGTTAAGTGGGCTTTTCCATGAATTTGTCCTCATTATAACCGGAAAAATAATATTTTTTTGACGTTTTTCAAAAATTTTGATCTATTTTGGCCTAGTAGTATTTTTCTTTTATTTTCTTTTATCTTCTTTCCTTTTGTCATCACCATCATATGTATATATTCCATTTCAAAAATAAAGAAAAAAAAGAAAAAAAATGAATAAATAAAATGGTCTTAACGAGTTTAGACGTCTTTGATATATTAGGCCCGTCGTGAATATTTTGACTTAACCCGAGTTTACTTATTTGATTTACTCTAGCTAGTATCCTTAACCATATGGACCTTAATTATTTTATTAGGCTAAGCATCCACGAGTCTCATTTCTTGAGATTTTAAATTATTGAGAACGAGAAATGATAGAGTTGATAATAAGTTTAAAGGTTAATTCTTCCTTATATAGGTTTTTATGGCTCTTTCTTCCCGCTTGTATATTTAATTGCTTAATAAATGAGGATTTTTGTGGTTTAGATTCGATATTTTAGCTCTTAACCAACTCTTTTATTTCCTTGTAATTAAAGCATGAACACATTGAGGATGCTAGCGTTGTGGACTTCCGACTAAGGTGGCTCATAACCACTAAGTAGGAGGTATTCAGACCATGGGACCGCGGAATTTGGCCAACTATATATATCATAAATAAAGAAGAATAAGATTAAAACATGATCTCAAGGATCCTTAGGGTGTGGGACATATAGCACGAACTTTGTCATTAGAGCCTTAGGGGTGTATGGCATGGTAAGTGTTTAATAAAAATTGATAAATAATCAATTCCCTTGTTTGTAGTTCAAGGAGCCTTAGGGTGTGGATCATAGATAAGGAGCACTTTTACATCTTAAAGAGCCTAAGGGTATATGATGTGAATTTGCTAAACTCTACTATAAAGTCAACATGACTTCGGAGGAAATAATAATAAGTAGTACTATTGGTCAAATTTCGGATCCGGGAATTTATTCCCTAAATCGTGTTAAATTATCCTTGATGTGGGCTTACTTTAGTGACAACGTTTTTGAGGACGAGGTTAGGTTCTAAGTGTCGGGTTTACACCGTTTTGCTTTCAATTTTGGACTAATAATTATTTTGATAAGTCAAATGAGCCTACGGGTGAATGACAATCTTTAAAATCTAGAGATACAACTTAGGAATAATGGAGAAGGAGTTTTACACAATTGTCTTATATAAGTGGTTTTAACATGAGAACTTATCGTAATCAATGATCTCGTTTTTATGCTTAGTATGGGGAACGTGAAACTTGAGGGTGATTAATATTCATGACACCAAAGCCCTAATTTAAGTCTTAGATTTCTTTACAAGTTTCTTCCATCAAACAATTTCAAATAAATGAATAAAATGGAAATTGTTATATCT
Organism: Glebionis coronaria; assembly: GCA_025667525.1. Taxonomy (NCBI): domain Eukaryota; kingdom Viridiplantae; phylum Streptophyta; class Magnoliopsida; order Asterales; family Asteraceae; genus Glebionis; species Glebionis coronaria. The sequence goes on from CM046874.1 coordinate 248,608,231, forward strand.
TTTGAATAAAGTTTTTATCTTCTCATCGTTTCTATTATTGTAGTAGTAGTAGTAGTATATCGTAATAAAGGCCAAGGTGGGTTAATTATGATGAAAAATGTTAAACTGTGCTTTAAATTGGCTTTGTATAGGGATATTGCAATGGTCAAGTGTAGGGGATTTAATAAGTGTGTAAACACTTATCCTTTTATCACTTAAAACAATGAAAAACGAGACCAAAATGTGTAGTTAATATCGTAAAAGTCGGAATTATGCGTGGTTTTTGTGTTTTGTTGTGAAATAGGTACAAAAGATCATTAATGAAGAAAATACGGGATCTCACGGTCATTTATCAAAGAAAAGGTCAAAGATAAATTCAAAGGACCAAAAAGTGTCAAAAGAATAGATTTTGGAGGGCTAAGGATGAAGATTTGATGAAGATTTTACAACAAGGACCATTTTTGCCTATCTTCAAAGTCATCCACTAATAAACCACATGGAAGAGCACAAAATTAAGAAGCCAATGGTCCCGACCTCGTGTCATAATCCTCACGGTTTATTTTCTATGAATTTTTAAAGTTTATTCAAATTTTAAAATGAAATAAATCGTTTTTAATATTTTAATATATAAATAATATAAATAAAAAATATTTTTTCCAAAAATTAGAAAATATAAAAAAATAAAGTTTTTATAAAAATAAAAATAAATTTTTGTATTATTATTATTATTAATATTATTATTATTATTATTATTATTATTATTATTATTATTTTTATAAAAACATCACTTTATTAAAAACAAAAAAGGATTTACAACAAACTCGATGGGAGCCGAGATACTATCTGCGCTCCCACCCCTTTAGCAATGTCAAAACCTATTCTATGAAAATATGTAATGCAACGCGCGCTCCAATGTCTTGAGCCTTAGAAAATCTCTGGATCCGCTTCAACAATGCAACTGCATCTTCTTGTAACTCACCTAGAGAAGAAAAAGAGAAAGTAAGAAACCCATATCCGAGAGCTGCACACTTAGCCAAATACTTGCATCGTTTACGTTGTGCAGCATCAATCACAGCTCGGCCAGGTACAAAGTCATTCATCCCCGTATGAGTCAAAGGAGAAGAACCAGTCAGATCAACACACACATCTTTACCTCCATCCCAAGAATAAAACAAAATATCTGCCGGACGTAAGACATTATCAAGTCCTCCATCTAATCCGATATTAACTTCCTTTCCGACAGATATCCCTGAACGATAGCATATATCAGCAAGAGTATCACATACCAAATTGTGACAATGCTTAATCCCAACGATACCAGCACACGATACCGCATGATCCCCAAATATATCCCCATCAAATACTCTCTAACAAGCTGAACAGGGCTTCGAAACAGAGAACAAGGGAATACCTAAGCGATAACACAAAACACATCGATAAGACCTCCCATTCATAGTTTGACCCAACCCCGAGATAGGAAGCGTCCTAAGCCAATCAAAAGTATGATCCTCCCTCTGAGATGCGCATAACGCCATTTGTCGAGCAGATAAAGCGAAAGTGGATTCTGCATTCTTAATAACCCGAGCAAAATATATATCTTCCATTTTCTTCATGAGTTTGGGGGCAGCGACTTCACTCGGATTACTTAGAAAATCAATCTCCATAACCGAGTTAAACACACGTAAGGCAATGGGGGGTCTTCATGAGTTCGGATGCTTATTATTATTATTATTATTATTATTATTATTATTAATAAGTTAAGTCAATGGGGGGTCAAAACAAACTAAAGTCAAAGGCCATAAAGGGTTATATTCAGTTTTGCATATATATACTTAAAGGGATTGCCAGTTCCACTGGCAACCCTTTGTCCCTTAAGAATTGAGCGTACCACCCCGGGTTCGATTCTAGGCGAGGCTATTGTTGGGGTATTTATATCCTATGCCACGTGGCACCACCTTAGTGGTCCACGTGGCCGACTCGAACCAGAACCAGACCGGACCTGAACCAGACCGACCCGAACCAAAACCAGACTGGACCCGGTTCAGACCGGCTGACATCAGCAACACGTGGCGGCGGCTGGCCAATGCCAACGCGACACGTAGAAACTGACAATTTACTGTTCATGCAGGTACGAGGATCAGAGGTGGCACTGACGTATCCGGGCGGCTGAGCATTAAGGCGCTGACACGTGGCATAGCAGAGGGTCAGTACGAGGTAGGCGCAGACATGTTAGTCTGACATGTCAGATGTCAGACGTGGCAGTTGTCAACAACATCTGGCCAATTATAGGATGACACGTGGCGGCGGCGCCGCCACATCAGTACGAGGTGGCAGGTCTGCAGTTGTGGCAATGGTGGCTAGCCAATCATATGGCGACACGTGGCCTTTTGATGAAAACAAGGTTGATGAGGCGTGTGCCAAGCATAATAATGAGTGTGATTGCACATGATTTCAACCGAATGCTTCTAGAAGGGATATTAACAAAGAAAAAAGACACAGCTGGCACCCAAGTGCGTATCTTCCAAACTAAGGATAGATAAAAAATGACTAAATTACCCCCATTGTTGGCTGCCTATATAAAGCCCCCCCCATCTCATTATTTTTAGTCTAGTTTTTTCCTTAATAGTTTTTTACACATAGTAGTTTTAAACTTTGTAATTTCCTCCTTTCAAGTTTTGTAATAGCTTATTCATTAAGTTTTTTCATATTAATAAAATTAAAGTTTTAGCTTAATCTCTTAGCTTATTCTCATTCTTCCTTTCTTTTTATTTTTTTAATAATCTAGCTTATTATTTGAATAAGTTTTTATAACTTTTTCCTTATAAGTTAGATTTATATACAAGCTTATTTCAAGCTTATTCTTGCCTTATTTTCCTAGATCTAGCTTATTGTTGGAGTAATTATTTAATTAGTTTTTTAGCTTCTTAAATCTCATAAGTTCTAAGCTTAGGCTTACAACTTATTTATAAGCTAACTTTTTATTTAAGTACTTTTAGTTTATATCTATTAGTTTTTTAGATCTATTAGTTTTAAGTTTTAAAAATTAAAAATACTTTCATAAAACCAAAAAAATAGTTAGATCTATTAGTTTTTTATATTAATTAATTTAGATCTATAAGTTTTAAGCATTAAAAATTAATTTATTTTTATAAAATATAAAAAATATTTTAGATCTATTAGTTTTATTTGCATCTATTTATAGAATATTAATAGTTGCTTATTATTGTTCTAACCTCTTGTGTTTTGTTGATATTGGTGAATCCATTAATCAAGTTTGGTAGAGAGCTTATGGTTGATTAATTTGGTTCGAGTTTGATATGGTTGATTAATTTGGTTCGAGTTTGATTTGGTTGGCCGTGTACTTTACGGGCCGGGATACGCTTAGCTTTAATATTGATTTGGTTAGCTGTGTACTTTACGGGCCGTATTTTGTTGCTTTTGGGAGGCCGTGTACTTTACGGGCCATGTGTTGTTGATGTTGTTTTAGAGCGTTATCTTCGGACTACGGGTACCATAATTTTCTCCTTTTTATTTTTATAGCTTAATCGTATTAGTTTAATTAATTAGAGTAATATAGTTTAAATTGTTTTTAATAAAAAATATTTTTCATAAAAATCGGTTTAATTAGTTTTAGTTATTATTATTGTTTTAAAAAATAGATTTAGAGGTTTAAAGATTAGATTTCATTTAGATAAGCTTATTATTAGTAAAAAGTTTACACCTTTTCGTGATTATTAAGCTTATTAGTATATAAAGCTTGTAGCTTTATCATCTAAAAAGATTAATAAGCTTAAAAGGTTGAAGCTTTACGCTTTATTTTTAAGTTTATCATTATGATTTCATTTTCTTGTCACTTTTATTTGCTATTACATGCTTGCATTTAGATTAATTTTGCATTTAGATTCATTATTATTTTTAATTATAGTTTATTTTTTTGCATCTAAATATAAATTTGTAGTTTATTTTTATATTGCATTTTAGAATAATTTTATGTGAATAATTGCGCTTTTATTTTTATATATTCCTTAGCCTACATATTTTTCCCCATTTTGAGTTCAGTTAGACAATAGATACCAAGCTATTATTATTAACCAAAAACAAATAAATCTTGTGTTAAGATGTAAATCAATTCGAGTCGATTCGAGGAGAAACGATATATTAAAAAATAGGATATTACAATTCCTTGACCATTTCCTCTATAGCATCTTTTTTAGTGGGAGGGTGTTTATAGGGTCTGATATTAATAGGCGTTTCATTTTGTTAAGGAATTATATGGTCATGGTTCCTATGAGGTGGCAAAGACCTAGGAATAGCAAAAACACCATCATACTTATCAATAAAAAATGTTAACTAAGGATGCAAATTTGTACTTGAAGGTGCAACCATACTTGTACTCATAAATTGAGATTGAACACTATAGGTGCGGTAGACACATAGAGTCATAGAAGTCAACTCTGCTTCCATTTCGTGACCCTTTTTCCATTTCAAAACAGTCTGGGATATCTCAAAGTACCAAAATTACACTCGTTATGTACCTTTTTCCTTCACATTACTAGTTATCACTGTATTACCAAACACCCCTTTATTTTTCTTTAGTACGCATCAATTTTGTTTATCAATTTGCAAGTTGTGGTTTAGAACTTCAAACTTCTTTTCTTCCATCCAACACATGTTATACAACTCAACTAGTGAGCTTGGCTTAATCATTCTAACCACCAATTCCAACTCCTTATTCAATCATATTGCAAAGAAATAGATAGCTTCATTTGTAGGCAAGTAAACTTTGCACAACAGCTTATCATAACTATCTATGTATTCTTGAACATAACCACTTTGCCTCAATTTCTTGATTCCACCTAACGGGTCAACAAAATTACTCCTAAATTTTTTGACTAGTGCTTCTCTATAAACTTGCCAAGAAACAGTTTCTCCCATTATGTGAACAAATTGTTGATACCACATCAATGGATGCAAAACTGATCTTACCTCATATGGTACATGATCAATCCTTAAAATGCTCACACTTAAGTATCTAATCATGCACATCAATACCCCTAAATATTGGAAGTGACAACTTTAAAAACTGATGATTCTTACTCCTTTGATTAGTCATTGTTCCCTCTTCTCTAATCTTAACTATTTCTGACCTTAAAAATATTGCAACTAACTTCCTAACAGATTCATTATTATCCATTTCTAGACCCATGATCAAGAACTCAAGCAATTCACAATTTCTTTATCAAGGAACATAAATAACCAACCAATAACCATAAAACTAACGCAAGAATGCGTATTTGTGAAGTGGAACGGATTTGGAAGATTATGAGCGTATTTGTGAAATGGCGCGAAAATTGATTTTGAAAAATTTAAACATATTTAATGGCGGATGAACAAAATTTTGAGAAAATCCAAAGAAATATTGCTCAGATACCAATTGTTACAATCTAAAAGCTCAAACCCATATCTTAACCATTAAGATGAAGGTTATTAACAAAATTACCCAGAATTCCCTAATTAAAAGAAAGAGGAAATTAAAAGTAATGGTTATTTGTTATTAAAAACAAACGGTTTGTTACATAGATACAATTACAAGATAATTTGTTTACACATACATGAGAATGAGAAATGATTACACAATGGATATTTATACTGGAAGGGAATAAGGGTTTGGGTTATAACAGACTTTCTCGCCCAAGATGTTAATTGAATATGTTGACTTTTTCCATTTGACTTTCAACTTTGGCTTGTATCAGCGGGAAACCATCACCATTAATGGATCCGATTGTCTTGGGCTTTGTTGGTTTACCGGTTGTGTTGACTTGCTTACATGTTCAAGTAGTTGTATTTTTGCCAGATGTTTTAAATCAGTATCAGGTTTATATGATTCTCTTTCTCTCTTCTCTTTTCATACTCAAAATCTTACTCAAAACTTAGGTCAGACTTACTCTCTAAAATTAGGGTTTCCTTCCCCTTTTTGATCCGTCTTTTTTTCATATGTTTTTTACAATTGTTATTGGGCATGATTGTTTTCACTAACTAATTTATTTTAAATGTTGTTTCGTATAGTTGATTTGTTAGTAAACTATACTAAACAATGATGTAGAGCATTTTTTCCCTTAAACAAGAATAAAATAATTTGTGAGCATTCTCAAGACTCGATGAATAAGTTAACACTTGTTCATTTATTGATTAACATTTTTTGAACTTATATTAACATCTATTACCAGGTGCATCCATTGTAGAAACTAGAGGGGGTTAAATAGTTTCATTAATTAAATTGATCCAAGTATTGGTTTTCAAAAATCATTTTCAAAAAGCTAGATTCAAGTGTTTTATATGAAACCTTCTTATGCACAATATTAACAAGAGACAATGTATCTAAACTAATAATCACAAAGTATATGAAATAAAGAATAAATAATGGAAATAGATAAGGAACAGAAAGATCAAACTGAACACCAAGGATTGATATTAGTTCGGAAACGAAGCTCACTCTTCGTTCCTACTTCACTCCTAGAGTAGTCCTTACTCGAGAGTTCACTAATCAACATGCTCCTTTAGGTGGAGAAACCTTACACTTCGTTTAACCAATTTATGACTCTAAGCTAAATTCAAGACCTAATCTTAGCTAGGACCAATCTACACGAATATACTTTTAAGGCCTAATTATTAACCACAATACATACACAACTTCCAAATTACACAACAATTTGGATCTTCACAATGACACAAGAATGAAACAAAGTTTGGATCTTGAGTAGATCTTGAACTTGACACGTCACTTTAAGGATGAAAGTGTTATTCTCTTTGCACTATAGAGGATGAGACGGGAGGAGAAAGGTTCACTTCTTAAATAAGTGTAATCAACCAAATAACCAAGTATTTGTGTGATTAAAAAAGGGGTTTTGAATATGATAATATGTATGCAAAAGAGTTGAAAAAGTAATATGGAAATGATCCACTATTTATAGGTGAAAGGTCCAACGGTCATGTCTGGGCGCGGTTCATTAAACATCCATGCGGTTTCTTATCGATAAGGATCCGCGAAAACCAATTATGATCTGCGGCCTCTAGACTCCACTCCTTTTTGTCCTTTAATGGGGAAGTCCATCTGGTGAAATATATATCCAAATGGAACATCCTTTATCCAAAAAGAATATCCTATTTTCAAAATTTCTATTTTCTTTTTAATTAAACATTTTCTCAAAATTAAAGTTTATTTAAAAACTTTTGTCACTTAAAAATAAAAGTGAGTTTTAAGAAAGTTATAAATCCTTGATCACTTAGTTAGGTTAAAAACTTGTTTATCCATACCTTAAGTGATTATGGATGATTTGAAAAATACTTGAACTCAATAATTCGATTTTTGTTGTCTTTGTAAATGCTTGTTTTTATATGTTGTCATAATAAAAACAAAGCGAGACCAAAAAATGCAAATAACAATTTTAGGCATCATTGCATTAACAATATCCCCCTTTTTTATTACGACAACATATAAACTCAATCAAGTATAAAAAACAAGATTTTCGAAAACGAGTTTATTCCATTTCTCCCCTTTGTCTAAGCAAAAAGGTAGCATAAGTCTTTGAAGAGAAAAGAATCAACTTTGCTAAAGATCCCCTTGGTGCTTACTCCCCTTGCTTGGGGAACCAAGAGATCGAGCTATGGTGACAAGCTACAAAGAAGGGTTAGAAGAAAGAAAGAAACACCCAACAATATATAGCAATGGTCACAAAAGTAAAATAAAGGACAAAAGACACAAAGATCTAAGATCCATAGATAAATCATGTTAAATAAAAACATAAAAAGATACAATGAAATAAAAGCCATGCAATGATGTATGAAACACAAGCCTAAAACTTAAGCACACTTCTAGTCCTAGTTACACTAGAATCCTAGATTTTCTTAAATTAGATGTCTTATTAATAAGCAAGGCACTAGCTTAATTTGAAGACGATGTATTAGCGGAATTTGGTGGAGAAGGCTTGGTAATGTTTTTGTAGTCATAATTAAGAGGGGCTTTGAATATGATAATATGTGTGCAAAAGAGGTGAAAAGAAAATCTGGAAATGGTCTACTATTTATAGGAGAAAGGTCCAACGGTCATGTCTAGGTGCGGTTCATTATACATCCTTGCGGTTCTTTATCGATAAGGATCCGGCGGGACCTATAATGACCCGCGGCCTCTAGACTCCGCTCCTTTTTGTCCTATAGTGGGAAAAGTCCATCTCGTGGAATATATCCAAATGGAATATCCTTTATCCAAAAAGAATATCATATTTTCAAATTTCCATTTTCTTTTTAATAAAACATTTTCTTAAAACTAAATTTTGTTTTAAAAAATTTGTCACTTTAAAATAAAAGTGAGTTTTAAGAAAGTTATAAACCCTTGATCACTTAGTTAGATTATGAACTTTTTATTTATACCTTAAGTGATTATGGATGATATGGAAAATACTTAAACTCAAGAATTCGATTTTCATTGTTTTTGTAAATGCTTGTTTTTATATATTGTCGTAATTAAAATAAAGCGAGAACGAAAAATTGCAAGTAACATTTTAGGCATCATTGCATTAACATCCATGTCAATACTTTAATAGTTAACTACACATTAAAAATTTGGATATACTTTTGTTTGCAATTTTGATATACGAGGCTCACCACTTTTATTTAATTTATGTTTAATAAATAAAAACAATGGGGGCACGTTATAGTTGTTTTAAAACTCGGGTTGAAACGCGAACCGGTCTGGAAATGGGGCCGAATGTAACCGGGTTGCTTGTGTAAGAACGAGACTTAATCACCGGTTTTTCGTTGACCTAGTTTAAGAAACCTTGCTAGATCGTGACTTTTTAAAAGAACCTAACAATTTTTTCTGCATGAATATCTCTAAGTTTAATTGACAAATGAAGTGATGATAACTAATGTTAGTTAAAATAAATTTAATATTAACTCAAAAGCATCAACTGATATTATCTTATATAGTTTATAATTTAAAATCCTAAATTGACTGTTTTTTGTAAAAAAAAAATCTATAGTCAGATAGACATATAAGCTAAAACTTACAACTTATTATTTAAGACTCAATATCTTTTGTAAATACAGATATCGTATTAAAACCATGTTTGTGTTTTTTAATCACTCTTAAGGTTTTGTTAATGACAAAACATCAAACATATTTCTATGTTCATGTTACAATCAACATTAAAGCTTTTTTATCCATGATCTTATGTTTCTTAACTTTGATAAAAAGTTTTATACATTTTTTATCTTTTTATGTAAACTTAAAATATGTAAAAAATATCTCTCTCTATATATATCTGATGCAAAAAGGCAAACCTAACTAGATACAATGTTTGAGTGTGATCTTGTACAAGTATTTATGAGGCAACATAAGTCAGCTGCCACGAACCCCTCGACAAAGGGGCAAACCCATTGGTAAAAGGGTTCGTCGGGGTCCGAGACTTGCTGATGAAGTTTCCTATAAATACCAAGCTATCTCCAAGCTTCACACTCACCCCTCTTCTTCTATCTATCTAATTCTCTTATTATCGAAGAATCCAAAGATCTCTCGAACTTGTTACTATACGAGCTAATCGGGAATCTCAAGGTATACGAGATGGTGATGGAAAAAGACTCCGAGATCATTAAAGGTAAGAAATAGAAACAAATATCAATCACATTGAAAGCTAGAGTTGAACCTAGTGATGATGATCAAGAGTCCAATAGCGATGACGAAGAATATGTCATGGTCGTCCGTGACTTAAAGAAAATTTTCAAAAGGCGAGGAAGATTCGTGAAGCAACCTGTTGACAACAAAAAAATCACCTCGAAAGCCCTTTAACATCAAGAAAGGAAAAGAAGAAAGAAAATGCTTCAAATATGATGCTCCAAATCACTCCATCGGTAATTGTCCAAAATCCAAGCCAACGACACAAAGAGCATTCGTAAGTGGAGCTTGGAGTGCAAATTAAGATGAAGGAGACAACTCCAAAAAGGAAGAGCTAGCACTCATGGCACATGAAACCAACGAGGTACATTTCGACTCATCTTACTACTCATCCTCATTAGATGATGATACCTTACAAATTGAATATAACAAACTTTGTGAATTAAGTCTTAAGATCATAAACAAAAACAAGGTTTTGAAAACTAAAAACAAAAGTTTAGAAAACAAGGTTTATGAACTAAATGCAAAGCTACAAAGATTAGAACGAGGTAAATCATCTAATGATAAATGTGAGACATGCCAAGAGCTCACTCTCGAAGTTGAAAAACTTAAAACCAATCAAGAGGCGTTAATCAAACAAAACTCAAAATTTGTAAAGTTTAACAAAAACGCACATTACATCGATGCGATGTTAAGTTTTCAAAGAGATAGTAAAGATAAAACAAGATTGGGGTTTGGGAAACAAGATATACCTTCTAGCTCAAAAACACCACCACAAAACGACACGATAAATATCCCTACCATAACTGTCACAAACAGTCACGGACCCCATCAGACCCCTCTACAAAAGGGTCTGACACCCTTTAAAGGGTTTGTGGGTCTGATAGAACAGCAAGTACAAAATCGTGTCGAATTTGTGGTTGTGTCCCATAAACCAAAACAAATAAATCTAGAAAGATATAATATAAACATTAGAAACCTGGAAAGGAACATAAGAGCTAGAAATGGTCAAACTCGACCAAGACCATCCTATCCCAAACGCCTATTTCCTAGAAGTGACCAAGGAATACTAGGAAGGTATAGTCAAGTTCCATTCAACTTTGACTATAAAAATCAATTCACATTGAAAAATTTGGTACCATGGGGTGTATTTGGCAATATTCCAAATGGAATTGCCATGAGAAGTATGTTTAACCCAAACGGACCCATTAGACGATGAGGACCAAACGCTTGAGTTCTAAAATGTGTAGGTATGCTTAAAAGTCAGACTTCAATCGGATGAATGGATCAAGGGCAGAGGTTGTCAAGAGACATGACGGGTAATAGGAATCTTTTCAGCACTTACAAATCTACGGACGGAGGTAATGTTATTTTTGGTGGAAACGTCAAAAGTAAAATTATTGGCAAAGGTATGATTTCTAATGACCACATCACCATAGATAACATTGCACATGTCAAAAACTTAGGATTTAATCTACTTAGCATAAGTCAACTTTTTAGTAACAAATGCAAAGTTCTCTTCGAAGTAAACGAAAGTAAAATACTAAAAGATGGCATAACCATAACAAAAGAAATTAGGAAAAATAACATATATGTGATGAAGTTTGACTCATCAAAAGACGTCATTTATTTGACCACAATAGATGACACCTCCGCTCTTTGGCATAGACGTCTTGGTCATATCAACATGGGTCTTTTACAATCTTTAGCTAGCAAAGATCTTGTTAGAAACCTACCACAAGTAAAATATGAACCACACTTTTGTGATGCATGTAAAATGGGAAAATAAACACACTCAAGCCATAAGGCTAAAAATATTGTGTCTACATCTAAGTGTTTAGAACTCTTTCATATGGACTTTTTTGGTTCATTTGCGGTGCAAAGTTACGGAGATAATATCTACACTTTGGTCATCCTGGATGATTACTCAAGATATACATGGACAAAAATTTTGAAAATAAAAAATGAGGCTTTTGAACATTTGAGGTTCTAAGCAAGAAAATTGAAAATCAACTAGATTGTCGTATTGTGTCAATTCGTACGGATTATGGTAGGGAATTTGACAATGAGGCACAATTTAGAGCATTTTGTGACACCAAAGGTATCACACATAATTTCTTGGCTCCTAGAACGCCTCAATTAAACGGGGTAGTAGAACGTAAAAACCGAACACTTCAAGAAATGAGTAAAACATGCTAAATGAGTCGGCTATGCCACAAAATTTTTGGTGTCATGCAGTAGATACTTCTACATATATTCTAAATCGTATTTTAATTAGACCACTTTTTGATAAAACACCTTATGAACTATTAAAAGAAAGAAAACCGACTATTGGATATTTTAAAGTGTTTGGAAGTAAATGTTTTATTCTTAACACTAAGGATTATCTCACCAATTTCGACCCAAAGTCATACGAAGGAGTTTTTCTTGGATATTCTCCAAATAGTAAAGCTTACATAGTTCTAAATAGACAAACCATGTGTGTCGAGGAATCGTTGAGCATAACCTTCGACAAAAGTCCACCTCCCTCTAGAACATCAACTTTGGTAGATGATGATCTAGTTGAAAGTTGAACACATAATCAAGTTAATCTTGAAGAAGACAAGGGAAATGAACCATTAGACCTTGAACCTTTAAACATCAAAGAATCAAAAGGTCATCCTTTAAACAACATCATTGGCAAACTAAATGAAAGGACCTGAAAAACTTGTTAAATGTTTGTGATTAATGATTGGTTTAGAAGGGGATGAGAGAAGAAGATGACGAAGACGTGAAAATTACTACTACGACGACAAAACGTAAAACCGTAAAAACTACAAAAAAAAAATTAATTCTAAAAATTACCAAAAATTCACCAAAAATCAAAATAAATAAACTAAGAGTTTGCCAATGATCAAAACTTTTTCAAACCTTTTAAATAATTAAATATTCAATTTTTAAATGCTAATTAAAGCCCTAAAAATCAAATAAACTATCAAAAAGCCAAAATAAATATTTTTCAATTGGTAAACCTCTAAAATGACCTAAAAAGATTAAAAACTATTTTTAGAAATTTTTAAACTAATAAAAACTATTTAAAATGATTTAAAAACTATTAAAACTTAAAATAATTATAAAAATTAATCTAAAAGTGATAAAATTATTCTAAAAGTTGCTAAATTCCTATTTTAATGTATTAAAGCTAAGAAAAATGTAAAAAGTTGGAAAATGTGAAATTTGAAAAATAATAATAAAATAATATTAAAATATTATTAAAAATCTAAAAATTATAAAAAATTCTAAAAACTTGTAAACTAGTTTCTTTTAACCTAAATAAATAGAAAATCAAAGTGAAATGACCAGAATACCCCTATTGGGCCCTCAAATGGGCCAAAACCAAAAACAGTCAACCTTAATGGGCTTTTTGGCCCAAAAGGTCAAACTTGGCCCAATTGACTTGGAAAAGCCCTATCTGACTCAAAATTTAATTCTAAACACAAAACTCTAAAGGCCCAAAAGCTGAATGTGAACTTATCACAGCTTAATTAGCAAGCATCTTATTCTTATTGGGCTTTTCAGCCCATTAAGCAATAAGCTAATGCCATAAGCTCTAATTTGACACACAACCTTCTTTTGGGATGCTTATGTGATCTGTAAAAAGAAATTTTGAAAAAGCACACTCAATAAGCCAGAAATAAGCAAAGTATTATTTCACTAAAAGACAAAATAGTCGTTTTTGAGAAATAAGGCACCTCAGGACTTGATTCAACTTGCAAAAGATCACAAATGGACTCAATAAGCCAAATCAATCAACAAAATTCCAATAAGCAAAACCAATAAGCCAGAATAAGCACTTATGAACTTATGAAAAAGTCAATGGAGTTGGTTTTCTAGTCAAACCCTAAAGTCAACCCACCAAATGCTCTAGTATGAACAAATGGGTCAAATAATGAGCACCTATTACAAAATCCAAGTTGTTGTTGGTTAAAATAAGCTATTATAGCTTATTGATAAGCTGACACGAAATTAACACTAGCAGTGGTAACCAGCAGGGGAAAGGAGTTCCCACTGCTTTGACTATTTGACTGAGCTTTTTAGAGAGTTCTGGTTGGATTCAATTGGAAAAAAGGGCACCCTTGTGATCAGTGAATCACAAGGAGTCAATAGCAACAAGAAAATCCAAATTTGGTTCACACAATAAGCCACAAATGATCAAACAGTCACCAGATACCACACAGACATGAAAATAAGCAGTTATGCACTTAATAAGCAGATTTAGCAAGAATAAGCCAACCAAACTCAACAGGATGCATACACAAGCTATATTAACTATGAATAAGCACAACTCAACTTGAATCAAACACTGAATCAAAGTAAACAACAAGATCAAAGCATACAAAGTTACTGATGAACAAAGTGCATATGCAATATTTGAACTAGATCCAATTTCAAGCAGTCAAATCTCTTCCCCTGGTGTAATTAACTAAGGTTTAGCACTTGTTAGCCCTAGACTAAGCTTAGATCTAGGTGTCCTCAAAATCCTAGCCAATTTTACCAAGTATTCAAGATTTTATACCCTATTTATGAATCAAAGTGTTTCAAACCACAAATATTGCAGATAAATGACCAAGTACACCAGCAAAGCATATACCAACAGATAATAACACAAATCCAACACTTAACATACCACAAATCCTTCTTAAACAGTTAACCCAAACACCCCTTAAAAACTTGTTTTCACAAATTTTCAAAGGATCATGCAGATTTCACCCACAAATCAGACTAACAACACCTCATAAACATCAAACCAAGCCAGATTAACAATAATCAACCACAATATCACAGATTCAAGAACAAATCAACAAAAATCACAAATATCAGAAACTTAAAGAGGAAATGAAAAGGGAAGAAGGTGCAAACCTCCAAGACCTACATCCAGGCCTTGGATTGTTTGAGCTGAGGTACTAGCAGAACAAGTACCAGCTTCCAATGCTGCTAAGATGAACAAACCAACAAGTGAGATCAAATAACCAATAACTTTCTGATTTTTGAAGCACAAGCTTTATCACTTAAAACCTTGCCTCAAAAACCTTCAAACAAGATTATGGAACTCAGATTTTAGCTTATCTGTTGGAAATGTGTTTTTCCAAGGAAAGTCTCGGTCACATCATTATTAGCATAGATCACGAGCTATAGACTATTTAGGACATTGTAACTTGGAGTGACCTCCCTTAGGGGGAGATTGTTGGAAATACGTTTTTACGTATTTAGAAAGGATCGGTCACTCCAATGATATTGGGCTCGTGATCCAATATAGTCCATATAGCCCACATGTAGGGTGGGCTATATAAACCCCCTCCTAGCATGTTAGGAGGGGTGGGTCATTCACTTTACATACAATTCAATCTAATATTTCATTTTCTCTCCAACCTCTCTCTAGTTTCTCTCTCTACATCTTCATCTATCTTTCTATCTCTTTAGATAATCACAACACAAGGATAATCCAAGGATCACGAGGACCTACAAATGGTATCAAGAGCCTTGGTTTGATTGGTTTTGTTCTTGTGTTCTTGATTTTGTGTTTTGATAATCCATACCCACGTCCAAATTTTTTTTGTGTTTTTATGCTTTGATCTTGATACACGTTATCTAGTTACTTGTTGTAGAGATTTTGGTATCTTGATTTTGGTTAAAACACGTTCTTTCTTGGATCAAAAGTGCAAAAAGGCATTGTGTTCTTATTTCCGAAATTCAAGCAAACATATCCATCGGAAAGTACAAACTGTACTTGGGCCTCCATCGCAATAACTTAACCATCGGAAAGGGTTAGGTTTCCACATTGCGATCACTGTATTACGACACCTTATTCCGATCTGAGCATTCCGATCGAGCATTGCGATCTGGGATTCCGACGGGTTTAAGGGATCCTTGTGTCGTCACTCTGCCCATTTTATTTTAGCTACTTTCCGATCTGGACTTTCCGATCTGGACATTAAGATAGTGTGACATTCCGATCAAACATTCCGATGGGTAATATTGCGATGGGTATTGCGATGGTTATTCCGATGGGTATTCCGACGGATTAAATTTAAGGATTCCGATACAGTGACAAGTATTTCAAGATTTTTCAAAAACGTGTTTTTGAAAATTTTTATTTTGTCTTGGAATTTTTGGTTTATCGAGAACAATTATTAGGGGATTTTAACATTATTTCTCGACTTCTACTCACAACAACAAACACAATTACTTTCTTTCATTGATCGATCGACAAGTAATCCTTACTTTCATTTATCATCGATTTTTAATGGATTCGTTGAAATCGACATCTCGAGAGGGAGACTTGCATCTCATGCAAAACACAGCTAGAGAAAGTGGTATAACGTTCTTTCGACTACTCCAGTCTCATCTAGTGACCATTTCTTGGTTTCAAGGAGGAAGCGAATTTCTGACACTCTTCGGTCAAGATCGTTATATATTCATCGATTCCATATTCCTCAACTTGAACCAACTAGCTGAGCAACTTCACAAAGAAGACTTTAATCATTCTGCATCAGCATCTGCATATCAAGCTCTAGTGACACAACTTACGCACTTCTTCAAATTCAACATTCTTAAGTCTGATAATTCAGGGATATGTCAATCATTTCTTCAGTACACACAAATGGAAATTAAAGAGTTCCGTGGTACATTGTTGAAATTAATGATTTCGGTCTCGTGTTCGATTTATGAAAGATCTCGACTTCCGCAAGAGTATGATAATGGAGTGCAAGAATCTACGATGCAGATGCAAGAGGTTAATGATCATACGGTTGAAAACTTGGAGCCTAAAGATTGCAAGGGCAAGGATTCGGGAGGAAAGCATGATACAAGCAGCATGTCAGGGATTGATGACACCATACCCGTATCTGACGAAGAGTCTACTAACACGGTACACAGGAATGTGGTATATGATGTCTATGCCGATGAACCACCGCATGTTGCGCATTCCAAACCTAATTATGACAAACATGGGATGGAAAAGGGTGATAGTTTTACCACTTCAGATTCATCCGATGTGAGTCAAAATAGGGGAGAAATTGTTCAGAATGTTATAGTTCATCAGGATAAATGCTTTATGACTGCTTCTCTAACCGATTCTGATTCCAAGATTAAAGAGCTTGAAACAATTTTAGCTCAGCAATCTAAAGCTCTTGAGGATGCCAAAATTGAATTTTCGAAGAAAACGGATAAATTTGAAAAGTATTTTGAAAAACTTGAAAATTCAAACGTTGTTCTTGAAAGAAAATTAAATCAAAAAATTCAAGATTCTAAAGCTGAAAAAGATAATTTTGTGACACAAATTAAGTCGCTTGAATTTAAGTTGGCATCCCAAGATGAATTGCTCAAAGAGAATGAGACTTTAAAGGCTCAAGTACAAGAAAAGGTCTTTGCTATAGCTGCGTTGAAAAACGAATTGAGAAAAACTAAAGGATCTAGTGTGGATACTAAGTTTGAAAAACCATCAATCTTGGGGAAACCGCCTCAAATTCAGTCTGTTAGACAACCGACTGCATTTAGATCTGAGCGACCAAAATCCTCGAGACCACGGTTTGCCTCCCACGTTGATATGGTTCATCTCTCTAGACCAGTCACTCCACTATCTAGGCCCAATGTGACTAAAACAACTTTTGCAAGACCTAATCACATGATTGCATCTAGCCTCCCTAGACATAGTCTAAAGAACACGTCTCGAACTAGTTCAAATGACGTTCGCCATACTTTTAGTCTAAGGGAAGCTAATAAAAAGACACAAGTAAGAGATAGGAATTTTAAACCTAGTCAGATGCCTTCTAGATTACCCAACAATGCTAACCGTAGCATATCATATCCTAGGAGTATCAATCAATCATCTAGGAATTCTAGATCTTACTCGGACATTAAATATGCTACTTGTAAAACATGTAGGAAATGTGTCTTTAAAGCCAATCATGATTCTTGTGTCAAGAAATTACTTAATGAGGTGAACTCCCGTGCTAGAATTAAATCCCAGTGGGTGGCTAAAATAAAACCCATGGGTAAAATGTGGCGCCCCACTGGTAGAACTTTCACTCTTGTAGGAAACGAGTGCCCTTTAACTAGGATAGTCTCTGATTCTACTAAGACTACTAGGGAGGAAATTGAAAAGGAGGATACATCACTTAAGCCTGAACTTAAGGTTTTCTATAAAAGGAAACGTTTGCCAGCTAAGATAAGTGAATCCTCTCCTCAGGTCACCTCTAGGACAAGAAAAGAAAATTGTGAACCCCCACTTGCTTCTAAGATAGATATCGCTAACCCATATCAAAGCATGCAAAATCCCAATGAGAATGCAGGTACTAAAGAGAATGTACCAAAAGAAAGAAGCGGTCCAATCATTGTATACCACTCAATTAAGGACTCTCTCGGAGTTTGGTTGCTAAAGAAGCTGATATCTAAGAAACAAGTGTCTCAGGGGATTTCCAGTTAAGCTTACAGTGCATCAGGACTTATAGTCACATCACAGACTATAACTCGTTCATCAAAGAAAGGAAAGTTTATCGCCGATGGTAAACTTATCCTAACAACGAGAAATTAATTTTTCTCGGGCATGAGCTTATATAAAAAACATTCCAAGTTTTTAAGCTCATGCACTATGACTCCTCGCTAAATGACAGACGATGACTCGTTCTTCAGTTAAAAGGAAAGTTTATCGCCGATGATAAACTTATCCTTAACAACGGGAAGTTTACAACTTCTCGGACTTGAGCTCGTTTTGTAAGATATTCAACATCTTAAGCTCAAGTAATTGGTTTTCAAAACGTTGAACACAATTTTTTCGATATTTTCTCAAAAAGGTTTTTCTAAATCTTTCAAAATTGTGTGTTCAAAAATGTTTTGATAAAGAGCATGTCTTCTGGAATCGATAATATTTACGATACTAGAAATGTCATTCAATAATGACACGGGGTTGTAAATAAAGTTCGAGCAGAAGTTCAAATGTTTTAAAACATGCTCAAAATGGTTTGCTACTATTTCAGATAGTAACCCGCTTTTTATACTCTAGTCAAGCATTTCACCGGAAAGCTTTGACTCAACAACGGGAATTAATTTTCTCGGGCATGGTTTACTTTATAACCATGTAAGGGATTGTGTTTACTTTATAACACAATCTAACACGAATTTATGTACGTGTCAGTGCATTTATTTGTTAAAACAAGAGAAATCTTGTTTTTATGAAGATATCATCTCTACAACCATAGCAATCTACAATTGGTATCTACATACTCGACGATGCGACTACTCAAACGGTGACTACAGCTCTTTCAATAGAACACGGGTCAACAATTGAGGGGGAGCAATTGTCCAGCATTCAGAATCTTTGACGCCGAAGGTGCCAAGTTCACATATTGGTGTCAAGACAACGATATCAATCGTACATATGGAGTCAAGAGATAACTTCAGACGTGATGAGGCGACCAACATTCGTGAGCAAGAACCATGTGCCTCTTTCATATGATGTTCTTCATCATTCAGGTCCAACCTCATAAATCGCTAATCTTGTGAATAAATTATCATATATGATCTTTGCACGTGATAATTACCTTACACTTGTGTTTAAAAGGTATTTTATTTACGTTTCAAGTACACCCTCATTAACTTGAGGGGGAGCTTGTATAATTCATGAAGATAATTGGATTTGCATCTTTCTTCCCAAATTTTCTTAAAATACTATTAAATCAATTGATATTAAAAACATCGATTGGGTTAATATTTTTAATATGGGGGAGAAAATGTGATTTAATATAGGAAATTATCACAAATAGTTTGACTTAACGTGCTAGCTCATCCCGACATGTGTGAAATGTTTTCGGATATCGTGGCATATGTTAAGGGGGAGCAAAATGGATTTGCACTATCAAAATGGATTTCATGGTGACATACACTTACCCAAAACATCTCTATTCATGACGGTGAAGATTGTGGTGACATAAGGATGGTAGGATAGGTTAAAGTCCAATGATTCCTCTAGAACCGGAGAAATCTTCCCAAGGACATTCCATAGCTAGAAATAGTAGTCCTTAGGAAAGATGGAGAAAGATTGTGAACGTAGCTGAATGCCGACCAAGTACTTAAGTTAGCACTGGAACAATCACAACAAGGTGCTAGTGATGACGTATTGGTAAGCATTGAAGGGGTTGAAGAATGAAAAAGAATTGTAAAGATAAAGGGTGTAAAGAAAGAAGCCCTCCTTACAACTTAGGCAGAAACCGGGTCAATACATATGCTATTAAGATCATTGTTTAATGATTCTTGATATTGAAGACAGACATCATGGACCCAGTGATGCAAAGCACAACCCATCCCAGCTAACTCAGATATCTCTTAAAAGATATTTGTTTTAATCACACGGAGACAACACGTTATCTATTGATTTATTCACTCCGAATAAATTGGTATTGAAAAGGTGGCACTCCTCTCCCGCCTCCGATCACTAAAATCCAAAGTGCACGATCGAGTCTAGAGCCATTTGAGATCATTAAATATCTCATTAGGACACACTTTCATAATTCCTTGCTTCTTCACACACTGTGAAAAGTAAGAAAGGTTTTAAGAGTCCTACGCAAAATCTTCATGATCTTGCATGAACATCCGAGTAATACGAAAGTATTTACAATGAAGATGGAAATCCTTCTTGAGCGAATATCAAAAAGCTCATGGTAGGTGACTTGTGCGATTCTTTATGAATCAAACTTGTGATAACTGGAAAGCAACAGCTGTTTAATTCTTAACTGAATTTAAACACGTTCCAGGCCTCTACGCAATATCTTAGTGATCTTGCCAGAACACTCAGAGTGATACCTTAGTGTTCACGGTAATGAGTGGAAATCCTTCTAGTGTTAACCTCAAACAGCACTTGGTAGGTAACTTGCAAGATTCTATATGAATCAAGCTCGTGACAACTGGAAAGCAACGATGGTGCGGTTCTTAATTGAATTTCACTTGTTCCAGGAACATGAATTGACGGCTTCAAATCATGCGGATATTATTATCCAAATGATTCACTCTTTATGTTCGCAGTCAGCTTTGGACGATCGAATAAAGAGAACGGGTTTACCCGCGAAATCCTGTCAGGAAGTTACTTAATTGAAACTATCCGTCACGGGTACGATATCTAATATCGTCCAACGGTCTTCACCGAACGGAGGTAAAAAGCTACCGATTTAGAATGAAATGTTCAAAGCCATTTCGTTCGTATCTACTTATGTTGCGGCATTTGAAGACGGTGGCGTTGCGGAATCCAAGAAGAAGTCGTCCCCGCACGCTTATACTTTATGCACTTAATATCTCATCTAATTCAAGAAAGTCTAAAAGCTAAGTCTTCCGCTGTATCAAACTCTGAAGCTTTCAAGAATTACGAAGGTAAAAGTATGTGGAACATGAAGTCACGAGGAGGCGAATATCACAAGTGATGAATGCACAAGGTCAAGGCAAGGAAACATGCTCAAGAACAAAGTCAAAGATCTCATCAATCATATTCACAAGAACAAGATCGGAGACTCAAGCATAGTATGCTAGGTTTAAGATTTTGTAAAATGGTGTGACCTCCCTTTGGGGGAGATTGTTGGAAATGTGTTTTTCCAAGGAAAGTCTCGGTCACATCATTATTAGCATAGATCACGAGCTATAGACTATTTAGGACATTGTAACTTGGAGTGACCTCCCTTAGGGGGAGATTGTTGGAAATACGTTTTTACGTATTTAGAAAGGATCGGTCACTCCAATGATATTGGGCTCGTGATCCAATATAGTCCATATAGCCCACATGTAGGGTGGGCTATATAAACCCCCTCCTAGCATGTTAGGAGGGGTGGGTCATTCACTTTACATACAATTCAATCTAATATTTCATTTTCTCTCCAACCTCTCTCTAGTTTCTCTCTCTACATCTTCATCTATCTTTCTATCTCTTTAGATAATCACAACACAAGGATAATCCAAGGATCACGAGGACCTACATTATCAAACACCAAATTTTATAAATAACAGACAAGAATTCAAAGATTTTCAGAAATTCAAACTTTATTTCATAAAAAGGAATTACAAAGATTTAAAAGCTAAAATCTGGAACAAAGGAACTCTCACATGTTGAGGTCTCCTTTTATAGGCAAATGCCTGGCTACACTATTCACAAACCCTAGAAGTGAAATCTCTAAAATGCCTTTGAGTCTTTCTAGACGTTTTGATGGAATGAGCTGTCCAAATGCATCCAAACCGTTTAAAATAGCTTCGATATGAAGCAGGGATCCTTGGCTATTGATTTGGACACGTCAGATTACTTGGAGGCTAAGTTGTGTTTTGATTGGGTGACGTGTTGAATGGTGGGGCCTTTTGGTGAGTGGGAGTGAGGGTTTTTGGGGTGGGATGTGTTTCTGCATGTGTGAATCACACATGTGCCAGGGTAATTGAAAATTACCCTTTGTTTTAAGTGAGGTAATTCTGGGTGGTGAAAAGGTGAATAGTAGTGTGTTTGATCCGAAATTGGGGGAAAGAAAGGTGTTTGGCGCATTTTGTGTATTTAAATGTTTCAGTGCACAACTTTGGCCCTTGTATTTTGGTAAAACATGTATAACACGTTTTTCAGCCTAAAAACTTATATCCCTTTGTTAATAAGTTTCATACTTTGGCAGTTTTGGCACAAAACTTTGGAAAAAGGTTTCAAAGGGTTGTTTTTGCCATTTTGAGATATTTCAAGGGCTGATCTTGGACAATATTGATCTTCAAAGGTCTTCAATGTAACTTTAACTTCATGAGGGACCATTATTGGCAATTTGGAATTGTTGAGGGACTAATCTTGCCATTTCTTCAAAGTAGAAGGACCTTTTGTGTAATTTTGACAAACTTAAGGGACCAAACTTGTAATTATCAATATACAAGGGTTTTAAGTGCCATTTCTTCATTCATTGAGGATCAAACTTTCACATCTTTAAGTCTTCAAGGATAAATGTTGAATATTCCATGAATTAGGGCCCGGTTCTTTGTACGGCTTCGTTTCTCGTGTCCGTTTTTCCTTGTATCTTGTGATCTTTTGTCTTTTTCACGATATCCATACCTAAAATACACAAGTAAACAAACACAAGCATATATATGGTATTTTATGACATTTTTATGCATTAAAAGCCCGAAAAGAACGATGAGATCATGTATAAATGCCATCTCATCAGGACCTTAAGGTCACAAGCTCAAAATAAAAGTAAATTCTTTTGCTTTGTATCCCAAATTGAACATAAAAAAGTGATGAGACCCTAAACCCTAAAAAACATCAATGGCTGCCGAAAAAATCCCTTCTTCTCATAACCCAATTTTCTTTTTCCTTTAATCCGAATACCTTATAATGATGTTGTTTTCTCGAATAATCACTGATTATTCTTGAGTTAACAAAGTCCTTGTTTGGTTGCTTGGTTTTAGGGTCAATTAAATTGGTTATTTATTTTATTATTCTGCCGTCATTGAATTTGCTTTTTATTGGTCTTCGTAGGTTGTTAAGTGTCGCTGCTTTAGTCGGTTTTAGTTATTATATAAAGTGAGGATCACGTGCTTACTAGGCGACATTGTCTCGTTTTGTTTTTTCTTTGATTCACATTTATTGTTTTTTAGGTTTACGATTGGTAGGGTTTATTGGTTCGCATTTATTGTTTCGCATTGTCTCGTGTGATTATTTAATCATTGTTAGGGTTTGATTATTTAATCGATTGCCTGGTTAATTTAATATGGTGGATTCCATAAGTGTTTCGACTAATGTTGTTTCACTTAAACCTAATGAATATTCGAGGACGAATGTGGATGCAAAGGCCTCGTTACTTAATAAGATGCAGCCTTGTACCATTGATGTGACTGGTAAGGTTTTTGGGATACCACTGCACATGGTGGCTGAAGTTTGTGAGCTCAAGCGCAATTTAAAGTTGGCGGAATTTGATATTTGTTCGTTGGTTACCAGTGAACGATTGAAGGAGATCTATATTTTATTGTGTGCATATGAAGTTGAGTTGAGGATCAAGGGGGTGGTTCGAATGGTGCAAGTAATGATTATGTACAATCGATTGAGGATATTACCACTGAATTTTCTAATAAAATGGATACGCTTGCTTCTATTTGTAATATTAGTGCAACTAAAATGGAGCAGTCTGTTGATAATGGTAGTTTTCGTCAATTGGTGTCATAAGATGTTTTTGATGGTGTAAACGTCTCTATTCCTCGTAAAGTGGTTCAAAAGGTCAGTCATCATCTTGAACATACTCTATATGGTTACTTTATTGGAAAGAGAATGGCTTTCCCGGTTGTGGATTATTATGTTAGAAACAACTGGGTGAAACATGGGTTGACACGGATCATGATGAATTCTAAGGGTTTTTTTTTTTCAAATTCAAGTCACTTGCTGGTTTGGAAGCAGTTTTAGAGGAGGGCCCGTGGTTTGATTCGTAAATCTCCGATCATTCTCAAAAAATGGTCGATGGATACTAGGTTGATTAAAGAAGAATTGACTCGTATTCCTGTTTGGGTAAAATTACATGATGTGCCTATTCAAGTATTTGAAGAAGATGGAATTAGTTTGATTGCTTCTTTCATTGTAAACCCTGTGATGCTAGATTCCTACACTAGTTCTATGTGTAAGGAGTCATGGGGTCGGAGTAGTTTTGCCTGATGCTTAATTGAGGTTAATGCTGAGGCAAAGTTTGTGGATGTTGTTACCATTGGTGTCCCTTCTCTTTCGGGGGAGGGTTTTATAAAGGAAACTATCCGTGTTGAATATGAATGGAGACCTCCTAGTTGTGCTGAGTGTAAGACTTTTGGTCACTCTATTGATCAATGCTCTAATAAGGTGGTTGTTTCTCCTATAGTTCCTACTGCTAGTACTGGTCCATCTACTTCTGGTGCTACTCCTGTTATTGAGAATAATGATGGTTACCAAACGGTGACCAAAAGAAAGAGAAAGATGACGAAATCTTTCAAGGGTGGTAAGTTTACTGGTTCATCGGTTCAGCCGAATGTTAAATTTGTTCCTAAAGCTACAATTAGTAACCTGATGAAGGGAGTGACTAGTGCGAAGACTGTTTCTTTGCCCAAGTTGAAGTCTATTGATACGTCATCATCAGGTGTTGGGTTATCTACATCAAATCCTTACTCTGTATTGGATCATGATGATGAAGATGACGAGGTTGAAATGGTTTATGATGAAACAACCAATTTATTCCCTAAAACAAATCCAGGTGGAAATTCCTTCATTGAAGCTGTTAGCTAGTTTGGTTCATTTTGTTGGGTACTGGGTGTTTTGTAAGTGTTTTTGGCTTGTTATAAGCACTAGATTTAGGTGTTTATCAAGCTGTTTAGCTTGAGGTTAATGTGGTACCTTAGCCACATTCCATTTGTACTTCACTGTTTTTTTGTTAATCTATTTACCGGGGAAACCCATTACCAAAAAAACATAATAGATGAAAGTTGGGTACTAGCTTTGCAAGAAGAGTTAAATTAATTTGTGATAAATGATGTTTGGTACTTAATACCGAGGCCTAAATATCAAATGGTAATTGGAACAAGATGGGTCTTTAGAGATAAACTAGATGAAAATGATGTTGTGTCAAGAAACAAAGCTAGGCTTGTTGCTCAAGGGTATAATCAACAAGAAGGTATAGATTATGATAAAACCTATGCCCCGATTGCTCGACTTGAGTCCATAAGAATTTTACTTGCTTATGCGTGTGCTCATGATTTCAAACTATTTCAAATGGACGTCAAAAGTGCCTTTCTAAATGGTTTTAAAAATGAGGAAGTGTATGTTGGACAACCTCCCGGTTTTGAAGACTTTGAGAAACCTAACCATGTTTAAAAACTTAATAAGGCTCTCTATGGTCTCAAGCAAGCACCCAAGGCATGGTATGACCTACTTAAGTCTTTTCTAACTGAACATAAATATTTAATGGGTAAAGTATACAACACTTTGTTCACTAAGAAAAAGGGGTCACACATAATAATTGTCCAAATCTATGTAGACGATATTATTTTTGGGTCTACATGTCAAGAACTTTGTGATGATTTATCTAAAATTATGCATGATGAATCAATCTAAATACATAAAACAAATGCTCAAGAAATATGGAATAGAAGAGTCTAAAGCAACACATATACACCAATGTCAACGGAAAATAAACCAACCAAAGATGGAACCAACGATTATGTTGATAGTACTAAATATAAAGGTATGATTGGTAGTTTACTTTACCTCACGGCAAGTAGGCTGTATATAATGTTTAGTGTTTGTATGTGTGCTCGTTTTCGAGACAATCCAAATGTATCACATCTTGAAGCCGTCAAGAGAATCTATAGATACATCAAAGGAACCACTCATCTTAGGCTTTGGTACCCCAAGGGGACGGGAATGGAAACCATTGTCTATGCAGACTCATACCATGCCGATAGAAAAAGTACAAGTGGTATATGTACATTTATTGGGTGTTGTCTAACCTCATGGTTCTCGAAAAAGCAAACGACACTTCTAATTTCCACAACCGAGGCCGAGTACGTCTCGGCGGTAAAATCATGTCAATAAGTGTTGTGGATGAAGCAAGCCCTTGTTGATTATGATATCAAACTGGATGACGTGACTATCCTTTGTGATAATAGATGGTCCATTGATCTCAGCAAGAATCCCGTCCTACACTCACAAACCAAACACATCGAAATTCGGCATCACTTTCTAAGGGACAACATTCAAAAAGGTAATATCTCTATAGAAAAGGTATCCTCAAAAGATAACATAACCGACATCTTGACCAAACCACTTAAGCGTGAACCATTCAACTTACTAAGGTTGGGATTAGGACTAATTAAGATTTCGTCTTAAACCAGCACTTGTTGATCTCTGCACACACAGACCCTTGTTTTACAAGGGCGGACCCTTTCTCTAAGAGGGGTCCGTGTAAGGGTCCGTTGGTTGCCAGAGTAGTTCTCCAAGTCTAAACCAACTGACAAACACCCCAATTATCAAACTCCCATTCTCATCTTCTGCATACAGGCCAAAACCACCATTTTATCACGTCTCTAACCAAATTAGGCGATAACCAACCATCCAATCCGGGTCTAATTATACATTGTAAGTATCTGTTACTTAATTGACTTTTTGATTACTTCATTTATATTAATCTGAGTCTAGGGTTCTATTTAGTTTGCACAAAATTAAAATTGGGATTCTTCTAGATTAGTTAATTCAATGTATGCATTAGTTGATTATGATGTTAAAACCACTTGGTAAACAAAATTCTTTCAAACTAAATCAATAGGCATTACTAAGAATCCATAATTGACCAAAAGTTTTTAGTCATGAAAGATTAAGAGATTTAGGGTTTTGGCTGTGAAGAACAACTGTTTAATCTTATTTTGGGGTTAAAAAGATGTTTATAGCTTTTTTAAAATATTATTAAAATATGTTTAAACTTTTGATAATATAAAAAATGTAGTTAGTGGTGGGGGTTTTGTTGGGCTAGGTATGGGTAAACTTGTGGGCTAGGTCGGGTTACTGGGTTTAGCTTGTGGGTTTGGGTTATGTTTTAACAGCTTGGACCCCTGTAGTTTACAAGAATTGGCATTTCAAGTTTTGCTACACAACAGCCTTTTTCCCTTTGTTATATCTTGGGAATATTTACATTTTCGACCCTTTTCTTTTATTAACTTTGAATAAGGACTAGAAATGTGATTTGAGAAATTTCCAAGGGTTTCATTGACATGTCTTCATTCTTCAAGGGTTAATTTTATACATATGATACTTGAAGGGTCATTCTTGCCAATTTGCCAGAGTTGAGGGACTAAACTTGACAAAACTTCAAACTTGAGGGACTTTCTTGGAAATTCAACATTCGGGTCCGGTTTATTGTGCGGCTTCATTTCCCGTGTTCGTTTTTGCTTGATTCTTGTGATCTTTTTGTCTTTTTTTCGATATCTGTGCCTAAAATACACATTGAACAAACACAAGTGATGACGTATAGTCCCCAACCGGGTCATGAACCCGGCCCACGGGTACTACCCACATCCGCCCCATCACGAATGGGTTAAATTAATGTCATTTGAGCTTATGGGCTTTGAATGAACAGTGGTCGCATAGATGTGTGCAGCCCACGGCTCGACACAGCCGGTGCAGGGTTAGACAAAATCACAACCCAAATAGGATTGTGATTTACCCTAAAGTATAGGATATACACTAACCATAATTAAAAGATAACAATCAAGCTAATTATGGTATTTATCTTTGCTTGGGGCCGAAGCATCGGTAACAGCCCATTAGGGTTTTACCGCCTATATAAGGAACCCCCAAGGGTTCCACAAATGTATCATTATTCCTCATACTCCCACTCTACACCCGATTATTAACCTTAAATCGATTACTTACTCTCCTGCCGGAGTCTAATCATGGGATACGTTCCCACAGTAAGCCTAACAGCGTGTTACTTTTAGTGTGCAGGATCCCAACCAAAAGTTTACTTGGTGCAGGAGCCGGAGCCCAAGCACCCGAATTAAGCATAATTCGGGTCAAGCTAGGATCATCCAACTTTTATATCAACAAGTTGGCGCCATCCATGGGGCCCTACACTACACTTGAACTCTACCAATGACGAAGGGACATCCTCAGTGAAACCCATAGAACACGAACCCTAGGAACCGAAAGACCGGAGGTGACACCCTAGTCACTCCAACCCCGCCTCCAGGCGGACAAACAGGAGGATCTAACAACCAGAACACATAGTTTCAATCTCCTGGTGGGGTGGGCATGTCTACCAATACCCCACCGACAACCCTCACTTTGAATAATCCCAATCCAGGATCTGCGCCAAAGGCTCCCAACAAGGAGTTGTAAAAGCCACCAGTGGTTGAGGCGGACTTGGAAGACAGTTCACTTGATGATGAGGATCTAGAATGCGTGCTTACACAAAACCTCGAGAGAATCATCCCGCGGATCACGACAAGGTTGAATCTGGGAAGGAACCTCCAGTCCCGACTCTACTTTAGCAGTGTCGCATGTGGTATTCCCTCCCAAACTCGGAAAAGACAGAGGAAGTCCTTCACTCAGGAACAACCTTCCTTGGAGGAACTGCCTCGACCACAAATTGCGTTCGAGCGTATAGGAGACCGAATCATGCAATAATTGCAAGAAACCCAGGAGGATGAGGATAACTCTGATGGGTCCATCGGACGCGCGGTGTTAGAAACTTCTACTACCAACAACCGCCGTACTAGGGTGTGGCGTAGAATAGATTCTGGTGGGAAGAAAGCTCCTACCCCTTCTCACAAAATTGGCTATCATAGTCAATGAAAAGTAGGGCACAACCGCCCTATGACGATCCTTCGGGGTCTGACTTGGATGACCATCACCCCAGACGTCGCCGACCTAGGTATTCCCCTCCTGAACCATCGGATGATGAAGGACGCTACGGCGACGCCTATTATCATGCTGAGGAGGAGGAAGATCTCTCCCTTCCATGGTGTAGAGAGAGGGAGGACGCCTACACTCTTCGTATACGGAATTACTCCGAGGAGAAGAAACGCCGCATGCCAGCGTGTGTCAAAACATTTGACAGATCTGGTGATCCGGAGGATCACCTTAAAGTGTTTGACACACAGGCTAAAATTGAACGATGGTCGATGCCCATATGGTGCCAGATGTTTAATTCAACCTTGATTGGCAATGCACGCGACTGGTTTGAAAAACTCCCCCATCGAAGCATCAACAGCTTCGATGAACTACGCACAACGTTTAAAAACAATTATACTCAACGAAAGAAGTATAATAGAGATCCAGTCTCATTAACAACAGTCAAACAAAGGCCCGGAGAGTCTACAGAAGACTTCATGGAGCGTTTCAATGACGAATGTACGCGTACAAAAGCGTGCCCATAACTCCTCAAAATCTCCGACTATATGCACGCCATAACGGACAAGGAGCTAATTAGGCTCCTCAATGATAAACGTCCGGAGATGTTTGAAAAACTCATGGAAAGGTTCAAAAATTTCGTGGAAGGAGAGACATTTGTCTCTGCGGCTTACCCCACAAAGGGGAACCACGACTATCGATCAAACGATCTACCCAGAAGGCAATCAGGTGGTCAAAGCAACCACGCCAATGGGAGGAGATTGGATTACAAAAGCCAGGCAAAAGGAGGACGATCGGATGACAAGTTTACCCTATTAAAGATGACTTATCGAGATATCTTATTGACAGAAGGAGAAAATTTTCCAAGGCCTCCCCCAATGACAACTCCAATTGACCGTCGTCAAGGAACTCACTTCTGCGAGTTCTATAATGACAAAGGTCACGACACAGAGGAGTGCATTCAGCTCAAAAAGCATATAGAGTCACTCATCAAATCAGGCAAACTCAAACATCTAGTTAAGGATTGGAAGGAGGGGAAGGATAACAAAAAGCATGACAAAAAAGATTTCCCAAAAGACAAGCCTACGGCCATATACATGGTTCAATCATGGCATCACAGGATGAAGCATAAAGTTAGTCAAAAAAATTCACGCGGCAAGGAAATCTCATTCCCTCCTATCACAGCGAGCAACGTGGCGGATAATGTCTGAGATTTTACTCGTTGAAAGTTCGTTTTCTCGGTGTCTAATCGAATTGATTTCCGGTTCAAAGTGCGACTTAGTTGTTCTTGGTGGCAAATAAAATGGTTTGGTTATCCATTCTACTTAAAAGGTAAATGCACAAAATAAAAACAATAAACTAAAAGCGATTAATTAATGAAAACAAAACAATATAAATAATCAAACGTAAATTTAAAACGAAACAATTAATAAAAATAAATCTAAAAGACGAAATTGACTATCGACTTGAAAATAAAATTTACTGAATGAAAAAGGAGAGAATAAAACTAAAATGGTACTTTAAAGCTAAGCGAGGCAAAACCTAAAGCGGGTACTGAATAAAAGATAAAACTTAAATTTTACGAAAAAATATTAATACTAAAAATCGACGAAAAATTCAACTAAAAATATATAACTTTCAAAAATAAAATCGGAACAACTTTCAGATAAAACTAGACAATTACGGAACAATACTAGTATATAAGCAAGCAGGCAGGCTAGCTGCTGGAAGCAGCCAGCCTGGCTGCTCATTTTGGCGCCAAACATTGGTTAAGCAGCCATGCATGCAGGTGGACCTATCGTAATGTAAGGATTAAAAAATCTATCGGAATGTTGTTTGATTAGTATCGGAATGTGTTTTTCTAATTGTAGTATCGGAATAATTATTTTTTTTTTTCTCTTTTTTTTTTATTTTAAACTATCGGAATGTGAAAAAGAGAATCTATCGGAATACTAAAAAGACGAACCATCGGAATAACATAAAGTGAAATCCATCGGAAAGTGGCTAAAGAAAATTGGGCAGCACTTCGTCGCAATATACCTTAAACTCCGTCGGAATATGCGATCGCAATGAGCGATCGCAATCCCGATCGGAATAAGGGGGATTTACCAACCTATCGCAAAGTAGAACCCACACTTGGGTTATTGCGATACAAATCAAGCAACCGTCGGAATGTGATAAAACCCTTATATTGCGATGAACACCAACAAATCCGAAAATGGAGATAAGCAAAAATCTCAATAAGCACTTTCAATAAGCACACTAAACCAAAACTTGAACAACTTAATAAGCATAAATTTGAAAGCTTTTAAAAGACGAAATTCATAAACTTTATAAAAACACAAAATAAGAAAACAAAATAAGCAAACTTTAAAGAGACAAACTTTTTAAGAAAACTAAAAAGCAAATAAGCTAAGTACAAAATAAGCCAATAAGATTGTCAAACTTATAGCTTATTTCATACGAAAACTCATATAGAAGTAAAAAGGTGAACTTTTTACTCAAATAAGCAATATGATTAAGCAAAACCAAAACTTAATCCGAACCAAAATCAAATCAAAAACAAGAAAAGTAGGATGAGAAAGATAAATAAAAGCTTGATAAAAGGGAAATTAAGATCCAACAATTAAATTAACTTACTTGGAATTAAACGGTACGAAATTTAAGACATGAAATTAAAGTGACAAGAAATTAAAAGGTACAAGTAATGAAAATGGTGGAAAGACTAATTTTGTCAAAATTAGCTAACAACTACAAAATGAAGTCCTAATGATTTATTTATAGGGGAGGAGGAGGATTAGTGGAAGGAAGCTTCCTCCCCTCTTTCATTTCTTCTTAATTGCGTCATTAAGTCCCTCCTTCTTTTAATCTTCATTAATTGCATACTTAGTCCTTTTCTTCTAATCTTCTTTAAACTTGGACTTAAGGGACTTTTGGCTTCGGGATTTCTTTGAACTCGTCTTTAAATTCTTCAATAAAATAGACTTGAATTCTTCGGCTTTTGATAAACTTCCGTCTTTTGACTTTTTCTTCGATAAATCTTCAGAATTGGTCTTGGACTTCCGTTCTTTTTGCACTCTTGACTTCTTGATTTCGTCTTTCATCTTTTTCTTCAATAAAAGTCCGTAAATGCCCGTAAATATCCGTGTTTTCTCCACTTCTCACCTTTTCGTCCTAAATCACAACAAAAACACAAACCACGCATAATTCCGACATAAAAGACATAAAATACACGTTTTGGCTCGGTTATTATTGTAATTAAGTGGTAAAAAGGATGGGTGTTTTCACACCTATCAAATCCCCTACACTTAACCATTGCAATGTCCTCATGCAATGCATTGGTTACAAAGCAAGTTTACATTTTTCATCATAATTAATCCATCTTGGCCTTTATTAATCAACTAAGGAAAATCAAAAAGATAGAAAATAACAAGATGCAACAAGGAAGAAACTTGTAAAGAAATCTAAGACTTACATTAGGGCTTGTGTGTCATGAATGTTCATCACCCTCAAGTTTCACGTTCCCCATGCCAAGCTTAAAAACAAGATCATTGTTAGTACAAGTTAGCATAACAAACATTTACTCATGTGGTTCAATTAATCACTTAAACTCCCTTATTCCTACGAGTATCTCTTATATTTTATTGATGTCTTGAATGATCACGAGGATGCATTGTTGACTTATTTCGATAATTTATTTAGGCTGAAAGCAAAGTAGGACGATTTGATCAATAGTTAGCTAAAGGACAAAATCTCTTAAAACTGCTTCTCGGGATATCAAAAAGTTCATATCTTGGCATAACTTGGTTCGCGATTTGAGACCTTTCTCGGGCCGATATTTGGCATGTACTTCATACTTCATATCTTGAGAGACGTTCTTGAGATAATGGTCTTCTCATCGTAATAGAGTTTCTTCACTTGGAGACTTTTTGAGGGGTACTCCAACTTTGTTGACCACGACTTCATGATTATTTCTTCAATCTCTAATTGGGACTTTGAGATACAACGATCCGCCTCCTTTTCGGACTTGGATTTATTTATCCTCATACCTTGTTAGGGTCTTTTCGGATAGACTTCTCCATGATCTTTATGGGAGTTGATTGCTTTTCGTCGTGAGTCTTGATCCTTCATATTGATTTTGGGAATAATGCTTTTCACATCACTTAGGATCTTCAGCAATAAAATGGAATCCTCATGCCTTGTTAGGGCCTTTTCGGACTCGCCAATCTTCGCGCCCCGCTTCATAAGTTATGCCTTGGCTATGAACTCTTATCATTACCGAGCAACTTTTAAACGATCTTGGGCTAGAAGCTAAGTAACTTTTCAAATCGTACGACCTTACTTATTGCAGATAATTTATTAGCAAGTGATGGGAGAAAAAGATCATAATTAACTCACATAAGTTAATGAGAGAATACCAAACTTGTAACCAACTCTATCATTTCTCGTTCTCCACAATTTAAAATCTCAAGGAATGAGACTCGTGGATGCTTAGCCTAATAAACCAATTAAGGTCTACATGGTTAAGGATACTAGCTAGAGTGAACTTGGGTAAGTAAACTCGGGTTGAGTCAAAATATTCACAACGGGCCTAATATATCTAAGATAACTAAACTTGTTAAAACCATTTTATTAAAATAAGAGAAAAATAGCAAAAATAAAGGGAACTACAACTAGGCCAAAATAGATTAAAAATTTTGAAAAATGTCGAAAAATTGATTTTCCGGTTAAAATGAGGGCAAATACAAGGAAAAGGCCACTTAACTTCGATAGAAGTCCCCCCTACACTTAATATAAACATTGTCCTCAATGTTTAAGCATGTGGGAGTAAACTCCCCTACACTTAGGACATTGTGCACTTTGTTTAAATCTCGTTAAGGAAAAGACAACTAAAGAGATTCCTATTTTAATATTGAGAAATATAAAATAGTGAATCGAAAAGAGTTTAGGATAGAACCGGGAAGAAGGGAACACGGAATCACGGTTCGTCAAAAGTCATCAAGAGTGTGTCTTTGAAGCTCTAATCCCTGCACATGATAAGAAAGAGAACAAGAAACACCAACGGGGCTCCCCCCTACACTCATGGTGAAAACAGGAAAGATAGATAGATAATTGGGTTGCCTCCCAAAAAGCGCTTGTTTTTGTTAACCGAGTCACGAGCCTGACTCGTCCCCGAATTAAATGGTCCATGGGGAAACCTCGAATGTAATACCAGGATCAAAGACCTTGTCCTCGTTCCCGGAGGACATTAATAAATGAGAGGCAGGGGGATAAGTCTTGAAAGGAAGAAAGGTTCTCTCAACATACGTATAGTATGTGAATTCAAGATCCACGGGAGGTGGGTTGGGTAGAGTAAGCACATTGTCCTCCCCCGAAGACAATAGATGCTGAGCAAACGGCAAAGCCGTATTGTTATCAATCATAGCATAATGAATTGCACCTCCCGGGTCAAAGCACTCATCCTCCGTGATAGTGGCTAAAGGGGAGGATGAAAGGTGCTCGGGAGGGGGACTTGGGACAATATTTTCCTGCAGCAAATTATTAAAAATAATGTCCCCCTCCATATCATCGTCATCATTACCTGGTGGTATGGAGTGAATGTCGATTTCTTCCAGCAATGGGTCATTATCTTCAACGGTAGGAGTAGATGGAGGTAAAGGCTCGGAAAGAGGAGGAGAAGTCAACGCTTCAATTTGAGCAATAAGAAGGTGCACTTTCCGTAATCTATCGCGAAGAAGCACGTCGTCAACCTCATCCACAAGATCAAGTTCATAGGTGAACTTCTCGTAGGCCGAAGAGAATAAATCGTCATCACCCGCATCTCCCGGTAGAGATTTAGAAATTTCAAAAGTGAAATTCTCATAGCAGAGAGAAGAATCGTCATCACTAGGATCGACCTCTACCGTAAGAGCAACGTCGTCCTCAGGCTCCATAGCAGGTAAGTCACAAACCTCATCATCCAATACTTTGTTGAGACCAACATCACCAAGCTCATGCAATGTATCACGATCCGTAGACACGTTTGGGATATTGAGAGGAGGGATGACAATTGCACTAGGACATTGAGCAGTAAGATCATTCCAAGAAATAGTAGGCTCATCGTCATCATCATCATCATAATAGTATTGACGCACAGGAGGAGGGGTATAATCATTAAGATTATATACTTGCTCTTGTTGTTGTCTCTTCTCTTTTTTCCATGCTTCTTTGAACCGCACAAAGGCTTCTTGAATGTCCAAAATAATGGCGTGCCTTTCTAGAGTAGTGAGTTGTTGATCAATATGAATTCCCTGAGAGGATTGATGATTGAGGGTGTGATGTGGGGGCTCAAAATGTTGAAAACCTGAATTATAGCATGGTTGTGGCTCATAGTAGTTCATCGGTTGGGAGGAATTAGAAACCGGGTTTGGTTCATAATAATCCATTGGTGAAGAAAATTGAGGACACGGATTTTGCTCATAATAATTCATTGGTTGACAATAAGAAGAATCATGAGGACCCCCACAAGTTTGGCAAGAAGGGTAAGGAGAAAAGTCGGGTGCGTCTTGTGGATAGTTATTTTCATTGTCATAATTATACCCCGGTTCTTGCCCGTAATCATACGAGTATTGAACCGGGCACGAAACATGCCAATGAGAATCGCTTCCACAATAGATGCACGGGGAAAGAGTAGGTGGGTTCAAAAAGGACGAATTAAGTGAGTGGCACAAAGGACAAAATCCTGGTATTAATTGTGTATCTTTGATATCGTTTCCGCACTGCTCACATGTACACCATTGACAAGAGTCGTTCCCGTACAATCGTCTCCCGCACCCGACGCAATTGACATAAAAATCCATAGAAAAAGATAGATAAGCAAGAAGAATATTTTTGGTGCAAAACTTTGAAAAAGAAATGCTTTTTATGATTTTTCAAATGTTTTTGGATTTTTGAAAATTTTTGGACACGAAAAATAACGTTCACAAGTGAACGGATCCCAAAATCCAACGCGTCTTTCACAAAAAACCTTCGATCTTCACGAAAAGAGCCGGCAGCGGCGCCATTTTAATGTCTGAGATTTTACTCGTTGAAAGTTCGTTTTCTCGGTGTCTAATCGAATTGATTTCCGGTTCAAAGTGCGACTTAGTTGTTCTTGGTGGCAAATAAAATGGTTTGGTTATCTATTCTACTTAAAAGGTAAATGCACAAAATAAAAACAATAAACTAAAAGCGATTAATTAATGAAAACAAAACAATATAAATAATCAAACGTAAATTTAAAACGAAACAATTAATAAAAATAAATCTAAAAGACGAAATTGACTATCGACTTGAAAATAAAATTTACTGAATGAAAAAGGAGAGAATAAAACTAAAATGGTACTTTAAAGCTAAGCGAGGCAAAACCTAAAGCGGGTACTGAATAAAAGATAAAACTTAAATTTTACGAAAAAATATTAATACTAAAAATCGACGAAAAATTCAACTAAAAATATATAACTTTCAAAAATAAAATCGGAACAACTTTCAGATAAAACTAGACAATTACGGAACAATACTAGTATATAAGCAAGCAGGCAGGCTAGCTGCTGGAAGCAGCCAGCCTGGCTGCTCATTTTGGCGCCAAACATTGGTTAAGCAGCCATGCATGCAGGTGGACCTATCGTAATGTAAGGATTAAAAAATCTATCGGAATGTTGTTTGATTAGTATCGGAATGTGTTTTTCTAATTGTAGTATCGGAATAATTATTTTTTTTTTTCTCTTTTTTTTTTATTTTAAACTATCGGAATGTGAAAAAGAGAATCTATCGGAATACTAAAAAGACGAACCATCGGAATAACATAAAGTGAAATCCATCGGAAAGTGGCTAAAGAAAATTGGGCAGCACTTCGTCGCAATATACCTTAAACTCCGTCGGAATATGCGATCGCAATGAGCGATCGCAATCCCGATCGGAATAAGGGGGATTTACCAACCTATCGCAAAGTAGAACCCACACTTGGGTTATTGCGATACAAATCAAGCAACCGTCGGAATGTGATAAAACCCTTATATTGCGATGAACACCAACAAATCCGAAAATGGAGATAAGCAAAAATCTCAATAAGCACTTTCAATAAGCACACTAAACCAAAACTTGAACAACTTAATAAGCATAAATTTGAAAGCTTTTAAAAGACGAAATTCATAAACTTTATAAAAACACAAAATAAGAAAACAAAATAAGCAAACTTTAAAGAGACAAACTTTTTAAGAAAACTAAAAAGCAAATAAGCTAAGTACAAAATAAGCCAATAAGATTGTCAAACTTATAGCTTATTTCATACGAAAACTCATATAGAAGTAAAAAGGTGAACTTTTTACTCAAATAAGCAATATGATTAAGCAAAACCAAAACTTAATCCGAACCAAAATCAAATCAAAAACAAGAAAAGTAGGATGAGAAAGATAAATAAAAGCTTGATAAAAGGGAAATTAAGATCCAACAATTAAATTAACTTACTTGGAATTAAACGGTACGAAATTTAAGACATGAAATTAAAGTGACAAGAAATTAAAAGGTACAAGTAATGAAAATGGTGGAAAGACTAATTTTGTCAAAATTAGCTAACAACTACAAAATGAAGTCCTAATGATTTATTTATAGGGGAGGAGGAGGATTAGTGGAAGGAAGCTTCCTCCCCTCTTTCATTTCTTCTTAATTGCGTCATTAAGTCCCTCCTTCTTTTAATCTTCATTAATTGCATACTTAGTCCTTTTCTTCTAATCTTCTTTAAACTTGGACTTAAGGGACTTTTGGCTTCGGGATTTCTTTGAACTCGTCTTTAAATTCTTCAATAAAATAGACTTGAATTCTTCGGCTTTTGATAAACTTCCGTCTTTTGACTTTTTCTTCGATAAATCTTCAGAATTGGTCTTGGACTTCCGTTCTTTTTGCACTCTTGACTTCTTGATTTCGTCTTTCATCTTTTTCTTCAATAAAAGTCCGTAAATGCCCGTAAATATCCGTGTTTTCTCCACTTCTCACCTTTTCGTCCTAAATCACAACAAAAACACAAACCACGCATAATTCCGACATAAAAGACATAAAATACACGTTTTGGCTCGGTTATTATTGTAATTAAGTGGTAAAAAGGATGGGTGTTTTCACACCTATCAGCGGACGCACCTCTCACGATTGAGGTAAGTATTAGAACTCATAATGTTCATCGTATGAATGTGGATGGAGGATCATCGGAGAAAGTGCTCTACGAACACTACTTCGTACAGCTACGACCATAAATCAAAAGCCAATTGATGGCAACCACGTCGCTGCTCATTGGCTTCAGCAGGGACACTTTTGGCCGATAGGACAACTACGCCTACTGGTAACCATTGGAGACAATGAGCATTCAACTTTGGAATGGATGAACTTTATGGTGATACGTTCACATTCTCCGTACAATGGTATTATCGGAAGACCAGGAATCCTAGCCATACGGGCGGTCCATCCACAACACATGGCATGATCAAATTCCCAGTTAAAGGGGGAATTTTACCATTTACAATTCAGTCGTATCGGCGTCAGAGTGTCATGCCGTCACAACACCAATCCAGCCAGCTCCCGTAAAGGAAGGATCACCTCTAATTGGAAAGTGGCAATCCACCCCGAGTATCTGGAACAAGAGGTAGCCATCGGGGGAACCCTCTCCAAGAAAGGAAGGAATTCCATGTGCGCCCTACTTAAAGCAAACCTTGACGTATTCGCATGGGAACCAAAGCATATGACGGGCGTGCCACGTTCGGTCGCAGAACACAAGCTTCAAATCCGTCCGGGATATCCCCCAGTTAAACAAAAGAAGCGCGATCAAGCACCAAAACGCAGCCAGGTGATACTGGACGAGGTAAAAAACCGGTAGACGCAGGAATCATGCGAGAGGTCTATTACCACGAGTGGCTCTCCAACCCGGTCATGGCTAAGAAGCACGATGGAAGCTGGCGCATGTGTGTGGACTTCACAGACTTGAACAAAGCTTGCCCACAAGATTGCTATCCTTTACCAGAAATTGATTGGAAGGTCGAATCCTTATGCGGGTACTCTTTTAAATTTTTTTGGACGCATATAAAGGATACCATCAGATCTAGATGGCAGAGGAAGACGAGGAGAAAACGGAATTCCATACCAGTCAGGACGTGCATTGTTACACAAAGATGTCGTTCGGACTCAAAAACACAAGCGCGAAATACCAACGGCTTGTTGATAAAGCCTTTGACTCACAGATTGGACGCCACCTTGACGTTTACGTTGACGGCTTGGTTATTAAGAGCCATACAGAAGACGAACTCCTCTGTGACATCCAGGAGACGTTTGACACCTTGCGGAAAATCAACATGAAGTTGAATTCCAAAAAATGCACATTTGGGGCCACCGAGCGAATGTTCCTAGGATACATGATTAACCCGAATGGCATCAAACCTTGCCCGGAAAAAATTGATGCCGTGATACAACTACCATCCCCTCGGACACTGAAGGAGGTGCAATCACTTAATGGAAAGTTGGCGGGACTCAACAGGTTCTTATCGAAGTCCGTAGAGAAGTCACTCCCTCTATTCAAAACACTCAAGAAGTGCATGAAGAAAGGGGACTTTCGTTGGACAAGAGAAGCAAAAGAGGCATTTGGATAGCTCAAACAGCATCTAGTGGCTCTCCCCATGCTAGTTGCCCCGCGGCCTAAGGAGGAGCTTATTATGTACTTATCTGCTACGTATGAGCAATAAGCGCCGTCCTCATGACCGACC
The DNA here is from genome assembly GCA_025667525.1 of Glebionis coronaria. NCBI lineage: Eukaryota > Viridiplantae > Streptophyta > Magnoliopsida > Asterales > Asteraceae > Glebionis > Glebionis coronaria. Next base: position 248,648,030 of record CM046874.1, read on the forward strand.
GGGACTCAGTCCAAACTCCGGTCTACTTCATAAGCAGAGCACTACATGGGTCAGAACTGAATTACTCTCCTATGGAGAAGTTAGTCCTATCATTAGTCTACGCAGCAAAAAGACTGCGCCGTTACTTTCAAGCACACCTAATTGTGGTGATCACGGACCAGCCAATCAAACAGATCATATCGAAGCCAGACGTGGCAGGAAGGTTGCAGAAGTTGAGTGTCCTGCTCGGGGAACACAACATCTCTTATAGACCAAGGACAGCTGTCAAGGACCAAATCTTGGCAGATTTCATAATTGAGAAACCCGAAGAGGACGAGCCAATGGTAACAAATGAAGAGATCCCAACAGAACTGTGGGTCTTGTTTACTTATGGATCTACTTGCACGGACGGATCAAGAGCGAGCCTCATACTCACAAATCCGGAGGGCATGGAGTTCACCTATGCCTTACATTTCGAATTCACGGCTACGAATAATGAGGCAGAGTACGAAACATTGATTGCAGGTTTAAAAATCGCGGCTAGGATGGGGGTACTCAACCTTGAACCCTACGTGGACTCACGGCTTGTTGCAAACCACATCCTAGGAGGGTACGAAGCAAAGGAGGACAACATGATCCAGTATTTGGAGAAGGTCAAGTCTCTTATCGCTGGTTTTGGCAAATTCTCTATAAAGCATGTGCCAAGAGGCGAGAATAAGAAGGCAGATGCCCTTAGTAAAACCGCGTCCACAAGCTTTGCCCATCTATCCAAAAAAGTTTTGGTGGAAATACTTAAGGTTAAATCAATCATAGGGGAGGCAGTCGCAACAATAGTCGATGAGGAGGGACCTACGTGGATGACCCCAATCATTAACTATTTAGCATAAGAAACCCTTCCGGAGGATGAAACAGAGGCGCGTCGCATTAAAAGAAAGTCGCAACAGTTTGAACTCCGCGACGGTGTCTTATATAAATGCCCACTCTTACAGCCGTGGCTGCGATGTGTTGGTCCACGTCAAGCTAATTATGTGATTAGTGAGATTCATGAAGGGTCGTGCGACATGCACGCCGGGCCTAGATCGGTAGTAACACGAGCTTTACGTACAGGATACTATTGGCCAACCATGCATCGACACGCACGGGATATAATTCTCAAATGTAATGATTGCCAGGTGCATAGACCAGTACCGCGTCACCCACAACAGGAGCTGACAGCCATCACATCCCCATGGCCATTTCACAAGTGGGGAATCTATATCGCATGTCCTTTTCCTGTCGTGGCCGGAGGCGTTAAGTTCTTGATTGTGGCCATGGACTACTTTACATGTTGGATAGAGGCTAAGGCGGTCACTACGATCACGTAAAACAGGTTAAAAAATTTGTTTGGGAAAACATTGTTTGTCGTTTTGGTTTACCAGGGGAGATTATCTCATATAATGACAAGCAGTTTGCGGATAATCCGTTCAAACATTGGTGCGCCACGCTTAACATCAAACGGCGCTTCGCATCAGTGAAACACCCAAAAACTAATGGTTTAGTGGAGCGGGTGAATAGAAACCAAGGTGACGGAATAAAAGCGCGCTTAGATGAGAGAAGCGCCAAGTGGGTGGTTGAACTACCACATGTCCTATGCGCACACAGAACAATGAACAAATCGGCTAATTGGGACACTCCATTTGCATTATCTTATAGAACCCAGTCATACCAACATAGATTGGATTACCGACAATCCGCACGGTGGAGGTTAACGTCGTCACGAACGATGAGGAGCTCAGGGTCAATTTAGACTTGTTGGAGGAAAAAAGGGAGATAGCAGCCATCAATGAAGCTAAATCTAAAGCACGAATGAAAGCTTATTACGACTCCAAAGTCAAGGGTCTTTCCTTTAGACCGGGGGACTTTTTTTATCATGCTAATGAGGCAAGTCGCGCGGAGAACACGGGGAAACTAGGACCAAACTGGGAAGGACCGTATGAAGTCACAGAAGCTTTGAGGCTAGGCGCGTACAAGTTACGTGACATGGAGGGCCGCGACTTGGATCATACATGGAACATTTGCAACCTCAAAAGGTGATATCTCTAAAAGGCTACAACCTCCGCATGGACATTTCGTTGTAAACAGCTTCAATAAAGATCTATGTATTTTTGCTTTTATGTTTTCTAGGTTCTATTTGTCTTAGGATTTATCATTCTGTCAAAAAATCGTAACCGTGATAATAAAACACCGTGGTGCCTAGCTAGCTCCACGGCTTGTTCTTGTGCAAATTGTGTCTTTTATGTGTGCTTAGGATTATTTCTTGTTTACATTCTTAAGTGTTATTTCTTATTCATATGCATTCATTCAGCCGTACATGTACTATTTGTTTCCCTATGGAGCAAGAGGATTAAGTGAACCTAATAATTCAACTTGTCGCATAAGAGGGATGCAACCCCCCGAGACGCGGATCATGAATCCTTACTAGACACCTTATTCATAAGAGGTTGTAATAAGTTTCGACATGCCGTCCTTATAGAGTGTTGGACATGATAAAGACACACATTGCACGTCTAGTAAATTATAGACTTGGTTTTTTGTTGTAAATCCGTGATAAATCACGCATGGATATTCCATTCGATGGATATACAATTATCTAAATTCAAAAGACTAAGTTTCAAATAAACACATCAAAAGTGCAGTGAACGCTCATGACCAAAATAGTTACAATAAAAACTGTTGTACAAAAACATAATTAAGTGTTTGAATGCCGTGGACATCCACGGACGAATATTAAATTACATAAGTTGTGTTTGTTGCAAACTTTGACAAGTTAATGGGGTAGCATTGATTCCCCAAGCTCTTTCTGGCGTTGCGCTAGGGACTCAGTGGACGATCCTTCTGGCATAGCATGGCTCTCTATTAGTAAAGTCACGCCATGCATGGTCAGGGCCGTCACAGGCACTCTGTCAGACCTGGGAAGGTGGGCGGATCCTACAGTAGGGGTGCGACATGTAATGCGACACCCTTTCTTATTTAAGGCACGGTCCACGTTAGCCTTCACAGCTTCCTCCAAGCTTCTTTCTCCCTTGAGGGCCCATGGGTTCTCGGACGGAGGATTATCTGCATAGATGTTCATAGTAAGTTGGGAATTAAAACCCGCTTGTTGGAAACTCACTTTATGTGACGACATTTAAGAATTCCCATTAGTTATCATAGTCACACACGTTTAGACTAGACTAGGTTCGTTGTATAGTTTATGTTGTGTGTGTGGCTATATATACCCCTCCTTAGCTTCCAAGGAGGGGCGTTGCTTGTGTCATTTTTACATCTTAATACATTTTTCATTTCTCACACACAACCTCTCTTCTCTTTCTCTTTCAACAATGGCTACCACCACCATATTCCACCATGTTAGACCACCAGATCCTTCATTTGGTATCAGAGCCTTGGTTCATTCCTTGGATCATGTTTTTGTTTCGATTTGGTGGTCTAAACATTTTTTAGTGTCTCGTTATATAATTTTTTGGTCCGTATGTCACGTCTTTTGTCACAATGGTTGTTATGATTTCATTTTTTTTAATGGAAACATTGCATTAACTGGTTTGTCACATTCTTTGTCCCAAAGGTCAAATGTATCTTGTCATGATTCACTACTGGTTTGTCACATTCATTAACTGGTTTGTCACAGTCCACTCCTAATATCCTAAAAACCACAACTTTTATCACTGGTTTTTATGTCCCTGGTTTCACGGTTTGATTTTGTGTCTAATGTTTACTATTTCTGAACTTATTCTTCATATAATATCAGTTTTTCTGGGTTTGTTATTGTTCATTTTGAAGATGTAGCTACCCAGAAAAGTGGACAGATTCACATTTCCAGATTTTCAGGAAAAAGGACAGTATTTTTTTTGGATAAGATTTATGAGATGGTAACATTCAGATCGGAATATTGCGATCGCAAAAACCTTTGGTTTCTACATTGCCATTGAATATTCCGATGGAACACAGTCGGTGCATTCCGATGGAACGCATTTCGATGGAACGCATTCCGATGGAACGCATTCCGATGGAACACATTCCGACGGGGTGTAGAAGAGAAGACATTCCGATGGCCTTTCTATGAAAACATTGCGATGGAATTGTTGCTGTTAAACAAAACATTACGATGGGTTTTATAAAACATTCCGATGGACTTCTTTTTGAAAACATTACGATGGAATCAGACTGTGACCAAGTGTTAACCAAAACCAAAACCAAACACAACCGAGTCAACTCGGTAATTACCGAGTTGACTCAGTTAACTCACTGAGTCTAGCAACACAAAACCATCCAACCTTTTAACTCCTCAACACCATATCTAACCTAATCCCATCGTCACTTAATCCCATCTAAGACTCGAACCGAACAAACAAATTTAAAGGATCTCAGATTTTTTTTTCGATATAGTCTATCATAGACATGTCTAGATCTTTTTCATAGATCTATAATACACGAAAATAAGAAATCATCATAGATCTTTATGTAAATGGTTAACCCATCTTATCAATATACGAAAATAAAGAGAGAACTATAACAATTATGTTATGTTCAATCTTTGATTCGTTGAGACCAAAACAGCACATGCAACATGTTAAAACCTTACCCGAGACCTTGTATTACAAGACCTTGTGGCTGCAAACATCTTGGATATCAGCAATGACTGATCAAAGTTGCGTTATTGGTTTGATTTGAATATTAGCAATGATTCAGTAATGATTCATCCGAAAGGGGCATGTGGTTTGGTTGAATCGTGGGTTATGATTTAAGTTATGTATTGGTTGTAATGATTATTTATGATAATCAAAAGAGAAGATGTCGATTGTGTGAAGATAAGAAAGAGATTAGGAGCAGATTTCTGTTAGGCGATATGTTTGAGGTGAGGGACGGAGGTTACAAGAAAATGGGGGGAGGATTTACCTAAAAATGAGTTTAGTGTTGACTGTGTGAGATATTTTAGGTTGGAGTGTGTTATAACCAATTTGTTGGACCGGGTGTATCATTTTTGATATGGGCCATGACTCTCGGGATATATCATCGTTACAACTTAATATATTTTTGATACGGGCCTTGGACCCCATTTGTTAAATCAATTTGATTTGGGCTGCACATAATGGACCGTGTAACTTTACTTATACACACAATTTTTTTAACAAAAATTTTTAAATAAATTTTGTGTGTATTAAGTTATACTTCGGTCGTCATCGGGTCGAGACAAAAAGTGACGTGACAAAGTAACGCGACGAGACAAATGTGACGAGAATTTATTTGAGACGAGACCAAGAAAAAATGGGCGATTTTTTTAAGTATCTGGTTCACGTTTGATGTATCTGGTTCATTCTTTCAGTGGTCACTTCAAATTGCTTTCACGTGGGTTGGTAAAGGTGGCCATGGAGAGTTTATGAGAAGAGATTTTCGATCGACAGCTGATTCTCACCGAATATAATTCAGCTTATTTATTATTCTCACGAGATTTCAGGTTCATGTGCGTACAATTATTGATGGTTCCGAGTTTCGAAACCATCAAGGGGGAAGAAGAAGACTCATTGAACGCACAACGAGTACACGTGATGAACTTCATACCTTCTTTTGATTTGAAGATATTCCGGGATGACATTTGTCATAGCCGCAAGGAAATTCAGTGTTTTAACTCGTGGCGTTATCAATCTCTAAACGGTAAACTACTGATTCGAGGTTTAATTGTTTGATTGTTGCAATTAAACATCATCATTATCCTATATGCATTCCCGGGACTTAATTGACTCTGGTGCATCTCCGGAAGAAGATATGTGCATTTCCGGGACTTAATTGACTATGGTGTTACGATGTCAACTTCATGAATGGGATAAAGTATCCACTTCAGTATTTGAGCTTCATAATTGGGATTGATTTACTTTCTTCAACTACGTGGGGGAAGAAATGTCTTGATACTTTCTGGTAAGCATAACTTGAACTCTCAGGGGAAGAAAAATTCAGAAGAATTATTCAAACGTGAGAAGAGAAGTTGTTGATCTACTTGGTGTAACCCTTACTTTCAATCCCTCTTAGCAACGTTATCATGTTATATGATGGGATTTGCTTGTTAGATTCCGCTGTGCGCTTATTATTCTAAGCTTTATTAAAAGCTTTGAAGTTGCTTACGAGGATTGTCGATTTAGGGGGAAGCTATTTAAAAAACTTCTACATCAAGTTTATGTGGCATGAATTAGGGGGAAGCTAATTCAGAAGCTTCTCCTTAACCAGAAGTGTATGGGTTACTTAGCTCGTGCCGTTACAGTATTTCTTCTACAAGTTACTTTAAAGATGAGTCGTTTTGAAGACGAAGGCCTCAGAAGACTTCATCAGCATTGGATGCTTCATGAAAGCTCTTGTTCTTAATCATTTTGTACTTGTTAGGAAGAATATTGTAAGGAATTCTACACGTCGTCCCATGGGGGAAGATTGTTGGAAACTCACTTTATGTGACGACATTTAAGAATTCCCATTAGTTATCATAGTCACACACGTTTAGACTAGACTAGGTTCGTTGTATAGTTTATGTTGTGTGTGTGGCTATATATACCCCTCCTTAGCTTCCAAGGAGGGGTGTTGCTTGTGTCATTTTTACATCTTAATACATTTTTCATTTCTCACACACAACCTCTCTTCTCTCTCTCTTTCAACAATGGCTACCACCACTATATTCCACCATGTTAGACCACCAGATCCTAAATAGCAAATCTACACCGCTTCTACGCACAAGTGTTCCATGACCATGTCGATGGGTGCGTCCTTTAGCGCCTCGATCTTTTCCAGCAAGGGGTACTCGATATGGTCCAAGACCGTCGTGGATGCATTCATATTATCCTCAGCATCCGGCTTGTGGTAGGAATGATCTTTGATGTCCTTACCCTGGCTTATCCACTCAGCTGCGGCTATAAGCCCCTCGTACTTGCCACGGTCAATACCGTCTGACACAACATCAGCAAATGGCTTGGCCAATTCAGGAGACTCTGCAATTTTGTTCACGGCTAATCTCAGGCCAGATCCTATCATCCACCTACGGTCGGCGATAGCTGTGAGCAGGTGAGGGTATAACTCCTCATCAAAGTCCACAGTCATCGCTTCCAGCCGTGTGTCCATCTCCCTAAGTCGCTCATCCACGACCTTCTCATGCTCAACCCTGTAGTCCACAAAGGCCGATGCCAGCTGCTCCTCACTCTTCACCATTAGGCGTAGCTCATCGCGCTCCTTGGTGAGGGCAGTCGCGTTCTTTGTTAGTAATTGGGCAGTCGCCTCTGCGGCTGTGACCTGTTAGTATAATGATTCGGTGTTATTTTGCAATTTTTTTAAGGGAAATTTTTTCTAAGAGAACATAAGCAGGATGAGGGACATACCTTGTCATGAAGAGCTTTGTCCTCGACTTCCAACTCTTCGATACGGCATTCACGGGCGGAAGCATGGCTTGACTGCTCCTTTATGGTCGCCTCGGCCATAGATAAGTCCGCCTGCAGGGTATAAATGATTTGCTCCTTTTTTTCTACTAGCTTTTCCCTGCGGGCAATCTTCCTATCTGAGCTCCTCACATGACCAAGGGCCTCTTCAAAGCGGTGACGCAGGGCCGCGCTGACATTCATCTGGTGCGCAGTGGCCACATTGAACTGCTCCATAAGAGCTTCATGGGTAAGCTCATTTAAGTCCCGAGCCAGGATAGGAGGAGTTAAGTGATCTACAAACTCTGCACATTCCTCCTCCGTCTCTAGTCTAGTCAATGCGAACAAGTTCTAGACCGGGAAAAGGTGTGGAGTTGGTCCTTCAGACTGGGACTCTTCCACATGGGTGGGGGAGGAGTTGGTGGGATGTCTTGTATCACGGGTGATGGCTCCCTGACATCATCTCCCTCATGCGGCACAACCGTAGGATCCACCCTGTTATTTAAAGACGACTTATAAGTCTTTTTGAGTTTTACTTGAAAAACAAAAGAAAACACAGGGATAAAAAGAGTACAAGGAAACATACGTTGATGTAACTAGAGGCGCAGTGTTGGTAGGGGCTACGGCACTCACGGGTGTCGCATTCCACACAGTTGTCTCCATCTGCTCTTCTGTTACGGCAACGTGGGGCAGGGGGTTGTCTTACGGCAAGGTAGTGCTGCTCCCTTCTTGGTATGCGGGGTTATCCTTACGCAGCTTCTTGAGAGGTGCGTTAAAGACTCCCGCCTCTGCCCCCACCTCTCTCGCAACCTTCCTTGTTGATTTGTGTTTCCTTGAGATGAGTTTTGGTTGCGTTGAGGTACCGGTCTCAATGGCTACCTCCTCTTCATCGTCATTATCAAAAAGACGGTTGATGGTTGGGTAGGTGGGCTACTCCATATTAGCATCTTGTTTTTCTTGTTGGGAGGCGGTGGTGTTTTGGGTCGTGCCGGTGGCATCCTCCAGTAATGGCTCACAGTCGTCTTCATGAGAAAAATCCACTGGGGACTTCTCAATCTCTATATTTATAGCATTGGACTACATCCATGTACCTTCTTTAAGTGGGACGGTCAAATTCTGGGTCGCAGCAAACAGAGGGGGTTCACCCTCGCGTAGTGGTCGGAATCCCTCTTCAACCTTCTTCGGGTCTCCTTGGCGTAACAATCCAATCAGCCTCATCTCTGCGAACATATGCATTGAGTGTGTTAGTTCGATTGAGAGCTGTTGGAAATACGTTTTTACGTATTTAGAAAGGATCGGTCACTCCAATGATATTGGGCTCGTGATCCAATATAGTCCATATAGCCCACATGTAGGGTGGGCTATATAAACCCCCTCCTAGCATGTTAGGAGGGGTTGGTCATTCATTTTACACACACTTAATCTAATCTTTCTTTATTCTCTCCAACCTCTCTCTAGTTTCTCTCTCTAGTTCTTCATCTATCTTTCTATTTCTTTAAATCATTCGAACACAAGGATAATCCAAGATTTTGAGGACCTACAAATGGTATCAAGAGCCTTGGTTTGATTGGTTTTGTTCTTGTGTTCTTGATTTTGTGTTTTGATAATCCATACCCACGTCCAAATTTTTTTTGTGTTTTTATGCTTTGATCTTGATACACGTTATCTAGTTACTTGTTGTAGAGATTTTGGTATCTTGATTTTGGTTAAAACACGTTCTTTCTTGGATCAAAAGTGCAAAAAGGCATTGTGTTCTTATTTCCGAAATTCAAGCAAACATATCCATCGGAAAGTACAAACTGTACTTGGGCCTCCATCGCAATAACTTAACCATCGGAAAGGGTTAGGTTTCTACATTGCGATCGCTGGATTTTTATCACTTATTCCGATCTGGACATTCCGATCGTTCATTGCGATCTGGGATTCCGACGGTTATAAGGAAGTGGTTAAGTCGTTACTCTGCCCAAATTTTGTCAGCTATATTCCGATCTGAATTTTTCCGATAGGACTTTGCGATCTGAACTTTCCGATAGGACATTGCGATCTGAATCATTCCTACAAGGTTACATTGCTATCTGAGTATTGCGATCTTAAATCATTCCGATCTGACATTACGATCTGGACATTTCGATCTGACATTCCGATCTGACATTCCGATGGGTATTCCGACGGATTAAATTTGAGGATTCCGACACAGTGACAAGTATTTCAAGATTTTTCAAAAACGTGCTTTTGAAAATTTTTAACAAACTTCGTGTGTAATTTTGTCTTGGAATTTTTGGTTTATCGAGAACAATTATTAGGGGATTTTAACATTATTTCTCGACTTCTACTCACAACAACAAACACAATTACTTTCTTTCATTGATCGATCGACAAGTAATCCTTACTTTCATTTATCATAGATTTTTAATGGATTCGTTGAAATCGACATCTCGAGAGGGAGACTTGCATCTCATGCAAAACACAGCTAGAGAAAGTGGTATAACGTTCTTTCGACTACTCCAGTCTCATCTAGTGACCATTTCTTGGTTTCAAGGAGGAAACGAATTTCTGACACTCTTCGGTCAAGATCGTTATATATTCATCGATTCCATATTCCTCAACTTGAACCAACTAGCTGAGCAACTTCACAAAGAAGACTTTAATCACTCTGCATCAGCATCTGCATATCAAGCTCTAGTGACACAACTTACGCACTTCTTAAAATTCAACATTTTTAAGTCTGACAATTCAGGGATATGTCAATCATTTCTTCAGTACACACAAACGGAAATTAAAGAGTTTCGTGGTACATTGTTGAAATTAATGATATCAGTCTCGTCTTCGATTTATGAAAGATCTCGACTTCAGCAAGAGTATGATAATGGAGTGCAAGAATCCACGATGCAGATGCAAAAGGAGAATGATCATGCGATTAAAAACTTGGAGCCTAAAGATTACAAGAGCAAGGATTCGGGAGGAACGCATGATACAAGCAGCATGTCAGGGATTGATGCCACCATACATGTATTTGACGAAGAGTCTACAAACACGGTACTAAGGAATGTGGTATATGATGTCTATGCTGATAAACAATCGCATGTTGTGCATTCCGAACCTAATTATGACAAACATGGGATGGAAAAGGGTGATAGTTTTACCACTTCAGATTCATCCGATGTGAGTCAAAATGGGGGAGAAATTGTTCAGAATGCTATAGTACATCATGATAAATGCTTTATGACTGCTTCACTAACCGATTCTGATTCCAAGATTAAAGAGCTTGAAACGATCTTAGCTCAGCAATCTAAAGCTCTTGAGGATGCCAAAATTGAATTTTCGAAGAAAACGGATAAATTTGAAAAGTATTTTGAAAAACTTGAAAATTCAAACGTTATTCTAGAAAGAAAATTAAATCAAAAAATTCAAGATTCTAATGCTGAAAAAGATAATTTTGTGAAACAAATTACTTTGCTAGAATCTAAGTTGGCATCCAAAGATAAATTGCTTAAAGATAATGAGAATTTGAAGGCCCAGGTTCATGAAAAGCTTTTTGCTATAGCTGCGTTGAAAAACGAATTAAGAAAAGCTAAAGGAACTAGTGTGGACACTAAGCTTGAAAAACCATCAATCTTGGGGAAACCGCCTCAAATTCAGTCTGTTAGGCAACCGACTGCATTTAGATCCGAGCGACCAAAATCCTCGAGACCGCGGTTTGCCTCCCAAGTTGACATGGTTCATCTTTCTATACCAGTCACTCCACCATCTAGGCCCAATGTGACTAAAATAGCTTTTGCAAGACCTAATCACATGATTTCATCTAGTCTCCCTAGACATAGTCCAAAGAATACGTCTCGAACTAGTTCGAATGACGTTCGCCATACATTTGGTCTAAGGGAAGCTAAGCAAAAGACACAAGTAAGAGATAGGAATTTCAAACCTAGTCAGATGCCTTCTAGCTTACCCGACACTGCTAACCGAAGCATGTCACATCCTAGGAGCATCAATCAATCATCTAGGAATTCTAGATCTTACTCGGACATTAAATATGCTACTTGCAAAACATGTAGGAAATGTGTCTTTAAAGCCAATCATGATTCTTGTGTCAAGAAATTACTTAATGAGGTGAACTCCCGTGCTAGACTTAAATCTCAGTGGGTAGCTAAAATCAAACCCATTGGTAAAATGTGGCGCCCCACTGGTAGAACTTTCACTCTTGTAGGAAACGAGTGCCCTTTAACTAGGATAGTCTCTGATTCTACTAAGACTACTAGGGAGGAAATTGAAAAGGAGGATACATCACTTAAGCCTGAACTTAAGGTTTTCTATAAAAGGAAACGGTTGCCAGCTAAGATAAGTGAATCCTCTCCTCAGGTCACCTCTAGCACAAGAAAAGAAAATTGTGAACCCCCACTTGCTTCTAAGATAGATATCGCTAACCCATATCAAAGCATGCAAAATCCTAATGAGAATGCAGGTACCAAAGAGAATGTTCCAAAAGAAAGAAGCGGTCCAATCATTGTATACCACTCAATTAAGGACACTCTCAGAGTTTGGTTGCTAAAGAAGCTGATATCTAAGAAACAAGTGTCTCAGGGGATTTCCAGTTAAGCTTACAGTGCATCAAGGACTTATAGTCACATCACAGACTGTAACTCGTTCTTCAAAGAAAGGAAAGTTTATTGCCGATGATAAACTTTTCCTTACAACGAGAAATTAATTTTTCTCGGGCATGAGCTTATATAAAAAACATTCCAAGTTTTTAAGCTCATGCACAATGACTCCTCGCTAAATGACAGACGATGACTCGTTCTTCGGTTAAAAGGAAAGTTTATCGCCGATGATAAACTTATCCTTAACAACGGGAAGTTTACAACTTCTCGGACTTGAGCTCGTTTTGTAAGATTTTCAACATCTTAAGCTCAAGTAATTGGTTTTCAAAACATTGAACACAATTTTTCGAGAATTTCTCAAAAAGGTTTTTCTAAATCTTTCAAAATTGTGTGTTCAAAAATGTTTTGATAAAAAGAGCATGTCTTCTGGAATCGATAATATTTACGATACTAGAAATGTCATTCAATAATGACACGGGGTTGTAAATAAAGTTCGAGCAGAAGTTCAAATGTTTTAAAACATGCTCAAAATGGTTTGCTATTATTTCAGATAGTAACCCGCTTTTTATACTCTAGTCAAGCATTTCACCGGAAAGCTTTGACTCAACAACGGGAATTAATTTTCTCGGGCATGGTTTACTTTATAACCATGTAAGGGATTGTGTTTACTTTATAACACAATCTAACACGAATTTATGTACGTGTCAGTGCATTTATTTGTTAAAACAAGAGAAATCTTGTTTTTATGAAGCTATCATCTCTACAACCATAGCAATCTACAATTGGTATCTACATACTCGACGATGCGACTACTCAAACGGTGACTACAGCTCTTTCAATAGAACACGGGTCAACAATTGAGGGGGAGCAATTGTCCAGCATTCAGAATCTTTGACGCCGAAGGTGCCAAGTTCACATATTGGTGTCAAGACAACGATATCAATCGTACATATGGAGTCAAGAGATAACTTCAGACGTGATGAGGCGACCAACATTCGTGAACAAGAACCATGTGCCTCTTTCATATGATGTTCTTCATCATTCAGGTCCAACCTCATAAATCGCTATCTTGTGAATACATTATCATATATGCTCTTTGCACGTGATAAATACCTTACACTTGTGTTTAAAAGGTATTTAATTTACGTTTCAAGTACACCCTCATTAATTTGAAGGGGAGCTTGTGTAATTCATGAAGATATATGGCTTTGCATTTTTCTTCCCAAATTTTCTTAAAATGCTATTAAATCAATTGATATTAAAAACATCGATTGGGTTAATATTTTTAATATGGGGGAAAAAATGTGATTTAATATGGGATATTATCACAAATGGTTTGACTTAACGTGATGGCTCATCCTGACATATGCGAAATGTTTTCGAATATCGTGGCATATGTTGAGGGGGAGCAAAACGGATTTGCATACCAAAATGGATTTTCATGGTGACATATACTTACCCAAAACCCATTTATTTCACGACGATGAAGATTGTGGTGACATAAGGATGGTAGGATAGGTTAAGTCCAATGATTCTTCTAGAACTGGAGGAATCTTCCCAAGGACATTCCATAGCTAGAAATAGTAGTCCTTAGGAAAGGTGGAGAAAGATTGTGAACGTAGCTGAATGCCGACCAAGTACTTAAGTTAGCACTGAAACAATCACAACAAGGTGCTAGTTATGACGTATTGGTAAGCATTGAAGGGGTTGAAGAATGAAAAAGAATTGTAAAGATAAAGGGTCTAAAGAAAGAAGCCCTCCTTACAACTTTAGGCAGAAACCGGGTCAACACATATGCTATTGAGATCATTTTAATGATTCTCGATATTGAAGACAGACATCATGGACCCAGTGATGCAATGCACAACCCATCCCAGCTAACTCAGATATCTCTCAAAAGGTATTTGTTTTAATCACACGGAGACAACACATTATCTATTGATTTATTCACTCCGAATAAATTGGTATTGAAAAGGTGGCACTCCTCTCCAGCCTCCGATCACTAAAATCCAAAATGCACGATCAAGTCTAGAGCCATTTGAGATCATCAAATATCTCATTAGGACACACTTTCATAATTCCTTGCTTCCTCACACACTGTGAAAAGTAAAGATCTTAAGAGTCCTACGCAAAATCTTCATGATCTTGCCTGAACATCTGAGTAATACGAAAGTATTTACAATGAAGATGGAAATCCTTCTTGAGCGAATATCAAAAAGCTCATGGTAGGTGACTTGTGCGATTCTTTATGAATCAAACTTGTGATAACTGGAAAGCAACAGCTGTTTAATTCTTAACTGAATTTAAACACGTTCTAGGCCTCTACGCAATATCTTAGTGATCTTGCCAGAACACTCAGAGTGATACCTTAGTGTTCACAGTGATGAGTGGAAATCCTTCTAGTGTTAACCTCAAACAGCACTTGGTAGGTAACTTGCAAGATTCTATACGAATCAAGCTCGTGACAACTGGAAAGCAACGATGGTGCGGTTCTTAATTGAATTTCACTTGTTCCAGGAACATGAATTGACGGCTTCAAATCATGCGGATATTATTATCCAAATGATTCACTCTTTATGTTCGCAGTCAGCTTTGGACGGTCGAATAAAGAGAACGGGTTTACCCGCGAAATCCTGTCAGGAAGTTACTTAATTGAAACTATCCGTCACGGGTACGATATTTTATATCGTCCAACGGTCTTCACCGACCGGAGGTATAATGCTACCGAATTAGAATGAAATGTTCAAAGCCATTTCGTTCGTGTCTACTTATGTTGCGGCATTTGAAGACGGTGGCGTTGCGGGATCCAAGAAGAAGTCGTCCCCGCATGCTTATACTTTATGCACTTAATACCTCATCTAATTCAAGAAAGCCTAAAAGTTAAGTCTTCCGCTGTATCAAACTCTGAAGCTTTCAAGAATTTATAAAGGTATAAGTATGTGGAACATGAAGTCACGAGGAGGCAAATATCACAAGTGACGAATGCACAAGGTCAAAGCAAGGACACATGCTCAAGACCAAAGTCAAAGATCTCATCAGCATATTCACAAGAACAAGATCGAAGACTCAAGCATAATATGCAAGGTTTAAGATTTTGTAAAATGGTGTGACCTCCCTTTGGGGGAGATTGTTGGAAATACGTTTTTCCAAGAAAAGTCTCGGTCACATCATTATTAGCATAGATCACGAGCTATAGACTATTTAGGACATTGTAACTTGGAGTGACCTCCCTTAGGGGGAGATTGTTGGAAATACGTTTTTACGTATTTAGAAAGGATCGGTCACTCCAATGATATTGGGCTCGTGATCCAATATAGTCCATATAGCCCACATGTAGGGTGGGCTATATAAACCCCCTCCTAGCATGTTAGGAGGGGTTGGTCATTCATTTTACACACACTTAATCTAATCTTTCTTTATTCTCTCCAACCTCTCTCTAGTTTCTCTCTCTAGTTCTTCATCTATCTTTCTATTTCTTTAAATCATTCGAACACAAGGATAATCCAAGATTTTGAGGACCTACAAGAGCATGTTATACACGTATATTGAAATAAAGAACACCCACCCTGTCTACGATTGTTCAAGGATATAGGATATATGTCCTCCCTGCCGTAGTAGTTGCGACTGATGCCTACCAAACACAAAAAATTCTATGGTAGACCTTTGTGGAAGTATGTACGGTTGGTATCTAAGATCATAAAATCCCTATTGCTGTACGTGTTTTTGGGAGCCGGATAATCTATTGGGGCTTTGGTTTTAAGTACGAATTGAGTGGTAAATACCTTAGCATCTACAAAAAACTAATTGTCGTACCAGTTTTTTAACGAGTCTAAGGCTTTGGTATAACACATGGGTGTATTGCCCGGACGTTTTTTAAAAGATAACCAGCCATTGACCATTTGTGGTATATAAAAAACCCTAAAGAGACTTACGATAGGGGATATGCTACGTGTATGGCATGTAATCTCAAATTGATTGATCTTACATGCCCCTATACAATGGAGTTAGGTTATGTGAAAATCGTAATATGTTAGGATCTCTACGAGGAACGTGGATAGGGGTATGCGGTAGTTTGCCGAGTCAAACAGGCGCGTGTATACGCCTATTTTCCCTGCTGGAGCTTCCGTGATAGCTTCATCATCACCCGGATAGGTGGGATGAACGCTTTCAGGGATATAGTAATCCGAACAAAAATCCATGAATTTCTCCGGAGACATAACATTGAGCATGGTCGTGATTGTTAGGTTGTCTATCACCATGTTTTATAAATATACGGAGAAGGGTGTGATGATCTAACCTAGTATTACGAATATCCGTGGAATGAATGTAGAAGGAGGTTAGAAAAATTTGCAACAATGGTGGATTGAATATGAACTATGTGTGTGCACAGTCACACACCCTGGTATTTATAGGGTTGCCTCAGTTTATAAGGCTGGCCAGATGGTTGCCACGTGTAATCCTCTACGCCTATCTAACAGATGGGATTCATGGCACAGTTGAAACGTAAGAATGATCCACGGGTCACCTCATAACAGTTTTACATGGCTCAAGAGTGGGCATGTCTGGTGCACTTTTGCAGAGCAAACGTCCGAATCCTGACTACATCAATACATTCATTAATATTGTCCCAGACAACTGTTTTTGTGGTGCGGCTATATTTGCAGACAAATAATATGGTACATTGGTTAGTCTAGAGGTTATGCCTACGGTTGTAACAACTAGATTGGGGGGACATGATGACGTATAGTCCCCAACCGGGTCATGAACCCGGCCCACGGGTACTACCCGCATCCGGCCCATCACGAATGGGTTAAATTAATGTCATTTGAGCTTATGAGCTTCGAATGAACAGTGGCCGCATAGATGTGTGCGGCCCACGGCCTGGCACAGTCGGTGCAGGGTTAGACAGAATCACAACCTAAATAGGATTGTTATTTACCCTAAAGTATAGGATATACACTAACCATAATTAGAAGATAACAATCAAGCTAATTATGGTATTTATCCTTTGCTTAGGGCCGAAGCATCGGTAACAGCCCATTAGGGTTTTACCGCCTATATAAGGAACCCCCAAGGGTTCCACAAAGGTATTATTATTCCTCATACTCCTACTCTACACCCGATTACTAACCCTAAATCGATTACTTACTCTCACGTTGGAGTCTAATCGTGGGATACATTCCCACGGTAAGCCTAACAATGTGTTACTTTTAGTGTGCAGGATCCTAACCAGAAGTTTACTTGGTGTAGGAGCCGGAGCCCACGCACCCGAATTAAGCCTAATTCGGGTCAAGCTAGGATCACCCAACTTTTGTATCAACAACAAGCATATATTTGGCACTTTTAATGATATTTTCACCGTTTTAAGCCCGTTTGGACGATGAGACCATGTATAATTGCGGTCTCATCACTCCCCCATATTAAGCCATTGTCGTGCCGTCATGCAATGCTTAAATAAAGTATCTTAGCACTTCCAAAATTCATTTTTATCCACTTTTATTGAAACGTAAACTTACTAAGCTACTACTACTTGTGTTATAGACATAATGTAGGATTTTCATCGCAAAATGGGACGTTTAGGTTCATAGAATAAGAAAACGTGAATGCTTCATTAGAAATAATTTCGTCCTCCTCGATTTTCACCCAATTCCATGCTAAGTGTGGGTCACTATAAGTTAGTAATGCTAACACTACTCATATGCCCTAATCACGTACTTAAACTCCCTTAATCCTAATTTGTATCTCTTATATTTTAAATTGTCTTGAATGATCATGATGATATATTTTTGACTTTGCGTAAATAAAGATTAAGGTCCAAAAATATAAACGAAATGGTGTAATCAAAATCATCGAATTAATAAACCTCTCCTAATAGACAACGATGTCAAAAAATTAAGTCAACAAAAAGGATCAATAAACAAGGTTTTATAACGGTTTTGAACCTGAGACTTATTACCATGAATTTTATTACCCACATCATTACCATTGACTTTGATTATCATGGTTTACATCCGTCTTTTCTTCAACTCCGCCATAGAGCTTTTATTATGACTTCAGTCTTGCCCTTGTCTTTTATTTAACCTCGCCATGAGGTGTTTATTATGACTTGACGTATATCCTCACGCTAAGGCGAATTTTGGATCTTTAAGGCTTCGAGATTTAAGACATTCACTTCAATTTGGCATAGATTTTCCGGCCTTGTGAGCTTGAAATTTTTGCGTGATTTAGGTGAAGAGAAACTTAAAAATTATTATTGGGGAAGCCTTTGATTATTCGGGTGCCAATATTTCAAAACCATAACGCTGGCGATACCTTAATGTTTTCCCAATTTAATTACATGGAAGCTACTAGAGAAAAATTAGAAACCAATAATTAAGACTAAACCCCTAAATCAGTATTTATTAACAAAATTAATATTCAAGTGAAGGGAGAATAAGCAAACAATTAGAACACAGGAGTTTTTAAAAGAATATAAATACTCTACGTTTAGCATAGTAACTTATAATTAACTCTTTCATTTATTGTCCTTGTTTAAGAGACTTAGCCTAAAAAGTTAAAGAATCGAAGCTAAGTGCTCAACACGCACGGTCGAGTCAAAAATTACTCTTATTCTCGCCATCGGAAAATCTACATTCGTGTCTTAAAAACACTTACGAAAACATGAGAAAAATTTAAATTTGGCCATTTTTAGCCTTATTTTACAACAAAAAGATAAAATTTGGAAAGCGTGAAGGTTTAGCAAGGCAAGTATCTATTCACCCCCCCCCCATACTAAAGTTAAACATTGTCTTGAATGTTTCGAGTCTAAGGGTGATACACCCCCATACTAGATACAAAGAGTCGAATGCTTAATCTAGCATGGAAAGGGTATAACAATCAAATCTATAGCCGTTTATGTAGTGTGCTAAAAGACCAATTGTTAGAACAATAAAGGATATATCATCAGATATCAGAAAATCTTCAAAGCAACGATCGAAGCTCGAGTAAAACGAACACGAAATGCTTCATCGTGATGATAATGATCTAAATAACCACAATTCACAAACAACCACGGAACAAAGGTTGGAAGGGCACAAATCCCCTCACATTAAACCACATTAGAAAGCAATAATATGTACATGGATAGGCATGGGATTTCCCCCATGAAGCACCTCGTTTTTTATTACCAAGTCATGAGCTCGACTCGATCCCATCAATACTAATTATCATTGTAGAAGGTGACTTGGTCGATGTCGTCCAAAGAAGGGACTTCCCCACCAAAGTAGTGCTTAACCCCATGACCATTCACCTTAAAGTTAGGACCATCATTTTGAGCTAGCTCGATGGTCCCATATGGAAATACTTGGGTGATGGTGAACGGTCCAGACCAACGAGATTTCAATTTACCAGAAAATATTTTCAATCTTGAGTTAAAAAGCAAAACTTGATCTCCAATGTTAAAAACCCGATTTTTAATTTGAGAATCATGAAACTTTTTAGTTTTCTCTTTGTAAATCAATGAATTTTCATTAGCAGTATCTCTTAATTCATCCAATTCATTCAATTGCATTTTCTGGTGTTTTCACACGGTCTCAATGTCCTTATTACAATGCCTTAGGGCACATAAAGCTTTGTGTTCGAGTTCAATTGGCAAGTGACAATTCTTCCCATACACGAGCTTATAAGGAGTGCACCCAATGGGTGTCTTATGAGCGGTACGAAAGGCCCATAAAACATCGTCGAGCTTGTCTGACCAAGATTGTCGATTCTCTCCTATCGACCTCTCTAAAATCCTTTTCAAGGCTCGGTCTGAAACCTCGACTTGCCCACTCGTTTATGGGGTGATAATCCGTAGAAAGACGATGTGTAACCCCATATTTCTTTAGAACCTTATCAAATTGGTCATTACAAAAATGGGTTCCACGATCGCTTATGATAGTACGACGGGTTCTAAACCGAGAAAATAATTGCTTCAAAAACTTGACTACCACACGATCATCGTTCGTGGGCAAAGCCTTAGCTTCCACCCACTTAGATAAGTAGTCAACAACGACAAGGATTTACTTATTACCACAAGATAATGGGAACGACCCTATAAAATCAATTCCCCACACGTCAAAGATCTCACACATTTGGATGATATTTTGTGGTATTTCATCGTTTTGTGAGGCTTTCCCTTGACGTTGGCACGAGTCACACGACTTGATAAGTACGTGCGCATCTCGGTAAATAGTATGCCAAAAGAAACCGGCATCAAAGACCTTCTTCGCAGTGAGATTAGCACCATGTTGACCACCCGTGGGTCCCTCGTGACAAGCTCTAAGGATATTAGTAGATTTGGTTCCAAATACACAACGTTGAATGATTTGATCCGCACAAGTCCGAAAGAGATAAGGGTCGTCAAAAAAATAGAACTTGACGTCACGAAAGAATTTTCGTTTTTTGTTGAGTCGTCATACCCTAAATGATGAAGTTTCCAGGAAGGTAATTTGCGATGTCCACAAACCATGGGGTAGAAGAATCTTCCTTAGAATTTACTGCACCAAGTGTCTCGAGAGGAAATGTTTCGGTGATTTCCTTGTTCTCGTGAACACTTTGGTGAGGATCTTCCAAACGAGATGGATGATCGGCCGCAAGATTCTCGGCTCCCTTTTTGTCTTTTATCGTGACATCAAATTCTTGTAGGAGGAGAATCCAACGAAGCAATCGCGGCTTAGCATCAAGTTTAGCAAAGAGATACTTGATGGTCGAATGATCCGTATACACTATGCTTTTTGTTAAGACGAGATAAGGTTGGAATTTCTCAAATGCATACACCACAGAAAGTAAATTCCTTTTTCGTTGTGGTGTATTTAAGTTGAGCCTCGGTCATTGTCTTACTAGCATAGTGGATAGGTAAGAAATGTTTATCATGGCGTTGCCCCAAAACGGCCTGAATAGCGTAATCACTAGCATCACACATAAGTTCAAAGGGGAGATTCCAATTTAGAGCAACAATAATGGGAGCTTCGGTTAGTTTCCTTTTAACAATTTCAAAGGCTCGAACACAATCTTCGTCAAAGATGAAAGGGGCATCTTTTTCGAGAAGGTGTGTAATGGGTCGAGATATCTTTGAAAAGTCTTTGATGAAGCGACGATAAAAGCCCACATGGGCTAGGAAACTCCTAACTCCCTTGATGGTTTTGGGATGAGGTAATTTGGCGATGACATCAGTTTTAGCTTTGTCTACTTCAATCCCCGCTTTTGAGACCTTGTGCCCTAAGACGATCCCTTCCTTACACATGAAATGACATTTTTCCCAATTGAGCACAAGGTTGGTTTCCTCACAAATTTTTAACATTTTGTCTAAGTTGTCTAAACACGACGTGAACGAACTACCAAACACTTAGCTTGAAAAATAGCCATCATGCACCTTTGAAAGGTTCCTTGTGCATTACAAAGTCCGAATGACATTCTACGATAGGCAAACGTTCCATATGGACACGTAAACGTAGCTTTTTCTTGATCACGAGGATCAATGGGGATTTGAAAGTAACTGGAAAAACCATCTAAAAAGCAATAGAAATCGCTTCCCGCGAGTCGCTCCAACATTTGATCCGTGAAGGCAAGGGAAAATGGTCTTTACGAGTGGCGCCATTTAACTTACGATAGTCAATACACACCCTCCAACCGGTCACGAGTCGAGTTGGAATTAACTCGTTGTCATCGTTTGGCACGACGGTCATTCCTCCCTTTTTAGGGATACAATGTATTGGGCTCACTCAAGTACTATCAGATTTTTTGTTATCTCTTGACAATACTTAGCTTGGTTGATAAAGATACCACTTGGAGATTGGTAAACTTGAATTCTTAGAAAGAATTTTAGTTCGCCCATCATTGACATTTCAAATTTGCTGTGCATTAATTTTTCAAACCATTTTGAAAGTTTTGGGTTTGTAGACCCGAAAATAATGTCATAAACATAAATCTGCACAAGCAAAATGTCATCCCCATATTTATAAGTGAATAAAGTTAGATCAATGGAACCTTTTAAGAAACCTTTGGATACCAGAAATTTCGAGAGCTCGTTGTACCACGCCCTTGGAGCTTGCTTGAGTCTATAAAGTGCTTTGTGGAGACGATACACCTTGTCAGGATAATGAGGATTGACGAATCCTTCCGGCTGTGTGACATAGACTTCTTCCTTCAAAGGACCGTTAAGAAACGCCATTTTTACGTCCATTTGATAAACGATGAATCCCTTATGTGCAACATAAGCAAGGAAAATCCTGACCGCTTCCATACGAGCTACTAGTGCAAATGATTCTTCAAAATCAATACCCTCTTTCTGGCCATACCCTTTAGCCACTAGCCTAGCTTTGTTCTTGATGATTGTGTTTTCTTCATCCATCTTGTTTTTCCAGACCCAGCGAAGATTTAATGGAATCAATCGTATGGTCTGTCAACAAGTTCCCAGACTTTAAGTCTTTCAAATTGAAGAAGTTCATCTTGCATCGATTCAATCCAAGCATGATCAACCATGGTTTCTATGATGTTTTTATGTTCAGCTGTACTCACGGTGAGTGTAAACATAAAAACATCGCCATCGGTTTCTAATTGTCATCTTGTACGAACAGGCTGTGAAGGGTTTCCAATTACTTGAACCAAAGGATGATCTCGGGTCCAATGATGTGTTGATGGATTTTGTTGGTAGAACGTATGCATATTTAACGGATCAACATGGCGAGTAGAGGACTCTCTGGTTTCGTGTACCGGTGTACCGATTGGGTTGATAAATTCGTCTTCGTCAGATAATGCATTGTTTGCTTGATTTGTGTTTCTGGAGCAATGACAGTAGTTGTGGATGTTGTAGGAGCGGTTGTGGATGTGATATTCTGAGGAGTTAAATCTGCAGCAACCCATGTTGAAGTAGATGAAGTTGTATCCTTTTGTTGACGATGATCAGTGTCATCATTCTTATCATGAGTGACAGCGGAAGACTTCGATACAACATGTTTCTCCCCCGTGAAATATTCGTCATACATTGGTCCATATAACATTTCCAACTCTTCAATTGTCGTGTTGACTATCATATCTACTCTAGGAACATTTCCTTGAACCAGCTTTGAACTTGACGGTTCATTGTTGTGGTCTTGAGTTCCGAGTTTCGTGCGGTTATGAACGGAAGTCGTTTGTCGTTGTGGATCGGGACTTAAACTGTTTTGTTCAAGTGCCATTTCTTGTAATTCATCAAATCGGATATGAATAGTCTCGACTATCAATTTTGTTCTCTTGTTGTAAACTCTATATCCCTTAGACTGAGTTGCATATCCCACTAGAATACATGCATCACCTTTCTCTTTTATCTTATCCAAATTTTCACCATCTCGTATAATGTAACAAGTACATCCAAAAACGTGAAGGTGTTTGAGTGAAGGTTTTCGATCATGAATTATGTGATATGGTGTCTTTTCTTGTCTTGGGATAATTAAGGATCGGTTTTGCGTGTAGCATGCGGTTGACACGGCTTCGGCCCAAAAGAATAGTGGAAGTTTTGAAGCGGATAATAATGTTCGAGCAGCCTCAACTAAAGTACGGTTTCGTCTTTCAACAACTCTGTTTTGTTCGGGTGTTCGAGCAATAGATGTTTCATGTTCAATCCCTTCGGCTTCAAAATAATTCTTTAGAGTTGAATTCAAAAATTATATGCCTCTATCAGTACGAACCACTTTTACTTGAGCTTGAAGACCATGTTGTATCTGCTTAAGGAAGTTGATGAGAACTTCGGGTGTTTCATCCTTGGATCTCAAGAAGTGAGTCCATGTGTACCTTGAGTAGTCATCGATAATTACCATAATGTATTTCTTCGCATTGATACTTTGAACACGCATGGGACCACACAAATCTATATGAAGAAGATCTAACCGTCCTTTAGAGCTTGGTGTAGTCTTTGTCTTGAAGCTACTTCGTTTAGCTTTACAAAGCTCACAAGAAGAACAAAGATGATCCTTGATGAATTTCAAGCTTGGAAGGCCTCTCACAATATTTTTCTTGGAAAGCAAGTTGATGGTATCAAAATTGAGATGAGATCAACGTTGATGCCATAACCATGCCTGATTCGTTGAAGCTTTAGCCATGAAGCAAATTGGAGTTGTAGAAGTTGTGTCTTGAAGTGAGATTGTGTAAAGATCGGTACCCCGTGAACCAGTGAGTAAATCATTCCCATCATAATCACGAACAAAACATGTCTTATTTCTGAAAGTAACCTCCAAATCCGCATCACTGAATTGACCAACCGAGAAAAGATTGGGATTGAGCCCTTCGACGTAGTATACCCTTTTGATCGTGATATTCCCCTGAACCAAATCTCCATATCCTAGGATCGGTGCAAATTGATCATTTTTGAATTGGACCGTACCCAGGAACTTTTCCACGAAGTTAATTAGAAGCTTGAGATTCCCCGTCATGTGCTTCGTGCATCTGGAGTCCAGTATGAAGAGAATTATTTGTATCACCTACAGAAGAATTAGAACACGATGGAGCATTTGCTAAATTGGTGACCACGTTAGTTGTGATTTCAGAATCATTAGTGTCTTTAGCAACATTTAAAGGCATACTAACACTCCTTGTCACATTTTATGTCCTAACTTTAGGCATCCATTTATATCCTGGAGGACATTGATTAGCAAACCACCATTTCTACGACTTGCTAGCAGACTCATATAATTCCCTAATTCTGCTTCTAGGGTTCTTAGTGGTGGAGTCTGATGCAATACTTTTCTTAGTGGGGGTTGCACCAGAATGTTCACTTTGCGTGTGGGTTTACGATCACTAATAGGCATCGCAACTTGCTTCTTAGTTCTAGTATCTACGCCTTTGACATTATTCATAGCACACATAGAATGATTAACATTAACAACATATTTTCCACATTTCACACAAACAAATTTAACATTCAAAGCATTCAAATCATTCAAATCGTCATTACATGCGATTACAGACGTTTTATTCTTAGAAACATTCAAATTCCTAGGGTGTTCTTCTACTTCCTTCATATTCCCTTGACTCTTGTGTTTTCAAACCTTATCATTCACTAGAGTGCTCTTAAGTTGAGGCCGCCTAACACTAGCAGTGGAGACTACTCCTGTAGTAGAAGACACATGAGTATTAGTGTTTCTAGAAGTCTGAGGCGATTGACTAACTTTTTTTGTGGGTTTAGTGGTCATTCTATACATCCCTGGTTTAATCACATTATTGTGCTTAACGCTTGGTGCTAGAGTATTCCTTATGGGTTGATTATGTGGTAACCTTTCCTTTCCATCCATCTTGGGGGCAAACACTGGTTTTGCAAACGAGGAATTTGAGAAAGTGGATGGTTTTCCAAAGAAAGAGGGTCTATTCACTTTATATGCATTGGGTTGTCTAATAACAGGTTTTTAATGCTAGGTTCCACAACTTTCCCACCCATCTTAGCAACGAGTTTCTTCAACTCTACTATTGCTATGTCTTTTTCTTGTAACTGAGCTTTCAAATCTGAAATATCAAGACTTTTTCGTTTAGTAGTCGACATGACTCAGATAATTTTACTTCCAAAGGTGTATCATTTGAAAAGATGCCAACTTTGTTTTGCAAAGCAAGTTCAAGTGAATGACAATGTTTTTGAAGATAATCATATATATGTTGAAGTAATGAAAATTCTTTTTGGTCAAATTTATTCGAAAGCTCAGTTTCAAGACGTTCACACTCTTTAACTTGATCAAGATATTTGCATGCAACATCAAAATATTCATCAATATCAGCACAAGATGTAACATAAACACACATAATATCTTTTGAGAGGCATTCTTGCAAGAGTAGATCATATGCTATAGAAAATTCGTCTCTTTCAGTTTGATGGTCGTTCACTTCTTGTTCAAGAGATTCCACATATTTCAAATCATCAAACACTTTTTGCTTAATTAATGTTTCAAATTCGAAAATATGTTTTTGCGTTCTTTCCGCAAGCGGAATCAAAATACTTTTCACAAGCACATTTATATCGTGAGGAATTTCTTTGTTGCCTTTCAAACGTTCACGTTCTTTCCAGTCGTCGTCAACAACCTTTTTGAAGTTTTTGATGTTTTGTTTAAGAAAACTAAGTGCTTGCTTACTCTTGCTTACAGAAGCTTTATATGACAAGTACTCAATAAATTTTGAAACATTAGTTTTCTTAGTGGCAAAAACTTGTCTCTATTTAATTCTTATTTGTTCACATTCGTAAAATATTTGCTCACGAGACTTCTGTTTTGGTGGTTTGAAAATTTCATAAAGACTATTTCCATAAGCATAATTATATAGTTTCACAAAGGCTTTATTCACTTGTGATCTACTCTCTTCTTCAAAAATTAATGACTCATCATTATCGGGCCTAGCAATTAAATAATCAACGTCGGTCCATTGGGACTCCTCAAGATATAGGCGCGGGTTCTTAGATTGAGCTTGCTCGAGGTACTTAGGAGTAGCAAAACTAGTGTTACCCTTGAAAAACGAACGAGGTGCCAACATTCGCATGGTTTGAATAGATTGATTTGTTTTATAAACAATTTTCTTATAAAAATTAATTTGAACTTCAAGTTCCACGACTTTGTCAATGTCTTTAGCTTGTTTAATTTTGAAATCCTTTTTCAAGTAGCAACCTCTTCCGTTTTTGGAGTGACTAGTTTAGTTTTATCCTCTTGAAGAAAATCAATCTTTTGAGCTAACTCATTCACTTTGGTGGTAGCAAGATACGTTTTGTGTCGTTTCATACTTAAAGAGGTGTTATAATTACGTTTCTCTTGTTCTAAAAGCTTAAGAGTTTCGTTGTATTTAGTTTCAAAAACATCCTTTATAGTAGTAACTACACCCCCTTTGTACCTTGCAAGCTCTTTGTCTTTTTGAATAAGCTCAGCTCTACAGCTTGCAAGAAGCTCACTAGATTTTATGACTGTAGCTTTGCTTTCTTCAAAATTTTGAGTGAGCGTAGCGTTTGCCTTCTTTAATTGCTTTTAACTCTTTCTAGTTTCTTTGACATCTTTTTGTAAAGAAGCAATTAAGTTAGCAAGTGAAATACGCTCCTTATCATCATCATACTCCTTTGCATATTGATCATCCTCAGACTCGTTATTGCACATGTCTGATGAATCGGGTGTGGTGTTGCTATCAACCGTTTCCATCATACATGTATCACTAATAGCTTTGGGTAGCTTACAATGATCATGAATATTACCAAACACATTATATTCCTCTTCAGTGTGTACCTAATCGATTGGCTCAGTATCAAAGATAGGACCGTTGTCATCTTTAGTGACATTTAGAACATCTTCAACCTTTGCCATGTACGAGTAATGTGCTTCAATTTCTTGGTCGGAGGCTTCATCATCATTATCATCAAGCATTGCTCTTTCCTCAGCCGACAAGTTAACCCTAGCTTCCATCTTCTTGCAGAGCAGCATCTTTTCCTTATGATAACTAGAGTCCCTAACCCGTTTCGGCTTTCTACATTCCTTTGCACTATGCCCATAACCTTGACAATTAAAACACTGAATCCCACTTTGCTGAACCACTTGAGTTCCAACAGTTTCCCTATTCCCAGCAATAGTAGAAATCCTTTGAGTATCATTGATAGGTGTAAAAACACCCATCCTTTTACCACTTATTGCTTGCTAAAACGAGACCAAAACGCGTATTTAATGTCCTTTGTTTGGAATTATGCGTGGTTTGTGTGTTTGTTGTGCTTTCAGAGCCAACCGGATAAATATTAAAGAAAACATGGGATTGCACGGGTTTTATCAAAGAAAAAGACGAAAGACGAAGTCTATAATCCAAGAGATGCAAAAGATTTGAAGTCAATGGGCCTATTTGAAGATTTATCGAAGAAAAGGACCAAAGATGGAAGATTTACATATGTCGAAGAACTCAAGTCTATTAAACAAAGAAATTAAAAGACGAGTTGAATTTATTCATCGACAAATCCCAAATCAGAATCGAAAACGTCAACTTTACTGAAAAGACGAGAAGACAAAAAGAAAGGGGAAAACCCACTCACCAACCAACTCAAGGCCTATAAATAAAGACCTCCTTCACAACTTGAAAACTAGTTCATTTTCTGTTTTCCTTCCTCCTGTTTCGTAGGAAACTAACACCCTTAAGGTGTTTGGTGATTTTTATTTTTCTTTGATTCCTTCATAAATCTTGTAAGTTTAATCTTTCCTTTTGTTTGTTAAACCTTAATCTTTCAATATCAAGTTTCCTTTTAACCTTGTTCTTCCTTTTCTTATTGATTCTCTAGTTCTAAGTTTTTATTTTGTGGTTTTGATCTTTAAAAACAAGTGGGTTTTATGTTTTTATTGGTTTAGAATGATTGTTATTGTTAGTTAATCATTAGTGGCTATTTTGGTTTAATCCTTAGATTTATTTTGGTTGAATTTGGTTAAAATTCGTGGTGTTTTGTTTCCCCTGTTCTTCGGACTGTTACATTTCCCAGATTCCGAACGAAGCCCTTTTATTCCGAACCAAGGATTTCAATTAGTATTCCGAATGAAGTGTTTTTCAAATTTATTCCTGATGAAGCATTATTCCGGATGAACAAGTATTCCGGATGAGCTAATATTCCGAATAAACATATTATTCCGAATAAACGGATTTATTCCGGATCAGTCATTATTCCGAATCAAAGATTTTCAAAATATTCCGAATCAGTTTTATTATTCCGAGTGAACTGATATTCCGAATGAGATTCCGGATGAGCACTTTTGTAGTATATATTCCGAACCAGTCAGTTATCCCGGATCAAGGGATTTATTCCGCATCAGTTTAATTTTTCCGAATCAACTTACTATTCCAGATCGGCCTAATATTCCGAGTGAGCAGTTATTCCGCATGAGCCATACATTCCGAATGAGCTAATTATTCCGGATAAAGCACCTTTTCCAAATCAAGGCTTTTTGGTTATTCCGGATCAAGGCTTTTTTGTTATTCCGGATGAGCAGAACTTTCCGAATGAGTCTTCTGTGTTAATTATTCCGGATCAAGAACAACATTCCGAATGAAGGCTATTTATTCCGAACCAAAGACTTATTCCGAATCAGCTGTTTTTCTAAGTTAAGGTATTTTACTGTTTAATTTTAATTCAAGTTTTATTTTTCATTAATTGCTTTTAGTTTATTTTTATCACTTCACGCATTTACCTTTTAAGTAGAAATAGATCAAAAGCTCCCCCTTTTAGTTACCAAGAACAACAATTCCACTTTGAACCATGATCAATTCTAGAAGATACCGAGAACGAAACAACGACAAATATAATTGGGTACGAGCAACACAAAGAAAGATCTTGCAACAAACCACTGTTTTATTAACTAACCAAAAATCAGTTATTAAAATGGCGCCGCTGCCGGCTCTTTTCGTAAGGATCAACGGTTTCTTGTGAGAAAAATTGGATTTTGGGATCCGTTATTTCGGGAATGTTATTTTCAAGTACAAAAATTTTCAAAAACCCATAAAAATATAAAATTTTCAAAAACACACAAAAAAATTAAAAAATCATATAAAAGCCAAAAATATTTTCTCTTGCATTTTCTTTTTAGTGTATGCGTACTCGATCAACGTCTTATCCCGAGCCCGAGACTCTCGATAATTTAGACATGGCCGGTGTACACAACCACAATAATAATCCACCCCACCCCAACATGAATAATCTACCCCAACCCAACCTACGAACCATGGAGGAGCTATGGCAACCTACGATGAATGGACATGGAGGCCCGATTGCGCCGATGCAAATCACGGCTCAGGAGTTTTCGTTGAAGCATCACATGATCCAACAAGTGCAAACTAATCCATTTCGCGGATTGCCGGATGATGATACCAACAAGCACCTCGACAAATTCATTACCATTACTCAAAGCATGAAGATGCCCGGTGTTTCTATGGATGTACTTCGCCTTCAACTATTTCCCCACACGCTTTCTCACCATGCCGAAAAATGGTTTGACCGTCTCCCAAAGAATTCTATTCATAATTGGGACGACATGACTCAACGATTTTTGCCGCGCTACTTCCCACCATCCATGGTCACGATCCTTCGTAACCAAATTAGTAGATTCATGCAAGACAATGATGAATCGCTCTTAGATGCTTGGGAACGCTACAATGATTTGATCGACCGTTGTCCAAATCATAACATGCTCCCCGTCACTCTTATTGATACTTTCTACAATGGTCTCACTTTTCGTGATCGTGACACGATCAACGCCGCCGCCGGTGGTACTTTTATGAAAAGGAGACCGGAGGAAGTGTAGAGAGTTGATTGAAAACATGACTACTCACCACAAGAATTGGGATTCATCCGCATCCTCAAGATCTAATCCGAGAGTCAATGTTTCATCTACTTCTTCCACCACCGACATGTCCGCCATGGAACGAGCCATTATCGAAATGAGCAAAAATATGCAAATTTTGGCTACTAACCATACTCAACAAGCTAAAGCCGTTGCTATTTCTTGTGAAACATGCGGTGGTCCTCATTCTTACAATGATTGTCCTTCTACTCAAGGCAATTTTTGTGAAAACGTTAACGCGGCATACGGTAACTATCCTACGGCAGGCTATCAAGCTCGTCCTCAAGGAGACCGTAACTTGCTAAGTTATCATTCAAACAACTATCTTTCACCACCCGGTTTTACTCCTTAAAACCAAAACCAACAACAAAGCTATAACCGAAATAACCAAAGCCAACCTCGTGCTACCAATCCATATCAATCCCAAAGAAACCCATACCTACCTCAAGGAAATTCTCAAGCTTACCAAGCTCCACCTCTCAATCAACCAACGGCGTTGAATCAAGACATCGAGACGTTCATGAGGACTAATAGAGAGATGGTGACGAATCTTCAGAGTCAATTCATCAACTTGAAGGGAGACATGGCGAAACAAGGGAGCGATATTCGAGCCGAGCTAAGGAATGACATGGCAAAACAAAGCAATGATTTTCGCGCAGACATGAGAAACTCTTTCAGCACTCAAGCGGATAATATACGTGATATGATCGGTTCGCTTTTCCAAGGTAATCAACCCTCTTCTTTGGGTACTCTTCCGAGTAACACCGTCGCTAATCCAAGAGGGGAGATGAAAGCAATCACCACTCGTAGTGGAAAAGGTTATACGGAACCCGAGCTTCCTACACCTTCACCCGTGATTGTGAACAAAGAAAAAGAACAACTTTCCTCACCTCCTTTGCCTTCTACCCCCATTCCCTCACCACCCGCGGTTGTGAGTGATCCTACTCCCCTAAAGCCTTCCTCTTCATCCGATGTACCTTATCCTTCAAGGTTGAGGAAGAGAAGCAAAAGGGCAAGGATGATATTCAAGTTTCAAACTTTCTCAAAATGTTTAAACAATTGAATTTCAACATCTCCTTCGCCGAGGCTCTCGCTCACATGCCTAAATATGCGAAGATGTTTAAAGATCTTCTTAGTGACAAGGAAAAGCTTCTTGATATTGCTAATACCCAACTTATCGAGAATTGTTCCGCGGTTCTCTTAAGGAAATTGCCCACCAAACTTGGTGATCCGGGTCGCTTCTTGATTCCTTGCAACTTCCCGAGAGTAGAGAATTGCATGGCCCTAGCCGATATAGGTGCTAGTATAAACTTAATTCCATTAAGTGTATGGAAGCAATTATCTCTCCTCGAGCTAGTCCCCACCAAAATGACTTTGGAATTAGCTAACCGTACGGTTGCTTATCCAGTGGGGATAGCCGAAGACGTCTTCGTTGGCGTTGACAAATTCACCTTCCCGACGGATTTTGTTGTCGTTGACTACGAGATGGATCCTCGTGTTCCATTAATCGTTGGACGTCCCTTCTTGAGGACCGGTCGCACTCTCATTGATGTAGCCGCGGGCGAAATAATCATGAGAGTTGGTGACGACAAAATTGTCTTCAACATGGGTAAGATTTCTAAACAACCTTATTCATATGAGAGTGTTAATGCTATTGATGTTCTCGATGAGGCTTGTGAAGAACACTTTCATGATGCTTGCAAAAGTAATCTCTCCTCTCTACCCAATGTTGAGACCGTTGCCTCAATCGCTCCGTCATTGACTCCTTTTGGAGAAAGTGATTTTCTTTTGGATGATTTTGAAGCTAGCTTGGGTCCACTTGATCTTAAATATGATGATTCTCCCACCGATTGGGAAGAAGACATTCGTACAATTGAGAAACTTCTCAATGAAGACCCTTTCTCTCCTCCTTCTCCTAAAGAGGTGACTAATGATGATCCATCGTTAGTTACACCATCTATTGAGGATCCTCCTACTCTTGAGCTTAAGGACTTACCTCCTCATCTCGAGTATGTTTTCTTAGAGGGCATTGATCAACTTCCCATTATCATTGCTAAGGACTTAAAAGCCGATGAGAAAACTCGTCTCATTGAAGTTCTCAAGAAACATAAAAGAGCTATCGCTTGGAAAATCTCTGATATTCACGGAATTGATCCTCACTTTTGCACACATAAAATTCTCATGGAGGACGACTTTAAGCCCACCATTCAAAGCCAACGAAGGGTGATTCCTAAAATCCATGACATTATCAAAAAAGAGGTTATCAAACTTCTTGATGTGGGCATGATTTACCCTATCTCGGATTCACCATGGGTTAGTCTAGTCCATTGTGTGCCAAAGAAAGGAGGAATCACCGTTGTGCCCAATCAAAACAACGAGTTGATTCCTACACGTCTCGTTACTTGGTGGAGAGTTTGTATAGACTATCGCAAACTCAATGATGCCACGAGAAAGGATCATTTTCCTATTCCTTTTATGGACCAAATGCTTGAACGTTTAGCGGGTAATGAATATTACTGCTTTCTAGATGGTTTCTCGGGTTATTTCCAAATACCCATCGATCCCCAAGATCAAGAGAAGACAACATTCACTTGTCCCTATGGCACATTTGCTTATAAAAGAATGCCTTTTGGCTTATGCAATGCCCCCGGGACTTTCCAAAGGTGCATGTTGGCTATTTTCCATGACATGGTTGAGCAAACAATGGAAGTCTTCATGGATGATTTCTCGGTCTTTGGGGATTCTTTCTCTTCTTGCCTTGCCAATTTAGAACGTATGCTTAAGCGGTGCGAAGACACTCGCCTTGTTCTAAATTGGGAAAAATGCCATTTTATGGTAAAAGAATGCATTGTGCTAGGACACAAAATCTCAAAAGCCGGTCTTGAAGTGGACCGTGCTAAAGTGGATGTCATAGCCAATTTACCTCCACATTCAACCGTGAAGGGTGTGAGAAGTTTTCTTAGTCATGCGGGCTTCTATCGTCGCTTTATCAAAGATTTTTCTAAAATCGCTCGCCCGATGACCCACCTCTTGGAAAAAGATACTCCTTTTATCTTTTCTAAAGAGTGTATTGAAGCCTTCAATCTTCTTAAGGATAAGCTAACTAAGGCACCGGTATTAGTTACCCCTAATTGGGAGCTACCTTTTGAGTTGATGTGTGATGCTAGCGACTTTGCTATTGGAGCGGTTTTGGGCCAAAGAGTGAATAAACACTTCCAACCAATCCATTATGCTAGCAAGACAATGAAGGGGGCTTAATTATATTATACGACAACCGAAAAAGAGCTTTTAGTTGTTGTCTATGCTTTTGAAAAATTTCGCCCCTATCTTTTCTTATCCACCACCATTGTATACACGGACCATTCCGCGTTGAAGTACTTGATGACTAAGCACGACTCTAAGCCAAGACTTCTTCGCTGCGTTTTACTCCTTCAAGAATTTAACATTGAAATTCGTGACAAGAAGGGAGCTGAAAACCTAGCCGCGGATCATCTAAGTAGACTTGAGGATCCATATCAAGGGGATCATCCGAACAAAGAGATCAATGACTCTTTTCCCCTTGAGACCATAATGTCTATCAATTCCAATCTTGATGACACCCCGTGGTTTGCAGACATAGCAAACTACTTAGCGGGTGATGTTCTCATCAAAGGGTTAACATCCCAACAAAAGAAAAAGTTCTTAAAAGATGTTAAGACTTACTTTTGGGATGACCCTTTTCTCTTCAAACAATGCGCTGATTTGATTATTCGCCGACGTGTTGACGGACTGGTAGCTTTAGACATTCTCGAGGCTTGCCACAAAGGACCCACCGGTGGTCACTTTGGTCCCAACTTCACCGCCAAAAAAGTGTTTGATTCGGGATTCTATTGGCCCACCATTTATCGTGACGCTCACGAAATGGTTAAAAACTGTGATGCTTGCCAAAGACAAGGCAAGATCACATATAAAGATGAGATGCTTTAAAATTTTATACAAGAATGTGAAATCTTTGATGTATGGGGCATCGACTTTATGGGGCCATTCCCTTCTCCTAAAGGAAGCAAATACATCCTTGTCGCCGTTGACTACGTTTCAAAATGTGTTGAAGCAAAAGCTTTACCCACTAACGACGCAAGGGTGGTTTGTAACTTTTTGAAACAATTATTCGTAAGATTCGGTGTGCCTCGTGCTATTATTAGTGATCGCGGGACTCATTTTTGCAATGACCAATTTGCTCGAGTCATGGCTAAGTATGGTGTCCATCACCGTCTTTCCACCGCCTATCATCCCCAAACTAAGGGACAAGCCGAGATATCCAACCGTAGATTGAAGCGAATTCTAGAATGTACTGTGGGAGAGCATCGTGCCTCGTGGGCCGATAAGTTAGATGATGCTTTGTGGGCTTTCCGTACCGCTTACAAGACCCCGATTGGTTGTACACCTTATCGTCTTGTGTACGAGAAAGCATGCCACCTCCCTATCGAGCTGGAACATAAGGCATACTGGGCCTTGAAGTGGGCTAATTTCGACATCAACAAAGCCGGTGATCTTCGCAAGATTCAACTCAACGAGCTAAATGAACTGAGGAATGAAGCTTACGAGAACTCATTGATCTATAAGGAGAAGACCAAGATCATCCACGATGCTAAAATTAAGAACCGAGAGTTCCACGTTGGTGATCAAGTCTTACTTTTTAACTCTCGGTTGAAGATCTTCTCGGGCAAGTTGAAGAGCCGCTGGTCTGGTCCATTCACCATCGCCAAAGTCTTTCCATATGGCACCATTGAGCTTTCTCAGCCAAATGGGCCCAATTTTATGGTGAATGGCCAGCGTTTGAAGTTGTACTTTGGTGAGGACATCTCTCATGAGATGATTCCATCCCTCACCACGTTTTCCTTGAATTAGTTTGGGACCGAGTCAGGCTCGTGACTCGGTTAACAAAAACAAGCGCTCCTCGGGAGGTAACCCGAGTATCTATCCCCCCTTTCCGTTTTTCATCCTAAGTGTAGGGGGAGCTATATAGGTTGCTTGTGTTTGTATGGTGATGTGATTACAGGGATAAGTGCACTTTTGGAATCTTTGAAGAACCGTGCTCCTATGTTATCTGCAAATCCGATTTTATCTCTCAACTATCGTGATTCAATTTTCTTCATACTCACATTTGAAATTGATCACTTTAGTTGTCTCCTCCTTAACTTGATTTAACCAACGTGCACAATGTCATAAGTGTAGGGGAGACTTTTCCCACATGCTTAAACATTGAGGACAATGTTTATATTAAGTGTAGGGGAGACTTCTATCGAAGTTTTAAGTGGACTTTTCCATTAAAATGTCTTCATTTAACCGGAAAATCATTTTTTTCGATGTTTTTCAAAATTTTAATCTATTTTGGCCTAGTTGTATAGTTGTATTTTGCTTTGTTATGGTTATTTTCTTTCCTTGCTAAAATAAAGTTTAATAAAGTGGTTTTAATTTTCAAACGTTGTGAATCATTTGACTCAACCCGAGTTTACTTATCTAAGTTTACTCTAGCTAGTATCCTTAACGTGTTTAAGTCAAGTTTTGCTAGGCTTTTACATAAGGAACTTTAAAACGCGAAAGTCTTAACTCTCACGGGTTAAGAACAAGAACTTTTCGCAAGTTCCTATAATTGATCCTAGAGAGTCGTTTATTAAGGGAACTTTAAAATGCGATTTCAAAACATGAAAAAGTCTAAGAATTTTCAAGATCCTATAGATGACTCGAAAACCCAAAACTTTGATTTAATTGCTAAGCATCCACGAGTCTTATTCCTTGATATTTTAAACTGTAGAGGACGAGAGATGATAGAGTCAATTATAAGTTTGGTATTCTTTCGTGAATTTATGTGAGTTGATTATAAGCCTATTCTCCCATCGCTTGCTAATAAATTTATCTGCAATAAATAAGGTTGTACGATTTGAAAAGTTACTTAGCTTCTAGCACAAGATCGTTTAAAAGTTGCTCGGTATTAATTAGAGTTCATAGCCAAGGCATAACTTATTGAAGCGGGATGCGAAGATTGGCGAGTCCGAAAAGGCCCTAACAAGGCATGAGGGCTACATTTTGTTGCTAAAGATCCATAAGTGATGTGAAGAATCATTTATCGAAAATCAATATGAAGGATCGAGACACACGACGAAAATCAAGTACTCCCCAAAAGATCATGGAGAAGTCTTGATGAGACTGTAATTATACATAGTCTCATCGTCCAAATCCGGCTTAAAACGCTTAAAATATCATCAAAATACCCAAAAATGTGCTTGTGTTTGTTCATTATGTATTTTAGGTACGGATATCATGTAATCACCAAAAGATCAAAGGAATCAAGCAAAAACGAACACGGGAAACGAAACCGCACAAAGAACCGGGCCCAAGAATGAAATTTCTACCCTTGAAGTTTGAAGAATTGGCAACTTTGGTCCCTCATCTTTGAAGACTTGTCATAAATGACCCTCCACTAATTCATTTGTACAAGTTACATCCTTGATATTTGAAGACATGTGCAAAATTGGCCCTTGAAGAATGGTGAAATTGCGTTAAGAGCCCTTGGAATTTTTTTGATAAACTTTTGGTGGCCAAATTATAAGAAACAAAAGTTATTTATAAAGGGTATATTACTTGAGGCTGTTTTGAAAAAAAATAACAAGAGATTGAGACTTGGGGGCCATTCCAGGCAGACACTCAAACCTTTAACACCCAACCAGTGGATGACACGTCACCCACTCACAAATATTAACCAATCACCACCCCCTAAACCTCCATGTCACGTCCCACTAGCCTATTTTATTAACAGTTTTTTTTAACTGTGTTTAATAAAGGAAAAATGGTGGTAAACAAAAATTTCAAAATCCCTAATCCCTAATTACTATCAAACGCCCCTGTTTAATCACCCCCACCCCTTAAACCCTAATCCTCTAATTTCATCAAAACAAGGGGTTTTTAACCCTAACTATCCAGAAACGTGATTAACCTCCTCACAAACCAAACCCACCAACAAGATTCCCCAACCCGTGACTCCAGTGGGCCCCCCAAGGTCCCCTGCTCCTTCAAAAATAGCAAGAAAAGAATCCCTCGGTCCATCAACGCTCCAAGGCGCATTCCTTGGTCCCAAAGAATGATTTCAACGTCCAAGATCAAGTCAGCACAACTGGCATATCACATGTTCAAGTTGACCAGAAAAATTCAAACTCGAGGAGGGGCAAAATCGGATTTTTATGTTTTAGGGTTTTAAGTTTACTTGTAATCTAGATAGTTCCATTCAGTAGTATTTAAAGGAGACGCCTGTGTCCCTTTAATTTTGTTCCAGTTTTTGTACCCTTTTTAATTAAGTAATGAAAATGAAAAATATTTTAAATTGTGCAATAACTGAGTTCCAATTTTCATTGTTTCTCTAGTGTAATTTTTCGTTTTATTGCAAAGTAGTTTAAAGGATTCCAAGGTTTTCAGTTTAAAAAAAATGTTTTCAGAAAAAGTTTATTTCTTAAAAATTTGAATCCAAATTATAAAGGAAGTGAAAGTGGATTTTATCTTTTGGTTTCATTTTGTGAGATTTAAGTGATTGTTTTAAGTGAAATTTTTAGTTTATGATTAACAGTTTAAGTGTTTCAAGAAGGAGTTTCAAAAATCAGTTCTCTCAATTTATTTTTACTAAGCTTTTACTGTATCAAAAGCCATAAGCTACAAGCTTATGGTCTTTTGATACTTGAACTTGTTGCTTGTTGTCTTTGCTTGTGCAGGAAACCAAGAAACAAGGATTATCACCATTCCATTTCATTTCATATTTGAAGATATGTTTAGGGCTTTGGGTCATTTGTGATTCCAACAACAAGCCATCTCTACTTGTTCATAAGCTTGCAAAAGATCTCAAATAGGTCTCTAGAAGGCATCAGCTTGGGGTACGGGCTTGAACCCTATTGACTTTAATTTTTTTTTTAGTTTTATGTGATTATTATGATTTTTGTGAGATCACTTGTTTTATGTGTTAGGTTTTGCTCATTTAAATAATATTTTGGGCTTTTTCTTAATTATATTTAATTTTAGGACTTTAATTAGCATTAAAATTGAATATTTAATTAATAAAAGGTTTAAAAATATATTTATTGTATTTTTATTCTTATTTATATTATTTTAGACTTAGTTTAAATTTTTAATTAATTTTTAGGTTTAATTTTCAATTTTGTCACGTTTTACGTAATTACGTCATCGTTTTACGTCATTACGTCGTAGTTTAATCGTAGTCGTAGCTCGTCTTTAATTTTTCTCTTCTAAACCAAAAACGTCACTAATCCAAACTTGATTTTATATAATTGGCACAATTAATCCACACACCTCCTTCGAGAACGAACTTGGAATTTATTCGGTTTCGCGTTTTTCCTAAAGCGTGCAACTTAATACTTGCCACTCATACGCGTTTTTCCTAAAACGTGTACGAAAAACCTACATCAATCATTTTGGCGCCGCTGACGGGGAGGTGTTTAGTGTGCCATTATTAGTATCGTGTTTGTGTGAGTAGTGCGTTTTTGCTTTTCAATTTTTGGAAAGCGTGAATATCGTACATACTCATTTTTGTTATTTTTATATATTATATTATAGTATCCAAATAAAACGTGTTCAATTTTCCTAAATTAAACACACCATCAATCATTTTACTATATTGTAGATATATTGGTCTTCGTTTTCTTGTGAATATATTATTACTATATTGTATTTACGTAAGAACAATAAATATACAAGTACTCCAAAAGCGTGAAAACGCAACCTTGATTCGGGATTTCGTCACTCGATCATTATATTCGAATCCAAAGCAAAAGTTTAAATGCAAAATAGATAAATACTTTCATGAGGCTTAATTTCAATTAACACAAACTATAAGGTGGGTATAAGGCGGTTGTATTTCACGACCTAAGGGAAAAAGGCTCTTAAGTGCTTAGCGCCGCCTCGTTTCCCCCGCTTGCTTGTGCGTGTTTTGAGAAAGAAGGCTAATCGAGGGTTTGCCGCCCAAGTATTATCTACGTATATTATATTTGCTTGTGTTTTCAAGATTAAACCCTCTTGAACGTTTTGGTGTTCCACCAACGTTCTAAAGTCATCGAAAGCGTTCACTCCACGTGATCGTTTTCATTCTTTGAGGCTACTTTAATCGAAAAATCGATTCGAGGGGAGATTTCTATATTTGAGTCTACATAATACACAAAAAATCCGAAAAAATTAAAAACAATCAAAAACCAAAAAAATTGAAAAATCGAAAAACCGCAAAAAGAATCTTCTTTGCTACCCCTTATTCTACGCTTAGTGCATGCGCACTCGATCGAAGGATTATTCTAATTCTAGCGACGCTTCGAATCGACGCAATCGTAATCAAAGGAATCGACGACGTAGACGAGATTTAGAAACCGACGTTCCTAATATCGTTGTTGAAGAGACCGTAGAGGAGATGGCCGACAATCGTTCGATGATGGAATTGCTCCAAGCACCCACCGAGGGTTACGGAGACGCGATCGTAATTCCCGTTATCGAAGCGGAGAATTTTGAGATTAAGAGCGGAATGCTTTCGTTAATCCAAGCTACGAAGTTTCGAGGTCGTGAAGCCGATAATCCTCACGACCATATTCGGAATTTTGAGCGTCTTTTAGCCACGAGCAAGTTTAAGAACGTCGACACCGATGTCGTCAAGCTTATGCTTTTTCCGTACTCGCTCGATGGTGCCGCCAAGGATTGGTGCGAGAAAGAGCCACCTAATTCCATAACTACGTGGAAGGATCTCGTTTCCAAGTTCGTTAATTATTTTTTCCCACCGTCTAAGACGACGTTTTTCAAAAATGAAATTACGAAATTTGAGCAAAAACCGAATGAATCTTTTAGAGACACGTGGGATCGTTTTAAGGAATTGCTTAGGCAATGTCCTCACCATGGTTTTTCCGAGTTGCACCAAATCGATACCTTTTACAACGGTCTTAACTTTCAAGAACAAGATTCGTTGAATTCCGCCGCCGGTGGCAACTTTTTATGTAAAACTCCGAAAGATGCATTGATAATTATCGAAAATCGATCCAAGGTTTACCAACTCCGAAACGCGCCGAGTGTTGCCAATGTCGCCAATGTTAGTAATTCTAATCGCAACATTGAGAGAGTTGATGTGAAAGTCGACAAGTTGACGAATGTGTTCACGTCTTTTCTTGTCGAAATTCAAAAGAAAGACGCTCCTGCTACGGTGAAAGCGGTTGAGGTTTCGTGTACGTTTTGTGGTGGACCTCATAATTATTACGAGTGTGCGGCTACGGATGGCCAAACGTCGAATGTGAGTGCGTTAAATGGAAACAATAATTTTTAAAATCAAAATAACGCGGGTCCATCACAACAAGGCAATTATAACCAAGGCAACAATTTTCAGAACCGAAACAATTTTCAAGGAAACAATCAAGGAAATTTTTCGAATCAAAATCAAGGTTATAATCAAGGTCGTAATTTGAATTGGCAAAATCGAGACAATAATCAAAACTCGAATTTTTCAAACAAAAACAATCAAGGCAACAATTTTTCAAGTGGTAATCAAGGAAATTTTCAAAGAAGTAATCAAAACCAAGGGAACTTTAATTCTAATCAAAATAGTTTGTCAGACGATTTTCAAAATTATATGAAAACGAATGAGGCTAATATGAGATGATTAGAGGGAGAAATTGGTACTTTGAAAAACGACTTTACTAATACATTGAAATTGCAAAACACGAAGATTTAGCAAGGACAAATTGACATTAAAAAGATGTTTTCGGCCATAATGAACAAGTCCTCGGGTGCGTCATCGAGTTCGTTACCTAATGACACCGTTGCAAATCCGAAGGAACAATGTAAAGCCGCCTCGTCTCGTGAGAAAGGTCGTGTGATTACCCCTAACCTTGAAGGATTTCGAGTTGTTCCTTCTTCTCAACCCTCGACTTCTAAGACGTCTTATTGTTCTAAAGTCGATGGGGTGAACGTGGCGACCAAGGAAAAGAGTGCACACCCTCGTGTACCTCAAATTCCATCCACGGTTCAAAAATAGAGTTTTATCGACCTTACCAAAGTAACCCTTGAAGAAACTTGTGCTTCAATCCTTCTTAATAAATCTAAAAGGCGTATGCCGAGAAAGGAAGAGGATCCGGGCCAATTTCTACTACCTTGTGATTTTTCCGAGATTGAGGGATGTTTAGCCCTTGCCGATTTAGGTGCTAGCAGCAATCTCATGCCTCATTCTCTTTGGAAATTGATGAGATTGCCTAGACTTACCCCCACGAACATGACAATCGAGCTTGCAAATTGTACGCCTTTAATACCAATTGGAATAGCCGAGGATGTCTATGTCAAAGTTGGAAAGTTTGTTTTCCCGCGGATTTCATCATATCCGATTACGAGTGTGACCCTAAATGTCCCATTATTTTAGGCCGACCATTTTTATCGACGGCTCGAACCGTAATCAACGTTCACGAGGGGAGACTTGCTATGAGATATGGGGATGACAAAATGGACTTTTTCGCTAGAAAATCCCAAGTGTTTTATGATAATGAAAAAACCGAGGTTTCAAAACCTAATGATTCAAATCCTAATGATTTCAAATTGTTCACTTTAACGGAAAGAATGAGGCTTAATGCATGTTTTGAAAGAATTAAGAAAAACGGTTTTAAAGATGATGATTTTAATGATAAAGAGTACGTGTACCTAATTCAAAAGGGTATGTGTAAATTTATGGATGAAAACTCACTTTGGGATGTATTTAGCGAAACAAGTGAAACACCAATTCCGAAGGGCGACGTTAGTGCCTTCACGAAAATGACCAAAATGGACTCGTCTTCACCACCTTCTAAGGACCACGTCTTTGAGGCTTCAACTTCTAACTCCATCGAAGTGCCTCCTTTGCCTAGCCCAACACCCGTTGAGGCTAAAGGGTTTATCGACATCGATCCTCTCGTCTTAGAAAAGTCACCTAAGCATAGTCATTCGACTTGTAAGACCATGGTTGTGAATGCTCACATCGACTCTTTCTTTGACGATGACGATGGCGATTTTGCCGAGATTGATCACATACTTCGAAATCCACATGAAATTTTTTATTCTCCTAAAAAGAAACATGTGAAGTACGATGATTATGAGTTTGATCCCGAGATTGAGGAAATCATTGAACGAGAGCTAGCTCTTATGCCTTCACTTCCACCTACAAGTGAGGTCGATCTTTCCAAAATCAAGGATGAACTTAATGAGTTGGAACGTCTTATTTTCGACGACGAACCAACTCATGTGACCACTAAAAATCCAATTCTCGAGGAGTTACCTAATCAACACTCCTCAAATGAGAATTACGTTTACCACATTCGTGAGGATTTAACTTATCAACAATCCCCACAAAAGAATGATGGTTTCGTGCTTGATCGTGATCTTTTCGAGAGAGTTTCTAAGATACTAAAGGAGGGGAATGACAAACCTTGGTTTGACAAGCCTATCTTTGATGAAGAAATCGATGAGATCGACGTTCATGAGGATGATGAGTATGTTGACCCCGAGGGGGCGGTGTTCTTTATTGACAAACATTTTGAGAACTTATATAATCCGCCACCCCCTCCCACCAATGACTTAAATGTGAGGATTTTTAGCGCGACTAATTTTGAATTTGACACGCCAAATATTTTCGACATTATCAAATCGGGTTTTCATAAATAGTTTTTAAACGATGAAAAAGGAAAAGATTTTAAAAATGTTTTAAAAGATTTTTCTACATGTTTAACTCCGTCATCACATCGTTTTATGAGTTCCACCACCTCGTATACTCCTTTTGACGATGGTTGGTGTGGATCTAGTGTGGGGGAAGCCCCTTTATGCTCCCTCACATTTCTCCACCGAGGACGAGATTTACGATCCCGGAATTG
This sequence comes from Glebionis coronaria, assembly GCA_025667525.1. Lineage (NCBI taxonomy): Eukaryota > Viridiplantae > Streptophyta > Magnoliopsida > Asterales > Asteraceae > Glebionis > Glebionis coronaria. The sequence continues at coordinate 248,691,238 of CM046874.1, forward strand.
CTTGTAAAGGGAAATCTCGGTCTTCCACCGATGCAATAAATGGAAAATCTTTTCGTTTGCTTGGTGTGAGTCTACCTCGAGTAGCTCATAAGTTTGCCTTACCCATTGCCCCACCTTTCTACTTCTTATCTCTTTTCTTCTACCCCTTTGGAGTTCGAGCATGTGTTGAAGTGGCGTTGGTTCATTTAGCCCATGAAAACGAGGACGCCATCTTCGATCCCGGTATTTTGCATCATGAAAGGACTTAGTCCTTAGTACCGGTTGCTTTTGGCCCTTGTTTATCATGTAAGCCCCACCAAAAATGACCATACCAAGATTATCCCTAAATGATCACATTTATGGGGATTCGAGTCGAGCTTTTGACTCGGTTATCAAAAACAAGGTGCCTCGTGGGGGATTCTCATGCTTATCCATGTATATATTATTGCTTTCTAATTAGTTAATGCGAGGGGACTTGTGCTCTTCCAACCTTTGTTCCGTGGTTGTTTGTGATTGTGATTTATTAGGTTCATCGTCATCATTGAAGCCTCTCGTGTTCGTTTTACGGATCACTCGAGCTTCGATCGTTGCCTTTGGAGATTCCGATATCCGATGATATCCTTTTATGTTCTAACGTTTATCTTATTAGCATAATTCATAAACGGCTATAGGTTATTCGTTTTACCCTTTCCATGCTCGAGATTAAGCATTCGACTTCGTCTCTAGTATGGGGGTGTTTTCACCCCTAGACTCGAAACATTGAGGACAATGTTTAGTTTTAGTATGGGGGAGTGAGTAGATACTTCACCTTGCTTACGTCAACACGCAATCCAATATTCATCGTTTTGTTGCAAAATAAGGCTAAAAATGGCCAAATTTTAAAATTTTCTAGTTTTTCATAAGTGTTTAAGACACGGATGTAGGTTTTCCGATGGTGAGAATAAGAGTAATTTTTGACTCGACAGTGCGTGTTGAGCACTTAGCTTCGATTCCTTAACTTTTTAAGGCTAAGTCACTTAAATGAGGACGAGAAATGATAGAGTTATTTATAAGTCTCGTAATCGTCACGATCTCATGTGTAGTAATTATTAGCTTATTCTCCCCACGCTTTTGTATAATAAATTGTTAATAAATATTGATTTAGCGGTTTAGACACTATTGTTGGTTTCTAATTTGTTTTAGTAGCTTTCATGTAATTAAATTGGGAAAACATTAAGGTTTCGCCAACGTCACGGTTTTGAAGTATTGGCACCCGAATAATCGAAAGCTTCACCTAATAATAAGATTTCAAGTGCTCACCTAAATTAAGCAAAAATTTGAAGCTCACAAGGCCGAAAAATCTATGCCCAAATTGAAAGTGAATTAAGCCTTAATCTTTGAAGCTTTAAAGATCCAAAATTCGCTTTCGCGTGAGGATATACGTCTTTGGCTAATAAAACCACCGATGAGGCGGATAATAAAAGGCAAAGCAAGACCGAAGTCATAATAAAAGCTTCATGGTGAAGTTGAATAAAAGATGGAGGTAAACCATGATAATAAAACCACCGATGATGGCGGATAATAAAAGTCATGGTAATAAGTCTCATGTTCAAAACCATTATAAAACCGTGTTTATCGATCCTTCTTGTTGACTTAATTTTTTGACATCGTTGTCTATTAGGATGAATTATTAATTTAATGATTTTGGTTACACCGTTAAGACTCTATTTTTAGACTTAATCTCTACTCACGCATAAGTCAATCATGTATCCTCGTGATCATTAAGACAAAATAAAATATAAGAGATACCAAGTAGGAATAAGGGAGTTTAGGTTCATAATTAACACTCATGAGATATGATCGTGTTGCTAACTTATAATAATAATGATCTCGTTACACGCTTAGCATGGAATTGGGTGAAAATCGAGGACGACGAAATTATTTCTAACGAAGCATTCACGTGTTCTTGTTCTATGATCCCAAAAGTCACTTTATCGTGATGAAAACAATACGTAATGTCTAAAACACGTGTAGTAGTTTATTTAAATTTATGTCTTCAATAAATGTCATCATAAAATGAATTTTGGAAGTGCTATGATACTTAATTCTAGCATTGCGTGGGGACACGGCAATGGTTTAGTATGGGGGAGTGATGAGACTGTAATTATACATAGTCTCATCATCCAAATCGGGCTTAAAACGCTTAAAATATCATCAAAATACCCAAAAATGTGATTTTGTTTGTTCATTGTGTATTTTAGGTACGGATATCGTGAAATCACCAAAAGATCAAAGGAATCAAGCAAAAACGAACACGGGAAACGAAGCTGCACAAAGAACCGGGCCCAAGAATGTAATTTCCAAAATTACCCTTGAAGTTTGAAGAATTGGCAACTTTGGTCCCTCATCTTTGAAGACTTGTCACAAATGACCCTCCACTAATTCATTTGTACAAGTTACATCCTTGATATTTGAAGACATGTGCAAAATTGGCCCTTAAAGAATGGTGAAATTGCATTAAGAGCCCTTGGAATTTTTTTGATAAACTTTTGGTGGCCAAATTATAAGAAACAAAAGTTATTTATAAAGGGGATATTACTTGAGGCTGTTTTGAAAAGAAATAACAAGAGATTGAGACTTGGGGGCCATTCCAGGCAGACACTCAAACCTTTAACACCCAACCAGTGGATGACACGTCACCCACTCACAAATATCAACCAATCACCACCCCCTAAACCTCCATGTCACGTCCCACTAGCCTATTTTATTAACAGTTTTTTTAACTGTGTTTAATAAAGGAAAATTGGTGGTAAACAAAAATTTCAAAATCCCTAATCCCTAATTACAATCAAACGCCCCTGTTTAATCACCCCCACCCCTTAAACCCTAATCCTATAGTTTCTTCAAAACAAGAGGTTTTTAACCCTAACTATCCAGAAACGTGATTAACCCCCTCACAAACCAAACCCACCAACAAGATTCCGCAACCCGTGACTCTAGTGGGCCCCCCAAGGTCCCCTGCTCCTTCAAAAATAGCAAGAAAAGAATCCCTCAGTCCATCAACGCTCCAAGGCGCATTCCTTGTTCCCAAAGAATGATTTCAACGTCCAAGATCAAGTCAGCACAACTAGCATATTACATGTTCAAGTTGACCAGAAAAATTCAAACTCAAGGAGGGGCAAAATCGGATTTTTATGTTTTAGGGTTTTAAGTTTACTTGTAATCTAGATAGTTCCATTCAGTAGTATTAAAAGGAGACGCCTGTGTCCCTTTAATTTTGTTCCAGTTTTTGTACCCTTTTTAATGAAGTAATGAAAATGAAAAATATTTTAAATTGTGCAATAACTGAGTTCCAATTTTCATTGTTTCTCTAGTGTAATTTTTCGTTTTATTACAAAGTAGTTTAAAGGATTCCAAGGTTTTCAGTTTAAAAAAAACGTTTTCAGAAAAAATTTATTTCTTAAAAATTTGAATCCAAATTATAAAGGAAGTAAAAGTGGATTTTATCTTTTGGTTTCATTTTGTGAGATTTAAGTGGTTGTTTCAAGTGAAATTTTCAGTTTATGATTAACAATTTAAGTGTTTTAAGAAGGTGTTTCAAAAATCAGTTCTCTCAATTTATTTTTACTAAGCTTTTACTATATCAAAAGCCATAAGCTACAAGCTTATGGTCTTTTGATACTTAAACTTGTTGCTTGTTGTCTTTGCTTGTGCAGGAAACCAAGAAACAAGGATTATCACCATTCCATTTCATTTCATATTTGAAGATATGTTTAGGGCTTTGGGTCATTTGTGATTCCAACAACAAGCCATCTCTACTTGTTCATAAGCTTGCAAAAGCTCTCAAATAGGTCTCTAGAAGGCATCAGCTTGGGGTACGGGCTTGAACCCTATTGACTTTAATTTTTTGAGTTTTATGTGATTATTATGATTTTTGTGAGATCACTTGTTTTATGTGTTAGGTTTTGCTCATTTATGTTTAAATAGGTCTTGTATGCATGTTAGAGTGGTAATTAATCAGTTTGGGTAGGATTTATAAGCATTTGGTTTGTAAAATCCATATTTTGATTTTTAAAGGGGTGTTTGGATTCGGGTTTTAAAGTAAAGTTTTGACAGATTTTGGTTTTGAAATCCACCTAGGCACCTTAGTATTGGTAGTAGAAGTGTTAGTAGGTCCTAAATATGCTTACTCTTTGCTTTTTATTCTTCCAAATTCTGCTTATTTGTAGTTAAGCTGCTTAGTTAGGGTTGTGTGAAGTACTAGTGTGATTTGAGCAGGAATTGAGCAAAGTTTGGTGAGCCAAAACTCACCAAACTGCCATTTGCACCAGCAAACAGTCCCACAGACCCCTAAGGTTATAACAGTGACTGAGTTTGCTTTTGATTGTGATTATCTTGGCTTGAAGTTGTTGTTTTTATTGCATTTATAGACTCCCTACACTCCACTAAGTGTAGGGGTGCCTCCTTGTCCAAAGAAAATCAAAGCAAGAGCTTTCCTAAGCTAAAGTGTGCCCAGACCCCTTTTTTTGCACTATCAGTGGGAACTGAGTTCCCCCTGCTAGTGCATTTCTAGGTACTGCTTAGCAAGCAGACAAAAAGTGACCAGGTGTCACTTTCAGTTTTGTAATTTTTTGTCTTAAGTGAGCTTAAATAGGAATTAGGGTTTGATTTTAATTTCATAATTTTTCTTATTTTATTTGTGATTTTTCTGTTCAATTAATTTTTTAGTTACTGTTCATTTAATATTTTTTAGATTAAATTTCTTTTTAAATTACTTTTTAATTTTCTGTTTTTTGTCTTTTAGTGTAAAATTCAATAATTTTCAGTTTTAAAAATTTTCATAGACTTAGAAAAACATTTTAAGATTTTTAGTTTAAAAAGTTTTCACTGTTCACCTTTTTAATTAATTTTTAGAATTAGTTTAGTTTAATTAGGGTTTTAATTATTATCAGTTTTGTCTTTTAGTGAAAAATTTTACTTTTTTCCAACTTTTTCATTTTTCTACTGTTCCTTAGTATAAATTAGGATTTTTAAAATTGTCAAATCATTTTTAGCATTATTGTATTATTTTTTATGATTATTTTAGTTTAAAAATAGTTTTTAGTGTTTTAAAAATAGAAAAATAGTTTTAAAAATTTAGGAAAAATACTTTTTAGTCCTTAAATAATATAATTGATTTATTAGTTCAATAAAATAATATTTTGGGCTTTTTCTTAATTATATTTATTTTTAGGACTTTAATTAGCATTAAAAATTGAATATTTAATTAATAAAAGGTTTAAAAATATATTTATTGGATTTTTATTCTTATTTATATTATTTTAGACTTAGTTTAAATTTTTAATTAATTTTTAGCTTTCATTTTCAATTTTGTCACGTTTTACGTAATTACGTCATCGTTTTACGTCATTACGTCATAGTTTAATCGTAGTCGTAGCTCGTCTTTAATTTTTCTCTTCTAAACCAAAAACGTCACTAATCCAAACTTGATTTTATATAATTGGCACAATTAATCCACACACCTCCTTCGAGAACGAACTTGGAATTTATTCGGTTTCGCGTTTTTCCTAAAGCGTGCAACTTAATACTTGCCACTCATACGCGTTTTTCCTAAAACGTGTACGAAAAACCTACATCAAGTCTATCCGAAAAGACCCTAGCAAGGTATGAGGATAAATAGATCCAAGTCCTAAAAGGAGCAGATCGTTGTATATCAAAGTCCAAAATAAAGATTGGAGAAAAATGAAGAAGTCGTGGTCCAAATATGAAGAATCTCTCAAAAAGTTCAAGTGAAGAAATTCCTATTATGAAGAGAAGACCATAATTTCAAGAACGTCTCTCAAAGATTTGAAGTATGAAGTCGCTGCCAAATACCGGTCCGAGAAAGGTCTCAAATCGTGAAGCGAGTTATGCCAAGATATGAACTTTATGAGGTCCCGAGAAGCAGTTTTAAAAGATTTTGTCCTTTAGCTAACTATTGATTAAATCGTCCCACTTTGATTTCAGCTTAAATAACTATCGAAATAAGTCAAACAATGCATCCTCGTGATCATTTAAGACAATATTAAAATATAAGAGATACACCTAGGAATAAGGGAGTCTAAGTGAATAATTGGGCCACATGAGTTCGTGTTAGTTTGCTAACTTATAATAACAATGATCTCGTTTTTAAGCTTGGTATGGGGAACGTGAAACTTGAGAATGATGAACATTCATGACAACCTAAAACCCCAATGTAAGTCTTTGAATACTTTACTTGTTTTGTTCTTTTGGTTTCCTTAGTGTTTAGAATTTAATAAAGGCCAAGGTGGGTTATTTATGATGAGAAATGTAAACCGTGCTTTAAAATTGTTGGAAATACATTTTTGCGTATTTAGAAAGGATCGGTCACTCCAAATATAGATACAAGTATTGGGATTGATTCAGTGTGTACAAATCGATTTATGGAATGGTGTTTAACTTATTTTGTGTGTTTTGGAGATGGGATGAGATGGTAGGGGCGATGATATTTAGGTGGGAGAGAAATATTGAAGCGGATGTGATAAATATATGAGATAGATTAGGGTTAACTCACCTTTATAATTGGGTTTTGTGTTAAATATAAAGAAAACAGTGGGACGGAGTAACCAAAGCTGTTGCCAGCCACATGTTTTCATTTTGGGACACGTTTTATCTTAAGGAAACATTTATATCAGATTTTTTAGAAAACGAAATAAATATCAGATTTTTTTTATTTTTTTCTATTATTTATATCAGTTATTTTTATTTTTTTTATTTTTTTATTTTTTTATTTTTTCTTTTTTTTCAAAAGAAAAAACATATCAAAATTTTCTATTTTTTCGTTAAGTTTTATTTTAAGTTTCATCTTTTTATATTTTATATTTTAAAGTTAATTTTTTCGTTAAATTAATTTTGTATATTTTGTCAATTGATATATTTGGATTTGGTACATCGTGTTGAGGCGGGTATTTTGAAAAAATCAAAGCGGTAAAATATTTGACGGGTTAAAAGTTTTTGTGGCCGGATTTGAAGAAAACTGACGAGTCAAAGTGACGGAATTTATTTTTAGTGGCTACGAATTTTTGATCGGGTTTGTTTTATCAACGTTTGAGCCGACAACAATTATTGAGCCGATAAAAGATTTATATCATCCATCGAGGATTTTTAAGTGTTCTTTACGGATCTTTCTTTTTTTCACGAAGTGTTAAATTCCGAAAACAACCACATCCATAATCATTTTTTTTATCACATTCAATGGATTCGTTGAGTTCGACATTTCAGGAGGGGGTATCGCATTCAATGCAAAACAAAGTTAGAAAAAGTGGCATCGCTTCATTTCAAATGCTTCAGTCTCATCTTGTCACTCTTTCAAGGATTCAAGGAGGGAGCGAATTTGTGACCATCTTTGGACAAGATCGTCATATATTCATCGACTCAATATTCACCACTTTGACCCAACTCGCCGAAAAACTCAACCATGAAAACTTTAATCACTCTGCATCGGCACTTGCATATCAGACTCTTGTGACACAACTCACGCCTTTCCTCCAACTCAATATCATCAAGTCTGAAAGTTCAGTGATTTGCCAATAATTTCTTCGAGATACACATACCGAGCTTTGAGTTTTCCGTGATACAATATTGAAACTCATGACATCGGTCTCGTCTTCAATTTATGAAAGATCTCGACTTCAGCAAATGTATGATAATGGAGTGCAAGAATCTATGATGCAGATGCAAGAGGAGAATGGTCATACGGTTGACAACTTGGAGCCTAACGATGGCAAGAGCACGGAATCGGAAGGACAACATGATAGCAGTGGCACGTCAGGGAATGTTCACGAGATCCTTCTTGATGACACCTTACCCGTTTATGACGAAGAGCCTGCAAACATGGTACAATGTAATGTTGTTTATGATGTATATGCTGATGATATGCCGCACATTGAGCATTCTGAACCTAATTATGACAAACATTGGATGGAAAAGAGTGATAGCAATACCACTTCTGATTCATCCGATGTAAGTCATAATGGGGGAGAGATTGTTCAGAATGCTATAGTACATCATGATAATTGTATTATAACTGCTTCATTGACTGCTTCTGATTCCAAGATTAGAGAGCTCGGAATGATTGTAGCTCAACAATCAAAAGATCTTGAGGATGCCAAACTTGAATTTTCTAAGAAAACGGACAAATTTGAAACATACTTTGAAAAACTTGAAAAGTCAAACGTTGTTCTTGAAAGAAAATTGGATCAAAAAGTTTTAGATTTGAAAGCTGAAAAGGATAATCTTTTGAAACAAATTCAGTTACTATAGTCTAAATTGGCATCCCAAGATAGATTGCTCAAAGAAAATGAAACGTTAAAGGCTCAAGTTCAGGAAAAGGTCTTTGCTATAGCTGCGTTGAAAAACGAATTGAGGAAAACTAAAGGACCTAGTGTGGACACTAAGCTTGAAAAACCATCAATCTTGGGGAAACCGGCTACAAATCAGTTCGTCAGACAACCGATTGTCAGACAACCTACTGCATTTAGATCCGAGCGACCACCATCCTCGAGACCGCGGTTTGCCTCCCAAGTTGATTTGGTTCATCTTTCTAGACCAGTCACTCCAGCAACTAGGCCCTATGTGACCAAAATAGCTTTAGCAAGACCTAACAACATGATTGCCTCTAGTTTCCTAAAAATTCCAAGACCACGTCTAGAACTAGTTCAAATGACGTTTGCCATAAATCTGGTCTTGGGGAAGCTAAGCAAAAGACACTTGTAAGAGATAGCAATGTCAATCCTAGTCACATGCCTTCTAGATTACCCAACACTGCTAACCGCAACATGTCATCTCCTAGGAGCATCGATCAATCATCTAGGAATTACTCGAACATTAAATATGCTACTTGTAAAACATGTAGAAAATGTGTCTTTAGAGCCAATCATGATTCCTGTATCAAAAAATTTCTTAATGAGGTGAACTCCCGTGCTAGACTTAAATCCCAGTGGGTAGCTAAAATCAAACCAATTGGTAAAATGTGGCGCCCCACTGGTAGAACTTTCACTCTTGTAATAGTCTCCGATTCTACTAAGACTACTAGGGAGGAAATTGATAAAGATGATACGTCACTTAAGCCTAAACTTAGAGTTTTCTATAAAAGGAAACGTTTGCCAGCCAAGATAAGTGAATCATCTACTTAGGTCGCCTCTGACACAAGTAAAGCCAACTGTGAACCCCCATGTGCTTCTATAATTGATATCGCTAACCCACGTCAAAGCATGCAAATTCCTAATGAGATTGTAGGTACCAAAGTTGATGTTCCAAAAGAACGAAGCGTTCCAATCGTTGTGTACCGTTCAACTAAGGACACTCTTAGAGGTTGGTTGCTGAAGAAGCAGATATCGGAGAAACAAGTGTCTCAGGGGATTCATGGTTAAGCTTACCTAAGGACTTACAGTCACATCACAGAGTGTAACTCGTTCATCAAAGAAAGGAAAGTTTATCGCCGATGATAAACTTATCCTAACAACGAGAATTAATTTTTCTCGGGCATGAGCTTATATTAAAACATTCCAAGTTTTTAAGCTCATGCACAATGGCTCACATTCAAATCACAGTATGTGACCCGAACTTCAGAGAAAGGGAAGTTTATCTCGTCAACGATAACTTACCCTCAAAACGAGAAATTAAATTTTCTCAGACACGAGCTTACATTTAAACTATTCAAAGGTTTTAAGCTCGTGTAAATGGCTCCTTGTTAAATGACAGACGATGACCCGGACTTCAGAGACAGGGAAGTTTATCTACGCAACGATAACTTACCCTCTTAACAAGAAATTAAGTTTTCCTGGACACGAGCTTATCCTAAAACCATTCAAAGGTTTTAAGCTCGTGTATAAGGCTCTTCATTAAATATCAGATGATGACCCGATCTTCAAATAAAGGAAAATTTATCGCCGATGATAAACTTATCCTCAAATACGAGAAATTAAATTTTCTCGGACACGAGCTTACTTTAAAACTATTCAACGGTTTTAAGCTCGTGTAAAATGGTTCATTGTTAAATGTCAGACATTGACCCGTTCTTCAAAGGTAGGAAAGTTTATCACCGATGATAAACTTATCCTTACAATGAGAAATTAATTTTCTCGGGCATGAGCTAATGTTAAAAACATTCGAAGTTTTTTAAGCTCATGCACAATGACTTACAGTTAAATGTCAGACTGTAACTCGAACTTTAAATAAAGGAAAGATTATCTTTTATGATAACTTATCCTCATAACGAGAAATTAACCTTTCTCGGTCATGAGCTTGTCTTAAAACATTCCAAGTTTTAAGCTCATAAAGTAAATTGTATCTTTTAAATAAGAGAACTTTTCTTCTTAACGAGAAATTCATCTTTCTCGGTCATGAGCTTTATGTTAAAACATTCAAAGTTTTGTTCAAGCTCATGAAAACGACTTCTAAGTAAATGTCAACTTAGGACTCGTTCTTCAATTAAAAGGAAAGTTTATCGCCGATGATAAACTTATCCTTCACAACGGGAAGTTTACAACTTCTCAGACTTGAGCTCGTTTTGTAAGATATTCAACATCTTAAGCTCAAGTAATTGGTTTTCAAAACATTGAACACAATTTTTCGAGAATTTCTCAAAAAGGTTTTCTAAATCTTTCAAAATTGTGTGTTCAAAAAATGTTTTGATAAAAAGAGCATGTCTTTTGGAATCGATAATATTTACGATACTAGAAATGTCATTCAATAATGACACGGGGTTGTAAATAAAGTTCGAGCAGAAGTTCAAATGTTTTAAAACATGCTCAAAATGGTTTGCTATTATTGCAAATAGTAACCCGCTTTTCATACTCAAGTCAAGCATTTCACCGGAAAGCTTTGACTCAACAACGGGAATTAATTTTCTCGGGCATGGTTTACTTTATAACCATGTAAGGGATTGTGTTTACGTTATAACACAATCTAACACAAATATATGTACGATTCAGTGCATTTATTTGTTAAAACAAGAGAAGTCTTGTTTATATGAAGTTATCATCTCCACCAACCGTAGCAACTTACATTGATATCTACATACTCGACGATGCGACTACTCAAACGGTGAATACAGCTCTTTCAATAGAACACGGGTCAACAATTGAGGGGGAGCAATTGTCCAGCATTCAGAATCCTTGATGCCGAGAGTGCCAAGTTCACATATTGGTGTCAAGACAACGATATCAATCATACACATGGAGTCAAGAGATAACTTCAGACGTGACGAGGTAACCAACATTCGTGAACAAGAACCATGTGATTCTTTCATATTATGTTCTCCATCATTCAGGTCCTACCTCGTAAATTGCTAATCTTGTGAATTCATTATCATATATGATCTTTGCACGTGATAAATACCTTACACTTGTGTTTAAAAGGTATTTAATTTACGTTTCAGCACACCCTCATTAATTTGAGGGGGAGCTTGTGTAATTCATGAAGATAATTGGATTTGCATTTTTCTTCCCAAATTTTCTTAAAATGCTATTAAATCAATTGATATTAAAAACATCGATTGGGTTAATATTTTTAATATGGGGGAGAAAATGTGATTTAATATGGGAAATGATTAATCACAAATGGTTTGACTTAACGTGCTAGCTCATCCCGACATGTGCGAAATGTTTTCGGATATCGTGGCATATGTTAAGGGGGAGCAAAATGGATTTGCACTTCAAAATGGATTTCATGGTGACATACACTTACCCAAAACATCTCTATTCACGACGGTGAAGATTGTGGTGACATAAGGATGGTAGGATAGGTTAAAGTCCAATGATTTCTCTAGAACCGGAGGAATCTTCCCAAGGACATTCCATAGCTAGAAATAGTAGTCCTTAGGAAAGATGGAGAAAGATTGTGAACGTAGATGGATGCCGACCAAGTACTTAAGTTAGCACTGGAACAATCACAACAAGGTGCTAGTGATGACGTATTGGTAAGCATTGAAGGGGTTGAAGAATGAAAAAGAATTATAAAGATAAAGGGTGTAAAGAAAGAAGCCCTCCTTACAACCTTAGGCAGAAACCGGGTCAATTCATATGCTATTGAGATCATTTTTAATGATTCTTGATATTGAAGATAGACATCATGGACCCAGTGATGCAAGGCACAACCCATCCCAGCTAACTCAGATATCTCTCAAAAGATATTTGTTTTAATCACACGGAGACAACACATTATCTATTGATTTATTCACTCCGAATAAATTGGTATTGAAAAGGTGGCACTCCTCTCCAGCCTCCGATCACTAAAATCCAAAATGCACGATCGAGTCTAGAGCCATTTGAGATCGTCATATATCTCATTAGGACACACTTTCATAATTCCTTGCTTCTTCACACACTGTGAAAAGTAAGAAAGATCTTAAGAGTCCTACGCAAAATCTTCATGATCTTGCCTGAACATCCAAGTAATACGAAAGTATTTACAATGAATATGGAAATCCTTCTTGAGCGAACGTCAAAAAGCTCATGGTAGGTGCTTGTGCGATTCTTTATGAATCAAACTTGTGATAACTGGAAAGCAACAGTGGTTTAATTCTTAAATGAATTTAAACACGTTCCAGGCCTCTACGCAATATCTTAGTGATCTTGCCAGAACACTCAGAGTGATACCTTAGTGTTCACAGTGATGAGTGGAAATCCTTCTAGTGTTAACCTCAAACAGCACTTGGTAGGTAACTTGCAAGATTCTATACGAATCAAGCTCGTGACAACTGGAAAGCAACGATGGTGCGGTTCTTAATTGAATTTCACTTGTTCCAGGAACATGAATTGACGGCTTCAAATCATGCGGATATTATTATCCAAATGATTCACTCTTTATGTTCACAGTCAGCTTTGGACGGTCGAATAAAGAGAACGGGTGTACCCGCGAAATATTGTCAAAGAGGTTCTTAATTGAAACTACCTGTCACAAGTACGATATTTTATATCGTCCAACGGTCTTCACCGACCGGAGGTAAAATGCTACCGAATTAGAATGAAATGTTCAAGGCCATTTCATCTGTGTATATGTTTTGTTGCTAACTGTCTTATGCAGCGTAACAAGAAGGTGGCATTGCGTTGTACAATCCAGAAGTAGTCGTCACCACATGCTAATACTATATGCACTTAATACTTCATCAAATTCAAGAAAGTCTAAAAGTCAAGTCTTCCGCTGTATCAAACTCTGAAGCTTTCAAGAATTACGAAGGTATAAGTATGTGGAACATGAAGTCACAAGGAGGAAAATATCACAAGTGATGAATGCACAAGGTCATGGCAAGAGAACATGCTCAAGACTAAAGTCAAAGATCTCATCAGCATATTCACAAGAACAAGATCTAAGACTCAAGCATAGTATGCTAGGTTTAAGATTTTGTAAAATGGTGTGACCTCCCTTTGGGGGAGATTGTTGGAAATACGTTTTTCCAAGGAAAGTCTCGGTCACATCATTATTAGCATAGATCACGAGCTAAAGACTATTTAGGACATTGTAACTTGGAGTGACCTCCCTTTGGGGGAGATTGTTGGAAATACGTTTTTACGTATTTAGAAAGGATCGGTCACTCCAAATATAGATACAAGTATTGGGCTCGTGATCTAAGGTATTAAGGTATAGCCCATATAGCCCACATGTAGGGTGGGCTATATAAACCCCCCTCCTAGCAGGTTAGGAGGGGTTGTTGAACACTTTCTTTTCATTCAACAATTCCATCTTTCATATTTCTCTCCTTTCTCTCTCTTCTTTCTCTCTCTAGTTCTTCTACTTCTCCATCCATCTCAATAGATTAATCCATACATGCCTAATCCTTAGAAAAATACGATCCTTCAAAAATTAATGCATTGCATGAGGGCATGGCAATGGTTAAGTGTAGGGGATTTTGATAGGTATAAAAACACCCATCCTTTTACCACTTATTGCTTGCTAAAACGAGACCAAGACGCGTATTTAATGTCATTTGTTTGGAATTATGCGTGGTTTGTGTGTATGTTGTGTTTTTAGAGCCAACCGGATAAATATTATAGAAAACATGGGATTGCACGGGTTTTATCGAGGAAAAAGACGAAAGACGAAGTCTATAATCCAAGAGATGCAAAAGATTTGAAGTCAATGGGCCTATTTGAAGATTTATCGAAGAAAAGGACCAAAGATGGAAGATTTACATATGTCGAAGAACTCAAGTCTATTAAACGAAGAAAATAAAAGACGAGTTGAATTTATTCATCGACAAATCCCGAATCAGAATCGAAAACGTCAACTTTACTAAAAAGACGAGAAGACAAAAAGAAAGGGAGAAAGCCCACTCACCAACCAACTCATGGCCTATAAATAGAGACCTCCTTCACAACTTGAAAACTAGTTCATTTTCTGTTTTCCTTCCTCCTGTTTCGTAGGAAACCAACACCCTTAAGGTATTTGGTGATTTTTATTTTTCTTTGATTCCTTCATAAATCTTGTAAGTTTAATCTTTCCTTTTGTTTGTTAAACCTTAATCTTTCAATATCAAGTTTCCTTTTAATCTTGTTCTTCCTTTTCTTATTGATTCTCTAGTTCTAAGTTTTTTTTTTGTTGGATTTGATCTTTAAAAACAAGTGGGTTTTATGTTTTTATTGGTTTAGAATGATTGTTATTGTTAGTTAATCATTAGTGGCTATTTTGGTTTAATCCTTAGATTTATTTTGGTTGAATTTGGTTAAAATTCGTGGTGTTTTGTTTCCCCTGTTCTTCGGACTGTTACATTTCCCAGATTTCGAACGAAGCCCTTTTATTCCGAACCAAGGATTTCAATTAGTATTCCGAACGAAGTGTTTTTCAAATTTATTCCGGATGAAGCATTATTCCGGATGAACAAGTATTCCGGATGAGCTAATATTCCGAATAAACATATTATTCCGAATAAACGGATTTATTCCGGATCAGTCATTATTCCGAATCAAAGATTTGCAAAATATTCCGAATCAGTTTTATTATTCCGAGTGAACTGATATTCCGAATGAGATTCCGGATGAGCACTTTTGTAGTATATATTTCGAACTAGTCAGTTATTCCGGATCAAGGGATTTATTCCGCATCAGTTTAATTTTTCCGAATCAACTTACTATTCCAGATCAGCCTAATATTCCGAGTGAGCAGTTATTCCGCATGAGCCATACATTCCGAATGAGCTAATTATTCCGGATAAAGCACCTTTTCCGAATCAAGGCTTTTTGGTTATTCCGGATCAAGGCTTTTTGGTTATTCCGGATGAGCAGAACTTTCCGAATGAGTCTTCTGTGTTAATTATTCCGGATCAAGAACAACATTCAGAATGAAGGCTATTTATTCTGAACCAAAGACTTATTCCGAATCAGCTGTTTTTCTAAGTTAAGGTATTTTACTGTTTAATTTTAATTCAAGTTTTATTTTTCATTAATTGCTTTTAGTTTATTTTTATCACTTCACGCATTTACCTTTTAAGTAGAAATAGATCAAAAGCTCCCCCTTTTAGTTACCAAGAACAACAATTCCACTTTGAACCGTGATCAATTCGAGAAGATACCGAGAACGAAACAACGACAAATATAATTGGGTACGAGAAACACAAAGAAAGATCTTGCAACAAACTACTGTTTTATTAACTAACCAAAATCAGTTATTAATCATACTTAGCAGTTTTTCGATCATACCGTGCAGAACCCTCAACATGAGTTGGATTACGTCTATCATACCTAGGAGGACTTTCATCACATTGACGTGTGTCATACCTTCGAGGACTCTCAACATATTGGTTCCTTGTGTTAGATGATGTTCGAAGATTGTTGTTAGTGGGTTTGAATATTTTCTTGTAGGTCTTCATAATGAAAGCAATTTGTTGGTTCATGTCCCTATCCTTTTGAGCTTGTTCTTCATCATTGTCCTCTTCATATGATGGCTCAGTTGATGGTGATGGTGCTCTTGGTTCTTTGCCTCGTGATCTTGTGGGAGCTAAAGACTTGGATGAAGTGGAGTATCATGGTGAGGAGGATGTAATTGAGTATCTTGGTGAGGAGGATGTAGTGTAGTATGACTTTGGAGCACGAGAGCGATGATCTTGGACATGTTGAGTGGTAGACAGCAAAGCAAGTGGATTAGCAGTCTTTGCTACCCATTCAGCTCAAAGTTCATTTGCCTCATTCTGAAATTGTTTCAATATGTCAAAGAGCGTGTGATTGTTGACCTCGTCTAGCTTATTTTGTTGTTTCACCAAAGTTACAAATCGTGACCACTCTGGTTGAAGTTGTTGTAGAAATTGCACATTGACTTGCATGGTGGAGACTTCCAAGTTGTTTCTTGTCATATCATTCATCATATTATAGAATCTTGAGTAATATGAATCAATTGATTCCCCATCCAAAGAGGTAAACTTACCAAAGTTCCAAAACAAGTTTGTTTTAACATCTTTTTTGTTTAGTGATTCTCCTTGTTGCAGACGTTCAATGGCAAACCACATCTCTTTAGCAGTAGAGCATGCATCAACCGTTGAGTAAATATCATCCCTAATCCCAGTTAGAAACAAATAGATTGCTTCCTTCTCTGTATCAATCCAAGCACGGTTCTCTTTCGAAGTATTCTCATATGTTTCCTTAATAGTCTGCTTAGCGGCACCTGGCGTCAAGTCGGTTGCTGGAGTTGCAGGAATGGTGATTGTAGTGGGAGTATAGGGTCCGTCTGTGATGCAACGCCGAAGAACATCACCATTAGGTTTTGTGTCAAGATATCGAAGAAATCGTGATTGCCATTGTGCATATCGACCGGACACAAGCATTGGTGGTCTCTCTTTATTCCCCGCGACCATGATGTTGTTGTTTGTGACACGATACTCTTGAGTAGAATCCATGTCGATTATCTTTGAAATGTAGAAGGGAATACGGATCTTAAGTAGATGTGTTGTGATTGTTGTTGTGAGAAAAGATGTTAAAATCCCCTGAAAAATGTTCTCGATAAAATAAAAATTCCAAGACAAACAAAAACACACGAATTCGAAATTTTTTAAGTGTAAAAAATGTTAACTTCGGAATAATGATTATACTCAACTTCGGAATGTAGATGACTTCGCAATCGAGATCTTCGTAATTTTGACTTCTGAAAGTTATCTTCGGAATAAATGATCAAGGGATCACTTCGGAATCGCAAATGATCTTCGGAATGTCAACAATTATCTTCGGAATAATATATCAAATGGTCTTCGGAATAAAAGGATTTTTTATCTTCGGAATAAAATCAACTTCGGAATACAATCGACTTCGGAATATCAAAGAAGTTATCTTCGGAATATTAAGGAAGTTATCTTCGGAATAATCAAACTCCTTGTGATCTTCGGAATCTAAAACAAATTTGGAATCTAGCAAAAAAGAGTGACTTCGGAATCCTGTGAAAAAATAACTTTGGAATTCTGTTGATGGAGAACTTCGGAATTCTGTTGATATAGGACTTCGGAATTATGAACTTGGAACTTCGGAATCCAAGTTTTCTCCACTTCGGAATAACTCAAATTTTAACTTCGGAATACTTTTGAGAAAGAACTTCAGAATAATTCTTGCTAACTTACTTCGCAATAATACCTTGCTAACTTTGGAATGAGTAGCTTGGTAACTTCGGAATGTCTTTTAGGTACCACTTCGAAAAAACAAAAACCCTCGATGGTACTTTGGAATAAACAAAAGATTTCGAAGATGATTTAATCTGTTGGCTGACTTTTGCGTGTTCTTCGGATCTTATAAACCCACTCGTGATTTTAAACCAAAAATCGATCCAAACACCAAAAAACTTTGCGTTTTTAACCATAAAAATCAGACATGTGAGAGTAAGCATGAGAAGCCAGTCTGTCTGCAATCCCTATCACATCTATGTAGGTGATTTGTATGAAGATTAAGAACCCGAAAACACTAAAAAAATTGAATTCGTGATGTAGATGAAGAAAAAAAAATCACGAACCAATGAATTAAACAATTAACAATCACTAATCTACCCCGTGGCGATAGATACCAATTGTTGTTCCCATATTAATTCACTTCACCATGATAGATTTATTAAAATAAAGAAGAAAAAAATGATTTCTAGAGATAGAGATGATTAACTATGTGAATATTTGATTAAGAAAATGAAATCACCAACCTCTCCTAACATGCTAGGAGAGGTATATAGCTGGGCTTACATGTAGCCTTAATGGACTATATTTGTTTACTGGGTCGGGCTTAAATAAAATGCTTAGTACCTTAAAAGAGGCCTTTTAAGATATCCATCAAGCCCGTAATGTCACGATTATTTTAACTAACTATTACAACGTTCTAATAAATGTTACAATACCTATGACCGAAAATTCTTGCTTGACTCAATATTCTGAAGCTCACACTTTTATATGAATATAAAGACCTAGATTTGATGATTATTGAATAAATCGTATGCATGTGGCTATTTGATTTATTTATTGCACATATAAATTTTTATTATGTGTTTATGATTTAGTTTTTTTACTTGTTTATATTAAAAATTGTTGAATTGTTGTAAACAAGGGTTTTTTTAAAAGAAATAATATGGACTAAATCACATTAAAATAATGATTTGTTAGAGATTTAAATTATATAAGATTATGTTGATTGGTGAATTGCAATAATAATCTAACGGCCTACTGTTGGGTCAAAAAGTTGATGTGGCAGAAACTCAAAAACAAAGAAAATATGAAGGCATTTGTCTAAGCGTTGTCAAGAGCAAATCAGGCGTTGTCAAGAGCAAATCAGGCGTTGACAGAAGTCAACATTGACAAGCATTGTCACGTGCAATTCAAGCATTGACAGAAACATTGACAAGTGTTGTTGGAAGCTTCTATTCAGATAAGTATGCAGAATATATTCTGTATTAGTTTATTTGAATAGAAGATTTACATGTTTATTCATTCTTATCTCTTGTAAACCCTATTCCTTACACAATAAAAGAAACCAAGGGTATTAGGTTTTATTCATAACTTTCATTCACAATGTAAACCTAAAAGCGTGTGTTGCACTAGACGTGGGATTAATGTATACACTTCTAGTGGTTGTTTGTTATTAATATAATGAACAATCGTTTGTTTAATTCATGTGTTTTGTGCCTAAACGCCTTGTTAATGTGTCGTGTTCTAATTCTTCTTTGATTATCTAATCATATGAACATGATGCATTCCTAGTATCTAAAAGATCGAGGAAACCAAGGTTTCCACAGTTGGTATCAGAGCCTCGTGGCTCGTGATGCTAGGACCAACAAGGTGTTCGTGTTTTGAGAAGAAAAGAAAAATCCGTCTAGGTTTTTTCTGGACATTTTTGTGTGCGCAGCAGCATTCAGAAGGCCATAACATTTTATTGGATCGTTGGATGGTCACGAAATTTCTTGTGTGTGTTCTACACACATATATCTAGACATCCACCGGAGGGATTGTCAAGTTTTATCCCCAAGAATAAGTTATTAAGCGTCGAAGTCAGCAGTGTTCGTATGCAGTTTTCTATGAACAGCCATGTTCAAAACACGATTTCTCCTTCGTTAACCGTTGGATCATCGTGATTTTTGAACTGTAGATTCTTGGCACTTGTGTCTAGGATCTCACAGAAGGGATCTTTAATTTGAGCTCTTATGAAGAAGTTATTCTAATTCGAAGTTCGCTGCAGAATGTGATTTTCTAAATTCTAGATTACATAAAATCATGAACTAGGGTTTCTTCAAACCCTAGAATCGATTTTTCAACAGAAAAGAAGGAGTTTTGGCTAATGAAGGAGTTTAAGTGTTAGGGTTTCGTCCAAAACCCTAGATCCATTGGTTTTATGATTATTGCTGTTAGGTTTTTAATATAAAATCTTGAATCTGATGATGTTTGATGAGACTTCGTTGTTAGGGTTTCTAGAACCCTAGATCTGTTGGATCATCAAGACACATGAAGCTTACGGTCTGAAGTCACGTAAATAGGCAGATGCATACACGAGGAGGTTTATATGCATCACTTGATGGATACATATAGATTAGAAAAGAGAAGTGTTCACTGTGGGGTATGATTGCACATTGGATAACATGAGCAGCTATGCCCATAGCCGTACAATACGTCAATGATGTTGTGATCCTATATGTTCGCATTAATTGGTCTCCACTTATCGAATATTAAGGTATGGATAAAGCTACAGAAGGTGGTCCCATGATTGGAAAACAAAGTGATAAACAGGATGTCATGTGATGTTTGCCTAAGTTTTAGGATGACAAAGCATGATGTGGTTGTGGGACAAGTTTTTCACATGGGTCTCTATTAACATAAGTGAATATTGTGTGTTCACATGAATATACAAATTGGTGATTCTTTTTTGATATATATTAGTAAAGAGAGACGTGATATATGTGACAGAATATGAAAAGCTACACGTGTGACAATGATTTATGTAAAGCAAGTTATTTTAGGAGTTTATTCTAAAATTGATACATATTACAAAGAAGGTTACGGTGGTCCCAAGATGTGAGAGCAGTACGTGGTTTAAGTGGTCTAATATTTTGAAGCAAGGATTTGTAGTCATGTGTGGAGCTTCTTGGTTGGAGCAGGTTGTGTCTACAACTTATGTTTCACATTTTACATAACGTGAGCAAACTCTTGTGAAGATGGGCCATGGACGTAGTATTAAAAGCCACAAGAGGTGTCAGTGGTTGAATGCAACGCTGACAAGAATAGACGCTGACAAGGTTTGTTTAGACGCTGACATGAATAAAGTTAACGCTGACAGGCAGCGTTGACATGTGTTGTCCGAGAAAGGTTTGTTCAAGCGTTGATACGCTTTGTCCGATATTGGTCAATTCATGTGATTAAGATGTTGGACAGTGAAGGTTCTCGGATAACAAAAGAATAGCTGCTGTTTGAGAAAATTGATATGTTTTTAGCACACAAAAAGGAGGTATTTACACGCAAAGGTACATGGAATCTCCGTTTTTATATAGAATATCAAGTTGATAATTATGGCTCGGATATTTTTAAAAATGGATTAATGATTTTAATGCGAGTTAGCAACAATTTGTGAAGAACTTTATTGGATTTGATTATGTAATCGAGGTAGCCTTGTAAAAGAGTTATATTTTTCTACTTTTACATATGATATGAAGATTGAGAGTTGTCATGAAGAAGTGTTGGCTTAAGGGGAAGAATTCTTATGGTAAGTTTGATGCTCGAAGTAGATTTTCGTGAGTTTGTGTTTTATCATATCTTTAAATCATGGATTGATCCCATTGGTTTGAAGATAACTTGTTCGTGCTTTAAATGTTTGGTGACGAAGACTTGTCATAACACTTGAAGGAGTTACAGTATCGTGCTCAGTGTCTCACAAAGGATGAGAATATTGACAAGGGATCGAGGTCTACTTATATTTAATCATCAGTATAAGTTCTTCATCACATGGATAGTACAAGACATGGAACATAAGGTTGGGTTATTCTACTTCTACATCAAGATTACTTTATTTATTTTTCTTCAAAATCATTACATAGAGCCTACATTTGGATAATCTACAAGATTGCATACATTGTTTACTTCCCTGTTGATGTGACAAAAAGGGGAAGACATACATGCTACAATTAAGGGGAAGCAATTTGAAGATGATGTACAACTTACAAGAGATACACAAAGAGTTTTGCCGACATCAACTAGGGGAAGTTTGTTGGGCCAAAAAGTTGATGTGGCAGAAACTCAAAAACGAAGAAAATATGAAGGCATTTGTCTAAGCGTTGTCAAGAGCAAATCAGGCGTTGTCAAGAGCAAATCAGGCGTTGACAGAAGTCAACATTGACAAGCATTGTCACGTGCAATTCAAGCATTGACAGAAACATTGACAAGTGTTGTTGGAAGCTTCTATTTAGATAAGTATGCATAATATATTCTGTATTAGTTTATTTGAATAGAAGATTTACATGTTTATTCATTCTTATCTCTTGTAAACCCTATTCCTACACTATAAAAGGAACCAAGGGTATTAGGTTTTATTCATAACTTTCATTCACAATGTAAACCTAAAAGCGTGTGTTGCACTAGACGTGGGATTAATGTATACACGTCTAGTGGTTGTTTGTTATTAATATAATGAACAATCGTTTGTTTAATTCATGTGTTTTGTGCCTATACACCTTGTTAATGTGTCGTGTTCTAATTCCGCTTTGATTATCTAATCATATGAACATGATACATTCCTAGTAGCTAAAAGATTGAGGAAACCAAGGTTTCCACACCTACTCCTTTTGACAAACTATAAAGTGGGCTTAATGTACCACTGGTTATGTACCCGGTTAAGGAAGGAGGTGTTATCCCATTAGTCACTGACCAAAATCCTGGCTCGCTTGTGCGTCAAATTGAAATTACCTACGATTATTAATTGAATTATACCTTAAGGGTGATTTACCACAAATTTACATCTGAAACACAATGTATAAGGGTATTGCTTTTTGCGTAGCCGAGTTATAGCAAAAGTACGTTGTGAATAGTTGTGGGTAAATTCTTTAATTGGTTTAACCAATACCTCAACATAATTTATGTAGAAATTTAGTCTCGTGAAAAAGTTTACTAAATGTTTTATTAAACTTATGTTATGGAGTTGTATGCATGCTTCTTCATACAATAATTTTGTCATCAAAATCTATACCCTTAAAATTTAAGTCGAATGCTCCTAATTGACGAACACTTGAAATTACTATGTCATCAAATGAGATTTGTGGGTGATGTTGTAATGGAGAGAAAACTTTCATAGAATGAGAATTTGTATGATGGTTTTACGTTACTCAAATTAGACGACTTAATTAAGTTACTCAGTGAGATCTGGAAACTTAAGACATTCAGAAGGGATGAAACATGTTTATAATGCAAAACATTTTTGGCAATGTAAATCCCTTAAAAATCTAGAAATTGAAAATTGTTTGTCAATTGAATTGTTCGACAACTCGTTACATTGAGTACATTCATTACTAGCAGATATGGTTATTATACCAGGGTAATTTTATTTTCTTGAAAGTATTTTGTTATTGAAAATACTAATATTTGAACTTATTTCTATAGAAATGGCTCAACCCACCAATAACACTAAAAGTTATGCGTTCAAAGCTTTCTTTGAACGTCCTAAACTTACTGGCCCAAACTTCAATGATTGGTACCGCTCACTAAGAATTATCTTGAGAGCAGCGGGTACTATTTATATCTTGACTACTCCCTATCCGGAGGATCTTGCTGAAGGAGCATCTGATGCGTAAAGGCTTGAACACGCTACTAATGTTAAGACGCACTCTAAGGTGGCTTGCTCAATGATTGGAAAAATGGTTCCTCCACTTCAACAGAAGTATGAGTTATTTCCACCAAAGCGAATGCTTGATGAGCTCAAGGCTATGTTCGAGAAGCCGCAAGCTGTGGAGATCTACGATTTAGTAGATGCTTTGCATAGCTGCAAGCAAGCTCCTGGAAAGTCTGTAAGTGCCCAATACTTGGAGATGAGGGGTCATATGGAACAACTCATTGCACTAGGACAACCCTATGATCATAATATGGCTATCAACATGATCAATAGGTCCTTTTACAAGGACTTCAATGATTTTGTTCGAAACTATAATATGCATTGCACTGGGAAGACAGTTAATGATTTGCATGCAATGCTCATTGACTATGAAAAGGGATCAAAAGACAAGGCATCTACTTCTACGTCTCCTGTACTAACCATACAAAAGGGTAGAGTGAGTAATCCAAAACCGCAAGGGAACAAGAAGAAAGGCAAAGGCAAGGGTGATAAGGGCAAGCAAGTTGTGAATTATTGGAAACCTAAGTAGAACTTTGTCAAGAAGAATAGATCTCAGAAGGATGAGACTTGTCACCATTGTAAGGCAAGTGGTCACTGGAAGAGGAATTGCCCTCTATACCTCTAAGAGTTGCGAGAAATAAAGAAGAAGTATGAGTAGAGCGTTGCAGCTTCGGTACTTTATTTATGATTGAGTTGTTCAGTTTAACATACAAATTAAATTCCTGGGTATATGATACGGGATGCGGTATTAACATTTGTAATACGCTGCAAGAATTTAATCTGGAAAGGAAGCTATCCTATGGGGAACAATTTCTGCAAGTGGGCAATGGCGCACAAGCACCAGTTGAAGCAATAGGAACATTTAATTTAGTTTTACCTTCGGGTTTAATACTGATTTTAAATGATTGTCATTATGAACCTACAATTGTTAGGGGTGTTATTTCCTTTTCTTGTTTGTTGAATAATGGATTCATTCACACGATTGATAATAATGGAATTCGTTTGGAAAAATGGTATTTTCTATTTTAATGCAATTTCTGTGAATGGTGTGTTTGAAATAGACATGCATGATAATGAATCCAAGAATAATAAATATGTCTTTAACATGAATAAGAAGAGAAAGTTTGACAAGAACTCTTCTTATCTTTGGCATTGTAGACTTGCCCATATTGGGAAGACTCGCATACAAAAGCTTCAACGTGAAGGTCTTCTAGAAAATATCAATGATGAATCATTTGATAAAAGTGAGTCTTATATCTCTGGAAAGATAACCAAGAAACCTTTTAATAGTAATATTGAAAGAGCTACTGATCTACTTGGATTAATACATACTGATGTGTGTGGACCACTTAGACATCTGTCAAGGAAAGGTGCTAGCTACTTCTTAACATTTACGGATGATTATAGCTGTTATGGTTATGTTTATTTACTTAAGCATAAATATGAGGTATTTGAAACATAAAAAGTGTTTAAAACAGAATTAGAACTGCAACTAGGAAATAAGATTAAAGCTCTTCGTTCAGATAAAGGTGGTGAATATTTAAGTCAAGAGTTTATAGATTATCTAAGTGAGAATGGAATTGTTTCGCATCTTACTTCTCCCTATACTCCACAACAAAATGGTGTATCCGAAAGGAGAAATCGTACATTATTGGATATGGTGCAATCTATGTTTAATCTTACAACTTTACCTTTATCCTTTTGGAATTATGCTTTAGAGTCTGATGTTCGCATTCTAAATATGGTTCCCACAAAGATGGTCGATAAGACACCATATGAACTATGGTATGGCAAGAAACCATATTTATCTTATTTAAAGGTCTGGGGTTGCGAGGCGTATGTGAAACGTGACTTGGGTGACAAACTCCAACAACGATTTGTGAAATGTATCTTTGTAGGATACCCTAAGGAAACTATGGGTTACTACTTTTATTATCCACCTTAGAACAAAGTGATTTTTGCTAGGTATGGAGACTTCCTTGAAAGTGATCATGTAAATCAAGAATTCAGTGGGAGAAATTATGATCTTGAAGAGAGTCATATAGATACATTACCTTATGAAAACACTAGCGATGCAAATCTTGTAGAACCAGAAACTCTGGCGGTTCCACCAGAATTATTTCCTCTGCATAGATCCGCAATGATTAAAAACGCAAATAGCAATATATGTCTTAACATAGAGGATGATGATGAAGTAGGGGATCTTGGTGAACCAGCTAGTTATAAATCCGCCATACTTGATCCTGAAAAGGATAAGTGGATGGTTGCTATTGGATGAGGAAATGAAATCCATGAAAGTTAATGATGTTTGGATTCTTGTAGATCCACCACCAAATGCTAAATTAATGAGACATAAGTGAATATACAAGAAGAAAACCGACATGGACGGAAAAGTACAATCCTATAAAGCTCGTTTAGTAGCTAAAGTTTTTACTCAAACTTTTGGTGTAGACTACGAGGAGACATTTTCTCCTGTAGCAGACTTAAGAGCTATTAGGATTCTCATAGCTATAGCAACATACTATGACTATGAGATATGGCAAATGGATGTTAAAACTGCCTTTTTGAAACGGTCGCTTAGATGAAGACATCTATATGCAGCAACCAGAATGGTATGTTGATCCTGAGAATCCAGGACACGTGTGCAAACTTCAAAGATCCATTTATGGTTTGAAGCAAGCATCAGGTCAATGGAACAAACGATTTGATGAAGAAATCAAAAAATTTGGATTTATTCAAAATCGTGATGAGCCATGTGTATATCGCAAAGCTAGTGGGAGTGATGTAGTATTTCTAGTCATGTATGTTGATGACATATTAATCATGTGAAGTAACATTCCAAGACTTAAAGTTGTTAAGGATTATCTTGGTAAATGTTTTTCTATGAAGGATTTAGGAGAAGCTGCATACATTCTGGGAATTAAGATCTATCGGGATAGGAAAAGACGGTTAATTGGTCTAAGTCAAGATGCTTATATAGATAAGATATTGAAGAAGTATAACATGCATAATTCCAAGAAAGGTTTTCAACCTATGGAAGTTAAGCATAATCTGAGTCATGAGATGGATGCATCAACTCTTAAAGAGGATGCATACATGCAGAAGGTGCCTTACACTTTGGCTGTAGGATCTATTATGTATGATGTAAGATGCACAAGGCCTGATGTGGCGTTTGCTTAGAATTTGGTCAGTAGATACCAACAGAATCCAGGGAAGCTCCACTGGACTGTTGTTAAACATATTCTAAAGTATTTGAGGAGTACGAAAGATATGTTTTTGGTATTTGGAGGGAAACTAGACACATAACTGAATGTGACAGGTTTCTGTGATGCGTCCTGGCAATGTGATAAAGACGATATGAAGACTCAGACGGGTTACGTTTTTGTTATCAATGGAGGAGCAGTTGACTGGAAGAACAAGAAGCAGACAACGATTGCAATGCATGCTCCTCAATCTGAGTACATGGCTGCTTTAGAAGCTGCAATGGAAGCTGTTTGGATTAGGAAGTTTATTGGAGATCTTGGAGTGATGCCCTCAATAAAAGAACCTATTAATATATATTACGACAATTCTGCTGCAATAATATTCGCCAATGATTCTGGAGTCATCGAAAGCGCCAGACACTTTAAATGTAGACATCACTACGTCCGAGAACAAGTTGAAGCTCATGAAATCAAATTAATAAAAGTTCACACAGATGATAACGTAGTTGATCCTTTAACTAAGGCTTTGCCTAGACCAAAGGTAGTTAAGCATGCCAAGGCGATTGGGCTGCAACTAGCTAGCGAACTCATGCAATAAATCTGTGATTAGTGTTTGGATAAAGGATGTTATGACATTATTATTTAATAAAATAAAGATTGGGTTTCGTTTATTCTTATTACTTAATTTTGTATCATATTTTACATGTTTTAACCCATGAATAAATTGTTATGCTAAATGTCCGTTGTCGATTAATAATATGGGAATATTATTTAATTAAGACAAATCAAAATAGTGATAGAGTATACTTGAAAGTATATTGATCGATTTTGGATGATATTCGATGAATCGAATATTAAACTTATCCCAACTATATGATTTTACTTTATGGATCTTTGTCATCAAGTAAATCATAAATAGTTATCCTTAGACTTGAGATACCAGGAAACTGTTATGAGTATAGTGCATCTCTGTGGAATAATATAACGCTAAACGTAACGGGTAGCTATAAGCATTATTTTCAGAAGTGTTACAAAATTCATAAGTTTTGCTCGTACTCAATATGGGATTTATTTCCTCCAATTTCGTTTTGGAGCTTAATATAGTTGGGGCCCTCGTGGGATTAGTAAGATGGTTGTGTGGTCAAATTAGGTACACTTGCATTTGAGTCTGTTTACGGGTGTCGCGGGTTAGGCACCCGTTTGGACTGCTTTATATTATTTTTTGTCGGATATGTTAACGTTTCGGTTTCATGAACTTAGACAATAATAAATGATTTATTTTATTTAGTGACTTTGTATTTGTTATATTGTCAGTAAGTGGTTGGAAAATCTTGTGGTTCATAAATAATTCCATTCTATTAGAAAACTCTATTATTTATCAGTGAGCTTTGTTTTTATCAGAAAACTCTATTTATTTATAGTGAACTCTGTTTTATCTGAAAGCTCTATTTATTTCAAGTGAACTCTGTTTCTATCATAAAGTGCGATTTATTATCTATTAACTCTGTTTTATCAAAAAATCTATTTATTTCCAGTGAACTCTGTTTTATTTGAAACTTTATTTATTTTCAGTAAACTCTATTATATCAGAAACTCTATTTATTTTCAGTGAACTATGTCTCTATTAGTAAAATATAATTATTATCAGTAAACTCTGTTTTTATCAATAAAGTCTTTATTAATAAACTTTGCAATTATCAAAGAAAGTCTATTTAACAGAAAAACAATGATTTTTAAACTCTTATATTTTACTGCAAGGTGTAGTGGTCGGTAAAACTTTGATTTTTTATAAACGTTTTAAAACAAACTTATGAACTCACCAACTTTATGTTGACATTTTTAAGCATGTATTTGCAGGCACTTGACTGTATGGACTATTTGGAGTCTGCTATGTGGTTTTGGCATGTAGAGGTCATTCTTAAATCAAGCTCTCGATTACTCATGAAGTCACAGCCTCCCAAAGCCAGTCTTTCGCTGCGGTGAATTTGGAGGTGTGACAGATTTGTATCAGAGCCTTGGTTAATGAGAACTAGGTTGCATTAGTAAATCTAGACTATAACCGGTTCTCAGTTTTATTTAGTAGTACCACTCATCACATCATACTTATTCCGCTGCTATATGAATACTTGCAATGCGTGTTTGCTATTGCTTTGTTCGCCTATCATGTTGTTACTTGTTTACATGAGTTTGATTGCTTGATTTGTTATGACAACCCATAAAATTTTGCAATTGTAATATATGATATGATTGAATAGGAGTGGGAAAACCACTAGAAATATTTGCTTTTTGTATATATTACTTGATAGAATGAATTGCTTCTCACACCATAAACTATTATAACCACATATTCCTATAATGATGAAAGACATAAGTCTAAAGTTATAAAAGAGATCTAATAAGTTCAATATTAATAAGAACATCTCAAATGTAACCATGATGCCCTAAATTCCCTTAGAAACCCTAGAATTCCTATAAATGAATTGTAAACTCAAGAATGGTAAACCATAAATGGAGAATACTTATGAATAAGTCATTATGGAACATAAACAATTTATAAAGTATACTCTAAAGACATAGTAATACCTACGAATGGCAAGGACAAACCATACAAAGCTAAGTACAAGTAATTGTACATAATAGTCTAGATCACCACCTAGAAACCTTGATAAACAATATTTCAAGCAATGTAACTACCTAAAATCTATGTACTATTATCAAAAACAATATACTAATTACAATCTATCAAATAAAGGAAAGTTAATTGATCACAAATTACTAATATTCACTAATCCAAGGCTAATTACAAGTTAAGACCTAGTAACCAAGATTAGCATATAAAATCCATTATACATTGAATTAGACTCTAATCTTTTGCCACAAATTATAAAACTCAACTACATATCATATTAAGATTATACATTTATTTCAAGTTAAGTTACAAGTTCATAAAGCATAAGGTACAAGTTATCAAAGCATATGATCTTAAGCTCCCTTAATCAACCCTAGAATATGTGTAACACCCCATTTGTTAAAATGGAATATCCCAGTAATATATGGGGTGTCATCAAAGCATGCAAGGTAAATGTCTAAACATTCATGACCATAAATAGAAATACCGGAAACAAACATCGGTAGTCTAAGTAACTCAACACAAGCAAATATAAGTACTGAAAGGGAAAAGGACTAAACAATGTCCAACACGAAATAAAGTAAGATAAAGTATGTTAAATGCATAAGATATAGAAGGCTGGATAGCTTCCATCGGAATGCACATACTCTTGAGATCCTACTTGCGACCTTGGGTACCTGTCGTTTGGGAACATGGAAATGGAAAATGGCTGAGCATAACGCCCAGTGTACGAATATACAATAAAGCATAGAAACATAGAGAAATGAAGGCATAAAAGAGTATATAAAGCATGAAAGGCAACGAAAATGAACAAGTCCTGGGAAAACTAGATGTATAACATGTTACTGGTTTTAGTTCTGAAAACATAGCTTATGTTACTTATGAAAATCTGTATTAGTTTAATATACCAAAAGCCAATATAGGTCATGAGGTCAACAACGTGCATGAATACTTGGAGGGGTGACCTCGTCAAGCAAATTAGAGGGGATGCCTCTAATTAAATGGTAATGGGTAGGAGGGATTAGCTCCTTGTGAAGGATGCAAGACACACATCACATTCACCATGAAATCCTGACTAACACTGTAACTAGGATGCACCCATACGCCCCACATGATAATAATAATAATAATAAAGCCCAAATAAACTGAAAGGGACGCCACGAGCTATCACTCCGCCGTGGTGAAGTGATAACACTAGTGCCTCTAGTGTTATGGTTATGGTACCTCCATAACTAAGTGAAACTGGCATGCATGTATATGGCTAAGGTAACTAATAAAACATAAGCATTTAATCTGTAACTACTAGGGAAAACAGTTGGCTGCATACGGGAAATCCTAATAAAGGAAGAGGTTGTCCTTACAGAAGGACGGAAAATCCGTACCTTGTGTCCAGTGGAAGCTAACGGAAACGCTAAAGAACCTACTCCGCCTTGACGGATAATACTACATAAGAATAGGGACGTGTATGAGTTGTCTGAATAACATGTGTTTTACTGGTTCTGTGTATTCTTAGCTTATTATTCATGTTATGTCATGTTTAAACTGTTTAAAGTGTTAATTGTAATTATCCTTGTATTCTGTTGTTTATTATTCATGTAGTATGGTATTATAATACTTGTATTGTAATACTAAGTAACTTTCTAAAAATAGCAGGTTTCCTAAAATAGTAAGTTTCTAAAAATAGAAAGTTTCCAAAAATAGCAAGTTTTCATAATTAGTAATAAGCTGGAATATTAATGTCGAGTAAAGTTTAATTAGTAAAATACAAGTCATGGTTCAAGTATTATAGTTTATCAAATAATTAACTTGATTACATTAATAATCTATACATTATAAGAATTTAATTAAAAATACATGTTTTAATTAAATTAAGCTAAGTCAAATACTTTAGGTTATACATGAAATATTAATTTTTATTATTTAACCTAAGTCATGAATTTAATTTAATTAAATATTCTAGGAAATCATTTAATTAAACATATTTTCTGATTTTTAATACTTTCCCGAAAGTAGAAACTCGAACCCGTGATTTAAAATTAACTCGAGCCCGTACCCGTATTCCATATATAAGCCGAGACAAACACCCTTGACAGTGGCTACCCGGCCTAGCCGGTTGCCACTGTCCGAGTCATTTTTCCCACTGCCGAGCCACGGCTAGCCGCTGCCGGGCTTGGTTCCCACCGGTTCATCACCGGTTCCCACTGTTCTTGCTATACCGAGCCACACCGAGACCCTAGTGGTATCGGTTATCCTCTAAACCCAATAAAAACCATACCCCGACTCGCGGTCGATGTCCCTTGCCTGCGTTCGAGCCAAACGAGCCCCACACCGAGACCTTGGGGTCTCGGCTGGGTGAAACGAACACCACCGAGAGCTTCATTGCAATCGGTTTGGTTCTCCGCCGAACAAGCAACACCAAACACCCCCTTAGTTCATAATTTTAATTAATCCTACATGTTTTATAACTTGTTTTTAAGATTACCTAAAATAATAACATGAATTCATAAAACAATTAATAAGAAAAGAAAGGTTTGATTATACCGAACACGTGGAAGAAAAGGTTATGATCACGAACACGTACACACAAAAAATCAAGTAGCAAAATCGTCTCGAATGTTCTTGGTGGTGGCCTATAGCCGGCTGCAAGGAGGAAAAGGGAGGCAAGGGTTTTTTTTTCTGTAACCTAAAATTATGAGAAAAACCCCCTCTGTGTTTTTCTTATTAGTTGGTTAACATGTGTCATGGGCCAAAAGGCCCACTCCCTTTCTTCTTGTCTCTTATTCGCGGCACCCTTAGGCCCAACAAGGGAAACCCGTAACTTTTGTTAAGTTAAAATGTTCGTGATCAATCGTGTTTAATTATCGTGAATTTAATTATCGTGATTGTAACACATTTATAATATATATACGTACATACATGTTATTTAATATCGTGACACGTGAAATAGATTATAAATGGAACTTATTTTTATCGTATTTTCGTGTATTTACTGTTCATGTTTACTGTTCATGGTATTTTAATGCGGGTTTTACAACTCTTCCCCTCTAAAAGAACAATGCGTCCTTGAATTGGAGAAACCATAAACTGAAAGAAACATACCCGAATCAGAACTGGAAATGAGGGTAAGAAGGCCGTATAGACTCCTCCGTCTCCCAAGTGGCTTCCCGCTCAGGATGATCCCTCAAGAGGATTTTGACGAAAGGGATCGTCTTCTTCCCCATGACACGATCTTGTCGCTCAAGAACTCTCTCGGGTTCCTCGACATATAAAAGATCCTCTTGAATCTGATCAAGCGGATACTAGACAACATGAACTAGATGATAGTAGTATCCTCCGAGTAAGGACACATGGAATAGGTTGAGAACGTGTGATAGCTGAGGCGGTAACGCTAAACGATATGACACTTCACCAACGCATTTTTCTATGATGTCGAACGGTCCGATGAAGTGAGGACTGAGCTTCCCTTTGATTCCAAAATGTTTAACTCCCCGTGCAGGTGATACCTTGAGGAAAACGTGATCACCTACATTGAAAGATACATCTCTACGACATTTATCAGCATAGCTCTTCTGGCGAGCACGAGCCTCCTGGATCTTCGCCTTAGCGACAGCCACCTTCTAATTGGTTACCTCAATCATCTCTAGACCCTCAATTAGTCGTTCGCCCACCTGATCCCAGCAAATTGGGGCGTGACACTTTCTACCATACAACATCTCGAAAGGTGCACACTTGATGCTAGCGTGCCAGCTATTGTTGCATGCAAACTCCACTAGATAGATATAATCATCCCAGCTTCCTGTCCACTCTAGAGCACACGCCCACAGCATGTCCTCCAATGTCTGAATGGTACGTTCCGACTGTCCGTCGGTCTGAGGATGAAAGGCAGTGCTGAGCTTAAGTCTGGTGCCCCAAGCTTTCTGCAGACTCTGCCAGAAACGTGATGTGAAATGGGGATATCTGTCAGAGATGATTTTTAGATGGATTACCATGCAGTCTCATGATCTCGTTCTAAAAAGTGTCTGCCAATTTGCTGACCGGATGCTCCTTACGGATCGGTAGAAAATGAGCAGATTTAGTCAATCTATCAACGATAACCCAGATGGCATCGTTCTTCCTCTGAGTAACAGGAAGACCAGTAACAAAATCCATGGAGATTTTGTCCAACTTCCATGCTGGAATATATAATGGTTGTAGTAAACCACTAGCTCTTTGGTGTTCGATCTTCACCTGCTGACAGATCATACATTTAGAAACGAAGGTGGCAACATCCTGCTTCATACCACTCCACCAAAAATGCTGCTTGATGTCGTGGTACATCTTGGTAGAACCAGGATGTATGGTAAATAGAGAGCTGTGAGCTTCAGTCAGCACAACTTCCCTGAGTGTAGAGTCATCAGGAACCACTAGTCTAGTGCCCTGCCATAAGATACCGTCATTGTCCACACGAAACACCGTCTGCTGATCAAGGTTCTGAATGATAGCCCAAATCTCACCATCGTCCTTCTGAGCTTCCTTGATCCTAGAATGTAAGTCTGGTTCCACTCTAAGATTTTCCCAGTAACCGTGCTGTCCTCGTACACAAAACTCAATATCAGTCATCTCTAGGTCACGGATGATCTCCTTTGCAACCCAGATGCCAGCAATCATACCCGACCTTCTGCTTAGAGAATCTACCACCACATTCGCTTTACCAAGATGGTATTGAATGTTGGTGTCGTAATCCTTCAGTAGCTCTAACCATCTCCTCTGTCTCATGTTCAGTTCCTTCTGGCTGAAGATGTGCTTGAGACTCTTGTGATCGGTGAATATGTAGATGATTCACCATACAAATAATGTCTCCAGATCTTCAGTGCGAAAACAACTGCTGCAAGCTCCAAATCATGAGTAGGATAGTTTCCTTCATAAGGTTTCAGCTGTCGTGATGCGTATGAAATAACCTTCCCATGTTGCATGAGAACACAGCCTAGACCCTTTCCTGAAGCGTCACTATATATATGAAATCCACCTGAGCCAGATGGGAGAGTAAGAATAGGTGCAGTCACTAACTTCTGCTTAAGATCTTCAAAGCTCTTCTCTCGTTCTTCTGTCTAGACGAATTTCTCTCTTTTCCTCATCAGCTTAGTCAAAGGTAAGGCTAACCGTGAAAAGTTCTCTACAAACCTGCGGTAGTAGCCAGCTAAACCCAGAAAACTTCTGACCCCAGTTGCAGATGTAGGTCTCAGCCATTTGGTGATAGCTTCAACCTTTGTAGGATCCATGGTGATCCCCTCTACAGATACAATATGGCCC
The DNA here is from genome assembly GCA_025667525.1 of Glebionis coronaria. Taxonomy (NCBI): domain Eukaryota; kingdom Viridiplantae; phylum Streptophyta; class Magnoliopsida; order Asterales; family Asteraceae; genus Glebionis; species Glebionis coronaria. The sequence continues at coordinate 248,725,632 of CM046874.1, forward strand.
AGAAATGCCACCTTGCTTAACCAGAACTCACACTTGGAGAACTTGGCATACAGCTGCTTCTGACGAAGAATCTGCAAGACTGTACGAAGGTGTTCCTCATGTTCCTCCTTGGATTTGGAGAAAATCAGGACGTCATCAATAAACACGATAACTAACTTGTCTAGAAACTCATGGAAGACATGGTTCATCAAATCCATGAAGACTGCTGGAGCATTTGTGAGTCCGAGTGGCATGACTACGAACTCGTAGTGCCCATAACGCGTACGGAAAGCACTCTTAGAAATATCATGCTCTTTAACCTGTAACTGATGGTAGTCGGGCCTCAGATCGGTCTTGGAGAAATACTTGGCACCCTGAAGTTGATCGAACAAGTCATCAATTCGCGGCAAAGGATAACGATTCCTGATCGTTATCTTACACAAACGCATGATGTCGTCTTTCTTCTTCACGAAAAGTACCGGTGCACCCCATGGCGATGCACTGGGACAGATGAAACCTCGTTCCAGAAGTTCTTGTAGCTGACCTTTTAATTCTTTAAGCTCTATAAGAGCCATGCGATAAGGAGCTTTGGAAATTGGCTCTGCACCTGGAATGAGCTCAATTCCAAACTCGACTTCACGAACAGGTGGTATGCCCGGAAGTTCATCAGGATAAATATGTCAGGAAATTCTGACAAAATAGGCTTATCTTGGATCGATGGAGACTCGACAATAATGGCATGAATATTGGCTAGGAATCCCTGACAGCCGTGTGTTAATAATGTACGCGCCTCCATGGATGAAATAATTTGTACCGACCTCCCTGGCAGAAAACCATGGTGTATGTACTCTGGGGATTTAACATCACCGAAGATAACTCGATAAGTGTGGCAGTCTATCATAGCCTGGTGTTTGGATAACCAGTTCATGCCCAATATCAAATCAAAATCGCACATGTCCAAAGGAAGGGCGTCAACTCTGCGGATTTTATCATCAAATTCTAGGGGAAGATCTCTGTACACTTGAGTGATTCGTATAGAGTCCCTAAGTGGCGTGGAAATGCATAAGGCATTATATAATGGCACAGGGGAAATCCTAACACGTACAACAAAAGTAGTGGATATGTCTGAATGAGTCGCTACACTAGCAAACAGAACGCATGCTGCCAAACCATTCATAAAGAGATTCCCAGTGATGGTACCTGAAGTCTTGTTTGCCTGATCCCTATTAGTAGTGAACACGCGACCAAAAGTAAGAGGTGGTTTGGAGTCGACATGTCCAGAGGTGCCTTCTATCTCACCTTGGCGACAATCCTTCTGCTGATGGCCTTGTTGGCCACACTTGAAACAAGCACCAGTACCTCGACGACAAACACCAGAATGTCTGCGCGAACAAGTAGGACATATAGGATGCGTGAATCCTCTAGCAGGCGTTCTAGCTAGCTAAGAGCCAGATGAGGTAGAACGGTTAGGCTGTGAACCTCTACGATCCTGATCCCTACCGTTGTTGTTGTTCCTGCTGTTGTTCGAGTTATTGGCATTGTTACAGTAATTATCATTACCGCCACGCCTCTCTGAACCAGAATTGTCGTTGGTCTGACCATTTCCCTTAGATGCTTGCTACTGAGCGGCCGCAGGCTTACGATCGTCAGTCTTCTGTCTCTTCACTGATCGATCATCACCAAACTCCTCTCGTTCCTGAAGCGTCTCAAGCTTTCGGGCTGCATCGGGCACCTGTGCCACTGTAGTGAACGTAGCACAAACCAAACTGTTTGCAACCGAAGTGCGAAGAGCCCAGCAAAACTTCTCAGCTTGCTCCTCAGCAGTACCCTCTGCTGCTCCCAAGAAACCAGCCAAACGAAGAAACCTCTGCATGAATTCGTTATTGTTCTCCCCAGCAACCTGTCAGATATTATGATAATCCCTCTTAAGCTTCTCATGCTCAGTATGTGGGAAGTACTGTTTAAGGAAGAGCTCCTTAAACTGGTCCTAAGTCAACAGTGCAACCCAGTTATCACCACCATTGGACTGCTTGACAGACTTCCACCACTGCAGCACATCACCTTCAAACTTATAGCAAGCCAGTCTTGCCTTGAAAACACCGTCACAACCCATCGCATCAAATATCTTCTCGATGTGAGAAATCCAATATTCAGCCTCGTTGGGGCTGTCAGTCTGCTCAAACGAACGGGGTCGCTGTTTGTTGAATCGCTCCAACCAAGTCATAAGGGTAACAGGAGGTGGAGGTGGAGGATTGTTGTTGTGGTTCTCAGGATGAGGGCCAAATTGAACGGCCTGAGCTTGAATTTCAGCATGAATTTTGTCCTTGATTTCATTGGCAGTTGGGGAAGGATGGCTTGCAAAGCTGCATTGACAGCTGCAGCCAATTCTTGAGCATTGCGTGTGTTCACCATTTGACAGTTTAAAACAAAATGCAACATAAATAATAAGTCTGATAAAAGATGACATGACTAGAAAATGCATGAACAGTGTATAAAACATGAATTTATTTATGATGCATAAAACAGTTTTAAAATACATTGTAATTTAAATATGATGATGTGTCCATGAGTGAACGCCTATGGGTCGGTTCACAAAACAAAAGGGCAAGTGTGGATTCCTATGGGTCGGTCCACTAAACAAACAAAAGTTTCGATAAAAGCACATGCGACTAAATAGGGCCAGTCCTATACCAACCATTACTTAGTCAAAATTCCTGCGACAATGAGATGAATGCATGAAATGAATACGTGAAATTAAAAAATGAAATGAATGCATGAAAACCAACTGTCAGTTCTAGGAAGACACTGGTGACTACGCGTAAATCACAAGTCATGTTTTATAGAGCTACAGGTCGAAACGTTGGCTCTGATACCACAATTGTAACACCACATTTGTTAAAATGGAATATCATAGTAATATATGGCGTGTCATCAAAGCATGCAAGGTAAATGTCTAAACATTCATGACCATAAGTAGAAATACAGGAAACAAACATCGGTAGTCTAAGTAACTCAACACAAGCAAATATAAGTACTGAAAGGGAAAAGGACTAAACAATGTCCAACATGAAATAAAGTAAGATAAATTATGATAAATGCATAAGATATAGAAGGATGGGTAGCTTCCATCCGAGTGCACATACTCTTGAGATCCTACCTGCGACCTAGGGTACCTGCCGTTTGGGTACATGGAAATGGAAAACGGCTGAGCATAACGCCCAGTGCACGGATATACAATAAAGCATAGAAACATAGAGAAATGAAAGCATAAAAGAGCATATAAAGCATGAAAGGCATCGGAAATGAACAAGTCCTGGGAAACCTAGATGTATAACATGTTACTGGTTTTAGTTCTAAAAACATTACTTATGTTTACTTATGAAAATCTGTATTAGTTTAATTTACCAAAAGCCAATATAGGTCATGAGGTCAACAACGTGCATGAATACTTGGAGGGGTGACCTCGTCGTGCAAATTAGAAGGGATGCCTCTAATTAAATGGTAATGGGTATGAGGGATCAGCTCCTTGTGAAGGATGAAAGGCACACACCACATTCACCATGAAATCTTGACTGACACTGTAACTAGGATGCACCCATACGCCCCACATGATAATAATAATAATAAAGGCCAAATAAACTGAAAGGGACGCCACGAGCTATCACTCCGCCGTGGTGAAGTCATAACACTAGTGCCTTGATGAGACTGCTTTTATACATGGTCTCATCGTCCAAATCGGGCTTAAAATGCATAAAATATCATAAAATGTGCCAAATATATGCTCGTGTTTGTTACTTGTGTATTTTTAGGTACGGATATTGTGGAATTGGCAAAAGAACACAAGAATCAATCAAAAACGAACACGGGAAACGAAGTCGCACAATGAACCGGGCCCAAGTTTGGAATTTTGCAAAAAGACCCTTGAAGAATTGAAGATTGGCAAAAATGGCCCCTCATCTTTGAAGAACTTGTCACATTTTGACCCTCAAATTATCAAATGTACAAGTAATATCCTTAATATTTGAAGAATATACATTTTACATCCTTGGAAAAGCTTTTGGAAAAGTTTTGTGCCAGTTTTGACAACTTGGCAAAAGTTGATAAAGCTAAATCAAGCACTGTTGGGGTTTTATTACAAAGTGGAAGAAAAAGGATAACCTGGGGACCAAATGTGCCAGACAACCAAACCTCCACAACCAACCAAATCATGACACCTCACACTACCCACCCACTAACCCATACCCATTACCCAACCCATTTACCCAGTCCAAAAAAACCGTCCAACCCATGAACCAGTTTATTAAAAGTGGTCAACTGGTCAACATTTTTCCCACCCAAACAAGTTTTTAAAACTTTCTTTTCCCAAAATAGATTAATCACTCCCTAAACACCCCCTTAAACCCTAGCTAATCCCCAGGAAGAACATGGACTAAATCAAAGGGGTTTTAAGTGAAACTTTCCAGATGGCTAATTAGAGTCACTCTCATCCCATCCCACCTCCCAAAACGTCCATCACTTTCATCCCTAGACAACCCCATGTGTACCCTACCCCACAAAGAAGAAGAAAACAAATCCTCCAGTCCATCCAACGACTCAAAGGCTACTCCTTGTCCTCCAAGTTCAAATTAACGTCCAAGATGAAGAAATGCAGCTGTCAAGTCACATGGGTGCCTTTTTGACCCAAATCAGTCAACAAAGAAGAGGGCATTTTGGAGATTTTTCAAATTAGGGTTTACATCTTTGTATTATTTTATTATTAGCCTAGAATGTTCCAACTAGTCTATAAAAAGGGTGTGAGCATGTTCACAATCCCTTGTTCCAGTTTTTAAGCAATTCCTATGTAATTCCTTTTTTAAGAAATAAAGTTTGGTATTTGTAAAAGACATTGTAATTCCTTTTATGTTTTTAAAAAGTTTGTGTGTTAGGATTGCTTAAGCTGAGTTCCATTTTAAGTTTGAGAAAGAATTGTTGTTTGAAGTTTCATTTTTCAAAAAAGGGGTTTTAAAGAAATCTTGAATTCAGAAAGTAAAGGTTTTGGAAAGTGAAAGTGGACCTAAACCTTGATTTTCTGAGTGTAAAGGTTTTGTTTAAAACGTGTTAAGTTTAAAAGGTTTGAAGGTTTGTGAAAAGTTTTTAAGAGGTTTTCTGAAAATTCAGAAAAGTGGTGTTTTCTTTTGTTTGTTTGATTTGTGCAGGGTTGAATTGTTGTTGATTCATGATCTGCATGCACCCGAGTGCATAAGGAGGAGGATAAACATCCTCTAAGGTTCTTGGATGTGAGAACCTAAGGTAAATCCTAATTTACCTTGAAAAAAGTTCAAATAGCTAGGTTGTATGTTCTTGAATGATTCTGTGCTCTATTGTGTGTTAAACTGCTTTGATTTGTGCTCTAAGTAGTTGTATGCATGTTAGAAGGTTTGGTTATCAGTTTGTTTAAGTTTGTGATTGATTTTGTTTAATAAAAACGTTTTTCAAAAAGTTACATGGGTGTTTGGCAATAGGTTTTAGCAGGGTAGGGTAGTTGATTTGTGTTGTTTAAGAGTGTCAGGATACTTGAAAAAGGTTTAGAAAGGGTGTTGTGAGTTAGATAGCAAGATTGGAAAAGTTAGAAGTTAATTGGTGTGGTAGAAAAAGAAAAAGGGTATTAAAAATCTGCTCATGCCTAAGTATGCTTGTGATTCATGATTTTTTGTGCTTGATCTTTCATCTCTGTTAAGTTATAGGGATATCCAGGTCTGTTAATTGTTTGTACAACATCTTAAGTGATTGTGTGCTGAATTTGGTGGTTTGAAATTGACTAGAAGTGCAAGTAGTAAGCTATCATAACCCCCAAACCTGCCTGCTACACATCAGAGAATAGCATAGGCTGGTGTGCATTATTTTTACTTGTTTGTGCATTGATTCTGTGTGTTTTGCTTGCTAATTGACTTTTATTTGCAAGTTGTGACTTCTTGTGATCAAAGGATCACAAGAGTGCCCCCCCCACTGTCCAAAATACTCACCAAGAAAGCCATACTCCAAGCCCCTCTTGGAGTTTTCAACTTGGAAGCAAAACTCAAGTGCAAAATCTGCTAAATTCTTATCTGTCACGTTTTGATCATAAATCTTGGCTAAATTCGTGTTAAAAAGAGTATTGGAGTTGGATTGTAGCATAATTAAGGTCACTGGTTGAATTGGCAAAGGTTTAAAAAGCAAAAAGATACACGTTGCGGCGCAAGCCACAAGCACTGCGGCGCAGCTGAAGGAGCCAAAGATCGTGGTGCTATCGTCTCATTAATTGCGGCGCAAGGCTAAACGTTGCGGCGCAACAAAAGTAAAAAAAAGGGTGCCAGGACTCGAACCCGTGACCACCCGTTCACAACACCAACACCTTAACCAACGCGCCCTGGGGACTTTGACTGGTTAATTTGGTTTTGTTTTCTACTTAACACCTTTTCTCTTTTGCTTTTTAATATAAAGCCGTAGGTCTTTGTGCTTATTACAGCTTATCTATTAAGCTTAATTGGTTTCTTTTATTTTTCTTAGGTCAGTTATAGTACTTAGGATTTTTAAAAATTGGTTTTATAATTTTCCTTTTATTAATTTATTTATTAGAATTTATTTAGTATACGTTTTTAGAAAATCCATAAAAAATACCAAAATAGTTTTTAATTTTTAGAAAAAAATAGTTTTTAGGTTTTAATATATATTTTTGAGGTTTACATGTGAAAAAGTTTTCAAAAACTTTAATTTTTGATTTTATTTGATTTTAGGTTTTTTATTAAACTTTAAAAATTAATATAAAATTCATTAAGAGGTTTTAGAAACTTTAATTTACATTTTCTTCTTAGTTAGATTATTTAGGATTTTTGAGAATTTTTTAGAATTTATTTTAGGACTTTTAATTTTTTAGAATATTTTAATATTATTTTATTCATTAAAATAAAAAGTTTTATTTTAATTTCTTTTTCATTTTTCCTAGATTCTATAGCATTAATTAGGACTTTTCCCATTTGTAGAATAATTTTTAGGCTTTTCAATTAATTTTTAGATTTAATTTAAGATTTAATACATTTTAATAGTTTTTAGGAGTTTAAAAATAGTTTAATTTGGTTTTAAAATTTTTAAAAATATTTTTTAGCTTAATTAGGTCATTTTTGAGGTTTACAAACTATAAAATCTTGTTTAAGGCTTTTTAATATTTAAAAGTGATTTTTAGGGCTTTAATTAGCATTAAAAAGTCATTATTAAATTAATTAAAAGGTTTTGGCGAGTTTGAATTTTTTGTAAACCCTTAGGATATTATTTGGGAGTTTTTAGTAATTTTTAGGAATTTTTAGGTTTAAATTTTAAATTTTGCACTTTTTCACGTTCTACGTCGTAGCTTTCTAATAGTGTTTTGCCTTATTTTTCTAAATTTTTTTTTTTTCGTCTTCGTCATTTTTTCTTCTTTTCTTCTCATTAATAATCAAAAACAAAATCAATCAATTCAATTCACAACGCACTAGCCTCCTCGAGAGAACGAACTCACTTTTAGGGTCATTTACACACGGTTTTCCTAAATCGTCGTGCTTACCCTATATTATTGCCTTGTTTTCCTAAACAAGTGTGATTTTACAACTATCAAAATGGCGCCGCTGCCGGGGAGGCGTGTTGTGTTTTGATTGACCATTGTTGTTTTTCTATATTAGCCATAAATAGTAATTGTATTAATAGCACTCTATTAATACGTATTATCGTTTTTCGGTTTTTGTGTGAATACTATTACTATATTGTATACGTAGAACAATAAATACACAAGTACTCCAAATACGTGAGCAATCACAACCTTGACTTGGGAGGTCATTACCCAATCATTGTATTCGAATCTCAAACCAAAGAAAAAAGGCAAAAATAGATAAATACTTTCGTGAAGCTTAATCTTGATAATACAAACTATAAGGTGGGTATAAGGCGGTTGTATTTCACAACCTAAAGGAAAAAGGCTCTTAAGTGCTTCGCGCCGCCTCGTTTCCTCCGCTTGCTTGCGCGTATTTGATTTTGAGAGTGAATCGAGGGTTTTGCCGCCCAAAGTATTACTACATATCATATATATTTTCTTGGTTCCATTTGATTAAACCCTCTTGAACGATTTGGTGTTCCACCATCGTTCTAAAGTCATCGAAGGCGTTCACTCCACGTGATCGTTTTCATTCCTTGAGGCCTTTTTAATCAAGAGATTTGATTAAGTGAGGAGATTTGTGGACTCATTGTCTACTCAATATATTCACCAATTCCAAAAAAGGTTAATACAATCAAAAACCACAAAAAAAATTGAAAAAACACAAAATACCAAAAAGAATCTTCTTTGCTCGCCTTCTCGTTGTACGTGACGTTTATGCAAACTCGCTCTAAAGCTAGACGTGCTCGTAAACGAAGAAACAAATCACTCACTCTTTCTAGTGAGGAATCTCCTATTGACGAACCCATTGTACGAGAGGAACCAACCATGGCGAATCGAACTATGATGGAGTTACTTCAAGCACCCACCGAGGGTTATGGAGAAGCTATTGTAATTCCCGCAATCCTTGCGGAGAATTTTGAGGTGAAAACGGGTTTGTTGTCGATGATTCAAAACAACAAATTCCGTGGTGATGAGAAGGACAATCCGCACAACCATATCCGCCAATTTAATCGTCTTACCGCCACGTGCAAATTCAAGGATGTCTCGAATGACTCGATTAAGATGATGTTATTTCCGTATTCCTTAGCGGGGCCCGCTAAAATTTGGTTAGAGAAAGAGCCACCCAATTCTATATTGACGTGGACCGATCTCGTGTCCAAATTTGTGAACCAATTTTTTCCGCCCTCTAAGACTACGCATTTGAAAAACGAGATTTCTAAGTTTTCACAAGAACCAAATGAGAGTTTTTCTACGGCTTGGAATAGGTTTAAGGAAATGTTGCACGAATGTCCTCATCACGGATTTTCCGATTTGCACCAAATCGACACGTTTTACAATGGACTTAACGATCATGAAAGAGATTATTTAAATGCCGCCGCGGGTGGTAATTTTTTGTGTAAAACGGTTGATGAAGCTTTAACAATAATTGAGAATAGGTCTAAGGTTTATAGCCCTCGTCACACACCGAGTGTTGCCAAAAGGGGCTCATCATCGTCTCAAAGTATCAATGCATTACATGATGAAGCAAATGAAGAAAACCGATTTTTCGATAGATTTGCAAACCTTATGTCCCATTGGAAGGCTCAAGAAGCTTCCAACACCGCTTCGGTTAAAGCGGTTTCTAAAAGTTGTTTGTCGTGTGGGGGAGCTCATGATTTATCCGAGTGCATTACCGCGGATGGTAACACTTCGAATGCTTTTGTAGCCACGGGAACTTATAACCAAATAGGTCAAGGTTCACGTTCAAATCAAGCTCCACCCAATCAAAATGCTAATAATTATCGCAACAACAACAATCAAGGTGGAAATTACCAAGGAAATCAAAGGAACTATAACAAGGGTAATTACCAAAGTGGAAATGGGCAAATTTCAAACCAAAACCAAAACCGTGATTTTCAAACTAATACCCAAGGTTTTCAAAACGATCACACCAAAAATCTTCAAGGAGAATTTTTGAATTATGCTAAGGCTAATGATGCTAAGTTTGACAACATGCAACGTGAAATGGTTAGCTTAAGATCCGAATTGAAAAATGAGCTTAAAACCGAACTTGCTAATGAACTTAAAACTCATGCTAATAAAATGGAAGGAAATGTCACACGACTCCAACAAAATCAACAAAAAATGGAGCAAGGACAACATGAGATTAAGCAAGAGTTGTTGAAAGCGGATGCTAGGCAATCTAAGTTTGAAGATCGTATGGCTAAAATGTTTGAAGCTATCATGTGTAAGCCCTCTTCTTCGGGTGGTCTTCCTAGTGATACCATCGTGAACCCGAAAGGAGAATTGAAGGTTATTACCACTCGTAGTGGTAAAACTTTCAAGGAACCCATTTCTCGTCCAAGTACTTCTATGGAGAAGGAAAAAGAGAAAGAACCCGAGGTCGTGGTTGAAAAGGAGCACATTACAAGCCCACGAAGTACCGCTCAAACCACACCTACGGTTGAACCAATACCCATTATGGAACCCGAGATTCCAAGGCCGATGCCTATGCCTAATTTGCCCCAACCCACACCACCTTTACCCTACCCATCAAGACGAGACAAGGAAAAGGCACAAGAACGAAATAATTATCAATTTGAACTTTTTATGAAAATGTTTCGTGACTTGCATTTTAATATAAGTTTTGCCGACGCCTTAGTCATGATGCCTCGATTTGCCGCAAACTTCAAAAGTATGTTGAATAACAAAGAAAAATTGCAAAAATCATCTAGTTGTTCTTCGGTTTTTCTAAGCCGCATACCTCAAAAAGTCGGTGATCCTGGAAAGTTTTTAATCCCATGTGCTATCCAAGACATGGAAGAATGCTACGCCTTGGCCGATCTTGGTGCTAGTATTAATTTGATGCCTCTCGAGATTTTTAAGTCGCTCAATCTTCCAAATCTCACTCCTTCAAGAATGTCAATCGAAATGGCCGATCATTCTACGATTCTAGCTTGTGGAGTTGCCGAGGACGTCTTTGTGAAAGTTGGGAAATTCTATTATCCCGTGGACTTCATAGTTGTTGATATTCCCATCGATCCTAAAGTTCCGTTAATTTTAGGTCGATCTTTTTTGGATACCTCGAGAGCACTTATCAATGTGCATGCAAGAAAAATCACTCTTCGTTTCAATGAGGAAGAACTCGTCATTAATGCAACCCAAAACTCCACGCTTTCTCATGTTTATTCGATCACATCTTTGTACAATGTCAATCCCATCAAAAACATGTGTCAAAGGATTTCAAATAGAGTTTTAGGAGTTGATAAAAATGAAGTTCCGTCCCCTCCGCCGATGGAGGTTAAGAGTGTTAAGCCGATAATTCCAATATCGAGTGATTCTTCGGATGATGAATACGTTGATCCCGATGGGGAGGTTTTCTTTGTTGACAAAAGATTTGAAAACTTGCCACCACCAAAACCAAAACGTTTTCAAAATGTGAGAATTTTTAGTGTGACTAACATTGTTTTAGATACACCAAATATTTTTGACATAATCAAATCGGGTTTTCACAAGGAGAGTGTTAAAGATGAAAAAGGAAAAGATTTTGAATCTAATTTAAAAGATTTTTCTACTATTCTAACTCCGTCATCACCGCGTGTCTTGAGTACTACAAGCTCGTCTTCTCCTTTTGACGATGCTTTGTGTGGACCTAGTGTGGGGGAAGCCCCTTATGTTTCCTCCCCTTTCTCCACCGAGGACGAGATATTTGATCCTGGAATTGCTTTTATAGGGAAATCTCGGTCTTCCACCGATGCAATAAATGGAAAATCTTTTCATTTGATTGGTGCGAGTCTACCTCGAGTAGCTCATATTTTTAGAGACTTACCCATTGTCCCACCCTTCTATTTCTTCTCTCCTATTTTCTTCTATCCCATTGGGATTTGTGTTGGAGTTGTGTTGTCTCGTCTTTCATCCGAAAACGAGGACGCTATCTTTGACCCCGGTATACGTTTATCGGATTTTTAAAAGTACTCCACGTGCTTTTGGGCCTTGTTTATCATGTAAGCCCCACCAAAAATTGACCACACCATGATTATCCCTAAATGATCACATTTATGGGGATTCGAGTTGAGCTTTTGACTCGGTTATCAAAAACAAGGTGCCTCGTGGGGGAGACCCATGCTTATCCATGTACATATTATTGCTTTCTAATTAGTTTAATGTGAGGGGATTTGTGCCCTTCCAACCTTTGTTCCGTGGTTGTTTGTGCATTGTGTCTTTTAGATCATCATCTTCACGATTGGAGCCTCTCGTGTTCGTTTTATGGGAGCACTCGATCGTTTGCTTTGGAGGCCTTTCCCAATATCCACATATGATATATCCTTTTATGTTCTAACCTTAGGATTATAGCACACTTCATAAACGGCTATAACTTATTGGTTACACCCTTTCCATGCTAGATTAGGCATTCGACTACGTCTCTAGTATGGGGGTGTTTGCACCCCTAGACTCGAAACATTGAGGACAATGTTTAACTTTAGTATGGGGGGGTGAATAGATACTTGCCTTGCCAAACCTTCACGCTTTCCAAAGTTTATCTTTTTGTTTATCGTTTTTCTTGCAAAATAAGGCTAAAAATGGCCAAATTTTAAAAATTTTTCTCATGTTTCATAAGTGTTTGAAGACACGAATGTAGATTTTCCGATGGCGAGAATAAGAGTAATTTTTGACTCGACCGTGCGTGTTGAGCACTTAGCTTTGATTCCTTAACTACACATTAGGCTAAGTCTCTTAAATGAGGACGAGAAATGATAGAGTTAATTATAAGTTACTATGCTAAACGTAGAGTACTCGTATTCTTTCAAAAACTCATGTGTTCTCGTTGTTTGCTTATTCTCCTTCGCATGTAAATATTTTTTGCTTAATAAATATTGATTTAGCGGTTTAGTTTTGGTTGTTGGGTTTCTAGTCTTTTCTAGTAGCTTCCGTGTAATTAAATTGGGAAGACATTAAGGTATCGCCAGCGTCACGGTTTTGAAGTATTGGCAACCCGAATAATCGAAAGCTTCACCCAATAATAAGATTTCAAGTGCTCACCTAAATCTCGCAAACAATTTGAAGCCCCACAAGGCCTAAAATCTATGCAAAATTGAAAGTGAATCAAGCCTTAATCTTCGAAGCTTTAAAGATCCAAAATTCGCTTTAGCGTGAGGATATACGTCTTTGGCTAATAAAACCACCGATGATGGCGGATAATAAAAGGCAAGGCAAGACCGAAGTCATAATAAAAGCTTCATGGCGAAGTTGAATAAAAGATGGAGGTAAACCAAAGATAATAAGGTCCTTCCGTTAGGGGGCGTATAAAAGTCTTGGTAATAAGTCTCATGTTCAAAACCGTTATAAAACCGTGTTTATCGATTCTTCTTGTCAACTTAATTTTTTAACATCGTTGTCTATTGGGAGGGGTTATTGATTTGATGGTCTTAGTTACACCGTTAGGACTCTATTTTTAGACCTAAATCTCTATTATCGCATAAGTCAACAATGTATCCTCGTGATCATTAAGACAAAATAAAATATAAGAGATACAACTTAGGAATAATGGGAGAATAAGTACGTGATTAGGGCATATGAGTAGTGTTAGCATTACTAACTTATAATGACAATGATCTCGTTGCACGCTTAGCATGGAATTAAGGTGAAAATCGAGGACGACGAAATTATTTCTAACGAAGCATTCACGTGTTCTTATTCTATGAACCTAAACGTCCCATTTTGCGATGAAAATCATACATTATGTCTAAAACGCAAGTAGTAGTAGTAGTAGTAATCATAGTGTGTAGCTAGTTTATCATTTCAATAAAGTCATAAAATTAAATTTTGGAGATGCTTTGATACTTTATTCTTAGCATTGCGTGAGGGCACAGCAATGGTTTAGTATGGGGGAGTGATGAGACTGCTTTTATACATGGTCTCATCGTCCAAATCGGGCTTAAAATGCATAAAATATCATAAAATGTGCCAAATATATGCTCGTGTTTGTTACTTGTGTATTTTTAGGTACGGATATTGTGGAATTGGCAAAAGAACACAAGAATCAATCAAAAACGAACACGGGAAACGAAGTCGCACAATGAACCGGGCCCAAGTTTGGAATTTTGCAAAAAGACCCTTGAAGAATTGAAGATTGGCAAAAATGGCCCCTCATCTTTGAAGAACTTGTCACATTTTGACCCTCAAATTATCAAATGTACAAGTAATATCCTTAATATTTGAAGAATATACATTTTACATCCTTGGAAAAGCTTTTGGAAAAGTTTTGTGCCAGTTTTGACAACTTGGCAAAAGTTGATAAAGCTAAATCAAGCACTGTTGGGGTTTTATTACAAAGTGGAAGAAAAAGGATAACCTGGGGACCAAATGTGCCAGACAACCAAACCTCCACAACCAACCAAATCATGACACCTCATACTACCCACCCACTAACCCATACCCATTACCCAACCCATTTACCCAGTCCAAAAAAACCGTCCAACCCATGAACCAGTTTATTAAAAGTGGTCAACTGGTCAACATTTTTCCCACCCAAACAAGTTTTTAAAACTTTCTTTTCCCAAAATAGATTAATCACTCCCTAAACACCCCCTTAAACCCTAGCTAATCCCCAGGAAGAACATGGACTAAATCAAAGGGGTTTTAAGTGAAACTTTCCAGATGGCTAATTAGAGTCACTCTCATCCCATCCCACCTCCCAAAACGTCCATCACTTTCATCCCTAGACAACCCCATGTGTACCCTACCCCACAAAGAAGAAGAAAACAAATCCTCCAGTCCATCCAACGACTCAAAGGCTACTCCTTGTCCTCCAAGTTCAAATTAACGTCCAAGATGAAGAAATGCAGCTGTCAAGTCACATGGGTGCCTTTTTGACCCAAATCAGTCAACAAAGAAGAGGGCATTTTGGAGATTTTTCAAATTAGGGTTTACATCTTTGTATTATTTTATTATTAGCCTAGAATGTTCCAACTAGTCTATAAAAAGGGTGTGAGCATGTTCACAATCCCTTGTTCCAGTTTTTAAGCAATTCCTATGTAATTCCTTTTTTAAGAAATAAAGTTTGGTATTTGTAAAAGACATTGTAATTCCTTTTATGTTTTTAAAAAGTTTGTGTGTTAGGATTGCTTAAGCTGAGTTCCATTTTAAGTTTGAGAAAGAATTGTTGTTTGAAGTTTCATTTTTCAAAAAAGGGGTTTTAAAGAAATCTTGAATTCAGAAAGTAAAGGTTTTGGAAAGTGAAAGTGGACCTAAACCTTGATTTTCTGAGTGTAAAGGTTTTGTTTAAAACGTGTTAAGTTTAAAAGGTTTGAAGGTTTGTGAAAAGTTTTTAAGAGGTTTTCTGAAAATTCAGAAAAGTGGTGTTTTCTTTTGTTTGTTTGATTTGTGCAGGGTTGAATTGTTGTTGATTCATGATCTGCATGCACCCGAGTGCATAAGGAGGAGGATAAACATCCTCTAAGGTTCTTGGATGTGAGAACCTAAGGTAAATCCTAATTTACCTTGAAAAAAGTTCAAATAGCTAGGTTGTATGTTCTTGAATGATTCTGTGCTCTATTGTGTGTTAAACTGCTTTGATTTGTGCTCTAAGTAGTTGTATGCATGTTAGAAGGTTTGGTTATCAGTTTGTTTAAGTTTGTGATTGATTTTGTTTAATAAAAACGTTTTTCAAAAAGTTACATGGGTGTTTGGCAATAGGTTTTAGCAGGGTAGGGTAGTTGATTTGTGTTGTTTAAGAGTGTCAGGATACTTGAAAAAGGTTTAGAAAGGGTGTTGTGAGTTAGATAGCAAGATTGGAAAAGTTAGAAGTTAATTGGTGTGGTAGAAAAAGAAAAAGGGTATTAAAAATCTGCTCATGCCTAAGTATGCTTGTGATTCATGATTTTTTGTGCTTGATCTTTCATCTCTGTTAAGTTATAGGGATATCCAGGTCTGTTAATTGTTTGTACAACATCTTAAGTGATTGTGTGCTGAATTTGGTGGTTTGAAATTGACTAGAAGTGCAAGTAGTAAGCTATCATAACCCCCAAACCTGCCTGCTACACATCAGAGAATAGCATAGGCTGGTGTGCATTATTTTTACTTGTTTGTGCATTGATTCTGTGTGTTTTGCTTGCTAATTGACTTTTATTTGCAAGTTGTGACTTCTTGTGATCAAAGGATCACAAGAGTGCCCCCCCCACTGTCCAAAATACTCACCAAGAAAGCCATACTCCAAGCCCCTCTTGGAGTTTTCAACTTGGAAGCAAAACTCAAGTGCAAAATCTGCTAAATTCTTATCTGTCACGTTTTGATCATAAATCTTGGCTAAATTCGTGTTAAAAAGAGTATTGGAGTTGGATTGTAGCATAATTAAGGTCACTGGTTGAATTGGCAAAGGTTTAAAAAGCAAAAAGATACACGTTGCGGCGCAAGCCACAAGCACTGCGGCGCAGCTGAAGGAGCCAAAGATCGTGGTGCTATCGTCTCATTAATTGCGGCGCAAGGCTAAACGTTGCGGCGCAACAAAAGTAAAAAAAAGGGTGCCAGGACTCGAACCCGTGACCACCCGTTCACAACACCAACACCTTAACCAACGCGCCCTGGGGACTTTGACTGGTTAATTTGGTTTTGTTTTCTACTTAACACCTTTTCTCTTTTGCTTTTTAATATAAAGCCGTAGGTCTTTGTGCTTATTACAGCTTATCTATTAAGCTTAATTGGTTTCTTTTATTTTTCTTAGGTCAGTTATAGTACTTAGGATTTTTAAAAATTGGTTTTATAATTTTCCTTTTATTAATTTATTTATTAGAATTTATTTAGTATACGTTTTTAGAAAATCCATAAAAAATACCAAAATAGTTTTTAATTTTTAGAAAAAAATAGTTTTTAGGTTTTAATATATATTTTTGAGGTTTACATGTGAAAAAGTTTTCAAAAACTTTAATTTTTGATTATATTTGATTTTAGGTTTTTTATTAAACTTTAAAAATTAATATAAAATTCATTAAGAGGTTTTAGAAACTTTAATTTACATTTTCTTCTTAGTTAGATTATTTAGGATTTTTGAGAATTTTTTAGAATTTATTTTAGGACTTTTAATTTTTTAGAATATTTTAATATTATTTTATTCATTAAAATAAAAAGTTTTATTTTAATTTCTTTTTCATTTTTCCTAGATTCTATAGCATTAATTAGGACTTTTCCCATTTGTAGAATAATTTTTAGGCTTTTCAATTAATTTTTAGATTTAATTTAAGATTTAATACATTTTAATAGTTTTTAGGAGTTTAAAAATAGTTTAATTTGGTTTTAAAATTTTTAAAAATAGTTTTTAGCTTAATTAGGTCATTTTTGAGGTTTACAAACTATAAAATCTTGTTTAAGGCTTTTTAATATTTAAAAGTGATTTTTAGGGCTTTAATTAGCATTAAAAAGTCATTATTAAATTAATTAAAAGGTTTTGGCGAGTTTGAATTTTTTGTAAACCCTTAGGATATTATTTGGGAGTTTTTAGTAATTTTTAGGAATTTTTAGGTTTAAATTTTAAATTTTGCACTTTTTCACGTTCTACGTCGTAGCTTTCTAATAGTGTTTTGCCTTATTTTTCTAAATTTTTTTTTTTTCGTCTTCGTCATTTTTTCTTCTTTTCTTCTCATTAATAATCAAAAACAAAATCAATCAATTCAATTCACAACGCACTAGCCTCCTCGAGAGAACGAACTCACTTTTAGGGTCATTTACACACGGTTTTCCTAAATCGTCGTGCTTACCCTATATTATTGCCTTGTTTTCCTAAACAAGTGTGATTTTACAACTATCATGCCTCTAGTGTTATGGTTATGGTACCTCCATAACTAGGTGAAACTGGCATGCTTGTATATGGCTAAGGTAACTAATAAAACATTAGCATTTAATCTGTAACTACTGGGGAAAACAGTTGGTTGCATGCGGGAAATCCTAATAAAGGAAGAGATTGTCCTTACTGAAGGACGGGAAATCCGTACCTTGTGTCCAGTGGAAGCTAACGGAAACGCTAAAGAACCTACTCCGCCTTGACGGATAATACTACATAATAATAGGGACGTGTATGAGTTGTCTAAATTACATGTGTTTTACTGGTTTTGTGTGTTCTTAGCTTATTATTCATGTTATGTCATGTTTAAACTGTTTAAAGTGTTAACTTTAATTATCCTTGTATTATGTTGTTTATTATTCATGTAGTATGGTATTATAATACTTATATTGTAATACTAAGTAAGTTTCTAAAAATAGCAGGTTTCCTAAAATAGTAAGTTTCTAAAAGTAGAAAGTTTCCAAAAATAGTAAGTTTCCATAATTAGAAATAAGCTGGATTATTAATGTCGAGTAAAGTTTAATTAGTAAAATACAAGTCATGGTTCAAGTATTATAGTTTATCAAATAATTAACTTGATTAAATTAATAATCTATACATTATAAGAATTTAATTAAAAATACATGTTTTAATTAAATTAAGCTGAGTCAAATACCTTAGGTTATACATGAAATATTAATTTTATTATTTAACCTAAGTCATGAATTTAATTAAATTAAATATTTTACGAAATAATTTAATTAAACATATTTTCTGATTTTTAATACTTTCCTGAAACCCAAACCCGTGATTTAAAATTAACCCGAGCCCGTACCCGTGTTCCACATATAAGCCGAGATAAACACCCTTGACGGTGGCTACCCAGCCTAGCCGGTTTCCACCGTCCGAGCCATTTTTCCCACTGCCGAGCCACGGCTAGCCGCTGTCGGGCTCGGTTCCCACCGGTTCATCACCGGTTCTTGCTATACCGAGCCACACCGAGACCCTAGTGGTCTCGGTTAGCCTCGAAACCCAATCAAAACCATACCCTGACTCGCGGTCGGTGTCCCTTGCCTACGTCCGAGCCAAACGAGCCTCACACCGAGACCTTGGGGTCTCGGCTGGGTGAAACGAACACCACCGAGAGCTTCATTTCTCTCGGTTTGGTTCTCGGCCGAACAAGCAACACCAAACACCCCCTTAGTTCATGATTTTAATTAATCCTACATGTTTTATAACTTGTTTTTAAGATTAATTAAAATAATAACATGAATTCAAAAAAGAGTTAATAAGAAAAGAAAGGTATGATTATACCGAACACGTGGAAGAAAAGGTTATGATCACGAACACGTACACACAAAAAATCAAGTAGCAAAATCATCCCGAATGTTCTTGGTGGTGACCTATAGCCGGCGGCAAGGAGTAAAAGGGTGGCAAGGGTTTTGTTTTTTTCTGTAACCTAAAATTATGAGAAAAACTCCCTGTGTTTTTCTTATTAGTTGGTTAACATGGGTCATGGGCCAAAAGGCCCACTCCCTTTCTTCTTGTCTCTTAGCCGCGGCACCCTTAGGCCCAACAAGGGAAACCCGTAACTTTTGTTAAGTTAAAATGTTCGTGATCAATCGTGTTTAATTATCGTGAATTTAATTATCGTGATTGTAACACATTTATAATATATATGCGTACATACATGTTATTTAATATCGTGACACGTGAAATATATTATAAATGGAAAGTTTTAATTTTATCGTATTTTCGTGTATTTACTGTTCATGTTTACTGTTTATGGTATTTTAATGCGGGTTTTACAATATGATAAACCTATATAAACCCCTAAACCAAGAATGTAGAAACTGTAGAAGTCATAAACATACTATATAAGCCCTAAAATAAGCATACATAAGGATATAAACCCTAATTACCCAAGATAGAAAGTCATTAGGATTTATGACCTAAAAACCCTTATATTAAGAAATCTACATAGAATCACTACCTAGTCTTTTTTGGACAAGTCTATAAACATTTATAGAACGTCATTAAGGTTATAAGATTATATTAAGACAATGTACAAGTACCCTAATGCACAAGGTACAAGATTCCAATGCATGGCTTGTAAATTAGGTCAAAATAGGTGTTTCACTCTTTAGACATGTTTGCCTAAACTAAACTATTAAACCAAGTGTGAGAACTCATTGGACACATAAAACTTAATGTATAGGACCTAAATTAAGTTTACATCATTATCTAATTGAAGGATAAAGCCTTTTACTAAGATTTAACCCTAGATCATTAGGAAACCCTAATCTACATAAGTATACTTCCCATTTTCACATCAAACCTTTGTTAAACTCCAAACCAAGGACCCAAATCTCTTAAATAGAATTTATAAACCCTAATTAATGCTTAATCATTCACTAATCACTTTCGTAAGTCCTTAATCACCAAAAAAAATTCGTAAGCTACAAGCCCTAGTTTTAAAACCCGGTTTTGTATTTTCCCTCCAAAACTCATTTTCAAACCATTTCCCTTCATTCCAAGGTTTAAAACCTGATATTTATAAGTCCTATGATATTTTAGAAGGTCTACAAGCAGGTGGGTAAGCTCCTTGCTTGCTACACATCACCATTCTCATCCTAATCTAGTCGTGTATCATTTTTGGCCACAAATGGAAAATTTGTTCAAACTAGCTTATAAACTCAGCCCCTAGACTTCAATATACTTCCATAGCATCCCTCATTTACTATCCTAACTATCTTACACGTCCTAGACCCGAACTTGGAGGTTAAGTTTCCAAAATGGTATAAATAGGGGCGTATAGTCTTCATTCCAACTTGCACCCCGTTTCCTTTGTATCTCCTACCCATGCTTCATATCCATCTCTATATATGTCTTAGTACTTACCACAAGACCAGAAACCAGGTCAAGAAGGTAGCCATTGAAGCTCTTGAAGCTTTGGTAGCAAGTTGTGTTCATAAGAAGCCATAAGGAGCCATTTTGGAGCTACCTACGTAAAATCTATGTTAACCAAGCTCTAATCTTGTTATAATGTTTATTTAGACTTTTTATAATGCCAAAGTTATGTTAGAAACATAATCTAAAAGAAACTAAGTCATTTCATCATTTTAAATGAAAGTTATAAGTTAAAGATGTCTTAAAACCCTAGTTTTGTAATTTACAAAAAATAATAAGCAAAACCCCTTTTCAAAAGCTATAATTCTGGAGAAATGTTTTTAGTATGATTATAAATGTGTTCATAAACCTTTTTTCAAATCCTAGCTCGTTTGGATCATTTTTGAGCTTGTTATGTGATTTTTACAAGTGTAGGGACTAAAACTGTCATTTTTGAAACTATTTAACATTTTGGGCCAAAAGTGTCATTTTGTGAAAGTTAAAGATATAAGAATAAGTATTGGAAATTTTGAGGCCCTAAGGTTAAATATTGAAGGTTTAAAATGCAAATACTAAAACTATATACTTTATGGGGTTAAAAGTGTAATTATACCAAAATATAACTATAAGGGCTATTTTTACCAATTTTGAAACTAAATAAGATTAATTATGAATATAAGGATGTGATGAAAGTATCATGTTAGTATGGATCTTTGTACAAAGATGTTCCATCTCGATATTACGCTCTGACTTAGTGGTTGGGTTTACGATTTAAAGTGCCCTCGCTCCTCAAACGTTTATAGAATGGCTTATGAGTTTGATGGCCCGAACAATGGTGCTAGAATTACAACCAAATAATGATTAAAGAAAATATAACCAAATGCTTAAATAGATTGATCAAAAGATTAAAAACATAATACCATACCAATTATGTTAAAACAGGTTGGTGTGAGACCACGTTCTAGTTTTTTAGCTCAAGTTGATCTATGTAACATAAACCCGACAAGATTACTGGACATAAGGTGAGTTCATAGCCTCATTAAAATATACTACTTTCAAATGATTTCAAAACCCGTGAGGGGGATGTATGCTAAATTGGAATCCAAGTATTTTTGGTATGCTTTCCAGATATGATTCATTGACACTATGTTTACAGCTGCCTAAGAAAGTCCCTTTTCTAATTGTGAACCGCTAATCATTTCTCGGAATGAGCGCTAATATCGTAAATAGTACTATTGGATACTCACATCTCCTGTCTGGGCAAGTCGCACTTGCTAGCACCTCAGTGGTCAAACATGCATACTTTATGTTGCTAATAAGGATAATTTGGCACACTTCCTTATAAGGGCAAAGTGTTGGTTCCTATGTCTAGTCGCGGTATCATAAGCTTAGTGAAATTGAATCATCTTATTATTCAAGTTACGAGCAAATAACAACGTAGCTCAGGAAAAGGATCTTGTATTCAAACTGATTTTAAAACCTATGGATTCACCCAACATTCGTGTTGACTTTAAGCATATATTTCAGGTGTTGAAATTGATAGCTTGGAGCAGCATACTAATCACGTGGAGAGATATAATCTTGGAAGATTTTGTCATTCAAACCTATTTTCTAGATCTTGGGAACCTGTTCTGTACAGCGTATGTAAAGTTGTTTTATTGAAAAGCTCTGATTTTGAATGATAAATTTATAAAGAATAAATGAAGTTTATTTAAACACTCTTGTGAGCTGTTTTCTATTACTTTGCTTTCATATCATGAAGTAATACCCTGATAACTAGATTTTACTAGGTTAAAAGTTCGTTTTTCTCGGTGTCTAATCGAATTGATCCGGTTAATTGTGTGACTCAGTCGTCTTTGGTGGATAAAAGAAAAGGTTGTCGTTGAGCAAAATAAAAATGCAAACTTTAAAGTAAATAACAAAGTAAATAAAGCTATAAATGATTAAAAGGTAATGACGAAAAATTAAAGACTTTAAGAGTAATTAAGTAAATGACGAGAAATTAAAACTTGACAAAAAGTAGATTTTGAAAACTTTAAATTTAAACTAAGACGAAACAATTTTTAAAATAAAACTAAGTAAAAATGGCATGAAAAGTTAAATTTGAATTTAAAAATAAAAACAGGAAATAAAAACTAAAAAATGCAATCCGATCGCAACTCTCGATCGTAGCTTGTATTGAGACTTGGATCGTAGTCCTGGATCGCACTCTGGATCTCACTCCCGATCGCACTCCCGATCGCACTCTGGATCGCACTCCCGATCGCACTCTGGATCGCACACCCGATCGCTCTCCCGATCACACTCTGGATCGCACTCCCGATCGCAATCTGGATCGCACTCCCGATCACACCCTGGATCACATTCCCGATCACACCCTGAATCACACTCCCGATCACACCCTGGATCACACTCAGTGATCACAGTAGTGAATCGTAGTTGTGATCGTAGTATTTGATCGCAGTAATGGATCGCAAGTAGAAACCCTAAGGTTTATGCGATCACACTTACTCGATCGGAACAAGTAAAAACCCTTAAGAAAGTTACGATGGGGTACAAAAAGCAAATGAGCAATAACTAAATAAGCACTTTAATAATAAGCAATTACCAAAAACTTAATTAAAACAATAAAAAGAAAAGCTAAATAAGCTCAAATTTAAAAACTTTCAAAACACTAAATAAACAAAATTTATAAAATAAACTTTAAAATGATTAAAATTTTGAAAACTTAAAAGAAAATAAGCTATACAAGAAATAAGCTAAAAACACAATAAGGAAAGAACATCAATTGCATGACAATGATAAGAACAATGGAAAAAAAAGAACATTTATCAAATAAACATCAAGATTAACCAATCTTCAAGATTAATCAAACAAAACAAGATATCTAAAAACAAGATATTTAAAAACAAGAAAGGAAGAATGAGATGATTATGAAAAGCTTAATTAAAGATTAAGATTCAATAACACAAATTAAAGACTTACTTGAAATGATCTTGAAAAATAAATGACATGTATTAAAATGACAATATGAAAAGTGCATGAAATAAATTGGAGAACTAATTTGTCAAATTAGCTAACACCTTCCAAATGAGGGGAAGGGTTAGTATTTATAGGGAGAGGAGATAGTGGTAGGTGGTTGTACGCTTCCTTCTTTCTTTGTTTATTTAGTCTTCACGTTTTTTACAATAAACTCGTCATTCTCGGTTTTGTCTCGGGATTTGTCGATAAATAATTTGAACTCGTCTTCTAACTTCTTCATTAATTAGATTTGGTTCTTCGACTTCGTTAAAATTCTGTCTTTAGACTTTTTCTTTGATAAATCTTCAGAATAAGCCTTGGACTTCCGTTCTTTTTGCACTCTTGATCTTTTGACTTCGTCTTTTGTCTTTTTTCGATAAAAGCCCGTGAAAGCCAGTGTTTTCTTCCCTTTCACATTTTGGCCCGAAATCACAACAAAAACACAAACCACGCATAATTCCGACTTTTACGACGTTAAATTTACGTTTTGGCTTGGTTATTATTATAATTAAGTGGTAAAAGGATAGGTGTTTTCACACCTATCAAATCCCCTACACTTGACCATTGCAATGCCTTCATGCAATGCATTAGTTACAAAGCAAGATTTACATTTTCCTTCATAATTAACCCACCTTGGTCTTTATTGAACACAAGACATTAAGGAAACTTAAAGGGATAGAAAATTACAAAATATTTGAAGGAAGAAAAAAAGTAAAGAAATCGAAGACTTACATTAGGGCTTTGGATGTCATGAATGTTTATCACCCTCAAATTTCACGTTCCCCATACCAAGCTTAAAAATGAGATCATTGTTATTATAAGTTAGCAAACTAACACAAACTCATGTGGCCCAGTTATTCACTTAGACTCCCTTATTCCTAGGTGTATCTCTTATATTTTATTGTTGTCTTGAATGATCACGAGGATGCATTGTTGACTTATTACGATAGTTTATTTAGGCAGAAAATAAAGTAGGACGATTTAATCAATAGTTAGCTAAAGGACAAAATCTTTTAAAACTGATTCTCGGGACCTCATAAAGTTTATATCTTGGCATAACTCTCTTCATGATTTGAGACCTTTCTCGGACCGATATTTGGCAGTGACTTCTGATAGGTGTGTAAACACCCATCTTTTCTACCACTTAATTACAATAATAACCGGACCAAAACGTGTATTTTATGTCTTTTATGTCGGAATTATGCGTGGTTTGTGTTTTTGTTGTGATTTAGGATGAAAAGGTGAAAATGGAGAAAACACGGACATTCACGGGCATTTATGGACTTTTATTGAAGAAAAGGATAAAAGACGAAGTCAAGAAGTCAAGAGTGCAAAAAGAACGGAAGTCCACGACCAATTCTGAAGATTTATCGAAGAAAAAGTCAAAAGACGGAAGTTTATCAAAAGCCGAAGAATTCAAGTCTATTTTATTGAAGAATTTAAAGACGAGTTCAAAAGAAATCCCGAAGTCAAAAGTCCCTTAAGTCCAAGATTAAAGAAGATTAGAAGAAAAGGACTAAGTACGCAATTAATGAAGATTAAAAGAAGGAGGGACTTAATTATGCAATTAAGAGAAAAGGAAAGAGGGGAGGAAGCTTCCTTAATCCTCCCCTATAAATAGTTTAGGATTAGTCATTTTTCATTTTGTTGGCTAAGGTGACAATTAGTCTTCCACCATTTTCTTATCTTGTCATTTACATTTCATGTCATTTAAATACATGTTTTGCACCTTAATTATCTTTTTAATTCCAAGTAAGTTTTCAATTTGTGTTCTTTAAATTCTTGCCTTTACCTTTCTTTATCATTTGATCAAGTTTATTTTTATCATTCTCATTCTTCTCTTCTCATTTTGTTTCGGTTTGAATTTCTGATTAAGCAAGTTTTGCTTAATCCATTTGCTTATTTAACCAAAAGTCTCGTCCTTTTTAAGTCCTCATACGAAATAAGCCTAGAGATTGACAACCTTGTGTGCTTATTTGGTATTTTGCTTAAGTGTTTTGAAAGTTTTCTTAAAAGTTTTGATTTTTTTTAGTTTTGATTTCATTTAAGTTTCGTCTTTTAAAGTTTGAAAAAATTTAACTTTTTAGCTTATTGTTTCGTTTTAATTTCATCTTTTTAAAGTTTTTGGTCACGGCTTATTAGAAGTAGCTTATTTAGAATTGTGCTTATTACGAAGTTGGTTCCATCGGAAAGTAAGGGTTTTTGATTGCGACGGCTAGTAACACCACATTGCGACAGCCTGCTTCTCCTCATTCCGATAGTGACAGCTTCGGCCTAAGGTTTTCGCTTTCCGATCCGGGATTGCGACAGAGTGATTTACCCCCTTATTCCGATCAAGGTTCCGATCGCACATTGCGATCGGGATTGCGACGGCTCTTAAGGTTTCACTAAAACGAAGTGCTGCCCAATTTCCTTAGTCACATTCTGATTGGTGATATTCCGATAGGACACATTCTGATCTGGACTTCATTGCGATCGGGGGTATTGTGTGACATTCCGATTAGTGTAATTTTAGTACATTCCGATCTGGGTTAGATTGGTAATCCGATCAGGAGGTAAGTGACAGTTATTCCGATCTGGGTCCATTCCGATCTGAAAGGTAGGTACATTCCGATTGCATCGATCGGAATATATTCCGATGGTGGGTATACTCTTTATACTTTGTCTTGTTTAATTTTTAGTTTGAGCTTTTAATACTTGTCTAATTTTAATTCTCGTCACGCTTTAATTTTAAGTCATTAAATTAATTTACTTTCCGTCACGTTTTTAAATATCGCACCTTTCTTTTAATTAGTTTTAGATTTTAATTTCACGCTCTTTTAATACTTGCACTTTACTTTAACGACACTTACTTTTAAGTCTTGCACATTTAAATTAAAAACCAACCAAAAATATTCTTTTTCACCAAAATAAAACTGAGTCACATAGAGAACCTAGATCAATTCGATTAGACCAACACAACGAACATAATTTTTAACCTGAGTAAAACTGAGTTATCAAATGGCGCCGTTGCCGGCTCTTTTCGTAAAGATTAACGGTTTTCTGTGAGAGACGCGTTGCTTTTTGGGATCCGTTCACTTGTGAGCGTTATTTTTCTTGCCTAAAAAATTCAAAAAATCATAAAAATTAAAATTGATAAAAACAAATAAAAAATTAAAAATTTCAAAAATCCAAAAAGATTTTATCTTTATTGTGTATATATATTGTTTTTGTGTTTGGTTTTGTTTTCTTTTGCATTTTCAGGTGTATGCGTACTAGATCTTCTAATTATCAAGAGCCCGAGCCTCAAGAAGATTTAGATATGGCAGGTGTCAACAACAACAACATGCCACCGCACCTCAATAATAATAATAATACCAACAATGCTCTTCCACAGCCCGATCTTCGGACCATGGAGGAACTTTGTCAACCAACCATGTTTGGACGAGGAGGACCGATTGCGTCGATGCAAATCAACGCTCCTGAGTTTTCGTTGAAGCACCACATGATTCAGCAAGTACAAACTAACCCATTCCGTGGATTGCCTGATGATGATGCCAACAAACACCTCGACAAGTTCATTACAATCACCCAAAGCATGAAGTTGCCTGGGGCCACAATGGATGTACTCCGCCTACAACTCTTCCCACATACTTTATCGCATCATGCCGAGAAATGGTTTGATCGTCTCCCGAAGAATTCTATTCACACTTGGGATGATATGACTCAACGCTTTCTTTCGCGCTACTTTCCACCATCCATGGTCACAAGCCTTCGCAATCAGATCAACGGTTTCATGCAAGACCCTGATGAATCTCTTTTTGACGCTTGGGAGAGATATAATGTCTTGATCGACCGTTGTCCAAACCACAACATGCTCCCTGTGACCTTAATAGACACTTTCTACAACGGTTTGACTTTTCGAGATCGTGATACGATCAATGCAGCCGCCGGTGGCACATTCATGAAAAGGAGACCCGAGGAGTGTAGAGAGTTAATTGAGAACATGACTACTCACCACAAGAACTGGGATTCCTCTGCTTCTTCTAGGAACAACCCGAGAGTCAATGTTTCCTCAACCTCAGCAAACCCTGAGATGACCGAACTCACCCGCATGATGGCCGAAATGAGCAAAAGTATTACGCTTCTCGCTTCAAACCAACAACAAATTAAAGCGGTTGCTAGTCCTTGTGAAACATGTGGCGGTCCTCACTCATACACCGATTGTCCTTCTACACAAGGAAATCCGTAAAATGTGTATGCAGCTTACGGTAATTATTCACCGGAAAATTACCAAGCTAGACAACAAGGGGATAGAAATCTGCTGAGCTACCGTTCTAACAACTACCTTTCACCCGGTTTTTCTCCTCAAAACCAAAACCCCGCCAACAACTACAATAGAAGCAACCAAATCCCACCAAGAGCTTCTAATCCCTATCAACCACCCACCCAACAAAACCCACCCATTAACCCTGATGTTGAAGCCATCATGAGAACTCAAGGTGAGCAAATCAAGAATCTGCAGAGCCAAATTATCAATCTAAAAGGAGATATCACAAAGCAAGGTAATGAGATAAGATCCGAGCTTCGCGATAACATTCAATCCTCCTTCAGCAATCAAACCAATGATTTGAAGAATATGCTAGCTAGTTTCTTGCCAGCCGCTCAACCTTCTTCTTCAAGTTCTCTACCTTCAAACAGCGTCACCAATCCGCGAGCCAATGTGAGTGCTATTACTACTCGTAGTGGAGTCACCATAGTAGGACCAACAATCCCACCACCATCATCTACAACTCCTCCACCACCATTTATCCCTACTCCGCCCACACCTAGTATTAGTGCACCATTACCGTCTCCGCCTCGACGTGATGAAGTTCCAGCCAACGACCCTTCAACATCTCAACCGTTACCTACCACACCTGCACCCTCACCACCCAAACCTAATATCCCTTATCCCTCTCGCTTGGGCAAGAACAAAATGCTAAACAAGGAGGACGCTCAAGTGACTAGCTATATCAAGATGATTTCTCAAATGAACTTCAACATTAGCTTTCTTGAAGCACTTGTCCACATGCCCAAATTTGTTAAAGCATTTAAGGAATTGCTTAACAAGAAGGAGAAGCTGATTGAACTCGCCAACACACGATTAAATGAAAACTGCTCTGCAGTTATTCTCAAAGAACTTCCGGAAAAACTTGGAGATCCCGGTCGTTTTGTGTTGCCTTGCGTGTTCAACAAAACTGAAGAATTTACTGCCCTTGCTGATCTCGGGGCTAGTATTAATTTGATGCCACTGAGTGTTTGGAAAACACTATCATTGCCCGATCTCATTCCTACAAAGATGACTCTCGAACTTCCAAATCGCACTCTCGCTTACCCCGTTGGTATAGCCGAAGATGTGTTTATCAAAGTTGGCACATTTACTTTCCCGGTCGATTTTGTCGTAGTTGATTATGAAATGGACCCTCGTATTCCTTTAATACTTGGTCGGCCATTTTTGAGAACCGGACGTGCTTTAGTAGATGTGGCCGAAGGTGAGCTAATCTTACGAGTCGGGGATGATTCAAAAGTTTTTAAAATGGGGAAGCTTACAGGCAAATCCTTTGGAGGACGAGAATCAGTGAATATGATAAATGTGCTCGATGACTTTACCGTCTATGACAATCCTCTATTCGAATCTTCCACTGATAATCCACTCTTTGAAGATAATGTGGATGATTCTCACTCTACTTTGGACGCTTCTCCCATTTATGATTCTCAACCGGTCTTCGATGCTTATGATCAAGATGATTCTAGCTCAGATTCGGAT
The DNA here is from genome assembly GCA_025667525.1 of Glebionis coronaria. Lineage (NCBI taxonomy): Eukaryota > Viridiplantae > Streptophyta > Magnoliopsida > Asterales > Asteraceae > Glebionis > Glebionis coronaria. The sequence continues at coordinate 248,754,741 of CM046874.1, forward strand.
GATTATGATTGTACTTCTGAGTATCCCGAGCTGCCCACATTCGATGATTTTGATGAGGCTGATACTCTCTCGAGCGATTCTTCACATGATGAAGATCCTCCGCCATCACTCGATCCTACTTTGGACGATTATTCATTCGAGGAAGATTTCTCTGAATTTCTCAACACATACTTCCCTCATGAGAGTGATGCACCTCCTTTGGACTTTGAAGATTATCGTCTTGATCCTACTTTGGATTTGAAGAGCATTTTGTCCAAGGATAAGAAACCGGTTGACACCGAAATCCGTTGCACGTATGATTTGACACCTCTTTGTCCCACTTCTGAGGACGAGGTTGTGCTTCTTTGCGGATCTTCTTCACACTCGGCTGAGCCTGAGTGCTATTTTCCCCTAAAGGAAAAGGTGTTCGACCCCGGTATTGAAGTCTTTAAGCCATCTCAGTATCCACCTGATGAAATAAAAGGAAAAATCTTTGGAACCATTGAAGACATGCTTGCACCACTTCATCCTTGCTTCTACTGTGCTCCATCACTGCTTAAGGGAACCTTGCCTACTCTTCTTGTCTTGCCTTGTTCGCCTTAAGCTCTTGTTTATTGATGGATGAAAACTATGTCTTCGATCCTGGTGGATATGTTTCATGCTTCTTCCGTTAATGATCAAGGTCGAGTCAGGCTCACGACTCGGTTAACAAAAACCAAGCGCTTCTTGGGAGGTAACCCATGCATCTATCCTTTCGCTTTCTTTACCATAAGTGTAGGGGGGACCCTTTGGATTGCTATTTCCTCTCCTCACTTCTTAATCAGGGATTCGAGCTTCAATGATCCACTCTTGATGATTCTTGACGACCCGTGATTCCGTGTTCTATTTCTTCCCGGTTCTATCCTAAACTCTTTTCGATTCACTATTTTATATTTTCTCAATATTAAAATAGGAATCTCTTTAGTTATCCTTTCCTTAGCGAGATTTAAACAACGTGCACAATGTCCTAAGTGTAGGGGAGTTTACTCCCACATGCTTAAACATTGAGGACAATGTTTATCTTAAGTGTAGGGGGGACTTCTATCGAAGTTAAGTGGTCTTTTCCTTGTATTTGTCCTCATTTTAACCGGAAAATCAATTTTTCGACATTTTTCAAAATTTTTGATCTATTTTGGCCTATTAGTTGTTATCTTTGTATAGTTATTTCCTTTCTTTGCTAGAATAAATGTTTAATAAGTGGTTTTAATTTTCAAACGTTGTGAATCTTTTGACTCAATCCGAGTTTACTCTAGCTAGTATCCTTAACATGTTTAAGTCAAGATTTGCTAGGCTTTTATATAGGGAGCTATAAAACGCGAAAGTCTTAACTCTCACGTGTTAAGAACAAGAACTTTTCGCAAGTTCCTATAATTGATCCTAGAGAGTCGTTTATCAAGGGAACTTTAAGATGCGATTTCTAAACTTGAAAGAGTCTAAGAATTTGCAAGATCCTATAGGCGACTCGAAAACCCAAAACTTTGATTTAATAGGCTAAGCATCCACGAGTCTCATTACTTGAGATTTTAAACTGTGGAGAACGAGAGATAATAGGGCCAATTATAAGTTCGGTATTCTTTCGTGAATTTATGTGAGTTAATTATAAGCCTATTCTCCCATCGCTTGCTAATAAATTTATCTGCTAATAAATAAGGTTGTACGATTTGAAAAGTTACTTAGCTTCTAGCCCCAGATCTTTTAAAAGTTGCTCGGTAATGACGAGAGTTCATAGCCAAGGCATAACTTATGAAGCGGGGCGCGAAGATTGGCGAGTCCGAAAAGGCCCTAACAAGGCATGAGGGCTATGTTTTGTTGCTAAAGATCCAAAGTGATGTGAAGAATCATTTATCGAAAATCAATATGAAGGATTGAGACACACGACGTAAAGCAAAACTCCCCAAAAGTCATGGAGAAGTGTATCCGAAAAGACCCTAACAAGGTATGAGGATAAATAGATCCAAGTCGTAAAAGGAGGCGGATCGTTGTATATCAAAGTCCAAAATAAAGATTGGAGAAAAATGAAGAAGTCGTGGTCCAAGTATGAATCTCTCAAAACTTCAAGTGAAGAAATTCCAATTATGAAGAGAAGAACATTATTTCATGAACGTCTCTCAAGATTTGAAGTATGAAGTCGCTGCCAAATATCGGCCCGAGAAAGGTCTCAAATCGCGAACCAAGTTATGCCAAGATATGAACTTTTTGATATCCCGAGAAGCAGTTTTAAAAGATTTGGTCCTTTAGCTAACTATTGATTAAATCGTGCACTTTATTTTAAGACTAAATAATTATCGAAATAAGTCAAACAATGCATCTTCGTGATCATTCAAGACAAATAATAAAATATAAGAGATACCCATAGGAATAAGGGAGTCTAAGTGAATAATTGGCCCACATGAGTTCGTGTTAGTTTACTAACTTATAATAACAATGATCTCGTTTTTAAGCTTGGTTTGGAGAAAGTGAAAAGTTGAGGATGATGATTATTCATGACATTTTCAAAACCCAAGGTATCCTTTAATTTCTTTGCTTTGCATTTTTATAATTTTCTATCTTTAATAAAGGCCAATGTGGATTGATTATGATGAAAAGTGTAAACATGCTTTGTAACTAATGCATTGCATGAGGACATTGCAATGGTCAAGTGTAGGGATTTGATAGGTGTGTAAACACCCATCTTTTCTACCACTTAATTACAATAATAACCGGACCAAAACGTGTATTTTATGTCTTTTATGTCGGAATTATGCGTGGTTTGTGTTTTTGTTGTGATTTAGGATGAAAAGGTGAAAAGTGGAGAAAACACGGACATTCACGGGCATTTATGGACTTTTATTGAAGAAAAGGATAAAAGACGAAGTCAAGAAGTCAAGAGTGCAAAAAGAACGGAAGTCCACGACCAGTTCTGAAGATTTATCGAAGAAAAAGTCAAAAGACGGAAGTTTATCAAAAGCCGAAGAATTCAAGTCTATTTTATTGAAGAATTTAAAGACGAGTTCAAAAGAAATCCCGAAGTCAAAAGTCCCTTAAGTCCAAGATTAAGGAAGATTAGAAGAAAAGGACTAAGTACGCAATTAATGAAGATTAAAAGAAGGAGGGACTTAATTATGCAATTAAGAGAAAAGGAAAGAGGGGAGGAAGCTTCCTTAATCCTCCCCTATAAATAGTTTAGGATTAGTCATTTTTCATTTTGTTGGCTAAGGTGACAATTAGTCTTCCACCATTTTCTTATCTTGTCATTTACATTTCATGTCATTTAAATACATGTTTTGCACCTTAATTATCTTTTTAATTCCAAGTAAGTTTTCAATTTGTGTTCTTTAAATTCTTGCCTTTACCTTTCTTTATCATTTGATCAAGTTTATTTTTATCATTCTCATTCTTCTCTTCTCATTTTGTTTCGGTTTGAATTTCTGATTAAGCAAGTTTTGCTTAATCCATTTGCTTATTTAACCAAAAGTCTCGTCCTTTTTAAGTCCTCATACGAAATAAGCCTCGAGATTGACAACCTTGTGTGCTTATTTGGTATTTTGCTTAAGTGTTTTGAAAGTTTTCTTAAAAGTTTTGATTTTTTTTAGTTTTGATTTCATTTAAGTTTCGTCTTTTAAAGTTTGAAAGATTTTAACTTTTTAGCTTATTGTTTCGTTTTAATTTCATCTTTTTAAAGTTTTTGGTCACGGCTTATTAGAAGTAGCTTATTTAGAATTGTGCTTATTACGAAGTTGGTTCCATCGGAAAGTAAGGGTTTTTGATTGCGACGGCTAGTAACACCACATTGCGACAGCCTGCTTCTCCTCATTCCGATAGTGACAGCTTCGGCCTAAGGTTTTCGCTTTCCGATCCGGGATTGCGACAGAGTGATTTACCCCCTTATTCCGATCAAGGTTCCGATCGCACATTGCGATCGGGATTGCGACGGCTCTTAAGGTTTCACTAAAACGAAGTGCTGCCCAATTTTCCTTAGTCACATTCCGATTGGTGATATTCCGATAGGACACATTCCGATCTGGACTTCATTGTGATCGGGGGTATTGTGTGACATTCCGATTAGTGTAATTTTAGTACATTCCGATCTGGGTTAGATTGGTATTCCGATCAGGAGGTAAGTGACAGTTATTCCGATCTGGGTCCATTCCGATCTGAAAGGTAGGTACATTCCGATTGCATCGATCGGAATATATTCCGATGGTGGGTATACTCTTTATACTTTGTCTTGTTTAATTTTTAGTTTGAGTTTTTAATACTTGTCTAATTTTAATTCTCGTCACGCTTTAATTTTAAGTCATTAAATTAATTTACTTTCCGTCACGTTTTTAAATATCGCACCTTTCTTTTAATTAGTTTTAGATTTTAATTTCACGCTCTTTTAATACTTGCACTTTACTTTAACGACACTTACTTTTAAGTCTTGCACATTTAAATTAAAACCAACCAAAAATATTCTTTTTCACCAAAATAAAACTGAGTCACATAGAGAACCTAGATCAATTCGATTAGACCAACATAACGAACATAATTTTTAACCTGAGTAAAACTGAGTTATTAACTTCATACTTCGAATCGTGAGAGATGTTCTTGAAATAATGGTCTTCTCTTCATAATAAGAATTTCTTCACTTGAAGTTTTTGAGAGATTCTTCAAACTTAGACCACGACTTCTTCATTTTCTCCAATCTTTATTTGGGATTTTGATATACAACGATCCTCCTCCTTTTAGGACTTAGATCTATTTATCCTCATACCTTGCTAGGGTCTTTTCGGATAGACTTCTCCATGATCTTTAGGGCAGTATTTGCTTTTCGTCATGTGTCTTGATCCTTCATATTGATTTTTGATAAATGATTCTTCACATCACTTTGGATCTTTAGCAACAAAATGTAGCCCTCGTGCCTTGTTAGGGCCTTTTCGGACTCGCCAATCTTCGCATCCCGCTTCAATAAGTTATGCCTTGGCTATGAACTCTAATTAAAACCGAGCAACTTTTAAACGATCTTAGGCTAGAAGCTAAGTAACTTTTCAAATCGTACAACCTTACTTATTGCAATTATATTTATTAACAAGCGATGGGAGAAAAAGCTCATAATTAACTCACATAAATTCATGAAAGAATACCAAACTTATAATTGACTCTATCTTCTCTCGTTCTTCACAATCTAAAATCTCAAGGAATGAGACTCGTGGATGCTTAGCCACTTAAATCAAAGTTTTGGGTTTTCAAGTCATCTATAGCATCTTGTGTCTTCTTAGACTTTTTCAAGTTTAGAATCCGCATTTTAAAGTTCCCTTGATAAACGACTTTCTAGGGTCAATTATAGGAACTTGCGAAAAGTTCTTGTTCTTATCCCGTAAGAGTTAAGACTTTTGCGTTTTAAAGTTCCCTATATAAAAGCCTAGCAAAACTTGATTTAAACACGTTAAGGATACTAGCTAGAGTAAACTTGAATACGTAAACTCAGGTTGAGTCAAAAGATTCATGACGGGCCTAATACATCAAAGACATCTAAACTTGTTAAAACCAATTTATTAAAATCTATTCTAGCAATGAAAGAAAATAACGATAACAAAGGAAAATACTAATAGGCCAAAATAGATCAAAAATTTTGAAAAATGTCGAAAAATCAATTTTCCGATTAAAATGAGGACAAATTAATGGAAAAGCCCACTTAATTCGATAGAAGTCCCCCTACACTTGATATATACATTGTCCTTAATGTTTAAGCATGTGGGAGTAAACTCCCCTACACTTAGGATATTGTGCACTTTGTTTAAATCTTGCTAAGGAAGAGACAACTAAAGTGATTCCTATTTTAATATTGAAGAATATAAAATAGTGAATCAAAAGAGTTTAGGATAGAACCGGGAAGACGGGTACACGGAATCACGGATGTCAAAAGTTATCAAGAATTGATATTTGAAAGCTCGAATCCCTGCACATCATAAGAAAGAAAACAACAAACACATAGTAGGGTCTCCCCCTACACTTATTATAAAAACGGATAAAAAGGATAGATACTTGGGTTGCCTCCCGAGAAGCGCTTGTTTTTGTTAACCGATTCGTGAGCCTGACTCGACCTTGATTAGAATGGTAAGAACCTTGAAAAACATACACTGGGATCAAATACATGGTTTTCGTCCATCAAGTAGCACAAGCTTAAGGTGAACAAGGCAAGACAAAGAAGAGTAGGCAAGGTTCCCTTAAGCAGTTGTTGAGCACGGTGGTAGAAAGTATGATGAAGTGGAAGCATAGCTCCATAGTTTCCAAAAGTCTTTCCTTTTATTTCATCAGATGGATACTGAGATGGCTTAAAAATCATGATACCCGGATCGAACACCTTTTCCTTTAGGGGAAAATAAGACTCAGGCTCAGTAGACCTTGAAGATTCGCCCATAAACCGCACAATCTCATCCTCAGAAGGTGGAAAGAGAGGTGTTAAGACATAGGTACTACGAATATTGGTGTCTTCCGGTGTCTTCTCCTTTGAAACGGGTTTCTTAACATCCGAAGAAGGATAAAGACCATAATCAAAGTCCAGAGGAGGACAATCATGCTCATTGCGGAAGTATGTATTAAGGAAAGTGGCAAAATCTTCCTCAAATGAGTAATCATCCAAAGTAGGATCAAGCATTGTTGGCGGAGGATCTTCGTCAAAAATAGGAGCGAGGTCATCATTTGAAGAATCACTCGAAAGAGTATCAACATCATCAAAGTCATCATACGTTGGCATGTCTTTATACTCTGAAGAAAAATCATCATAATCATCCACATCGGAACTAGAATCATCATCATAGATTGGTGGAGCATCATATATTGGTGGGGCATCAGATTTTGGTGGGGCATCCAAGTTGGAGAGAGGATCTTCAAAATCTTCCACATTTTCTTGAAAAAGTGGATTATCATAGATAGGCTCGAAAAGAGGATTGTTGTAGACGACAAAATCATCAAGCTTTATACTTTCCAAAGGAGTTGTATCAAGCTCGTCTTGAAGCACATTAATCATATTCTCCGATTCTCTTGCATTGGATTTGTTTGTGATTTTCCCCATCTTAAAAATTTGTTGATCATTCCCGACCCTTAAGATTAGTTCACCTTCGGCAACATCGACTAAACCTTTTCCGTTCTCAAGAATGGTCGTCCAAGTATTAACGGAATACGAGGGTCCATTTCATAATCAACAACAACAAAGTCGACCGGAAAAGTGAAGGTACCAACTTTAACAAATACATCTTCGGCAATACCAACGGGGTAAGCGAGAGTTCGATTTTCTAGCTCAAGAGTCATCTTTGTTGGTGTAAGATCGGGTAATTGTAACTTTTTCCAAACACTTAATGGCATCAAATTTATACTTGCCCCGAGATCGACTAAGGCAGTAAATTCTTCGGTTTGGTTAAAAGCACATGGTAGCACAAAACGACCGGGATCTCCATGTTTTTCTGGAAGTTCTTTAAGAAGGACTACAGAACAACTCTCATTCAATCGAGTATTAACAAACTCGGCCATCTTCTCCTTCTTACTAAACAATTCCTTGAATGCTTTCACAAATTTTGGCATTTGGACAAGTGCTTCAACGAGGCTAATGTTAAAATTCATTTGTGTAATCATCTTCAAAAAGGAAGTAACTTGAGCATCCTCTTTAATGAGCACTTTGCACTTGTCTAACCGAGAAGGATAAGGGATATTGGGTTTAGGTGGTGTAGGTGTTGAAGGTGAAGGTGTGGTAGGTGTAGATTTAGATGTAGAAGGTGGGAATGATGAAGGTTTTGTCTTTGGCACTTCTTTCATAAGAGGTGGAGACGGTAATGTAGAACTAGTACTAGGTGATGAGATTGCTTTTATACATGGTCTCATCGTTCTTTTTGGACTTAAAATGCATTAAATATCATCAAAATACCCAAATATATGCTTGTGTTTGTTGCTTGTGTATTTTAGGTACGGATATTGAGAAAATGACAAAAGATCACAAGAATCATGCAAAAACGAACACGGGAAACGAAGCCGTACGATGAACCAAGCCCTAATGAAGAATTTTCCAAAGAAAACCCTTGCCGATTTGAAGAATATTGAAGATTGGTCTTCCAAGTTTGAAGAATTGACACTTTATACCCTTGTATCTTCATAATTACAATTTTGGTCCCTAAAGTTTGTCAAAATTACAAAAAAGACCCTTAACTCTGAAGAATTGGCAAATTTAGTCCCTCAACAAAACTAAATTGTCAATAATGGTCCTCCAAGAAGTCAACAAACAAGTCAAAGCCTTGAAGTTTGAAAACATGTCAAAATCAGTCCTTGGAATATGAAGAAATTGCATGTTTAGTCCTTGTTTCAAGTTTATAAACAAATTGTGCCAAAATTGACAAGTACTTGAAAGTATTTTTCAAAGGAAATAGAGTTTGAAGCTATTTAAAACAACTTGAAGACATCATGGAACATTAGGGACTTGTTTTGCCCAGACATAGAAACTTCTCTCACCCACTCACAATCTGCCACGTCACTCTCTCTCTCTCCCCTCAACCAATCAAACGAATCCCCTCATCCACCTCACTTTCCACTCAGTTTTAAAAAAACGTTTTTATTAATCAGATAAATTTGGGGGTAAACACGTTTTTTAAAAATCCTTAATCACCCAAACGATTAAAACCCACCCCCTAAATACCTTAATCCCCATAAACCCTAATCACGTTTATCCCCAAATCAAAGGGGTATTAAACAAAAGCTTCCAGAATGATAATTTGCCCTCACCCCATCCAAACCCACATCCCAAAACCCATCACCTTCAACTCATGGGTCCCCCACGTGGCTCCCCTGCTACTCCAGGACAAAGCAAGACAGCAAATCAACGAGTACTAGGGATTCCTTGGTCCCAAAGGACTTTAATCAACGTCCATGATCACTTGTACCCTGCTGGCATACACAAAACTCCAACAATTTCACATGGGACGATTTCAAACAAGGCATCAAATTGGCATATTCTAGATTCGACCAAGGGCTTATTGGGAAGTTCAGCATTAGGGTTTAGCAGTATTTTCCAACTTTCTAGAACCAATGTGACCCTATATAAAGGGCAATAGGACTTAGCTTAGTTTTTGTTCTTTCTTCTCCGTTTTTGTCACAAGTCCTGGAAATCCACTTTTCTATTGAAATGAAAATGGTGTTGTATTGTTGATGAGAAGCAAAGAGCCCCCTTAAATTTCAGCAATTTACTTTCCAAGTTTAATTTCAATTCAAGTTTTCTGTTTAACTCAAGTTTTACTTTTTGAAAATTCGTCCAAAAGCTTCAAGCTAATGGCATAAGCCTGATAATCTATTTGATTATCAAGCTTATGTGAGGTGTGAAGTTTTTGTTGATCTACTTGTTAGAAATATTCCAAAAAAAAAATATAAAAAAAATCAGTTTTCATTTTATTCTCAAATAAGCCATAGACAGCTTAATTGATAAGCTTGTTTGTAGCTTATTTGCTTTGTGATATAGAAAGATTGTGCTTTTCTCTTCTCTTAGCAGGATCCAAAAAGCCATTGAAGACATTAAGGTGTGTGAGTCAACAGTGACCACCACTTATTTTCTCTTTTTCCTGTTTATTGTTTGACCAAGGATCTGCATAGACCCGGGTCTATTGGAGAAGGCTAAAACAGCCTTGGTTGAGCCTGGATGTAGGCTCAACAAGGTACTTCCTTGTTTTCACTTTTCCATTTTCAGAAAGTTAAGATATTTGGTGCTCTATGTGAATCTGTATGCAAGTTGTTTTGATGGTGTGATTTGAGTTGATTTGGGTAGTATATGCATGATAGATTGATCTTGAATCAGTTTGCTTAGGTTCTGTTTAGATTTGCTTAGTTTTAAATCATTTTTAAAGTTTAAAGGGGTGTTTGGATAAGTGTTTTAAACAGGTTTTGTGACAAGCTTTTGATTTAAATCTTGTTTGAATACACTTTATAGGTTACTAGGTTGTATGTTAGCACTTAAGTTTTCAGGTTTGTGAAGTTGTGAGCTCTTTTGCAAGTAAAAAGTTGAAAAGTTAGCATAAATCTGTCACTGCCATAATCTGCTTGATTTTCCTGAAATTTGTGCTTGAAGTTTGTTTAGTTGTTAGATTATAGGGTGCCTGAGGATTGTGTGTCATTTGTATGCATGTTGGTAAGCTTATTTTCAAGTTGTAAGGCTTTGAAATTCGGATTTGTGCATGAAACTTAAGTTTGTTGTTCACAGACCTGACTTGTTGCTTAATCAGAAACTTATTGGCTTAATTGGTGCTTATTTTGCTAAGTGATTGCTTGTTTTTTGTGTGAATATTGACTCCTTATACTCCAAAGAGTATAAGGGTGCCTTTTGTCCAAAATATAAGCTCATAATAAGCTCTCCTGAGCTTATTTGGTCACCAGACCTTCAAAATACACTAGCAGTGGGAACTCCTTTCCCACTGGTAGTTCAAAAGTTACCACTGCTTTACTAGCAGACAAACACCAACCACTTGTCACTTTCAGGTTCTTGATTTTTTGTCTCTAGTGGACTAAAATTGGAATTAGGACTCCAAATTTGTTTCAGTATTTTTCTTATTTAATTTAGGATTTTTCTGATTAATTAAATTTTTAATTACTATTCATTTGGTAATTTTTAGGTTTTATTGCATTTTTAATTAACTTTAATATTTCTGTTTTTTGTCCTTTAGTGCTAAAAAGTAATATTTTTCAGTTTAATCAATTTTCTTGGACTTAGATTATTATTTTAAGATTTTTGGTTAAAAAGATTTTACTGTTCATCCTTTTATTAATTTTTAGAATTAATTTAAGTTAATTAGGGTTTTAATTAAGCTGTTTTTGTCTTTTAGTGGTAAAATTAATATTTTTCCAACTTTTTCATTTTTCTTCTGTTCATTAGAGTAAAATAGGATTTTTAAAATTGGTAGATTATTTTTAGCATTATTTTATTATTTTTTATAATTATTTTAATTTTAAATAGTTTTTAGTAATTTAAAAATAGTAAAGAGTATATTAAAAATCTGAAAAAATAGTTTTTAGGTTTTTAATCATATTTTTGAGGTTTACAACTTCTTAGGTTTTCAATTTAGCTTATTTTTAATTTTATTGGATTTTAGGGTTTTTAGCTAACTTTAAAATTTAATATAAAATTATTTAATAGGTTTTAGGAGCTTTAATTTACATTTTTATCTTAGTTAGAATATTTAGGATTTTTGATAATTTTTAGAATTTATTTAAAAACTTTTTTTTTTTTTTTTATTATTTTAATATTATTTTATTAGTAAAAATTCAAAGTTTTACTTCTCTACTTTTTACATTTTTCCTAGGTTAAGGACATTAAATTAGGAACTTTGTCACTTTCCAATTAATTTTTAGGCCTTTCAATTAATTTCTAGAATTAATTTAAGATTTAATACATTTTAATAGTTTTTAAGTGTTTAAGAATAGTTTAATTTGATTTTAAAATCTTTAAAAATAGTTTTTAGTTTAATTAGGATATTTTTGAGGTTTACAAACTATAAAATCTTGTTTAGGGCTTTTTAATAATTAAAAGTGATTTTTAGGGCTTTAATTAGCATTAAAAAGTCATTATCTAATTAATTAAAAGGTTTTAGCAAGTTTGGATTTTTTGTAAACTCTTAGAATATTATTGGGGATTTTTAGTAATTTTTAGGTTAAAATTTTAATTTTTGGCACTATTTACGGTTTTACGTTTACGCCTATCTCGTCGTAGTTTAATTCATTTTCGTAACCGTCTTTCTCTTCTAATCCCATTTCTTTCTCAATCAAAATAATCACAAACATTAATCAACTCTTAACACAACGCACTTGCCTCCTTGGGAAACGAACTTGGACTTCACTTGGGTCATTAGTGCTCGGTTTTCCTAAATCGACACTTAATACTACCACTATTTGTCATCCTTTTCCTAAAGGGTACAAAAACACTACAATCATTTTGGCGCCGCTGCCGAGGAGGCGTGTTGTGTTTTGATTGAACCATTGTTGTTTTTATATATAGCCATAAAAGTAATTGTATTAATAGCACTCTATTAATACGTATTATCGGTTTTTCGTTTTTTGTGAATACTATTACTATATTGTATACGTAGAACAATAAATTTACAAGTACTCCAAATACGTGAGAAATCACAACCTTGATTCGGGATTTCATCACTCGATCGTTGTATTCGAATCTCAAACCAAAGAAAAAGGCAAAAATAGATAAATACTTTCGTGAAGCTTAATCTTGAAAATACAAACTATAAGGTGGGTATAAGGCGGATATTATAAAATATATCCTAAGGAAAAAGGCTCTTAAGTGCTTCGCGCCGCCTCGTTTCCCCGCTTGCCTGTGCGTATTTGATTTTGAGAGTGAATCGAGGGTTTTGCCGCCCAAAGTATTATTACATATCATATATATTTTCTTGGTTTCTATTGATTAAACCCTCTTGAACGATTTGGTGTTCCACCATCGTTCTAAAGTCATCGAAGGCGTTCACTTCACGTGATCGTTTTCATTCCATGAGGCTTCTTTAATCGAGAGATTTGATTAAGGAGGAGATTTGTAGATTTGTGTCTACTTAATACATTCCAAAAATCCAAAAAAAAGTTAAAAACAATCAAAAACCACAAAAAAATTAAAAAATACAAAACACCAAAAAGAATCTTCTTTGCTCGCCTTCTCGTTGTACGTGACGTTTATGCAAACTCGCTCTAAAGCAAGACGTGCTCGTAAACGAAGAAACAAATCACTCACTCCTACTAGTGAGGAGTCTCCTATTGACGAACCCATTGTAGTGAAAGAAGCACCCATGGCTAATCAAACTATGATGGGGTTACTTCAAGCACCCACCGAGGGTTATGGAGAAGCGATTGTGATTCCTGCTATCCTTGCGGAGAATTTTGAGGTTAAGACGGGTTTGTTGTCCATGATTCAAAACAACAAGTTTCGAGGGGACAAAAAGGACAACCCTCATAACCACATTCGCCAATTTAATCGTCTCACCGCCACATGCAAGTTTAAGGATGTTTCAAACGACTCGATTAAGATGATGCTTTTTCCGTATTCCTTAGCGGGGCCCGCAAAAATTTGGTTAGAGAAAGAGCCACCCAATTCTATATTGACGTGGAAGGATCTCGTTTCAAAATTCGTGAACCAATTTTTTCCGCCCTCTAAGACTACGCACTTGAAAAACGAGATTTCAAAGTTTTCGCAAGAGTATAATGAGAGTTTTTCAACGGCTTGGAATAGGTTTAAGGAAATGTTGCACGAATGTCCTCATCATGGTTTTTCCGACTTACATCAAATAGACACGTTTTACAATGGCTTGAACGATCATGAGCGTGATTATCTTAATGCCGCCGCGGGTGGTAATTTTTTGTGTAAAACGGTCGAGGAAGCATTGTTAATCATTGAAAATAGGTCTAAGGTGTATAGTCCTCGTAGCACATCGAGTGTTCGTAAGGCTTCGTCTTCGTCTTCACCTTCATTGTCACACACCGTTGATGCTTGCCAAGTCGAGGCTAATTTGGAAAACAAAATTTTTGATATAGTGAAAGGCTTGTTAGTTGAGTTTAAAGTTGGTGAACAACCCGCTCCCGCTACAATTAAAGCGGTTGAGGTTTCTTGTATGTATTGTGGTGTGTTGATCCCATAGTCAGATCTTAAACCTTAATAGCTTGTTTAAGGGTTGTGATAGAGAGAAAGAATTCAATCTAACACTAGAGAAACTTTGCAAAGCAAAGTAACTAAACAAGATGCGGAATGTAATGTTTAGCACAAGAACAAATGAGATTCAAACGTTGAACTTTAATATATCAAAGATATACGAATACCCAAAGTGGTATTAGGGTTTACAAAACCTTAAAGTAATAATAATGAAAAACGAAATGAGAAAGACACACTTTGCATGCTAACCTAGTGAGTCCTTTTATAGATGCAAGGACCCACGTACAAGATCACTACTAACAAACTATGGAAAGTATTAAGGAATAATAACTGAAACGCGTAAAAATCTATTCCATGTTTATCTTGACAGCAGGGCCTTTGACTCCAGCAGGGGAACGGATCCCCCTGCCTTTGTTATGTAGCAGGGGGAACTTACTCTAGCAGGGGTATGAATAATCAACTAGCAGGGGAAACAAGTAAGCATAGATTTATTCCCAACAATCCTCCCCTAAACTTGTGCTTTCCCCTAAAAGACAAGTTTCTGAATAAATGCTAGTTGATGAGGATGCTTACAAACTCTCTGGCCAAATCTGACTATGAACCATTCTTACCAGATCATAAGCAACAGGCTTTTTGGCATCAACAATTAACTTAGCCTGTGCTAACTTCTTCAAGGTTTCCTGTGAGAAGGGATAATACCTGTGATTGAGTAAATAAACACTCACCCCTTCCATTACCACCTCATAAACCCCAGAATTTGTGAATAGCTTCCAATACACCAAATCTCCTTTATTCACTACATCAAATAGAGGATCAAATAATTCATGTTCATACATTCTATGCATGCACTCCCAGATTACCCAATCCTTCTCTACACCATCCATGGTAGGGGGTTTTGCAGCAAACGTTTTCTTCAATAATTTCCACAGATCTTCTAAGTCTTCACTATCCAAAATTTGAAACATGACATCTAGGCTTAGAAATGTCTGTGCTGTATTGTCAGCCCTTGTAAGCTTCCACCAAGTTCTCCCTTTGTGTTCATAAACAGCATACTCTATAATAGCAAACTTCTTTCCAAGTTCACTAGGTGAGATTTCATCATTTTCCTGCAAAATCAGCTGTTTATCAATTTCATCATTTGTTGGCCCTTGAGACTCTTTAGTGATTATGCCCACTTGCTCCATTCTCTTGAGTCTCTTTGCTGCTCTTTGTGCATTAAGCACCGACTTCTCAAGTACTTCTGGAAAACTTTCACCTGCTTGGTGTGATTCCCCTGCTGGGGATGATGCACCTGCTTGTGTAGTATCTCCAGCTTTTCTTTTCTTTGTTGCTCTAGCTTTCTGTAGTACTTCACTTTGTCTCCTAAGATACTCAGCTTCCTCAGGAGTGTTGATAGTCATCCAATCCTCCACATCATACAACTTTAGAACTGGTCTGACTGCTCTCTTTATGGCTTCAAAGCTCATATCTCTGAAGTCACCATCCTTCCACTTTCTATGCCTTTTAAGCAGAACTTTGTAGTAATCAAGTTGCCCTTTCTCTGATGTTCTATACTTCTCACTCTGAATTTGCATTGCCCTTCTTTCCAGATATTCAGTTTGATATTTGTAAACAAGGCAAGTCAACTCATACCTGTCTTCCAAAGGAGCATTTTTCAACTCCTTCTCCCATTGATTAAGAAATTCTTCAACATGAGGTACCCTGTCATCTAGTTCCCTATGCATAATCTCAACCTGTTTTAGCATATCTTTGGGCCTCATCTTCTCCATCCTTTGATCCTGCATATCCATTTCCTCTTGTTGTAGCCTGAGAGCTACTTGTGCATCATGAGCTTCTTGGATCTTCTGCTGTTCAGGAGTCAGATGCTTGTATTTTCTCTTGGGCTGTTGCACCATGATTCCTTTTCCTTTGTCTTTTGGATCCACTGCTGGTGCTGGTTTTGCTTTAGATGCAGGTTCTTTGATTGTTATCCCCTTCTGAGCTGGTTGCTTTCTATTCTTCCTAACAAATGTTTGAGTTATGTTCTTAGCAGGGGATAAACTTACAGCAGTGGGATCAGCAATGGCAGGGGAAACTTTTGAAGCAGGGGCTTCTTCTTGATTGCCCATAGTGAGCAATGTTTGAGCAATATCTTTGGTTGCACTCCCCTTGTCACTTCCTTTATCAGCACTTTCTCTCTCCATTCCTTCCTTAGCACTTTTTATCTTTCTATGCTCCCTACCAGGATATGAATAATACTCAGTAGATCCTTCTTTGGTTGGAATTTCCTCCCCTTTGGAAGCATCCTCATCTGTGGAAAGAATCAGTCTGGGCTTTCTCCTCCCCTCAAGAGTAGCAAGTCTGGTTTCCAAATGAGAGATAACCAGACCTTGCTTTTTGACATCTTGTACAAGTTGTGCATTCTGCCTTTTCAGGCTCATGCACATTTTCGTCAATTCCAAGTTTGTCAAAGGTTTCATACTGCTCTCAATCCTAGAAGGGAATTTCTCCCCTTGTTGGATATCATGGAGTGGGGGAGAGGACTTATTGATGGTGTCACTATCCTGCTCACCCCTTGAGGATGAGACAGTAGTGGCAGCCAAACCCCCAGGTTGCTCCAAACTCTTGGAGACTCTCCTTTCTGCTGCTTGTGAAGATTCACCAGGCAAGGGAGACCTGGCAAACCTGGATTTTGAACGCCTTTCTTGTTGTGGATCAGCAGGTGGTAGGTTCCTGGCAGGGGTTTCAGCAGGTTGATTTATGGCTGTTTGATGTTTGGCTTCTTCCCGTCTGATTTGGTCTAGCATAATTGAAGTGAATGGAATGTTTCTGCCAGAAAACAAAGGTGATGGTGCAAGTAATGTGGTGAAAAGTTTGGTGGTGTGTTTGGTTGCTGAAAAATAGTTTATGTGTGTAATGGGACCATGATCACTCATATTCAGCAAAACTTCTATGAACCTTGGATACATACAAAACTTTGAGGTGCTTGAAACATTTTTAACCATGCCTTTAAAAATCATTTGAGAAAAACAATACTTCCTTCCTGTTGCAAAGCAGATCAGGGCAGAAGCTATTTCACTACCAACCTCATTAAAAGCAGTGGTTTTGGGTGACAAACATTGCATAATAGTATGAATCAAAAATTTCCAATGAGGGGCAAACTGGCCTTTAGCAAACTTTAATTTTTGATTTTCAGAAAGTTTATACCCCAATTTATCAAGACCTTCAAAAATTTCAGCCTCAGAAAAGTTGGTTATTCCATCCTCATCATCAAGGAGAAGATTCTCCCTGATGGAGGCAAGTGTGATTACCTTGGAATGACCATCAACTGTGCTTTGAATTATAACCTCTCCATTCACTGTTTTGGTCATGGCTTTAGACCAGAACTGTTGAATGTGTGAGGTATAAATGCGAGGATTGATGAGAAGGGCCACTTTGAAGTACGAAGACTTTAAAAAGGCCACAGCCTCAGCAAACTCGGCTGGTTCATCATGAAGCAAAGCAATTTGGTTATGATTAGGAGCAATTTTAAGGGTCATGATGAATTTGGAAAATAGGTTAAAGGTTTATAGAGATGGGAGGTAAGTGGGATTAGGTCGAGAGAGATTTGTGGACCTGCTGGTAAAGGGAATTAAGTTTATATAGACAAATTGAAGGGCTGTGATTGGACCAAAATTTTCAAATTGCAAAAATATCAAGAATAAATCTTGATAAAAAATTAATATATTTGAAATAGAAGGAAAAGATTACCAATCAGCTAAGAAAGCGCCTTAAATATCTTTTAAAAAGAATAAAATATTCCCTAACCAAAATTTATGCAAGCAGGCCCAACGGCTATGAACAGGGTAACGGTATTGTCGGTCAACGATCAAACAGGGGAATGTTGTGAAGGCAGGGGAATAAAAGATAAAAGCAGGGGAAACTTTCCTAGGGGTATTAAACTAGTCATGGAAGGACTAATGCTA
This sequence comes from Glebionis coronaria, assembly GCA_025667525.1. Taxonomy (NCBI): domain Eukaryota; kingdom Viridiplantae; phylum Streptophyta; class Magnoliopsida; order Asterales; family Asteraceae; genus Glebionis; species Glebionis coronaria. Next base: position 248,772,336 of record CM046874.1, read on the forward strand.
ACTAGCTCTGCTCTAATGCACACACTTGTATACACAAGATAGATACATAGAATCTCAAGAGTCCTCTATTCAGCAATGGTCCCAATACAAAAAGTTAATACATAAGCCCCCCTACACCAGGTAATCCCAAGAAATCATGCATACCCCAGTCACCATCCCAACCTTGTCCCTTACCTATGGTTAGTTAGTCTTGGCAATGTGTGCCACACATCTGTATTTTGAACAGCAAGCTGCTTGAATAAAGAAATGTAAACACACACTATAGTGCCTCAAGGTTTCAGAGTTCAAACAAGCTGTGCAGCAAGTCATCATTACCCTGAACCCCCACTCACCAATGGATATGATCTAGAATCATATATGAGTATCCTAAGAATACCCTGAATCCTAAAGGTTTGACCTAACCTCCCCTGAAACATAGAGTATGTACTTGATCCACCAAGGAGAATAGTATGCACCATATGAACCTCTGCATTGTGAGTCTAAAACCACATAAAACCACTTTTGTAAAAAGAACACACCCAGCTTAAATTCTCTTGGCAGGGGAATGGACCCCAGGCAGGGGAATCAGTGTTAAAAAGCAGTGGAATGAAAGAAATGGTAAAATTTACTAACAATGATACAACAACAACAGTGAAGTAACCCTGATTACACATGACAAAATAGACATCAGATTTTAAGGAGTAACCATTCCAATACCTGCAACCAGATACTGAAACCTCCCTACTTCAAAAGCTTTTGTTAAAAGATCAGAAACGTTAAGTTCTGTATCAATTTTCTCAGGGACAATCAGTCCTTTTTCAAAACAATCTCTGATAAAGTGATGTCTAATTTCAATGTGTTTGGTTTTGCTATGAAAAACAAGGTTCTTTATGATGCAAATAGTGCTGTTGTTGTCATAAATATCTTGGTTTTAAGAAAGTTGTACCCATAATCAAGCAATTGATTTTGCACCCAAAGAACTTGACCACAGCATGCAGCAGCTGCTACATACTCAGCTTCAGTTGTGGATGTTGCCATGATAGTCTGCTTCTTACATTGCCAAGATATAAGCCTGCTCCCCAAAAATTGGCATCCCCCTGTTGTAGACTTTCTATCATTGTTGTCACCAGCATAATCACTATCTGAATAAGCTATCAGCTCAAATGGTGACTCCTTTGGATACCAGAGTCCTAAGGTAGGATGACATTTTAGATACCTAAAAATTCTTTTCACAGCAAATAAGTGACACTCTGTTGGTGACACCTGGTATCTTGCACATAAGCAGACTGCAAACATGATGTCAGGTCTTGAAGCAGTGAGATACATAAGAGACCCAATCATAGACCTGTAATTCCTGACATCAATAGGCTTTCCAGGACCATCCTTACCCCATGGATGATCCTTGTCCATGGGAGTGGACACCTTCTTCCCATCAGACATGCCAAACTTCTTTACAATTTCAGCTACATATTTGTCTTGTGAGATAAATATCCCATCTTTCCGCTGCTGAACTTGTAACCCCAAAAAGAAGTTTAGTTCTCCCATAGCACTCATTTGAAATTTATCCTGCATCAATTTGGCAAACTCTTTGCTAAGCATGGAGTTAGTAGATCCAAAAATGATGTCATCCACATAGACTTGTACTAGCAGAAGGTCACCCTTTTGTTTCTTAGTAAACAGGGTCTGATCAATCTTCCCCCTGCTGAATCCATTGTCAGGAGATATTTGGAAAGAGTACCATACCAGGCTCTGGGAGCTTGGTGAAGGCCATACATGGCCTTTTTCACCTAGTATACTTTGTCAGGATGTTCTGGATCTTCAAACCCTGGTGGTTGCATGACATAGACTTCTTCATCAATGGTGCCATATAAGAAGGCACTTTTCACATCCATCTGGAAAACAGTGAAGTCCATGAATGAGGCATAAGCAAGAAATAATCTGATAGCTTCAATTCTTGCTACTGGAGCAAACACCTCTTCATAATCAATCCCTTCTTCCTGAGTATACCCTTGTGCTACTAACCTTGCTTTGTTCCTGACAACTATTCCCCTTTCATCCTTTTTGTTCCTGAGTACCCACTTGGTCCCAATAGGCCTTGCCCATTTGGGACAATCAACCAGAATCCAAACCTCTTGTATGTCAAATTGTAAGAGCTCCTCTTGCATAGCTTCAACCCAGCTTGGGTCATTTAAAGCTTGAAAAATCTTCTTTGGCTCTTCTTGTGACAAAAATGCAGTAAACAGACAACATTGCATGTTGTCATGATTGAACTTCATGGTGATGTTAGCAATGAAGCTGTGCTCCTTTGCTGTATACCTTGTATGTCTAGGAGCTTCAGGATCACCAATAATCTGAGAGATAGGATGATCTTTATTGATTCTATAGGTAGGCTGCATGATGACTTCTGTTTCATCTTCTTCCAAATCATAATTGATGGGGCTGTTTTGATTAGGAAAGAAGTCCTCAAAGGAACTTCCAAATGTGACAGCATGACCTAAAGATGGGTGCTTGTGAGCAGAATGAAGCTCTGAATAACTAGGGCCTCCACTCCTGATGATTCTGCTTCCACTGCTGGATATGATAGGACCATCATTTATTGGTGTAGATGATGAGATGAGTGGGGATTCTCTTTCTGCATCAGTAGTCTCATTAGCATCATGATCCTTTGTGAAAGAGGAATCAGTTCCTCTAGCAGGGGAATCCAGGATTCCACTGCTTTCAGCCATTCCACTGCCCTCAGTTATAGCAGGGGATGAGATTGGCTGTTCTTTTCCTAAAGCAGAATTATCTTCTTGTTTATCAGCTTCACTAGGGAACAATGAGGGTACATTCATGTACCTCAGAGGTGATTTCTCAGCATCAATTGTTTCTTGAGTACCTGAAATGTTAGTGTTCTGCAAGACAACAGGTACATAATTCATGGACTTGGAAAGTACATCTATATCAAAGAACCAGTCAGGACCTGTTTGAACATCTTCAGGTTTGTCTTCAAGAAAGTTCACATGAAGATTTTCTGTGATTTTGCTTGTCTTCTTGTTGAAGACCCTATATCCCTTGCTGTTTAAGGAATAACCCACAAAGTATCCATCATCACCCTTTTCACTAAACTTACCAAGATTGTCAATGGTGTTCAAGATGATTACATGACACCCAAAAGGTCTGAAAAAGTCAATTAAGGGAGGTCTTCCATTAAACAGCTGATAAGGGGTCTTGTTGTGTGCCTTGACGACCAAGGCCCTGTTTTGCACATAGCAAGCAGTGGATACAGCTTCAGCCCAAAAGATAACTGGAAGTTTGGAATCAGACAGCATAGTTCTTGCAGCTTCAATGAGTGTCCTATTCCTTCTTTCTGCAACTCCATTCTGTTGAGGTGTTCTAGCAATGCTAAATTGCCTCTTGATGCCTTTGTTTATGCAAAAAGAATCCAGTTTCTGATTTCTGAACTCACCACCATTGTCTGATCTTATGGTAACTACCTTCATGCTTTTTGACAGTTCAATTTGATTGATGAACCCAATGAGTATTTCAGCAGTGTCACTCTTTTCAAATAGAAAGAATGTCCATGTAAATCTTGAAAAATCATCAGTAATCACTAAGCAGTATCATTTCTTCATTATACTTGCCACAGAAGTAGGACCAAAAAGATCCATATGCAGTAGTTCCAATGGCTTGGTGGTGGACATACTTGTTTTTGACTTGCAGGATGCTCTGTGTTGCTTCCCTTACAGACATGCTGCACAAGTATGTTCAGTGGCAAAAGACTTGGAAGGAAGACCATGAACCAGATTATGCTTTACTAGTTTGTTCATGTTCTTGAAATTGAGATGACCAAGTCTTCTATGCCACTTCTTACATTCATCTGTTGAAGCTTTGGCAATGAAACATGTTTCATTGTCTTGGAGAGAGATATCCTTGAGATCAATTGTGTACATGTTCTTCTGTCTTGGTGTTCTGAGTACAATAGGAGTGTCTGCTGGCAAGACAAACTCCTTTCCTAACACCAAGCATTCAGTGTCAGTAAACAAGACAAAATTCTTGTTGTCAGTCATCTGTGACACACTTAAGAGATTATACTTGAGTTCTTTCACCAAGTACACATTGTCAAAAGTCATCCCATTTGTGACAATAGTTCCTTTTCCTGTTATAGTTCCATGCCCATCTCCAAAAGAAACACCATCATTGTCATGCAGGGGTACAAAATTAGACAAGTAAGCTTTGTGTCCAGTCATACTTCTTGAGCATCCACTATCCCAATATGCTCTATCATCCTTTGTCTTCTTTGTCACCTGCAAAAGGAAAAACAAATTAGTTTTTCTTGGGGACCCAAGCCATTACAGACTTGGATCTACCTCGTGTATCAATGTAGGATAGCTTATCAAAAACTAGAGATACACCATTAGATTGAGTACCCTTTTTGGGTGCCCAAACCCAACGAGCTGAGGCTTTCACAGCTTTTCCCCATCTTCCCATATTCCTAGAAGGTACAACTTTTCTAGCAGGGGATACCCCAGTTTTAGCAGGGGAATCCTTATGCTTAGCAGAGGGAACCCACCTTTTGTTTTGGCTTCTGTTCATGTGTTGGTAAGGTCTAGGACCAGATCTATATGCAGTATAAGGTGTTGGGGTGGTCACAGAAGTGTTGGGCTTTGGATGAACATCATTTTCCTTTCTAAGGGCTGGAGCAACATATTTCTCAGCTACTCTATTTCTCAAGGCAGGGGCAACATACTTGGCAGGGGAAAAGGATTTTGCCCCTGCATTTAGAAGAATGGCTCTAGGTTGCATATCCTTTAAGGGATTTGCAGCCACCATCTCCATTGGTGCCTTACACTCTTGATAAGTGTGTTCAAAGCTGCCACATGTGAAGCAGGGCTTGGTATTGATCACAAAGTCTTTTCCTAATTGATGAGACTTTTGGTCATTCCAATTTCTTTGATTACCTCTGACATTCCTGTACATACCAGCATATTTAATGATAGGTTTAGGAGACTGTGGCCTAGCCTTGCTCTTAGAGTTTGGATTGCTGCTAGAACTTCCTTCTTTTGAAAATCTAACAGGGTTGTCAATTTGCTTTAAGCCAACCTGTTCCTGTTTAATATCCCTAATGACACTAGTTTTAACTAGAGACTCTTCTGTATCAGGATTATTAGGTATATAAGCACTCAAGTCAAACTCAATGTCATCCTGTTTTTCAAAACAAGGGAGACCAGTCCATGACAAGTCTTTTCTAGGATAGGGAGCATGGATGTTAGCAGGGGGTGGAGGTATAGTAGCATTCATGTTCTTAATTCCAAACCCTGTTTTGTCCTTAGGAGATTGACCAATTTCAAATGCCTTGGTTAAATCTTTTGAAGCTTTTCCAAATTTTTCAACAGTTTCCTCATCTATCTTTTGGTTAGCTTTAAAAATTTCAAGTTCAGCAGTTAAAACATTTATAGATTGGTTATTTTCCTTGGCATCTCTTTCTAGAATCACAATGTGATCCCTATACTCACTTTCTCTTTGCCTATACTCTCTTATGGTGGACTCTAGTTGTTCTAAAGCACGTTTGTAATTATCAAGATCATTATCACAATTGATATAGTCAGCCTTTACTTTTCTGATTTGATCATTTAAAGATTCAGTATTTTTTCTACAAGCTTTAGTACAGTATGAGTCATCATATACCTCATTGTCAGAGCTGGAACTTGACATGGCCATAAGTGAAAAATCTTCTTCCTTTTCCTCAGCCACCAAAGCTTGATTTCTTTCCACACTTTCTGTCATAGCACTCCAGTCCCATCCATTAGCTCCATCTATCCCCTGCATTGCTACCATGGCTTTAGCACCAGACTCCTCATCCTTTCTATGACTATTTCTAGACTTAGGTCCTCTGCATTCCCTGGCAAAATGACCCTTTTTGCCACAATTGTAGCATTCAACTTTTGCTTTATCAAACTCAGCCACATCAGATGGGTTAATTGTGATCTTCTTCCCATACTTCTTGTGGAACCTGTTTGCCCTCATGCTGAGCAAAGCCATATTCCACTTGATATCCAATTCTTCTAGTGCTTGCTTACTGATTTGATTCAGATCTTCATGTAACACTGTAGATCCTTGTGGCCCTTGAGATGCTATAAAGGCACATGCAGTGTCAAGGCTGAATGTGGTTGGTCTTTCTTCATCATAGGAAGGTCCAGACCTGGTAGCAGGGGAATAAGTAGCAGGGGCTACTTCTATTCCACTGTTCTTGGAGATTCCACTGCTTTGTGAAATAAATGCCATGTTAGCAGGGGAGTCAACGATTCCACTTGAGTTGGTGGGAATTGTCCCTTTTGACTTCATTTCATTGACAATAGGTTCAAAAACTTTTAAGTTATTGTATATATCATCAATGTTCTTGTTGTCCAAGTCATCCTTATTCTGCCAGATTGCCTTATAGACAAACCATTCTTTCTGGAGGCTGTTAAGAAACCTGGTATTCACCTGCTCTCTTGACACTTCAATATCAAGGAATTCCAAGTGGGCCACCATGTCTTGAAGCCTATTGTAAATATCTCCAATTGATTCATCACCAATTGCTTTGAAAGAAGCAAAATCATCCAGCATTTGATTCTTCTTCTTCTTCTTTGTGGCTTCATTTCCTCCAAAGGTTGTGCCTATGGCTTCCCATAGTTCCTTAGCTGTCTTGTATTTCCTGAATCTGAGTTGATGTCTATCAGGTAGGGCCAACAGCAATGAGCTATGAGCCCTGACATCATGCCTTCTAGCCAGTATTTCCTTATCACATAAAGCAGCAGATTTCTTCTTGTCCTTACCTTTGGAACTTTCACCTTCATCCTTGCCTTCTTCAACCGCCACCATTTTGTTGAATTGATCACCAAACTCTATGATCTCCCAGAGAACATAGTGTTCCATTTTCAGGTATTGTTGGATTCTGAATTCCCATAATTCAAAGTTTTCAGGATCCAACATGGGTAACTTGAGGGTATTGTGGTTGTTGCTGTTTGTGGATGATTCTGAAGACATGTTTGCTATGAGGATTTTGTTCTTGATTTAGACAAAGTTTCTCAATGCAAGCAGTAGGTTACATTTTGTATGTTGGAAGTAGTAAATAAAACCTATGCCTGGTGGTTCCTTTTATAACTTAAGGAACCCAGGGATACATGGAAACTAAATAAAGTAATAATGACTAAATCAAAACTGACTTATTCATTCTTATCCTGTGTTGACCAAATCTTCATACTTATCACTAGCAGTGGGAAGTACACTAGCAGGGGCAAGTACTCCAGCAGGGGGAACTTGCTCTAGCAGGGGATAGTACTCCAGCAGGGGGAATTCCAGCAGGGGGATCTCAGCAGTGGGAATTCTAGCAGTGATAATGTCCTATTTGGTCTTTCTTGTTTCCATAGTGTTTGACTCATCAACTTTTGACCCAACAATCTTCCCCTAGTTGATGATGTCAAAACACTTCCCCTTAAACATACAACATCAAGGATCAACAGGCTGAACATTCTTTGTAGACAACTTCCCCTTTTTGACATGATCAAATAGGGGTCTTCTATGTGAACAACCTTGATTTTCAACTATTACTAACCAATATCATACATCAAACCCAAGTATTCCACCTTTCAAAATACCCTCCATGAAGCACATAGGTCTTATCTCCTAATAAAAAATGATCTTGAGCAGTAGATACTCTCATTAGTTGTAGTAATACCAATGAGTAATAGCAAAAATCATCACCTTGATGTCATATGTGAATGACTAACACTTTATCAAATGAGCTTCCCCTAAAATTGTGCTAGTCATTGATGAATCTTCAATTCTATAGGCTTTATGTAATGATTACATATGAAGAAAACTGATTATAACTTACTTGATGATGAAGAAGAATAACCCGAACTTGCATTCTATAACTTGCACTAACCACGTGGCAAAATGCTTCGTATATACAAAATCCTCATGAAAATGAGACACTGAGCACGATAATGTAACTCCTTCAAGTGATAGAAACTATGTGCATAGAGTACCATAAGAAAAATCACACATTCCTAGATCTTGTATCACTTCGTCACTAAGCGTTTAAGCATAAAACCTATACCCGCGAAAATCTCCTTCGTCCTCAAATAAATGATAAAAACTTTTCTTCGTAATCAATAAAATTAAATCAAGCCTTTATACCTTTAAACCGGTTGCTGTGAATATACCAAAATCCAAAACACTGTTGTCCCAAAATTCATATCTGACAGCAGGGGGAACTTTCAAAAACAGTGGGAATCTATTAATGAAAGCAGGGGGAACTGTTGAAGGCAGGGGGATCATAGCAGGGGCCTGCTGTGAAAAGTATCCACTGTTAGCACCAATCATTATACCCTGTTGTTTGACCCTCGTCTGACCTTGTTTACTCCTTGGGACCACCGAATATAATTAAACTAATACCCCATGTGAAGACCACTTTTAAGTTTGATAAACGAATTGTAAAATCACAGAAGTTGTGTCACCAATCAGAATAAATAATTTGACCTCCACTGCCGGGACCCACTAAAGACATTACACAAGCAAATGCCTGCAAACTCGTCCTTTGTGGCAATTGCTGCATATATTAATTCGTCCCATAAAGGAACAATTAAGTCCAACTCCCACGTGAGGTCTATGAAGCAAAACGTACAGACCCCACGAGACTAATTCTGTAAGTTACTGTCATATGAGTACAAACCTGGGACCACAGCTGTAGCTTACCATACGAACACAGAACAATACTTTATTTTTACTCGTGTGAACACAATAGTGGAATCTATATTTTCTTGCTTCAGTCATGTGAACACAACCAATATTTAATCCTCAATCCCACGTGGGTATTAATTGTTGAGGTATTGATGGTTGAAAAAAAAACATACCTCGTACATACTATATCCCAATTCAAAAGCAACAAGGCATTATCGTCCAATCATTGTTCACTGGTCCACCACGAATGATCACATCAGACGGCTTCCCTCTTGTTTTATTCGATCAGAATGACCAAATAAAAAATAAGTTTTATCCGTTTGAACATAAACCCCAACGCCAGCAATAATATACTCCCAACAACCAAAATTAATTACCTAGGGTTTTAACATAAACCCTAGATCTTCACAGCAACAAGATTAAACACCTTAATTCTCCTAGATATCAAGAGCCACCCGCTCTGATACCACATGTTGATCCCATAGTCAGATCTTAAACCTTAATAGCTTGTTTAAGGGTTGTGATAGAGAGAAAGAATTCAATCTAACACTAGAGAAACTTTGCAAAGCAAAGTAACTAAACAAGATGCGGAATGTAATGTTTAGCACAAGAACAAATGAGATTCAAACGTTGAACTTTAATATATCAAAGATATACGAATACCCAAAGTGGTATTAGGGTTTACAAAACCTTAAAGTAATAATAATGAAAAACGAAATGAGAAAGACACACTTTGCATGCTAACCTAGTGAGTCCTTTTATAGATGCAAAGACCCACGTACAAGATCACTACTAACAAACTATGGAAAGTATTAAGGAATAATAACTGAAACGCGTAAAAATCTATTCCATGTTTATCTTGACAGCAGGGCCTTTGACTCCAGCAGGGGAACGGATCCCCCTGCCTTTGTTATGTAGCAGGGGGAACTTACTCTAGCAGGGGTATGAATAATCAACTAGCAGGGGAAACAAGTAAGCATAGATTTATTCCCAACATGGTGGAGCTCACGATTATTCCGAGTGCATTACCAACGGTGGTAACACTTCGAGTGCCTTCGCGGCCGCGGGAACTTATAACCAAAACGGTCAAGTTCCTCGCACTAATCAATTGACTCCACCGGGTTTTTCACCAAATCAAAATGGTAACAATTATAGAAACAATCAAGTTGGTTACCAAAGCAATCAAAGGAACAATTATAAGGGTAATAACAACTATGGGAATCAAGGGAGTAGTAGTAGCCAATTGCAAAATCAAAATCAAAACCGTAATTTTCAAAACACAAGTCAAGGTCTTCAAAATGCTCACACTAAAGAACTTCCAATGGACTTTTTGAATTACGCTACTTCAAATGATAAGATTTTGGAAAACATTCAAGAGCAATTGGCTAGTCAAGCTAGGGACACGGCTAAGAACGCAAAGGAGTTAGCTAATTTTGTTAAGGAAAATCTAGCCATGAGAAATGAATTGAAAAATGATTTTGCTAACCAAATTCGAGGTCAAAACAACAAGATAGAACAAAGTCATGCTAGGCTTGAACAAAGAATTGACCAAAAAGCCGCTAGCCAAGATTTGAAGTTTAATGGTTTTGATGTTAAGCTTAATGCCATCTTAGAAGCCGTCATGAGGAACAAAGCCTCTACTTCGGGTAGTTTCCCTAGTAACACCGTTTCAAACCCGAAGGGAGAGATGAAAGTAATTACCACACGAAGTGGTAAGACACTTAAAGAACCGACTCCTCAACCAATTACTCCAACGGTGGAGGAAATTGAGGAAGAACCCGAGGTGGTGGTCGAAAAGGAGCATATTTCAATCCCACAAAGTACCGCTCATGCCACACCTACGGTTGACCCATCACCCATTTTGGAACCCGAGATTCCAAAGGCTATGCTTATGCCCCAACCCACACCACCCTTGCCTTACCCATCGAGACTTAGGAAGGAGAAACGACAAGAGCGCGACAACTACCAATTTGAGCTTTTTATGAAAATGTTTCGTGATTTGCATTTTAATGTGAGTTTCGCCGATGCTTTGGTCATGATGCCTCGATTTGCCGCTAACTTTAAGAGTATGTTGAACAACAAGGAGAAATTACACCAAATGTCTAGTTGTTCGTCGGTTTATCTTAATCGCATACCTTAAAAAGTCGGTGATCCCGGTAAATTTTTGATCCCTTGCGCAATCCAAGACATGGAGGAATGCTTCGCCTTGGCCGATCTTGGTGCTAGCATTAACTTGATGCCACTTGCAATCTTCAAGTCGCTAAATCTTCCTAATCTTACTCCTTCACGAATGTCTATTGAGTTGGCCGACCATTCCATGATTCTTGCATGTGGTTTGGCGGAAGACGTTTTTGTAAAAGTGGGGAAGTTCTACTATCCCGTAGACTTTATCGTTGTTGATATCCCCACGGATCCTCAAGTTCCTCTTATTTTAGGTCGTTCGTTTTTAGATACGTCTATGGCTTTAATTGATGTTCATGCTAGAAAGATCACCTTACGTTTCAACGACGAGGAACTTGTTATAAACGCAACTCAAAATTCTCAACTTTCTCATGTTTATTCCGTTGCTACCATAAACCTCGTTGATATGATCGACGTGGTTTGCGAGGAATTTTCACAAGAAGTTTTAGGGTTTGGTGATGAAGAAACTAGTGGCAATCCCACTATGTTAGATCCAATTCTTGATAATTCGACACCAACCTTCACTCCTTTCGAAGGTGGTGGTTTTATGTTGGAAGAATTCGATGTTCCACGTACTTGTGACGAAGACCTCGACAACGATGAGGACTTCTCGATTATCAAGGATTTTCTCAACGATTTCCCATTTCCTCCACCCGAGGAGGTTATGAGTATCGAGCCCAAATCTTCACTTGAGGAACCACCTATCCTTGAGTTGAAAGATTTACCTCCTCACCTCGAGTATGTCTATTTGGAGGAGGACGACAAGTTGCCGGTTATTATTGCGAAGGATCTTTCGAATGATGAAAAAACCGCACTTGTCGATGTTCTTAAGGACCACAAAGGGGCGATTGCGTGGAAGTTATCCGACATTAAGGGAATCGATCCCAAATTTTGTACACACAAAATATTAATGGAGGAGGATTTCAAGCCAACAATCAAAGTCAAAGGAGGGTGAACCCCAAAATTCACGACGTCATCAAAAAGGAGGTCCTTAAACTCCTTGACGCGGGAATGATTTACCCTATTTCCGATAGCCCTTGGGTGAGTCCTATTCATTGTGTCCCTAAAAAGGGAGGGATGACCGTTGTGCCAAACGATGCCAACGAGTTGATTCCCACTAGACTCGTGACCGGATGGAGAGTGTGCATTGACTATCGAAAGTTGAATGAAGCCACTCGAAAAGACCATTTTCCCTTGCCCTTCATGGACCAAATGTTGGAGCGTCTTGCGGGAAACGATTTCTATTGCTTTTTAGATGGTTTTTCCGGTTACTTCCAAATTCCCATCAATCCTCGTGATCAAGAAAAAACTACGTTTACGTGTCCATATGGAATTTTTGCCTATCGTAGAATGCCATTCGGACTTTGCAATGCACCGGGAACTTTTCAACGATGCATGATGGCTATTTTTCATGATATGATCGAGAAGACGATGGAAGTCTTCATGGATGACTTTTTTGTGTTTGGTGATTCCTTTACTTCGTGTTTGTCGAACCTAGAGAGAATGTTGAAACGTTGTGAGGAAACCAACCTTGTGCTCAATTGGGAAAAGTGTCATTTTATGGTTAAGAGTGGAATCGTCTTAGGGCACAAGGTCTCGAAAGCGGGGATTGAGGTAGATCAAGCTAAGGTAGACGTCATCGCCAAATTACATCATCCCAAAACCGTCAAGGGAGTTAGGAGTTTCCTAGGCCACGCGGGCTTTTATCGTCGATTCATCAAGGATTTCTCGAAGATTTCTCGACCCATTACACATCTTCTTGAAAAAGAAGCATGTTTTGTCTTTGACGAAGATTGTGTACGAGCCTTTGAGATCCTTAAGAGGAAACTTACCGCAGCTCCCATTCTTGTTGCTCCCAATTGGAACCTCCCCTTTGAACTTATGTGTGATGCAAGTGATTACGCTATTGGGGCCGTTTTGGGGCAACGTCATGACAAGCACTTCTTGCCTATTCACTATGCTAGCAAGACGATGACCGAGGCTCAACTTAAATACACTACAACGGAAAAGGAGTTCCTTGCCGTGGTGTATGCATTTGAGAAATTCCGACCTTATCTCGTCTTGACGAAATGCATAGTGTATACGGACCACTCGGCTATTAAGTATCTCATGGCAAAGCAAGATGCAAAGCCGAGATTACTTCGTTGGATTCTCCTCCTTCAAGAATTTGATCACAAAATCGTTGACAAAAAAGGAGCCGAGAATCTAGCGGCCGATCATCTCTCTCGTTTGGAAGATCCTCACCAAAGTGTTTACGAGCCCAAGGAAATCACCGAAACATTTCCGCTCGAGACACTTGGTGTAGTGAATTCTAAGCTTGATTCTTCTACCCCATGGTTTGCGGATTTTGCAAATTACCATGCGGGTAACTTCATCATTAAGGGTATGACGACTCAAGAAAAACGAAAATTCTTTCGTGATGTCAAGTTCTATTTTTGGAACGACCCTTACTTGTTTCGAACGTGTGCGGATCAAATCATCCGACGTTGTGTTTTTGGCACCGAAGCTTCTAACATCCTTAGAGCTTGCCATGAGGGACCCACGGGTTGTCACCACGGTGCTAATCTCACGGCTAAGAAGGTGTTTGATGCCGGCTTCTTTTGGCCTACTATTTACCGAGATGCACAAGATCTTGTGAAGTCTTGTGATTCATGCCAACGACAAGGAAAAACCTCACAAAAGGATGAAATGCCACAAAACATCATTCAAGTGTGTGAGATCTTTGACGTGTGGGGTATAGACTTTATGGGGCCGTTCCCATCATCTCGTGGTAATAAGTACATTCTCGTTGTGGTTGACTACCTATTTAAGTGGGTGGAGGCGAAGGCCTTGCCCACTAATGATGCTCATGTGGTAGTTAAGTTCTTGAAAAGTTTGTTTGCTAGGTTTGGAACCCCTCGTGCTATCATAAGCGATCGTGGAACCCATTTTTGTAATGACCAATTTGAAAGGGTTCTAAGGAAATATGGGGTTACACATCGTCTTTCTACGGCTTATCACCCACAAACGAGTGGGCAAGTCGAGGTTTCAAACCGAGCTTTAAAGAGGATCTTGGAGAGATCCGTAGGAGAAAACCGACAATCTTGGTCGGATAAGTTAGACGATGCTTTATGGGCCTTTAGGACCGCTCATAAGACGCCCATTGGGTGCACTCCCTATAAGCTTGTGTATGGAAAGAATTGTCATTTGCCTATCGAATTAGAACACAAGGCTTATTGGGCCCTAAAGCATTGTAATGATGATATGGAGACCGCGGGAAAACACCGGAAAATGCAATTAAATGAATTGGATGAATTGAGGGATATTGCTTATGAAAATTCATTGATTTATAAAGAGAAAACTAAAAAGTTGCATGATTCTAAAATTAAAAACCGGGTTTTTAACATTGGGGATCAAGTTTTACTTTTTAATTCAAGATTGAAAATATTTTCCGGTAAATTGAAATCCCGTTGGTCCGGTCCATTCACCGTGACTCAAGTATTTCCGTATGGGACCATCGAGCTAGCTCAAGATGATGGTCCTAACTTCAAGGTGAATGGACATAGGTTGAAGCACTACTTTGGCGGGAAAGTTCCATCCTTGAACTACCTCGACCAAGTCACCTTCTCCAATGATAATTAGTATTGAGGGGATCGAGTCGAGCTCATGACTCGGTAATAAAAAACGAGGAGCCTCGTGGGGGAGTCCCATGCTTATCCTATGTACATATTATCGCTTTCTTAGTCTAATGTAGCTTACGTGTGGCGATTTGTGCCCTTCCAACCTTTGTTCCGTGGTTGTTTGTGATATGTGGTTTTTAGATCATGATCTTCACGATTGGAGCCTCTCGTGTTCGTTTTATGGGAGCACTCGATCGTTTGCTTTGGAGACATTTCTCAATATCCATGATATATCCTTTTGATGTTCTAACCTTAGGTTTTTAGCACACTTCATAAACGGCTATTAATTTATTGGTTACACCCTTTCCATGCTAGATTAGGCATTCGACTACGTCTCTAGTATGGGGGTGTTTGCACCCCTAGACTCGAAACATTGAGGACAATGTTTAACTTTAGTATGGGGGGTGAATAGATACTTGCCTTGCCAAACCTTCACGCTTTCCAAAGTTTATCTTTTTGATTATCGTTTTGTTGCAAAATAAGGCTAAAAATGGCCAAATTTTAAAAATTTTCTCATGTTTTATAAGTGTTTGAAGACACGAATGTAGATTTTCCGATGGCGAGAATAAGAGTAATTTTTGACTCGACCGTGCGTGTTGAGTACTTAGCTTTGATTCCTTAACTACACATTAGGCTAAGTCTCTTAAATGAGGACGAGAAATGATAGAGTTAATTATAAGTTACTATGCTAAACGTAGAGTACTCGTATTCTTTCAAAAACTCATGTGTTCTCGTTGTTTGCTTATTCTCCCTTCGCTTGTAAATATTTTTTGCTTAATAAATATTGACTTAGCGGTTTAGTTAGGATTGTTGGGTTTCTAGTCTTTTCTAGTAGCTTCCGTGTAATTAAATTGGGAAGACATTAAGGTATCGCCAGCGTCACGGTTTTGAAGTATTGGCAACCCTAATAATCGAAAGCTTCACCCAATAATAAGATTTCAAGTGCTCACCTAAATCAAGCAAACAATTTGAAGCCCCAAAAGGCCGAAAAATCTATGCAAAATTGAAAGTGAATCAAGCCTTAATCTTCGAAGCTTTAAAGATCCAAAATCCGCTTTAGCGTGAGGATATACGTCTTTGGCTAATAAAACCACCGATGAGGCGGATAATAAAAGGCAAGGCAAGACCGAAGTCATAATAAAAGCTTCATGGCGAAGTTGAATAAAAGATGGAGGTACACCAAAGATAATAAGGCCCTTCCGTTAGGGGGCGTATAAAAGTCTTGGTAATAAGTCTCATGTTCAAAACCGTTATAAAACCGTGTTTATCGATTCTTCTTGTCGACTTAATTTTTTAACATCGTTGTCTATTAGGAGGGGTTATTGATTTGATGGTCTTAGTTACACCATTAGGACTCTATTTTTAGACCTAAATCTCTATTATCGCATAAGTCAAACAATGTATCCTCGTGAAACATTCAAGTCAAAATAAAATATAAGAGATACAACTTAGGAATAATGGGAGGATAAGTACGTGATTAGGGCATATGAGTAGTGTTAGCATTACTAACTTATAATGACAATGATCTCGTTACACGCTTAGCATGGAATTAAGGTGAAAATCGAGGACGATGAAATTATTTCTAACGAAGCATTCACGTGTTCTTATTCTATGAACCTAAACGTCCCATTTTGCGATGAAAATCATACATTATGTCTATAACAAAAGTAGTAGTAATAGTAGTAGTGTAGCTAGTTTATCATTCAATAAAGTGAATAAAAATGAATTTTGGAGATGCTACGATACTTTATTCTAGCATTGCGTGAGGGCACGGCAATGGTTTAGTATGGGGGAGTGATGAGACTGCTTTTATACATGGTCTCATCGTTCTTTTTGGA
Organism: Glebionis coronaria; assembly: GCA_025667525.1. Classification (NCBI taxonomy): domain Eukaryota; kingdom Viridiplantae; phylum Streptophyta; class Magnoliopsida; order Asterales; family Asteraceae; genus Glebionis; species Glebionis coronaria. The sequence goes on from CM046874.1 coordinate 248,788,699, forward strand.
CTTAAAATGAATTAAATATCATCAAAATACCCAAATATATGCTTGCGTTTGTTGCTTGTGTATTTTAGATACGGATATTGAGAAAATGACAAAAGATCACAAGAATCATGCAAAAACAAACACGGGAAACGAAGCCGTACGATGAACCAAGCCCTAATGAAGAATTTTCCAAAGAAAACCCTTGAAGATTTCAAGAATATTGAAGATTGGTCTTCCAAGTTTGAAGAATTGACACTTTATACCCTTGTATCTTCATAATTACAAGTTTGGTCCCTAAAGTTTGTCAAAATTACAAAAAAGACCCTTAACTCTGAAGAATTGGCAAATTTAGTCCCTCAACAAAACTAAATTGTCAATAATGGTCCTCCAAGAAGTCAACAAACAAGTCAAAGCCTTGAAGTTTGAAAACATGTCAAAATCAGTCCTTGGAATATGAAGAAATTGCATGTTTAGTCCTTGTTTCAAGTTTATAAACAAATTGTGCCAAAATTGACAAGTACTTGAAAGTATTTTTCAAAGGAAATAGAGTTTGAAGCTATTTAAAACAACTTGAAGACATCATGGAACATTAGGGACTTGTTTTGCCCAGACATAGAAACTTCTCTCACCCACTCACAATCTGCCACGTCACTCTCTCTCTCCCCTCAACCAATCAAACGAATCCCCTCATCCACCTCACTTTCCACTCAGTTTTAAAAAAACGTTTTTATTAATCAGATAAATTTGGGGGTAAACACGTTTTTTAAAAATCCTTAATCACCCAAACGATTAAAACCCACCCCCTAAATACCTTAATCTCCATAAACCCTAATCACGTTTATCCCCAAATCAAAGGGGTATTAAACAAAAGCTTCCAGAATGATAATTTGCCCTCTCCCCATCCAAACCCACATCCCAAAACCCATCACCTTCAACTCATGGGTCCCCCACGTGGCTCCCCTGCTACTCCAGGACAAAGCAAGACAGCAAATCAACGAGTACTAGGGATTCCTTGGTCCCAAAGGACTTTAATCAACGTCCATGATCACTTGTACCCTGCTGGCATACACAAAACTCCAACAATTTCACATGGGACGATTTCAAACAAGGCATCAAATTGGCATATTCCAGATTCGACCAAGGGCTTATTGGGAAGTTCAGCATTAGGGTTTAGCAGTATTTTCCAACTTTCTAGAACCAATGTGACCCTATATAAAGGGCAATAGGACTTAGCTTAGTTTTTGTTCTTTCTTCTCCGTTTTTGTCACAAGTCCTGGAAATCCACTTTTCTATTCAAATGAAAATGGTGTTGTATTGTTGATGAGAAGCAAAGAGCCCCCTTACATTTCAGCAATTTACTTTCCAAGTTTAATTTCAATTCAAGTTTTCTGTTTAACTCAAGTTTTACTTTTTGAAAATTCGTCCAAAAGCTTCAAGCTAATGGCATAAGCCTGATAATCTATTTGATTATCAAGCTTATGTGAGGTGTGAAGTTTTTGTTGATCTACTTGTTAGAAATATTCCAAAAAAAATATAAAAAAAAATCAGTTTTCATTTTATTCTCAAATAACCATAGACAGCTTAATTGATAAGCTTGTTTGTAGCTTATTTGGTTTGTGATATAGAAAGATTGTGCTTTTCTCTTCTCTTAGCAGGATCCAAAAAGCCATTGAAGACATTAAGGTGTGTGAGTCAACAGTGACCACCACTTATTTTCTCTTTTTCCTGTTTATTGTTTGACCAAGGATCTGCATAGACCCGGGTCTATTGGAGAAGGCTAAAACAGCCTTGGTTGAGCCTGGATGTAGGCTCAACAAGGTACTTCCTTGTTTTCACTTTTCCATTTTCAGAAAGTTAAGATATTTGGTGCTCTATGTGAATCTGTATGCAAGTTGTTTTGATGGTGTAATTTGAGTTGATTTGGGTAGTATTTGCATGATAGATTGATCTTGAATCAGTTTGCTTAGGTTCTGTTTAGATTTGCTTAGTTTTAAATCATTTTTAAAGTTTAAAGGGGTGTTTGGATAAGTGTTTTAAACAGGTTTTGTGACAAGCTTTTGATTTAAATCTTGTTTGAATACACTTTATAGGTTACTAGGTTGTATGTTAGCACTTAAGTTTTCAGGTTTGTGAAGTTGTGAGCTCTTTTGCAAGTAAGAAAAGTTAGCATAAATCTGTCACTGCCATAATCTGCTTGATTTTCCTGAAATTTGTGCTTAAAGTTTGTTTAGTTGTTAGATTATAGGGTGCCTGAGGATTGTGTGTCATTTGTATGCATGTTGGTAAGCTTATTTTCAAGTTGTAAGGCTTTGAAATTCGGATTTGTGCATGAAACTTAAGTTTGCTGTTCACAGACCTGACTTGTTGCTTAATCAGAAACTTATTGGCTTAATTGGTGCTTATTTTGCTAAGTGATTGCTTGTTTTTTGTGTGAATATTGACTCCTTATACTCCAAAGAGTATAAGGGTGCCTTTTGTCCAAAATATAAGCTCATAATAAGCTCTCCTGAGCTTATTTGGTCACCAGACCTTCAAAATACACTAGCAGTGGGAACTCCTTTCCCACTGGTAGTTCAAAAGTTACCACTGCTTTACTAGCAGACAAACACCAACCACTTGTCACTTTCAGGTTCTTGATTTTTTGTCTCTAGTGGACTAAAATTGGAATTAGGACTCCAAATTTGTTTCAGTATTTTTCTTATTTAATTTAGGATTTTTTTGATTAATTAAATTTTTAATTACTGTTCATTTGGTAATTTTTAGGTTTTATTGCATTTTTAATTAACTTTAATATTTCTGTTTTTTGTCCTTTAGTGCTAAAAAGTAATATTTTTCAGTTTAATCAATTTTCTTGGACTTAGATTATTATTTTAAGATTTTTGGTTAAAAAAGATTTTACTGTTCATCCTTTTATTAATTTTTAGAATTAATTTAAGTTAATTAGGGTTTTAATTAAGCTGTTTTTGTCTTTTAGTGGTAAAATTAATATTTTTCCAACTTTTTCATTTTTCTTCTGTTCATTAGAGTAAAATAGGATTTTTAAAATTGGTAGATTATTTTTAGCATTATTTTATTATTTTTTATAATTATTTTAATTTTAAAATAGTTTTTAGTAATTTAAAAATAGTAAAGAGTATATTAAAAATCTGAAAAAATAGTTTTTAGGTTTTTAATCATATTTTTGAGGTTTACATCTTCTTAGGTTTTCAATTTAGCTTATTTTTAATTTTATTGGATTTTAGGGTTTTTAGCTAACTTTAAAATTTAATATAAAATTATTTAATAGGTTTTAGGAGCTTTAATTTAAATTTTTATCTTAGTTAGAATATTTAGGATTTTTGATAATTTTTTAGAATTTATTTAAAAACTTTTTATTTTTTTGATTATTTTAATATTATTTTATTAGTAAAAATTCAAATTTTACTTTTCTACTTTTTACATTTTTCCTAGGTTAAGGACATTAAATTAGGAACTTTGTCACTTTCCAATTAATTTTTAGGCCTTTCAATTAATTTCTAGAATTAATTTAAGATTTAATACATTTTAATAGTTTTTAAGTGTTTAAGAATAGTTTAATTTGATTTTAAAATCTTTAAAAATAGTTTTTACTTTAATTAGGATATTTTTGAGGTTTACAAACTATAAAATCTTGTTTAGGGCTTTTTAATAATTAAAAGTGATTTTTAGGGCTTTAATTAGCATTAAAAAGTCATTATCTAATTAATTAAAAGGTTTTAGCAAGTTTGGATTTTTTGTAAACTCTTAGAATATTATTGGGGATTTTTAGTAATTTTTAGGAATTTTTAGGTTAAAATTTAAATTTTGGCACTATTTACGGTTTTACGTTTACGCCTATCTCGTCGTAGTTTAATTCATTTTCGTAACCGTCTTTCTCTTCTAATCCCATTTCTTTCTCAATCAAAATAATCACAAACATTAATCAACTCTTAACACAACGCACTTGCCTCCTTGGGAAACGAACTTGGACTTCACTTGGGTCATTAGTGCTCGGTTTTCCTAAATCGACACTTAATACTACCACTATTTGTCATCCTTTTCCTAAAGGGTACAAAAACACTACAATCACTAGGCGTGGAAGTAGGAGGAATAAATGGGGGTGTAGGAGGTGTAGATGGAGAAACTAGGGGAGGGGTAGATGGTCCTACTAGAGTTGCTCCACTACGTGTAGTAATAGCACTCACATTTGCTCTTCGGTTGGTGACGGTATTCGAAGGAAGAGAGCCCGAAGTAGAGGGTTGATTACTTTGAAAGAAACTAGCCATCATATTCCTCAAATCATTCGTTTGATTGCTTAAAGAAGTTTGCATATCGTTTCTAAGCTCGGTTCGAATATCATTCCCTTGTTTAGTGATATCACCTTTCAAGTTAATGATTTGGCTTTGAAGATTCTTAACCACCTCTCCTTGGGTCCTCATGAAAGTTTCAACATCTTGATTATATGTCGTGGGTGGAGTGATGGGTGGAACTTGGTGAGCGGGTGGGTGATATGAATTAGAAGCTCGAGGTTGGTTTGGATTGCTTCTATTGAAGTTGTTTGGGTTGTGGTTATGAGGAGAAAAACCGGGTGAAAGAAAGTTGTTGGAACGGTAACTTAGCAAGTTACGATCACCTTCAGTTCGGGCTTGATAGCCTTCCGTGTAATAGTTACAATGAGCCGCATAGACGTTTTTCAGATTGTCATAAGTAGAAGGACAATCATTGATGAATGAGGGCCGCCGCAAGTCTCACAAGAAATTGCTACAGCTTTAACTTGTTGAAGTTGGTTCGCAGCCATGAGTTGGATATTTTTGCTCATTTCGACTATCATGCGGGTGACTTCGGTCATCTCAGAGCTAGAAGAAGTAGAAGAAACATTGACCCTCAGATTATTTTTTGAAGATGAGGACGAATCCCAATTTTTTGATGAGTGGTCATGTTCTCTATAAGCTCTCTACACTCCTCGGGTCTTCTTTTCATAAATGTACCACTGACGGCTGCATTAATCGTATCACGATCACGAAAAGTTAAACCATTGTAGAAAGTATCAATGAGAGTGACGGGGAGCATATTATGATTAAGACAACGATCGATCAAAACATTATAACGTTCCCAAGCATCGAAAAGAGACTCATCAGGCTCTTGTGTGAAACCACTAATTTGATTACGAAGGCTCATTACCATGGATGGTGGAAAGTAGCGCGACAAAAATCGTTGAGTCATTTCGTCCCATGTATGAATTGAATTCTTAGGAAGACGATCAAACCATTTTTCGGCATGGTGGGATAAAGTGTGTGGAAATAGATGAAGGCGAAGAAAATCCATGGTAACACCGGGCAATTTCATGCTTTGAGTAACGGTAATGAATTTGTCGAGGTGTTTGTTGGCATCATCATTTGGTAATCCGCGAAATGGACAAGTATTTTGAACTTGTTGGATCATGTGAAGCTTCAACGAAAAATCGGGAGTCGTGATTTGCATCGGCGCAATCGGTCCTCCACGTCCATTCATTGTTGGTTGACATAGCTCCTCCATCGTACGAAGGTCGGGTTGTGGGACATGGTTGTTATTATTCATGTTGGGGTGAGGTGGATTATTAGTGTTGTGTACACCGGCCATATCTAGGTCTTCAAGAGTTTCGGGCTCAGAATAAGACGAAGATCGAGTACGCATACACTAAAAATGAAATACAATATTTTTGGTTTTTTATCCTTTTTATTTTTTTATTTTTTTTTTTGAATTTTTGAAAATTTTATATTTTTTAGGATTTTTTTTTTAATTTTTATGCTTGAAAATAACGTTCCCAAAAGAACAGATCCCAAAATTCAGCGCGTCTCTCACAAAAAACCGTTAATCTTCACGAAAAGAGCCGGCAGCGGTGCCATTTGATAACTAGATTTTACTAGGTTAAAAGTTCATTTTTCTCGGTGCCTAATCGAATTGATCCGGTTAATTTTGTGACTCAGTCGTCTTTGGTGGATAAAAGAAAAGGTTGTCGTTGAGTAAAATAAAATGCAAACTTTAAAGTAAATAACAAAGTAAATAAAGCTATAAATGATTAAAAGGTAAATGACGAAAAACTAAAGACTTTAAAAGTAATTAAGTAAATGACGAGAAATTAAAACTTGACAAAAAGTAGATGTTGAAAACTTTAAATTTAAACTAAGACGAAACAATTTTTAAAATAAAACTAAGTAAAAATGGCGGAAAAAGTTAAATTTGAATTTAAAAATAAAAACAGGAAATAAAAACTGAAAAATGCAATCCGATCGCAACTGTCGGTCGTAGCTTGTATTGAGACTTGGATCGTAGTCCTGGATCGCACTCTAGATCGCACTCCCGATCGCACTCTGGATCGCACACCTGATCGCACTCTGGATCGCACTCCCGATCGCGCTTCCGATCGCACTCTGGATCGCACTCCCGATCGCACTCTGGATCGCACTCTCGATCACACCCTGGATCACACTCCCGATCACACCCTGGATCACACTCCCGATCACACCTGGATCACACTCAGTGATCACAGTAGTGAATCGTAGTTGTGATCGTAGTATTTGATCGCAGTAATGGATCGCAAGTAGAAACCCTAAGGTTTATGCGATCACACTTACTCGGTCGAAACAAGTAAAAACCCTTAAGAAAGTTACGATCGGGTACAAAAAGCAAATAAGCAATAACCAAATAAGCACTTTAATAATAAGCAATTACCAAAAACTTAATTAAAACAATAAAAAGAAAAGCTAAATAATCTCAAATTTAAAAACTTTCAAAACACTAAATAAACAAAATTTATAAAATAAACTTTAAAAAGATTAAACTTTTTAAAACACTTAAAAGAAAATAAGCTAAACAAGAAATAAGCTAAAAACACAATAAGGAAAACATCAATTGCATGACAATGATAAGAACAATGGAAAAATAAGAACTTTTATCAAATAAACATCAAGATTAACCAATCTTCAAGATTAATCAAACAAAACAAGATATTTAAAAACAAGAAAGGAAGAATGAGATGATTATGAAAAGCTTAATTAAAGATTAAGATTCAATAACACAAATTAAAGACTTACTTGAAATGATCTTGAAAAATAAATGACAAGTATTAAAATAACAATATGAAAAGTGCATGAAATAAATTGGAGAACTAATTTGTCAAATTAGCTAACACCTTCCAAATGAGGGGAAGGGTTAGTATTTATAGGGAAAGGAGATGGTGGTAGGTGGTTGGAAGCTTCCTTCTTTCTTTCTTTCTTTAGTCTTCACGTTTTTTACAATAAACTCGTCATTCTCGATTTTGTCTCGGGATTTGTCGATAAATAATTTGAACTCGTCTTCTAATTTCTTCATTAATTAGATTTGGTTCTTCGACTTCGTTAAACTTCCGTCTTTAGACTTTTTCTTCGATAAATCTTCAGAATAGGCCTTGGACTTCCGTTCTTTTTGCACTGTTGATCTTTTTACTTCGTCTTTTGTCTTTTTTTTGATAAAAGCCCGTGAAAGCCAGTGTTTTCTTCCCTTTTCACATTTTGGCCCTAAATCACAACAAAAACACAAACCACGCATAATTATGACTTTTACGACGTTAAATATACGTTTTGGCTTGGTTATTATTATAATTAAGTGGTAAAATGATGGGTGTTTTCACACCTATCATACCCCTAAAAATATTATTCCGTTGCGTCAAGGTAAAAATGGGGGTGTTACATTTGTGCTATCAGACATATACTATATCTGTATATATGAATGCTAGAAAATTTATTGGGCATTGTGAGTACACAATAGTCCCTCAGATATTTTATTATTAAACCTAGAGATATTATGTAAATTATGATTGACGATTGGTTTTGAGTAATCCCTAGGTTCGAGCTAATTCATTCAAAAAGGTTGAGAGGTGTAACAATACTTAACTATGCCTCAGTGTGCCTCATGTTTGATTGAGTGCGAGATGGGATTAAGTATGGGACGTTACACAACCTATGATTTTTGATGAATTACCTCGGGGTGGGTAAGACTCGTAGTCTTACGTGTTAATGTGGAATGTGTTGTATTTTATTTTTTAGAGTCGAGCTGAGTCATCGAAAGGTTAAGATGTGTAATAATTCATAACAAAACCTATGGCCATTCTCTAAAAACTATTTTATTTAAATCTAAATTAATTAAAATCTAAAAAGTAACTTTTAAATCTAAACTATTTTTAAATCTATTTAAAAATTAACTTTTACTTTTTAACTAAACAAAATCTATTTTAAAAAACTATTTTATTTAAATCTAAATTAATTAAAATCTAAAAACTCATTTTAACTTTCTAAAATTACAAAAATATATTTTATTATGTTTTGAAACTATTTATTATTTTAAAATTTATAAAAAGTTATTTTACTAAAACTTTTAATTAAGTTTAACTTAAATGAAAACTTGCAATTAAGTCTAATAACTAAATCTGCCAGCCCACTAACAAGCTATAATAATTACCAATATAGACTTATAACCAAAACAATAGGTTACCAGAGATGGTAAGTGCGTTTGGTGCATAACCTTGAGGCCAAGAGTTCGAGTCCCAGTATGGACACTTTTTGGTTGCGAATTATTTTTATTAAACAGTTATCATAATAAGATACGAATAAATCAAAAACCTTAGCAAAATCAAAACCAAATACTCAGGATAAGATAAAAATCAAGAGCAAAGATAGGGAAACAAATTCTAACAGCATCAAAATAAATCTCAACTAAATACATCACATCTGACAATATTTAGCAGATACATAAAATGGGGAGCTGCTCAGGTAAAATACTAAACTGATGCAAAGCTAATAGAAACATATCTGAACATATAATAGAAAACTATAATTGAGTTTTACTCATTTCCTTTTATCTATCTATCTGCCTTTTACTAGCTTTGTTTAACGTTTTAAATCCTACATATAGACTGACTCTGCAAGACTCTAACCAATGCACTAAAATCAGTTGAACAACCATAGATTGTACAATAGCTAATAACGAAAACACTCCTACCCTATTACACAGTACCGAAAACGCTAAGGCAGTCGCGAGTAACTCAACTTTAAACAAATAAAATCTATTAGAGTCATAATATCTAGCATCACATATCACAATATAGCGAACGTGAGACATCAGCTAACTCTAGCAGCCACTTTAAAAATCACAGATGAGTAGCAAATAGGATTCAAATTAGACAGCTAGAAAAGTAAACTTAAAATCATATTTAACCAAATAACAGGTATGCAGCAAAATCAGTAACAAATCAACTTCGAAATAAACCATGAGCAACTAAAATCATATGCAGTAAAAGAAAAGTTAACCAAATTAGTTACAGTAGCAAGATAAACATTCAGCAGCTTCATTATACCAATTTCAGCTAAATACGAAGGACTATAGTAGATTCGTAACAAGAACAATAGTATATGACAAATTAAATAGAGAAATAACAAAGCTAAAACCTAACATTCAGATCATTCTAATTAAAACTTAGCAAGTAACTTTAATAAAATCAGTAAATTAAATGTAAATATGAGCTTGACCATTTTTTGACAAAACCGTTGACTGATAAGAACGGTGTTGAACCGTCTTATCTAAATCGACACCGAAAATATCACGAAATTTATAAACCATGAAACACCAATCTAACTCGAACCATTCTCATATCACCAATAGACCCCTAACAAGATGCTTGATACTAAAAGCTTATAGCACGAACCGAGCAAAACATTCTATAGAAACTAGAAGGGGGGGGGGGGGGGTTGAATAGTTTTTCTTCGACTGGAGACCAAATTAAAATTACTTTCAATTTGGTTTGTATCAAAACTATCTTTTACTTGAGACTAAGTTGCATAATAATTAGGTTCAATTCAAATGCAGTAGCAAAGATAATAGGTAAGTATAATGATAATGAAATAAGTAAAGAGTAAGGAAAGAGACAACCTAGTGGGAAGACACCAAGATTTATAGTGGTTCGACAATGAGGCTCTATCCTCGTTTCTACTCCACTCCTCGAGTACACCTACTTAAGATTTCCACTATATCCACAAGCTCCCTTCTCGGCGGAGAAAACCTTACATCGTTGCTTACATTATTTTCTGACACTAAGCTAAATGTCGAGACCTAATCTTTAGCTAGGACCAATCTACACGACGTTGCCTACTTCACAATTTAACGACACAAGGCTAGATGTCGGGTTCTAATCTTAAGGTAGAACCAATCTTCACGACGTTGCCTACTTCACCATTTTACGACACAAGGCTAGATGTCGAGTTCTAATCGAAAGCTAGAACCAATCTTCACGACTCTTCACTTTGAAGCTTAGTGAGAACTTCACACAACACAACTACTAATCACTTTTAAGTTTAGTGAGAACTCACAAGACACAACCACATCACTTTATAGTTTAGTGAGAACTCCTAATCAAATCTATTACAACTCAACTAGACTTATCCAAGTACACACATGTAGCTTGGATTTACACAACACAAATCCAAGCAAACACATATGCAATGGATGTACACAACAAATCCAAGTATCCACAAATAACTTGGATGAACACAACTAGTCCAAGTATTCATAAATACATTGGATTGACCTAAAACAAAAAGGGTATCATGATGAATATGACTAGCTCATAGATTCATCTTTATCACAACACTAGTGAGTGAGTGATCTTCTCATTGGACAAGGTAAAGGAGGTGATCAAGAGGATAATCATATGTAAACATCCTTAACAATTTAAGTGATCATTTACTAATGATTATGCTATAGAAAATAGAAAGAGGGCTGAGAAAAACGTCCAAGAGGCTTTCTGGAAAATGAGATTTGACCCACTATTTAAAGGAGACAAAGTATAACGGATCTATAACGGTCTTCTGTGTGCGGTACCTTATCTCACCCCGCGGTACCATATCGCTAAGGTACCGCGTAGGTACTTAAGGTACCGCCACTAGACTCCTCTCCGTTTTTTGTCTTTTAGTGGGGTGGGAATATCTGAGGTATTTGAACCCTTCAAAGGATATTCTAACAGCATTTGGAATATGCCATTTTCAAATTTTCATTTTCCATTTTAATAAAACATTTTCTAAAAAAGAAAGTTTATTAAAAAGTCTTTTGTCATATTAACAAAAGTGAGTTTAAAGGATAATCATTTTGATGATCACTAAGTATGATTAAGAAAGGTTAGTGATATGATTATTACCTTGATGATATTGTTAGTTAAATAATTCATTTTGTGTTTTACACTAAATGTGTTGTATGGTTTGTTGTGATCAAAACTAAGAAAGATTAGTTAACACTAATAATGTTTTTAGGCATTACTTGCATTAACAATCTCCCCCTTTTTGATTACGACAAACGATAAACTCATTTATGTAGAAACACAAAATATGGAATTATTAACTAGTTTATCACTATCATTTCTCCCCCTTTGTCGTAGCAAAAAGGTTAGCACAAGTCTTTGAAGAACATCGAACTTTGCTAGTAGCTCCCCCTTGGTGGTTGCTCCCCCTTGCTTGGGGCACCAAGTTTGTGAGCTAAGGTGACATGCTACACAAAGGTTAGTAGAAAGGAAAGAAACACCAATGTATATATGATCACTATCTACTAAGTAACTTGAGAGGGAGAAAGAGAAGAAATCTCAAATTAGAAGCAAGTATTTTGCTAAGTATGTCCAAAGAGGTAATTGACAAAATAAAACTTCAATCCAATGAAGATGATAAGCTTGTCAATGGGTTAAATCTTAGAATTGATGGAATCACCCATAAGCAATTGTAAAAATTAACCAAGATCAACTCAAAATAGAACAAATGAAAAAGCACACAAATAACACAAAGGTTACATAAAGGAAAAAAACATAACAAAGAAGATAGTCATACACACAATATGAGTATCTTAAAAGCAATAAATATGGAAAATAAACCACTAAGCATAAGCTAGTCTAATAGTGATATTTTCCAAGATTGCTAAAAATAAAAAAAAACTAAAAAGACGACGATGCATCATTCGAAGTTTTGTCCACCGGAACGAAAACTTGAATAGGAGGTCGAGTGAGGAGGAATTCAAGAAAATTTAACTTCTCATACACATGAGCAAGTTCAATTTGTTGAAATCGGCAACAATCACACGAGGATCCATGATGCAACACAAAATCGTTTGATGGGGGTATGGCATCAAACTTAGGGTTTGGTGGTGGTGGGGTAATGGGTTTGGGAGTGTTTTCACAATGCCTTGTGAGGTTTGGGAAGGTTGAAAGGTCATTGAGTTGAGGGGTATTGAAGGATTGTGGTGGTGGTGGAACATTTTCTTTAGCTCCGGTGATGGGGTTTATGGTATAAGTCTCATTCCAATACTTGATTGGAGAGAAGGTAGGGTTTTTCGGTGGTTTGGACGAAGATGGTTCATTCTTCTTAACCCAAATAGGTCTAACCGAGATTTTCGGTTTCTTTGAAAGCTTGGATGAGGAAGCTTTGGGTGAGTGGGGTTGTGACAAAGAAATGTCAAGGTTAGGAATGTAGGAGTTAGGCATTGTGAGAGTGTGAGAATGATATCTCAAGGTTATGTGAGAATGAATTCTCAAGGTTGGGAAGGTGTGAGAATGAAATCTCAAGGTTGGGGTATAAGAAAAATGTACTCAAGGTAAGAATTTGAATACAAAATGTGTAGTGTCAAGGAATGTTTAGTCAATTTGAGTAAACAAGGAATCTTGACTGGGAATAGGGTTTTAAAAGTTTTGACCAAAAATTCGTCAAAAGCCACTTACTGTCCGCGGTACCTTATAGGGACCGGCGGTTCCATATCGCTAAGGAACCGCGGGACTTTAAGGAACCGCGTCCAGAGGACTCGAAACCATGTTTTTCCTGGGTTTTGGGAAAAACTAAGACTTTTTCAAAAAGTTGCAAATCTTGGAATTTTACCTCTATTTGAACCAAAATATGCTAGGGTTGCATAAAGCAACACATTCATAAAGAATGTCTTGACAAAGGGTGACAAAATAATTTAGATATCATTTTGAACCAATTTTAGTCAAGTTTAGGGGTTGTGATAGATTTAGATTCAATTTTAATTTCAAATTAAAGTTGATTAGTGTGCACAAAAGGATAGAGACACACAAAGCTAAATCCATAAGACAACAACATGAAACATTCATTAAGGAAACAAGTACAAAGACAAATAAAACTAACTAATACATAGCTAGCTTATCATTAAATCTAGATAAGAAGTTTTCTTTGGCTTGGTTTTGAAAACTCTTACTATGAAAACTCCATCATTCATCTCCTAGGAGGAGGCATGGAGAACAAGGCAAGCAAGAACTCTTGCAACCTCCTATGTAGTCCATACATATCCATCCTTAGGTTATGGATGATGTAGTGGTTGTAGAGACAACATGGACAAGTAGGACCATGAGTTTGTTGAAACCCATAGTATGGATCACCCAAAAGGAGGGAAAGTGGAACACCCAAAATTGGGATGTTTGAGTTGGGTGGAGGTGGAGGAGGCATGTTCTCCAAGGGTGATGTGGGTGAAAGTGGAGGCAAGTTCCCTAAAGGGGAAATGGGTGAGTGTGGAGGTAAATTCTCCAAGGTTGGTGAAATGGGTGAGTTGAGAGGGGTAAATGGTGAAGTCACCAAAGTGTCATTAAAGACATTCACAAAAGGAATGCTTTGGATTTGTTGGGGTTGTGTGGTCACTTCCAAGGGTGCACTTGGAGTGAAGGGTGATGAGAGCTCATTCATTCTTGAGTTAAATGAAGAGGAGGTAGAGCCAATGGAGTGGCTAGTACCATGGGTGGATGATATCTTGCATGGTGCAAGAGGTGGGGAAGGTGATGAAGAAATGAGGATAGGAGCCATCTCATTCTTAGGGGTGTGGAAAGGTGAGGAGTTAGGCTTAGCTACCTTAACCCTTATTTTGAGTGTTTTCCTTGGGGTGGAGGTCTTGGAAGTGTTTGAGGTTTTGGTACACACCATGGTTGATTGGGGAGGTTTAAGGTTTAGGGAAGTATGTTTGATGTGTGAAGAACATGGCAAACAAGGTGGGTTTAAATGGGTGAGGGGATGATCCAAACTAATAATGGGTTAAAATCATTTTAGGTGAATAATGAATTTAGGTAACCTAGTTTAGGAAATGTGCAGTTTATTACTGAAAATCATGCAAGGTTTACACAGATTTAAGAAAACAGTGTAAAGCAAAGATGTTGTCGTGCACAGTGACCGGCGGTTCCTTATCTAGGACCGGCGGTACCTTATCGATAAGGAACCGCGGGTCGATATGGAACCGCGACCAGAAGGTTTTCAAAAATTTCCCATCCCAGTTTTTGATAAACCCAGATTTTTCCCAAAAGTTTCACAAGCCAAAGTTAACTACAGATCATAATCTAATAAGCTAACTATCATAAGGCATGCACAAAGCTATGTAAAACACAAACATTATTGCATAAGCAACATTAAGGATCAAGATAAATAGTAATCCAAACAAGCAACACAAGTTAATAAACAATTAAACCAAAGTGTTAATAACCAAATGTTTAACCATCAAATCCAAACTTTGACACAACTTCAAAGTCTTCACCTCCTTTTCTTTCCTAAACCCTTGATCATCTTTCCCAAATACTTGAACCCTTTTCTTGACTCCACTTGGTGTTCATGTAATTCTCCCCGAGTTCTAAGATTCTCACGATAAAGATGCTCCATATTGAGATCTTCAGGAACATCACTAGAAGGGTGAGGAGGAGGAGCTAAGTCTTCAAAATCATCCTCGAATTGATTTGAGGATGGATGGGAGTTACTCGAAGAGTCAAAATGAGAACTAGGACCGATGCCATCACCATCACTTGGTGGCATATCAATGTCCTCCTCATCCGGCTCTTGATGGTCGGATTTTCTCGAACCACGGTCACTTCTTGGCTTTCGTTGATACGCCTCTTGAATAGGCATCATAACCCGTTGAACCGGGTGAAAGCAAGAAAGATCGATTTGAGGAAAATCTTGACCAACCCTTCTAAAGAGGCGAGTAAGAAGCATAGCATAAGGGAGGTTTGTTTTGGGTTTAAAAAGAGCATAACTTATACGTCGAGCGATGTAATATGCAAGATTGTACTTGGTGGAAGTAAACAGGCAAAACAACATATGCCCCATGCAAGCCGGGATATGATCTCGGTTCCCACCAAGACAAAACACATTTTCCCTAAGGATGTTTGCCCATTGGAGCATGTAATTCTTAAGGTCGCTTGAGAGCACTTCATACCTATTCACATTTCGCACATTTGTATGAAGGCTTCTCACAACGTTTCCACTACGCTCTTTCGTGATGATTTCAAGGATGAAATTTAGATCAACTTCGATGGTGTCATTTGGAGGTTTATCGTTAGACTCCAAGAGAGCATCTAGTCTCCACTTATCCGTGAAACGACAAGTGCCTTCAAATGGCACACCAAGAATATCACCAAAGTCATCGAGGGAATACTGAATGATTTGACCATTCAACAAGAAACGAATAAAGATTTGGTCGTTGATTTCAAGCATGGAGTAAGTACTAAAGAACTTAAGAAGAAACAAGGGATAAATTACCTCGTCTATGTAAAGCAAACAATCAAACCCAATAAGCTCGAACATAGAGTTGATATAATTATCTCCCGCTATTCTTGAATCTTTAATTCTACCCTCATGGAAACAACGAGAGGAAAGGGATGGAAAGGCGTTTTGGAGTTGAGGGGAAACAAAGGTTTGAGAGATGTCGGGCATATAATCTCTAGTGAATTGATGATATTTTTTATATTGAGAAGGCATGATTAAGTACCTAAATACACATAAAACAATATTTCTCCAATCACTCATATGAAAGTCAAAAAGGAAAACGAAAAATGAAAATGTGTTATATCAATTTCTTGACAAACATAGGATTGAATCCAAATCATTTTCATGTTCACAATGTGTCTATTCCATCATTAACCAAGAACACATGATCTATGTTAGATCAACAATGGATTAGAACATTGGTTTTTCAAAACAAGGTTTTTTAGGTAAGCATTAACAATGTCATTACCTACTTGTTCATGGGTTCATCTCAAATCCATCATTCAACCAAAATCATTTAGCCTAAATTCGGATTTGTTCTACAAGTGGGTTTTAGTGAAATCTTAATGAATATCAACCTAAGGAATCATAGTAAAATAACTATGTCAACCCACATTCCTATTAAGGTTTTAATTCAATTTCAATTTTAAAAATCCCCAATTATGAAAGGATGAACCCTAGAACAAAATAGATGAAATTAAAAGAAAAACTTACAATTAATTGATGTTAGATAAAGGATGAGTGAAACCCACAACTTGGAATCAATTAATTTGAGTGATTGAAGGTTTTGGAAGCTTCAACAATGGTGGAAAATAAGAAACCCGTCGGCTGTGTGTTTTTGGGAGAGAGAGAGAGTTTGGTTTGAAAAAGAATAAAAAAACTCAAACTGGCGCTCTGACAAAAGTTACTGCCCGCGGTACCTTATCGATAAGGAACCGCGGGTTTGAGCCGCGGAGATAAGGAACCGCCTACAGAGGCAGGTTTTTATCTCTGAAAAACGCCAAATTTTGAA
Organism: Glebionis coronaria; assembly: GCA_025667525.1. Lineage (NCBI taxonomy): Eukaryota > Viridiplantae > Streptophyta > Magnoliopsida > Asterales > Asteraceae > Glebionis > Glebionis coronaria. The sequence goes on from CM046874.1 coordinate 248,805,262, forward strand.
AATCCAGTTTTTCTAAAATACTTAAAATTAAATCATGAGCCTTTTAGAATATCATTGGATCATCATAACACTAAGCAATATGCCTTAACGAAGGATTACGAGTTAAATCAAGATCGAAAAGAACCAAAACGGACAAACGACTACTCGTAGCAAAACAACTAAGTGGAGAGAAGTCAAGGGAAGTGTTCAAGACTAGGATCAATGCTCAAGGGATTAATTACAATCTTCAAATAGTTGTAGCGAAGAGCTTGTGTCATATATAGTGGTTTAAGACGTGCCTTTCCGGCGAAACGTTAAACGGCTTTGGTAATGAATAAGCACAAAGCAATTATTCAAGTATAGACTAAGATCACTTTCAATAATAGTCTTAGTCTAAACCAAAATATGAGCACGGTATTAATTCACTTTCTCTCCCACAAAGGGTCTACTAACCGTATAGGTGCAAACCATGGAAATCATGCTTGATACTTTAAGCTTATACTAACTCACTCCTCATCACCATAGTGAGTCAAGTACCCAAGCAATGAAGGTTTGAGAGGATAAAAGAAAAGAAACACAAACCACAAATAAATGTCAAGGCAAGGATGCCAAGAACAAGCACATAGTCAAGTAATGATCAAAAGAATGATCAATGGGCGTGTGGAAGAACGAAAGCGTACCTTGGCCACAAAGAGCAATCCATGAAGGAATAAGTGCTATGCCCAATAAATGACTATGATGAGCACTAAGTCTTCAAGGACTAGTATCATTCCCAATCATCTTGGTATCATCATTCAAAGATGTTAAAGATCAATGAAGATGAGTCTTCTACAAGTGCAAGTAACTAAATCCACAACCAATTAAATGATTGATCTTCATGAGTACCTACACAAAGCAAGATGCAAACTAGTAGATACATTTCAAGAGTATATCTAAAATGCATAAAGGCTACTAATATTAAGTGGGATGCAATATTATCAATTAAAAGACCTATTTTCAAAGAAAACATAGTTTTGACCAAAGAGAAACTTTAGTACAACTAGACCTTCTAATTTGAGGAGACAATGGATCGATCCAAGTTTCAAAGGACAATATACTTCAAAGATCTTGAGTGACCATCGCTCTGATACCAATTGTAGAAACTAGAAAGGGGGGGGGGGTTGAATAGTTTCTCTTCGATTGGTGACCAAATTAAAATTACTTTCAATTTGGTTTGTATCAAAACTATCTTTTACTTGAGACTAAGTTGCATAATGATTAGGTTCAATTCAAATGCACTAGCAAAGATAATAGGTAAGTATAATGATAATGAAATAAGTAAAGAGTAAGGAAAGAGACAACCTAGTGGGAAGACACCAAGATTTATAGTGGTTCGACAACGAGGCTCTATCATCGTTTCTACTCCACTCCTCGAGTACACCTACTCGAGATTTCCACTATATCCACAAGCTCCCTTCTCGGCGGAGAAAACCTTACATCGTTGCTTACATTATTTTCCGACACTAAGCTAAATGTCGAGACCTAATCTTTAGCTAGGACCAATCTAAACGACGTTGCCTACTTCACAATTTAACGACACAAGGCTAGATGTCGGGTTCTAATCTTAAGGTAGAACCAATCTTCACGACGTTGCCTACTTCACCATTTTATGACACAAGGCTAGATGTCGAGTTCTAATCGAAAGCTAGAACCAATCTTCACGACTCTTCACTTTGAAGCTTAGTGAGAACTTCACACAACACAACTACTAATCACTTTTAAGTATAGTGAGAACTCACAAGACACAACCACATCACTTTAGTGAGAACTCCTAATCAAATCTATTACAACTCAACTAGACTTATCCAAGTACACACATGTAGCTTGGATTTACACAACACAAATCCAAGCAAACACATATGCAATGGATGTACACAACAAATCCAAGTATCCACAAATAACTTGGATGAACACAACTAGTCCAAGTATTCATAAATACATTGGATTGACCTAAAACAAAAAGGGTATCATGATGAATATGACTAGCTCATAGATTCATCTTTATCACAACACTAGTGAGTGAGTGATCTTCTCATTGGACAAGGTAAAGGAGGGGATCAAGAGGATAATCATATGTAAACATCCTTAAAAATTTAAGTGATCATTTACTAATGATTATGCTATAGAAAATAGAAAGAGGGCTGAGAAAAACGTCCAAGAGGCTTTCTGGAAAATGAGATTTGACCCACTATTTAAAGGAGACAAAGTATAACGGATCTATAACGGTCTTCTGTGCGCGGTACCTTATCTCACCCCGTGGTACCATATCGCTAAGGTACCGCGTAGGTACTTAAGGTACCGCCACTAGACTCTGCTTCGTTTTTTGTCTTTTAGTGGGGTGGGAATATCTGAGGTATTTGAACCCTTCAAAGGATATTCTAACAGCATTTGGAATATGCCATTTTCAAATTTTCATTTTCCATTTTAATAAAACATTTTCTAAAAAAGAAAGTTTATTAAAAAGTCTTTTGTCATATTAACAAAAGTGAGTTTTAAGGATAATCATTTTGATGATCACTAAGTATGATTAAGAAAGGTTAGTGATATGATTATTACCTTGATGATAGTGTTAGTTAAATAATTCATTTTGTGTTTTACACTAAATGTGTTGTATGGTTTGTTGTGATCAAAACTAAGAAAGATTAGTTAACACTAATAATGTTTTTAGGCATCACTTGCATTAACACATTCGATCCACAACAAAATCTCGAACCACAGTATTATATATCTAACCAGTGGGGTTAGATTTATCTCCCTAATTCACTCAATATCACTCACATAAGCAATCCATTTGAGCTTATGTGAATGATGAACATTTATAATATCAAATCGAAGATTATAGAAGACGCAGATTAACTTAACAGTTAATATTAAAACGTGGCAAGGATTTAAAGAAAATGAAATTTCACTTTTAACAGTAAATTAAACAAGATAATGAGAGATTAAAAACTGAAAATTAACTTTAGTATTCAAATCAAAGCATTACAGAACTCATAAAAATAAAATTACAACATCTAACTAAAATCTAACATTATAACACTAAAGAGTAAAAAAGGGATAATTAAATTTACAGAAAGTAGGGTTTATATAGAGAACCCGAAAGGTATGGTGTTTGCTGAAAATTGATCTTGGCCTTCCATTTGGTAAATCCTCTTCTCTCTCTTGTCAGTTGATCATCCAAGGGCTGCTAATCTCTTTCTTTCACTTGGATCGCCAGCATGGCAATTTTGTGCTTCTTTGTGCTTCTTGAAAGCTGATTTGGCATGCTCAGATTGGTGGAATGGTGAGGATGATGTGTTCCATCCAATCAGAGAAGGGGAAAAAGGCCACGTGGCTCTGGAATGACCACCATCAACCTCCGATTTTCTTGGGGATTTATTTAAAAGTGTGGGTTTCACTTGCTTCAAATAATAAACCCCCAATTTTTGGGTTATCAATCTAGGGTTTTATCTTGGTGGATGGTTTTTTTTACTGTGTAAGTTTATTATTTCTATCGAAGGAGAAAGAGAAATGGTGTAAACGGTTTGGTGTGAGTGGTTGACCATTGATATAAACCTTTCATTCGTTTATTTAATTATTTCACAACTTGGGCTTTTGGACCCAATTGTTGACCGAAACACTCCATTCGTCTATTTTTGTTGTAGTTTGGGCCTTTGATCCAAACTTTGAAACAAAGAAATGTATACTCAATCCGTTTGCTTATTGTTGTAAATGGGTTTTGATTTGGGCCTTGACCCAAATAAATAACATATCATATTAATGGGCTTTCAGGTCCATTTAGCAAATGTGGGGCCCACTTGGCCAAAATCCTTCATAAATTTATATCCGCGAACAGAATCGAACTTGATTTTCGGCCTCGATTTTTCTTCAATCTCGTGTTGTTTTCGCTGGTTTTCGTGAACTTGGTACCTAAACACACGAAACAAACAAAACATGCATATACATAGCCATTTTCATACAATTTATGCATTTTATGTCTCTTTATTGATATAATTGATATGAGTAATTTCACACATATCAGTGAGTTTCAAGGTTGGGTTATGATAAGTTATTACTCAGCTTAGTGTTTGATGACTCTTTCTCGAGGATGGGAAAGATTTGTGTGATTGGATAATTGCTTATTTAGAACCGAGTACAATATAATTATCCTATTTATAACCATGAGTTTTCTTTGCCTGATGTACGTCTATGATCACGTTATCGCCTATGGACTTTTATATTCTTCCATCCCATAATTTCGAAACGTCTACTTATGGAAGATGACTTATTATCAAATCGTACTCTTTATTTTTCGTAATTTTGGATGATATCGTTTACATATTCTAACGATTTTGATTTGGGTATTTTTATCAGTGACACTTGAGTAGGATGATTTATGAAGTCTTTATTGAAATGGATTGGGACGCCTTTGTATTTGAATAAAGAAATCATAAATCACCGAACCATAAGTTTATAATAACATATTTGCATAGATTAGGACACTTCTGTTTGCAAATATGAGACTATAAATAAGTGGGCTTAAGGAAACCCGACGCGACCCTGTGTATTTATGGTATTGATTTAGTACTCAAGTTTTGGGAGGGTATTTCTTTTGACTCATGGTATGTCCGTACGAGTAAATTGTTCTTTTACCTTGTTGTCGTTATCATTACGACGTTTGGCGAGTGCTTCTTTAAGCTTCATTTAATTCACGAACCAGTGCGAAACTTTTTGAAAATACACATATCGACGTGAACCTAACGGGCTGGTGGTGGCGAAACCTCTTAGATTTTAAGAGCTGAAGATTTTTCTAGACTTTTCGCTTTGAATTGTTTCCTTTTAACGTTCTATGAACGATGGCCGATTTTTCAGATTGACAATAAGAACCGCTCAGATATATTCCACTTCTACCCATTGCTTACCTAATTAACTATTGGTGGATAACACGATTTTAAAAGTTCGGATAGAACTATATGTTAGTAGACCTAAGTATATTTAATACTAGGTTTTACCTCGTATGAAAAAGATTTGTTGTTCCAGTCTTTTCGAATTGACAATGGTTGAAAGTGTGACTCAGTCGTTCTTGGTGGTGTATAAAGGAAAAATGTTATCTATTTTTAAACTAAAATGAATGAAAATGTCGATGAAAATGTCGTTGCGTAAAGGGTAAAAATAAAGTAAAAACAAAAGCGATAAACTAATTAAAACTTAAATAAAAGACTTTGAAAGAAGTCAAGTAAATGATGAAAATATAAATGCTTTAAAAATAAAGGACGAGAAATTAAAACGTAAAGAAATGAAAACTTGAAAATAAAAACACGTTTAAAATTAAACTAAGACGAACAAGTAAAAATAAAGTTAAGTAAAAATAAGACAAATCAATTAAAATAAAGCTAATTAAAAATGGCGGGAAAAATAAGTTCAAAAATTAAATTTAAGTAAAAACTAATTAATTTCGCAATTATAAAAAAAAGAATTAATTTTGCAATAAAATGAATAATTCCGCAATCGTAAAATCAAAGATTTCGCAATTGCTAGAAAAGACCAGAATTCGCAATTATGAAATACCAAGATTTCGCAATAATTGCGAAATCAAGGATTTCGCAATATGCAAAAGGGACAAATCCGCAATAGTGAAAATGCAAAGATTTCGCAATAGCTGAACATTCAATTTCGCAATACCCACGAATGACAAGATTTCGCAATACTTAAAGACAAAGATTCCGCAATGCCACACTTGGAATGATTTCGCAAAAAGGAAAACAAGTAAGATTTCGCAATAGCAGAAAATATACAATGTCGCAATACACAAGTATCGCGAAATCGAATCAGCTTTTCCTAAAAACTAGGCAAACGTAAAAGTACGAAAATAAGCACTTAAATCTTAACTTTTTAAGGACAATAAGCAAAATAAAACACCAATAAGCTAACTAAAAAGCCTAGATTAATGCTAAAACTTATAAAAACATCAAAAACAAGTCACGAAAGTTAAAAAGATTTAAACTTTATGTAAAATTTGATGAAAAATATTATGATTAAGATAAAACTAATAAGAAAAGTAGCATGAGATTATTAAAAAGCTTAAATTTAAAAGATTAAAGATTAAAGATTCAAAACAAGATTAAAGATTAAAGCTTTAGAACATGAAATAAAACTAGAGAGAGAAAGTACTTACCTACTCCTAACACATAAAAATAAACTAACTAAAAATTAACTAACTATCTAACCCACCCCCTAATGACATATTAGGGGGTATTTATAGGAGGAGTGGAAGTTAGCATGTGTTGCTTCTTTCTTTCTTCTCTCGCCTTTTCGTCTTCTCTTCGACTTTTTCGAATTTGTCTTGGGATTAATTAAACTCGTCTTATAATATCTTCATTTATTAGACTTGAGTTCTTCGACTTCATTAAACTTCCGTCTTTAGACTTTTCTTCGATAAATCTTCAGAATAGGCCTTGGACTTCCGTTCTTTTTGCACTCTTGATCTTTTGACTTCGTCTTTTGTCTTTTTCTTCGATAAAAGACCGTGAAAGCCCGTGTTTTCTTCCTTTTTCATCTTTTGGTCCTAAAACACAATAAAAACACAAACCACGCATAATTCTGACATTTACGACATAAAATACACGTTTTGGCTTGGTTATTATTATAGTTAAGTGGTAAAAGGATGGGTGTTTTCACACATATCAAATCCCCTACACTTGACCATTGCAATGCCCTCATGCGATGCATTAATTACAAAGAAAGATTTACATTTTCCATCATAATCAATCCACCTTGGCCTTTATTAAACACAAGACATAAAAGAGATAGAAAAATATAAAATATTCAAAAGAAGAAAACAAGTAAAAAGATCAAAAACTTACCTTGGGGTTTTGGAATGTCATGAATGATTATCACCCTCAAGTTTCACATTCCCCATACCAAGCTTAAAAACGAGATCATTGTTATTATAAGTTAGCAAACTATCACAAACTCATGTGGGCCAATTATTCACTTAGACTCCCTTATTCCTAGGTGTATCTCTTATATTTTATTGTTGTCTTGAATGATCACGAGGATGCATTGTTTGACTTATTTCGATAGGTTATTAGGCTGAAAATAAAGTAGGATGATTTAATCAATAGTTAGCTAAAAGATAAAATCTTTTAAAACTGCTTCTCGGGACCTCATAAATTTCATATCTTGGCATAACTCGCTTCACGATTTGAGACCTTTCTCGGACCATATTTGGCAGCGAATTCATACTTCGAATCTTGAGAGAAGTTCATGAAATAATGGTCTTCTCTTCATAATAGGAATTTCTTCACTTGAACTTTTTGAGAGATTCTTCATATTTGGACCACGACTTCTTCATTTTTCTCTAATCTTTATTTTAGACTTTGATATACAACGATCCGCCTCCTTTTAGGACTTGGATCTATTTATCCTCATACCTTGTTAGGGCCTTTTTGGATAGACTTCTCCATGATCTTTAGGGGAGTATTTGCTTTTCGTCATGTATCTCGATCCTTTATATTGATTTTTGATAAATGATTCTTCACATCACTTTGGATCTTTAGCAACAAAATGTAGCCCTCATGCCTTGTTAGGGCCTTTTCGGACTCGCCAATCTTTGCATCCCGCTTCAATAAGTTATGCCTTGGCTATGAACTTAAATAATACCGAGCAACTTTTAAACGATCTTGGGCTAGAAGCTAAGTAACTTTTCAAATCGTACAACCTTATTTATTGCAAATAAATTTATTAACAAGCGATGGGAGAAAAAGCTCATAATTAACTCACATAAATTCATGAAAGAATACCAAACTTATAATTGACTCTATCATCTCTCGTTCTCCACAATTTAAAATCTCAAGGAATGAGACTCGTGGATGCTTAGCCTATTAAATCAAAGTTTCGGGTTTTCAAGTCATCTATAGGATCTTGCAACTTCTTAGACTTTTTCAAGTTTAGAATTCGCATTTTAAAGTTCCCTTGATAAACGACTTTCTAGGATCAATTATAGGAACTTGCGAAAAGTTCTTGTTCTTAACCCGTTAGAGTTAAGACTTTCGCATTTTAAAGTTCCCTACATAAAAGCCTAGCAAAACTTGACTTAAACACGTTAAGGATACTAGCTAGAGTAAACTTAGATAAGTAAACTCGGGTTGAGTCAAAAGATTCACAACGTTTTAAAATTAAAACCACTTTATTAAAATTTACTCTAGCAAAGAAAGAAAATAACTATAACAAAGATAAAAATACTAGGCCAAAATTGATTAAAAATTTTGAAAAATGTCGAAAAATCAAGTTTTCCGGTTTAAATGAGGACAAATACAAGGAAAAGCCCACTTAACTTCGATAGAAGTCCCCCCTACACTTAATATAAACATTGTCCTCAATGTTTAAGCATGTGGAAGTAACCTTGCAAAGGAAGTAACCCTACACTTAGGACATTGTGCATGTTGTTTAAATCTTGCAAAGGAAAAGACAACTAAAGTGATTCCTATTTTAATATTGAAGAATATAAAATAGAGAATCGAAAGAGTTTAGGATAGAACCGGGAAGACGGGTACACGAAATCACTGTTCGTCAAAAGTCATCAAGAATGGATCTTTGAAAGCTCGAATTCCTGCACATGATAAGAAAGAAAACAACAAACACATACTAGGGTCTCCCCTACACTTATTATAAAAAACAGAGAAAAAGGATAGATACTGCGGGTTGCCTCCCGAGAAGCGCTTGTTTTTGTTAACCGAGTCGTGAGCCTGACTCGGCCTTGATTAGCATAGGAAGAAGCTTGAAACATATCCACCGTGATCAAAGACATGGTTTTCATCCATCAAGTAGCACAAGCTTAAGGCGAACAAGGCAAGCCAAAGAAGAGTAGGCAAGGTTCCCTTAAGCAGTTGTTGAGCACGGGGGTAGCAAGGGTGATGAGGTGCAAGCATATCTCCATTGTGTCCAAAAATCTTTCCTTTTATTTCATCAGATGGATACTGAGATGGCTTAAAAAGTTTAATACCGGGATCGAACACCTTTTCCTTTAGGGGAAAATAACACTCAGGCTCAGCAGACCTTGAAGAAGATCCGCACATAAATCGCACAATCTCATCCTCAGAGGGAGGATAGAGAGGTGTCAAGACATAGGTGCTACGGATATCAGTGTCGGCCGGCTTCTCCTCCTTTGAAACGGGTTTCTTCATATCCAAAATAGGATAAAGACCATAATCATTAAAGTCCAAAGGAGGAGCATCACTCTCATTTGGGAAGTAGGTATTGAGAAAAGTAGCAAAATCTTCCTCAAATGAGTAATTATCCAAAGTATCAATAGTGTTTGGTGGAGGATCTTCATCAAAAGTAGGAGTAAGGTCATCATGAGAAGAATCACTCGAGAGAGTATCAGCATCATCAAAATTATCATAAGTTGGCATGTCTGGATACTCTGAAACAAAAGCAGCAGGATCATCTCCATCGGAACTAGAATCATCATCATAGTTATCATAAATTGGTGGAGACTCCTGAATTGGTGGTGGATCCAAATTGGGGAGAGAATCATCAAAATCATCCACATCGTCTTGAAAAAGTGGATTGTCATGGGAAGTCTCGAAAAGAGGATTATCATATACAACAAATTCATCAAGCTTAAAACTTTCGAAAGTAGGAGTAAGCTCTTCTTGAAGCACATTAATCATTTTCGCGGATTCTTTTCCATTTGTCTTACTAGTAATCTTCCCCATCTTAAAAACTTGAGCATCATTCCCGACCCTTAAGATTAATTCACCTTCGGCAACATCGACTAAAGCTTTTCCGGTTCTCAAAAATGGGCGTCCAAGTATTAACGGAATACGAGGGTCCATTTCATAATCAACAACAACAAAATCGACCGGAAAAGTGAAGGTAACAACTTTAATAAACACATATTCGGCAATACCAACGGGGTAAGCGAGAGCGCGATTGCTAGCTCAAGAGTCATATTTGTCGGTGTAAGGTCGGGTAATGATAGCTTTTTCCACACACTTAATGGCATCAGATTTATACTTGCCCCGAGACCAGCTAAGGCAGTAAATTCTTCGGTTTTGTTGAAAATGCAAGGCAACATAAAACGACAGGGATCTCCAAGTTTTTCCGGAAGTTATTTAAGAATAACTGCAGAACAGTTTTCATTTAAGCGTGTGTTGACAAACTCAGCCATCTTTTCCTTCTTGTTAAGCAATTCCTTGAATGCTTTGACAAATTTCGGCATTTGGACAAGTGCTTCAACGAGGCTAATATTGAAATTCATTTGAGAGATCATCTTCATAAAAGAAGTGACTTGAGCATCCTCTTTAGTAAGCAATTTGCACTTGTCTAACCGAGAAGGATAAGGGATGTTGGGTTTATAGGTGGAAGGTGGGGTTGGTGAAGGTGTAGCAGGTACCGGTTGAGATGTTGAGGGTTGAGAAGTAGAAGGTTTAGAGGTGGTTGGCGGGGTTGGTGGATGGTTTTGTTTAGGTACTTCTTTCGTGATAGGTGGAGACGGTAATGGAGAACTAGTACTAGGTGTGGTAGTAGGAGGGATAAATGGGGGTGGAGGAGGTGTAGATAGAGTAACGGGAGGAGGGATATAAGGTCCTACTAGAGTTGCTCCACTTCGAGTAGTAATAGCACTCACATTCGCTCTAGGGTTTGTTTCGGTTGTAGAAGGAAGAGCACCTTGGGGGCAAAGGTTTTGTAACATTTGAACGAATTTCCTATCCGTGGACTCTTGAATTTGTCTAGTAGATTCTTGCATTGCTTGCATGATTTTCTCATGTTCATTCAATTTTTGAAAAACCAAGTGCATTGGTGGATGAGGTAAATTGAACCCTTGTTGTTGAAAACCTTGGTTTGGGTATTGGTTATAAGGTGGAAAACCTTGAGGATTGAAACTTTAGTTTGGGAAGCCTTGATTTTGCATTTGGTAATTTCCCTGGTTTGCATTGGAGTCCCTCACATTTGCATTACCTTGAAAATTAGCTCTTGGCGGCCCTTGGTTGTTTTGGTTAGGTTGTGGTGGTCTTTGTTAAAAACCGGGTGGAGCCAAATAATTTGTCGAGTTGTAAGACAAGTGATTAACATCGACATTAGGCTTGAAATGAACTCTCTCGGTGTTGTTGTAAGCATACACTTCCCCGTGAGATTGATCATAAGCTTTATCACAATTAGCATAAGAGTGTGGCACACCACAGGTTTCACAAGTTATATTAAGAGCATTGTTGTTTTTGGCATTATTAACGGCTTGTAAAGCCAGTGCCTCAACAACTGTAGTAAGCTTATCAAGTCTCCTTTCAGTGTCACTAGTGCTAGCACTAGCCACATTAGCCCGAACACTTTTAGTTTGCACTTTAGATTTATTCTTAATAATATCCCGTGCGGCATTAGAAGACTTAACCAAAATGTTACCCCCCGAGGCACTATTTAGTGAATCTTGGTCATTCATACTTAAACCATTGTAAAAAGTATTAATTTGATGCACTTTTGTGAAACCATGTTGTGGACACTTTCTTAAAAGTTCCTTAAAACGGTCCCAAGATTCACTAAATGTCTCACCGTACTTTTGTTCAAAATTAATGATTTCTCTCCGCGAAGCGGTAGTACGTGAGGGTGGGAAAAAGTAGTTGATGAATTTGGTCTCTAAATCCGACCACGTAATAATACTTTGTGGCGGTTCCTTATCAAGACAATGTCGGGCTTGTCCCTCTAAGGAGAAAAGAAAAAGTTGCAAGCGAATTACCTCTTGTGAAACCCCATTAAACCTGACCGTATTAGTGAGTTGAAGGAACCTTTTGATATGGTCATGAGGATCATCAAGTGTACGCCCCAAGAATGGTTGAGCAGAGACCATTTGAATGAAGCCGGATTTGAGCTCAAAGTTGTTAGCTCCAATCTCAGGTATGACAATAGCATCGGTGTTGCCCTCTACGTGCGACTGCAAAAGCTCGATCATAGGTCGATTGTCCATGGTGACAATAGGTTGAGTTTCGACTTCGGCTTGAGTTGCTTTCTTCTTACGAGCACGGGTACACATACACACCTACAAAAGGAAAAGAAAGATAGACAAGAAATATTTTTGGTTTTTTACGTTTTTCTATTTTTTATTATTTTATTTTTTTTTGAAAAAAAATTATTATTTTTTTAGGATTTTTGAAAATATTTTTGAAAAATGCAAGAAAAAATAACGTTCACGAGTGAACGGATCCCAAAACCCAACGCGTCTCTCACAATAAACTGTTAATCTTCACGAAAAGAGCCGGCAGCGGCGCCATTTAATACTAGGTTTTACCTCGTATGAAAAAGATTCGTTGTTCCAGTTTTTTCGAATTGACAATGGTTGAAAGTGTGACTCATTCGTTCTTGGTGGAGTAAAAAGGAAAAATGTTATCTATTTTTAAACTAAAATGAATGAAAATGTCGATGAAAATGTCGTTGCGTAAAGGGTAAACATAAAGTAAAAACAAAAGCGATAAACTAATTAAAACTTAAATAAAAGACTTTGAAAGAAATTAAGTAAATGACGAAAATATAAAAGCTTTAAAAATAAAGGACGAGAAATTAAAACGTAAAGAAATGAAAACTTGAAAATAAAAACACGTTTAAAATTAAACTAAGACGAACAAGTAAAAATAAAGTTAAGTAAAAATAAGACAAATTAATTAAAATAAAGCTAAATAAAATTTACGGGAAAAATAAGTTCAAAAATTAAATTTAAGTAAAAACTAATTAATTTTGCAATTATAAAAAAAAAAAATTCGCAATAAAATGAATAATTCCGCAATCGTAAAATCAAAGATTTTGCAATTGCTAGAAAAGACCAGAATTCGCAATTATGAAATACCAAGATTTCGCAATAATTGCGAAATCAAGGATTTCGCAATATGCAAAAGGGACAAATCCGCAATAGTGAAAATGCAAAGATTTCGCAATAGCTGAACATTCAATTTCGCAATACCCACGAATGACAAGATTTCGCAATACTTAAAGACAAAGATTCACCAATGCCACACTTGGAATGATTTCGCAAAAAGGAAAACAAGTAAGATTTCGCAATAGCAGAAAATATACAATGTCGTAATACACAGGTATTGCGAAATCGAATCAGCTTTTCCTAAGAACTAGGAAAACGTAAAAGTACGAAAATAAGCACTTAAATCTTAACTTTTTAAGGACAATAAGCAAAATAAAACACCAATAAGCTAACTAAAAAGCCTAGATTAATGCTAAAACGTATAAAAACATCAAAAACAAGTCACCAAAGTTAAAAAGATTTAAACTTTATGTAAAAATTTGATGAAAAAGATTATGATTAAGATAAAACTAATAAGAAAAGTAGCATGAGATTATTAAAAAGATTAAATTTAAAAGATTAAAGATTAAAGATTCAAAACAAGATTAAAGATTAAAGCTTTAGAACATGAAATAAAACTAGAGAGATAAAGTACTTACCTACTCCTAATACAAAAAAATAAACTAACTAAAAATTAACTAACTATCTAACCCACCCCCTAATGACATATTAGGGGGGTATTTATAGGAGGAGTGGAAGTTAGCATGTGTTGCTTCTTTCTTTCTTCTCTCGCCTTTTCGTCTTCTCTTTGACTTTTTCTGTAGAATATGTAAATCTTGCTTATGTTTTAGAGAGAGAAAGATAGATGATTTCATACCTCTAGAGAGAGAAAGTTTAAGAACTATGTGTTATTTGAAAATGAAATCACCACCCTCTCCATCTAAGGAGAGGGTTTATATACCAAGCCCATAAGATAGGCTTGGGCTTACATTTGGGCCAGCCTACACATGTTGTAGGCTAGGCTTGGTCTTGCTTGTTTAATAAAGATATCTAGACTACGAGCTACTACTTAATATATTGTCTGAGTGACCGAATCTTCCTAAATACGTAAGAACATATTTCTAACAATCTCCCCCTAAGAGAGGTCACTCCAAACAAGGGTGTTACCCAAGTTACAATAATAAAATAAACCTAGCATACTATGCTTGTCTTGAGCTCGTAGTCTTCGTCTTTCTTTTCTTTTTCTTTACTGGTGAACATGCTGATGTGATCTTTGATATCAATCTTTAGCATTAATCTCTTGCCTTGATCTTGTGCATCCATCACTTGTGATATCCGCCTCCTCATGACTTCATGTCTCACATACTTATACCTTCGTAATTCTTGAAAGATTTAGAGTTCGATACAGCGGAAGACTTAACTTTTAGACTTTCTTGAATTAGATGAGGTATTAAGTGCATAAAGTATAAGCATGCGAGGACGACTTCTTCTTGGATTCCGCAACGCCACCGTCTTCAAATGCCGCAACATAAGTAGACACGAACGAAATGGCTTTTAACATTTCATTCTAATTCGGTAGCATTTTACCTCCGGTCGGTGAAGACCGTTGGACGATATAAAATATCGTACTTGTGGCAGGTAGATTTAATTAAAAATCTCCTTGACAAGATTTCGCGGGTAAACCCGTTCTCTTTACTCGACCGTCCAAAGCTGACTGCGAACGTAAAGAGTGAATCATTTGGATAAAATATCCGCATGATTTAAGCCGTCAATTCTGATTCCTGGAACAAGTTTGATTCATTAAAGAATCGCACCATCGTTTCTTTCCAGTCACGAGCTTGATTCATATTGAATCTTGCAAGTTACCTACCAAGTGCTGTTTGAGGTTAACACTAGAAGGATTTCCACTCATCACTGTGAACATTAAGGTATCACTCTGAGTGTTCTGGCAAGATCACTAAGATATTGCATAGAGGCCTGGAACATGTTTAAGTTCAGTTAAGAATTAAACCACTGTTGCTTTCCAGTTATCACAAGTTTGATTCATAAAGAATCGCACAAGTCACCTACCATGAGCTTTTTGATATTCTCTCAAGAAGGATTTCCATCTTCATTGTAAATACTTTCGTATTACTCGGATGTTCAGGCAAGATCATGAAGATTTTGCGTAGGACTCTTAATATCTTTCTTACTTTTCACAGTGTGTGAAGAAGCAAGGAAATATGGAACTGTGTCCTAATGAGATATTTGAAGATCTCAAGTGGCTCTAGACTCGATCGTGCACCTTGGATTTTAGTGATCGGAGGCTGGAGAGGAGTGCCACCTTTTCAATGCTAATTTATTCGGAGTGAATAAATCAATAGATAATGTGTTGTCTCCGTGTGATTAAAACAAATATCTTTTAAGAGATATCTAAGTTAGCTGGGATGGGTTGTGCATTGCATCACTGGGTCCATGATGTATGTCTTCAATATCAAGCATCATTAAAAATGATCTCAGTAGCATATGTATTGACCTGATTTCTGCCTAAGGTTGTAAGGAGGGCTTCTTTCTTTACACCCTTTATCTTTACAATTCTTTTTCATTCTTCAACCCCTTCAATGCTTACCAATACGTCATAACTAGCACCTTGTTTTGATTGTTCCAGTGCTAACTTAAGTACTTGGTCGGCATTCAGCTACGTTCACAGTTGATGAGATGGCATTTATACATGATCTCATCGTTCTTTTCGGGCTTTTAATGCATAAAAATGTCATAAAATACCATATATATGCTTGTGTTTGTTTACATGTGTATTTTAGGTATGGATATCGTGAAAAAGACAAAAGATCACAAGAAACAAGGAAAACCGGACACGAGAAACGAAGCCGTACAAAGAACCGGGTCCTAGTTCATGAATTATCCAACATTTACCCTTGAAGACTTGAAGATATGCAAGATTGATCCTCAAACAATGAAGAAATGACACTTAAAACCCTTGTGAATTCATAATTACAAGTTTGGTCCCTTAAGTTTGTCAAAATTACAAAAAAGGTCCTTCAACTTTGAAGAAATGGCAAGATTAGTCCCTCAACTATTCAACATTGTCAAGTATGGTCCCTTATGGAGTCAAAGATACATTGAAGACCTTTGAAGATCAACAAAGTCCAAAACCAGCCCTTGAAATATGATAACATGGCCAAAAATAACCCTTTAAATCTTTTTGGAAAAGTTTTGTGCCAAAAGTGTAAAGATGGAAACTTCAACAACAAAGGAAACACGTTTTTGTTGGCTGAAAACTTGATTTACTATCTTTCCCAAAACACAAGGGCTAAACATGGGCATTTGAAACTTTCAAAAAGAAAATGCGCCAAACACAAACACAATCCACCAAAACAGGATCAAAATGTGTTATTGTAGCAAGTAAGAACCCACAATTTACCTCACTTAAAACAAAGGGTAATTTTCAATTACCCACACCCACGTGTGATTCACACAAGCAGAAACTCATCCCAACCTTAAAACCCTCACTCCCACTCACCAAAGGGTCCCACACCCAAAACCGTTTCACCCATCACATGACAACTTTCTCTCCAAGGCTTGCCACGTGTCAGGATCAACGGCCAAGACTCCTAGCTTAACCCCAAAGCTAAGATAAACGTCTATGATCATTTTGGACAGCTCACATCAAAGAATCGTCTAGAAGACCTCAAGGACAATATTGGAAATTCACTTCTAGGGTTTGTGAATAGTGTTAGCTTAGCATATGCCTATAAAAGGAGACCTCAACCTGTGAGAGTCCCTTGGTTCCAGATTTTGGCTATCAATCTTTGTAATTCTTTTTTAAGTTAATAAAATTTGATTTTCTGAAAATTGTGAAATCTCCTTTATATTTCTTAAAAGTTGGTGTTAGAATAGCCTAAATCTGAGTTCCACTTACATGTTTGAAGGTTTTTGAGGCAAGGTTTTAATCAATAAGACTTGTTTTTCAAAAATCAGAAAGTGCTTGATATTTGTTCATCACTTTGGTTTGTTCTTCTTAGCAGGTACTTAGAAGCTGGTACTTGTTCTGCTAGTACCTCAGCTCAAACAATCCAGGGCCTGGATGTAGGTCTTGGAGGTTTGCACCCTTCTCCTTTTTCAATTTTCTCTTTATTTTTCTTAATTTTGGTGATATTGCATGATTATTGTTGAATCTGTGTTCTTATGGTTGAATCTGGTTTATTTGTGTTGGCTTGATGTTATTGAGGTGTTATTAACTTGATTTGTGGTTTAAATCTTAAGGATCCTTTGAAAATTTGTCAAAACAGATAATTAAGGGGTGTTTGGGTTAACTGCATAAACAGGTTTTGTGGCTTGTTGAGTAGGTGTTTTGTGTTGTTATCTGTTGGTATCTGTTTACCTGGTTTACTTGGTCACTTATTTGCAGGTTTTGTGGTTTGAATCACCTAAATCCATGAAAGTGCTCTAAAATCTTGTTTACTTGTTAAAATTGGCTATAGTTTAAGGGACACCTAGATCTAATCATATACTAGGGTTAACAAGTGATTAAACCTAGTTAAATACACCAGGGAAAGAGATTTGGATGCTTGAAATTGGATATGTGGTCAATTAGATCAGCAAAAGTTTCTGCATATTCTACTTGTGCTTATCAGTAATTGTTGGTGCTTTTTGATCCTTTGCTTGAAGCAAGTTTATTTGTGCTTATTGGACTTTATTATAGCTTGTGTATGCATTTGGTTCAATTTGGCTGGCTTATTCATGCTAAAACTGCTTATTTGTTCATAACTGCTTATTTCCAAAGGTCTGTGCAATATCTGTGGACTGTTTGCTTATTTTGGGCTTATTGTGTGAACCAATTTGTGATTTCTTTGTTGATATTGACTCCTTGTGATTCACTGATCACAAGGGTGCCCTTGTTTCCATTTGAATCCAACTGGATCTCTCTAAAAAGCTTGGTCAAATAGTCAAAGCAGTGGGAACTCCTTTCCCCTGCTGCTAGCCACTGCTAGTGTATTTTGGGTTTCAGCTTATCAATAAGCTATAATAGCTTATTTTAACCAGCAAAAACTTGGATTTTGTAATAGGTGCTCATTATTTGACCCATTTGTTCATACTGGAGCATTTGGTGTGTTGACTTTAGGGTTTGACTAGAAAACCAACTTAATTGACTTTTTCATAAGTGCTTATAGGCTTATTCTGCCTTATTGGTTTTGATTATTGGAATTTTGTTGATTGATTGGGCTTATTGAGTTCATTTGTGACATTTTTCAAGTTAAATCAAGTCCTGAGGTGCCCTAAATCTCAAACCCGACTATTTTGTCGTTTTGTGGATTTGTACTTTGCTTATTTCTGCCTTATTGAGTGTGCTTTTTCAAAATTTCTTTTTACAGATCTCTTTAGTATCCCAAAAGAAGGTTGTGTGTCAAATTAGAGCTTATGGCATTAGCTTATTGCTTAATGGGCTTAATGGCCGAATAAGGATAAGCTGTTTGCTTAATAAGCTGTGATAAGCTCACTTTCAGCTTTTGGGCCTTCAGAGTTTTGTGTTTAGAATTAAATTTTGAGTCAGATTGGGCTTTTCCAAGTCAATTGGGCCAAGTTTGACTTTTTGGGCTAAAAAGCCCATTAGTATTGACTGTTTTTGGTTTTGGCCCATTTGAGGGCCCAATAAGGGTATTCTGGTCATTTCACTTTCATTTTCTGTTTATTTAGGTTAAAATAAACTAGTTTGCAAGTTTTTAGAATTTTTTATAATTTTTGGATTTTTAATATTATTTTATTATTATTTTTCAAATTTCACAATTTTGCACTTTTTATATTTTTCTTAGCTTAAATAAATTAAAATAGGATTTTTGCAACTTTTAGATTAATTTTATCATCTTTAGATTAATTTTTATAATTATTTTAAGTTTTAATAGTTTTTAAATTATTTTAATTAGTTTTTCTTAGTTTAAAAATTTCTAAAAATATTTTTTAATCTTTTTAGGTCATTTTAGAGGTTTACCAATTGAAAATCTTTATTTGGGCTTTTTGATAATTAATTTGATTTTTAGGGCTTTAATTAGCATTTAAAAATTAAATATTTAATTAATTAAAAGGTTTGAAAAAGTTTTGATCATTGGTAAACTCTTAGTTTATTTTGATTTTTGATAATTTTTAAAATTAATTTTTATTTTAACTTAATTTACGGTTTTACGTGTAGTCGTCGTAGTAATTAATTTCACGTCTTCGTCATTCTCTTTTCTCATCCCCTTCTTTCAAATATTAATCTCAAATCTTGCTACATTTTAGTCACACACATATACCTCCTTGGGAAACGAACTTTCACATCATAAGGGTCATTAACACTTGGTTTTTCCTAAAATCATTTGTTTAATACTTACCGCTTTTACGCCTTTTTCCTAAAAGGTCGTATTTTACCACAATCATTTTGGCGCCGTTGCCGGGGAGGTGTGTCGTTATTAATTTGTCTTGTTGTTTTTAATATTAGTATTTGTATTAGTAGAAATCTACTAATACGTATTATCGTTTTTTTGGTTTTTCTTGTGAAATTATTATTACTATATTGTATTAAGTATCACAATCAATTCAAAATATCTCCAAAAGTGTGAAAACACAACCTTAATTGGGATTTGATCTACTAATTATTGTATTCGAATCTCAAACAAAAAGAAAAAGGCAAAAATAGATAAATACTTTCGTGAAGCTCGATTTTGAAAAATACGAACTATAAGGTGGGTATAAGGCGGGTATTATAAAATATACCCTAAGGAAAAAGGCTCTTAAGTGCTTCGCGCCGCCTCATTTCCCCGCTTGCTTGTGAGTATTTTGAGATTGAAGGCTAATCGAGGGTTTTGCCGCCCAAAGTATTATTACGTATAATGTATTTGCTTGGTTTCTTTGTGATTAAACCCTCTTGAACAATTTGGTCTTCACCAAAGTTCTAAATTCATTCGAAGGCGTTCACTCCACGTGATCGTTTTCATTCCTTTGAGGCTTCTTTAATCAAGAGTTTGATTCAAGGAGAGATTTGGTAGATTGTTGTCTACGAAGATACACCAAAATCCAAAAATTAAAAACAATCAAAAACATAAAAAAAATTGAAAATTCACAAAACACCCAAAAAGAATCTTCTTTGCTCACCTCCCATTCTTCGTGAAGTTTATGATCACTCGTAATCAAGAAAAACGAGCTCGTAAACGTCTTCAAAAGCAAGCCAATCAAGAGACGTTGATTGAAGAACAAACTCCAATTGTTGAACCTATTGTAGAACAAGAAGTCGTCATGGCTAATCGTACTATGATGGAGTTGCTACAAGCACCCACCGAGGGGTTTGGAGAGGCCATTGTGATTCCCGCTATCCTTGCGGAAAATTTCGAGATTAAGACGGGTTTAATGTCGATGTTGCAAGCTAATAAGTTTAGAGGTCATGAGAAAGACAACCCGCATTACCACATAAGGAATTTTAATCGTGTCACCGCTACTAGCAAGTTTAAGGATGTTCCACACGACGCCATTAAGATGATGTTGTTTCCATACTCGTTAGATGGACCCGCTAAAATTTGGCTTGAGAAAGAACCGCCAAATTCGATTTTGACATGGGTGATCTCGTTTCTAAGTTTGTGAACAAATTTTTTCCACCATCTAAAACAACACATTTGAAAAATGAGATTTCAAGATTTGTTCAAAGAAATAATGGAAGTTTTTCGATGGCATGGGAACGATTTAAAGAAATGTTACATGAATGTCCACACCATGATTTTTTGGAATTGCATCAAATTGATACTTTTTATAATGGGCTTAATGATCATGAACGAGATTACTTGAATGCCGCCGCGGGTGGTAATTTTTTGTGCAAAACGACCGATGAAGCTTTAAAGATTATCGAGAATAGATCTAAGGTTTATAGCCCTCGTAACACACCGAGTGTTGCCAATTTGGGTTCGTCATCGTCGTCATCGTCTCGTAGCATTAATGCCTTACATGATGAAGCTAATGAGGAAAATCGGTTTTTCGATAGATTTGCTAATCTTATGACTCATTGGAAAGCTCAAGAAGCTTCGAATTCCGCTTCGGTTAAAGCGGTTGCTAAGAGTTGTTTGTCTTGTGGTGGAGCCCATGATCTTTCCGAGTGCATTACCGCGGATGGTAACACTTCGAGTGCTTATGTAGCAACGGGAACTTATAACCAAAATGGCCAAGGTTCCCGACCAAATCAAGCTCCACCAAATCAAAATGCTAATAACTATCGAAACAACAACCAAGGTGGTAATTATCAAGGCAATTCACGTAACTACAACAAAGGGAATTATCAAAGTGGAGATGGACAAGTCACTAATCAAAACCAAAACCGTGATTTTCAAAACACTACACAAGGTTTTCAAAATGCTCACACTAAAAATCTTCAAGGAGAATTTTTGGATTATGCTAAAGCAAATGATGCTAAGTTTGATAACATGCAACGTGAGATGATTAGCATAATATCCGAGTTGAAAAACGAGCTTAAAAACGAACTTGCTAATGAACTTAAAACTCATGCAAATAAAATGGAAGGAAATGTCCAACGTCTTCAACAAAATCAATAAAAGATGGAACAAGGACAACATGAGATTAAGCAAGAATTGTTAAAAGCGGATGCTAGGCAATCTAAATTTGAGGACCGAATGGCAAAAATGTTTGAAGCAATCATGTGTAAACCCTCTTACTCGGGTGGTCTTCCTAGTGATACCATTGCAAACCCGAAGGGAGAAATGAAAGTTATTACTACACGAAGTGGTAAAACTTTTAAGGAACCAATCTCTCGTCCAAGTACTTCTACGGAGAAGGAAATCGAGAAAGAGTCCGAGGTGGTGGTCGAAAAGGAGCATATTACAATCCCACGAAGTACCGCTCAAACCACACCTACGGTTGAACCAATACCAATTGTGGAACCCGAGATTCCAAGGTCGTTGCCTAATGTCCAACCCACACCACCCTTACCTTACCCTTCGAGACGAAACAAAGAGAAATTGCAAGAACGTAACAAACAACAAATCGAGCTTTTTATAAAAATGTTTCAACAAGTGCATTTTTATGTGAGTTTAGCCGACGCGTTGTTGTATATGCCTCGTTTCGCTTCCACTTTTAAAAGTATGATGAGCGATAAGGAAAAGCTTTAAAAGCTTGCTAATTGTTCTTCGGTTTATCTTAACCGCATACCGGAAAATGTTGGTGACCCCGGAAAGTTTCTCATTCCTTGTGACATACAAGATATGAAAGAATGCCTCGCCTTGGCCGATCTTGGTGCGAGCGTTAATTTGATGCCATTTTCCATTTGGAAATCGCTTTCGCTTCCGGCTCTTATTCCTTCGAACATGTCTATCGAGATGGCCGATCATTCTACGATTAGCATGTGGAGTAGCCGAAGATGTTTTCGTGAAAGTGGGGAAGTTCTACTATCCCATTGATTTTATAATAGTTGACATCCCCGCGGATCCTCAAGTTCCTCTAATTTTAGGTCGTTCATTTTTAGACACCTCGAGATCGCTTATCGACGTTCATGCAAAAACTATCACTTTGAGATTCAACGAAGAGGAACTTGTTATAAACGCTACTCAAAACTCGAAACCTTCTCATGTTTATGCAATCGCTACCATCAATCACATTGACATAGTTGATGTGGTTTGCGATGAGTTTTCACAAGAAGTGTTAGGTTTTTCCGATAGCTCGTTAAGTGGCAATCCCACTATTTTGGATCCGATTCTTGATAATTCTACACCAAATCTCACTCCATTCCAAGGAGGCGATTTTACTTCAAATGAAATCGACAATGAAGATGAGGTGTTGATTAGTGATGATACTTCTATTCCATCATTTCTTCCGCCGATGGAAGTTATGAGTGTTGAACCAAAATCTTCAATCGAGGAACCACCTATCCTTGAATTGAAAGATCTTCCTTCTCACCTTGAATATGCATTCTTAGAAGGTGATGACAAGTTGCCAATTATTATTGCAAGAGGTCTTGCTAATGATGAAAAAACCGAGATCTTGAGAGTTCTTAAAGCTCATAAAGGGCCAATTGCGTGGAAAATTTCCGACATTAAGGGTATTGACCCAAAATTTTGTACTCACAAGATTTTAATGGAGGAGGACTACAAACCCGCAATTCAAAGTCAAAGAAGGGTGAATCCCAAAATTCACGATGTCATTAAAAAGGAAGTGTTAAAACTCCTTGACGCGGGAATGATTTATCCTATCTCCGATAGCCCATGGGTGAGCCCAATCCATTATGTCCCTAAAAAGGGAGGAATGACCGTTGTGCCTAATGAAAACAACGAGTTAATTCCCACTCGTGTTGTGACCGGTTGGAGGGTGTGTATTGACTACCGAAAGTTAAATGACGCCACTCGTAATCAAGAGAAGACTATTGCTTTTTAGATGGTTTTTCCGGTTACTTTCAAATCCCTATCGACCCTCGTGATCAAGAGAAGACTACGTTTACGTGTCCTTATGGAACGTTTGCTTATCGTAGGATGCCTTTCGGACTTTGTAATGCACCGGGTACGTTTCAACGGTGTATGATGGCAATTTTTCACGATATGATCGAAAAGTCGATGGAAGTGTTTATGGATGAATTTTCGGTATTTGGCAATTCGTTCACGTCATGTTTATCTAATCTCGAGCAAATGTTAAAACGTTGTGAAGAAACCAATCTTGTGCTTAATTGGGAAAAATGTCATTTTATGTGTAAACAAGGAATCGTCTTAGGACATAAGGTCTCGAAAGCGGGGATTGAGGTCGATAAAGCTAAGGTAGACGTCATCGCCAAGTTACCTCATCCCAAAACCGTTAAGGGAGTTAGTAGTTTCCTAGGCCACGCGGGCTTTTATCGTCGTTTCATCAAAGACTTTTCGAAAATCTCTCGACCTATGACACACCTTCTCAGGAAGGAAGCTCCTTTTAATTTCAATGAGGATTGTGTTAGAGCTTTCGAAACTCTTAAAAGGAAACTTACAGAAGCTCCCATTCTTGTTGCTCCTAATTGGTAATTACCCTTTGAAATCATGTGCGATGCAAGTGATTATGCTATAGGGGCCGTCTTAGGGCAACGCTATGAAAAGTATTTTCGTCCTATCCATTATGCTAGTAAGACGATGACCGAGGCTCAATTAAAGTACACCACAACGGAAAAGGAATTCCTTGCCGTGCTCTATGCTTTTGAGAAATTCCGACCTTTCTCGTCTTAACTAAAAGCATCGTGTATACCGACCATTCGGCTATCAAGTATCTCTTAGCTAAGCAAGATGCTAAGCCGAGATTGCTTCGTTGGATGCTCCTCCTCCAAGAATTTGATGTCACCGTGCTTGACAAAAAAGGAGCCGAGAATCTAGCGGCCGATCATCTCTCTCGTCTAGAAGATCCTCACAAAGATGCTTTCGAGAACAAGTAAATCACCGAAAGATTTCCTCTCGAGACTCTCGGTGTAGTGAATTCTAAAGACACCACCCCATGGTTTGCCGACATTGCAAATTACCATGCGGGCAATTTCATAATCAAGGGTATGACGACACAACAAAAGCGAAAATTCTTTCGTGACGTCAAGTTCTATTTTTGGGACGACCCTTATCTCTTTCGAGTTTGTGCGGATCAACTCGTTCGACGTTGTGTTTTTTGTGCCAAAGCTTCTAATATCCTTAGAGCTTGTCACGAGGGGCCCACGGGTTGTCACCACGGTGCTAATCTCATGGCTAAGAAAGTATTCGATGCCGGCTTCTTTTGGCCTTCTATCTATCGTGATGCACACGCACTTGTGAAGTCGTGTGATTCGTGCCAACGTCAAGGAAAATCGTCTCAACGTGATGAAATGCAACAAAACATAATTCAAGTGTGTGAGATTTTCGACATTCAGGGCATAGACTTTATGGGGCCGTTCCCATCGTCTCATGGTAACAAGTATATCCTCGTCGCGGTGGATGATGAGACTGCTTTTATACATAGTCTCATCTTCCAAATAGGGCTTAAAATGCATTAAATATCATCAAAATACCGATATATATGCTTGTGTTTGTTGCTTGTGTATTTTAGGTACGGATATTGAGAAAATGACAAAAAGATCACAAGAATCATACAAAAACGAACACGGGAAACGAAGCCGCACAATGAACCAAGCCCTAATGAAGACTTTCCCAAGACCAACCCTTGAAGATTTGAAGAATTATGAAGAAGGGTCCTCCAATATGGAAGAAGTGACACTTTATACCCTTGTATCCTCATAATTACAAGTTTGGTCCCTAAAGTTTGTCAAAATTACAAAAAGGGCCCTCCACTTTGAAGATTTGGCAAGTTTAGCCCCTCAACAAAGCTAAATTATCAACCAATATCCTTCACAAAGTCAAACACATCATGAAGTCCTTCAAAGTACAAGAAATTACAAGTTTGGTCCTTTGAAAATCCTAAAATTACAAAAAGGACCCTTGACTTTCAACATTTGGCAAAAATGGTCCCTCATCAAACAAGACTTGGCAATTTCAGTCCTCCAAAATGCTCAACGTACAAGTCAAGACCATTACCCATCATCAAAATGCCAAAACAGTCCCTCAAAAATCATAAATTGGCAAGAAGTACCTCTGAATTTATTTTACAAAAGTTTTTGGGGCAAAAGTGCAAAGTTGCAAAAGTTGTTATAACTAGTTTTGGCGTTGATAGAAGTTTGGAAAGGAAATGACAAGTTGTGCAAAGATAAGGGTGTAATGCTGGCAGACAAGATACTTACCTAGGCCAGTGAGGGGGTGACACGTGCCCCACTCACTCTCTCCACCAATGAAACTCCAACATTCATCCATGTCACCCTCCACTTAAACCGGTTATAACTAATATTTGATTAGTTTAATATTTTGGCGCTTAACATAACTTTTAAAACCCAAATCAGATTAAACGTGTTACTATTTACTCAAGAACACAAATTGGGGATTATTGATTAAGCAACAATTAAGCATCCATCACCTCCAGAATTATGATTAGTAGTCTTCTAATCATAACCCAACTTTTAAATCACTTGCCACATCACCCCCAAGGGCCACACATGATTCCCCTGCTACACACAAAGAGGATGCTGCCAAAACAAGCCAGAAAATCAACCATCCAGATACAAGCTTACATTTTAAGCTTTGTTTGAGCCCTTAGATCAAATTCCAACAGCTATCTACTCCACAAACGTCCAAGAATCAGTCACATGAAGCTAAGAAGTTCAAATCCTCAAGGGCATTTTTGGGCTTATACAAGTTAGGGTTTTAAGTTTTTAGGTTTAAACTGACCATGTACATTCTCTATATAAAGAGTATAGGGTCCAACATAGACGTTTGCTTTTTGGTTTTTCCTTTGTTCAAGCACTTGTAAATCCCTTTTCAGTTTTATGAATTTGAGTTAAGTGTTTTGAAGAAAGACCAAGTGCCATCTTATTTCTGCTTGTTTATGTTCTTAGTTTACTGATTTTAAAGTTAAAAACCTGTTTTCAAAAGAGGAGTGTGCAAAAGTTTGCACATTTTCTCATTTTCTTGATATTTTGCTAAGTTCTGGTTTCTATCTTGGAATTCTTGGGTTATAGGGCTGATCATAGCATCCTAGTTGAGTTGATTAAGGTGTGGTGAGGCTTATAACTTGGGGATAATCAAGTGTGGGGTAACAAGGTTGCATTAATCAAGATTTTTCAAGTTTCTGATTTTTATACTTGTGCTTCTAACCTTGTTGATTCTTAGCAGGGGTGTTATTGGAAGCTTGTACTTGTTCTTTCTAGTACATAAGCTCATAAATTCGTGGGTGTGGATGTACATCCATGAGGTTTGCATACTTAATCCTAAAATCTGCTTAAAATCTTGATTTTTGGTGACATTTGTATGTGGCTTGTGTTCTTGTGAATTTTGTGGCTTAAATCTGCTTGAATCTGTTAATCTTACTTGTTATTGTGTTTATCTGAGCTTGGGTGGTCTTGAATCTCACTTTTCCTTTGAAAAATTTGATTTTGAAAAGATAAAGGGGTGTTTGGGTCTACCTGTTTGTGATTGCATCTTGATATTGTGTTGTTGGATTGTGTTGTTTATGCTTGGTATCTGATATATGCTTGGTTGAGAGTGTTTTACTGCAAGTTTTTGGGTTTGAAGCCTTGAATCAAACAATCTGCTATATAATCTTTGTTACTGCCTGTTTTGACCTAGGATTTTGGGAACACTTAGTGTGTATGCATGCTTAGGGTTAAAAATGGTTTAAACAAAGTTATTGTAACCTGTTTGAACGATTTGAGGTGTTGAATCTGGCTTAAGTGTCAAATACATCAGCAAAGTAGAAAAATGCATGTGTTAGTGTTCATCAGTAACATTCATTGGCTTGAATCTTGCTTAATTCTTTGAACCATTGCATGAAACCTGTTTAGACTTGCTTATTTGAGTTTAATATAGCTTGTGTATGCATTTGGTTGAATTTGGCTGGCTGGTTATTGCTAAAACTACTTATTTGTGCTCAACTGCTTAACTGTTCATGTCTGTATCATATCTGGGACTTTATTGATTAAACTGTATCAATTGGGTGTTTGTGATTGTGATATTTTGATTGTTCTTGACTCCTTTTGATCCAAAGATCATTTGGGTGCCTTTGTGTAATCTGAATCTCTAAAAAAGTCACTAAAGACAAAAAGTCAAACAAGTCAAGCAGTGGAAAAAGTTTCCACTGCTCAACACTCAAAACTAGCCCCTGCTAGTGTAAAATTAAACTCAGCTTATCAATAAGCTATTCTAGCTTATCCAGACTTGCAACAACTTATTTTTTGTGATAGGTCTTCATTATTTGACCCATTTAAGTAGACTAGAGCTTATTGGACTTTGACTTTGACTTTTTACTAGAAAACCAACTTATTTGACTTTTACATAAGTGCTTATTTGCTTTTTCCAGCTTATTGAGTCAACTTATTTGAAAACTCTTTGTTGATTTTGCTTAATTAAGTCATTTAAAAGCTTTTGTAACTTGAATCAGCACTTGGGGTGGCCTAGAACTCAAAAACGACTATTTTGTCGTTTTCTGTAGATTGCTTATTGCATTTTCAGGCTTATTCCTTGGGCTTATTTCAAATTTCTTTTTGCAGAAGTCTTATTTAGGTCAAAAGAAGCTTGTGTGTCAAATTTTAGCTTATGGCATTGGCTTATAGCTTAATGGGCCAAAAAGCCCATTAAGAATAAGCTGCTTGGTATAAGCTAGCTTATTTCACACTTTCAGCTTTTGGGCCTTTGGAAAAAGTTGTTTAAAATCAAATTTTGAGTCAACCTATGCTTTTTGGGCTTATTTTGAACACTTTTTGTTATTGGGCCCAAATTTGGCCCAATAAGGGATTGTTTTGGGTTTAGCCCATTTTCTAGGCCCATTAGGGGTATTTAGGTAATTTCACTTTTATTTCTGAGTTATTTAGGTTAAATTAAGCTAGTTTGCAAGTTTTTAGAATTTTTTATGATTTTTGGATTTTTAATAATATTTTAATATTATTTTATTGTTAAAAATTAAAATTCTGATTTTCTAAATTTTTATATTTTTCCTAGGTTCTAAACACTTAATTAGGATTTTTGCAACTTTCCAAATATTTTTAGAGTCTTTTAATTATTTTCTAGAATTAATTTAAGTTTTAATTGATTTTAGTAGTTTTTAATTGTTTAAAAATAGTTTTTAGTGGTTTTAAAATTTTGAAAAATACTTTTTAGCTTAATTAGAGTATTTTTAAGGTTTACAAATGTAGAAATGCTAAATCAGATCCGGTGGTCTAACATGGTGGTATATGGTGGTGGAAGCCATTGATGAGCTTAGAGAGAGAGAGGAGAGGTTGAATGTGTGTGAAAGAAAGGAAAAATGAAATAAACTTGAAAAGTGACACAAGCAACACCCCTCCTTGGAAGCTAAGGATGGGTATATATAGTCACACACGCACCTTAAACTATACATTGGACCTAGTCTAGTCTAAGCGTGTGTGACTATGATAACTAACGGGAATTCTTAAATGTCGTCACATAAAGTGAGTTTCCAACAATCTTCCCCCATGGGACGACGTGTAGAATTCCTTACAATATTCTTCCTAACAAGTACAAAATGATTAAGAACAAGAGCTTTCTTGAAGCATCCAATGCTGATGAAGTCTTCTGAGGCCTTCGTCTTCAAAACGACTCATCTTTAAAGTAACTTGTAGAAGAAATACTGTAACGGCACGAGCTAAGTAACCCATACACTTCTGGTTAAGGAGAAGCTTCTGAATTAGCTTCCCCCTAATTCATGCCACGTAAACTTGATGTAGAAGCTGTAAATAGCTTCCCCCTAAACCGACAATCCTCGTAAGCAACTTCAAAGCTTTCAATAAAGCTTAGAATGATTAAGCGCACAGCGGAATCTAACAAGCAAATCCCATCATATAACATGATAACGTTGCTAAGAGGGATTGAAAGTAAGGGGTACACCAAGTAGATCAACAATTTTTCTTCTCACGCTTGAATAATTCTTCAGAATTTTTCTTCCCCCTGAGAGTTCAAGTTATGCATACCAGAAAGAATCAAGACATTTCTTCCCCCATATAGTTGAAGAAAGTAAATCAATCCCAATTATGAAGCTCAAATACTGAAGTGGACACTTTATCCCATTCATGAAGTTGACATCGTAACACCAGAGTCAATTAAGTCCCGGAAATGCACATATCTTCTTCCGGAGATGCACCAGAGTCAATTAAGTCCCGGGAATGCATATAGGATAATGATGATGTTTAATTGCAACAATCAAACAATTAAACCTCGAATCAGTAGTGTACCGTTTGGAGATTGATAACGCCACGAGTTAAAACACTGATTATCTCTGCGGCTATGACAAATGTCATCCCGGAATATCTTCAAATCAAAAGAAGGTATGAAGTTCATCACGTGTACTCGTTGTACGTTCAATGTGTCTTCTTCTTCCCCCTTGATGGTTTCGAAACTCGGAACCATCAATAAATTATACGCACATGAACCTGAAATCTCGTGAGAATAATAAATAAGCTGAATTATATATTTTGTGAGAATCAGCTGTTGATCGAAAATCTCTTCTCATAAACTCTCCATGGCCACCTTTACCAACTCACGTGAAAGCAATTTGAAGTGACCACTGAAAAAAAATGAACCGGATAAATCAAACGTGAAGCTGAATAAAAATCCTTCGATCTTGTGACTTAAGCTTGCACTATTGTTGAATGAAGAACGGTTGAGAAATCTCTAAGTACTCAATGCATCACTGAAGAAGTCTATAAGCACAACACCTCTTGAAATTATCCACGTCGACTAAGCGCGTGACACTGAGTACAACAATGTAACCCCTTTAAGTGATAGTTATCCGAGTCATCAACCATCCACCCCGAACCCGGAAACTAGATAACCAAGTCGTCATTCTAATATGAAGCACGAACAAGTTATCTATTAAAAGATAAAATAAATACACGCCTTCGAAAAACCCGTCTTCAACGTCACGTAATTGATACCCGATCAAACGAATCCGTAGCCACTAAAAATCGCCCATTTTTTCTTGGTCTCGTCTCAAATAAATTCTCGTCACGTTGTCTCGTCTTTTTGTCACGTCACTTGTTTCTCGTCACATTTTAAAACTATTAATCAAAATAACATCATTTAAAAAAATGATAAGTAATATTTTGAAAAAACAATTTTATTAAAACATTGTCACAAGTCACAATTCTTAACCGGCCCATTTCATTGTTTTTGAAACAAATGTGAGTCCATCACATCTATCAGCTCGTGAGTACATGGCCCAAATCACATTGTTAAACCCGGTCTAATCACAACCATGATATAACTCACTTTCCCAACCCTAAACACACGCACTTAACTCCAAATCCTCACACCTCGTTTCATCCGCCACCAAACCAAACTCCCATCTTCTCCCATCTCGTTTTCTCCGCCCCTCACAAATCCTTCTCATCCATCTCGTTCCTTCATCTCTCAAATGAATCAATCAATTAAACCCCTAACAATCAATTGAATCAATCTCATCTGATCATATACAACCCATAGTCCGAGTTGAAGATTGTCAAGACATCAAGATCCATAAAAGGGTCTCGGGTAGGTTGTGATCTTAGATTGCATGTTGGTTTTGAGTTAAAAAAAATGAAAAATAAGGATTATAACAGATTTGTTATACATCTTTATTTAAATTCGTAAATTAAGATTAGGATTAAAACCCAACATGGATTTATGATGATTAATTTTTATTGTGGTCGATCTATATAGATCTTGCCTAGCAAAATAAGCCACGATAAAAATGATTGTGAGATCTTTTAAATTTCGAGTCAAGATGTTTTAGATGGAGATAGGAGACGATGGGTTAGGATAGTTATGGTGTTGTGGAGGTAAAAGGTTGGCAGTTGAATTGGTACCGTGCATTAGTCACCTGAGTCAACTCAGTGAGTTAACTGAGTCAACTCGGTAATTACCGAGTTGACTCGGTTGTGATGGATTTTTGGTTACATTTTTGGTTCACAAGATTTTAAAACACATGGTCCATCGGAATGTCAAAAAACAATCCCATCGGAATGTTTTTTCAAAATAGTCCATCGGAATGTCAAAAGATGTCCCATCGGAATGTTTAAGCTTCCATCGGAATGTCTTTTAAGTCATCATCGGAATGATTGTGAATATGGCCTTATCGGAATGTTTTTGTGAATATGGTCTCATCGGAATCAAACAAACACCCCCATCGGAATGACTTAATCTGAATCCCCATCTGAATGTTCAATCTGAATGACCAAATAAATGGTCTAATCGGAATGTCCAATCTGAAAAGGGTTTTGAAGAAACCGAAAATGGTGGATCTGCAAACTTTGTCCTTATCTATTTGCATAAACAAGAAAAAATAGACCCAGAAACAGTGGAAATACCAGATATGAATCAACTTTGACCATGATATGATGATGAAACCGAGAAAGAGTATTAATTAATAAATTGATACCCCAAAACATGTGACTGTTTGGACAGTTGGACAAAAAAGAAGACGTGACAAAAAATTTTGTGACAAAATGGACCAAAAAATGATATAACGAGACACAAAGAAAAAATTAGACCACCAAATCGAATATACTAACACGATCCAAGGATGGAACCGAGGCTCTGATGCCAAATGTAGAAATGCTAAATCAGATCTGATGGTCTAACATGGTGGTATATGGTGGTGGAAGCCATTGATGAGCTTAGAGAGAGAGGAGAGGTTGAATGTGTGTGAAAGAAAGGAAAAATGAAATAAACTTGAAAAGTGACACAAGCAACACCCCTCCTTGGAAGCTAAGGAGGGGTATATATAGTCACACACGCACCTTAAACTATACATTGAACCTAGTCTAGTCTAAGCGTGTGTGACTATGATAACTAACGAGAATTCTTAAATGTCGTCACATAAAGTGAGTTTCCAACAACAAACTTTAAATCTTGTTTAGGGCTTTTTAATAATTAATTTTGATTTTTAAGGCTTTAATTAGCATTAAAAAGTCATTATCTAATTAATTAAAAGGTTTTGGCAAGTTTTGATTTTTTTGTAAACTCTTAGAATATTATTGTGGATTTTTGGTAATTTTTAGGAATTTTTAGGTTAAAATTTTAATTTTGGTACTTTTTACGATTTTACGTGTACACCTTTTTCGACTTAGTTTAAATCCGTCTTCGTAACCGTCATTCTCTTCTAATCTCATTTCTATTTTTCTTTCTCAAGAGTATAATCACAAATCTAATCCAAATCATTACACACATAACACACTAGCCTCCTTGAGAACGAACTCCTTTTAGGGTTATTTACACACGGTTTTCCTAAATCGTCGTATTCACTACTTGCCCTATTTTGTTGCTCTTTTCCTAAAGGGTAGCAAAAACACTACATCAATTTTGGCGCCGCTGCCGGGGAGGCGTGTTGTGTTTTGATTGGAATTGTTGTTTTTGTATACTAACCATAAATAGTATTTGTATTAGTAGCACTCTACTAATACGTATTATCGGTTTTCGTTTTTGTGTGAATACTATTACTATAGTGTATATGTAGAACAATAAATTCACAAGTACTCCAAATACGTGAGAAATCACAACCTTGACTTGGGAGGTCATTACCCAATCATTGTATTCGAATCTCAAACCAAAGAAAAAGGCAAAAATAGATAAATACTTTCGTGAAGCTCAATCTTGAAAAATACAAACTATAAGGTGGGTATAAGGCGGATATTATAAAATATATCCTAAGGAAAAAGGCTCTTAAGTGCTTCGCGCCGCCTCGTTTCCCCGCTTGCTTGTGAGTATTTGATTTTGAGAGCTAATCGAGGGTTTTGCCGCCCAAAGTATTACTAAGTATCATATATATTTTCTTGGTTTCCATTGATTAAACCCTCTTGAACGTTTTGGTGTTCCACCAACGTTCTAAAGTCATCGAAGGCGTTCACTTCACGTGATCGTTTTCATTCCTTGAGGCTTCTTTAATCAAGAGATTTGATTAAGGAGGAGATTTGTAGATTTGTGTCTACTTAATACATTCACCAAATTCCAAAAAGGTTAATACAATCAAAAACCACAAAAAAATTGAAAAATACAAAACACCAATAAGAATCTTCTTTGCTCGTCCCCTCGTTGTACGTGACGTTTATGCTAACTCGTAATCAAGCAAGACGTGCACGTAAACGAAAGAACAAAACTCCCACTCCCAATCTTTCTAGTGAGGAGTCTCCTATTGACGAACCCATTGTAAGAGAAGCACCAACCATGGCGAATCGAACTATGATGGAGTTACTTCAAGCACCCACCGAGGGTTATGGAGAAGCTATTGTGATTCCGCTATCCTTGCGGAGAATTTTGAGGTGAAAACGGGTTTGTTGTCGATGATCCAAAACAACAAATTCCGTGGTGATGCGAAGGACAATCCACACAACCATATCCACCAATTCAATCGTCTTACCACCACTTGCAAGTTTAAGGATGTCTCGAATAACTCGATTAAGATGATGCTTTTTCCGTATTCCTTAGCGGGGCCCGCTAAATTTGGTTAGAGAAAGAGCTACCCAATTCTATATTGACGTGGAAGGATATCGTGTCTAAGTTTGTGAACCAATTTTTTCCGCCCTCTAAGACTACGCATTTGAAAAACGAGATTTCAAAGTTTTCACAAGAATTTAATGGAAGTTTTTCAACGGCTTGGAATAGGTTTAAGGAAATGTTACATGAATGTCCTCATCACGGTTTTTCCGACTTGCATCAAATTGACACGTTTTACAATGGACTTAATGATCATGAAAGGGATTATTTGAATGCCGCCGCGGGTGGTAATTTTTTGTGTAAAACGGTTGAGTAAGCTTTGGTGATAATTGAGAATAGATCTAAGGTGTATAGTCCTCGTAGCACGTCTAGTGTTCGTAAGGCTTCGTCTTCGGCTTCACCTTCTTTGTCTAATACCATCGATGCTTGCCAAATTGAGGCGAACTTGGAAAACAAGATTTTTGATAAGCTAAAAGGACTTTTGATTGAGTTTAAAGTTGGTGAACAAAGTGCTCCCGCTACGGCTAAAGCGGTTGAGGTTTCTTGCATGTATTGTGGTGGAGGTCATGATTTCTCCGAGTGCATTACCAACGGTGGTAACACTTCGAGTGCCTTCGCGGCTACGGGAAATTACAACCAAAACGGTCAAGTTTCCCGCTCTAATCAAATGACTCCACCGGGTTTTGGTTCAAATCAAAATGCTAACAACAACTATCGCAACAATCAAGTTGGTTTTAAAAACAATTACAACAAGGGAAACTATGGGAATCAAGGGGCTAATAATCAAGTTTCAAACAAGAATCAAAATGATTTTCAAAACAACAAAGGTTTGCAAACATTGAAAGATCTTCCAAGTGAGTTTGTTGAATACGCTAGTGGAAATGATGCTAGGTTTGACAATATTCAAAGAGAAATCATTAGCCTAAGATCTGAGTTTAAGAACGACTTGAAGAAAGAGTTGAAAATGAGTTAGCAAATGAACTTAAGATCCACACCAACAAGATGGAAGGAAATGTCACTAGGTTACAACAAAACCAACAAAAAATGGAACAAGGGCAACATGAGATTAAACAAGAAGTGATTAAAGCCGAGAAGAGGCAATCCGTGTTTGAAGATAAAATCTCGTCTATGTTTGAGGCAATAATATGTAAACCGTCTTCGAGTAGTCTTCCTAGCAACACTGTATCCAACCCTAAGGGTGAGATGAAAGTGATTACCACACGTAGTGGTAAGATACTTAAGGAACCGACTCCTCAACCAATTGCTCCTACGGAGGAAGCAATTGAGGAAGAACCCGAGGGGGTGGTCCAAAAGGAGCATGTCCTAATCCCACGAAGTACCGCTCATGCCACACCTACGGTTGACCCATTACCATCATTGGAACCCGAGATTCCAAAGGCTATGCCTACTATGCCTCAACCCACACCACCTTTGCCCTATCCATCGAGACTTAGGAAGGAGAAACATCAAGAGTGCGACAATTATCAATTAGAGCTTTTTATGAAAATGTTTCGTGATTTGCACCTTAATGTGAGTTTCGCTGATTCTTTGGTCATGATGCCTCGATTTGCCGCTAACTTTAAGAGTATGTTGAACATCAAGGAGAAATTGCACCAATTGTCTAGTTGTTCATCGGTTTATCTTAATCGCATACCTCAAAAAGTCGGTGATCCCGGTAAATTTTTGATCCCTTGTGCAATCCAAGATATGGAAGAATGCTATGCCTTGGCCGATCTTGGTGCTAGTATTAACTTGATGCCACTTTCAATCTTCAAGTCGCTCAATCTTCCTAATCTTACTCCTTTACTAATGTCTAACGAGTTGGCCGACCATTCCACGATTCCCGCATGTGGTTTGGCGGAAGACGTTTTTGTGAAAGTGGGGAAGTTCTACTATCCCGTAGACTTTATCGTTGTTGATATCCCCACGAATCCTCAAGTTCCTCTCATTTTAGGTCGTTCGTTTTTAGATACGCCTATGGCTTTGATCGATGTTCATGCTAGAAATATCACCTTACGTTTCAACGACGAGGAACTTGTTATAAACGCAACTCAAAACTCTAAAATTTCTCATGTTTATTCTGTTGAAACCATAAACCTCGTTGATATGATTGACGTGGTTTGCGAGGAATTTTCACAAGAAGTTCTAGGTTTTGGTGATGAAGGAACTAGTGGCAATCCCACTATGCTAGATCTAATTCTTGATAATTCGACACCAACCTTCACTCCATTTGAAGGTGGTGGTTTTACGTTGGAAGAATTCGATGTTCCACGTACTTGCAACGAAGACCTCGACAACGATGAGGACTTCTCGATTATCAAGGATTTTCTCAACGATTTCCCATAAAATTCCTCCACCCGAGGAGGTTATGAGTATCGAGCCCAAATCTTCACTTGAGGAACCACCTATCCTTGAGTTGAAAGATTTGCCTCCTCATCTCGAATATGTCTATTTGGAGGAGGACGACAAGTTGCCGGTTATTATTGCGAAGGAACTTTCGAATGATGAAAAAACCGCACTTGTCGATGTTCTAAAGGATCACAAAGGGGAATTGCGTGGAAGTTATCCGACATTAAGGGAATCGATCCCAAGTTTTGTACTCACAAAATATTAATGGAGGAGGATTACAAGCCTGCAATCCAAAGTCAAAGGAGGGTGAACCCCAAAATTCACGACGTCATCAAAAAGGAGGTCCTTAAACTCCTTGATGCGGGAATGATTTACCCTATTTCCGATAGCCCTTGGGTGAGTCCTATTCATTGTGTCCCTAAAAAGGGAGGGATGAACGTTGTGCCAAACGATGCCAACGAGTTGATTCCCACTAGACTCGTGACCGGATGGAGAGTGTGCATTGACTATGGTAAGTTGAATGAAGCCACTCGAAAAGACCATTTTCCCTTGCCCTTCATGGACCAAATGTTGGAGCGTCTTGCGGGAAACGATTTCTATTGCTTTTTAGATGGTTTTTCCGGTTACTTCCAAATTCCCATCGATCCTCGTGATCAAGAAAAAACTACGTTTACGTGTCCATATGGAACGTTTGCCTATCGTAGAATGCCATTCGGACTTTGCAATGCACCGGGAACCTTTCAAAGGTGCATGATGGCTATTTTTCATGACATGATCGAGAAGACGATGGAAGTCTTCATGGATGACTTTTCCGTGTTTGGTAATTCGTTCACTTCGTGTTTGTCGAACCTTGAGAGAATGTTGAAACGTTGTGAGGAAACCAACCTTGTGCTCAATTGGGAAAAGTGTCATTTTATGGTTAAGAGTGGAATCGTCTTAGGGCACAAGGTCTCGAAAGCGAGGATTGAGGTAGATCAAGCTAAGGTAGACGTCATCGGAAAATTACCTCATCCCAAAACCGTTAAGGGAGTTAGGAGTTTCCTAGGCCACGCGGGATTTTATCGTCGATTCATCAAGGATTTTTCGAAGATTTCTCGACCCATTACACATCTTCTTGAAAAAGAGGCACATTTTGTCTTTGACGAAGATTGTGTACGAGCCTTTGAAATCCTTAAGAGGAAACTTACCGAAGCTCCCATTCTTGTTGCTCCCAATTGGAACCTCCCCTTTGAGCTCATGTGTGATGCTAGTGACTACGCTATTGGGGCCGTTTTGGGGCAACGTCATGATAAGCACTTCTTGCCTATTCACTATGCTAGCAAGATGATGACCGAGGCTCAACTAAAATACACTACAACGGAAAAGGAGTTCCTTGCCGTGGTGTATGCATTTGAGAAGTTTCGACCTTATCTCGTCTTAGCTAAATGCATAGTGTATACGGATCATTCGGCTATCAAGTATCTCATGGAAAAGCAAGATGCTAAGCCTAGATTACTTCGTTGGATTCTCCTCCTTCAAGAATTTGATCACACCATCGTTAACAAAAAAGGAGCCGAGAATCTAGCGGCCGATCATCTTTCTCGTTTAGAAGATCCTCACCAAAGTGTTTACGAGCCCAAGGAAATCACCGAAACATTTCCGCTCGAGACACTTGGTGTAGTGAATTCTAAGCTTGATTCTTCCACCCCATGGTTTGCGGATTTTGAAAATTACCATGCGGGTAACTTCATCATTAAGGGTATGACGACTCAAGAAAAACGAAAATTCTTTCGTGACGTCAAGTTCTACTTTTGGAACGACCCTTACTTGTTTCGAACTTGTGCGGATCAAATCATCCGACATTGTGTATTTGGCACCGAAGCTTCTAACATCCTTAAAGCTTGCCATGAGGGACCCACGGGTGGTCACCACGGTGCTAATCTCACGGCTAAGAAGGTGTTTGATGCCGGCTTCTTTTGGCCTACTATTTACCGAGATGCACAAGATCTTGTGAAGTCGTGTGATTCATGCCAACGACAAGGAAAAGCCTCACAAAAAGATGAAATGCCACAAAACATCATCCAAGTGTGTGAGATCTTTGACGTTTGGGGTATAGACTTTATGGGGCCGTTCCCATCTCTCGTGGTAATAAGTACATTCTCGTTGCGGTTGACTACCTATCTAAGTGGGTGGAGGCCAAATCCTTGCCCACCAATGATGCTCGTGTGGTAGTCAAGTTTTTGAAAAGCTTGTTTTCTCGGTTTGGAACCCCTCGTGCAATCATAAGCGATCGTGGAACCCATTTTTGTAACGACCAATTCGAAAGGGTCCTAAGGAAATATGGGGTTACACATCGGCTTTCTACGGCTTATCACCCACAAACGAGTGGGCAAGTCGAGGTTTCAAACCGAGCGTTGAAGATGATTTTGGAGAGATCCGTTGGGGAAAACCGACAATTGTGGTCGGATAAGTTGGACTATGCTTTATGGGCCTTTAGGACCGCTTATAAGACACCCATTGGGTGCACTCCCTATAAGCTTGTGTATGGAAAGAATTGTCATTTGCCTATCGAGTTAGAACACAAGGCTTATTGGGCCCTAAAGCATTGTAATGATGATATGGAGACCACGGGAAAACACCGGAAAATGCAATTAAATGAATTGGATGAATTGAGAGACATTGCTTATGAAAATTCATTGATTTATAAGGAAAAAACTAAAAAGTTGCATGATTCTAAAATTAAAAACCGGGTTTTTAACATTGGGGATCAAGTTTTGCTTTTTAATTCTCGCTTGAAAATTTTTTCCGGTAAGTTGAAATCCCGTTGGTCCGGTTCATTCACCGTGACTCAAGTGTTTTCGTATGGGACCATCGAGCTAGCTCAAGATGATGGTCCTAACTTCAAGGTGAATGGACATAGTTTGAAGCACTACTTTGGCGGGGAAGTTCCATCCTTGAACTACCTCGACCAAGTCACCTTCCCCAATGATAATTAGTATTGAGGGGATCGAGTCGAGCTCATGACTCGGTAATCAAAAACGAGGAGCCTCGTGGGGGAGTCCCATGCTTATCCTATGTATATATTATTGCTTTCTAATGTAGTTAACGTGTGGGGATTTTGCCCTTCCAACCTTTGTTCCGTGGTTGTTTGTGAATTGTGGACTTTAGATTATCATGATCTTCACGATTGGAGCCTCTCGTGTTCGTTTTATAGGAGCACTCGATAGTTTGCTTTGAAGACTTTCTCAATATCCATGATATATCCTTTTGATGTTCTAACCTTAAGTTTATAGCACACTTCATAAACGGCTATTAATTTATTGGTTACACCCTTTCCATGCTAGATTAGGCATTCGACTACGTCTCAAGTATGGGGGTGTTTGCACCCCTAGACTCGAAACATTGAGGACAATGTTTAACTTTAGTATGGGGGGTGAATAGATACTTGCCTTGCCAAACCTTCACGCTTTCCAAAGTTTATCTTTTTGTTTATCGTTTTGTTGCAAAATAAGGCAAAAATGGCCAAATTTTAAAAATTTTCTCATGTTTTATAAGTGTTTGAAGACACGAATGTAGGTTTTCCGATGGCGAGAATAAGAGTAATTTTTGACTCGACCGTGCATGTAGAGCACTTAGCTTTGGTTCCTTAACTTCACATTATGCTAAGTCTCTTAAATGAGGACGAGAAATGATAGGGTTAATTATAAGTTACTATGCTAAACGTAGAGTACTCGTATTCTTTCAAAAACTCATGGGTTCTCGTTGTTTTCTTATTCTCCCTTCGCATGTAAATATTTTTTTTGCTTAATAAATATTGACTTAGCGGTTTAGTTGGGATTGTTGGGTTTCTAGTCTTTTCTAGTAGCTTCCGTGTAATTAAATTGGGAAGACATTAAGGTATCGCCAGCGTCACGGTTTTGAAGTATTG
The DNA here is from genome assembly GCA_025667525.1 of Glebionis coronaria. NCBI lineage: Eukaryota > Viridiplantae > Streptophyta > Magnoliopsida > Asterales > Asteraceae > Glebionis > Glebionis coronaria. The sequence continues at coordinate 248,845,322 of CM046874.1, forward strand.
GCACCCGAATAATCAAAAGCTTCACCCAATAATAAGATTTCAAGTGCTCACCTAAATCAAGCAAACAATTTGAAGCCCCACAAGGCCGAAAAATCTATGCAAAATTGAAAGTGAATCAAGCCTTAATCTTCGAAGCTTTAAAGATCCAAAATTCGCCTTAGCGTGAGGATATACGTCTTTGGCTAATAAAACTACCGATGAGGTGGATAATAAAAGGCAAGGCAAGACCGAAGTCATAATAAAAGCTTCATGGCGAAGTTGAATAAAAGATGGAGGTAAACCAAAGATAATAAGGCCCTTCCGTTAGGGGGCGTATAAAAGTCTTGGTAATAAGTCTCATGTTCAAAACCGTTATAAAACCGTGTTTATCGATTCTTCTTGTTGACTTAATTTTTTGACATCGTTGTCTATTGGGAGGGGTTATTGATTTGATGGTCTTGGTTACACCGTTAGGACTCTATTTTTAGACCTAAATCTATATTATCGCATAAGTCAAACAATGTATCCTCGTGAAACATTCAAGACAATATAAAATATAAGAGATACAACTTAGGAATAATGGGAGGATAAGTACGTGATTAGGGCATATGAGTAGTGTTAGCATTACTAACTTATAATGACAATGATCTCGTTGCACGCTTGGCATGGAATTGGGGTGAAAATCGAGGACGATGAAATTATTTCTAACGAAGCATTCACGTGTTCTTATTCTATGAACCTAAACGTCCCATTTTGCGATGAAAATCATACATTATGTCTAAAACACAAGTAGTTGTAGCAATAGTAGTAGTGTAGCTAGTTTATCGTTCAATAAAGTGAATAAAATGAATTTTGGAGATGCTACGATACTTTATTCTAGCATTGCGTGAGGGCACGACAATGGTTTAGTATAGGGGAGTGATGAGACTGCTTTTATACATGGTCTCATCTTCCAAATAGGGCTTAAAATGCATTAAATATCATCAAAATACCCATATATATGCTTGTGTTTGTTGCTTGTGTATTTTAGGTATGGATATTGAGAAAATGACAAAAAGATCACAAGAATCATACAAAAACGAATACGGGAAATGAAGCCGCACAATGAACCAAGCCCTAATGAAGACTTTCCCAAGATCAACCCTTGAAGATTTGAAGAATTATGAAGAAGGGTCCTCCAATATGGAAGAATTGACACTTTATACCCTTGTATCCTCATAATTACAAGGTTGGTCCCTAAAGTTTGTCAAAATTACAAAAGGGCCCTCTACTTTGAAGATTTGGCCAGTTTAGCCCCTCAACAAAGCTAAATTATCAACCAATATCCTTCACAAAGTCAAACACATCATGAAGTCCTTCAAAGTACAAGAAATTACAAGTTTGGTCCTTTGAAAATCCCAAAATTACAAAAAGGACCCTTGACTTTCAACATTTGGCAAAAATGGTCCCTCATCAAACAAGACTTGGCAATTCAGTCCTCCAAAATGCTCAACATACAAGTCAAGACCATTACCCATCATCAAAATGCCAAAACAGTCCCTCAAAAATCACAAATTGGCAAGAAGTACCCCTGAATTTATTTTACAAAAGTTTTTGGGGCAAAAGTGCAAAGTTGCAAAAGTTGTTATAACTAGTTTTGGCGTTGATAGAAGTTTGGAAAGGAAATGACAAGTTGTGCAAAGATAAGGGTGTAATGCTGGCAGACAAGATACTTACCTAGGACAGTGAGGGGGTGACACGTGCCCCACTCACTCTCTCCACCAATGAAACTCCACCATTCATCCATGTCACCCTCCACTTAAACCGGATATAACTAATCTTTGATTAGTTTAATATTTTGGTGCTTAACATAACTTTTAAAACCCAACTCAGATTAAACGTGTTACTATTTACTCAAGAACACAAATTGGGGATTATTGATTAAGCAACAATTAAGCATCCATCACCTCCAGAATTATGATTAGTAGTCTTCTAATCATAACCCAACTTTTAAATCACTTGCCACATCACCCCCAAGGGCCACACATGATTCCCCTGCTACACACAAAGAGGATGCTGCCAAAACAAGCCAGAAAATCAACCATCCAGATACAAGCTTACATTTTAAGCTTTGTTTGAGCCCTTAGATCAAATTCCAACAGCTATCTACTCCACAAACGTCCAAGAATCAGTCACATGAAGCTAAGAATTTCAAATCCTCAAGGGCATTTTTGGGCTTCTACAAGTTAGGGTTTTAAGTTTTTAGGTTTAAACTGACCATGTACATTCTCTATATAAAGAGTATAGGGTCCAACATAGACGTTTGCTTTTTGGTTTTTCCTTTGTTCAAGCACTTGTAAATCCCTTTTCAGTTTTATGAATTTGAGTTAAGTGTTTTGAAGAAAGACCAAGTGCCATCTTATTTCTGCTTGTTTATGTTCTTAGTTTACTGATTTTGAAGTTAAAAACCTGTTTTCAAAAGAGGAGTGTGCAAAAGTTTGCACATTTTCTCATTTTCTTGATATTTTGCTAAGTTCTTGTTTCTATCTTGGAATTCTTGGGTTATAGGGCTGATCATAGCATCCTAATTAAGTTGATTAAGGTGTGGTGAGGCTTATAACTTGGGGATAATCAAGTGTGGGGTAACAAGGTTGCATTAATCAAGATTTTTCAAGTTTCTGATTTTTATACTTGTGCTTCTAACCTTGTTGATTCTTAGTAGGGGTGTTATTGGAAGCTTGTACTTGTTCTTGCTAGTACATAAGCTCATAAATTCGTGGGTGTGGATGTACATCCATGAGGTTTGCATACTTAATCCTAAAATCTGCTTAAAATCTTGATTTTTGGTGATATTTGTATGTGGCTTGTGTTCTTGTGAATTTTGTGGCTTAAATCTGCTTGAATCTGTTAATCTTACTTGTTATTGTGTTTATCTGATCTTGGGTGGTCTTGAATCTCACTTTTCCTTTGAAAATTTTGATTTTGAAAAGATAAAGGGGTGTTTGGGTCTACCTGTTTGTGATTGCATCTTGATATTGTGTTGTTGGATTGTGTTGTTTATGCTTGGTATCTGATATATGATTGGTTGAGAGTGTTTTACTGCAAGTTTTTGGGTTTGAAGCCTTGAATCAAACAATCTGCTATATAATCTTTGTTACTGCCTGTTTTGACCTAGGATTTTGGGAACACTTAGTTTGTATGCATGCTTAGGGTTAAAAATGGTTTAAACAAAGTTATTGTAACCTGTTTGAAAGATTTGAGGTGTTGAATCTGGCTTAAGTGTCAAATACATCAGCAAAGTAGAAAACTGCATGTGTTAGTGTTCATCAGTAACATTCATTGGCTTGAATCTTGCTTAATTCTTTGAACCATTACATGAAACCTGTTTAGACTTGCTTATTTGAGTTTAATATAGCTTGTGTCTGCATTTGGTTGAATTTGGCTGGCTGATTATTGCTAAAACTGCTTATTTGTGCTCAACTGCTTAACTGTTCATGTATGTATCATATCTGGGACTTTATTGATTAAACTGTATCAATTGGGTGTTTGTGATTGTGATATTTTGATTGTTCTTGACCTCTTTTGATCCAAAGATCATTTGGGTGCCTTTGTGTAATCTGAATCTCCAAAAAAGTCACTAAAGACAAAAAGTCAAACAAGTCAAGCAGTGGAAAAAGTTTCCACTGCTCAACACTCAAAACTAGCCCCTGCTAGTGTAAAATTGAACTCAGCTTATCAATAAGCTATTCTAGCTTATCCAGACTTGCAACAACTTATTTTTTGTGATAGGTCTTCATTATTTGACCCATTTAAGTAGACTAGAGCTTATTGGACTTTGACTTTGACTTTTTACTAGAAAACCAACTTATTTGACTTTTACATAAGTGCTTATTTGCTTTTTCCAGCTTATTGAGTCAACTTATTTGAAAACTCTTTGTTGATTTTGCTTAATTAAGTCATTTAAAAGCTTTTGGAACTTGAATCAGCACTTGGGGTGGCCTAGAACTCAAAAACGACTATTTTGTCGTTTTCTGTAGATTGCTTATTGCATTTTCAGGCTTATTCCTTGGGCTTATTTCAAATTTCTTTTTGCAGAAGTCTTTTTTAGGTCAAAAGAAGCTTGTGTGTCAAATTTTAGCTTATGGCATTGGCTTATAGCTTAATGGGCCAAAAAGCCCATTAAGAATAAGCTGCTTGGTATAAGCTAGCTTATTTCACACTTTCAGCTTTTGGGCCTTTGAAAAAAGTTGTTTAAATTCAAATTTTGAGTCAACCTGTGCTTTTTGGGCTTATTTTAAACACTTTTTGTTATTGGGCCCAAATTTGGCCCAATAAGGGACTGTTTTGGGTTTAGCCCATTTTCTAGGCCCATTAGGGGTATTTAGGTAATTTCACTTTCATTTCTGAGTTATTTAGGTTAAATTAAGCTAGTTTGCAAGTTTTTAGAATTTTTTATGATTTTTGGATTTTTAATAATATTTTAATATTATTTTATTGTTAAAAATTAAAAGTCTGATTTTCTAAATTTTTATATTTTTCCTAGGTACTAAACACTTAATTAGGATTTTTGCAACTTTCCAAATATTTTTAGAGTCTTTTAATTATTTTCAGGAATTAATTTAAGTTTTAATTGATTTTAGTAGTTTTTAATTGTTTAAAAATAGTTTTTAGTGGTTTTAAAATTTTGAAAAATACTTTTTAGCTTAATTAGAGTATTTTTGAGGTTTACAAACTTAAAAATCTTATTTAGGGCTTTTTAATAATTAATTTTGATTTTTAGGGCTTTAATTAGCATTAAAAAGTCATTATCTAATTAATTAAAAGGTTTTGGCAAGTTTTGATTTTTTGTAAACTCTTAGAATATTATTGTGGATTTTTGGTAAGTTTTAGGAATTTTTAGGTTAAAATTTTAATTTTGGTACTTTTTACTATTTTACGTGTACACCTTTTTCGACTTAGTTTAAATCCGTCTTCGTAACTGTCATTCTCTTCTAATCTCATTTCTATTTTTCTTTCTCAAAAGTATAATCACAAATCTAATCCAAATCATTACACACATAACACACTAGCCTCCTTGAGAACGAACTCCTTTTAGGGTCATTTACACATGGTTTTCCTAAATCGTCGTATTCACTACTTGCCCTATTTTGTTGCTCTTTTTCTAAAGGATAGCAAAAACACTACATCAGTGGACTACCTTTCTAAGTGGGTGGAAGCTAAGGCATTACCTACTAATGATGCTCGTGTGGTAGTGAAGTTTTTGAAGCAGCTATTCTCTCGGTTCGGAACCCCTCGTGCTATTATAAGCGATCGTGGAACCCATTTTTGTAATGACCAATTCGAGAAGGTCTTAAAGAAATATGGAGTTACTCATCGTCTTTATACGGCTTATCACCCGCAAACGAGTGGGCAAGTCGAGGTTTCGAACCGAGCTTTGAAGAGGATTTTAGAAAGGTCGATTGGAGAAAACCGTGCTTCATGGTCCGACAAACTCGATGACGCTTTATGGGCCTTTAGGACCGCTTATAAGACACCTATCGGTTGCACTCCTTATAAGTTAGTCTATGGGAAGAATTGTCATTTGCCCATTGAATTGGAGCACAAGGCATATTGGGTCCTTAAGCATGCAAACTTTGACTTAAAGACCGCGGGAGATCACCGGAAAATACAATTGAATGAATTGGATGAATTAAGAGAAAATGCTTATGAAAATTCATTGATTTTCAAAGAAAAGACTAAAAAGTTTCATGATGCAAAAATTAAAAACCGGGTTTTTAACGTTGGTGATCAAGTGTTACTTTTTAACTCTCGACTTAAGATATTTTCCGGGAAATTGAAATCTCGTTGGTCGGGTCCTTTCACTGTTACATAAGTGTTTCCTTATGGGACCATCGAGCTAGCTCAAGATGATGGTCCTAACTTCAAGGTGAATGGACATAGGCTTAAGCACTACTTTGGTGGGGAAATTCCTTCAATGGTTGACCTCGACCAAGTCACCATCCCCAATGATAATTAGCATTGAAGGGATCGAGTCGAGCTCATGACTCGGTAATCAAAAACGAGGTACCTCGTGGGGGAGATCCCATGCTTATCCTTTTATGCTTTCTAATAACTAATTAGAGGGGATTTGTACCCTTCCAACTCGTTGTCTCGTGGTTGTTTGTGATTGTGTTATCTAGATCATCATCATCATCTACGATTGAAGACTCTCGTGTTCGTTTACATGAGCCTCCATCGTTTGCTTGAAGAAGTTTTTCACGAATCCATTGACATATCCTTTATTGTTCTAACAATTATATTTTAGCATACTTAATAAACGGCTTTAGATATATTGTTGATCACCCTTTCCATGCTAGATCCTAAGCATTCGATTCTTCGTCTCTAGTATGGGGGTGCTCCACCTTTAGACTCGAAACATTTAAGACAATGTTTACTTTTAGTATGGGGGGTGAATAGATACTTGCTTTGCTACGCCCTCACGCTTTCCAACTTTCAATGTTTTGTTTTGTTGCTAATAAGGCTAAAAATGGCCCAATTTTAAAATTTTTCTTAGTTTTCATAAGTGTTTTTAAGACACGAATGTATATTTTCCGATGGGTAGAATAAGAGCTAATTTTTGACTTGATGGTCATTTGGAGCCATTTACATTCCTTAACCCGCTCAATTCAAGTTTTGCTAGACTTTTATATAGGGAACTTTAAAACGTGAAAGTCTTAGCTCATTCGGGTTAAGAACAAGAACTTTTCGCAAGTTCCTATAATTGATCCTAGAAAGTCACTTATCAAGGGAACTATAAAATGCATTCTCTATACTTGAAAAAGTCCAAAAAAGTGCAAGATCCTATAGGTGGTAATGTTAGGGTTTTGCAATCCTATTTAAACAATGAATGTTCGTTTCTCGGTATCTTCTCGAATTGATTTCCGGTTCAAAATGCGACTCAATAGTTTTTGGTGAAAAAGAATATTTTTGGTTGTTTTAAAATAAATGTGCAAGACGTAAATGAAAATGACGTTAATTTAAATCTAAATCTAATTTAAAATAAATGGCGAGAATTTAAAGCGTAACGAAAATTAAAAGGCGCTAAAAGTAAATGACGCAAACTTAAAACTATCTAAGGCAAACTTAAAATGCAACTAAAAATTAAACTAAGGCAAGGCTAAAATAAATCTAAGGCAAGTAAACTTAAAGTGCAACTAAGGAAAAAGGCGGGAAAAGTAAAGCTTGAAAATTAAAAATTAAAACAGAAACTTAAAATAACCTGAAAAGCTCATTCGGAATAATCCTTCATTCGGAATAATCACTCATCCGGAATGTCACCTTCGTTCGGAATGATTCTTCTTCACTCGGAATAATGCTTCATCCGGAATAAATCCTTTATTCGGAATATGTCACTTTATCCAGAATAAACTCTTTATTCGGAATATCACCTTGATCCGGAATATATTCCGAATGAACTCCTTTGGTTCGGAATGTTTTCCTTGACTCGAAATGCTGTCTTGATTCGGAATGTTCCGAATAAACTCCTTCACTCAGATTGTTTTCCTTGACTCGGAATGCTGTCTTGATTCGGAATGTTCCGAATAAACTCCTTCACTCGGAATGTTCCGAATGAGCACCTTCACTCGGAATAATAAATTATTCCGAATAAACACCACTGATCCGGAATATCCTCTGATTCGGAATGTTTTCTTCACAAAGCCTTGATCCGGAATATTTAATTTTCCGAATGAACGACCCTTTATCCGGAATAACTGGTTGGTTCGGAATATCCACTGAGTCGGAATATTGCATTGATTCGAAATACGTCACTTATCCTGAATAGTGCTTTATTCGGAACAATCACAACAAAACCTTGATTCGGAACAAATGCTTTGATTCGGAATATCCTTGGAAACAGTAACAGAAAGCGAAGAACAAGGAAGAACAAAATAACACGAATCTAACCAAAAATAATCAAATTAAACCAAAATATTAAGCAAGACTAATCAATAAACATCTACTAATCATAAACAAACAATCCAAAACAATCAAACTAACAATTCTAATCAAAATAATCAAAACCCACTTAATTAAATCAAATAAAACTCAAGAACATGAACATAAACAATAAAGCATAAAGATTAAGATCAAACAAGAAAGGAAGATAGAAGATTAACAATAAAAGTAAAGATTGACAATAATTAAAAGGAAACTTACTTGAAATTAAAGGTATGGTGCAAGACAATTAATTAAATTGACATGAATTTAAAGAACAGGTAATTAAAAGGGTGGAAGAACTAGTGTCACTCTAGCCAACAAAATGAAAATGAAATCCTAATGATCTATTTATAGGAGGATTAGGGAGGTTCTTAGGAAGCTTCCTCCCCTCTTTCTTCTTTCTTTAATTGCATGATTAAGTCCTTGTCTTCTTAATTCTTTGACTTTAATGACTTTGTCTCGGGATTTCTTTAAACTCGTCTTGTAATTCTTCAATAAATTAGACTTGAGTTCTTCGGCTTTTAGTAAACTTCCGTCTTTTGACTTTTTCTTCGATAAATCTTCATAATTGGTCTTGGACTTCCGTTCTTTTTGCACTCTTGATTTCTTGACTTCGTCTTTTGTCTTTTTCTTCGATAAAAGCCCGTGAATGCCCGTGTTTTCTCCCATTTTCACATATTCGTCCTAAATCACAACAAAAACACAAACCACGCATAATTCCGACATTTAAGACATAAAATACACGTTTTGGATTGGTTATTATTGTAGTTAAGTGCATCATACTCATCATCACTGTCGGATGTCAACTCAGATTCACTTGGAATTGGGACAAGGTTATCAGCACTAGACGTTATGAATTCGTCAGATTTCTTTGCAGGAATTGTGCTAAGATCCTCATTCCCTAGGATGGGTGAATCCGTAGGCTCTAGAGCCGGCAAGTCAGGAGAAGGAATAGAGTTCTCATCGTTCCAAGAAATAGGACTCTCATCGTCATCATCATCATAATAATATGGAGGCACCAGAGGAGGAGTATAAGCACTAAGGTTAGATACTTGCTCTTGTTGTTGATCCGCTTGACATTTTTCGATGATCTTGTTGCAAGCTTCTTGAACTTTTTGAAAGTTGTCAAAAAGTGTGGCAATTTGCTCAGGAGGAAATGCACAAAAGGGTTGATGATTGACGGTGTGACGTGGGGGCTCAAAATTATACACACTGGGATGATAGCACGGAATTTTCTCAAAGACCTTCTATGGATCACAAGAAGAAGCATCGTGAGGGCCCCCACAAATATAGCACCACGGGTATGGAGAAAACCCGGTGCATCTTGAGGATAAGGATTGTCATAGACGGGAGAGGGTGAGAAAGTATTGTAAGAGGAGAAGTACGAATTTGTTGAATTACAAAATGGACAAAATCCAAATTGTGTATCATCGATATTAAAACCACACCGCTCACAAGTACACCATTGACATGATTGAAAACCATGCCATGGTCTCCCACACCGTACGCAAGACGAATCCATGAAGAATTATAAATAAGAGGGGTAAAGAAAATAATTAAACATAATAGAGGATAAAGAGGAATATTTTTGGTGTAAAACTTTGAAAAAAGAAATGCTTTTTATGATTTTTCAAATGTTTTTGGGATTTTTTTTTTTTTTTGAAAATTTTTGACACGAAAAATAACGTTCACGAGTGAACGGATCCCAAAAAGCAACGCGTCTCTCACAGAAAACCGTTAATCTTCACGAAAAGAGCCGGCAGCGGCGCAATTTTAATGTTAGGGTTTTGCAATCCTATTTAAACAATGAATGTTCGTTTCTCAGTATCTTCTCGAATTGATTTCCGGTTCAAAATGCGACTCAATAGTTTTTGGTGAAAAAGAATATTTTTGGTTGTTTTAAAATAAATGTGCAAGACGTAAATGAAAATGACGTTAATTTAAATCTAAATCTAATTTAAAATAAATGGCGAGAATTTAAAGCGTGACGAAAATTAAAAGGCGCTAAAAGTAAATGACGCAAACTTAAAACTATCTAAGGCAAACTTAAAATGCAACTAAAACTTAAACTAAGGCAAGGATAAAATAAATCTAAGGCAAGTAAACTTAATGTGCAACTAAGGAAAAAGGCGGGAAAAGTAAAGCTTGAAAATCAAAAATTAAAAACAGAAACTTAAAATAACCTGAAAAGCTCATTCGGAATAATCCTTCATTCGGAATAATCACTCATCCGGAATATCACCTCCGTTCGGAATGATTCTTCTTCACTCGGAATAATGCTTCATCCGGAATAAATCCTTTATTCGGAATATGTCACTTTATCCGGAATAAACTCTTTATTCGGAATATCACCTTGATCCGGAATATATTCCGAATGAACTCCTTTAGTTCGGAATGTTTTCCTTGACTCGGAATGTTGTCTTGATTCGGAATGTTCCGAATAAACTCCTTCACTCGGAATGTTTTCCTTGACTCGGAATGTTGTCTTGATTCGGAATGTTCCGAATAAACTCCTTCACTCGGAATGTTCCGAATGAGCACCTTCACTCGGAATAATAAATTATTCCTAATAAACACCACTGATCCGGAATATCCTCTGATTCGGAATGTTTTCTTCACAAAGCCTTGATCCAGAATATTTAATTTTCCGAATGAACGACCCTTTATCCGGAATAACTAGTTGGTTCGGAATATCCACTGAGTCGGAATATTGCACTGATTCGGAATATGTCACTTATCCTAAATAGTGCTTTATTCGGAACAATCACAACAAAACCTTGATTCGGAACAAATGCTTTGATTAGGAATATCCTGGGAAACAGTAACAGAAAGCGAAGAACAAGGAAGAACAAAATAACACGAATCTAACCAAAAATAATCAAATTAAACCAAAAGATTAAGCAAGACTAATCAATAAACATCTACTAATCATAAACAAACAATCCAAAACAATCAAACTAACAATTCTAATAAAAATAATCAAAACCCACTTAATTAAATCAAATAAAACTCAAGAACATGGACATAAACAATAAAGCATAAAGATTAAGATCAAACAAGAAAGGAAGATAAAAGATTAACAATAAAAGTAAAGATTGACAATAATTAAAAGGAAACTTAGTTGAAATTAAAGGTATTTAAGGTGCAAGACAATTAATTAAATTGACATGAATTTAAAGAACAAGTAATTAAAAGGGTGAAAGAACTAGTGTCACTCTAGCCAACAAAATGAAAATGAAATCCTAATGATCTATTTATAGGAGGATTAGGGAGGTGCTTAGGAAGCTTCCTCCCCTCTTTCTTCTTTCTTTAATTGCATGATTAAGTCCTTGTCTTCTTAATTCTTTGACTTTAATGACTTTGTCTCGGGATTTCTTTAAACTCGTCTTGTAATTCTTCAATAAATTAGACTTGAGTTCTTCGGCTTTTAGTAAACTTCCGTCTTTTGACTTTTTCTTCGATAAATCTTTAGAATTGGTCTTGGACTTCCGTTCTTTTTGCACTCTTGATTTCTTGACTTCGTCTTTTGTCTTTTTCTTCGATAAAAACCCGTGAATGCCCGTGTTTTCTCCCCTTTTCACATATTCGTCCTAAATCACAACAAAAACACAAACCACGCATAATTCCGACATTTGCGACATAAAATACACGTTTTGGCTTGGTTATTATTGTAGTTAAGTGGTAAAAAGGATGGGTGTTTACACACCTATCAGGTGCTTGAAAACCCAAAACTTTGATTTGATATAGTCTTAATGAAAGCTAATCCAAATTTTGCTTAATTTTGACTTGCATGGCTAAGTATTCACGAGTCTCTTTAATTAGAGGTCTTTATATAGTGAAGAACGAGAAGTGATAGAGTTAGACAAGTGATCATGCTAAACGTAGAACATGAAAATGTTCTTTCAAAAACTCATATGTTTTTAATTGTGGTTTTTTCTTCCCATAAGATCAATGCATTAGGAATAAAAATAATTGCAATAAGTAAGGTTGTACAATTTGAAAGGTTACTTAGCCTCTAGCGCAAGATCGTTTAAAAGTTGCTCGGGGTTGAATAGAGTTCATAGCCAAGGCATAACTTATTGAAGCGGGACGCGAAGATTGGTGAAGATCCAAAAAGGCCCTAACAAGGCATGAGGAGCCCTATTTTGTTGCTAAAGATCCAAGATGATGTGAAGTATCATTATTACTAAATCAATATGAAGGATCGAGACACACGACGAAAAGCAATTACTCCCTAAAGATCATGGAGAAAGTCTATCCAAAAAGACCCTTACAAGGTATGAGGATAAATATATCCAAGTCTGAAAAGGAGGCGGATCGTTGTATATCAAAGTCCAAAATACAGATTGAAGAAAAATGATGAAGTCGTGGTCCAAATATGAAGAATCTCTCAAAAACGTCAAGTGAAGAAATTCCAAATATATGAAGAGAAGACCATAATTTCAAGAACGTCTTCCCAAGATTTGAAGTACATGCCAAATATCGGTCCGAGAAAGGTCTCAAATCGTGAAACGAGTTATGCCAAGATATGAACTTAAGGAGATACACGAGAAGCCGTTTTAAAAGATTTTGTCCTTCGGCTAACTATCGATTAAATCGTGCTACTTTGCTTTCGGACTAATTACTACTCAAATACGTCAATATGAATCACTTGTGGTCCATGACAAATAGTAAAAAAATGCTAGTAACCCATTTCCTTTTATAATAACTAGGATTGTGGGGAGAAAAAGTATTACACAATTTGGACGTATGATTAGTGTTAGCATTGTGACTTGTACCAACAATGATCTCGTTTTTGTACTTAGCATGGAATGTATGACAATCAAGGATGACGAAGTTTACTCTAAGGGACATTTACTTGTTTCTATTCTTTGACCCTAAAAGTCACATTTGTGATGAAAATCATACATTATGTCTTTACACATTCTCATAGTATTATTGCAAGTCTTTTACTTTTCAATAAAGGTTAATAAAATTTAACTTTGGTGATGCTTAGATACTTTATTCTAGCATTGCGTGAGGGCACGGCAATGGCTTAGTATGGAGGAGTGATGAGATGGCATTTATACATGATCTCATCATTCTTTTCGGGCTTTTAATGCATAAAAATGTTATAAAATACCATATATATGCTTGTGTTTGTTTACTTGTGTATTTTAGGTATGGATATCGTGAAAAAGACAAAAGATCACAAGAAACAAGGAAAAACGGACACGAGAAACGAAGCCGTACAAAGAACCGGGTCCTAGTTCATGAATTATCCAACATTTACCCTTGAAGACTTGAAGATATGCAAGATTGATCCTCAAACAATGAAGAAATGACACTTAAAACCCTTGTGAATTCATAATTACAAGTTTGGTCCCTTAAGTTTGTCAAAATTACAAAAAAGGTCCTTTAACTTTGAAGAAATGGCAAGATTAGTCCCTCAACTATTCAACATTGTCAAGTATGGTCCCTCAGGGAGTCAAAGATACACTGAAGACCTTTGAAGATCAACAAAGTCCAAAACCAGCCCTTGAAATATGATAACATGGCAAAAATAACCCTTTAAATCTTTTTGGAAAAGTTTTATGCCAAAAGTGTAAAGATGGAAACTTCAACAACAAAGGAAACACGTTTTTGTTGGCTGAAAACTTGATTTACTATCTTTCCCAAAACACAAGGGCTAAACATGGGCATTTGAAACTTTCAAAAAGAAAATGCGCCAAACACAAACACAATCCACCAAAACCGAATCAAAATGTGTTACTGTAGCAAGTAAGAACCCAGAATTTACCTCACTTAAAACAAAGGGTAATTTTCAATTAGCCACACCTACGTGTGATTCACACAAGCAGAAACTCATCCCAACCTTAAAACCCTCACTCCCACTCACCAAAGGGTCCCACACCCAAAACCGTTTCACCCATCACATGACAACTTTCTCTCCAAGGCTTGCCACGTGTCAGGATCAACGGCCAAGACTCCTAACTTAACCCCAAAGCTAAGATAAACGTATATGATCATTTTGGACAGCTCACATCAAAGAATCGTCTAGAAGACCTCAAGGACAATATTGGAAATTCACTTCTAGGGTTTGTGAATAGTGTTAGCTTAGCATATGCCTATAAAAGGAGACCTCAACCTGTGAGAGTCCCTTGGTTCTAGATTTTGGCTATCAATCTTTGTAATTCCTTTTTAAGTTAATAAAATTTGATTTTCTGAAAATTGTGAAATCTCTTTTATATTTATTAAAAGTTGGTGTTAGAATAGCCTAAATCTGAGTTCCACTTACATGTTTGAAGGTTTTTGGGGCAAGGTTTTAATCAATAAGACTTGTGTTTCAAAAATCAGAAAGTGCTTGATATTTGTTCATCACTTTGGTTTGTTCTTCTTAGCAGGTACTTGGAAGCTGGTACTTGTTCTGCTAGTACCTCAGCTCAAACAATCTAGGGCCTGGATGTAGGTCTTGGAGGTTTGCACCCTTCTCCTTTTTCAATTTTCTCCTTATTTTTCTGAATTTTGGTGATATTGCATGATTATTGTTGAATCTGTGTTCTTATGGTTGAATCTGGTTTATCTGTGTTGGCTTGATGTTATTGAGGTGTTATTAACTTGATTTGTGGTTTAAATCTCAAGGATCCTTTGAAAATTTGTCAAAACAGATAATTAAGGGGTGTTTGGGTTAACTGCATAAACAGGTTTTGTGGCTTGTTGAGTAGGTGTTTTGTGTTGTTATCTGTTGGTATCTGTTTACCTGGTTTACTTGGTCACTTATTTGCAGGTTTTGTGGTTTGAAACACCTAAATCCATTAAAGTGCTCTAAAATCTTGTTTACTTGTTAAAATTGGCTATAGTTTAAGGGACACCTAGATCTAATCATAGACTAGGGTTAACAAGTGATTAAACTTAGTTAAATACACCAGGGAAAGAGATTTGGATGCTTGAAATTGGATCTGTGGTCAATTAGATCAGCAAAAGTTTCTGCATATTCTACTTGTACTTATCAATAACTGTTGGTGCTTGAATCTGCTTATTTACTTTGATACTTTGCTTGTAACAAGTTTATTTGTGCTTATTGGACTTTATTATAGCTTGTGTATGCATTTGGTTCAATTTGGCTGGCTTATTCATGCTAAAACTGATTATTTGTTCATAACTGCTTATTTCCAAGGTCTGTGCAATATCTGTGGACTGTTTGCTTATTCTGGGCTTATTGTGTGAACCAATTTGTGATTTCTATGTTGATATTGACTCCTTGTGATTCACTGATCACAAGGGTGCCCTTGTTTCCATTTGAATCCAACTGGATCTCTCTAAAAAGCTTGGTCAAATAGTCAAAGCAATGGGAACTCCTTTCCCCTGCTGCTAGCCACTGCTAGTGTATTTTGGGTTTCAGCTTATCAATAAGCTATAATAGCTTATTTTAACCAGCAACAACTTGGATTTTGTAATAGGTGCTCATTATTTGACCCATTTGTTCATACTGGAGCATTTGGTGTGTTGACTTTAGGGTTTGACTAGAAAACCAACTTAATTGACTTTTTCATAGTGCTTATTGGCTTATTCTGGCTTATTGGTTTTGCTTATTGGAATTTTGTTGATTGATTGGGCTTATTGAGTTCATTTGTGACATTTTGCAAGTTAAATCAAGTCCTGAGGTGCCCTAAATCTCAAACCCGACTATTTTGTCGTTTTGTGGATTTGTACTTTGCTTATTTCTGGCTTATTGAGTGTGCTTTTTCAAAATTTCTTTTTACAGATCTCTTTAGTATCCCAAAAGAAGGTTGTGTGTCAAATTAGAGCTTATGGCATTAGCGTATTGCTTAATGGGCTTAATGGCCCAATAAGGATAAGTTGTTTGCTTAATAAGCTGTGATAAGCTCACTTTCAGCTTTTGGGCCTTCAGAGTTTTGTGTTTAGAATTAAATTTTGAGTCAGATTGGGCTTTTCCAAGTCAATTAGGCCAAGTTTGACTTTTTGGGCTAAAAAGCCCATTAGTATTGACTGTTTTTTGTTTTGTCCCATTTGAGGGCCCAATAGGGGTATTCTGGTCATTTCACTTTCATTTTCTGTTTATTTAGGTTAAAATAATCTAGTTTGCAAGTTTTTAGAATTTTTTATAATTTTTGGATTTTTAATATTATTTTAATATTATTTTATTATTATTTTTCAAATTTCACATTTTTGCACTTTTTTATATTTTTCTTAGCTTAAATACATTAAAATAGGATTTTTTTTCAACTTTTAGATTAATTTTATCATCTTTAGATTAATTTTTATAATTATTTTAAGTTTTAATAGTTTTTAAATCATTTTAATTAGTTTTTCTTAGTTTAAAAATTTCTAAAAATAGTTTTAATCTTTTTAGGTCATTTTATAGGTTTACCAGTTGAAAAATCTTTATTTGGGCTTTTTGATAATTAATTTGATTTTTAGGGCTTTAATTAGCATTTAAAAATTAAATATTTAATTAATTAAAAGTTTTGAAAAAGTTTTGATCATTGGTAAACTCTTAGTTTATTTTGATTTTTGGTGAATTTTTGATAATTTTTAGAATTAACTTTTATTTTAACTTAATTTACGGTTTTACGTGTAGTCGTCGTAGTAATTAATTTCACGTCTTCGTCATTCTCTTTTCTCATCCCCTTCTTTCAAATATTAATCTCAAATCTTGCTACATTTTAGTCACACACATTATACCTCCTTGGGAAACGAACTTTCACATCATAAGGGTCATTAACACTTGGTTTTTCCTAAAATCATTTGTTTAATACTTACCGCTTTTACGCCTTTTTCCTAAAAGGTCGTATTTTACCACAATCAACAGTCTTTCTCCATCTTTCCTAAGGACTACTATTTCTAGCTATGGAATGTCCTTGGGAAGATTCCTGCAGTTTAGGAAGAATCATTGGACTTAACCTATCCTACCATCCTTATGACACCACAATCTTCATCATCGTGAAATAAATTGGTTTTGGATAAGTATATGTCACCATGAAAATCCATTTTGATATGCAAATCCGTTTTGCTCCCCCTTAACATATGCCACGATATTCGAAAACATTTCGCATATGTCGGGATGAGCCAGCACATTAAGTCAAACCATTTGTGATAATTTCCCATATTAAATCACATTTCTCCCCCATATTAAAAATATTAACCCAATCGATGTTTTTAATATCAATTGATTTGATGAAGTTTTAACAAAGGTTTTGGGAAGAAAAATGCAAGTCCGTTTTATCTTCATGATACCAAATGTATGAGATATGATACCGATTTGTAACATGACCACATATTCACCATATTAGAAAAAATTGACAAGGTTGGACCTGATTGATGAGAACATCATATGATAAGATCAAATGGTTCTTGTCAGCATATGTTGGTCGCTTCGTCGCGTCTGAAGTCATCTCTTGACACCACGTGTACGATTGGTATTGTAGTCTTGACACCAACTAGTGAGGTTGGCACTTTCGGCATCGAAGATTCTGAATGCTTGACAATTGCCCCCCCCCCCCCTCAATTGTTGACGCGTGTTCTATTGAAAGAATTGTAGTCGTCGGTTGAGTAGTCGCATCGTCGAGTATGTAGATACCAATTGTAGATTGCTATGGTTGTAGAGATGATAGCTTCATAAAAACAAGACTTCTCTTGTTTTAACAAATAAATGCACTGAGATGTACATAGATTTGTGTTAGACCAAGTTATAAAGTAAACTTGATCCCTTACAAGGTTTTAAAGTAAACATTGCCCGAGAAAATTAATTCCCGTTGTGAGCCAAAGCTTTCATTAGAAATACTTGACTTTAATATGAAAACCGGGTTGCAGTCTGAAATAACTACAAGCCATATAGGCATGTTTTATGAAATATTTACAACTTTTGTAGGAACTCTATTTATGGCGCTGTGTCAATATTAATCGAAATTTCTAAGGCCGTAAATATTATCGTACCAAAAGACATGCCTTTGAAAAATAAAGTAAAAATATCCATCGATTTTTATGAAATTTTCAATTTTTATGGTTTTTATATGGTTTTATATTTTTCTATTTTGCTTTTGTGGATAAAAATATAAACAGTATATATGAATGATCACCAAGGATACGGAGAATAGTTTACCACCACTATTCTTTCGCTTCATCTGCCAGTTCCTTTAGAGTCTCAGGCGAGAAAGTTCTCATTCCTAGCTTGTCAGCCAAAAATTCCATTCGAGCGCGATCTAAAGCCTTCGTGAAAATATCCGCCAATTGATACTCAGATCGGACAAAGTAAAGCTCGATCACTCCATTTTCCACTTGCTCCTTGATGAAGTGGTAGCGAATGTCAATATGCTTCGACCGGGAGAATTGAACATTGTTGCAGCATAAGGCAATTGCACTTTTGTTGTCGCAGTACATCGGAATTTTGTTGAAACCTAGACCATAGTCGGTTAATTGCGATCTCATCCAAATAATTTGAGCACACCGCACATAGCTATGTATTTTGCTTCCGTACTTGAAATTGCAGCGCTTTTCTGCCTTTTCGATGCCCAACTGATTAGTCGATCTCCTAGTAGTTGCAAAGTTCCACTCGTGCTACGCCTTGTATCTTGACAACCCGCGTGATCCGCATCTGCATATGCCATAAGTGCAATCGACGAGTCCTTCGAATACCAAAGTCCCCGATTAATGGTTCCTTTAAGATACCGAAAGATCCGTTTAACAGTTGCTAAGTGTAACTCAGTAGGCCTAGTTTGATACCGAGCACACATACAGATAGCAAACTGAAGGTCAGGTCGACTAGCTGTGATATACAGAAGAGTACCGATCATTCCACGAAAAAGTGTTGGATCAACGACAACTCCATGTGGATATGCATCAAGCTTAGTTCGTTCCACCATTGGAGTATCCACGGGGTCGCAAGATTCCATCTTATATTTCTTAAGCGATTCAAGGGCATACTTGGATTGATTGATAAAGATGCCTCTGGGACTCTGATATATCTGAATACCTAAGAAGAATGATACCTTTCCCATCATTGCATCTTAAACGTGGAAGACATGAGTTTCCCAAATTCGTAGGATAAGGTTTGGGTCGAGGCTGCAAATATAATATCATCAACATATATTTGTACCATAATCGTATATTTACCTCGTTTCTGAATGAACAACGTGGGATCCACCTTGCCTTTAGCGAAGCCTTGCGTAATGAGGAATTGTGACAATAGATCATACCATGCACGAGGATCTTGCTTCCACCCATAGAGAGCCTTCTTAAGCTTGTACACATGATTAGGATATTTAGGATTCACAAAACCATCCGGCTGTTGAACATAGACTTCTTCCTTGATTTCACCATTCAGAAATGCCGTCTTGACATCCATCTGATAGACGATCATATTCATGTGGGCTGCATAAGCGAGGAATAGTCTAATAGCTTCCAAACGGGCAATAGGTGCAAAGGATTCCATAAAGTCGATGCCCAATAATTGCTTGTATCCACGAGCTACTAGTCGAGCTTTGTTCTTCAATATTCCACCTAACTCATCGAGTTTCACCTTGTAAACCCATTTCAAAGTGAGTAACTGCACTTGATCCGGGCATGGGACAAGTTCCCATACTTCAAGACGTATAAATTCATTAAGTTCTTCTTGCATAGCTTCTATCCAACAGGATTGAGTAAAAGCTTCTTGCCATGTCTTAGGTTCAACTTCAGTGAGGAAAGCATCAAAATGACAAAACATTGCATTTTCTTGTAGCTGACTTCGTGTGGATACCGGACGATTAGGGTCACCAATAATAGAATCTATAGGATGATCCTTTGTCCACTTGTTGTCATGTTCACGAATCCGTAGATTGGAGTAAACTATAGTAGGAGCTTCCTCTGAGGTGGACGACCCGGCTTGATTAGGGTCGGGAATTGGTACACCAAAGAATGGAAGTTCACGCATTTGAGCGAATTCCAAATCGTGATCATCATCATCCTCTTCATCATCAATAGGCATGACATGGGTAGTTGATTCGAGTGTTGGTTGAGAATTACTAGTTGATGGTATATCTTGACCAATTGTATATGTAGACGTATCAGATTGTGCTTCGGTTGCTGGAGCGACAACTTCGGTTACCGGAGCTATTTCCTCAAGTTCTGGAGCAACAATACTTGGAGGAGTAAAGAATTCATCAAAGAACGGTTGAAACAACGTATCCTATTCAGTCCTTAAGGTGGCGTAAATGATGATGAAGTAGGGTTGTTTGGGATAAGACCAGAACTAATGTTACTGGGTCCCATTTCATGAAGTGCGGGTTTAGAGCTGCTTTGCTCAGAACCCATTTCTGTCAGCTCATCAAAATCAACATTCATAGTTTCGAGGATCTTACGAGACTTACGATTGTAGATTTGGTATGCCTTCTTTGCGGGTGCATAACCAATGAAAATACCAATATCAGCCTTTGGTTGAAGTTTTCCCAAATTGTCACCATCATTATTTGGATAGCAAAGAGAACCAAATACATGAAGATATGATAAATTTGGTACTTTACCATGGAGAAGCTCATAAGGTGTTTTACCATGGCGTTTACGAATTAGTGACCGGTTTTGGGTGTACACTGCTGTAGATACTGCTTCTGCCCATAAAAACAATAGAGCCTTTGCGTAAATTAACATCGTTCGAGCAGCTTCCATAAGTGTGCGATTTCGCCTTTCAACGACACCGTTTTGTTGTGGAGTGTGTGCAACGAATGTTTCATGAGATATGCCAACTTCTTCATAATAATCACGCAAGATTTGATTCACAAATTCGGTTCCATTATCTGTACGAATGCGTCGGACAGTAGTGTTGAGACGTACTTGAATCATCTTGAGAAATCCGATGATGAATTTAGGTGCCTCATTTTTTGTTGTAAGAAATTTCACCCATGTAAACCGAGAGTAATCATCGACAATTACGAGGATGTACTTCTTGCCACTAAGACTTTCAACACGCATTGGCCCACAAAGATCCATATGCAACAAATAAAGTTTCTCTTGGTTGGTGTCTTCCGTCTTGGGTTTGTATGATTTCTTAGTGCTTTTCCCCATTGTACACGCGGAACACAAATGATCCTTGTGAAATGAAAGTTTAGGAAGACCACGAACAAGTTCGTTTTTCGCCAAATGATTAATAGCGTCAAAGTTAAGATGAGATAACCGTCGATGCCATAACCATGACTTAGTCTTTGATGCTTTGGAGAGAAGACATATGGGAGAAGCGGCCATCATGTCTTGTAGAGACAAAGTGTACAAATTATTCCCTCGAGTACCTTTCAATAAATCAACCCCTTCCAAATTACGAATGAAGCAGGTATGCTCTCGAAAAGCAACTTCTAGGTTTGCATCACAAAATTGTCCCACAGAAAATAAGTTGTGACCGAGACCTTCCACATAATACACTCTTGAAATTATAACATTCCCAATATGATATTCACCGTAACCCATTATCTTTGCAATATGATCATTTCCAAATCTAATCGTACCAAGAAACTTGCTGACGAAATTTCTGAGCTGAGAGCGATCTCCGGTCATATGCTTGGAGCAACCAGAGTCCAAATACCAGAGAACAATTTGGACCACCTGTTTTCAATAACAACAGTAGACAATGCATTGGAAACTATTGGTTCCAGAGTGTTAGCAGATAGAGATATAAGATTATCAGAATTGCTAGCATTTATGAGACCCTTAGATTTCCTGTGTTTTCTAATGTGAGTTTAAGTATTAACAGGTTTTATTGTTCCAACTTTCTTAGGTTTTGGATTATTCGCGGGCACTACAGTGGGAGTAGACCTATTTAAAGGGCACTTGGTTCCTACAGTAGTGTCGGTGTTCCTAGTTAAAGGACACGCTTGTGTTTTGGTAGCCTTGGTACTCCTAGTTAAAAGGCACGCTTTCTTCGCTGTAGTGGGAGTGAACCTAGTTAAAGGGCACGCATTTCCTACTATAGTGAAAGTTCTACCAGTTGGGCGCCACAACCAACCAACTTGGGTTAACACTTTCCCAGTCGGTTTCCATTCTAATCCATTTTTCCGGGCATTCATCTCATTCACATGGTCAATAAGGCAAGAATCATGACGACTAGAAAACATACATTCATTGCAATTCCAACATTTCAAATTAGAATTCACAGTAGGCTTAGAACGCTGCACAATCGCAGAGCCTTTAGGTTTAGCTACATGATTCTTTTTATTCAAAACAAAAATAACATTCCTAGGATGGGCTTCTACTTTCTTCTTCACTGGACTACTAGATGGGGGCAAGATCCTATCATTCGTCTTGTTTCTTTTAAGCTTAGATCTTTGAGCCTTAGTAGTGATGCTTACTCCTGTAGAAGGCAACAGGGGAATATTAGAAGCTGGTTTTGATTCCGCCTTATCTTTAGTGACCAAAGTTTGAGATGGTTTAGTCCTAGGGCCCTTATTAAATGGTGTGACGGCTATAAGGTTCCTTCTGATTGCACTAGAGGACGAAGCTGAGACAGTGGTTGCGTTATCCGCAACATTCTTACCTTTTAGAGTACGAAGTGTTTCCTTTAACTCAGCCAAGACCATATTTTTATCACAAATTTGTTCCCTCAAATCAGATATTTCTACCGACTTCTGATTCAATTGTTCAATCAATGATTGATTCTGTGCACTGTTATTAACACATGCGGGCCTTACTGAATCGAAGAGTCGTGTATCTTTCTGTTTTAAGTTATCAACTTTGGACAAAATCTTGGAAACTCGATTATCTAGATCAAGTTTAAAATTCTCAAAGGCCTCAAGTACGTTCACACAGTTAAGCTCCTTAGATTTCTCTATGTCTATCGGCAAAGATTTAGCAACTTTGTCACTTGGCTGACGCTGTTTTGATTGTAAATTCAATCGAAAATTCTTTTCAAAGTTTGTATCATCGGTATTAACACCTTCGAATGATGTTTCAAAGATTTCTTGAATAAATTGTTGCTTGCATTCAAGCGAAATACAATGTGTTTGAATCTCATCAAAACGTTTTGAAAGCGAGGAATATGAATCTTGAAGCTTTAAAAATTCAGCGTCAGATTCGTGACAAGTACTATCTACCACATTATCCACAGATTCAATATGCACAATAGAATCATTATCAACACTTTTATTCACACAGACGGAAACTATATCATGAGACATCACTTGCTTCAGAAGCTGATCATTTTGGCGTGAACCCCGTTCTATTTCAAGTAAACTGTTTTCATAAGCATCATCCATTTCATTGAAAACACGTTTAACTTCTTCTATTTCCAAATGCAAATCTTGATCAAGATTACTAAGACAAGCTTTAACATTCTTTACAAACGGAAAAATTTCGTCTCGGAACGCAGCTCTAGTGTGCTCAAAGTTCCATTCACCTTCCGTTATGGCCGTGGCGGTCGTACGTTCCAAAATGACCTTGTCAAAATCGGCTAAGTGTTGGTGTGCCGCATTTAAGTTAACGGACGCCTTACTTACCGGTGGAAGTAACTTCGTTAAATCCGTTTTGACGAGTGTAGGAGACGTACTAGGAGGGTTTTCATTTGACAAACTTGGGGGCACAAGAACTGTTAGTTCAGCTAATTCCTTTTGTAAGCGAATACGTGTCTTTTTAGAAAGTTGATCTTTATTATGCTTATCATAATCAATCGTATGGAATTTTGAAAACATTTTAGAATAAGTTTCTTCCGTAAGTGACTGTGTCTCCTCAGAACTACGAACATAAGGTGCTTCTTTCGATTTTCCAATTATGGTCATATCATAAAGACCGGGAATATATTCTTGAGCTTGTTTAGCATAACCGGGATTAGGTGGTAAATTTTGAAGACGCTTAAGTTCGAGTTCTTTAAATGATTTAGTTAAAAGATGAACCTTTTCTGTGGAAGCGTATTGTTTTAAAAGCTGTTGTTCCTTGAATTTAAGAAGTTTGGTAGCATTAATTTCTGATTCAAACTTTTTAGACTCGAGAGTTTCGAAATCCATTTTAAGTTTATGAAAATCATTAAAAACTGACTCTTTTGCTTTTAATTCATTGGAAAGATTAGCTTTTAATGATTCTATTTCTTTCAAGTGTTCAATCTTTTCAAAACGAAATTGGTCAAATTCAGAACATGTTATTTTTTCTGCTTGAGGGACCATTTCAAAAGTTTTGACCTTTTCTTTATGCAACGCAAGCTCAGCATTTAGGGTGGAATTCATATCTACGGATTGTCTGAGGGCCATATGCATTTGATCAATAATATGTTTAGGCACCATGACCAAATCATGTTGAGCATTAGATTCCATACCCGTCGTAGCATTTGGTTGAGGTTCACTCAAATGTGTAGGATTGGGTACCACATCATTTGAGTTACTAGTTCCCAAATGTTGTTCGAGGTTGTCATTTTCATGCACAACTTGATGTGGGTTATCATCATTACCAAGATTGGTTGTGGTGGGTACCTCACTGACGACATCAGAACCGTAGTGAGAGAGATTAGCAACGAGAGCAGCTTGGGCAGAGTGAATGTCATCACAACCCGAATCATATGTGTCAAGATCATCTGCTTGATAAGCTGCATTAGAAGTGGAAACGACTGCAATGCCTTCAGTATCTGCTGCCCCTGGGTCTGCAAGAAATGCTAACTCCTCTGAATCCAAAATCTTTCCCTTAGACTAAGCATCAACCAAATACATTTTCTCACGAAACCACGCGTCATCCCTTCTCCTTTTCGGCTGAGTGCATTGCCTAGCCATATGAACTTGTCCTCGGAAATTGTAGCAAGTCACAACCTTTTGAGGACCAATGGGGCTTCCATTTCCATTAGCTTGAGAATTCACAGCTTGAGCATTTACAGTCCTTGTAGGAGGTCCATATGAATTTTGCCTTCCCTGAATAGGTTGTACTGTTACTTGACCATCTTGAACAGTAGCTTGTTGTCGAGGATTTGAAGAGGTGCGGAGCTGATTGTTTGTTGGTGGAAATCCTCTAGTTGCAACAAGTTTTAACCAGTAGGCAGTGAGATGGTTTAGAACATCAGCTGGCGTATCATTTGGAGTATAGACCGGTGCTTGGATCGGTGGAAGTTCATTAGAGTAGAAAGCTTGTGCTGGTTGTGCTTCTATTGGAAAATATCCTTGCTGAGGAGTATAGCCCATTGGAGAAGTGTTGGCTTGTGAAGGTGATGTCTGATATGGTGGTTGCTGTGGAAAAGATTGTTGATGAACACTTTGTTGAAATGCTTGTTGTGGCATCATTGGTGGTTGATAAGATGGTTGCTATGGTTGCTGATAGGTGTGTGGTGGTGGCTGCTGCAAGTATGATGGTTGTTGATAAGTATAAGCCATGTTTTGTTGAGAATCATACATGGCAAGTGGATCATGAACTTGAGGTTTAGACAACCGAGCCTCGATCACATGGCATTCGTGTTGTTGAAGAAAAGCTTAAAGTTGATCCACATTGGTGTTATGCAAGTACTTAGCCAATTTAACATCTGTCACGTAGTTTTTCCATTCTGAAGGAAGAGTGTTCAAATACTTGGTGTTCAATTGAAACGTAGGAATTGCCATGCCATAGATATTGAGCTCATTCAACAATAGGGTAAATCTCAGATAGTAGTCATTGAGAGTCTCCCCTGGCACATAGGCAAACTTATCAAAAGTATCATAAAGCTTACACTCTCGTTCTTGTTTAGTTAGCGAGGTGCCTTGCATTAGAACACGAATTCTATCCCATAACTCTTTGGCAACTTTATGTTTGCTGACGAGTTTGTAGACATTTGGAGGAAGGTCTTCGAGAATGATGTTTGTAGCATACTTATCACATTTGTCTTGAATCTTCATATCTCCAGTCAATTCACCCGTTGTGCGAGGACGAGTAGTTGTACCTTCCGTCACTGTACCATAATCTAATGGTCCATTGAGCATCGATGCCCAAATGAGATGTCCATTCTCTTTGTTCAACATGTAAAGTTCCATTCGGGAAGTCCAATCCTCGTACATAGACTTCTCCAACATTGGTGGACGATTATCCGTACCCGAGAGGATGGACTTATCCGTAAGAGATGTGTACTCCATTTCGATAAGTTAAGATTTACAAATATTGATCGAACAATGAGAGAAAGTAACTGTGTTTGTTGTTGTGAGTTGAAGTCGAGAAACAATGTTAAAATCCCCTAAAGTATGTTCTCGATAAACCAAAAATTCTAAGTCAAAATTACACACGGTCGAAATTTTTTAAGGAATAATTTTTGGATTGTCGGAATGTTGATCGGAATAAAGGGTTGGAAAGCTGTCGAAATATCAGTCGGAAAGCCGTCGGAATAAACCCTATCGGAATACCCTTGTCGGAATGTCCCTAATCGGAATGTCACAGATCGGAATGTCCCAAATCGGAATGTACCAAATCGGAATGTACCTTATCCGAATGTACCAAATCGGAATGTCCCTTATCGGAATGTACCAATCGGAATGTACCTTATCGGAATGTACCAAATCGGAATGTACCTCGGAATGTACCAAATCGGAATACTCAAATCGGAATCCCTTCGTCGGAATGTGATTGGAATCCTTAAACCCTTTTCCGATTACACTAATCGGAATAACTTTTTGAATCCTTTAAACCCTTTTCCGATGACCCTGATCAGAATAAATCCCACTTTTCTCGGACAAAACTCGACCAATTCGAGATTTTAAGCCAAAAAATGATCAAAACACCCAAAAATTTTGTGTTTTTAGCCAAATTAACTATACAAAATCTCTACCACAACTATGTAGAAGATTTGTATCAAGAAAAAACCATAAAAAACACAAAAAAAAAAAATTGGTTCGTGTAAAATGGATCAAAATAGGCGTATGAATCAAGAACACAAACACATAAACAATACAATAATCCCATGGCTCTTGATACCATTTGTAGGATATGTAAATCTTGCTTATGTTTTAGAAAGATAAAGATAGATTATTTCACACTTCTAGAGAGAGAAAGTTTAAGAACTATCTGTTATTTGAAAATGAAATCACCACCCTCTCCATCTAAGGAGAGGGTTTATATACCAAGCCCATAAGATGGGCGTGGGCTTACATTTGGGCCGGCCTACACATGTTGTAGGCTAGGCTTGGTCTTGCTTGTTTAATAAAGATATCTAGACTACGAGCTACTACTTAATATATTGTCGGAGTGACCGAATCTTCCTAAATACGTAAGAACGTATTTCCAACATTTTCGACTTTGTCTCGGGATTAATTAAACTCGTCTTATAATGTCTTCATTTATTAGACTTGAGTTCTTCGACTTCATTAAACTTCCGTCTTTAGACTTTTCTTCGATAAATCTTCAGAATAGGCCTTGGACTTCCGTTCTTTTTGCACTCTTGATCTTTTGACTTCGTCTTTTGTCTTTTTCTTCGATAAAAGCCCGTGAAAGCCCGTGTTTTCTTCCTTTTTCATCTTTTGGTCCTAAAACACAATAAAAACACAAACCACGCATAATTCCGACATTTACGACATAAAATACATGTTTTGGCTTGGTTATTATTATAGTTAAGTGGTAAAAGGATGGGTGTTTTCACACCTATCAATATTCGATATAACAACGGGATAGAATTCAAAATCCTTTTCTCTACACTTTTATTAGGGTAACAACGATTGAGTTCGAGGACGAACTTCAAATAACACGGGTTGAATGTCACAACCAGGAATTTTCTAGGCCTCAAATAATAATAAATTATATTATTTATTAACCGAAATTGGTTTTCGAGAGATATCAAATTTATTTGATTTGAAAACGGGATTTTATTTTACATATTGAAAAAGACTGCGCAAAATATAAGAACTGACGCGATACAAAAATTAAACTTATGTTAATCCCACTTCAATCCATAACACAATATTAAGATGATATTTAGAGAGAGAAATAGATGAAGGTAGAGAGAGAAAGTAGAGAGATTGGAAGGTTAAAACATAACTTGAGAGAGAAAGTAAATGTTAACCAACACCCTCTTTCACACATGGAAGAGGGTACATATACCCTAGGCTTGAATGGGCCGTGGGCTTAGTAACACGGGACAGGCTTGGCTTGTATTGGGCTTAGACCCCTATCTTATACAATATTAGCTTAAAGTCCAAGTCCGGTTAACCCGACTAACCTATTATAATACAAGACCAATAACGACTAAGATGACCTATTACATTCTTGTCCGACTATATAAAATATAGGCCTAACAAACTCCCCCAATGTATCGGTCATCTTTAAATGTATAAGATGATTGAGTGAATACATTCTTGTGGAGGTGATCTTCCTTCTTTTAGTTTTTGTATCTTGGTCTTAATCTTGTTTGTAACGGCTTTGTTCCTTCATGCTTTTGTGATCTTTATCTTGAGCCTTTGTCATTTGACTTTGAGTGCTTGAGATCTTCATCTTGTGCTCCTTATGACTAAGATGACCTATTATATTCTTAGGTATCTTGATTATCGCTATCTTGTGCTCTTGTGACTTCTGAATCGACATGTTCACACTTTGTTGATTTTGAAGGGCTAGCAATTTCCCATGCACATATAGTTGTAGTTAGTCCTTCAAATATTCATCAGAGTTGCGAAAGACTTTATCTTTTAATATGAACATGTGAAGACGACTTCGGTTAGTACACAGCTACGCCACCATCTTGATATGCAGCAACATATATAGACACGGATAAATAGGCTTTGAACATTTCATCCTAACTCGGTAGCGTTTTACCTCCGGTCGGTGAAGACCGTTAGACGGTATTAGATATTGTACCTGTGATCGGGTAGATTTGATTAAGAACCTCCTTGACAGGGTTTCCTGGCGGTATTAGCCAGTTCTCTTTACTCGACCGTCTCAAAGCAGACAGCTAACGTAAAGAGTGAATCATAAGGATAAATTATCCGTCTGATTAGATTCGTCAATTCAGAATTCCTGGAACAAGTTTGATTCTAAAAGAATCGCACCATTGTTGCTTTCCAGTTTGTCACAAGCTTGATTCATAGAGAATCTTGCGAGTCACCTACCGCAGCGCTGTTTGATGTTGACACTGGAAGGATTTCCATTCGTCACTGTGAGCACTAAAGAGTGTCACTCTGAATGTTCTGGCAAGATCACTCGGATTTTGCGTAGAAACCTGGAATCAAGTTTGAATCAATTAAGAATCCAAACTTAGTTGCTTTCTAGTTCTCACAAGTTTGATTCGTGTAAAATCGCACAAGTTACCTACCATGAGCTTGTTTGAGGTTGACTCAGGCATGATTTCCATCTTCATTGTGAACCGTATCACTCAGATGTTCTGGCAGTACCATAAGGATGAGTCGAATGTGTCCTAATGAGATAATAGATTGATCTTTTTTTGCTCTAGACTCAATAAGTGCATTTTGGTAATCGGAGGCTGGAGCAGACTGCCACCTTTTCAGTATTAACTAACTCGGAGTGAGAAAGTCAATAGATACGTGTTGATCTCTGTGACAATGAGACAAGTTTCTTTTGAGAGAAACCTGAATGGCTAGAAAGGGTTGTACATTGCATCACTCGGTCCATGACACAAGTCTTAAAAAGATATGTTAACCCGGTTTCTACCTATCTTGCATAGAATATTCAACTCCTTCAATGCTTACCAATACGTCATCACTAGCACCTTGTTGTGATTGTTCCAGTGCTAACTTAAGTAATTGGTTCGCATTCAGCTTCATTCTTTTCCATCTTTCCTAAGGACAACTATTTGTAGCTATGGAATGTCCTTGGGTAGATCCCTCCGGTTCTGGTTGGATCATAGGACTTAGTTTCCTATCCTAAACCACCTTTTGACTCCATCGTTCCCTCGTGGATAGTAGGTTGTTTTGGGTATAGATCGTAACCATAAACCATTGAAAACCATTCAAAGTGCTTGATAAAAATCAAAACTTTTAACACTTTGAAAGTTTTACATCTCTGAAAAGCTCCCCCTACACACATGCATCGATATACGAAATAGTTTAGCATGTGAAGGAAAGAGTTGCACTTGAGTCTTTAAAATCACATGTTGTGAAATATTATATTTTAATCACATATTCTCCCCTTATCTCTAATATAAAAACATAATATTAGAGATATCAATTGATTAAAATGTGACACTTTCTAAAAATCGTTGGGAGAGAAACATGTGTGTAAGCATGAATCATGGAACATTAGTCGGGTAGCTCCCCCTCAACAATATATGTGTGTCTTGAAACAAAAATTTGACAAAATTTTGGAGAAAATGACACCACAAAATATGTTGAGGTACGGAGTTGAGATGCCTTATCCGATATAATATATTACATGTTTGACAATTTTATATCATTTTTGGAATGTGTTTGATACATAAAATATGACAATTTCCGAGATGTACCCAACAACTTTAAAGGCTTTGATTTTAAAACGCTCCCCCTCAAAAATTGATCAAAATAACATATGACATTTTTGAGATATAAAAACCAATTTATGAGGAAGGGAGTGCTAAACACACAATTTTGAAAGATTTAGAAAAACCTTTTGAGAAATTCTTGAAAAATTGTGTTCAACGGTTTTAAAATAGTATCCGATTTACATGAGCTTAAAACGTTGAATGTTTTGTGACTAGCTCATGACCGAGAAAAATTATTTTCCCGTTGTGAAGGATAAGTTATCATCCGTGATAAACTTTCCTTTAGTTGAAGTTCGAGTTCTAAGCTGTTATTTACTTAGAAGTCGTTTTTCATGAACTTAAAAACTTTGAATGTTTTTATAGGAAGCTCATGACCGAGAAATATGAGTTTCTCGTTGAGAAGGATAAGTTATCATCCATGATAAACTTTCCTTATTTGAGGTCCGAGTCCTAAGTTGTGATGCGCTTAGAAATCATCATGAGAGAGTATCATGCAGCTTCATTTGCCAAAACCTCCAAGTCTTTTGGAGTCATATACTTCATACCAAGACGGACAACGAGATACTGAAACCTATTTTGGGATAGAGCTTTTGTAAACGGTTCTGCTATCTGGTACTCAGTTCTGAAAAAGTATAATCCTACGATACCATGTTCCACTTGTTCCTTGATGAAGTGATATCTGACTGCGATGTGCTTGGTACGGGAGTGCTGAACCAGATTGCGAGAGATGGCTATGGCCGACTTTGAGTCAAAATACATAGGTATTTTATCAAGGTTGAAGCCATAATCCGTGAGTTGAGTTCTCATCCAGAGGACTTGAGCACAACATGCGGATAGAGCCACATATTATGCTTCAGCTGATGAGAGCGAAGTGCAATCCTTCTTCTTTGACGACCAGCTCACAAGCTTGTCTTCCCCTAGAAATTGTACACTACCATAAGTGCTTTTTCGACTATCAAGGCAACCTGCGTGATCAGAATCTGAAAAAGTTGTTAGATGAAAACCAGTTTCCCTCGGATACCAGAGTCCCATGTGAATGGTATTCTTAAAGTACCGAAAGATCCGTTTAACCTCCTTGAGGTGCTTTTGAGTAGGTCTGGCTTGATATCGAGCACAATAGCATGTGGCATGATGAATATCGGGCATGTTGGCTGTAAGGTACATAAGTGACCCGATCATACTACGATATCGCGTTTGATCTACAGGGTATGATTACAAGTCAGCGTCTAGGTATGTGGTCGACAACGGTGTACCAACGCGATTACATGAGGTCATACCATGCTTTTTAAGTATCTTTTGAGCATACTTAACTTGGTTAATAAAGATACCATGTGGGGATTGATGAATCTGGAGGCCTAAAAAGAATTTTAGTTCCCCCATCATTGACATTTCAAATTTGTTGTGCATTAATTTTTCAAAACGTTTTGAAAGTTTTGGGTTCGTAGAACCAAAAATGATGTCATCAATATAAACTTGCACAAGCAATATGTCATCCCCATATTTATTAATAAAGAGAGTAGGATCAATGGAACCTTTGGAGAATCCTTTGGATACCAAGAAGTTTGATAGTTCATCGTACCATGCCCTTGGAGCTTGTTTGAGTCCATATACTGCCTTCTTGAGACGGTAGACTTTGTCAGGATGATGAGGATCAACGAACCCTTCCGGCTGATTCACATATACTTCTTCCTTCAAATGACCACTGAGAAAAGCAGTTTTAACGTCCATCTGATAAACCGTGAAGCCTTTATGTGCAGCATAAGCAAGGAATATCCTGACAGCTTCCAAACGAGCAACTGGAGCAAATGATTCATCGAAATCTATCCCTTCTTGTTGAAGATATCCCTTAACCACAAGACGAGATTTGTTTTTTATGATGGTTTGTTCTTCATCCAGTTTGTTTTTCTAGATTCATTTGAAATCTAAAAGCAAAATTCCATAGGGTCTGTCAACAAGTTCCCAAACATTTAGACGTTCAAACTGATGAATTTCGTCTTGCATTGATTCAATCCACGCATGATCAGTCATGGCTTGCTTGATGTTTGTAGGTACAATTAAACTCACGGTGAGTGCATACATACACACATCGCCATCGGTTTTGAGTTGTCTGCGTGTTCGAACTGGTTGTGAAGGATTTCCAATGACTTGCTCCAATGGATGATCACGTGTCCAATGGTGAGTGGATGGATATCGTGGGTAGAATGTATGCATGTTGGACGGATCAACATGTTGAGTAGAAGACTCTCTGACTTTGCGTACCGGTGTACCGAACGGGTTGATGAATTCTTCTTCGTCAGATTGTGCATCGACTGCTTGATTGTTGTTTCCTCCTTCAGCATTGACGGTTGGTGATGTTGGTTGTATGACAGTTTCTTGAGTTTGTTGAGTATCCAATGGAATTGTCTCTTGAGCAATGGTTGCTGAAGTAGATGCAGTTGTGTCTTGTTGACTTTGTTCGGGTGCATCTACAGTATTGACAGCGGAAGACTTTGACACAACTTGATTGTTTCCATAGTAATATTCTTCAAACATTGGATCATATAAATCAACCAACTCATTCATTTGTATCGTATCCGTAGAGTCTGTTGTAGGAGTACTTTCTTGACGTTCTTGCACGGGACGTACACTGTTTTGTGTAGGTCATTACTATTGTTGGGCCATACGCTTGCTACTTCACCATCGTCTATGTTAAATTGGATTGGGCCGGCTATTCGCTTGTTTCATATGATGTTGGGCTTTGCCATTGGATTTTGTTACTTTTGAGTATCGAAACAAAATTGAATTTGAAATGGGCTGAGTAAACCATTAAATGATGGGCTGGTCATAGTAATTTAGTTATAAGCCGAGTGAAATAACAGTTGGACCTAGCATTTTTCGATCAGTTGGGCATATGACTAATTTTGGTCTTAAAAGTAAAGTTAACTAGATGACGTTGACGGCTTCTCATCTCATTTAGTCAATGTTGGTCTCAAGGTAACTACACTCAAACAAACACAACAAACACACATGACAAAAACAAACAAACACTAACACGATCCTTTTAAGATTCACTTAAATTGTCAAAACGACTAGTTTTCGGAGCAAAGAATGTCAAGTGATTACGAAGTGGATTTGGTATTTGTTATTTGAAGTTGAAGTGGAATTTCACGAAGGCGTCTACTTAATTTAACATCGAGCCTTCTCACCCCCTTCTATCGATTGATGATTCGTTTGAGCATTTATGATTGAGACTTGATTTATCTAGTTTCTAATGTCAAGGGGTGGATGGTCGAAGACATGGACAACTATCACTTAAGGAGTTATGTTGTAGTGCTTAGTGTCACACTCACCTGTAGTTGTGGGTATTTCAAGAGGTATTTTACATCTTATACTTCTCTCTTCTTTTATGTATAAGGTACTAAGAGACTTTTCTCTGCATCTTTCGTCAATCAACAAAAGTGCTAAGTGTAAGTAACAAATTTGAGGGATTGTACTTCAGTTTCAAGTTTGGAATATCAGGTTTACTTCACCAGTGGTCACTACAGATAGCCGAAAGAATACGGGGTTGGTAAGTTTAGTCAGAGAGTAAATGAGTAGAGATGTGATCAGCAAACAATTCTCACGGGCAACTTGAGCTACAGAATGTCAACAAAGATACTTCATTGTATAAGTAAATCTTTCATAGGTTCTCGATCTTTCTCAACTATGAAAATTTCTGCTTCGGACACGAACATCTCGCGATTCTGATTGTACTTGTCAGATGATGCTTCCGAGTGATCTTAACCACCATACTTTTGACAAGAACATCTCACGATTCTGAGCGTACACGTTAGATGATGCTTCTGAGTGTTCTTAACCATCATACTTTTGATAAGAACATCTCGCGATTCTGAGCGTACACGTCAGATGATGCTTCTGAGTGTTCATAACCATCATACTTTTGACAAGAACATCTCGCAATTTTGACCGTACACGTCAGATGATGCTTCAGAGAGTTCGTAACCATCATGGGGGAAGAACGTGTACTTTGGAGTACTTAGTTCTACTTCCAGGGGAAGTATTCTACAAGCGTGAGAAGATTTGTTGTTGATTTCTTGCATGTTCCCCAAAAAACATAATCACGAAGACCAAAAATGTCAAGGTAGCAGTTACTTGGTGTGGTTTGCTTATTCTTTTACAAAATTCCGTTGTGCACTTTAAATGTCAAAGATAGAAGATTGGTCAAGCTACAGGTTCTTCTCAAGACAGGGATATTGGTTTGGGGGGAAGCTGATTCAGAAGCTTCGTAAAAAAGAAGTCTATGAAGAAAGCTTTTCAAGACATGTAGTATGGATTGGGGGAAGTTAATCCAGTTCATACATGATACAATGGTTCCTCAACAAGCAAAGACAAAGAGGTTCAAACTGGGGTATATGTTTTTCTAGAAGACTTGAAGACTACGACATCATCCTCAGCATTGGAAGCAAACTTAATACTGTCATATTTTTGTTGTATTTGCATTTGTTAGGAACATTGTAAGTAATTCCGTATGTCTCCAAATTGGGGGAAGATTGCTAGCCTTAAAATGTGAGCGACTAACGGAATTACGATAGTTTCACAGTCGAGACTTGCAGGGACTATTATTGTCATATGTAAGTAGTTCAAGTCCCGAGCTATATATACCCCTCTATACTTCCGTGGAGGGGTGAGGTTCTTCATTTCTTGTCTTTACTTTCTCTCTCGAATAAAACACACTTATTAGAGTCTCTCTCTCTCTCTCTTTCTCTCACTACAATGGCTAAACATCTCTTCCACCCTCCCCGACCTCCGGATCATAAACCCGTGTTACTAGTGAATCACAAGTTTACAACTTATGTTTAAATTCCAAAGACATTAAATAAATGATTTATTAAATTATTTAATATTTTAATTTGTGTTTTTAAGTTTTTATAATTTAAGTTTTTATAACGGAAGTGAAAACGACAACAAACAAGTTGAAGTATATTTGCTTTGAACGCAGATCGTACAAGAAATATCCGATAAATAGTGGTTTCTTTAAATAAAAATATAGAACGATTATGAAAAGTTAAACGAACAAATACTCTAAATTATTAGAAAAATCAGTTTAAAGCCAACGGCGCGAATTTCAAAAACCGAATCAAATAAAATCTTATCGAACCCGAATGAGTCCCGAGACACGATAATAGAAATATTTGAACAAAGATACAAGAAAGGTCCCCTAAATAATTTTACACAATCAACCTCGAATTATTAAACAACATTTTGTAATTTAAAACTTATAGATGTATATAAAAGGAAAAATTAGGGTTTCCCCCCATTTCACACAAACCCTAAACCTAATAATAAAACACACACTTCTCCTAATAAATTCCGGCTCCACCCTTTTTCCGGCGAGTAATTTCCGACCGTCAGAAATCAACTGCCGCCGCCACTCAAAATAGTAGATCAATATATCTATCATATATCTCCACTAATTAGGCAACCACCACTCGATCCTCACCACACTACCACCAGTACCACTTCCGGCCGCCGTGTTATCATCACCTCCAGCCACTACCGACCATTGTTTGCGTAGCCACCATCCGCCGCAAACCACCCTCCACCAACGCCCGAATCTGCCACTGTTACTCGTTATCATCACCAAGTTAAACCAACTACCGCCACCATCCTAATGTTGCATATCGCCATGTTTTTCCAGCCACTATTGTTGTAGATTCGTTGGATCTATGCTAGCCGCTACCACTGTTGTTCGTCTAGCCTACCACGACTCCAAATCTGACCACCACTATCACTCCGTCGCGAGTAGCTGCCATCCGCACTATTGTCACCACCGAGACCAGCTCAGATCCACCATTTTCCGCGACTAAATCCGTCACCCACAAGATCAGTCAACACCGAGGTTCGAGCCACCTCCTCTTCTCTTGATAGATCCTTCAACAGCCGTGACCACCATGTTCGTCTACTATCACAGATCCACCCGCGTCTAGCAACCACCGAGGGTGTTTGTTTCGTTACTATAAACCAATAAGGGGGTGTTTGTTTTGGTATATAACCAACAGCAAGGGCGTGTTCGGTTCGAGAATAACCACTAGCGAGTGTGTTTGTTTGTTTAGCTGAAAATAACAACAAGGGTTGTTTGGATCTGTTGTAACTGTCGAAAAGGGGGTGTTTGTTTCTAAACTGGAGTTAAGAGGGTGTTTGTTTGTGAGAATAACAGCCTACGAGGGATGTTTGGTTTAAGAAGAAAACCCCGCGGGGGTTGGGATCTGTTGTAAAACCCACATAGGGGTGATTACTAGGAGGTCTTATGGGGGTGTTTGGGTTTGGCATAATGCCATAAGGGTGCGTTAGGATTGCTGATTTATTAGCTTTTGAGTACGTTTGGATGCGGGGTGTCGAGGGTTTGAAGTTCTGAGCACGATTCGAGCGCATGGTTCGTTGTGGTTTAATCCGGATAATAACTTACCTATTTTTATTTATTATAATAACGGACTAAAACGGTGGTATGAAATGGTTAAATAAACAGGTCGAACACTATAGGCATTGCGAGAACTATAAAAATAATAATACGTTTAAATACGTGAATTAAATAGCTCACATCGGGCGTTTGACATTTAATTTATAACACATATGTTGTGTTTGGTTTTACTTAATTATGGTTATCTTTTAGTCTAATTGGATATATGTTAATACGCGACTAGTGTAACGTATATGGCTTAGAAAATTGGAAATATTAAGAATCGGTTAATATGGGAGACGTTGGATAAACGAATAGGTCATGTCGAAATTTCTATAAAATTATATACTTTATATTTTTCCCTACAAACTACTATATTATTTGTAAACCGATAAAACAAATAAATACCATTATATTTGGAAACCAATAAATCAAATAAATACTATTAGATTTGTAAACCGATAAAATAATTAAATACAATCATATTTGTAAACCGATAAAATAAATAGGTTCTATTGTATTGATAAACCGATGAAAAATATAATTTTTACTTAAAGGTGACAATTATTAATTAAGTGGTATTTTTTTAAAATGTGCCGAACTATGTTGTATAATAATATTTATCACGATCTTTACAC
Organism: Glebionis coronaria; assembly: GCA_025667525.1. Classification (NCBI taxonomy): domain Eukaryota; kingdom Viridiplantae; phylum Streptophyta; class Magnoliopsida; order Asterales; family Asteraceae; genus Glebionis; species Glebionis coronaria. The sequence continues at coordinate 248,882,679 of CM046874.1, forward strand.
TGTAACTACAAAATAAATATATAATTCAATTTATTTTGTGAGATTGTTGTCTCTATTATATAATTCAATATAAGAATTATATAGTCCTCTGTTTATACGTAATGCGTACGGAATACATTACATACTTGGTGTGTGTCCAAATCTATTCATTTTATTTAATCAACCACCGAACCATTATAACTTGGAACTTAAATATTTTATCAACGGGTCACGTTGATGTACATACCTATCGAGAACTGAAATACATATTTCTTAAGTTATTGTATTTAGCCGATTAATTAAACCACAACACCATGACTGAACCGTATCGATTCCTGTTTGCGCGGAGCGTATTACTAACATCACTATTGTTCGCGCTACTACGGCGGAGTGAGTTCATACCCCACTTTTTCTTTCTTTAAATCGAATTATAAGTGTTTTATAATTGCTCTTTGGGGGAGGTACATGCTTGGTCATAAACTAGTTATAAACTTATTTTGTGGCCACGAACTATTTAAAAACTTGTTTGGTTGTCAGTAACTGTTTATAAATTACTTGTTTGTCTTAAGCTAATTTTATTCTTACTTGGTTGGTCATAAACTATATAAATTGACTTAATTCTTAAGTCCACATCTGTGAACTCTGTTAATTGTTTCGACACTTACTCATTTTTCTACTATATGGTTGCTTGATTTAACGCATAAACACAAGTGCAATTACTCGTTTGATTATTTGTCTAAGTCCATATTAACCCAAGTTGCTATTGGCCCTCTTTCTTGAATCGTTAATTTCAGACCGGATGACCAGTCGAAAGTGCGAATGTTATAGATTGATCTATCAGGACTGACATCCCTACCAAATTGTGGTTGTGTGGTCAAATTAGGTACACCTACATTTGAGTCTGATTAGGGGTGTCGCGGATAAGGCACCCGTTTGGGTTGCTTTATATTATTTTCTTTCGGATATGTTAACGTTTCGGAGTCATGAACTTAGACAATAATAAATGCTTTATTTTATTCAGTGACTTTGTATTTGTCATATTATCACTAAGTGGTTGGAAAATCTTGTGGTTTATAAACAATTCTATTCTATTAGAAAACTCTATTATTTATTAGTGGGTCTATTTATTTCTAGTGAACTCTGTTTTATCTGAAAGCTCTATTTATTTTAAGTGAACTCTGTTTCTATCAGAAAGTGCGATTTATTATCTATTAACTATGTTTTATCATAAAACTCTATTTATTTCCAGTAAACTCTATTTTATTAGAAACTTTATTTATTTCATTGAACTCGTTTTTATCAGAAACTCTATTTATTTCCAGTGAACTCTGTTTTTATCAGTAAAATATAATTATTATCAATAAACTCTGTTTTTATCAATTAAGTCTTTATTAATAAACTTTTTAATTATCAAAGAAAGTCTATTTAACAGGAAAACAATGATTTTTAAACTCTTATATTTTACTGCAAGGTGCAGTAGTGGTAAAACTCTAATTTTTCATAAACGTTTTAGAATAAACTTATGAACTCACCAACTTTATGTTGACATTTTTAAGCATGTATTTTTAGGTACTTGACTGTATGGACTATTGGGAGTCTGCTATGTGGTTTTGGCATGTAGAGGTCATTCTCAGATCAAGCTCTCGATTACTCATGAAGTCACAACCTCCCAAAGCCAGTCTTCCACTGCGGTGAATGTGGGGGTGTGACACTATCCATTCATCTACTACTTGTGTAATAGTGTGGTTGGTGTTGTAGTCCACCCACATGATCACACACACATTCGTCCCTAACACACAAACACCTACCCTTTTATCCAATATAGTAGCAAAACCCTAAAATCAAAATCCAGAGATGGTTTTCTGCTCATGTGGTCGCGTTGCTACAATCAAGACTTCTTAGATAGATCGTCATCTAGGTCATCGTTTCTATGCTTTCCTATTCCAAGGACCAGCTTGTAGGTGGATTGATTGGGTTGATCCACCCATGTGTCCTCGTGCTGTTCAAATCATACATGGGTTGCTTAGGGCCAGAAATAGGCATGAAGCTTCGATCCAAGAACTTAGTAATGAAGTTTGTTTGATAAAAAAAATACTTGTTGATTTGTTGGTTAGTGTTTGGTTTAGTTTTACTTTTTCCCAGATTGACCTAAGAAAAATGTAAAGGCTAATTTATTTATGTAAGATGGATTTTGGGGTTATGAATGAAAAATATTTTCCATCTCATCTAGAAGAAATGTTTGTCGTGTTCATTTACTATGTGTTTGGTTTTGAAGTGTTTGGTTTTGCAGGGAAGTAGTTGGGGGGTTGAAGGACATTCAATTGCTATGAGTTAATTCCCAACCCCCATGAAATTTCTTATACATACTAACTCCACACACCACTTATCCATCACCATTTTCTATATCAAACCCTAACCCTAATTTCAAGATCTGAGATCAAAAAAATGTCCAAAAAATTAAGGTGACTGATTTGAGCGACTCTAGTAGTGGAGTTGTCTTTTGTCTTAGTGGAGATGCTGAGTGGGAATCTACAAAAAAGGGGTGTGAAGGATCATCAAGGCTAAGAGAACTTCCTCCCACTGGATCGGCCTCAAGGCCTAGGACTTTTGTTACCAGGGCTGTTGCTAAAAAGTTTAGGAGTGGGACTATTCCATTGGAAGCATTAAAATGGTATGGGTATGTTGATGAGGCTGAGTATCGTGGTGATTCTCATTACTAGGAGACATGGGATGAGGATGAAGGTAGTCCTTTTGCTGATTCCTTTTTTGAGGACACAAATGATGTTGATGGTGAAAGCTTTGACTCACTTGAGTTCTATGAAGACACTCTTGAAGGCAAAGCAAACACCCAAAGGAAGAAAGATCCTGATGTCAACAATTTCTGTAACACCCCACCATGGCAGAATATGGGGCGCAACGTATAGATATCATCACAACATGGCGTGTCTATAGAGATAACTAAATGAAATAAGAAATATCATAAAATGGTGACACAAATGTCATGACAATATCTCAACAATGCAGGAGTCTAGATAAGTAGGTAACAGTCCTACCACTTACCCAAGACAAACAATAAACATAATCAAATCAAACATATAGGTGCCAACAATATCACTTATTCAAAACACATAAAAATAAGCTAAGAAGGAACGGGGATCTCCTTCTAAATGCAATCCTAATGCATCCAAATCTAGCCACTTCTATTGATAAGTGTGAAAACACTCATCAATTATGATCCATAAACCACTAAAAACACAGTCAAATACATTATATTTAACTTTTAAATGTCAGAATTACGCGTGTATTTGTATCTTGTGTGTTTCAGGTAAAGAAGATACATTTTGAAGCAAAGATGCGGTTTCAAGGATTTATTTGGTCAAAAGACGAAGAAAAGGATGAAAGATGCTCTAAGGACCTTATTTGCCAAACTTCCAAAGATCAAGGGCTTAAAGTGCAATTTCTACAATGATGAAGGATGAAAAGAGATTACTTAAAAGCTTTTATAACCATTTGAAAAGAAAAGAAGAATGGAAGGACCAAATTGCAAAATAAATGGAAAAGTGTTATTTACTTGGTTTGTTGACCAAAATCGGTCAAAACTAACACAAACGTGTACACAACACGCTTTGTCTTCTCCAAACGAAGAGAGAGAGAGAAGCAGTTTCATATTTCTTCATCTACCTCCATTACCTGCAATCACGAATCAAGAACGATCCACAAAGAATCAATCGAAGTCTTCAACAGCAAAAATGATCACCTCTTTCTCCTCTACATAAGGATGCCAGTTAATTAGATCAATTCCTAATGAAGAAGAAACGCCCAAATTCTGGATAGAAGAAGGACGAGTTATCCTCGTATTTACACGTGGACGATTTTGATTGGTGGAGCCACGTCACACCTCTCCTCTTGACGGCTATAAAAGGAAGACGAAGACCCACACTTCAATCGGTTAGCTTAGGTGTAGTCTTCACATAGTTAATTAGTTAGATAGAATTAGTTAGTTAGTTAAAACTTTTGTAACAAATTCAGTTTTTGATTTCTTTCGATCTTAATCTTTTGTAACCAATTTTTTCTTGCAACCATTAATGGAAGTTAAAGCTTTAATACATTCAGTTTTCTTTCTCTTCGTCTACTGTTCACATTAAACAGTTAGAATCTTAATATTCTGTTCTAATTAGTTACATATTCTGTTAAAGTTTACGAGATGTTTAGAATAGCAGTTTACGAGATGTTCACGCAAGAATAGCAGTTTGATAGAGTTTAGAATTGTTTACGAGATGTTTTGACTATGATTTTGGATCAGATTACAATATGATTTTCTGTTATAAATTTCGTTTGCAGTTAAGATAGGATTTTTTCAGTTAAATTTTGTAACAGATTTCACCATTAATGAAATTCATTTTCTTTCAATACTTTTCTTTGAATGAGTTCAAAAGCTTTGTTTTCGTTCATTGTTTTCAGAAAGATTTCAGTTAAATCAGTTCCGTATTCAGTTTGTTAGTTGTAACAAACTTTACATTTTTCTTTCATAAATAGAAGTAAATTTCATTCAAGTATTTCCTTAAATCCTATACAATTCCGTTATACTGTTAACGAGTTCGCAGCTTTTGAGTCTTTGTTAAACAGCTTTCTTTTAACGAACTTATTTTCAGTTTTTGATCACTCGTGTTAGTCTTATAGCTTGACTTGCTAGCACAGTATCTCGTTTCCACATCTTTTGCAGGATTTAGTTTTCAAGTTTATGAACTTTTCAACAAGCAGATCAGCTGGTGTTTTGATGATTTCAGTTTCAAGATCAATTGTAGCATAGCGTCAACACCAAAGGTCTGGTCTAGAAGATTACGGTGGTCTGTAAATGTCCAGTTTCAGACAACGATTTTGGGATTGCTGTTTTATTAAGTAGAAGTTGCCGTGGCGATAAATTTCTGTTCAGTTTGATGGTTAAACACTGCTGGTTAAAAGCTGCTGGCATTTGGATTTAGTTTGGTAGTGAATAAGTTGTAGCTTAGATCAGACGTTTGCACTTCTTCAGCGGAGGTTTTGAATCAGTATTTCGGATTCAGAGTTTCAGTTTGATCTTGCTGGTTCATTGAGCCGATTATAGCTGATGGTATAAGATTCGGAGTTTGATTATCGTTGTGAGTTCAGTTCAGCAGATAGTGAAGCATACAGCATCAACGGATATGGTCTGGATGCACAGATAGATCAGTAATGTTTCGTTGGCAAGTAGTTTCGTTCGAGTTTATGCAGGATTTGTAGACTAGAATAGTCCGTTTGGATAGCTGATTTAGTGGCAGAAGAGCTGATCTAGTTCAGCAGTTGGTGGCGGTGTGTTTGCTACAAGGCAGCTCAGCGCTGAACCTTCTACTCAACGGACTAGCTTCGGACGTCAAGGTCAAGCACTAATTTAGTTTACTGCATTTTTAGTTTAACCTGCAAGTTGTATATCTGTAGCGTAAATTTGCGTTCAATATGTTTAGTTTACTTGATGGATAAAGCTTGGGATTTGATTTGGTATTATATGAATCTTTTGAAATATTAGATTTTTCATTTCTTTGCTTATCTACTGTTTAGAGTGTTTGGTAATCAGATTTTAGCTGTAATTTGTTTAGGATAGATTTTAGCTGTATTTTTGTTGGGCCGTTATCAGGATTTGAATTTGCTAGATATTATGATTAGAAACTTTAATTTGGGCTTTAACATGTAGCTTTGTATAAAAGTAGTTTTGTTATATTTTTGTTGTTTACATTCCCAACTTTAGATTTATGAAAATCTAAAATTTCATTTTATAAAATTTGAGTTGCACTTTTATAAAATCAGTTTTAATAAATTTTGATTTCTTGTAAAGAAAATAGTTTTAAGATTGTTAGTTAAACAGTTTGTTTGAAATTAGTCAAATTTGTTAGTTTGTTATTTTACAAATTGGATATTTTCTTGTTATTAGTTAATTGTATTTTTTTGCATTTAAATTTGGCATTTGCTAGATGTTTTTAGATTAGTACGTATATGTAGTAGATAAAAATACTATTTTTACCTTTTGATTGCTTTGTGTCAAGTAGCTTAGATTCCAAACAAGTTTTTACCACCAAAAACAATTAAGTCGAGCTTGAATAGTTACATCAATTCGAATCGATACCGAGAAAAACGAACTAAAAAGACAAATATTAAATGGCGACGCTGCCGGTTCTTTTCATGAAGATTAACGATTTCGAGTGATACGATTGGATTTTGGGATCCGTTCACTTTGTGAACGTTATTTTTACGTATTATAAATCAAAAACAATAAAAAAATCAAAAAGATAAAAATACAAAAAAATAAAAAATCACAAAATCAATTCTTTTCCTAAAGAATTGAAACAAAAAAAATAAAAAAAATCCAAAAAGTAATCTTTTTCCTAAAAGATTACACCCAAAAATATATATTATATCGGTTTTCCTCGATTTTTATGTACATATAGTATTTTTCGTAAAAAACAAATAAATACAAAAATATTTTTGATATATTATTATATGTAAATAAGTATACGTAGATACGAACAACCAAGTTACCTATTTCCATAAGTATTGTCGAGGCAATACACCGTGTTGAGGGGCGTTCCGGTCCTTGACACGCGTATCGATCAAACAAAATAAAGCAAGAATAGATAAATACTCTCAATAAGCAACAATTCGAAGAATACGAACATTTAAGTGAATAGAAAGGCGATGTGCTATAAAATGCCATCTAAGGGTCAATAGGTACTTAAGTGCTTCGCGCCACCTAACCCCCCGTTCACTTGTGAGTATTCCAAGAAGGAAGGCTTCATTGAGGGTCTTGCACCCAATTAGTACATACATATATTGTTATTTTCTTGTGGATATTTAATATTGCAACTCGAAGAGGATAATCTTATTCTTTTCAAAGTCGACCGAGGGCTACTCCCTCATTCCTCGTGTTTATTTACACGTGTACTCGCACACGTGTAAACATACCACCTTTGGTGTATCACTTCCTTCCCCGAGGAAGCTTTTAAACGTCATTTTACTTGTATATACATTCGGCCACCTTGCTAAACATGGATACTCGTTCCATGTTGGAGATTTTGCAACAACGATCCACCAACGCTAATTATTCGACTTGTTCGACTTGTGGAGGTCCACACGATACTTATTTATGTGATCATAATAATGGCTATTATGGGGAGGGATATGCTTACAATGGAACCGAGAACCCTAATTTTCAACCTAACACTCAAATGGACTATTCTTGTAATGACTATATGGGATATTCCGGTTTTTCATCACAAAATCCACCATCATTTCATGATCAACCCCTTGATGAGTCATACCAAAACCAAGGATTTTCAAATAATGAAGGTTTTCAAAATAATGATACTTTTCAAGGCTATAATCAAGGCTATAATCAAGAAACCTTTCAAAACCAAGGATTTTCCAATTATGAAGGTTTTCAAAACAATGATAATTTTCAAGGCTATAATCAAGAAACCTTTCATAATCAAGGATTTTCAAATAATGAAGGTTTTCAAAATAATGATACTTTTCAAGGCTATAATCAAGGCTATAATCAAGAAACCTTTCGAAACCAAGGATTTTCCAATTATGAAGGTTTTCAAAACAATGATAATTTTCAAGGCTATAATCAAGAAACCTTTCATAATCAAGGATTTTCAAACAATGAAGGCTTTCAAAATAATGATGAAAATTTTCCATGCTATAATCAAGAAACTTTTCAAAACTAAGGATGTTCCAATTATGAGGGTTTTCAAAATGAAGGGAATTTTCAAGGTTACAATCATGAGAATTTTCATAATCAAGACTCTTTTCAAACCTATAATTCACCTAATTATGGAAATCCACCTCCACCTTATTCTTCGACTTATTCATGTGAGTTTTGTGGAAAAGAACCCCATTATGGTTATGATTGTCGACCAAGGGATTCGCCTTCTTATGCTCTTAGTGATCTCGATGAGTTTTCTTTTCTAATCGAGCAACAAGGAAGAGACTATGGATATAGATTAAAGGCTATTACACGTATGAGAGAGATGAGTATCGAGGAAATGAGAGAAGAATCTCGATGGTTAAGGGAAGAAATTAAGTCTCTTGAGGATGATGCAAGGAACAAACGGTTTAATATCGAGAGATTTGGTGACATTTATAGAAAATCGGTGAACTATTCTTCTCAGTCCCTCAAGGAAGATTTAGACGATTTACTCGTTAAGATTGATAAAAAAGAACGTGAACGCATAAAAACCATGAGCTTTAAGGAAATAGAAAAGGAGAATCTGTGGATAACAGGAGAGATGGTATCTCTTTGTAATAACGCGAAGATGAAACTATCTAATAAAGAGGATATTTGTGACGAGTTGGATATTAAATATCGTCAACTTCAGCAAGAGTTACTTACTTTGCTCTTAGCAAAAGACGAAAAAGTAGAAGATGAAGGCATAATAGACTCATATTTTGCTACATGTAGTCCTTATCCATTATTTTATGATGATGATGATGACGATCCTCCGAATTGTATGGCACTTAATGATGACACATCTTCATCACCTTTACCTCACGTGGAACCCACCGACTCTTTAACCATGGGGGACGAGCCTCTTAGCACTAATACAAACACCAATTCGGATGAATTAACCTCTTCTAGTGTTGAGAACCTTATCCCAATCCAAAGAGAGCTTGAGAGGGTTTCCAATGAACCATGTGATGAGCTTTGTGTTGATACCTTTTCTCCTCATGATCACATTGAGATTTTATCACATATTGACCTTCATGCTACTACTAGTGATTTTGGTGATTTCGATCTTGATGAATTGTTTAAAGAAAGGGATAATGAGATTGAGGAAGAGTTTGTGAAAGACTTGACACAAATGGCGGATGATGATTGTGATTCTAGTGACGCATCTTATGCTATATCATCTAATGATTTGTCTTGTCAAGATAACATTCCTAATTTGGATGAAGAGTTTGCTCCTATAGGAAAAGTGGATCCTTCTCCTCTACCACCTTATGATTCTTGTGATGAAACCTTTGATGATCCTTATGATAGTGATGAGTCTTTTACTTCTGATGATGACGACTCCATTTCTTCTATGACTCCTTCACCTATTCCTCTAAGTGATTTTGTGATACATTCAAATCCTCTTTTTGAGACATGTTTTGATAACCCACTTTTTGAGGAGTGTGAAGAATCTAATAATGAGTCTATAGAAGAAGAACCCTTGATTGATATTCCTTCACTGGTTTTTGAGGATACACCTATTGATTTTCATGATCATATCATCTCTTTGAGTGATTCTCTCCTTAATACACCTATTTTTGAGCTTTATGTTCCCACCCTCCCACCCTTGAAGTTGGTTATTGATGAAGATCCTTTCCTCTTAGAGATTGATACTTTTTCATCTAAGGCACCTTTAGAACTCAAAACCTTTGATATGGACTTTTTTATGGAGATTGATGCCACCATAGAGGATACTCTTGCACAATTTGATGTAGAGGTCAACGATAGTGTTTCTAATTTGGAAGAGGAGGTTCGTCTTATTACTACATTGCTTTTTGGGAACATAGAGCCTACACCTCCTCCACAAGACACTATTAATTTTGATTCTCCTTTCACTATGCCTTCTATGGAAGATTACCCACCTTTTGATGATGATGATGATGAGCCTAACATGGACATAATAGTTATGAATGTTTTGATACCTACACCTTCGTTGTCTCATGATGCTTTGATCACTAAGGGGGAATCTTATATGGTTTATATGAGCTCATCTTCTTATTTTCCCATGAAGGGAAAGGTTTTTGATCCTGGGATACATGAATTTGAGACACCTTGGTTTTCATCTACTTCACTTAAGAGTGTGCCTTCGATTGATATGCGCTTCTTGTATGAGCTTACTTTGGTGATGCTACCTACTTTGGAGTTGTTCACTTGTCGAGATGGAAACTATGTATTTGATCCTGGGGTGCTTCATATTTGAGAAATTTCGTATGTTGGACAAACTTGAGACACGTTGGACCGTTCCATTTATCGAGGCGGATTTTGTAAATCTTATAGTAAATGGCAACGTGCTAAGTTTGAGTGTATCATGTGAGATGTGCTTCAAAGTGTATATCCTTTGTTCTCCATGATGGTTTCCCCAAGGACAACTTAATTCGGGGCCGAGTCGAGCTAGCGACTTAGGGTTAGAAAAACTCAAGCAATGAATAACTAGGTTAGAAAACGTAGAGTAGATTTTCAATAGGTTAGGTTTAATTAAAAGGATGTTATAGTAGAGTTGAAGTGGAGGGGTGCCTTTCTTCGTCTTTTGGTGTTTGTTTCAAGGGTTGCTCTCTCTCATTTCATGCTTGGAGCTTATGGAGGAGGCCCGTGTATCTGGTTCACTTCGATTGGTTTTTGCTATTATGATATTCAAAACACTTGTGCTTAAAATGAATACCCTTTAGTTGTCTCTTCCTTAACTTGGGTTAAGCAAAGTAATCAATGTCATAAGTGTAGGGGAGTTTACTTCAATACTCTTAAACATTGAGGACAATGTTTGTCTTAAGTGTAGGGGAGACTTCTATCGAAGTGACTTTACCTATACCATTGCCTTAACTTCATGATAATTGGAAAAATTAATTTTTCAAACATTTTTCAAATTTTTAATCTACTTTGGCCACCAAAAATATGCATACATAATTTTTGCATCAATCATTTTGCATAACACATTTGCATTGTATATATTTCTTCTTTTGTTTTTCATAAAAATATATAAAAAGAAAAAAATATAATAAAACATGGTTTTAACAAATTTAGACTTCTTTGACATATTAGGCCCGCCATGGATATTTTGACTCAACCCGATTTTGCTTATCTTAGCATTCTCTAGCTAGTATCCTTAACCATGTAGTCCTTCATTGGTCTATTAGGCTAAGCATCCACCAATCTCATTCTTTGAGATTTTTAATTTGTGGAGAATGGGAAATGATAGAGTTGAAGCAAGTGTAAAAGGGCTAGATAGACTTCATGATAATTACTTGTGGCTAAACCCTTCTCTTCTTTACCTCTATTTTCTTCGCATGTATATAATTGTTAATAAATAATCAAGAACGGTTTTAATTGGTTTGTAATCTCTTATGCATTTTTGGCTAATCATTTATGGTTGATATGAGTACGTCTTAAGATTCTAAGTTAGCACGTTTTATGTGTACTAGACTTATGTCATGCTCCATATTTAGCGGGTGTTTTTCCTTTTATTCTTTTCAAATTTCTTAGTGAAGAATAAAGAAAAATAAGAGCGGCTTATGAAAAAAAAATGAGTGGCTAGAAAAAAAAAAGAAAAAAAAAGAAAAAAAAATACAAGACTCCCAACAGGGGCAGTGTGGTGTTAATTATAGTGACTATTGAGTTCCAATATTACCTTGACGGGTTGCGGGGATTCAATAGATTGCTCCAATCCAATATTACCTTGACGGGTTGCGGGGTTGAAGATCCAAAGTCTCAAAAAGATGGCGGATGTAAATTATTGCGTGAGTTTTATTTTCTTTCCTTAGCGAGTGTGTAGCTACTTATGAAAGCATGACATGAGGATTTCACACATAAGGCGAATGACTTATTACTCTTGAAACGGACTTATATTAGTTGTGAGCGGTTTTTCAAGTAATGGATGAGAGGATTACTTAGGATTAAAACCGTGCTTCCTTATTTTTGGATTTTACATTTCTTATACTTCACACTTGAATAAATGACAAATTTGCTTACAAGCAATTTGCTCAAATAATAACCGGTTCCACATTTAATTGTCATGAATAAGTTGATGCACTTTTTACTTGTGAATGCAATGATCCCATTTTTAAGCTTGGTATGGGGAAAGTGAAACTTGAGGGTGATAAGTGTCCATGGTACCCAAGCCCTAATTCAAGTCATTGATTTCTTTATGAGTTATTTCCATCAAAACTATTTCAATAAAAATCAAAAATATATAAATAAAATTGTTTTCTTTGCATTGCATTGTAAATATTCAAAATCATTCATCATGTAGTATAGTTTAGTCTATCAAATCATAAAATGGCCAAGGTGGGTTAATTATGAGAAAAGTGTAACTTGGTGCTTTAAAATGTTGCATTGCATGAGGACATGGCAATGGTCAAGTGGAGGGGAGTTGATAAGTGTGAAAACACTCATCAATTATGATCCATAAACCACTAAAAACACAGTCAAATACATTATATTTAACTTTTAAATGTCAGAATTACGCGTGTATTTGTATCTTGTGTGTTTCAGGTAAAGAAGATACATTTTGAAGCAAAGATGCGGTTTCAAGGATTTATTTGGTCAAAAGACGAAGAAAAGGATGAAAGATGCTCTAAGGACCTTATTTGCCAAACTTCCAAAGATCAAGGGCTTAAAGTGCAATTTCTACAATGATGAAGGATGAAAAGAGATTACTTAAAAGCTTTTATAACCATTTGAAAAGAAAAGAAGAATGGAAGGACCAAATTGCAAAATAAATGGAAAAGTGTTATTTACTTGGTTTGTTGACCAAAACCGGTCAAAACTAACACAAACGTGTACACAACACGCTTTGTCTTCTCCAAACGAAGAGAGAGAGAAGCAGTTTCATATTTCTTCATCCACCTCCATTACCTGCAATCACGAATCAAGAACGATCCACAAAGAATCAATCGAAGTCTTCAACAGCAAAAATGATCACCTCTTTCTCCTCTACATAAGGATGCCAGTTAATTAGATCAATTCCTAATGAAGAAGAAATGCCCAAATTCTGGATAGAAGAAGGACGAGTTATCCTCGTATTTACACGTGGACGATTTTGATTGGTGGAGCCACGTCACACCTCTCCTCTTGACGGCTATAAAAGGAAGACGAAGACCCACACTTCAATCGGTTAGCTTAGGTGTAGTCTTCACATAGTTAATTAGTTAGTTAGTTAAAACTTTTGTAACAAAATCAGTTTTTGATTTCTTTCGATCTTAATCTTTTGTAACCAATTTTTTCTTGCAACCATTAATGGAAGTTAAAGCTTTAATACATTCAGTTTTCTTTCTCTTCGTCTACTGTTCACATTAAACAGTTAGAATCTTAATATTCTGTTCTAATTAGTTACATATTCTGTTAAAGTTTACGAGATGTTTAGAATAGCAGTTTACGAGATGTTCACGCAAGAATAGCAGTTTGATAGAGTTTAGAATTGTTTACGAGATGTTTTGACTATGATTTTGGATCAGATTACAATATGATTTTCTGTTATAAATTTCGTTTGCAGTTAAGATAGGATTTTTTTCAGTTAAATTTTGTAACAGATTTCACCATTAATGAAATTCATTTTCTTTCAATACTTTTCTTTGAATGAGTTCAAAAGCTTTGTTTCCGTTCATTGTTTTCAGAAAGATTTCAGTTAAATCAGTTCCGTATTCAGTTTGTTAGTTGTAACAAACTTTACATTTTTCTTTCATAAATAGAAGTAAATTTCATTCAAGTATTTCCTTAAATCCTATACAATTCCGTTATACTGTTAACGAGTTCGCAGCTTTTGAGTCTTTGTTAAACAGCTTTCTTTTAACGAACTTATTTTCAGTTTTTGATCACTCGTGTTAGTCTTATAGCTTGACTTGCTAGCACAGTATCTCGTTTCCACATCTTTTGCAGGATTTAGTTTTCAAGTTTATGAACTTTTCAACAAGCAGATCAGCTGGTGTTTTGATGATTTCAGTTTCAAGATCAGTTGTAGCATAGCGTCAACACCAAAGGTCTGGTCTAGAAGATTACGGTGGTCTGTAAATGTCCAGTTTCAGACAACGATTTTGGGATTGCTGTTTTATTAAGTAGAAGTTGTCGTGGCGATAAATTTCTGTTCAGTTTGATGGTTAAACACTGCTGGTTAAAAGCTGCTGGCATTTGGATTTAGTTTGGTAGTGAATAAGTTGTAGCTTAGATCAGACGTTTGCACTTCTTCAGCGGAGGTTTTGAATCAGTATTTCGGATTCAGAGTTTCAGTTTGATCTTGCTGGTTCATTGAGCCGATTATAGCTGATGGTATAAGATTCGGAGTTTGATTATCGTTGTGAGTTCAGTTCAGCAGATAGTGAAGCATACAGCATCAACGGATATGGTCTGGATGCACAGATAGATCAGTAATGTTTCGTTGGCAAGTAGTTTCGTTCGAGTTTATGCAGGATTTGTAGATTAGAATAGTCCGTTTGGATAGCTGATTTAGTGGCAGAAGAGCTGATCTAGTTCAGCAGTTGGTGGCGGTGTGTTTGCTACAAGGCAGCTCAGCGCTGAACCTTCTACTCAACGGACTAGCTTCGGACGTCAAGGTCAAGCACTAATTTAGTTTACTGCATTTTTAGTTTAACCTGCAAGTTGTATATCTGTAGCGTAAATTTGCGTGCAATATGTTTAGTTTACTTGATGGATAAAGCTTGGGATTTGATTTGGTATTATATGAATCTTTTGAAATATTAGATTTTTCATTTCTTTGCTTATCTACTGTTTAGAGTGTTTGGTAATCAGATTTTAGCTGTAATTTGTTTAGGATAGATTTTAGCTGTATTTTTGTTGGGCCGTTATCAGGATTTGAATTTGCTAGATATTATGATTAGAAACTTTAATTTGGGCTTTAACATGTAGCTTTGTATAAAAGTAGTTTTGTTATATTTTTGTTGTTTACATTCCCAACTTTAGATTTATGAAAATTTAAAATTTCATTTTATAAAATTTGAGTTGCACTTTTATAAAATCAGTTTTAATAAATTTTGATTTCTTGTAAAGAAAATAGTTTTAAGATTGTTAGTTAAACAGTTTGTTTGAAATTAGTCAAATTTGTTAGTTTGTTATTTTACAAATTGGATATTTTCTTGTTATTAGTTAATTGTATTTTTTTTGCATTTAAATTTGGTATTTGCTAGATGTTTTTAGATTAGTACGTATATGTAGTAGATAAAAATACTATTTTTACCTTTTGATTGCTTTGTGTCAAGTAGCTTAGATTCCAAACAAGTTTTTACCACTAAAAACAATTAAGTCGAGCTTGAATAGTTACATCAATTCGAATCGATACCGAGAAAAACGAACTAAAAAGACAAATATTATCTATCCTCAAGCTTAACCACATTCTCACCTGAAAGAGACACTAAAACACGTCAACATAAAGTTGGTGAGAGTCATAGGTTTAGACTCAAACGCCAAAATCATACCATAAGCTGTGAATAATAACCAAATCTAAGAAACATATGGACAATGTGATACTAACATGCATTAACAACTAATATTCAAGATTTAACAAAACAACCCAAATCCAAGGCTCCCGGCCTTACCAAACACCATGGTCCCATAGGCGCCCATACACCTATGTATCAATCCCAAGGCCCCGCCTTGTCATCATCCCCTTGGTACCAAGTCAAAACATAAAACAATCAAGATTCATCTAGCAGTTAATCACGTAAGTAAGCACAAGTCCATCACCAAACACAAAATATTCACAGCATAATTTATAAAAACAAGACAGTGTCTCTTCCATCCCATCTGGAAGTCATAATCATTAGTAAACATGGGACTATGAAACTCACCTGATTAAGCTTCTCCAAAAAAAATCCGCGCACAAGCAAAAAGCTAACAAACCAAAAACACATAATCAAAACATGAACCAATCACTAAGACGGCTCATCAACCTATGATGGACATCTAGCCTTCTCCCATATATGACCCTCATTAATATGCTCCAAACACCCCATTACCCTTCCCTAACAAGTCCTTAACTTGGTTAAGTTTGATAACTATCCCGTTCATATTTTACACAAAACAGTCCCAACTTTTAGGTCTCCAAACTATAAGCCAAACGCCCACCCAAACATACCCATGACCTTTGTAAAGGAAATCCTATGCCCTTACATATGTTAACTAACACATCTCATTTGCCCCAACCTTAAAGCTACTGTTAAGGCCCCGATATATATATATATATATATATATATATATATATATATATATATATATATATATATATATATATATATATATATATATATATATATATATATATATATATATATATATATATATATATATATATATATATATATATATATATATATATATATATATATATATATATATATATATATATATATATATATATATATATATATATATATATATATATATATATATATATATATATATATATATATATATATATATATATATATATACTTTTGTCTATCCAGATTTTACTGATTTCGAACATACAAAAAGTTTGTTATGATTAGGGGGTCTTACCCTAACCCATTTTCTAAGCCCCAACGCAGATACTTCCTATAATATATAAACCATCTTCCATGTTCGTTTAAAAGTCCCAATACAACCCTAAGTATCCCAAACAACCCAAAACATAAAAAGAAAACAGGATGATTTCAAAACTGTTTTGACCTTCGACTGTTGTAACCTGTTTTTGACGCACTTCCCGACCTCCAATTTAGTTCTCGTTTCTTGAATTTGAAAGCTACATCAATTACCTTTCCAGGGATACTTGGATCACAAAATAAGAGTTTATGGAACTCCCTAGTCCCTATATAATCAAAACAATTGACCCTAAATTCTGCCCAGTTTTTAAAAACGGGTTTAATTAAATTAACCTAATTAATTACCCACAACCCCACTAATTACAAGTCCTAATTTATTTAATCATTATAAAATCATTAATATATCATTAATATACTATTTTTAATTTAAACCCTAACCTAAATCCATCATAAGATGATTATAAAAACATTAAAACAATTTAATTGAAAAGGGTTATAAAGGTTTTACCTTAAGATTAATGGAAGATGAAAAAACCCATGAAACCCTAAAAATCCTCTACAAACCGTCGACTATTATTATCTCCAGGGATTTATGATGTTTTTTGTTTAGTATAAAACATTATATAGGATGTGATAACCCATTCCTAGCTCAACCCAAAAACCCCTTTCCTTTTTCTCTTTTTTTCCTTTTTTTCTTTCTTTTCTTGCATCCAAAACCGACCAACACCCCCCCCCCCCTTATTTCGTTTTTTTTTAATTTTATTATTAATTAATATCTTATTAATATTACCTTAATTTTCCCTAATTTATTTCAGCTCCTAAAGCCTCCAAAACCTCAAAAAACCGTAAAACTAGTCAAATTTACACGTTTTACCGTAAAAGACGTAAAATATACAGTTTTAAAAAAATCTTAAATTTTGAAATAAACTTTATAACTAAGTCCTAAATGACTTAAAACCATCCCGAAAAATACTCCCGTGACTAAATACCTCTTCCGATACCCCTAAATGCAAAACCCTAAACCGTAAAAATACGATTTTCTATAATACATATACGTATACGTAAAACCACTAAATAACACCATCTCATTTCATAGTCACTACCATGTGAGCTCATGAACATGAAATCATCACACATCGTTTCACTCACAAGGTACCCCGTACCGGAAACGATATCCAAACCACAATCTATACACACCAGTTAGCACATAAACACGTAAAGACACGTAACTAGCACAAAATAAAACTAAGTGACGAACCTCAAAACCGCGGTTGTCACATCACTCCCTCCTAATAGAAATCTCGTCCCAAGATTTACTCCTTAGGATCAAACATACCATTAGCAAACAACTGAGGATACTTGTTATAAATGAACTCCTCTCATTTCTACGTGAACTTTAGTTCAAGTCTCAAATCACCACATATACTAACTAACAATAATTAAATTTATTGCCAAACTCTTGATCTCACAGTCAATAAATCTCACAAATGACTCTTTGATAACACAAACCCTTATTAACACAAATCCCGAATAACCGTACATGCAAATATGCATTCTCAAACAGCATTTACCAATCTTAATACACGAAATATAACATGTATACCACTCATTTCCCCCCAGGTAATTCTATGCTCATAAGCTACTGGTCCGATCTTTCAAAAGATCATAAATGGACCTACAAAACTCTACATCAACTCTTCTATTTTACCAAAACATACCACCCGTTACTATGGGTGAAACTTCCTACATAACTTTGTCACTAAACTCTAGTGGTTTCCTCCTTTTCAACATAGCATCCCTTGTTTCTCTCATCCTTTCCACAAACACCATTACCACATTAGTATCCTCTTTTACCAATTCTAGTCCACAATGGGGACAACTCACCCTATCCTTTCATATAGTGCCTCAAATGGCATTTATCGTCTTCTAGTATGATAACTATCATTATATGAAAACTCAGTCATCACTAAAGAGTTTCCTAACTCCCTCTAAATCAATCACTCATGCCCTCAGTGTAACTCCTAAGGTTGTATAAATATCTCACTTGCCCATCCTTTTCCAGTTAGCTGGATATACTCATATCCAATCATGTTCATCAACTCCCTTTAGTCCGTACCCCAAACTACTTAAAAATTCCAATTTCCTTACAAAGTGACCTATGACGGTCTTTCACATATCCATTATTTCTTCCAATCTAAATCAACTTATGATCTATACACATCATCAAAAGGACGGTTATCTCAGTTAGTCTATCAACTACCATCCAAACTCATGCTACAACTACTTCCATTAAATTTGGATAGCTCATTAGTAGCACCTATACACTTCTTTCTCACTTTTCTTCATGATTTTTTTTATAACCAACACTTCCTTTATACCTACACAATGTCCTACCTTCAAGGTCATATTGCTCCTCATCTTGTCTTAGTTAGACCAAGCCCTTCGTCCCTATGGCACATCACACCTATAACTCCTCATCCATTCGATCATTGATACTAAGCCTCCCAAAGAATCAGTATAGGTCAGTGCCATTTCCTTTTCCACACTACGACAGTATTAGCATGCGTTGTGCTTTATTCTACTCATTAAGCTCTACCAAAGTTTTACCTTCGGTTCCTATCTCGACCTATTTCATTCATGCTTTGCTTCTATACACACTTCCTTCTTCTTCCTTAACTCCTACCATACATCACGATGTGATGCTTCCCATTGTTTCTTCCCTTGCCATAATCCTTCATAAGGCATTCCATACATATTAGGCTAACTTTTATGCAAAACCCTCTATTCGATCACCTCCGTACGCAATCCTTCCAACTTCTCAACTACGTGACTTCCCATTCCTCTTGAAATATGAGATGAATTACTTAGTCTATCGACTATCACCCAACTCTCGTCGTACTTATTCCTCCACCCCATTATGTATCCCTTTCACCAATTTCGTCCTTACATCGCCCTTTCTAAGCTACTCCTATCTATGTAGGAAGTATAGTCTACGTCCCTTTTCTCCATATGATTGTCCAAGCCACGCAACATACATGTTGACGCGTTCTCTGCTTTAGACAACTCAACTCGTGCAACCTACATCCTTCATCCAAACCACCCTAATACGTCATCCATATAGTTCAAGTTCGTCTCAACTTCACTTCATTCTTCTTATTCCATATCTCATCAACCATGCTTGCCTTTCCTAGATGGTACTTGGCCTTGCAATTTTCTTTCATCCCTTAACTCCACCCATCACCTTTTCCAAATGTTCAATCAAGATGATTAAATATGTGTTGGAGACGTCCGTGATGTGTATAGATCATTCTCTACGTCTCGTACCCCAAATGCCTCTAGCATTCTAGGCAGATATAACAAGTCCAGCTCCACTAACTAAGTCTGTCTAGTCATCTATACACCAAAATTTTCCAAGTAGCTTCACTTGTTTTTTTTTCTCACAACTAGTTCTCCTACTCCCTCCTAATAGGGACAGACTAGAGTTTCATGTGATTACATGCGGATCACACTCTCATCTTATACTCACATTAGTTTCCATTTGTCTACTAAGCCATATTTTGAATTCTTATTCAAATCTCATACTTCTACTTTGATCTTGCACCCAACATGAGGTATTTTCAATCATCATCTTCTAGGAATACTTGGTTCTCTCCTTCCATGGTTCTCCCTTAATCCTACACTATCCCGTCCAACAAGAATTCCATACTTCATTCATCAAATCTATAGAAATCACTAGTGCATTGGATAATGCATAGCTATCTCTTCCAAAGATTTTTCATAACCCCTTCACAAAACCGACCCTCTAATCACTTCTCCACGCAACTTATTCAGCTCAGCTTCACTTCTCATCCCTCGATATTGATTGGCACAAAAATTCTATCCGCGTAGTCACTCGACTCCCCTTGTTACTTCCACGAGTTCTTAATCTCCCATGTCATGTATTCATTTCATCATGATCCACCGGTTCAGCTCTTTGTAGCTCCACTCCGATACTCGATCTGCCCTTCTTCGTCACGAACCATACGTAAATTTCCCATCATAGTGCTTGTCACTTTTCCAGTCCTCGCAACTTTTGTGACTCCTTCGAAATCTCTTGCATCCTTCTTGCAGCCGACACGTAGTCCTTTCAGCTCCTTGCTTCGCGATGTAGCTCTTTACGCACTCCTTCCCGTCTCCATGATGTTACCTAGGAACTTCACACTACCAGCAGATTCTAACTTCAACTCATCTACCACAATATTTCTAAAAGTACTTCAACCCAAAACTATACCAATCTCTTGCGTGTTATTTACCCAACCTTTCCATTAGTATAAACTTTCTACTCTACCCTCACATCCGCTAGTACTTTCATCAATCTCCTAATGGTACTTCAACCAACTTCTCATAGCATGACTTCTCGTTCCCACTACCAGTCAACTAACTTTACTTACCCTCTTATTCCTGTAACCAATCTAAGTTTCCAAACTCCACAAATCTTAATCATTCCTTCAACACAACCTTTAAACCAAAACACATCTCTCCATTATAGTATCTAACCATAAGTAATACTACCCAACTATATCCTCTCATCCTAACGTTCCCACAACCGTAATAATAAATCAACCATGACGTGTAACCAAAGAATTCCAAACAATTGTGTCCCAAAATAAAATATAGGGTAAAACGAACCCTAGCCAAAACAACTGAAACAAAACAATGTAATCTGAAAGATCAATGGAGTGTTCCAACAACGAAAAAATTAGACTCGTCACGATTAGTATTGCCAAATTTCGATACGTTAGAAAATTTAAAACTTTCATCCCAATTAGTTACTTCTCATAAGAACCAAACTCCCATACTACTAAAACTAATCATACTCATTATTAACCATAAACTCATCCTTTATCTTCATCATTTTATCAAGATATCAACTAATTAGTATACTACAATCTTAACCATTATCTTGTTTACCCATATTAAACTTATTTCACTTGTTATTATGAAACTAATACATGTTTATAAAATACAGTGTTTTTTTCCATTTTATTCTATATTATTATTATTATTTTATAAAATCCATTTAGGCTGGTTATAACTAAACTACTACACGTTTACAAGGTGTGGTGTTATTATTATCATTACTATAATAAAATCTCCCTTTTTACTCTTGCCGTCTAGTTAAATACTTCTAAAATTTTGACTACACTTCAGAAATTTTTTGTAGAATTTCTTTACCCCTTTAAAATGTATTATCACATGTTACATAGAAAACTAATCCAATTATTTTCAAAACAAATTTTTTATAGCTTACTACCACAAACTAAAAAAAATATGTAAGTCACGATATCATACCATACACTTAAATTTTTATTTTTTCAAAACCTTTTTCCCATAATCAGCCACACTTATTTGTAAGAAAATTTAGTAGTTCGCATTAATAAAAATACATACCCGAATGTAGACACACATCCAAAAGACTCAAAACGTCGTTGGAACTCCATCAAACTCCAGTACCATAAAACACGAACAAACACAAGGTACGTTCAAGTTATAATAACTAGTGAACGACCATATACCAAACTTAACACATAGTAGTATATATACATCCGCATATATATACCTATTAAATCACCCAAAACATACTCGTTACCATACATGTCAGGTCAACCAATCGCGTCATACACTCGTTTTTTTTATGAGTAACCACCATCTTTACCACAAGGCATAAAACCCATCACTAAAACCAGTCCATATCGTGTGACCCCATAATCACACAACATGACTATAACCCAAAACAATAACACACTCAAAAATATCCATATCGTAGGCAACCGTTACATAAACCCATATACTATACATATACCAATAATCCACATCTCATATACAAGCATGTACTAACCCTCTTTCATGCAATCATACTTAGGAACCCATTGAAGTTGTGGTACTTGTATAACTATGTTGGCCACCATACTTATACAATTACCCTTTCCCCAATGCACTCCCTCCTATGATGACACTTATAAGAATCAATACAACACATAACACATAGATCCATCAACTCACCTAAACACATAACCACATAAAAAATAAGATCAAAAACTCCAACTAATAAAATAACATAGTCAAACTCTTGGAATACAGAAATCCATAGTCTAGCTAAAACAGCATAGACAAAATCCAAAACGAAAACATAATCAATTATAAGTCATGTCGCCCATCAGAATGGAAACACCTTAAAATCCTTCCTACCCATGTACTCCTAGTAACTCGAACCACCACACGATTCTTAGGGAACATGACTTAAACATCAAAAGAAAAATAACATACCTCAGGTACATAAAATAACTAAACAAAAGATAGAAACTAACTTGTACCAAATTATGTACTATAATGTACAATTTAAGCAAAATACAACAATGACTAGCGTGGACGAGTATGGTTCAACCCGCACTAGTCACAACCCGAAAAGAAAATAACATGTGGCTAAGTATGAACATACTATGGTTCAATTCATACTAGTCAAAACATCGCAATAAATAACATCCAAACACATTAATTAATATAAAATGCACACATACTCCTATGACGCCTATATGCAGGGACCCTTAAGCTATAGACTAGGCTACGCGACTAGGCAACCTAATTCTCTATAACCATTGTCTCTGATACCATTCTGTAACACCCCACCATGGCGGAATATGGGGCGCAACGTATGGATATCATCACAACATGGCGTGTCTATAGAGATAACTAAATGAAATAAGAAATGTCATAAAATGGTGACATAAATGTCATGACAATATCTCAACAATGCAGGAGTCTAGATAAGTAGGTAACAGTCCTACCACTTACCCAAGACAAACAATAAACATAATCAAATCAAACATATAGGTGCCAACAGTATCACTTATTCTAAACACATAAAAATAAGCTAAGAAGGAACGGGGATCTCCTTCTAAATGCAATCCTAATGCATCCAAATCTATCCACTTCTATCCTCAGCTTAACCACATTCTCACCTGAAAGAGACACTAAAACACGTCAACATAAAGTTGGTGAGAGTCATAGGTTTAGACTCAAACGCCAAAATCATACCATAAGCTGTGAATAATAACCAAATCTAAGAAACATATGGACAATGTAATACTAACATGCATTAACAACTAATATTCAAGATTTAACAAAACAACCCAAATCCAAGGCTCCCAGCCTTACCAAACACCATGGTCCCATAGGCGCCCATACACCTATGTATCAATCCCAAGGCCCCGCTTTGTCATCATCCCCTTGGTACCAAGTCAAAACATAAAACAATCAAGATTCATCTAGCAGTTAATCACGTAAGTAAGCACAAGTCTATCACCAAACACAAAACATTCACAGCATAATTTATAAAAACACGACAGTGTCTCTTCCATCCCATCTGGAAGTCATAATCATTAGTAAACATGGGACTATGAAACTCACCTGATTGAGCTTCTCCAAAAAAAATCCGCGCACAAGCAAAAAGCTAACAAACCAAAAACATATAATCAAAACATGAACCAATCACTAAGACGGCTCATCGACCTATGATGGACATCTAGCCTTCTCCCATATATAACCCTCATTAATATGCTCCAAAAAACCCATTACCCTTCTCTAACAAGTCCTTAACTTGGTTAAGTTTGATAACTATCCCGTTCATATTTTACACAAAATAGTCTCAACTTTTAGGTCTCCAAACTATAAGCCAAACGCCCACCCAAACATACCCATGACCTTTCTAAAGGAAACCCTATTCCCTTACATATGTTAGCTAACACATCCCATTTTCCCCAACCTTAAAGCTACTGTTAAGTCCCGATATATATATATATATATATATATATATATATATATATATATATATATATATATATATATATATATATATATATATATATATATATATATATATATATATATATATATATATATATATATATATATATATATATATATATATATATATATATATATATAATTTTGTCTATCCAGATTTTAATGATTTCGAACATACAAAAAGTTTGTTATGATTAGGGGGTCTTACCCTAACTCATTTTCTTAGCCCCAATGCAGATACTTCCTATAATATATAAACCATCTCCCATGTTCGTTTGAAAGTCCAAATACAACCCTAAGTACCCCAAACAACCCAAAACATAAAAAGAAAACAGGCTGATTTCAAAACTGTTTTGACCTCCGACTGTTGTAACCTGTTTTTGACCCACTTCCCTACCTCCAATTTAGTTCTCGTTTCTTGCATTTGAAAGCCACTTCAATTACCTTTTCAGGGATACTTGGATCGCAAAATAAGAGTTTGTATAACTCCTTATATGATCAAAACAATTGACCCTAAATTCTGCCCAGTTTTTAAAAACGGGTTTAATTAAATTAACCTAATTAATTACCCACAACTCCACTAATTACAAGCCCTAATTTATTTAATCATTATAAAATTATTAATATATCATTAATATACTGTTTTTAATTTAAACCCTAACCTAAATCCATCATAAGATGATTATAAAAACATTAAAACAATTTAATTGAAAAGGGTTATGAAGGTTTTACCTTAAGATTAATGGAAGATGAAAAAACCCATGAAACCCTAAAAGTCCTCTACAAACCGTCGACTATTATTATCTCCAGGGATTTATGATGTTTTTTGTTTAGTATAAAACATTATATAGGATGTGATAACCCATTCCTAGCCCAACCCAAAAACCCCTTTCCTTTTTCTCTTTTTTTTTCCTTTTTTTCTTTCTTTTCTTGCATCCAAAACCGACCAACACCCCCCCTTATTTTGTTTTTTTATTTTATTATTAATTAATATCTTATTAATATTACCGTAATTTTCCTTAATTTATTTGAGCTCCTAAAGCCTTCAAAACCTCAAAACCGTAAAACTAGTCAAATTTACGCGTTTTACCGTAAAAGACGTAAAATATACAGTTTTAAAAAAAATCTTAAATTTTGAAATAAACTTTATAACTAAGTCCTAAATGACTTAAAACCATCCCCAGAAATACTCCCGTGACTAAATACATCTTCCAAGACCCCTAAATGCAAAACCCTAAACCGTAAAAATATGATCTTTTATAATACATATACGTATACGTAAAACCACTACAAATACACCATCTCATTTCATAGTCACTACCATGTGAGCTCATGAACATGAAATCATCACACATCGTTTCACTCACAAGGTACCCCGTACCGGAAACGATATCCAAACCACAATCTATACACACCAATTAGCACATAAACACGTAAAGACACGTAACTAGCACAAAATAAAACTAAGTGACGAACCTTAAAACCGCGGTCGTCACATCTATGTTGCCAGAAACATTGTGAAAAGCCCAACTCCTATCTACAATGCTGTCTTAGGACTTGCCAACAACACAACTTGGGAACAGATTATGTCTAAGATGGGAAAGAGGGCTTCTAGTAACAAAGGGAAAGGGAAGGCAAAGGTTTGAAGCTTGTGGTTGGATGTAGTCTTGATGGTTCTTAGTTTTTTCATGTATTGTCTTATTTTCATCTACTTTCTTGTTATGTAAGTGCTTGAACATCTAATTGACCACAGATGATGTTGTGGTCAATTAATTTTGGTAATGGAATAGAGTTCAAGTTTCATATGTTATTTGTTTACAGCATGGCAATAATCTATTGAAAACACACAAGAAGTTAACAAAAGCACTAAATAATTGAAGCATAAATGAAACTTTGTTCAGATTACAAACATGGTTCAAGATTACTAAAGTACTAGAATATAAAAAAACTTAGTTCATATTACAAAAGTACTAGAAAAACTAATGTAGGAAGGTAAATTGCAGGGCATCAATTCTTGTTGGACCTTGTAGCTTGTTTCTTTTTTGCAGGTGCAATTGATCCTGCTGCATCAGATAGTCTTTTCCTTTGGGATGAACTTGTTCCTGTTGTAGGTGCACTTGATCTTGATCCTATTACATCAGATGCCCTATTCCTTTGGGATGAACTTGATCTTGTTGAAGTATTTGGGTCCTTTTGCCCTTTACAAGACCTTTTGTTGTGGCCTTGATTTCCACATTTTTTACATGTCACTGTTTTATAGGCCCATGACAACCTTCCATCCTTCACCATTTGAGCCTTCTCATCCCTTGTTATTCTCCTATTTTTCCTTGGCCTACCAACTGGAGTATTATGCTTTGGTGGGGTGAGTGTTGTAGGAATTTGTGACTTCTGCCACATGACCTTACCATTCAAACAACCTAGAGTGTAATTGTATGTTTTTTCCCAAGTAGCTAACCAATAACACTTATCCACCCATTCTTTTTGGATATTCACATGTTGTCCATTAAGTGACATGTTGAAGTTGGCTGCTATAGCATGTGCACAAGGGATCCCTGTTAACTCCTACTTGCTACAACTACATACCTTTTTAAGTACATTAACCACACACTGAGTACCATATGTGCTCTTAACCTCATACTCTTCACCCCCATCGTACCCAACTGTGTACCTATTAGCCCTTTCAATGGCTATACTCAATAACTTAGTTGCAGCAGCGGTAAGTGGTCCATCTGACTTTTTAATCACAACAATAACATTGATCATCCTTTTCATTAAGTACTCCCTAATGTATTCTAAGGCTATGATTATTGGTGCATACCAAGCATCTAAAATCTTACCATTGAAACACTCACACAAATTGTTCAACAATATGTCTGATCTAGCTCTACCTATTATCATTATAATGGGGAGTAATAAGTGTCTGTTTAACTACAAATTAAACTAAGAGTAGATTAAACAAAATGGCTTTTTACCTGAGAAATGTGATCTAGCCCAACTGTGAGGTGGTATTTTAGCCAACCATTCAAAAGCTGTTTTGTTAAACTCTTTCAAATCTTCCATGGCCTTATCAAAATATGGAACAGTTGTTGTAGAAGCACATCTCCACAATAGCTCTTTATAAGTTAGTCTCCTCCATTGTTTTTTCATGTTTTCATGGATATGCCTAAGGCAATATCGATGCTCTGCACATGGAAAAACATTTGCTATAGAAATAGATATACCCTGTAGAAAAAGACAAAGTTTTAGTGATTAAAAATGTTAGGGACCAAGTATTAAATAAAAAAGTCAAATATAGGAAAAAGACAAATTACCTTTTGTCTATCACTGATAAAGGTGAAATTCGATTCCTTTATGAACCCAAGATCATCACCTAGGCATTCTAAAAACCATGTCCAATAACATGTTGTTTCTCTCTCAACAATGGCGTATGTAAGTGGATAAATGTCATTGTTTGCATCTAACCCAATAGCTGAGTAGTTGCCCTGGATATGGCCCTTTCATAAATGCACCATCTAGTCCCAACAACTCTCTACCACAAGATCTGAAACGTTTCTTTAAGGGGCATAAACAAACATAGATCCTCTTAAAAATTATTGTATTATCATCAGTAGTTGCATCCCTTTCAACTTTAATCCTTACTATTGTATCTGGACTAGCCCTTCTTAATTCTAGACAGTAATATCTCAACACGGTATACTGGTGCTTATAATCTCCTTTGACTTGATTAATAGCTGTTTTTTTAGCTCTACCTTCCTTTTGAATAGACACACCTAGCTCAAACTTCTTTTGCAATAATCTTGAAGAGCTCTTATGGGTATATGTGGGTTTTTCTCAACTTGGTCAATGATGCCTTTACTTAAGAACTTGGAAGTACTAGCACTAACTTTCCTTGTCTGCAAGTAGCTATGGGCATTATTATATGTTCTGACTTCCCATGATTCATTGTTTTTAACCTTCGTAACCTGCAAAGCCCATGGACATTCATCTGATGCAAGTTGTTTGGGCCTTCCTCTACCACCTATATTGGCCCCTTTCTTATTATACCCTATTTGATCACTTGCACCCATATCTGTTTTACCTTTACCCACTTTCTTATTAGGCCCAACATCTTCGGTGTTACTAGGCCCTTCATCATCTAGTAGGAGGGTGTAGGAGTTGAGGTAGAAGGCTGTTGGGTGTGATATGTTAAATACAATACATTCTTAGGGATCAAACTAGGGTTTATTTCCTCAATAACAACACTGCTAGAAGGATGGGGAAACATATGTGTCTACCATAGTCTCTAGGTGTTCACAATATACCATAATTAGTTTGTTGTTAGGGGCATACTTAGCTAACGCAATAACATCGTGATCATTACCTAAAGCTCTCAATCCCACATCAAGGTCAGTCCCAGGAATCATATAATGATAGTATATGGGTTCCTGTTTCACATATCCTAATTGCCACATTACACCATTTAACTCAAGAACTCAAAACCTATCTATATCAACCCATTTGACATAACTAACTAACCCATTTACATATCTCCTTCTATTATTAACAGAAATGATCTTACCAGCATGATGTATTTTTAGGGAAAATAGAGCAAGATCCTTTTCTACAAAATGCAATTGACAAAAACAATTAAATATGCATAATTACTTCAATTACATTCTGATTAAACTAATTTGTACATAAACCCTAACAAAGCTGTAAATTTAAAAAAAAACCTAGGTCAGATTGATTAATTCGTCTTATCGTATTCAATAGGCATTTTGTAAGGTCCAAATCCCTCTTTAATCTTCCAACCCATTTTTGGGGAAAAACCACAGGGATTGAATTAGGAATTTTCTAATAGGTGTTTAATGGAGGGAATGGAGTTTGAGTATGAGTGTGTGTGATCGTGTGTGTGTTAAAAGGTATCTGTTGATCTAAATGCATGGGAAAATAAGTAAAAGACCAAATTACCCCGCCCCTCAAAGCACTTAGAGAAAAAAAACGCCCATCCAAAATAGGGACGAATTTTGATCGTAGTTTCAAAAATAGGGACTATTCATGGAGTTATTTTGAGTTAGGGACGAAACTTGATATTCTGGGTAAACGATAGGGACGAATCTTGAATTTTTTTCCCGAGTTAATTATAAAACCGGGTTTCAAAACACTGTGTTGTAGTTTTGACGAAAGACCCTATAACACAAATGGAGTTGCAGCTATGACGGTTATAAAACAAGCTATAAATAACAAAATCCTATAAGAGATATAAGATAACTGGATATGGGGCGTCGTAGACGTGCCATTCATAAATTTTGGTTACCAATGGTCCCGTTATTGGCGTCATACTACACCGTAAGATCGTGTCATTCATTCCTTAGACAACTGAATTTTGACAACTGAATGGCTAAATGACACTTGTTTTTTTCTTATATTGTGAGTGAGTGTGGTATTTTTGTGTAATTTTTGTAAGACTCAGGTACAAATAACATGTTGTTGGTATTTTTGTTAAGAATAGTGTTTTAGTAATTGGCGTTTTATCAAAAATGCTAAAGTGACACACCAATGATGTGTTATTTGCTTTGATCATACCTTGTTCTCTAACATGATATTATAGCACTTTGTACTCAAGTCTACAGGTGGTTGTAATGTTTGGTCGTGCACACCACAACACCATCAGCATGTTCCATTACCACTCTCGCCCAACTACACGTCATGCCCTAAATTTTGCATTTGTTGATAGCAAAGATTACCTTTTTGTAGCACACTTCTTTTTTCTATAAGGGAAATGCATAAATGCTCCCTATGGTTTGCTCAAAATGCAGGCGGCCTCCCCACTTTTGCGAAAGTGCAGGCAACCTCCCCAACATTTAGCATTAGTCTGCAGGCGGCCTCCCAACCCCTAACACTGTTATGTTTGACTCGTTTTTTTGTTTGACTAAGGGTAGTACCATCTTTTACACAAATTTGATTTATTTATTTATGATTAAATTTCATTTTTTGTCCCTATGATTTAGCTAAATTACAAGTTTGAAAGGTCTATCACCCCAACATTAAAAACCATGTCTAACCAACACCACCATCTATAATGATGTTGGTTGTCAAATAGTAGGTTCTTCTGTGACAGGAGAAAAACTATCAATATCATGTGAGCTTCCAGCATCCCCATTTAACTTTTTTGTATAGAGTTCTTATGTTTGTTCTTCTAGATATGCATCAAATACGGAGAACTCAGCAGGTACTTTGATATTGAACAGTTGACTCTCTGTTATTCCAACGTTATACTCATTAAACGAGTTATGCGAACTATGATCGAGTAAAAATGATTCATTTTCAGCAAAGGGGTCATCTTGGCATGACCAAAATGAACTTGACTTGATGGGGTTATCTTCTACGTTGTTATAAAATTGATTAATTAGACCTTGATTGTTCATTGGACATGGATGGTTGGGAATAGGTGAACCTCGTTGGGTAGTTTGTGAATCGTTTGGAGTCATTGACCAGAATGTGGACTCAAAGCCAATGTGTAAAAAAAAGGATTTTGGGCAATGGGTTTATCATGGCATGACCCGTTAGCATATACGCTGCTAGTGTGGGCTTGTATGCTACTAGTCGTTTGATTAGTTGTATTCAGGTTGTTTTTTATACATGGAGAGTCATATTGTTTGGACCCATGCGAACCTTGTTGGTTACTTGAAGAATCGTTGGAAGCCATTGTCGAAACTGAGGCATCAATACCAAAAGGGAGTGGTGTGTTCGACAAAGAAGGAATATTCAGTTATCCTTGGGCATCTTGTACTGTTTCATCCAGTTGGTTGGTTGTCATGGTAAGCAAGTGTTTAGCTTTACTGATCTTACGAGAAAGCCACCTTGTGATCCCGTGTTGTCTGCATACTCGTTTGAGTGTGGTTGTGCAGACTACAACAACAATGATAATTTTATTAGTCTAAAACTTTTAAGTCAAACTAACTACTTGTAGACACACATATTGCTAAAAAATTTAACATCCATGTTCTATTAAAATTGAAAATTAGCAAATTTTGTATGTGGAGATGTAAATGGAGGGAATAGTGATACCAATGACGAATAAATGTAAAAGCATACCACCAATATTCTTTGCAGCATCTTCAGGACTTCCAGAAATATATTGCCGAAGAACCTCCAAACTAATCGATTTATTAGCTTTCCCTCCTTTGATCTCTGATTTCTTGGTCATTTCAATGGTCGCTAACTCCTTGTTTAGTGTGTTAGCCATTATAAGGGGTCTTCCATTTAATACTACAGATTCTGATTTTCTAGTGGACTGAATACCTGAATGGATAGTCAACATTCACAAATGATTCAATAAGTTTAACCAATCTAACATCCTCCCCTTCTTCTTAGACAATTATAGAACCATTAGGACTACAAACTAAAAATTTCTTTAGGATGGCAATGAGCTGAACATCATTTATATCTTTTGAATCCATCAAAATACAAGGAATAAAAAATTCCAAAGTATAACTCTATCACCAGATTGCAAAAGATCCATGTAACAAAAACATACGGACAAGACGATAAGAATTATTGAAGTTTGCTACCGTTGTCTTTTGCTTTCTGCTTTTGCATAAGTAACCATATTTGTCACAAAACTATTGGGTTATTTAAATACTATCATATTCATTATCTTTCCCTTACTATATGCCCTGTATTCTATGAGACGACAATACGTTCACATACACTTACGATTATACCCCCACTGTTTGACAATAAATTTGAAAGTAAATCTTTAATTTACGATGGTGCTACTTAATGGTGTTGGTTGTGTTGACCAAGATCTATTAAAGATGGTGGTGGTGTGTATGATATAAAGCGAATGTTTTGATGATGATGATGATAAATCTTATATTAAGCAAATTTGTGTAAAAAGACGGTCATGCCCCTAGTCAAACAAAGATAAGGAGTCAAAGTTAACAACGTTAAATGTTGGAGAGGCCGTCTGCCTACTTATCCTTAATGTTGGGGAGGTTGCCTGCACTTTCGCAAAACTGGGAAGGCCGCCTACATTTTGAACAAACCACAGGGAGTATTTATGCATTTCCCTATTTTTCTATTGTTGTGTATGTGCATTTGTAAAGTATGCTATGTTTCTATATTGAGAATGATTTTTATGTGTTTGCTTTGGTAATAGATTTAAGTGTGTTGAATGATGATGTGACACTAATATAAATGTAAAAAGTTTGATGAGTATTACGTCTTGTCATAGGTTACTTTTTAACTTAGTTACTTTTAGAAACGACCAAATTTTTTTTGAAACGATGTTGCACAATTAATTTTTATCATGTGAGTACAAAATGTTCTCTATAAATAATTGACTAAGTAAAATTAGAGGTTGCATGTGATCGAAAAAGAAAAAAAATAAAAAAGTAAAAATCGAACGGAATAAGTTTCATTCGGCCAAAATGCGTGACTAATTTAGAAGTTGGGCTCATCTAGAGCTTGTTAAGGCATTTAAAAACAATCAGACATTATCTTAATTTATTTATTTTTGCAAAATGAAAGTAAACATTTAATATGAAAAGCAAGGTTGTAAATAACATGATGTAACGTTATTGTTAAGCCTCAAGCTTCAGAAGTTATAACAAAAATACAACGTTTTTTAAGCATGATATAAATCGACATAAAATATTTATAAATGAATATTTATATAACAATTTATGTGGAAATCTTTTTATCTCTATATTAAAATTACTAAACCGTCTAGTAACAAATTAAAATCTCGTAAATATGTTGAAAGATTAAAAAAGACGCCAATACTATGTGATATAATATGCTATATCACGTTTTATGTTTTTTTAGCATGCTATTTAAAACGACGCTTTACTCTGTTTTATAACGTGAAAAATATGCCTCATGCTATAACATTGCTATTTAGAACCCGATGAAAAAAGACAAACCAAACCACTTGATTTAAAAAAAACGAAAGCTTACCTAACACGACGCCTACTCAATATTTTTGAACTACTTAATTTTGAAAGCTCGCCCCAATAACCAAAACTGGCGTCACCGTGTTATCATCACCTCCAGCCACTGCCGACCATTGTTTGCGTAGCCATCATTCGCCACAAACCACCCTCCACCAACGGCCGAATCTGCCACTTTTACTCGTTATCATCACCAAGTTAAACCACCTACCGCCACCATCCTAATGTTGCATACTGCCATGTTTTTCCAGCCACTGTTGTTGTAGATTCGTTGGATCTATGTTAGCCGCTACCACTGTTGTTCGTCCAGCCCACCACGACTCCAAATCTGACCACCACTGTCACTCCACCGCGAGTAGCTGCCATCCGCACTATTGTCACCACCGAGACCAGCTCGGATCCACCATTTGCCGCTACTAAATCCGTCACCCACAAGATCAGTCACCGCCGAGGTTCGAGCCACCTCCTATTCTCTTGACAGGTCCTTCAACTGCCGTGACCACCATGGTTGTCTACTACCACAGATCCACCCGCGTCTAGCAGCCACCGAGGGTGTTTGTTTCGTTACTATAAACCAATAAGGGGGTGTTTGTTTTGGTATATAACCAATAGCAAGGGCGTGTTAGGTTCGAGAATAAGCACCAACGAGTGTGTTTGTTTATTTAGCAGAAAATAACAGCAATAGTCGTTTGGATATGTTGTAACTGTCGAAAAGGGGGTGTTTGTTTCTAAACTGGAGTTAAGAGGGTGTTTGTTTGTGAGAATAACAGCCTACGAGGGATGTTTGGTTTAAGAAGAAAACCGCACGGGGTTTGGGTCTGTTGTAAAACCCACATAGGGGTGTTTAGGATTACTAGGAGATCTTTCGGGGGTGTTTGGGTTTGGCAGAATGCCATAAGGGTGCGTTGGGATTGCTGATTTATTAGCTTTTGAGTACGTTTGGACGCGGGGTGTTGAGGGTTTGAAGTGTCGAGCACGATTCGAGCGCATGGTTCGTTGTGGTTTAATCTGGCTAATAACTTACCTAATTTTATTTATTATAATAACGGATTTAAACGGTGGTATGAAATGGTTAAATAAACATGTCGAACACTATAGGCATTGCGAGAACTATAAAAATAATAATACGTTTAAATACGTGAATTAAATAGCTCACATCGGGCGTTTGACATTTAATTTATAACACATAGGTTGTGTTTGATTTTACTTAATTATGGTGATCTTTTAGTCTAATTGGATATATGTTAATACGCGACTAGTGTAATGATGGTTTGGAAAATTGGAAATATTAAGAATCGGTTAATATGGGAAACGTTGGATAAACGAATAGGTCATGTCAAAATTTCTATAAAATTATATACTTTATATTTTTTCCTACAAACTACAATATTATTTATAAACCGATAAAACAAATAAATACCATTATATTTGTAAACCGATAAATCAAATAAATACTATTAGATTTGTAAACCGATAAAATAATTAAATACTATCATATTTGTATACTGATAAAATAAATAGGTTCTATTGTATTGATAAACCGATGAAAAATATACTTTTTACTTAAAGGTGACAATTATTAATTAAGTGGTGATTTTTTTTAAATGTGTCGAACTATGTTGTCTAATTATATTTATCACGATCTTTATACTGCAACTACAAAATAAATATATAATTTAATTTATTTTGTGAGATTGTTGTCTCTATTTATAATTCACATAAGAATTATATAATCGTTTGTTTATACGTAATGTGTACGGAATACATTACATACTTGGTGTGTGTCCAAATCTATTCATTTTATTTAATCAACCACCGAACCATTATAACTTGGAACTTAAATATTTTATCAATGGGTCACGTTGATGTGCATATCTATCGAGAACACAAATACACATTTTTTAAGTTATTGTATTTAGCCGATTAATTAAACCCAACACCATGACCGAACCGTATCGATTCCTATTTGCGTGGAGCGTATTACTAGCATCATTATTGTTCGCACTACTACGTCGGGGTGAGTTCATACCCCACTTTTTCTTTCTTTAAATCGAATTATAAGTGTTTTATAATTGCTCTTTGGGGGAGGTACATGCTTGGCCATAAACTAGTTATAAACTTATTTTCTGGTTACGAACTATTTATAAACTTGTTTGGATGTCAATAACTGTTTATAAGTTACTTGGTTGTCTTAAGCTAATTTTAATCTTACTTGGTTGGTCATAACCTATATAAATTGACTTAATTGTTAAGTGCACATCTGTGAACTCCGTTGTTTGTTTCGACACTTACTCATTTTCTACTATATGATTGTTTGATTTAACGCATGAACACAAGTACAATTACTCGTTTGATTATTTGTCTAAGTCCCTATTAACCCAAGTTGCTATTGGCCCACTTTCATGAATCGTTAATTTCGGACAGGATGACCAGTCGAAAGCGCGAATGTTATGGATAGATCTATCGGGACTAACATCCCTACAAAATTGTGGATGTGTGGTCAAATTAGGTACACCTGCATTTGAGTCTGATTAGGGGTGTCGCGGGTTAGGCACCCGTTTAGGCTGCTTTATATTATTTTCTTTCGGATATGTTAACGTTTCGGTGTCATGAATTTAGACAATAATAAATGATTTATGGTATTCAGTGACTTTGTATTTGTCATATTGTCACTAAGTGGCTGGAAAATCTTGTGGTTTATAAACAATTCTATTCTAATAGAAAACTCTATTATTTATCAGTGGGTCTATTTATTTCTAGTGAACTTTGTTTTATTTGAAAGCTCTATTTATTTTAAGTGAACTCTGTTTCTATCAGGAAGTGCGATTTATTATCTATTAACTATGTTTTATCATAAAACTCTATTTATTTCCAGTGAACTCTGTTTTATTAGAAACTTTATTTATTTCATTTAACTTTGTTTTACCAGAAACTCTATTTATTTCTAGTGAACTCTGTTTTTATCTGTAAAATATAATTATTATCAGTAAACTATGTTTTTATCAATAAATTCTTTATTAATAAACTTTGCAATTATCAAAGAAATTCTATTTAACAGGAAAACAATGATTTTTAAACTCTTATATTTTACTGCAAGGTGCAGTAGTCGGTAACACTCTAATTTTTCATAAACGTTTTAGAACAAACTTATGAACTCACCAACTTTATGTTGACATTTTTAAGCATGTATTTTTACGTACTCGACTGTATGGACTATTTGGAGTATGCTATGTGGTTTTGGCATGTAGAGGTCGTTCTCAGATCAAGCTCCCGATTACTCATGAAGTCACAGCCTCCCAAAGCCAGTCTTCCACTGCGGTGAATGTGGGGGTGTGACACTATCCATTCAGCTACTACTTGTGTAATAGTGTGGTTGGTGTTGTAGTCCACAAATTATATAGTGCGAAGGGAGTTGTTGTACCCGTGTAGAAGAACACGACATCGTAGCTTATGTGTCATAAAGATTGTAAGCTAAGTGTAAAGGTTTCTCTACCAGTGTAAAGGATATTCTTAACTAGTGAAGTAGAACTCTCGAGTGGATACTAGAGGAGTGGAAGTAAGGGCAAGATAAGCGAGATCTTGCTAGGCCGAACCACTATAAATCCTTGTGCATTGTGGTTTTCCTTATTCTTTCTCTATCTCTATTACTTAATTAATCATAGTTGATCTATATCCATACTAATCACATAAAAAATTTCAGATAAACAAAAACTAATCGGTAAAACTATTTAACCCCCATTCTAGTTTTCTACATATTTCATATGTTCAAATATATTTAAAATAAAATATTATTTTAAATTACCACCCGCGGCGGCATTTAAAGAATCTTATTCAACCATATTAAGTCCATTATAAAAAGTATTGATTTGATGCAATTCCGAGAAACCGTGGTGTGGACATTGTCTTAACAAATCTTTAAACCTTTCCCAAGCAACCCCAAACGATTCATGCACTTTTTGTTCAAATCTAGTGATCTCGTTATTAAAGTGTGTTGTTTTGGATGGTGGAAAGAAGTAATTCATGAACTTAGACACTAAATCATCCCATGTCAAAATCGAACCCGGCGGTTCTTTCTCATACCAAATCTTAGCGTTACCCTCAAAAAGCATGAGCTTAATCGCGTCATTCGGCACATCTCTAAACTTGAGAGTCGAGGTAATACGAAGAAAATTCCGAATGTGAGAGTGCGGGTTATTGGTCTCATTGCCACGAAATTGGTCGGCACGAATGACGATAAAAGACCCGTCTTAATCTCAAAATGATTCGCCAAAATAGCCGGCACAACGATTGCTTCCCCATACCCTTCGGTGGGTGCACGGAGCAATTCCTCCATTGTTCGGTTATCGGCCATCTCTACAACAATAGGTGGAAGCTCGGGTTCCACTATTCGTTGTTGACGATTTCTATTTATACGAGGAATGTTTTCAAGCCTATTGTAATCAATCGAAAGTCGAGAAGAACGTAATTGCATAAACCAAAATGACGAGAATTTTAGAGGGTTGAAGAAAAGAAATTAGACAAGAAGAAGATTATTTTTGGTATTTTTATTTGGTATTGCTGAATCAAAATGATCAATAAAAACAAGGAATAAGGATAACTACTATGGAAGTAATCTACCCTCGGTCGACTTTAAAAGGATAGGTGAAAACCTAAACGTCTCGAGGTTCAATAAGTAAACTACAAATATAAGATATAATACTACCTGAGTTGGCAAGCCAATAATCGGTCGTCCCTCTCAATATATGCACAAGCAAGCGGGGAAACGAGGTGGCACAAAGCACATAAAAACCTTTTTCCTTAGACGGCCTTTTATAGCACGTCGCCTTATACCCACCTTACAGTTTGTATAAATCGAGTTCAAACTTTTTATTAGTATTTATCTATTTTGCCTTTTTTTTCCGTTTTGGATTCGAATACAATAGCTAGGTGATGAAATCCCAACTAAGGTCTTATTTGGAAGTAGGTAAATTTATTGTTCTACGTAATATAATATAGTAATCACAAAAAACACGAAAAACGATACATACTATAATAATAGAAAAATAACAAAACTTTTCGAGGACGGAAAGGGTTTTCAAATCAACGATCAACAATCTCACAAAGACAAATCGTACACAAGATCCCCGGCAGCGGCGCCAAATTTTTGATGTGTCGTGGATTGTATATTAATTAAGATACGTTATAGGGTAAAATAGAAAATTACCTTTAGGAAAAAGTAATAGACTAAAATTTACCAAAGACGGATTTAATTAAACAAGATGATGAACCAAGTTCGTTGTACACAAAGATCGAGTGAATTTGAGACGTTTTGTTTCGATTTGGACAATTGATTTGAATTGGTTCTCGGTTTTTAACTAAAATTACTCCTACAAATTTAAAACCTAAGTGCATGAATCGTTCCCGTATTTAATCTAAAAGACAATTATTTAAATATACAAAAGAAAATTAAACTATATAAAAATCTATTTAAAATTTACTATTTAATTAAAATAACTTTTACACTATTTAAAACTTTATTTAAACTTTATAAACTAGTTAAATAAAATTAAATCTACTTTTACTTTTTATTAAACGAAATCTATTTTTTTAAACTAATTTATTTAAAACTAACTTAATTAAATTCCAATTATTTTAAAACTAATATTTTTAACTAATTAAATTTCAAAAATTAATAAAACATTTTTTTTATTTTTTTATTTTTTTATTTATTTTCTAAAACTTGCAAAAGTAAATTTAATAAAACTCTTAATAAAAATTTATTTAAATGAAAAACTTGTAATAAAATATAATAACTAAAAAAAATGCCAGCCACTCAAATAGACCATATTAATTATAAACGATGTATTTAAACACAAAATAGTAGCTAGAACAAGTGGTAAACACATTGGGCCCCATGAGGTCATGGGTTCGAATCCCATTGGGGACTTTTTGGATGATTTTATTTTTTTGGACAAAGTGAAAGTAAAACACAGTCACAGGAGTGACTTTTGATTATAAACTTGGAAAGCTGACAAGTATATCAGCTTATGAGCCTTTAGATTAGTGAATCTGAAAGCTTATCTACATAAGCAAGTCAAAAAGGACAACTAAAATAAGCACTTATACAAACTTAAGACATCAAGATTAGAAACAGTCATTTAAGCTCAAGTAACAGATTTAAAAATCTAAATAGACTAGTAGGAAAAACAGTAATCAGTAAACACACAACCCTCTAAAATCATAACATAACAGTAGACTTAAATGAAACAAAATAAACATCAGCAGACTAAAATTTAAACAAGATCAGCAAATCAAGCATACTACGGAATCAAGATCAGCAGTCCAAACATATGCAAGATGTAAATACTAAAATCCCGAATAGACCTATTTCGAATAATAAATCAAGCTGTATAAGCTAAAACATCAAAACCAAGTCAATACTCATCAAGAAAATCGGCTTTAAAGAAACTTAGTAAAAATGCAACACTCTAAATCTCATAATCCAAATAGCAAATCAAATTATCAGAACAAACAAATTCTCAACAATCATTCTAACATAAAAAAACAGAACTCTAACAGATTTATATCAAATAAACAGAAACCTAGCAGTTTCAAAATCATAAACATACTAACCCGTTTCAGCTTATCAGATCCAAGCAAACAAACACCAATTACCACATTCAACAGCTATTAACAGATGTAAATCAAAGACAAGTTTAAATTCATACACAAAAATAAAATCCATAACCTTCAATACAAAAGATGCAATACTCAGATTAATATCAACTAAAATAAAAACAGATTCAACTTATCACTTAACCAAAATCAAACCAAGCAGATTCATAAATAAATTTAAACTCAAATTAACTAAAACATTTAAATAAAAAGGAATAGAACCTATTTGAAGAAATCCTTTGTGAAGAAGATGCGGCGCTGAGCCGTCTTATTAACCTGAATTGTCACCGTCCTTCGTCATTATTCGAACATAAGAACCTCCGAAGCCACCATAATCACAATACCCTCGAACCATGAACCATAATTCACATAGTAGCTTATTTTAAACGAATCCAGTGGGGATAAGTTTTCTCCCAATAATTATTTTATTATTTAACAAAAGCTATGGTTAAGCTTAGATTAAATAACATTCATCATTATTATAAAAAATTAGTTCAAAAAGAAAAATTTGCAAGCTAGATTTAAACAGAAAGTAAAAAATGGAGAGAACCTTTGAATCAACTGAACTTTTATTAATAATCGAAAATTATTACAATACTTTGAGAAAGAAAAATTACAAATTAACCTAAAACTAAGTCTGCATAATAACTTTAGAAAATAAAAATGGGATGCATATTACAGATAAAATGGGGGTTTTTATAGCCAACCCCCAAGGCTAGCTGATGAAGGTTGTTGCACCGAATCTTGCATCACAGCCGTCTATTCTTCTCTTTCTTCTTTATCTATGATCCAACGGTTGTAAATAGCCAATCTAGCACACGGATTGCCAGCTTGGCAATCAAGTGTGCTAGTTGTGCTAGTTGTGCTCTGAGGTGGCATCATCTTATTGGTTATATGAGGGATGGTGATGTGGTTCACCCAATCATATGCTAGCAAAGGGCCACGTCACTAGTTTATTCCCCATCTTCTATCTTCGGTTTAATTGGGAATTAATTTCCCATGCGTGTACTTCACGCGCTCTTATAACTAAAAGCCCCAAAATTAATTTAGGAACTAGGGTTTGGTGAATAGGACTGGTTATTTGGTTTGGGGTGAGATAGAAGGTGAGAGGTGCTTTGTTTGTTTCGAAAAGTTATAAACGTGTGTGAGTTTTGAGGTGTGAGTGGGTAAGTAAATAAATAAACGGTTTGACCATAACATGTTTATTTATCTAAAAGTTGTCTTGCATTTAAATAACCCTAATGGGTTTTGAAAAGGCCCAAGTTAACTTCCATTTCGTCCCAATCTTTTCTCTTACAAATTATTCAACTTGGGCTTGTAGCCCAAGTTCTACT
The DNA here is from genome assembly GCA_025667525.1 of Glebionis coronaria. Lineage (NCBI taxonomy): Eukaryota > Viridiplantae > Streptophyta > Magnoliopsida > Asterales > Asteraceae > Glebionis > Glebionis coronaria. Next base: position 248,923,729 of record CM046874.1, read on the forward strand.
CAATCCGTCTCATAAATAGGTAAATTGGGCTTTGATTGGGCTTGTGTTTCCAAAATGAATAACTTGTTTCATAAATGGGCTTTTAAGCCCATTAATCCAAATGTGGGTCCCACAAGCCCAAATAATCTTCATGAAGTTAAAATCCACTAAAAGCGGACTTGTATTTGGCTTCCTTGATCTTTCCATCAAACTCGTGTCGATTTTTCCGGTTTTCGCAAACTTTGGTACCTACACACATGAAACAACAAAAACGCATATACAAGGCAATATTTATAGATTTTATGCATTTATTGTTCATTTTTAGATACAATTGATATGAGTAAAATCACTCATATCAATCACACATACATTCATCCCTAACACACAAACACCTACCCTTTTATCCAGTACAGTAGAAAAACCCTAAAATCAAAATCCAGAGATGGTTTTCTGCTCACGTGGTCGTGTTGCTACAATCAAGACTTCTTGGATAGATCGTCATCCAGGTCGTCGTTTCTATGCTTGCACATTCCAAGGACCAGCTTGTAGGTGGATTGATTGGGTTGATCCACCCATGTGTCCTCGTGCTGTTCAAATCATACCTGGGTTGCTTAGGGATAGAAATAGGCATGAAGCTTCGATCCAAGAACTTAGTAATGAAGTTTGTTTGCTAAAAAAATACTTGTTGATTTGTTTGTTAGTGTTTGGTTTAGTTTTCTTTTTTCTAGATTGACCTAAGAAAAATGTAAAGGCTAATTTGTTTATGTAAGATGGATTTTGGGGTTATGAATGAAAAATATTTTCCATCTCATCTAGAAGAAATGTTTGTCGTGTTCATTTACTATGTGTTTGGTTTTGAAGTGTTTGGTTTTGAAGGGAAGTAGTTGGGGGTTGAAGGGCATTCAATTGATATGAGTTAATTCCCAACCCCCCCTGAAATGTCTTATAAATACTAACTCCGCACACCACTTATCCATCACCATTTTCTATATCAAACCCTAACCCTAATTTCAAGATCTGAGATCAAAAAAATGTCCAAAAAAATTAAGGTAAGTGATTTGAGCAGCTCTAGTAGTGGAGCTGTATTTTGTCCCAGTGGAGATGTTGAGTGGAAATCTACTAAAAAGGGGTGTGAAGGATCATCAAGGCTAAGAGAACTTCCTCCCATTGGATTGGTCTCAAGGCATAGGACTGCTGTTACTAGGGATGTTGCTGAAAAGTTTAGGAGTGGGACTATTCCATTGGAAGTGCTAAAATGGTATGGGTATGTTGATGGGGCTGATTATCGTGGTGATTCTCATTACTGGGAGACATGGGATGAGGATGAAGGTAGTCCTTTTGTTGATTCCTTTTCTAAGGACACAGATGATGTTGATGATGAAAGCTTTGACTCACTTGAGTTCTATGAAGACACTCTTGAAGGCAAAGCAAACACCCAAAGGAAGAAAGGTCTTGATGTCAACTATGTTGCCAAAAACATTGTGAAAAGCCCAACTCCTATCTACAATGTTGTCTTAGGACTTGCTAACAACACAACTTGGGAACAGATTATGTCTAAGATGGGAAAGAGGGCTGCTGGTAACAAATGGAAGGGGAAGGTAAAGGTTTGAAGCTTGTGGTTGGATGTAGTCTTGATGGTTCTTAGTTTTTTCATGTATTGTCTTATTTTCATCTACTTTCTTGTTATCTAATTACTTGAACATCTAATTGAAGATGATGTTGTGGTCAATTAATTTTGGTAATGGAATAGAGTTCAAGTTTCATATGTTATTTGTTTACAGCATGGCAATAATCCATTGAAAACACACAAGAAGTTAACAAAAGCACTAAATAATTGAAGCATAAATGAAGCTTTGTTCAAATTACAAACATGGTTCAAGATTACTAAAGTACTATAACATAAAAAACTTAGTTCATATTACAAAAGTACTAGAAAAAGTAATGCATGAAGGTAAATTGGAGGGCATCATTTCTTGTTGGACCTTGTAGCCTGTTTCTTCTTTGTAGGAGCACTTGATCTTGCTGCATCAGATGGTCTTTTCCTTTAGGATGAACTTGTTCCTGTTGTAGGTGCACTTGATCTTGATCCTGTTGTAGTAGATGCCCTATTCCTTTGGGATGAACGTGTTGCAGTATTTGGGTCCTTTTGCCCTTTACAAGACCTTTTGTTATGGCCTTGATTTCCACATTTTATACATGTCATTGTTTTATAGGCCCATGACAACCTTCCATCCTTCACCATTTGAGCCTTCTCATCCCTTGTTTTTCTCCTATTTTTCCTTGGCCTACTAACTAGAGTATTATGCTTTGGTGGGGTAAGTGTTGTAGGAATTTGTGACTTCTGTCACATGTCCTTACCATTCAAACAACCTAGAGTGTAACTGTATGTTTTTTCCCAAGTAGTTAACCAATAACACTTATCCACCCATTCTTTTTGGATATTCACACTGTCCATTAAGTGACATGTTGAAGTTGGCTGCTATAGCATGTGCACAAGGGATCCCTGTTAACTCCCACTTCCTACAACTACATGCCTTTTTAACTACATTAACCACACACTGAGTACCATATGTGCTCTTAACCTCATACTCTTCACCCCCATCTTACCCAACTGTATACCTATTATCCCTTTCAATGACTATACTCAATAACTTAGTTGCAACAGGGGTAAGTGGTCCATCTGACTTTTTAATCAAAACAATAACATTGATCATCCTTCTCATTAAGTACTCCCTAATGTATTCTGAGGCTATGATTATTGGTGCATCCCTATCATCTAAAATCTTACCATTGAAACACTCACACAAATTGTTCAACAAGATGTCCGATCTAGCTCTTCCTGTTATCATTATAATGTGGACTAATAAGTGTCTGTTTAACTACAAATTAAGCTAAAAGCAGATTAAACAAAATGGATTTTTACCTGAGAAATGTGATCTAGCCCAACTGTGAGCTGGTATTTTAGCCAACCATTCAAAAGCTATTTTGTTAAACTCCTTCAAATCTTCCATGGCCTTATCAAAATATGGAACAGTTTTTGTAGAAGCACATCTCCACAATAACTCTTTATAATAGTCTGCTCCACTATTTTTTCATGTTTTCATGGATATGCCTAAGGCAATATCTATGCTCTGTACATGGAAAAACATTTGCTATAGCAATATAAAAACCCTGTATAAAAAGACAAAGTTTTAGTGATTTAAAATGTTAGGAACCAAGTATTGAATAAAAAAGTCAAATGTAAGAAAAAGACAAATTACCTTTTGTCTATCACTAATAAAGGTGAAATTCGATTCCTTTATCAACCCAAGATCATCACCTAGGCATTCTAAAAACCATGTCCAAGAACATCTTGTTTCTCTCTCTTAACAATAGCATATGCAAGTGGATAAATGCCATTGTTTGCATCTAACCCAATAGCAGTGAGTAGTTGCCCTGGATATGGCCCCTTCATAAATGCACCATCTAGTCCCAACAACTCTCTACCACAAGATCCGAAACCTTTATTTAAGGGGCATAAACAAACATAGATCCTCTTGAAAATTATTGTATTATCATCAGTAGTTGCATCCTTTCAACTTCAATCCTAACTGTTGTATCTGGATTAGCCTTTGTTAATTCTATACAGTAATCTCTCAACATGGTATACTGGTGCTTATAATCCCCTTTGACTTGATTAATAGCTGTTGTTTTAGCTCTACCTACCTTTTGAATAGACACACCTAGGTCAAACTTCTTTTGCAATTCATCTTGAAGAGCTCTTACGGGTATATGTGGGTTTTTCTCAACTTGGTTAATGATGCTTTTACTTAAGAACTTGGAAGTACAAGCACTGACTTTCATTGTCTTCAAGCAGCTATGGACATTATTATATGTTTTGACTTCCCATGATTCAGTGTTTTTAACCTTAGTAACCTACGAAGCCCATGGACATTCATCTGGTGCAAGTTGTTTGGGCCTTCCTCTACCACCTATATTGTCCCCTTTCTTATTATACCCTATTTGATCACTTGCACCCATATATGTTTTACCTTTATGTAGAAACTAGAAGGGGGAGGTTGAGTAGTTTCTCTTCGATTAGTCACCTAATTAAAATTACTTTCAATTAGGTTTGTATCAAAACTATCTTTTACTTGAAGCTGAGTTGCATAATGATTAGATTCAATTCAAATGCATTAGCAATGGTAATAGGTAAGTGTAATGATAATGAAATAGGTAAGGAGTAAGGAAAGAGACAACCTAATGACAAGACACCAATATTTATAGTGGTTCGACAACGAGGCTCTATCCTCGTTTCTACTCCACTCCTCGAGTAAACCTACTCGAGATTTCCACTATATCCACAAGCTTCCTTCTTGGCGGAGAAAGCCTTACATCGTCGCTTACATTATTTTCCGACACTAAGCTAAATGTCGAGACCTAATCTTTAGCTAGGACCAATCTACACAACGTTGCCTACTTCACAATTTAACGACACAAGGCTAGATGTCGAGTTCTAATCCAAAGCTAGAACCAATCTTCACGACTCTTCACTTTGAAGCTAAGTGGGAACTTCACACAACACAACTACTAATCACTTTCAAGTTTAGTGAGAACTCACAAGACACAACCACATCACTTTATAGTTTAGTGAGAACTACTACACAATCTATTACAACTCAACTAGACATATCCAAGTACACACATGTAGCTTGGATCTACACAACACAAATCCAAGCAAACACATATGCAATGGATGTACACAACAAATCCAAGTATTCACAAATAGCTTGGATGAACACAACTAGTCCAAGTATTCATAAATACAAATGGATCAACAAAAACAAAAAGGCTAACATGATGAACATGACTAATTCATGGATTCATCTTTATCACAACACTAGTGAGTGAGTGATCTTCTCTTTGGACAAGGTAAAGGAGGGGATCAATAGGATAATCATATGTAAACATACTTAACACATTAAGTGATCATTTACTAATGATTATGCTATAGAGAAGAGAAAGGGGGCTGAGAAAAACGTCCATGGGGGTTATTGGAAAATGAGACTTGATCCACTATTTATAGAAGACAAAGTGCAATGGCTAGCTGGGCGCGGTTCCTTAACTAGCCCGACGGTTCCATATCGCTAAAGAACCGCCTAGCTATTTAAGGTACCGCCCAGTAGACTACGCTCCTTTTTTGTCTTTTAGTGGGGTAGGAATATCTGAGGTTTTTTAAACCTTCAAAGGATATTCTTATGGCATATGGAATATGCCATTTTCAAATTTACATTTTCCATTTTAATAAAACATTTTCTTAAAAAGAAAGTTTATTAAAAAATCTTTTGTCATATTAACAAAAGTGAGTTTTAAGGATAATCACTTTGATGATCACTAAGTATGATTAAGAAAAGTTAGTGATATGATTATTACCTTGATGATAGTGTTAGTTAAATAATTTGTTTTGTGTTTTACATTAAATGTGTTGTATAGTTTGTTGTGATCAAAGCTAAGAAAGATTAGTTAACACTAATAATGTTTTTAGACATCACTTGCATTAACAATCTCCCCCTTTTGATTACGACAAACTATAAACTCATTTACGTAAAAACACAAAATATCGATTTATTAACGAGTTTATCACTATCATTTCTCCCCCTTTGTCGTAGAAAAAAGGTAAGCACAAGTCTTTGAAGAGAACCGGACTTTGCTAGTAGATCCCCCTTGGTGGTTGCTCCCCCTTGCTTGGGGCACCAAGTGTATGAGCTATGGTGACATGCTACACAAAGGTTAGTAGAAAGAAAAGAAACACCAGTGTATATATGATCACTACCTACTAAGTAACTTGAGAGGGAGAAGGAGAAGAAATCTTAAATTAGAAGCAAGTATTTGCTAAGTATGTCCAAAGAGGTAAATGACAAAATCAAAGTTCAATTGGTGGAATGGAGGTAGAAAAGAAACATCCAACCAATGAAGATGATAAATTTGTCAAGGGGTTAAAATTTAGAATTAATGGAATCACCCATAATCAATTGTAAAGATTAACCATGATCAACTCAGAAGGAAGAGAGAATGATCAAATAAAGAAAACAAACACAACACAAAGGTTTCATATTACATAAATATGAAAGAGACAAACAAGGTAGATAGTCATACACACAATATGAGTATCTAAAGCAAAAGATTTGGAAAATAAACCACAAAGCATAAGCTATTCTAGTAGTGATAATTTTCCAAGATTGCTTAAAACGTTATTGACTCTAAAACAACTAAAGTTTTATTGACTCCAATAGTGCTTAGTCCTTTAGTTGGAAAAATAAGACGACGAGGCATCATTCAAAGTTTTGTCCACGGGAACGAAAACTTTGAGAGGAGGTCGAGTGAGGAGGAATTCAATAAAACTTAACTTCTCATACACATGAGCAAGTTTAATTTGTTGAAATCGACAACAAGCACACGACGATCCATGATGCAACACAAATTCGGTTGATGGGGGAAGGCCATCACACCTAGGGTTTGGTGGTGGTGAGGAGAGTGGGTAGGAAATGTTTTCACAGTGCCTTGTGAGGTTTGGGAAGGTTGAAAGGTCATTGAGTTGAGGGGTGTCAAACGGTTTTGGTGGTGGGGGAAGATTTTCCTTTTCTCCGGTGATGGGGTTAATGGAGTAGGTCTCATTCCAATACTTGATTGGAGAGAATGTGGGGTTCTTGGGTGGTTTGGATGAAGAGGGTTCATTTTTCTTGATCTAAATAGGTCGAACCGAGATCTTCGGTTTCTTGGAAAGCTTGGATGAGGAAGCTTTGGGTGAGGAGGTTTGTGACAATGAAATGTCAAGGTTATGAAAGGAGGAGTTAGGCATTGTTGAGGTGTGAGAATGAAATCTCAAGGTGAGGGTATAAGAAGAAAGTAGACAAGGCAAAGGTTTGAAAATCAAATGTAAAGTGTCAAGGAATGTGTAGCCAAATTGAGTAAACATGGAATCTTGACAGGGGATAGGGTGATGAAGAAAGACCAAAAACGAGCCAAAACTAGGCTTTCTGTCCGCGGTTACTTATAGGGACCGACGGTTCCTTATCACTTAAGGAACCGCGCGACTTTAATGAGCCGCGTGCAGTGGACTTGAAACCATGATTTTCCAAGGTTTTGAGAAAAACTAAGACTTTTTCAAAAAATTGCAAATCTTGGAATTTTACCTCTATTAGCACTAAATTATGCTAGGGTTGCATAAAAGCAACACATTCACAAAGAATGTCTTGACAAAGGGTGACAAAATATTTAGATAACATTTTTGAACCAATTTTAGTCAAGTTTTAGAGGTTGTGATAGATTTAGTTTCAATTTTAATTTAGAATTAAAGTTGATTAATGTGCACATAAAGATAGAAACACATAAAGTTAAATCCATAATTCATCCTCATGAAAAACTCATGTAGGGAAAGAGATACATTAAGGTAATAAAAAAAACAACTAACTAAAACAAAACTAGCTTAAAACTAGGTCTTGATGAGTAGTCTTTGGCTTGGTTTTTGTTGAAAAACACTTATTAGGGAAAATCATCATTTATCTCCTAGGAGGATGACTGGCAAAGAGATTCAACAAAAAGCTTTGCAACTCTATGTGAGCCCCAACCATTTCCAATCTAAGGATATCAATGAGATAGAAGTTGTTGAGGCAACAAGGGCAATTAGTGCCATTGTGCATGAAATACTCATAAAAGCTAGGATCACCCAAGTTTAGAGTGTTTGAGGGAGGTGGAGGTGGAGGAGGTATGTTCTCCAAGGGTGATGTGGGTGAGTGTGGAGGTATGCTCTCCAAGGGTGAAACAGGTGAGTTGGAGGGGTAAATGGTGAAGTCACCAAGGTATCAACAAAGTCATTCACAATGGGAATGCTTTGAATGGGTTGAGGTTGGGTAGTCACATCCAAGAGAGTACTTGGAGTGAAGGGTGAGGATAGCTCATTCATTCTAGATTGGAATGAAGAGGAGGTAGAACCATGAGAATGGTTGGGACCATGGGTTGAGGTAGTCTTGCATGGAGCAAGAGGTGGTGAGGTTGATGAAGAGATGAGAACTGGGACAATCTCATTCTTGGGTGTGTGAAAGGGTGAAGAGTTAGGTTTGGGCAACTTAATCTTAATCTTAAGATTTTTCTTTGAAGTGGAGGTTTTGGATGAGTTTGAGGTTCTTGTAGAAACCATGGTTCTAATGAGAGGTTTAAGGGTTAAGGATGAATGGTTTGATGTGTGAAGAACATGGCTAACAAGGAGGGTTTAAAAGGGTGAGGGGATGATCCACACTAGTAATGGGTCAAAATCATTTTATGTGAATAATGAATTTAGGTAACCTAGTTTAGGAAATGTGCAGGTTTTTGCAAAGAATCAAGCATGGTTTACACAGATTAAGGAAAATAGTGTAAAGCAAAGATTCTGTCGGACACAGTAGCCGGCGGTTCCTTATCTAGGGTGGGCGGTTCCTTATCAATAAGGTACCGCGGGTCCATATGGAACCGCGACCAGAGGTTTTCAAAAATGACACTTCCTCAAACTTTGGTTAGCCTAGATTTTTACCAAAGGATTAACAAGCCAAAGTTAACTAATGACCAAAATCTAGGAAGCTAACTAACACATAGGATGCATAATGCTATGCAAATCGTAAACATAATGGCATAGACAATCATTAGGATAAAAATAACAAATAATCCAAACAAGTAGTATTAGTTAGTACACAATCAAAATAAGGTAAAAAGAAGCAAATGTTCAATATCACATTACATGTTTACCAACATGTATACTTGAAACACTTCAAAGTCTTCACCTTCTTTTCTTGCCCAATCCCTTGATCATATTCCCCAAGTACTTGAATCCCTTCCTTGACTCAACCCGATGTTCATGTAACTCACCTCGGGTTCGAAGACCTTGACGGTAAAGTTCTTCCATATTGAGATTATTTGGAATTTCACTGGAGGAATGGTGAGGAGGGGAAACAATGTCATCTAAACCGTCCACGAGTGAGTTTGTGGAGTGGTGATAAGTACTCGAAGAGCCAATGGGAGCACTTGTGCCAATGCCATCACCATCACTTGTTGGCATGTCAATGTCCTCATCATTGGACTTTTGTTGGTCGGATTTACGATCACATCTTGTCTTTCTCTTATATACCTCTTGAATAGGTAGCATAACTCGTTTGACCGGTTGAAAATGAGAAAGATCAAGATTTGGAAAATCACGGTCAACCCTTTTAAAAAGGCGAGTGAGAAGCATTGCGTAAGGGAGGTTTATTTTAGGCTTGTGAATAGCGTAATTGATCCGTTGAGCGATAAAATATGCCAAATTGTAAATTGGTGTTGGTAAAGATGCAAAATAACATATGCACAAAACACGCCGGAACATGATCCCGGTTTCCACCAAGACAAAACACATTTTCCCTAAGGATATTGGTCCATTGGACCAAATTATCATTAAGGTCGCTTAAGAGAACCTCATGACGTTTCACTGAACGTACCTTAGTATGAAGGCTTCTTTTAACGGGTCGATTACGCTTTTTGGAGACAATGTCAACAATGTAGTCAAGATCAATTTCCACATGATCATTTGGAGGACAATTGTTGGATTCAAGGAGAGCACTAAGCTTCCATTTATCCGTGAAGCGACAAGTGCCTACAAATGGGACATCAAGAATTTGACCGAAGACTTCGAGAGAGTATTGTATGAGTTGACCGTTCAAGATGAACCTAACAAATATTCCATCATTGTTTTCAATGACGGAGTATGTGCTAAAGAACTCCAATAGGAATCGAGGATAGATGTCTTACTTAATGTGCAACAAACAATCAAACCCAATGTTTTCAAACATTGATTTGATGTAGACGTAATCCTTAATATCCTTTTGGACAACTCTACCCTCATGAAAACTGTAAAACCCGTAAAAATAAGGTCATAATTTAATTCTACTTTCAATTATTTTGAAGTATTTTATAACGTTAAATATTATTATGTTTAAAGGTTTAAGTTGAAACCGATATTAAATATTATATTTTAATATTTTGACGAGTAACGAGGACTACTAGTGATCGCGATACCGACGGATGCCAAAAATTTTATATTTTATTATCGATCGTTTCGATATTTAATATTTTCGACGATGTCGTTTTAATTACGTATCGAGTCGTTATATTATTATTTTTCGTGTGCGTTTAAACTTTTAAAAAGTATTTTTTACGAAACCCGAGTCTCGTAAATATTTAAAAATTTGCAATTTACATTTTTACCCTTTTAAACTATTTTATTACATTTTGGACCAAAACTATCACAAATTGGCAAAAACTACCCTAACCTTACACTATATATATGTTTTCCACTAACACAATTCATTTAAAAAAATTAATTAAAACAAAAATCACCATCTTTCTTCTTCCTTTTTCATTTTGGCCTACACCACCACCATCCATTCCATCAATTTATTTTGATGATCAACTTTGATCCATCCAAAAACAAAACAAGTCCCATTCCTATTTTTGAAAGGTGATTCTAATGATACCATTTTTACTTACATGCATTGAGTTTTAAATTTTGATAAAAAAAACTAGGCTTGTTAGGTGGTGATTTTGATCATGCATGTGTTAGAGATGATGATCAAATGATGTTTATGTAATGTTTTTGTTAAAAAGTTGAATTTTAATTTTTGGGTTTTTGATTTTGATGATGATACAAGTGTTAGGATTGGTTTATGGTGATGTTAGGATGTTAGAATGATGATAAAAGTTGTTGGTTTTGATCAAAAACTTGATTTTGTATGGTTTTTAAATGGCCAATTTTAGGCAGTAGGTTTAGAGGCATTTTCGGAAATCTTAAGTCTGAAAATAGGTTGATATTATGGGATTATGTTGTAGAGAATTTCGTTAGCTTCGATTTGATATAAAGTAGGCCTTCCAACTCCAAACGAGGTGGAAGATACACTAGTTTGATTTTCGTGTACCGGGAGACGAGTGTCGACACAATCCGAAAATTGTTGTCGATATTTGGATCGAATCTCAGGGACTATAAAATGAGTTTCAAAATGATTCAAGGGCTGTTCTCAGGCTCCAAGTTTAGCATTTTGAGTCTATTTTTAGAATCAAGTGGCGGTTTTACAAACGGAGTTGTTTAGAATGGTCAAAATGGTTTCGTAAGTCAATGTCGCTAAACTGTCCGGATTTTGTGATTCAAAGATGAGTCGGGCAGGGAACTTTAAAAGTAAAATCTTTTGATGGGCTCTTGGGAGGACTTTATACATATAGTAAGTAAGTTCTCTGAGTAGTATCATAAAAAGTTGATGTGTCTAAGTATGGGAAAACGGCTTGGACATTTGGTATGTTCCGGCAGATTTTTGTTAAAGGCATATAATAATAAAATGAATATATAGGAGAGTATAATAGAACCACTTGCATCGTTTTCTCTCGAGTTGCCGTGATTTTATACTTGAGTTTGATTTTATTAAGTATCATTTATTTCTCGAGTCTATTATTAATGTACGCACCTTATTTGCTAGGTTGCGGTTGTCGTGTTTTTCGGGCATCTACTATCGTCGGCGATCGTCTTCAACTACTATAAGTACTAAGGTGAGTCTATAGCCTCGCTTTATACTAGTTATTAAATGATTTTAAACCCGCGAGGGGGAATACATGTTTTATAAACTTAGAACACAAGATTTTTATGGTATGCTTTGTCCCTCTATGAATGGACCCGTGGTTACCTTTAAATTGCATTAAGTGATTGCCTTAGTTAAAGCCTCAATTATGGACCGTTAATTAACCTATGATGGGTTAACCGCTAGTACAATTAATAGATCTATGGGGGAAGCCGCCCCGGTTCAGTTTTTGTGGACTTGTCATAGAAGCTTAGGCCCGACCTCCACACTGTTTGAGCATATTGTATTGAGAAGTCAGGTATACGGCAATGTACCAATAATCTGGAGGTAACCGACAATTAATAAATCTCTCGTCTTATTAGACTGATATGGGAGTGTCTAAGGGCTCGGTTCCATGAGCTTATTGCAATTTATGCTATATACAATTATTATTGTTGATGCGAATTATTATTTGATGCTTATAAACATGCCACAAACTTATAATCTTTGCTTGTGTTCAAATTGATTTCATAAACCTATAGATTCACTCAGCATTTTTGCTGATTGTTTTACTCACATGTATTTCAGGTAATCAAGAAGTGGAAGCTTGGAGGTTACGGGGAATGAAGTTGTGCACTGCTTTTGTTGTTCAAACTCTTTGATTTATTTATCGTTCCATTTTTAAAACAAACCAATATGTTGTTTTAACTTATCTTTTGGTAACGATTACTTGGGACTACGCTACTCTGACAAATGTTTTAGGAACGATAAATCTAAAACGTCTCTTTTCGAGTCGTTCTTTATAAATTATGTGTTGTTGTATCATTGTTTAGCACCCAAAGATGTATTCCGCTGCGTGTAAATTTGGGGGTGTTAAAGATTGGTACCAGAGCCATGAGTTATAGAGAACTAGGTCTTTATTTTAAAAACCTAAACTATAACTGTCAGTTTTTATTTTTCAAAGAGTCGGTGCACATAACTTCGCGTGACTTCAGGTTCAAGCTACTTCTGGGATTACAACTTTAGTATACATTATTATGTATACCTTATTGCTAAGTATTTCTAAATAAATACTTTGATCCCTTTATTGATATATATTTATATCTAGGATCCCTTTATCGATATATATTTATGTCGTTAAACTTTTCGATAAAAGTTTATCATTTATTAATGATTAACTTAAATAAATACAACGAATTTTCAAGATCTTTCTGTATTTATTTTTGAACTATTTAAATTGCTTTTATTGCAAAATTTTTATACTATGACCTTACATAACTTCATCTACGCGCGTTACTTTCATTATTTGACCCTTTGAGATATCTACGTAGATATCCAAATCGTCTTCCGGCTATTTGTGCTTGGACGTCTTGAAACGTAATTTCTAGACCATTGTGTAGCTCAATGTGTCCTTGGAATAGACTAACCGCTATTTATTGACATTTATATGTATCGACTGTTCACTTATATCTCGGTAACGTCATCGTCATTTTATAAATCATCGTCTAGATTATGGCGCTAGATTGGAATACGATTTTACTTCTATGAAATTGTATCATTTGTTTTTCATTAACCTTCTTGCTCTCGGAACGCAACCTATGAATGTTCCGTTCTTTTCTTGTTATGTTTTGTGTTTTTGACAATCGTGGCACCAAAGAGATTTGCCTACATTGCATTTTGAAATCTAAATTACGAACGTCTTTCACCGTTTTGCTTCCTAAATTTCGTGTTGAATACCTCGAAGCATCTTCTGTCATTCATTATGCTATATTTTTATTTGATGCTCGTTATGAGATTTATTTTTCGTTGTTGTAAAATCCACAAGACATGTGTGTATATATATATATATTTTGAGCCGTTAGGAAGTGTCGAAAAATACATTTAATGGAGAAACTGCAGGGGGTGTATAAACAGGTCAAAACTTAAAAGTAAAACCTGTGTTTTTTTTAAAATAAAATAGTCAAACCTGCACAGAACTTGCAGGGGTATTTTGGTCATTTTACATTGGTTTTCAGGTCTCGGGTAAAACTAGAAAGTCGTCTGAAACGTCGTTTTGCATCAAAATGCTTTAGACTCTGAGTCTTGGAGATGTCGTTTATCGGGTCAATTAATCGGCTCATATTTAAAAGTTAAATCTGATAGAAAATTCAGAACATGAGTTTTAAAAGTTTCTAAGCAGTTTTGATTTCATTTGAGATTTTAAATTTTTTTTTTTTAACAAATATTATTTTACAACTAACGAATACTAGTTGCATGTGAAAATGTTTAAAAATAGAAACAGTACAGGATTAGCAATTACCGGAATAATGGGGTAATTTGAAAACGAATAATATACTTTCTTAAAAGCATGTTGTGTCGAGTATCTTACATAGAATACACATGTGGATTGTTTTATTCTTTTCATATATATGACTCATTTGTCATTCGATGTTATTTTATTTTTGTTTTCTTTTAACCTTCCACTAATTTGGGTCGAGTGTTGAAGTTTTGTCTTCACATTCTTCGTCGACATTTTTATCACATGTCTCATGGCATTTTCGTCTAAACCTTATAACCTTTTGAAACCTTAACAACTTGTAACCATTTCATTGGTTGTTTTATGAGCTACTATTTGCCACTTTTTGCAAAACTTTGACTACTTTATACGTTGTCATAATGTCATATTATAAATAAATCTGATATTGTTTTACGATTATTTTCACCAATTATTTTTACTTTCGTCTTATAAAATACTTTTCGTAAGATTAAAAGTTGCTTATTAAGTATCTCACAAATTACTTGTATCCTATAAATTTATAAACTATTTTTAAATTCCATTTTACGAATGGCATGGTTTATATATAAACATAAGAAACGTAATACTTTTCGACGAAACTGAGCACTGCATTGTTATTCCTAAATTATACATGGCCTGATCACCTATGTCTAATTTAGATGGAGCCATGCTAGGCTGAATAGTAGTCCACTTAAAAATCTTGATAATAATCAACTTTTTACTTGTATTTATTATAAAGATAAATAAAATGAAATAAAGTGAAAAGAAGTTTTGAAAACCTTCATATTTTATACAAATAGCGCAATTTCTATGCATCCGCGTATGTTTTATTACCTTCTCTTGGATGAATTACACGTTTACGGGTACGTTTTTACTCGACAATCGTTTTTCCACTTGTTACTTCATTTTTTCTTATAACTGATTTCTTTTGACCGTTCGTTTAATTACTGACTGTTGATAAATGACTTGAAAGTCTCGATGTTTTATCCTTTCTTCTCGTCCAATCTTCTTTATGCGACTGGGTAGATCTTTGGAATGTCTCCGCACGTGAATAATGAATTATCATTAGAGTGATTTCCGTATATCCGGGATGACGTCCGTCACTCTCGTTTGTCTCGAAACCCACTCTTGTGAACCGTGCTTTGACCTCTCTCTTTAAACACTAACATCGTTCATTTGATTTGTTTTATTACAAGTGATTATTAGAAATTTTATTTTATTAAAATTTTTGTATGGATCTTATTTCCGATCATGTATCGACCAATGCTAAGTTAACGAGCTGATAATGGTGAACCACCAACCGCACTAACAAAATTGACAATTTGTTTAATCTATTATTTCTTATCGTCTTACCATCGACGCCTTTATTTTATTATTCTCTTTAAGAATTCATACGACATTGCTTCGTTCTCTTTTGTACCATTGATTTCGTATTAATTGTTGACTATTATTTTCATTCGTATTCGTTTGTTATCTTGTCACATTTCGAAACCCGAATATATCCCATATTTATTTTGAAATAATAAACACCTTTATGTATTTCTACAAAGTATTATAAAATTTTTATGTTTATACATTTTCCAATGATTTTCAATTATCGAAATAACCATCACAAGTAAAAGGTCAAATTTATACACCATATTTTGTATAACTAAAACTAATGTTTAAAACAAAATTATGTTCTACCTTTTGAACTAATTGACTTATCATACTTTACTTTTAATGTAATGAAATTACCAGTTTAATTTATATTCCTAATAATGATTTAATTTAGAAATTATATCTTCTAATTGTAACCAACAATATGAGTTTAATTTATAAAATTCATGTCATTCTTTCAAAGTTTCTTAAAACAACCAAAATAAATTATGAAGCTATTTAACTTCTATTTTTAGTATATCATCTTTATCAAGAAGGTACCTAAACTAAGTTTTAAGGTAATACCAAATCCGGGACGGATAATTGTGACAAACGTTATTTTAATGTTAATATTTAATTCATTCTTCGCTCTCAATTTTCTAGTATTGCGAATTATTATGTTTTACGGTTACGTGATTCGAGATCCCTCGTCGATCGTTAATCTTAAATCATTTTACCACATCTTGTTCGTTTATGCGTTTATTGAAGTCATTTTTATCTCGTTCTGTTCCTCGTATTGAAGATCACTATTTTATTTTGAGTCTAAAATGAATCTCGGGAAGCAGTGTATAAGAAGAAACGATAAGTGTCACCAGGATTTATGCGTGTACTTGTGGAATGATTGAGGACCGAATCTCTTAATGAATGGAGTTAATAAATTCGTTACAACCTCGAGGAGTATGTTGAAGCCGACACCGCAAGTGGAAAGACTCTGGAGATCAAGTGGTTATTATCAAGGGTTCGTTCAAGGTTTTCTCGATGATTAACGATGGAAATCTATACTTGATGTTATTGTTCGACCTTTTATTTTTATGTACTTATGTGGTATGTGATCTAGTCAAATGATCGTAAGTTGTGAGAACTTGAGACGGCATCATCCGATGACGTCCGATCATGCAGAACATATATTATGTAATATCTTTTTGACTTTCAACGACGATGTTTATTGAGACTTTAATGCACGTTGGCGAAAGTGAGATGGTGTCTTTGTATTATCTTTTGAGTAGGGACCCGCGTGTGAGCACCCTCCGATGACGAAAATGTTTTTCTTGTTAGTTGTTTTTTATGTGTGTCCATGGCTATCCGGCCGATGGATATCCTTTAATTTGCAACATTCTTTTTAACTGGACTTATCCGAAAATCCTATCATCTATTCTTGTTATCGAATGAGCTTCGTGTGATTCATAAAATTTTCATGTGTCGAGCTTGACGGGTGACTGGTGGATAAGGATTTATTTATTCCTTTTTGGTGAGATACAACTTGATGACAAGTTGCGTTTTGTAAAAGAACCAGTGGAGATCGTGGATCGAGATTCACGTAGGAACGTGAAGACTTCTTTATAAGGAATGCCCTCATCCTTCCGGGTAGTGAACAACTCGTGTATGAGGCGAGTTGAGCGCCGGGACGTCGCTCCCTTAAGGTGGTGAGGATGTAAAACCCGTAAAAATAAGGTCATAATTTAATTCTACTTTCAATTATTTTGAAGTATTTTATAACGTTAAATATTATTATGTTTAAAGGTTTAAGTTGAAACCGATATTAAATATTATATTTTAATATTTTGACGAGTAACGAGGACTACTAGTGATCGCGATACCGACGGATGCCAAAAATTTTATATTTTATTATCGATCGTTTCGATATTTAATATTTTCGACGATGTCGTTTTAATTACGTATCGAGTCGTTATATTATTATTTTTCGTGTGCGTTTAAACTTTTAAAAAGTATTTTTACGAAACCCGAGTCTCGTAAATATTTAAAAATTTGCAATTTACATTTTTACCCTTTTAAACTATTTTATTACATTTTGGACCAAAACTATCACAAATTGGCAAAAACTACCCTAACCTTACACTATATATATGTTTTCCACTAACACAATTCATTTAAAAAAATTAATTAAAACAAAAATCACCATCTTTCTTCTTCCTTTTCCATTTTGGCCTACACCACCACCATCCATTCCATCAATTTATTTTGATGATCAACTTTGATCCATCCAAAAACAAAACAAGTCCCATTCCTATTTTTGAAAGGTGATTCTAATGATACCATTTTTACTTACATGCATTGAGTTTTAAATTTTGATAAAAAAACTAGGCTTGTTAGGTGGTGATTTTGATCATGCATGTGTTAGAGATGATGATCAAATGATGTTTATGTAATGTTTTTGTTAAAAAGTTGAATTTTAATTTTTGGGTTTTTGATTTTGATGATGATACAAGTGTTAGGATTGGTTTATGGTGATGTTAGGATGTTAGAATGATGATAAAAGTTGTTGGTTTTGATCAAAAACTTGATTTTGTATGGTTTTTAAATGGCCAATTTTAGGCAGTAGGTTTAGAGGCATTTTCGGAAATCTTAAGTCTGAAAATAGGTTGATATTATGGGATTATGTTGTAGAGAATTTCGTTAGCTTCGATTTGATATAAAGTAGGCCTTCCAACTCCAAACGAGGTGGAAGATACACTAGTTTGATTTTCGTGTACCGGGAGACGAGTGTCGACACAATCCGAAAATTGTTGTCGATATTTGGATCGAATCTCGGGGACTATAAAATGAGTTTCAAAATGATTCAAGGGCTGTTCTCAGGCTCCAAGTTTAGCATTTTGAGTCTATTTTTAGAATCAAGTGGCGGTTTTACAAACGGAGTTGTTTAGAATGGTCAAAATGGTTTCGTAAGTCAATGTCGCTAAACTGTCCGGATTTTGTGATTCAAAGATGAGTCGGGCAGGGAACTTTAAAAGTAAAATCTTTTGATGGGCTCTTGGGAGGACTTTATACATATAGTAAGTAAGTTCTCTGAGTAGTATCATAAAAAGTTGATGTGTCTAAGTATGGGAAAACGGCTTGGACATTTGGTATGTTCCGGCAGATTTTTGTTAAAGGCATATAATAATAAAATGAATATATAGGAGAGTATAATAGAACCACTTGCATCGTTTTCTCTCGAGTTGCCGTGATTTTATACTTGAGTTTGATTTTATTAAGTATCATTTATTTCTCGAGTCTATTATTAATGTACGCACCTTATTTGCTAGGTTGCGGTTGTCGTGTTTTTCGGGCATCTACTATCGTCGACGATCGTCTTCAACTACTATAAATACTAAGGTGAGTCTATAGCCTCGCTTTATACTAGTTATTAAATGCTTTTAAACCCGCGAGGGGGAATACATGTTTTATAAACTTAGAACACAAGATTTTTATGGTATGCTTTGTCCCTCTATGAATGGACCCGTGGTTGCCTTTAAATTGCATTAAGTGATTGCCTTAGTTAAAGCCTCAATTATGGACCGTTAATTAACCTATGATGGGTTAACCGCTAGTACAATTAATAGATCTATGGGGGAAGCCGCCCCGGTTCAGTTTTTGTGGACTTGTCATAGAAGCTTAGGCCCGACCTCCACACTGTTTGAGCATATTGTATTGAGAAGTCAGGTATACGGCAATGTACCAATAATCTGGAGGTAACCGACAATTAATAAATCTCTCGTCTTATTAGACTGATATGGGAGTGTCTAAGGGCTCGGTTCCATGAGCTTATTGCAATTTATGCTATATACAATTATTATTGTTGATGCGAATTATTATTTGATGCTTATAAACATGCCACAAACTTATAATCTTTGCTTGTGTTCAAATTGATTTCATAAACCTATAGATTCACTCGGCATTTTTGCTGATTGTTTTACTCACATGTATTTCAGGTAATCAAGAAGTGGAAGCTTGGAGGTCACGGGGAATGAAGTTGTGCACTGCTTTTGTTGTTCAAACTCTTTGATTTATTTATCATTCCATTTTTAAAACAAACCAATATGTTGTTTTAACTTATCTTTTGGTAACGATTACTTGGGACTACGCTACTCTGACAAATGCTTTAGGAACGATAAATCTAAAACGTCTCTTTTCGAGTCGTTCTTTATAAATTATGTGTTGTTGTATCATTGTTTAGCACCCAAAGATGTATTCCGCTGCGTGTAAATTTGGGGGTGTTAAAAAAACAACGGGATTGAAGGGAGGAATAAGTATGGGCGAGATGAGTTGAGTGACAAAAGTCGGAAAGTGATGAGACTGCTTTTATACATAGTCTCATCATCCAAATAGGGGTTAAAATGCATTAAATATCATCAAAATACCCATATATATGCTTGTGTTTGTTGCTTGTGTATTTTAGGTACGGATATTGAGAAAATGATAAAAGATCACAAGAATCATACAGAAACGAACACGGGAAACGAAGCCGCACAATGAACCAAGCCCTAATGAAGACTTTCCCAAGATTAACCCTTGAAGATTTGAAGAACTATGAAGAAGGGTCCTCCAATATGGAAGAATTGACACTTTATACCCTTGTATCTTCATAATTATAAGATTGGTCCCTAAAGTTTGTCAAAATTGCAAAAAGGGCCCTCAACTTTGAAGATTTGGCAAGTTTAGCCCCTCAACAAAGCTAAATTGTCAACCATTATCCCCCACAAAGTCAAACACATCATGAAGTCATTCAAAGTACAAGAAATTACAAGTTTGGTCCTTTAAAAATCCCAAAATTACAAAAAGGACCCTTGACTTTCAACATTTGGCAAGAATGGTCCCTCATCAAACAAGACTTGGCAATTTCAGTCCTCCAAAATACCAATCATGCAATTCAAGACCATTATCCATCAACAAAATGCCAAAACAGCCCTTCAAGTATCACAAAATGGCAAGAAATACCCCTGAAAATACTTTGGAAAAGTATTTGGGGCAAAAGTGTGAAAATTGAAAGTTTAAATACAAAGGGATTTGAGTTTTAGCCTATTTTACACAAAGTGGAAAGAGTTACAAAAACAAGGGACTTAAGCTGGCCAGACAACATTGTTACCTAGACCAACCAAGTCATGACACGTAGCCCACTCAATCTTTTCCACCAATCACATGCATCCCTGCCTCCACATCAGATCCCACTCACCCCTGATTAAATAATTAACCAAACATTGGCGCCTTAACATTTATTTAAATGTTAATCACCCTCTAAACAGATCAAAACCAAGTTCATTAGCTCAAGAACACAATTAGGGATTTTTGATTTAGCAAAAATTAAACCTCAAAAGTGTGCAGATTTGTGATTAAGGGCCTTGTTAACATAACCCAACCTTAAAACCTTCCACCTCATCATCCCTTTTGTCACATGCTACCTCCCCTGCCCCACCCTTCACGTCCAAACAAGAATGAGCCAATGATCCAACCATCCTCATTCCTGCTTACTTTCTAAGCTTGATATTCACCCTTTGATCAACCTTTCACATGCCAACTCATGCTACAAGCCAAAATGCAGTCACATGATCCTCCAAGTTCAAACAAGGCAAAGGGCAGTATGGGGACTTCACAGCTTTAGGGTTTACGTTTTTTATGCTTTCTAGTAGATACTTGTAGCCTATATAAAGGCATTTAGGTTGTCACTTAGAACTTGCTCTTGAATTTTCCTAAGTTCACTTTTCTGTAAATCCTTTTCAAGTTTAATGAAATGTGTTTGAAATGTTGAAGAAAGCTCAAGTGCCATTGATATAAACTGCTTATTATTGTTCTTTGTTCATTATTTCTAAATCAAAAACTTGTTTTCAAAAGAGGAGTGTGCAATAGTTTGCACATTTTCTTCATTTTCTTGATATTTTGCTAAGATCTTGGTCTATCTTGGAATTCTTGGGCTATAGGGCTGATCATAGCATCCTGACATTGTGTTATCAAGGTGTGGTGAAGCTTATAACTTGGGGATAATCAAGTGTGGAGGACAAGAGTTGCATCAATCAAGGAATTTTCAAGTTTCTGATTTTATACTTGTGCTTCTAACCTTGTTGATTCTTAGCAGGCTTTGTTGTGGAAGCTTGTGCTTGTTCTTGCTAGCACATAAGCTCAAAATCCGTGGGTGTGGATGTACATCCATGAGGTACACACCCTTAACCCCAAAATCTGAAAATATTTTAGATATTTGTGATATTTGAGTGTTGCCTATGTTCTTGTGTATTTTGTGGCTTATTCTTGCTTGAATCTGTTATTCTTAGTTGTTATTGTGTTTATCTGAGCTTGGGTGGTCTTGAATCTCACTTTTCCTTTGAAAAATTTGGATTTGAAAAGATAGGGGTGTTTGGGTCTACCTGTTTGTGATTGAATCTTGGTATTGTGTTGTTAGAAGGTGTTGTTTGCACTTGGTATCTATTATATGCCTTGTTGAGAGTTTTTTGTTGCAAGTTTTTAGAACTAAACCTTAAAATCAAACAATCTGCTATATCTTTGTGAGTTTGACTGATTTTGACCTAAGAATTTGGGAAAACCTAGAGTTTATGCATGCTTAGGGCTAAAAGCTGTTAAAACATCATTATTGTAACCTGTTTGTGAGATTTGAGGTGTTGAATATGGCTTGTGTGTCAAATACATCAGCAAAATGAAAAAATTGCATGTTCTTGTGTTCATCAGTAACTTAAGGTGCTTGAATCTTGCTTAATTCTTTGAATCATTGCAAGAAACCTGTTTAGACTTGCTTATTTGAGTTTAATATAGCTTGTGTATGCATTTGGTTGAATTTGGCTGGCTGAAAATTGCTATAAGTGCTTATTGAACCTCTTCTGCTTATTTGTTCATGTCTGTGCAATATCTGGGACTTTATTGATTAATCTGTGCTAATTGGGTGATTGTGTTTGTGACTTTTTGATTGTTATTGACTCCTTATGATCCAAAGATCATTTGGGTGCCTTTGTGTAAACTGAATCCCAAAAAAGTTCACTAAAGACAAAAAAGTCTATAAGTCAAGTAGTGGGAAACTGAATCCCACTGCTCAACACCCAAAACTAGCCCCTGCTAGTGTAAACTTGTACTCAGCTTATCAATAAGCTATTCTAGCTTATCCAGACTTGCAACAACTTATTTTTTGTAATAGATCTTCATTATTTGAACCATTTGAGTAGACTAGAGCTTATTGGACTTTGACTTTGACTTTTTGCTAGAAAACCAACTTATTTGACTTTTACATAAGTGCTTATTTGCTTTTCCCAGCTTATTGAGTCAGCTTATTTGAAAAATTTTTGTTGATTTTGCTTAATTAAGTCATTTGAAAGCTATAGAAACTTGAATCAGCACTTGGGGTGGCCTAGAACTCAAAAACGACTATTTTGTCGTTTTCTGTAGATTGCTTATTGCATTTTCAGGCTTATTCCTTGGGCTTATTTCAAATTTGTTTTTGCAGAAGTCTTATTTAGGACAAAAGAAGCTTGTGTGTTTAATTTCAGCATATGGCATTGGCTTATAGCTTAATGGGCCAAAAAGCCCATTAAGAATAAGCTATTTGGTATAAGCTAGCTTATTTCACACTTTCATCATTTTGGGCCTTTGGAAAAAGTTGTTTAAAATCAATTTTTGACTCAACCAGTGCTTTTTGGGCTTATTTTGAACACTTTTTATTATTGGGCCTAAATTTGGCCCAATAGTGGACTGTTTTGGGTTTAGCCCATTTTCTAGGCCCATTAAGGGTATTTAGGCAATTTCACTTTCATTTCTGAGTTATTTAGGTTAAATTAAGCTAGTTTGCAAGTTTTTAGAATTTTTTATGATTTTTGGATTTTTAATAATATTTTAATATTATTTTATTGTTAAAAATTAAAAGTCTGATTTTCTAGGTTTTTATATTTTTCCTAGGTTCTAAACACTTAATTAGGATTTTTGCAACTTTCCAAATATTTTTAGAGTCTTTTAATTATTTTCTAGAATTAATCTAATTTTTAATTGATTTTAGTAGTTTTTAATTGTTTAAAAATAGTTTTTAGTGGTTTTAAAATTTTGAAAAATACTTTTTAGCTTAATTAGAGTATTTTTGAGGTTTACAAACTTTAAGATCTTGTTTGGGGCTTTTTAATAATTAATTTTGATTTTTAGGGCTTTAATTTGCATTAAAAAGTCATTATCTAATTAATTAAAAGGTTTTGGCAAGTTTGGATTTTTTGTAAACTCTTAGAATATTATTGTGGATTTTTGGTAATTTTTAGGAATTTTTAGGGTAAAATTTTAATTTTAGTGCTTGTTACGGTTTTACGTGTACACCTTTTTCGACTTAGCTTAATCCGTCTTCGTAACCGTCATTCTCTTCTAGTCTCATTTCTATTTTTCTTTCTCAAAAATATAATCTCAAATCTAATCCAAATCATTACACACATAACACACTAGCCTCCTTGAGAACGAACTCATTTTAGGGTCATTTACACACGGTTTTCCTAAATCGTCGTGCTTACCCTATTTTTGCCTTCCTTTTCCTAAAGGGGTAATTTTACAACCATCATTCTGGCGCCGCTTCCGGGGAGGCGTGTTGTATTTTGATTTGGAATTTTTGTTTTTATATAGTAACCATAAATAGTATTTGTATTAGTAGCACTCTACTAATACGTATCGGTTTTTGGTTTTTGTGTGAATACTATTACTATAGTGTATACGTAGAACAATAAATTCACATGTACTCCAAATACGTGAGAAATCACAACCTTGACTTGGGAGGTCATTACCCAATCATTGTATTCGAATCTCAAACCAAAGAAAAAGGCAAAAATAGATAAATACTTTCGTGAAGCTCAATCTTGAAAAATACAAACTATAAGGTGGGTATAAGGCGGATATTATAAAATATATCCTAACGAAAAAGGCTCTTAGGTGCTTCGCGCCGCCTCGTTTTCATGCTTGCTTGTGAGTATTTGATTTTGAGAGCTAATCGAGGGTTTTGCCACCCAAAGTATTACTAAGTATCATATATATTTTCTTGGTTTCCATTGATTAAACCCTCTTGAACGTTTTGGTGTTCCACCAACGTTCTAAATTCATCGAAGGCGTTCACTTCACGTGATCGTTTTCATTCCTTGAGGCTTCTTTAATCAAGAGATTTGATTAAGGAGGAGATTTGTAGATTTGTGTCTACTTAATACATTCACCAAATTCCAAAAAGGTTAATACAATCAAAAACCACAAAAAAATTGAAAAATACAAAACATCAAAAAGAATCTTCTTTGCTCGTCCCCTCGTTGTACGTGACGTTTATGCTAACTCGTAATCAAGCAAGACGTGCACGTAAACGAAAGAACAAAACTCCCACTCCCAATCTTTCTAGTGAGGAGTCTCCTATTGACGAACCCATTGTAAGAGAAGCACCAACCATGGCGAATCGAACTATGATGGAGTTACTTCAAGCACCCACCGAGGGTTATGGAGAGGCTATTGTGATTCCCGCTATCCTTGCGGAGAATTTTGAGGTGAAAACGGGTTTGTTGTCAATGATCCAAAACAACAAATTCCGTGGTGATGAGAAGGACAATCCACACAACCATATCCGCCAATTCAATCGTCTTACCGCCACTTGCAAGTTTAAGGATGTCTCGAATGACTCGATTAAGATGATGCTTTTTCCGTATTCCTTAGCGGGGCCCGCTAAAATTTGGTTAGAGAAAGAGCCACCCAATTTTATATTGACGTGGAAGGATCTCGTGTCTAAGTTTGTGAACCAATTTTTTCCGCCCTCTAAGACTACGCACTTGAAAAACGAGATTTCAAAGTTTTCACAAGAGTTTAATGAAAGTTTTTCAACGGCTTGGAATAGGTTTAAGGAAATGTTACATGAATGTCCTCATCACGGTTTTTCCGACTTGCATCAAATTGACACGTTTTACAATGGACTTAATGATCATGAAAGGGATTATTTGAATGCCGCCGCGGGTGGTAATTTTTTGTGTAAAACGGTTGAGGAAGCTTTGGTGATAATTGAGAATAGATCTAAGGTGTATAGTCCTCGTAGCACGTCTAGTGTTCGTAAGGCTTCGTCTTCGGCTTCACCTTCTTTGTCTACTACCATCGATGCTTGCCAAATTGAGGCGAACTTGAAAAACAAGATATTTGATAAGCTAAAAGGACTTTTGATTGAGTTTAAAGTTGGTGAACAAAGTGCTCCCGCTACGGCTAAAACTGTTGAGGTTTCATGCATGTATTGTGGTGGAGGTCATGATTTCTCCGAGTGCATTACCAACGGTGGTAACACTTCGAGTGCCTTCGCGGCCACGGGAAATTACAACCAAAATGGTCAAGTTTCCCGCTCTAATCAATTGACTCCATCGGGTTTTGGTTCAAATCAAAATGCTAACAACAACTATCGCAACAATCAAGTTGGTTTCAAAAACAATTTCAACAAGGGAAACTATGGTAATCAAGGGGCTAATAATCAAGTTTCAAACAAGAATCAAAATGATTTTCACAACGACAACAAAGGTTTGCAAACTTTGAAAGATCTTCCAAATGAATTTGTTGAATACGCTAATGGGAATGATGCTAGGTTTGACAATATTCAAAGAGAAATCATTAGCCTAAGATCCGAGTTTAAGAACGACTTGAAGAAAGAGTTGAAAAATGAGTTAGCTAATGAACTTAAAATCCACACCAACAAGATGGAAGGAAATGTCACAAGGTTACAACAAAATCAACAAAAAATGGAACAAGGGCAACATGAGATTAAACAAGAGATTATTAAGGCCGAGAAAAGGCAATCCATGTTTGAAGATAAAATCTCATCTATGTTTGAGGCAATAATGTGTAAACCGTCTTCGAGTAGTCTTCTAGCAACACCGTATCCAACCCTAAGGGTGAGATGAAAGTGATTACCACACGTAGTGGTAAGAAACTTAAGGAACCGACTCCTCAACCAATTGCTCCTACGGAGGAAGCAATTGAGGAAGAACCCGAGGTGGTTGTCGAAAAGGAGCATGTCCCAATCCCACGAAGTACAGCTCATGCCACACCTACGGTTGACCCATTACCAACATTGGAACCCGAGATTCCAAAGGCTATGCCTACTATGCCTCAACCCACACCACCTTTGCCCTATCCATCGAGACTTAGGAAGGAGAAACGTCAAGAGCGTGACAATTACCAATTTGAGCTTTTTATGAAAATGTTTCGTGATTTGCACTTTAATGTGAGTTTCGCCGATGCTTTGGTCATGATGCCTAGATTTGCCGCTAACTTTAAGAGTATGTTGAACAACAAGGAGAAATTGCACCAATTGTCTAGTTGTTCATCGGTTTATCTTAATCGCATACCTCAAAAAGTCGGTGATCTCGGTAAATTCTTGATTCCATGTGCAATCCAAGATATGGAGGATGCTTCGCCTTGGACGATCTTGGAGCTAGCATTAATTTGATGCCACTTGCAATCTTCAAGTTGCTCAATCTTCCTAATCTTACTCCTTCACTAATGTCTATCGAGTTGGCCGACCATTCCACGATTCCCGCATGTGGTTTGGCGGAAGACGTTTTTGTGAAAGTGGGGAAGTTCTACTATCCCGTAGACTTTATCGTTGTTGATATCCCCACGGATCCTCAAGTTCCTCTCATTTTAGGTCGTTCGTTTTTAGATACGTCTATGGCTTTGATCGATGTTCATGCTAGAAAAATCACCTTACGTTTCAACGACGAGGAACTTGTTATAAACGCAACTCAAAACTCTCAAATTTCTCATGTTTATTCCGTTGCAACCATAAACCTCGTTGATATGATCGACGTGGTTTGCGAGGAATTTTCACAAGAAGTTCTAGGTTTTGGTGATGAAGAAACTAGTGGCAATCCCACTATGTTAGATCCAATTCTTGATAATTCGACACCTACCTTCACTCTATTTGAAGGTGGTGGTTATACGTTGAAAGAATTTGATGTTCCACGTACTTGTAACGAAGACCTTGACAACGATGAGGACTTCTCGATTATCAAGGATTTTCTTAACGATTTCCCATTTCCTCCACCCGAGGAGGTTATGAGTATCGAACCCAAATCTTCACTTGAGGAACCACCTATCCTTGAGTTGAAAGATTTACCTCCTCATCTCGAATATGTCTATTTGGAGGAGGGAGACAAGTTGCCGGTTATTATTGCGAAGGAACTTTCGAATGATGAAAAAACCGCACTTGTCGATGTTCTAAAGGATCACAAAGGGGCAATTGCGTGGAAGTTATCCGACATTAAGGGAATAGATCCCAAGTTTTGTACTCACAAAATATTAATGGAGGAGGATTACAAGCCCGCAATCCAAAGTCAAAGGAGGGTGAACCCCAAAATTCACGACGTCATCAAAAAGGAGGTCCTTAAACTCCTTGACGCGGGAATGATTTACCCTACTTCTGATAGCCCTTGGGTGAGTCCTATTCATTGTGTCCCTAAAAAGGGAGGGATGACCGTTGTGCCAAACGATGCCAACGAGTTGATTCCCACTAGACTCGTGACCGGATGGAGAGTGTGTATTGACTATCGAAAGCTGAATGAAGCCACTCGAAAAGACCATTTTTCCTTGCCCTTCATGGACCAAATGTTGGAGCGTCTCGCGGGAAACGATTTCTATTGCTTTTTAGATGGTTTTTCCGGTTACTTCCAAATTCCCATCGATCCTCGTGATCAAGAAAAAACTACGTTTACGTGTCCCTATGGAACGTTTGCCTATCGTAGAATGCCATTTGGACTTTGCAATGCACCGGGAACCTTTCAAAGGTGCATGATGGCTATTTTTCATGACATGATCGAGAAGACGATGGAAGTCTTCATGGATGACTTTTCCGTGTTTGGTAATTTGTTCACTTCGTGTTTGTCGAACCTTGAGAGAATGTTGAAACGTTGTGAGGAAACCAACCTTGTGCTCAATTGGGAAAAGTGTCATTTTATGGTTAAGAGTGGAATCGTCTTAGGGCACAAGGTCTCGAAAGCGGGGATTGAGGTAGATTAAGCTAAGGTAGACGTCATCGCCAAATTACCTCATCCCAAAACCGTCAAGGGAGTTAGGAGTTTCCTAGGCCACGCGGGCTTTTATCGTCGATTCATCAAGGATTTTTCAAAAATCTCTCGACCCATTACACATCTTCTTGAAATAGAGGCACGTTTTGTCTTTGACGAAGATTGTGTACGAGCCTTTGAAATCCTTAAGAGGAAACTTACCGAAGCTCCCATTCTTGTTGCTCCCAATTGGAACCTCCCATTTGAGCTCATGTGTGATGCTAGTGACTATGCTATTGGGGCCGTTTTGGGGCAACGTCATGATAAGCACTTCTTGCCTATTCAATATGCTAGCAAGACAATGACCGAGGCTCAACTAAAATACACTACAACGGAGAAGGAGTTCCTTGCCGTGTTGTATGCATTTGAGAAATTCCGACCTTACCTCGTCTTAGCTAAATGCATAGTGTATACGGATCATTCGGCTATCAAGTATCTCATGGCAAAGCAAGATGCTAAGCCTAGATTACTTCGTTGGATTCTCCTCCTTCAAGAATTTGATCACAAAATCGTTGACAAAAAAGGAGTCGAGAATCTAGCGGCCGATCATCTTTCTCGTTTGGAAGATCCTCACCAAAGTGTTTACGAGCCCAAGGAAATCACCGAAACATTTCCGCTCGAGACACTTGGTGTAGTGAATTCTAAGCTTGATTCTTCCACCCCATGGTTCGCAGATTTTGCAAATTACCATGCGGGTAACTTTATCATCAAGGGTATGACGACTCAAGAAAAACGAAAATTCTTTCGTGACGTCAAGTTCTACTTTTGGAACGACCCTTACTTGTTTCGAACTTGTGCGGATCAAATCATCCGACGTTGTGTATTTGGCACCGAAGCTTCTAATATCCTTAGAGCTTGTCATGAGGGACCCACGGGTGGTCACCACGGTGCTAATCTCACGGCTAAGAAGGTGTTTGATGCCGACTTCTTTTGGCCTACTATTTACCGAGATGCACAAGATCTTGTGAAGTCATGTGATTCATGCCAACGACAAGGAAAAGCCTCACAAAAAGATGAAATGCCACAAAACATCATCCAAGTGTGTGAGATCTTTGACGTTTGGGGTATAGACTTTATGGGGCCGTTCCCATCATCTCGTGGTAATAAGTACATTCTCGTTGCGGTTGACTACCTGTCTAAGTGGGTGGAGGCCAAAGCCTTGCCCACCAATGATGCTCGTGTGGTAGTTAAGTTTTTGAAAATCTTGTTTTCTCGGTTTGGAACCCCTCGTGCGATCATAAGCGATCGTGGAACCCATTTTTGTAACGACCAATTGAAAGGGTCCTAAGGAAATATGGGGTTACACATCGGCTTTCTACGTCTTATCACCCACAAACGAGTGGGCAACTCGAGGTTTCAAACCGAGCTTTGAAGAGGATCTTGGAGAGATTCGTTGGGGAAAACCGACAATTATGGTCGGATAAGTTGGACGATGCTTTATGGGCCTTTAGGACCGCTCATAAGACGCCCATTGGGTGCACTCCCTATAAGCTTGTGTATGGAAAGAATTGTCATTTGCCTATCGAGTTAGAACACAAGGCTTATTGGGCCCTAAAGCATTGTAATGATGATATGGAGACCGCGGGAAAACACCAGAAAATGCAATTAAATGAATTGGATGAATTGAGGGACATTGCTTATGAAAATTCATTGATTTATAAGGAAAAAACTAAAAAGTTGCATGATTCTAAAATTAAAAACCGGGTTTTTAACATTGTGGATCAAGTTTTGCTTTTTAATTCTCGCTTGAAAATCTTTTCCGGTAAATTGAAATCCCGTTGGTCCGGTCCATTCACCGTGACTCAAGTGTTTCCGTATGGGACCATCGAGCTAGCTCAAGATGATGGTCCTAACTTCAAGGTGAATGGACATAGGTTGAAGCACTACTTTGGCGGGGAAGTTCCATCCTTGAACTACCTAGACCAAGTCACCTTCCCCAATGATAATTAGTATTGAGGGGATCGAGTCGAGCTCATGACTCGGTAATCAAAAACGAGGAGCCTCGTGGGGGAGTCCCATGCTTATCCTATGTACATATTATCGCTTTCTAATGTAGTTAACGTGTGGGGATTTGTGCCCTTCCAACCTTTGTTCCGTGGTTGTTTGTGAATTGTGGACTTTAGATGATCATGATCTTCACGATTGGAGCCTCTCGTGTTCGTTTTATGGGAGCACTCGATCGTTTGCTTTGAAGACTTTCTCAATATCCATGATATGTCCTTTGATGTTCTAACCTTAGGTTTATAGCACACTTCATAAACGGCTATTAATTTATTGGTTACACCCTTTCCATGCTAGATTAGGCATTCGACTACGTCTCTAGTATGGGGGTGTTTGCACCCCTAGACTCGAAACATTGAGGACAATGTTTAACTTTAGTATGGGGGGTGAATAGATACTTGCCTTGTC
The DNA here is from genome assembly GCA_025667525.1 of Glebionis coronaria. NCBI lineage: Eukaryota > Viridiplantae > Streptophyta > Magnoliopsida > Asterales > Asteraceae > Glebionis > Glebionis coronaria. The sequence goes on from CM046874.1 coordinate 248,954,424, forward strand.
AAACCTTCACGCTTTCGAAAGTTTATCTTTTTGTTTATCGTTTTGTTGCAAAATAAGGCTAAAAATGGCCAAATTTTAAAATTTTTCTCATGTTTTATAAGTGTTTGAAGACACGAATGTAGGTTTTCCGATGGCGAGAATAAGAATAATTTTTGACTCGACCGTGCGTGTTGAGCACTTAGCTTTGATTCCTTAACTACACATTAGGCTAAGTCTCTTAAATGAGGACGAGAAATGATAGGGTTAATTATAAGTTACTATGCTAAACGTAGAGTACTCGTATTCTTTCAAAAACTCATGTGTTCTCGTTGTTTGCTTATTCTCCCTTCGCATGTAAATATTTTTTGCTTAATAAATATTGACTTAGTGGTTTAGTTGGGATTGTTGGGTTTCTAGTCTTTTCTAGTAGCTTCCGTGTAATTAAATTGGGAAGACATTAAGGTATCGCCAGCGTCACGGTTTTGAAGTATTGGCACCCGAATAATCAAAAGCTTCACCCAATAATAAGATTTCAAGTGCTCACCTAAATCAAGCAAACAATTTGAAGCCCCACAAGGCCGAAAAATCTATGCAAAATTGAAAGTGAATCAAGCCTTAATCTTCGAAGCTTTAAAGATCCAAAATTCGCCTTAACGTGAGGATATACGTCTTTGGCTAATAAAACTACCAATGAGGTGGATAATAAAAGGCAAGGCAAGACCGAAGTCATAATAAAAGCTTCATGGTGAAGTTTAATAAAAGATGGAGGTAAACCAAAGATAATAAGGCCCTTCCGTTAGGGGGCGTATAAAAGTCTTGGTAATAAGTCTCATGTTCAAAACCGTTATAAAACCGTGTTTATCGATTCTTCTTGTCAACTTAATTTTTTGACATCGTTGTCTATTGGGAGGGGTTATTGATTTGATGGTCTTGGTTACACCGTTAGGACTCTATTTTTAGACCTAAATCTCTATTATCGCATAAGTCAAACAATGTATCCTCGTGAAACATTCAAGACAATATAAAATATAAGAGATACAACTTAGGAATAATGGGAGGATAAGTACGTGATTAGGGCATATGAGTAGTGTTAGCATTACTAACTTATAATGACAATGATCTCGTTGCACGCTTGGCATGGAATTGGGGTAAAAATCGAGGACGACGAAATTATTTCTAACGAAGCATTCACGTGTTCTTATTCTATGAACCTAAACGTCCCATTTTGCGATGAAAATCATACATTATGTCTAAAACACAAGTAGTAGTAATAGTAGTAGTGTAGCTAGTTTATCATTCAATAAAGTGAATAAAAATGAATTTTGGAGGTGCTACGATACTTTATTCTAGCATTGCGTGAGGGTACGGCAATGGTTTAGTATGGGGGAGTGATGAGACTGCTTTTATACATAGTCTCATCGTCCAAATAGGGCTTAAAATGCATTAAATATCATCAAAATACCCATATATATGCTTGTGTTTGTTGCTTGTGTATTTTAGGTACGGATATTGAGAAAATGATAAAAGATCACAAGAATCATATAGAAACGAACACGGGAAACGAAGCCACACAATGAACCAAGCCCTAATGAAGACTTTCCCAAGATTAACCCTTGAAGATTTGAAGAATTATGAAGAAGGGTCCTCCAATATGGAAGAATTGACACTTTATACCCTTGTATCTTCATAATTATAAGATTGGTCCCTAAAGTTTGTCAAAATTGCAAAAAGGGCCCTCAACTTTGAAGATTTGGCAAGTTTAGCCCCTCAACAAAGCTAAATTGTCAACCATTATCCCCCATAAAGTCAAACACATCATGAAGTCATTCAAAGTACAAGAAATTACAAGTTTGGTCCTTTGAAAATCCCAAAATTACAAAAAGGACCCTTGACTTTCAACATTTGGCAAGAATGGTCCCTCATCAAACAAGACTTGGCAATTTCAGTCCTCCAAAATACCAATCATGCAATTCAAGACCATTATCCATCAACAAAATGCCAAAACAGCCCTTCAAGTATCACAAAATGGCAAGAAATACCCCTGAAAATACTTTGGAAAAGTATTTGGGGCAAAAGTGTGAAAATTGAAAGTTTAAATACAAAGGGATTTGAGTTTTAGCCTATTTTACACAAAGTGGAAAGAGTTACAAAAACAAGGGACCTAAGCTGGCCAGACAACATTGTTACCTAGACCAACCAAGTCATGACACGTAGCCCACTCAATCTTTTCCACCAATCACATGCATCCCTGCCTCCACATCAGATCCCACTCACCCCTGATTAAATAATTAACCAAACATTGGCGCCTTAACATTTATTTAAATGTTAATCACCCTCTAAACAGATCAAAACCAAGTTCATCAGCTCAAGAACACAAATAGGGATTTTTGATTTAGCAAAAATTAAACCTCAAAAGTGTTCAGATTTGTGATTAAGGGCCTTGTTAACATAACCCAACCTTAAAACCTTCCACCTCATCATCCCTTTTGTCACATGCTACCTCCCCTGCCCCACCCTTCACGTCCAAACAAGAATGAGCCAGTGATCCAACCATCCTCATTCCTGCTTACTTTCTAAGCTTGATATTCACCCTTTGATCAACCTTTCACATGCCAACTCATGCTACAAGCCAAAATGCAGTCACATGATCCTCCAAGTTCAAACAAGGCAAAAGGGCAATATGGGGACTTCACAACTTTAGGGTTTACGTTTTTTATGCTTTGTAGTAGATACTTGTAGCCTATATAAAGGCATTTCGGCTGTCACTTAGAACTTGCTCTTGAATTTTCCTAAGTTCACTTTTTCTGTAAATCCTTTTCAAGTTTAATGAAATGTGTTTGAAATGTTGAAGAAAGCTCAAGTGCCATTGATATAAACTGCTTATTATTGTTCTTTGTTCATTATTTCTGAATCAAAAACCTGTTTTCAAAAGAGGAGTGTGCAAAAGTTTGCACATTTTCTTCATTTTCTTGATATTTTGCTAAGATCTTGGTCTATCTTGGAATTCTTGGGCTATAGGGGTGATCATAGCATCCTGATATTGTGTTATCAAGGTGTGGTGAAGCTTATAACTTGGGGATAATCAAGTGTGGAGGACAAGAGTTGCATCAATCAAGGATTTTTCAAGTTTCTGATTTTATACTTGTGCTTCTAACCTTGTTGATTCTTAGCAGGCTTTGTTGTGGAAGCTTGTGCTTGTTCTTGCTAGCACATAAGCTCAAAATCCGTGGGTGTGGATGTACATCCATGAGGTACACACCCTTAATCCCAAAATCTGAAAATATTTTAGATATTTGTGATATTTGAGTGTTGCCTATGTTCTTGTGTATTTTGTGGCTTATTCTTGCTTGAATCTGTTGTTCTTAGTTGTTATTGTGTTTATCTGAGCTTGGGTGGTCTTGAATCTCACTTTTCCTTTGAAAATTTTGGATTTGAAAAGATAAAGGGGTGTTTGTGTCTACCTGTTTGTGATTGAATCTTGGTATTGTGTTGTTAGAAGGTGTTGTTTGCACTTGGTATCTGTTATATGCCTTGTTGAGAGTGTTTTGCTGCAAGTTTTTGGAACTAAACCTTAAAATCAAATAATCTGCTATATCTTTGTGAGTTTGACTATTTTTGACCTAAGAATTTGGGAAAACCTAGAGTTTATGCATGCTTAGGGCTAAAAGCTGTTAAAACATCATTATTGTAACATGTTTGTAAGATTTGAGGTGTTGAATCTGGCTTGTGTGTCAAATACATCAGCAAAGTGAAAAAATTGCATGTTCTTGTGTTCATCAGTAACTTAAGGTGCTTGAATCTTGCTTAATTCTTTGAATCATTGCATGAAACCTATTTAGACTTGCTTATTTGAGTTTAATATAGCTTGTGTATGCATTTGGTTGAATTTGGCTGGCTGAAGATTGCTATAAGTGCTTATTGAACCTGTTCTGCTTATTTGTTCATGTCTGTGCAATATCTGGGACTTTATTGATTAATCTGTGCTAATTGGGTGATTGTGTTTGTGAACTTTTGATTGTTATTGACTCCTTATGATCTAAAGATCATTTGGGTGCCTTTGTGTAAACTGAATCCCAAAAAAGTTCACTAAAGACAAAAAAGTCTATAAGTCAAGCAGTGGGAAAAGTTCCCACTGCTCAACACCCAAAACTAGCCCCTGCTAGTGTAAACTTGTACTCAGCTTATCAATAAGCTATTCTAGCTTATCCAGACTTGCAACAACTTATTTTTTGTAATAGATCTTCATTATTTGACCCATTTGAGTAGACTGGAGCTTATTGGACTTTGACTTTGACTTTTTGCTAGAAACCCAACTTATTTGACTTTTACATAAGTGCTTATTTGCTTTTTCCAGCTTATTGAGTCAGCTTATTTGAAAACTTTTTGTTGATTTTGCTTAATTAAGTCATTTGAAAGCTATAGAAACTTGAATCAGCACTTGGGGTGGCCTAGAACTCAAAAACGACTATTTTGTCGTTTTCTGTAGATTGCTTATTGCATTTTCAGGCTTATTCCTTGGGCTTATTTTAAATTTCTTTTCGCAGAAGTCTTATTTAGGACAAAAGAAGCTTGTGTGTTTAATTTCAGCTTATGGCATTGGCTTATAGCTTAATGGGCCAAAAAGCCTATTAAGAATAAGTTGTTTGGTATAAGCTAGCTTATTTCACACTTTCATCATTTTGGGCCTTTGGAAAAAGTTGTTTAAAATCAAATTTTGAGTCAACCAGTGCTTTTTGGGCTTATTTTGAACACTTTTTATTATTGGGCCCAAATTTTGCCCAATAGTGGACTGTTTTGGGTTTAGCCCATTTTCTAGGCCCATTAAGGGTATTTAGGTAATTTCACTTTCATTTTTGAGTTATTTAGGTTAAATTAAGCTAGTTTGCAAGTTTTTAGAATTTTTTATGATTTTTGGATTTTTAATAATATTTTAATATTATTTTATTGTTAAAAATTAAAAGTCTGATTTTCTAAGTTTTTATATTTTTCCTAGGTTCTAAACACTTAATTAGTAATTTTGCAACTTTCCAAATATTTTTAGAGTCTTTTAATTATTTTCTAGAATTAATCTAAGTTTTAATTGATTTTAGTAGTTTTTAATTGTTTAAAAATAGTTTTTGGTAGTTTTAAAATTTTGAAAAATACTTTTTAGCTTAATTAGAGTATTTTTGAGGTTTACAAACTTTAACATCTTGTTTGGGGCTTTTTAATAATTAATTTTGATTTTTAGGGCTTTAATTAGCATTAAAAAGTCATTATCTAATTAATTAAAAGGTTTGGCAAGTTTGGATTTTTTGTAAACTCTTAGAATATTATTGTGGATTTTTGGTAATTTTTTGGAATTTTTAGGGTAAAATTTTAATTTTAGTGCTTGTTACGGTTTTACGTGTACACCTTTTTCGACTTAGCTTAATCCGTCTTCGTAACCGTCATTCTCTTCTAATCTCATTTTTATTTTTCTTTCTCAAAAATATAATCTCAAATCTAATCCAAATCATTACACACATAACACACTAGCCTCCTTGAGAACGAACTCATTTTTTTAGGGTCATTTACACACGGTTTTCCTAAATCGTCGTGCTTACCCTATTTTTGCCTTCCTTTTCCTAAAGGGGTAATTTTACAACCATCAGAAAGGTTAGGCATATACTGTTTAGTGAGTTGATTATCCTTTTGGTATTGTGAAGGCATGATTAGTACCTAAATAAACACAAGAAAATATTTTTCCAACCACTCATATGAAAAATAAAATCAAAAATCAAAATATGAGAATGTGTTATATCAATTTCTTGACAAACAAAGGATTGAATCCATATCATTCTCATGTTCACAATGTGTCTATTCCATTATTAACCAAGAACATATGAACTATGTTGGATCAACAATGGACTAGAATATTGGTTTTTCAAAACAAGGTTTTTAGGTAAGCATTAACAATGCAATTACCTATTTGTTCATGGGTTCATCTCAATTCCATCTTTTAACCAAAATCATTTAGCCAAAATTCGGATTTGTTCTACAAGTGGGTTTTAGTGAAATCTTAATGAATATGAACCTAAGGAATTATAGTAAAATAACCATGTCAACCCATATTCCTATTAAGGTTCTAATTCAATTTCAATTTTAAAAATCTCTAATTATGAAAGGATGAACCCTAGAACAAAATAGATGAAATTGAAATAAAGTACTTACAATTAATTAATGTTTGATGAAGGATGAGTAAAACCCACAACTTGGAATCAATTAATTTGAGTGATTGAAGGTTTTTGAAGCTTCAACAATGGTGGAAAAGGTGAAACCCGCCGGCTGTGTGTTTTTTGGGAGAGAGAGGGTTTATTTTGAAAAAGATTAAATTAATAAAACTGGCGCTCTGACAAGCTTTACTGCCCGCGGTTCCATATCGATAGAGAACCGTGGGTTTGAGCCGCCAGAGATAAAGAACCGCCTACAGAGGCTGGTTTTTATAAATGAAATGCGCCAAATTTTTGAAAACCAAGTTTTCTAAAATACTTACAATTATATCTTAAACCTTTTAGAATATCATTGGATCATCATAACACTAACCAAATGCCTTAATGAAGGATTACGAGTTGAATCGAGATTGAAAATAACCGAAACGGACAAACGACTACTCGTAGCGAAAAAGCAAAGTGGAGAGAAGTCAAGGGAAGTGAATCAAGACTAAGATCAATGCACAAGGGATTAATGACAATCTTCAAATCGTGGAGACGAAGAGCTTGTGTCATATATAGTGGTTTAAGACGTGCCTTTCCGACGAAGTTTTAAACGGCTTTGGTAATGAATAAACACAAAGCAAATATTGATGCATAGACTAAGATCACTTTCAATAATAGTCTTAGTCTAAACCAAAATATGAGCAAGGTATTGATTCACTTTCTCTCCCACAAAGGGCCTACTAACCGTATGGGTGCAAACCATGGATATCATGCTTGATACTTTAAGCTACTACTAACTCACTCTACATCACCATAGTGAGTCAAGTATCCAAGAAATGAAGGTTTGAGAGGATAAAAGAAAAGAATCACAAACCACAAACAAATGTCAAGGCAAGGATGCCAAGAACAAGCACATAGTCAAGTAATGATCAAAAGAATGATCAAAGGGCGTGTGGAAGAGCGAAAGCGTACCTTGGCCACAAATAGAATTACAATCCATCAAGGAATCAATGCTTGTGGCAGGTATTAAATATCGTACTTGTGGCAGGTAGTTTCAATGAAGAACCTCCTTGACAAGATTTCGCGGGTAAACCCGTTCTCTTTACTCGACCGTCCAAAGCTGACTGCGAACGTAAAGAGTGAATCATTTGGATAATCTTATCCGCATGATTAGAAGCCGTCAATTCATGTTCCTGGAACAAGTGAAGTTCAATTAAGAACCGCACCGTCATTGCTTTCCAGTTGTCACTAGCCTGATTCATATAGAATCTTGCAAGTTACCTACCAAGTGCTGTTTGATGTTAACACTAGAAGGATTTCCATTCGTCACTGTAAATACTTAATAGTATTACTCTGAATGTTCTGGCAAGATCACTAAGATATTGCGTAGAGGCCTGGAACGTGTTTAAATTCATTTAAGAATTAAACCACTGTTGCTTTCCAGTTATCACAAGTTTGATTCATAAAGAATTGCACAAGTCACCTACCATAAGCTTTTTGATATTCGCTCAAGAAGGATTTCCATCTTCATTGTAAATACTTTCGTATTACTCGGATGTTCAGGCAAGATCATGAAGATTTTACGTAGGACTCTTAAGATCTTTCTTACTTTTCACAGTGTGTGAAGAAGCAAGGAAATATGAAAGTGTGTCCTAATGAGATATTTGATGATCTCAAATGGCTCTAGACTCGATCGTGCATTTTGGATTTTTAGTGATCGGAGGCTGGAGAGGAGTGCCACCTTTTCAATACCAATTTATTCGGAGTGAATAAATCAATAGATAATGTGTTGATCTCCGTGTGATTAAAACAAATATATTTTGAGAGATATCTAAGTTAGCTGGGATGGGTTGTGCATTGCATCACTGGGTCCATGATGTCTGTCTTCAATATTAAGAATCATTAAACAATGATCTTAATAGCATATGTATTGACCCGGTTTCTGCCTAAGTTGTAAGGAGGGCTTCTTTCTTTACACCCTTTATCTTTACAATTCTTTTTCATTCTTCAACCCCTTCAATGCTTACCAATACGTCATCACTAGCACCTTGTTGTGATTGTTCCAGTGCTAACTTAAGTACTTGGTCGGCATTCAGCTACATTAACAATCTTTCTCCATCTTTCCTAAGGACTACTATTTCTAGCTATGGAATGTCCTTGGGAAGATTCCTCCGGTTCTAGAGGAATCATTGGACTTTAACCTATCCTACCATCCTTATGTCACCACAATCTTCATCATCGTGAATAGAGATGTTTTGGGTAAGTGTATGTCACCATGAAATCCATTTTGAAGTGCAAATCCATTTTTCTCCCCCTTAGCATATGCCACGATATCCGAAAACATTTCGCACATGTCGGGATGAGCTAGCACGTTAAGTCAAACCATTTGTGATTAATCATTTCCCATATTAAATCACATTTTCTCCCCCATATTAAAAATATTAACTCAATCAATGTTTTTAATATCAATTGATTTAATAGCGTTTTAAGAAAATTTGGGAAGAAAAATGCAAATCCAATTATCTTCATGAATTACACAAGCTCCCTCTCAAATTAATGAGGGTGTGCTGAAACGTAAATTAAATACCTTTTAAACACAAGTGTAAGGTATTTATCACGTGCAAAGATCATATATGATAATGAATTCACAAGATTAACAATTTACGAGGTAGGACCTGAATGATGGAGAACATCATATGAAAGAAGCACATGGTTCTTGTTCACGAATGTTGGTCTTCCTCGTAACTTCTGAAGTTATCTCTTGACTCCATGTGAATGATTGATATCGTTGTCTTAACACCAATATGTGATCTTGGCACTCTCGGCATCAAGGATTCTGAATGCAGGACAATTTCTCCCCCTCAATTGTTGACCCGTGTTCTATTGAAAGAGCTGTAGTCACCGTTTGAGTAGTCGCATCGTCGAGTATGTAGATATCAATTGTAAGTTGCTACGGTTGGTGGAGATGATAACTTCGGATTCTGAAGTCAAAGCTTTCCGGTGAAATGCTTGACTTCAAAGTGAAAAGCGGGTTACTATCGGAAATAATAGCAAATCATAATGGAGCATGTTTTAAATCTTTGAACTTCTGCTCGAACTTTATTTACAACCCCGTGTCATTATTGAATGACATTTCTAGTATCGTAAATATTGTCGATTCCAGAAGACATGCTCTTTTTATCAAAACATTTTTGAACACACAATTTTGAAAGATTTAGAAAAACCTTTTGAGAAATTCTCGAAAAATTATGTTCAAAGTTTTGAAAACCAATTACTTGAGCTTAAGATGTTGAATATCTTACAAAACGAGCTCAAGTCCGAGAAGTTGTAAACTTCCCGTTGTTAAGGATAAGTTTATCATCGGCGATAAACTTTCCTTTTATCTGAAGAACGAGTCCTAAGCTGACATTTACTTAGAAGTCGTGTTCATGATCTTGAAAACTTTGACTGTTTTAACGGAAAGCTCATGACCGAGAAAGGTTAATTTCTCGTTACGAGGAAAAGTTCTCTTATTTAAAAGATACACTTTCCTTTCTGAGCTTAAAACTTCGAATGTTTTAATACAAGCTCATGACCGAGAAATGTTAATTTCTCGTTATGAGGATAAGTTATCATAAAAGATAATCTTTCCTTCATTTGAAGTTCGAGTTACAGTCTGACATGTAACTGTAAGTCATTGTGCATGAGCTTAAAAACTTCGAATGTTTTTTGATATAAGCTCATGCCCGAGAAAAATTAATTTCTCATTGTTAGGATCAGTTTATCATCGGCGATAAACTCTCCTTTCTTTGAAGCACGGGTTACCATCTGATATTTAATGATAAACCAATTACACGAACTAAAAACCTTTGAATGGTTTTAGGATAAGCTCGTGACCAAGAAAGATTAATTTCTTGTTAAGAGGGTAAGTTATCGTTGCGTAGATAAACTTCCCTGTCTCTGAAGTCCGGGTCGTCGTCTGTCATTTAACGAGGAGCCATTGTGCATGAGCTTAAAAACTTGGAATGTTTTTTATATAAGCTCATGCCCGAGAAAAATTAATTTCTCGTTGTTAGGATAAGTTTACCATCGGCGATAGACTTTCCTTTCTTTGAAGAGCGAGTTATAGTCTGTGATGTGACTATAAGTCCTTGTGCATGAGCTTAAAAACGTGGAATGTTTTTAACATAAGCTCATGCCCGAGAAAAATGAATTTCTCGTTTTTAGGATAAGTCATCATCGGGATGAACTTTCCTGTCTTTTGAGATCGAGTTACAGTCTGTTATGTGACTGTAAGTCCTTGTGAGCTTAGACATGAATCCCCTGAGACACTTGTTTCTCCGATATCTGCTTCTTCAGCAACCAAACTCTAAGAGTGTCCTTAGTTGAACGGTATACAACGATTGGACCGCTTCGTTCTTTTGGAACATCAACTTTGGTACATGCATTCTCATTAGGAGTTTGTATACTTTGACATGGGTTAGCGATATCTATTTTAGAAGCACGTGGGGGTTCACGGTTTTCTTTTCTTGTGTCAGAGGTGGCCTGAGGGGATGATTCACTTGTCTTAGTTGGCAAACGTTTCCTTTTATAGAAAACCTTAAGTTCAGGCTTAAGTGATGTATCATCCTTTGCAATTTCCTCCCTAGTAGTCTTCGTAGAATCAGAGACTATCCTAGTTAAAGGGCACTCGTTTCCTACAAGAGTGAAAGTTCTACCAGTGGGGCGCCACATTTTGCCAACGGGTTTGATTTTAGCAACCCACTGGGATTTAAGTCTAGCACGGGAGTTCACCTCATTAAGTAATTTTTTGATACAAGAGTCATGATTTGCCGTAAAGACACATTTTCTACATGTTTTACAAGTAGCATATTTAATGTCCGAGTAATTCCTAGATGATTGATCGATGCTCCTAGGAGACGTCATGTTACGGTTAGCAGTGTTGGGTAATCTAGAAGGCATCTGACTAGGTTGGACATTGCTATCTCTTACATGTGTCTTTTGAATAGCTTCCCTTTGACCAAAATCATGGCGCACATCAGTTGAACTAGTTCTAGACGTGTTCATTGAACTACTCTTAGAGAAACTAGGGGCAATCATGTGATGAGGTCTTGCTAAAACTGATTTAGTCACATTAGGCCTAGTTGGTGGAGTGACTGTTCTAGAAATATGTCCCAAATCAACTTGGGAGGCAAACCGCAGTCTCGAGGATTGTGGTCGCTCGGATCTAAATGCAGTAGGTTGTCTGACAATCGGTTGTCTGACGAACTGATTTGTAGGCGGTTTCCCCAAGATTGATGGTTTTTCAAGCTTAGTGTCCACACTAGGTCCTCTATTTTTCCTTAACTCGTTTTTCAACGCGGCTATAGCAAAGACCTTTTCCTGTACTTGAGCCTTTAATGTCTCATTCTCTTTAAGCACTCTATCTTGGGATGCCAATTTAGACTCTAGTAACTGAATTTGTTTCAAAAAATTATCCTTTTCAGCTTTCGAATCTAAAACTTTTTGATCCAATTTTCTTTCAAGAACAACGTTTGACTTTTCAAGTTTTTCAAAGTATGTTTCAAATTTGTCCGTTTTCTTAGAAAATTCAAGTTTGGCATCCTCAAGATCTTTTGATTGTTGAGCTACAATCGTTTCGAGCTCTCTAATCTTGAAATCAGAAGCAGTCAATGAAGCAGTTATAAAGCATTTATCATGATGTACTATAGCATTCTGAACAATCTCTCCCCCATTATGACTTACATCGGATGAAGCAGAAGTGGTATTGCTATCACTCGTTTCCATCCCATGTTTGTCATAATTAGGTTCAGAATTCTCAATATGCGGCATATCATCAACATATACATCATAAACAACATTACATTGTACCATGTTTGCAGGTGCTTCGTCATAAACGGGTAAGGTGTCAGCAAAAGAGATCTCGTGAACATTCCCTGACGTGCCACTGGTATCATGTTGTCCTCCTGATTCCGTGCTCTTGGCATCGATAGGCTCCAAGTTTTCAACCGTATGACCATTCTCCTCTTGCATCTGCGTCATTGATTCTTGCACTCCATTATCATACGCTTGCTGAAGTCGAGATCTTTCATAAATCAAAGACGAGACCGAAGTCATGAGTTTCAATATTGTATCACGGAAAACTCGAAGCTCGGTATGTGTATCTCGAAGAAATGATTGGCAAATCACTGAACTTTCAGACGTGATGATATTGAATTGGAGGAAAGGCGTGAGTTGTGTCACAAGATTCTTATATGCAAGTGCGGATGCAGAGTGATTAAAGTTTTCATGGTTGAGTTGCTCGGCGAGTTGGGTCAAAGTGGTGAATACTGAGTCGATGAATATATGACGATCTTGTCCACAGATTGTCACAAATTCGCTCCCTCCTTGAATCCGTGAAAGAGTAACAAGATGATATTGAAGCAGTTGAAATGAATTTATACCACTTTCTCTAGCTTTGTTTTGCATTCGATGCAAGTCTCCCTTTTTAAGTGTCGAATTTAACGATTCCATTGAAAATCGAGGAAAAATGATGCGAATGTTGTTGTTTTCAGGATTTTACAATTCGACTCGGCTCAAAAGTTGTTGTCGGCTCAAACGATTATGAATTAAACCCGATCAAAAAACCGTAGTCGCTAAAAATAAATCCCGTCACAGTGACGCGTCACTTTGTCGTCAAATCCGGCCACAAAAACTTATGACCCGTCAAATATTTTTTCACGTTAATACTATTAAAATACCCGCCTCAACACGATTTGCCAAAATTAATAAACAAAATATACTAAACTAAAAAAAATTTAACTTTAAAAAAAACTTAAACAAAAAATAAAAATCTGAAACTTTAAAAATCTGATTTTATAAAAATAAACTTAACAAAAAATCGAAAAACAAGAATAGACAAATCTGATTTTATATAAAAAAAAACTTAAAAAAAGTCGGATATATTTTTGAAAATATGAAAAACGTCTGATTTAATAAACAAAACTGATATATCCCTTAAAAAATAAATTAACAAAATCTAAACTCACAAAAACTGAAATACGTGTATAAATCAATACCAATGAAGCTTTGTAACTTCCGCCCTTAATAGTACACGTGCATCCCACTTGGGATAATTAAAACAAAAAAAAATTTTTACCCATAAAGAACACTAACTCTTATCTCCTTTCTCACATTGTAACCTCCGTCTAGACGTTATCTCTCTCTCTACTCACAAACGCAATCCCAAAAACCACCTCTTCAATCTCAAATATCTAATCTCATCTCATCTATATTGATCGACCTAATCCACAACGAATCAAACACACCACATACCCTTGAAACGAGCTGCTGATAACCAATTAATAGTCACGAAGAACTAGTTTTTACGTCAAGATCTTGTAGAAGGGTCTCGGGTAAGGTTTTGTTTATCGTCTAATCATAGTCTCTCTCATCTGTCGAGTCATTCTTGTCAAGTGATGTTTTTCTTTGATTGATTGATCGATGATGAAAAAAACTCGTTTTCGTGTTAGATCTTAATTGATCTATGCATACAAAACGAAATGATTCTGAGATCAGGTTGTATTAGGTCGAGTCTTTGTTGAGGGTTTCGGTGAGGGAGTCGAGGGTGATGTTGAAGAGGAGTCTGTGAGGATTGTGAGGTCAAGATTGTGAGGATTGTGATGTTTAAGTATGTGGAGTCGAAGGTGTTGTGTTTGTTGGGTAGAGAGTTTGGTTTAGGTATCTGTCGAGCGTGGGGGTGAGGGAGTGGGGGTCGAGAGGGTGTGAGGGTCTCGTGACGAGGGAGGGTATGAATCGACAGAGGATGGGTCGATGTTGGATGTGAGTCGAATCAGTTTGGATGTGTTGTTAGATTGAGTCGAGAGTATTGATGATTGTTTGTCAGTCGAGAGTCGTGTAAAGATTTGTGTTTTGAGGGGAGAGTGTTGTGTGAGACGAGAGATGAGGGTCGAGGGTGTTTGTGATACTATGTTGTGTTTTCGAGAGGTGTGAGGGAGTTCGAGGGGTTTTTGTTGAGTCAAAAAGACGTTGGAATTTTAAGGGGGAGTCTGTTTAACAGTTTAAGTTGTGTGGGTATTCGAGAGGGTGTCCGTTATGTTTGAAATGGTTCATTCGGAAGAATTTATTCATTCGGAACTTTTCATTCATTCGGAAGTGTCATTCATTCGGAAGTTTCGTTCATCCGGAACTATTCGTTCATCCGGAACTTTTCGTTCACCCGGAACTTTTCTTCACCCGGAACTTTTCTTCACCCGGAACTTTCTTCGTCCGGAAGTTTCTTCGTCCGGAACTTTTTCGTCCGGAACTTTGAGTGGAAGAACAGTAATGATGGGACAAATTTGGACAGGTTTATTGGACAGAACACGAAACCCAGATAGGATAAAAAAAAGTTAAATAAAAAACTGATTATATATAAAAAATTAAAATGGTTATATAAAAAAAACAGATTATAGAAAAACCCAGATAGGATAAAAAAGGTTGAATATAAAAAAAAATTATAAAAAATGGTTATAAAAAATTGATTATAACAAACTGATAAAAAAGAAACGAATAATAAAAAATTAAAATGGAAACTGATTATATAAAAAAATTGATTTTTGAATAAAAAATTTGTGATTTTTATATAAAATAAGTAAATCAAAGATTTAATTATGATTTAAAACATAAAAACACAAACTTTATATGAAAAATACAAACTTTTTATGATTTAAAACATAAAAACACAAACTTTATATATAAAAAATACAAACTTTTTAATATAAAAGCTTGATTAAATCAAAACCCACCAAAATCAATAAAAAATAAAAGCAAAAATAAACCAATCAAACCTTGGCTCTGATACCAATTGAAGGTCTACGTGATCTTTGGCCTATTCTACATGATGGATTGGATTGATAAAGATGGTAGATTGATTAATAAATATAAAGAAGATGAAGAAAGGAGATGAAGGAGTAGAGAGAGAAAGGAGAGAAGGGAGAAAGTTAGAGAGAGAAAATAAAGATGGAATGATTAAAGTATAAAAATCAACAACCAACAACCCCTCCTAACATGCTAGGAGGGGATATATATATAGCCCACCCTACATGTGGGCTATATGGAATATACATTAACTAAATGGATCACGAACCCATTACATAATTATCGTTGGAGCGACCGATCCTTCATAAATACGTAAAACGTATTTCCAACAATCTCCCCTAAGGGAGGTCGCTCCAAGAGGCAAAGTTCTAAATAGTCTATATGCTCGTGATCTATGCTAACTAAGATGTGACCGAGACTTTATTGGGAAAAACGTATTTCCAACAAATGCCCAATCAATGACTATGATGAGTACTAAGTCTTCAAGGACTAGTATCATTCCCAATCATCTTGATATCATCATTCAAAGATGTTGAAAATCAATGAAGATGAGTCTTCTACAAGTGCAAGTAACGCAATCCACAACCAATTAAATGATTTATCTTCATGAGTACCTACACAAAGCAAGATGCAAACTAGTAGATACATTTCAAGAGTAGATCTAAAATGCATAAAAGCTACTAATCCAAGAGGGATGCAATATTACCAATTAAAAGACCTATTTTCCAAGAAAATATAGTTTTGACCAAAGAGAAACTTTAGTACAACTTGACCTTCTAATTTGAGGAGACAATGGATCGATCCAAGTTTTAAAGTACAATATACTTCAAAGATCTTGAGTGACCATGCTCTGATACCAATTGTAGAAACTAGAAGGGGGGGTTGAATAGTTTCTCTTCGATTAGTCACCTAATTAAAATTACTTTCAATTAGGTTTGTATCAAAACTATCCTTTACTTGAAGCTAAGTTGCATAATGATTAGATTCAATTCAAATGCATTAGCAGTGGTAATAGGTAAGTATAATGATAATGAAATAAGTAAGGAGTAAGGAAAGATACAACCTAATGACAAGACACCAAGATTTATAGTGGTTCGACAACGAGGCTCTACCCTCGTTTCTACTCCACTCCTCGAGTACACCTACTCGAGATTTCCACTATATCCACAAGCTCCCTTCTTGGCGGAGAAAGCCTTACATCGTCGCTTACATTATTTTCCGACATTAAGCTAAATGTCGAGACCTAATCTTTAGCTAGGACCAATCTACACAACGTTGTCTACTTCACAATTTAATGACACAAGGCTAGATGTCGAGCTCTAATCCAAAGCTAGAACCAATCTTCACGACTCTTCACTTTGAAGCTAAGTGAGAACTTCACACAACACAACTACTAATCACTTTAAAGTTTAATGAGAACTCACAAGACACAACCACATCACTTTATAGTTTAGTGAGAACTACTACACATTCTATTACAACTCAACTAGACATATCCAAGTACACACATGTAGCTTGGATCTACACAAATCCAAGCAAACACATATGCAATGGATGTACACAACAAATCCAAGTATTCACAAATATCTTGGATGAACACAAGTAGTCCAAGTATTCATAAATACAAATGGATCAACAAAAACAAAAAGGCTAACATGATGAACATGACTAATTCATGGATTCATCTTTATCACAACACTAGTGAGTGAGTGATCTTCTCTTTGGACAAGGTAAACGAGGGGATCAAGAGGATAATCATATGTAAACATACTTAACACATTAAGTGATCATTTACTAATGATTATGCTATAGAGAAGAAAAAGGGGGCTGTGAAAAACGTCCAAGAGGGTTATTGGAAAATGAGATTTGATCCACTATTTATAGAAGTCAAAGTGCAACGGCTAGCTGGGCGCGGTTCCTTAACTAGCCCGGCGGTTCCATATCGCTAAAGAACCGCCTAGCTATTTAAGGTACCGCCCAGTAGACTACGCTCCTTTTTTGTCTTTTAGTGGGGTAGGAATATCTGAGGTTTTTTAAACCTTCAAAGGATATTCTTATGGCATATGGAATATGCCATTTTCAAATTTACATTTTCCATTTTAATAAAACATTTTCTTAAAACGAAAGTTTATTAAAAAATCTTTTGTCATATTAACAAAAGTGAGTTTTAAGGATAATCACTTTGATGATCACTAAATATGATTAAGAAAAGTTAGTGATATGATTATTACCTTGATGATAGTGTTAGTTAAATAATTTGTTTTGTGTTTTACATTAAATGTGTTGTATAGTTTGTTGTGATCAAAACTAAGAAAGATTAGTTAACACTAATAATGTTTTTAGGCATCACTTGCATTAACACTTTACCCACTTTCTTATTAGGCCCAACATCTTTGGTGTTACTAGGCCCTTCATTATCTAGTAAAAACATAGGATTTGTTCCACTACACTTTGCTCTAGTTCTCTGTTTATCGTTCTTTGCCAACCATAAATTCTTTCTAGTTTCAATAGAGTGAAGTCTAACCCTTTCTTTGACAACATCTGCATTTGGTAAAGATTGGACAACATAGAAAAAATGCTTGAAGACAATGATATGTTCACTTTCATTTGATTTTTTAATCTCCCTAAGCTTCTTTCTCCTGATATGCTCAATCCTATCACCCTCTGAATCTGTTCCACTATCAAATTGGTCATTATCAGTTACATTTACCTCACTTGGATCTAAATCAGGAACCACTTGTACCTCTTTTCATGTAAAACCCGCATGCTTTTACCATGAATAGTGCCCTTAAGATCGTACGTCCTAGATTAAAACTTACCTTATTCAGTATTGATCACATTCATGTGCTATTAATCAAGCAAGTGCATACGTGTATGACATGACAAGTATCGATTACGTACGAACTCATGATAAACAGTTAATAAATATGTCACGTGAGCATAAGTAAATCATGATCACCATTTAAAATACGAACTAGAATAATTACGTAAATACATATAATATAATTACGAGCGTTAAGATTACGATAACTACATGATAAAATAAACAGAAACGCTTCAGACACGAACACGTTTAACCACGAACGAACACGAAACATCGGGACACGAGAAAGGTACGGGTACCCCATGTGGGGCCCCCATACCCACGGCACATATACAAGAAATGGGCTTAGCCCATGGACTTTACAAGTAAAGGGGGGTAAGAGTAAAAACATGTTTTCATTTTTCACTATCAAGAAATAAACACAAAAACCCTAAAAAGAGTTTTTTCCTCCTCCTTTTGCTCTCTTTGTGCCGCCACCTTTACACCACCATAGGAGGGTGATTATTTGATTTTGATCTTAAAAACTATTGTTATAATCAGTGTTTGTTCATCCTTTTTCCAAGCTACATAGTGGTATACCTTTCTAACCCTTCTTTTTAATTCTTTTTAATTCTTTTAATCTTTGATTATTTTCATGAACATGTTATTATTTTTTTTATTTAAACATGATAATTAATCATTGATCTAACATGTTTTGGTATTAAATAAAATCAAAGAATGATTTAAAAGGGGTGTTTGTTTTGGCCGCCTAGCAAACAAACCCGAGGGGGGTTTGGTTTGCTATTGCCGCCACCACCAAGACCATGTTTGGTCTTGGTTGGCTCATGTGGGACCCACGGCAGCAAGGAGGAACACGTGCCCCGGGTTTGGCTCGGGGTACGGTGTCGAATTCATGCCCGATTCATGGTTCGTTGGTTAAATCATGATTTATGCTACATGTTAATTTTTATGAATTATGAACTTAGGATAGAATTAATTAATAACATGAAATATTAATTAAATAATGACTTAGGTTATTTTAATTATTAGTTTATCATGACATTAATTTAACCTAAGTATTTTATGTTAGGAGTTATAATTAATTAATTATTAAAACATGCCTATAATTAATTAATTTAGACATGACTTAGGTTATGTTATTAATACATAATAATACACATTTTAACCTAAGTATTTTATTTCATTTTAATTAATACATGTTATACTTTAATTAAAATGCTTAACCTATAGTTTAATTAAAATACATGAAATAATAATTAAACTATACACTATATCATATGACTTAAGAAATAAGCTTATAAACACTTAGACTTATATGTTAGCTTATGTAATCAGCTTAATTCTAATTATGGAAACTTCTATTTATAGAAACTTAATTAAATAAGGCAACTAATCTAATTATGGAAACCTTCTATATATGGAAATCTATCTATTTCAGGCAGCTAATCTAATCATGGAAACCTTCTATATATGGAAACTTATTTAATTAAGGCAACTGATCTATTTTTGGAAACTTTCTATTTTTAGAAACTAATCTATTTTAAGCAGTAAATTCTATTTTAGGAAACTTTCTATTTTTGGAAACTTTCTATTTTTGGAAACTTTCTATTTTTGGAAACTTTCTATTTTTGGTAACTTTCTATTTTTGGAAACTTTCTATTTTTGGAAACTTTCTATTTTTGGAAACTTTCTATTTTTGGAAACCTGCTATTTTTGGAAAGTTACTTATTACACAGTAAGTATAATAATACATGAAACACCAGTAATACTTAATCAGATTAATCAGAATACTAGATAAACACAGTTTAAGGCTTTAAACAGTGAACCATGACCTAAAACATACCAAATCAGCTAAAATGAGACACAAAACCCAGTACGTAATTAGTGAATCGATACTTATACACGTGTGTATTCATGTAGCGTTAGTGATCCAGAAGTAGGAGTCTTTCTTCCGTTCATTCACTGGACTTGAGGTACGGATTCCCGTCCTTTCAGTATGGACATTCCTTCCTTATTAGGATTTCCCCGTATGCAGCCAACTGTTTTCCCCAGCATTTGTTTTATTGTTTTGAACTGCTTATGTTAATTTAGCATAAACTATAGCCATATACAAGCATGACCAGTTTCACCTAGTTATGGAGGTACCATAACCATAGCATTGGAGGCACCGATGTTATGACTTCCCCACGGCGGAGTGATTGCTCGTGGCGTCCCTTTTCAGTTTGGCCATATTATTATATCAGTTGGGGCGTATGGGTGCATCCTAGTTACATGTTTTATTCAGTTTATCATGGTGAATGTGGTGTGTGCCTTGCACCCTTCACAAGGAGCTGATCCCTCCTAACCAAACCAGTATATTAATTAGAGGCATCCCCTCTAATCAGCATGATGAGGTCACCCCTCCAAGTATTCATGCACGTGACCTTTTCATGACCTATATGGGCTATGGTATATTTATGTTAAAAACAGTTTTCACAAGATAAACATAAGGCTTTTCAAACTATAAAACCAGTTTTCTTGATACTTAACCAGTTACTCAGAACTTAGTCTTCCGCTGTTATATGTTACATGCTTATCCTATTTCATGCTTTATTGTACATCTGTGCACTGAGCGTCTTGCTCAGCCGTTACTTTCCTTTCCATGTCCCAAAACGGCAGGTACCCAAGACTCGAGCATTTGGAGGACGCACATAGGATGGAAGCTGCCAGAGACTTCTTTTCTTTTTGCCTTCATATAGTTATGCTTGTTTAGTCTTTATTCAGTTCATTTCCTTTATTTATGTTTTGGGCTTATGTTTGGGAACCGATGTTTGATTCCGGTTTTCCCTATGGTCATGTATGTTTTACTACATATCACCTTGCATGCTTTGATGACACGCCATAATCACGCGTGACATTCCATTTATCAAAATGGGGTGTTACAATTATGGTATCAGAGCCAAGGCTTCGACCTGTAGGCTCTAAAACTCGACCTGTGACTAGTGGGTAGTCACCAGGAGCTTCCTAAGCCAACGATTGTTATTCCACGTATTGATGTTTCAGCGCGTTGTTGTTTTAACCATTATGTTTTCAGCACCTTTTTGTTTTAGCCATGACGTTTTCAGCACCTTGTTGTTTTCACCATGATGTTTTCACCAGTATCGTCTTACTAATATGGAATGAACAACCGTCATCCATACTTAGTTATGTGTCATTGTCTATGCATGATGTCATCGTGAACTGTGACGATGTGGACTGACCCCAGTAGTTCATAATTTTCACATAAAATTTTTTCTGTTAAGTTCTGACAATGACTTTTAATTATTATGTTCCATGCATTCATGCATTTATACCATATGTCATCTGTTGCAGGAATTTTGACTAAGTAATGGTTGGTACAGGACTGGCCCTATTTAGTCGCATGTGCTTTTATCGAAACTTTTAACTTTGGGACCGACCCATAGGCGTCCCCTCGCCATGTCTTTTGTTTTGGAACCGACCCATAGGCGTTCCCTCGCACATATAAAGGTTTTATAAACTACATTACGCATTCATGCACTGTTTTCTTGCATAAAATTTTTCTCATGATTTAAATTGGCATAAAAATTTTTCATGTCCCATCATAAGTTATTATGTTTTTATGTCAAGTATGCCTTCATACTGTCATGGTTAACTTCAGTTTCATGCTGATTATGTTATACACTTCTTCGTAATAGATGGTTTCATGTTTCCTCATGATAATTCCGTCTTCATGTTGATTATGTTTCACGCCTCTTTTGTTATTTAAGTTGTCCTGCAAGACATTGTTAGATTTCTTGAATCATGCTTTCATGATAGTCATGGTTGGTTTTCATTGATCATGCTGTCAGGCAAATCATCGTTGAATTTTGTGTAACCACACTTTAGCGTTTCTCTATGCAACCAGAATGACGTCTATGCTAATACTGCCAGGTTATCATGATGGTTTTCCTAACCGTTTAACCGGTTTACTTTCCTTAAATCAGGACAAATGATCGAGCCCATACCGATCATTTCATGTGCATTCCATGTGTACTCCACGTACCGTATTTCATGTGTATTACATGTACCTTAATCCATGTGTATTCCACTTGCAATACTTCACGAGTATTCGCTAGTCGATTCTAAATCATCTCAGGCGTATGTTCACTTGCTGATATTCTACGAGGTTGTCGATGCCGCTCATAGCTTGGAGATGTTACTAAAGGTTGATGCTGCTGATGTTCGGAGACGCTACGAGATGCTGATGCTGATGCTGTTCACAACCTGGAGATCCTAAAAGACGAAGACAAAGGCGTCGGAGCAAAGCAATTGGACGAGAAGATGCTTCACCATCAGACAATTCCCATCAATCATTGTCCCAAATTCATAGTTACATGTCACACGTCGTTCGGCTGTCATTTCAGCCATGTGAGTGCAAACCAGTACCGGCCGGCCACTCAGCTAAATAGTTACATGAGTCACGGTCATGAGAATGACCGTCATGGAACCGACAGACAAGATGATAGTAACCACTACTATGACAGCAACTACCCTAGAAATCGCAACCAAGGCTCCGGCCACGGACGTGATCAGACATACAAATGATCAGTAGTCCAACCGATCCGCCAATTCTGGCATATTAACCTAATATTTGTAGTTCTAATTGTTTCACATCTCGAGACACATGTCAAGACATCAGTCAAGACACATGTCTCACGTATACTTTCTGAGGACACATGTCAAGATACCAGTCAAGACATATGTCACGCTTACATTCTCAAGACACGAGTCAAGACACATGACTCACGTCTAATTATGGAACATTTCTAAAAAAAATTCAGGGTACCCTCCAAGGGTATATCTATGTTGTTGTGCCATGTATTAATCAGGCCACAAGAATTTCAATACCATTATCGGCGCATCAGTGAGAACTGTCACATTGCCGATGTCACTTTCATTTCTTTCACCATAGTTCATATATTCATAACCATGATGGATGCCTTTCGTATTCCCACGCATACGAAGGTTTTCCTTCAGCTTAAGGATAAGATCCAAGCTGCTAACGCATTTCCTCGGACAGACACGAGGTGAATTTTATCCTAATTATGTACTATGAACACAACACCATGCTATGATTCATAATTATGTACAGTAATGTTCAGGCTCCTGAATACATTCAGCTTGATTTTCCATCAGGAAAATCTGTACAAATTATCTATGCTTTTCAAGCACGTGCTTTGTTAGCCATATTGCTAAAATTTTCTAGCTGTCAGTAACACACGACTACTAAGGTCCTTTTACGCATAACCAACGGATTATTCCAAAAGTGTTCCTTACACTCCAGAAGAACCTTCAAGGAGAAGGATGGTACCATGAGATTATGTGTCGACTACCGTCGACTTAAACAAATCACCATTCATGACAGTTATTCTCCTCCACATATTGACAACATGTCCAATCAACCGTTTAGTGTTAATCACTTTTCCAAGATCGAACTCACGATCATGCTGCCAACAGTGACGAGTGAAAAAGCAGGACATGTCCATGACTGCTATTCGTACACGACTCGGTCATGCTAGATTTATGATTTTGAATTAGTCTCATCAATGCTCCAACCGCATTATGGAGTTAATAAATTGAGTTTCCATGAACTCCTAAACAAATTCATTAGCGTTTTCATTGAGGATAACCTGATTTCCTCTAAGCCTAGAGAAGAACAGGAAGACCATATCTGCACTATGTTGCAAATTCTATGACAAGAGAAATTCTACCCTGGAATTTTTTTCCAATATCAATTCTGTTTGATTACAGTGACACAGTGAATCACATGGGTTTCTATGGTTAATCTTACCATGACTCAGCTTATGCGTAAAGGAGAGAACCCTACACTACATTAGGTGTTCTAGGAAATCCTACGCTAGGAGAAGTCTGATTCAAAGACTAAGAGTTTTCGTAACCTTCTATGTATCAAGTTTCTACGAAGCAGGATACAGTTACGTTCATATCTTCATACCTGTTATACAAACAGGCTAAGATAGGACACCAACAGACGGGTATGTTTTCATCATATGAAATTGTGAATCGAAAAGGGACAAGATCTCCATGGATTTTAGTTACCAGATTTTAGCAAACTCAGAAGAAGCATGATGCTATCTGGGTTATTGTCAACAGTTTGATCAAGTCTGCAGAATCCTTACATCCGTACGGATTCCAGAACCAACAGATTGAACGAACATGTTCCATCCAAGGCTCATCCGATCACTTGGCAATCCCTCAGCTATCGGGTCAGACAAAGATTAGTAATTGTACTCCTAACTTACTTCACGTCTTCATTCTAATTCCACGACTTGCTTTCGCGCTCACGTCCATGACACTATTCATGTTCATGATCGTATTTTGGCTTACGATTTTACGTTCATTTCTTTTCTCATTCTGGGAAGTGTGCAAGAACTTGTGAGACCAGACCCAAGTTTAGTATAACTCACCATCATCAGATAGACGTTTCACGTCATTTTCCACGTCTCACTTTGTAGCGTTTGGCGTTACCGCCATTATATTCTATGATCACGATATGTCTCACATGTCATGTTCATTCCACGTTCCTCATATCATGATCAAGATATGTTACACGTATCATGGATCACGATATGTTTACTCATACTACACTCGCCATATCTCCACGTAGCACGTTCAAAATTTTTCACGTATCACGTTCAGAATTTTTCACGTACTACGTTTCTTTATGTCTCGCGCATCGTTTCTAATTATCAGTTCAGTCAGATTGTCTTGCATCGTATCGTTTCAGTTACCCTTGTGCGTTAACTCTTTTTCCTCGATCGAATTTAGGGGATCTACCTTCCGTTGATAACCAAGAATTTCTTCGTATTCCAAGTCAAGGTCAGGAGGACCAAGATTTATCATTAGTGTCAGGATCTTCTGAAGGAACCGTTCCAAGAGGGAGGCCACTTGGAAACGGACAAGTTCATCCGGACTTCTTATCCATTTTTCTCTTATCAATTAGATATGTCCTTTCAGTCACGTCACGCTCCATGTCTTTTCAAGACATGTCACGTTCCACGTTCCCTTCTACCATGTCACCTTCATTTCCGTTTTTTTTTGCATACCTTTCCAGTTTGATTCAGGTATGTTTAGCTTCCAGTTACTTTATCTATAATTCGGGGACGAATTATTCTTTTTAGGGGGGAAGAATTGTAAAACCCGTATGCTTTTACCATGAATAGTGCCCTTAAGATCGTACGTCCTAGATTAAAACTTACCTTATTCAGTATTGATCACATTCATGTGCTATTAATCAAGCAAGTGCATACGTGTATGACATGACAAGTATCGATTACGTACGAACTCATGATAAACAGTTAATAAATATGTCACGTGAGCATAAGTAAATCATGATCACCATTTAAAATACGAACTAGAATAATTACGTAAATACATATAATATAATTAGGAGCGTTAAGATTACGATAACTACATGATAAAATAAACAGAAACGCTTCAGACACGAACACGTTTAACCACGAACGAACACGAAACATCGGGACACGAGAAAGGTACGGGTACCCCATGTGGGGCCCCCATACCCACGGCACATATACAAGAA
The DNA here is from genome assembly GCA_025667525.1 of Glebionis coronaria. Taxonomy (NCBI): domain Eukaryota; kingdom Viridiplantae; phylum Streptophyta; class Magnoliopsida; order Asterales; family Asteraceae; genus Glebionis; species Glebionis coronaria. The sequence goes on from CM046874.1 coordinate 248,979,841, forward strand.
ATGGGCTTAGCCCATGGACTTTACAAGTAAAGGGGGGTAAGAGTAAAAACATGTTTTCATTTTTCACTATCAAGAAATAAACACAAAAACCCTAAAAAGAGTTTTCTCCTCCTCCTTTTGCTCTCTTTGTGCCGCCACCTTTACACCACCATAGGAGGGTGATTATTTGATTTTGATCTTAAAAACTATTGTTATAATCAGTGTTTGTTCATCCTTTTTCCAAGCTACATAGTGGTATACCTTTCTAACCCTTCTTTTTAATTCTTTTTAATTCTTTTAATCTTTGATTATTTTCATGAACATGTTATTATTTTTTTTATTTAAACATGATAATTAATCATTGATCTAACATGTTTTGGTATTAAATAAAATCAAAGAATGATTTAAAAGGGGTGTTTGTTTTGGCCGCCTAGCAAACAAACCCGAGGGGGGTTTGGTTTGCTATTGCCGCCACCACCAAGACCATGTTTGGTCTTGGTTGGCTCATGTGGGACCCACGGCAGCAAGGAGGCACACGTGCCCCGGGTTTGGCTCGGGGTACGGTGTCGAATTCATGCCCGATTCATGGTTCGTTGGTTAAATCATGATTTATGCTACATGTTAATTTTTATGAATTATGAACTTAGGATAGAATTAATTAATAACATGAAATATTAATTAAATAATGACTTAGGTTATTTTAATTATTAGTTTATCATGACATTAATTTAACCTAAGTATTTTATGTTAGGAGTTATAATTAATTAATTATTAAAACATGCCTATAATTAATTAATTTAGACATGACTTAGGTTATGTTATTAATACATAATAATACACATTTTAACCTAAGTATTTTATTTCATTTTAATTAATACATGTTATACTTTAATTAAAATGCTTAACCTATAGTTTAATTAAAATACATGAAATAATAATTAAACTATACACTATATCATATGACTTAAGAAATAAGCTTATAAACACTTAGACTTATATGTTAGCTTATGTAATCAGCTTAATTCTAATTATGGAAACTTCTATTTATAGAAACTTAATTAAATAAGGCAACTAATCTAATTATGGAAACCTTCTATATATGGAAATCTATCTATTTCAGGCAGCTAATCTAATCATGGAAACCTTCTATATATGGAAACTTATTTAATTAAGGCAGCTGATCTATTTTTGGAAACTTTCTATTTTTAGAAACTAATCTATTTTAAGCAGTAAATTCTATTTTAGGAAACTTTCTATTTTTGGAAACTTTCTATTTTTGGAAACTTTCTATTTTTGGAAACTTTCTATTTTTGGAAACTTTCTATTTTTGGTAACTTTCTATTTTTGGAAACTTTCTATTTTTGGAAACTTTCTATTTTTGGAAACTTTCTATTTTTGGAAACCTGCTATTTTTGGAAAGTTACTTATTATTACACAGTAAGTATAATAATACATGAAACACCAGTAATACTTAATCAGATTAATCAGAATACTAGATAAACACAGTTTAAGGCTTTAAACAGTGAACCATGACCTAAAACATACCAAATCAGCTAAAATGAGACACAAAACCCAGTACGTAATCAGTGAATCGATACTTATACACGTGTGTATTCATGTAGCGTTAGTGATCCAGAAGTAGGAGTCTTTCTTCCGTTCATTCACTGGACTTGAGGTACGGATTCCCGTCCTTTCAGTATGGACATTCCTTCCTTATTAGGATTTCCCCGTATGCAGCCAACTGTTTTCCCCAGCATTTGTTTTATTGTTTTGAACTGCTTATGTTAATTTAGCATAAACTATAGCCATATACAAGCATGACCAGTTTCACCTAGTTATGGAGGTACCATAACCATAGCATTGGAGGCACCGATGTTATGACTTCCCCACGGCGGAGTGATTGCTCGTGGCGTCCCTTTTCAGTTTGGCCATATTATTATATCAGTTGGGGCGTATGGGTGCATCCTAGTTACATGTTTTATTCAGTTTATCATGGTGAATGTGGTGTGTGCCTTGCACCCTTCACAAGGAGCTGATCCCTCCTACCCAAACCAGTATATTAATTAGAGGCATCCCCTCTAATCAGCATGATGAGGTCACCCCTCCAAGTATTCATGCACGTGACCTTTTCATGACCTATATGGGCTATGGTATATTTATGTTAAAAACAGTTTTCACAAGATAAACATAAGGCTTTTCAAACTATAAAACCAGTTTTCTTGATACTTAACCAGATACTCAGAACTTAGTCTTCCGCTGTTATATGTTACATGCTTATCCTATTTCATGCTTTATTGTACATCCGTGCACTGAGCGTCTTGCTCAGCCGTTACTTTCCTTTCCATGTCCCAAAACGACAGGTACCCAAGACTCGAGCATTTGGAGGACGCACATAGGATGGAAGCTGCCAGAGACTTCTTTTCTTTTTGCCTTCATATAGTTATGCTTGTTTAGTCTTTATTCAGTTCATTTCCTTTATTTATGTTTTGGGCTTATGTTTGGGAACCGATGTTTGATTCCGGTTTTCCCTATGGTCATGTATGTTTTACTACATATCACCTTGCATGCTTTGATGACACGCCATAATCACGCGTGACATTCCATTTATCAAAATGGGGTGTTACATTTCATGCCTAACCCACTCTACATATGCATCTATGTTAAAGTGATAATCAGCCATGTCTACATTCACCTCTTCTAAAAAAGTTTATTCATCTACAAAGTAATCCTCATCATCCTCTGAATCAGTATCATCATTGTCTGTACTATTGTCCTCCTCATCCCCAAACAATGTTTGCCCCTCAAACAATGTTTCTGTTGGTTCATTATTGACCACCCTATCCCTTTCTTGTTCATTCACCACCCTATCACATTCTGGTTCATTCACCACCTTGTCCCTATCTTGTTCACTAATGCCCACCCTATCAAACGTTGCTATCATATTGTCCTCAAATGGATCAAATTCATAGTTCATGTTCGACAAGTCTTCATATATGGTTTCCACGGTCTCATGGTCAGTAGGCAAAGGCTGATTGGTGGAGGGTGTGGGAGTTGAGGTAGAAGGCTGATTGTTGGAGGGTGTAGGAGTTGAGGTATAAGGCTGATTGGTGGAGGGTGTGGGAGTTGAGGTAGAATGTTGTTGGGTGGAGGGTGTAGGAGTTGAGGTAGAATGATTTTGAGTGGTGGGTGTATGAGTTGAGGTAGAAGGTTGTTCGGTGGAGGGTGTAGGAGTTGAGGTAGAAGGCTGTTTGGTGGATGGTGGAGGAGTTGAAGTAGAAGGCTGTTGGGTGGGGTATGTTAAATACAATACATTCTTAGGGATCAAACTAGGGTTTATTTCCTCAATAACAACACTGCTAGAAGGATGGGGGAAACATATGTGTCTACCATAGTCTCTAGGTGTTCACAATATACCATAATTAGTTTGTTGTTAGGGACATACTTAGCTAACCCAATAACATCGTGATCATTACCTAAAGCTCTCAATCCCACATCAAGGTCAGTCCCAGGAATCATATAATGATATTATATAGATTCTTGTTTCACATATCCTAATTGCCACATTACATCATTTAACTCAAGAACTCAAAACCTATCTATATCAACCTATTCGACATAACTAACTAACCCATTTACATATCTCCTTCTGTTATTAACAGAAATGATCTTACCAACATGATGTATTTTTAGGGAAAACAGAGCAGGATCCTTTTCTACAAAATGCAATTGACAAAAACAATTAAATATGCATAATTACTTCAATTACATTCTGATTAAACTAATTTGTACATAAACCCTAACAAAGTTGTAAAATAAAAAAAAATAGGTCAAATTGATTAATTCGTCTTATCATATTCTATAGGAATTTTTTAAGGTCCAAATGCCTCTTTAATCATCCAACTAGTACCATCTATTTTTGGGGAAAAAACCACAGGGATTGAATTGGGGATTTTTCTAGCAGGTGTTTAATGGAGGGAATGGAGTTTGAGTATGAGTATGTGTGATCGTGTGTGTGTAAAAAGGTATCTGTTGATATAAATGCATGGGAAAATAAGTAAAAGACCAAATTACCCCGCCCCTCAAAGCACTTAGCGAAAAAATAAACGCCCATCCAAAATAGGGACAAATTTTGATGGTAGTTTCAAAAATAGGGACGATTCATGGAGTTATTTTGAGGTAGGGACGAAACTTGATATTTTGGATAAACGATAGGGACGAATCTTGATTTTTTTTCTCGAGTTAATTATAAAATCGGGTTTCAAAACACTGCGTTGTAGTTTTAACGAAAGACCGTATAACACAACTGGTGTTGCAGCTATGACGATTATAAAACAAGCTATAAATAACAAAATCCTGTAAGAGATATAAGATAACTGGATATGGGGCGTCGTAGACGTGCCATTCATCAATTTTGGTTACCAATGGTCCCGTTATTGGCGTCATACTACACCGCAAGATCGTGTCATTCGTTCCTTAGATAACTGAATTTTGACAACTGAATGGCTAAATGACACTTGTTTTTTTTTCTTATATTGTGAGTGAGTGTGGTATTTTTTGTGCAAATTTTTTAAGACTCATAGGTACAAATAACATGTTATTGGTAACTTTTGTTAAGAATAGTGTTTTAGACTTTTAGTTATTGGCGTTTTATCGAAAATGCTAAAGTGACACACCAATGATGTGTTATTTGCTTTGATCATACCTTGTTCTCTAACATGATGTTATAGCACTTTGTACTCAAGTCTAAAGGTGGCTGTAATGTTTGGCCGTGCACACCACAACACCATCAGCGTGTTCCATTACCACTCTCGCCCAACTACACGTCATGCCCTAAATTTTGCATTTGTTGATAGCGAAGATCACCTGTTGGTAGCATACTTCTTTTTTCTATGAGGGAAATGCAGAAATGCTCCTTGTGGTTTGCTCAAAATGCAGGCGGCCTCCCCAATTTTGCGAAAGTGCAGGCAACCTCCCCAACATTTAGCATAAGTCTGCAGGCGGCCTCCCCAACCCCTAACACTGTTATGTTTGACTCGTTTTCTTTGTTTGACTAAGGGTAGTACCGTCTTTTACACAAATTTGATTTATTTATTTATGATTAAATTGCATTTTTTGTCCCTGTGATTTAGCTAAATTGAAAGTTTAAAATATCTATCACCCCAATATTAAAAACCATGTCTAACCAACACCACCATCTATAATGATGTTGGTTGTCAAGAGTGGGTTCTTTTGTGACAGGAGAAAAACTATCAATATCATGTGAGCTTCCAGCATCCCCATTTAACTTTTTTGTATAGGGTTCTTCTGTTTGTTCTTCTAGATATGCATCAGATACGGAGAACTCAGCAGGTACTTTGATATTGAACAGTTGACTCTCTGTTATTCTAACGTTATACTCATTAAACGAGTTATGTGAACTATGATCGAGTAAAAATGATTCATTTTCAGCAAAGGGGTCATCTTGGCATGACCAAAATGAACTTGAGTTGATGGGGCTATCTTCTACGTTGTTATAAAATTGATTAATTAGACCTTGATTGTTCATTGGACATGGATGGTTGGGAAGAGTTGAACCTCGTTGGGTAGTTTGTGAATCGTTTGGAGTCATTGACCAAAATGTGGACTCAAGCCAATGCGTAAAAAAAAGGATTTTGGGCAATGGGTTTATCATGGCATGACCCGTGAGCATATACGCTGCTAGTGTGGGCTTGTATGCTACCAGTCGTTTGATTAGTTGTATCCAGGCTGTTTTTATACATGGAGAGTCATATTGTTTGGACCCATGTGAACCTTGTTGGTTACTTGAAGAATCGTTGGAAGCCATTGTCCAAACTGAGGCGTCAATACCAAAAGGGAGAGATGTGTTCGACAAAGAAGGAATATTCAGTTGTCTTTGTGCATCTTGTACTGTTTCAGCCAGTTGGCTGGTTGTCATGGTAAGCAAGTGTTTAGCTTTACTGATCTTACGAGAAGGCCACCTTGTGTTCCCATGTTGTCTGCATACTCGTTTGAGTGTGGTTGTGCAGACTACAACAACAATGATAATTTTATTAGTCTTAAGCTTTTGAGTCAAACTCACTACTTGTAGACACACATATTGCTAAAAATTTCAACATCCATATTCTATTAAAATTGAAAATTAGCAACTTTTGTATGTGGAGATGTAAATGGAGGGAATAGTGATACCAATGACCAAACAAATGTAAAAGCATACCACCAATATTCTTTGCAGCATCTTCAGGACTTCCGGAAATATATTGCCGAAGAACCTCCAAACTAATCGAATTCTTAGCTTTCCTCCTTTGATCTCTGATTTCTTGGTCGTTTCAACGGTCGCTAACTCATTGTTTAGTGTGTTAGCCATTAGAAGGGGTCTTCCATTTAAAGTGACGAAAGATAGTATAACACAAATGGTGTTGCAGCTATGACGATTATAAAACAAGCTATAAATAACAAAATCCTATAAGAGATATAAGATAACTGGATATGGGGCGTCGTAGACGTGCCATTCATCAATTTTGGTTACCAATGGTCTCGTTATTGGCGTCATACTACACCGCAAGATCGTGTCATTCGTTCCTTAGACAACTGAATTTTGACAACTGAATGGCTAAATGACACTTGTTTTTTTTCTTATATTGTGAGTGAGTGTGATATTTTTTGTGCAATTTTTGTAAGACTCATAGGTACAAATAACATGTTATTGGTAATTTTTGTTAAGAATAGTGTTTTATACTTTTAGTTATTGGCGTTTTATCGAAAATGCTAAAGTGACACACCAATGATGTGTTATTTGCTTTGATCATACCTTGTTCTCTAACATGATGTTATAGCACTTTGTACACAAGTCTAAAGGTGGCTGTAATGTTTGGCCGTGCACACCACAACACCATCAGCGTGTTCCATTACCACTCTCGCCCAACTACACGTCATGCCCTAAATTTTGCATTTGTTGATAGCGAAGATCACCTTTTGGTAGCATACTTCTTTTTTCTACGAGGAAAATGCATAAATGCTCCTTGTGGTTTGCTCAAAATACAGGAGGCCTCCCCAATTTTGCGAAAGTGAAGGCAACCTCCCCAACATTTAGCATAAGTCTGCAGGCGGCCTCCTCAACCCCTAACACTGTTATGTTTGACTCGTTTTCTTTGTTTGACTAAGGGTAGTACCGTCTTTTACACAAATTTAATTTATTTATTTATGATTAAATTGCATTTTTGTCCCTGTGATTTAGCTAAATTGCAATTTTGAAAGATCTATCTCCCTAATATTAAAAACCATGTCTAACCAACACCACCATCTATAATGATGTTGGTTGTCAAACAGTGGGTTCTTTTGTGACAAGAGAAAAACTATCAATATCATGTGAGCTTCCAGCATCCCCATTTAACTTTTTTGTATAGGGTTCTTCTGTAAAAGCATGTAAATGGAGGGAATAGTGATACCAATGACGAATAAATGTAAAAGCATACCACCAATATTCTTTGCAGCATCTTCAGGACTTCCAGAAAAATATTGCCGAAGAACCTCCAAACTAATCGATTTCTTAGCTTTCCCTCCTTTGATCTCTGATTTCTTGGTCGTTTCAACGGTCGCTAACTCATTGTTTAGTGTGTTAGCCATTATAAGTGGTCTTCCATTTAATATTACAGATTCTGATTTTCTAGTGGACTAAATACCTGAATGGATAGTCAACATTCACAAATGATTCAATAAGTTTAACCAATCTAACATCCTCCCCTACTTCATAGACAATTATAGAACCATTGGGACTAAAAATTAAAAATTTCTTTTGGATGACAATGAGTTTAACATCATTTATATCTTTTGAATCCATCAAGTTACAAGGAATAAAAAATTCTAAAGTATAACTCTATCACCAGATTGCAAAAGATCCATGTAACAAAAACATACGGACAAGACGATAAGAATAGTTGAAGTTTGCTACCGTTGTCTTTTGCTTTATGCTTTTGCATAAGTAACCATATTTGTCACAAAACTATTGGGTTATTTAAATACTATCATATTCATTATATTTCCCTTACTATATGCCCTGTATTCTATGAGATGACAATACGTTCACATACGCGTACGATTGTACCCCCACTGTTTGACAACAAATTTGAAAGTAAATCTTTAGTTTACGGTGGTGCTACTTAATGGTGTTGGTTGTGTTGACCAAGATATATTAAAGATGGTGGTGGTGTGTATGATATAAAGCGAATGTTTTGATGATGATGATGATGATAAATCTTATATTAAGCAAATTTATGTAAAAAGACGGCCATGCCCCTAGTCAAACAAAGATAAGGAGTCAAAGTTAACAACATTAAACGTTGGGGAGGCAGCCTGCCTACTTATCCTTAACGTTAGGGAGGTTGCCTGCACTTTCGCAAAAGTGGGGAGGCCGCCTGCATTTTGAACAAACCATAGGGAGCATTTCTGCATTTCCCTATTTTTTATTGTTGTGTATGTGCCTTTGTAAAGTATGATATGTTTGTATATAAAGAATGATTTTTATGTGTTTACTGGTAATAGATTTAAGGGCCCGTTTGGTTTAAAAGTTGGTTTTACTGTGGCAATAGATTAATAAACATCTGACATAGGATTTATAGTAGCTAAGTCATAATCGTTGTTTGGTGTACCTAATAATTTGATGCTATATGAATTAAAATTAATAAAATAAAAGATAAAATAATTCTCCACCACACAATTTATTTTTTTATAGAAAGGACAAAATACAACAAAGCCAAAGTGGTAGCCTGACCTTTTTGTCAAATTTTGCAAAACCCCATAATTATGGTGTTAATGTCCAACTTTTCAACTTATCCCTTCCAACCAAATAACTAATATCAGCCCAATTTTTCTCTTTAGCTTCTATCATTGTCAACCAAATGAGCCCTAAGTGTGTTGAATGATGACGTGACACTATTATAAATGTAATAAGTTTGATGAGTATTACTTCTTGTCATATGTTACTTTTTAACTTAGTTACTTTTAGAAACGACCAAATATTTTTTGAAACGATGTTGCACAATTAATTTTTATCATGTGAGTACAAAATGTGCTCTATAAATAATTGACTAAGTAAAATTAGAGGTTGCATGTGATCGGAAAAGAAAAAAAAATAAAAAAGTAAAAATCGAACCGAATAAGTTTCATTCGGCCAAAATGCGTGACTAATTTAGAAGTTGGGCTCATTTAGAACTTGTTAAGGCATTTAAAAACAATCAGACATTATCTTAATTTTCTTTTTTGTAAAATGAAAGTAAACATTTAAAATGAAAAGCAAGGTTGTAAATAACATGATGTAACGTTATTGTCAAGCCTAAAGCTTCAGAAGTTATAACAAAAAAACAACGTTTTTTAAGCGTGATATAAATCGACACAAAATATTTATAAATGAATATTTATATAACAATGTACGTGGAAATCTTTTTATCTCTATATTAAAATTACTAAACCGTCTAGTAACAAATTAAAATCTCGTAAATATGTTGAAAGATTAAAAAAGACGCCAATACTATGCGATATAATATGCTATATCACGTTTTATGTTTTTTTAGCATGCTATTTAAAACGACACTTTACTATGTTTTATAACGTGAAAAATATGTATGCCTCATCCCATAACATTGCTATTTAGAACCCGATGAATAAAGACAAACCAAACCACTTGATTTAAAAAAAAACGAAAGCTTTACCTAACACGGCGCCTACTCAATATTTTTGAACTACTTAATTTTGAAAGCCCGCCCCCAATAACCAAAATTCGAAATCCAATCCAAAAAAGGCCCGCGCACCTTATCCAGTTAGCGGGAAAACTCCCCCCTATTCCCTCTCATTAAATAAAACCCTACTTTCCTAATTTCAAACACACACACACACTAGAAACTATCTACACCCAATAATAAACTAATCCCAAAATCATCATCATGTATGTGGTGAAGAGAGACGGCCGTCAAGAAACGGTTCATTTCGACAAAATCACGGCTCGATTGAAGAAACTCAGTTACGGGTTGAGTGTAGATCACTGCGATCCGGTACTCGTGTCGCAAAAAGTGTGCGCTGGTGTTTATAAAGGTGTGACGACTAGTCAGTTGGATGAATTAGCCGCCGAGACTTCTGCTGCTTTGACCGCTAACCATCCTGATTATGCCTCTGTAAGGATCTCTTTAAATTATACTATCGCTATTTGTTAATTTAATTATATATTTTTACTGGCTACTTTTATATATAACTGTTTTATAATGTTTAAGGTTGTTTATCATCACTACCCCGTATTTGATTATTTAGTTTATACACATCTTAATTCCAAACAAAAAATTAAGATTAACATATTAAATCTTACTTCATTTTTAATCAAAACCTAACTACAAACAAAGGTGCATTCTTCACCATCTTGTTACAAATTATTAAAAAAGCTACTTTTGTTTTTAAATCGAAATATTTTTTGGTAATTTCTACCGAATATTTTAAAATTCTGTTCTCTTTAATTCAACATCCAATTTAATATGTTTACATTTTTTTTTTCATTTTTAGGGGTTTTATGTATTTTAATTCAATTTTTTTACACTTTAACATTAATTTGGTTGCCAAAAAATAGTAACCTGATATCCGTTGGTTCATTGCGCGGGTATGCTAGTTTATACAGATAACTGTTTATTGGTAGGTGAAGAAATAAAAAGTGAAATACTAAAATTGAAAAGTGATTTAATCAACTAAAAGAATTAGTGGTTAACTGAGATAAAAAAAATTGATTGATGAAATTTACTGAAATTTCTGTTGCTTTGACTGCTAATTATCTGGTAAGGATTTGTGTGAAGAAACAAAAAGTGAGACAGTGAAATCTGACAAAAAAACTGAATTAACTGATTGGAAAACATAAGAAATGGAGCCGGCATTCTATGTTTGACACATTTAACATATGTAGTGTTTGGTAATTACATGTGTTTATATATATTATGATTTGGGATATTCTGGAAATTTAGTAGAGGATATGAAACTTAAAATACATGATAGGAAATGAAGCGAAATTTGGTTTCAATGAAAACTATTACATTGGTTAAGTGAGTGTGTATGTATATCGGTTATTAATAGCAAATCCATGTAAAAACACATGATTCTGATTAGGTAGTTCATCTAGTCTTATGTTTATCCGTTTATGAGTTCTCTGTAGCATTTACATAGCTTTCCTATAAGTATTTGTAATTGGATAATTTTTCATTGGAGCTTCATAACCAATCAAACAAGTGTCTATAAACTGATCGACCAGCCAAAGATAACCAAAACAGATTCTGTTTAGCTTATCCCTAGCAGAAATGTCATAAAAGAAAGAGGAGAGTTTGGTTATCTGTATGTTTTTGAAAATGAAACACTGTAATTTTTGCCTGTTGGGACTTTATCGAGTGCAAACATCAAAATTGAGAAACAAGTTACTATGTACTTATGTTGTATTAAGGCATTAGTGCTTTTAGGAACCTATGTAGTGTTTGACAATTTGGCAATTGTGAAGCTGTTTGACATTGGAGAGTTTGTTAGTTTGGTTTGATTGTTGTTGTACTTGAACCGTATATAGATGATTGAATTTGTAGACGTGTGTGAATTGTGATTATGGGTGGTGCTGTGAAGTTGGAGTTTAAGCTGGTTGGTCAATCGATCTGATGAGTGTACACATTTATAATTATTGCGATCTTACAGTTGGCTGCAAGGATTGCGGTTTCAAATCTGCACAAGAACACTAAGAAGTCGTTCTCTGAAACGTAAGTCAATTCAGATTATTGTGTAGTGATATTTGGTACATTATATGGAGCTATTGTGTAATGCTAACTTCTGTTCTTTTTGCAGAATAAAAGACATGTACAACCATGTCAGTGAGAGATCTAGGCAGAAGGCTCCTCTGATTGCAGATGACGTTTACGAACTTATTATGAAGGTGATATATGTTTATAAGCAGCCTATAATATATATGAGGAATAAACAGTTTGTTGTGGTGATTGACTGGCATTTTTAAGTAATTTACACTGATGGCAAATTGTTTACAAAATCATGTTCGTTTGGGGAATGGGTATGGCAGGAGCTTAGTTTTCAGATTTGCGATATCATGTGCATTTCTTCATGCATTTTCTATATTTCAAAAACTTGTTTACAATATTTATACATGTACTATGTTGGGTTTACTAGTTATTAATCTATAAAACTGCACATCAAGTTGTGACATGAAGATGTCCCTTCTAAAGGTAGTAACTGCGTATGACTTGTATGTTTCAGCATTCTGCTAGACTCGACAGTGAGATTATATATGATCGTGACTTTGACTATGATTATTTTGGGTTTAAAACCCTCGAGAGGTCATATCTCTTGAAGATTGAAGGGAAGGTTGTTGAGAGGCCTCAGCATATGCTAATGAGGGTTGCTGTTGGGATTCACAAGGATGATATTGACTCCATTATCAAGACATATCATTTGATGTCACAGCGATGGTTCACCCATGCATCTCCCACCCTTTTCAATGCAGGAACACCAAATCCTCAAGTATGAAAAATTCTTCATTGTTACATTGGTTGTTTACTTGTTGATTAGCTATTACAAAGAAATGATACTGTTTTATACGCTGTTGGTTTCTCATATCGTTTAAATCACATTATTTGTAGTTGAGTAGCTGTTTCCTGGTATGCATGAAAGATGATAGCATTCAAGGAATATATGATACCTTAAAAGAATGTGCTGTTATCAGCAAATCAGCAGGCGGAATTGGTGTCTCTGTTCATAATATCCGTGCAACTGGTAGCTACATACGTGGAACAAATGGAACATCTAATGGTATTGTTCCAATGTTGCGTGTGTTTAATGATACTGCCCGCTATGTTGACCAAGGAGGCGGCAAGAGGAAGGGTATGCGATTTTATTTTGCTGTGTTTTTTTTATAAAGCTGCTACGTTGTATTAAATCATTTAATTGAATTAGGGGCTTTTGCTGTATATTTGGAGCCGTGGCATGCTGATATCTTTTCTTTTCTGGATTTGAGGAAGAATCATGGAAAGGTAATATTGCCCTATCTTACATACTATGATGCCATTGTTAATGTGACAACTATAAGAATTTTATTTAATTCTTCTCCTTTTGCTCCAAACCCGAGAAGTCAGTGTTAAGGTTGCTCTTTTGTAAATTTTGAGGTTGAACTTCATGCGGATGGTTGGTTCAGTACATTCTTAGTCTAGAGTTTCTGATTCACTAACATTTCATAAATTTGTGCATGCTACTTTATGCAGGAAGAGCAGCGAGCCCGGGATCTGTTTTATGCTCTTTGGATACCTGACCTTTTTATGGAGCGAGTCCAGAGTAATGGCCAGTGGTCTTTGTTTTGTCCAAATGAGGCTCCAGGTTTAGCTGATTGTTGGGGTCAAGAATTTGAAACCTTGTACACCCAGTATGAAAAACAGGTATGCTTAAGTATGTTTGTCAAAATTAAAAAAGTTCTCTTATGATGTTCTGGCCAAATACTGACTTGTTCTTGAATAATCAGGGGAAAGCAAAAACAGTTGTTCAGGCACAAAATCTTTGGTTTGAAGTCCTGAAGTCTCAGATAGAAACTGGGACACCTTATATGCTGTACAAGGTATGTTTTGGACCAAGTTTTTTTTCATGTCTTGTTTAGTACAGAGTTTCTATACTGTTATTTCTATTGTTTCAATTTTGACTCACTAATGTTTGTTGCCTTCTTAGGACACCTGTAATAGAAAGAGCAACCAGCAGAATCTTGGTACTATAAAGTCTTCAAATCTGTGTACTGAGATTATTGAGTACACAAGCCCTACAGAAACTGCTGTATGTAATCTGGCATCAATTGCATTACCACGATATGTTAGAGAAAAGGTATGTCTTTAATGATAATTACTTTTTTTATTAATGTGGAAATATTTTGGTGTGTGGTTGTTTCGGGTGATGTTTGCTTAAACTAGTAACAATAACTGGTAAAGTGTTCAAAGATGCTAACAAAATAATTTTTTAGAAGTACTTTATTGTGTCAAAGTGACTGGACTTGTTAATAATTGCAAGAACTTTTTTGTTTGATCCAAACTTGTATGCTCCACTTAAGTTTGCCACATCTACTTATCATAGCCTATTGTTTGAATTTCGTCTTGCTTTTACCAGGGAGTTCCAGCAGAATCCCAACCATCAAAGCTTGTTGGTAGTAGAGGTTCTAGCAATCGCTATTTTGATTTCAACAAACTTGCAGAGGTTTGTTCTGTTCTTATCATCTTTTCTCAAGTTTTTTAACTTTAGTTTGCATACTCTTAGATTGTTAGTTTGTCACAGCTTTTAGGAGCTTTACATTTATTTTTGAACCAATAAGCTCTCAGTGTTAGCTTTTTGCTTCGTTGGCAGCTTTTAGCATTGATTTTTTCGAAGCTTATTATGCAAATTTAATTTACCATTTTATTCATAATTAATGGGGTACTATTATGTGTGCCATGTTATGTCTGTTTACATTTTAAGGTACAACTTACAACTGCAACTACTTTGCCCAATACATTTGTATAACTAGCGACATTTATAAATCTAACCTACGGCTACAACTAAAACCAGTTTTGCCAGACATAAGTTAAATCTCTCTGTTTGTTGTGATTGGCAGATCACATCAACTGTTACAACAAACCTCAACAAAGTTATCGATGTAAATTATTACCCTGTTGAAACTGCAAAGACATCGAATCTTCGACATAGGCCTATTGGTATTGGAGTCCAGGGTCTTGCAGATACTTTCATATTGCTGGGCATGGCGTTTGATTCACCAGAGGTATTCCACGTGCTCTTATTTATGTTCCAGTTTTTAGTCGATAATTGCTTTTTAAGATTCTCACTATTCTTTTGTGTTAAATTGCAGGCTCAACAGTTGAACAAGGACATTTTTGAAACAATATACTACCATGCACTGAAAACTTCGTCTGAGATAGCTGAAAAAGAAGGCACTTATGAAACATATATCGGGAGTCCTGTTAGCAAGGTCTGTCTCTTGCACGTGTGCTTTTAGTCGATATGTTTATGATTAATCATTGTTTTGCTGCATCACAACTATTGACATGCCTAAAATTGAACATTCTGACACACTTTGGTGTTCTTGTTAAGATATAGCAATTACGAATGACAGAATATTCAAGTAATTTATAAGCTCAGTTTGAAAAAGTATGTTCTGGATGATCTGAGAAAAAACTTAAGTTAGTGGTGGCAATAATTTATCACACTAACTATAACTAGAACTCCTCTGACTGTTCTATCTACCTGTAATTACTGTTAGGGAGTTCTTCAACCAGACATGTGGGGAGTGACACCTTCAGATCTATGGGATTGGAGTGCTCTGCGTGCAATGATATCTAAGAACGGAGTAAGGAATTCACTACTTGTAGCTCCAATGCCAACTGCTTCAACAAGTCAGATTCTTGGAAATAATGAGTGTTTTGAGCCATATACCTCTAATATCTACAGTCGCAGGGTTTTGAGGTAGGTTTATAACTCACATCATTTTGTTTTGCTCGGATATGATGAAAGTTGCAATTTCCACACATTTACATTTAAATAGGTCTTAAGAATATAATGAAAACGTAACTATTTAACAATTCATCAAATAGTTGCCAAAAGTTTATCTTTATTGCGTAACTGTTCTTACTTGATTTTGATGGCAATTTCTTTTTACAGCGGAGAATTTGTGGTGGTCAACAAACATCTATTGCATGACCTAACTGAGATGGGCCTTTGGACACCTACTCTTAAGAATCAGATAATCTACGAGGATGGTTCTGTTCAGAAAATTACTGAAATCCCTGAGGATTTGAAGGCTATCTACAAGTATGATTATGGAGTTTCATGTCTTTATAATCTTTTACTTATATTTAACATCAGGTTTCTGCTTTCTTACATTGTCATGCTGAAACAGAACTGTTTGGGAGATCAAACAAAGGACATTGGTAGATATGGCTGTAGATCGTGGTTGCTACATAGACCAGAGTCAAAGCCTTAATATTCATATGGACCAACCCAACTTTGGAAAGCTTACTTCCTTGCATTTCCATACATGGTCAAAGGTATTACAATATTATTTATGTTTTACACTTGTATCCTTTTTAACTTAGCTATATGTGGTGATTCCAAAAGATTTACATGTAAATGGGCTGCTTTTTGCAAATGTTTTATTTATAAGAGTCAAACAGGTAAGAAAACAGCTTAAAAGGAAAAAGTCAACTGTCCAACTGGTCTAAAGATGTTCTCAGTGTTAATGCAACATATCCTACCTTTTTTTTATTATAAGATCAGATTATTATTGAAGCAATTTAACCTTTATTACGGGTAGTAAAATTCAACTTAAGTGATTCGGGCAAAACTAAACTCTACCAGCTAACGGACCTGATCTACCTTCCATTTTGCGATCTCTAGTTTTGGGTTTGGTTAATGTTTCTGCTAATACTGTAATGAATTCTTTTTACATCAGGGACTCAAAACAGGGATGTACTATCTGCGATCACGTGCTGCAGCTGATGCAATTAAGTTCACTGTTGATACTTCGATTCTCAAAGTAATAATCCTTAACTATCCAACATTGTTTCATGACTCAATTAAATTATTCTTTTTTCCTTTATGTTTTTGTGTGTGTTCCTCCGAAGAAATATAAACCAAAAACCTCCTTTTCAATGCAGGAAAACACAAAGACTGCAAGTGAGGAAGAGAACACGAATACAGAAATGTCCCAAATGGTCTGTTCGTTGTTGAACCGTGATGAATGCTTGGCTTGTGGTAGTTAAGGAGTAACGTTGTTGAACTGTGATGAATGCTAGGCTTGTGGTTGTTAAGGAGTTACTGCATGAAGAGTGTGGTTGTCATGTCACTGATGAGTGATTTTGCACGGTAGTGTTTATTTTATGTGAGGGTCTGCTTAAAGTATGTAATATGTATGAAAGTATCCCATGATGGAAGAAGACGTATCTGTTTGTATTCAAAAGCATCACTAGTGATAGAAGTATAGAATTATGGTCTCTTTCATAGAGTTGTAACGTTTGCTTAGATGAACTTGGTGGTTGGAGTATGTAATAATTCAATTTCTTGTTAGATGCGTTTTCAGTAAATGGTCAGATATGTTTTCAGCTTTAAAACTAACAGTGGCAAGCTTCTTTATTACTACGTAAAAATGTAAATGATAAAAATAAACTAATCTTAAAGACTTGTCCGCGTATATGGCTGCTGCTCGGTTATATGTACACAAACCACTTGGACGCAGGAAGCATTAAGTGGCCTCGGTAATGGCACTCTGCCCACTTGTCAAATTCATAGAATAAGAGAAAATCATCAAAAGTAACAATACTACCTCGGGAATAGACGGAACATTTTATTATCTAGAAGCCTCTTACTTACCACCGTCCAAAGTATAGGTGGCAAAATAAGACCCATTGGGTCAAGTTTGTTAAATATTAAGTCTAGTTGGGTCGGGTCTTGATAGGTGACCCAATTGTTCTAGTAATATCAAAAATGTTTTTTTTTTTTTCTAATTTTTTTCACAGGCTTGTCAAATTTTCACACAATCTTTAGTCTTTCACATTTTTTTTCTATTTTCACAGTTTTGTTATTCTTTCACGCTTTTTATAGTTTTTTTTTCACGTCTTTGCCATTTTTTTTCACATTTTATCAATTTTTTTTTCTTCACATTTTATCAGTTTTTTCACGGTTTTGTCTGTTTTTTCACGTATTTTCCCCGTTTTTTCACGGTTTTTATTTTTTATTTTTCATGTTTTTATCAGTTTTTTCACGGTCAGTTTTTTTTCTAGTTTTCTCATTTTTTGGTTTTCATCAGCAATTTTACGTTTTCATCAATAATTTTCCATTTTTCATAGGTATTTTAGCGTTTTCGTCAGTAATTTTAAGTTTTCATCAGTAATTTTATGTTTTCGTTAGTATTTTTACGTTTTCGTTAGTATTTTTATGTTTTCGTCAGTAAATTTACATTTTCATCGGTATATTTACGTTATCGTCAATAAATTTACGTTTTCGTCAGTATTTTTACGTTTACATTAGTAAATTTACGTTTTCGCCATTAAATTAACGTTTTTGTTACTAAATTTACATTTTCGTAAGTAGTTTTATGTTTTCATTAGTAATTTGCCATTTTCAACAGTAATTTTACGTTTTCATCAGTAATTTTAAATTTCATCAGTAATTTAACGTTGTCTTCAGTAATTTTACTTTTCGTCAGTACTTTTACATTTTCGTTAGTATTTTGACGTTTGTCAGTTATTTAATGCTTTCATCAGTATTTTTACGTTTTCGTCAGTATTTTTACGTTTTTGGCAGTAAATTTACGTTTTCGTAGGTAAATTTACGAATTCGTCAGTAGATTTACGTTTTCGTCAGTAGATTTACGTTTTCGTCAGTAGTTATACGTTTTCATCAGTAAATTTACGTTTTCGTCAGTAAATTTATGTTTTATTAGTATTTTTTCGTTTTCGTCAGTAAATTTACGTTTTCGTGAGTAGTAAATTTATGTTTTCGTTAGTAAATTTACAAATTTACGTTTTCGTCAGTAGTTTTATGTTTTCATCAGTAAATTTACGTTTTCGTCAGTAAATTTACGTTTTTGTCAGTAAATTTACGTTTTCGTCAGTAAATTTATGTTTTATTAGTATTTTTACGTTTTCGTCAGTAAATTTAGGTTTTCGTGAGTAGTAAATTTATGTTTTCGTCAGTATTTTTACATTTTGTCAAATTTACGTTTTTGTCAGTATTTTTACGTTTTCGTCGATAAATTTACATTTTCATCGATATTTTTACGTTTACATCAATAAGTGATGAGACTGCAATTATACACAGTCTCATCGTTCAAATCAGGCTTAAATTGTATAAAAATATCATAAAAACCAATGTTTTAAAACCCGGTTCAACCGGTTGAACCAGGAACCGGAGTAATGGCCGGGTTGTTTAGAGTCGGGTTATCACGGAAACTCGGACCGGATTGAACCGTCGGGTTTATGCCTACCCGGGTCGAACCTTCGGATAAAAACCGGCCGGTTCAACACAAATCAAAGGAAAAAAAGAATGATCTAATAATATCAGATGATGAAATATGCAAGTTTGATTTGTTGTTGAACTATGCGCTCTGATGTGTGCGGGTGATGAAGATCCGTCACTGGAAGGATGTAATAATGAATGGTGTGAGATAAAGAGGATTCATTTGTGTGGTGATGATGAGTGATGGATGAAAATGAGTTTCTATTTAGGCGAGATTTATGTTTTATGAGTTTTGATTTGTTAAACAAAAGAAGATGGGGAATGAAGGTATTCAAGAGTTACATCATGTTGGTGATGATAAATAATAGACACATGGTCAAAGATGCTGGTATAATGTGATGGTTGTACATTAATTTTTTATTATTTTATATGCATAGAATTGGTTGAATGTGAAAAAACAAGTAAGAAGTAGCAACGAATAATGTTGTTCTCTCATCTCTGTATACAAATAGCATACGGGTAATCTTTCTTTGACGTTAGACCGGTTTGACCCGGCGGTTCAACCGGTGACCCGGTGACTCTGTCGGGTCAATTAAAAACCCGGGTTTTAAAACATTGATAAAAACCGTGCAAAACCTTTCGTATTTGTTCATTGTGTGTTTGTAGGTTCGGATATTGTGAATTCACCAAAAGATAACAAGAATCAAGCAAAAACGAACACGGGAAATGAAGTCGCACAAAGAATCGGACTCGAACATTAAATTTCAAGAAAAGTCCTTGAAGTTTTAAGAATTGACAAGATTAGTCCCTCAAGTTTGAAGACTTGTTATATTATACCATTTTAAAACTCCAAAATTACATTTAGGTCCCTAATATTTCAAGATATTACCAAAACAGCCCTTGAAGAATGTATTATTACAAGAAATGCCCTTATTCTAAGTTTCATAAGTTACAAGGGGGCAAAATGTCATTTGGTGAAAGTTGATTTGCAAAGGAAAACTGTTAGCCCTAAAATGTGAGCGCCATTTACGGAATTACATTAGATTCAGATAGGCAAAACGTGGAGGGACTAATATTGATAAGTTGTCAAATTCACTCCTTATTTAGCCTATATATACCCCTCCATACTTCCATGGAGGGGTGAGGATTTCCATTTTTGTGTTTTACTTTCTCTCTCAATAAAACACACACCCTCCTTCTTCCTTGTTATATTTCTCTCTCTAAAATGTCTAACCACTTGTTTTATCCTCCCCGACCTCCGGATCACCCCTAAATTGCTTTGAATCTTATGGTTAACAATTGGTATCAGAGCTAACCGGGGGTGTTTTGTGTTTATGTTTGCTTATTTATGTGGCTGTTACAGATTATTACAGTTTTTATAGCTTATTTTATAAGCTTTTATGTCACGGTGGTGTTTTTTTGTTACTGGTCCGTCCAAAAAGTCTCCAATCCGTCCATAAAGTCTCATTTTTTAAGTCCAGAAATGACACATGATAAATGCTTTTTATTGGTATATGTTCCCGTGGCTGGTCAAACCTGTTCTTATTGGAATCTGTTCTTCTTATTAAGTCTCATTTTTTAAAATCTTGGTTTTGTGCGATTTTATGAAGATGAAAAAAAGCAGATCTGAAAAAAATCACTAGATCTACCTTTTTCGGGTAAAAGACAAATTTTTTGTACTTTTGCGACGCAAAATCAATCACAATGTCTAGGGTTTTATATTGAGATGGTTATTGCGATGGATTTCAGATGGTTATTGCGATG
This sequence comes from Glebionis coronaria, assembly GCA_025667525.1. Taxonomy (NCBI): domain Eukaryota; kingdom Viridiplantae; phylum Streptophyta; class Magnoliopsida; order Asterales; family Asteraceae; genus Glebionis; species Glebionis coronaria. Next base: position 249,000,574 of record CM046874.1, read on the forward strand.
GTTGAAAAGATATGGTTATTGCGATGGTTGAAAAGATATGGTTATTGCGATGGAAACATTGCGACAACATTTTTCTCAAAAGATTGCGATGGGATTTCTGCTTAGTATTGCGATGGACTCTGAACATTACGATGATTTAAAAACATTGCGATAGCATGCTTTTTGAAGACATTGCGATGGTGCATATTTTTTATGAAAACATTGCGATGACTCGTTTTAAAAGAAAACTTTGCGATCATGACCAAAATCTAAAATACCAAGACCATCATACTCAATCCAACTCATCAAAACCAACTCTTATCTAATCCCTTCGTCCCAACCATTAACCAACAAATCCAGTTCTAACCTATCCCATTGACACCTAGGTTCCATCACTTCTAGACTCGACCTTTAACCGAAATAAAATGATATCAGTTCGTCTTTCGTGTTATACATTAAAGTTCTAACCTTTAAAAAATCATAAACCACGAAAACGAATTTTCATCACAGATCTGTGAGATTAAAATCCCTATTTTGATATTCGAATCTTAATTAATTAGAACATAAACATGTAAGTTTAGTTCCTATTTGATTCGATTTCATCACATGCATGAACAAAATCAAATATTGATGTTTCGATCTGGACTCAAACACACAAATCAACCAAACATACACCTACCCTAGACCTTATTTTATGAGACCTTGAAAATGGATCGAGTATTAACAACCAGGTTGTTAATTGGATTATTGCAGATAAAAGGCCTAAAAGGTTGTGTGGACTTCGTTTGTGTGACTAGATGATAAAGTATTAATGAATACTCTATTCATTTGTCATATATATAGAAGTGTGAGATGGGATACAATTGTATTCGGTTGATTTTTCTGGTGATGAGTTTGTGAGAGATTGATGGGAGTGATAGAAAAGATGGGGTCGGAAAGTTCTATGTGAGTGAGATTAGGTTTACTAAAGATTAGGGATTATTATGTTATTTATATCTCATTTTTGGTATTGGGTTAAGATGCAAGGCTGGACAGGCTACACGATTCAAGGGTTCAGGGGTCTATTTTTTTTTGAAATTGTGAAAGGTTATGTGACTGGACACATTTCAGAATTGGGCCTCGGGCTGTTTCTTTTTGTATTGAAACATGGTGCTAAAGAATGATGAAGTGGGCTGAGTTTTTATTTTATTTACTTGGGCTTGGACAAGATTTAGATGGAGTAACTGTGGTGAATTTTCTTTATAAGTCCGAAATTTACTACAATTTTTGTTTTGGAGTTAAGCCGGGTATTCTCTATGTTTCGATCAAAAGTGCTTAAAAGACAAGAAAAACCCCCGTTTTGAAACCCAATATTTTCGAATAATTTTCGACGACCATCAGTTGGGCATATAACTGACGTTGGGCTTAAATGACAAGTTACCTAGACAAATGTTGTCCTTAATGATATTTATTTTCATAATTTGTTCTAGATAACGACACTCACAACACACAACACCAAAGCAAACAAAACACTTAATGCTAAAACGATCTGATATAAGATTCACTTAAACGACAACCGCTAGTTTTGATTCTACAAAGACAAGTGATCACGAAGTGGATTTGGTATTCCTTATTTGAAGTTGAAGTGGGATTTCATGAAGGCGTTTACTTATTTCATCATCGAGCATTCCTTCTATTTTTCTACCCCTTTTCTTCAAACCTAGTCTATCGATTGATGACTTGCTTGGGCGATAAAACTTATGATTGAGACTTGAATTATCTAGTTTCCACTGTCAAGGGGTGGATGGTCGACGACATGGATAACTATCATTTTTGGGAGCTTTGTTGCAGTTCTCAGTGTCACACGCAGTTGCTCGTGTGGATAACTTCAAGAGGTATAAGAGACTTGTTTCTGCACCGTTCTTCAATCGATATAAGTGCAAGCTTAAGTAACAAATTTGGGGGATTTTACTTCAGTTTCAAGTTTGGAATATCGGTTTTACTTCACATGTGGTCACAACAAATAGCCGAATGAATTCGAGGTTGGTAAGTTAGACAGAGAGAGATGGAATCAGCAATCAATTCTCACGGGATATTTATGAGCCTCAAAACGACAATGGTACTTCATAGTCTAAGCAAAAATATTTCAAAGTTTCTCAACGACTTTCAAAAGTTTTCAAGACATTTGCTTAAGACTAAGAACTTCTCGAGTATATGGACGTCCACGTTAATGATGCTTCCGAGAGTTCGAAATCATCATAGGGGAAGATCGTGTACTTTGAAGTAATCAGATCAACTTCCAGGGGGAAGTAGTGTACATAGAATGGTATCTACTTACTTTATATGATTTTTATGAAGTATTCTGCAGGCGTGAGAAGAATTGTTGCTGATTTCCTACATGTTACCCCAAACGGATTATCACTAAAACCTAAATGACATGAAACAGTATAGAAGTAGTGTTATTTGGTGTGGTTCTTCTACAAATTTCCGCTGTGCACTTAAACCGATGAGCTAGAAGATTGTTCAAAATACATCAAAGTGTCAGAATCTGCTTAAGATACAAATATTGGTTTGGGGGGACGCTCATTCAGAAACTTCGTCAAAAAGAAGTCTATGAAGAAAGTTTTTTAATACATGTTGCATGAATTGGGGGGAAGTTAATTGATATTGGGATTTTGCTAGGTTAAAAATTCGTTGTTCTCGGCGTCTAATCGAATTGATCTCCGGTTGAAAGTGTGACTCAGTTGTTCTTGGTGAAAAAAAAGAATAGGTCGTTGAGTATCTAAAAAATGCAAACTTTAACGTAAATAACAAAATAATAAAAGCGATAAACTAATTAAAACTTAAATAAAAGACTTTAAAAGAGATTAAGATAAAAGCTTGAAAAGATTAAACTAAAAATAAGACTTTAAAAGAAATTAAGTAAATGAAGAAAATATAAAAACTTTAAAAGTAAATGATGAGAAATTAAAGCTTAACAAAACGTAAATTTAAAAACTTTGAAATTAAATAACTCTGAAAATAAACTAAGACAAACAAGTAAAAATAAAGCTAAGTAAAAATGGCGGGAAAAATAAATTTAAAAATTAAATTTAAATAAAAACTATTTAATTTCGCAATAATAAAAAAATGAATTAATTCCGCAATTAAAAGATTAATTCCGCAATTACTCAAAATCCAAGATTTTGCAATGCTAAAAACCAATGATTTCGCAATGCTCAAAAAAGGAAGATTTCACAATGTTGGCTATAATTCCGCAATCATAACAAAGATTTCGCAATTCCTAAAAGTTGAACACAATTTCGCAATAATTGCAAAATCATGCAATAGTGTCGCAATAATTGCGAAATTGAAGATTTTGCAATAATTGCAAAATTAAGACACAATGTCGCAATAATTGCAAAATTAAGGCACAATGTCGCAATAATTGCAAAATGATGCAATAATGTCGCAATAATTGCGAAATTGAAGATTTCGCAATAATTGCAAAATTAAGGCACAATGTCGCAATAATTGCAAAATCGAATCAGATTTCTTAAAAAATAGGAAATCGAAAAAGGACGAAAATAAGCACTAAAAACTCAACTTTCTAAGGACAATAAGCTAAACAAAACACCAATAAGCTAACTAAAAAGCCTAGATTAATGATGAAACTTATAAAAACTTCAAAATCAAACCACGAAAATTAAAAAAGATGTAAACTTTATGTAAAAATATGATGAAAAAGATTATGATTAAGAACACGAAATCAACACGAACAAAGATGATTAAAAAGATTAAGATTAAACAAACAAGAAAGGTAGAATGAGATGATTAAAAAGCTTGAATTTAAAAGATTAAAGATTAAAGATTCAAAACAAGATTGAAGATTAAAGCTTTAGAACATGAAATAAAACTAGAGAGAGAAAGTAATCTACTCCTACTCCTAAACTAATCTACTCCTAAAAATGACTAACTAACTAACTAACACCCTCCTAATGACACATTAGGAGGGTATATATAGGAGGTGGGGAGGTGCATGTGTTGCTTCCTTCTTTCTTTCTTATCGACTCGACTTGATTTAAATTCTTTGTCTTTCTCGACGTCGTCTTGGGATTTGTCGATATAAATTGAACTCGTCTTATAATTTTATTCTATAATTTAGACTTGGTTCTTCGACTTCATTAAACTTCCGTCTTTAGACTTTTTCTTCGATAAATCTTCAGAATAGGCCTTGGACTTCCGTTCTTTTTGCACTCTTGATCTTTTGACTTCATCTTTTCTCGTTTTCTTCGATAAAAGCCCGTGAAAGCCCTTGTTTTCTTCCCTTTTCACGTTTTGCTCCTAAATCACACAAAAAACACAAACCACGCATAATTCCGACATTTACGACATAAAATACACGTTTTTGCTTGGTTATTATTATAATTAAGTGGTAAAAGGATGGGTGTTTTCACACCTGTCATTAATCCAAATCATGCATATTACAATTGTTCCACAACAAGCAAAGACAAAGAGGATTCAAGCTGAGGTACAAGTTATGAAGACAAGAAGAATTAAAAGACATCCTCAACACTGGAAGCGCCTTAGAAGTCTTTATTTTGTTGTATTTTTACTTGTTAGGAACATTGTAAGTAATTCTGTATGTCTCAACATTGGGGAAGATTGTTAGACCTAAAATGTGAGCGCCATTTATGGAATTACATTAGATTCAGATAGGAAAAATGTGGAGGGACTAATATTGATAAGTTGTTAAAGTCACTCCTTGTTTAGCCTATATATAACCCTCCATACTTCCATGGAGGGATGAGGATTCCCATTTTTGTGTTTTACTTTCTCTCCCAATAAAACACACACCCTCATTCTTCCTTGTTATCTTTCTCTCTCTAAAATGTCTAACCACTTGTTTTATCCTCCCCGACCTCCGGATCACCCCTAAATAGCTTTGAATCTTATGGTTAACAAAAACCCTAATATTCTATTTGTAAAACTTTGGAAAGGAATTGCCATCTTTTGGGAACATGGGGGACTAAAACAACCATTTCTCAAGTCCATTTCCCTAATAACCCGACCAGCCCTACCCCTAAACCCAATACAAGCCCAAAACCATAAACTCTTACCCATGGCTGAAATTGTGTATAATGCAGTTTGTTTTTCTCAGTTCTAGTCTAATTGAAAGTCCTAACAATATCGGGTTTTTAACTGTTTTTGGTTGTTAATATTTTTTGGATATTCTATTTGCTAATTCAAACAATGCCTTGCAAAACTGAAAAATATTGTCTACTTATATGTAAAACATCGTGCAAATACCAAGTTTTTATTCAAGTAAAATTCAAAATGTAAATTTTACAACTAAAAGGACTGAAATTGTAAATTCTATGAAAGATAAATGCTCAAAATGTAAAAATAACAAGTACAAGGACTGAAAATGTCAAATCAGCAAACTATGAGGATTAAAAGTGAAAACTATGCAAACTACTAACAAATTCTCAACAATTCCAAAACTAACTAACTAACTTTTAACAAATTCCAAACTTAAGGGACCTGATTATTGAAAACCCTAAAAAGTATCAAGTTTAGCCAAGTTTAAAAGTAGTTTAATACAAGAAGGTCTAAGTTGCAATTTTTGAAAAGTTATTAAGCAAAAACGGGTTAAACTAACAAATAAGCTCGTTTGAGCTTATTTCTCAACCAAAATTGTTCAAACCACTTGCAAAATGCTTAAAATCTCAAATAAGCTAGACCTGTAAGAGGAAATTTGCTGAAAATGACTAATAAGCTGATAAGCACTTTCCAATAAGCACAAAATAAGCTCTACAAGAATCTAGACATGCACAACTGGATTTTTGTAATGAAACTGATTAATGAACTCAAAACATGAACGGGAAATCAAGTCTTATCAAAAATCATCAAGTAATAAGCTTGGAATTTGAAATAAGCTGAAATTGGCTTATGTTGACCAGCGTTGACCAAGCTTTTTTCCAAAAAGCTCAAAATCTCAAAAATCAACCACAAGGACTAACTAAGTGATATTGTAAAAGAAAATTGACAAGTTTATGAAGAGGATTAAGAGATATGAAAAAGCAGTTTTCAATTTACAGAAACTTACATTTGCTTATGTGTTCAGATTTTTGATTATTTCTACTTGATTACTGAAAACTGTATAAAATGCTTATGGAATCAAAAACTTCATAATATGATCTAGAAATAAGAGCTGGTTTGGTAGAATTTCATCAAGAATCAAGTAAATGCCAAGCAAATGAATTTGACAACTTTTTATGACTAAATTGACTGAAAATTGACCCAAACCTTTTACAATGCCATTTGCCTTTTTGACCTTAAAGTTGACTTGAAAAAGACTTAAAACCTTTTACAATGACTTTGTAACTAAAAATAAGTAAGAACTTGCCAAAGTTTGACACTTATTTCTCAGATATCAAATAATGCCAAACACTCATTAACTGAACTTTTGAAGATTTTTGTGAAGCCTTTTTAAGCACAAGTTTAAACTGAATGAAAAGCTATAGCAGACCAAAATCAGTGATTAAAATGAGATGTGTAAAAGCTATTTGCAAGCAATGATCACAACTAAGACTCAAAATGGTAAACCAATCCAAATGACTGAACAATGAGCTAAGAACAGGTTTATAACAAGGCTAATAAACAGATCAAAGCTACACTTAAGCTACAAGATCAATGGAATCAAATCAATAACAGCTAAAACATGTTTTATCATTCAATCACAAACAAGATTAACTAGGAATTGAGCATGCATTTGACAATTAAGTGGAATAAAAAATCAGAAGCGTTTGCACCTTGTGAAGTAACCTTTGAGCAGTAGAGGAGTGCTGAACTCTCTAGTCTAGTGCTAACCACCACCTTAGCACTAGATTCAACTATCTACAATCAATCAACACAGCTACACATCATCAACAAGGCTCAAATGCCTTGAATTCATCACATATGCTATGAACTTGAACTGAAATCAATCAAACAGCTACAATCTTCCCTCAAAGTCAGTTATGATCAAGGTATGATCATAACAAACTCAAAACAACAACAAGAGTATCAATTGAAGCAGGAGATGAACAGTAAAGATGATAAGAAGATTTGGCGGGAAAGTAGAATTTGAATTTTATTAATGGAGAGTTGGTTACAAAGCTGTTAAAAGGTTACTAACTAACTAACTAACTTAAGAGTGTGTCAAACTCTTGAGTAGTTTAGCTAAAAAGGAGAAATGGTGAAAGGAAAATTAAATGTGTGTGTTTTCACACTTTACAACTACACACAAAAAAATGAAGCCTAAGCATGCTATTTATAGACTTGGGAAGAAGATCAGTTGGGGTTGGTGACGTGTTGGAACCAATCCCAGGTCTCCACGTGTCCAAATTCTGCTTAATTGATTTTGCAGGTATGAACTCAAATTGGGGATTCTTTGTGGAGTTGTTTTCAAGTTAATTGATTATGACCAATGAACTCGTCTTGTGATTTTGAGCAATTTTGATGTTTATAACATTCCATGAAATCGCCTCTAGCTCCAAATCGATCCTGGAAATCTTTGATTATTTGAAAATGCCACGTGTCAAGATATCACTGGCTGTAGAAGCAGCACACGGATTGAACTGTTTTGATACGCTCATTTAATGAAGACGGCGCTAGTGGATATTAAATGCCATGAGTTGGCAATCCATGGCTCTCTTTTCCTGGCTTCTTATTGGACAATAGTTATTCACATGGATCACTCTTGTAATAATTTCCAAAATTGGCAGAATTAGTCCCTAGACTTTGGCAGATTGTATATTTGAGCTTGTAACTTCATTTCTTTGGCATATTTGGTCCTCCAAACTTCATTCTTGAACAAAATTGGTCCTTTGACTGAGTTGACTTGAGAGTTGACCAAATTTGACTATGATCTTGACTTTTACATATTTACACTTTGGTCCTTCATCTTTGGCAGATTGTCAAGATAGGTCCTTGCACTTTCAAAGTCTTGTCACTTTTGATCCTTCTTTGTCTTTTTCATCAAATTAAGCTTGATTATTCCTTGTTTGCTTGAAAATGCATCCTTTTACCTACACAAGTGTACACAAACACAAACATACCACATAATACTGTTTTTACAAGATAAATTGGTATTTTGCTTCATGTTTTAGGGTTATTTGTTGATAAATTGATATGAGTTTTAGCTCATATCAATGGCCCATACCCAAAACTCTTTACCCGAACCCATAACCCAAACCCCAGCCACGTCACCTTCCACTAACCTATTATTATTTTTAATATGTTTTTAAATAGGTTTAAATAATAATAAAAAGGGCGCTAAACAAACAAAACCCCCAAACACGGATAAAAAACAACACTGTACCATCTTTAGAACCCTAATCATACTAATTTTTAATTACCCAAAATCAATACCTAATTCCCTCCAGATCACTGATTTACTACTTTCTAACCAAATCCCCACCCCCAAAAATGTCACTGTCACACCCACATGGCCTCCCCAATGGTCCCCTGCTCACGTTTTTGGCAAAGGTACAAATACATCAATGACTGGAATGGATTTCTTGTTGGATACTTCTTTTTGGACGACTTTGATTCATTCAAAACAGATTGCATCACATGTATCCCTCTGAATCATCACATGGGCTGTTTGACCAAGAAAATTTGAATTCGTCATCAAGGGCAAAATTGGGATATAGCTGTTAGGGTTTACACATTTTCTTGCATTTCTAGATATTTCCTAGCTTTAGTATAAATATGAGACGGATTGTGTCCATATTTTTTGTTCCAACTTTTGTAATTTTCTAAATTTTATGAATATTTAAAGTATTTAATTTTTAATTTACAAAAGTTGAGTTCCATTTATATTTTTGCAAATTTAGTTTAATCATTTACATTTTATGCAAATTTAGTTTAATTTAGCAAACATATTTTCTTGATTCAAAGACATTTGGTCAATAGGTTTTTTTTGATCCATTAAGCTACAAGCTTGTATATAAGCTGTATTGACAACACATCTTATATATTTAGCTTATAGTTTAGTGTTAGTTTTCTTGCACACTTTTTGGATTTCATTTTGAAAGCATTTGGTTTCAAGATTTTGGCCTAAAATCTTACTTTTATTGTTTTTGTTAAGTCTCACTATAGCATAAGCCCCAAATAAGCTCACTCTGACAAAGTGAGTTTATCTAAGAAGCTTATGCTACTTGTATTTCATTGGTTGTGTTTGTGCAGGGTCACAAGGTAATTTTTGATGATTATTTGACTTGGTGGACTGTTGTAGTCCCTAAGTGTAAGATATTGTAAATCTATGTATATTCTAGAGAGAGAAAGAGATAGAAAGATGGTAGATTTCACACACACTTTAGAGAGAGAAAGTGAAGAACTATGTGTAAATTAGGAATGAAACCACACCCTCTCCGTCTAAGGAGAGGGTTTATATACCCAAGCCTTATGATGGGCTTGAGTAATAACTGATATTTTTATTGTTTTGAAATCGTCTCGATTCAATTCGAATTGATTACTAGTTTAAAAGTGTGACTCAGTCGTCTTTTGGTGGAAAAGAAATAGATTTTGGTCGTTGTTTAAAATAAAATTGCAAAACTTTAAAGTAAATGGCAAGGAAAATAAAGCTAAAAGTAATTAAAATAAATGGCGTAAAATTAAGACTTTAAAAGTATTTAATTAAATGACGAGAAATTAAAACTTGACGTAAAGTAAATTTGAAAACTTTAAAATGCAAAGTTAGAATAAGTCTAAGATAAAAACAATTTAAAATAAAGTTTAAGAAAAATGGCGGGAAAATTAAATATTTAAAACTAAACAGGAAACAAGAAATAAAACGTAAGTCTGGAAACCAAATACTGAACCTAAGTAGGAATCAATATTCAACACCTAGTCCGGAATACTAGTCCACAACCTAATTCGGAATACTAGAACCACCACCTAATTCGGAATCTATGGTTTGCACACAGTTCGGAAAGTTGATCCCTCACCTAGTTCGGAATCCATAATTCATGATCTAATTCGGAATGCATGTGCCATATCTAGTTCGGAATACAAGTTGTTGAACTCAGTTCGGAATACAAGTTGTTGGTAGCTAATTCGGAATACGTGGTTCAAACCTAATTCGGAATGCACGATTTCAGACCTAGTTCGGAATCCAGATTGCTGCATATAGTTCGGAATGCTGATTCTCAATCTTATTCGGGAATTGATTTCCTAGCTAATTCGGAATAGACCAGTTTGCATGTAATTCGGGAAAGGAAAATTTGCAAGTAGTTCGGGAAAATGAAGATCCTACACCTAGTTCGGGTAATTAGGGTTTTGAAGAACCCGAACTAGATCAAAATTAAATAAAACCTAAAAATAAGCTAAAAATCAATAAGCACTTATCTAAAAACTTAACCAAATCGATTTTAAGAAAAAGCAATTAAACCAAAATTTAAAAACTTTTAAAAACACTAATTATTTAAAATATTTAAAAACAACTTTTTATAAAAATAAACTTTTAAAAACACTTAATTAAATTTAAGAAAAGCACACAATAAGCTATAAAATCAATAAGCTAACACAATCAAACACATAAAAACATAACAAACAATCAAATAAGCATGACAATAAGCAAATAAGCATAAAGATTAAATCAACAAGAAAGGTAGAATGAGAGATTAATTAAAAACTTGATTAAGGATAAAGATTCCACAACAAAATTAAAACTTACTTGAAATAACTTGAAATTAAAGACAATAAAGTAAATGACAATATGAAAGTGCATGAAAATTAAGTGGAGAGCTAAGTTGTCAATTTAGCTAACACCTCCTAATGACACATTAGGAGGGTATTTATAGGAGGATTAACATGTGTTGTTCTTTCTTCCTTTTCTCGTCTTTTCGTCTTTATAAATTCTTCGACTTTCTCGACTTTGTCTTAGGATTTGTCGATGGATAATTTGAAATTGTCTTATAATTTCTTCATTAATTAGACTTGAGTTCTTCGACTTCATTAAACTTCCGTCTTTAGAATTTTTCTTCGATAAATCTTCAGAACAGGCCTTCGAATTCCGTTCTTTTTGCATTCTTGATCTTTTGACTTCGTCTTTTGTCTTTATCTTCTATAAAAGCCCGTGAAAGCCCGTGTTTTCTTCCCTTTTCACATTTTAGTCCTAAATCACAACAAAAACACAAACCACGCATAATTCCGACATTTACGACATAAAATACACGTTTTGGCTTGGTTATTATTATAATTAAGTGGTAAAAGGATAAGTGTTTTTACACTTATTATTGGGCTTACATATTGGGCCATCCATACATTCCATGGATTAGGCCTTTCCATGTTTACTTAATGTAAAATAACTAGACTACGAGCTACTACTTAATATATTGTCGGAGTGACCGAATCTTCCTAAATACGTAAAAACGTATTTCCAACAATCTCCCCCTAAGGGAGGTCACTCCAAACAAGGGCGTTACCCACGTTACAATAATAAAATAAACCTAACATTCTATGCTTGTCTTTAGCTCGTAGTCTTCGTCTTTCTTTCTTTTTCTTTTCTGGTGAACATGTTGATGTGATCGTTGATATCAATCTTGAGCATTAATCTCTTGCCTTGATCTTGTGCATCCATCACTTGGGATATTCGCCTCTTTGTGACTTCATGTCCCACATACTTATACCTTCATAATTCTTGGAAGCTTCAGAGTTAGATACAACGGAAGACTTGACTTTTAGGCTTTCTTGAATTAGATGAAGTATTAAGTGCATAAAGTATAAGCATGCGGGGACGACTTCTTCTTGGATTCTGCAACGCCACCGTCTTCAAATGTAGTAACATAAGTAGACACAAACGAAATAGCTTTGAACATTTCATTCTAATTCGGTAGCATTTTACCTCTGGTCGGTGAAGACCGTTGGACGATATTAAATATCGTACTTGTGGCAGGTATATTTATTTAAAAATCTCCTTGACAAGATTTTGCGGTAAACCCGTTCTCTATACTCGACCGTCCAAAGCTGACTGTGAACGTAAAGAGTGAACCATTTGGATAAAATTATCCGCATGATTGAAGTCGTCAATTCGGATTCCTAGAACAAGTTTGATTCATTAAAGAATCGCACCATCGTTGCTTTCCAGTTGTCACGAGCTTGATTCATATTGAATCTTGCAAGTTACCTACCAAGTGCTGTTTGAGGTTAACACTAGAAGGATTTCCACTCATCATTGTGAACACTAAAAAGTGTCACTCTGAGTGTTCTGGCAAGATCACTAAGATATTGCGTAGAGGCCTGGAACGTGTTTAAATTCAATTAAGAATTAAACAGCTGTTGCTTTCCAGTTATCACAAGTTTGATTCATAAAGAATCTCACAAGTCACCTACCATGAGCTTTTTTATATTCTCTCAAGAAGGATTTCCATCTTCATTGTAAATACTTACGTATTACTCGAATGGTCAGGCAAGATCATGAAGATATTGCATAGGACTCTTAAGATCTTTCTTACTTTCCACAGTGTGTGAAGAAGCAAGGAAATATGAAAGTGTGTCCTAACGAGATATTTGATGATCTCAAATGGCTCTAGACTCGATCGTGCATTTTGGATTTTTAGTGATCGGAGGTTGGAGAGGAGTGCCACCATTTCAGTATCAATTTACTCGGAGTGAATAAATCGATAGATAATGCGTTGTCTCTGTGTGAATAAAACAAATACCTTTTAAGAGATATATGAGTTAGCTGGGATGGGTTGTGCAATGCATCACTGGGTCCATGATGTCTATCTTAAATATCGAGCATCATTAAAATGATCTTAATAGCATATGTGTTGACCCGGTTTCTGCCTAAGGTTGTAAGGAGGGCTTCTTTCTTTATACCCTTTATCTTTACAATTCTTTTTCATTCTTCAACCCCTTCAATGCTTACCAATATGTCATAACTAGCACCTTGTTGTGATTGTTCCAGTGCCAACTTAAGTACTTGGTCGGCATTCAGCTACGTTCACAATCTTTCCCCATCTTTCCTAAGGACTACTATTTCTAGCTATGGAATGTCCTTTGGAAGATTCCTCTGGTTTTGGAAGAATCATTGGACTTAACCTATCCTACCATCCTTATGTCACCACAATCTTCATCGGCATGAAATAAATGGGTTGTGGGTAAGTATAAATCACCATGAAATCCATTTTGATATAGCAAATCAATTTTGCCCCCCCTTAACATATGCCACAATATTCAAAAACATTTCGCACATGTCGGGATGAGCCATCACGTTAAGTCAAACCATTTGTGATAAGTTCCCATATTAAATCACATTTTCTCCCCCATATAAAAAATATTAACCCAACCGATATTTTTGATATCAATTGATTTAATGAAGTTGTAAAAGTTTTTGGGAAGAAAAATGAAAATCCAATTTATCTTCATGATACCAATGTGAGAGATATGATACCGATTTGTAACATGATCACATATTCACCATATAAGAATGAATTGACAAGGTTGGACCTGAATGATGAGAACATCATATGATAAGCCCAAATGGTTCTTGTCGGCAAATGTTGGTCGCCTCGTCACGTCTGAAGTCATCTCTTGACACCACATGTACGATTGGTATTGTTGTCTTGACACCAATTAGTGAGCTTGGCACTTTCAGCATCGAAGATTATGAATGCTTGACAATTGCTCCCCCTCAATTGTTGACCCGTGTTCTATTGAAAGAGCTGTAGTCGTCGTTTGAGTAGTCGCATCGTCGAGTATGTAGATACCAATTGTAGATTGCTATGATTGTAGAGACGATAACTTCATAAAAACAAGATTTCTCTTGTTGTAACAAATAAATGCACTGAAGCGTACATATATCCGTGTTAGATTGTGTTATAACGTAAATACAATCCCTTACATGGTTATAAAGTAAACCATGCCCGAGAAAATTAATTCTCGTTGTTGAGCCAAAGCTTTCAAAAGAAATACTTGACTTCAATATGAAAACCGGGTTGCAGTCTGAAATAACTACAAGCCATATGGGCATGTTTTATGAAATATTTACAACTTTTGTACGAACTCTATTTATGGAGCCGTGTCAATATTAATCGACATTTCTAAGGCCGTAAATATTATTGTACCAAAAGACATGCCTTTGAAAAATAAAGTAAAAATATTTTTGGATTTTTCTGAAATTTTCAATTTTTATGGTTTTTATATGGTTTTATATTTTTGTATTTTTCTTTTGTGGATAAAAATATAAACAATATATACAGATAATCACCAAGGATACGGAGAATAGTTTACCACCACTATTCTTTCGCTTCATCTGCCAATTCCTTTAGAGTCTCGGGCGAGAAGGTTCTCAATCCTAGCTTGTCGGCCAAATATTCAATTCGAGCGCGATCTAAAGCCTTCGTGAAAATATTCGCCAATTGATACTCAGATCGGACAAAGTAAAGCTCTATCACTCCATTTGATAAAGTGGTAGCGAATGTCAATATGCTTCAACCGGGAGAATTGAACGTTGTTGCAGCATAAGGCAGTTGCACTTTTGTTGTCACAGTACATCGGAATTTTGTTGAAACCTAGACCATAGTCGGTTAATTGCGATCTCATCCAAAGAATTTGAGCACAGCAACCGGACATAGCTATGTATTCTGCTTCCGTACTTGAAATTGCAACGCTTTTCTACCTTTTCAATGCCCAACTGATTAGCCGATCTCCTAGTAGTTGAAAAGTTCCACTCGTGCTACGGCTTGTATCTTGACAACCCGCGTGATCTGCATCTGCATATGCCATTAGTGCAATCGAAGAGTCCTTCGAATACCAAAGTCCCTGATTAATGGTTCCTTTAAGGTACCAAAAGATCCGTTTAACAATCGCTAAGTGCAACTCAGTAGGCCGAGTTTGATACCAAGCACACATACATATAGCAAATTGAAGATCAGGTTGACTGGCTGTGATATACAGAAGGGTACCGATCATTCCACGATAAAATGTCGGATCAACGGAAACTCCATGTGGATCTGCATCAAGCTTAGTTCGTTCCACCATTGGAGTATCCACGGGGTCGCAAGATTCCATCTTATATTTTTTAAGAGATTCAAGGGCATACTTGGATTGATTGATAAATATGCCTTTGGGACTCTGAGATATCTGAAGTCCTAAGAAGCATGATACCTTGCCTGTAACACCCCACTTTGATAAGTGGACCGTTACGCGTAATTATGGCGTGTCATCAACGCATGCAAGGTAATATGTAGTAAAACATACATGACCATAGGGAAAACCGGAATCAAACATCGGTTCCCAAACATAAGCCCAAAACATAAATAAATTAAAGGAAATTAGAAATGACTAAACAAGCATAAGTATATGAAGGCAAAAAGGAAAAGAAGTCTATGACAACTTCCATCCTATGCACGTCCTCCAAATGCTGGAGTCTGTCCTTGAGTACCTGCCGTTTTAGGACATGGAAAGGAAAGTAACGGCTGAGCAAAACGCTCAGTGCACGGATATATGACATAGTATGAATGACTGAACATAATAAGACTTAATAGCAGCGGAAATGTATAAGTCCTGGAAAACCTGGTATAACTTAGTAAAACTGGTTTTATAGTTTGAAAAGCCTTATGTTTATCTTATAAAAACTGTTTAACATGTTTACCATTAGCCAATATAGGTCATGAAATATCAACGTGCATGAATACTTGGAGGGGTGACCTCGTCATGCAATTAGAGGGGTTTCCTCTAATTAATATAAGTTTTTGGGTAGGAGGGATCAGCTCCTTGTGAAGGATGCAAGGCATACACCACATTCACCTGAATAATCTGTAAAAACATGTAACCTAGGATGCACCCATACGCCCCACATGATAATAATAATATGGACAAAAGCTGAAGGGACGCCACGAGCTATCACTCCGCCATGGTGAAGTCATAACACTGGTGCCTCCAGTGTTATGGTTATGGTACCTCCATAACTAGGTGAAATTGGTCATGCATGTATATGGCTTTAGGTATCTAATTAAACATAAGCAATTCAAAAACATATAAAACATTTACTGGGAAAACAGTTGGCTGCATACGGGGAATCCTAATAAGAAAAGAATGTCCATAATGAAAGGACGGAGAATCCGTACCTTGTGTCCAGTGAACGGAAAAGATGAACGAAGGAAATTCCTACTCCGATCCCACTAATGCTACATAGAAGGATACGTGTATAAGTATACTGTTTACTGCGTACGTAACTGATTATAGTATGTCTTGACTTGTTTTATATGTTTTAGTCTTGTTTCACTGATTTTAATGTTATAATGCTTTTATCATGTGTTTTAAGTCTTCTGTTTAAGTATTAACTGATATTCTTGTGTTATTATACTTGTAGTGTAATAATAAGTAACTTCCTAAAAATAGCAAGTTTCCTAAAATAGAAAGTTTCCAAAAATAGAAAGTTTCCAAAAATAGATTATCTGCTTAAAATAGAATAGTTTCTAAAAATAGAAAGTTTCCAAAAATAGTAAGTTTCCTGAAATAGAAAGTTTCCATATTTATAAATAAGCTAAATTAATAACCTAATAATATAAGCTTAGTTTTACTGATTAAAGATGCTAAGTCATGTGTTTAATAGTATAGTTTATTAATTAATACATGTAAATTAAATAAACTATAGGTTATATGATTTAATTAGATATAATCATGATTTAGTTAAATTAAGTGGTTAAAATACTTAGGTTAGAACATGTATTAATATCTATATTAATATAACCTAAGTCATGGAAATTAATTAATTATAAGTCATGTTATTAATAATTAATTAATTACTTAGTATAAATAAATAAATAAATACTTAGGTTAAAATCATGTATTATTAATAATAATAATAAACCTAAGTCATGTGTTAATTAAATTAATTATGTGACATGTTAAATTAATTTAATTAAGCTTGTAAATAAATAACTTGTAAAAGAATTAAACTCGTAAAATTAATTAAGTCGTGAACCGTGTTTTATTTACTAAAGCGTGTCGTGAACCGGACCCGTGAACCATGAACCGGCCCGTAATAAAAACCTACCAAAAACAGTGGTAAACCGGCCCCTGCTGGTTGCCCCTGCCTTCGGTTCATTGCCACCGGCTGCGTGCCGGTGGTTTTGTTCTTGCTCGGCTAGCCGCTGACACAACCGGGTTCCCACCGACTGTGTGTCGGTGATTCCCCCTGCCTGCCCGTTGTTTCCCACGTCCGACACAAACAACCACCGGCTTAAGCAGATGGTGCCTGCTGCTGCGCCGAGACTCACACCGAGCCCCTTAGGGGGTCTCAGCTGTAGCTAAAAAGGGACACCGAGAGTCCTTTGACTCTCGGCCGGCTGCCGAATCACAACCCAAACCAAACAAACCCTTTTCCCCATGATTTCTAATTCCATAACATGTTTATTAATCTTGTTTATAATTAAACCATGATTTCATGTGTTCTAAATTAATAAAAGGATTAAAAGAAAGGTTTAAAAGATTACCAATACGTAAATAAAAAGGAGGATGATAACACGAACGATTCTCCTAGAATTAGGTCACCAAAAATTAACCAACACACCCTCTTGTGTGTTCTTAAACCGGCGGCCAAAGGGAAGGAGAAAAGGAGGCAAGGGTTTTGTATTTTTCTAATTTTATGTAATTATGAAAAATATGTTTTCCTTTTTCTTGTTTTGGTAAAAATTACATGGGCTTGACCCTTTTCCTCTAGTCTTGTCCGCGGGTATGTGGGGCCCACAAGGGTAACCCGAATGTTTTCCGTGTTCTAAAGTATTACATGTTCTCGTGTTCGTGTTTACGTGATTTTATTCTTAATTGTTCGTGTTATCTTTTATACTTGTACGTAGTCGTAATAATAATTACATAAATACATAATAATATGTTCGTGATTATTTACGTTCATGATTTCATGTTCGTGATTATCATTATTGTTGGTAATAATTATCGTGTCTTAATACGTATTAAATACTTATCGTGTAATAACACGTACGTAATACTTGTATTTAATATTCGTGAAACGTAAACATGTTATATAAGGTAAGTTTTAGTCATGTACGTACGATTATAAGTGTAGTGTTCATGGTAAAAGCATGCGGGTTTTACAACTCTTCCCCCCTAAAAAGAATAATTCGTCCCCGAATTATAGATAAAGTAAACTGAAAGAGAACATACCCGAATCAAACTGAGAGGGTATGTAAGATCAAAGGACCTGAAGGTGACATGGTAGAAAGGAACGTGGAACGTGACATGTCTTGAAGGGACATGGAACGTGACGTGACTGAAAGAATGTATCTACTTGATAAGCGAAAACGGATAAGAAGTCCGGATGGACCCCTCCGCTCCCAGTGGCTTCCCGCCTAGAACGGTCCTCTAAAAGGTCTTGGTGGGAAAACAATCTAAATCTTCATGACTTGTCTTGACGATACAGAAAGTTTCTGGTCATCAACGTAAGAGGAGATCCTTTTGAATTGATCAAGGAAATAAGGATTAACGTGCAAGTGTAAATGAAACGTTACTTGCAAAATGGCTTAGACTAAGTGATATTAGTCCCGTCTTAGCAATAATGCGCGAGACATACTGAAACGTAGTACGTGAACAATTGTGAACATGACACGTGAACAATTGTGTACGTGATACGTGGAGATATGGTGAGTGTAATACAAGAAGCATATGATGAACATTGATACATGTAACATATCGTGAACGTGATATGTGAAACGTGGAATGAACATGACAATGTGAAACATATCATGGACATAGAATAACTCAGATGATAATGCTAAACGGTATGAGGTAAGACGTGAAATGTGACATGAAACGTCTGTCTGAGGATGGAAAGTTTATTAAACTTGAGTCTGGTCTCCCAAGTTCCCTATAACTTTACGGAACGAAAGTGGGAGTTAAATCGTAAGCTAGAATAAAATCATGAACATGAATAGTTCATGAACGTGAATGCAGAAGCAACTCATGAAATTGGCTAAAGGCTTGATCGTAACAATGAATCCGAACGTGAGCCTAATTATGATTTGATAGCCACTAGAGGCCAAGTGATCGTAAACAATGGACGCGAACGTGAACCTTGATCTGGTCCAATAGGTGACAGAGTGCCAAGTGATCGTACGATCCATGGCTAAAATATTTGAAGGTCAACTACTGTGAAATCCTTGCGGATGTAAAGATCTTGCAGACTTGTTGAAACTGCTGACCAATCCATGGAGATACTGTACCATTTCCACTCGGAAAGTGTTTCTGGTGGAGATAGCTACTAGTATGTAGGTGTTCTATCTTAACCTGCTGGTATGTCATGAATTAGATATGAACATAACTGCATCTTGTTCACTACGAATTGGATACATAGAAGTTTGGAAAGCCATGAGTCTCTGAAGTTAGACTTCTCTTAGCGTAGGATCCTCTAGAACACATAATATAGTGTAGGGTTCTCTTATTTATGCGTAAGCTTAGTCATGGTAAGACTAGCCGTGAGGAACAGTGTGATTCAACATGTCACTATAATCAACCTAAATTCATACTGAAAGAATTTCGTGGTGAAATTTCTTCCGTCGTAGAATTTGCAACATTGTGCGAATAGGGTCATCGTGCCCTTCTCTAGACTTAGAGAAGGCCAGGTTGTCATTTGATGAAAATACTGATGAATTTGTTTATGAGTTCGTGAAACTCAATTTATTAAGTCCATATTGTTGCTGGAGCATTTATAAGACTACAACAACTCATGAATTTAGCATGACCAAGTCGTGTATAATTAGCAGTCCCTGGAAATGTCCTGATCTTTCACTCGTCAATGCTGGCAGCATGATCATAAGTCGATCTTGGAAAAGTGGTTAGCACCCTAAAGTTGATCCCACCCATTTTCCATACGTGGAGGGAATAACGGTCATGAATGGTGATTTGTTTAAATCGACGGTAGTCGACACATAATCTCATGTTACCGTCCTCCTTCTTGAAGGTTCTTTTGGAATTTATATCGGATGATTTTAAAATAATCAACTGGTCATAAACAAAAAGGAACTTCAGAAGTGTGTCATAACTGATAGCTGGAAAATCTTTGCAGCCATGGAGATACAAACACGTGCTTGTAAAACATACATAATTTATACAGACTTTCCTGAAGGAAAACCATGCTAAAGGTATTCAGGAGCCTGAACATCACTGTACATAATTTGATGTGAATGACGACCAATCGTAGCATGGTGTGCTGTTCATAGTCCCTAATCTGAATCATATTTAACTCGCATCTGTACGAGGGAAGTGCGTTATCGGATCGGATCTTATCCTTAGACTGAAGGAGAACCTTCGTATACATGGGTGATACGAATGGCGTCCTTTATGGTCGTGGATATATAAAATATGAAATTAAGAAATGAGAGTGTCATGAAGTAAACGTAACAGATCTTGCTGAATGTGTTTTGCTTGTCTCACGCAGAATGAACTCTGCGTGTCCAAACGTGAATAAAACATCGTTGATGGTATGGAAATTCTTGTGGCCAGATTAGTACATGGCACAACAAAATGGGTATACCCCTTGGAGGGTACCCTAAATTTCTTGGGGATGTTTCAAAATTGGACGTGAGTCATGTGTCTTGACTCGTGTCTTGGGAAATATAAGCATGACATGTATCTTGACTGATGTCTTGACATGTGTCTCGAGGTGTGAAACGAATAGAACTACAAATATTAAGTTATTATGCCAGAATTGGCGGATCTATTGACATGCTGACCCTTGTAATATCCGATCACGTCCGTGACCGGTGTTCTACTGTGATTACAAGGATATTTGCTGTCATAGTAATGGTTATTATCGTCTTGTATGTCAGTTCCAAGATGATCATTCTCATAGCGGTGATTCATGTAACCATTTAGATGAGTGGCCGGCTGGTACCAGTTTCCACTCATATGACTGAAAAGACAACTGAACGAAGTGGTGACATATGACAAAATAAAGACATGGGTTGTTGTGGAAATCGTCTGGTGGTGAAGCATCTTCTGGTCCAATGGTTTCGTTTTAACGCCTTAGTCTTCGTCTTGTAGGATCTCTTAGGTAGTGAACATCATCAGCATCTCGTAACGTCTCCAACTAATCAGCAACATCAACCTTTAGTAACAACTCCAAGTTATGAGCGGCATCAACATCTTGTAGAACATCAACAAGTGGAATATGCATGAGATGATTTAGAATCGACTAGTGAATACACATGGATTATGGTACGTGTAATACACATGGAATACGGTACATGGAGTACACATGGAATGCACATCCAATGACCGATATAGATCGATCATTTGACATGATTTTACAGTGAATAATTGGTTAAATGGTTTGAAGACCAAACTGGACTGATCATCATGATAGTCTATCATTTCGAGTATAGAAATCATCCTGGTTATATAGAGAAAACACCAAGAAGGTTGGTGAAACGAAATTCAACGATGATAAGCACGAAAGAATGGTTAATGAAGACCAACCATGACTACCATAAAATCAGGATTTACTGGAATCTTTCAATGTCTAGCACGAGGGCATGATCGACACGATGACAACATAATCAACATAAAGTCACTTTAAGAAATAATCCGCATGAAGGTGAAATCAACATGAAGAATCATGGAACGAAATTAACATGAAGGAGTATAAACATAATCAGCATGAAAGTAAAGTTAACCATGATAGTATGAAAGCATAATCGACATAAAGATCATGAAAATTTTAATGAGTGGACATGAAATAATATGACTGTAATGAGATGAAATTTGAAAGTCACTTGTGTGAACGACTGGGGTCGGCTCACAAAACAAAATTGATATGATTAATCTGATTAGAGCGTAATATAGATAAACATGAAACAAAATTTATGCAATAATCATGAAAAAATTTTTATGCGTGAAAACAGTGCATGAATGCATGATGTAGTTTATAAAACTTATATGCGTGAAGGTAAACGCTTACGGTCAGTTTACCCAAAACAAAATGACAGGGCGCGGGGACGCCTATGGGTCGGTCCCAAAGTTAGAAGTTTCGATAAAAGCACATGCGACTAAATAGGGTCAGTCCTGTACCAACCATTACTTAGTCAAAATTCCTACAACAGATGACATATGATATAAATGCATGAATGCATGAAACGTAAATAAGTAAAAGTCATTGTCAAACTTAACAGAAAAAAAATTTATGGGACTAATTATGAACTACTGAGGTTCAGTCCACATAGTCACAGTTCACGAGGAACATCATGCATAGACAATGACAAATAACTAAGTATGGATGACGGTTGTTCAGTCCATATTAGTAAAAGCAATACTGACGAAAACATCATGGTTAAAACAACAAGGTGTTGAAAACATCAATACGTGGAATAACAAGCGCTGGCTTAGGAAGCTCCTGGTGACTACCCACTAGTCACAGGTCAAGTTTTAGAGCCTATAGGTCGAAGTCTTGGGCTCTGATACCATAATTGTAACACCCCACTTTGATAAGTGGACCGTTACACGTAATTATGGCGTGTCATCAAAGCATGCAAGGTAATATGTAGTAGAACATACATGACCATAGGCAAAACTGGAATCAAACATCAGTTCCCAAACATAAGCCCAAAACATAAATAAAGTAAAGGAAATGAGAAATGACTAAACAAGCATAAGTATATGAAGGCAAAAAGGAAAAGAAGTCTATGGCAGCTTCCATCCTATGCACGTCCTCCAAATGCTCGAGTCTGTCTTAAGTACCTTCCGTTTTGGGACATGGAAATGAAAGTAACGGCTGAGCAAAACGCTCAGTGCACGGATATATGACATAGTATGAATGACTGAACATAATAAGACTTAATAGCAGCAGAAATGTATAAGTCCTGGAAAACATGGTATAGCTTAGTAAAACTGGTTTTATAGTTTGAAAAGCCTTATGTTTATCTTATAAAAACTGTTTAACATGTTTACCATTAGCCAATATAGGTCATGAAATATCAACGTGCATGAATACTTGGAGGGGTGACCTCGTCATGCAATTAGAGGGGCTGCCTCTAATTAATATAAGTTTTTGGGTAGGAGGGATCAGCTCCTTGTGAAGGATACAAGGCACACACCACATTCACCTGAATAATCTGTAAAAACATGTAACCTAGGATGCACCCATACGCCCCACATGATAATAATAATATGGACAAAAGCTGAAGGGACGCTACGCGCTATCACTCCGCCGTGATGAAGTCATAAAACTGGTGCCTCTAATGTTATGGTTATGGTACCTCCATAACTAGGTGAAACTGGTCATGCATGTATATGGCTTTAGGTATCTAATTAAACATAAGCAATTCAAAAACATATAAAACATATACTAGGAAAATAGTTGGCTGCATACGGGGAATCCTAATAAGGAAAGAATTTCCATACTGAAAGGACGGAGAATCCGTACCTTGTGTCCAGTGAACGGAAAAGATGAACGAAGGAAATTCCTACTCCGATCCCACTAATGCTACATAGAAGGATACGTGTATAAGTATACTATTTACTGCGTACGTAACTGATTATAGTATGTCTTGACTTGTTTTATATGTTTTAGTCTTGTTTCACTGATTTTAATGTTATAATGCTTTTATCATGTGTTTTAAGTCTTCTGTTTAAGTATTAACTGATATTCTTGTGTTATTATACTTGTAGTGTAATAATAAGTAACTTCCTAAAAATAGCACGTTTCCTAAAATAGAAAGTTTCCAAAAATAGAAAGTTTCCAAAAATAGATTAACTGCTTAAAATAGAATAGTTTCTAAAAATAGAAAGTTTCCAAAAATAGTAAGTTTCCTGAATAAGAAAGTTTCCATATTTAGAAATAAGCTAAATTAACAAGTTAATAATATAAGCTTAGTTTTACTAATTAAAGATGCTAAGTCATGTGATTAATAGTATAGTTTATTAATTAATACATGTAAATTAAATAAACTATAGGTTATATGATTTAATTAAATATAATCATGATTTAATTAAATTAAGTGGTCAAAATACTTAGGTTAGAACATGTATTAATATCTATATTAATATAACCTAAGTCATGGAATTTAATTAATTATAAGTCATGTTTTTAATAATTAATTAATTACTTAGTCTAAATAAATAAATAAATACTTAGGATTAAAATCATGTATTATTAATAATAATAATAAACCTAAGTCACGTGTTAATTAAATTAATTATGTGACATGTTAAATTAATTTAATTAAGCTTGTAAATAAATAACTTGTAAAATAATTAAACTTGTAAAATTAATTAAGTCCTGAATCGTGTTTTATTTTACTAAAGCGTGTCGTGAACCGGACCCGTGAACCATGAACCGGCCCGTACTAAAAACCCACCGAAAACAGTGGCAAACCGGCCCCTGACGGTTTCCCCTACCTTCGGTTCATTACCACCGGCTGCGTGCCGGTGGGTTTGTTCTTGCTCGGCTAGCCGCTGACACAACCGGGTTCCCACCGACTGTGTGTCGGTGGTTCCCCCTGCCTGCCCGCTGTTTCCCCCATCCGACACTATCAGCTACCGGATTAAGCCGGTGGTGCCTGCTGCTGCGCCGAGACTCACACCGAGCCCCTTAGGGGGTCTCGGCTGTGGCTAAAAAGGGACACCGAGAGTCCTTTGACTCTCGGTCGGCTGCCGAATCACAACCCAAACCAAACAAACCCTTTTCCCCATGATTTCTAATTCCATAACATGTTTGTTAATCTTGTTTATAATTAAACCATGATTTCATGTGTTCTAAATTAATAAAAGGATTAAAAGAAAGGTTTAAAAGATTACCAATACGTGAATAAAAAGGAGGATGATAACACGAACGATTCTCCTAGAATTTGATCACTAAAAATCAACCAACACACCCTCTTGTGTGTTCTTAAACCGGCGGCCAAATGGAAGGAGAAAAGGAGGCTAGGGTTTTGTATTTTTCTAATTTTATGTAATTATGAAAAATATGTTTTCCTTTTTCTTGTTTTGGTAAAAATTACATAGGCTTGGCCCTTTTCCTCTTGTCTTCTCCGCGGATATGTGGGGCCCACAAGGGTAACCCGTATGTTTTCCGTGTTCTAAAGTATTACATGTTCTCGTGTTCGTGTTTACGTGATTTTATTCTTAATTGTTCGTGTTATCTTTTATACATGTATGTAGTCGTAATAATAATTACATAAATACATAATAATATGTCTGTGATTATTTACGTTCATGATTTCATGTTCGTGATTATAATTATTGTTGGTAATAATTATCGTGTCTTAATACATATTAAATACTTATCGTGTAATAACACGTACGTAATACTTGTATTTAATATTCGTGAAACGTAAACATGTTATATAAGGTAAGTTTTAGTTATGTACGTACGATTATAAGTGTAATGTTCATGGTAAAAGCATGCGGGTTTTACAACTCGTCCCCCCTAAAAAGAATAATTCGTCCCCGAATTATATGTCACACTCCCAAAATATCAGAGTATAATGGCAACAAGGGAGTGGTGACGTCATGATTATCATACACACACAGTTACAAAGAACGACCTCTAAATGAGACGTTCGGAAAATAGATCACTTGTAATTAATAAAATAAAATAGTTTTGACATAGTGCGGAAGCATAAATCTGGTCACAGTTACAAAACATAGTTTTCCAAATAGTACAAATGATCTTTGTTTCAATTGAAATGACCGCAATGCATGAGACCTCACTTAGCATCTTCCTTCTTAATACCTGAGAAAAACATTGCTAAAGTGTCAACATAAAGTTGGTGAGTTCATAGGTTTAGTTAATTTGAAATGT
The DNA here is from genome assembly GCA_025667525.1 of Glebionis coronaria. Lineage (NCBI taxonomy): Eukaryota > Viridiplantae > Streptophyta > Magnoliopsida > Asterales > Asteraceae > Glebionis > Glebionis coronaria. The sequence continues at coordinate 249,026,321 of CM046874.1, forward strand.
TTAATGAACCACAAGATTTTCCCAAAAGTGATGACAATATAACAAATACAAAGTCATCATAAAAGTATTTATTACAGTCTAAGCTCGTGACACCGAAGCGTTAACAACACCGGTAGTATAATCATATAAATGTAGCCCAACTGGATGCCTAAACCCACGACATCCTATCTCAGACTCAAATGAAACTGTGCCCGCTTGTCCCTTGTTGGACAAGACAGACAGGGACGTCAATCCCGATAGATCTATCCATAACATTCGCGCTTACACAAAGTAATTAACGGTTCACGATTCACGGGCCAAAGCAACTGGGTTTTTAGTGGGACTTAGACTAATATATAAATCAGTAAATGCACTTGTGTTCACACGTTAAATCAAGCAATGTCTCACCCCAAAAAGCAATAAAAGCAGTTAAACGTGAGGCTATAAACTCACCTCGTAAATCAGCAAAGTGACAAAAGGTAAAGGTAGCTCGAGAATACGGTTACGCTAGCCGCGACCTATTTGAATATAAAGTTCGTGTTACGACATTAAAAATATACTAATAAAAAGACATGACATCCTAGTTGTGCTTGACAATACTTTTCGTTTACGGAAAACACGATACATAAAAGTCGGGTATTTAATAAATGAGATTTACGTCTAAATAACACCTTTAAGTTAAACAAATTCGTTTTGGGCCTTAAATAACCCAATGCACCCAACTGGCCCAACAATAAACCAAATTACCCACCCAATGGTTCGGCCCAATGGTCTTTTGACCCGGCCTAGCCCATAGGCGATACAAACAAGAAATAAGGGTTATAACCCTTTTGGTTTTCCCCATAACTCTCAGTCAATCTCTCTCTCTTCTCTCGATAATACTCCCACCGCCCCTTTCTCTCTCTCTCTAAAAATCAATCGGATCTAAGCCATTCCCATGGCTAAAAGGTTTCCAGATTATTAATATCAATTATTTATGATGGTTTATGATGAATAAACATACGTGGCATGTGGGGTTTCATCCCCACATCAAATTGATTGGATTTCGAGGTGTTTTCCAGGAGTTTAAGTTATAGATTCATCAATCAAAGATAAGTTTTACATCCCCTTTTCCTTTTAATTAGATGGTCTACTGATTTTCGTTTATAAAAAGGATTTATGGTTTTAAATCGTTCGTATAAACAAGCTGTGAACAAAGGGCTCTCGGATTTAATAATAATCGAATTAGGGTTTCGAAAATAATTGGGGGTTTTTCCAAATCTAATGTTTAATAACAATTAATTAACGTTTTCTATCATAAAAACATATTAATTTCATCATATAGCCGATTTGTAAAAATTAGGGTTTCGGTCAAATTTGGGGGTTTATTCATACCTCGGTTTTAATTAAATTAATTACTCAATTCGTGTTTGGATTGGGTCTAATTAGAGTTTAAATCAATAAAATAAAATTAGGGTTTCTATAAATTTGGGGGTTTTCATACACGGTTGTTTATTTGCAATTAAATAATGTTTTTGGAACATATAATGTGTTAATTTCATAAATAAAAAGGGTTTACAATTTTTAGGGTTTCGGATTAATATAGGGTTTTTATACCCGCGGCTTATTGGGGGTTTGATGATGTTTCTGTAAAAAGAATTAGATGAATCTTGGGTTATGGTTACTTTTTGAGTGATAAATGTTTCGGCAGAAACAAAGGGTCTCGGTTTGATCTCGGTTTGGTCTCGGTTTGGTCATGATTTGGTCATGGCAGAAATAATGCAAAAGAAATGGTAAAGGGGGTCTCGGTTTGGTCTTGGCAGAAATAATGGGGTTGTGGTTTGTGGTCAAAGTCCCAGTTAATATTGCTATGATTTATCTTTATATTTTTGGTTTAAATTGAACCGTAACAAAACTAATACATTTGTTTTATTTTCGCAGGTTTGTTTACAAATGACGAGCACAACTAAGACGTGTACAGAAAAAAATAAAGGAGGTGATTAAAAAGACTCACAACGGGTGTTTCGTTTCGGTTTGCAGGTGTGGACGAGAAGGAAATGGGTCGGCTTGACACTACTCTTTACTCTTACCCAGAATTTGTATTTGAAACTGCTCAGGAACAATTTTGTAATATTTGGACTGTGGATAATGTTTTGTGTTATGTTTGGACATTGAATAATTTGGGCTGTATTTAACTTTGTATTATTAGTTTAGGGTTAGACTAAAACTGGAAATGGTATGCTTGTGATGTACCCATTTTGGGTAAACTAGGCATGTGTGCTGGATTGTAGTGGTTAGTGGGTGTATAAACAATGTAATTAAGTCCAGGTCTGAATATTGACTCTTGTTGACCAAGTTTTGAAAGAAAATAAATAAAAAGTTCACTAATTTTAATTCTTGCATGAGTTGTACCATTGTATCATTCGGCCCAGGTTTGTCAAATGTTAGACGCGAAAACATGACGTGAGCAACTTGATAACAATTCGACACACGACTAAAAATCAAAGGCGGATACACGTATTCTCGAGGGATACCAGCAAACAATCCTAATAGACACACGGTTAACGCATAAAACGCTTAATAACTCGCACGTTTCATTCTTAAACTAATAGACGCGAAAAATCGAGTTGTTACATTCGCTCTCCCTAAAGAGGGCTTTGTCCGCAAAGCAAAACAAGCAATACACTTACATCGACAACACATTGGTAGATAATTAAGGTACTTCACTATATGAAGAAATAAAGATGAAAATTTTTGACGGATGTCACATTATAGATAAAGTAAACTGAAAGAGAAACATACCCGAATCAAACTGAGAGGGTGTGTAAGATAAAAGGACCTGAAGGTGACATGGTAGAAAGGAACGTGGAACGTGACATGTCTTGAAGGGACATAGAACGTGACGTGACTGAAAGAACGTATCTACTTGATAAGCGAAAACGGATAAGAAGTCCGGATGGACACCTCCGCTCCCAGTGGCTTCCCGCCTAGAACGGTCCTCTAAAAGGTCTTGGTGGAAAAACAATCTAAATCTTCATGACTTGTCTTGACTATACAGAAAGTTTCTGGTCATCAACGTAAGAGGGGATCCTCCTGAATTGATCGAGGAAATAAGGATTAACGTGCAAGTGTAAATGAAACGTTACTTGTAAAATGGCTTAGACTAAGTGATATTAGTCCCGTCTTAGCAATAATGCGCGAGACATACTGAAACGTAGTACGTGAACAATTGTGAACGTGACACATGAACAATTGTGAACGTGATACGTGGAGATATGGTGAGTGTAATACAAGAAGCATATGATGAACATTGATACATGTAACATATCTTGAACGTGATATGTGAAACGTGGAATGAACATGACAATGTGAAACATATCGTGAACATAGAATAACTCAGATGATAATGCTAAACGGTATGAGGTAAGACGTGAAATGTGACATGAAACGTCTGTCTGAGGATGGAAAGTTTATTAAACTTGAGTCTGGTCTCCCAAGTTCCCTATAACTTTCCGAAACGAAAGTGGGAGTTAAATCGTAAGCTAGAATAAAATCATGAACACGAATAGTTCATGAATGTGAATGCAGAAGAAACTCATGAAATTGGCTAAAGGAGTGATCGTAATAATGAATCCTAACGTGAGCCTAATTCTGATTTGATAGCCACTAGAGGCCAAGTGATCGTAAACAATGGACGTGAACGTGAACCTTGATCTGGTCCAATAGGTGACAGAGTGCCAAGTGATCGTACGATCCATGGCTAAAATATTTGAAGATCAACTACTGTGAAATCCTTGCGGATGTAAAGATCTTGCAGACTTGTTAAAACTGCTGACCAATCCATGGAGATACTGTACCATTTCCACTCGGAAAGTGTTCCCGGTGGAGATAGCTACTAGTATGTAGGTGTTCTATCTTAACCTGCTGGTATGTCAGGAATTAGATATGAACATAACTTCATCTTGTTCACTACGAATTGGATACATAGAAGTTTGGAAAGCCATGAGTCTCTGAAATTAGACTTCTCTTAGCGTAGGATCCTCTAGAACACATAATATAGTGTAGGGTTCTCTCATTTATGCGTAAGCTTAGTCGTGGTAAGACTAGCCGTGAGGAACAATGTGATTCAGCATGTCACTATAATCAACCTAAATTCATACTGGAAGAATTTCGTGGTGAAATTTGTTCTCTCGTAGAATTTGCAACATTGTGCGAATAGGGTCATCGTGCCCTTCTCTAGACTTAGAGAAGGCCAGGTTGTCATTTGATGAAAACACTGATGAATTTGTTTATGAGTTCGTGAAACTCAATTTATTAAGTCCATATTGCTGCTGGAGCATTTATAAGACTACAACAACTCATGAATTTAGCATGACCAAGTCGTGTATAATTAGCAGTCATGGAAATGTCCTGCTCTTTCACTCGTCAATTCTGGCAGCATGATCATAAGTCGATCTTGGAAAAGTGGTTAGCACCCTAAAGTTGATCCCACCCATTTTCCATACGTGGAGGGAATAACGGTCATGAATGGTGATTTGTTTAAATCGACGGTAGTCGACACATAATCTCATGTTACCGTCCCCCTTCTTGAAGGTTCTTCTGGAATTTATATCGGATGATTTTAAAATAATCAGCTGGTCATAAACGAAAAGGAACTTCAGAAGTGTGTCACAATTGATAGCTGGAAAATCTTCGCAGCCATGGAGATACAAACACGTGCTTGTAAAATATACATAATTTGTACAGATTTTCTTGATGGAAAACCATGCTAAAGGTATTCAGGAGCCTGAACATCACTGTACATAATCTGATGTGAATGACGACCAATCGTAGCATGGTGTGCTATTCATAGTCCCTAATCCGAATCATATTTAACTCGCATCTGTCCGAGGGAAGTGCGTTATCGGATCGGATCTTATCCTTAGACCGAAGGAGAACCTTCGTATACATGGGTGATATGAATGGCATCCTTTATGGTCGTGGATATATAAAATATGAAATTAAGAAATGAGAGTGTCATGAAGTTAACGTAGCAGATCTTGATAAATGTGTTTTGCCTGTCTTACGCAGAATGAACTCTGCGTGTCCAAGCGTGAATAAAACACCGTTGATGGTATGGAAATTCTTGTGGTCAGATTAGTACATGGCACAACAAAATGGGTACAACCCTTGGAGGGTACCCTGAATTTCTGCCCATAGAAATAATGGAGCCTTTGCGTAAATTAACATCGTTCGAGCTGCTTCCATATGTGTGCGATTTCGTCTTTCAACGACACCGTTTTGTTGTGGAGTGCGAGCAACAGATGTTTCATGAGATATGCCAACTTCTTCATAATACTTACGCAAAGTTTGATTCACAAATTCGGTTCCGTTATCTGTACGAATGCGTCAGATAGTAGTGTTGAGACGCACTTGAATCATCTTGAGAAAATCGATAATGACTTTAGGTGCCTCGTCTTTTGTTGCAAGAAACTTCACCCATGTAAACCGAGAGTAATCATCCACTATGACGAGGATGTACTTTTGACCACCAAGATTTTCAACACGCATTGGCCCACAAAGATCCATATGCAACAAATAAAGTTTCTCTTGGTTGGTGTCTTCAGTCTTGGGTTTGTATGATTTCTTAGTGCTTTTCCCCATTGTACACGCGGAACACAAATGTAAGTTTAGGAAGACCACGAACAAGTTCGTTTTTCGCCAAATGATTAATAGTGTCAAAGTTAAGATGAGATAACCGTCGATGCCATAACCATGACTTAGTCTTTGATGCTTTGGAGAGAAGACATACGGGAGAAGCGAACATCATATCTTGTAGAGACAAAGTGTACAACTTGTTCCCTCGAGTACCTTTCAATAAATCAACCCCTTCCAAATTACGAATGAAGCAGGTATGCTCTCGAAAAGCAACTTCTAGGTTTGAATCACAAAATTGTCCCACAGAAAATAAGTTGTGACCGAGACCCTCCACATAATACACTCTTGAGATTATAACATTCCCAATATGATATTCACCGTAACCCATTATCTTTGCAATATGATCATTTCCAAATCGAACCGTACCAAGAAACTTGCTGACGAAATTTCTGAGCTGAGAGCGATCTCCGGTCATATGTTTAGAGAAACCAGAGTCCAAATACCAGAGAATAATTTGGACCACCTGTTTTCAACAACAACAGTAGACAATGCATTGGAAACTATTGGTTCGGGAGTGTTAGCAGATACATATATAATATTATTAGAATTGCTAACATTTGTGTGACCCTTAGATTTCCTGCGTTTTCTAATGTGAGTTTTACCACTAACAGGTTTTATTGTTCCAACTTTATGAGATTTTGGATTATTAGCGGGCACTATAGTGGGAGTAGACCTATTTAAAGGGCACTTGTTTCCGACAGTAGTGTTGGTGTTCCTAGTTAAAGGACACGCTTGTGTTTTGGTAGCCTTGGTACTCCTAGTTAAAGGGCACGCTCTCTTCAATGTAGTGGGGGCGATCCTAGTTAAAGAGCACACATTTCCTACTATAGTAAAAGTTCTACTAGTGGGGCGCCACAACCAACCAACTTGGGTTAACAGTTTCCCAGTTTGTTTCCATTCTAAACTATTTTTACGGGCATTCATCTCATTCACATGGTCAATAAGGCAAGAATCATGACGACTGGAAAACATACATTCATTGCAATTCCAACATTTCAAATTAGAATTCACAGTAGGCTTAGAACGCTGCACAACCACAGAGCCTTTAGGTTTAGCTACATGATTATTTTTATTCAAAACATAAATAACATTCCTAGGATGGGCTTCTACTTTCTTCTTCACTTGACTACTAGATGGGGTCAAGATCCTATCATTCTTCTTGTTTCTTTTAAGCTTAGATCTTTGAGCCTTAGTAGTGGTGCTTACTCCTGTAGAAGGCAACACGGGAATATTAGAAGCGGGTTTTGATTTTGCCTTATCTTTAGTGACCAATGTTTGAGATGGTTTAGTCCTAGGGCCCTTGTTAAGTGGTGTGACGGCGATGAGATTCCTTTTGATTGCACTAGAGGACGGTGCTGAGACAGTGGTTGCGTTATCCACAACATTCTTACCTTTTAGGGTACGAAGTGTTTCCTTTAACTCAGTCAAAGCCAGCTTTTATCACAAATTTGTTCCCTCAAATCAGATATTTCCACCGACTTTCGATTCAATTGTTCAATCAATGATTGATTATGTGCAGTGGTATTAGCACATGCGAGCTTTACTGAAAGGAAGAGTTTTGTATTTTTCTGTTTTAAGTTATCAACTTTGGACAAAATCTTGGAAACTCGATTATCTAGATCAAGTTTAAAAATCTCAGCGGCCTCAAGTACGTTCACACAGTGAATCTCCTTAGATTTCTCTATGTCTATCAGCAATGATTTAGCAACCTTGTCACTTGGCTGACGCTGTTTTGATTGTAAATTCAATCGAGAATTCTTTTGAAAATTTGCATCATCGATATTAACACCTTCGAATGACGTTTCAAAGATTTCTTGAATAACTTGTTATTTGCATTCAAGCGAAATACAATGTGTTTGAATCTCATCAAAATGTTTTGAAACCAGAGAATATGAATCTTGAAGCTTTAAAAATTCAGCGTCAGATTCGTGACAAGTACTATCTACCATATTATCCACTAATTCAACATTATGCACAATAGAATCATTATCAACACTTTTATTCACACATACAGAAACAATATCATGAGACATCACTTGCTTCAGAAGCTGATCATTTTGGCGTGAAATCCGTTCTATTTCAAGTAAACCATTTTCATAACCATCATCCATTTCATTGAAAACGCGTCTAACTTCTTCTATTTCCAAAAGTAATTCTTGATCAACATTGCGAAGACAAGCTTTAATATTGTTTACAAAAGGAACAATTTCGTCTCGAAATGCAGCTCTTGTGTGCTCAAAATTCCATTCACCTTCCGTTATGGCTGAAGCCGTCGTACGTTCCACAATGACCTTGTCAAAATCGGCTAAGTGTTGGTGCACCGCATTTAAGCTATCGGACGCCTTACTTACCGGTGGAATTAACTTAGTTGAATCCGTTTTGACAAGTGTAGGAGACGTACTAGGAAGGTTTTCTGTTGACAAACTTTGGGGCACAAAAGCTGATAATTGAGCTAATTCCTTTTGTAAACGAATACGGGTCTTTTTAGAAAATTGATCTTTATTATGCTTATCATAATCAATCTTATGGACTTTTGAAAGCATTTTAGAATGAGTTTCTTCTGCAAGTAACTGTGTCTCCTCAGTACTACGAACATAAGGTGCTTCTTTCGATTTGCCAATTAGGGTCACATCATAAAGACAAGGAATATATTCCTGAGCTTGTTTTGCATAACCGGGATTAGGTGGTAAATCTTGAAGACGCTTAAGTTCGAGTTCTTTAAACGATTTAGTTAAAAGATGAACCTTTTCTGTGGAAGCGTATTGTTTTAAAAGCTGTTGTTCTTTGAATTTAAGAAGTTTGGTAGCATTAATTTCTGATTCAAACTTTTTAGACTCGAGAGTTTCGAAATCCAATTTAAGTTTCTGAAAATCATTTACAATTGACTCTTTTTCTTTTAATTCATTGGAAAGATTAGCTTTTAATGATTCTATTTCTTTTAAGTGTTCAATATTTTCAAAACGAAATTGGTCAAATTTAGAACACATTATTTTCTCTGCTTGAGGGACCATTTCAAAAGTTTTGACCTTTTGCTTATACAACGCAAGCTCAGCGGTTAGGTTGGCATTCATATCTATGGTTTGTCGAACAGCCACATTCATGTTATCAATAATATGTTTAGGCACCATAACCAAATCACGTTGATCATAAGATTCCATACCTGTCGTAGCATTTGGTTGAGGTTCACTTAAATGTGTTGGATTGGACACCACATCATTTGAGTTACTAGTTCCTGAATGCTATTCAAGGTTGTCATTGTCATGCTCAACATGATGTTGATTATCATGAATATTATTAGATGTGGTTGGTACCTCACTGACGACATCAGAACCGTAGTGAGAGAGATTAACAACGAGTGCAGCTTGGGCTGAGTGAATGTCATCACAATCCGAATCATATGCATCAAGATCATCTGCTTGATATGCTGCATTAGAAGTAGAGACGATTGCAATGCCTTCATTATCTGCTGCCCCTGGGTCTGCAAGAAATGTTAGCTCTTCTGAATCCAAAATCTTTCCCTTAGACTGAGCATCGACCAAATACATCTTCTCACGAAACCACGTTGCATCCCTTCTCCTTTTCGGCTGAGTACAATCCCTAGCCATATGACCTTTTCCTCGGCAATTGTAGCAAGTCACAACCTTTTGAGGACCAATAGTGCTTCCACTTCCATTTCCATTAGCTTGAGAATTCACAGCTTGAGCATTCACGGTCCTTGTAGGAGGTCCATATGAATTTTGCCTTCCCTGAATGGGTTGCACCGTCACTTGACCATCTTGAACAGTGGCTTGTTGTCGATGATTTGAAGAGGTGCGGAGCTGATTGTTCGTTGGTGGAAAACCTATAGTAGCAACAAGTTTTGACAAGTAGGCAGTGAGATGGTTTAAGACATCAGTAGGCGTATCATTTGGAGTAAAGACTGGTGGTTGAATTGGTGGAAGTTCATTGGAGTAGAAGGCTTGTGCTTGTGGTCCTTAAATTGGAAAATATCCTTGTTGAGGAGTATAGCCCATAGGATAAGTGTTAGCTTGTGAGGGTGATGCCTGATGTGCTGGTAGCTGTGGATAAGGCTGTTGAAGAACACTTTGTTGATATGCTTGTTGTGGCATCATCAGTGGTTGATAAGATGGTTGCTGTGGTTGCTGATATGTGTTGTGTGGTGACTGCTACAAGTATGATTGTTATTGATAAGTGTAAGCCATGTTTTGTTGGGGGGTCAATTGTTGAGAAGCATACATGGCAAGTGGATCACAAACTTGTGGTGTAGACAACCAAGCTTCGATCACATGGTATTCGTGTTGCTGAAGAAAAACATGAAGTTGATCCACATTGGTGTTATGCAAGTCCTTAGCCAATTTAACAGCTATAACACCCCATTTTGGTAAATGGAATGTCACACGTGATTATGGCGTGTCATCAAAGCATACAAGGATAAATGTATTAAACATCACATGACCATAAAGGAAATACCGAAAACAAACATCGGTACCCCAAAGTAACGCTCATCACACACAAACATAAGTACTTTAAATGAAAAGGACTAAACAATGTCCATAGAAATGAGTATCAAAAGTATGAAGAAATGCATAAAGTAATGAAGGCTAGGAAGCTTCCAGTCCATATGCACGTACGCTTAAAATCTACGAGCGTCCCTGAGTACCTGCCGTTTTGGGAACATGAAAGGAAAAACGGCTGAGCAAAACGCTCAGTGCACGGATATACAAGCATAGAATGAATATCATAAGCATAAACACCATATAGCAGCGGAATGTCTAAGTCCTGGAAAACCTGGTATAACTTAGTAAAACTGGTTTTATAGTTTGAAAAGCCTTATGTTTATCTTATAAAAACTGTTTCACATGTTTACCGTTAGCCAATACAGGTCATGAAATATCAACGTGCATGAATACTTGGAGGGGTGACCTCGTCATGCAATTAGAGGGGCTGCCTCTAATTAATATAAGTTTTTGGGTAGGAGGGATCAGCTCCTTGTGAAAGATGCAAAGCACACACCACATTCACCTGAATAATCTATAAAAACATGTAACCTAGGATGCACTCATACGCCCCACATGATAATAATAATATGGCCAAAAGCTGAAGGGACTCCACGAGCTATCACTCCGCCGTGGTGAAGTCGTAACACTGGTGACTCCAGTGTTATGGTTATGGTACCTCCATAACTAGGTGAAACTGGGCATGCATGTATATGGCTTTAGGCATTTAATTAAACATAAGCAATCAAAAAATATAAAACATATACTAGGAAAGCAGTTGGCTGCATACAGGGAATCCTAATAAGGAAAGAATGTCCATACTGAAAGGACAGAGAATTCGTACCTTGTGTCCAGTGAACGAAGAAGACGAACGGAAGAGAGTCCTACTTCGATATCACTAATGCTACATTGATAATATACATGTATAAGTATTCTGATTACTGTATACGTAACTGGTTTTATATCATGTCTTAGCTTGTTTTATATGTTCATGTCATGTTTTTACTCATTTTATCGTTACGCTATGTTTATCCTGTATTCTGTCTATTCTGATTAAGTATTACTTCTATTTCTTATATTATTATACTTGTTGTGTAATAATAAGTAACTTTCTAAAAATAGAAGGTTTCCAAAAATAGAAAGTTTCAAAAAATAGAAAGTTTCCAAAAATAGAAAGTTTCCAAAAATAGAAAGTTTCCAAAATAAATAAGTTTCTAAAAATATAATGTTTCCAAAAATAGATTAGCTGCTTAAAATAAATAAGTTTCTAAAATAGAAAGTTACCATAATTAGAAATAAGCTGGATTATTAAGCTAATAATATAAGCTTAAGTTTTACTTATTAATATTCTAAGTCATGTAATTAAATAGTATAGTTTATTAATTATTACATGTAAATTAATTAAACTATAAGTTATAAGATTTATTTAAATATAGCATGATTTAATTAAATTGAAGTGTAAATAATACTTAGGTTAAAACATGTATTAATACTTATTATTAATATAACCTAAGTCATGGAAATTAATTAATTATAAGTCATGTTTTAATAATTAATTAATACTTTAGTCTAAAATTAAATCATAAAATACTTAGGTTAATATCATGTATTATTTCTAATAATAATTAACCTAAGTCATTTCTAAATTAAATTAATTACAAAGCATCTTAAATTAATTTAATTAAACCTTATAATTATTTAACTTATAAAAATAATTAACTTGTAAAAATAAACCATGAACCGAACCCGTGTTTTAAATCTAAACATGTCGTGAACCGGTCCGGTTTAACGCTTGAACCGGCCAAACAACAATCCGCTAAACAGTGGCAAACCGGCTTGGCCGGTTGCCACTGCTTTCGCAAAACAGCCACCGGCCTACGCCGGTGGTTCCTTTGTCCTCGGCTAGCCGCTGGCTAGGCAAAAGTTCCCACCGGCAGTTAGCCGGTGGTTCCCCCTGCTGGCGCGGCTTGGTTCCCCCTGCTTGGTCATATTAGCCACCGGCTTATGCCGGTGGTGTTTGTTTTGTTTTTCAACCAAGACCCCTAAAGCACAAGGACAACCCCGACATGCGTCGGGGTCCCTTGGTTTGCTTGCTGCCAAGCCACAAAGCCCACACCGAGACCACTTGGTCTCGGTTGTGGTTACACGAGCCACACCGAGAGCATAGGCTCTCGGTTTGTGTGCGCCGGCCGAACCAAACACCCCTTAAACCCATGTTTTCTTAACCCCCATGATTAGATCTAATTAATTAACATGTTTATTACATAACTTCATTATTTCATGTGTTTAGATCTAATAATAAATTAAAAGAAAAAGGTTTAAGGTTTACCGAATACGTGAAACAATAGAGGAATAATAACACGAACGATCTTGCAAGAATTGGATCAACCAAAATCAACAAACACCCCTTTTGGTGGTGTTCTACCCGACGGCCAAAGGAGACAAGGAGGAGAGCTAGGTTTTTTTGTTATTTTCTAATTCTTCTGTAAATGAAAAATATGTTTCTTCTTTTTCTTATTTTAGTTAAAACAAAAGTGGGCTTGGCCCCTTCCTTTTGTCTATGACGCGGGTATGAGGGGCCCACAAGGGGAAACCCGTTGTTTTCCTGTGTTCTATTATATTACGTGTTCTCGTGTCGTGTTTACGTGATTTAATTATTAATCATTCGTGTTGTAAAATATATTTATACGTAATCGTAATAAATATACGTCAATACATAATAATAGGTTTGTGATTATTTACGTTCATGATTTTCATGATCGTGATTATAATTATTGTGGATAATAATTATCTTGTCTTAATACGTAATAAATACTTATCATGTAATAACACGTACGTAATACTTATAATTCCTATTCGTGAAACGTAAACGTGCTAAATAAGGAAAGTTCTAATCATGTACGTACGATCATAAGGGTACTATTCATGGTAAAAGCATGCAGGTTTTACAACTCTTCCCCCCTAAAAAGAATAATTCGTCCCCGAATTATAGATAATGTAAATTGGAAAAGAAGAACATACCCGAATTCAAAATATGAAACGAGGGTAAGAAGCCCGGATAGACTCCTCTGTTTCCCAAGTGGCTTCCCGCTCGGTATGATCCCTCCAAAGGATTTTGACGAATGGAATCGTCTTCCTTCTCATGACTCGTTCTTGTATGTCAAGAACTCGTTCAGGTTCTTCTATGAAAGTGAGATCTTCACGAATCTGTTCCAGTGGATACTGAACCATGTGAAGGGGATGATACTTGTACCCTCTGAGTAAGGACACATGGAAAACATCGTGAACATGAGAAAGCTATGGAGGTAACGCTAAACGATAAGATACTTCACGACTCGCTCAATGACATCAAACGACCCGATGAATCGAGGACTAAGCTTCCCTTTGATTCCAAAACGTCTAACACCACGTGCCGGTGATACCTTAAGGAAGACGTGATCTCCTACGTTAAAATGTAAGTCCCTACGATGCTTGTCGGCATAACTCTTCGGACGCGACCGTGCTTCTTGCAACTTCTGCTTAGCTACTGCGACCTTCTCATTAGTCAACTCTATCATTTCTGGTCCTTCAAGTGTTCGCTCACCAACCTGATCCCAACAGATCGGGGCACGACACTTTCAGCCATACAACATCTCGAATGGAGCATACTTAATACTTGCGTACCAACTATTGTTGTATGCAAACTCTACCAAACAGATGTAATCGTCCCAATCTCCCGTCCATTCCAACGCACAAGACCTCAAGATGTCTTCTAATGTCTGAATCGTTTGCTCCGACTGCCCGTCTGTTTGAGGATGAAAAGCTGTGCTAAGCTTAAGTTTTGTACCCCAAGCTTTCTGCAGACTCCTCCAAATCACGAAGTGAAACGAGGATCTCTGTCTGAGACGATGCTGGATTGAGCACCATGAAGTCTCATGATCTCCTTTCTATAAGTATCGACGAGTTTAATGACCGAATATTCCTTGCGGATCGGTAAGAAATGAGCTGACTTAGTAAGTCGATCAACGATAACCCAAACCGCAACATGCTTCCTCTTTGTCTGCGGAAGACCGGTAACAAAATCCATGGTGATTTTGTCCCACTTCCACTCTGGAATTATCTAATGGTTATAGAAGACCGCCAGATCGCTGATGCTCGATCTTAACCTGCTGGCAGGTAAGACATTTGGAGACGTAAGTCGCAACATCCTGTTTCATACCACTCCACCAAAAGTATTGCTTGATGTCATGGTACATCTTGGTCGAACCAGGATGAATAGAGAATGGGGAGCTATGAGCCTTAGCTAACAATGCTTCCTGGAGTTCTTGATCATCAGGAACACAAAGTCTCGTGCCCTGCCATAAGATACCATATGCGTCTACTCGAAATTCTGTCTGCTTCTCCAAATTCTGAATTATCGCCCAGATTTCACCATCATCTTTCTGAGCTTCCTTGATCCTAGAGAGTAACTCGGGTTCCACTCTAAGATTAGCCCAGTAACCGTGCTGTCCACGTACCATGATCTCAATGTCTAGTCGCTCCAAGTCTCTTATAATTTCCTCCTCAATTTTAATGCTGTTTATCATTCCGGACTTTCTGCTAAGTGCATCTGCCACTACATTCGCCTTGCCGGGGTGATACTGCAGATTAATGTCATAATTCTTCAACAACTCTAACCATCTCCTCTGTCTCATGTTCAATTCACGTTGAGTGAAGATGTACTTCAAGCTCTTGTGGTCCGTGAAAATGTCACATGATTCTCCATACAAGTAGTGCCTCCATATCTTCAATGCAAACACGACTGCTGCAAGTTCCAAGTCATGCGTAGGGTAATTTTCCTCATAAGGCTTAAGCTGTCGTGAAGCGTATGCGATCACTTTCCCATGTTGCATGAGAACACAACCAAGTCCCTTCCCCGATGCATCACTGTAGATTTGAAATCCACCTGTACCAGATGGGAGAGTAAGAATCGGTGCAGATACTAACTTCTGCTTTATGTCTTCAAAGCCCTTGTCTCTTTCTTCAGTCCAAACAAATTTCTCCCCTTTCTGCATCAGTTTGGTCAATGGTAGTGCTAAACGAGAAAAGTTCTCCACGAACCTACGGTAGTAACCAGCTAAGCCTAGGAAACTGCGAACCTCAGTCACTGATGTCGGTCTTGGCCACTTGGTAATAGCCTCAACCTTTGCTGGATCCATAGTAATTCCTTCTGCTGATACAATGTGACCTAAGAATGCCACCTTGTCTAACCAGAACTCACACTTGGAGAATTTAGCATACATCTGCTTCTGGCGAAGAATCTGTAGTATTGTACGAAGATGGTCTTCGTGTTTGATAGGTGTGTAAACACCCATCCTTTCTACCACTTAATTACAATAATAACCGGACCAAAACGTGTATTTTATGTCGGAATTATGCGTGGTTTGTGTTTTTGTTGTGATTTAGGACGAAAAGGTGAAAAGTGGAGAAAACACGGGCATTCACGGGCATTCACGGCTTTTATTGAAGAAAAAGATGAAAGACGAAGTCAAGAGTGCAAAAAGAACGGAAGTCCAAGACCAATTCTGAAGATTTATCGAAGAAAAAGTCAAAAGACAGAAGTTTACTTAAAGCCAAAGAACTCAAGTCTACTTTATTGAAGAATTAAAAAGACGAGTTCAAAGAAATCCCGAGCCAAAAGTCATTTAAAGTCCAAGTTCAAAGAAGATTAGAAGAATAAAGGACTAATGGTGCAATTAATGAAGATTAAAAGAAGGAAGGACTTAATCTCGCAATTAAGAAGAAATGAAGGAGGGGAGGAAGCTTCCTAATCCTCCCCTATATATAGATTAGGATGATAATTATTTTTCTTGTTGGCTAAGTGTGACAATTAGTCTTCCACCATTTACTTACCTTGCACCTTTAATTCATGTCATTTAAATACTTGTCAATTTAAATACCTTGTCTTGCACATTAAATTCCTTTAATTCCAAGTAAGTTTTCATTTAATTCTTGTCAATCTTTACTTTATCTTGTTAATCTCCTATCTACCTTTCTTGATCTTTGATTTCTATGTTTATGTTTGTGTTCATGTTCATGTCTTTATTTTGATCAAGTGGGTTTCTGATTATTGTGGTTAAATTTGTTTGTTTTGTTGATTTAAATTGTTAGTTTATGATTATCGAATGTTTTATTATTAGTTTAGTTAATTCGTTTGTTTGATTTTGGTTAAATCTGTGGTATATTACTTGTTACTGTGTCCCCTTGTTCTTCGGGGGTGTTTGTTTCTGTGTCTGAGATTCCCAGGAAAACTTCCGAACAAGAAAAAGTTTGAACCAGAGGGTGCTCATTCGGAACATTCAAAAGTTCCGAATCAAGCTTCATCCAGAAGTGTTCCGGATCAAGAACTTCCGAGTCAAGAGTTGTTCATTCGGAACTCCAAAGTTCCGAACCAAGGGGCTTCATCCGGAAGAGTTCCAGATCAACACCAAAAGTTCCGGACGAAAAGTTCTGACCAAAGTTCCGGATCAAGCTAGGTTCATTCGGAAGTCTAAAAGTTCCGGATCAGCAAGGTTTCATTCGGAAGTCTCAAAAGTTCCGGATCAACTCAAAAGTTCCGAACCAAGGGCAAAGTTCCGGATCAAGAAGGCTTCATCCGGAAGTCTTCCGAATCAAGGAGTTCCGACTCAAGATTGTTTCATTCGGAACTTTGAAAGTTCCGGATCAAGCCAGTTCATTCGGAAGTTTTTAAACTTTCGAATCAAGGGTTTCTGTCAGGTTCTTTTTAGTTTTTCTTTTTAAATTTCTGTCTTTTATTTTCAAGCTTTATTTTTCCCGCCTTTTTATTTAATTGCTCTTTAAGTTTATTTGACTTAGTTAAATTTTAGCTTTGCCTTAGTTTAAGTTTTAGTTGCGTTTTAAGTTTGCCTTAGTTAGTTTTAAATTTACGTCATTTACTTTAGCGCCCTTTAATTTCAGTCACATTTTTAAATACTTGCCCATTATTTTAATTAGACTTAGATTTATTTTCAAGTCATTTACTTTAATTGTTTTGCACCTTTATTTAAAAACAACCAAAAATATTTGTTTCACCAAGATCAATTGAGTCGTACTTTAAGCCGGAAATCAATTCGTTAAGATATCGAGACTTGAACTTTAATTTTTATAAGGGTGTCAAAAGCCGTGTATCAAATGGCGCCGCTGCTCGTAGTGGAGTCACCATCGTAGGACCACCAATCCTGCCCCCATCATCTACACCTCCTCCACCACCATGTATCCCTACTCCTCCTACACCTAGTATTAGTACACCATTACCGTCTCCGCCTCGTCATGACGATGTATCTCGGAAGGACCCTTCAACATCTCAACCTTTACCGACTACACCTTCACCTTCCACCTATAAACCCAATATCCCATACCCTTCTCGCTTCGGCAAGACCAACGATCTAACAAAGGAGGACTCTCAAGTGACAAACTATATCAAGATGATTTCTCAAATGAACTTCAGCATTAGTTTTCTTGAAGCACTTGTCCACATGCCCAAATTTGTTAAAGCATTTAAGGAATTGCTTAACAAGAAGGAGAAGCTGATTGAACTCGCCAACACACGCTTAAATGAAATCTGCTCTGCAGTTATTCTTAGTTAACTTCCGAAAAAGCTTGGAGATCCCGGTCGTTTTGTGTTGCCTTGCGTGTTCAACAAAACTGAAGAATTTACTGCCCTTGCTGATCTCGGGGCTAGTATTAATCTTATGCCTTTGAGTGTTTGGAAAACACTATCATTACCCGACCTCACTCCAACAAAGATGACTCTTGAACTTGCAAATCGCACTCTCGCTTACCCTGTTGGTATAGCCGAAGACGTGTTCATTAAAGTTGGCGCATTTACTTTCCCGGTCGATTTTATCGTAGTTGATTATGAAATGGACCCTCGTATTCCTTTAATACTTGGTCGGCCATTCTTGAGAATCGGACGTGCTTTAGTGGATGTTGCCGAAGGTGAGTTAATCTTAAGAGTCGGGAATGACTCACAAATTTTCAAAATGGGGAAGCTTACAGGCAAATACTATGGACGAGAATCATTGAATATGATTAATGTGCTCGATGACTTTACCGTCTATAACAATCCTCTATTCGACTCTTGCATTGATAATCCACTTTTTAATGATGATGTGGATGATTCTCTATCCAATTTGGACGCTTCTCCCATTTATGATTCTCCACCGGTCTTTGATGCTTATGATGATGATGATTCTAGCTCAGATTCGGATGATTTTGATGATTGTACTTCTGAGTATCCCGAGATGCCCACTTTCGATGATTTTGATGAGGCCGATACTCTTTCGAGCGATTCTTCACATAATGAAGATCCTCCGCCATCACTCGATCCTACTTTGGACGATTACTCATTTGAGGAAGACTTCTCTGAATTTCTCAACACTTACTTCCCTCATGAGAGTGATGCCCCTCCTTATGACTTTGAAGATTATCGTCTTGATCCTACTTTGGATTTAAAGCACATTCTTTCTAAGGAGAAGAAACCGATCGACACCGAAATCCGCAGCACATATGACTTAACACCTCTTTGTCCCACTTCTGAGGACGAGGTTGTGCTTCTTCGCGGATCTTCTTCACACTCTGCTGAGCCTGAGTGCTATTTTCCCCTAAAGGAAAAGGTGTTCGACCCCGGTATCGACATTCTGCAGCCATCTCAGTATCCACCTGATGAAATAAAAGGAAATATCTTTGGAACTTATGGAAATCTGCTTTCACCACTTCACCCTTGCTTCCACCGTGATCCATCGCTGCTTAAAGGAACCTTGCCTACTCTTCTTTGGCTTGCCTTGTTTGCCTTAAGCTTGTGCTATTTGATGGACGAAAACTATGTCTTTGATCCTGGTGGATATGTTTCATGCTTCTTCCTATGATGATCAAGGTCGAGTCAGGCTCACGACTCGGTTAACAAAAACCAAGCGCTTCTTGGGAGGCAACCCATGTATCTATCTTTTCGCCTTCTTTATCATAAGTGTAGGGGAGACCCGTTGGTTTGCTTTCCTCCCCTCTCTTCTTAATCAGGGATTCGAGCTTCAATGATCCACTCTTGATGATTCTTGACGACCCGTGATTCCGTGTTCACTTCTTCCCGGTTCTATCCTAAACTCTTTTCGATTCACTATTTTATATTTTCTCAATATTAAAATAGGAATCTCTTTAGTTTTCCTTTCCTTAGCGAAATTTAAACAACGTGCACAATGTCCTAAGTGTAGGGGAGTTTACTCCCACATGCTTAAACATTGAGGACAATGTTTATCTTAAGTGTAGGGGGGAATTCTATCGAAGTTAAGTGGTCTTTTCCTTGTATTTGTCCTCATTTTAACCAGAAAATCAATTTTTCGACATTTTTCAAAATTTTTGATCTATTGTGGCCTATTAGTTTTTCCTTTGTATAGTTATTTTCTTTCCTTATTAGAATAAATGTTTAATAAAGTGGTTTTAATTTTCAAACGTTGTGAATCTTTTGACTCAACCCGAGTTTACTTATCTAAGTTACTCTAGCTAGCATCCTTAACATGTTTAAATCAAGTTTTGCTAGGCTATTATGTAGGGAGCTATAAAACGCGAAAGTCTTAACTCTCACGGGTTAAGAACAAGAACTTTTCGCAAGTTCCTATAATTGATCCTAGAGAGTCGTTTATCAAAGGAACTTTAAAATGCGATTTCTAAACTTGAAAGAGTCTAAGAATTTGCAAGATCTTATAGGCGACTCGAAAACCCAAAACTTTGATTTAATAGGCTAAGCATCCACGAGTCTCATTCCTTGAGATTTTAAACTGTGGAGAACGAGAGATGATAGAGCCAATTATAAGTTCGGTATTCTTTCGTGAATTTATGTGAGTTAATTATGAGCCTATTCTCCCATCGCTTGCTTAATAATTTATCTGCTAATAAATAAGGTTGTACGATTTGAAAAGTTACTTAGCTTCTAGCCCAAGATCGTTTAAAAGTTGCTCGGTATGGATTAGAGTTCATAGCCAAGGCATAACTTATTGAAGCGGGATGCGAAGATTGGCGAGTCCAAAAAGGCCCTAACAAGGCATGAGGGCTATATTTTGTTGCTAAAGATCCCAAGTGATGTGAAGAATCATTTATCGAAAATCAATATGAAGGATCGAGACACACGACGTAAAGCAAAAACTCCCCAAAAGTCATGGAGAAGTGTATCCGAAAAGACCCTAACAAGGTATGAGGATAAATAGATCCAAGTCATAAAAGGAGGCGAATCGTTGTATATCAAAGTCCAAAATAAAGATTGGAGAAAAATGAAGAAGTCGTGGTCCAAGTATGAATGTAAAACCCGCATGCTTTTACCATGAATAGTGCCCTTAAGATCGTACGTTCTAGATTAAAACTTACCTCATGTAGTATTGATCACATTCATGTGCTAATAATCAAGCAAGTGCATACGTGTATGACATGACAAGTATCGATTACGTACGAACTCATGATAAACAGTTAATAATATATCACGTGAACATAATTAAATCATGAACACCATTTAAAATACTAATTATAATAATTACGTAAATACTCAGAATATATTCACGAGCGTGGAGTTTACGATAAACGACACGTTAAAAGAAACAGAAACACGTTAAACACGAGCACGTTTAACCACGAACGAACACGAAACATCGGGACACGAGAAAGGTACGGGTACCCCATGTGGGGCCCCCATACCCACGGCACAAACCAAGAAATGGGCTTAGCCCATGGACTTTACAAGTTAAGGGGGGGTAAAAGTAAAAACATGTTTTCATTTTCATTTTCAAGAAATAAACATAAAAACCCTAAAAAGAGTTTTCTCCTCTCCTTTTTCTCCTCCTTGTGCCGCCACCTAAACACCACCACTAGAGGGTGTTTGTTTGATTTTGATCTTAAAAACAAGTGTTAGAATACGTGTTTGTTCATCCTTTTTCCAAGCTACATAGTGGTATACCTTTCTAACCCTTCTTTTTAATTCTTTTAATCTTTGATTATTTTCATGAACATGTTATGATTTTTCTTATGAAAACAAGGTAATTAATCATTGATCTAACATGTTTTGGTATAAATTAAAATCAAAGAATGGTTTATAAGGGTGTTTGTTTTTGGCCGCCTAGCAAACAAACCCGAGGGGGGGTTTGGTTTGCTATTGCCGCCACCACCAAGACCACAATTGGTCTTGGTTGGCTCATGTGGGACCCACGGCAGCAAGGGGACACGTGTGCCCCGGGTTTGGCCCGGGGTACGGTGTCGAATTCATACCCGATTCATGGTTCGTTGGTTAAAATCATGATCTATGTTACATGTAATTTTTATGAATCATGAACTTAGGATATAATTAATTAATAACATGAAATATTAATTAAATCATGACTTAGGTTATTTTAATTATTAGTTTATCATGACATTAATTTAACCTAAGTATTTTATGTTATAAGTTATAATTAATTAATTATTAAAACATGCCTATAATTAATTAATTTAGACATGACTTAGGTTATGTTATTATTAATAATAATACACATTTTAACCTAAGTATTTTCATTTCATTTTAGTTATACATGTTATACTTTAATTAAAATGCTTAACCTATAGTTTAATTAAAATACATGAAATAATAATTAAACTATACACTATATTGTATGACTTAAGAATAAGCTTATAACACTTAGACTTATATGTTAGCTTATGAAATCAGCTTAATTCTAATTATGGAAACTTCTATTTATAGAAACTTAATTAAATAAGGCAACTAATCTAATTATGGAAACCTTCTATATATGGAAATCAATCTATTTCAGGCAGCTAATCTAATTATGGAAACCTTCTATATATGGAAACTTATTTAATTAAGGCAGCTGATCTATTTTTGGAAACTTTCTATTTTTAGAAACTAATCTATTTTAAGCAGTAAATTCTATTTTAGGAAACTTTCTATTTTTGGAAACTTTCTATTTTTGGAAACTTTCTATTTTTGGAAACATTCTATTTTTGGAAACTTTCTATTTTTGGTAACTTTCTATTTTTGGAAACTTTCTATTTTTGGAAACTTTCTATTTTTGGAAACTTTCTATTTTTGGAAACCTGCTATTTTTGGAAAGTTACTTATTATTATACCGTAAGTATATTAATACATGAAACACCAGTTATACTTAATCAGATTAACCAGAATACAAGATAAACACAGTTTAAGGCTTTAAACAGTGAACCATGACCTAAAACATACCAAATCAGCTATAATAAGACACAAAACCCAGTACGTAATCAGTGAATCGATACTTATACACGTGTGTATTCATGTAGCGTTAGTGATCCAGAAGTAGGAGTCTTTCTTCCGTTCATTCACTGGACTTGAGGTACGGATTCCCGTCCTTTCAGTATGGACATTCCTTCCTTATTAAGATTTCCCCGTATGCAGCCAACTGTTTTCCCCAGCATTTGTTTTATTGTTTTGAACTGCTTATGTTAATTTAGCATAAACTATAGCCATATACAAGCATGACCAGTTTCACCTAGTTATGGAGGTACCATAACCATAACATTGGAGGCACCGATGTTATGACTTCCCCACGGCGGAGTGATTGCTCGTGGCGTCCCTTTTCAGTTTGGCCATATTATTATATCAGTTGGGGCGTATGGGTGCATCCTAGTTACATGTTTTATTCAGTTTATCATGGTGAATGTGGTGTGTGCCTTGCACCCTTCACAAGGAGCTGATCCCTCCTACCCAAATCAGTATATTGATTAGAGGCATCCCCTCTAATCAGCATGATGAGGTCACCCCTCCAAGTATTCATGCACGTGACCTTTTCATGACCTATATGGGCTATGGTATATATATGTTAAAACAGTTTTCACAGGTTAAACATAAGGCTTTTCAAACTATAAAACCAGTTTTCATGATACTTAACCAGTTTACTCAGTACTTAGTCTTCCGCTGTTATATGTTACATGCTTATCCTATATCATGCTTTATTGTACATCCGTTCACTGAGCGTCTTGCTCAGCCGTTTTCCTTTTTATGTTCCCAAAACGGCAGGTACTCAGGGACGCTCGTAGATCTCAAACGTAGGTGCATATGGACTGGAAGCTTTACTGTCTTTCTTTACTTTATGCATTTCCTTTACTTTGATACAGTTGCTTTGGACATTGTTTCGTCCTTCCTTTTACAGTATTTATGTTTGTGTGTGATGAGCTTTACTTTGGGATACCGATGTTTGATTCCGGTATTTCCTTTTATGGTTGAATACTGCTTAGACATTTATCCTTGTATGCTTTGATGACACGCCATGATATGCGTAATATTCCATTTCCAAAATGGGGTGTTACAATTTATGGTATCAGAGCCAAGGCTTCGACCTGTAGGCTCTCAAATATGACCTGTGATTAGTGGGTAGTCACTACGGTCTTCCTAGAACTGACAGTTGTTTTCATGCATTCATCATTTTTAAGCATACATATACATGTCATTGTTACAGGGCTTTTGACTAAGTAATGGTTGGTACAGGACTGGCCCTATTTAGTCGCATGTGTTTTATCGAAACTTTTAGATTTGGGACCGACCCATAGGCGTCCCCTCGATATGTCTTTTATTTTGAGTGAACTGACCGAAGGCGTTCACTCTCGAGCATCAAAAGTTTTCATAAAACTGCATCATGCATTCACACAAAGATTTTCTTGCATAAAATTTTTCTCGTGAAATTTTTGGCATAATTTTTTTTTTATATTTTATGTTTGAACTGTTAATCATATGTTTTATGTTATACTGTCAGATGGTTCTCACACGCGAGCAAGAGCAGCTCAATGCTGCAATTCAGGCTGCCATGCAAGCCTTACTTCCTCAACTGAGGAATGACATTCGTGCTGAAGTCCAAGCTGCCAATAATCAGCAGCCGCAGAATCAGGCACCTCCTCCTCCTCCTCCCCCAGTGACTCTAGCGGTATGGTTGGAAAGATTTAACAAGCTCCGTCCTAGAGCTTTTGAAAAGACTGATAGCCCCAGCGATGCTGAAAGCTGGCTGACTCACATTGAGAAAATCTTCAATGCTATGGGATGTGACCCCGCCTTCAAGGCAAGATTGGCGTGCTACAGGTTTGAAGGCGATGTACTCAACTGGTGGCTAGCTTTGACGCAGTCAGAAGGAGGTGATGAATGGGTCGCTGGTTTGACATGGGCCCAATTCAAGGAGAGAGTGATGGAACAGTTCTTTCCTAAGGCAGAGCAGGACAAACTCAAGCGTGAATACCACGGGATACGTCAGAGACAGGGCGAGAATAGCAACGAATTCATGCAGCGCTTTCTTCGCCTTGCTGGTTTTCTAGGAGCAGCGGCTGGTACTCCTGAGGAGCAGGCACACCATTTTAGGTGGGCACTTCGCACCTCGGTTGCGAACAATCTAGTATGTGCTACGTTCAATACGGTAGCACAAGTGGCTGACGCAGCAAGAAAGCTCGAGATGTTGCAGGAACGTGATGAGTTCGGGGAAGCAGAAAGACCCGACAAGAGGTAAAACATTTCATGTTCTAGCGTTAACCAGACCGCATCCTATCGTTATATGTTCTATAATCATCTCTTAAACTGTATCTTCCAGGCAGAAAACTGGGGACCGGTCTCAGCCGGCTACTCAGCAGCAGCCCAATTAGCCCAAAGGAAACGGTCACTCTAACGACCGTTCTGTTGTGGAAAGGCGCAGCGGTAATGACAATTACCGTAACAATGCGGGACAGTCCAACAACAGCAGGTCCTACTATTTACGCATCTTCTTATGATTTCATGTTATATTTCCCATGCTGACACTATGTTAATCTCTACCAGGAACCACGGTAACGGAAGGGACCAGAACCACAGGGGTTCTCAGCCCAACCGTTCAGCTAACACTGGTAAGAATCTTACGACGTTTACGTCTTATACTCGTGCATATACCTTATTCTTAACACGTTCTGTCATCAGCAGGCCCTCAGCAAGCAAGGACTCCTGCTGGAGGATTCACTCATCCTCTTTGCAGCACCTGCCATCGCAGACACCCTGGCCCATGTCGTCGTGACTCCGACGCGTGCTACAAGTGCGGCCTCCCTGGCCATCGTATGAGAGATTGCCGTAAGGGTGAAACGGAGGGTACTTCGGGTCATGCTGATACTAAACCGCCTCCTACCACTGGGCGTGTCTACACGACATCGCGCGATCAGGCAAACAAATCTACAGGTACCATTACTGGAATTTTGTATATGTACGGCCAGGCTGCATGTGTTCTTTTCGACACGGGTGCCACTCATTCAGTTGTTTCCACTACTTATGCTAAGAACATCAGGACACTTCCCTCGCCACTAGAAAATAAGCTTACCATTTCCACGCCTCTGAGGGACTCTGTATTAATAACTCATGTATACAAGAGTCTTCCTCTAGAGTTTGACGATAAAGTTCGTGCAGTAGATGCACTTCCTCTAGACATGATGGAGTTCGATATGATTCTCAGCATGGATTGGCTATCCAAGCACCATGCTACCATAGACTGCCACTCTTATCGAGTGATCTTCGGCGACATTAATGCACCAGAGTACATCCATAACGGGTTCATACCCGGACGGTCTGTACAAGTCATATCTACCTTGCAAGCACGTGCATTACTGTCACATGGCTGCGAAGGTTATCTCGCTACGGTTCATGACATGGATGCTGAATCCCCATCGATTCAGGATCAACCAGTAGTTTCAGAATTTCAAGACGTCTTCCCAGATGAACTTCCAGGCATACCACCTGCAAGAGAAGTGGAGTTCAACATCGACCTTGTTCCAGGAGCTGAGCCAATCTCTAAGGCTCCGTATCGTATGGCTCCCATAGAGCTAAAAGAACTGAAGGACCAATTGCAGGAACTTCTTGAACGAGGGTTCATTAGACCGAGCGCATCTCCATGGGGCGCACCGGTCTTGTTCGTTAAGAAGAAGGACGGCAGCATGCGACTTTGCATTGACTACCGTGAACTTAATAAGATTACCATCCGCAACAGATATCCACTGCCACGTATAGACGATCTGTTTGACCAACTTCAAGGAGCCAAAAACTTCTCAAAGATCGATCTAAGGTCAGGCTACCATCAGCTAAGGGTTAAAGAGCAGGATATTGCCAAGACTGCTTTTCGTACCCGCTATGGCCATTATGAGTTTGTAGTCATGCCATTCGGCCTGACTAACGCTCCAGCAGTATTCATGGATCTGATGAACAGAATCTTCCATGAATTCCTTGATAAATTTGTCATTGTATTCATCGATGACATCTTGATATTCTCAAAGTCCACGGAGGAACACGAAGATCATCTCCGTACTGTACTACAGATTCTTCGTCAGAAGCAGCTGTATGCGAAATTCTCCAAGTGTGAGTTCTGGTTAAACAAGGTGGCATTCTTAGGTCACATTGTATCAGCAGAAGGGATCACTATGGACCCAGCGAAGGTTGAGGCTATCACTAAATGGCCAAGACCAACATCAGCGACAAAAGTCCGCAGTTTCTTAGGCTTAGCTGGATATTATCGAAGATTCGTGGAGAACTTTTCTCGGCTGGCATTGCCTCTCACCAAACTGATGCGAAAAGGAGAGAAATTCGTCTGGACGGAAGATCGAGAGAAGAGCTTCGAAGACCTAAAGCAGAAGCTAGTATCTGCACCTATTCTTACTCTCCCATCTGGTACAGGTGGATTTCAGATCTATAGCGATGCATCGGGGAAGGGACTGGGCTGTGTTCTCATGCAACATGGGAAAGTGATCGCGTATGCTTCACGGCAGCTTAAGCCCTATGAAGAAAACTACCCTACACATGACCTGGAACTTGCTGCAGTGGTGTTCGCATTGAAGATATGGAGGCATTACTTATACGGAGAATCATGCGACATTTTCACGGATCACAAGAGCTTGAAGTATATCTTCACACAGCGAGAATTGAACATGAGACAAAGGAGATGGTTGGAACTGTTGAAGGATTATGATATTAACCTACAGTATCATCCCGGGAAAGCTAATGTAGTAGCAGATGCACTCAGCAGAAAGTCCGGAATGATAAACGGCATTGAGATCAAGGAACAAAACATAAGAGACTTGGAGCGGCTAGACATCGAAATCTTGGTACGTGGGCAGCACGGATACTGGGCGAATCTTAGTGTAGAACCTGAGTTACTGACTAGGATCAAGGAAGCGCAGAAGGATGATGGAGAGATTTGGGCGATAATTCAGAATTTGGAAAAGCAGACAGAATTCAGAATGGACGCAGACGGTATCATTTGGCAGGGCACGAGACTTTGTGTTCCTGACAATCCAGAACTCCAGGAAGCATTGTTAGCTGAAGCTCACAGCTCCCCATTTTCTATACATCCTGGGTCGACAAAAATGTACCATGACATCAGACAGCACTTTTGGTGGAGTGGTATGAAACAGGATGTAGCCACGTATGTCTCCAAATGTCTTACCTGTCAGCAGGTTAAGATTGAACATCAGCGATCTGGCGGTCTCCTTCAACCGTTGGATATTCCAGAGTGGAAGTGGGACAAAATCACCATGGATTTTGTTACCGGTCTTCCGCCTATCAAGAAGAAGCACGATGCTATTTGGGTCATTGTTGATCGACTCACCAAATCAGCTCATTTCTTACCGATACGCAAGGAAGATCCGGTAAGTAAACTCGCAGATACGTACAGAAGGGAGATCATGAGACTCCACGGCACTCCCTCCAGCATCGTCTCAGACAGAGATCCTCGTTTCACGTCGCGATTCTGGAAAGGTCTGCAAAAAGCTTGGGGTACACAACTTAAGCTGAGCACAGCCTTTCATCCTCAAACGGACGGACAATCGGAGCGAACAATTCAGACATTGGAAGATATGTTAAGGTCGTGTGCGTTGGAATGGACAGGTGATTGGGACGATTACATCTGTTTAGTCGAGTTTGCATACAACAACAGCTGGCACGCAAGTATCAAATGTGCTCCTTTCGAAATGTTGTATGGCAGAAAGTGTCGCGCTCCAACTTGCTGGGATCAAGTGGGAGAGCGAACACTCGAAGGACCAGAGATTATAGAAATGACCAATGAGAAGATTGAGGTAGCTAAACAGAAGCTGCAGGAAGCGCGTTCACGTCAAAAGAGTTACGCCGATAAGCATCGTAGGGACATACATTTTAATGTGGGAGATCACGTCTTCCTCAAGGTTTCGCCGGCACGTGGTGTTAAACGCTTCGGGATCAAGGGAAAACTCAGTCCTCGGTTCATCGGACCATTTGATATCGTTGAACGAATCGGCGAAGTATCTTACCGATTGGCGTTACCTCCTCAGCTTTCGCACGTGCATAACGTGTTCCATGTGTCCTTACTCAGAGGGTACAATTATCATCCCCTTCACATGGTTCAGTATCCACTGGAACAGATACGTGAAGATCTCACGTTTATAGAAGAACCCGAACGAGTACTCGACAGGCAAGAACGAGTCATGAGAAGGAAGACGATTCCTTTCGTTAAAATCCTTTGGAGGGACCATACCGAGCGGGAAGCCACTTGGGAAACAGAGGAGTCTATCCGGGCTTCTTACCCTCACTTCATATTTTGAGTTCGGGTATGTCACTTCTATTCAGCTTACTTTATCTATAATTCGGGGACGAATTATTCTTTTTAGGGGGGAAGAATTGTAAAACCCGCATGCTTTTACCATGAATAGTGCCCTTAAGATCGTACGTTCTAGATTAAAACTTACCTCATGTAGTATTGATCACATTCATGTGCTAATAATCAAGCAAGTGCATACGTGTATGACATGACAAGTATCGATTACGTACGAACTCATGATAAACAGTTAATAATATATCACGTGAACATAATTAAATCATGAACACCATTTAAAATACTAATTATAATAATTACGTAAATACTCAGAATATATTCACGAGCGTGGAGTTTACGATAAACGACACGTTAAAAGAAACAGAAACACGTTAAACACGAGCACGTTTACCCACGAACGAACACGAAACATCGGGACACGAGAAAGGTACGGGTACCCCATGTGGGGCCCCCATACCCACGGCACAAACCAAGAAATGGGCTTAGCCCATGGACTTTACAAGTTAAGGGGGGGTAAAAGTAAAAACATGTTTTCATTTTCATTTTCAAGAAATAAACATAAAAACCCTAAAAAGAGTTTTCTCCTCTCCTTTTTCTCCTCCTTGTGCCGCCACCTAAACACCACCACTAGAGGGTGTTTGTTTGATTTTGATCTTAAAAACAAGTGTTAGAATACGTGTTTGTTCATCCTTTTTCCAAGCTACATAGTGGTATACCTTTCTAACCCTTCTTTTTAATTCTTTTAATCTTTGATTATTTTCATGAACATGTTATGATTTTTCTTATGAAAACAAGGTAATTAATCATTGATCTAACATGTTTTGGTATAAATTAAAATCAAAGAATGGTTTATAAGGGTGTTTGTTTTTGGCCGCCTAGCAAACAAACCCGAGGGGGGGTTTGGTTTGCTATTGCCGCCACCACCAAGACCACAATTGGTCTTGGTTGGCTCATGTGGGACCCACGACAGCAAGGGGACACGTGTGCCCCGGGTTTGGCCCGGGGTACGGTGTCGAATTCATACCCGATTCATGGTTCGTTGGTTAAAATCATGATCTATGTTACATGTAATTTTTATGAATCATGAACTTAGGATATAATTAATTAATAACATGAAATATTAATTAAATCATGACTTAGGTTATTTTAATTATTAGTTTATCATGACATTAATTTAACCTAAGTATTTTATGTTATAAGTTATAACTAATTAATTATTAAAACATGCCTATAATTAATTAATTTAGACATGACTTAGGTTATATTATTATTAATAATAATACACATTTTAACCTAAGTATTTTCATTTCATTTTAATTATACATGTTATACTTTAATTAAAATGCTTAACCTATAGTTTAATTAAAATACATGAAATAATAATTAAACTATACACTATATTGTATGACTTAAGAATAAGCTTATAACACTTAGACTTATATGTTAGCTTATGAAATCAGCTTAATTCTAATTATGGAAACTTCTATTTATAGAAACTTAATTAAATAAGGCAACTAATCTAATTATGGAAACCTTCTATATATGGAAATCAATCTATTTCAGGCAGCTAATCTAATTATGGAAACCTTCTATATATGGAAACTTATTTAATTAAGGCAGCTGATCTATTTTTGGAAACTTTCTATTTTTAGAAACTAATCTATTTTAAGCAGTAAATTCTATTTTAGGAAACTTTCTATTTTTGGAAACTTTCTATTTTTGGAAACTTTCTATTTTTGGAAACTTTCTATTTTTGGTAACTTTCTATTTTTGGAAACTTTCTATTTTTGGAAACTTTCTATTTTTGGAAACTTTCTATTTTTGGAAACCTGCTATTTTTGGAAAGTTACTTATTATTATACCGTAAGTATATTAATACATGAAACACCAGTTATACTTAATCAGATTAACCAGAATACAAGATAAACACAGTTTAAGGCTTTAAACAGTGAACCATGACCTAAAACATACCAAATCAGCTATAATAAGACACAAAACCCAGTACGTATTCAGTGAATCGATACTTATACACGTGTGTATTCATGTAGCGTTAGTGATCCAGAAGTAGGAGTCTTTCTTCCGTTCATTCACTGGACTTGAGGTACGGATTCCCGTCCTTTCAGTATGGACATTCCTTCCTTATTAGGATTTCCCCGTATGCAGCCAACTGTTTTCCCCAGCATTTGTTTTATTGTTTTGAACTGCTTATGTTAATTTAGCATAAACTATAGCCATATACAAGCATGACCAGTTTCACCTAGTTATGGAGGTACCATAACCATAGCATTGGAGGCACCGATGTTATGACTTCCCCACGGCGGAGTGATTGCTCGTGGCGTCCCTTTTCAGTTTGGCCATATTATTATATCAGTTGGGGCGTATGGGTGCATCCTAGTTACATGTTTTATTCAGTTTATCATGGTGAATGTGGTGTATGCCTTGCACCCTTCACAAGGAGCTGATCCCTCCTACCCAAATCAGTATATTGATTAGAGGCATCCCCTCTAATCAGCATGATGAGGTCACCCCTCCAAGTATTCATGCACGTGACCTTTTCATGACCTATATGGGCTATGGTATATATATGTTAAAACAGTTTTCACAGGTTAAACATAAGACTTTTCAAACTATAAAACCAGTTTTCATGATACTTAACCAGTTTACTCAGTACTTAGTCTTCCGCTGTTATATGTTACATGCTTATCCTATATCATGCTTTATTGTACATCCGTTCACTGAGCGTCTTGCTCAGCCGTTTTCCTTTTTATGTTCCCAAAACGGCAGGTACTCAGGGACGCTCGTAGATCTCAAACGTAGGTGCATATGGACTGGAAGCTTTACTGTCTTTCTTTACTTTATGCATTT
This sequence comes from Glebionis coronaria, assembly GCA_025667525.1. Taxonomy (NCBI): domain Eukaryota; kingdom Viridiplantae; phylum Streptophyta; class Magnoliopsida; order Asterales; family Asteraceae; genus Glebionis; species Glebionis coronaria. The sequence goes on from CM046874.1 coordinate 249,057,930, forward strand.
CCTTTACTTTGATACAGTTGCTTTGGACATTGTTTCGTCCTTCCTTTTACAGTATTTATGTTTGTGTGTGATGAGCTTTACTTTGGGATACCGATGTTTGATTCTGGTATTTCCTTTTATGGTTGAATAATGCTTAGACATTTATCCTTGTATGCTTTGATGACACGCCATGATATGCGTAATATTCCATTTCCAAAATGGGGTGTTACAATGAATCTCTCAAAACTTCAAGTGAAGAAATTCCTATTATGAAGAGAAGGCCATTATTTCATGAACGTCTCTCAAGGTTTGAAGTATGAAGTCGCTGCCAAATATCGGTCCGAGAAAGGTCTCAAATCGCGAAGCGAGTTATGCCAAGATATGAACTTTATGAGGTCCCGAGAAGCAGTTTTAAAATATTTTGTCCTTTAGCTAACTATTGATTAAATCGTTCACTTTATTTTCGGCCTAATAAACTATCGAAATAAGTCAAACAATGTATCCTCGTGATCATTCAAGACAATAATAAAATATAAGAGATACCCCTAGGAATAAGGGAGTCTAAGTGAATAATTGGCCCACATGAGTTCGTGATAGTTTACTAACTTATAATAACAATGATCTCGTTTTTAAGCTTGGTTTGGAGAAAGTGAAAACTTGAGGATGATGATTATTCATAACATTTCCAAAACCCGAGGTATGCTTTTGATTTCTTTATTTTGTATGTTTTTAATTTTCTATCTCTTTAATAAAGGCCACTATGGATTGATTATGATGAAAAGTGTAAACGTGCTTTGTAACTAATGCATTGCATGAGGACATTGCAATGGTCAAGTGTAGAGGATTTGATAGGTGTGTAAACACCCATCCTTTCTACCACTTAATTACAATAATAACCGGACCAAAATGTGTATTTTATGTCTTTTATGTCGGAATTATGCGTGGTTTGTGTTTTTGTTGTGATTTAGGACGAAAAGGTGAAAAGTGGAGAAAACACGGGCATTCACGGGCATTCACGGCTTTTATTGAAGAAAAAGATGAAAGACGAAGTCAAGAAGTCAAGAGTGCAAAAAGAACGGAAGTCCAAGACCAATTCTGAAGATTTATCGAAGAAAAAGTCAAAAGACAGAAGTTTACTTAAAGCCAAAGAACTCAAGTCTACTTTATTGAAGAATTAAAAAGACGAGTTCAAAGAAATCCCGAGCCAAAAGTCATTTAAAGTCCAAGTTCAAAGAAGATTAGAAGAATAAAGGACTAATGGTGCAATCAATGAAGATTAAAAGAAGGAAGGACTTAATCTTGCAATTAAGAAGAAATGAAGGAGGGGAGGAAGCTTCCTAATCCTCCCCTATATATAGATTAGGATGATAATTATTTTTCTTGTTGGCTAAGTGTGACAATTAGTCTTCCACCATTTACTTACCTTGCACCTTTAATTCATGTCATTTAAATACTTGTCAATTTAAATACCTTGTCTTGCACATTAAATTCCTTTAATTCCAAGTAAGTTTTCATTTAATTCTTGTCAATGTTTACTTTATCTTGTTAATCTCCTATCTACCTTTCTTGATCTTTGATTTCTATGTTTATGTTTGTGTTCATGTTCATGTCTTTATTTTGATCAAGTGGGTTTCTGATTATTATGGTTAAATTTGTTTGTTTTGTTGATTTAAATTGTTAGTTTATGATTATTGAATGTTTTATTATTAGTTTAGTTAATTCGTTTGTTTGATTTTGGTTAAATCTGTGGTATATTACTTGTTACTGTGTCCCCTTGTTCTTCGGGGGTGTTTGTTTCTGTGTCTGAGATTCCCAGGAAAACTTCCGAACAAGCAAAAGTTCTGAACCAGAGGGTGCTCATTCGGAACATTCAAAAGTTCCGAATCAAGCTTCATCCGGAAGTGTTCCGGATCAAGAACTTCCGAGTCAAGAGTTGTTCATTCGGAACTCCAAAGTTCCGAACCAAGGGGCTTCATCCGGAAGAGTTCCGAATCAACACCAAAAGTTCCGGACGAAAAGTTCTGACCAAAGTTCTGGATCAAGCTAGGTTCATTCGGAAGTCTAAAAGTTCCGGATCAGCAAGGTTTCATTCGAAAGTCTCAAAAGTTCCGGATCAACTCAAAAGTTCCGAACCAAGGGCAAAGTTCCGGATCAAGAAGGCTTCATCCGGAAGTCTTCCGAATCAAGGAGTTCCGACTCAAGATTGTTTCATTCGGAACTTTGAAAGTTCCGGATCAAGCCAGTTCATTCGGAAGTTTTTAAACTTCCGAATCAAGGGTTTCTGTCAGGTTCTTTTTAGTTTTTCTTTTTAAATTTCTGTCTTTTATTTTCAAGCTTTATTTTTCCCGCCTTTTTATTTAATTGCTCTTTAAGTTTATTTGCCTTAGTTAAATTTTGGCTTTGCCTTAGTTTAAGTTTTAGTTGCGTTTTAAGTTTGCCTTAGTTAGTTTTAAATTTGCGTCATTTACTTTAGCGCCCTTTAATTTCAGTCACGTTTTTAAATACTTGCCCATTATTTTAATTAGACTTAGATTTATTTTCAAGTCATTTACTTTAATTGTTTTGCACCTTTATTTAAAAACAACCAAAAATATTTGTTTCACCAAGATCAACTGAGTCGTACTTTAAGCCAGAAATCAATTCGTTAAGATATCGAGACTTGAACTTTAATTTTTATACAGGTGTCAAAAGCCGTGTATCAGTGTTCCTCCTTGGACTTAGAGAATATCAGGATGTCGTCAATGAGGACAATGACGAACTTGTCCAGAAATTCTTGTAAGATTATGTTCATCAAATCCAGGAACACTGCTGGAGCATTGGTAAGGCCAAATGGCATGACTACAAATTCGTAGTGGCCATAGCGTGTACGGAAAGCAGCCTTGGCGATGTCCTGCTCTTTAACCCGTAGCTGATGATAGCCCGACCTCAGATTAATCTTGGAGAAATGTTTGGCCCCTTGGAGTTGGTCAAACAGATCGTCTTTGCGTGGTAGAGGATACCTATTCCTGATGGTGATCTTGTTGAGCTCGCGATAATCTATGCAAAGACGCATACTGCTGTCCTTCTTCTTAACGAATAAGACCGGTGCGCCCCATGGAGATGCGCTCGGTCGATTGAAGCTTCGTTCCAGAAGTTCTTGCAATTGATCCTTCAGCTCCTTCAACTCTATGAGAGCCATGCGATAAGGAGCTTTGGAAATCAGCTCAGCTTCTGGGATGAGCTCGATATTAAATTCTACTTCACGTGCAGGTGGTATGTCCGGAAGTTCTTTTGGAAATACATCTGGAAATTCTGACACTATCGGTTGATTCTGAATTGATGGAGATTCAACATCCATGTCATGAACAGTAGCTAGATAGCCCTCGCAACCATATGAAAGTAATGCACGTGCTTGCAGGGTTGATATGATTTGTACAGACCTTCCGGGTACGAACCCGTTGTGAATGTACTCTGGTGCATTAACATCACCGAAGATGACTCGATATGAATGGCAGTCTATGGTAGCATGATGCTTGGATAGCCAGTCCATGCCCAATATCATGTCAAAATCATTCATGTCCAGGGGAAGTGCGTCAACAGGACGAATCTTGTCATCAAACTCTAGGGGAAGGCTCTTGTACACATAGGTTATGTGTACAGAGTCTCTTAAAGGCGTGGAAATATTCAGTATATTCTCTAGTGGCATGGGGAGTATCCTAACATTCTTAGCATAAGCAGTAGAAATGACCGAGTGAGTAGCATCCGTGTCAAATATAACACATGCAACTTGACCATGCATATACAAGATTCCAGTGATGGTACCTGTAGACTTGTTGGCCTGATCGCGAGATGTCGTGTAAACGCGTCCACTAGTAGGAGGCGTCTTGGTATTAGCATGTCCTGATGTGCCCTCCATCTCGCCCTTGCGGCAGTCCTTCATGCGATGGCCAGGAAGACCAAACTTGAAGCATGCGTCGCTGTCGCGGCGACATGGCCCTGGGTGCTTACGGTTGCAGGTAGTGCAAAGAGGATGAGTATATCCTCCAGCAGGTGTCCTTGCTGGTTGAGAGCCTGATAAGAACAATATATATGAGACATGATAATAGGTACAAAGGACAATGCGGATAATTCGTAGGATGGAATACCAGTGATAGTTGGACGGTTAGGCTGTGAACCTCTCTGGTTCTGGTCCCTCCCGTTACCATGATTCCTGGTAGAAGATTCTCTAATGTGTCGGAATTTAGAACTATTGCATGTAATCATAAGAAAATGAGTTAGTAAAAAGGACCTGCTGCTGTTGGAGTTTCCAGCGTTGTTACGGTAATTATCATTACCGCCACGCCTATCTGTAGCAGAATAGTCGTGAGTCTAACCGTTTCCCTTGGGCTGAGTAGGCTGTTGCTGAGTAGCCGGCTGAGACCGGTCCCCAGTCTTCTGCCTGGAAGATACAGTTTTAAAGAGATGTAAATATTGACATATGCTGAAAGAATACGGTTTGGTCACCGCTGAATAACGAATGTTTAACTCTTATCGGGTCTCTCTGCTTCCCCAAACTCTTCTCTTTCTTGCAGCATCTCCAACTTACGTGCTGCATCGGCTACTTGTGCCACAGTGTTGAACATAGCACACACCAAGTTGTATGCGACCGATGTACGAAGAGCCCACCGGAAGTGGTATGCTTGCTCTTCGGGAGTACCTGCTGCTCCACCAAGAAAACCAGCTAAACGAAGAAAACGCTACATGAACTCGTTGCTGTTCTCTCCAGCTCTTTTTCTAATTCCATGGTACTCTCTCTTCAACTTGTCTTGCTCAGCCTTGGGAAAGAACTGTCCCATCACCAAATCCCTGAACTGAGCCCAAGTCTAACCAACCACCCAATTATCACCTCCCTCAGACTGCTTCAGTGCCTTCCACCATGATAGCACATCACCTTCGAACCGGTAACAGGCCAACCTCGACTTGAAGACGGGGTCACAGCCCATGGCATCGACTATCTTCTCAATGTGAGCCAACCAGCTTTCAGCTTCACTGGGCTATCTGTCTTCTCGAAGGATCGAGCGTGTAGCTTATTGAATCTCTCCAGCCATGTCACCAATGTTGCTGGAGGAGGAGGAGGTATTGGGTGCTGCTGCTGATTGTTGGCAGCCTGCACCTCAGCCCTGATTTCGTTCCTCAGCTGAGGAAGCATAGCTTGTATTGCAGCTAGGACTGCTGCGTTGAGTTGTTCCTGCTCGCATGTGAGAACCATCTGACAGTATAACATAAAAATACATGATTAACTGATCAAAACATAAACTATATACATGAAAAAAATTTATACCAATAAATCATGAGAAAAATTTTATGCAGAAAAACTAGTACATGAATGCATGATGCAGTTTTATGAAAACTTTTATATGCGCGAGAGTGAACGCCTATGGTCAGTTCACTCAAAACAAAGGACATGGCAAGGGGACGCCAATGGGTCGGTCCCAAAGTTAAAAGTTTCGATAAAAGCACATGCGACTAAATAGGGCCAGTCCTGTACCAACCATTACTTAGTCATAAACCTGCGACAATGACATATATATGTATGTATGAAAACAATGAATGCATGAAAACCGACTGTCAGTTCTAGGAAGACCATAGTGACTACCCACTAATCATAGGTCGTGTTTTGAGAGCCTACATATCGAAGCCTTGGCTCTGATACCATAATTGTAACACCCAATTTTGGTAAATGGAATGTCACACGTGATTATGGCGTGTCATCAAAGCATACAAGGATAAATGTATTAAACATCACATGACCATAAAGGAAATACCAGAAACAAACATCGGTACCCCAATGTAAATCTCATCACACACAAACGTAAGTATTGTAAATGAAAAGGACTAAACAATGTCCATAGAAATGAGTATCAAAAGTATAAAGAAATGCATAAACTAATGAAGGCTAGGAAGCTTCCAGTCCATATGCACGTACGCTTAAAATCTACGAGCGTCCCTGAGTACCTGCCATTTTAGGAACATGAAAGGAAAAACGGCTGAGCATAACGCTCAGTGCACGAATATGCAAGCATAGAATGAATATCATAAGCATAAACACCATATAGCAGCGAAAATGTCTAAGTCCTGGAAAACCTGGTATAACTTAGTAAAACTGGTTTTATAGTTTGAAACGCCTTATGTTTATCTTATAAAAACTGTTTAACATGTTTACCGTTAGCCAATATAGGTCATGAAATATTAACGTGAATGAATACTTGGAGGGGTGACCTTGTCATGCAATTAGAGGGGCTGCCTCTAATTAATATAAGTTTTTGGGTAGGAGGGATCAGCTCCTTGTGAAGGATGCAAGGCACACACCACATCCACCTGAATAATCTATAAAAACATGTAACCTAGGATGCAACCATACGCCCCATATGATAATAATAATATGGCTAAAAGCTTAAGGGACGCCACGAACTATCACTCCGCCGTGGTGAAGTCATAACACTGGTGCCTCCAGTGTTATGGTTATGGTACCTCCATAACTAGGTGAAACTGGTCATGCATGTATATGGCTTTAGGAATTTAATTAAACTTAAGAAATCAAAACATATAAAACATATACTGGGAAAACAGTTGGCTGCATACGGGGAATCCTAATAAGGAAAGAATGTCCATACTAAAAGGACGGAGAATCCGTACCTTTTTTCCAGTGAACGTAGAAGACGAACGGAAGAGAGTCCTACTCCGATATCACTAATGCTACATAGATAATATACGTCTATAAGTATTCTGATTACTGTATACGTAACTGGTTTTATATCATGTCTTAGCTTGTTTTTATATGTTCATGTCATGTTTTACTGATTTTATCGTTACGTTGTGTTTATCATGTATTCTGTCTATTCTGATTAAGTATTACTTGTATTTCTTGTATTATTATACTTGTTGTGTAATAATAAGTAACTTTCTAAAAATAGCAGGTTTCCAAAAATAGAAAGTTTCCAAAAATCAAAAGTTTCCAAAAATAGAAAGTTTCCAAAATAAATAAGTTTCTAAAAATATAGTTTCCATAAATAGATTAGCTGCTTAAAATAAATAAGTTTCTAAAATAGAAAGTTTCTATAATTAGAAATAAGCTGGATTATTAAGCTAATAATATAAGCTTAAGTTTTACTGGTTAATATTCTAAGTCATGTGATTAAATAGTATAGTTTATTAATTATTACATGTAAATTAAATAAACTATTGGTTATAAGATTTAATTAAATATAGCATAATTTAATTAAATTAAAGTGTAAATAATACTTAGGTTAAAACATGTATTAATATTTATTATTAATATAACCTAAGTCATGGAAATTAATTAATTATAAGTCATGTTTTAATAATTAATTAATACTTTAGTCTAAAATTAAATCATAAAATACTTAGGTTAAAATCATATGTTATTTCTAATAATAATTAACCTAAGTCATGTCTAAATTAAATTAATTACAAAGCATGTTAAATTAAATTAATTAAACCTTGTAATTATTTAACTTATAAAAATAATTAACTTGTAAAAATAAACCATGAACCGAACCTGTGTTTTAAATCTAAACATGTCGTGAACCAAACCGGTTTAACCCTTGAACCGGCCAAACAACAATCCCCTAAACAGTGGCAAACTGGCTTGGCCGGTTGCCACTGCTTTCGCAAAACAGCCACCGGCCTACGCCGGTGGTTCCTTGGTCCTCGGCTAGCCGCTGGCTAGGCAAAAGTCCCCACCAGCAGTTAGCCGGTGGTTCCCCCTGCTGGCGCGGCTTGGTTCCCCCTGCTTGGTCATATTAGCCACCGGCTTATGCCGGTGGTGTTCATTTTGTTTTTCAGCCGAGACCCCTAAAGCACAAGGACAACCCCAACATGCGTCGGGGTCCCTTGGTTTGCTTGCTGTCGAGCCACAAAGCCCACACCGAGACCACTTGGTCTCGGTTGTGGTTACACGAGCCACACCGAGAGCATAGGCTCTCGGTTTGTGTGCGCCAACCGAACCAAACACCCCTTAAACCCATGTTTTCTTAACCCCCATGATTAGATCTAATTAATTAACATGTTTATTAAACTTCATGAATTCATGTGTTTAGATCTAATAATAAATATAAAGAAAAAGGTTTAAGGTTTACCGAATACGTGAAACAAAAGAGGATTAATAACACGAACGATCTTGCAAGAATTGGATCAACCAAAATCAACAAACACCCCTTTTGGGGGTGTTCTACCCGTCGACCAAAGGAGAAAAGGAGGAGAGCTAGGGTTTTTTTATTTTCTAATTCTTCTGTAAATGAAAAATATGTTTCCTCCTTTTCTTATTTCAGTTAAAACAAAAGTGGGCTTGGCCCCTTCCTTTTGTCTATGCCGCGGGTATGAGCGGCCCACAAGGGGAAACCCGTTGTTTTCCCGTGTTCTATTATATTACGTGTTCTCGTGTCGTGTTTACGTGATTTAATTATTAATCGTTCAAAAATATATATATACGTAATCGTAATAAATATACGTAAATACATCATAATAGGTTCGTGATTATTTACGTTCATGATTTTCATGTTCGTGATTATAATTATTGTGGATAATAATTATCGTTTCTTAATACGTAATAAATACTTATCGTGTAATAACACGTACGTAAAACTTGTAATTCCTATTTGTGAAACGTAAACGTGCTAAATAAGGAAAGTTCTAATCATGTACGTACGATCATAAGGGTACTATTCATGGTAAAAGCATGCGGGTTTTACAACAGCCGTCACGTACTTACGCCATTCGGAAGGAAGTATGTTCAAACACTTGGTGTTTAATTGAAACGTAGGAATTGCCATGCCATAGATATTGAGCTCATTCAACAAGAGAGTAAATCTCAAATAGTAATCATTGAGAGTCTCCCCGGGAACATAGGCAAACTTATCAAATGTATTATAAAGCTTACACTCTCGTTCTTGTTTAGTTAACGAGGTGCCTTACATTAGAACACGAATTCTATCCCATAACTCTTTGGCAACTTTATGTTTGCTGACGAGTTTGTAGACATCTGGAAGAAGGGCTTGGAGAATGATGTTGGTAGCATACTTATCACATTTGTCTTGAATCTTCATATCTCCGGTCAATTCAGCTGTTGCGCGAGGACGAGTAACTGTACCTTCCGTCACTGTACCATAATATAATGGTCCATTGAGCATCGATGCCCAAATGAGATGTCCATTCTCGTTGTTCAACATGTAAAGTTCCATTCGGGAAGTCTGATCCTCGTACATTGTCTTCTACAACATTGGTGGACGATTATCCGTACCCGAGAGGATGGACTTATCCGTAATAGATGTGTACTCCATTTCGATAAGTTAAGATTTACAAACATTGATCGAACAATGAGAGAAAGTAAATGTGCTTGTTGTCGTGTGTTGAAGTCGAGAAATTATGTTAAAATCCCCTAAAATTGTCTTCTTGAGAAACCAAAAATTCCACTGCAAAATTAATCACGAAATTTTCGAAATCACGTTTATCGAAAATCTTGAAAAAATTCCAAAGATTTCGCAATATGAATCTTGTCATAATTCCGCAATAGGGATTTTGATACAATTCCGCAAAGATAAGAGTGTCACAATTCCGCAATACTCGAATGTATATAATTCCGCAATACTCTAAGTATATAATTCCTCAACTCTCAAAGGTATTTAATTCCGTAATGCCAAACTGTGATTCAGTTTCGCAATGACCAATTGGTGTCGATTCCGTAATACTAAAAGACCACAATTCCGCAATCAAGATTTATGATTCGATTCCGCAATCCAAGTATGGATTCAATTCCGCAATCCAGTTGATGATTCAAATTCGCAATACTCAGAAAAGACCACAATTCCACAATAACAGAATGTAACAATTCCAGAATGTGTGGAAACGTTACAATTCCGCACTAACAGAAGAAACAATTCTGCAATGTGTGGAAATGTTTCAATTCCGTAATATGTGGAAATGTTTCAATTCCGCAATACAAAAGAAATACAATTCCGCAAAGTAATCAATAATTCCGCAATGCTCAGGATTTCGAGATTATGGCAGAAATCCCGAAATTATGCGAAGAACAAGGAATACGGATGTACTTTAATATTTTCGAATCTTGATGACAAAAATAAATCCAAACACCAAAAATTTTTGCGTTTTTGAGCAATCCAAGTAACCCAAATCACTAGCACGTATATGTAGATGATATTGATGAAGATCAAACCACAAAAAACACAAAAAAAATTTGGACGTGGGATTTATGATAAAAAACACACGAAATCTATAAGAACAAACACATAAACAATACAATCATCCCATGGCTCTTGATACCATTTGTAAGATACTGTAAATCTAAGTATATTCTAGAGAGAGAAAGAGATAGAAAGATGGTAGATTTCACACACACTTTAGAGAGAGAAAGTGAAGAACTATGTGTAAATTATGAATGAAACCACACCCTCTCCATCTAAGGAGAGGGTTTATATACCCAAGCCTTATGATGGGATTGGGCTTACATATTGGGTCGTCCATACATTCCATGGACTAGGCCTTTCCGTGTTTACTTAATGTAAAATAACTAGACTACGAGCTACTACTTAATATATTGTCGGAGTGACCGAATCTTCCTAAATACGTAAAAACGTATTTCCAACACTAAGTGTTGTTTCTCTATATACAACAACTTGCATAAGCTCCTCTTGAAAAAAGGACTTTAAGCTAGGGCATCAACCAAGTAAGGCTTGAACTCCCTTAGTTCTATATTTTGTTCACAAAATTGGTTTTTATGTGGTTTGTTGCTTTCCTGTTGTTCTTATGTAGTTTAGTGTTCATTTTGTGTTCTTTATATGTTTTAGGCATGATTATGTTAGTTTAGAATGATTTGAGTTTTATTTATAAAGTTTTCCTGTGTTAAAATATAAAACAGCAAAACAAGGGGGTTTTAGGTTTAGTATGTTTAATGGGCTAGTGTGACATCTAAATTCAACATAGAGGCTTATACAACTTTGTTTTTGTCTAATTTAGTTCTTTAGACTAGTTGTTTCATACAGTTTAAAGTGTAGTTGAAATTTGCATAAATTTTGTTTGAAAACTGCCTAAAACCAACAGTTAGAATTTTTAGTCTTGATTTTGTGAATTGAGGGTTTAAATCTTGCTTGCTGTTAGATTTAGGGTCTATTTATGTTTGCTAATTGATATTTCATGGTTTCATTGCTTATTGTCGCTCTTGTGCTTATTTGAATCACACAAAAAAGCATTTTTCAAGCATATGTTTGAGACCTGATTGTTTAGAGTCATCAGATATCGGACAAAGGGGATAACCCTTCACCCGGTATTTGACACAAAGGGATACGTGTCTGCTTATTTTTTGTTCTAACTGTGAGCTTATTCTGCTTATTAGGGGCTTATTAGTGTCTGTTCTAGCTTGTATTTGACTCCACACAAGTAGAAAGCTTGTGGGCGTGCCTATGCTTCCAAAAAAAAACAAAAAAAAAAGTTGCAAAAAACTCATCTGGACTGGCTCGAACTGACCTTTCATGAAGGAGTAAGGGGTGTTACTAGTGTGTCAAATTCGTGGTCTTGTCATAGTTCCCTAGTAGCTTACTTATAGTCTTTTTCATTTCTTAGATAAATAATAAGTCGTGGCTTATTAATAAGCTTTTTGGCTTATTTCTGGGTTCCTTTTGGATTTTTTCAATTTTCCCTTGCTTTTGTTTACTTTTAAGCCTTTTTGAAAAATGTTTGTATTTTTCATTTTTGTCTTTTATTTTTTATGATTATTTCTTTTTACGTTTTTATTTAATTGTTTAAAAATAGATTTAATTAATTTTATATTTTTGAAAAATACTTTTTAGACTTAGAATAATATAAGCGAGGTTTACATTTAATAAAATTTTTGTTTAAGCTTTTTCTTGATTATTTTTAATTTTAGGCCTTTTATTAGGTTTTAAAATTAAATAAATAATTATATAAAGAGTTTCAAGAAGTTTTGTTTATTTTTTATCCTTATTTATATTATTTAGGATTTGAAATTTTTATAATTTTTTTTAGTTAAAATATTTTACGTCACGTTTTACGTTTTACGTTTTTACCGTTGTAGTGTAATTTTAGCGTAATCGTCCTTCATTTTTCCCTCTTTTCTCACCAAAACGTTACTAATACAAATTACGTATTATAATATCGGCACACAACAAATAACCCTCTCTTGAGGAACGAACTCACTTGTCGGATTTTGCGTTTTTCCTAAACGTAAGATTTAATACTTAACGTTTATACTTGTTTTTCCGAAAGCAAGAAAAATACTACAATCATTTTGGCGCCGCTGCCGGGGAAGGTGTTGTTGCCATATTATTATCATGTTTTGTTTGAGTAGTGCGTTTTTGACTTTCCATTTTGGGAAAACGTAAATATCGTACATACTCATTTTTATTTTTCTATTATAGTATCCATAAAAGTAAATAAGTGTTAAAATGAAATCAATTAACACAAAATCGTTTTTCGTTTTTCTTGTGAATAGTATATTGTATTTACATAGCACAATTAATAAACAATACTATCTAAATACGCATGAAAATGCACCTCATTAATCGGCGTTCAGGTGATTAGTGAGTGTATCGATCAAAGAAAAGTCAAAGATAAAATAGATAAATACTCTTAATTGGTTTGATCTTAATTAATACAAACTATAAGGTGTGTATAAGGTGGTTGTATTTCACGACCTAAAGAAAAAGGCTCTTAAGTGCTTCACGCCGCCTCGTTTCTTCGCTCGCTTGTGCGTATTAAGAAAGTGACGATTAATTAGGGGTTTGCCACCTCAAGTATTAATAAACTTAACTTTGTCCTTATATTATTGAACCCTCAAAACGTTTTGGTGTTCCACCAACGTTTCAAAGTCGAACGAAATTACTTAATTCCTTTGGATTCATTAATCGAGACCTTTGATTAGTGGATAGATTTTTGTGGATTTAATTATCTACGTAATACACCAAAAAACCAAAAAATTGAATAATAAAAAATGAAAAATATTCTTCTTTCCTATTATCAGTTAATTCTTTTTCTAACCTTCTAGTGTTTAATTCTCAGTAACGCCATTCTCGTTTTGTCATGTCCAATGGTGGATATTACTCTTGTCCATATTGTGGAGGTCTGCCCGACGGTGGTAATTATTTTAATTGCGAGATTTATGGAGGAAGGTAGGGGTATATCTACAACTCTCCTTCAAATGACCATGGTTACAGATTTCAACCCTACGACCAAGCGCCACAACCGCCTTCGTCTTATTTGTGTGATTTTTGCGGTTTGGAGCACAATTTCGGATTTAGTTGTACGATTAATTCTCATGACCCCGAACTGAATCCTAATTTATTTGACCAATCTTCGCAATATCCACTGCCATATTCATGTGAGTTTTGTGGAAACGCACCTCATTATGGGTATGATTGTCAATTGATGAATCAAAATACGTCTTTCGACAATCAATTCTCCGGTTTTGACTAATCACCTCCACAATTTTTTTGATGATGATCTCGGTGCAAGTCGCGTCGACGAAGGATTTAAATAAATCAAAATGCTTTCTCAACAACTTATGGAAAAAGAGGAAGTTTCAATTGTCGAAGTGGTCGAAAAGAGCATAGAAGATATGGAAGAGTAGAAACGACGAATCGGTCACGAAATCAACGATATCTCTAATGAACTAGGCATTAGGAGATATCGTAAAGAAGAAATAAGCGACGAGTTTAAAAGAGAGTGTGAGATTGAAATTAAACAACTTTTACAAGATTACAATGGCTTCGATATTCGAGATAAGAAACGAGAACAAGAAAGAGAGGAGCATTTTGCTAGATGTGATCTCACGTTTCTTATTTATGATGACGACGACAACAATATTTTCAATCTCGCCTCATCCTATGAAACCATTACTCTCATGCTCCCTACGGAACCCGATGCCTCTATAAGTATGGGGAGAAGAATCTTAGCACTAATCCTAGTGTTGAGATCCCTATTCCAATCCAAAGTGAGCCTAAGGTTGTCTCTGATGATGAGTTGAGTGTTTTTTTCTCTCGATGAATCTTTCCACGAAGATTCTAACGAGGCAAATTACGATAATGAGTGTGATTAAATTTCATATGATGATGTCTCTCCCAATGAAACTTCGGATAGAGAATCAATGACTTTTTCGACTCGCTTTTCGATGATGATTTTTCCACTAGTGATGACGAGTCACTACTCGATGAGGATGTTCAAATTGATGATTTTAAAATCTTTTCGAACCTTTCTTTCAAATTTGATGATGAGTTCATTTTCGGTGACATAAATCCTCTCTTTGATGAGATGTTCGAGGACATCGAGAGCGAGGATTCTTTGGATCCTAAACTCGATGAGTCGGACTTGCTAGTCACCCTCCCTAAGTCTGATTTGGATGAGCCTTCTCTTTTAACTTGTGATGCTTCCATTCTCGAGGGGTTCACCGATGGACCGCCTCTCGATGAGAATGAGGATTTTTATGAGGCCTTTGCCTTTGAACCGGGATGAGACTTTGAAACCCCCATTTTGAGTGATTCTCTTTCAAGTTTACCTTTGTTTCAAAGTAATCATGCCCACCCTCCCGGTTCTCATGACTACACGTACTTCAAGTACGTTGTAAGGAGTTTTCTTCCTTATAAAACCTATCCTCATGCTCTGCCTTTATCATTTCCACTGGATGTGAAGATATCATTTTTTACCCCGATATAAGGACCATGTCTTTAATATCGGTTGCTTTTTGGGCTTTGTCTTAAATTTAAGACCCGTCTAATGACCATACCATGATAATCCCTAAATGATCACATTTATGGGGATTCGAGTTGAGCTCTTGACTCGGTTATAAAAAACGAGGTTCCTCGTAGGGGAAATCTCATGCTTATCCTTGTAAATATTATTGCTTTCTAAGTAGTTTAATGTGAGGGGACTTGTGCTCTTCAAACCTTTGTTTCATGGTTGTTTAAGATTGTGATTTATAAGGAATCATCGTCATCATTGAAGCCTCTCGTTTTTGTTTTCACGTATCACTAGAGCTTCGATCGCTGCCTTTGAGTATTCCGATATCCGATGATATCCTTTTACGTTCTAACGTTTATCTTTTAGCATGATTCATAAACGGCTACAAATTATTCGTAATACCCTATCCATGCTCGAGATTAAGCACTCGACTTTTCGTCTCTAGTATGGGGGTGTTTCACCCTTAGACTCGAAACATTAAGGAAAATGTTTAGTTTTAGTATAAGGGGGATGAATAAATACTTCACCTTGCTTACGTTATCACGCAATCCAATTTACATCTTTTTGTTTCAAAATAAGGCCAAAAATGGCCAAATTTTAATTTTTTCTCGTTTTTCTTAAGTGTTTAAGACACGCATGTAGGTTTTCCGTTGGTGAGAATAAGAGTAATTTTTGACTCGACCGTGCTGTTGAGCACTTAGCTTCGTTCCTTAACTATATTTGGCTAAGTCTCATTAAACTAAGGACGAGAAAATGATAGCGTTAATTATAAGTTACTATGCTAAACGTTGAGTACTCGTATTCTTTCAAAAACTCGTGTGTTTTAATTATTTTTTTTCTCCCATCGCTTGTATATATTGAAATTGTTAATAAATATTGAATTAGCGGTTTATTATCTCTATTATTGGTTTTTAGCTAATTCTAGTAGTTTCCATGTAATTAAATTGGGAAACATTTGAGATTCGTCAGCGTCACGGTTTTGAAGTATTGACAACCTGAATAATCAAAAGCTTCCCCAATAATAATTTTTAAGTTCCTCTTCACCTAAATCAAGCAATAATTTGAAGCTCACAAGGCCACAAAATCTATGCAAAATTGAAAGTGAATATCTTAAAACTCGAAGCTTTAAAGATCCAAAATTCTCCTTAGCGTGAGGATATACGTCAAGTCAAAATAAACACCTCATGGCGAGGTTCAATAAAAGACAAGGGCAAGACCAAAGTCATAATAAAAGCTCCATGGCGGAGTTGAATAAAATATGGAGGTAAACCATGATAATCAAAGCCACCGATGATGAGGTGGGTAATAAAATTCATGGTAATAAGTCAAATGTTCAAAAACGTTATAAAACCGTGTTTATCGAATCTTATTTGTTGACTTAATTTTTTGACATCGCTATCTATTAGGAAAGGTTACTAATTTAATGATTTTGATTACACTGTTTTGACTCTATTTTTGGACCTAATCTCTATTTACGCATAAGTTAAAAATTTATCCTCGTGATCATTAAGACAAAAATAAAATATAAGAGATTCACCTTAGGAATAAGGAAGTTTAAGTATGAGATTAGAGCATATGAGTAGTGTTAGCATTACTAACTTATAATGACAATGATCTTGTTTCACGCTTAGCATGAAATTAGGTCAAAATCGAGGACGAAAAAATTATCTCTATGAGGCATTCACGTGTTCTTATTCTTTGACCCTAAAAGTCACGTTCTCGGTGATGAAAACAATTATGTCTAAAAACACAAGTGGTAGTTAATTTAAATTTCAATTTCAAAAAATGTCAAATAAAAATGACTTTGGAAGTGCTATGATACTTAATTCTAGCATTGTGTGATGGCACGACAATGGTTTAGTATGGGGGAGTGATAAAACTGCAATTATACATAACCTCATCGTCCAAATCGGGCTTAAGTTGTATAAAAATATAAAAACCGTGCAAAACCATTTGTATGTGTTCATTGTGTGTTTGTAGGTTCGGGTATAGTGAATTCAAAAAAAGATAACAAGAATCAAGAAAAAACAAACACGGAAAACGAAACCACACAAAGAAACGGACCCGAGCATTAATTTTCCAAGAAAAGTCCTTAAAGTTTGAAGAATTGACAAGATTAGTCCCTTAAGTTTAAAGACTTGTCATATTATACCCTTGTAAAACTCCAAAATTACATTTGGGTCCCTAATATTTCAAGATATTACCAAAATAACCCTTGAAGAATGATATTATTACAAGAAATGCCCTTATTCTAAGTTTCATAAGTTACAAGGGGGCAAAATGTCATTTGGTGAAAGTTGATTTGCAAAGAGAAACCCTAATATTCTGTTTGTAAAACTTTAGAAAGGATTGCCATCTTTTGGGAACATGGGGGACTAAAACAACCATTTCTCAAACCCATTTCCCTAATAACCCGACCAGCCCTACCCCTAAACCCAATACAAGCCCAAAACCATAAACTCTTACCCATGACCTATACCCAAAACCATTTACCCAAACCCCAGCCACGTCACCTTCTACTAACCTATTATTATTTTTAATCTGTTTTGAATAGGTTTAAATAATAATAAAAAGGGCGCTACACAAAACCCCCAAACATGGATAAAAAACAGCACTATACCATATTTAGAACCCTAATCATACTATTTTTAATTATCTAAAATAAATACCTAATTCCCTTCAGATCACTGATTTACTATCTTCTAACCAAATCCCCACCCCCAAAAATGTCACTATCACACCCACATGGCCTCCCCAATGGTCCCATGCTCACGTTTTTGGCAAAGGTACAGATAAATCAATGACTGGAATGGATTTCTTGTTGGCTACTTCTTTTTGGACAACTTTGATTCATTCACAACAACTTGCATCACATGTATCCCTCTGAATCATCACATGGGCTGTTTGACCAAGAAAATTTGAATTCTTCATCAAGGGAAAAATTAGGATATAGCTGTTAGGGTTTACACATTTTCCTGCATTTCTAGATCTTTCCTAGCTTTAGTATAAATATGAGACGGATTGTGTCCATATTTTTTGTTCCAACTTTTGTAATTTTCTAAATTTTATGAATATTTAAATAATTTAATTTTTAATTTACAAAAGTTGAGTTCCATTTATATTTCTCCAAATTTAGTTTAATCATTTACAATTTATGAAATTTAGTTTAATTTATCAAAAATCTTTTCCTGATTCAAAGACATTTGGTCAATAGGGTTTTTGAGATCCATTAAGCTACAAGCTTGTATATAAGCTGTATTGACAACACATCTTATATATTTAGCTTATAGTTTAGTGTTAGTTTTCTTGCACACTTTTTGGATTTCATTTGGAAAGCATTTGGTTTCAAGTTTTTGGCCTAAAATCTTACTTTTATTGTTTCTGTTAAGTCTCATTGTAACATAAGCCCCAAATAAGCTCACTCTAACAAAGTAAGCTTATCTAAGAAGCTTATGCTACTTGTATTTCATTGGTTGTGTTGTAGTCCCCAAGTGCTCTTTCTCTACATACAACAGCTTGCATAAGTTCCTCTTGAAAAAAGACTTTAAGCTAGGGCATCAACCAAGTAAGGCTTGAACTCCCTTAGTTCTATATTTTGTTCACAAAATTGGTTTTTATGTGGTTTGTTGCTTGCCTGTTGTTCTTATGTAGTTGAGTGTTCATTTTGTGTTCTTTATATGTTTTGTTAGAAGTATTTAAAGTGATGGTCATATAATATACCGTTGCGAAGCTCGTGGAAAATGCTATTCAACAGTGTCGAGAGTTCTATGTCATTATTATGCATGAAACGGGAACTAGTCCCGAACACACAAATGAGGAAGGCCTCCTATTCATGTAAGCCTTAGTATAAAAGGCATAACCATCCTCATTTGTGTGTGTGTCTCCCATTGTATCTTTTCTCTTATTCTTGTTTTAGAGAGAGAAACTCTCCTTAGTTTCTCTCACTAGAATCATCTACCTTGTATCTTTCTAGTTCTTCTTCATCTAATCTAATATTCCATTCTTAGTTTTAATCTTGATCTTATTCATCTATATTTCTTATTCTATAAGTCGTGTGAATCAATCCAACAAGTGGTATCAGAGCTAACCAGGGGTTTCGTGTTTTTGATTCGTGATTTTGTTCGTGTTTGTGTTTGATTTGTTCACGGTTTGAATTTCTTTCTCATTCTATAAATCTGTCAAAATATCTCGTGTCTATTGTCCTATCTGTTTTTCTCATTTATCAGTTATCACCTTTAATCCCATTTACAGTTTCCTTTATTATCATTTTTTAAGTTGCCTTGTCAATTTCTCCATCTCGTTTACTGTTCTCTTTACCATTTTATTGGTCAAAGGACAAGAAACATTAGCAGATTAGCTTTATTGGGAAAAGGACTGTTTAAAACAAAAGATAACAGTTCCATGTTTTTCTGTGTCTAAACCACTTTCCGATGGTCACTTTCCGATGCCTTTTCAGATGGATATTGCGACAGCTTCTTCTACGGATTTATTCCGATGGGGTCTTTTTTACACATGCGATGGTTAGGGCTGTCATCATTGCGATGGATGGCTTGATCCATCGCAATGGTAGTCATGTCGTTATGCTGCCAGATTTTTTAAAACATTCCGATGGATAGATTGTTGATATGTTGCGATGGATGTTTGAACTATTGCGATGGTAGTGTTTTGAAAAATCATTGCTATATCATTTTTTTTGTAAAATCATTGCGACACTGTGATTGTTGAACTCATTTCAAGATAACTTGGCCTATAACCAAAACTCAGCCCATCTACTTCACACCGTGTCAACTCGGTCTTTACCGAGTTGACCGAGTCAAACCGTATCAACTCACTGAGTCAATCACAGCCTTAACACTCCGTTATCAAAACCTCATCTTATCCTATTACCTTCGTCTCATACCTCCATAACATCTAGACTCAAATGAAAAACATAATTAACAAATCATTAAAATCTCAGATTTACTTCATGTTTTGACTTGCATGTCATGATCTTTTTAGATCAAACACGAACTCATCATCATTGATTTATGTTGGGTTCACCCTTTAATATTCGAATATAAAGCAAGGAATTAACAACTTCTGTCAAACCCAAACTTTGTTTCGATTTATTAAAACTCAAATCAATCACATGCAATTAAAAACAATAATCCTACCCGAGACCCCCAAGATGGAGACCTTGCAGCACCTTTATCTTTGTGGTATTCGTACAAAGTTATATCATAACAGGGTAGTGGTTATTCAATTGTGATTCGAATAACATTGTTAATGGAAATGTCAAGTTAACACTGTTATTGTGGGATGTGATTCGTTTGATTGGGTTAAAGATGAGATTGATTTTTTATGGAGATTAGTTTGATACATGATGGGGACGGAGATTTCTAGGATGGGGATAATAGAGAGAAAAGGGGGCGGAGATAAACGAGTTATGTGAATTAGGTTTAACGTATGAGACAAATTAAGGGTAAGTGCATTTATATATATCCCTAATCTTTAGGGTTGGTTTATTAAAGAATCAAGTGGGCCGCCTGATCTCATGCATTGGACTGCCTAATTCTCATACACAAGCTATTGGGCCGGATATAGTATTATGGTGTGCTTCATATTATTTTCAAATTTGGCCGGGTATGATGGATGTGCGGATTATGGGGATATGGTGATTACGGGTTCAGTTGGGTATATGATTTTAAACAAGAACACACAAAGATGTAAACAAACTTTCTCTTGATTAATGATAACAAACTTGCTTACAATGAAAGTGTTTAACGTATGAAAACTTATTTGAACATTAACCTAAAGGTCTTCTTTTATAGATATAAGAAGCCTTGTACAAGAGTCTACATATCAACTATTCTAGGTAAAGATAATTATAGAAAATACAGTGTTGAACTTATCTTTACTAGAAACAAACTAGAAACATTATACGCGTAGACTAAATCTTTCCAACAGTGCTTGTCTTCAATGTATCAACGCTTGCCTTCCTCTTGTCAACGCTTGATCTATCAGCGTTTGTTTTCTTCCTATCAACGCTTGTTTTCTTCTTGTCAGCGCTCAAGTAGACTGGCTATATTTTATTCCCAACATATTTATGTTTGTTGATTGACATTTCATGGTTTCATTGCTTATTGTGGCTCTTGTGATTATTTGAATCTCACAAAAAAGCATTTTCTAAGCATCTGTCTAAGATCTGATTGTTTAGAGTCATCAGATATAGGACAAAGGGGATATCCCTTCACCCGATATCTGACACAAAGGGATAAGTGTTTGCTTATTTTTGTGCTAAATGTGAGCTTATTCTGCTTATTTGGGGCTTAATTTTAGCTTGTATTTGACTCCCCACAAGCAGAAAGCTTGTGGAAGTGCCTGTGCTTCAAAAAAAAAAATAGTTGCAAAAAACTCGTCTGGCCTGGCTCGAACCCTCGACCTTTCGTGAAGAGTAAGGGGTGTTACCAGTGTGCTAGAGCCGTTGTCTTGTCATAGTTTCCATAGCAGCTTACTTATAGTCTTTTTCATTTCTTAGATAAATAATAAGCCGTGGCTTATTAATAAGCTTTCTGGCTTATTTCTTGGTTCCTTTTGCAGTTTTTAAATTGTCCCTTGCTTTTGTTTACTTCTAGGAGTTTTTGAAAAAGGTTTTGTATTTTTCACTATTTTCTTTTATGTTAATGCAAGTTAATAAGTGTGTAAACACTTATCTTTTTACCACTAAAATCAATGAAAAACAAGACCTAATCATGTGTTTAATATCATAAAAGTAGGAATTACGCGTGGTTTTGTGTTTTTGTGTGAAATAGGTATAAAAGATCAAAAGGAAAGAAACACAAGATTTCACGGTTAATTGTTGAAGAAAATTCAAAGAAAGAGACAAAGACAAAGTCAAAGAACCAAAAGTGTACCGAAGATCACGAAAACCGGCAAAAAGAACACGAGATTTGAAGAAAAGATCAAGGAAGCCAAAAGATGAGTTCATTTTCGAGGATTAAAGTTTATCAAAGTTATTTGGGCCTAGTGGGTCCCACATTTACTTAATGGGCCCAAAAGCCCATTTAAAGTGCAATGGTTATTAGCTTATGCAGAGAAGCCCAATTAGAACCCAAATCCTTTACAATCTTGGACGGATGGAGTAAATTTTGTGTAAAGGCCCAAACAGCCCAAAAACTGGTCAACAATTTATAAAACAAAACGTGTCTTGGGCCCTTAAAACCCATTAGGGTTATTCACGAAGTAAGAAAACAAATTGCTATTTAACATTCGGTCAATATTCAACCTTTATTTACTCACTTCACGTTTACCCACACCCCATTTACTTTCGATAAAAACAATGACTCACCTCTCATCTCTCTCCCAAAACAAAACTAGATACTTTCTTTTTACTGTTACCCAAACCCTAGATCAAATTATTTTTGGGGCTTTATTTGTTAAAGCGCGTGTATATACACGCCCCTTAAATAAATACCAAGAAAACCAGGAATAAGAAGATGGAGGAATTTCAGTGACGTGGTTCCCTTTTCTATCATTTGATTGGCTGTAACAGCACATCACCACCAATCCACCAATAAGGGAATGACACATCAGCTATCAACAAGCACAAGAAACACAGATTTAGCCAAGTTGGCAATCCGTGTGACTAAGGATGGATTTTCCACCGTATGATCAAGAGAAAGAAGAAAGAGAAAGATAACGATGGATTGAACGGATGTGATGAAGATTCGTGCTCTCCAAGCTTCAACCCAACACCTCGGGTTCAATTATAAAAACCCCTATTCTCAATGTATTTTTCATTCCATTTTTTACTTTATTGTTATTATACAAAATTAGGAGTAGGATCTAAATTGTAATTTCCTTTTCTGAATATTGTAATTTGTTTTTGATATTAATAAAAAGTAATTTTAAGATTCAAGTGTTTGATTTAATTTATGTTAAAGTTATTCGCAATTTATTCCTGTCGTGACCTTAATTAGTATAATATCAGTTTTATTTGATCAAGTTAATCAATAGCTTGAGTTAAGTAAATTAAGTAAAAATTGGGGATAATACTTTCCCCACTGGAAAGTATAAAAAAAATAGTTCGATTGAAGATAAATAGGGTTCGATGATGGTGGTTTAATGGTGCTGATTCGGTCCACTTAGACAGCTCAGCGCTGACCTACTCCACAAAGGATTTCTTCATCAAGTTTGATTTCTTTTTATTTATATGTTTTAGTTAATCTGTTTTTTTGAGAATTTATTTTATAAGCTGCTGTTTTTTTATATATTGTTTAAACTATTAGTCCCTTTAATCTGTTTAAGGTTGCAAATCTTTTAGTTGATTTTAAGGTTTTCTGATTTTTGATTTAAGTTGAGTATTGCATTTTGTAGTGATATATATCTGCTTAGGTTATGTTCTTTGCTGAGTTTTGATATAATTCTATAGTCTGCTGATAATATTGTGGTGATGCTGGTTTAGAATTGCACATGCTTGCTGAATATCCATATTGTTTAGCTTTGTTTTTACTACTTTTATTTAGGACTGTTAGTCTTTGAGGTCAACTGTTTATGTATGCTGGCTATTTGGTCTTAATGAGTAGATTATCTAGTTATATAAAATGATATAAGCTTTGATTACTGGTTTAAACTGTATTTTGTTTACATCTCAGTAGCTGATATAAGTTTGAGCATTGGTTCTTTTTTTTGTTGATATAAGTGTTTAGAGTTGCTGTTATCAGTTATTTGATTGTGCTAGCTTTGTGAGTTTAGCCAACAGATCCTCTTGGTCTGTTTGGTTCGTTTATATATATATATATATATATATATATATATATATATATATATATATATATATATATATATATATATATATATATATATATATATATATATATATATATATATATATATATATATATATATATATATAATCCAAAAAAAAGTCCACCAAGGGAATCGACCTCGTGACCTCACGGGTATCTGCCAAACGCGTTAACCAACTAGTCTAGCTCTTCTATTGTGTTTAATTACAGTTTTTCTTATTAATATAGTCACTTCATACAGTAGCTGTCAGTTTTTAACTTTTGTTTAAATACCTAGTTTTAATTTTAGTTAATATCATTTAATTTACTTTTACAAGTTTTTTTTTTTAAAAAAAAGAAAAAAAATGTTTTATCAATTTTTAGAAATTTGATTAGTTATTAAAATTAGTTTTTAAAATCATTAGATTCTAATTAATTTAGTTTTTTTTAAATAAAAATAGTTTTAAATAGATTTTGCTTATTAAATAGTAAAAGTAATTTTCAAAATAAATTTATTAGTTGATAAATCTTAAATAGTTTTAAATTTGTTTAATTATTTTTAATAAAGGTTTTAATAGTATAAAAGTATTTTCTTTTTAAATAGATTAAATAGTTTTTAGTTTTAATTACCAAAAAAAAGTACTATTCACCAAAAACAATTAATTTTACGATAAAATTGGAAATCAGTTCGAGTCGAGTCGAGGAACGAAAATTAGAGATAAAAAGAATTGATAAATTTCTACATTAAATTGGCGCCACTGCCGCTTCGCTCGTTAAGATTGACGATTTTTCGTGAGAAGATTGGATTTTGGGATCCGTTCATTTTTGAACGTTATTTTTCTTGTTAAAAAATCAAAAACATAAAAAAATCAAAAAGATAAAAATACAAAAAAAAAATTAATTAAAAAAATCACAAAAGCAAATTCTTTCCTAAGATTTGCACCAAAAAAATTAAAAAATCAAAAAGTAATACTTTTCCTATAGTATTACACCAAAAATATTACGTATTATTGTTATTTTTCTTATTTCGATTTCTTTTGCTTTTTATTGTGAATATATATTTTTCTAAAAAAATACAAAAAGATTTTTCTTTTACTATTAGATATTACGTATAGAACTTTAATACACAATATTTCCAAAAGTATTGCCCAGGCATTACACCGTATTTGGAGGCGTTCCGGTTCCATCTACGTGTATCGATCAAAGAAAAATAAAGGCAAAATAGATAAATACTAATAAAAAGTCTGAACTCGATTTATACAAACTATAAAAGGCCGTCTAAGGAAAAAGGTTTTTAAGTGCTTTGTGCCACATCGTTTCCCCGCTTGCTTGTGCGTATATTGAGAGGGACGACCGATTATTGGTTTGCCAACTCAAGTAGTATTATATATATATTTTTTGTAGCTTTTTGATATTGCACCTCGAGAGGGATAATCCCTTTCCTCTCAAAGTTGACCGAGGTCTCCTACCTCATTCCTCGTGTTTAGTTGTATGCGCACTCGCGCGCGTGCACACATACCGAGTGGTGTACCAAATATTTCTAATTCTTCCAAAAAGAAGAAGAAGAACAAAAAGACCGTCACTCAAGCCAATCCCGAGAATCGAGCTTTCAACAATACGATGGA
This sequence comes from Glebionis coronaria, assembly GCA_025667525.1. Classification (NCBI taxonomy): domain Eukaryota; kingdom Viridiplantae; phylum Streptophyta; class Magnoliopsida; order Asterales; family Asteraceae; genus Glebionis; species Glebionis coronaria. Next base: position 249,083,041 of record CM046874.1, read on the forward strand.
AACAGATAACCGACCTATGATCGAGATTTTGCAATCACACGTTGAGGGAAACGATGACGCTATCGTTGTCCCTGCAATTGGAGCAAATAGTTTTGAAATTAAAACGGGTTTTATTCAAATGGTTTCCGCTACACCATTTTTGGGCCGTCCCCAAGATGACCCCCATGATCATATTAAGAGATTTATCCATTTGACTAATACGGTGAAATACAATGGGGTGACTAAAGAGGCAATTCGTTTACTCCTCTTTGCTTTTTCCCTCGAGGGACAAGCCCGGATTTGGCTTGATAAGGAACCACCCCAAAGTATTCTTACATGGGCGGATTTTGAGACCAAGTTCATTAACTACTTTTTCCCACCATCACGGACCACCTCTTTAAGGAATGCCATCATTACCTTTGAACAAAAATATGAGGAAACGTTTAGTGAGTCTTGGGATCGTTTTAAGGAGCTTTTACGAAAATGTCCACAACATGGTTTTACAAAAGTGCATCAAATCCATACGTTTTACAATGGTTTAACTCTTAATGACCAAGACTCACTTAATAGTGCCGCGGGGGGTAATATTCTTGTGAAATCCATGAATGAGGCTTGGGAAATAATTGAAAACAAGGCAAAAGTGCAAACCAAGAGTGTTAGGGCTACTATGGCAAGTGCTAGCTAGTACTAGTGAGGCCGACAAGAAAATTCACAAGCTTACTTCAATCATGACCGACCTTGCTTTACATGTTAAGAACAATGTGCAAGTAAATGCCTTAAAAGAGACTTCTTAAACGTGTGAAACTTGTGGTGGACCACATTCGTACTATAATTGTGACAAGGTTTACAGTCAACAACAACAAGTTTATGCTTATAACACCAATGAAAATGAGAGGGTTCACTTTAAACCAAACGTTGATGTTAACCATTTGTCTTATAAGAGTACTAACTATTTGGATCCCCCGGGTTTTGTAGCTCCACAAAGACCACCCCCACCCGCCCAAAATAGGAACCAAGCTCCTCAAAAAGGAAATTTTCAAGGGAATGCAAATCAAGGAAATTTTAATGGTCAAAATCAAGGGAATTTTAATTGTCAAAATCAAGGGTTTCAAAATAATAACTTCAACCAAGGTTTTCATAATAACAACGGTTTTCAACCTCAATATCAAAACCAAGGTTTTACAAATCAAGGGTATAATCAAATGAACATGCATAATCCTCAAATGGACTTGGTTCTACAAAAATTAACCGAACATGAGCGAACCATGAAAGCAATGCAAGAATCTACTAGACAAATGCAAGAGTCCACCGATAGGAAGTTCATGCAAATGTTGCAAGCCCTTAGACCCCAAGGAGCCTTACCTTCTAATACCGAGACTAACCCTCGTGCTAATGTGAGTGCTATCACTACTCGAAGTGGAGCCACTATAGTGGGACCTTCCATCTCTTCGCCCATAAAGGAGAGACAAGGCCCGGAGGTCCTAATGAGTAATCCTACTCCCTCTTCGGTGATTCCTCCCACTACCACTCCTAGTACTAGTTCTCCATTGCCTAATGAGCCTAACCCTAAGGTTGTTCAAGAAGCGAGTCCTTCTCCTTCTCAACCTTCAACTTCAAAGCCCAATATCCCTTATCCCTCTAGGTTGGACAAGGCTAAAGTCCTCACCAAAGATGACGTTCATGTTTCCAACTTTTTGAAAATGATTTCCCAAGTGAATTTAACATTAGCCTTATTGAAGCACTTGCTCAAATGCCTAAATTTGTGAAAATGTTCAAATATTTGCTCAATAAGAAGGAAAAAATGGTAGAGCTCGTGAACACTCGTTTAAATGAGAATTGTTCCGCGATTCTTCTCAAAGAGCTTCCCGAAAAGCTAGGAGATCCCGGACGATTCGTGTTACCTTGCTCGTTTCCTCAAATTGATGATTGTATGGCTTTAGCGGATCTCGGCGCTAGCATCAATCTTATGCCACTCTCGGTATGGAAACAATTATCATTACCGGACCTTGTACCGACTCGCATGACTCTCGATTTAGCTAATAGAACTCTCGCATACCCCGTTGGTATTGCCAAAGACGTTTTTGTTCGAGTTGGTACATTCACTTTTCCCGTGGACTTTGTCGTCGTCGACTATGAGATGGATCCTCGTATTCTGTTAATACTTGGTAGACCATTCTTAAGATCCGGAAAAGCATTAGTTGATGTGGCCGAAGGGGAGTTAATTCTTAGGGTTAGGGATGAACAAATGGGAAAAATCACAACTAAATCAAATGGAAAAGAGTCAGTCAATATGATTGATGTTCTTAATTATGATAATGAAGAGATTTTTATTAATCATTTTGGAATTCAAAAGTCTAATCAAAATGATTTTGTGATAACTTCATCCCTTCCCTTAGAGCCTCAAATTTTCGAAAATCCTATTTATGATAATTATAGTGATGACACTTCTTTAAGTGATCACACTATCTTCGGTTTAGACGACCCATCTTTTGACCCCACCCACTTTTGACCCACCCATTTTTGATCCACCAATCTTTGATGATTACGATGATGACACTTCTTTAAGTGATCTCATTATTTTTGATGACCCACCTCATGACCTTAATGCACCTCTTATCTCTATGAGTGATTCTTCCATTATGGAGACTCCTTTTTACTTGTATACCCCAATTTTAGAAGTCATGACTTTCGAGGAGGCTCCTCCACTCTTAGAGATCATTCCTACTTTAAAGGATATTCCATTTGATGAGGATTTAGATATCTTTCTAAATACCTATTTTCCTTATGAGGATGAGTTTTCCTATGATTCTGATGATACTTATGTTTTCACATCAAGTTTGGAAGAGGACGACTTTCCCACTTTGGATTATGATGATATTTTGAGCTTTAATGTCAACACCTCTTGCTATTTTCCCGTTATGGAACCTATGTTTGATCCCGGAATAGAGAATCTTGTACTTTCATTCCCAAATCACCTTACCCTTCCTTATGAGAGACTTTTGACTAAGGGTACCCCACTTTTCTTTGCCTTGTGTGATTTTACCACCTCGGGGTTTATTTCCTTTCGTGATGGAAATTATGTGTTTGACCCGGGTGCATTTTTCATGGGGTATTCCTTATATGACTATGTTTCACCCTTTATCATGGAGAGATTTTCCTCCTTGGAAATCTCGGTTTTTCCATGATTTTTCCCATTTGAATGATGATATTCAGGAAATCGAGTCGAGCTAGAGACTTGTGATACATAAATCAAGCATCGTTTAACTAGGTTAGATTTTTACCTTTTCCATCCTTTCCACCCTTTTTCACCTTCACCCATTTCTACCAATAAGTGTAGGGGGAGCCAAGTAGGTTGTGTTTTGTGATGTTGTGCAGGGATATGTGCTTTAAAGATCAACTTTTGGTGCTTTTGACGCGACCCGTGATCCCGTGTACCCGGTTTCTTCGATTCGTTTTTGCTATTGTGATTCAATTTTGTATATAAATAAAACGAAAAATTGATCACTTTAGTTGTCTCTTCCTTAGCAAGATTTAAACAACGTACTCAATGTCCTAAGTGTAGGGGAGTTTATTCTCCCACATGCTTAAACATTGAGGACAATCTTTATATTAAGTGTAGGGGGACTTCTATCGAATTTTAGTGGGCTTTTCCATGAATTTGACCTCATTTAACCGGAAAATTAAAATTTTCAACGTTTTTCAAAATTTTTAATCTATTTTGGCCTAGTAGTATTTTTCATTTATTTTCTTTTCTTTCCTTTTGTCAATCCATCATATGTATATATTCCATTTCAAAGAATAAAGTCAAAAATAAACAAATAAATAAAATGGTTTTAACAAGTTTAGATATTGTGACAACCCAAACCCGAGGTCATTTATTTACTATTATATAATATTATTTTTACGAATAATTTTGAAATTTTTGATGAGTTGAATGAAATGACGATTGATGGTTTTATTTAAAACCGACGTTGGAGGTCTTATTTTTATCTTTTTACTAATAGCGAGGATTATTAGTGACCACGATATCGACGGATGCCCGAGATTTTATGTTTTATCATTTGTTGTCTCGATGTTTATATTTTTGACGTTTTTATTTTAAGTTCGTATTAAGTCGAGTCGAGAGTCGATATTATTATTTTGAGGTACGTTTTAAATTTTTAATAGTATCTTTATGAAACCCGAGCCCCGTAAATATTTTGAAAATTTACTAATAGTTATTTCCCGCTTTTTAGCTAACTATTTATATTTTTAGCCACAACTATTGCCAAATTGCAACTTTGGTCCCTACCCCACTATATATAAAGGAAAAACAAACACACACTTCCATTTTATTCATTTTAAAAATTTCATCTCTCTCTCTTTTCTCTCCATTTTGCCGAAACCCACCCCATCACCAAAACACATTCAAACTTCAATTTATCTCAAGTTTGAGGTTGAATCCAACTAAACCAAGCATACACCCAATCTTATATTTGATCAAGGATCATTTTGGTATAAGAAATCCTTACATGCAAGCACATTTTATTTTCTTGATGTTGGTAGGTAGGAGCTATGATCATGCATGCCATTTTCATGATGATCCATGGTGGTTTTTGCTAAAGATCTTGTTAAAACTTCATTTTGATCTAAAGATTTTTATTTTGATTATGATTTTGATGTTATGATTGATTTATGATGATATTAGGGTATAGAAATGACCATTTCTATGGTTGGTTTTTTTTATCAAAAAGTTGATTTTGTACAAGATTTTTATAGTCATTTTATAACAGTAAGTAAAGTGTAAAATCCGAATTTTTATGTTTTGAAAATGGCTTAACTTATAGCCTTGGGTTGTAGATAATTTTCTTAGCTTCGATTTGATATAAGGTAGAGCTTCTAGCTCCAAACGAGCGCAAAGTTATGATGTTTTGAATGATCGTGTACCAGGAGACGAGTATCGGCACTACAAGTAGTTGTTGTCGATATTTGGATCGAATCTCGGGGACCCTAAATGGATGTTTTGAAAAGTGTAACCTACTGATAATGAGGTGTTTATTTTATAGGTTGAGTTTACTTTAAAACCCGAGTGTCGGTTTTGTAAACGAAGTCGTTTAAATCAGTTAAAACGGTTGTATGAAAAATTAACGTAAATCTGTCCGGATTTTATAGTTTGAAAATGAGTTGGGTAAAGTACTTTAAAAGTAATTTCATTTGATAAACTTGTAAGAGGACTTTCTATATATAGTAAGTTAGTTTATCGAGTCGTTTCATAAACAGTTGACAAGTTTAAAAGGGGTAAAATAAGCTAGTACATGTAGTATGCACCGGCGGACTTTGTAAAAAGTATAAAATGGTTAAGTAAATGTGTAGTAAAGTATAATGAAGTTATTTATATCGTTTTCTCTCGAGTTTATCGTGACTTTATGAGTTTGAGTTTGATGTTATTATGTATGATTTAATTTTCGAGTTTATTATTGATGAACGCGCCTTATTTGATAGGTTGCGGTTTTTGTGTTTATCGGGCATCAACTATCGTCGAAGATCGTCTTACTACTGCTATTACTCCAGGTAAGTCTATAGCCTCGCTTTTGTAATTATTTTGAATGATTTTAAAACCAGCGAGGGGGATACATGCTATTTGAAAGTAAAATGAACACAAGTCATGATTGATTGTTTGGACCCGAATGTTGCTTTGTTGCCTTTGTTGATTTGAATTTTATAAGTACCCTATTTGCAAAAGACCCTAAATTAATGAGCCGCTTATTCTAATAATAGTACTATTGGGCTGACGACCCTATCCGAGACCAGGGCTTTACGCTGAGTAACCCGCTGGGAAGGATAATTTTACGAGAATGAGAATTGGTATCCTTGCAAATGATACCCTAGTAGGGGCACTTGAATTTCATCTAGTCATGCCGGCTTTAGGCGTGGGTGACTAAGTTAAGGGGTCGGTGTCATGAGCTTAATACAATTCAATAGTTGTTGTTATATACCAGAATGCCTGACTAATAGATTGTGTGCACGACAATTCTATTAAATGATCTTGATTGATTTTTCTCTTGTGTCCAAATGTTGATTTAGAAAACCTATAGACTCGCTCAACCGTTGTGTTGATGATTTTAAGCATGTATTTCAGGTATTGAAGATGATGAATTGCGGAGCTTGCTGGAGAAGGATTGCGGGATTGCTTTTGTGGTGATTGGTCTAAAACGGATTTCTTTCCCTTTTGTCATAAAAATAATATTGTACGGTCGAGTACTTTGGTAAAGTGTTTGTGGACTTGATAAAGTCTTTGGGGGACCTAAATATTACTCTGATATTTCTAAAATTATTTTACTTGGGATTGAAAGTTTTAGGCAATGGTTAATTTAAATCCTTTTATATTTCAAATGTATTATTTTGAGATTGTTCAAAGTGTCTTGTATAACGATGTTTGTATTTAGCACCCAAATGTGTATTTCCGCTGCACAATGTAATTTGGGGGTGTTAAAGATTGGTAATCAGAGCTTTTTAGTTATAGCAAATTAGGTCGATTTTTGAGAAATGTCCTAAACTATAACTTTGGTGTCAAAAATATTTTACAAAAGCAACGCAACTTCTCCACAAGGCTCCGGTAAGATTATTTGTTTTGTATTGTTTTATAGTTGATGTATCCCTTAAAATTGAATTGATTTTAGAGTATTTATTAAGTAAATACTATGATGATATTTGATGATGTATTAATGATAATATTGATGTTGTTGAAAGTACGTTGAGTACTTGTTATTGTAATTTTCTTTATGTAATGAATATGTATATAATTTTAAATAATGTCCTTATATACTACCGAGGGCCTAGCACAGTAGACCAGATGTTGAACGATTTTACAACTGATTTCTTGCGACTTATATCGGTTATAAGGAAGTTTGATTAGTTGATGTATGATAGATATGTGGTTGAAATTGGTGTGATTAGAGGGTTGATATGAAAGAAAGGTGGTTTTAAAGGTCGTATTTGGTATGTGGAGATTTGAGTTTGTTAGGACTTGGAAGATGGATGAGATTGCTAGTCTTGGGTCGATTGTGATGAATTGGTGTGTTTGAATTGAATGATTTAAAGAGAAGTAGGTAAGTTTTGAAAGGATGAGTGAGTGGATCCTCAGGTGAGATTGATTCTAAGTATTGCTTGGAAGCTTAGGAATGTTGAAAGTCGTACTGAGATTTGCCTTGTGATTAATCTGCCGTGTAACAGTGAGTATTTGGATTTTGAGAATGAGCTGCCATCAGGTTAGGGATTTGACCTTGAGGTGTGAAAAGGGAAATATATAAGTGTGTAGAAGCTGACAACAATGTTAAAGAGGATGAGGAGCTGCTGTCTAAGGAACAAATCGTTTGATGGATTTCTTTGTATCTTATTTTCTTTTGTGATCGGACCTATTTAAACCCTTGTGTCGTAGCATTGTGATGGAACTTATTATCTTTTATGTTTGTTCGGTAGATGATTGTAGTGACAGACAGTGCCACTATCCTGTTGAATCCTCAAAAGCAATCTGAATTACCCTCATGATCTATGATGTGCCCTTATTAACTCTTTTGAGTTTTGGTTGATGAACCATTGTAGTTTATGTTGTTCGTGCATGTAGTATCCATGAGATGTCCTGATAAAGAATTCCTTCTTTTATCTTGATATAACATGTTTCTTTCCTCCGTGATAATAGAAGAAGGAGTAGGGGAATCATATTTCTGTCATTAGTAGATTGCTACGTGACTAAGTTTCTTGAAATATGTTGCCAAAACTAACAATTGCTACTGTGAACACTTTGAACGAACAAGTTATTGCTAGAGCATTTGGATCTGATCGTGCTGCCAGGAATTAAAAGATGCTGGAGTTAGTTGTGCTAGAGATAATGATGATACTACTGAGAATAATGATGATGCTGCTGAGAATAATGATGATGCTGCTGAGAATAATGATGATGCTGCTAAAAATAATGGCGATGTTGCTAACAATAATGAGGATGCTGCTGATCCAGATGATAGTATTGCTGCTATTCTGCAAGTTCAAGAGAATATACTTATGTTAGTTTTCAGAAGTGTGGTTCTGCGCAGTTTTGTGGTATTAGTGGTGCATTAGAATTGCATAGTTGGATTGATAAGATAGAGAGTACTATGAGATTATTGGATGTTCAAAAACTAATAAGGTGAAATATGCTGCTGCTATATTTCAGGATGGTACACTAAGATGGTGGAATACCAAGTGACTATTTTAGGATTGGTTGTGACTAATAGTAAGGCATGGACCGTGATGAAAGGACTATTGACTGCTAGGATTTATCCCGAGAAGGAACTAGGACAGTTGGAATCCGAATTGAGATAATTAGTGCTAAGGGACGATGATATTACTGCTTACTGGGAAATATTCTGAGCTATATTTGCTATGTCCTGATACTTTTGTGAATGACCGTAAAACAACGAAGCAGTACATTAGGGGATTGTCTAGTGATACCAAGAGTGAGATTATTTCTTCTTAACCTGAATCTTTAGATGAAGATGTTCAGAGGACGTTTGATTTAATAGACGTGAAAGTGCAAGTTAGGAAAGATAGCATTGTTGAAATAATAAGAGATAGTGGGAATCTGCTCACTCTAACCCGAATTAAGGTCAGAATTGTAAGGATTACATTAATAACAATAACCAAAGACAGAACCGAAATCAGTATTTAAACCATGGAAGGAATGATGGAAATTCGTGTTGCCACGTCGGCTGGAAGTAGCCAGATAAATCTAAATTGTGTTTGATGTACTCTATACCATGTAGGTGATTTTACACAATTGCAACTAGAGTTAGGAAAACCTGGTCATAAAGCTGCTAAGTGCAGAACAAGAGGATTAGTCATTGGAATTAGTATCCCAGGAGTAGTGATGTGTTTTAGCCGTGGTGAGAAAGAATACAAACAAAGGAATTGTCCAAGGAAAGGAAATTGACAAGATAGGAATGCTGCCGCTCCGGTTCACGTTTGAGTGATGCTGACAAACCTTAAGGTCTGGATGTTGTAAATGGTATATTCTTACTTGAGATTCTTTATGTCAGTATGTTGTTTGGTTTCAGATCGGGTAGAAACTGTAGAAATGTAAAGATTAAGTTGTTTTATCAACGGAGAGTCAATAAGATTGACAATTAACTATGATGTGGAGTTAACCGATGGAAATGTTGCTAGTCTTAGTTTTACACTGAGAGTGTGTTCCTTGAATTTATAAAAGTAGGTGTTTAGTATCGACTTGATGCTAAAAGAGTTGGAATCTTTGGATGTGGATTATTGGTATGAATTGGTTAGTGGTGCGAAGTGCTGATGCTTGAGATTGGACTAATCTTCACTATAAATTGATAGCTGATGGCTTAGATTTTGCTGCGAAGCTGAGTGTTGACTATGAGGGGTGATGAGTGAATTTATCCGTTTGAGAAGTATCTTGTTTGGAAACAAGGAAGTATGTGGAAGAGGAATGTGATGTATTCCTAGCTCAGGTAATTAGTGATAGAGTGGTTGAGGAGAAGTTGAGAGATCTGTTAATGACTCGAGAGTACTCTGAGGTTTTCCTGAAGTTTTGTAGTGTTGCTGCCGCCTTGTGAAATGGAATTCGTGTTGATTGAGTGTTGTAAGCGATAGGTGTAGTGCTTCTGCGTTTCGTTGTGTAGTGCTTCTGTGTTTTATTGAGTAGTAATTGTATGCCGTATCATTTGGCACCGTTGAGTGGAATGAGTTATTCGGTCAACTGCGAGAAGTGATGGATAAAGGATGTATTAGATTTAGTTTCGTTACAGTGATGATCATTTGTGTTGTTTGTCAAAGAAAGATGGAATGTTTCGGATGTGTATTGATTATCGAGAGCTTAACAATTGACAGCCAAGAGTCGGTATCCGTTACCGAGGATTGATGATTCGTGCGATCTTTACAACTTGTCTAGATCCAGTGTGTACTCAAAGATTGCTTTGAGTCCTGGTTATAATTAACTGAGAGATTAGGAATGAAGATGTTCCTATAGTTGTTTTTCGTACATGATGTGGGTACTTTAAGTTCAAGTGGTGTTTTTGGAATTGACAAACGGGTATGCCGTATTCATGGATTGGGTGAATCTTGTGTGTAAGATGTGCTAGGATGATTTATTTATTATATCTGTTGAAGATATTTTATTTTATTCCAAGGGGAAAGAAGGAACATAAGTAGCATATGAGGATGAATTTGGGATGGTTGGAAGAAGAGAAACTGTATGTAAAGTTTCAGATGTGTGAATGTTGGTCGAAATATTTGAATTTTTAAGATAGTTGATTGACAACAAAGGTATTCGTGAAGATCTTGCCAAGATTGAAATGATCAATGATTGGTCGGTACCAACGACGCTGACGGAAATCTGTTAATTCTTTGGTTTAAGCTGGGAATAATCGGAGGTTTATCGAAAGGTTTTCACTGATTGTTAAACCATTGATTAAGCTGACTAAGAAGAATTGGATGTGTGAGTCCCACTTATACATCTAAATTTTAAGTTTCGAGATCTGATCCTTATCAGATGAGGAAGCTGTATACTGAACAATGAAGGGTAGGCTGTGTTCTGCACTGATGTTGTCATTGTTGAAAGGATCTGAAGTAATTATAGTTTGTAGTTTGCTGTGATGTGTCTCATAAAGGTTATGTAGTTGTGGTGTTTGTTTTGAGGTGGTAGAAATATTGCTTGTATGGAATCAAGTAAGTAATAATAAAGGATCATAAGAGTTACTCTATAATTAATTTCTTGGGATGACAAAGGAAATGAGTAGAGGATTACCAGTTATATATTTTGAGTATTTGAGTATGATGGTGGTTATGACTGTGAGTGATTATGACTACGAGATTCGCTACCATCCGGGAAAGGCGAATGTGGTAGCTAATGCACTTATCAGGAAGAAAAAGGGGAAAATCTATTAAGATTTGAGTCTTGGTAATGACAAGAAGTGTGGGCTTAATAGCAAGGATATGAAATTTTAAGTTAGTGGTCTGATTTGAGAAGGATGTCAAGGTAATTGGTTTCAACATTTTGTTAAACTTATGGAAAGGATTTTGTTGTAAATCCAAGTGAGACATGGTATATTGAGCACTCCTAACATATCTAAGTTGAGAGAGTGAGACTTAGTGATGAAGGAATCTCACAAGTCAAGTAGTCGATACGATTTGGTTTGGATAAAGATGAAAGTCGAGTTGAGTACTGTGTGTTATATAGAGACTGATGGACAGAGTGAAAGGATGATTCGAACATTGAACGGTATACTTGTGCGTGTGTGATTGACTTAGGCCTTGTTAGAATTCTTGTACGACAATGATTGTCATGCTAGTAATGAGGTTGTACTATTAATGGTACATAAAGAACTTCAATTTGTGAAGGTTAAAGATAGTGAGTTATGGACATAAGATTAGTTTTTCGGTGTATTGCAGAAATGTAGGTGGAATTGAATGACTGAATTAGAAGTGATATTGGCAATATTGATAAGATTGTATGGGTTAAGGACCGTTTGTTAGTAACAAGGAGTTGTCAGAAGAGTTATGTTGGCAATCGAAGGAAGTCGATGGAGTTTGAAATTGGGAAACGTGGTTATGCATAAGGCGTCGTTATGACGGGTGAAATTTGTTTTCAGAATAACAACAAGGAAAGAATTCAACTTGAGGATAAGTTGCTTTTCATAGAAAGAACTTTGAAGAGTTCTTATGAGGTCGAAACATGGTAAGGATTATATTGTGAAGATGCAAGTATTCCAGAAGTGGAATTTGAAATTGTGAAAGAAGCATGAGGATTTCTTTAAGGAAAAGAGTTCTCATTTGTTCTGGAGGTATGGGATGTGAGTATAAGAGGGGCCGAGCGCCGGGACGTCGCTCTCTTTTAGGAGGGTAGGATGTGACAACCCAAACCCGAGGTCATTTATTTACTATTATATAATATTATTTTTACGAATAATTTTGAAATTTTTGATGAGTTGAATGAAATGACGATTGATGGTTTTATTTAAAACCGACGTTGGAGGTCTTATTTTTATCTTTTTACTAATAGCGAGGATTATTAGTGACCACGATATCGACGGATGCCCGAGATTTTATGTTTTATCATTTGTTGTCTCGATGTTTATATTTTTGACGTTTTTATTTTAAGTTCGTATTAAGTCGAGTCGAGAGTCGATATTATTATTTTTGAGGTACGTTTTAAATTTTTAAAAGTATCTTTATGAAACCCGAGCCACGTAAATATTTTGAAAATTTACTAATAGTTATTTCCCGCTTTTTAGCTAACTATTTACATTTTTAGCCACAACTATTTCCAAATTGCAACTTTGGTCCCTACCCCACTATATATAAAGAAAAACAAAAACACACTTCCATTTTATTCATTTTAAAAATTTCATCTCTCTCTCTTTTCTCTCCGTTTTGCCGAAACCCATCCCATCACCAAAACACATTCAAACTTCAATTTATCTCAAGTTTGAGGTTGAATCCAACTAAACCAAGCATAGACCCAATCTTATATTTGATCAAGGATCATTTTGGTGTAAGAAATCCTTACATGCAAGCACATTTTTTTTTCTTGATGTTGGTAGGTAGGAGTTATGATCATGCATGGCATTTTCATGATGATCCATGGTGGTTTTTGCTAAAGATCTTGTTAAAACTTCATTTTGATCTAAATATTTTTATTTTGATTATGATTTTGATGTTGTGGTTGATGTATGATGATATTAGGGTATAGAAATGACCATTTCTATGGTTGGTTTTTATCAAAAAGTTGATTTTGTACAAGATTTTTATAGTCATTTTATAACAGTAAGTAAAGTGTAAACTCCGAATATTTATGTTTAATAAATGGCTTAACTTATAGCCTAGGGTTGTAGATAATTTTCTTAGCTTCGATTTGATATAAGGTAGAGCTTCTAGCTCCAAACGAGCGCGAAGTTATGATGTTTTGAATGATCGTGTACCGGGAGACGAGTATCGGCACTACAAGTAGTTGTTGTCGGTATTTGGATCGAATCTCGGGGACTCTAAATGGATGTTTTGAAAAGTGTAACCTACTGATAATGAGGTGTTTATTTTATAGGTTTGGTTTTACTTTAAAACCCGAGTGTCGGTTTTGTAAACGGAGTCGTTTAAATAAGTTAAAACGGTTGTATGAAAAATTAACGTAAATCTGTCCGGAGTTTATGGTTTGAAAATGAGTTGGGTAAAGTACTTTAAAAGTAATTTCATTTGATAAACTTATAAGAGGACTTTCTATATATAGTAAGTTAGTTTATCAAGTCGTTTCATAAACGGTTGACAAGTTTAAAAGGGGTAAAATAAGCTAGTACATGTAGTATGCACCGGTGGACTTTGTAAAAAGTGTAAAATGGTAAGTAAATGTGTAGTAAAGTATAATGAAGTTATTTATATCGTTCTCTCTCGAGTTTATCGTGACTTTATGAGTTTGAGTTTGATGTTATTATGTATGATTTAATTTTCGAGTTTATTATTGATGAACGCGCCTTATTTGATAGGTTGCGGTTTTTGTGTTTATCGGGCATCAACTATCGTCGAAGATCGTCTTACTACTGCTATTACTCCAGGTGAGTCTATAGCCTCGCTTTTGTAATTATTTTGAATGATTCTAAAACCCGCGAGGGGGATACATGCTATTTGAAAGTAAAATGAACACAAGTCATGATTGATTGTTTGGACCCGAATGTTGCTTTGTTACCTTTGTTTATTTGAATTGTATAAGTACCCTATTTGCAAAAGACCCTAAATTCATGAGCCGTTAAATATCTTCTAACTTGATGTTGTGAGTTGGGAATAGCCGCTTATTCTAATAATAGTACTATTGGGCTGACGACCCTATCCGAGACCAGGGCTTTACGCTGAGTAACCCGCTGGGAAGGATAACTTTACGAGAATGAGAATTGGTATCCTTGCAAATGATACCCTAGTAGGGGCACTGGAATTTCATCTAGTCATGCCGGCTTTAGGCGTGGGTGACTAAGTTAAGGGGTCGGTGTCATGAGCTTAATACAATTCAATAGCTGTTGTTATATACCAGAATGCCTGACTAATAGATTGTGTGCACGACAATTCTATTAAAGGATCTTGATTGATTTTTCTCTTGTGTTCAAATGTTGATTTGGAAAACCTATAGACTCGCTCAACCGTTGTGTTGATGATTTTAAGCATGTATTTCAGGTATTGAAGATGATGAATTGCGGAGCTTGCTGGAGAAGGATTGCGGGATTGCTTTTGTTGTGATTGGTCTAAAACGAATTTCTTTTCCTTTTGTCATAAAAATAATACTGTACGGTCGAGTACTTTGGTAAAGTATTTGTGGACTTGATAAAGTCTTTGGGGGACCTAAATATTACTCTGATATTTCTAAAATTATTTTACTTGGGATTGAAAGTTTTAGGCAATGGTTAATTTAAATCCTTTTATATTTCAAATGTATTATTTTGAGATTGTTCAAAGTGTCTTGTATAACAATGTTTGTATTTAGCACCCAAATGTGTATTTCCGCTGCGCAATGTAATTTGGGGGTGTTAAAGATATCTTTAATATATTAGGCCCGTCGTGAATATTTTGACTCAACCCGAGTTTAATTATCCAAGTTTACTCTAGCTAGTATCCTTAACCATATGGACCTTAATTGGTTTATTAGGCTAAGCATCCACGAGTCTCATTCCTTGAGATTTTAAATTGTGCAGAAAGAGAAATGATAAAGTCAATTATAAGTTTTGTATTCTTTCATGAGCTTATGTGAGTTAATTATGAGCTTTTTCTCCCATCACTTGTCAAATAAATAATTGCAATAAATAAGGTCATACGATTTGAAAAGTTACTTAGCTTCTAGCCCAAAACCGTTTAAAAGTTGCTCGGGATTAATTAGAGTTCATAGCCAAGGCATAACTTATTGACGCGGGACGCGAAGATTGGCGTATCCAAAAACACCCTAACAAGGCATGAGGATATCCGAGTCCAAAAAGGCCCTCACAAGGCATGAGGATTCACTTTTTTGCTAAAGATCCTAAGATGATGTGAAGATCATTAATCCAAATCAATATGAAGGATCAAGACACACGACGAGAAGCAAAGACTCCGCTAAAGATCATGGATAAGTCTATCCAAAAAGACCCTAACAAGGTATGAGGATAAATAGATCCAAGTCCGAAAAGGAGGTGGATCGTTGTATATCAAAATCCTAAATAAAGAAGAGGATAAATGAAGAAGTCGTGGTCAACATTTGAAGCATCTCTCACTCCTATTGAAGATGTATACCAAAATGAAGAGAAGATCATAATTTCAAGAACGTCTCTCAAGATTTGAAGTTTGAAGTCAATGACAAATATCGGTCCGAGAAAGGTCTCAAATCGTGAAACGAGTTATGCCAAGATATGAACTTTATGAGGTTTCGAGAAGCCGTTTTAAAAGATTTTGTCCTTTAGCTAACTATTGATTAAATTGTCCTACTTTATTTTCGGCCTTAATAAATTATCGAAATAAGTCAAAAATGCATCCTCGTGATCATTCAAGACAAAAATAAAATACAAGAGATATACCGTAGGAATAAGGGGGTCTAAGTGAATAATTAAACCGCATGAGTAAGTGTTAGCTTTACTAACTTTTAATTACAATGATCTCGTTTTTATGCTTGGTATAGGGAACGTGAAACTTGAGGGTGATAAATATTCACTACACCAAAGCCCTAATCTAAGTCTTAGATTTATTTACGAGTTTCTTCCATCAAATAATTTCCAAGTTAATAAACTATTATAACTTTTGTTTCCTTGAATAAAGTTTTTATCTTTTCATCGTTCTTTAGTAATAATAGTGTATCGTAATAAAGGCCAAGATGGGTTAATTATGAGGAAAATGTAACTTTATGCTCTAAAATTATGCATTGCATGGGGTCATTGCAATGGTCAAGTGTAGGGGATTTAATAAGTGTGTAAACACTTATCATTTTACCACTAAAATCAATGAAAAACACGACCTAATCATGTGTTTAATATCATAAAAGTCGGAATTATGCGTGTTTTTGTGTTTTTGTGTGAAATAGGTACAAAAGATCAAAAGGAAAGAAAACACGGGATTTCACGGTCAATTGTTGAAGAAAAGTCAAAGAAAGAGACAAAGACAAAGTCAAAGAACCAAATGTTGGGAATAAATTATAGCCAATCTACTTGAGCGCTGACAAGAGTAAAACAAGCGTTGATAGGAGCAAAACAAACGCTGATAGCTCAAGCGTTGACAAGATAAAGTCAAGCGTTGATACATTGAAGACAAGCACTGATGGGAAGATATACTCTACCCGTTTATTGTATTCTAGATTACTTCTAGTAAAGATAGGAACAACAATGTATTTTCTATATTTATCTTTACCTAGAATAGCTGATACGTAGATTATTGTACAAGGCTTCTTATGTCTATAAAAGAAGACCTTTAGGTTAATGTTTAATATAAGTTTTCATTCGTAAACTACTTTCATTGTAAGCAAGTTTGATATCATTAATCAAAGTGAAAGTTTGTTTATATCTTGTGTGTTCTTGTTTAAGTGTTAATTCCGCATAACACTTAGATTGTTATTAACATATACAAAGGTTTCTCTAAGTGTATTACTTGATCTAATCTCGTATGCATAAAGCTAAATCGATCTAAGTTTGGGATCAACACCAAAAGTGTACCGAAGATCACGAAAACCGGAAAAAACAACACGAGATTCGAAGAAAAGATCAAGGAAGCCAAAAGACGAGTTCGTTTTCGAGGATTAAAGTTTATCAAAGTTATTTGGGTCTAGTGGGTCCCACATTTACTTAATGAGCCCAAAAGCCCATTTAAAGTGCAATGGTTATTAGCTTATGGAGAGAAGCCCAATTAGAGCCCAAATCCTTTACAATCTTGGATGGATGGAGTAAATTTTGTGTAAAGGCCCAAACAACCCAAAAACTGGTCAACAATTTATAAAACGAAATGTGTCTTGGGCCCTTAAAACCCATTAGGGTTATTCACGAAGTAAGAAAACAAATTGGTATTTAACATTCGGTCAATATTCAACCTTTATTTACTCATTTCACATTTACCCACACCCCATTTACTTTCGATAAAAACAATGCCTCACCTCTCATCTCTCTCCCAAAATAAAACCAGATACTTTCTTTTTACTGTTACCCAAACCCTAGATCAAATTATTTTTGGGGCTTTATTTGTTAAAGCATGTGTATTTACACGCCCCTTAAATAAATACCAAGAAAACCAGGAATAAGAAGATGGAGGAATTCCGATGACGTGGCTCCCTTTTCTATCATTTGATTGGCTGTGACAACACATCACCACCAATCCACCAATAAGGGAATGAAACCTCAGCTATCAACAAGCACAAGAAACACAGATTTAGCCAGGTTGGCAATCCGTGTGACTAAGGATGGATTTTCCACCGTATGATCAAGAGAAAGAAGAAAGAGAAAGAGAAAAGATGGATTGAACGGATGTGATGAAGATTCGTGCTCTCCAAGCTTCACCCCAACACCTCGGGATCAATTATAAAAACCCCTCTTCTCAATGTATTTTTCATTCCATTTTTTTACTTTATTGTTATTATGCAAAATTAGGTGTAGGATTTAAATTGTAATTTCCTTTTCTGAATATTGTAATTTGTTTTTGATATTAATAAAAAGTAATTTTAAGATTCAATTGTTTGATTTAATTTATGTTAAAGTTATTCGCAATTTATTCTTGTCGTGACCTTAATTAGTATAACATCAGTTTTATTTGATCAAGTTAATCAATAGCTTGAGTTAAGTAAATTAAGTAAAAATTGGGGATAATACTTTCCCTACTGGAAAGTATAACAAAAATAGTTCGATTGAAGATAAATATGGTTCGATGATGGTGGTTTAATGGTGCTAATTCGGTTCACTTAGACAGCTCAGCGCTGATCTACTCCACAAAGAATTTCTTCATCAGGTTTGATTTCTTTTTATTTATATGTTTTAGTTAATCTGTTTTTTTTGAGAATTTATTTCATAAGCTGCTGTTTTTTTATATATTGTTTAAACTGTTAGTCCCTTTAATCTGTTTAAGGCTGCAAATGTTTTAGTTGATTTTAAGGTTTTCTGATTTTTGATTTAAGTTGAGTATTGCATTTTGTAGTGATATATATCTGCTTAGGTTATGTTCTTTGCTGAGTTTTGATATAATTCTATAGTCTGCTGATAATATTGTGGTGATGCTGGTTTTTGAATTGCACATGCTTGCTGAATATCCATATTGTTTAGCTTTGTCTTTACTACTTTTATTTAGGACTGTTAGTCTTTGAGGTCAATTGTTTATGTATGCTGGCTATTTGGTCTTAATGAGTAGATTATTTAGTTTTCTAAACTGATATAAGCTTTGATTACTGGTTTAACTGTATTTTGTTTGCATCTCAGTAGCTGATATAAGTTTGAGCATTGGTTTTTTTGCTGATATAAGTGTTTAGAGTTGCTTATCTGTTATTTGATTGTGCTAGCTTTGTGAGTTTAGCCAACAGATCCTCTTGGTCTGTTTAGTTCGTTTAATATATATATATATATATATATATATATATATATATATATATATATATATATATATATATATATATATATATATATATATATATATATATATATATATATATATATATATATATATATATATATATATATATATATATATAATCCAAAAAAAAAGTCCACCAAGGGACTCGACCTCGTGACCTCAGGGGTATCTGCCAAACGCGTTAACCAACTAGGCTAGCTCTTCTATTGTGTTTAATTACAGTTTTCCTTATTAATATAGTCACTTCATACAGTGGCTGTCAGCTTTTAACTTTTGTTTAAATACCTAGTTTTAATTTTAGTTAATATCATATAATTTACTTTACAAGTTTTTTTTTTAAAAAAAGAAAAAAAATGTTTTATCAATTTTTAGAAATTTGATTAGTTATTAAAATTAGTTTTTAAAATCATTAGATTCTAACTAATTTAGTTTTTTTAAATAAAAAATAGTTTTAAATAGATTTTGCTTATTAAATAGTAAAAGTAAATTTCAAAATAAATTTATTAGTTGATAAATCTTAAATAGTTTTAAATTAGTTTAATTAGTTTAAATAGTATAAAAGTATTTTCATTTTAAATAGATTAAATAGTTTTTAGTTTTAATTACCAAAAAAAGTACTATTCACCAAAAAAAATTAATTTTACGGTAAAATTGGAAATCAATTCGAGTAGAGTCGAGGAACGAAAATTAGAGATAAAAAGAATTGGAAAATTTCTACATTACAAGTGATGCCTAAAAACATTATTAGTGTTAACTACTCTTTCTTAGTTTTGATCACAACAAATTATACAAGACATTTATAGTCAAACACAATCGTAAAATGAATTATCTAACGAACACTATCATCAAGGTAATAATCATTACACTAACTGTAACACCCCATTTTGATAAATGGAATGTCACGCTTGATTATGGCATGTCATCAAAGCATACAAGGATAAATGTATAAAACATTACATGACCATAAAGGAAATACCGAAATCAAACATCGGTACCCCAAAAGTAGAACTCATCACACACAAACATAAGTACTGTAAATGAAAGGACTAAACAATGTCCATGGAATGAGTATCAAAGTATAAAGAAATGCATAAAGTAAAGAAGGCTAGGAAGCTTCCAGTCCATATGCACGTACGCTTAAAGTATACGAGTGTCCCTGAGTACCTGCCGTTTTGGGAACATGAAAAGGAAAACGGCTGAGCATAACGCTCAGTGCACGGATATACAAGTAAAGCATGAATAATATAAGAATATAAGCATGAAGCAGCGAAAAAGACTAAGTACTGGACAACCTGGTTATATCTTAGTAAAACTTGTTTTATAGTTTGAAAAGCCTTATGTTTATCTTGTAAAAATTGTTTAACATATTTACCATTAGCCAATATAGGTCATGAATTATCCACGTGCATGAATACTTGGAGGGGTGACCTCATCATGCAAATTAGAGGGGCTGCCTCTAATTTAATATACTGGTTTTGGGTAGGAGGGACCAGCTCCTTGTAAAGGATGCAAGGCACACACCACATTCACCTGAATAATCTGCTGAAAACATGTAAACTAGGATGCACCCATACGCCTCACCTGATAATAATAATATGGCCAAATGCTGAAGGGACGCCACGAGCTATCACTCCGTCGTTGTGAAGTCATAACACTGGTGCCTCCAGTGTTATGGTTATGGTACCTCCATAACCAGGTGAAACTGGTAATGCATGTATATGGCTTTAGGTATTCTAATTAAACATAAGCAATTCAAAAACATATAAAACATATACTGGGGAAAACAGTTGGCTGCATACGGGGAAATCCTAATAAAGAAGAATGTCCATACTGAAAGGACGGAGAATCCGTACCTTGTGTCCAGTGAACGAAGAAGACGAACGGAAGAGAGTCCTACTTCGGTATCACTAATGCTACATAAATACATACATGTATAAGTATCTGATTACTGAGTACGTAACTGGTTTTATATCATGTCTTAGCTTGTTTTATATCTTCATGTCATGTTTTACTGATTTAAGCTTTATACTATGTTTATCATGTATTCTGTCTATTCTGTTTAAGTATTTCTTGTATTTCATGTATTATTATACTTGTTGTGTAATAATAAGTAACTTTCTAAAAAAAGCAGGTTTTCATAAAATAGAAACTTTCCAAAAATAAAAAGTTTCCAAAAATAGAAAGTTTCCAAAAATAGAAAGTTTCCAAAATAGAAAGTTTCCAAAAATAGATTTACTGCTTAATTAAATAAGTTTTTAAAAATATAAAGTTCCATAAATAGAAATAAGCTGGATTATTGAGCTAATTATATAAGCTTAAGTGTTTACTGATTAATATTCTATGTCATGTAATTAAATAGTATAGTTTATTAATTATTTCATGTGAATTAAGTAAACTATAGGTTAAAGTATTTAATTAAATATAACATGATTTAATTAAATAAAGGTAAAAATACTTAGGTTAAAACATGTATTGATATCTATTAATAATATAACCTAAGTCATGCAAATTAATTAATTATAAGTCATGATTTTAATAATTAATTAACTATATAGTCAAATTAAATGATAAATTACTTAGGTTAAAATTCATATATTAATAATAATATTAATAACCTAAGTCATGTGTAAATTAAATTAATCATGTACATGTTTTATTTAATTTAATTTAATTCTTGTGAAAAAATAAACTTGTAAAAATAATTAACCTTGTAAAAACAACCCATGAACCAAACCCGTGTTTTAATCTAAACATGTGTGAACCAGACCGGTTTAATCCCTTGAACTGACAACCAAACGCACCCTTGACATGGCTAGCCGCCGGCTAGCATGAGTTCCCACCCGCTAGCCGGTGTTCCCCCTGCTGCCGCGGCCTACACTCCCCCTGCTTTCTTTATTTAGCCACCGGCTTAGGCCGTTGGTGGTTCTTTGTTTTAGCCGAGACCCACCCGACAACAAGCATACCCCGACCAAGGTCGGGGTCCCTTTTCTCCTGCTGCCGAGACACAAGACCACCACACCGAGACCTTGAGGTCTCGGTTGGTGCGAAATAAATCAAACCGAGACCCCCTTGGGGCTCGGTTCTTGCGTCGGCCACAAACAAACACCCCTTAAAGGGTTGTTCTGAAGAAGATAAGAAAGAAAAGCCTGAAGATGGTAGAGTTGTGTCTGCTGAAGACATAGCAAAGAAAAGGGTTGACATGAAAACCCTAAATATTCTGAAACTCTCGTTGGGACAAGAGAACCAACATAAATATAGAGGCTATGAATCTGCTAAAGACCTTTGGGAAGCTCTTGAAGTTGCATATGGTGGCAATGCAGACACTAAGGAAGAGAAGAAGAAGCAACTCATGCATGATTATGTTGTCTTCAAGGCTCAACCTAATGAAAAACTTAGCAGTGTGAGAAGGAGATTGCTTGATATTACAAGCAAATTGTCCTTCATGGGGACACAACTTGGTGATGTTGACATCAATGCTACTTTTCTTAAAAGTCTTGGTGAGGCATGGAAGATTGAGGCAAGATCTATTCTTGGCAATAATACTTACAAAAGCTCCAGGTTTGATGACATCTACAAAAAAACTAAGGCTGTTGGAAGATGAAACTCTTTTAGAGCATGGAAGCAAGTCTACCAACAGTAACATGGCCTTCTTCTCTCATAGTGAAGGTCAATTCAATCAGAAGGACTCCTACATGCATCCAGTTACTGGATCATCATGTGTCAGCGCTGGAACATGTCCTGTCAACGTCTCCTTTTCAGACACTGACACATTCAAAAGTGACTCACCAAGAGTTAAACCTGCTGGTTTGGATTTGGATACTGTATGTGCTTATATTGCTTCTTTTCCCAATGGTTCAGTGATTACATATGAGGACCTTGAGCAGATAAGTGATGAGCACTTGGAAGAGATGGACATTAAGTGGAACATGGCTCTTGCTAGTATAAGAGCAAACAGGTGGAACAGAAGGTTTAAGAAGAAGATGACCTTCAATGCAAAAGACACAGCTAAATTTGATAAATCCAAAGTTGAGTGCTACAACTGTCATCATATGGGGCACTTCATGAGGGAATGCAGATCTCCTAGAAGATCTGATGCTGGTAAACCCTCAAGTCAAATTGTTAAAGCTCAGGATCCTAAAGACATGGTTGCAGTTCAAGGAATTGATGGTATGGGATGGGATTGGAGCTATCTGGATAAGGATGTGGAAGAGGATAAAGCTTTGGTTGCTGAAATTGAAGAAGAAGAGCATGTTGAATATGCTCTCATGGCACACTCCTCCTCTTCATCTGATAATGAGGTATACGATGATGCTTTTTGTAGTAAAGGTTGTAGGTTAAACACTGAGAAACTTAACCAAGAGGTGTTAAGATTATTAAGTGATGTGAGTACTGAAAGGTGCAAACTGTCTAATTACCAACTAGCTCTCACTCAAACTGAGAAGACAGTTTCTGAATACAAGAAAATGGAATTTGTCTTAAGAGATAAAATTAATATCTTAAAACATGAGTTAAATGCTAGTATGGATATTAGAAACATTATGGAAAGGGTTAATGGTGAGTTACAGGATAAATTAGAAGAAGCCATTAAAAACAAAGATAATGTTAGCCTTAAAATCCAGAGATTTGATAAGGCAACACAAACCCTAGGAGAATGTGTGGGAAAACAAAGGGATCCTAAGGACATGACTGGGATTGGGATGAAAGACTACTATGTGGTTCCACCACCAGCTGGTGACTTCTATGGTGTCCAACAAATGGACCTATCTTGGACTGGGTTGCCAGAACTCCAAGAGGAGGAATTCATTCCTCCACCAAGAGTTGTCACCCCAGTTGAAGAGTATCATCAAAAGTTGACTGACCTAGAATGAATGGAAGAAAGCTAACCCTACATTATTTGTTAAGGGTGGCTTGCTATGTGAAAGTCCTAATGAGTCAACTCCCATTAAGGTTACAAACCCAATCACTGGTAAAACTATTGACCTTGGCTCAAACACTATTAGAAAACCTAGCATTAAGTATGCAGAGATGTATAGGAATACTAGGTCACCCAAGAGCCAAGTTAGCAATAATGGAACAGGCTTCTTCTCTTCTAGACCTAGGGTTGTGTCTAGAAAAGCCTGTTACACTTGTGGTAGCTTTTCACACTTGGCATATAAGTGTGTCAACGCTCCCAAAGTCAGCGCTGACAGGAAAAAATTCAGCGCTGACAGGAAAAAGTCAACGTTGTTAGAAAGTCAAACGTTGTCAGACCCAAACCTTGTGTGCAGCAAAGTCCACAAGTTGTTAGACCTGCCCCATTCTTCACTAGAGGGTCTAACACTCATGGACAAAGACCATTTCAAAAGACAAATACTTGGTCTAATAGGCAATGGGTTTCTGTAGCAAACCCTAGGTTCAACGCTGACAAGGGTAATTTCAGCTTTGACAAGACCAATTCCAATGCTGACAGAAACGTGACCAGACCTAAATATTTGCAACCACAGGGTAAGGGGTCTAAAGCTTCTTCAAGCTTGACATGGAGAGCAAAGAAAGATCAAAACCCTAATGATAATGGGATTTCAATGACCTGCAACAGATTTAATTACATTTCAAAGGTCATTACAAAACCTATTGGGGTTAACTGGGTATTTCATCCTAAGAAGGATGAAAATGGGGTTGTTATGAGAACTAAGTCTGTTCTTATTGAACAACTAGATGAATCCAAGTCTTCTAAGGCTTGGGTTCCCAAAGAAAACTAATTTGTTTTCTTTATGTGCAGGGCATTCAAAACAGGTCAATGATTATGGATATTGGGATAGTGGATGCTCAAGGCACATGACAGGGAAGGAAGACTATTTGACCAACTTCACTCCCATTAAGGATGGTGATAAGGTTTACTTTGGAGGTGGATATGGTACTATCACAGGCAAAGGAACCCTTTTCACCAAGAACTTGCGTTTTTAGAACGTATTTCTGGTAAAAGAACTTGATTACAACCTTTTTAGTGTATCACAAGTTTGTGATAACAAAAATAAAGTTCTATTTACTGATACTGAGTGTTTGGTGTTAAGCAAGGATTATAAGATCCCTGATGAGAAATATATTGAATATAGAACACCTAGGCATAAAGACATATACAATGTGAATCTGAATGAGATTAGAATGAATAACAATATGTCTTGTTTTTATGCTAAAGCTTCAGTAGATGAGAGTAATTTGTGGCATAGGAGACTAGGGCACATAAATTTTAAGAATATTAACAGGCTTGTGAGACTTAGCTTGGTTGATGGTTTGCCTGAGAAGGCCTTCCACAATGACCACTCTTGTGTTGCATGTCTTAAAGGCAAGCAGCACAAGGTCTCATTCAAGTCCAAACATGTGCACTCTAGTACTAGACCTCTTCATTTGCTTCATATGGACCTCTTTGGTCCAACCAATATAGAAAGTTTGAATGGTAAGTCATATTGCTTTGTTATCACAGATGACTTTTCTAGGTTTACTTGGACATTCTTTCTAGCTATGAAGAGTGACACAACTGATATTTTAATTGATTTTATCACTCAAATTGAGAAGAAATCTGGAAATGAAGTTAAAATCTTAGGAGTGATAATGGTGGTGAATTTAGGAATAAAAAGCTAGATGATTTCTGTGCCAGGAAAGGAATTACTAGGCAATTTAGTGTTGCCAGAACCCTACAGCAAAGTGGGGTTGCTGAGAGGAAAAATAGAACCCTAATTGAAGCAGCCAGAACCATGTTGGCTGATGCTCATTTTCCTATAGCCTTTTGGGCTGAGGCTGTTAATACAGCTTGCTATGTTCAAAATAGAGCATTGGTCAACAAAATTCAGAACAAAACACCTTATGAGTTACTTTGGGGTAGAAAACCTAATATTGGTTTTCTCAGACCTTTTGGTTGTCATGTAGTAGTTTTAGATACTAATGATGCCTTAGGTAAATTTAGTGCAAAAGGTGATGAAGGATACTTCATGGGGTATTCAGTGCAGAGCAAGGGATATAGGGTTTATCTTAAAGAAGAAAAACGTATACTTGAAAGAGTACATGTTAGGTTTTTAGAAAATAAACCTAGTGATCCTGAAAGTGGTCCAAATTAGTTATTTGACTTGGAACCTTTATCTAGAACTTTAAACTATATGCCTGTCACTAATCCAGACATTGTGAAGGTAACTTCAAATGTTGTGGAAGAACAAGTTGTTGATGTTTCAGGTACACAGGTTCATGAGAAGGTTGGATCACAAGCAGAGAAGTCATCTCCTATCCAAGAATATGTTACAATTCCCATTTGGACAGATGCTTTTGCTGCTGCTGCTGCTGCTGGTAAAGATAATGGTGGTCTCCAAGTACCACCAGATACAAACATGCATGGTCCTTCAGGCGCTGACAAAGGCAAATCTAGCACTGACAAGACCAATTCAGACGTTGATGGCTCAGACGTTGACAACAACAGTTCAAGCGTTGTTAGCCCAAGCGCTGACAAACAAAGTTCAGGCGTTGACAACACTCCTGCACATCTTTTCTCTTCCATTTTTGAACAAGGTGAGCCTTCTAATATATATGAAGAGGTTCATCCTCATGTTGATGAAAGAGAGTCTGATGAAGAAGATATTGGCAACATGGAGAATGAGGTTGAGGACACCAGACTTTTTGAAGGAGGAGTTCTCACCTCCACTATGAAGAATCACCCCACTTCTCAAATCATTGGTGATATTATGACTCCAGTTCAGACTAGAAGATCTCATCAAGGTCTTGGTGGGTTTATTGCCAATATTCACAAGAAGGTTGATACCCCTCTTGTGCAAGCATGTTTGTTTGCCTGTTTTCTGTCACAACAGGAACCCAAGAAAATATTTGATGCTCTCAAAGAACCAAATTGGGTGGAAGCAATGCAGAATGAGCTTCACCAATTTGCAATTCAGGATGTTTGGGAGCTGGTTGATTGTCCCAGATATGTCAGACCTATAGGGACAAGATGGGTTCTAAGAAACAAGAGAGATGAAAGAGGCATTGTGGTCAGAAACAAGGCAAGGTTAGTGGCTCAGGGATATACACAAGAGGATGGGATAGACTATGAGGAGGTCTTTGCACCAGTTGCAAGGATTGAAGCTATAAGGATCTTTTTAGCCTATGCATCCTGCATGGGCTTCACTGTCTATCAAATGGATGTCAAGAGTGCCTTCCTCTATGGAACTATTGTTGAGGAGGTATATGTGATGCAACCTCCTGGTTTTGAGGATCCAGAGAATCCAGACAAGGTGTATAAAGTCAAAAAGGCTATGTATGGACTTCATCAAGCCCCTAGAGCATGGTATGGTACTTTGTCTACTTATCTAGTGGACAATGGATTCAAAAGGGGCACCATAGATCAGACACTATTTATAAAGAAGAAAGGCAAGGATGTGTTGCTCGTCCAGGTCTATGTTGATGACATCATTTTTGGGTCTACTGATCCAAAGATGAGTGAGGATTTCTCCAAGCTTATGACAGACAAATTCAAGATGAGTGCTATGGGGGAGATGAACTTCTTTCTTGGTTTACAAGTTCAGCAGAAAGAAGATGGTATCTTCATCTCCTAGGATAAATATGTGGCTGAGATCTTGAAGAAGTTTGGCTTTTCTCCACATGAAAAGAGGGCTACTACTCCTATGGATAGAGAACACCCTTGGGGAAAGATTGGAGATGGGAAAGATGTTGATGTCAGGCACTATAGATCCATGATTGGATCCTTGATGTATCTTACAGCCTCTAGACCTGACATCATGTTTGCTGTGTGTGCTTGTGCACGCCATCAAGTGACTCCCAAAGAATGTCACCTTTATGCTGTGAAGAGGATCTTTAGGTACCTAAGATGCTACCCTAGTCTTGGTTTGTGGTACCCAAAGGATTCACCATTGGAGCTGATTGCATATTTAGATAGTGACTATGGAGGTGATAAATTTGATAGGAAATCCACAACTGGTGGATCAGTTTCTTGGGAGCAGGTTGATATCTTGGCAATGCAAGAAACAAACAGTGGTGGCTAATTCTACAACTGAAGCTGAGTATGTGGCTGCAGCTGCTTGTTGTGGACAAGTTTTGTGGATTCAGAACCAGCTGTTGGACTATGGGTATAATTTCATGCATACCAAGATATTTGTTGACAATAACAGCACTTTATGCATCATTAAGAATCATATACATCATTCTAAAACTAAACACATAGAAATTAGACACCATTTTATAAGAGATTGTTTTGAAAAAGGTTTAATACAACTAGATAGGGTTGACACTGAGGAAAATGTGTCAGATTTACTAACTAAACCTTTTGATGCTGGGAGGTTTCAATACTTGGTAACAAGTATTGGAATGATCAATCTCACATAATATGTGTTTTGGAGTCTTTTTTTTGTAAAAGTATGTACAGGATGATGCATTGTTATTAGTCTTTTAAAGATTTAGATTTTACAGAATATTTTTCTAACACTGACAAAGGTTGCTTGAACACTGATAAGTGTTTTTGTGACGTTGTCAGCAATATAATTGTCTAACGCTGACAAAGCTTTCCTCAACGCTGTTATGTGTTATCGGGGCGTTGTCAGCAACAATGTTAGTTTTGTGGTTTTCAATCTAAATGTGCAGGTGGTGTTAGCAGTATACCATTGGATACAGAGTTGCTTATGGATCTTTGGAGGAGCATTTGGACATGTTTTTGTTTATGGATGATGGTTGGAATTTTTAATTCCTATCTTGACATAAATTTTTATGTTCATGCATGTTTTTAGCAACTTATGTATCATTGTTTAAGGAGGTTTTAGGAACCTTTAGGATGTTTGGGTATCCATATGATACTCTTATCACAATTCTAGATTGTGTCCACAGGTGAGTATGAGTTAGTTTTACTAAATCATGAGGCACTGTAGCATGCAAAGTTGATATACTATGCATGCTGCCAAGATATTTTTGGCCTAGAATTGGTTGTGGTCTGTTGGGAGACATGGGAAAAATTTCGTTATGGAATTTACCTGGGAGTAACAAGGAATTTTATAAGGTAACTTGGTTGTTAAGAGTTTTGGTTAGCAAGGGACACTAGAGGACTGTTATGTCTATCGTGCATAAGCAAGTGTGCATAACTGGACAGTGCTTGCCGCCCTATAATAATTATCAACTTTTTGGTTATCTTCTCTAGGATAAATTACTTTGTTAGGGTCATTTTTCATTTTTAAACATTTTATTTTTGGACGCTGACAAGTATTTTTCCAAGCGTTGTTGTGACCAATTTAGACGCTGACATGGCTATGGCAAACTTTGACAAGATTATAGCCGTTGGGCGTTGATAGGTTATTTTTGACCGTTGACACTCAATGGGAACTACCCAGTTGTTACTTTTTGACATCTTTTTAGGCCGTAATTTTGGGGAGTTGATAACTTTCATTTAATGCATGAGATAAACTTATTATTTTTCAATATTTTCATGATTACATTTTGAAAATACTTGCCTATTTTTGGGCCAATCACATGCATTTTCTTCTCCTATAAATTTGGCTCCTATTTTTAAACAGGGTACCTATAATTCTTGTCTAACATACTTTTCTCTTATCAACTTCATCTTCATCAATCATTTTAACAGCTTTCAACAATGGCACCAAAGTTTAAACCATCAGAATTGGAATTGGGGTTCAGAAGTCAACACAACATGATCGCGTATCTTGAAGCTGATGATACTCTTTTTCCCCAATACACACAAATGGTGGCGTATATGAACGCATCCCCCATTAGGTATACTCTTTCTCATGCACCACTCATTCCTGTCACACATATTAAACAGTTTTGGAACACTGTAAGTTCCTCAACAGTTAATAGAGTGACTACATTAACTTCTATTGTTCATGGGAGACCTTGGGTGGTTACTGAGGCTTTGGTACGCCAAGCCTTGCATCTTGATGATGCTGATGGTATAACCACCCTTACCAGTAGTGAAATAGAACAAGGACTAAGGGATTTGGGTTATCCTTTTCCTGATGAAGGAACTTTAAATAAATATCATAAACAGGAGTTTCCCCCAGCCTGGAAGTACCTCATACATGTCCTCCTACAATGTTTGAGTCCCAAGTGCACTACACATAATGAGATCAATAGATCTATTGCAAGTGCTATTGTGTGCATTGCAACTGGGCAAAAAATTAATTATTCTAAAATGATTTTTGAGGGCATGTGTAAAAATAAGGGGAACAAAATGACTTTAGCTTATCCCCGATTTTTACAAAAGGTTTTTGATGTTCAAGGATACTGCACAAGGGATCATAATGACTTTTATGAGATCCCTGTGCAAAAGAAAGCAATTTTTATGAAGATGAACTCACCCCCACATCGTGACCTACCCTTAACCCAAGCTATGCTTGCTGTCATTGCAGCAGCACAACCCCAACCAGACCCTCAACCCCAAATTGACCCAATACCTGAACCATTACCTTCACCTGAACATATGAAAATTGACCAAGAACCCTTCGACGCTGACACGTTAAATGTTGGCGTTGATGTGCCTATTTCCAACGTTGACACACAACCTTCACAGACCCAAACACCCCTTAACCAACCGACATCCACCCAATCCACATCATCTTCTACACCCCCTGAATATAGGTTGATTAAACGCAAAAGGACTACTAGAGTGTTCTCCTCTGGTGGTCCTAGCAATGTAGCAGAGAGAACCACCACCACAAGTGTGGCTGGTGCTATGGATGAGGCTGGGACTATTGGTTCTGGCTTAGATGCTGGCCAAGGCAGTCCCACCATCATTAAGTCCTCATCCATGCCCAATGAATCTGACTTGGGAGGTCAAATACCCATTTTAGAAGAGGGCAGATTGGAACCAGTGACCCTAATGGAATTAACGGCAGTCTGCATGAGCTTGCAAAAGCAAAATGCAGACTTGGTACAAGTTGTCAGCACACAAGGCCTTGAACTCAAGCAATTGAGGGAGAGGATTGTTATTTTGGAGACTGATAGTGCAAGGAGAGGGGTGGAGGAATCTTCCAAAGGGGAGGAAGATCAAATAAATGTGAGTGACAAGGGCAGCCATGATGGTCAATCTTTGGATGTTGCTGAGGCCCTAACAAGTTTGAAGAAACAGACAGGTTTTGATACGTCCTTAGTCTCTCCTACAAACTTAAATTTATCATTTACAGCCATGTTGGAGGAAATTGCAAAAGGCGCTGAGGCAGGAAATTTGGGCGTTGACAAGGAGAATTTGGACGCTAACAAAAATATTTTGGGCGCTGATAGAGCAAAAGTGAGCATTGACAGACCTACAAATGAGGGTGATGTATCCCAGTCATCATCCATCATCAAGGAGGTTTCTTCACAGGTATCACCATCTACCTTACCAACAATTGATCCATTAGATAAGGGTAAGGGTATTATGGTAGAAGAGGTTTTTCCAAAGAATGCAGCTCAAATTGAGTTTGATAGAGGGTTGGCTGCACAAATCATGGAACAAGATAGAAAGGAGGTGAAAGAGTCACCATTTGTTGTCACTTCAGAAGATCCAGAAGGAAGTGATGAAGCTAGCTCAGACTCAAGTGTTATGATCATAGAACAGCCAGAAAGACTTGAGTATGGAGATGAGTTGGCCAAGGAGAAATTGAGAGAGTTGAAATTGCAGGTTGACTTTGATATGCCAGAGGTGGTTCAAATGTATCATGTTTGGGAAGAAAGATGTATGGAGAATCCACACTTGACCATTTCAGATCAGATATAGGGTTTGGAGATTCTTCTCAGAGTACAAAAATATTTCCAGATTATTTTGAAACACAAGGCAAGCAATATTCTCTCAGAGTTGAAAAGGGATAGAAGGGAGTTATACTACATGTTGCTCAGATGTCATGGAGTAGGATGGACTTATCAGAAATTGAGGGCATTGACATTTGATGAGTTGGAATGCAAAGCTTATCCCATCTGGGTTAGAGTGCAGGAAGCAAACAATCTAAGACTTCTTTCTGATGAAAGAAAATAAGAACTTGCAGAGGAAATGGAGCTCAAGAAGGTAATGTTTGTTCCGAGACCAGTGAAAAAGGGTGTTCCTCTTGAGTTTCCCAAAGATATGGATCCATTATATCCAAGTGAAGCTGTCATAAGAAAGAGCCTCAAGCTCTCACCATTAGAAGCTTCAGATATGGTACAAGTGTTACCACTAGATTCCAGAAATCCAATTGTGAGCTATGAAGAAGATGAATGTGGATTTTGGAAGATTGGCAGGTATGGCAAAGAGGTTCACACTTTTACCACCCTTATATCTTTGTTTGCAAGTTTTGACAGAGAAGACTTGGTAGACCTATGGAGGTTATTAGAGGCCAAGTATGAGGCTGAAGCACCAACTTCAGCTAATGGAATAAAACTGTGGTCCACATTCAAGAGAATGTGTGGACCAAAAGATGAGGATCCTGCTATTTGGAAGGATCTTGAAGATGACCTCAGTGGTCTTCAATGGAGATTGTATTCAACTGCTGGTGTATATTATTTGAGTTCTACAATGTTTGCTGAGTATCTACTTGTGGATGGTCAGTATTTCATATCCAAGGATATCTTGGAGAAGATGAAGAACACTCAGCTGAAAATTGATTATTCAAGTGATGTGGCAAAAGACTTGATCAGATTTATTTATTACCAATATGAGAAGGTTTGTAAGATTCCTCCTAGTCCTTAATGTTTATTCAGAAACTTGATAATTAGAGTGGATATCAAGTTTAGGGGAGGATTGTTGGGAATAAATTATAGCCAATCTACTTGAGCGCTGACAAGAGTAAAACAAGCATTGATAGGAGCAAAACAAACGCTGACAGCTCAAGCGTTGACAAGATAAAGTCAAGCGTTGATACATTGAAGACAAGCACTGATGGGAAGATACACTCTACGCGTTTATTGTATTCTAGATTACTTCTAGTAAAGATAGGAACAACAATGTATTTTCTATATTTATCTTTACCTAGAATAGCTGATACGTAGATTATTGTACAAGGCTTCTTATGTCTATAAAAGAATACCTTTAGGTTAATGTTTAATATAAGTTTTCATTCGTAAACTACTTTCATTGTAAGCAAGTTTGATATCATTAATCAAAGTGAAACTTTGTTTATATCTTGTGTGTTCTTGTTTAAGTGTTAATTCCGCGTAACACTTAGATTGTTATTAACATATACAAAGGTTTCTCTAAGTGTATTACTTGATCTAATCTCGTATACATAAAGCTAAATCGATCTAAGTTTGGGATCAACACCAAAAGTGTACCGAAGATCACGAAAACCGGCAAAAACAACACGAGATTCGAAGAAAAGATCAAGGAAGCCAAAAGACGAGTTTGTTTTCGAGGATTAAAGTTTATCAAAGTTATTTGGGTCTAGTGGGTCCCACATTTACTTAATGAACCCAAAAGCCCATTTAAAGTGCAATGGTTATTAGCTTATGGAGAGAAGCCCAATTAGAGCCCAAATCCTTTACAATCTTGGATGGATGGAGTAAATTTTGTGTAAAGTCCCAAACAGCCCAAAAACTGGTCAACAATTTATGAAACGAAATGTGTCTTGGGCCCTTAAAACCTATTAGGGTTATTCACGAAGTAAGAAAACAAATTGCTATTTAACATTCGGTCAATATTCAACCTTTATTTACTCATTTCACATTTACCCACACCCCATTTACTTTCGATAAAAACAATGCCTCACCTCTCATCTCTCTCCCAAAACAAAACCAGATACTTTCTTTTTACTGTTACCCAAACCCTAGATCAAATTATTTTTGGGGCTTTATTTGTTAAAGCACGTGTATATACACGACCCTTAAATAATTACCAAGAAAACCAGGAATAAGAAGATGGAGGAATTCCGGTGACGTGGCTCCCTTTTCTATCATTTGATTGGCTATGACAACACATCACCACCAATCCACCAATAAGGGAATGCAACCTCAGCTATCAACAAGCACAAGAAACACAGATTTAGCCAGGTTGGCAATCCGTGTGACTAAGGATGGATTTTCCACCGTATGATCAAGAGAAAGAAGAAAGAGAAAGAGAAAAGATGGATTGAACGGATGTGATGAAGATTCGTGCTCTCCAAGCTTCACCCCAACACCTAGGGATCAATTATAAAAACCCCTCTTCTCAATGTATTTTTCATTCCATTTTTTTACTTTATTGTTATTATGCAAAATTAGGTGTAGGATTTAAATTGTAATTTCCTTTTCTGAATATTGTAATTTGTTTTTGATATTAATAAAAAGTAATTTTAAAATTCAATTGTTTGATTTAATTTATGTTAAAGTTATTCACAATTTATTCTTGTCGTGACCTTAATTAGTATAACATCAGTTTTATTTGATCAAGTTAATCAATAGCTTGAGTTAAGTAAATTAAGTAAAAATTGGGGATAATACTTTCCCCACTGGAAAGTATAACAAAATAGTTCGATTGAAGATAAATATGGTTCGATGATGGTGGTTTAATGGTGCTAATTTGGTTCACTTAGACAGCTCAGCGCTGATCTACTCCACAAAGAATTTCTTCATCAGGTTTGATTTCTTTTTATTTATATGTTTTATTTAATCTGTTTTTTTTTGAGAATTTATTTCATAAGCTGCTGTTTGTTTATATATTGTTTAAACTGTTAGTCCCTTTAATCTGTTTAAGGCTGCAAATCATTTAGTTGATTTTAAGGTTTTCTAATTTTTGATTTAAGTTGAGTATTGCATTTTGTAGTGATATATATCTTCTTAGGTTATGTTCTTTGCTGAGTTTTGATATAATTCTATAGTCTGCTGATAATATTGTGGTGATGCTGGTTTAGAATTGCACATGCTTGCTGAATATCCATATTGTTTAGCTTTGTTTTTACTACTTTTATTTAGGACTGTTAGTCTTTGAGGTCAATTGTTTATGTATGCTGGCTATTTGGTCTTAATGAGTAGATTATTTAGTTTTCTAAACTGATATAAGCTTTGATTACTGGTTTAACTGTATTTTGTTTGCATCTCAGTAGCTGATATAAGTTTGAGCATTGGTTTTTTTTTGCTGATATAAGTGTTTAGAGTTGCTTATCTGTTATTTGATTGTGCTAGCTTTGTGAGTTTAGCCAACAGATCCTCTTGGTCTGTTTAGTTCGTTTAATATATATATATATATATATATATATATATATATATATATATATATATATATATATATATATATATATATATATATATATATATATATATATATATATATATATATATATATATATATATATATATATATATATATATATATATATATATATATATATATATAATCCAAAAAAAAGTCCACCAAGGGACTCGACCTCGTGACCTCACGGGTATCTGCCAAACGCGTTAACCAACTAGGCTAGCTCTTCTATTGTGTTTAATTACAGTTTTTCTTATTAATATAGTCACTTCATACAGTGGCTGTCAGCTTTTAACTTTTGTTTAAATACCTAGTTTTAATTTTAGTTAATATCATTTAATTTACTTTTACAAGTTTTTTTTAAAAAAAAAAGAAAAAAAAATGTTTTATCAATTTTTAGAAATTTGATTAGTTATTAAAATTAGTTTTTAAAATCATTAGATTCTAATTAATTTAGTTTTTTTAAATAAAAAATAGTTTTAAATAGATTTTGCTTATTAAATATTAAAAGTAATTTTCAAAATAAATTTATTAGTTGATAAATCTTAAATAGTTTTAAATTAGTTTAATTAGTTTTAATAGTATAAAAGTATTTTCATTTTAAATAGTTTAAATAGTTTTTAGTTTTAATTACCAAAAAAAAGTACTATTCACCAAAAAAATTAATTTTACGATAAAATTGGAAATCAATTCGAGTAGAGTCGAGGAACGATGATTAGAGATAAAAAGAATTGAAAAATTTCAACATTACAAGTGATGCCTAAAAACATTATTAGTGTTAACTACTCTTTCTTAGTTTTGATCACAACAAATTATACAAGACATTTATAGTCAAACACAATCGTAAAATGAATTATCTAACAAACACTATCATCAAGGTAATAATCATTACACTAACTGTAACACCCCATTTTGATAAATGAAATGTCACGCGTGATCATGGCGTGTCATCAAAGCATACAAGGATAAATGTATAAAACATTACATGACCATAAAGGAAATACCGGAATCAAACATCGGTACCCCAAAAGTAGAACTCATCACACACAAACATAAGTACTGTAAATGAAAGGACTAAACAATGTCCATGCAATGAGTATCAAAGTATAAAGAGATGCATAAAGTAAAGAAGGCTAGGAAGCTTCCAATCCATATGCACGCACGCTTAAAGTTTACGAGTGTCCCTGAGTACCTGCCGTTTTGGGAACATGAAAAGGAAAACGGCTTAGCATAACGCTCAGTGCACGGATATACAAGTAAAGCATGAATAATATAAGCTTATAAGCATGAAGCAGCGGAAAAGACTAAGTACTGGACAACCTGGTTATATCTTAGTAAAACTTGTTTTATAGTTTGAAAAGCCTTATGTTTATCTTGTAAAAATTGTTTAACATATTTACCATTAGCCAATATAGGTCATGAATTATCCACGTGAATGAATACTTGGAGGGGTGACCTCGTCATGCAAATTAGAGGGGCTGCCTCTAATTTAATATACTGGTTTT
Organism: Glebionis coronaria; assembly: GCA_025667525.1. Taxonomy (NCBI): domain Eukaryota; kingdom Viridiplantae; phylum Streptophyta; class Magnoliopsida; order Asterales; family Asteraceae; genus Glebionis; species Glebionis coronaria. The sequence goes on from CM046874.1 coordinate 249,119,242, forward strand.
GGGTAGGAGGGACCATCTCCTTGTAAAGGATGCAAGGCACACACCACATTCACCTGAATAATCTGTTGAAAACATGTAAACTAGGATGCACCCATACGCCTCACCTGATAATAATAATATGGCCAAATGCTGAAGGGACGCCACGAGCTATCACTCCGTCGTGGTGAAGTCATAACACTGGTGCCTCCAGTGTTATGGTTATGGTACCTCCATAACCAGGTGAAACTGGTAATGCATGTATATGGCTTTAGGTATTCTAATTAAACATAAGCAATTCAAAAACATATAAAACATATACTGGGGAAAACAGTTGGCTGCATACGGGGAAATCCTAATAAAGAAGAATGCCCATACTGAAAGGACGGAGAATCCGTACCTTGTGTCCAGTGAACGAAGAAGACGAACAGAAGAGAGTCCTACTTCGGTATCACTAATGCTACATAAATACATACATGTATAAGTATCTGATTACTGAGTACGTAACTGGTTTTATATCATGTCTTAGCTTGTTTTATATGTTCATGTCATGTTTTACTGATTTAAGCTTTATACTATGTTTATCATGTATTCTGTCTATTCTGTTTAAGTATTTCTTGTATTTCATGTATTATTATACTTGTTGTGTAATAATAAGTAACTTTCTAAAAAAAGCAGGTTTTCATAAAATAGAAAGTTTCAAAAAATAAAAAGTTTCCAAAAATAGAAAGTTTCCAAAAATAGAAAGTTTCCAAAAATAGAAAGTTTCCAAATATAGAAAGTTTCCAAAAATAGATTTACTGCTTAATTAAATAAGTTTCTAAAAATAGAAAGTTTCCATAAATAGAAATAAGCTGGATTATTGAGCTAATTATTTAAGCTTAAGTGTTTACTGATTAATATTATATGTCATGTAATTAAATAGTATAGTTTATTAATTATTTCATGTGAATTAAGTAAACTATAGGTTAAAGTATTTAATTAAATATAACATGATTTAATTAAATAAAGGTAAAAATACTTAGGTTAAAACATGTATTGTTATCTATTAATAATATAACCTAAGTCATGCAAATTAATTAATTGTAAGTCATGATTTTAATAATTAATTAACTATATAGTCTAATTAAATGATAAATTACTTAGGTTAAAATTCATATATTAATAATAATATTAATAACCTAAGTCATGTATAAATTAAATTAATCATGTACATGTTTTATTTAATTTAATTTAATTCTTGTAAAAAATAAACTTGTAAAAATAATTACCTTGTAAAAACAACCCATGAACCAAACCCGTGTTTTAATCTAAACATGTGTGAACCGGACCGATTTAATCCCTTGAACCGACAACCAAACGCACCTTTGACATGGCTAGCCGCTGGCTAGCATGAGTTCCCACCCGCTAGCCGGTGTTCCCCCTGCTGTCGCGGCCTACACTCCCCCGCTAGCCGGGTTCTTCTATGAAAGTAAGATCTTCACGAACCTGTTCCAGTGGATACTGAACCATGTGAAGGGGATGATACTGGTACCCTCTGAGTAAGGACACATGGAAAACATCGTGAACATGGGAAAGCTGCGGAGGTAACGCTAAACGGTAAGATACTTCACCGACTCGTTCAATGACATCAAACGGTCCGATAAATCGAGGACTGAGATTCCCTTTTATTCCAAAACGTCTAACACCACGTGCCGACAAAACCTTAAGGAAAACGTGATCTCCTACGTTAAAATGTAAGTCCCTACGATGCTTGTTTGCATAACTCTTCTGACGTGACCGTGCTTCTTGCAGTTTTTGCTTAGCTACTGCGACCTTCTCATTAGTCAGGTCTATCATTTCTGGTCCTTCAAGTGTTCGCTCACCAACCTGATCCCAGCAGATTGGGGCGCGACACTTTCTGCCATACAACATCTCGAAAGGAGCACAGTTGATACTTGCGTGCCAACTGTTGTTGTATGCAAACTCCACCAAACAGATATAATCGTCCCAATCACCCGTCCATTCCAATGCACATGACCTCAACATGTCTTCCAATGTCTAAATAGTTCGCTCCGACTGCCTGTCTGTTTGAGGATGAAAAGCCGTGCTAAGCTTAAGTTGTGTACCCCAAGCTTTCTACAGACTTCTCCAGAATCGCGATGTGAAACTAGGATCTCTGTCTGAGACGATGCTGGACGGAGCATCGTGAAGTCTCATGATCTCCCTTCTATAAGTATCGGCGAGTTTACTGACCGAATCTTCCTTACGAATCAGTAAGAAATGAGCTGATTTGGTAAGTCGATCAATGATAACCCAAATTGCATCGTGCTTCTTCTTTGTCGGCGGAAGACCAATAACAAAATCCATGGTGATTTTGTCCCACTTCCACTCTGGAATATCTAACGGTTGAAGAAGACCGCCAGATCGCTGATGCTCGATCTTAACCTGCTAGCAGGTAAGACATTTGGAGACGTAAGTAGCAACATCCTGTTTCATACCACTCCACCAAAAGTACTGCTTGATGTGATGGTACATCTTGGTTGAACTAGGATGGATAGAGAATGGGGAGCTATGAGCCTCAGCTAACAATGCTTCCCGGAGTTCTTGATCATCATGAACACAAAGTCTCGTGCCCTGTCATAAGATACCATCTGCGTCTACTCGAAATTCTGTCTGCTTCTCCAAATTCTGAATTATCGCCCAGATTTCTCCATCATCTTTCTGTGCTTCCTTGATCTTAGAGAGTAACTCGGGTTCTACTCTAAGATCAGCCCAGTAACCGTGCTGTCCACGTACCATGATCTCTATGTCTAGTCTCTCCAAGTCTCTTATGATTTCCTCCTTAATTCTAATGCCGTTTATCATTCCGAACTTCCTGCTAAGTGCATCTGCCACTACATTCGCCTTGCTGGGATGATACTGCAGATTAATGTCATAATCCTTCAACAGCTCTAACCATCTCCTCTGTCTCATGTTCAATTCACGCTGAGTGAAGATATACTTTAAGCTCTTGTGGTCCGTGAAAATGTCACATGATTCTCCATACAAGTAGTGCTTCCATATCTTCAATGCAAACACGACTGCTGCAAGTTCTAAGTCATGCGTAGGGTAATTTTCCTCATAAGGCTTAAGCTGCCGTGAAGCGTACGCGATCACTTTCCCATGTTGCATGAGAACACAGCCAAGTCGCTTCCCCGGTGCATCACTGTAGATCTGAAATCCACCTGTACTATATGGGAGAGTAAGAATAGGTGCAGATACTAACTTCTGCTTTAGTTCTTCAAAGCTCTTCTCTCGTTCTTCAGTCCAGACGAATTTCTCACCTTTCCGTATTAGTTTGGTCAATGGTAGTGCTAAGCGGGAAAAGTTCTCCACGAACCTACGGTAATAACCAACTAAGCCTAGGAAACTGCGGACTTCAGTTGCTGATGTCGGCCTTGGCCACTTGGTAATAGCCTCAACCTTCGCTGGATCCATCATGATTCCTTCTGCTGATACAATGTGACCTAAGAATGCCACCTTGTCTAACCAGAACTCACACTTGGAGAATTTAGCATACAGCTGCTTCTGGCGAAGAAAATGTAGTACTGTACGAAGATGGTCTTCGTGTTCCTCCTTGGACTTAGAGAAAATCAGGATGTAGTCAATGAAGACAATGACGAACTTGTCCAGAAATTCATGGAAGATTCTGTTCATCAAATCCATGAACACTGCTGGAGCATTGGTAAGGCCAAATGGCATGACTACAAATTTGTAGTGGCCATAGCGTGTACGGAAAGCAGTCTTGGCGATGTCCTGCTCCTTAACCCGTAGCTGATGATAGCCCGACCTTAGATCAATCTTGGAGAAATGTTTGGCCCCTTGGAGTTGGTCAAACAGATCATCTATACGTGGTAGTGGATACCTATTCCTGATGGTAATCTTGTTGAGCTCGGGATATTCTATGCAAAGACGCATACTGCCGTCCTTCTTCTTAACGAATAAGACCGGTGCGCCCTATAGAGATGCACCCGGTCGAATAAAGCCTTGTTCCAGAAGTTCTTGCAATTGATTCTTCAGCTCCTTCAACTCTGTGGGAGCCATGTGATAAGGAGCCTTGGAAATCGGCTCAGCTCCTGGGATGAGCTCGATATTAAATTCTACTTCACGTGCAGGTGGTATGCCCAGAAGTTCTTCTGGAAACACATCTGGAAATTCTGACACTATTGGCTGATCCTGAATTGATGGGGAATCAGCATCCATGTCATGAACAGTAGCTAAATAGCCCTCACAACCATGTGAAAGTAATGCACGTACTTGCAGGGTTGATATGATTTGTACAGACCTGCCGGGTACGAACCCATTGTAAATGTACTCTGGCGCATTAACATCACCGAAGATGACTCGATATGAATGGCAATCTATGGTAGCGTGATGCGTGGATAGCCAATCAATGCCCAAAATCATGTCAAAATCATTCATGTCCAGCGGAAGTGCGTCAACAGGACGAACCTTGTCGTCAAACTCTAGGGGAAGGCTCTTGTACACATGGGTTATGCGTACAGAGTCTCTCAAAGGCGTGGAAATACTCAGTATATTCTCTAGTGGCATGGGGAGTATCCTAACATTCTTGGCATATGCAGTAGAAATGACCGAGTGAGTAGCACCCGTATCAAACAGAACACATGCAGCTTGACCATACATATTCAAGATTCCAGTGATGGTACATGTATACTTGTTGGCCTGATCGCGAGATGTCGTGTAAACGCATCCGCTAGTTGGAGGCGGCTTGGTATCAGCATGTCCCGATGTACCCTCCATCTCGCCTTTGCGGAAATCCTTCATACGATGGCCAGGAAGACCACACTTGTAGCATGCGTCGCTATCGCGGCGACATAGACCTGGGTGCCTATGGTGGCAAGTAGAGCAAAGAGGATGAGTATATCCTCCAGCAGGTGTCCTGACTGGCTGAGAGCCTGATAAAAACAATATACACGTAACATGATAATAGGTACAAAGGATAATACGGATAATCGTAAGATTGAATACCAGTGATAGTTGGATGGTTAGGGTGTGAACCTCTCTGGTTCTGGTCCCTCCCGTTACCATGATTCCTGGTAGAAGATTTGCTAATGTGTCAGAATTAAGAATTATAACATGTAATCATAAGAAAATGAGTAAGTATAAGGACCTGCTGCTGTTGGAGTGTCCAGCGTTGTTACGGTAATTATCATTACCGCCACGCTTATCCGTAGCAGAAAGGTCGTGAGTTTGATCGTTTCCCTTGGGCTGATTAGGCTGTTGCTGAGTAGCCGGCTGAGACTGGTCCCTAGTCTTCTGCCTGGAAGATACAATTTACAGAGATGAAATATTGACATATACTGAAAGAATACGGATTGGCCACCGTTTAAATATGAATGTTTACCTCTTATCGGGTCTCTCTGCTTCCCCGAACTCATCTCTTTCCTTCAGCATCTCTAGCTTACGTGCTGCATCGGCCACTTGTGCTACCGTGTTGAACGTAGAACACACCAAATTATTTGCGACCGATGTACGAAGAGCCCACCTAAAGTGGTGTGCTTGCTCTTCAGGAGTACGTGCTGCTGCACCAAGGAAACCAGCCAAGAGAAGAAAGCGCTGCATGAACTCGTTGCTATTCTCCCCAGCTCTCTGTCGGATTCCATGGTACTCCCTCTTCAGCTTGTCTTGCTCAGCCTTGGGAAAGAACTGTTCCATTACCCTATCCCTGATTAGAGCCTAAGTCAAACCAGCCACCCAATCATCACCTCCCTCAGATTGCTTCAGTGCTATCCACCGTGCTAACACATCACCTTCGAACCGGTAGCATGCTAACCTCGACTTGAAGACGGGGTCACAACCCATAGCATCGAAGATCTTCTCAATGTGAGTCAACCATCATTCAGCTTCACTGGGCTATCTGTTCTTTCGAAAGCTCGAGGGCGGAGCTTATTGAATCTCTCCAGCCATGTGGCCAATTTTTTTGGAGGAGGAGGAGGAGGTACTAGGTGTTGCTGCTGGTTGTTGGCAGCCTGAACCTCAGCCCTGATTTCGTTCCTCAGTTGAGGAAGCATAGCTTGCATTGCAGCTTGGATTGCTGCATTGAGTTGTTCCTGCTCGCGTGTGATAACCATCTAACAGTATAACATAAAATACATGATTAAACTGATTAAAACATAAACTATATACATGAAAAAAATTTATACCAATAAATCATGAGAAAATTTTTATGTAGGAAAAACTAGTACATGAATGCATGATGCAGCTTTATGAAAACTTTTGTATGCGCGAGAGTGAACGCCTATGGTCAGTTCACTCAAAACAAAAGACATGGAGAGGGGACGCCAATGGGTCGGTCCTAAATATAAAAGTTTCGATAAAACACATGCGACTAAATAGGGCCAGTCATGTACCAACCATTATTTATTCATAAACCTGCGACAATGACATATATATGTATGCATGAAAATGATGAATGCATGAAAACCGACTATCAGTTTTAGGAAGACCATAGTGACTACCCACTAATCACAGGTCGTGTTTTAAGAGCCTACAGGTCGAAGCCTTGGCTCTGATACCATAATTGTAACACCACATTTTGATAAATGGAATGTCACGCGTGATTATGGCGTGTCATCAAAGCATACAAGGATAAATGTATAAAACATTACATGACCATAAAGGAAATACCGGAATCAAACATCGGTACCCCAAAAGTAGAACTCATCACACACAAACATAAGTACTATAAATGAAAGGACTAAACAATGTCAATGGAATGAGTATCAAAGTATAAAGAAATGCATAAAGTAAAGAAGGCTAGGAAGCTTCCAATCCATATGCACGTACGCTTAAAGTCTACGAGCGTCCCTGAGTACCTGCCGTTTTGGGAACATGAAAAGGAAAACGGCTGAGCATAACGCTCAGTGCACGGATATACAAGTAAAGCATGAATAATATAAGCATATAAGCATGAAGCAGCAGAAAAGACTAAGTCCTGGATAACCTGGTTATATCTTAGTAAAACTGGTTTTATAGTTTGAAAAGCCTTATGTTTATCTTGTAAAAACTGTTTAACATATTTACCATTAGCCAATATAGGTCATGATTTATCCACGTGCATGAATACTTGGAGGGGTGACCTCGTCATGCAAATTAGAGGGGCTGCCTCTAATTTAATATACTGGTTTTGGGTAGGAGGGATCAGCTCCTTGTGAAGGATGCAAGGCACACACCACATTCACCTGAATAGTCTGCTGAAAACATGTAAACTAGGATGCACCCATACGCCCCACCTGATAATAATAATATGGCTAAAAGCTGAAGGGACGCCACGAGCTATCACTTCGTCGTGGTGAAGTCATAACAATGGTGCCTCTAGTGTTATGGGTATGGTACCTCCATAACTAGGTGAAACTGGTCATGCATGTATATGGTTTTAGGTATTCTAATTAAACATAAGCAATTCAAAAACATATAAAAGATATACTGGGGAAAACAGTTGGCTGCATACGGGGAAATCCTAATAAGGACGAATGTCCATACTGAAAGGACGGAGAATCCGTACTTTGTGTCCAGTGAACGAAGAAGACGAACGGAAGAGAGTCCTACTTCGGTATCACTAATGCTACATAAATACATACGTGTATAAGTATCTGATTACTGAGTACGTAACTGGTTTTATATCATGTCTTAGCTTGTTTTATATGTTCATGTCATGTTTTACTGATTTAAGCTTTATACTGTGTTTATCATGTATTCTGTCTATTCGGTTTAAGTATTTCTTGTATTTCATGTATTATTATACTTGTTTTTTAATAATAAGTAACTTTATAAAAAAGCAGGTTTTCCTAAAATAGAAAGTTTCCAAAAATAGAAAGTTTCCAAAAATAGAAAGTTTCCAAAAATAGATTTACTACTTAATAAAATAAGTTTCTAGAAATAGAAAGTTTCCATAAATAGAAATAAGCTGGATTATTAAGCTAATTAAATAAGCTTAAGTGTTTACTATTAATATTCTAAGTCATGTAATTAAATAGTATAGTTTATTAATTATTTCATGTGAATTAAGTAAACTATAGGTTAAAGTATTTAATTAAATATAACATGATTTAATTAAATAAAGGTAAAATACTTAGGTTAAAAATGTATTATTATCTATTAATAATATAACCTAATTCATGCAAATTAATTAATTATAAGTCATGATTTTAATAATTAAATAACTATATAGTCTAATTAAATGATAAATTACTTAGGTTAAAATTCATATATTAATAATAATATTAATAACCTAAGTCATGTATAAATTAAATTAATCATGTACATGTTTTAATTAATTTAATTTAATTCATGTAAAAAATAAACTTGTAAAAATAATTAACCTTGTAAAAACAACCCATGAACCAAATCCGTGTTTTAATCTAAACATGTGTGAACCGGACCGGTTTAAACCCGTGAACCGGCAACCAAACGCACCCTTGACATGGCTAGCCGCCGGCTAGCATGAGTTCCCACCGGCTAGCCGGTGTTCCCCCTGCTGTCACGGCCTACACTCCCCCTGCTTTCCTTATTTAGCCACCGACTTAGGCCGGTGGTGATTTTTTGTTTTAGCCGAGACCCACCCGACAACAACCATACCCCGACCAAGGTCGGGGTCCTTTTTCTCCCGCTGCCGAGACACAAGACCACCACACCGAGACCTTGAGGTCTCGGTTGGTGCGAAATAAATCAAGCCGAGACCCCCTTGGCGCTCGGTTCTTACGTCGGCCACAGACAAACACCCCTTAAACCCTTAATTAATTTTACCCCATGTTTAATTAACATGTATTACTTGTTTATACCATTCATGATTGAAACTAGGATTTTTAGTCCTTTTAAATGCAATGAATGTTCGTTTTTCCTCGATTCGACTCGAATTTGATTTCAGGTTTAACGTTTCAACTTAACTTGTTTTTGGTAAAATCTCTTTTTGGTATTTTTAAACTAACTTAAATCTATTTAATTAAATGAAAACTACTTTGATTAACTATTTAAGCTAATAATTTGAAAATAAAATTTAACTAATTAATAAAACTTAAAAACTTTTAATATGAAAATCTATTTTTAAACAAAACTTAATAAATTGAAAACTTATTTTAAACCTAAAATTTAATTAATAATTGAAAACTACTTTTAAATCTATATAAAAGAAAACTATTTAAAATTATAAAAGAAATATAAAACTAATGTAAATTTATAAAAGTAAATAAAATTAAAATATTTTACTATCCTTTTTATATTCTATAAAGAAAACTGAATAAAACTTTTTAATTAATATAAATAAATCTAAACTTTAATTAAACTAATTTTAATTTAAATTAAACTGCCAAACTAAACTATTCTATATCAATCTAATGTTGCATATCATAAACATAAAAAGAGTTCTAGCGCACTGGTTGAGGTGCTTGGCGCCTGGACAGGAGGTCCAGTGTTCGATTCTAGGCAGAGACAAATTTTACGAATATTTTTATACTTTTTGCTGAACTTTGGAATTTTTATTTGGACAATGAAACTCAGACTAATTGAGTCTGAGTTTAAGCAGTAAACAATAAGCAACACAACCAATCAAACAAAAAGCTGATACAAATAAGCAGGAATCAAATAAGCCAGATTAAAACTTAGATAAATAAGCAGCATAAATCTTGAACAGAATAAGCAGTAAAAATATAATAAGCTGAATCAAAACAAACGAACACTTATAATAGGCAACTAAAAAAAACAAATCCAATAACTGAATAAACCAAACAAGCTAAATAATCTAAGCAGTTACAATAAGCAGCACTTAAACGAGTAAATAAGCTGAAACTAATAATAAGCTGAACCAATTAAGCAGTTTAACAAAAGCTAATCTTAGATAAGCAGAATCCAAACACAACCATATATTCCACAATAACTAAACAAAATCATAAATAGATATTGCATTCGAACCAAACTTAAACAGAAAATACCAAATCCTTAAACCGAATAACAAGTAAATTCAAACTTATAGCAGATTATCAATAATCTAAATAAACATAAAACTTAACTCAAAATTTAAAAGAAGATCAAACTATTTGTCGAAACTTTTGAGAAGAAGTGTCGCGCTGAGCGAACTTAATGAACCGAAACAATCACCACTTTAACCACCAATAATCATCAACAAACTTATCCTCCTTTGTCTCGAACAGTAACACATGCAAACGAACAGTACCTCTTTTTATATTTCCCAGTGGGGGAAATATATATTACACTTTTCTTTATAATTTTTTTTGTTTTTGTTTTATAATAATGATAATTTCAAGCGAACAGTAACAATTTATTAACTAATGAAATTAAAACCGAACAGTACTGGAATTTAAATTGGGACGAAAATTAAAACGAAATCTAATTCTTCATTAATTAAATAAGAGATTACAAATGTTGGAAAAGGAAATTACAAGATTTAAAAACCCTAATCTATTTTTCTGAAAAACTAAATAATAAAGAAAAAGCTACTGATTACATGATATGAAGGGGTTTTTATAGAGGAACCCCACGAAACCCTAATCTTGGCTTCATTAGTAAGCATCCAAATCCCACCGTTGATTTCTTCTTTAACCTTCTCTTCCTTCTTTTCTTCTTATCTACGGCTAGGATTCATCCTTGTGCACACGGATTGCCACCGTGGCACAAGGATGTGTTTGTTGTGCTTCTTGATAGGTGATGTGGCAATATGTAACTGGTTGATGGGTGTATGGTGAGGTGGATGAGCCAATCACATCCAATGATTTGGCCACGTATGGAGAGAGAGAAACATCATTCTTGGTGGATTGATCTGAAAACTGGGGGGAATTAATTTGTTTTGGTGTGAATTAAAGGATTAAGTGAAAACCCCTAATTTTTGTTGGTAAAATTGGTGATAGGGTAATTAGGGTTTGGGTAAAAACTGATGAATGGAGACTGTTTTGGGAGAGGAAGGAGAAAATAGATGTGTGTGAAAGTTACACTTCGTTTGTAACGAAGAAATGAGATGGGGGTAAAAAAAAGTATTATTTATTTGGGTGTAGGGAAGTGGATTACACGTGGGAGTGGGTAAATAAGGGTAAGTGTGTTGAGAGTTGACTGGTAATGGAGAGTTGACCAACTTCATCAAAGTAAATTCACATTTACTTATTTCTTTTGTGAATAACCGTTCCATTTCTTGGTGTGGGCTTGGCCCAATTTGATCACTTATTCATCCGTTCCATAACTTCATTTCTATCAAATGGGCTTTAGCCCATTGCTTTGTAAACCATTATTAGGCTTTTTGGTGAAAAGTTAAGTAATATTTTTTTTCCTTAAATGGGCTTTTGAGCCCATTTGTTAGATGTGGGACCCACTTGGCTCGTCTTCTTGATAAATGATGAAATCCACTAAAGTCGAGATCGATTTTGGCTTCTTTGATCTTTTTTCTATAATCTCGTGTCGGTTTTCGTGATCTTCGCACACTTTTGGACTTTTGATCTTGTCTTTGACTCTTTCTTGACTTTTCTTCGACATTTGACCGTGAAATCCCGTGTTTTCTCTTTTTTTGATCATTTGTACCTATTTAACACACAAAACACAAATCCACGCGTAATTCCGACATTTAAGATGTAAAACACATGATTAGGTCTTGTTTTTACTTGATTTTAGTGGCAAAAGGATAAGTGTTTACACCCTTATTAAATCCCCTACACTTGACCATTGCAATGACCCCATGCAATGCATTATTTTAAAGCATAAGTTACATTTTTCTCATAAACAATCCATAATGGCCTTTATTACTATTATTACTACTACTACGACGGAAAGATAAAATCTTGAAAGGAAACAAAAATTATAACAATTTTATTAACTTGGAAATTATTAGATGGAAGAAACTCGTAAAGAAATCTAAGACTTAAATTAGGGCTTTGGTGTCATGAATATTAATCACCCTCAAGTTTCACGTTCCCCAAACCAAGTTCAAAAACGAGATCATTGTTATTACAAGTTAGCACAACAAACACTTGCTCATGTGGTTTAGTTAATCACTTAGACCCCCTTATTCCTACGGTGTATCTTGTATTTTATTTTTGTCTTGAATGATCACGAGGATACATTTTTGACTTATTTCGATAATTTATTAAGGCCGAAAATAAAGTGGGACGATTTAATCAATAGTTAGCTAAAGGACAAAATCTTTTAAAACTGCTTCTCGAAACCTCAAAAAGTTCATATCTTGGCATAACTCGTTTCACGATTTGAGACCTTTCTCGGACCGATATTTGGCTTGTACTTCAAACTTCAAATCTTGAGAGAAGATCTTGAAATTATGGTCTTCTCTTCATTTTGGTATACATCTTCATAAGGAGTGAAAGATGCTTCAAACGTTGACCACGACTTCTTCGTTTATCCTCTTCTTTATTTAGGATTTTGATATACAACGATCCGCCTCCTTTTCGGACTTGGATCTATTTATCCTCATACCTTGTTAGGGTCTTTTTGGATAGAATTCTCCATGATCTTTAAGGGAGTAATTGCTTCTCGTCGTGTGTCTTGATCCTTCATATTGATTTGGATTAATGATCTTCACATCATCTTAGGATCTTTAGCAAAAAGTGAATCCTCATGCCTTGTGAGGGCCTTTTTGGACTCGGGTATCCTCATGCCTTGTTAGGGCCTTTTTGGATAAGCCAATCTTCGCGTCCCGTTTCAATAAGTTATGCCTTGGCTATGAACTTTAATTAATACCGAGCAACTTTTAAACGATCTTGTGCTAGAAGCTAAGTAACCTTTTAAATCGTACAACCTTATTTATTGCAAATATATTTATTAACAAGTGATGGGTGAAAAAGCTCATAACTAACTCACATAAGTTAATGAAAGAATACCGAACTTAATATTAACTCTATCATCTCTCGTTCTCCACAATTTAAAATCTCAAGGAATGAGACTCGTGGATGCTTAGCCTAATAAACCAATTAAGGTCCATATGGTTAAGGATACTAGCTAGAGTAAACTTGGATAAGTAAACTCGGGTTGAGTCAAAATATTCACGACGGGCCTAATATATCAAAGATATCTAAACTTGTTAAAACCATTTTATTTATTTATTTTTTACTTTATTCTTGAAATGGAAATTATTATGATGCGATAATAAAAGGAAAGAAAATAAATAAAAATACAACTAGGCCAAAATAGATCAAAAATTTGAAAAATGTTGAAAAATTTTTAAAATTTTCCGGTTAAATGGGGTCAAATTCATGGAAAAGCCCACTAAAATTCGATAGAAGTCCCCCCTACACTTAATATAAACATTGTCCTCAATGTTTAAGCATGTGGGCGTATAAACTCCCCTACACTTAGGACATTGAGTACGTTGTTTAAAATCGAGCTAAGGAAAGGACAACTAAAGTGATTACATTTATTCGTTTTATTTATATACAAGTATGAATCACAATAGTTTTGATAGAACCGGGTACACGGGAACACGGGATCACGGGTCTCGTCAAAAGTACCAAAAGTGGATCATCAAAGCACATGTCCCTGCACACAATCACCACACACAAACAACCTACTTGGCTCCCCCCTACACTTATTGGTGGACAATGGATGAAGGTGAAAAAGGATGGAAAGGATGGTAAAGGTAAAAATCTATCCTAGTTATACGATGCTTGATTTATTTATCACGAGTCTCTAGCTCGACTCGATTTCCTGAATTAATTGAAGGGAAATGTGGAGAGGGATGGAATCATCTCGTGAGAGATGTCCTCTCCATAGTACAACTTAACCCGTTGGCCATTCACCTTAAAGTTGGGCCCATTTGGTTGGGATAACTCAATGGTGCCATAAGGAAAGACTTGGGCCACGGTGAATGGACCGGACCAACGGCTCTTAAGTTTACCCGAAAAGATTTTCAACCGAGAGTTAAATAATAAAACTTGATCACCAACATGGAACTCTCGGTTTTTAATCTTGGAATCATGAATGAGCTTAGTTTTCTCCTTGTAGATTAATGAATTTTCATAAGCCTCATTCCTAAGTTCATTAAGTTCATTAAGTTGGATTTTCCTATGATCACCGGCTTTGTTAAGATCAAAATTAGCCCATTTCAAGGCCCAATAAGCCTTATGCTCCAACTCAATAGGGAGGTGGCACGCCTTTCCGTACACAAGGCGATAAGGGGTACAACCTATAGGTTTCTTATAAGCGGTACGGAAAGCCCACAAAGCATCATCTAATTTATCGGCCCATGAGGCACGATGCTCTCCCACGGTTCGCTCTAAGATTCTCTTAAGACCACGGTTAGAAACCTCGGCTTGTCCATTAGTTTGAGGATGATACGCGGTGGAAAGTCGGTGATTGACACCATACTTAGCCATGACTCGTGCAAATTGATCATTGCAAAAATGAGTCCCGCGATCACTAATAATAGCACGAGGCACACCGAATCGAGCAAACAATTGTTTCAAGAAGTTAACAACCACCCTCGCATCGTTAGTAGGTAAAGCCTTTGCTTCAACCCATTTTGATACGTAGTCAACGGCTACGAGGATGTACTTGTTTCCCTTTGATGATGGAAACGGCCCCATAAAGTCGATGCCCCATACGTCAAAGATTTCACATTCTTGGATGAAATTTTGAGGCATCTCATCTTTATGTGTGATCTTGCCTTGCCTTTGGCAAGCATCACAATGTTTAACCATTTCATGTGCATCATGATAAATGGAGGGCCAATAGAATCCGGAGTCGAGCACTTTTTTAGCGGTGTAATTAGGACCAAAGTGACCACCGGTAGGTCCTTTATGGCAAGCTTCAAGGATTTGTAAAGCCGTCGGCCCATCAACACATCTACGAATGATTAAATCCGCACATTGCTTGAAAAGATAAGGGTCGTCCCAATAGTACGTTTTGACGTCCTTGAAGAATTTTTTCTTTTGTTGGGACGTTAACCCTTCGATAAGAACACCACCCGCCAAATAGTTTGCAATGTCGGCAAACCATGGGGTATCATCAAGATTGGAATTAATAGACATTAAGGTCTCAAGGGGAAAGGATTCATTAATCTCTTGATTTGGAGATTCCCCTTGATACGGATCCTCAAGTCTACTAAGGTGATCCGCGGCTAGGTTTTCCGCTCCCTTTTTATCACGAATTTCAATTTTAAATTCTTGTAGGAGCAAAACCCAACGAAGGAGTCTCGGTTTAGCATCTTGCTTGGTCAACAAGTATTTCAAGGCGGAATGATCGGTGTAAAAGATGGTGGTGGAAAGCACAAGATAGGGGCGGAATTTCTCAAAAGCATACACGACGGCTAAAAGCTCTTTTTCGGTAGTGGTATAATGCAATTGAGCCCCCGTCATTGTCTTACTAGCATAATTAATGGGTTGGAAATGTTTGTTAACTCGTTGACCTAAAACCGCTCCTACCGCGAAATCACTAGCATCGCACATGAGCTCGAAAGGTAACTCCCAATTTGGAGAGACTAAGACCGGTGCCTTAGTTAATTTACCTTTAAGAAGTTCGAAAGAGTCGAGACATTCTTGAGAGAAGATGAAAGGAGCATCCTTTTCTAAGAGATGAGTCGTTGGACGAGCTATTTTCGAGAAATCTTGGATGAAATGTCGATAAAATCCCGCATGGCCTAAAAAAATTCTAACTCCTTTGACGGTGGTAGGCGGAGGTAACTTAGCAATGACGTCAACTTTAGCACGGTCGACTTCGATACCGGCTTTGGAAATTTTATGACCGAGGACGATGCCTTCTTTTACCATGAAATGGCATTTTTTCCAATTAAGAACGAGACGAGTGTCTTCACACCGTTGGAGCATACGTTCTAAATTAGCAAGGCAAGAAGAGAAAGAATCACCATAGACCGAGAAATCGTCCATAAAGACTTCCATAGTTTCTTCAACCATGTCATGAAATATCGCCATCATACACCTTTGGAAAGTCCCAGGAGCATTGCATAAGCCGAAAGGCATTCTTTTGTAAGCAAATGTTCAATAGGGACAAGTGAATGTGGTTTTCTCTTGGTCTTTTGGATCGATAGGGATTTGAAAATATCCGGAAAAGCCATCTAAGAAGCAATAGAAATCATTACCCGCTAAACGCTCGAGCATTTGATCCATGAAAGGAAGAGGGAAATGATCCTTACGAGTGGCATCATTGAGCTTACGATAATCAATGCAAACTCGCCAACCCGTTACAAGTCGAGTAGGAATCAACTAGTTGTTTTCGTTGGGAACAACGGTGATTCCGCCTTTCTTAGGCACACAATGGACGGGACTAACCCATGGCGAATCCGAGATAGGGTAAATCATTCTGGCATCGAGAAGTTTGATAACTTCTTTCTTAATGACTTCATGAATTTTTGGATTAACCCTTCTTTGATTTTGGATTGCGGGTTTAAAGTTATCTTCCATGAGAATTTTATGAGTACAAAAATTAGGATCAATTCCGCGAATGTCGGAGATTTTCTAAGCAATTGCTTTCTTATGATTCTTAGGCACATCGATAAGTCGGGATTTTTCATCTTCTTTTAAGTCCTTAGCAATAATGACGGGCAACTTATTATCCTCCTCTAAGAAAACATACTCTAGATGAGACGGCAAATCCTTAAGCTCTAAATCCGGCGGATTGTCAATGGAAGGCTTGGTCAAAGTAGGATCATCATTTGTAACTTCTTTAGGAGTAGGTGGAGAAATATTGTCCTCATTGAGAAGTCTCTCAATAGTACGAATGTCTTCATCCCAAATGGTGGGAGAATTATCATAGTTAATCTCGAGAGGACCCAAGCTAGCTTCAAACTCATCTAAGTCACTTTCTCCAAATGGAGTCAATGAAGGAGCAATAGAAGCTACGGTCTCAACATTAGGTAAAGGAGAAATCCCGCTCTTACAAGCCTCGTGAAAATGTTCTTCGCATGCTTCGTCGAGCACATCGATGAAATTCACGGATTCGGGCTCATCGGGAAGTTTGGAAAGTTTACCCATGTTAAAGACGATTTTGTCATCCCCGACCCTCATGATAAGTTCACCCGCGGCGACATCAATTAATGTACGCCCGGTTCTCAAGAAAGGTCGTCCCACAATTAAGGGAACACGGGGATCCATTTCATAGTCGACGACAACGAAATCGGCGGGGAAAGTGAATTTGTCGACTCCTACAAAAACATCCTCGGCTATCCCCACCGGATAAGCAACCGTACGGTTAGCTAATTGCAATGTCATACGAGTGGGGACTAGCTCGGGTAAAGATAATTGCTTCCACACGGACAATGGCATAAGATTGATACTCGCTCCGAGATCTGCCAAGGCCATACAATTCTCAACACCCGGAAAATTACAAGGAATAAGGAATCGACCGGGATCTCCTAACTTAACCGGTAATTTTCTCAAAAGAACCGCGGAACAATTCTCATTCAATTGGGTATTTGCAATATCAAGCAACTTTTTCTTATCACTTAAAAGATCCTTAAACATCTTAGCGTACTTAGGCATGTGAGCGAGCGCCTCGGCAAAGGTGATATTAAAATTCAATTGTTTGAACATTTTTAGGAAGTTCGAAACTTGAATATCATCCTTATTCTTCAATTTCTCTTTCCGCAACCTTGAGGGATAAGGTATATTGGGTTGAGATGAAGGCTTTGGAGTGGATTGCTCACTCACATCCTTTGGAGGAGGAGGAGGAGTAGAAATAGAAGGTGAAGGAACCGGTTTTGGAACCGAAGGTGTGGTAGAAAATTTGGGTATCGGTGGAACATAAGGTGTAGGCGAATGCATAACGGGAGGTATGTCACAAGTGGAAGAAGAAGGAGGTTGTGTCGAAGAAGAAGGAATCTCGGGTCCTTGGTTAGGTGGGGAAGGTTCTACGGTGGTCTTACCGCTCCTAGTAGTGATAGCATTAACATTAGCCCTAGGATTGGTCACGGTGTTCGAGGGAAGGGTACCTTGGGGACGAAAGGTTTGAATCATAGTCAAAAACTTCTTATCGGTCGATTCTTGCATCTCTCTCATCATTCGTTCATGGTCGGATAATTTTTGTAAAACCAAGTCCATTTGAGGATTATGCATGTTCATTTGATTATAACCTTGATTAGGAAAACCTTGGTTTTGATATTGATTAGAACCTTGATTAAATCCTTGATTTTGAAAACTTTGGTTATTATATCCTTGATTATTTAACCCTTGGTTTTGCCCTTGAAAATTCCCTTGATTTTGATTAAAACCCCGTTGATTAGTATTTCCTTGAAAATTACCCCGTTGAGGACCTTGGTTCCTATTTTGGGCGGGTGGGGGTGGTCTTTGTGGTGCTACAAAACCCGGGGGAGCCAAATAGTTATTAGACTTGTAAGACAAATGGTTAACATCAACATTTGGTTTGAATTGAATCCGATCAATTTCATTGTTATTATAAGCATAAACTTCTTGTTGATCATTGTAAATCTTGTCACAATTAAAGTATGAATGTGGTCCACCACAAGTCTCACATGTTTCACGTTTTTCTTTCACGACATGCACATGTGTAGTGAGGGCGTCGGTTTTTAAAGCGAGTGTCTCAACAAGCAAAGTAAGTTTATTAATTCGATCATTCACCTCAATATTACTCGTACTAGCACTTGCCATATTAGCCCTAACACTTTTGGTTTGCACTTTTGCTTTGTTCTCAATAATGGCCCAAGCCTCATTCATGGTTTTCAAAAGAATATTTCCCCCCGCGGCACTATTAAGTGAGTCTTGGTCGTTTAGAGTTAAACCATTATAAAACGTGTTGATTTGATGAACTTTAGTAAAACCGTGTTGTGGACATTTTCTCAAAAGATCTTTAAAACGATCCCAAGACTCACTAAACGTTTCCCCATATTTTTGCTCAAAGTTGATTATTTCATTCCTTAAGGAAGTGGTCCGTGATGGTGGGAAAAAGTAGTTAATGAACTTGGTCTCTAAGTCGATCCATGTGGTAATACTTTGGGGTGGTTCCTTATCAAGCCAAATCCGGGCTTGTCCCTCGAGGGAAAAAGGAAAAAGTTGGAGGCGAACGGCCTCTTGGGGCACCACATTGTATTTGACGGTATTAGCTAATTGGATGAAACGTTTGATATGAGCGTGTGGGTCATCATTAGTACGGCCTAAAAATGGTGTAGCGGAAACCATTTGAATAAAACCCGATTTAAGTTCGAAATGATTAGCTCCAATATTTGGCACCATAATCGCGTCATCGTTTCCTTCAACATGAGATTGTAGAATCTCAATCATTGGTCGATTATCCGTTGCCATCGTATTGTCGAAAGCTCGATTCTCGGGATCGGCTTTAATGACGGTCTTTTTGTTTTTCTTCTTCTTCTTTTTAGAAGAATTAGAAGTATTTGGTACACCAATCGGTATGTATGTATGCGCGCGAGTGCGCATACAATTAAAACTTTGGAATGAGGTAGGTGACCTCGGTCGACTTTGAGAGGAAAAGGATTTTCCCTCTCGAGGAGCAATATGAAAAAGCTACAAAAATATATACGTAAATACTACTTGAGTTGGCAAACCAATAATCGGTCGTCCCTCTCAATATACGCACAAGCAAGCGGGTAAACGAGGTGACACGAAGCACTAAAAACCTTTTTCCTTAGACGGCCTTTTATAGCGTGTCGCCTTATACCCACCTTATAGTTTGTATATGTCGAGTTCAAACGTCTTACTAGTATTTATCTATTTTGCCTTTTTTTCTCGTTATGGATGCGACTACAATAGTTAGGTGATGAAATCCCAACTAAGGCTTATTTGAAAAGTAGGTAATTTATTGTGCTACGTAATATATTATAGTAAAAGGAAAAATCTTTTTGTATTTTTTTAGAAAAATATATATTCACAAGAAAAATCGAAAGAAATCGAAATAAAAATTAACACTAATACGTAATATTTTTGGTGTAATACTTTTAGGAAAAAGTATTACTTTTGATTTTTTTAATTTTTTTGGTGCAATTCTTAGGAAAGAAATTGCTTTTGTGATTTTTTAATTTTTTTGTATTTTTAAGTTTTTGATTTTTTTAGATTTTTGATTTTGTTGCAAGAAACGTAACGTTCAAGAAGAACGGATCCCAAAATCCAAATGTCTTCACGAAAAAATCGTCAATCGTACGAGCGAAGCGGCTGCGGCGCCAATTTGAAACTAGGATTTTTAGTCCTTTTAAATGCAATGAATGTTCGTTTTTCCTCGATTCGACTCGAATTTGATTTCCGGTTTAACATTTCAACTTAACTTGTTTTTGGTAAAATCTCTTTTTGGTATTTTTAAACTAACTTAAATCTATTTAATTAAATGAAAACTACTTTAATTAACTATTTAAGCTAATAATTTGAAAATAAAATTTAACTAATTAATAAAACTTAAAAACTTTTAATATGAAAATCTATTTTTAAACAAAACTTAATAAATTGAAAACTTATTTTAAACCTAAAATTTAATTAATAATTGAAAACTACTTTTAAATCTATATAAAAGAAAACTATTTAAAATTATAAAAGAAATATAAAACTAATGTAAATTTATAAAAGTAAATAAAATTAAAATATTTTACTATCCTTTTTATATTTTATAAAGAAAACTGAATAAAACTTTTTAATTAATATAAATAAATCTAAACTTTAATTAAACTAATTTTAATTTAAATTAAACTGCCAAATTAAACTATTCTATATCAATCTAATGTTGCATATCATAAACATAAAAAGAGGTTCTAGCGCACTGGTTGAGGTGCTTGGCGCCTGGACAGGAGGTCCAGTGTTCGATTCTAGGCAGAGACAAATTTTACGAATATTTTTATACTTTTTGCTGAACTTTGGAATTTTTATTTGGACAATGAAACTCAGACTAATTGAGTCTGAGTTTAAGCAGTAAACAATAAGCAAGACAACCAATCAAACAAAAAGCTGATACAAATAAGCAGGAATCAAATAAGCCAGATTAAAACTTAGATAAATAAGAAGCATAAATCTTGAACAGAATAAGCAGTAAAAATATAATAAGCTGAATCAAAACAAACGAACACTTATAATAGGCAACTAAAAAAAAAACAAATCCAATAACGGAATAAACCAAACAAGCTAAATAATCTAAGCAGTTACAATAAGTAGCACTTAAACGAGTAAATAAGCTGAAACTAATAATAAGCTGAACCAATTAAGCTGTTTAACAAAAGCTAATCTTAGATAAGCAGAATCCAAACACAACCATATATTCCACAATAACTAAACAAAATCATAAATAGATATTGCATTCGAACCAAACTTAAACAGAAAATACCAAATCCTTAAACCGAATAACAAGTAAATTCAAACTTATAGCAGATTATCAATAATCTAAATAAACATAAAACTTAACTCAAAATTTAAAAGAAGATCAAACCATTTGTCGAAACTTTTGAGAAGAAGTGTCGCGCTGAGCGAACTTAATGAACCGAAACAATCACCACTTTAACCACCAATAATCATCAACAAACTTATCCTCCTTTGTCTCGAATAGTAACACATGCAAACGAACATTACCTCTTTTTATATTTCCCAGTGGGGGAAATATATATTACACTTTTCTTTATATTTTTTTTTTGTTTTATAATAATGATAATTTCAAGCGAACAGTAACAATTTATTAACTAATGAAATTAAAACCGAACAGTACTGGAATTTAAATTGGGACGAAAATTAAAACGAAATCTAATTTTTCATTAATTAAATAAGAGATTACAAAAGCTGGAAAAGGAAATTACAAGATTTAAAAACCCTAATCTATTTTTCTGAAAAATTAAATAATAAAGTAAAAGCTACTGATTACATGATATGAAGGGGTTTTTATAGAGGAACCCCACGAAACCCTAATCTTGGCTTCATTAGTAAGCATCCAAATCCCACCGTTGATTTCTTCTTTAACCTTCTCTTCCTTCTTTTCTTCTTATCTACGGCTAGGATTCATCCTTGTGCACACGGATTGCCACCGTGGCACAAGGATGTGTTTGTTGTGCTTCTTGATAGGTGATGTGGCAATATGTAACTGGTTGATGGGTGTATGGTGAGGTGGATGAGCCAATCACATCTAATGATTTGGCCACGTATGGAGAGAGAGAAACATCATTCTTGGTGGATTGATCCGAAAACTGGGGGGAATTAATTTGTTTTGGTGTGAATTAAAGGATTAAGTGAAAACCCCTAATTTTTGTTGGTAAAATTGGTGATGGGGTAATTAGGGTTTGGGTAAAAACTGATGAATGGAGACTGTTTTTGGGAGAGGAAGGAGAAAATAGATGTGTGTGAAAGTTACACTTCGTTTGTAACGAAGAAATGAGATGGGGGTAAAAAAAGTATTATTTATTTTGGTGTAGGGAAGTGGATTACACGTGGGAGTGGGTAAATAAGGGTAAGTGGTTGAGAGTTGACTAGTAATGGAGAGTTGACCAACTTCATCAAAGTAAATTCACATTTACTTATTTCGTTTGTGAATAACCGTTCCATTTCTTGGTGTGGGCTTGGCCCAATTTGATCACTTATTCATCCGTTCCATAACTTCATTTCTATCAAATGGGCTTTAGCCTATTGCTTTGTAAACCATTATTGGGCTTTTTGGTGAAAAGTTAAATAATAATTTTTTTTTTCCTTAAATGGGCTTTTGAGCCCATTTGTTAGATGTGGGACCCACTTGGCTCGTTTTCTTGATAAATGATGAAATCCGCTAAAGTCGAGATCGATTTTGGCTTCTTTGATCTTTTTTCTACAATCTCGTGTCGGTTTTCGTGATCTTCGCACACTTTTGGACTTTTGATCTTGTCTTTGACTCTTTCTTGACTTTTCTTCGACATTTGACCATGAAATCCCGTGTTTTCTCTTCTTTTGATCATTTGTACCTATTTAACACACAAAACACAAAACCACGCGTAATTCTGACATTTAAGATGTAAAACACATGATTAGGTCTTGTTTTTACTTGATTTTAGTGGCAAAAGGATAAGTGTTTACACACTTATTAATGATTCATGTGTTCTTGATTTAAAAAAAAATAAAAAGAAAAAGGTTTAGGGTTATACCGATCACGTGAATCAAAGGAGGATGAACACACTAACACACTTGCAATAGATCAATCACCAAAATTAACAAAACACACCTTTGGTGTGTGTTAAACCCGACGGCCAAAGGAGACAAGAAGGAGAAAAGATTTTAGGGTTTTCTTGTTTTCAATATTTTGTTATTATGAAAAATAATCTTTCCCTTAATTTCATGTTTAGTAAAATCAATGGGCTAGGCCCTTGTTTCTTGTCTTGTCCCCGGGTAAGGGGGCCCACAAGGGGTAACCCGAATGTTTTCCGTGTCTAATATTTAGTGTGTTCTCATGTTCGTGTTTTACATGATTTAAATTGTTATCGTTCGTGTCTTATTATATTTATTTGTGTTCGTAATAAATATACGTACATACGTAATACTAAGCTCGTGATTAATTTACGTTCATGATTTCATGTTCGTATGTTCGTGATTATAATTATTATTGAAATAATTATCATGTCTTAATACGTAATAAATACTTATCGTGTTATAACACGTAAGTAATACTTGTAATTCTTATTCGTGAAACGTAAACGTGCTATAAAAGGAAAGTTCTAATCATGTACGTACGATCATAAGGGTACTATTCATGGTAAAAGCATGCAGGTTTTACACTAACATATGTTAATCATGTTTAGTCATCATAAAAATGATTAGCCTTAAAACTCACTTTTGTCAAATGTGACAAAAGATTTTTAATAAACTTTTTTTTAAGAAAATGTTTTATTAAAATGGAAAATGAAAATTTGAATATGGCATATTCCAAATGCCATAAGAATATCCTTTGAAGGTTTCAAACAGCCTCAGATATTTTGAATCCACTAAAAGACAAAGAGGAGCGGAGTCTACCTCCGCGGTTCCTTAAGTGCCTATGCAGTTCTTTGTTGATAAGGAACCGCCTAGTGCAATAAAGAACCGCGCACAGCTAGCCATTGGTTTTTGTCTTCTATAAATAGTGGATCAAATCTACATTTTCCACAACCCTTTTTGGACATTTCTTTCAGTCTCCTTTCTCCTTTCTAATCCTAATCATTTATAAATGATCACTTATTGTTTTAAGTATGTTTACTTATGATTATCCTTTTGCTCTCCTTCTTTACCTTGTCCAAAGAGAAGATCACTCACACACTTGTAAGGTGATTAAAGATGAATCCTTGATGAAGATCATCCTCTCCTAAAGATCTAATCATATTCATTATTTGTCTATTTGTGTCTTGTGTAGATCTAATGTATTTATGAATACTTGGACTAGTTGTGTTCATCCAAGCTATTTGTGAATACTTGGATTAGAGTTTTGTAAGTCCATTGCATATGTGTATGCTTAGATTTTTCTTGTGTAAATCCAAGTTACATGTGTGTACTTGGATATGTTTAGTTGAGTTGTAATGAGTTGTGTAAGTTCTCACTAAACTATAAAGTAATGTAGTTGTGTCTTGCGAGTTCTCACTAAACTATAAAGTGATGTGTAGTTGTATCGTGTGAAGTTCTCACTTAACTACAAAGTGAAGAGTCGTGAAGATTGGTTCTAGCTTTGGATTAGAACTCGACATCTAGCCTTGTGTCAGAAAATGGTGAAGTAGGCAACGTTGTGAAGAGTGGTTCTACATTTTGATTAGAACTCGACGTTTAGCCTTGTATCGTAAAATGGTGAAGTTGGCGACGTTGTGTAGATTGGTCCTATCTAAGATTAGGTCTCAACATTTACTTAGTGTTGGAAAATAATGTAAGTGACGTTGGATGGTTTTCTCCGCCAAGAAGGGAGCTTGTGGATATAGTGGAAATCTCGAGTAGGTGTACTCGAGGAGTGGAGTAGGAACGAGGATAGAGCTTCGTTACCGAACCACTATAAATCTTGGTGTCTTCCTATTAGAAGACAAACTGAAGAGAAACTATTCAACCCTCCCTTTCTAGTTTCTACAATTGGTATCAGAGCGATGGTCACACAAGATCTTTGAAGTATATTGTACTTTAAAACTTGGATCGATCCATTATCTCCTCAAGTTAGAAGGTTAAGTTGTACTAAAGTTTTCTTTGGTCAAAACTATTTTTTCTTGAAAATAGGCCTTTTAATTGGTAATATAACATCGCATCTAAATTAGTAGTATTTATGCATTTTAGATTTACTCTTGAAATGTATCTACTAGTTTGCATCTTGTTATGTGTAGGTACTCATGAAGACTAATCATGCAATTGATTGTGGATTGAGTTACTTACACTTGTAGAAGACTCATCTTGTTTGATTTCCAACATCATTGAATGATGATATCAAGATGGATGGGAGTGATACTAGTCGTTGAAAACTTAGTAGTCACTTTAGTCATGGTTGGGCATTGCATTGATTCCTTGATTGCGTAGAATGCACTTTGTGGCCAAGGTACGTTTTTGTTTTCCACACGCCCTTTTGATCACTCTTTTGATCATTACTTAACTATGTGCTTGTTCTTGGCATACTTGCCTTAACATTTGTTTGTGGTTTGTGATTCTCTTCTTTTACACCCTCAAACCTTCATTGCTTGGATACTTTGTGACAATCCGTCAATTTATGGTTGATATTTTATTCTCAAATATTATCTAAAAACATTATTTTAATGTTTATTATGAACTCACTTATTTTTGGGAAGAAATTTGGATTTACGTCTTGAAGTAGCATCGACTACGTCTAAACCGGAGGATGCTACGTTACGTGCTTACGTTTACATACACCGTTTTTGTGACAGTCTGACATTTCAGAAAATAAATTTATCCGTTAATATTATTTTGAGATTTTAAATTTGTGTTGGTTCATAAACTCACAAATTTATGAAGAGATTAGGACTTACGATTATAATTTAACATCCTTTACGACTAAACCAGAAACCTTAAGATTACGTATTTACGTTTTTGAAATCCGTTTTTGATGAGACAATTTTTATTAGATTCGTTTTGTGTCGTTGATTCATAATTTATAAAAACGTTTTGCGTAAAACGACCCGAGGGCACGCAAATCGAGGAAACTAGAATCGAGGAGTACCCGTAATTAAATGGGGATGAGACAAAAATAAACTTTCCCTACCCCCACTCTTGGACGGCAAGAACAAGCTAACAAACACCCTTAGATGTCAAAGCTTACATAGTAAGCAAGGACACATGTCCTCTTCATTTGACTAAACAACTAGCAACATCAAAACCACCACCACAAACAATTTACTTCATTTTACAACATGTAAAACAGCTAATTTTCTCTCCAACCTCCTCCTTTGGCCGTCCCTTTTACCACCACAAAACACCATCATTTGATCAAGTTTATACCATAAATCTTGTGTTTAAACTTGATCAAGATGAAGACCCTTTGAAGATATGAAGATTGGAGGTGATTCTAACATCCAAGGAGGTGATTTGGTGATGTCCAAGGGCTGATTTCTACATGAAGTTTACAAGTATTGGTGGCCTTGAAGATTAGTGTTGATCTATCACAAGTTTTGCCATCAAAATCCAAGCCTTGATCTTAAACTACTTAATCTTGGTGGTATAAAGATTATTCTTCCTATCCTCTTGTTATTTTGATTATGTAATATTGTATTTTCTTTCCTATTGTATATGTATATGATGAATATATGATGATAAAAATATTGTGTGGGGATTTGGTGTTGATAAACATGGTTAAAAAGATGGAAAACCATATGTAAACAGGTTAAAATCTTGCTTAATAAGTTGGCTGTATAAAAACAGTAACTAACCACATGTTAAACTGATAAAATGGCAAACTGGAATCAATATAAAGTAATTATTAGGTCTTGTACACATGTGAGAGTTGTCCATACAATGGAATCATTATAATGAGTGAGATATGATTAAAACAAAATTGAAGTACCAATCTGAATAGTCAGTTTTGGACGGACTGTTAGGGATATTTAGATTTGGATTGAGCAGTGGCTAAAACTAAGTTAATTGTAGCACATATCATGTAGTTTATGGTGACCAAAAATGAGCTTCTATCTCCTTGTAGAACTCAGGATATGGTAAACATGGTGAAAGTGAAAGTAAAAATCAGATTTTGGGAAATTAAAGTATAATAGTAATAGCACTCAAATAAATATAGTATAAAATGTGAATTAAAAACCACTAACTTATATATTACATTTATATAAATATGTATAAGGATAAATAAATGGACATTTTATAAAAATGGTAGTTTGATAAGTTTTATAAGTTATAAAACTATAAACATGATTTTTACGTCTTTTCGGCTAAAACCGAAAGATTAACGTTTTTGTCAAATAAAACTTAGACGATCGGACCCGTCTAATGGAAACTCTTATAAACTCACATACTGATATATAAACTTATATAACAAGTAAAAGCCGATAAAACCCGAGCTTTACAACATGTAAACATTAACGGCCAAAGTAGCCTTATTAGACTATAAACCCGACTAGTTAGTAAAACACTTATAAACTTACTTATTGGGCTTAACCCATTTGGGCCCAACGTGTAAAGTATAATACTGATATTAAAAGTAAAATTGGACTAATATAATATATTGGGCTTGTAATGGGCCCATTGGGCCTCAAAATGTAAACAAGTTGAACTAGTGTAACTAGCCTTGAAAGTTACCAATACATAACACTAAAATGAGTAAATGAGAATGTATAAACCCACTTGGTCATCATCATATATATAAAATCATCATATGTATACATAATTGTTATTTTTATAAAGTCATTGTACAAGAGTCTAAAATGATTATTATTTGTCTAGGTTTCCGTGATTGAAGCACGTACCGTACATCCAAATCGCCGATAACCGCCTTCCCACATCAACGTGAGTTCACAGCCTCGCACTCTTTTAAATGTTTTTATGAAATGTTTTATAAACCCGCGAGGGAGATAACATGTTAGTTTTGATAAAATAGGACATCATTTATCCCGATCGTTTGTTTATTGATTTGGACCCGAATGATGGTATGACCCGATGTATGATTATATGACCGATAGATGAGATGAAATGGATTATTAAAGTTAGGTTATGTCACTAAAAGTCCCATTAGCATGAATTGTGAACTACCGGGATTTGGTAGACGCTTATGAATATAATAGTACTATTTGGGGACGATCACCCCAGTTCGCGCCTTGACGGTTGATCCCCGTCGTGCCACATTGATTGGTAAGCGAATTTATGTATGAGAAGATTTACACAAGCGTGATTATTGTGACGACACGCTAATTTAGATGGGCAAGTTGAGTTTCGGGCTAGCTACCCGTTGTTTGTTGTAGTAAGGTAACAATGTCATGCGGCTTATAATAATCCAATTAACAAAATACTGCTTTATGCATTGAATTACGATATATTGCCTGACTAGCAATACAGGGTCTTATTATTGATATTATATTCGTGTTTTGGTTTTACATAACCATATTCATATAACGGTTTTTATTTAACTTTATACAACGTTATCAAACGTATTGTACGATGTTTTTACGACTTTGGTTCGTATAATGATCTTGAAGGCAAAAGCCTATATTATGATTTTTGATAAAGATTTATATAAAATGACTTTGGCTATTTTATGGCCTATTACAAAGATTTGTACAAAATGATTTTTCGGTAATAATTTTATACCGATGTTATATTGATGGATTGTATTAAACTCTATGAATTCACTCGGCGTTATCGCTGACCTCTTCTTTTAACATGTTTTATCTCAGGTACTTGAAGGTAATTTTCGGGAAGACAACAAGAATTCATGGCCCGCACTTAAATAATAATTTCCATTCAAATTCTTTGTAAAACTTGTATGAAATACAATGACTTGGGACCTATGTAAATTTGATATTTATGAATGAAAATACTTTATTATTAAACGACGCGATTTTTTTAGCGTTGTCTATGATGTGAGTAATGTGCTATCCCGTAACACCAACGAGTCTTCCGCTGTATCGAATTGTATAAATTTGGGGGTGTTACAGTTTGGTACCAGAGCTCTCGTTATAGAGAACGAAAGATTTTTAAAACCAAGGTTTTGAATAAAACATTTCAAAATCTTTTAACTATAAACATTTTTCTCAAAATGTCTAAAAATCTTTTGACTATAACGGTGCCGAAGAATTCCCGAGTTACCGACAAGGCCAGACTGAGAAGTGTTATTTTAATATGTATATAACTTGGATTATATATATATACATTTATGATGTAATTTGATTACGTGATTGTTTGATGATTATTTAATACTTATACGAGGTATTTATATGACGTAGATTGTCACAAGAAACCCTAAATCCCCTAGCAAATTAATCGAAGCTATTCCCATAGGAATTCTAGCTATTCTAGATCTAAACCAAGTTGTGGATATTTATGATCCTTACAAAATGGTTGATACTCATAGAAATGTAGATATTAGTTGATTGTGATATTGAAAAAGAATTGGCGAGGTTAAATTTGATATCGATGTCATGACGATCTTTCCTTATAGAGTGGAGTTTGACAAAATGTTACCACCTGGAAAGGTGTCATCTGATTCGGTGTCACCCAATTCTTAAAATTGAAATCGAAAGGGTGAATGTTGCACTTGAGGCTGTCATTGGAACCATTACCCAAAAGCCTCATGCCACAAGTACCTTTCTGAGAAGTCTTATTGAATGTATGAGTAATCTCATACTAGTGACTCATTTGATAACTATTGTTGTAAGAGCTATAGGATTGGAAATCAAGTGTTGTTTATATTGAGCTTTTATTGCCTTTTTATGGTTTATGAATAAGGTTGAAAGTACTAGAGAATGAGGTAGGATGTCGAATAGAATATAAGTTGGTTAAAACTTAAATGAAGTAAAAATTTAACTTGTATGGAATAAGAAATTGTTAAGAGGAAGTCGTTAAGTTCTGTGATTGAATTATAAGGTTTTAATTGATTGTAGGTTCGTGTTAAGGGTTGTTCCTAGGCCATTGTCCAATGACGAGGATGCCCACTGTCCAATAAATAAATTGAAGAAATATTCTTTTAAATTGGGACCGATGGATCTTCCGGGATATGTGGAACACCTAATGACTCTTGTAGATTAGTATTCATTTTGGTATCTTTTAAAAATAATCCCTAACTTAACTGAGACATCAGTTGGTAGGATGAGTTCTTGGAATTGTATGACATAGTGACACATAATGTGTTACGGTACAATTTTGACTTGTTTGTGATTAATGAAAAGACTACCTTTGATTGCTAAACTCTACATGTATCGATGTTATCTATCCTTTATTGCTTCATCCTAATGATCGAATTAGTGATGCAACCATTGAACAAGTACTCATCTCGAATTGAGTTACATTGTGGATTATTCTTTTTGAGTGCCATCGAGGTCATGAACCTCATGCTTAATTGGCTAAGCTCATTTCCTGATATATTGTAGTTAGTTCTTGGTGAACTTTTCATCACTCTTTTACAGATCACTCATTGTTTTTATAAGATAAAACAATATCCCTTGGGGAAAAATTGAATTTTCATCACTATAAGGATTATTCAAAGTGAGATTTATAAGTGATCGTTATCGAAATGAAGTTGTTTATGAAACACATTGGAAAACTTAATTGTTTTCATAACAAAGAAAATCTTTGTAAATTTATTTTTGATTCTTATTTAAGAATTAAGCATGAAAATGTTTTATTATACACATGATGATAAAATTTTGACGAACTAAGTATTGCATCGTTAATCTTGAAATTGTATATAGTTGCGCGCCTACATACAATTTGGAATGGACCATGCAGGACTGATTAGTAGTCACCATAAAACTGATTAATAAACACTACATTTTCTTTAAAGATTGTGAAAGATTAAATTTTATGAGATCTGCAAGAAGTGAAAAATAGGGACATAGTGTTAGGGACACCTACATATGTACTTGTAGCATCTATTCTTCTGAGTCGAATTTACTCATCTGTGGAAATTGTCTTATTTGACAATTGACAATTCTTTCTTTTCCAGTTCTCCCGTAGTGAGATTCTTAGGAAAAGTATCTGATTACCGAGTGTTGATACCCGACTGGATGTATCGACGTTCCTATCATTTCTTTTGATTTGATTTCATTTGAATGACCTGGGTAACGATCCGAGGAGCTTTCGAATGCGTACTCAAATTATGAAAACATGGGATATATTCATATTAGTTAAATGTTTTCGTCGGTATCTGATTTGAATATCTCTCGCATAGATTACACGTTGACCTTACTCTTTTAATGGTAGTTATGTCTCCTGATATCCTTGAATTTGTGAAGGATTATGAATTATTATTAGTCTTTTGAGAAGATCACATCTTATCAATGGTAACAAAACTGGAAAGTTGACAGTGCCAGTAGAATGGATTGATTGATTATGACATGACGACATTGTCTTAATTGATGGGAACTCGAATAGAATTCCCCTAAATGATAAAATCTTGATTATCAAAAGTGATCTAAATAATTCTTGATGGATGATCATATCCTGCATTTAGACTTGAAATTATACCGTGAATGGTTGTGAATTAGTCATAGATATTATAATCTAGAAAGAACCTAATATGAATTTAATAAAAAGATGTTTCCGTTATCTGAAACTTTAGGAGGTAATTGCTGGTAAATTACCTAGACTTTCTCCATTAAGGCAAGTTGAATTTGGTATTGATTATATTCCCGGTGCTACACCTGTGGCATGTGCACTATACTTCAGCACCATCTGAATCGAAAGTATTACCGTACAACTGAGAGAGTTGTTGGAGAAAGCTTTTATACTACCGAGCTCGTCATTATGAAGAGCTATGGTGTTATCATTCCTTATTCGTTGAATTACCGTGAACTAGGTAAATTGATGATCAAAATCTATATCCACTACCCAAGATGATATATTTGTTCGATCATTTACAAGGTTCTAGCGTATATTCAGGAATTTGATCCACGGCATGGTTATCATCAATTTCGCGTCCGCGAAAAAGATTATCTATTCCAATCACTACATTCAGAACCTGTAATGAACATTATGAGTTTCATGTTATGTTGTTTGGATTGACCAATGCACATGTAGCATCCATAAACTTGGTGAATCACGTGTGTAGGCTGTAATTTGATAAATTCATGTTTGTGATCATTAAGAACCATCTGTTTGTTTATAAGAATAAGAATGAGTTAATAATTATTTATAGACTGCCCTAAATTGGCCGAACAATGAAAACCTGTACCTTGAATATTTAACATGTAGTTTAAGGCTTAATCCTTTACATTATTTGATCGTGTGATTAAGAGATAATGGAATCTATATCGACTCTTCAAAAATTAAGAGCCCTTTTAAGACTTTGGGTTTTACCAAAAAGTAGGTGCAAATATGTTTTGACAAATGTTTTATCAAAAAGAACTTTTGAGGGATTATTCTCTTATACCCAAATCATTTAACTAAACTCCTGTTTAGGGGTAAATGTTTGTGCATACCTCAAGACAACTTAAGAGGGATTGAGGAAACAATTTAACCCATAACTTGAAACTTGAAACGACAATTTTTGCTTTTCAACTAAGAAAATTTTGAGCAAAGTATAAACAAAGATTTTTCGAACATTTACGGATATTATTAATTATTTTAATTATTTTCGATAAATCAACAAAATCTTGTTAATTAAATTCAAATTTATTTTGAACATTTTTATATAATTGGTCGAACTAAGAAATTTAAAATTTTTACGTTTACGTTTCAATTGAATATTTATTATTTAATTACTTGAATTATTTATCGACGCTTTAAACGTCGGATTAAGCAAAACTGATAAAAATAATAGTTGAGACGCGACTAAAACTTAGAAAATATTAAGAAAGAAATTCTGAATGAATTGTGGACATGATAATTATTTTATCAAGGAAGGTGAATGTAGATACTGACACATAATATAGAAAGGATAAAAGATCAATTAGGATGTGTTCCTTAATAATGACTGTGCACAATAAATTGCCGAACATTTTAGAAATAACTGATGCTTGTAATAAGGATAATATAGATAATAAAAGGGGTTCGCGACTAATGTGAACCATTAGAGTTGAGAAGCCGATGGCGTTAAATGTTTTAAAGGCCGCTTGTGGTTGCCTAAATATGAAGATTTAGAGATTTAGTCATGTTGAAATCTCATAAGATTATGTATTTTATTCATGCCATTTCTGATTTAATGTATCTTTATCTGAAGAAGTTGTACTGATGGCAAATTATGAAGGCAGACATCGCCTCATACATTAGTAAACGTCTAACTATTGCAAAGGTCATCATCTGAATTTGATTCGATTTGGGTCATCGTCGACAGACTGACCAAATCTACTAATATCATTCCAGTTAATGATAAATTCTCGATGAAGAAATTGACTCTTTTGTATTTAAAGGAGTTATGTAAGCATGGTGTGCCTGTATCGATCATCTCTATCGAAGATCCTCGCTTCGCATCGAATTTCTAGAGATTTGCTCAGAAGTCATTGGGAACGAACCTTGATGAGAGTACTGTTTACCACCCCAAATCGAAGGGACGAGGTAAAGTAACGATACAAAACACTAGAAGTCTTGTTTTATGTTTGGAATGATTGACCTTTGGTAATAAACCGTATAATCATTTTCCTTTGGAAAAATTATCATTGATGATTATCGTATTAGGATCGAGATCGAATCTTGTGAGGATATATATTAGAGCATCTATAAGCAGGAGTTGGGATGAAGACACCCGACATACACCCATTGTGAGTTGGACATGTCTTTTAGGTTTTAAGGTTGCCTATGATGACAAACCTAACCTTGCAAAATACCCGACCCGCGAGACCTGAAATGGTTGTTGAAATTAGGATCTGATTATTGACTGCCGGTAGTAGGCAGGAGGTTATGTGAATATGAAGTGTAGATTTTGAAGTGCCGGATGGGTAGCGAAGTTATGCAAAAAAATTTCACCTTGGAAAAATGAATAGATGATCTGAAAGATCATGGGAAATAAGTCCTCGTTTTATGGGACCATTGAGATGATGTAAAAGTTGGTTTGAAAGGCATATAAGCTGGATCTACCTGTGACAACCCGTCAATTTCAGGTCGTTATTTTAATCTCGACTATTACGTATTACGTGTTTGCTTTAATGAGAATTTTAAATTATCGACTAACCGAGAAGGTTATGACTTGAAACTAGCGTAAAAATGTCGATTAGATGAAAACCGACAAGGAATATGTTAGGTATCGATATTATATTCTCAAATAATCATAAAAAATGATTTTTATTATATTTAATCTTTATTTCTCGTGTTTTACGTTTTAACGAATGACGATAACTATTAGTGATCGCGATACCGACGGATGCCCAAAAATTTACGTTTTATTATCGATTGTCTCGATATTGTATATTTTCGACGTTTTCGATTTAATTGCGTTTTAAGTCGTGTCGAAGCTTTATTATTATTTTTATGAAGCGTTTTAACTTCGAAAAGTATTTTTACGAAACCCGAGCCCCGTAAATATTTTTAAAATTTACAATTTACATTTTCTACCTTGTAAACTATTTACTTGCAATTTTGTACCAAAACTATGCCTAAATGACAAAATCTACCCCACCTTTGGACTATTTAAACATTTTCCACTAACCATCTTTATTTAAAAATTCATTTTAACCAAAAAAAATCCCATCTCTCTCTCTTGTTCATCTATGCCGTCCACCCCCTACCCAATCCATCAAATCTCATCAATTTTTACTTTGAATCTTGCAAATCTGAAAGAAGACCCATTCTAGAAATTCAAAGAGCTTCATATTGGTATAAATTTTTCCCACATGCATTCACTTAATTTTTATTTTCAAATTTTGATGATGAACATCATGTTTGATCCATTTTTATGGTGATGAATGTGTTAATATTATTATATTAGTAGTGGGTTGTTGTTGCATGTAAGGTTTTTATTTATTTAATTTTTGTGAGATTAAATTTGAGGATGTTATGAGTTAGTTAGATGTGTTAGTATGATATTAGGATGATATTAGGACCATAGGAATTGTTGGAATGGGTTGAAAATTTGTTTTGGTATGATTTTTACATGGTCAATTTTAGGCAGTAACTTTAAGGTCATTTTTGAAATACTTACTTTAACAAACTTGGTAAACTAATAAGATAGGGTCGTAGAGAATTTTGTTAGCTTCGATTTGAGCTAAAGTAGAGCTTCTAACTCATTACGAGCGAAAAGTTATGCTAGTTTTAGTATTCGTGTACCGGGAGACGAGTATCGGCACAATCCGAAAATTGTTGTCGGTATTTGGATCGAATCTCGGGGACTATAAAATGAGTTTTAAAAATGTTCAAGGACTGTTGTAAGTTGCTAAACCTCAGGTCATGAGTCTATTTTCAAACCCTAGTGTCGGTTTTGCAAACGGAATTGTTTAGATAAGTCGAAATGGTTTTACAAGTCAAAGGCGTAAAACTGTCCGGTTTTTATAACACGAAGATGTGTCGGGCAGAAGGTCTTAGGAGTAATATTTTTGAATGGAATTTAAACTGAGTCTTACTCATATTATGTGTGAGTTTGTCACCAAGTTTCGTCGAAATCGGACAAGTCTAGATAGGTTAGATTGGTGTGTACATTTGGAGTGTACATGCTGATTGTTATTTTGGACACGTAGTTCAATACTTGTATGGCGTGAGTTGAGTATTCGCTATTGGACATGGTGACTTACTCAAGTGTTAAGTCATTATATAAATGACTTAGTTACTGGTCCAAAGGAAGTAAAATGATGGTTTGACTTGCGTTGACTTGGCGTCTTATGACGGGTCAATGTCGAGAGTGCAAGTGTTTAAAAGAATAGTTTTGAATAAAAGGGTATAGAAGTACACTTATATTTTAAATTTTCTTGGGATTTTCATGGTTTTATGAAATTGACTTTCGTATTATTTAAGTATTATTTATACTTGAGTCGTTTATTAACGAACGCGTCTTATTTGGTAGGTTGCGGTCTTCGTGTTTAACGGGCATCACAAATCGTCGGCGATCGTCACATTACTACTATCGTACCAAGGTGAGTCTATAGCCTCGCTTTAACATGTTTACTTGTTTTATAAAACCCGCGAGGGGGATAACATGCTTGTTTTATTAAAATAAAAGGGGTACAACGAGAAGTTGTGGAAACCCTTATTATTGGAAAAACATTTATTAATAAATGAAGGGTACAACGAGAAGTTGTGGTAAACCCTCTTTCTTTTAAAATTGAACACAAAGGACCCGATTGTATGCTTAGATGAAAGTTGTTATACAAGTTTGTTTAGCCTGAAAAGACCCATGAATCGTGAATTGTTAATCGAAAGGAACGCTAATACTATGGATAGATCTATCGGGGTGACACCCAGTCCGGTCGCGACTAGCTATCGCGTGGTGTTGTGATGCACCAGTAATGAAACATCGGAGGCAATTGTATAAGAGAAATATACGCACTTGGCTAGGTGTGTTGGGTTGAAATAATATATGTTAACGTTCAATTTCACGAGACTTATGAAATAACAACGATAATTATGTCTGATCCACATGATTGTCAACCATGGAAGGTTTATTCAGAATACTTGTGTTCGTTTATTTAATTTAAACTCTATAGATTCACTCAACATTTTCGTTGACTTTATAGCATGTTTTATCTCAAGTCCATGAAGAAGGCACTCAAGGAAGGCGGTTTCACGCAGCTTGCTTAACTAAAAATGTTTTGGCCCGCTTTTCTAAACTATGTCCATTCTAAGAAACTTTTATTGTTTGGTTGGCTGTGTAAACTTTAAAACTATTTGGGACCGTGTGTGAACTGTTTTATCTTTAAACAAATGAATGGATGTATGTTTTGTTAAAACGACTCATTTTGAGGCGTTTTCTATGTGATATGAGCTTAAACTCATATCCGTTCAATAACAAATAACCCT
Organism: Glebionis coronaria; assembly: GCA_025667525.1. Taxonomy (NCBI): domain Eukaryota; kingdom Viridiplantae; phylum Streptophyta; class Magnoliopsida; order Asterales; family Asteraceae; genus Glebionis; species Glebionis coronaria. The sequence goes on from CM046874.1 coordinate 249,156,165, forward strand.
AAAACATGAAACAAAATACCAATTTATTTGGCAAAAACAGTGTTATGTGGTATGTTTGTGTTTGTGTGCACTTGTGTAGGTAAAAAGATACATTTTCAAGCAAACAAGGAAAAATCAAGCTCAAATGGATGAAAAAGACAAAGAAGGATCAAAAGTGACAAGACTTTGAAGTAAAAGGACCTATCTTGACAAGTTATCAAAGTTGAAGGACTAATAGTGCAAATATTGTGAAAGTCAAGATCATAAGTCAAACTTGGTCAACTATCAAGTCAACTCAGTCAAGGGATTATTTTGTTCAAGAATCAAAGTTGAAGGACCAAATATGTCAAAGGAATGAAGCTACAAGCTCAAATTTACATTCTGCCAAGTTAAGGGGCTAATTCTGCCAAGATTGGAAAGTTACTTAAGTTTGATCTATGTGACAAGTATTTCAACCAATGGGAGGAGAGAAAACAAGTCACACGGATTGCCATTTCATCACATTTAATGTCCACTACCGCCGCCATAAATAAATAATCAAATCTGCACAGTTGGATCCGTGTGACATGTTTTCAATCAATCAGAATTTGACACGTGTCATCTTCAAGAAGGAAAAATTTTCCCAGAATCGCGTTTGAGATAGAAGCCATTTCATGGAAAGATTTAAACACCAAAGTTGATCAATTTGAAGAGACGAACATAATGGTGCAACTCAATTAACATTTCATCCATCCAATCAAGAAAACCCAAATCCTTGTTCATACTTGCAAATGCCCTTTTGCAGAATTTTACACGTGGCAAGCTGGGATTGGTTCTGACACGTCACCAACCCCAACAAACTCTTCCTTCATGTCTATAAATAGCTGGATTAGACTTCATTTTCAGTCGTAGCTTAATTTTGTAAAAACACCTAGTTCTACTTTTCCTTTCCTTTTTCCCTCAATCTTACCCTAGCTACTCAAGAGTCTGACAAACTCTTGAGTTAGTTAGTTAGTTACTACCCTTGTAACAACTTTGTAACCGTTTTCCATTAATAAAATTCAAATTCACTCTTTCCCGCCAAAACTGTTCTTATCATTCCAGTTCATTTCTTGCTGCATTTGGATACTATTGTTGCTGTTAAGTGTTTGTTATGATCATTGATGGAACATAACTGACATTGAAGGAGTTTGAGTGCTGTTTGATCAGAATTCAGTAACTTCCATAGTTTTTGAAGATTTTCAAGCAGATTGATGATTTCTAGTTGATTAGATAGCAGTTATTGTTGATTGATTGATTCCTAGTGATAAGGTGGTGGTTATCACTAGGCTAAGAGAGCTCAGCGCTCCTCTTCTTCTCAAAGGAATTCTACAATAGGTTTCAAGTTTCTTGATTTTTGTTCCACTCAACAGTTAACTGCATGTTTTCTTTCTTAGAATAAACTTGATGGATGCTTGATAAAAGTTGCTTGTTGTTGATGTTTGCTAGATCTTAGAGTGTTAGTAGTTCAAACCTGTTTGCTTGTTCTTTGATTTGGATTTTATTTTAGTTAACTGCCTTAATTCAGTCATTCTTGTTCTTGTAGTTGGTTTGTGGTTCTAGTAGAGTTAAGGGAGTGCATTGATCTCTATTACTTTTCATTTTGACCATTGAATTCAGACTGCTATAGCTTTTAAGTCAGCTTAATTCAGAACTCTAAAAGCATTTGTAAAAGTTTGTAAAAATCAGTAAAGGAGTGTTTGGGAATAGCTTAAAAATAGTTTTCAAGCATTGAGATTTGGATTTTTAGAGTTCATTTACAGTCATTAAGTGATAACAAGTTGTTTTAAGTCTTTTACAAGTCAATGACAAGGTCAAACAGGCAAATGGCATCTAAAAAGTTTGGGTCAGCCTTATGCATTTGAGTCATTCAGGAACTTACCATTTTCAATTTGCTAGAACTCACTAAAAACTGGATGAATTTGGATCAAATTTGTTTCTATTTGTAGCTTATATCATAGAGTTTTAGATTCCAAGAGGATTTTATACAGTTTTCAATAAGCACTTAGTTATAAGCCAAAATCAGATATGGAGACTTAACTCAAGTTTCTGTAACTTGGATTCTGAAAATTTGTATCTCAATATTCTCTTCATAAACTTAGCACTTTTTCTTCACAAATCCATTTAGGTAGTTGAGTTACATGATTTTTGAGAAAATTAGCTTTTTGAAAAAAAGCTGGTCAACGCTTGGTCAACATAAGCTCAATTTTAGCTTAATTCAGTTCTAGAGCTTATTTCTGGATGAAAAACGTTCTGGTTTGATTTCCCATTCTTTAAATCAGTTGCTTAATCAGTTTTAATAAAAAAATCAAGTTGTGACTGATTAGATTTAGCTATAGCTTAATTTGTGCTTATTGATAAGCACTAATTTGCTTATTTCTCATTTTTTAGCAAATTTCCTTGAACACACGTAGCTTAATTGAGATTTCAAGAGTTTTGCAAGTTGTTTCATCAAGTTTGGTTGAGTAATAAGCTCAAACGAGCTTATTTTCTTCTTTGTCCCGTTTTTGCTTAAATAGTTTTCTTTATTGCACTTTGGTCCTTTTAGTTCTGTCAGCGTTTAAAATTTGGCTAATCTTCATGTTTTTAGGGTTTGCATTATTTTAGTCCCTGGATTTTGGAAGTTGTTAAAATTCAGTTAGTATTTTGTTAGTTTGTTGCATTTTTGGCAAGTTTGTTATAGTTGTTGCATTTTTTATCCTTATAGTTTACAGTTTTACATTTTTAGTCCCTATAATTGTTAGAGTTTACATTCCAAGCATTTATTTTTCATAGAATTTACAATTTCAGTCCCTTTAGTTTCATAGTTTGCATTTTGAATTTTTACTTGAATAAAAACGTGGTATTTGCAGTTTGTTTTACATATACGTAGGTAATATTTTTCCGTTTTGCAAGCTTTTGTTGAATTAGTAATAGAATAACCAAGCAAGCTTAACAACCAAGAACAATTAAAAACCCGATATTGGTTGGACTTTCTATTAGCAAGAACTGAGAAAAAACGAACTGCATTATACTCAATTTCAAATGGCGCCGCTGCCGGTTCTTTGACTACACGAGAGACTATCGATTGACGGTTTTCATTGGCTTTTGGGATCCGTTCACTTTGTGAACGTTATTTTTACGTATCATAAATCAAAAACAAATAAAAAATCAAAAATATAAAAATATATAAAAACTAAAAAATTAACAAAACAATTCTTTTCCTAAAGAATTGACCAAAAAAAATTAAAAAATCCAAAAAGCAATCTTTTTCCTAAGAGATTGTACCCAAAAATATATATTATTGGATTCTCTCGGTTTTTATGTACATATAGTATTTTCTCTTAAAAAATTCATAAATACAAAAATATTTTCCATATATTATTATAAGTAAATACGTATACGTATAAGAACAACCAATCTACATATCTTCCATAAGTATTGCCGAGGCAATACACCGTGTTGAGGGGCGTTCCGGTCCTTGACACGTGTATCGATCAAACAAAATAAAGCAAGAATAGATAAATACTCTCAATAAGCAACAATTCGAAGAATACGAACATTTAAGTGAATAGAAAGGCGATGTGCTATAAAATGCCAACTAAGGGTCAATAGGTACTTAAGTGCTTCGCGCCACCTAACCCCCCGTTCACTTGGGAGTATTCTAAGAAGGAAGGCTTCATTGAGGGTCTTGCACCCAAAGTAGTAAATACATATATTGTTATTTTCTTGTGGATATTTAATATTGAAACTCGAAGAGGATAATCCATTTCTCTTCAAAGTCACACGAGAGCTTCTCTCTCATTCCTCGTATTGAGTTGCATGCTCACTCGCGGGCGTGCACAAATACCGATTGGTGTACAACCTCTTCCTCCGAAAAGGAAGAAAAAGAGAAAGAGTAAGACCACCACCGTCCACCAAGCCGATCACGAGAATCGTGCTTTGACTCCACCACAAGAAGCCATGGCTATTGATAATCGTACTTTGTATGAATGTATTATGGATGTGCTAGATGAAGTGTGTAATGAACACTTTCATGATGCTTGTAAGAGTGCTAGTGATGAGATACCCCATGTTGAAACCGTGGCCTCAATTGCTCCCTCTTTAACACCTTTTGGAGAGAGTGATTTCCTCTTGGAGGAATTTGAGTCTAACTTTCTTGGTGATGATGATTCTCCCATTAATTGGGAAGACGATATTCTTACAATCTAAAAGTTGCTCAATGAGGACCCTATTCCTTCTCCTATTCCACAAGAGATTACCATTGAGGAACCTTCCATAGTTAAACCTTCCATAGAGAGTCCACCTCCCATTGAACTTAAGGAACTTCCATCCCACTTAGAATATGCTTTCTTAGAAGGAAAAGACCAATTACCGGTGATTATTGCTAAAGAGTTGAAAGAGGATGAGAAAGAGAAACTTATTGAAGTTCTTAAGAAACATAAGAAAGCTTTAGCATGGAAAATCTCCGACATAAGGGGAATTGATCCACATTTTTGTACTCACAAAATCCTTATGGAGGATGACTATAAACCCGCCATTCAAAACCAAAGGAGAGTTAACCCAAAAATCCATGAGGTTATTAAGAAGGAAGTGATTAAACTCTTAGATGCGGGTATGATTTACCCTATTTCCGACTCTCCATGGGTTAGCCCGGTTCATTGTGTTCCAAAGAAGGGTGGAATCACCGTGGTGCCTAATGAAAACAATGAGCTTATTCCCACGAGACTTGTGACCGGTTGGAGAGTTTGCATTGATTATAGAAAACTCAATGAAGCAACTAGGAAAGACCATTTCCCGCTTCCCTTTATGGATCAAATGCTTGAACGCTTAGCGGGAAATGAGTACTATTGTTTTCTTGATGGCTTTTCGGGTTATTTTCAAATACCCATTGACCCTAAGGATCAAGAAAAGACCACATTCACTTGTCCCTACGGTACATTTGCTTACAAGAGGATGCCTTTTGGCCTATGTAATGCACCGGGGACGTTTCAAAGGTGCATGATGGCGATTTTCCATGACATGATAGAGCAAACCATGGAGGTTTTTATGGATGACTTTTCCGTATTTGGAAATTCCTTTAGCTCATGTCTCACCAATCTTGAGAGAATGCTTAAGCGTTGTGAGGAAACACGTTTGGTGCTTAATTGGGAGAAATGTCACTTTATGGTGAAAGAGGGGATTGTTTTAGGACGCAAGATATCCAATAAGGGATTAGAAGTTGATCGAGCTAAAATTGATGTGATTGCTAAGCTTCCCCCACCCACCTCGGTTAAAGGTGTGAGGAGTTTCTTAGGTCATGCGGGATTTTATAGGCGCTTTATACAAGATTTTTCTAAGATAGCTAGACCGATGACTCATCTCTTGGAGAAAGAGGCTCCTTTCATTTTTGACCAAGCTTGTTTAGACTCTTTTGAGACCCTTAAGGAAAAATTAACTAAGGCTCCCGTTTTGGTTTCTCCAAATTGGGAATTACCTTTTGAGCTTATGTGTGACGCTAGTGATTATGCGGTGGGGGCCGTCTTAGGACAAAGAGTTAATAAGCATTTTCAACCTATACACTATGCGAGTAAAACCATGACCGGTGCACAACTTCATTACACTACCACGGAAAAAGAGTTGCTTGCTATAGTTTATGCTTTTGAGAAGTTTAGACCATATCTTGTGCTTTCCAAAACCATAGTGTATACGGATCATTCCGCTCTCAAGTATCTTATGACAAAACAAGATGCTAAGCCTAGGCTTTTGAGATGGGTTTTGTTGCTTCAAGAGTTTAAGATAGAGATTCGTGATAAGAAAGGGGCCGAGAATTTAGCGGCGGATCATTTGAGTAGACTTGAGCATCCTTTTCAAGGAGATTTCCCACATCAAGAAATCAATGAATCCTTTCCACTAGAGGAGCTCATGTCTCTCTCTTCCCAAGAGGATGCCACACCTTGGTTTGCGGATATAGCAAACTATCTTGTGGGCAATGTGCTTATTGAGGGTCTTACTTACCAACAAAAGAAAAAGTTTCTTAAGGAAGTTAAATATTACTTTTGGGATGATCCATATCTTTTTAGGCAATGTGCGGACCAAATCATTAGACGGTGTGTAGATGGGCCCGAGGCATTTAAGATCTTAGAGGCATGTCATAAAGGACCTACGGGTGGACATTTTGGGCCTAACTACACCGCCAAGAAAGTCTTTGATTCAGGTTATTATTGGCCTTCCATTTACAAGGATGCCCAAGAGATGGTGAAATTTTGTGATGTTTGTCAAAGACAAGGAAAAATTACACAACGTGATGAGATGCCACAAAATTTTATCCAAGAGTGTGAGATATTTGATGTATGGGGAATAGATTTCATGGGACCTTTTCCATCCTCTAAGGGAAACAAGTATATACTTGTGGCGGTGGATTATGTGTCCAAGTGGGTGGAGGCTAAAGCCTTACCTACTAATGATGCTAGAGTGGTTGTAAAGTTCTTGAAACAATTGTTTGCTAGATTTGGTGTACCTCGGGCCATCATAAGTGATCGTGGTACGCACTTTTGTAATGATCAATTCACGAGAGTTATGAAGAAATATGGAGTGAATCATAGACTTTCTACCGCGTATCACCCTCAAACAAATGGTCAAACCGAGGTCACAAATCGTGGTTTAAAGAGGATTTTAGAGAGAACGGTGGGAGAACATCGAGCTTCTTGGTCGGATAAGCTTGATGATGCTTTGTGGGCGTTTAGGACGGCTTTTAAAACACCAATTGGTTGTACTCCTTATAGGCTTGTCTATGGAAAAGCGTGCCACCTCCCATTTGAGTTAGAACATAAGGCATCTTGGGCTCTCAAATGGGCTAACTTTGATTTAAACCAAGCCGGTTCACATAGGAAAGATCAAATCAATGAGATGGATGAGTTGAGAGCCAATGCCTATGAGAATTCTTTGCTTTACAAGGAAAAGACTAAGAAATTGCATGATGCTAAGATCAAGAATCGTGAGTTCAAAGTTGGAGAGCCGGTTCTCCTCTTTAACTCAAGATTGAAGCTTTTTGCGGGCAAACTTAAGTCGAGATGGTCCGGTCCATTCACTATTGCTCAAGTGTTTCCATATGGAACCCTTGAGTTATCCCAACCCGATGGTCCAAATTTTAAAGTGAATGGTCACCGTGTTAAACACTACTTTGGGGAGGACATTTCCGTTGAAATGGTCCAAGAGGTCCCCATTTTCCCCATGAATTAATTCATTGAGGGACGAGTCGAGCTAGAGACTCATTAACTCAAGCATCGTATAATTAGGTTTAGAGTGTTGTAGGTTAGAAATAAAGGCATAGACTTGGAGATAAGTGTAGGGGAGACCTTCTTTTGTCTTCATGCTTGTTTGTAGGGTTGCTCACTCATCTCATGCTTTGGAGCTTATGCAGGAGGCCCTTGTATCCGGTTCACTTCGTTACTTTAGTGAATTTTCATTGACATCTTGTGCTTAAACATGATTTCACTAATAGTTTTCCTTTCCTTAACTTGGGTTAAGCAAAGTCTATTCATTGTCATAAGTGTAGGGGAAGTTTTTATACTTCCATGCTCTTAAACATTGAGGACAATGTTTAGCTTAAGTGTAGGGGGGTCTTCTATCGAAGTGACCTTACCTAGAACTTGTCATTGTCTTGCATGATAACATGAAAAAAAAATGAATTTTCAACATTTTTCAAATTTTTGATCCACTTTGGCCAACAAAAATATGCATTCATAATTTTTGTATCAATCATTTTTCATTTTGCATAGCACATTTGCATTGTATATATATTTCTTCTTTTATTCAAAAATATATAAAAAGGAAAAATATAATAAAACATGGTTTTAACAAATTTAGATTTCTTTGACATATTAGGCCCACCATGGATATTTTGACTCAACCCGAGTTTGCTTATTTTAGCACTCTCTAGCTAGTATCCTTAACCATGTAGTCCTTCATTGGTCTATTAGGCTAAGCATCCACCAATCTCATTATTTGAAATTTTAAATTTGTGGAGAATGGGAAATGATAGAGTTGAAGCAAGTGTAAAAGGGCTAGATAGACTTCATGGCAATTACTTGTGGCTAAACCCTTCTCTTCTTTGCCTCTATTTTCTTCGCATGTATATAATTGTTAATAAATAATCAAGTACGGTTTTAATTGGTTTGTAATCTCTTATGCATTTTTGGCTAATCATTTATGGTTGATATGAGTACGTCTTAAGATTCTAAGTTAGCACGTTTTATGTGTACTAGACTTATGTCATGCTCCATATTTAGCGGGTGTTTTTCCTTTTCTTCTTTTCAAATTTCTTTGTGAGGAATAAATAAAAATAAGAGCGACTTATGAAAAAAAATGAGTGGCTAGAAAAAAAAATGAAAAGAAAAAGAAAAAAAAAATATAATGCAAGACTCCCAAGAGGGGCAGTGTGGTGTTAATTATAGTGACTATTGAGTTCCAATATTACCTTGACGGGTTGCGGGGATTCAATAGATTGCTCCAATCCAATATTGCCTTGACGGGTTGCGAGGTTGAAGATCCAAAGTCTCAAAAAGATGGCGGATGTAAATTATTGCGTGAGTTTTATTTTTCTTTTCCCTAGCGAGTGTGTAGCTACTTATGAAAGCATGACATGAGGATTTTACACATAAGGCGAATGACTTATTACTCTTAATACGGACTTGTATTAATTGTGAGCGGTTTTTCAAGTAATGGATGAGATGATTACTTAGGATTAAAACCGTGCTTCCTTATTTTTGGATTTGACACTTCTTATACTTCACACTTGAATAATGACAAATTTGCCCACAAGCAATTTGCTCAAATAATAACCGGTTCCACATTTAATTGTCATGAATAAGTTGATGCACTTTTTACTTGTGAATGCAATGATCCCATTTTTAAGCTTGGTATGGGGAAAGTGAAACTTGAGGGTGATAAATGTCCATGGTACCCAAGCCCTAATCTAAGTCATTGAATTCTTTATGAGTTATTTCCATCAAAACCATTTCAAGAAAAATAAAAAAGATATAGATAGAATTGTATTTTGACTCATTGCATTATTAAAAGTCAAAATCATGCATCATTTAGTTTAGAGTAGCATAGATGCATCTCATATGGCCAAGGTGGATTAGTTATGAGGGAAATGTAAAATTTTGAGCCTTAAAATATAATATTGCATGAGGACATGACAATGTTCAAGTGTAGGGGAATTTGATATGAGCTTAAACTCATATCCGTTCAATAACAAATAACCCTAAAACATGAAACAAAATACCAATTTATTTGGCAAAAACAGTGTTATGTGGTATGTTTGTGTTTGTGTGCACTTGTGTAGGTAAAAAGATACATTTTCAAGCAAACAAGGAAAAATCAAGCTCAAATGGATGAAAAAGACAAAGAAGGATCAAAAGTGACAAGACTTTGAAGTACAAGGACCTATCTTGACAAGTTATCAAAGTTGAAGGACTCATAGTGCAAATATTGTGAAAGTCAAGATCATAAGTCAAACTTGGTCAACTATCAAGTCAACTCAGTCAAGGGATTATTTTGTTCAAGAATCAAAGTTGAAGGACCAAATATGTCAAAGGAATGAAGCTACAAGCTCAAATTTACATTCTGCCAAGTTAAGGGGCTAATTCTGCCAAGATTGGAAAGTTACTTAAGTTTGATCTATGTGACAAGTATTTCAACCAATGGGAGGAGAGAAAACAAGTCACACGGATTGCCATTTCATCACATTTAATGTCCACTACCGCCGCCATAAATAAATAATCAAATCTGCACAGTTGGATCCGTGTGACATGTTTTCAATCAATCAGAATTTGACACGTGTCATCTTCAAGAAGGAAAAATTTTCCCAGAATCGCGTTTGAGATAGAAGCCATTTCATGGAAAGATTTAAACACCAAAGTTGATCAATTTGAAGAGACGAACATAATGGTGCAACTCAATTAACATTTCATCCATCCAATCAAGAAAACCCAAATCCTTGTTCATACTTGCAAATGCCCTTTTGCAGAATTTTACACGTGGCAAGCTGGGATTGGTTCTGACACGTCACCAACCCCAACAAACTCTTCCTTCATGTCTATAAATAGCTGGATTAGACTTCATTTTCAGTCGTAGCTTAATTTTGTAAAAACACCTAGTTCTACTTTTCCTTTCCTTTTTCCCTCAATCTTACCCTAGCTACTCAAGAGTCTGACAAACTCTTGAGTTAGTTAGTTAGTTACTACCCTTGTAACAACTTTGTAACCGTTTTCCATTAATAAAATTCAAATTCACTCTTTCCCGCCAAAACTGTTCTTATCATTCCAGTTCATTTCTTGCTGCATTTGGATACTATTGTTGCTGTTAAGTGTTTGTTATGATCATTGATGGAACATAACTGACATTGAAGGAGTTTGAGTGCTGTTTGATCAGAATTCAGTAACTTCCATAGTTTTTGAAGATTTTCAAGCAGATTGATGATTTCTAGTTGATTAGATAGCAGTTATTGTTGATTGATTGATTCCTAGTGATAAGGTGGTGGTTATCACTAGGCTAAGAGAGCTCAGCGCTCCTCTTCTTCTCAAAGGAATTCTACAATAGGTTTCAAGTTTCTTGATTTTTGTTCCACTCAACAGTTAACTGCATGTTTTCTTTCTTAGAATAAACTTGATGGATGCTTGATAAAAGTTGCTTGTTGTTGATGTTTGCTAGATCTTAGAGTGTTAGTAGTTCAAACCTGTTTGCTTGTTCTTTGATTTGGATTTTATTTTAGTTAACTGCCTTAATTCAGTCATTCTTGTTCTTGTAGTTGGTTTGTGGTTCTAGTAGAGTTAAGGGAGTGCATTGATCTCTATTACTTTTCATTTTGACCATTGTATTCAGACTGCTATAGCTTTTAAGTCAGCTTAATTCAGAACTCTAAAAGCATTTGTAAAAGTTTGTAAAAATCAGTAAAGGAGTGTTTGGGAATAGCTTAAAAATAGTTTTCAAGCATTGAGATTTGGATTTTTAGAGTTCATTTACAGTCATTAAGTGATAACAAGTTGTTTTAAGTCTTTTACAAGTCAATGACAAGGTCAAACAGGCAAATGGCATCTAAAAAGTTTGGGTCAGCCTTATGCATTTGAGTCATTCAGGAACTTACCATTTTCAATTTGCTAGAACTCACTAAAAACTGGATGAATTTGGATCAAATTTGTTTCTATTTGTAGCTTATATCATAGAGTTTTAGATTCCAAGAGGATTTTATACAGTTTTCAATAAGCACTTAGTTATAAGCCAAAATCAGATATGGAGACTTAACTCAAGTTTCTGTAACTTGGATTCTGAAAATTTGTATCTCAATATTCTCTTCATAAACTTAGCACTTTTTCTTCACAAATCCATTTAGGTAGTTGAGTTACATGATTTTTGAGAAAATTAGCTTTTTGAAAAAAAGCTGGTCAACGCTTGGTCAACATAAGCTCAATTTTAGCTTAATTCAGTTCTAGAGCTTATTTCTGGATGAAAAACGTTCTGGTTTGATTTCCCATTCTTTAAATCAGTTGCTTAATCAGTTTTAATAAAAAAATCAAGTTGTGACTGATTAGATTTAGCTATAGCTTAATTTGTGCTTATTGATAAGCACTAATTTGCTTATTTCTCATTTTTTAGCAAATTTCCTTGAACACACGTAGCTTAATTGAGATTTCAAGAGTTTTGCAAGTTGTTTCATCAAGTTTGGTTGAGTAATAAGCTCAAACGAGCTTATTTTCTTCTTTGTCCCGTTTTTGCTTAAATAGTTTTCTTTATTGCACTTTGGTCCTTTTAGTTCTGTCAGCGTTTAAAATTTGGCTAATCTTCATGTTTTTAGGGTTTGCATTATTTTAGTCCCTGGATTTTGGAAGTTGTTAAAATTCAGTTAGTATTTTGTTAGTTTGTTGCATTTTTGGCAAGTTTGTTATAGTTGTTGCATTTTTGATCCTTATAGTTTACAGTTTTACATTTTTAGTCCCTATAATTGTTAGAGTTTACATTCCAAGCATTTATTTTTCATAGAATTTACAATTTCAGTCCCTTTAGTTTCATAGTTTGCATTTTGAATTTTTACTTGAATAAAAACGTGGTATTTGCAGTTTGTTTTACATATACGTAGGTAATATTTTTCCGTTTTGCAAGCTTTTGTTGAATTAGTAATAGAATAACCAAGCAAGCTTAACAACCAAGAACAATTAAAAACCCGATATTGGTTGGACTTTCTATTAGCAAGAACTGAGAAAAAACGAACTGCATTATACTCAATTTCACTATGATATTGAGGTTGAACCATGATAGTAACACCCAATGACCCTTCCGCTGCCATGACCCGAAATTGGGGGTGTTACAGATTGGCATCAGAGCTCAAGTTATAGAGAACGAAAAGATTTTCCAAAAATAAAATTTTGAAATCTTTTGACTATAACATCTGCAAGCGAAACCTCCGAGTTGCCAATGGACGAGAATAAGAAAAGTATATATATGTTATACATATTTAATTATTATTTATGCTTAAAGCATAATGGATTACATTTATTTATTTATAAATGTTTATTATTTGATTATTATAATACTAATACGTGATTTACAAATGACGCTGATTGTCACAATAGAAATCCCTGTCTTTTGACTCATTCCTCGTGAATCTTCGTTCCTTGTCTAAATTCTATTCTTTATTCTATCATCCATCCTTGTTTCTTTTCATCTATCTATTCTTATTTTGTGTTATTCATGTTTTGTTATCACAAGCGTTGAATGAATACTCATTTTGATGTGGATTGTGTAACAGGATCATGCCGCTAAAACAGTTGACTGAGACTCAGTTACGTGCTATAGTAGCTGATTAATTTCAGATATCTATGAATGCATTTATGGCAAATTTGAATAATGGAGCCAATGGATCTGGTGGATCTGGTGGATCTGGTGGAGCTGGTGGATCTGGTGGAGCTGGCGATACTGGAGCTGGCAACACTGGAACTGGCGCTACTGGAGCTGGCAACACTGGAACTGGCACTAATGGAGCTGGTAATACTGGAGCTGGTAATACTGGAGCTGGTAATACTGGAGCTGGCAATGCTGGTGCTGGAACTGGTGATGCTGATAGACCAGTGATTCCTGAAAACAAGAAGTGCAATTATACCTCGTTCATGAAATGCAAACCTCCAACTTTTAAGGGTACTGAAGGTGCTGTTGGGTTAATGCAATGGTTTGAAAAATTAGAATCCGTGTTTTGATTTAGTGGAAGTGAGGAAGGAGATAAGGTGATGTTTGCCTCTGCTACTCTTCAAGGGCGAGCATTAACCTGGTGGAATGGAAGAATGGCATCAATGGGTATGGATGCTGCTTATGCTACACCTTGGGTTGAAGTAAGAAGGTGGATGACTGAGGAATTCTGTCCAAGGAGTGTTATTCAGAGGTTAGAACAGGAACTATATCAGCTGAGACTGAAGGGTACTGACATTGATGGATACACAAACAGATTCCATGAACTTGCTCTACTTTGTCCAAACAAAGTTAACCCAGAATACTTGAAGGTAGAGCAGTATATTCGAGGCTTACCTACCAACATCCGTGGTGATGTGACCTCATCTAAACCTGCTAATATTGATGAAGCTGTTCGTATGGCCTACCAACTAATGGGTCAAATCATCCAAGACAAGGTTGATGGTGTTTCTGAAGGTAACAAAAGAAGAGCTGAAAATGATAGTGATGATCGTGGTGATAACCGTCAATCTCACAACCGAAATCAAAACCGAAGGAGGGGTAATGCTAATGCGATGACTGAAACTACCTCTGCTGATAAGGGAACCAGATGTCAACGCTGCAAGAAGTCTCATACTGGTGAGTGTGCTAAGTGTGGGAAGTGCAACAAGTTAGGTCACAAGACTGAAGACTGTTGGGGACCAGGAAAGAAGGGAGTGACGTGTTATAACTGCCAAGGTAAAGGACACATGAGGAACCAATGCCCTAAACCTCCGAAGAATGCACGTGGTGGAGATAACCAGGGAAAAGCTTATCAGTTGGGTGAAGCCGAAGCGAAGCAAAACCCAAAAGTTGTCACTGGTACGTTTTTACTGAACCGTTATGCTACAGCTTTATTTGATTCTGGTGCGGACAAAAGCTTTGTGTCTACAAGTTTTAGTACCTTAATTGATATCAAACCGGTCAAATTAGACAAGAGTTATGAGGTAGAACTAGCTGATGGTAAATTAGTGAGTATCAATCGTGTGCTCCTAGGTTGTTCTCTTAATCTTCTGAACCGTATTTTTAAGATAGACTTGATGATTGTCGAATTGGGAAGTTTTGATATTATTATCGGAATGGATTGGCTATCCAAGTATAACGCGTCTATCTTGTGTGGAGAAAAGAAAGTTAGGATTCCCTTAGATGACAAGACCATGGTTATCGAAGGTGATCAGCATAATTCACGACTAAAAATCGTTTCGTGCATTAAGGCTCGTAAGTATATCGAAAGAGATTGTGAATTATTCCTAGCTAAAGTAGTGGAGAAGGAATCGAAGGAGAAACGTGCTGAAGATGTACCTGTTATCCGTGACTTTCCTGAAGTGTTTCCGGAAGATTTTCCTGGACTTCCGCCTCCAAGGCAAGTAGAATTCCAAATTGACCTAATTCCTGGTGCTGCACCCGTGGCTCGTGCGCCATATCGTTTAGCCCCATCCGAGCTGAAGGAGTTATCTGTGCAATTGCAAGAACTATATGATAAGGGTTTTATACGACCGAGTTCGTCACCTTGGGGAGCCCCTGTCTTATTCGTTAAGAAGAAAGATGGTTCGTTTTGTATGTGTATCGATTACCGAGAGCTGAATAAGCTAACGATCAAGAATCGTTATCCGCTTCCAAGAATTGATGATTTATTTGATCAACTTCAAGGTTCTCGTGTTTTCTCTAAGATTTATCTTCGTTCTGGTTACCATCAACTTCGCATACGTGAGGAAGATATTCCTATTACGGCGTTTAGAACTCGTTATGGTCATTATGAGTTTCTGGTTATGCCTTTTGGTTTGACTAATTCACCTGATGTATTTATGGATTTAATGAATCGCATTTGTAAGCCGTATCTTGATAAATTCGTGATCGTTTTCATAGATGATATTCTAATCTACTCCAAGAGCAATGAAGAGCATGCCGAACACTTAAGGATTATCTTGAACTTGTTGAAGAACGAAAAGTTGTACGCTAAATTCTCAAAGTGTGATTTTTGGCTTAATTCTGTACAATTTCTCGGACATGTGATTGATAAAAGTGGAGTACATGTTGATCCTGCAAAGATCGAAGCCATCAAGAATTGGAGTGCTCCGACTAATCCAACTGAAGTACGACAATTTCTAGGTTTGGCTGGTTATTACCGAAGGTTTATTGAAGGATTCTCGTTGATATCGAAACCATTAACTAAGCTGACTCAGAAGAATAAACCGTATGTGTGGGGCGATGATGAAGAAGAAGCTTTCCAAACCCTGAAGATGAAACTCTGTAGTGCACCGATCTTATCTTTACCTGAAGGAAGTGAAGACTTTGTTGTTTATTGCGATGCATCTCTTCTAGGATACGATGATGTGCTCATGCAACGTGAAAAGGTGATCGCATATGCCTCTAGACAATTAAGGAAGAATGAGGAGAACTACACTACCCATGACTTGGAATTGGGCGCTGTGGTTTTTGCTCTGCGACTTTGGAGACATTATCTGTATGGTACGAAGTGTACAGTATTCACTGATCATAAAAGCCTACAATACATATTAGATCAAAAGGAGCTGAATATGAGGCAACGTCGATGGGTTGAACTCTTGAGTGATTACGACTGCGAAATTCGTTATCATCCAGGAAAGGCGAACGTGGTAGCTGACGCGTTAAGTCGAAAGGAAAGGGAGAACCCGATTCGAGTGCGTGCTTTGGTAGTGACAGTTCATAATGACTTACCTGAGCAGATTCGAAACGCACAAATCGAAGCGTGCAAGAAGGAAAATATTGCAGCCGAAAGATTTAGAGGAGACGGTGAAACATTTGAAACGCGAGCCGATGGTATCAAATATTTGAGAGGTCGAATCTGGTTACCATTATATGGTGGACTGAGAGACTTGATTATGTTAGAATCTCATAAGTCCAAGTATTTTATTCATCCTGGATCGGAAAAAATGTACCAAGACTTGAAAAAGTTATACTGGTGGCCGAATATGAAAGCTGATATTGCAACGTATGTCGCGAAATGCTTAACATGTGAAAAAGTGAAAGCTGAATATCAGAAGCCGTCAGGATTACTTGTCCAACCTGAAATTCCAGTCTGGAAATGGGAGCGAATTACGATGGACTTCATCACAAACTCCCAAGGAAACCGTCTGGGTTCGATGCAATTTGGGTTATTGTCGATCGTTTAACTAAATCCGCTCATTTTATTCCAATCAACGAGTGGTTCGGTTTGGAGAAACTCGCCGATATTTATCTGAAGGAAATCGTGTGCAAGCATGGTGTTCCTATTTTAATCATTTCCGATAGAGATAGTCGTTTTGATTCTAGATTTTGGAGATCACTTCAAAAGTCATTAGGAACCAATTTGGATATGAGCACAGCCTGTCATCCACAAACTGATGGGCAAAGCGAAAGAACAATCCAAACTTTGGAGGATATGCTACGTGCTTGTGTGATAGACTTTGGAAGTAGCTGGGATAAGCACTTACATTTGGCCGAATTCTCGTACAATAACAGTTATCACACGAGTGTTAAAGCTGCACCTTTTGAGGCACTTTATGGGAGTAAATGTACATCACCCGTTAGCTGGAGTGAGGTTGGTGATGCCCAACTCACTGGACCAGATTTGATTAGAGAGACGATGGATATGATTGTGCAAATCAAGAATAGGTTGTTGTCTGCTCGAATCCGACAGAAGAGTTATGCGGATGTGAGAAGAAAACCATTGGAGTTTAACGTGGGAGATAAGGTTATGCTAAAGGTATCACCATGGAAAGGTGTTGTACGATTTGGAAAACGTGGGAAGTTGAGTCCTCGTTATATCGGACCATTCAAGGTTACATCTAGAGTAGGACCCGTGGCATACCAACTTGAACTACCACAAGAACTGTATGGGATTCATAACACTTTTCATGTATCGAATCTGAAGAAGTGTTTATCCGATGAAGAACTCATTATACCGTTAGACGAGGTTAAGGTTGATAAAAAGTTGCACTTTGTCGAAGAACCAATCGAGATCATGGATCGCGAGGTCAAGCAACTGAAGCAAAGCCGAATACCTATTGTCAAAGTTCGATGGAACTCTCGGAGAGGACCGGAGTATACTTGGGAACGAGAAGACCAAATGTGGAAGAATTACCCTCATCTCTTTGATTTCAACAAGCGATCGGGCAAGAACGCAAGTTGATCTTCGAGGTCGAAGATCCTAATTTGGTGGGGATGATGTGACAACCTGTCAATTTCAGGTCGTTATTTTAATCTCGACTATTACGTATTACGTGTTTGCTTTAATGAGAATTTTAAATTATCGACTAACCGAGAAGGTTATGACTTGAAACTAGCGTAAAAATGTCGATTAGATGAAAACCGACAAGGAATATGTTAGGTATCGATATTATATTCTCAAATAATCATAAAAATGATTTTTATTATATTTAATCTTTATTTCTCGTGTTTTACGTTTTAACGAATGACGATAACTATTAGTGATCGCGATACCGACGGATGCCCAAAAATTTACGTTTTATTATCGATTGTCTCGATATTGTATATTTTCGACGTTTTCGATTTAATTGCGTTTTAAGTCGTGTCGAAGCTTTATTATTATTTTTATGAAGCGTTTTAACTTCGAAAAGTATTTTTACGAAACCCGAGCCCCGTAAATATTTTTAAAATTTACAATTTACATTTTCTACCTTGTAAACTATTTACTTGCAATTTTGTACCAAAACTATGCCTAAATGACAAAATCTACCCCACCTTTGGACTATTTAAACATTTTCCACTAACCATCTTTATTTAAAAATTCATTTTAACAAAAAAAATCCCATCTCTCTCTCTTGTTCATCTATGCCGTCCACCCCCCTACCCAATCCATCAAATCTCATCAATTTTTACTTTGAATCTTGCAAATCTGAAAGAAGACCCATTCTAGAAATTCAAAGAGCTTCATATTGGTATAAATTTTTCCCACATGCATTCACTTAATTTTTATTTTCAAATTTTGATGATGAACATCATGTTTGATCCATTTTTATGGTGATGAATGTGTTAATATTATTATATTAGTAGTGGGTTGTTGTTGCATGTAAGGTTTTTATTTATTTAATTTTTGTGAGATTAAATTTTAGGATGTTATGAGTTAGTTAGATGTGTTCGTATGATATTTGGATGATATTAGGACCATAGGAATTGTTGGAATGGGTTGAAAATTTGTTTTGGTATGATTTTTACATGGTCAATTTTAGGCAGTAACTTTAAGGTCATTTTTGAAATACTTACTGTAACAAACTTGGTAAACTAATAATATAGGGTCGTAGAGAATTTCGTTAGCTTCGTTTTGAGCTAAAGTAGAGCTTCTAACTCATTACGAGCGAAAAGTTATGCTAGTTTTAGTATTCGTGTACCGGGAGACGAGTATCGGCACAATCCAAAAATTGTTGTCAGTATTTGGATCGAATCTCGGGGACTATAAAATGAGTTTTAAAAATGTTCAAGGACTGTTGTAAGTTGCTAAACCTCAGGTCATGAGTCTATTTTCAAACCCGAGTGTCGGTTTTGCAAACGGAATTGTTTAGATAAGTCGAAATGGTTTTACAAGTCAAAGGCGTAAAACTGTCCGGTTTTTATAACACGAAGGTGTGTCGGGCAGAAGGTCTTAGGAGTAATATTTTTGAATGGAATTTAAACTGAGTCTTATTCATATTATGTGTGTGTTTGTCACCAAGTTTCGTCGAAATCGGACAAGTCTAGATAGGTTAGATTGGTGTGTACATTTGGAGTGTACATGCTGATTGTTATTTTGGACACGTAGTTCAATACTTGTATGGCGTGAGTTGAGTATTCGCTATTGGACATGGTGACTTACTCAAGTGTTAAGTCATTATATAAATGACTTAGTTACTGGTACAAAGGAAGTAAAATGATGGTTTGACTTGCGTTGACTTGGCGTCTTATGACGGGTCAATGTCGAGAGTGCAAGTGTTTAAAAGAATAGTTTTGAATAAAAGGGTATAGAAGTACACTTATATTTTAAATTTTCTTGGGATTTTCATGGTTTTATGAAATTGACTTTCGTATTATTTAAGTATTATTTATACTTGAGTCGTTTATTAACGAACGCGCCTTATTTGGTAGGTTGCGGTCTTCGTGTTTAACGGGCATCACAAATCGTCGGCGATCGTCACATTACTACTATCGTACCAAGGTGAGTCTATAGCCTCGCTTTAACATGTTTACTTGTTTTATAAAACCCGCGAGGGGGATAACATGCTTGTTTTATTAAAATAAAAGGGGTACAACGAGAAGTTGTGGAAACCCTTATTATTGGAAAAACATTTATTAATAAATGAAGGGTACAACGAGAAGTTGTGGTAAACCCTCTTTCTTTTAAAATTGAACACAAAGGACCCGATTCTATGCTTAGATGAAAGTTGTTATACAAGTTTGTTTAGCCTGAAAAGACCCATGAATCGTGAATTGTTAATCGAAAGGAACGCTAATACTATGGATAGATCTATCGGGGTGACACCCAGTCCGGTCACGACTAGCTATCGCGTGGTGTTGTGATGCACCAGTAATGAAACATCGGATGCAATTGTATAAGAGAAATATACGCACTTGGCTAGGTGTGTTGGGCTGAAATAATACATGTTAACGTTCAATTTCACGAGACTTATGAAATAACAACGATAATTATGTCTGATCCACATGATTGTCAACCATGGAAGGTTTATTCAGAATACTTGTGTTCGTTTATTTAATTTAAACTCTATAGATTCACTCAACATTTTCGTTGACTTTATAGCATGTTTTATCTCAGGTCCATGAAGAAGGCACTCAAGGAAGGCGGTTTCACGCAGCTTGCTTAACTAAAAATGTTTTGGCCCGCTTTTCTAAACTATGTCCATTCTAAGAAACTTTTATTGTTTGGTTGGCTGTGTAAACTTTAAAACTATTTGGGACCGTGTGTGAACTGTTTTATCTTTAAACAAATGAATGGATGTATGTTTTGTTAAAACAACTCATTTTGAGGCGTTTTCTATGATATTGAGGTTGAACCATGATAGTAACACCCAATGACCCTTCCGCTGCCATGACCCGAAATTGGGGGTGTTACAGATTGGCATCAGAGCTCAAGTTATAGAGAACGAAAAGATTTTCCAAAAATAAAATTTTGAAATCTTTTGACTATAACATCTGCAAGCGAAACCTCCGAGTTGCCAATGGACGAGAATAAGAAAAGTATATATATGTTATACATATTTAATTATTATTTATGCTTAAAGCATAATGGATTACATTTATTTATTTATAAATGTTTATTATTTGATTATTATAATACTAATACGTGATTTACAAACGACGCTGATTGTCACAATAGAAATCCCTGTCTTTTGACTCATTCCTCGTGAATCTTCGTTCCTTGTCTAAATTCTATTCTTTATTCTATCATCCATCCTTGTTTCTTTTCATCTATCTATTCTTATTTTGTGTTATTCATGTTTTGTTATCACAAGCGTTGAATGAATACTCATTTTGATGTGGATTGTGTAACAGGATCATGCCGCTAAAACAGTTGACTGAGACTCAGTTACGTGCTATAGTAGCTGATTAATTTCAGATATCTATGAATGCATTTATGGCAAATTTAAATAATGGAGCCAACGGATCTGGTGGAGCTGGTGGATCTGGTGGATCTGGTGGATCTGGTGGAGCTGGCGATACTGGAGCTGGCAACACTGGAACTGGCGCTACTGGAGCTGGAAACACTGGAACTGGCACTAATGGAGCTGGTAATACTGGAGCTGGTAATACTGGAGCTGGCAATGCTGGTGCTGGAACTGGTGATGCTGATAGACCAGTGATTCCTGAAAACAAGAAGTGCAGTTATACCTCGTTCATGAAATGCAAACCTCCAACTTTTAAGGGTACTGAAGGTGCTGTTGGGTTAATGCAATGGTTTGAAAAATTAGAATCCGTGTTTCGATTTAGTGGAAGTGAGGAAGGAGATAAGGTGATGTTTGCCTCTGCTACTCTTCAAGGGCGAGCATTAACCTGGTGGAATGGAAGAATGGCATCAATGGGTATGGATGCTGCTTATGCTACACCTTGGATTGAAGTAAGAAGGTGGATGACTGAGGAATTATGTCCAAGGAGTTTTATTCAGAGGTTAGAACATGAACTATATCAGCTGAGACTGAAGGGTACTGACATCGATGGATACACAAACAGATTCCATGAACTTGCTCTACTTTGTCCAAACAAAGTTAACCCAGAATACTTGAAGGTAGAGCAGTATATTCGAGGCTTACCTACCAACATCCGTGGTGATGCGACCTCATCTAAACCTGCTAATATTGATGAAGCTGTTCGTATAGCCTACTAGCTAATGGGTCAAATCATCCAAGACAAGGCTGATGGTGTTTCTGAAGGTAACAAAAGAAGAGCTGAAAATGATAGTGATGATCGTGGTGATAACCGTCAATCTCACAACCGAAATCAAAACCGAAGTAGGGGTAATGCTAATGCGATGACTGAAACTACCTCTGCTGATAAGGGAACCAGATGTCAACGCTGCAAGAAGTCTCATACTGGTGAGTGTGCTAAGTGTGGGAAGTGCAACAAGTTAGGTCACAAGACTGAAGACTGTTGGGGACCAGGAAAGAAGGGAGTGGCGTGTTATAACTGCCAAGGTAAAGGACACATGAGGAACCAATGCCCTCAACCTCCGAAGAATGCACGTGGTGGAGATAACCAGGGAAAAGCTTATCAGTTGGGTGAAGCCGAAGCGAAGCAAAACCCAAAAGTTGTCACTGGTACGTTTTTACTGAACAACCGTTATGCTACAGCTTTATTTGATTCTGGTGCGGACAAAAGCTTTGTGTCTACAAGTTTTAGTACCTTAACTGATATCAAACCGGTCAAATTAGACAAGAGTTATGAGGTAGAACTAGCTGATGGTAAATTAGTGAGTATCAATCGTGCGCTCCTAGGTTGTTCTCTTAATCTTCTGAACCGTATTTTTAAGATAGACTTGATGATTGTCGAATTGGGAAGTTTTGATATTATTATCGGAATGGATTGGCTATCCAAGTATAACGCGTCTATCTTGTGTGGAGAAAAGAAAGTTAGGATTCCCTTAGATGACAAGACCATGGTTATCGAAGGTGATCAGCATAATTCACGACTAAAAATCGTTTCGTGCATTAAGGCTCGTAAGTATATCGAAAGAGATTGTGAATTATTCCTAGCTAAAGTAGTGGAGAAGGAATCGAAGGAGAAACGTGCTGAAGATGTACCTGTTATCCGTGACTTTCCTGAAGTGTTTCCGGAAGATTTGCCTGGACTTCCGCCTCCAAGGCAAGTAGAATTCCAAATTGACCTAATTCCTGGTGCTGCACCCGTGGCTCGTGCGCCATATCATTTAGCCCCATCCGAGCTGAAGGAGTTATCTGTGCAATTGCAAGAACTATATGATAAGGGTTTTATACGACCGCGTTCGTCACCTTGGGGAGCCCCTGTCTTATTCGTTAAGAAGAAAGATGGTTTGTTTCGTATGTGTATCGATTACCGAGAGCTGAATAAGCTAACGATCAAGAATCGTTATCCGCTTCCAAGAATTGATGATTTATTTGATCAACTTCAAGGTTCTCGTGTTTTCTCCAAGATTTATCTTCGTTCTGGTTACCATCAATTTCGCATACGTGAGGATGATATTCCTATTACGGCGTTTAGAACTCGTTATGGTCATTATGAGTTTCTGGTTATGCCTTTTGGTTTGACTAATGCACCTGCTGTATTTATGGATTTAATGAATCGCATTTGTAAGCCGTATCTTGATAAATTCGTGATCGTTTTCATAGATGATATTCTAATCTACTCCAAGAGCAATGAAGAGCATGCCGAACACTTAAGGATTATCTTGAACTTGTTGAAGAACGAAAAGTTGTACGCTAAATTCTCAAAGTGTGATTTTTGGCTTAATTCTGTACAATTTCTCGGACATGTGATTGATAAAAGTGGAGTACATGTTGATCCTGCAAAGATCGAAGCCATCAAGAATTGGAGTGCTCCGACTACTCCAACTGAAGTACGACAATTTCTAGGTTTGGCTGGTTATTACCGAAGGTTTATTGAAGGATTCTCGTTGATATCGAAACCATTAACTAAGCTGACTCAGAAGAATAAACCGTATGTGTGGGGCGATGATGAAGAAGAAGCTTTCCAAACCCTGAAGATGAAACTCTGTAGTGCACCGATCTTATCGTTACCTGAAGGAAGTGAAGACTTTGTTGTTTATTGCGATGCATCTCTTCTAGGATACGGTGCTGTGCTCATGCAACGTGAAAAGGTGATCGCATATGCCTCTAGACAATTAAGGAAGAGTGAGGAGAACTACACTACCCATGACTTGGAATTGGGCGTTGTGGTTTTTGCTCTGCGACTTTGGAGACATTATCTGTATGGTACGAAGTGTACAGTATTCACTGATCATAAAAGCCTACAATACATATTAGATCAAAAGGAGCTGAATATGAGGCAACGTCGATGGGTTGAACTCTTGAGTGATTACGACTGCGAAATTCGTTATCATCCAGGAAAGGCGAACGTGGTAGCTGACGCGTTAAGTCGAAAGGAAAGGGAGAAACCGATTCGAGTGCGTGCTTTGGTAGTGACAGTTCATAATGACTTACCTGAGCAGATTCGAAACGCACAAATCGAAGCGTGCAAGAAGGAAAATATTGCAGCCGAAAGATTTAGAGGAGACGGTGAAACATTTGAGACGCGAGCCGATGGTATCAAATGTTTGAGAGGTCGAATCTGGTTACCATTATATGGTGGACTGAGAGACTTGATTATGTTAGAATCTCATAAGTCCAAGTATTTTATTCATCCTGGATCGGACAAAATGTACCAAGACTTGAAAAAGTTATACTGGTGGCCGAATATGAAAGCTGATATTGCAACGTATGTCGCGAAATGCTTAACATGTGCAAAAGTGAAAGCTGAATATCAGAAGCCGTCAGGATTACTTGTCCAACCTGAAATTCCAGTCTGGAAATGGGAGCGAATTACGATGGACTTCATCACAAAACTCCCAAGGACACCGTCTGGGTTCGATGCAATTTGGGTTATTGTCGATCGTTTAACTAAATCCGCTCATTTTATTCCAATCAACGAGTGGTTCGGTTTGGAGAAACTCGCCGATATTTATCTGAAGGAAATCGTGTGCAAGCATGGTGTTCCTATTTCAATCATTTTCGATAGAGATAGTCGTTTTGCTTCTAGATTTTGGAGATCACTTCAAAAGTCATTAGGAACCAATTTGGATATGAGCACAGCCTATCATCCACAAACTGATGGGCAAAGCGAAAGAACAATCCAAACTTTGGAGGATATGCTACGTGCTTGTGTGATAGACTTTGGAAGTAGTTGGGATAAGCACTTACATTTGGCCGAATTCTCGTACAATAACAGTTATCACGCGAGTATTAAAGCTGCACCTTTTGAGGCACTTTATGGGAGGAAATGTAGATCACCCGTTAGCTGGAGTGAGGTTGGTGATGCCCAACTCACTGGACCAGATTTGATTAGAGAGACAATGGATATGATTGTGCAAATCAAGAATAGGTTGTTGTCTGCTCGAAGCCGACAGAAGAGTTATGGGGATGTGAGAAGAAAACCATTGGAGTTTAACGTGGGAGATAAGGTTATGCTAAAGGTATCACCATGGAAAGGTGTTGTACGATTTGGAAAACGTGGGAAGTTGAGTCCTCGTTATATCGGACCATTCAAGGTTACATCTAGAGTAGGACCCGTGGCATACCAACTTGAACTACCACAAGAACTGTATGGGATTCATAACACTTTTCATGTGTCGAATCTGAAGAAGTGTTTATCCGATGAAGAACTCATTATACCGTTAGACGAGGTTAAGGTTAATAAAAAGTTGCACTTTATCGAAGAACCAATCGAGGTCATGGATCGCGAGGTCAAGCAACTGAAGCAAAGCCGAATACCTATTGTCAAAGTTCGATGGAACTCTCGGAGAGGACCGGAGTATACTTGGGAACGAGAAGACCAAATGTGGAAGAATTACCCTCATCTCTTTGATTTCAACAAGCGATCGGGCAAGAAAGCAAGTTGATCTTCGAGGGCGAAGATCCTAATTTGGTGGGGATGATGTGACAACCCGTCAATTTCAGGTCGTTATTTTAATCTCGACTATTACGTATTACGTGTTTGCTTTAATGAGAATTTTAAATTATCGACTAACCGAGAAGGTTATGACTTGAAACTAGCGTAAAAATGTCGATTAGATGAAAACCGACAAGGAATATGTTAGGTATCGATATTATATTCTCAAATAATCATAAAAAATGATTTTTATTATATTTAATCTTTATTTCTCGTGTTTAACGTTTTAACGAATGACGATAACTATTAGTGATCGCGATACCGACGGATGCCCAAAAATTTACGTTTTATTATCGATTGTCTCGATATTGTATATTTTCGACGTTTTCGATTTAATTGCGTTTTAAGTCGTGTCGAAGCTTTATTATTATTTTTATGAAGCGTTTTAACTTCGAAAAGTATTTTTACGAAACCCGAGCCCCGTAAATATTTTTAAAATTTACAATTTACATTTTCTACCTTGTAAACTATTTACTTGCAATTTTGTACCAAAACTATGCCTAAATGACAAAATCTACCCCACCTTTGGACTATTTAAACATTTTCCACTAACCATCTTTATTTAAAAATTCATTTTAACAAAAAAAAATCCTATCTCTCTCTCTTGTTCATCTATGCCGTCCACCCCCCCTACCCAATCCATCAAATCTCATCAATTTTTACTTTGAATCTTGCAAATCTGAAAGAAGACCCATTCTAGAAATTCAAAGAGCTTCATATTGGTATAAATTTTTCCCACATGCATTCACTTAATTTTTATTTTCAAATTTTGATGATGAACATCATGTTTGATCCATTTTTATGGTGATGAATGTGTTAATATTATTATATTAGTAGTGGGTTGTTGTTGCATGTAAGGTTTTTATTTATTTAATTTTTGTGAGATTAAATTTGAGGATGTTATGAGTTAGTTAGATGTGTTAGTATGATATTAGGATGATATTAGGACCATAGGAATTGTTGGAATGGGTTGAAAATTTGTTTTGTTATGATTTTTACATGGTCAATTTTAGGCAGTAACTTTAAGGTCATTTTTGAAATACTTACTTTAACAAACTTGGTAAACTAATAAGATAGGGTCGTAGAGAATTTCGTTAGCTTCGATTTGAGCTAAAGTAGAGCTTCTAACTCATTACGAGCGAAAAGTTATGCTAGTTTTAGTATTCGTGTACCGGGAGACGAGTATCGGCACAATCCGAAAATTGTTGTCGGTATTTGGATCGAATCTCGGGGACTATAAAATGAGTTTTAAAAATGTTCAAGGACTGTTGTAAGTTGCTAAACCTCAGGTCATGAGTCTATTTTCAAACCCGAGTGTCGGTTTTGCAAACGGAATTGTTTAGATAAGTCGAAATGGTTTTACAAGTCAAAGGCGTAAAACTGTCCGGTTTTTATAACACGAAGGTGTGTCGGGCAGAAGGTCTTAGGATTAATATTTTTGAATGGAATTTAAACTGAGTCTTATTCATATTATGTGTGAGTTTGTCACCAAGTTTCGTCGAAATCGGACAAGTCTAGATAGGTTAGATTGGTGTGTACATTTGGAGTGTACATGCTGATTGTTATTTTGGACACGTAGTTCAATACTTGTATGGCGTGAGTTGAGTATTCGCTATTGGACATGGTGACTTACTCAAGTGTTAAGTCATTATATAAATGACTTAGTTACTGGTACAAAGGAAGTAAAATGATGGTTTGACTTGCGTTGACTTGGCGTCTTATGACGGGTCAATGTCGAGAGTGCAAGTGTTTAAAAGAATAGTTTTGAATAAAAGGGTATAGAAGTACACTTATATTTTAAATTTTCTTGGGATTTTCATGGTTTTATGAAATTGACTTTCGTATTATTTAAGTATTATTTATACTTGAGTCGTTTATTAACGAACGCGCCTTATTTGGTAGGTTGCGGTCTTCGTGTTTAACGGGCATCACAAATCGTCGGCGATCGTCACATTACTACTATCGTACCAAGGTGAGTCTATAGCCTCGCTTTAACATGTTTACTTGTTTTATAAAACCCGCGAGGGGGATAACATGCTTGTTTTATTAAAATAAAAGGGGTACAACGAGAAGTTGTGGAAACCCTTATTATTGGAAAAATATTTATTAATAAATGAAGGGTACAACGAGAAGTTGTGGTAAACCCTCTTTCTTTTAAAATTGAACACAAAGGACCCGATTCTATGCTTAGATGAAAGTTGTTATACAAGTTTGTTTAGCCTGAAAAGACCCATGAATCGTGAATTGTTAATCGAAAGGAACGCTAATACTATGGATAGATCTATCGGGGTGACACCCAGTCCGGTCGCGACTAGCTATCGCGTGGTGTTGTGATGCACCAGTAATGAAACATCGGATGCAATTGTATAAGAGAAATATACGCACTTGGCTAGGTGTGTTGGGCTGAAATAATATATGTTAACGTTCAATTTCACGAGACTTATGAAATAACAACGATAATTATGTCTGATCCACATGATTGTCAACCATGGAAGGTTTATTCAGAATACTTGTGTTCGTTTATTTAATTTAAACTCTATAGATTCACTCAACATTTTCGTTGACTTTATAGCATGTTTTATCTCAGGTCCATGAAGAAGGCACTCAAGGAAGGCGGTTTCACGCAGCTTGCTTAACTAAAAATGTTTTGGCCCGCTTTTCTAAACTATGTCCATTCTAAGAAACTTTTATTGTTTGGTTGGCTGTGTAAACTTTAAAACTATTTGGGACCGTGTGTGAACTGTTTTATCTTTAAACAAATGAATGGATGTATGTTTTGTTAAAACAACTCATTTTGAGGCGTTTTCTATGATATTGAGGTTGAACCATGATAGTAACACCCAATGACCCTTCCGCTGCCATGACCCGAAATTGGGGGTGTTACAGATTGGCATCAGAGCTCAAGTTATAGAGAACGAAAAGATTTTCCAAAAATAAAATTTTGAAATCTTTTGACTATAACATCTGCAAGCGAAACCTCCGAGTTGCCAATGGACGAGAATAAGAAAAGTATATATATGTTATACATATTTAATTATTATTTATGCTTAAAGCATAATGGATTACATTTATTTATTTATAAATGTTTATTATTTGATTATTATAATACTAATACGTGATTTACAAACGACGTTGATTGTCACAATAGAAATCCCTGTCTTTTGACTCATTCCTCGTGAATCTTCGTTCCTTGTCTAAATTCTATTCTTTATTCTATCATCCATCCTTGTTTCTTTTCATCTATCTATTCTTATTTTGTGTTATTCATGTTTTGTTATCACAAGCGTTGAATGAATACTCATTTTGATGTGGATTGTGTAACAGGATCATGCCGCTAAAACAGTTGACTGAGACTCAGTTACGTGCTATAGTAGCTGATTAATTTCAGATATCTATGAATGCATTTATGGCAAATTTAAATAATGGAGCCAACGGATCTGGTGGAGCTGGTGGATCTGGTGGATCTGGTGGAGCTGGTGGATCTGGTGGAGCTGGCGATACTGGAGCTGGCAACACTGGAACTGGCGCTACTGGAGCTGGAAACACTGGAACTGGCACTAATGGAGCTGGTAATACTGGAGCTGGTAATACTGGAGCTGGCAATGCTGGTGCTGGAACTGGTGATGCTGATAGACCAGTGATTCCTGAAAACAAGAAGTGCAGTTATACCTCGTTCATGAAATGCAAACCTCCAACTTTTAAGGGTACTAAAGGTGCTGTTGGGTTAATGCAATGGTTTGAAAAATTAGAATCCGTGTTTCGATTTAGTGGAAGTGAGGAAGGAGATAAGGTGATGTTTGCCTCTGCTACTCTTCAAGGGCGAACATTAACCTGGTGGAATGGAAGAATGGCATCAATGGGTATGGATGCTGCTTATGCTACACCTTGGATTGAAGTAAGAAGGTGGATGACTGAGGAATTCTGTCCAAGGAGTTTTATTCAGAGGTTAGAACATGAACTATATCAGCTGAGACTGAAGGGTACTGACATCGATGGATACACAAACAGATTCCATGAACTTGCTCTACTTTGTCCAAACAAAGTTAACCCAGAATACTTGAAGGTAGAGTAGTATATTCGAGGCTTACCTACCAACATCCGTGGTGATGCGACCTCATCTAAACCTGCTAATATTGATGAAGCTGTTCGTATAGCCTACTAGCTAATGGGTCAAATCATCCAAGACAAGGCTGATGGTGTTTCTGAAGGTAACAAAAGAAGAGCTGAAAATGATAGTGATGATCGTGGTGATAACCGTCAATCTCACAACCGAAATCAAAACCGAAGTAGGGGTAATGCTAATGCGATGACTGAAACTACCTCTGCTGATAAGGGAACCAGATGTCAACGCTGCAAGAAGTCTCATACTGGTGAGTGTGCTAAGTGTGGGAAGTGCAACAAGTTAGGTCACAAGACTGAAGACTGTTGGGGACCAGGAAAGAAGGGAGTGGCGTGTTATAACTGCCAAGGTAAAGGACACATGAGGAACCAATGCCCTCAACCTCCAAAGAATGCACGTGGTGGAGATAACCAGGGAAAAGCTTATCAGTTGGGTGAAGCCGAAGCGAAGCAAAACCCAAAAGTTGTCACTGGTACGTTTTTACTGAACAACCGTTATGCTACAGCTTTATTTGATTCTGGTGCGGACAAAAGCTTTGTGTCTACAAGTTTTAGTACCTTAACTGATATCAAACCGGTCAAATTAGACAAGAGTTATGAGGTAGAACTAGCTGATGGTAAATTAGTGAGTATCAATCGTGCGCTCCTAGGTTGTTCTCTTAATCTTCTGAACCGTATTTTTAAGATAGACTTGATGATTGTCGAATTGGGAAGTTTTGATATTATTATCGGAATGGATTGGCTATCCAAGTATAACGCGTCTATCTTGTGTGGAGAAAAGAAAGTTAGGATTCCCTTAGATGACAAGACCATGGTTATCGAAGGTGATCAGCATAATTCACGACTAAAAATCGTTTCGTGCATTAAGGCTCGTAAGTATATCGAAAGAGATTGTGAATTATTCCTAGCTAAAGTAGTGGAGAAGGAATCGAAGGAGAAACGTGCTGAAGATGTACCTGTTATCCGTGACTTTCCTGAAGTGTTTCCGGAAGATTTGCCTGGACTTCCGCCTCCAAGGCAAGTAGAATTCCAAATTGACCTAATTCCTGGTGCTGCACCCGTGGCTCGTGCGCCATATCGTTTAGCCCCATCCGAGCTGAAGGAGTTATCTGTGCAATTGCAAGAACTATATGATAAGGGTTTTATACGACCGCGTTCGTCACCTTGGGGAGCCCCTGTCTTATTCGTTAAGAAGAAAGATGGTTTGTTTCGTATGTGTATCGATTACCGAGAGCTGAATAAGCTAACGATCAAGAATCGTTATCCGCTTCCAAGAATTAATGATTTATTTGATCAACTTCAAGGTTCTCGTGTTTTCTCCAAGATTTATCTTCGTTCTGGTTACCATCAACTTCGCATACGTGAGGAAGATATTCCTATTACGGCGTTTAGAACTCGTTATGGTCATTATGAGTTTCTGGTTATGCCTTTTGGTTTGACTAATGCACCTGCTGTATTTATGGATTTAATGAATCGCATTTGTAAGCCGTATCTTGATAAATTCGTGATCGTTTTCATAGATGATATTCTAATCTACTCCAAGAGCAATGAAGAGCATGCCGAACACTTAAGGATTATCTTGAACTTGTTGAAGAACGAAAAGTTGTAGGCTAAATTCTCAAAGTGTGATTTTTGGCTTAATTCTGTACAATTTCTCGGACATGTGATTGATAAAAGTGGAGTACATGTTGATCCTGCAAAGATCGAAGCCATCAAGAATTGGAGTGCTCCGACTACTCCAACTGAAGTACGACAATTTCTAGGTTTGGCTGGTTATTACCAAAGGTTTATTGAAGGATTCTCGTTGATATCGAAACCATTAACTAAGCTGACTCAGAAGAATAAACCGTATGTGTGGGGCGATGATGAAGAAGAAGCTTTCCAAACCCTGAAGATGAAACTCTGTAGTGCACCGATCTTATCGTTACCTGAAGGAAGTGAAGACTTTGTTGTTTATTGCGATGCATCTCTTCTAGGATACGGTGCTGTGCTCATGCAACGTGAAAAGGTGATCGCATATGCCTCTAGACAATTAAGGAAGGGTGAGGAGAACTACACTACCCATGACTTGGAATTGGGCGCTGTGGTTTTTGCTCTGCGACTTTGGAGACATTATCTGTATGGTACGAAGTGTACAGTATTCACTGATCATAAAAGCTTACAATACATATTAGATCAAAAGGAGCTGAATATGAGGCAACGTCGATGGGTTGAACTCTTGAGTGATTACGACTGCGAAATTCGTTATCATCCAGGAAAGGCGAACGTGGTAGCTGACGCGTTAAGTCGAAAGGAAAGGGAGAAACCGATTCGAGTGCGTGCTTTGGTAGTGACAGTTCATAATGACTTACCTGAGCAGATTCGAAACGCACAAATCGAAGCGTGCAAGAAGGAAAATATTGCAGCCGAAAGATTTAGAGGAGACGGTGAAACATTTGAGACGCGAGCCGATGGTATCAAATGTTTGAGAGGTCGAATCTGGTTACCATTATATGGTGGACTGAGAGACTTGATTATGTTAGAATCTCATAAGTCCAAGTATTTTATTCATCCTGGATCGGACAAAATGTACCAAGACTTGAAAAAGTTATACTGGTGGCCGAATATGAAAGCTGATATTGCAACGTATGTCGCGAAATGCTTAACATGTGCAAAAGTGAAAGCTGAATATCAGAAGCCGTCAGGATTACTTGTCCAACCTGAAATTCCAGTCTGGAAATGGGAGCGAATTACGATGGACTTCATCACAAAACTCCCAAGGACACCGTCTGGGTTCGATGCAATTTGGGTTATTGTCGATCGTTTAACTAAATCCGCTCATTTTATTCCAATCAACGAGTGGTTCGGTTTGGAGAAACTCGCCGATATTTATCTGAAGGAAATCGTGTGCAAGCATGGTGTTCCTATTTCAATCATTTCCGATAGAGATAGTCGTTTTGCTTCTAGATTTTGGAGATCACTTCAAAAGTCATTAGGAACCAATTTGGATATGAGCACAGCCTATCATCCACAAACTGATGGGCAAAGCGAAAGAACAATCCAAACTTTGGAGGATATGCTACGTGCTTGTGTGATAGACTTTGGAAGTAGTTGGGATAAGCACTTACATTTGGCCGAATTCTCGTACAATAACAGTTATCACGCGAGTATTAAAGCTGCACCTTTTGAGGCACTTTATGGGAGGAAATGTAGATCACCCGTTAGCTGGAGTGAGGTTGGTGATGCCCAACTCACTGGACCAGATTTGATTAGAGAGACAATGGATATGATTGTGCAAATCAAGAATAGGTTGTTGTCTGCTCGAAGCCGACAGAAGAGTTATGGGGATGTGAGAAGAAAACCATTGGAGTTTAACGTGGGAGATAAGGTTATGCTAAAGGTATCACCATGGAAAGGTGTTGTACAATTTGGAAAACGTGGGAAGTTGAGTCCTCGTTATATCGGACCATTCAAGGTTACATCTAGAGTAGGACCCGTGGCATACCAACTTGAACTACCACAAGAACTGTATGGGATTCATAACACTTTTCATGTGTCGAATCTGAAGAAGTGTTTATCCGATGAAGAACTCATTATACCGTTAGACGAGGTTAAGGTTAATAAAAAGTTGCACTTTATCGAAGAACCAATCGAGGTCATGGATCGCGAGGTCAAGCAACTGAAGCAAAGCCGAATACCTATTGTCAAAGTTCGATGGAACTCTCGGAGAGGACCGGAGTATACTTGGGAACGAGAAGACCAAATGTGGAAGAATTACCCTCATCTCTTTGATTTCAACAAGCGATCGGGCAAGAAAGCAAGTTGATCTTCGAGGGCGAAGATCCTAATTTGGTGGGGATGATGTGACAACCCGTCAATTTCAGGTCGTTATTTTAATCTCGACTATTACGTATTACGTGTTTGCTTTAATGAGAATTTTAAATTATCGACTAACCGAGAAGGTTATGACTTGAAACTAGCGTAAAAATGTCGATTAGATGAAAACCGACAAGGAATATGTTAGGTATCGATATTATATTCTCAAATAATCATAAAAAATGATTTTTATTATATTTAATCTTTATTTCTCGTGTTTAACGTTTTAACGAATGACGATAACTATTAGTGATCGCGATACCGACGGATGCCCAAAAATTTACGTTTTATTATCGATTGTCTCGATATTGTATATTTTCGACGTTTTCGATTTAATTGCGTTTTAAGTCGTGTCGAAGCTTTATTATTATTTTTATGAAGCGTTTTAACTTCGAAAAGTATTTTTACGAAACCCGAGCGTAAATATTTTTAAAATTTACAATTTACATTTTCTACCTTGTAAACTATTTACTTGCAATTTTGTACCAAAACTATGCCTAAATGACAAAATCTACCCCACCTTTGGACTATTTAAACATTTTCCACTAACCATCTTTATTTAAAAATTCATTTTAACAAAAAAAAATCCTATCTCTCTCTCTTGTTCATCTATGCCGTCCACCCCCCCTACCCAATCCATCAAATCTCATCAATTTTTACTTTGAATCTTGCAAATCTGAAAGAAGACCCATTCTAGAAATTCAAAGAGCTTCATATTGGTATAAATTTTTCCCACATGCATTCACTTAATTTTTATTTTCAAATTTTGATGATGAACATCATGTTTGATCCATTTTTATGGTGATGAATGTGTTAATATTATTATATTAGTAGTGGGTTGTTGTTGCATGTAAGGTTTTTATTTATTTAATTTTTGTGAGATTAAATTTGAGGATGTTATGAGTTAGTTAGATGTGTTAGTATGATATTAGGATGATATTAGGACCATAGGAATTGTTGGAATGGGTTGAAAATTTGTTTTGTTATGATTTTTACATGGTCAATTTTAGGCAGTAACTTTAAGGTCATTTTTGAAATACTTACTTTAACAAACTTGGTAAACTAATAAGATAGGGTCGTAGAGAATTTCGTTAGCTTCGATTTGAGCTAAAGTAGAGCTTCTAACTCATTACGAGCGAAAAGTTATGCTAGTTTTAGTATTCGTGTACCGGGAGACGAGTATCGGCACAATCCGAAAATTGTTGTCGGTATTTGGATCGAATCTCGGGGACTATAAAATGAGTTTTAAAAATGTTCAAGGACTGTTGTAAGTTGCTAAACCTCAGGTCATGAGTCTATTTTCAAACCCGAGTGTCGGTTTTGCAAACGGAATTGTTTAGATAAGTCGAAATGGTTTTACAAGTCAAAGGCGTAAAACTGTCCGGTTTTTATAACACGAAGGTGTGTCGGGCAGAAGGTCTTAGGATTAATATTTTTGAATGGAATTTAAACTGAGTCTTATTCATATTATGTGTGAGTTTGTCACCAAGTTTCGTCGAAATTGGACAAGTCTAGATAGGTTAGATTGGTGTGTACATTTGGAGTGTACATGCTGATTGTTATTTTGGACACGTAGTTCAATACTTGTATGGCGTGAGTTGAGTATTCGCTATTGGACATGGTGACTTACTCAAGTGTTAAGTCATTATATAAATGACTTAGTTACTGGTACAAAGGAAGTAAAATGATGGTTTGACTTGCGTTGACTTGGCGTCTTATGACGGGTCAATGTCGAGAGTGCAAGTGTTTAAAAGAATAGTTTTGAATAAAAGGGTATAGAAGTACACTTATATTTTAAATTTTCTTGGGATTTTCATGGTTTTATGAAATTGACTTTCGTATTATTTAAGTATTATTTATACTTGAGTCGTTTATTAACGAACGCGCCTTATTTGGTAGGTTGCGGTCTTCGTGTTTAACGGGCATCACAAATCGTCGGCGATCGTCACATTACTACTATCGTACCAAGGTGAGTCTATAGCCTCGCTTTAACATGTTTACTTGTTTTATAAAACCCGCGAGGGGGATAACATGCTTGTTTTATTAAAATAAAAGGGGTACAACGAGAAGTTGTGGAAACCCTTATTATTGGAAAAACATTTATTAATAAATGAAGGGTACAACGAGAAGTTGTGGTAAACCCTCTTTCTTTTAAAATTGAACACAAAGGACCCGATTCTATGCTTAGATGAAAGTTGTTATACAAGTTTGTTTAGCCTGAAAAGACCCATGAATCGTGAATTGTTAATCGAAAGGAACGCTAATACTATGGATAGATCTATCGGGGTGACACCCAGTCCGGTCGCGACTAGCTATCGCGTGGTGTTGTGATGCACCAGTAATGAAACATCGGATGCAATTGTATAAGAGAAATATACGCACTTGGCTAGGTGTGTTGGGCTGAAATAATATATGTTAACGTTCAATTTCACGAGACTTATGAAATAACAACGATAATTATGTCTGATCCACATGATTGTCAACCATGGAAGGTTTATTCAGAATACTTGTGTTCGTTTATTTAATTTAAACTCTATAGATTCACTCAACATTTTCGTTGACTTTATAGCATGTTTTATCTCAGTTCCATGAAGAAGGCACTCAAGGAAGGCGGTTTCACGCAGCTTGCTTAACTAAAAATGTTTTGGCCCGCTTTTCTAAACTATGTCCATTCTAAGAAACTTTTATTGTTTGGTTGGCTGTGTAAACTTTAAAACTATTTGGGACCGTGTGTGAACTGTTTTATCTTTAAACAAATGAATGGATGTATGTTTTGTTAAAACGACTCATTTTGAGGCGTTTTCTATGATATTGAGGTTGAACCATGATAGTAACACCCAATGACCCTTTCGCTGCCATGACCCGAAATTGGGGGTGTTACAGATTGGCATCAGAGCTCAAGTTATAGAGAACGAAAAGATTTTCCAAAAATAAAATTTTGAAATCTTTTGACTATAACATCTGCAAGCGAAACCTCCGAGTTGCCAATGGACGAGAATAAGAAAAGTATATATATATTATACATATTTAATTATTATTTATGCTTAAAGCATAATGGATTACATTTATTTATTTATAAATGTTTATTATTTGATTATTATAATACTAATACGTAATTTACAAACGACGATGATTGTCACAATAGAAATCCCTGTCTTTTGACTCATTCCTCGTGAATCTTCGTTCCTTGTCTAAATTCTATTCTTTATTCTATCATCCATCCTTGTTTCTTTTCATCTATCTATTCTTATTTTGTGTTATTCATGTTTTGTTATCACAAGCGTTGAATGAATACTCATTTTGATGTGGATTGTGTAACAGGATCATGCCGCCAAAACAGTTGACTGAGACTCAGTTACGTGCTATAGTAGCTGATTAATTTCAGATATCTATGAATGCATTTATGGCAAATTTGAATAATGGAGCCGGTGGATCTGGTGGAGCTGGTGGATCTGGTGGATCTGGTGGAGCTGGTGGATCTGGTGGAGCTGGCGATACTGGAGCTGGCAACACTGGAACTGGCGCTACTGGAGCTGGCAACACTGGAACTGGCACTACTGGAGCTGGTAATACTGGAGCTGGTAATACTGGAGCTGGTAATACTGGAGCTGGCAATGCTGGTGCTGGAACTGGTGATGCTGATAGACCAGTGATTCCTGAAAACAAGAAGTGTAATTATACCTCGTTCATGAAATGCAAACCTCCAACTTTTAAGGGTACTGAAGGTGCTGTTGGGTTAATGCAATGGTTTGAAAAATTGGAATCCGTGTTTCGATTTAGTGGAAGTGAGGAAGGAGATAAGGTGATGTTTGCCTCTGCTACTCTTCAAGGGCGAGCATTAACCTGGTGGAATGGAAGAATGGCATCAATGGGTATGGATGCTGCTTATGCTACACCTTGGGTTGAAGTAAGAAGGTGGATGACTGAGGAATTCTGTCCAAGGAGTGTTATTCAGAGGTTAGAACATGAACTATATCAGCTGAGACTAAAGGGTACTGACATCGATGGATACACAAACAGATTCCATGAACTTGCTCTACTTTGTCCAAACAAAGTTAACCCAGAATACTTGAAGGTAGAGCAGTATATTCGAGGCTTACCTACCAACATCCGTGGTGATGTGACCTCATCTAAACCTGCTAATATTGATGAAGCTGTTCGTATGGCCTACCAACTAATGGGTCAAATCATCCAAGACAAGGCTGATGGTGTTTCTGAAGGTAACAAAAGAAGAGCTGAAAATGATAGTGATGATCGTGGTGATAACCGTCAATCTCACAACCGAAATCAAAACCGAAGGAGGGGTAATGCTAATGCGATGACTGAAACTACCTCTGCTGATAAGGGAACCAGATGTCAACGCTACAAGAAGTCTCATACTGGTGAGTGTGCTAAGTGTGGGAAGTGCAACAAGTTAGGTCACAAGACTGAAGACTGTTGGGGACCAGGAAAGAAGGGAGTGACGTGTTATAACTGCCAAGGTAAAGGACACATGAGGAACCAATGCCCTCAACCTCCGAAGAATGCACGTGGTGGAGATAACCAGGGAAAATCTTATCAGTTGGGTGAAGCCGAAGCGAAGCAAAACCCGAAAGTTGTCACTGGTACGTTTTTACTGAACAACCGTTATGCTACAGCTTTATTTGATTCTGGTGCGGACAAAAGATTTGTGTCTACAAGTTTTAGTACCTTAATTGATATCAAATCGGTCGAATTAGACACGAGTTATGAGGTAGAACTAGCTGATGGTAAATTAGTGAGTACCAATCGTGTGCTCCTAGGATGTTCTCTTAAAATCTTGGACGGCAAGAACAAGCTAACAAACACCCTTAGGTGTCAAAGCTTACATAGTAAGCAAGGACGCATGTCCTCTTCATTTGACTAAACAACTAGCAACATCAAAACCACCACCACAAACCATTTACTTCATTTTAAAACATGAAAAACAACTTATTTTCTCTCCAACCTCCTCCTTTGGCCGTCCCTTTTACCACCACATAACACCATCATTTGATCAAGTTTATACCATAAATCTTGTGTTTAAACTTGATCAAGATGTAGACCCTTTGAAGATATGAAGATTGGAGGTGATCCTAACATCCAAGGAGGTGATTTGGTGATGTCCAAGGGCTGATTTCTACATGAAGTTTACAAGTATTGGTGGCCTTGAAGATTAGTGTTGATCTATCACAAGTTTTGCCATCAAAATCCAAGCCTTGATCATAAACTACTTAATCTTGGTGGTATAAAGATTTTTCTTCCTATCCTCTTGTTATTTTGATTATGTAATCTTGTATTTTATTTCCTATTGTATATGTATATGATGATAAAAATATTGTGTGGGGATTTGGTGTTGATAAACATGGTTAAAAAGATGGAAAACCATATGTAAAAAGGTTAAAATCTTGCTTAATAAGTTGGCTGTATAAAAACAGTAACTAAACACATGTTAAACTGATAAAATGGCAAAGTAGAATCAATATAAAGTAAGTATTAGGTCTTGTACACATGTGAGAGTTGGCCATACAATGGATTCATTATAATGAGTGAGATATGATTAAAACAAAATTGAAGTACCAATCTGAATAGTCAGTTTTGGACGGACTGTTAGGGATATTTAAATTTGGATTGAGCAGTAGCTAAAACTAAGTTAATTGTATCACATATCATTTAGTTTATGGTGTCCAAAAATGAGCTTTTATCTCCTTGTAGAACTCAAGATATGGTAAAAATGGTGAAAGTGAAAGTAAAAATCAGATTTTGGTAATTAAAGTATAATAGTATTATAATAGCACTCAAATAAATATAGTATAAAATGTGAATTAAAACCCACTAAATTATATATTACATTTATATAAATATGTATAAGGATAAATAAATGTACATTTTATAAAAATGGTAGTTTGATAAGTTTTATAAGTTATAAAACTATAAACATGATGTTTACGTCTTTTCGGCTAAAACCGAAAGATTAACATTTTTGTCAAATAAAACTTAGACGGTCGGACCCGTCTAATGTAAACTCTTATAAACTCACATACTGATATATAAACTTATATAACAAGTAAAAGCCGATAAAACCCGAGCTTTACAACATGTAAACATTAACGGACCAAAGTAGCCTTATTGGACTATAAACCCGACTAGTTAGTAAAACACTTATAAACTTACTTATTGGGCTTAACCCATTTGGGCCCAACATGTAAAGTATAATACTGATATTAAAAGTATAATTGGACTAATATAATATATTGGGCTTGTAATGGGCCCATTGGGCCTCAAAATATAAACAAGTTGAACTAGTGTAACTAGCCTTTAAAGTTACCAATACATAACACTAAAATGAGTAAATGAGAATGTATAAACCCACTTGGTCATCATCATATATATAAAATCATCATATGTATACATAATTGTTATTTTTATAAAGTCATTGGACAAGATTCTAAGACGAGTATTATTTGTCTAGGTTTCCGTGATTGAAGCACGTACCGTACATCCAAATCGCCGATAACCGCCTTCCCACATCAACGTGAGTTCATAGCCTCGCACTCTTTTAAATGTTTTTATGAAATGTTTTATAAACCCGCGAGGGAGATAACATGTTAGTTTTGATAAAATAGGACATCATTTGTCCCGATCGTTTGTTTATTGATTTGGACCCGAATGATGGTATGACCCGATGTATGATTATATGACCCGATAGATGAAATGAAATGGGTTATTAAAGTTAGGTTATGTCACTAAAAGTCCCATTAGCATGAATTGTGAACTACCGGGATTTGGTAGACGCTTATGCATATAATAGTACTATTTGGGGACGATCACCCCAGTTCGCGCCTTGACGGTTGATCCCCGTCGTGCCACATTGATTGGTAAGCGAATTTATGTATGAGAAGATTTACACAAGCGTGATTATTGTGACGACACACTAATTTAGATGGGCAAATTGAGTTTCGGGCTAGCTACCCGTTGTTTGTTGTAGTAAGGTAACAATGTCATGCGGCTTATAATAATCCAAATAACGAAATACTGCTTTATGCATTGAATTACGATATATTTCCTGACTAGCAATACAGGGTCTTATTATTGATATTATATTCGTGTTTTGGTTTTACATAACCATATTCATATAACGGTTTTTATTTAACTTTATACAACGTTATCAAACGTATTGTATGATGTTTTTATGACTTTGGTTCGTATAATGATCTTGAAGGCAAAAGCCTATATTATGATTTTTGATAAAGATTTATATAAAATGACTTTGGCTATTTTATGGCCTATTACAAAGATTTGTACAAAATGATTTTTCGGTAATAATTTTATACCGATGTTATATTGATGGATTGTATTAAACTCTATGAATTCACTCGGCGTTATCGCTGACCTTTTCTTTTAACATGTTTTATCTCAGGTACTTGAAGGTAATTCTCGGGAAGATAACAAGAATTCATGGCCCGCACTTAAATAATAATTTCCATTCAAATTCTTTGTAAAACTTGTATGAAATACAATGACTTGGGACCTATGTAAATTTGATATTTATGAATGGAAATACTTTATTATTAAACGACGCGATTTTTTAGCGTTGTCTATGATGTGAGTAATGTGCTATCACGTAACACCAACGAGTCTTCCGCTGTATCGAATTGTATAAATTTGGGGGTGTTACATACTTGACTCACTATGAGGATGTAGAGTGAGTTAGTAGAAGCTTAAAGTATCAAGCATGATTTCCATGGTTTGCACCTTCACAGTTAGTAGGCCCTATATCATGTGTAACTTGTGCAATTGAGTTCATCTCTAGGATGAATGATTAATCCCTTGAGATACCAAACTACTTCATAAGTTGTAGTTGGATTTTATACATTTGGAATTGAAATATTCCAAGGATATTGTTATTGTTAATATTATCAATATTTGTCCGATCATGTGGGAGAGAAAGTGAATTT
Organism: Glebionis coronaria; assembly: GCA_025667525.1. Classification (NCBI taxonomy): domain Eukaryota; kingdom Viridiplantae; phylum Streptophyta; class Magnoliopsida; order Asterales; family Asteraceae; genus Glebionis; species Glebionis coronaria. Next base: position 249,197,471 of record CM046874.1, read on the forward strand.
ATACTTTGCTCACATCTTGAAGTAGAGTAAGACTAATCTTGAAAGTGATCTTATTCTATGTATAAAAATTGCTTGGTATAGTTCATTACCAAAGTCGTTTAAACATTAGCCGGAAAGGCACGTCTTAAACCACTATGTATGACACAAGCTCTTCGTCTCCTTGATTTGAAGATTGTCATTTGTCTCTTGAGCATTGTTCTTGGTCTTGGTTCACTCCTCTTGACTTCTCTCCTTTTTGCTTCTTTGCTACGAGTAGTCGTTCGTCCGTTTCTGTCTTTTCCTATCTCGATTCAACTCGTAATCCTTCATTAAGGCATTATTACCTAGTTTTGTGATGGTTCAATGATTTTCTAAAGGATTAAGATATATTTTAAGGAATTTAGAAAAATTTGGTTTTGAAAAATTCTTTGATTTTCCTTGATAAAAACTCGCCACTGTAGGCGGTTCTTTATCTGTCGCGGCTCAAACGCGCGGTTCTTTATCGATAAGGAACCGCGGCCAGTGATTGCGACTAAAGCACCGGGTTCTAAAAAAATATCATTTTTCAAACAAACCTTCTCTCTCTTCTCCAATAGAGCTGACGATTTCTCCTTTTTCCACCATTGTTAAACCTTTAAAACCTTCAATCACTCAAGATAACTTGATTCCAATTTGTGGGTTTCACTCATCCTTCATCCAAGATCAATTATCTGTAGTCATTTCATTCAATTTCATCTAATTTGTTTCAGGGTTCATACATTCATAATTGGGGATTTTTAAAATGGATATTGAATTAGAACCTCACTAGGAATGTGAGTTGACAGAGTGATTATACTATGATTCCTTAGGTTCATATTCATTGAGATTTCACTAAAACCCACTTGTAGAACAATCCAAATTTTGGCTAAGTAATTTTGGTTAATTGATGGAATTGATATGAACCCATGAACAAGTTGGTAATGGCATTGTTAATGCTTACCTAAAAACCTTATTTTGAAAAACCAATGTTCAAGTTCATTGTTGATTTTACATGGTTAATATGTTATTGTCAATGATGAACTAGGTACATTGTGAACATGAGAATGATAAGGATTAATCCTTTTTTTGTCAAGAAATTGATGAAACACATTCTCATCTTTTTTATTTTTGGCTTATATTTAACATATGAGTGATTGGGGAAATATGTTTGTATGTTGTATTTAGGTACTATCATGTCTTCGGGATATCAAAGTGACCACCAACGTACTAGAGAATACATGCCTAATCTTTCTTCTTCACGCCGAACTCGTTCTATTCAAAACACTTTTCGTGGTCTTGAATCTCGTTGTTTTCATGAAGGACGCATTGTTCCTTCCAACTTTCTTGGACTTGACTTCATTCGATTCATGTTCAAATCCATTGGCTTTGATTGTTTGCTTAACATTAATGAGCCAATCTTTCCTTCATTTCTTTTGGAATTCTTTAGCGCATACACTTTAATTTGCATCAATAATGGTTTATCTATAAGATTTTCCATTAAGGGGAAAACCTTTGTATATACTCTTGAAGAATTTAGTGAAATTCTCAATGTTCCATACGAAGGTCAATGTAGGTTCACCGATACTTGGAGTTTAAACTCTTTAGAATCGGCCCCTATTAATGTGAATTATGTGACCGAGCGACCCTCGGCTTCGGCCATCAATTGTGCTATTGCTAAACCTTGTGGACATCCTATTCTTGGTAATTTTGAAGGACAAGTTCGTGCTCTCACTCCTTGGGAATTACTAACTAGCGATCTTAATGATTTTATAATCCCTTGGGCCAAAATCATTAGGGAAAATGCAATGTGTCTGGATGGTAATCGCAACCGTGTGCCCGCTTGTCTTGCACATATGTTGTATTGTGTTGCTACCTCCACTCCATACAACCTTTCATTTTTCATAGCTAGAAGAATAAGATTTGTTTTCAGCGGGTCTCGGTCTAGTCTTCCTTTTGCCATGATTCTCTCACGGCTTCTTAGAAAAATTCTTCTTGGCTTTCCACCCTTAAATGCTGCATCATATCACTCCGTGGATCGAGTCATGCTTCCCATTACAGGGAACATCTCTCTTGAACCCACACATGATTCAAATGAAGATGGAAATGTCTCTAAAGACGACTCTCTTAACCCTTGCTATGATTTGTCATCCTCTATCTCTCAATTGTCTTCTCTAGACATTGATTCCGACTATCAATATTGTCTCAATCTTCATCTTCAAGAACACATAAGAAGTGAATCAAGGCAATGAGGAAATGATCATGGATGAATGTTACATCCCACTATTGAATGGTTAACATGTTTGTAAACATGTTTGGATTGTTGAACTATTTTCTTTTATCTTTCTTTATTTTTAGATTGTTATGTGTATTAACTAATACTTTGTGTTTGGATTACCTATTATTTTAATCCTAGGTGCTTTATGATCAAATTTTCGATTTACATAGCTTTGTGCATCTTATGTGTTAGTTAGCTTCCTAGATTTTGATTAATAGTTCACTTTGGCTTGATAAACCTTTGTGTAAAATCTGGGCTGGCAAATGTTTCAGGAAGTGCATTTTTTGGAACCCACTAGGGGCGGTTCTTTATCTTCCACGCGGTTCCTTAGCGATAACGAACTGCGACCCTACATAAGGAACCAGCACCATCTGTTCCGAGAGAATCTTTGCTTTACACTGTTTTCCCTTAATCTGTGTAAACATTGATAAAATTTTTGCAAAAACCTTTACTTTCCTAAACTAGGCTACCTAATTTCATTATTCACCTAAAATGATTTTAACCCATTACTAGTTTGGATCATCCCTTCCTCTTATTAAACCCTTCCTTGTTGATTGAGTTCTTCATCTCTTAAACTTCTTTCTAAACCTCTTCACAACCATGGTGTCCACTAGAACATCTATTTCTCCCAAAATTTCCTCATCCAAAAGAAACCTTAAGATGAAATTCAAGTTTCCTAAACTTGGTTCTCCATCTTCTCACAAACCCAAGAGTGAAACTTCTCCTATTTTCATCTCTTCATCACTTTCATCACCTCTTGTTCCATGCAAGACCAACTCACCTCATGGTACTAACCATTCACATGGTTCTACCTCTTCATCATTCCAATCAAGAATGAATGAGTTGTCCTCACCCTTCACTCCTAGTCCTCCCTTGGATGTGAATACTCAACCTCAACCTCATCAAAGAATTCCCTTTGTTTTTGAGCCTATTCCTTTCACTCTACCAAATTCACCCATATCACCTTTGGACACCATGCCTCCACCTCCTCCTCCTCCCTCAAACACTCCACTTTTGGGTGTTTCCATTTCCCGCTTCTTGGGTGATCCACACTTGTTTGACTTTTTTCATGCACAATGAAACAAATTGTCCTTGTTGCTTGAACAACTTCCACCTCATTGATATCCTTAGGTTGGAGATGATTGGGGCTCACATCAAGTTTCAAAGCTTCTTGTTGAACCTATTTTCTAATCCTCCTCCTCCTAGGAGATGAATGATGATTTTCAAAAATAAATGTTTTTAAAGAAAGTCAAGCTAAAGAAGACTATGCTATCAAGAACTAGTTTAAGCTAACTTTATATTAGCTAGTTGTTATTTCTTTTCTTGTATTTCCTTTCCTTCATGAGTTTTTCATGAAGATATTCTATGGAATTAGTTTTATGTGTTTCAACCTTTGTGGTCACATTAATCAACTTCAGTTTATTTAAAATTGAACCTAAATATATCACAACCTCTAAAAATGACTAAAAATTGGTTCAAAATGTTATCTAAATATTTTATCACCCTTTGTCAAGACATTCTTTGTGAATGTGTTGTTTTTATGCAACCGTAGCATACTCTAGTGCTAAAGGAGGTAAAAATCCAAGATTTGCAAATTTTTGAAAGAGTCTTATTTTTCTCCAAACTTTGAAAAATCATGGTTTTAAGTCCACTGTATGCGACTCAATAGCAGTCGCGCGACTCCATATCGATATGGAACCGCCGGTCCCTTTAAGGAACCACGGCCAGTAAGCCCGTTTTTGGCTTACTTTTGGTCTTTCTTCTTTGACCACTGTCTTTATCAAGATTCTTTGTTTACCCAATTTTGCTAAACATTCCTTAAAACCTTTTGTTTTCATTTCAAATCTTCGCCTTGTCTATTTTCTTTAAATTATTCTCTTTTGGGAGTTCTCTTCTTCATCCCTCACAATGTCTAACTCTTCCATTCCTAACCTTGACATATCTTTGTCACATCTTCTCAACCTAAAGCTTCTTCTTCTAAGCTTTCAAAGAAACCAAAAATCTCGGTTAGACCTGTTTGGATCAAGAAGAACAAGAATCCTCATTATTCCTCTTCTCCCAAACCTTCTAAGAATTCTTCTTTCTCAAATATGAGACTTACTCTATAAATCCAATTACCGGAAAAAAGGAAATTCTTCCACCACCACCTAAACCTTTCAACACTCCTCAACTCACTGACCTATCTTCTTTCCCAAACCTCACTAGGCATTGTGAAAACATTTCTTATCCATTATCTCCATCTCCGCCAAACTCTCATCTTGATGGTCATCCCTCATCTAACGACCTTTGCATCATGGATCCTCATGTGCTTGTTGTCGATTTCAACAAATTGAACTTGCTCATGTTTATGACAAGCTAAATTTCCTTGAATTCCTACTCACTCGACCTCCTCTCAAAGTTTTCGTTCTCGTAAACAAAACTTCGAATGATGCCTCGTTGTCTTTTTTTTCCAACTAAGGCACATTTTGTACTTTAGTTGTTTGAGTCAATAAAACTTAAGCAATCTTGGAAGATTATCACTACTAGAGTAGTTTATGCTTTGTGGTTTATTTTCCATATTTTTTGCTTTAAACATTCATATTGTGTGTATGAATATCTCTCTTGTATGTTCCTTCATATTTGTGTAATATGAATGTTATGTGTGTTATCCTTTTCCCGCTAATTCTTTTTCACACATTCGTTAAAGAGTAGATCATGGTTAAAATTTATTCTTGCTTATGGGTAATTCCATAAATTCTAATTCTTTAACCCCTTGACATTATAATCATTTCATTTGGTTTAGATGTTTCTTTTCTCTCTCTATTCCACCAATTGAACTTTGATGTTGTCAACACATACTCTTTGGACATACTTAGCAAATACTTACTTCTAATTTGAGATTTCTTTTCTTCCTCCCTCTCAAGTTAGTTAGTAGGTAGTGCACATATATACATTGGTGTTTCTTTTCTTTCTTCTAACCTTTGTGTATCATGTCACCTTAGATCTATTATTGGTTCCCCAAGCAAGGGGGAGTAAGCACCAAGGGGGAGCTACTAGCAAAGTCGATTCTTCTCTTCTCCAAAGAATTTTGCTAACCTTTTTGATTCGACAAAGGGGGGAGAAATGATAGTGAATAAACTCGTTAATAATTCGAATAATTTTGTATTTTACGTAAATGAGTTTATAGTTTGTCGTAATCAAAAAGGAGGAGATTGTTAATGCAAGTGATGCATAAAAATATTATTAGTGTTAACTACTCTTTTTTAGTTTTGATCACAACAAACTATACAAGACATTTATAGACAAACACAATCGTAAAATGAATTATCTAACAAACACTATCATCAAGGTAATAATCATTACACTAACATATCTTAATCATGTTTAGTGATCATAAAATTGATTAGCCTTAAAACTCACTTTTTTCAAATGTGACAAAAGATTTTTAATAAAATTTCTTTTAAGAATTTTTTTTATTAAAATGGAAAATGAAAATTTTAATATGGCATATTCCAAATGCCATAAGAATATCCTTTGAAGGTTTCAAACAACCTCAAATATTTCAAATCCACTAAAAGACAAAAAGGAGCGGAGTCTACCTTCGCGGTTCCTTAAGTGCCTATGCGGTTCTTTATTGTTAAGGAACCGCCTAGTGCAATAAAGAACTGCACACAGCTAGGCGTTGGTTTTTGTCTTCTACAAATAGTGGATCAAATCTACATTTTCCACAACCCTTTTTGGACATTTCTTTCAGTCTCCTTTCTCCTTTCTAATCCTAATCATTTGTAAATGATCACTTAATGTGTTAAGTATGTTTACTTAATTATCCTCTTGATCTCCTTCTTTACCTTGTCCAAAGATAAGATCACTCACACACTTGTGATGTGATTAAAGATGAAGCCTTGATGAAGATCATCCTCTCATAAAGATCTAATCATATTCATCATTTGTCTATTTGTGTCTTGTGTAGATCCAATGTATTTGTGAATACGTAGACTAGTTGTGTTCATCCAAGCTATTTGTGAATACTTGGATTAGAGTTGTGTAAGTCCATTGCATATGTGTGTGCTTGGATTTGTCTTGTGTAAATCCAAGTTACATGTGTGTACTTGGATATGTTTAGTTGAGTTGTAATGAGTTGTGTAAGTTCTAACTAAACTATAAAGTGGTGTAGTTGTGTCTTATGATTTCTCACGAAACTATAAAGTGATGTGTAGTTGTGTCATGTGAAGTTCTCACTTAGCTTCAAATTGAAGAGTCGTGAAGATTGGTTCTAGCTTTGGATTAGAACTTGACATCTAGCCTTGTGTTGAAAAATGGTGAAGTAGGCAACGTTGTAAAGATTGGTTCTACCTTTTGATTAAAACTCGACATTTAGTCTTGTGTCGTAAAATGGTAAAGTTGGCGACGTTGTGTAGATTGGTCCTATCTAACATTAGGTCTCGACATTTAGCTTAGTGTCGGAGAATAATGTAAGCGACGTTGTAAGGTTTTCTCCGCCAAGAAGGGAGCTTGTGGATATAGTGGAAATCTCGAGTAGGTGTACTCGAGGAGTGGAATAGGAACGAGGATAGCGCTTTGTTGCCGAACCACTATAAATCTTGGTGTCTTCCTATTAGGAGACAAACCGAAGAGAAACTATTCAACCCCCCTTCTAGTTTATACAATTTTTTTTATTATTTCATTGTACATATTTATTTAATTGTTTAAATAATAGATTTAATAAATTTTAAATTTTTTAAAATTACTTTTTAGACTTAGAATAATATAAGCGAGGTTTGGGCTTTTTCTTGATTATTTTTAATTTTAGGTCTTTTATTAGGTTTTAAAATTAAATCAATACTTATATTAAAAGTTTCAAGAAGTTTTGTTGAATTTTTATCCTTATTTATATTATTTAGGATTTATTTGCAATTTTTATAAATTTTTTTAGTTAAATTTATTTTTACGTCACGTTTTTCGTGTTACGTTTTTACCGTCGTAGTGTATTTTTATCTTAATCGTCCTTCATTTTTCCCTCTTTTCTCACCATACACGTTACTAATCCAAATTACGTATTATAATATTGGTATACAACAAATAGCCCTCCCTTGAGGAACGAACTCACTTGTCGGATTTTGCGTTTTTCCTAAAACGTAAGATTTAATACTTACCGTTCATACTTGTTTTTCCTAAAGCAACAAAAATACTACAATCAATAAATTTACGTTTTCATCAGTAATTTATGATTTCGCCAGTAAATATACGTTCTCGTCAGTAAATTTACGTTTTCGTCATTAGATTCACTTTTTCGTTAGTAGTTTTACGTTTTCGTTAATAATTTGACGTTCTCATCAGTAATTTTACGTTTTCGTCAGTAATTTTACGTTTTCGTCAGTAATTTTACGTTTTCGTCAGTAATTTTACGTTCATATAAGTAATTTTATGTTTTCGTCAGTATTTTTCATTTTCGTCAGTATTTTTACGTTTTCTTCAGTAATTTTATTTTTACATAAATTCAAAAACGTAATTTTACTGACGAAAACGTAAATTACTGACGAAAACGTAAAAATACAATGAAGAAAACGTAATAATACTGACGAAAACGTAAATTTACTGACGAAAACGTAAAAATACAGATGAAAACGTTAATTTACTGAGGAAAACTTAAAAATAGTGACGAAAAAGTAAAAATACTGCCAAAAACGTAAAATTTTTGACGAAAACGTAAAATTACTGAAGAAACCTAAAATTACTGACTAAACGTGAAATTACTAACGAGCCGTAAAAATACTGACGAAGACGTTAATTTACTGACGAAAACGTAAAAATACAATAAAACGTAAAAATACAATAAAAACGTAAAAATACTGACGAAGACGTAAGAGTACAGACGAACATGTAAATTTACTGACGAAAATGTAAATTTACTAACGAAAACATTAATGACGAAAACGTAAAAATACTGATGAAAACGTAATTTTACTGACGAAAACGTAAAAATACTAACGAAAACGTAATTTTACTGACGAAAACGTAAAAATACTTACGAAAACGTAAGTTTACTGATGAAAACGTAAAAGTACTGATGAAAACGTTAATTTACTGATGAAAATGTAAAAGTAATGACGAAAACGTAGAAATATCGACGAAAACGTAAAATTACTGATGAAAACCTAATATTCCTGACGAAAACGTAAAATTACTAAGGAAAACGTCAAATTACTGATGAAAACATAAAAGTACTGACGAAAACGTAAATTTACTGACGAAAACGTATATTTACTGACGAAAACTTTAAAATGCTGACGAAAACGTAAATTTACTGATGAAAACGTAAATTTACTGCCGAAAACGTAAAAATGCTGCCGAAAACGTAAATTCGTAAATTTATGGCCGAAAACGTAAGAATACTGATGAAAACAAAAAAATACCGACGAAAGCGTAAAATAACCGAAAAATGTGTAAAAACTGGCGATGACGTAAAAAAACTTACAAATCCCGACAAAAACGTGAAAAAATAAAGCGAATGATAACGTAAAAAATCCAAACTCTTCCTAAAAACCCATCTAAACAAAAAAAACCCAACAAACCCAATCTCCTCCTAAAGACCCATCTAGACCCAAACTCATCTAGACCTAAATTCATGTAAACCCAAACCCATGTAGACCCAAACCCATCTAAAACCATCTTCCTATAAAACCCATTTAGACCCATGACCCATCTAGACCCAAGACCTAACCCGACCCTTTGCCAACTCTAGTCCAAACGAAGGGCCAGACGTGTCCAGGATTTAAGGATAGCTGTCCCAAGGCGCTATAGTAAGCTAGGCCTCTCTCAAGGAACTACAGTAAGCTAGGTCAGGTACAATGTTTGAGGCGCTATAAATACCCTAAACATTCACTGCAATTCAGACATTATCACACACGTATTTATTACACACACTATCTTTGGCCATCCGGCTCGATCCCCAGAGTTGGTCTCGGGCCCCAAACCCGAGGCGAGCTAACTTGTGATGTTCTTGTATAGGATTGTGGAGAAGACTGTCCAAGCGGGCCAGAGGCGGATTCGGTCCATCTAGTGGCCCAACGGACTTTTGCATCTACAAGACTTGATTTTTTTATATAAATTTTTATTATAATAATTATAATTTACATGGAAGGAAAAGGTAAGCGGGCAACAAGTTGCGACGCTAGCCCTTTTTTATAGCAAAATCAAGTCTATTAAATACAATGTTGGTGGATTTAGGTGTGAAACGTTACTTTTTATAACACGTTGTATTCTGTTAAATAGCTCTACCGCCTCAGGTGAAAGAAAAACAAATGTATCAAACACGAAAGGAATAAACGCGTGTTTATTTTAAATACATGCTTTCTCGTGCTTAGTTACTTTGCACGAGGCGACTTTTATAGCAACCTGACCCACTGTAAAATCCTGACTGCTTAATCTCACGAGAAGAGAAACCCATGTCAAATCAACGCGTGCATATTTACCTCCGACCTAGCAAAAAACCAAAATGTCAGCGGGTCTCGATATGAAAAAAGAAAAGGAAGACTAGCATATTTAGAAGAAGCAAAAAAGAAACTTTACAAGGAAAGAAAATACTTATCATTAAAATAAAAATTACATTATAAAGACCTCCTTTAATTCTTTAAAAAGCCATATGTACCCTTCATCTTTTTTGTTTACTAGGCGAGTACCCGCGCATAGTTGTGGGAATTTCTAGTGGCAAATAATTAACGATATGCGATATTGTAGTACGAAACTATTGAATTGTTGTTGTTCATTGCCATGAAACTATAATAGGAGTGATCACTGATGACGGAGTTGAAGGAGTGCGATTTACAAGATGGATTGTGAGTAGAAATGGGATTATTTTAAGAATGCTCATGTCCTTGAGTCGAAGGGCATTGCGTTACTATGTATTGTAACGCTTTCCATCGGTGCTGTCTTAACTAACTTCGGGTCAATGACTGGTTGCTGTTTCATTGTGCATATACTGATATACCTACTTGAAAATAATGCTTCCAACCCAAAAAAGCATAAGATTTGAGCAACAAAAATAAGAATTGAATTATCACACCTGTGTATCTTATCTTTATAGGTACTTAATACACATAAATTCTTAAATCGTTGACCAATAATACAAGTAGGTATATAACAAATGGATACACAAATACCTAAAGATCATGGGTAGTGTTACATTATTAATCGTCACCCATATGATATTTTGATGTCAAGATTCATAAATTAGTTTATCATTAAAAGATAAATAAAAGTCTATTAGGAGTACAAACATTTGACATTCGATGTACAAATAGATGGTATAAAGTATAAAGCATTTTTTTCCTAATCTACACATTGCACATAATCGAAGTATTTCAAATAGCGCACTTGAAGAGTATTTTTCGGCCAGTCAACTATCGGATTGGTTGTAGTCTTCTTAGTAATTATATCAGTAGATCCACCAATCTGCATGTACTTTGGACCGTCTGTGAGTTCATGAGCAGGTAAATCATCTATTGTAAAATTGGAATACGCAGTCGAGGTCTGTAAATATAGTGCCACTTTTTGTTCTATTTAGTAATTGATCCATGATGAGACATTGAATTTGTGTCTTCATGGGGAGCCATGGCCAAAACGTGAGAAATCACCTTCTGCCATACCTAGAGCTCTTAGAGCAAATTGTAGGAATAGAATATCAACAGATAATAATGATGATAGTTACATAACCAGGTTATTTTCATATCTACAAAACTTGACCATGTTTACAAACACATATGCACACTTTTAAAAAGAGCAAAGTGGTTTCTATAAGTAAAAAAAATCCAACATGTTGGTGTGATGAAACTGCAAAGTTTCTTTGTAAAAAGAAAACCTGACACCAAGCCAGTCCTTCCCGCGTCCGGGATACAACATCCACCTAAGTTGATATCCACATACCAACTGGTATTTCCAACATCCCTACATCAAATTGAGACATTTGTTTTTATATTTTCTTCCATATACAACACTTTTTTCCATATGAAGCATATGAAATATGAAACTTCACGCAGAAAGAATATAGTCCTCAGAGCGCTACTAATTATTAACGAAAGATGTGAACTATTTTATGGAGATTAAGTACTCAGGTTGTATAAACATTCTTCATTGTTTAATACTCATTTTCCTAGATCATAAAATGTCATACATTTTTAATAGCCTTTGTTGTAACAAGTGATTGCAGATGCTTTTATAGGTGTCTAAATCACTTTGAACATATCTTATAATGAAGTAATATGGTTACTTATGTTTCTTTCATTCAAATTCAAGTGACCACTGATCTAGAAATATCAAGATTGAAGTAACAATAGTGTTAACAAATCTTAGAGATTTCAGATTACTGGCTAAGGGTAGCCTGGAGTCGCTAAACCTTATGAAATTATCCTCGTTTGATAAGTAGCCTTTAAAGGCTCGGATGACTTTGCTCATTTAAGGCCTACGGGGAGCTAGGTGTCTGTAACACCTCAAAAATTGGTCAACGAAAGCGGTAAAGCTCGGGGCTGTTACGTCATAATAACAAAGTCCAAGGTGTAAGAGAACGACTCTAAATGAGACGTTTTAAAATAATTTACCTCGTTGCATTAGATTTAGAAATACAAGGTTCAAATCATAAATAAGTTCAAGCAAGTGTAGCGGAAATCAGAGTTTAAATAGTAACAATGAGGTAAAAAGTTTATTAAGCATGAGCAAGTCTTCAAATCTAAGTACAGTATGCATGAGACTCCAAAGCAAGCAACAAGAAAGTAGTTCAACACCTAAGATAAACGCTTAAAAGTGTCAACACAATGGATGGTGATTTCATACGTTTAAGTTAAAAGTATAGCATTCAATGTTGGACCGCAAACAAACTGTTTAAAGCATATGAGACAATATGGGCGATATAATGTCATGCATATAGGAATAAGATGTGATAATAATAGTTATGATAGCACTAAGCTCATGACACCGAGGCTGATGACAAGCACGTACAACTGATGCAGGCGTAACATATAAGATTGCCCCAAGTAGGTGCCTAACCCATGGCCACCTCGCAACAACCATATGATATACGTCTGTTTGGCATGGCGATGTATTTGAACACCCGGACGGGGGTTGTCAAACCCCAATAGATCTATCGATAACATAAGCGCCTACTCAACTAGAGTAACTAACGGTTCATGATAACAAGGGACTAGTGGGCTATCGCTACTTAGGCATATCACACATAACTTTTAGCAAGGCAGCAATATAAACAGATTTTGCGTCCATCAGGCAGGCAACAAAGCATTTATCTCACCCAAGTGATTAAACATAAAAGACAGTTTAATAAGAGCTATCACTCACCTCAATACGCAAAGATTTCACAGTAGAATATGAAAATTACAGATGCAACAAACACAAGTCGTAACCTAGATAGATGTTGATACAAAAGTTGGATGATCCTTGCTAGACCCGAATTAGGCTTAATTCAGGTTGGTTGGGCTCCGGCTCTTGCACCAAGTGAATTATCTTGCTGAGATCCTGCACACTAAAGGAACACGCGTTAGGCTTACCGTGGGAATGTATCCCACGATTAAACTCCGGCATGAGAGTAAGTAATCGGTTAGGGTTTAAGAATCGGATGGGATTTGAGAGTATGTAGAATGTAATACCTTTGTGGAACCCTTGGGGGTTCCTTATATAGGCAGTAAAACCCTAATGGCCTTACTGCTTTACTTCGGCCCCAAGCATAAGATAAATCATCATAATTAACTTGATTGTTATCTTCTAATTATGGTGAGTGTATATCCTATTCTTTAAGGCAAATCCTAATCCTGATAGGATTGTGATCCTGTCTAAACCTGTGCCGGCCGTGCCGGGTCGTGGGCCGCATACATCTTATGCGGCCACTATTTATTCAAGCCCATAAGCTGAGATATCATTAATCCAACCCATTCGTGATGGGCCGGACACGGGTAGTACCCGTGGGCCGGGTTCATGACCCGGCTGGGGACTATACGTCATCATGTCCCCCCAATCTAGTTGTCAAAGTCGTAGGCGTGACCTCTAGACTAATGAATGTCCCGTAAACATTGTTGTCTCAAACATACCCGCTCCAAGAAAGGCCGGCCGGGACAACATTAATGAATGCATTAATGGCAGTCATTAGTCGGACGCCTCGTCTACAAAAGTGCACCAGTCAGGCCCACCCTTGAGCCACGTAAAACTGGGTAAGAGATGACCCGTGGGCCCCTTCCGACGTTTCAGAAGTGTCAGAAATCCCCACCGTTAGATAGGCGTAGTGGATTACACGTGTCAAACATCCATGTTACCTCGTAAATCGAGGCAACCCTATAAAAGAGCTGGTGTGTGCTACTGTGTAAACACACAGTTTATACCCTTTTCCGCCATTATTACATTGAGCTCAATTCCTCATTCCTTCTCCTCTTTTGTTCACGGATTTCCACCACCGCCGGTTAGATCATCACGCCTCTCTAATCCTTTTTATAAAACATGGTGAAAGATAACCCTATCATTACAGATGTACTCAACGTGATGCCTGCGGAGAAATACATAGACTTTTTGTCTAAGTATTATATTCCTGAAAGCGTACATCCGACCTATCCAGGTGACGGTGAAGCTATTGCGGATGATCCTAAAGAAAAGATAGGCGTGTATACGCGTCTATTTGACTCGGCTAACTACCGCATCCCTCTATCTAGGTTCTTAGTAGATCTGCTTCTGTACTACGACTTCCACATAACCCAGCTTCATTGCATAGGGGCATGTAAGATCAATAAATTTGAGATTAACTGCTATACATGTGAGGTAACCCCTACCGTGAATCTATTCAGGGCTTTCTACCCCCCCCCCCCCCCAAATGGTGAATGGGTGGCTATCGTTTAAGAAACGATCCGCAACCGCACCCATGACTTATAGGAAACCCTTAGATTCCCTTAAGAGTTGGTACGACCACTATTTTTTCGTAGATGAAAAAGTATTCCCCACCCCTTTTGTTTTTAAAACTAGAGTGCCCGTCGACTATCCTCCTAAATCCAAGGACTCTAGTAGTAAGGATTTGAAAATATTAGATACCCACCGCACTGAATTCCATAAGGTTCTGTCGGAGCACTTCCTCTGCTTAGTAGGGATCAACCGTTATTACTATGGGAGGGAGGATAGATATCTGTGCTTTCTGACCGAGCGTAGACAGGGTAGGTATTCTATATATTAGATGCAAACGTGTTTAGCAATAATTTTTGAATTTACTAACCCTTATGCATACAAATGTCCGCAGAGATGAAGTTGTTCGGCTTATTACACCAAGGAGATCCAAGCAAAGTTCCACAAGGATCTCGACCACTAAAAGAAGGTGAACCCCCCTTACTAGAGGCCACCGTCAACATGACCATCCTACTGGAAGAAACAACTGAGCAGCGGTCGGATGAGGAAGAGCCTGTTATCCAGAAGTCCCCCCTCGATTTCTATAATGAAGATGGATAAAAACTAATGTTGGAGAATGCCCCGCCGCACCAAGATGAAGAAGAACAACTCACCGATCCATCTATCAATCGCACCGGTGAAGAAGACGAAACAATACAGGATTTTGGATCCCCCAGCCATCAAAGCCCAAATCTAGAAAGTGCAAGACCACCAGGAAGGTAGCGAAAAACATGGAGGCTGAGGCAGGGGCACACAATGCTCCCCTAAAGAAACTAAGGCAGGACTACCCACAGTTCCAAGAGGGAAGCAGTACCTCCACGGCCCAAGGCAACCCTTCGCCGCATGTCGATGATCAAGTCTGGAAGGCAACCCCTGTGAATGTCGTGGCTCCTTCTACCACGAAACCCATAATTGGCACTACGTAAGTACCAACAATACTCCATAAGATATAATCCACGAACAAAAACTAATAAGTGTGTTTTAATAACAGGGCGGATCCGTCGATAGTAGCACAGGAGAAGGAGGTGGAAAGGGAACCCTCACCCGTGATATCAATGAGACCTCCATCTCCTCCTTTAACTCATGAAGAGGAGCCACGCTCTTTGGGACCTGAAACCAACTTTCGTCCAGCCTGGAACTTGTCCAACTTAACAAGATTAGAGGCGGAGTCTGAGTGCAAAGAATTTATGGATCACATAACTCCTCCAACGCTGGCACAAGACTTGGACGAACTCGAGCACGAGACACTGCTGGAGCAGTATGATGTAGCCACGGCGCACCAGGTGACAATCGGGGCGGCCCTACGGCGCCGTCTGGAAGGAGCCTTGGCCAACGTGAGCCGTGCTAAGAGGAAGATTGCTCGCATAGAGGAACTGGTGGAAAAACACGAGAAGACTATAACGTCCTTACAGGCAGCCTTGGTTGTAGCGGAATCAACAGTCAAGGAACAAGCCAACCACGCCAATGCACGCGAGGGACATATTGTTGAGCTGGAAGCCCTCCTAGCTGCATCCAATGAGAAGGTACGCGCTTTTATTGATACTCATTTGTGCACATAAGACCCATATTGTTTTGTAGTAATTCCAAGTATTATTTATAGGTATCCGCAGCCGAAGCCGCCACTAAAGCCGTAACAGTACAAGCCTTCACCATTGATCAAGAACGCGGTACACTCAAGGACGAACTCACCCATGCGTAGACTATCTTGGAAGAGCGAGCTGCGGTAGCAGAGGGAGAACTGAGCAGGATAGCAACGGACTGCGCCGAAGTGTTGTGCCCTCCCTTGCTCTCGGCCATAGCCGGGCGTAGATGGATGGTGGGCCATGGGATGCGCCTTGCCATGACCCAGGTAACGGAGGCTCCTTACTTGTTGCAGGCTTTTGTGGATGTTGTATCGGACGACATTGACCGTGGTAGGGACGAGGGTTTGATCAAAGCTGTGGAGTTGATAAGCAAAAATGAAGACATCACCCAACACGCCTACCATAACCCTTTAGCTGAAGATAAGATGACCGCCTCTATAGCCACCCTTGGGGAAATCCAACACCCATTCCAAGACGATCTTGAGTCGTTGAAGGATGCTCCTAACGAGACAGTCATGGTTAAGCTCACAGCCAACCCCATCCAACTGATCGTGCCAACATATGACTCTATAATACAATGATTTTGCTAGGTTCAATTTATTCTTGATATCTCCTCGAATTGATCTCAGCTCTAAGTGGAATGATTCGTTCTTGGTTAATAAAAAAGGGGTTGGTTTGTTTATCTATTTTAAACTAATAACAAGTAATTAAGTGTCGAAGAGTAAACTTAAAGCTTTAAAAGATTAAACTAAAAGACGAGCTTAAAAATAAAAGTTTGAAAACTTAAAGATTATACTAGAAAAATAAATGGATATTCAATAAAAACTAACACTAGGAAAACTTAGTAAAAATATGAACTCAGTTGGAAACTACTAAAAGAAAGTAAGAACGGAACAAAGCAAAATAGCTTAGATCGGAATATCACAAAATAGGGCAATCGGAATGTATTCCGATCGGGTGATCGGAATACTGAGAAAAGCTAATAATCGGAATATGGGGCAGGGTTCCAATCGGAATGTACTAAAACTTGCACAATCGGAATACTCGAAAATGAATCAATCGGAATATTGGAGAAAGGCCTAAATTAGAATACACTAAAAGCATAACAGATCGGAATAATAGCAAAAGGGCTACAATCGGAAAAACTAAAACACTTACCGTCGGAATATGACAATACCACCAATCGGAATATTAAAACCCTTTTCCGATCACTGCGATCGGAAAAAGGGGTGATGCTAGGTCGGAATACCCGATCGGAAAAAGGATTTGCCCTTTCCGAAAACTATGCTAATCCGAAACAAAAGCAAGGGAAATAAGCTTATGGAATAAGCTAACTCCCGAACAAGCTCGAATCCAATAATAAGCTGATCAAATAAGCACTAAGAACACTTTATCTAAGCTTAAAATAAACAACTTTTAAATCAAATCAATAAAAAGATGAACTTTTCATAAAAACTTTAAAAAGTAAATAAGCTAAATCAACAAATAAGCCAAAAAGAACAAGGATCTTAAAGCTTATTCGTGTATAAACTTAAGGAAACATAAAAAGAAATCAACTTTTTAAGCACAAATCATTGATGAACAACACGGATCATACTAGATTTGTACCAAAATCAATAAAATCAAAGAAAGGAAGAATGAGATCAAAGATTAAAAGCTAAAAACTTGAACTTGATTAATGAAAAATAATACAAAGTTTTGATCTTGAAAGAGAAAAAGATGAAATCTAGTGAGAGAAAGTTTAGAACTTTCTCTCTCTAAAACTAGAGAGAAAATGAAAAACTACAAAACTACCTAAAAAACTAAGTCTCATTTTTGTGAAGTAAAGTCCTATTTATAGGCAAGTCTTGTGGTGGTGGGCTTGTGATTGGGCTTTGGTTTGGGCTTCTTTTTCTTCTTTCTACTTTAGTCTTCACGCTTCTTTAATTAAACGTTTCCGACTTGGATTTGAAAAGTGTCGGTGAATAATTCCAACTCGTCTTATAATATTTTGTTTAATAGACTCGAGTTCTTCGACATATATGAATCTTCCATCTTTGGCTCTATTCTTCGATAAATCTTCAAATAGGCACAATGACTTCAAATCTTTTGCACCTCTTGGACAATAGACTTCGTCTTGAGTCTTTTTCCTCGATAAAACCCGTGCAATCCCATGTTTTCTTCAATATTCATCCGGTTGACTCTGAAAACACATTAAACACAAAAACCACGCATAATTCCAAACAAATGATATTAAATACGTGTTTTGGTCTTGTTTTAGCCAGAATTAAGTGGTAAAAGGATGGGTGTTTTCACACCTATCAAATCCCCTACACTTAACCATTGCCATGCCCTCATGCAATGCTTAGTGACAAAGCACATTTACACTTTTCTCATAATCAATCAACCTTGGCCTTATTAATATACTAATAAACAAAAATGAAAATACTAAGAGAAATTAAATCTTTAAAGTAAACAAAAGGATGGAAATAACTTGCAAAGAGATCAAGGACTTACATTAGGGCTTCGGCGCTGCGGAGATTTATCACCCTCAAGTTTCACGTTCCCCAAACTAAGCTTAAAAACAAGATCATTGTTATTATAAGTTAGCAATTCAAACACTTACACACATGGCTTAATTAAATGCTTAAACTCCCTTATTCCTAGGTGTATCTCTTATATTTTATTTTTGTCTTAGAATGATCATGAAGATGCATTTTTGGACTTATTTTGATAATTTATTTAGGCTGAAAGCAAAGTAGGACGATTTGATCAATAGTTAGCTAAAGGACAAAATCTCTTAAAACTGCTTCTCGGGATATCAAAAAGTTCATATCTTGGCATAACTTGGTTCGCGATTTGAGACCTTTCTCGGGCCGATATTTGGCATGTACTTCATACTTCATATTTTGAGAGACGTTCTTGAGATAATGGTCTTCTCATCGTAATAGAGTTTCTTCACTTGGAGACTTTTGAGGGGTACTCCAACTTTGTTGACCACGACTTCATGATTATTTCTTCAATCTCTAATTAGGATTTTGAGATACAACGATCCGCCTCCTTTTCGGACTTGGATCTATTTATCCTCATACCTTGTTAGGGTCTTTTCGGATAGACTTCTCCATGATCTTTATGGGAGTTGATTGCTTTTCGTCGTGAGTCTTGATCCTTCATATTGATTTTGGGAATAATGCTTTTCACATCACTTTTGGATCTTCAGCAATAAAATGGAATCCTCATGCCTTGTTAGGGCCTTTTCGGACTCGCCAATCTTCGCGCCCCACTTCATAAGTTATGCCTTGGCTATGAACTCTTATCATTACCGAGCAACTTTTAAACGATCTTGGGCTAGAAGCTAAGTAACTTTTCAAATCGTACGACCTTACTTATTGTAGATAAATTATTAGCAAGTGATGGGAGAATAGGCAAATAATTACACCAAGTGAGCTTGTGCAAGAATACCGACTTATAATTGACTCTATCATTTCTCGTTCTCCATAATTTAAAATCTCAAGTAATGAGACTTGTGGATGCTTAGCCTAATAAACCAATTAAGGTCTACATGGTTAAGGATACTAGCTAGAATAAACTTGGATAAGTCTATTCGGGTAGAGTCAAAATAATCGCAACGGGCCTAATATGTCAAAGACTTCTAAACTAGCTACACCACTTTATTAATATTTTTGACTTTATTGCGGGATATATACATATGAAAGCAACGAGAAAAATTTAAAAATTTACGACTATATGGCCAAAGTTAATTAAAAATTTGAAAAATGTTGAAAAAGATGATTTTCCGGTTAAATGAAGACATTTTCATGGAAAAGTCCACTTAAAACTTTGATAGAAGTCCCCCCTACACTTAAGATAAACATTGTCCTCAATGTTTAAGCATGTGGGAAAAGTCTCCCCTACACTTATGACATTGTGCACGTTGGTTAACTCAAGTTAAGGAAGAGACGACTAAAGTGATCAATTTCAAATGTGAGTATGAAGAAAATTGAATCACGATAGTGGAGAGATAGAACCGGATTTCGGATAACATGGGAGCATGGTTCTTCAAAGGTGCCAAAAGTGCAATCATCCCTATAATCACATCACCACACAAAGACAAAGAACCTATACAGGTCCCCCTACACTTAGGAGGTTAAAACAGAAAAGGATAGATACTCGGGCTGCCTCCCGAGGAGCGCTTGTTTTTTATAACCGAGTCACGAGCCTGACTCGACCCAAAATTAGTTCATGGGAAACGTGGTGAGTGATGGAACCATCTCCTGAGAGATGTCCTCACCAAAGTACAGCTTCAGACGCTGGCTATTCACTTTGAAATTGGGCCCATTTGGCTGAGAAAGCTCAATGGTCCCATATGGAAAGACTTTGGCGACGGTGAATGGACCAGACCAGCGGCTCTTCAACTTTCCAGAGAAGAACTTCAACCGAGAGTTAAAAAGTAAGACTTGATCACCAACGTGGAACTCTCGGTTCTTGATTTTTGTGTCATGAAGGATCTTCGTCTTCTCTTTGTAGATCAGCGAGTTCTCATAAGCTTCATTCCTCAGTTCGTTGAGCTTGTTGAGTTGAGTCTTGCGATGATCACCGGCTTTGTTGATGTCGAGGTTAGCCCATTTCAAGGCCCAGTGCGCCTTATGTTCAAGCTCGATGAGAAGGTGGCATGCTTTCCCGTACACAAGACGATAAGGTGTACAACCGATCGGGGTCTTATAAGCAGTACGGAAAGCCCACAGAGCATCATCTAACTTATCGGCCCACGCGGCACGATGCTCTCCCACAGTACGCTCCAAAATTCGCTTCAATCCACGGTTGGATATCTCGGCTTGCCCATTGGTTTGGGGATGATAGGCGGTGGAAAGACGGTGATTGACACCATACTTAGCCATGACTCTTGCAAATTGATCGTTGCAAAAATGAGTCCCGCGGTCACTGATAATAGCACGAGGAACGCCGAATCTAGCGAACAGCGATTTCAAAAAGTTACAAACCACCCTTGCATCATTAGTAGGTAAAGCTTTGGCTTCAACCCACTTTGAAACGTAGTCAACGGCTACAAGGATGTATTTGTTTCCTTTAGATGAAAGGAATGGCCCCATAAAGTCGATACCCCAAACATCAAAGATTTCACATTCTTGTATGAAATTTTGAGGCATCTCATCTTTATGAGTGATCTTGCCTTGTTTTTGGCAGGCATCACAACGTTTAACCATCTCGTGAGCATCACGATAGATGGTGGGCCAATAAAATCCCGAGTCAAACACTTTTTTGGCGGTGTAGTTGGGACCAAAGTGACCACCGGTGGGTCCTTTGTGGCAAGCGTCAAGGATTTCTAAGGCTGCCGGTCCATCAACACATCGACGAATAATCAAGTCAGCACATTGTTTGAATAGATACGGGTCATCCCAAAAGTAAGTCTTAATGTCGTTAAAGAACTTCTTCTTTTTCTGGGATGTTAACCCGTCAACAAGAATTCCACCCGCCAAGTAGTTTGCAATGTCCGCAAACCACGGGGTTTCATCAGCAGTCGAGTTGATAGACATTAAGGTCTCCAAGGGAAAAGAATCATTGATTTCTTTGTTCGGATGATCCCCCTGGTAAGGATCCTCAAGTCTACTGAGATGATCCGCGGCTAGGTTTTCAGCTCCTTTTTTATCGCGAATTTCGATTTTAAATTCTTGGAGTAGCAAAACCCAGCGAAGAAGTCTTGGTTTGGAATCTTGCTTTGTTAACAAGTACTTCAGCGCGGAATGATCGGTGTAAACGATTGTGGTAGAAAGGACAAGATAGGGGCGGAACTTTTCAAAAGCATAGACAACAGCTAAAAGCTCTTTTCGGTCGTCGTATAATGCAATTGAGCCCCAGTCATTGTCTTGCTAGCGTAATGGATCGGTTGGAAGTGTTTGTTCACTCTTTGTCCCAGAACCGCACCAATAGAAAAGTCACTAGCATCGCACATCAACTCGAAAGGCAGCTCCCAATTAGGGGTAACCAAGACGGGTGCCTTAGTTAGCTGATCCTTAAGCAAGTTGAAGGCTTCAAGGCACTCTTTGGAAAAGATAAAAGGAGTATCTTTTTCCAAGAGGTGGGTCATCGGGCGAGCGATTTGAGAAAAATCTTTGATGAATCGACGGTAAAAGCCCGCATGACCCAGAAAACTTCTCACACCCTTCACGGTTGAAGGTGGAGGCAACTTAGCGATAACATCGACTTTAGCACGGTCGACTTCAAGACCGGCTTTGGAGATCTTGTGTCCTAGCACAATGCCTTCTTTTACCATAAAATGGCATTTTTCCCAATTCAGAACAAGGCGAGTGTCTTCGCACCGCTTAAGCATACGTTCCAAATTGGCAAGGCAAGAAGAGAAGGAATCCCCGAAAACCGAGAAATCATCCATGAATACTTCCATAGTGTCTTCCACCATGTCATGGAAGATAGCCATCATACACCTTTGGAACGTCCCAGGAGCATTACATAAACCAAAAGGCATGCGTTTGTAAGCAAATGTTCCATAGGGACAAGTGAATGTGGTCTTTTCTTGGTCCTTGGGATCGATGGGAATTTGAAAATACCCGGAGAAACCGTCTAAGAAGCAGTAATAGTCATTACCAGCTAGACGCTCGAGCATTTGATCCATGAAGGGAAGAGGAAAATGATCTTTTATCGTGGCATCATTGAGCTTGCGATAATCAATACAAACTCTCCACCCAGTAACGAGACGAGTGGGAATCAACTCGTTGTGTTCATTGGGAACAACGGTTATTCCGCCCTTCTTGGGCACACAATGGACGGGACTTACCCACGGCGAATCCGAAATAGGGTAAATCAAGCCGGCATCTAGAAGTTTGATAACCTCTTGTTTGATGACGTCATGAATTTTAGGATTAACCCTTCTTTGGCTCTGGATTGTGGGTTTGAAGTCATCTTCCATGAGAATCTTGTGAGTACAAAAGTTCGGATCAATTCCGCGGATGTCGGAAATTTTCCAAGCAATTGCATTCTTATGAGCTTTAAGCACAGCGATGAGACGAGTTTTCTCTTCTTTTTTCAAGTCCTTAGCGATGATGACCGGTGACTTCTTCTCTTCTTCCAGGAACACGTACTCGAGATGAGGCGGCAACTCCTTAAGTTCTAAATCCGGAGGATTTTCGATGGGAGGCGTTTTCAAAGTCGGAGTATCGATAGTAATAACCGTGGGAGATGGAGGAGAAGGATTGTCTTCGTTGAGAAGGTTTTCAAAGAAATGCATGTCTTCATTCCCATCGGTGGGAGAATCATCATTAGCGAAGTTCACATCTCCCATGGTGGCTTCAAGATCGTTCCAAAACAAATCACTTTCTCCAAATAGAGACAGTGATGAATCAATAGAGGAAACGGTCTCAACATTGGGAAGAGAAGTAGGAATACTTTTGCAAGCATTTTGGAAGTGTTCTTCACAAGCCTCATCAAGAACGTCAATACAATTAACACTCTCGTTGGAATAAGGTTGTTTAGACAACTTTCCCATGTTGAAGACGATTTTATCGTCACCCACTCTCATCGATGAGAGTGCGACCGGTCCTCAGGAATGGACGACCCACGATCAAGGGAACACGAGGGTCCATCTCGTAGTCAACGACGACGAAATCGGCAGGAAAAGTGAATTTGTCGACTCCTACAAAGACGTCTTCGGCTATCCCCACTGGGTAAGCAACCGTACGGTTAGCTAATTCCAAAGTCATTTTAGTGGGGACTAGCTCAGGGAGAGATAATTGCTTACAAATGCTTAGAGGCATGAGATTAATACTGGCACCTAGATCGGCTAGGGCCATGCAATACTCTACTCCCGGGAAATTGCAAGGAATTAAGAAACGAACCGGATCACCAAGCTTGGTTGGCAATTTCCTTAAGAGCACTACAGAGCAATTCTCATTAAGTTGGGTGTTGGCAATATCAAGAAGCTTTTCCTTGTCACTTAGAAGATCTTTAAACATTTTTGCGTACTTAGGCATGTGAGCGAGAGCCTCAGCGAAGGAGATGTTGAAATTCAATTGTTTGAACATTTTAAGAAAGTTCGAAACCTGAATATCATCCTTGCTTTTGAGCTTCTCTTTCCTCAACCTAGATGGATAAGGTATATTGGAAGAAGAGGAAGTCTTTGGGATCAAAGGATCACTCACATCCTTGGGTGGAGGAGGGGTAGCAGTAAGAGGTGGAGAAATTGGGGAAGTCGAAGGATGAGGAATAGGAGCAGGTGACTCGTTCTCCTTAGTCACAACCACCGGTGGAGGTATAGGAAGCTCGGGTTCCTTGGTACCTTTGCCACTGCGAGTGGTGATTGCTTTCATCTCCCCTCTTGGATTCGCAACGGTGTTACTAGGAAGAGTACCCGAAGAAGAGGTTTGATTACCGTGGAAGAAACTAGCCATCATGTTTCTTAAGTCATTTGTTTGACTATCCATAGTGTTTCTCATATCAGCTCTCAAATCGTTCCCTTGTTTCATCAGGTCTGCTTTCAAGTTGCGCACTTCCTGTTGAAGATTTTCCACGATCACATCGTTAGTCCTCATGTACATTTCCACTTCTTGGTGTAAAGCGGTGGGTTGGTTGGGAGGAGCATTGTATGTGGGTGGTTGATAAGCAGGCTGCTGGTAAACTTGGTTATTTCTTTGAGGTGGTTGTTGCTGTTTGTGAGGTGGTATGTATGGTCCACGAGATTGTTGTTGTTGAGGGGGACGGTTGAGGTTTTGTTGTTGGTTTGGGTTGTTAGGAGTAGAAGCGGGTGGTGAGAGATAGTTGTTGGAGCGGTAGCTAAGCAAGTTACGGTCACCTTGAGGTCGAGCTTGATAAGCAGGTTGAGGATAGGTACCGTATGCTGCATTCACGTTCTCAGAAGGGTAGTTTTGGGTGGCAGTACAAGTGGTGTAAGAATGAGGACCCCCGCATATCTCACATGGTTGGCTAACAGCATTGACTTGAGCGTCTTTAGCGTTTTTAGCGTTAATGCTGTTGGTGTTGCTGGCGGTTTGGGTAGCAAGCGATTCAAGAAGCGCAGTGATTTTGTCAATTCGCTTGTCGCTGTCACTAGTACTAGCACTAGCGACATTGGTCCGCACACTCTTGGTTTGCACACGAGACTTATTCTCAATGATATCCCAAGCAGCATTGGAATTCTTAGCCAAAAGATTACCCCCCGAGGCACTGTTTAGTGAATCTTGGTCATTCATGCTTAAACCATTATAAAAAGTGTTAATTTGGTGCACTTTGGTAAAACCATGTTGTGGGCATTTTCTCAAAAGATCTTTGAAACGATCCCAAGATTCACTAAACGACTCATCGTACTTTTGTTCAAAATTGATAATTTCATTCCGCAAAGCGGTAGTACGAGAGGGTGGGAAAAAGTAATTGATAAACTTGGTCTCCAAATCCGTCCACGAAAGA
Source organism: Glebionis coronaria (assembly GCA_025667525.1). NCBI lineage: Eukaryota > Viridiplantae > Streptophyta > Magnoliopsida > Asterales > Asteraceae > Glebionis > Glebionis coronaria. The sequence goes on from CM046874.1 coordinate 249,222,635, forward strand.
ATACTTTGTGGCGGTTCCTTAGCAAGCCAATGTCGGGCTTGTCCCTCTAAAGAAAAGGGAAAAAGTTGTAAACGGATTACCTCTTGTGGAACACCATTGAATTTGACCGTATTGGTGAGTTGCAAGAATCTCTTGATGTGGTCATGTGGATCATCAATGGTACGCCCCAAGAATGGTTGAGCAGAGACCATCTGGATAAAGCCGGATTTGAGCTCAAAGTTGTTGGCTGCAAATGCGGGTATAACAATTGGATCAGTGTTGCCATCTACATGGGCTTGCAACAGTTCAATCATCGGCCGATTATCCGGTAGAGGCTCATTGTTGTTGTTATTATTCATGTTGTTGAAAGGTGGATTGTTATTGTTATTATTGTTTTGAGGTGGTATGTTGTTGTTGTTTTGTACACCGGCCATGTCTAAATTATCGAGAGGCTCGGGCTCTTGATAAGACGTTGATCGAGTGCGCATACACCTGCAAAAGAACTAACAAGGCAAAACAAAGCAAAAATATTTTTTTTGGTTTTTATGTTTTTTTTTTATTTTTTATTTTTTATTTTTAGGATTTTTGAAAATTTTATATTTTTTAGGGTTTTTTGAAAATTGTTATGAAAAAGTAACGTTCACGGGGAACGGATCCCAAAATCCAAGTTCTTACAAAAAACTGTTGATCTTAACGAGAAGAGCCGGCAGCGGCGCCATTTAATACAATGATTTTGCTAGGTTCAATTTATTCTCGATATCTCCTCGAATTGATCTCGGCTCTAAGTGGAATGATTTATTCTTGGTTAATAAAAAAGGGGTTGGTTTGTTTATCTATTTTAAACTAATATTAAGTGTCGAAGAGTAAACTTAAAGCTCTAAAAGATTAAACTAAAAGACGAGCTTAAAAATAAAAGTTTGAAAACTTAAAGATTATACTAGAAAAATAAATGGACATTCAATAAAAACTAACACTAGGAAAACTTAGTAAAAATATGAACTCAGTTGGAAACTACTAAAAGAAAGTAAGAACGGAACAAAGCAAAATAGCTTAGATCGGAATATCACAAAATAGGGCAATCGGAATGTATTCCGATCGGGTGATCGGAATACTGAGAAAAGCTAATAATCGGAATATGGGGCAGGGTTCCAATCGGAATGTACTAAAACTTGCACAATCGGAATACTCGAAAATGAATCAATCGGAATATTGGAGAAAGGCCTAAATCAGAATACACTAAAAGCATAACAGATCGGAATAATAGCAAAAGGGCTACAATCGGAAAAACTAAAACACTTACCGTCGGAATATGACAATACCACCAATCGGAATATTAAAACCCTTTTCCGATCACTGCGATCGGAAAAAGGGGTGATGCTAGGTCGGAATACCCGATCGGAAAAGGGATTTTCCCTTTCCGAAAACTATGCTAATCCGAAACAAAAGCAAGGGAAATAAGCTTATGGAATAAGCTAACTCCCGAACAAGCTCGAATCCAATATTAAGCTGATCAAATAAGCACTAAGAACACTTTATCTAAGCTTAAAATAAACAACTTTTAAATCAAATCAATAAAAAGATGAACTTTTCATAAAAACATTAAAAAGTAAATAAGCTAAATCAACAAATAAGCCAAAAAGAACAAGGATCTTAAAGCTTATTCGTGTATAAACTTAAGGAAACATAAAAAAGATCAACTTTTTAAGCACAAATCATTGATGAACAACACGGATCATACTAGATTTGTACCAAAATCAATAAAATCAAAGAAAGGAAGAATGAGATTAAAGATTAAAAGCTAAAAACTTGAACTTGATTAATGAAAAATAATACAAAGTTTTGATCTTGAAAGAGAAAAAGATGAAATCTGGTGAGAGAAAGTTTAGAACTTTCTCTCTCAAAAACTAGAGAGAGTGCGACCCGAATTAGGCTTAATTCGTGTTGGCTGGGCTCCGGCTCTTGCACCAAGTGAATTATCTTGCTGAGATCCTACACACTAAAGCAACACGCGTTAGGCTTACCGTGGGAATGTATCCCACGATTAAACTCTGGCGTAAGAGTAAGTAATCGGTTAGGGATTAAGAATCGGATGGGAGTTGAGAGTATGTAGAATGTAATACCTTTGTGGAACCCTTGGGGGTTCCTTATATGGGCAGTGAAACCCTAATGGGCTTACTGCTTTACTTCGACCCCAAGCATAAGATAATTACCATAATTAACTTGATTGTTATCTTCTAATTATGGTGAGTGTATATCCTATTCTTTAAGGCAAATCCCAATCCTGATAGGATTGTGATTCTGTCTAAACCTGTTCCGGCCGTGCCGGGTCGTGGGCCGCATACATCTTATGCGACCACTATTCATTCAAGCCCATAAGTTGAGATATCATTAATCCAACCCATTCGTGATGGGCCGGACACGGGTAGTACCCGTGGGCCGGGTTCATGACCCGACTGGGGACTATACGTCATCAATAGATATATAGTGCTAAATTAGGTCGCAATCAAAGAATGAAATAATGCATTCGTCACACGCACATATCACCATTTACCACGGTTTAAGTTATAAATATATGCTTAGAAATTTGTTGATGTAATATTCGACCAAACTTTTGAATAAAGAAAATATCGCTTTGACTCAATAAAATTCGTCAGTCTTTTGGCATTACATTTAACGTGAATTTTCTATAAAGAATCTGCCATCCTTTCAACGTGAATTTTAATTTAACCATTTTAAACAAAAGTTAACTCACGTCAACTCAATTTCGACCAAATAAGTGCGAGTCTTACTCGCTGTTGTAAAATACTCGACTCAAAACATTTACTAATAGTATTTGTAGAAGGTTTTATAAATATAAAGACTCTTGACAAGTAACACTCATAATCCACTTGACAACTTAAGAATGCCAAAACAATAAATAACCAAAGATTCTACGTGACCCATTTGAAAAGAAAGGTTTTGCAAATAAAATTGTTGATACAAAGGGTATCAAATTTGTCAGCTTTTGGAAAACCCATTCTTAGACTTTTAAAATGCCAATATATCAAAGAAAATATTTACCACTTGAAAATAAACTAATCCTACGTGATGTTTTGCAACTGCTTTGGATAACACTGTTTGAAAAGACAACTAAGAACCCATGTGACGACATGCACAACATATGTCAGATATTTAGAAAACATTTTATTTTATTTAAGGTGTTTTTTTTTTCACTAAATTGTATGAATGTGGAAAGAAGTGGGCCCAAACATTATTTTAATATTAAAATTTTATTAAATCTTACATATGTACATGTCACATAAAGTTTCTCTCTCTTCATTATAATGTTCTAATAGATGTAGGGTCCACATTTCATATAAAGAAGGAAAAAAAGCAAAACCCTAAGGGGCCGTTTGGTTTAAGATTTTAAAATTCTAGAATTCTAATATCTTAGTAAATTAAAATTACCAAGAATTTAAAACTCTAGAATTTAAAATGTCTAATCCTGTTTGGTTGACAGAAATTTATAATATTTTAAACTCTTGAATTTGTATTAAGCCAATTAACGAATAAATATTTTTTATAAAAATTTTATCGAAAAATTAAAAATCGAATTTTTACTTTTTATATATATTTTATAAAAAAAATTTATATAGTTTTTTATAAATAAATTATATAAATTTTATAAAAAAATTATATAAATTTTATAAAAAATTTATAAAAATTTTATATAAGTTTGTAAAATTTTTATATAAATTTTATAAAAAAATTCAATGAACTTTATAAAAACTTATATAAATTATTTTAAAAAAAATTATAAATTTTATAAAAAATTTCAATAATTTTTTTTTATAGAATTTATATAAATTTTGTAAAAAATTCCTATAAATTTTATTAAAATTTTCTATAAATTTTATCAAAAAATTCTATAAATTTTTAATATAAAATTTATTTTTGCTATTTAAAAGTGTAAAAAACGAAAAAATAATTTTTTAAAATTTTATAATTTTTTATATAAACATAAATACCCGAATAAAAATAATTAGAAAAAAAGTTTATAAAATAAAATTTTCAAGTAAATTAAAGTTCCTAACTTTTTGGAGTAATTTCAATATCCTTCATTTTGGGAATTCGGGGAATTTTAAATTCTTTCGTTAGTTATACCAAACACAATATTTTGGAGAAATTAAATGTCAAAATTTTGAATATCCCCCAATATCCTCTAATATGCCCCAACCAAACGACACCTAAGTCTACTCTCTTCTCTCTCTCGGTTAGACACAGAAACAACACTACACAAACCTTTTCCCTCCAAAATATCTATAATCTATCTCTCTCTGTATATATATTACCTTCCCAAAATATTTGTATCCCATTAATTCTCTTGTAACTCACACGGCTCATAACCCTCGTCAAACTCACAAAAGCTCTCGCCATAATCTCGCAAACAAACCCTCACATCACGTCTATATATAATTATATATATACTCACCCTCAAAACATTTCATATATATATAAATATATATATATATATATATATATATATATATATATATATATATATATATATATATATATATATATATATATATATATTGGCGTTATTATAATGACCACCTTTAAAATGAAAATAATAAGAACCATTTTTGACCTATGAATCAACCATCCTAGATGATAGATAGCATTTATTGAATTATTAATTTACTATGGCAATATAGTAAATAAATTATACATGAGTGGCATTTTGATACAATACATTTCTAACTAAGTAAAAGTTTTACGTTAGTCATTCACAAGCTTTTAATTTTTTATAAACCACTAATTTTTTTTATTTCAAGCGTGATACATATTAATTAATTTTTTGTTAGATTGTATACAATAGAATATTTCATACGTATGACCTTAAGCTTTTGCGTCAATCATACCACTTTGTTGCTATAAAATCGCGGACATATAACCAATATAAGTTAAATGTAAAAGTCAGTCATATGTATTTGAGAAAATACAACGTACTCAAATATATTTAAGCAAATGACACGTATAAAAAAACACAATCAACTAAAAAAAATATACAAGTGATACATATTCGAAAAATACACAAACTCAAACGATACGTATAAAAAATACACACCCAACTAAAAAACACCGATGTGATACTATATTTGAAAGATCCCAATTAAAAAACCCGTTTATAAAAAAAATACACAATAAGCTAAAAAATACTCGAGTGATACTTATTTTTAAGAAATACACAACCAACTAAAAATACAAAAGTGATACGTATCCTACAAAATACACAAACCCAAGTGATACACATCTGAGAAAAATACAAAATCATAAAAAAACACAAATGACACGTATCCAAAAAAATATTCAAGTCACTAAAAACCCAAGTGATACACATCCGAAAAAAATAGGGATGCATTAAAATATTAACGTGTCATTAGATATGTGCCAAAACATTTAATGTAATACTGCAAATGGCTCAAAGTTATAATAATGACACATTAATATTTTAATGCATCCCTATGACCGTAATCTTATTTCGTGATCTATATTTTCATTTGAAAAAATATAACTAAAAATGATACGTACTCGAAAAAATATACAACCAACTACAGAAAAAACCAAGTGATGCATGATCGAAAAAATACACAGTTAACTAAAAAATATTAGTGACACGTATTCGAAAAAACACAAAACAAATTAAAAAATATCAAGTGATACATATCCGAAAAATAAATAACTCAAGTGATACGTATTTAAAAAAACAAAACCAAAATAAAAAAATTATACCACCAATTAAACTAAGTATAAATTTGATAAACTAATTACAAGTTAAGAAAATGCGTCATTGAGACTTTTGACTTGAACCGTTAGAAAAAAACGTCGACGTGTACGGAGAACTAGACACAAATAAGCTAAACATTAACACCATGGAATACCCAACAGAAAAGACTACAATTAACATGTTTTAATATATTAAAACGTTTACTCTGAAACTTTGTAGACAAATTTCCAAAACAATTGCAACCCACGTGATTTGATTACACCGGTTATAACAAAAAATGATTGAGAAGGTAAAACGAGAATGGTGGTTACAATTGTTTATTTGTTATTTAATAATATTATTTAGTGTTATGGAAATAGAATTACCATGCTACCCTTAAAGACATTAATATTTATTTATATTTTTTTAAATGAAAATAGACACTTACCAAAAAATGATTGGTTCCAATTGTTATTATTTTAAGGTTGTTACTTACATGAACGTAAATCTATATATATATATATATATATATATATATATATATATATATATATATATATATGTTACTCCATCTCCCTCGATTTCCAACAGTATCAGAAACAACATATTTTCAAAAATATTTCCTACTCAAACTTGCCTCTCTCATGCGTACAAACAATGACAGAAAACACACTTTGTAAAACATGGTTTCCCTCCCCAAAACTCTATCTCTATCAGTACAACAACACATCAACAAATCTCTCACTTTGCTCGTCAACAAATCCCTCCACAAGGCTCACCAGAAATCTCTCATCAAAGCTCACAACGACAAACCCTCAACAAAACTCTTTCTCTCGGCTCACATGCTTTCAATAATCTCTAGCATCTCTTATGTTCAAACTCTCACAGCCCTTAACAAAACTTTCGATAGTCTCACAACCCAAAACTCTTGCAAAGCATTTACAATACTCACAATGTAGACATGCTAAATTTTCACGACACAAAACTCGGACGTACTCATTTATCTCAACTCACACAAAAACATGTCACTACAACAAAATGTGGGTTTAGGGTCGAAATTTTCGACTCTAAATACAAAGGGATTTCGACCCTAATATTTAGGGTCGAAATATTCGACCCTAAGTGGTCGACCCTAACTTTTTGACCCTAAAAAACTAGGGTCGAAATACCCTTTGTAATTTAGGGTCGAAAAAAGGGGCCCACCACTTTTCAAAAAACATTTTGACCAAAATTTAGGGTCGAAATACTTTGTAATTTAGGGTCGAAATTTTCGACCCTAAATAATATCCACGTGTAATTTATAAATCATTGTGAAAAGTTTTTTTTTTTATTTAATATCCACGTGTACATTTTAAAAAGTTTGTGAAAACGTTTTTTTTTTAATTTAATAAATTAGGGTCGAAACTCTATTTAAGTTTAGGGTCGAAAATTTCGACCCTAAACATTTTATATTATTTTTTTTTCCAGAAATCATGCGTGCAGGATGGTTTAGGGTCGAAATCTAGGGTCGAAATTTTCGACCCTAAAACTTAGGGTCGAAAATTTCGACCCTAACTATAATTTAGGGTCGAAATTTCGACCCTACCTATATGGTTAGGGTCGAAATTTCGACCCTAAATGGTTTCTGGGCAAAAAAAAAAACTGCATTTTGCAGGTTTTTTCCAGATTTTTTTCCGGCATTTTTTCCGGAAAAAAATCTATATTTCAACAAATCCACAATATTACAAATCACTAAACAATACAATACTAATAATTTACAATACGTTAAATAGCCAAAACGTTAGAATACATTTCACCAAATCCTTATTTCACAAATGTAACAAGTCTAAAATTATTACACATCACAATAAATCCATGTTTCACAATTTAACAAGTCTTAAGTTATTACAAAAAATAAAAAGTCTAAAACCAACAACTCCTAATCTGAATAGTCCCCGCCGGCCTGATCATTATCACCCGAATCATCCCCCTCATCAGCATCCGAGTTAATTAGCTCATTATCGGACATGTTGTTGGCATTCTCAAGATCTCGAGCCAACTCGTCGACGGTCCGAGTATCATTTTGATGAGGATTTAGGCTGACGGTATAGTTGGGACTTTCCCGAGAGTTAGAACTCGAGGGGCCAGTGGTGTTGACAACGGGTCGATTACAGTTGTTGAAACTGTTATTTTGGGTAATTGGAGGTTGGAGTGGGTTGAGTGGAGCATTATATGGAAATCCGGGAGGGGGAGGAATACCACGGAACTGGGGCATAACAGGGACCTGAGACATACCAGGGAACTGAGGCATACCAGGGATCTGAGACATGCCAGGCATAGAAGCGAATTGGGGTGGCGGTATAAAAGGGTTATTAGGTCCGGTATACCCTCGACCCACATGTGAAGTATAATGAGAAATCAAATGACTTAGGCGGGCGTTGTTTACCTCAGCATTTTGTTGCGCCACACTAGCATACATATGGGCCAAATTAGCCCGTTGCTGCGCCTCCTCGGTTTGCTTCCTCAGCAGCTCTTTTTCTTGCTCATGAATCCTAAGTACCTCCGAGAGTTGTTCTCGAGTCACTCCCTCACTATAAGAACTACTCCCGCATCCATATGAGGTACCACCACCTGGCAACTTCCTGCCCCTGCCGACGATATTTTGAGTGTTGCGGCTCGGATTTACTAGATCAATTATTTCTTGATCACTTTTGTACTGCTCAGCACCGCAAGAAATCGCTTCTTTTATGGCCATCATTCTCGACTGTGAAAAAGAAAGAGAAAAAAAGAAGTTAAAAACAAATAAAAATATGTTATTAAAGCATGTATAAATTAAATTACTTACATATCTGTCTGCATTTTCCTCGGACATAGTGCCATTCTTGTTTGTGCGTGCCCTCTTCCAAGTTTGTATAAGGTCCTCGTGGGACCCATGCTTGACTTTCTGTACAATATCAAATAAATTAATAACAAGATCTTTACCAAAAAAAATTAATAACAAAATATAAATAAACAATATAAAACTTTTAAATGATCACAAAAACTATAACGATTCTTACATATGCGTTCCTTCCTTGAGCGAATGATTTTTTCCCTTGATGTGTAGAAACTTTGTTTTTCGAGCGGTTAACTGCATTAATTTCACTTCTCCTCACCTGTTTCGGGTCGGACCAATACCGACACAAATCAACCCACTCCCTTGCTGATCTGTTGGCCCATGTAGAACTCGATGGGGGCGGTACAAGCGCCGCTTCCTCGGCCGAATCATGGATAGAATAATAGTCATGCTTTAACAAGTTCCTATTTTTGCGCCAAAGTAGCCTCAACTTACAGTTAATTCCTGTTTTTATCCTTTCTCCCACCACATATGTTACCCCGCCATAAGTCACACTATCACGACTATCCAACCAACCCGTCAGGTTGAAATAGGTCTACATGTAAACATATGCATTTAAATAAACAAACAATTTTCAACCAAAACAGTTAATAAGACTAGATGTAACGCAAACAATTAATACCTCAAGTGTAGGAAAGATATGGGCTTTGAGGTGCAATGGTATCTGTTCCCACTCGCAAGTAAGTGGAAGTGGTCGGGCTGTTTCTCCCATCAGAGAGCTCAACATCGCAGCATTATCGCCTAACGGATGGAAGCTATTAAGATCATAAACATCACATGTAACTGGCAAAGGTCCTCCATGCGCCCTATGCTTCCTCCTTAGGCTCGTATTAACCGTAACCATATGTGGTATCGGTTCACCTGCAAAGATTAGTTATTGAAGTTATTGATTCGTGAAAATTCAAACACACTTAATTAACAATAAAAGTTGACATAAAATAAAAATAAATCACAATTTCTTACTTTCGCAATTGCCAGGTACGGAATTGTAGGTCGTCTAGGTGGAGTACCATCACCATCCCCACCGTGTGATCTACCACCTACACACGCCATCTGTAATATAACAAGTACATGAACACACAATTTCGTGGACCGGTTAATGCTAATACACAAATCAACTATATATATATATATACTAAGCGAAATCAACTAAGCCTAAATCAACTAAACCTAAATAATCCGAAATCAACTAAGCCCAAATATAATCCGAAATCAACTAAGACTAAATATAACCCAAAATCAATTAAGCCAAAATAAGCCGAAAACAAGTAAAAAAATTAGCTCATATGTTTTTAATATAAGAAAAATAAACACCCACCTTTAGTATAAAGTGGCTACTGTTGTTGCTGCCGTGGTGGTGCTGTTGCCGCCGGCGGTGGTGGTTGCTATTGCTGCCGTCGGTGGTGGTGGTGGTTGCTAGCAAAAAAATTAACAATAATATAATAATAATTAAACATTAGCAATCACATTTAGCAAAAAATTAAACAAAATTAATATATTAAACAAAAAATTAATACCTTTATAATAATATAATAATAATAATTAAACAAAAGTGTGGTGGTGGTGGGACTGACTGGGGTGACGGGGTGGAGTGTGGTGGTGGGTCGGAGTGTGGTGGTGGTGATGGATGGGACGGAGTGTGGTGGTGCGAAGGATGGTTGTGGTGGTGCGAAGGATGGACGGGGTGGAGTGTGGTGGTGGGTCGGACTGTGGTGGTGCGAAGGATGGTTGTGGTGGGAAGGAGTGGTGATGCGAATGGATGGTTGTGGTGGGAATGGTGGTGATGCGAATGGATGGTTGTGGTGGGAAGGAGTGGTGGTGCGAAGGAGTGGTGGTGCGAAGGTGGTGGTGACGCGAATGGTGGTGGTGATGCGAACGGTGGTGGTGATGAAGAATGAAGATGCGGATTGGTGATGCGAATGGTGGTGGTGCTCCCGTTTTTTTTTAGTATGGAAGATGAAGATAGAATGAAGTGTTTTGGGTAAGTTGTGGATAGAATTTAGGGTCGAAAATTAGGGTCGAAAATTTCGACCCTAATTTTTAGGGTCGAAATTTTCGACCCTAACTTTCGACCCTAAATATAAACCGCGAATTTTTTAATTTTGGTGTAGAATTTTAAAATTTTCGTGAAATTTTTTGAAAATAAAAAGTTTTAGTGCCAAATTTAGGGTCGAAATTTCGACCCTAAATTTCGAAACTATAATAGTTTTAAATTTAAAATGTTTTAAAAAAATCAATAAATAGAGTTTTAAAATTACTAAATTATTAATATAAAATATTAACAAATTATTTTGTTTATATAAAAAATTAATAAGTATCACTAATATATTTTATTTATGTAAATTTATTTTATAAATTACAATAATTACGTTTTAAAATAGTAAATTTCGAAACGAGAATAATTTTAATTTTAAAATGTTTTAAAACGTTAATAAATAGAGTTTATAATTACTAAATTATTTATATAAAATATTATCAAGTTATTTTGTTTATATAAAAAATTAATAAGTATCACCAATATATTTTATTTATGTAAAAATTTATTTTATAAATTACAATAATTACGTTTTAAAATAGTAAATTTTGAAACGAGAATAATTTTAATTTTAAAATGTTTTAAAACATTAATAAATAGAGTTTATAATTACTAAATTATTTATATAAAATATTAACAAATTATTTTGTTTATATAAAAAATTAATAAGTATCACCAATATATTTTATTTATGTAAATTTATTTTATAAATTACAATAATTACGTATTGCATGATATGAGCCAATAGGGTATCGTATTGCATGATAGGAGCCAATATGGTATCGTATTACATGATATGAGCCAATAGGGTATCGTATTACATTATATGAGTCAATATGGTATCGTATTGCATGATATGAGCCGATATGGTATCGTATTACATGATATGAGCCAATAGGGTATCGTATTACATGATATGAGCCAATAGGGTATCGTATTGCATGATATGAGTCAATAGGGTATCGTATTACATGATATTAGCCAATAGGGTAGCGTATTACATGATATGAGTCAATAGGGTATCGTATTACATGATATGAGCCAATAGGGTATTGTATAACATGATATGAGCCAATATGGTATCGTATTGCATGATATGAGCCAATAGGGTATCGTATTACATGATATGAGTCAATAGGGTATCGTATTACATGATATGGGCCAATATGGTATCGTATTGCATGATATGAGTCAATAGGGTATCGTATTGCATGATATGAGCCAATAGGGTATCGTATTACATGATATGAGTCAATAGGGTATCGTATTACATGATATGAGCCAATATGGTATCGTATTGCATGATATGAACCAATAGGGTATCGTATTACATGATATGAGTCAATAGGGTATCGTATTACATGATATGAGCCAATATGGTATCGTATTGCATGATATGAGTCAATAGGGTATCGTATTGCATGATATGAGTCAATAGGGTATCGTATTGCATGATATGAGCCAATAGGGTATCGTATTACATGATATGAGTCAATAGGGTATCGTATTACATGATATGAGCCAATAGGGTATCGTATTACATGATATGAGTCAATAGGGTATCGTATTGCATGATATGAGCCAATAGGGTATCGTATTACATGATATGAGCCAATAGGGTATCGTATTACATGATATGAGTCAATAGGGTATCGTATTACATGATATGAGCCAAGGGTATCGTATTACATGATATGAGTCAATAGGGTATCATATTGCATGATATGAGCCAATAGGGTATCGTATTACATGATATGAGCCAATAGGGTATCGTATTACATGATATGAGTCAATAGGGTATCATATTACATGATATGAGCCAATAGGGTATCGTATTACATGATATGAGTCAATATGGTATCGTATTGCATGATATGAGCCAATAGGGTATCGTATTGCATGATATGAGTCAATAGGGTATCTTATTGCATGATATGAGCCAATAGGGTATCGTATTACATGATATGAGTCAATAGGGTATCGTATTACATGATATGAGCCAATAGGGTATCGTATTACATGATATGAGTCAATAGGGTATCGTATTACATGATATGAGCCAATAGGGTATCGTATTACATGATATGAGTCAATATGGTATCGTATTGCATGATATGAGCCAATAGGGTATCGTATTACATGATATGAGTCAATAGGGTATCGTATTACATGATATGAGCCAATATGGTATCGTATTGCATGATATGAGTCAATAGGGTATCGTATTGCATGATATGAGCCAATAGGGTATCGTATTACATGATATGAGTCAATAGGGTATCGCATTACATGATATGAGCCAATAGGGTATCGTATTGCATGATATGAGCCAATAGGGGATCGTATTACATGATATGAGTCCTTATCATCACAACCACCAACATTGGAGGGAAAACATTGGAGGGAAAACATTGGAGGGAAAACATTGGAGGGAAAACATTGGAGGGAAAATGTTAACAATTTCCCTCACTTTTTTAGCATAAAAAGAGAACCACACACACTCCTTATCATCACAACCACCAGCAGATCACACACACTTATCATCATAAACAAATTGTTATTATGTACATGTTGAAGCATGAAGCTTTTCCGTGCAGGTGTGGACATGGAGATGTAGTTCTTCGAGAATCGTGGACAACTGAAAACTTTGGTAGACTGTACTATGCTTGTCCACGTTCACGGGTTCAACCTCCAGTTTCATATGGATGCAAATTTTTTTTGTGGAAAGACGAACGCGTCCAACTACTAATCAATTCTCTTGGAGGTTCAATGAGCTTTTCTCCTCCAAGCTCTTCTTCAAGACCTTCAACGAGCTTTTCGACTCCAAGCTCTTCTCCCAGACCTTCAACGATTCCAGTTTCTTCTCCAAGCTCTTCAGCGTGTGCAAACTGTGTGCGCTTGAATGTAATGATAATGGTACTTGAGCGTACGATAGAGTTGTACCGCAACTCCGATAGGCACACATTGGATTCAGCTGCACTACTTCACGACCTTTACGATGACATGGGGAACCTTAGTTTGAACTAGTTTGTGATGTGTTTTTTTCCGTGTTTACGAGTCTAATATCCTTGTAATATCAATGTTTAATTAAGCGCGTGTTTAAGTGTCCGTGACGAATAAAATTATGTTTAGGAGTGTTTGGTTCTGTGATTAATTAGTATTCTAGCTTGAATCATTGAGAGAATTTAGTTTGTTTGAGTCACAAAATTTAGTTTAAGTCTGTTGTGTTAGGTTTTGCAGTCAAAAGTTCAGTCAAAAGCATTTTACTTCAATCAAATTTTGCTCAAACTCATAAATAAAGGAGCCTTTTTTATTCATACAAACATACAAGTACATTTCAAACACAAAAACCATAAAAGTTGCAGAAGCATCATTATACACAACAACATGTGTTAGTATGGTTATTATTCTATATGAACAACAATTATTAATTAGATTAAAAGAGACACAGTCTTAACGAATTCCTTCATCAAACTTTGCTCAAACTCATAAATAAAGGCTCCTTCTAAGCATTTACGAATGCTTATTTATTGATCCTTCATTTTCTTAACGAATTCCTCCTTCTCAGTCATTCTTGCTGCTGTATCTTTAATTAAACCTTCCAACCGACTTGAGGTTTTCTTATCCTTCTTTTGAGTATCTTTCAATACTTTAGCGCATTTCTTTAAGATATATATATCTCCAGCACGTTCTAATTCCTGGATAAACTGTTGTCTTTCTTCAACAGCTTCATCTAAAACCTCATGTAAACGTTCAAGTTTCAGACCAAAACGTTTGTCCGCTTCGGCAGATTGTTCAAAATATGCTACCATTCGATCAGTCCAATTATCTGAACCAGCAACTTCTTTTAATTCTTCTAACCTTCCTAACCAGGCCATTATTGTTGTTTTTTTTATTATTGGAAAACTGAGATGAGTGATAATTGGAGGCAAACTACAAACCATTAAATAGCAAAACAACTACCCAATATGGATGGCACACATACATCTATTATCATCTTCCTGTTCACAATGGGTACATAATGAAAGCACTAAAACTAGTACCATCAATAGTGGCCAGAGCTAGTGCACAACTTTAATAATTTAGACTAAAAGAAAATTTTAAAAATATAATTAATAATTTAGGGTCGAAATTTCGACCCTAAATATAAACCGGGAATTTTTTAAATTTTTCGTGAAAATTTTTGGTGTGAAATTTTAAATTTTTCGGGAAAATTTTTAAAAATTTTAATTTATGGTCGAAATTTCGACCCTAAAATATTAAATATTAAAAATAATTTTTTTTGAAATTATTTTTAATTATTAAAAATATATTATATAATACATAAATTAAAATTATTTAAAATTTAAAATTTAGGGTCGAAATTTCGACCCTAAAATATTAAATTTAGAAATAAATTCTTTTAAAATTATTTTTAATTATTAAAAATTCATTATATAATACAAAAATTATAATTATTTATAATTTTAAATTTAGGGTCGAAATTTCGACCCTAAATTTTTTGGGCCCACCTGCTTTTTGACCAGCCCTTTTGGGTTGAAAAATTGTGGGCCCCCACCTTAATTTAGGGTCGAAATTTTCGACCCTAAATTATGTCCGACCCTAAACCCACATTTTGTTGTAGTGTGTACCTACGTGCGTTTTAAAACCAACATGCTCATTAACTCTACGTGAAAACCCATTTCGAACAAATTCTTAACAAGTTTAAAAGATTTAGAGCTTTGTTTTCTGAAAATAATGGTAAGGTGGCGATGTGAAGATGCATGAAAGAAAACCATGTAAAAATACGAAGCAAGAAGCATGCGAGGTCACCTTTACAATAAGCACAGCAACTCGTAAAACAACATCGCTATAAACCTTCGAGCAAACCCACATCCTTCAAACTGCAACTAAACTTAGGACTAGAATGAACCCTCGTGACCACTGGTACTCGCCTGGCCAAGTGATACTCATCGCCTTGTAGTTCGCGTCAACAACAATAAGAGCTCGAACAGAAAACCTACGTTAGGATGTTGGTTTTTTTAGTGATGTTTAGTCATATTTAGGTTTGAGAGTACTGAGTAGAATGAGTAATGAGGGTTTCTTATTTTTGAAGAAGATGGAGGTTTTGTTGTTTCGGATGAGGGAGATGGAGCAAAACAGAATGTAGATGTGTTTGTGTTTAGTGTGTGTTGGGGGTATCATGGGAGTTTTCATGAAAACAATTTTGGTAGTAGACAAAAGATAAACTTAGCTAGGACAAATTTGTTGAGCCATTTTAGAATGAGTTTGAGATTTGTATGCAAATTGTACATAATGTGATATGCGTGAGTTGGGATTGTAAGAATGTGTTTAAAACTTTTGGGGGTAAAAGAAAAGGATCCCATTTTGTTTTCATTTTTGTCAATTGTTTTCATGATTTAATATGTATTGTCACTAGACATATATTTCAGGTACATATGATGCAAAAAGGTTGTGTGTTATTTGCAGGGTTAATGTTCCGCGTTAGGTATCGATAACAATGATTAAACGATGATATGAATGATAACTAATCGATTCGTTAAAATAAATACTAAAATTAATTACAGCACTATATATGTAAATGATCGCTCGCATATTATTATGTACATATACGCATTCATCAGTCCAACTTGCAGTTAATTCGCGCAACGCGACACAGATAGATCCTACACAGACAATGCACACGTATTGAAATTAATTTCAGATACATTTAAATATTGATCGTAATTTTTATTACGCAACCAATAGTGACACACTCGCAGTGTTCACAGCAACGCAGACTGATCACAGTCTAAGCAGAATACACGCCAGCACATGTTATTTCACAAAATAAGGGAACGCTTCCTAGATAAATAGCAAATTTAGCACACAGTTGACTAAATAAAAAGTCTAGGGGGCAAAACTGTAATTTTAGACAGTCTAAAGTTTACGGTCTGTTACAGTGTCGAACGCATACCTCTGCACATAATAACTTTCTGGCCATCTTGCTATGGTTGTAGTCTATTGGTAAACATCAATTAACAATTAAGTCAAACTTTCTATCTTTCGTAGCTCGAGTTAGTAATGACCCAACGTGCAACTTCATTTAATCAATACAAATAAGCTTTTCAAGAATAGATATAGCATAGATGAAACACATATGGTTCAAATTTAGAAACAAGCATCTATTTCAAAGCAATCAAGAAATAGAAATTCACTCTTGAAGCCCATTTATAAAACATAGGTATCATGATCTTGAGTTAATTTCCAAAGTGACAAATATACATTTATGAGTAGAATAGATGAATATGTATATATGGGTCAAATGATGTGTTCATGTGCCTCTTTTACGGTTTGTAACAAAGTAATTTTGTTTAATATACAAATACAAAAGATGGAATGTCATCACATATTGAACAGATTCCCCTAAAGCCAGACAAACAAAAAGCTTAAGTAGTTTTGAGAAAATGAAATAGCATATTTGATAACTGCATAGTGCCACAACCGCCAGCGACCTTGCACCCAAACATTTAAAATGGTGATTTGTGATCTTTGTAAACCTGCTCCACCATGGAAAACTAATGTCATCTAACTAATATATACTAAAATATAACAGGTAACTTATATTGCATAACATTGACAATCATACAAAACTTTAGTATCTATGAGTCGATAGACCACCTTTCAATCTCAGTATAAGTTCAAGAAGATATTCAGTATTTTGTTCATTTGCAAGGCATTTTTTATGGGCCGAGATGACAGTCATCGAAAATAACATCCAGTTTTTGCATATCCACCACAACCTAACCTCGCTGGGTTCTGTTACGCAGTCGAGGAAAATTTCCAAAACGTTAAGCTATTTAACAGTGGAGTATGATTATCAAATACAATAGATATCAACAGTTTTGTCAGTAAAATATATCCATATGCAGGAGACCAGCCTGCATCAGATGGTCCACAATTAAGCTTCCCCAAACACCAGTTTCTATGTTCTACATAACATGTTAAACAATACATTTTAAGAAGATCTAAAATTTATAGAACATAATCTATACTTGACCCATCTGTTTTTCCTTTCCAATGTTAATATTAATATTTTATGTTTTCTTTTACTAAAGAGAGTAGCATAACATTCATTTTTTTATAAGAAGTTGAGTGTATATAAAATGTTTTATATTTGGAGACTCCCAACCAACACACCTAGAACATGTTTTATATATATAGATGCTTAACCCGTCTCCTTTTCCTTTCTACAAAGTACTTAATTTTTTATGTATGCCCATTTTTGATGATTTTTCACATCACAATTCTTCATATGTAGTTAATTCCCTCCTATTTCTGACCCTAAAGACAATTACACATTTCGGCCATTTGCCCGCACATCCATTTAACCAATCTAGTCTACATGATTTAATAATGTGACAAATCAATGAATAAGAATTTTCTAACAAGGGATTTGTGCTCACCTATCAGTTTTATAATACTATGTAATGGTCTAACCTATTGGGTTAACAGATAGCAAGTTGGCACTTAAAATTGCTATAGCTAAAAAGAACATTATGAAAATCATATATCGTGTATCAAGCACAATACACGACACACACCATCTAAAGCAAGAAAACTGACCTCCTTTGTGAGATCTGTTTGGGGGTTTGCATAAGTACAAAGAAGAAAACAATACACTCCCTCCATCCCCTTTTATATGTTATCATGGTATGTAAAAGTCTGTTTAAACAATTCATACCAATAATCATGGTTAAGTAAAATTTTAATTATAAAAAGATAATAACATTCTGATTATTAAAAATCTTCATTATACATATATATAAAATCCAGCCTGTAAATATACAAAAACATAAGATAAAATAAAACCAAATCGAGCATATCGGATTAGATAAAAAATCAATTCATGATTAATTAATAGATCTAAGATAAATTATAAGAGGAAAGGAGAGATCGGAACTTACTAATTTGTGTGACTGGTTTATGTTATCAGAGATTGATAAACTGTTGAATTTTAAGAAAGAATAAGAAGGTGTTTGTTATATGACGAGGAATTTTAAAATTATACCAAAAATTAATTAGAAGCGAACATGTTTGAACTAACCATTATCGATATGCTAGACATATCCATTAAAGCGCCTATAACTGAAACCTGGTTAAACATAATAAATGGATTGAAGCCAGAGATTTCTAAACCAAAATTGTATAGGCCTAAATTTATAACAAAAATCTGAATCAAAACCACATACCTTTGAATTAGCCACTCAACAAAACATTTGAATTAAAAAAACTCATATACCTTTGAATTAACCACCCAATCCATCAGCCAAAACCACCAATGCATCGAAACCAAACACACTCAATAGCCGACAACATCACCTAAACCATCCATCAAAACCACTAATTCATCGAAACCACCCAACCCATCAGCCGAAGCACCATTAGTGATGGTGGTTGTGGTGGCAATTTTCAAAGATGGTAGTGATGGCAAAGATGATGGTAATGGCGGATGTGGTGGTTGTAGTGATAAATGTGGTGGCGGCTGTGATTTGTAGAGAAAGAGAAATAGGGAGGCTAGATTATGCATAATTAGGGTTTTGTAGAATTGCAAAGAAAATGGGTTGTGGAATTGCAGTTGTAGTCTATGGTGATTTATATACGAATTGAATTAAGGTTTTGTCCAAAAATTTGAACAAACCACTTTTTTTTCAAATTTCAATTTTGTGATTTGTCAAATTATATAAACATGGTAATGTGATTTAGCATTTACTCCCATTAGTCTATGATTATGAAATTATACATTTGGAAACATAGAAAAATATTCCTATAGATAGTCGAACGGTATAAGACCTAGGTTTTATGTCGTTGCTACTTGTTTAATTCCAAATACCCAAACTTATAGGCACACTAAAAATAAGAGACTCGGGTTCACAATAATAACTCAAGGCTTGTTTCATATAGAGACGTACACAATCAATAATGACACATAGACTACTTAAAATTAAACTAATTAACTTCACCTAAACGCAACTATGCAATAACCCGAGTCCATTATAATCTTATAGAAACCACTAACCTACCGTTTTTCTAATTTTTTTATTTCTCGTGAGTACCTTAATAAGTTGTCCAAAAACTGCGTAGCTCCAAAAACTTGCATACAAAAACTTAAGTTGTCTAAATAGCGTAACCCAATACACATGGAGTATTCATTATGTAAATATAAAAAGTAAAGTTATAAAGATCAAATAAAAAATCATACCTTACTAGAGGGACTTGAGCCCTAAACCAAGAATTGATATCACCGTGATTCGCAACAACCCTTTTACGACGTGCACGGCTGGATTCATTATATGCATCAATGTCTACAGTCAGTCCTATAAAGAATTAAAATAAAACCTAATAAAACACTGAATATACCTTGCGGTTACAGCTATAAAGATACAAATCCCCAATAAATCAAATAACCCGCATAAGCAAAAAGCCACCTAACCTCGTCGACGTCACCTGTCAACATCAAGGCCACACACAATGAACTGCGGAAACGAAGCGGGTTGTGGCCTGTGGGTATGTGGTTTGAACACAAAGAATATATACCCAAATCACCATAGGATGAGATATCATCTCATACCAAAAACCACAAACCAACGAAGCTCCAGTTCATCACAATCTATACTGTGATGATCTGTGGTGGTGGATGTGGTGGGGGCTGATGTTGAGAATTTTTACCACTCTTTAGGAAAAGAGCAATAAATAGGGCAAGTGTGCACGACGATTTAGGAAAACCGTGTGTGAATTACCCTAAGTGAGTTCGTTCTCGAGGAGGCTAGTGCGTTGTGTATTGAATTGATATTGATTTGTGATTATATGATTGAGAAAGAAATGGGATTAGAAGAGAAAGACGGTTACAAAGACGGATTAAACTAAGACGAAAAAGGCGATCACGCAAAACCGTAAATAGTGCCAAAATTAAAATTTTTACCTAAAAATTCCTAAAAATTAATAAAAATCCCCAATAATATTCTAAGAGTTTAAAAAAAATCCAAACTTGCTAAAACCTTTTAATTAATTAGATAATGACTTTTTAATGCTAATTAAAGCCCTAAAAATCACTATTAATTATTAAAAAGCCCTCAACAAGATCTTATAGTTTGTAAACCTCAAAAATATCCTAATTAAGCTAAAAAGTATTTTTAAAAATTTTAAAACCAAATTAAACTATTTTTAAACACTTAAAAACTATTAAAATCAATTAAAACTTAAATTAATTCTAAAAATTAATTGAAAAGTCCTAAAAATATTTGGAAAGTGACAAAACTCCTAATTAAGTGTCCTTAACCTAGGAAAAATGTAAAAACTAAAAAAAATCAAACTTCAATTTTTAGTAATAAAATAATATTAAAATAATAAAAAAAAAATTCAAAGTCCATAAAAAAATCTAAAAAATACAAAAAATCTAGAATAATGTAACTAAGACAAAAATGCAATTAAAATTTTCTGAAACCTATTTAGTAATTTAATATTAAATTTTAAAGTTAGCTAAAAACCCTAAAATCCAATAAAATAAAAATAAGCTAAATTGAAAACTTAAAAAGCTGTAAACCTCAAAAATATAATTCAAAACCTAAAAACTATTTTTTCAGATTTTTAAATTACCTTTTTCTATTTTTTAATGACTTTCTAAAATTAAAACTTAAAATAATCCTAGAAAATTAATTAATAAAGGGAAAAATATACTTTTTAAACAGAAAAGCCCTAAACCTAATACAAACCCAAGAAAAATGCTAAACAGTAAAAAACTTAAAGGAATAAGCTAGAATAAGCTTATTAATAAGCTGATGGTTAAATAAGCTATAAAACAAACACACCTTAAGTATTAAACGTTGCAAGAGTATACCGGTCAAAGTCCCTAGGGCAGTTGGTTAACACGTTTGGTTGTGGGAGGAGTGGCGCAGGTTCGAGTCCTGGCCACGTCCTTTTTGGTATTTTTTTTTCTTTTTAAACTTTAAAAACTCAAAACTTATTTTAATCACCAAAAACACAAACACAAATCAAATTAGCTAAGATTCAAGCTATCTAGGACCAAAAACGTGCTCAGGTTAGGGTTGAGTTTCTGATGAACAAATGGAAGTCTTCACAAGTGAAGACAATCAAGAGGACTTGATTGTGTGAGTTTTGATGATGTTTAATGGACAATGGGGCACCCCTACACTCAATTGGAGTGTAGGGAGTCAAGTAAACACAAGAAAAACACAAGACTCCACACAAATTAAGCACAATATGGCAAAATCAAGTTACTGATATAACTATGTTAACAAATGAACAAATGACTGGTTTACTTGGCACAAATCTGAATTTCAAAGGCTAATATCCTGCATACAAGTCACTAACATGGCATACAAGCAATGCACAGCCCTAACATGACCTAATATCTAGAAGATATCAAGACTGATGCTCAAATACTTCACAAAATTAAGTAGACAAGGTAGTTACTGATTTCATACTATGTTTCAAAATTTTAAGCATGCAAATGTTTTAAAACCCTTCTAAAATGAAAACCAACAGCATGCATCATCTACTAACAACCAGAGGAGTATATCTAACCAAGTTTCACACAAGATTAACAACAATTTAACCAAGTAGAACCCTAATCCAAACACCCCTTTAAGTAGACTAAAATCAAAATTTCAAAACAAATCCTAGCAAATCTCAGTCAAATCAAACCTAAGCTATCTAAACATGCATACAATACCTATATAAGCAATTTTCAACACTTAAACAGACAAAATAACAACTTCTACACAAAATTATGCAAAATCATATAAACTGAATATTTCTTTCAAAACTGAAAAAAAGGTCAAGTAAGCTACCTTGTTGGGCCTACATCCAGGCCCAACAGTGACTGAATAGTCACCTCCAAACAAGCTGGGGCTTGTGCTGAACTTTGTTGATGGGCTTATGAGGAACTGCTTAACAAGAAATGGGTAAAAATGATTCTTCTTTGAATCTGCTAAGAGAGAAAGGACAAATCTGTGTAAAAGCTTAAGGGCTTGCCCCTAGCTTATAGATTAAGCTAGAAGAGAGCCTTAGCTTGGGTTAGACTAAGATAATGTAAACAAAGGACCAAACAAATGGGTTATTTAAGCTTGGGTACCCACTACACCAGAACAAGCCATGGTGTCTTGGACATACACAAGCTTAAACACCATCAAACTAACACATTTAATCACCATATTAACAGATTTGAATGAAAATTTAGAGTTTAAGAAAACCTTGAAATTAAACAGAAACTTTGAAAAACTTAATAAACTTGCTGAAAATTAAACCAAACTTGAACAATGATCACTTAGATCAAACTGAAAGTAAAACTGGAACTGGCTTTCTTCACATAACACTTTACCAACTTTTCATTCATAAAAGGGGATTTACAAGAGTGTGAACAAGGAAAGCAAGAACAATTCTCTACTATGTCCTATAAGGCCTTTATATAGAGGCTTACAAAAATCTAGAACTGATAAGAAGCTAAAACCCTAATTACTTGAACTTCCCAACTTGCCCTTGGACGAATATTTTAATTTTTCAGTCAAAAATTGCCATGTGATGATTCTTGTTTTCTAGTGAAGGCCAGCTGTTGTGGAGTGATCTACAACGTTCAAATGAGCTTGTGGACCAAGTAAAATGCCTTGGTTCGTTGATGGACTGGCTCAGTTTTGTTTTCTTCTTCTTTGTGGGGCAGGGGAGGGTTGGAGAGACACATGGGGTGAGATGGTGATGTTTTTGGGAGGTGGGTTGTGATGAGAGTGAGTGTAATTAGTGATCTGGAGGCAATTAATCATTTTCCCTTTGTTTTGATTGATGTTCATACTGGGAAAATATTAGGGTTTAAGGGTGGATTAGGGACGTTTTAATCTATTTTGGGAAAAAGTGTTAGAAATACGTTTTAACGTATATTAGAAGTATCGGTCACTCCACAATATTATTTATGTTTGTAATAGCTCGTAGTTAATAGTTACTTATTAAGTTAAGTAAGAACCGGTCCATGGGCTTGTCATGGGCCGGCCCAAGTCCACATAAGACTTGGAAGTATAAATACCCCTTTCCTCCTTGGAAAGGGGTTGGTTGTTGTCACTTTCTAGTTTCCACTTAATAAAATTACACATAGTTTTCTCTCACTTTCTCTCTCTAGTTTCTCTCTCTAGAAAACATCAACCCACTTCATAGATTCATAGGTTATCAAGATTCTACATTTGGTATCAAGAGCTATGGGGTGATTTAAGGTAATGATTTGTGTGGTTTTTTAGTTTTTGATTGTATTAGTGTTCTTTAAGAAGATCATCTTGATTCTTGGAGTTTTTTTGGTGTTTTTGTGATTGGGATTAGTGGATAAGTATTAGTTTTTACTTATTATTGTTGAAATCACAAAACTTTTTGGGTCATTTGGTAAAAATCTGGGTTTAATCTTCATTTTTTTGGTCGACTGTTCATACGTACAAGTTTCTGATTACCCAGCAAAAGTTCCGAACCAACAACTTCCGAACCAAAAAGTTCCGGATCAACCAAAACATCCGAACCAAAAAGTTCCGGATCAACCAAAACATCCGAACCAAAAAGTTCCGGATCAACCAAAACATCCGAACCAAAAAGTTCCGAACCAAAAGTTCCGGATCAAGGAAAGTTCCGGATCAAGGAAGTTCCGAACCAAAAGTTCCGGATCAAGGAAGTTCCGAACCAAAAGTTCCGGATCAAGGAAAGTTCCGGATCAAGGAGAAAGTTCCGGATCAAGGAAAGTTCCGGATCAAGGGAAAAGTTCCGGATCAAGGGAAAGTTCCGGATCAAGACTTCCGAACCAAAAGTTCCGAATCAAGGTATTCCAAGCCAAATCTTCCGAATCAAACTTCCGAATCAACAAAAAGTTCCGAATCAAGGGTTATTTTGCTTGTTTTTTCGACGATTTTTTAGAGGATTTAATCTTGGTTTCTTACAACAAAAACTCAACACAATTCACAAGCTTTACTTCACTGCTCGATCAACCGATAATCTTTGTTTCTTTGAAGTGAACAAAATGAATCCGAATTCAATAATGCCTCAGATGACATCCCTTACGGATATTTCCGTCATTACGGGAACGGATAATCGCCCGCCAATGCTCATCAAAGAAGTTTTTGAAGCATGGCAAGGCCGGATGATGTCTTACCTTAAGGGAAAACCGGTTTATGGGAGGCTTATGGTTAAGTCAATTTTAAATGGTCCACTTGACTATGGTACCATCGTGGTTAACAACGTGACTCGACCAAGAGAATTTGAAGAACTCACACCAGCTCAACAACTTGTTGCAGATGCAGACGAAAAGGCTCTTCAAACCATTCTCCAAGCTCTTCCACATGACATCTATCAGATGGTA
Source organism: Glebionis coronaria (assembly GCA_025667525.1). NCBI lineage: Eukaryota > Viridiplantae > Streptophyta > Magnoliopsida > Asterales > Asteraceae > Glebionis > Glebionis coronaria. Next base: position 249,247,653 of record CM046874.1, read on the forward strand.
AGTCAGTATACGGTGGCAAAGGATTTATGGGAACGTCTTAAGGTGTTGCTACAAGGTACGTCTCTTACCAAACAGGAAAGGGAATGTCAGTTGTATGATCTGTTTGATAGATTCACGTACAACCCAGGTGAAACGCTTCACGATTATTACTTCAGATTCACCACTCTCATGAATGATCTGAATGTATACAATCTCGTGATTGCTCCATTCCAGGTTAACACCAAATTCTTGAATACTTTACCTCAAGCTGAATGAGGTGAGTATATTACCGATGTTAAGTGAACCAGGGATTTGCATAAGTGCAATTTGGATCAACTCTATGCTTTCCTTCAGCAGCATGAGAAACATGTGATCATGCACCGTTCGCCTCGAGGTATGTACCCTGATTCATTAGCTTTGATGGCAAATCAACCAAGCTTGTCTCACAGCAACACTCCTTATATCTTGGGACACCAAGCCTATCATCCATCACCTTACATGACACCAACCTTCCCCCAATACTCGATTCTACCGCAACCACCCACCTCACATCAGCAACAATATCGGTTTAGTGCACCTTCATCACAATATGCTACACAACCTCACCCAGCAAGTATTGCACCTTATGCTCAATCTTCATATTCTTCTTATCAAGAGAATGCAGCATATCCAACAAGCTACCCTGATCAAATGAGTATTCCTTCTAGTGATTATGCAGCTCATCAAGACCAAGCAATGTACTGTGATGATGAGGAAGTCCCCATTCCTGTATTCAAACAAGGTGCTGACCCAGTTGAAGTGTTAACCACTATGTCTGCTTATCTCACAAGGACTTTAAGCAAACGAGGATTTAGGGGATCAACTCCTACAAACAATCAGTTGAGGAATTCATCCAATTCTCGCCAACAAGCTACTATTGAGAATGGTAGGGTAATGGTTCAACCTATTCAACCATATCAGGGGAGACTTACCACATCAACTACAAATTCTCGCACGGTCAATCCTGCTCCAATGGTCAATCCTGCTCCACGGGCTAATTCCACAGGCAAGTTGAGAATGATTACATGCTACAACTGCAAGGAAGAAGGTCACATGTCCAGGGATTGTAAGAAACCCAAGAGGAGAAGGGATGGACAATGGTTTGCAGAGAAGATCTATCTGGTGAATGCTCAGGCACAAGGAAGGGAACTTGATGAAGAGGAGCTTGCATTTCTTGCTGATCCAGGGATTGCTGAACAAGACACTGTCACCACACAGAATGCAGCATACCAAGCAGATGATCTCGATGCGTATGACTCAGACTGTGATGAATTCTAATAAATAGATTTTACTAGTTGAAAGTTCGTTTTCTCGGTGTCTAATCGAATTGATTTCCGGTTAATTGTGTGAGATTAGTTGTTCTTGGTGAAACAAATAATTTTGGATTTGGTAAAATAAATGTGCAAGACTTAATAATAAAGGACGGGAAATTAAAACTAAAACTAGTTGAAACGTAAACGGTGCAATATTTAAAACGTTAAAAGTAAATGACGTGAAATTAAATGACGTAAAATTAAAACTAAAATCAACTCTAATCGGAAAGTGCAAATAATGAAGCTGATAGGAATGCTGATAGGAATGCTGATTGGAATGCTAATAGGAATGCTAATTGGAATGTTGATTGGAATGCTGATTGGAATGTTGATTGGAATGCTGATTGGAATGTTGACTGGAATGCTGATTGGAATGTTGATTGGAATGCTGATTGGAATGTTGATTGGAATGCTAATAGGAATGTAAAAGGAATGCGAAAGGAATGCTGATTGGAATGTTGATTAGAATGCTGATTGGAATGCTGATTGGAATGTTGATTGGAATGCTGATTGGAATGTTGATTGGAATGCTGATTGGAATGTTGATTGGAATGTTGATTGGAATGCTGATTGGAATGTTGATCGGAATGCTGATTGGAATGTTGATTGGAATGCTGATTGGAATGTTGATTGGAATGTAAAACCCTTTTCCAATCAAGGTGATTGGAATACGTGATTGGAAAGGGGTTTACCCTTTCCGATCTAACTTTTTGATCCGAAAATTAAGCAAAAGCAATAAGCTATGGTTAATAAGCTCAAACTAAAACTTGCACGAATCTAAATCGAAATTGACTTAATAAGCATGAATAACAACTTATCAAACTAAAAATAAGCAAACTTTCAAATCAAACTTTTAAAAAGATGAACTTTTTAAGAAACCTTTAAATCAAATAAGCATTAAGATGAAAATAAGATCAAAGATGAACATGAATCAAAGATAAGCAAGATAAGAAAGGTAGAAGAAGATGATTAAAAATAAGAACTTGATTAAAAGAAAAGATTCAAAAACTAAAAGACTTACTTGAATTTAAAGTGCATAACATGAAATTAAAAAGCAAGAAAGTAATTAACAAGAAATAAAAATGGTGGAAGTGGTGGTTTGTCAAACCACCCAACAACATGAAAATGAAACTAGGATCATCTATATATAGGGGTGATTAGGGAGGAGCTTAGGAAACTTCCTCCCTCTTTCCTCTTTGCCTTAATGCACACTGAAGTCCTTTTCTTCTTTATCTTTTGTTAATCTTGGACTTTGTCTTGGGATTTCTTTAACTTGTCTTGATTTTTCTTTATAAATAAGACTCGAGTTCTTCGGCTTTTTAGTAAACTTCCGTCCTTTAACTTTTTCTTTGATAAATCTTCAGAATTGGTCTTGGACTTCCGTTCTTTTTCCACTCTTGATCTTTCGACTTCATCTTTCGTCTTTTTCTTCGATAAAAGCCCGTGAATGCCGTGTTTTCTCCACTTTTCACCTTTTCGTCCTAAATCACAACAAAAACACAAACCACGCATAATCCCGACATAAATGACATAAAATACACGTTTTGGCTCGGTTATTATTGCAATTAAGTGGTAAAAAGGATGGGTGTTTTCACACCTATCAAATCCCCTACACTTAACCATTGCAATGTCCTCATGCAATGCATTAGTTACAAAGCAAGTTTACACTTTTCATCATAATCAATCCACGTTGGCCTTTATTAAAGAGATGGAAAATTATAAACATTCAAAGTAAAGAAATTAAAAACATACCTTGGGTTTTGGAAATGTCGTGACTGATCATCATCCTCAAGTTTTCACTTTCTCCAAACCAAGCTTAAAAACGAGATCATTGTTGTTATAAGTTAGTAAACTAACACGAACTCATGTGGGCCAATTATTCACTTAGACTCCCTTATTCCTAGGTGTATCTCTTATATTTTATTGTTGTCTTGAATGATCACGAGGATGCATTTTTGACTTATTTTGATAGTTATTTAGTCCGAAAATAAAGTGAACGATTTAATCAATAGTTAGCTAAAGGACAAAATCTTTTAAAACTGCTTCTCGGGACCTCATAAAGTTCATATCTTGGCATAACTCGCTTCGCGATTTGAGACCTTTCCCGGACCGATATTTGGCAGCGACTTCATACTTCAAATCTTGAGAGACGTTCATGAAATAATGGTCTTCTCTTCATAATAGGAATTTCTTCACTTGAAATTTTGAGAGATTCATACTTGGACCACGACTTCTTCATTTTTCTCCAATCTTTATTTTGGACTTTGATATACAACGATCTGCCTCCTTTTAGGACTTGGATCTATTTATCCTCATACCTTGCTAGGGTCTTTTCGGATAGACTTCTCCATGATCTTTTGGGGAGTATTTGCTTTTCGTCGTGTGTCTCGATCCTTCATATTGATTTTCGATAAATGATTCTTCACATCACTTTTGGATCTTTAGCAACAAAATGTAGCCCTCATGCCTTGTTAGGGCCTTTTCGGACTCGCCAATCTTCGCATCCCGCTTCAATAAGTTATGCCTTGGCTATGAACTCTAATCCATACCGAGCAACTTTTAAACGATCTTGGGCTAGAAGCTAAGTAACTTTTCAAATCGTACAACCTTATTTATTGCAGATAAATTTATTAGCAGGCGATGGGAGAATAGGCTTATAATTAACTCACATAAATTCATGAAAGAAAACCAAACTTATAATTGACTCTATCATCTCTCGTTCTCCACAGTTTAAAATCTCAAGGAATGAGACTCGTGGATGCTTAGCCAATTAAATCAAAGTTTTGGGTTTTCGAGTCGCCTATAGGATCTTGCATCTTCTTAAACTCTTCCAAGTTTAGAATTTGCGTTTTAAAGTTCCCTTGATAAACGACTCTCTAGGATCAGTTATAGGAACTTGTGAAAAGTTCTTGTTCTTAATCCGTGAGGGTTAAGACTTTCGCTTTTTATAGCTCCCTATATAAAAGCCTAGCAAAACTTGACTTAAACACGTTAAGGATACTAGCTAGAGTAAACTTAGATAAGTAAACTCGGGTCGAGTCAAAATATTCACGACTTTTGAAAATTAAAACCACTTTATTAAAATTTATTCTAATAAGGAAAGAAAATAACTATACAAAGGTAAAAACAACTATACAACTAGGCCAAAATAGATCAAAAATTTTGAAAAATGTCGAAAAATCAAATTTTCCGGTTAAAATGAGGACAAATACAAGGAAAAGGCCACTTAACTTCGATAGAAGTCCCCCTACACTTAATATAAACATTGTCCTCAATGTTTAAGCATGTGGGAGTAAACTCCCCTACACTTAGGACATTGTGCACGTTGTTTAAATCTCGCTAAGGAAAAGACAACTAAAGAGATTCCTATTTTAATATTGAGAAATATAAAATAGTGAATCGAAAAGAGTTTAGGATAGAACCGGGAAGAAGGAAACACGGAATCACGGTTCGTCAAAAGTCATCAAGAGTGTGTCTTTGAAGCTCTAATCCCTGCACATGATAAGAAAGAAAGCAAGAAACACCACGGGGCTCCCCCTACACTTATGGTAAAGATAGATAGATAATTGGGTTGCCTCCCAAAAAGCGCTTGTTTATATTAACCGAGTCACGAGCCTGACTCGTCCCCGAATTAAATGGTCCATGGGGAAGCCTCGAATGCAATACCGGGATCAAAGACCTTGTCCTCGTTCCCGGTTGACATCAACAAAGGAGAGGCGGGGGGATAAGTCTTGAATGGGAGAAAGGTCCTTTCAACATACGAGAAGTATGTGAATTCAAGATCCACGGGAGGTGGGGTGGGTAAAGTAAGCACATTGTCCTCCCCCAAAGACAATAGATGCTGAGTAAGCGGCAAAGCCGTATTGTTATCAATCATAGCATAATCAATGTCACCTCCCGGGTCAAAGCACTCATCCTCCGTGATAGTGGCTAAAGGGGAGGATGAAAGGTGCTCGGGAGGGGGACTTGGGACAATATCTTCCTGCAGCAAATTATCAAAAATAATGTCCTCCTCCATGTCATCGTCATCATTACCTGGTGGTATGGAGTGAATGTCGATTTCTTCCGGCAATGGGTCATTATCTTCAACAGGAGGAATAGATGGAGGCAAAGACTCGGAAAGAGGAGGAGAAGTCAACGCTTCGATTTGAGCAATAAGAAGGTGCACTTTCCGTAATCTATCTCGAAGAAGCACGTCTTCCACCTTATCCACAAGATCATGTTCATCGGTGAACTTCTCGTAAACCGGAGAGAATAAATCGTCATCACCCGCATCTCCCGGTGGAGATTGAGAAATTTCAAAAGTGAAATTCTCATAGCTTGGAGAAAAATCGTCATCATTAGGATCGACCTCTTTCGTAAGAGCAACGTCGTCCTTAGGCTCCATAGCAGTCGGTATGTCACAAACCTCATCATCAAACACTTTATCAAGACCAACATCACTAAGCTCATTCAATGTATCACACTCCTTAGACACGTTTGGGATATTGAGAGGAGGGATGACAATTTCACTAGGACATTGAGCAGTAAGGTCATTCCAAGAAATAGTAGGCTCATCGTCATCATCATCATAATAGTATGGATACACCGGGGGAGGAGTATAAGTCTCGATATTTGATATTTGCTCTTGTCGATGATCCTTTTGACATTTCTCGATGATCTTGTTGCAAGCTTCTTGAATTTGTTGACTTAGTTTAACAAGAGTGTCCCATTGTTCATTGGAGCTCAATTGTTCGAAGGAGGGTTGATGATCGATGGGGTGTTGTGGGGGCTCAAAATGTTGAAAACCTGAATTATAGCATGGTTGTGGCTCATAGTAGTTCATCGGTTGAGAAGAATTATAAACCGGGTTTGGTTCATAATAATCCATTGGTGAAGAAAACTGAGGACACGGATTTGGCTCATAACAATTCACTGGTTGACAATAATAGGTATCGTGAGGACCCCCACAGTTGTTGCAAAACGGATATGGAGAAAAATCAGATGCGTCTTGTGGATAGCTATTATCATTGTCATAATTGTACCCCGGTTCTTGCCCGTGATCATACGGGTATCGAACCGGGCACGAAACATGCCAATGAGAATCGCTTCCACAATAGATGCACGGGGAAAGAGTAGGTGGGTTCAAGAAGGACGAATTAGTCGAGTTGCACAAAGGGCAAAATCCGCTTATGAATTGTGTATTGTTGATATCGTTGCCACACCGCTCACATGTACACCATTGACATGAGTCGTTCCCGTACAATCGTCTCCCGCACCCAACGCAATAGACATAAGAATCCATTAAGAAAAATAGATGATCAAGAAGAATATTTTTGGTGCAAAACGTTGAAAAAGAAATGCTTTTTAAGATTTTTCAAATGTTTTGGATTTTTTTTTTTTTTTTTTTGAAAATTTTTGACTCGAAAAAAATAACGTTCACAAGTGAACGGATCCCAAAAGCCAACGCGTCTCTCACAAAAAACCGTAGATCCTCACGAAAAGAGCCGGCAGCGGCGCCATTTTAATAAATAGATTTTACTAGTTAAAAGTTCGTTTTCTCGGTGTCTAATCGAATTGATTTCCGGTTAATTGTGTGAGATTAGTTGTTCTTGGTGAAACAAATATTTTTGGATTTGGTAAAATAAATGTGCAAGACTTAATAATAAAGGACGAGAAATTAAAACTAAAACTAGTTGAAACGTAAACGGTGCAATATTTAAAACGTTAAAAGTAAATGACGTGAAATTAAATGACGTAAAATTAAAACTAAAATCAACTCTAATCGGAAAGTGCAAATAATGAAGCTGATAGGAATGCTGATAGGAATGCTGATTGGAATGCTAATAGGAATGCTAATTGGAATGTTGATTGGAATGCTGATTGGAATGTTGATTGGAATGCTGATTGGAATGTTGATTGGAATGCTGATTGGAATGTTGATTGGAATGCTGATTGGAATGTTGATTGGAATGCTAATAGGAATGTAAAAGGAATGCGAAAGGAATGCTGATTGGAATGTTGATTGGAATGCTGATTGGAATGCTGATTGGAATGTTGATTGGAATGCTGATTGGAATGTTGATTGGAATGCTGATTGGAATGTTGATTGGGATGTTGATTGGAATGCTGATTGGAATGTTGATTGGAATGCTGATTGGAATGTTGATTGGAATGCTGATTGGAATGTTGATTGGAATGTAAAACCCTTTTCCAATCAAGGTGATTGGAATACGTGATTGGAAAGGGGTTTACCCTTTCCGATCTAACTTTTTGATCCGAAAATTAAGCAAAAGCAATAAGCTATGGTTAATAAGCTCAAACTAAAACTTGCACGAATCTAAATCGAAGTTGACTTAATAAGCATGAATAACAACTTATCAAACTAAAAATAAGCAAACTTTCAAATCAAACTTTTAAAAAGATGAACTTTTTAAGAAACCTTTAAATCAAATAAGCATTAAGATGAAAATAAGATCAAAGATGAACATGAATCAAAGATAAGCAAGATAAGAAAGGTAGAAGAAGATGATTAAAAATAAGAACTTGATTAAAAGAAAAGATTCAAAAACTAAAAGACTTATTTGAATTTAAAGTGCATAACATGAAATTAAAAAGCAAGAAAGTAATTAACAAGAAATAAAAATGGTGGAAGTGGTGGTTTGTCAAACCACCCAACAACATGAAAATGAAACTAGGATCATCTATATATAGGGGTGATTAGGGAGGAGCTTAGGAAACTTCCTCCCTCTTTCCTCTTTGCCTTAACTACACACTGAAGTCCTTTTCTTCTTTATCTTTTGTTAATCTTGGACTTTGTCTTGGGATTTCTTTAACTCGTCTTGATTTTTCTTTATAAATAAGACTCGAGTTCTTCGGCTTTTTAGTAAACTTCCGTCCTTTAACTTTTTATTTGATAAATCTTCAGAATTGGTCTTGGACTTCCGTTCTTTTTCCACTCTTGATCTTTTGACTTCATCTTTCGTCTTTTTCTTCGATAAAAGCCCGTGAATGCCGTGTTTTCTCCACTTTTCACCTTTTCGTCCTAACTCACAACAAAAACACAAACCACGCATAATTCCGACATAAATGACATAAAATACACGTTTTGGCTCGGTTATTATTGCAATTAAGTGGTAAAAAGGATGGGTGTTTTCACACCTATCAAATTCCAATCTGCAAAGGCTACTCTCATGGCAACTATCTCCAGCTTAGGGCCAGAAAAGAGATATGAGGTACTTATTAATACCACCGATAATACCACTGATGCTAGTATTCAACCACATCAAGTTGTGCAAGAGAGTGCTGATTCGAATGAGTCTTCGGTGGCGAGTCTTTCAAATGAGGAGACAATCAATGATAGCAATATCAATGTGAGTCCCCAGACTTTGAGTGAATCACAACCGGGAGCCATTTCGCATACGCCTACTCCTGCTCAACAAGATTTGGTCATGGTTCCTGCTACATTACTTAGCCAAATGAATGCTGCACTCTTAGAAACCCTAGCTAAGAATAAGAATTTGTCTGATGAGCTTGCCTTAAGCAACGAGAAAGTTCAAACTTTGGAATTAGTGCCTTCGTCTAGTGTTCTAACAAATCCCGAATATGATCACTTTCGAAACAAACAAATGGGTCACTTGCAAGAAATTGAAAACTTAAGAGCAAATCTGTCTAATGAACTTAAAGAAAAGGAGTTAGTGGTCACTAATTTTCAAAAACTTCAAACGGATTTTGAATCACTCGAGTCTAAGAAGAATGAAATGGAGATTAATGCTACTAATAAGATTAGAAGTCTAGATTATTTTCTTTTAAGACAATACGCTGCTTCTCAACTAGTGCACTTATTTGATGCTTCGTTTAGAGAATTTAACTTATCACGTCAAAAAGGCCTTCCCCCTAACCCACGGTATGCAAAACAAGCTTTAAGACATAGTCCTAGACTTTATAATGCAACCCAATTAGGTTTGGTCTTAGACCCGATTGTTATTTTCGATGATCGAACAAGTAAGGATTTAGTTGATGAGGATCGGTCATACAATTCTGCAAAATATCCCGAGTGTGATTATTTTAAAATGAATAAGGAGCTTGCAAAAACGGATTTTAGAATTCGCTTCCATATGGACAAAGATCTCATCACAGCACCAACCTACATGTTAGAGGAAGAAAACCCTAGTACATTTCCTACACTTGTCAACATGGAAGGTCCTAAGGAAATTCCAAAGAATCTTCCACCTGTTAGCACTGTATGGTTAAACTTGCAAGAGATTAATCAATACTTTACTAATTTTGACAAGGTCATTTTGGAATGTACGACTTCAAATGGCTTAAACGCCGGAGAATGGGCTTTCGAACACATGAACGAGGTGTTTAAAAATGAGATCAATCCGTTTGTCGAAAGTCTAAAAGGAAGTTTTGCATCTCTTAAGGAAAATCTTGTGTTTGAAATTGGTGAAGTTCAAAAAGTGTTTTATGAAATGGACACCGCTTACGAACTACAACTAATTGAAAAAGAAAAGATTTTAACCGAATATGACCGATTCTTGTCTGCAGTAATCTCGTGTGATGTGCTTACTACTGTAAATGTTAATTATTCGAATGAGCTTACATCCACTATGATTAATTGTGATGCTGTGCATATATGTGATGATGTTTGTGATCTCTCTGTAAATGTTGCTGATACTGTAAATGAGGTAGATAATCATTCTTGTCACGAATCTAACGCTGAGTTTTTAAAGCTACAAGATTCTTACAATTTACTTTCAAATCGCTTTAATCAACTAGAACAACATTGTATATCTTTAGAACTGAAACAACAAACTCAAAATGAGGATATTTTGATAACAAATAGTTGTGAAAACGGTGTTGAGATGAGTGACAAGATGATTGCAATTGTTATGGCATTAGAGGAAGAGATTATGAGATTGAAGAGAGATGTGTCATCAAATGAAACACTAAAATTGGAACTAGAGGCTGCAGAGTCTAAAAACCAGGTCTTAGAAATTAGACTTTCGTCTGTTCTAGGGGAGATGGATCGGACAAGACAGGGACTATCCGCTCTTTATGGTTCACTAGAAGAACGCTTCGCTTTTAATGCGGCACAGCAACAATCTTATGTTGAACAACTGAACCAAAAGTGTGAGGAAATCTCTGACTTAAACATCCTGCTCATTGACAAAAACATGGTTTTGGCAGAGTTAAAGGAGACACTTCTTCTCACCCGACAAGAAGTTGTTGATAACTTAGCTACCGACTCTGCACCGTCCACTAGTGCCCCAACAACCAAGTCAGTAGTGCTTTATAAGAACCCGCTTCATAAGAGAAACCCGGTTACCTACGATGATTATATGAGGAATGCCATTAAGCATGTAGATCTTGTTAGGGATATTTTAGACGATCTTTATGCATTAGATCCCTCAAGTAGCTACTATTATTCGGCTCATGAATATATTAAGCGAGTTCAATATTGCTTAGCATATTTGCAATACATAGGTAAACCAGGCTCGACACTACTTACTAATAGGCCCATTGCTGTAACTCCATTCAATAAGACTCCAGGAACAAAACCGTCATTGGCACAATCAAGTAAGGCACCTTTAAAATCTGTTGCTAATGTTCCCACTTTGCCTTCTACAGGATTAAAAGAGACTACTAAGGCTAAAGGATCGCCACTCAAGAAAGATAAGATCAAGCCCTCCACTAGTAGTGCCAAAAAGAAGAAAGTAGAAGCTCACCATAGGAATGTTAGTTCAGTTTTAAATAAAAAGAATCATGTTAAGACTAAAAGCTCTGCGCCTGTGCAGAAGCCTAAACCATTCGTGAATTCTAATTTGAATTGTTGGAATAGTAATGAATGTATGTTTTCCCAACGTCATGATTTGTGTCTTATTGATCATGTGAATGAAATGAATGCCATTAGGAATGGTCTTGAATGGAAGCCAACGGGCAGAACTCGTGCCCAGGTTGGCTGGCAATGGCGTCCCACTGGTAGGACCTTTACATTAGATGGAAAAATGTGCCCTTTAACTAGGAATGCATCCATTGAGGTTAGGTCTGAGCGTCCTTTAGTTAGGAACACTCGCACTCAAGTATGGAAACAGCGCCCTTTAATTAGGTCAACCCCCATTATAGTGCCTATCAGTGAAGAAATACCTCAGGATTTAAGCCAACTAGAATCTACACCACCGACTAGGAAGAAGAAGGCTAGAAAATCTAAGAAACCTAGAGTTAGCAAATCTAAGATTATTAAATCTGTACCTGCTAATAACAAGGAACACTCAGATTCCGATACCTCTATATTGTCTTCGTGTGGTGATATTTTCAGGTGGTCCAAATCATCCTGTGGTATTTGGACTCCGGTTGTTCAAAACATATGACCGGAGATCGCTCGATGCTCCGAAATTTCGTCAGCAAGTTTCTTGGTACGGTTAAATTCGGTAATGATCATATAGCAAAGATAATGGGGTATGGTGAATATCAGATTGGAAACGTTACGATTTCAAGGGTATATTATGTAGAAGGTCTTGGTCATAACTTATTTTCAGTAGGACAGTTTTTGTGATTCCAACCTAGAGGTTGCATTTCGACAACATACTTGTTTCATCCGCAACTTGGAAGGAAAAGACTTGTTGAAGGGATCTCGTGGTGCAAATCTTTATACGTTGTCCCTACAAGACATGATGGCCGCCTCTCCAGTATGTCTTCTCTCTAAAGCATCTAAGACCAAGTCATGGTTATGGCATCGCAGATTATCTCATCTTAATTTTGATGCTATTAATCATCTGGCTAAAAACGAATTAGTTCGTGGTCTTCCAAAGCTCAAAATTCACAAGGATCATTTATGTTCCGCGTGTTCAAGGGGGAAAAGTACCAAGAAATCATACAAGCCCAAAGCTGAAGACACCAATCAAGAAAAACTTCATCTTTTGCATATGGATCTTTGTGGGCCAATGAGAACTGAAAGTGTGAGCGGTAAGAAATTCATTCTGGTTATTGTGGATGATTTCTCCAGGTTTACATGGATTAGATTTCTACGTACAAAGGATGAAGCACCGAAGGCTATCATCACTTTTCTGAAATTCATTCAGGTACGTTTGAATACTACTGTCCGCCGTATTCGTACAGATAATGGAACAGAGTTCGTCAACCAGACTCTTCGTGATTACTATGAAGGAGTTGGTATCTCACATGAAACATCCGTTGCACGCACTCCACAACAAAACGGTGTCGTTGAAAGACGGAATCGTACACTTATGGAAGCTGCTAGGACTATGCTTATTTATGCGAACGCTCCATTGTTCTTGTGGGCAGAAGCTATATCTACTGCATGTTTCACCCAAAACCGTTCTATCATTCGGAAACGCCATGGAAAAACACCTTATGAGCTTCTACATGACCGTAAACCCGATATTTCATTTTTTCATGTGTTTGGTGCTCTTTGTTATCCAAACATTAATAGTGAGAACTTGGGCAAGCTTCAACCGAAAGCCGATATAGGTATTTTCATTGGTTACTCACCGTCCAAGAAAGCATACCGAATTTACAACCGTCGTCTTGGCAAGATTGTAGAAACTATGGACGCAGATTTCGATGAGCTGACAGCGATGGCTTCTGAGCAACACAGCTCTGAACCCGCGCTTCATGAGATGGGAATCGGTGCTATTAGTTTCAGATTAGTTCCCAATAATCCTACTTCTACATCATTTTTACCACCAACAAGGCCCGAGTGGGATAAACTGTTTCAACCGTTGTTTGACGAATTCTTTGATCCCCCGAATGATGAAGTTCCAGCACCCGTAGTGATAGCTCCAATTCCTGAAGTTGTTGCTCCAGCTAATGAAGCTTTATCAAATGCATCCTCAATTAACATTGAACCGGATGCACCTTCACCAAGTAATTCTCAAACTACACCGGAATCGTCACCCCTACCTGTGCCTAATGATGTGGAAGAGGATTCTATTGATCACGACTTGGAATATGCTCATCTACAAGAGCTTCCTTTCTTTGGTGTAGCGATACCTGAAAACCCTTCAGCCGCGTCTACCTCAGAAGAAGCTCCTTCTATTGCTCACTCCAGACCACCTAGGATTGAAAACCATAGCACTAAATGGACAAAAGATCACCCAATTAGGAATGTCATTGGAGATCTAAATCGACCAGTCTCTACACGCCATCAATTACAAGAGAGTGCACTCTATTGCTACTTTGATGCATTTCTCTCTGAAGTTGAACCCAAAAATTGGCAGCAGGCTATGACTCAATCATCTTGGATTGAAGCCATGCAGGAGGAACTAAATGAATTCCAAAGACTTGAAGTATGGGAATTGGTTCCTCGCCCTAACAAGGTTAACATCCTTACTTTGTTATGGGTTTATAAGGTTAAACTCGATGAGATGGGTGCGGTATTGAAGAATAAGGCTAGATTGGTTGCTAGAGGATATAAACAAGCCTTGGGTATAGACTTTGAAGAATCTTTTACTCCTGTGGCAAGATTGGAGGCGATTAGACTATTCCTTGCGTATGCTGATCATATGAACATGATCGTCTATCAAATGGATGTGAAGACGGCATTTTTGAACGGTGAACTAAGGGAAGAGGTCTATGTTCGTCAGCCAGATGGGTTCGTTAGCACGAAGTTTCCTAATCATGTGTACAAGCTTAAGAAGGCTCTCTATGGGTTGAAACAAGCTCCACGCGCGTGGTACGATCTCCTTTCAACATACCTCATCTCGGAAGGCTTCTCCAAAGGCAAGGTGGACCCCACTCTATTCACTCTCAAGGAAGGCAACGACATGATTCTGGTACAAATTTATGTTGATGATATAATATTTGCTGCCACTAACATAGAATTGTCAAATCACTTTGAGAAGATAATGTCCACACGCTTTCCGATGTCGATGATGGGAAAAATTTCATTTTTCTTAGGATTACAGATTTCTCAGAATCCCAGAGGCATCTTTATTAATCAATCCAAATATGCTCTAAAATCATTAAAGAAATATAACTTTGAAAATTGTGACCCCGTGGACACTCCAATGGTGGAGAAATCCAAGTTAGATGAAGATAGGAATGGGACTATTGTCGATCCAAAACTTTACCGTGGGATGATCGGCACCCTTCTCTATCTGACTGCTAGCAGGCCTGATTTGCAATTTGCTGTATGCATGTGTGCCCGGTATCAGGCTCGGCCTACCGAAAAGCACCTACATGTTGTGAAAAGGATCTTTCGGTATCTAAAAGGAACACTTCATCGTGGTCTATGGTATCCGAAAGATTCCTCTATTGCTTTAATATCATACGCAGATGCCGATCATGCTGGATGTCAAGACACGAGGCGTAGCACGTCTGGATCTGTGCAACTCCTTGGAGATAGATTGATTAGTTGGTCTTCAAAAAGGCAGAAAAGCGCTACAATTTCTAGCACGGAGGCTGAATACATCGCCATGTCCGGTTGTTGTGCTCAAGTCCTTTGGATGAGATCACAATTAACTGACTACGGTTTGGGATTCAACAAAATCCCGATGTATTGTGACAACAAGAGCGCCATTGCCCTTTGCTGCAACTATGTTCAACACTCCCGGGCCAAGCACATAGACATTCGCTACCATTTCATTAAAGAGCAGGTGGAGAACGGAGTGATCGAGCTGTATTTTGTCACTACTGAGTACCAGCTGGCGGATATGTTCACCAAAGCCTTAGATCGAGGACGAATCGAGTTTTTGATCGAAAAGCTTGGCATGAAATCATTCACTCCAGCGACTCTCAAAGAGTTGGCAGAAGAATCAGCTGAATAGTGGTGGTAAACTATTTAGAGTATCCTTTGTTCGTGATCATGTATATTATAGTAAATATATAAACCACAAAAGAAAAATACAAAAATATAAAACCAACAAAAACCATAAAAAATATAAAACCTAGAAAAACCATAAAAATTATAAAATCAAGAAAAACCAAAAATATTTTTCGTTTTTAAATCGGGCATGTCTTTTAGTACGATAATATTTACGGCCTTAGAAATGTCGATCAATATTGACACGGTGCCATAAATAGAGTCCGTATAAAAGTTGTACATTTTTAAAACATGCCCATTATGGCTTGTAGTTATTTCAGACTGCAACCCGGTTTTCATATTAAAGTCACGTATTTCCTTGGAAAATGTTGGCTCACAACGGGAATTAATTTTCTCGGGCATGATTTACAAGCCAAATCATGCAAAGGGATCAAGTTTACTTTATAACTTGGTCTAACACGAATTAGTGTACGTCTCAGTGCATTAATTTGTTTAAAATAAGAGAAATCTTATTGACACCACGAATCAATCTTTTTCAAGACATTAATTGGAAATGTTTTCATCAATATTTGACTCTTTAAACAATGACTACAACTCTTTAAATAGAAAACGGGTCATCGTTTAAGGGGGAGAAAATATTAAATCATCTTCGTCATCAAAACAATCTTTTCAAAAGTGATTGTGGAAAATTAATGGCTAAATGGTAAATGAGTGGTCTTGCTTTAGAATTCGACTTGTGCTCGTTCTATGTGATAGGCATTGCTTTAAGATCTTGGAGATATGCTAATAGGTTGAGATGTTTAAGTTGTGTTGGCAAAATTTAACAATGGTTAGGGTGACTAGAAAAGAAAAGGAGTTAGCCTAATAGGAGTTATAAAACAAAAAGGAAAAGTATAGAAAAGTAGCGGGACTTAAAGTGACAATGTGTGAAAGTTGTAAAAAACTTGACCTAAGTCAAACAAAACCCCCGTCCCTCTATTTCTCCATCACTGTTTCATTTTCTCCCTTGCCGCCATTAAAACACACTTAAGCTTCCAAGAACGTCCGTGTTAATCATCCATCCTGTTCCATTCAATCTAAAAGGTAAATACCCATGTATTATATTGCTTAAATTCGTTTCTAATCAACTGAATTAATCCACTTTAAGCAGATTTAATCCAATTAGGGTTTGTGTTAATTTAAGGGTTAATTGCTTAGGGTTTTAGATGGGTTATGCTCGGAATATCATTAGATTATGGTTGGTTACCTTAGATTGCCTTAGAACTCACAAACGCGCTTAGATTAAATCATCATAGCTACGTTTGTTAAGTTCCGGATGAACATGGATATAAACTTCCGAATGAAGGAATTTTCTAAAAAAACTTCCGAATGAAGGAAGTTTTGAACAAAACTTCCGAATGAAGGAAGTTCCGAATGAAGAACTTCCGAATGAAGGAAGTTCCGAATAAAGGACTTCCGAATGAAGAAGTTCCGAATGAAGAACTTCCGAATGAAGAAGTTCCGAATGAAGGACTTCCGAATGAAGGAGTTCCGAATGAAGGACTTCCGAATGAAGGAGTTCCGAATGAAGAACTTCCGAATGAAGAAGTTCCGAATGAAGGACTTCCGAATGAAGAAGTTCCGAATGAAGAACTTCCGAATGAAGAAGTTCGGAATGAAGGACTTCCGAATGAAGAAGTTCCGAATGAAGAACTTACGAATGAAGTTCCGAATGAAGAACTTCCGAATGAAGGAAGTTCCGAATGAAGAACTTCCGAATGAAGGAAGTTCTGAATGAAGAACTTCCGGATGAAGAAGTTCCGAATGAAGGAATGTTTCGGATGAAGAGTTGTTTGATTAATATTGTTTGCCTGTTATATGTACTTGTTGTATTATGTTATGAAATGTGTTATGCTTAGAAGTAAGAATGATATATATCTACATGTTTTTGTGCATCAACCTTTCATGTCTTATCTTAAGTAGATACAATGACTAACCCAACAGTACAAGCAATCCAAGACTCTAGAGAAGCCGCTATTGCTAAAGCACGAACCCTCAAGTTCATACCAAACAATTACCGGCTGAAGCAAGTCTCAAAATCCACTCACCATGGATTTAAAGTAGCCATAGCAATCCTTGATCACTCTCATTTCAAGAACGCCCTTAGGAGTACTGCCTCGGTGCCTTATGATTACATGTATGAGTTCTGGGCTACCAAGGAGAGTACTTCAAACAAGATCACCTTCACCATCGACAACAAGCAGCAGACACTCACAGTTTCAGACTTCCGTAAGATTTTTGGTATACGGGATACACCCAAAGGCATGTCATTTTCGAGGGATCCTACTAAAGATGAACTCATGGAGATGTTCGAGGCTCTTGGATGTCCTGACATACGAGTTGCGTCTGAGTTTACCACTGCTAAAGTAGGACAACCTTGGAGAGCAATGTTGGGTATTCTCAGTAGATGTCTTACACCGAAAACAAGTGGGCATGATGCTTTGCGCAGTCCTATATGAACATCTTCCATGGAATGTATAAAGGCGCAAATGCAGATTATGCATTATTGTTGTGGGAAGAATTCACCTTCCAACTCTTCCAAAACAAGAAGCTGAAGACAAATTTCTTTCCTTATCCTCGGTTTATCAAGCTTATCATTAATTATTTTATGAAGAATGATGTTACTATTGATAGGCGTGCAGCAAGTCGGTATCACACTGAAGAAGATGATGATACTATGGATCTAAGGCATGAAGGACCATCTGGTGGTGTGATTCCTGGTCCTATTCCCGATTATCTTCTGACGGATAAAATCAAAGGCTCTGCTGATTACAAGCTACTGCTGCTAGAGATCAAGAAGCTGAAAGCAAGCCTTCAGACTAGAGAAGACTCGTCTACTACAGTCAAGAGTAAAGGTAAACGCAAGCAACCAGCTGCTTTACCTGAACCCGAAACCAAGAAGAAGAAGACTGAGGTTAAGAAGGGAAAGGGTAAGGCTGATGAGTTAGTTCTACATGACGAAGAAGATGTTGTTGATCCTACTCTTGACAAGGCGGAGAGGAAAATGATGAAGATAGCTATTCAAAGGAGTAGGAAAGATACTGGCGGTAGTGGTTCAGGTGCAAGGGTAAATATTGAAGAAGAGTACGAGGAGCCAGAGGATATTGATGAGTTTGGGTCACCTGAAAGGTATTCTACTTCGAAGGAGACATCCATCCCGGTTTCAGCAAGTGTTGAAAAGGAGTCCGGTGCTCCTACTATCATGGTGTCTACTCAACCGTTAGTCACTCAACCTTTAGCAACTCAACCTCCACCAATTCAACCCTTACCAACCAGACCGGCCTCAACACCATTCCTTCCACCACCAATAACTCCCATCCTTAGTACCGTGGTCACAACCGAGCCTCTTCAATCAACCCAGAGCAGCTCTGCAACATCTACAATGGCGGCATTGGTGATGGCCGAAATGTTGGATAAACATACGGATAATCACAAAAGAGAAATGGATGAACTTCGCCAAGAGCTACATAGACGAGTTCAAAGTGAAGAAGCATCAAGGAAAGCCCAAGAAGAGATGCTTGCTAAGTTCGCTGCAGATATGGAATTGACGCGAAAAGCTCATGCAGAAGAACTAGCTCAGGTTAAGCAGGCTGAGGCTGATAAGCATGCTGCACGAATCACCAGACTTCAAGCGATGAGGGATAAATACAAGGAGAAGAAAGAAGCACTTGAAGCTTCTGTTGAAGAAAGAGTGAAAGAATCCGTTGAGTCCATTATGCCAAAACTACGTGATGAGTTGAAGACACTCGCAGCTGATAATTTGATGATCAAGTCATCCAATCCTTCAGAATCCGCCTACAAAATTGCTTATCAGTTAACGAATTTTGAATTAAAGAAGATCCTCAAATCTCGTATGGTGGAACTTGGATCGTTTGATAAATCTAGGATTCAACGGGCTCTTTACAAATCCCTGAATGACGCTATCATGGAGGATGATAAGTTATTTAAAACGTTTGGAAGTGTGGTACCATATCACATTCTACCTGAGGAAGAAAGGGAAGAAAGTGAAGAAGAAGAGGGTACTGGTGAAGAAGAGGAAGAAGAAGAAGAAGAAGAAGAAAAGGATGATGACGATGACGAGGGTGGTGATGATGATGAGGATGATGATGATGATGATGGTGATGATGGTGGTGATGGTAATGAGGAGAGTGCTAAAGGGAGCAACGAGGATAACGATGAGGATGATGATGGGGGTAAACAACCTGAAAAAGGGGATAAGGTTGCCAGCTCAAAGAAACCTGCCAAGTCTGGAACCAAGTCTACAAAAGATGCAGCAGTAAAGGAAAAATCTACTTCCACGGAATCAAGACGATCCAAGTGGTGTCATGATGTGAATGCTACTACAACATCATCAATTCCTGGTACATCTATTGCTGTGTCTATACCTATTACCACTAACCCTGTTAGTTCTGTTGTTGTTGCTCCTGTGATTGCAGAATTGGTAACTGAACCTTAAGCTGCACAACACTCACCCGTTCATGACACTGCCGAGATGCCTGAATCAGAACCAGCAGATGTTCACATTTCCACTCCTCTACAACAAGAACCACAATCTACTATTCCTGAATCAAGCACACGGGACTGGGCAGACACGTTGGAGATTGACGAGACTGCACCGCCACAGGCTTGGATCACGGCAGCGGCGCAATATGATCCAATCACGGACGCTGACAAAGATGTTCTATATCTCCGTATCCGTAGTCCGATTGACTTGTGCGCATTTCTGGCTCACGAGTATAAGACTTCGGTTACTCCGTCTTTGGTGAAGAGAGCTCTAAAGGATAAAAGACTTCGCGCCAAAACCCGGTTAACCCGAATGGAGTTCGAGTATTATGCTGATGAGATCCTGAAAGCTCTGAATACCGTTCAACGGCCAGGACTTCATGAATCAGAAAGAGCTCCACCTCCACTTGATCCTTCTCAAGATAATCAGATTGCTCTTGACTTCTTCGTCACCAATGATCTTGTGTATCTTCTGAAGGGGTCATCAAAGTACGCAACCTCCCTGACTTTGCTGAAAGCTGCCCACTGGGGGACAATACCCTTTATCGAGGAAAAGGTAAACCGACTCTGGGTCCCAAAGGTAAATCGTAATTATGATATGTATGCTGTCATAGGTGCATCTCATTGGGACGAACGAGTCCGAAGGGCGTACAGGGGTTGCTGCTTAGTCAATTCAGGAAGCAATGTTAGATCCGATATCCGCATCTCCAGTATCTTAGGGTTGAAAACTGAAGCCAAGAATGGCTATTATCATGTGACGGAGATTCGTTTGAAAAGGGAGGATGACAGAGAATACAAAATCCAGCAGGGAGATTTTTCTATCATTCGCCTTGAGGATATCGAAGATATGTTGCTTCTGATGACCCGAGATCAACTCACACATATTCCTCGTGAAGACCTCATTGCCTTGAATACAGCACTTCGTATGTTCACACGAAGCGTTGTTATCAAGAAACGAGTTGAAGATCTTCAGTTGGGAGTCGAAAGCTATCAAAGGAAGCTTAACCTAACCCGTCCAGTGAATCAAGTGTTACCTCAACATGTAGATAGATGTCCCTATACCGGCATTTCTGTCCCGAATTGCGGCATTTTCTACTTGAACAGTCGAGGTTTAATGAAGTTTATGAGGGTGGGTGAGCTTTACAAGTACAGTGATGGGACTCTTCTACAAGTCAGAGGAAAGTTGGAGCATCTTAACTCGGGTGGGACTTTGCCAGAGATGACGGAGGATTGGCATCCGGGTTACCGGCAAATGGCGAAGTATGTGATCAAGAAGATTGATCAAAAGCTCCGTGAACGTAGATTGCTGAGGAGTTTAGAAAGATTCGTTGGTGGTAGACCATATGGAGTGCACCACAAGTTACTGCAACGATCCATTTAATGGGTTGTACATTTCAGGTCCACTTTATATTGGTTTTCAATTGTGAATATGTATATTTGTGAATATTGTGCTTTTGCGGCTTGATGTAGTGTTAAGGTGTGATAATTTTTCAAGAATTTCTCACGAGATTCTAAATCTTTCAAAAATATATCATACTAAAGCACTACAACTATCCCTTATTAAATTAAGGGGGAGCATTAACTTGTTCTATGGCCAAACATCGATTTCATTTTTTACCCAAAGACCGGTTAATCCATTCAATATCCCAAATATTAATGGTTAACATTTTAGATAAGGGGAGAAAATGGGATTAAGGAGACATAAATGATACTTGGCTAAAAGATGAAGAAGACTTAACGATTATCCAACTTAATATGTGTAAAGCACGTGTTAAGGGGGAGCGTTTTTGATGAACAAAACACCTAAGGTACAAAACTTTTGATTTCAATATCACAAGTACCTTAAGTGATTTTCAATGATTTTTCATGGTGGCAATTCCTTCCCAAAACACACTTAATTCACGACGAATGTGGTGACAAAAGGGTGGTAGGAATAGGTTTAGTCCAATGATTCATCAGAGCCGATGGAATCTTTCCAAGGACAATTCCGTAGATAGAATTAGAAGTCCTAGGAAAGATGGAGAAAGAATGTGAACGTAGCTGAATGTCGACTAAGTACTTAAGCTAGCACTGGAACAATCACAACAAGGTGCTAGTGATGACGTATTGGTAAGCATTGAAGGGGTTGAAGAATGAAAAAGAATTGTAAAGATAAAGGGTGTAAAGAAAGAAGCCCTCCTTACAACTTTAGGCAGAAACCGGGTCAATACATATGCTATTGAGGTTATTTTTGCTAATGATTCTCGGTATTGAAGAAAGACATCATGGACCCAGTGATGCAATGCACAACCCTTCTCATCTAACTCAAATATCTCTCAAAAGGTATTTGTTTTAATCACACGGAGATCAACACGTTATCTATTGGTTTATTCACTCCGAATAGACTGGTATTGAAAAGGTGGCACTCCTCTCCAGCCATCGCTCACTAAATCAAAACGCACAATCGAGTCTAGAGCCAAGAGATCATCAAAAGTCTCATTAGGACACTTTCCACTTATTCCTTGCTTTCTCACACACTATGAAAAGTAAGAGATTTTCATGAGTCCTACGCAGTATTCCTGTAATATTGCCAGAACATCCGAGTAATACGCAAGTATTACAATGAAGATGGAAATCCTGCTTGAGCCAACATCAAACAAGCTCATGGTAGGTTACACGTGCGGTTCTTTTAGAACCAATCTTGTGAAAAACTGGAAAGAAACAGTGGTTTAATTCTTAATTGAACTTAAACTCGTTCCAGGCCTCTACGCATTATCATATGATCTTGCCAGAACACTCAGAGTGACTCTTTATTGATCACAGTGACGAGTGGAAATCCTTCTAGTGTTAACATCAAACAGCACTTGGTAGGTGACGTGCAAGATTCTTTATGAATTGAGCTCGTGACAACTGGAAAGCAACGATGGTGAAAATATTAATTGAAATTCACTTGTTCCAGGTTTCATGAATTGACGGCTTCACATCACAAGGATAATTTATCCAAGTGATCCACTCTTTATGTTCGCAGTCAGCTTTGGACGGTCGAATAAAGAGAACGGGTTTACCCGCGAAATCCTGTCAGGAAGTTACTTAATTGAAACTATCCGTCACGGGTACGATATCCAATATCGTCCAACAGTCTTCACCGACCGGAGGTAAAATGCTACCGAGTTAGAATAAAATGTTCAAAGCCATTTTATTCGTGTCGTTGCTGTGTACCTGTTAAAGACGGTGGCGTTGCTGTGTACCTGTTGAAGACGGTGGCGTTGCTGTGTACCAGTGAAGACGGTGGTGTTGCGGTGTACCTGTAGAAGTCATTCCCACATGCTTATGTTTCTCTGCATCAAAGTTCAGCAAAAATTCAAGAGAGTATAAGATGAAGTCTTCCGCTGTATCAAACTCTAAAGCTTTCGAGAATTCAACAAAAAGACATAAGTGTGTGGAACATGGAGTCACGAGGAGGCAAGTTTCACAAGAAGGCAAAGATCGCACGTGAAAGGCCAAAAGAACAATGCTCTCAAGCCAAAGCCAAAAGGATCAAATCAAAATATTCACAACAAAAAGAAAGAAGAAAAGACTACGAGCTAAAGAACGAAGACTTAGTATAGTATGCTAGGTTTAAAACTTTGTAACGTGGAGTGACCTCCCTTAGGGGGAGATTGTTAGAAATACGTGCACATGCTAAGAGCTGCGATGCCTGCCAGAGGTATGTAGGAATCCAGCACAAGCCGGCTTCCGAGTTATACCCGATTATAAAGCCTTGGCCATTTCGAGGGTGGGCCATGGATATCATCGGAAAGATCTATCCCAGATCTTAAAGAGGTCATACTTTTTTCCTAGTATAGTAGCTACGGCCCAGCCTTCTCCACCTTCTGCCCTGGGTAGAAGCCGAGCCCTCTCGATATCTTATTGGAGCTTTGTAACTAGCGGCCTCCCGTCGCTAGAGCCTTTTCCCAGTGCACGGAGCCCCAACGAGGAAGGCGTTAGTGGTTTATGGTCCAAAATGCTAATCCCTCTTTTTGTGCTACTCCTACTCCTAGGGCGGGAGTGGGCCAACCGACCGACCGAGTTGGGCTGGGCGTCCATGTCACAGAACCTTTCTCTAGCCAAGAATCCCATTATTGATTGAATCAAGGCGGATCCAATTCATTGGCAAATGAAAAATCTACCGTTTTCACACTCAGAAAAACCTAGAAAAGAGGAAGAGTCACTAAGACAAGAGCTAGGTAAGCAAGCAAGAAGGAGAGGCTAGAAAAGGCAGGGGCTCTCCATCTCTAGGAACATTGTGTCCAGGATCCGGTAATCTAAAGCCTTGCTTCTTCTGGTCGGCTCGTATTAGCCTGTGCTTTATTACAGGTAGTCATTCCCCCGTTCCTTTAGTCTTTTCAACGGTACTTGAATCTTAAGTCGCGGTCATGTCTCGCCCCCCCGGTATAAGGAGATGCATTTCAGGTACTGGTGGTATTGGACAAGAAAAAAAGGGAATAATTTCTTTCTTCTTTCTGCCTTTCTTTCCCATGACGACTAGGAACGGGCAAATCAAAAATTTCACTTCGAATTTCGGACCTCAACATCCTGCTGCTCATGGTGTTTCACGATCAGTATTGGAAATGAACGGAGAAGTGGTGGAACGTGCGGAACCACATATTGGATCACTCCAGTGCGGCACGAAGCCGCTGATGCCGAGTCGGCTCCTATGCCGCTAGCTATGCCCTGCTCGGTCCCCCAGCACGGTGGAGGTTCCGTAGCGCGTCATGAGCACCGGGCTAAGGGGCGGTTGAGCAACTCAAGCGAACCGCCCTACCTTACTACAACATAAGGACAGAAGGGAGAAGGTTGTGAAGGTGGCCTCGTTATCCACACCTCCGGTCGGATGAATGGAGGACCGACCGACCCGGGTTTTCACGAGCGTTGGCGGGTTCTGGAGTACCTGTCAAGGGCGCTAGCGCATACCCCGGGGTGATCATCACCACCTGCACCTCAAATCTCGGGACAGTGGAACGTGTAACCCGCCTGCTGTTCCATTCAACTACATTTGTTCCTGTAATCCATTTCTATTGTTGCCCGCCCTATAACTAGAGTAGATTTCACTGAAATTGGATGGAGGTGCATCAACCCCTTTTCTGCTAGGCTGGAACGCCGTTTTTCCGAAAGGTTGGATAGTTTTACTTTCTACAACCATTTCATCATTTAGAGGCCTTCCTAAACTAAATCCTCTTAGCGGTAGCAAAAAATGCCTCCTTTACTCAAGGTTAGTGATAATCTTTACTCCAAGCGAAGATTTAGGAACAAGTGGTAGGTACGAGCATAGAAAGTTGGGTTAGGATTGGGGAAGGTCCGGAAAGCCCTCACTTTATTGATGGGGCATTTGGATCCTTCCTCTCGACAAAACAGAAAATACCAAAAAGTTCGAACATGGAGTCACAAGAAATTGAGAGTTTCTAGTAATAGTAGGTATGTATTACTTTCCACTCCCAGCCAACAAAGATCCTGATACATCGCCGCAAGCAATTGAACGTTGTCCCCCGGCACTAAGGCGTCTATGACGTCATAGGCATTCTTTCCGGGCGGCAACACCACATTATTATTGGTAAACAGCGGCGTTATGACTCTTTCGTTAACGTATATTAGAAGTATCGGTCACTCCACAATATTATTTATGTTTGTAATAGCTCGTAGTTAATAGTTACTTATTAAGTTAAGTAAGAACCGGTCCATGGGCTTGTCATGGGCCGGCCCAAGTCCACATAAGACTTGGAAGTATAAATACCCCTTTCCTCCTTGGAAAGGGGTTGGTTGTTGTCACTTTCTAGTTTCCACTTAATAAAATTACACATAGTTTTCTCTCACTTTCTCTCTCTAGAAAACATCAACCCACTTCATAGATTCATAGGTTATCAAGATTCTACAAAAAGGTTAATTTAAAATTATGTTTGGGAGGGAAGGGATTAAGTATTTAATTAAGTCGGTTTTAAAAGTGAGTGGAGAGGTGACATGGAAGAGGGGAGGTGTCTGATTGGTGGAGGGTTTAAGGTTGATGACGTGGAGGGTTGTGAGAGGTGGGGATAACTTAGGTTGTCTGGGCAGTAAAGGTCCCTCACTTTTCCTTTTATCTTCATGTTGTATTAAAACAGCAATAAACTCCATTCCTTTGTTATAAGTTTGGAAACTTGTCACTTTTGGCACAAACACTTTATAAACTTGAAACAAGGACTAAACATGCAATTTCTTCATTCTTCAAGGACTGTTTTTGACATGTCTTCATACTTCAAGGCTTTGACTTGTTTTTTGACTTCTTGGAGGACCATTATTGACGATTTTAGTTTTGTTGAGGGACTAAATTTGCCAATTCTTCAAAGTTAAGGGTCCTTTTTGTAATTTTGACAAACTTTAGTGACCAAACTTGTAATTATGAAGATACAAGGGTATAAAGTGTCAATTCTTCAAACTTGGAGGACCAATCTTTATAAGTCTTCAAATCTTCAAGGACTTTCTTTGGAAAATTCTTTATTAGGGCTTGGTTCATCGTGCGGCTTCGTTTCCCTTGTTCGTTTTTGATTGATTCTTATGATCTTTTGTCATTTTCTCAATATCCGTACCTAAAATACACAAGCAACAAACACAAGCATATATTTGGGTATTTTGATGATATTTAATGCATTTTAAGCCCTAATTGGACGATGAGACTATGTATAAAAGCAGTCTCATTACTCCCCCATACTAAACCATTGCCGTGCCCTCACGCAATGCTAGAATAAAGTATCGTAGCATCTCCAAAATTCATTTTTATTCACTTTATTGAAATGATAAACTAGCTATACTACTACTATTGCCACTACTTGTGTTTTAGACATAATGTATGATTTTCATCGCAAAATGGGACGTTTAGGTTCATAGAATAAGAACACGTGAATGCTTCGTTAGAAATAATTTCATCGTCCTTGATTTTCACCCTAATTCCATGCCAAGCGTGCAACGAGATCATTGTCATTATAAGTTAGTAATGCTAACACTACTCATATGCCCCAATCACGTACTTATCCTCCCATTATTCCTAAGTTGTATGTCTTATATTTTATTTTGTCTTGAATGTTTCACGAGGATACATTGTTTGACTTACGCGATAATAGAGATTTAGGTCTAAAAATAGAGTCCTAACGGTGTACCTAAGACCATCAAATCAATAACCCCTCCTAATAGACAACGATGTAAAAAAATTAAGTTGACAAGAAGAATCGATAAACACGGTTTTATAACGGTTTTGAACATGAGACTTATTACCAAGACTTTTATACGCCCCCTAATGGAAGGGCCTTATTATCTTTGGTTTACCTCCATCTTTTATTCAACTTCGCCATGAAGCTTTTATTATGACTTCGGTCTTGCCTTGCCTTTTATTATCCGCCATCATCGGTGGTTTTATTAGCCAAAGACGTATATCCTCACGCTAAAGCGAATTTTGGATCTTTAAAGCTTCGAAGATTAAGGCTTGATTCACTTTCAATTTTGCATAGATTTTAGGCCTTGTGGGGCTTCAAATTGTTTGCTAGATTTAGGTGAGCACTTGAAATCTTATTATTGGGTGAAGCTTTCGATTATTCGGGTGCCAATACTTCAAAACCGTGACGCTGGCGATACCTTAATGTCTTCCCAATTTAATTACACGGAAGCTACTAGAAAAGACTAGAAACCCAACAATCCTAACTAAACCGCTAAGTCAATATTTATTAAGCAAAAAATATTTACAAGCGAAGGGAGAATAAGCAAACAACGAGAACACATGAGTTTTTGAAAGAATACGAGTACTCTACGTTTAGCATAGTAACTTATAATTAACTCTATCATTTCTCGTCCTCATTTAAGAGACTTAGCCTAATGTGTAGTTAAGGAATCAAAGCTAAGTGCTCAACACGCACGGTCGAGTAAAAAATTACTCTTATTCTTGCCATCGGAAAATCTACATTCGTGTCTTCAAACACTTATAAAACATGAGAAAAATTTAAAATTTGGCCATTTTTAGCCTTATTTTGCAACAAAACGATAAACAAAAAGATAAAATTTGGAAAGCGTGAAGGTTTGGCAAGGCAAGTATCTATTCACCCCCCATACTAAAGTTAAACATTTTCCTCAATGTTTCGAGTCTAGGGGTGCAAACACCCCCATACTAGAGACGTAGTCGAATGGCTAATCTAGCATGGAAAGGGTGTAACCAATAAATTAATAGCCGTTTATGAAGTGTGCTAAAAACCTAAGGTTAGAACATCAAAAGGATATATCATGGATATTGAGAAACGTCTCCAAAGCAAACGATCGAGTGCTCCCATAAAACGAATACGAGAGGCTCCAATCGTGAAGATCATGATCTAAAAACCACAATTCACAAACAACCACGGAACAAAGGTTGGAAGGGCACAAGTCCCCACACGTAAGATACATTAGAAAGCGATAATATGTACATAGGATAAGCATGGGACTCCCCCACGAGGCACCTCGTTTTTGATTACCGAGTCATGAGCTCGACTCGATCCCCTCAATACTAATTATCATTGGGGAATGTGACTTGGTCGAGGTAGGTCAAGGATGGAACTTCCCCGCCAAAGTAGTGCTTCAACCTATGTCCATTCACCTTGAAGTTAGGACCATCATCTTGAGCTAGCTCGATGGTCCCATACGGAAACACTTGAGTCACGGTGAATGGACCGGACCAACGGGATTTCAACTTACCGGAAAAGATTTTCAATCTCGAGTTAAAAAGCAAAACTTGATCCCCAATGTTAAAAACCCGGTTTTTAATTTTAGAATCATGCAACTTTTTAGTTTTCTCTTTATAAATCAATGAATTTTCATAAGCAATGTCTCTCAATTCATCCAATTCATTTAATTGCATTTTCCGGTGTTTTCCCGCGGTCTCCATATCATCATTACAATGCTTTAGGGCCCAATAAGCCTTGTGTTCTAACTCGATAGGCAAATGACAATTCTTTCCATACACAAGCTTATAGGGAGTGCACCCAATGGGCGTCTTATGAGGGGTCCTAAAGGCCCATAAAGCATCGTCTAACTTATCCGACCATGATTGTCGGTTTTCCCCAACGGATCTCTCTAAGATCCTCTTCAAAGCTCGGTTTGAAACCTCGACTTGCCCACTCGTTTGTGGGTGATAAGCCGTAGAAAGGCGATGTGTAACCCCATATTTCCTTAGAACCCTTTCAAATTGGTCGTTACAAAAATGGGTTCCACGATCGCTTATGGTAGCACGAGGGGTTCCAAACCGAGAAAACAATTGCTTCAAAAACTTGACTACCACACGAGCATCATTGGTGGGCAAGGCCTTTGCCTCCACCCACTTAGAAAGGTAGTCAACCGCAACGAGAATGTACTTATTACCACGAGATGATGGGAACGGCCCCATAAAGTCTATACCCCAAACGTCAAAGATCTCACATACTTGAATGATATTTTGTGGCATTTCATCTTTTTGTGAGGCTTTTCCTTGTCGTTGGCATGCATCACACGACTTCACAAGATCTTGTGCATCTCGGTAAATAGTAGGCCAAAAGAAGCCGGCATCAAACACCTTCTTAGCCGTGAGATTAGCACCGTGGTGACCACCCGTGGGTCCCTCATGGCAAGCTCTAAGGATGTTAGAAGCTTCGGTGCCAAATACACAACGTCGGATGATTTGATCTGCACAAGTTCGAAACAAGTAAGGGTCGTTCCAAAAGTAGAACTTGACGTCACGAAAGAATTTTCGTTTTTCTTGAGTCGTCATACCCTTAATGATGAAGTTACCCGCATGGTAGTTTGCAAAATCCGCAAACCATGGGGTAGAAGAATCAAGCTTAGAATTCACTACACCAAGTGTCTCGAGCGGAAATGTTTCGGTGATTTCCTTGGGCTCGTAAACACTTTGGTGAGGATCTTCCAAACGAGAAAGATGATCGGCCGCTAGATTCTCGGCTCCTTTTTTGTCAACGATTTTGTGATCAAATTCTTGAAGGAGGAGAATCCAACGAAGTAATCTCGGCTTAGCATCTTGCTTTGCCATGAGATACTTAATAGCCGAATGGTCCGTATACACTATGCATTTCGTCAAGACGAGATAAGGTCGGAATTTCTCAAATGCATACACCACGACAAGGAACTCCTTTTCCGTTGTAGTGTATTTAAGTTGAGCCTCGGTCATCGTCTTGCTAGCATAGTGAATAGGCAAGAAGTGCTTATCATGACGTTGCCCCAAAACGGCCCCAATAGCGTAATCACTAGTATCACACATAAGCTCAAAGGGGAGGTTCCAATTGGGAGCAACAAGAATGGGAGCTTCGGTAAGTTTCCTCTTAAGGATTTCAAAGGCTCGTACACAATCTTCGTCAAAGACAAAACGTGCCTCTTTTTCAAGAAGATGTGTAATGGGTCGAGAAATCTTTGAAAAATCCTTGATGAATCGACGATAAAAGCCCGCGTGGCCTAGGAAACTCCTAACTCCCTTAACGGTTTTGGGATGAGGTAATTTGGCGATGACGTCTACCTTAGCTTGATCTACCTCAATCCCCGCTTTCGAGACCTTGTGCCCTAAGACGATTCCACTCTTAACCATAAAATGACATTTTTCCCAATTGAGCACAAGGTTGGTTTCCTCATAACGTTTTAAGATTCTCTCAAGGCTCGACAAACACGAAGTGAAAGAATCACCAAACACGGAAAAGTCATCCATGAAGACTTCCATCGTCTTCTCGATCATATCATGAAAAATAGCCATCATGCACCTTTGAAAGGTTCCCGGTGCATTGAAAAGTCCGAATGGCATTCTACGATAGGCAAACGTTCCATATGGACACGTAAACGTAGTTTTTTATTGATCACGAGGGTCGATGGGAATTTGGAAGTAACCGGAAAAACCATCTAAAAAGCAATAGAAATCGTTTCCCGCAAGACGCTCCAACATTTGGTCCATGAAGGGCAAGGGAAAATGGTCTTTTCGAGTGGCTTCATTCAACTTTCGATAGTCAATGCACACTCTCCATCCGGTCACGAGTCTAGTGGGAATTAACTCGTTGGCATCGTTTGGCACAACGGTCATCCCTCCCTTTTTAGGGACACAATGAATAGGACTCACCCAAGGGCTATCGGAAATAGGGTAAATCATTCCCGCGTCAAGGAGTTTAAGGACCTCCTTTTTGATGACATCGTGAATTTAGGGTTCACCCTCCTTTGACTTTGGATTGTGGGCTTGAAATCCTCCTCCATTAAGATTTTGTGGGTACAAAACTTGGGATCGATTCCCTTAATGTCGGATAACTTCCACGCAATTGCCCCTTTGTGATCCTTAAGAACATCGACAAGTGCGGTTTTTTCATCATTCGAAAGATCCTTCGCAATAATAACCGGCAACTTGTCGTCCTCCTCCAAATAGACATATTCGAGGTGAGGAGGTAAATCTTTCAACTCGAGGATAGGTGGTTCCTCAAGTGAAGATTTGGGCTCGATACTCATAACCTCCTCGGGTGGAGGAAATGGGAAATCGTTGAGAAAATCCTTGATAATCGAGAAGTCCTCATCGTTGTCGAGGTCTTCGTCACAAGTACGTGGAACATTGCATTCTTCCAACGTAAAACCACCACCTTCAAATGGAGTGAAGGTTGGTGTCGAATTATCAAGAATTGGATCTAACATAGTGAGATTGCCACTAGTTTCTTCATCACCAAACCCTAAAACTTCTTGTGAAAATTCCTCGCAAACCACGTCGATCATATCAACGAGGTTTATGGTAGCAACGGAATAAACATGAGAAAGTTGAGAATTTTGAGTTGCGTTTATAACAAGTTCCTCGTCGTTGAAACGTAAGGTGATCTTTCTAGCATGCACATCAATTAAAGCCATAGACGTATCTAAAAACGAACGACCTAAAATAAGAGGAACTTGAGGATCCGTGGGGATATCGACAACGATAAAGTCTACGGGATAGTAGAACTTCCCCACTTTCACAAAAACGTCTTCCGCCAAACCACATGCGAGAATCGTGGAATGGTCGGCCAACTCAATAGACATTCGTGAAGGAGTAAGATTAGGAAGATTGAGCGACTTGAAGATTGCAAGTGGCATCAAGTTAATGCTAGCACCAAGATCGGCCAAGGCATAGCATTCTTCCATATCTTGAATGGCACAAGGGATCAAAAATTTACCGGGATCACCGACTTTTTGAGGTATGCGATTAAGATAAACCGACGAACAACTAGACATTTGGTGCAATTTCTCCTTGTTATTCAACATACTCTTAAAGTTAGCGGCGAATCGAGGCATCATGACCAAGGCATCGGCGAAATTCACATTAAGGTGCAACTCACGAAACATTTTCATAAAAATCTCAAATTGGTAGTTGTCGCGCTCTTGTCGTTTCTCCTTTCTAAGTCTTGATGGGTAAGGCAAGGGTGGTGTGGGTTGGGGCATAGGCATAGCCTTTGGAATCTCGGGTTCCAATGTTGGTAAAGGGTCGACCGTAGGTGTGGCATAAGCGGTACTTTGTGGGCTTGAAATATGCTCCTTTTCGACCACCACCTCGGGTTATTCCTCAATTTCCTCCACCGTTGGAGTAATTGGTTGAGGAGTCGGTTCTTTAAGTGTCTTACCACTACGTGTGGTAATCACTTTCATCTCTCCCTTCGGGTTTGAAACGGTGTTACTAGGAAGACCACTCGAAGTAGAGGCTTTGTTTCCCATGACGGCTTCTAAAATGGCATTAAGCTTAGCATCTTGACTATTAAACTTCAAATCTTGACTAGCGGCTTTTTGGTCAATTCTTTGTTCAAGCCTAGCATGACTTTGTTTAATCTTATTGTTTTGACCTCTAATTTGATTAGCAAAATCATTTTTCAACTCATTTCTCATGTTAAGATTTTCCTTCACAAAATTAGCCAACTCCTTGGTGTTTTTAGCCGTGTCCCTAGCTTGACTAGCCAATTGCTCTTGAATATTTTCCAAAATCTTATCATTTGCCGTAGCGTAATTCAAAAAGTCCATTGGAAGTTCTTTAGTGTAAACATTTTGAAGACCTTGACTCGTGTTTTGAAAATTACGGTTTTGGTTTTGATTTTGCAATTGGCTACTAGTTCCTTGATTCCCATAGTTGTTATTACCCTTGAAATTGTTCCTTTGATTGCTTTTGTAACCAACTTGATTGTTTCGATAATTGTTAGCATTTTGATTTGGTGGAAAACCCGGTGGAGTCAATTGATTAGTGCGAGGAACTTGACCGTTTTGGTTATAAGTTCCCGCGGCCGCGAAGGCACTCGAAGTGTTACCCCCGTTGGTAATGCACTCGGAATAGTCGTGAGCTCCACCACAATACATACAAGAAACCTCAACCGCTTTAATCGTAGCGGGAGTGGGTTGTTCACCAACTTTAAACTCAATTAACAATCCTTTCAACTTATCAAAAATCTTGTTCTCCAAATTAGCCTCGATTTGGCAAGCATCAACGGTGTGTGACAATGAAGGCGAAGGCGAAGACGAAGTCTTACGAACACTCGACGTGCTACGAGGACTATAGACCTTAGACCTATTCTCAATGATTAACAATGCTTCCTCGACCGTCTTACACAAAAAATTACCACCCGCGGCGACATTAAGATAATCACGCTCATGATCGTTCAAGCCATTGTAAAACGTGTCAATTTGATGCAAGTCGGAAAAACCATGATGAGGACATTCGTGCAACATTTCCTTAAATCTATTCCAAGCCGTTGAAAACTCTCATTATACTCTTGTGAAAACTTTGAAATCTCGTTTTTCAAGTGCGTAGTCTTAGAGGGCGGAAAAAATTGGTTCACGAATTTTGAAACGAGATCCTTCCACGTCAATATAGAATTGGGTGGCTCTTTCTCTAACCAAATTTTTGCGGGCCCCGCTAAGGAATACGGAAAAAGCATCATCTTAATTGAGTCGTTTGAGACGTCCTTAAACTTGCATGTGGCGGTGAGACGATTAAATTGGCGAATGTGGTCATGAGGGTTATCCTTTTCGTCACCTCGAAACTTGTTGTTTTGAATCATGGACAACAAACCCGTCTTAACCTCAAAATTCTCCGCAAGGATAGCGGGAATCACAATCGCTTCTCCATAACCCTCAGTGGGTGCTTGAAGCAACTCCATCATAGTTCGATTAGCCATGGGTGCTTCTTTCACTACAATGGGTTCGTCAATAGGAGACTCCTCACTAGAAGGAGTGATGGATTTGTTTCTTCGTTTACGAGCACGTCTTGCTTTAGAGCGAGTTTGCATAAACGTCACGTACAACGAGAAGGCGAGCAAAGAAGATTCTTTTTGGTGTTTTTACCTTTTTAATTTTTTTGTGGTTTTTGATTGTTTTTACTTTTTTTGGATTTTTGGAATGTATTAAGTAGACACAAATCTACAAATCTCCTCCTTAATCAAATCTCTTGATTAAAGAAGCCTCAAGGAATGAAAACGATCACGTGAAGTGAACGCCTTCGATGACTTTAGAACGATGGTGGAACACCAAATCGTTCAAGAGGGTTTAATCAATAGAAACCAAGAAAATATATATGATACTTAGTAATACTTTGGGCGGCAAAACCCTCGATTAGCTTTCAAAATCAAAATACGCACAAGCAAGCGGAGGAAACGAGGCAGCGCGAAGCACTTAAGAGCCGTTTTCCTTTAGGTCGTGAAATACAACCGCCTTATACCCACCTTATAGTTTGTATTTCTCAAAATCGAGCTTCACGAAAGTATTTATCTATTTTTGCCTTTTTCTTTGGTTTGAGATTCGAATACAATGATTGGGTAATGACCTCCCAAGTCAAGGTTGTGATTTCTCACGTATTTGGAGTACTTGTAAATTTATTTGTTCTACGTATACAATATAGTAAAAATATTCACAAAAAACGAAAAACCGATAATACGTATTAGTAGAGTGCTACTAATACAATTACTTTTATGGCTATATATAAAAACAACAATTGTCCAATCAAAACACAACACGCCTCCCTGGCAGCGGCGCCAAAATGATGTTGAGAATTTTTACCACTCTTTAGGAAAAGAGCAATAAATAGGGCAAGTGTGCACGACGATTTAGGAAAACCGTGTGTGAATGACCCTAAGTGAGTTCGTTCTCGAGGAGGCTAGTGCGTTGTGTATTGAATTGATATTGTTTGTGATTATATGATTGAGAAAGAAATGGGATTAGAAGAGAAAGACGGTTACAAAGACGGATTAAACTAAGACGAAAAAGGCGATCACGCAAAACCGTAAATAGTGCCAAAATTAAAATTTTAACCTAAAAATTCCTAAAAATTACTAAAAATTACTAAAAATCCCCAATAATATTCTAAGAGTTTACGAAAAATCCAAACTTGCTAAAACCTTTTAATTAATTAGATAATGACTTTTTAATGCTAATTAAAGCCCTAAAAATCACTATTAATTATTAAAAAGCCCTCAACAAGATCTTATAGTTTGTAAACCTCAAAAATATCCTAATTAAGCTAAAAAGTATTTTTAAAAATTTTAAAACCAAATTAAACTATTTTTAAACACTTAAAAACTATTAAAATCAATTAAAACTTAAATTAATTCTAAAAATTAATTGAAAGTTCCTAAAAATATTTGGAAAGTGACAAAACTCCTAATTAAGTGTCCTTAACCTAGGAAAAATGTAAAAACTAAAAAAAATCAAACTTCAATTTTTAGTAATAAAATAATATTAAAATAATCAAAAAAAATTCAAAGTCCATAAAAAAAATCTAAAAAATTACCAAAAATCTAGAATAATGTAACTAAGACAAAAATGCAATTAAAATTTTCTGAAACCTATTTAATAATTTAATATTAAATTTTAAAGTTAGCTAAAAACCCTAAAATCCAATAAAATAAAAAATAAGCTAAATTGAAAACTTAAAAAGCTGTAAACCTCAAAAATATAATTCAAAACCTAAAAACTATTTTTTCAGATTTTTAAATTACCTTTTTCTATTTTTTAATGACTTTCTAAAATTAAAACTTAAAATAATCCTACAAAATTAATTAATAAAGGGAAAAATATACCTTTTAAACAGAAAAGTCCCTAAACCTAATACAAACCTAAGAAAATGCTAAACAGTAAAAAACTTAAAGGAATAAGCTAGAATAAGCTTATTAATAAGCTGATGGTTAAATAAGCTATAAAACAAACACACCTTAAGTATTAAACGTTGCAAGAGTATACCAGTCAAAGTCCCTAGGGCAGTTGGTTAACACGTTTGGTTGTGGGAGGAGTGGCGCATGTTCGAGTCTTGGCCACGTCCTTTTTGGTATTTATTTTTTTTTCTTTTTAAACTTTAAAAACTCAAAACTTATACTCTTTTAATCACCAAAAACACAAACACAAATCAAATTAGCTAAGATTCAAGCTATCTAGGACCAAAAACGTGCTCCGGTTAGGGTTGAGTTTCTGATGAACAAATGGAAGTCTTCACAAGTGAAGACAATCAAGAGGACTTGATTGTGTGAGTTTTGATGATGTTTAATGGACAATGGGGCACCCCTACACTCAATTGGAGTGTAGGAAGTCAAGTAAACACAAGAAAAACACAAGACTCCACACAAATTAAGCACAATATGGCAAAATCAAGTTACTGATATAACTATGTTAACAGATGAACAAATGACTGGTTTACTTGGCACAAATCTGAATTTCAAAGGCTAATATCCTGCATACAAGTCACTAACATGGCATACAAGCAATGCACAACCCTAACATGACCTAATATCTAGAAGATATCAAGACTGATGCTCAAATACTTCACAAAATTAAGCAGACAAGGTAGTTACTGATTTCATACTATGTTTCAAAATTTTAAGCATGCAAATGTTTTAAAACCCTTCTAAAATGAAAACCAACAGCATGCATCATCTACTAAAAACCAGAGGAGTATATCTAACCAAGTTTCACACAAGATTAACAACAATTTAACCAAGTAGAACCCTAATCCAAACACCCCTTTAAGTAGACTGAAATCAAAATTTCAAAACAAATCCTAGCAAATCTCAATCAAATCAAACCTAAGCTATCAAAACATGCATACAATACCTATATAAGCAATTTTCAACACTTAAACAGACAAAATAACAACTTCTACACAAAATTATGCAAAATCATATAAACTGAATATTTCTTTCAAAACTGAAAAAAGGTCAAGTAAGCTACCTTGTTGGGCCTACATCCAGGCCCAACAGTGACTGAATAGTCACCTCCAAACAAGCTGGGGCTTGTGCTGAACTTTGTTGATGGGCTTATGAGGAACTGCTTAACAAGAAATGGGTAAAAATGATTCTTCTTTGAATCTGCTAAGAGAGAAAGGACAAAGCTGTGTAAAAGCTTAAGGGCTTGCCCCTAGCTTATAGATTAAGCTAGAAGAGAGCCTTAGCTTGGGTTAGACTAAGATAATGTAAACAAAGGACCAAACAAATGGGTTATTTAAGCTTGGGTACCCACTACACCAGAACAAGCCATGGTGTCTTGGACATACACAAGCTTAAACACCATCAAACTAACACATTTAATCACCATATTAACAGATTTGAATGAAAATTTAGAGTTTAAGAAAAACTTGAAATTAAACAGAAACTTTGAAAAACTTAATAAACTTGCTAAAAATTAAACCAAACTTGAACAATGATCACTTAGATCAAACTGAAAGTAAAACTGGAACTGGCTTTCTTCACATAACACTTTACCAACTTTTCATTCATAAAAAGGGGATTTACAAGAGTGTGAACAAGGAAAGCAAGAACAACTCTCTACTATGTCCCATAAGGCCTTTATATAGAGGCTTACAAAAATCTAGAACTGATAAGAAGCTAAAACCCTAATTACTTGAACTTCCCAACTTGCCCTTGGACGAATATTTTAATTTTTCAGTCAAAAATTGCCATGTGATGATTCTTGTTTTCTAGTGAAGGCCAGCTGTTGTGGAGTGATCTACAACGTTCAAATGAGCTTGGGGACCAAGTAAAATGCCTTGGTTCGTTGATGGACTGGCTCAGTTTTGTTTTCTTCTTCTTTGTGGGGCAGGGGAGGGTTGGAGAGACACATGGGGTGAGATGGTGATGTTTTTGGGAGGTGGGTTGTGATGAGAGTGAGTGTAATTAGTGATCTGGAGGCAATTAATCATTTTCCCTTTGTTTTGATTGATGTTCATACTGGGAAAATATTAGGGTTTAAGGGTGGATTAGGGACGTTTTAATCTATTTTGGGAAAAAGGTTAATTTAAAATTGTGTTTGGGAGGGAAGGGATTAAGTATTTAATTAAGTCGGTTTTAAAAGTGAGTGGAGAGGTGACATGGAAGAGGGGAGGTGTCTGATTGGTGGAGGGTTTAAGGTTGGTGACGTGGAGGGTTGTGAGAGGTGGGGATAACTTAGGTTGTCTGGGCAGTAAAGGTCCCTCACTTTTCCTTTTATCTTCATGTTGTATTAAAACAGCAATAAACTCCATTCCTTTGTTATAAGTTTGGAAACTTGTCACTTTTGGCACAAACACTTTATAAACTTGAAACAAGGACTAAACATGCAATTTCTTCATTCTTCAAGGACTGTTTTTGACATGTCTTCATACTTCAAGGCTTTGACTTGTTTGTTGACTTCTTGGAGGACCATTATTGACAATTTTAGTTTTGTTGAGGGACTAAATTTTCCAATTCTTCAAAGTTAAGGGTCCTTTT
Source organism: Glebionis coronaria (assembly GCA_025667525.1). Taxonomy (NCBI): domain Eukaryota; kingdom Viridiplantae; phylum Streptophyta; class Magnoliopsida; order Asterales; family Asteraceae; genus Glebionis; species Glebionis coronaria. The sequence continues at coordinate 249,285,986 of CM046874.1, forward strand.
TGTAATTTTGACAAACTTTAGGGACCAAACTTGTAATTATGAAGATACAAGGGTATAAAGTGTCAATTCTTCAAACTTGGAGGACCAATCTTCATAAGTCTTCAAATCTTCAAGGACTTTCTTTGGAAAATTCTTCATTAGGGCTTGGTTCATCGTGCGGCTTCGTTTCCCGTGTTCGTTTTTGATTGATTCTTGTGATCTTTTGTCATTTTCTCAATATCCGTACCTAAAATACACAAGCAACAAACACAAGCATATATTTGGGTATTTTGATGATATTTAATGCATTTTAAGCTCTAATTGGACGATGAGACTATGTATAAAAGCAGTCTCATCAGGGGCTGTGACTTGTAGAGAGAAAGAAAGACGAGGCTCACAGAAACCCAAACCAACAACCAATACCCTTAACCGGAACTACCAGAAACTACCTAAACCATCGAAAGATGGTTGCTGATTGGCAGATCAAGGAGGAGATGATAATATGATTGTGACGCCTGTGTGTTTTTTAGGGTTTAGGGAGAGAAATAAGTTGGTTGTGTGTATTTTACGTCTGAGTTATAGCAAAGTTTTTAAAAAAGTCAGATTGTTAAAATGGAAGTCAATCACAAAATACATAAAGTCAGATTGTAAAAAAGTCAGATTCATATACTTGCCTATTGTGTTTCCTATATTTCTCAAAATAAGTGATTGAAAAAATTAGTGGCTTTTTGTTTATAAGGAGTATGAAATTTGTTTACTAGATGTGTACCCGCTTATTTTTGCACAAATTATCTAGAGGCAAAGAGTTAACAATACACTAATTGATCCGGTAACTCGCTGATTCAACCGAGTTGACCCAGTGGTCGAATCAATGAACCAATTCCTCTAAACGGGTTGACCAAGCGGTCGAATCAGTAAACTTGCGAATCGATGGTCGAATCCGTAACCTGATAATATTATGTAAAAAAGATATCTATTTTAGAAAATGTTGAAAATTAACATGTTCAACAAATGAATACACCTTTTGTATATTAATAGAGATTTTTTTATTACTATAAAACTGAAAATAAAATAAAATAAAAAGAGTAAATTGCACAATTCGTCCTTATGGTTTGATCGAAATAACAACTTTCGTCTTTATTATTTTGTTTTTACATAGGGAATATTATAATGAAGTTTCGTAACATTGTTCATCCCTATCTCACACGGTCGTTAAAAATTGAAGATAACACTCCCCACTAGCCTCGCACGTGTGGTACAATAGTCAATTTAGCCTTATCTTCAACACTACTTAATTTTCTATCTTTTTTTATAAAAAAAACTCTATGAGATCTCAAACAACTTCGCCTATTATTTCATTACAACAACACTTATCAAAACCCAAGATCAAACAATACATGGTTCACACAAATAATTAAAAAAACATCAAAATTTAATTTACAAGATTACACTAAAATACTCACAAACAATCAAACATACTCACAAAAATCTTTTGCTTATCTCACAAACACACAATGATATATTTCTTTCTCTTTCATAAATTCTCTCTCTAACTTTCTATCTCTACAATAATATGACCAAAACCACACCAGTAACCACCACTAATCTTTGATTTTTAACTACCGTTTGAGATAGGGATGAACTATGTTACGAAATTTCATTATAAGGATTCCTCATGTAGAAACAAAGTAATAAAAACGAAGGTTGTTATTTCTTCCAAACCACTGGGACGAACTGTGTAATTTACTAAAATAAAAATTAGCAAGTTAAAAATATTAAAATAATAAATTACATAACAAAACTTGACAAAAAGTTATATTTTATTGTTAAAAAATAAAGTATAATATAATGTGATTGGTGCAATTCACATGCCACATGTGTATGTAGAAATTTTTAAGTGGGATGGGTATGGATGTAGCATTACTCTTTCAGTAAGTGATCAGATATGTTTTCAGCTTCAAAACTAACAGTCGCGAGCTTCTTTATTACCTAAAAATGAAAATGAAAAAAATAAGCTAATCTTAAAGACTTGTCCGCGTATATGGCCGCTCGGCCATATGTACACAAACCACTTAGACGCATGAAGCATTAAGGGGCCTCAGTAATGACACCCCGCCCACTTGTCAAATGCATAGAATAAGAGATAATCATCAAAAGTAACAATACTACCTCGGGAATGCGCGCACCATCTTATTATATAGAAGAAATTCACACTCATATATTTTAGTTTCAATCCACTCCTGTATTTGTTTGACACATATGAGTGTGGATTTCTATTGTGGAAATTATGAGTGGATTTCTTTATGTAACACTATAAATATCATATATTATAATGTAACACTATAAATAACATATATTATAATGTGTTTGAAACTAAAACTAATCTTTTTTATTTTTGTAGAGAAAGTTGTTTTCAACGAATTTTGAAGAATTCAATGATCTCAAGGCCAGTTGACGTAAACATAAAAAGCAACAATCATTAGACCATAGTGAGCTACAAAAAGACAATGTCAAGAACTGGAACATCGGGTTTCCGACTAAAAGAATAAGAGCAGGTGAATGAGATAATAAAGACGAGATCTAAGTTTGCAACAAAAATGTTGATGTATAAGATCAACATCCATTGTTTTAGGCATTTGCCTAATGCTTTAACTTTGTAATGATACTAAAAATGACTATATTTTTTGTTGAATATAAAAATGGTTAAAAATCTCCGTATGTAACTTTTAGATAAGATGACTATTTTGTTAAAGTTTTATTGCACAAATTGACAATCAATTGTGTGTTTTAACAATTAGAACACAAAATAATGTTATTCGATGTTTAAACATACAATATGATGGTAGATATAATTGGTGAAGTTCATGTTAAATCATATATGTAATATATAAGAGGTAAAATCATGTAACAAATAAAGATCCAACACTTGTACAAAACATAAAAGAGTACTTTTTTAAAATGTCATATTTGATAATTCAAATAGAAATTAATCTAATGTAAAATCATATATGAAATATATATGTCTATATGATATCATGTATGATACACTTATTCATAATTAAAAGACACAAAAACAAAGTGTTTGTTGAATTCATAATTAAACACTTGTTTAGAAAATAAAAGAATACATTTTAACAATATCATATATAATAATTTAAATAGAAAGTAACCTAATGTAAGATCATATATGATATATTACAAATTGTATCATATATGATAAACACTTATTCACAATCAAAAGACATAAAAACAAAGAGTCTACTAAATCATGATTAAACCAAAACCTCCTTATTATTGAAACTACTCTTCTTCTTCAGTCAATTATTCTCCATTTTTAACAAAATCTACTTTTTTTAACAACTTTCTCATGGGCCACACCGACTTAATCTTGATACTTCAACATATCTATGCATGTCATCTGGTTATTATCATACCCTCTATGCTTTGCTCCAACCAGGAAATTGCAACATCCCTATGTGCTTGTTGTTGTGTTCGCATAATATACATACATAGAAGCGAGGGAAAAACATATTAGGTAACATTTTATCAACAAATGAATAATGTAGCAAATTATATGAAAATGTACAAGCATATGAATCACCTTATTCAAACAAGTCACCTAATAAGCTAGCTTGTAGTTAAGAACAATCAATTCATATAATTTGTTCAAAATAAGCTAAATGAAAGCTTATAATTTGCATGATCATAAATTAATAACCTTATTCACATCAAATAAGATAAAATAAGTGTAAATGCAAATATCGCACTAAAATGATATTTACGTTTTAATCATACTTAACGTTTTGTTAGCGACAAAACACCAAACATATTTTTATGTTTGAAATATAAGCAACATGTAAGTATTTTAAAAGTCATGCACTTATATACTAATGTTTTTTAAAATCTATACAACTTATGTAAACATAAAACAAAAATAAAAATGGACAAATAAGTTCACCTTGACTTTTCTTGTCAGATATATAAGTCAAACAATGCAAGATTTGACATTTACTTATGATCTCGGATAAAAATTTATGAGGTAACAAAAGTCAGACCTACCGGACTCCGGCGGACCCTTTGGTGAAGGGTCCGACGGGTTTCGTGGGTTACTGATGTTTTTCTATAAATAGAAACCTTGTCCAAGCTTAAACCTCACTCATTTTCTGTCTAATCTCTCTATAATCTCAGTACATTCTAACTCTCTGATCTATCTTGTCTATTCTCTTCTTGCTTGTGGATTTAGATCTTTGATCATATCAAGATCGGTCACGAGAAATCTCAACTCTAAGCTTTGATCCTTCAAGGCTTCACCTTGCGTGAATGTGTTAAGTGATATCTACACAATCATACTTGTTGTACCCATCCATCCATCTACTTGTGTAATATTGTGGTCGTTGTTGTAAGCCACAAAGTATATAAGTGTATAAGGCGTTGTTGTGCCTTTATAAAAGACGAGACATCTTAGCTTAGGTGTCGTTAAAGATTGTAAGCTTAAGTATGAAGGTTTCTCCACCGATGTAAAGGAGATTCATTTACTAGTGAAGTAGAACTCTCGGGTGGATACTCGAGGAGTGGAAGTAGGGGAAAGATAAGTGAGATCTTGCTAGGCCGAACCACTATTAATCATTTTGCATTATGGTTTGTTTCTTTATTACTTCAAATCATTTACTTTACTAATTGACACTTGGTCTATATCCATTCACGATCATGAAAAAGTTTCTAAATAATTAAAACTAATCCGAGAAAACTATTCAACCCCCCCTCTATTTTTCGTCAGTAAATTTATGTTTTCGTTAGTATTTTTACGTTTTCGACAGTAAATTTATGTTTTCGTAGGTAAATTTACGAATTCGTCAAGAAATTTACGTTTTTGTCACTATATCTACGTTTTCGATAGTAGCTTTACGTTTTCGTCAATAAATTTATGTTTTCGTTAGTAAATTTACGTTTTTGTCAGTGAATTTACGTTTTTGTTAGTAAATTTATGTTTTTATTAATATTTTTACGTTTTCGTCAGTAAATTTACGTTTTTGTGAGTAGTAAATTTACGTTTTCGTGAGTAGTAAATTTACGTTTTTGTCAGTACTTTTACACTTTTGTCAGTTAATTTACGTTTTTGTTAGTGTTTTTACGTTTCCGTCGTTAATTTATGTTTTCATCGGTATTTTTACGTTTTCGTCAATAAGTAATGAGACGGCAATTATACATAGTCTCATCATCCAAATCAGGCTTAAATTTTATAAATATATCATAAAAACCGTGCAAAATCCTTTGTATTTGTTCATTGTGTGTTTGTAGGTTCGGATATCACGAATTCACCAAAAGATAACAAGAATCAAGCAAAAACTAACACGTAAAACGAAGCCGCATAAAGAGCCGGACCCGAACATTAATTTATCAAAAAAAGTCTTTGAAGTTTGAAGAATTGCCAAGATTGATCCCTCAAGTTTCAAGACTTGTCATATTATACCCTTGTAAAACTCTAAAATTGCATTTGGATCAAGATATTACCAAAATAGCCTTTGAAGAATGATATTATTACAAGAAATGCCCTTATTCTAAGTTTCATAAGTTACAAGGGGGCAAAATGTCATTTGGTGAAAGTTGATTTGCAAAGGAAAACCCTAATATTCTGTTTATAAAACTTTAGAAAGGAATTGCCATCTTTTGGGAACACGGGGGACTAAAACAGCCATTTGTCAAACCTATTTCCCTAATAACCCGACATGCCCTACCGCTAAACCCAATACAAGCACAAAACCATAAACTCTTACCCATGGCTCATACCCAAAACCATAAACTCTTACCCATAGACCTTTGGTATATAGTCCTTGAAGTTGATTATGGACCAACAATTAGAAATTTCACCACTAACCAATATGAATCGGTTCCACGCGAAAAGCAACGGATGATCAAAAGAAAATGTTGGATAAAAATAATGAAGGCAAAATGATGCTTTATAATGCTCTACCTAAAAAGGAGTATGAAAGAATCTTTATGTGTTAAACCGCCAAAGAAATTTGGCGCTCACTTATAGTCACACATCAAGGAAACTCGCAAGTCAAGGATACTAAAATTGATCTACTTGTTCAACAATATGAACAATTCTCTATCCTTTAAGAGAAGTCAATTGATGTGGTATTTGCTCGGTTTAACACTATCATAACATCACTCAAAGCACTTGACGAGTCTTTCTCTAACAAGAACTATGTCAGGAAATATCTAAGGGCTCTCCATCCAAAATGGCGAGATAAAGTCACAGCAATTGAAGAATCTAAAGATATCTCAAGCTTATCACTAGACGAACTCATCGGCAACCTCAAGGTACATGAAATGGTGATGGAAAAAGACTCCGAAATCATCAAAGGTAAGAAAGAAAAACAAAGGTCACTAGCATTAAAAGTTCGAGTTGAATCCAGTGATGATGAAGAGTCTGATAGCGATGACGAAGAGTATGTCATGGCCGTACGCGACTTCAAGGAATTCTTTAAAAGACGAGTAAGACTTGTGAGGCAACCACTCGATAATAATAAAGCATCTCGAAAGCCATTTTGATATCAAAAAGCCCAAGGACGAAAGAAAATGCTTCCAATATGGTGATCCCAATCACTTTATTGGTAATTGTTCAAAGGCGAAGCCAAAGACACAAAGAGCTTTCGTAAGTGGATCATGGAGCGCTAGTGATGACGAATGTGATGAATAAAAAAGGAAGAGCTAGCTCTTATGGCACACGAAACAAATGAGGTACACTCCGACTCCTCCTATTATTATTCTTCACTAGATGACGACACATTACAAGATGAATGTAACAAAATGTGTGAGTTAACTCTTAAAATCATAAACAAAAATAAACTTTTGAAAGCTAAAAATGGAAGTTTGGAAAACGAAGTTTATGAGTTAAAGGCAAAATTGCAAAGATTAAAAAGAGGTAAATTATCAAAAGATAAATGTGCAAAGTGTCAAGAGCTAAATATTGAAATTGATAAACTAAAAGCTAGTCAAGATGCGTTAACCAAACAAAGTCTTAAATTTGTAAAATTTAGAAAAAACGCAAATTGCATTGATGAAATGCTCAACTATCAAAGAGATAGCAAGGATAAAACAGGGCTGGGGTATGAGAAACAAAGTATAGTTTCTAATTCAAAGACACCACCACAAAATGAAATTTTAAAAATCACAGTCACAGAGGACCACGGAACCCGTCGGACCCCTTTGCAGAAGGGTCCGACCCCTGCAAAGGGTCCGTGGGTATGACTGATGAACAGAGGCAAAACCGTACCGAATTTGTGGTTGTATCTAGAAAGCCTAAACCAATTAATCCAAAGAGATATAATACAAGGTTTAGAAATGTTGAAAGAAATAATAGAGCTAGAAATATACAAAATCGACCCAAACCTTCTTACCCCAAACACCCATTTCCAAAAAGCAACCAAAGTGTGCTAGAAAGGTATAATCAAGTTCCATTCAACTATGACCGTGTAAAACCCGCATTTTTGAAATACTACTTTTGGGTCATTTATGTCATTTTGAAAATTGAAGTCATTTTGGAAATTCATTCCATTTTTGAAATTTTATTTCATTTCTAATTATTTAAAACTATGCATTTAATTATTTAAATAACTTTGAAATAAATAAACTTTATGTTCTAAAACCTTTTGAAAATACTCTTGATATAATATATAGTTTAATTAAATGAAAAAATATATATTTTCTTAAAATACAACTTAAGGTCCGGTTTTCTTTTAAAAAAAGGATCTATATATGTTTTGTTTCTGAAATATTAAGGCCTTATTTTGTGCAAATGTTTAAGGCAAATTTGTAAGACTTTGGTAAACTTAACAACAAATTAATTTGGCCTCATTCTCTTGTAAACACGGTGTATTTTGAAGAGTAAAAGGGGAAAAGAGTGATTTTTATTACAAATATTTGATAAAGGGAAAGAAATAAAAGAAAAATCAAAACATGTCCCTACTTGCTAAAATTATAAAAATCCTTCCCTTTTTCCTCTCCTTTTTTGATGTCCCTTCTCATAATCACACATACGTCTTCCATTTTTGATTTTTGGCTAAGGTTTTCTCTACATCTTTATTGTAGAAACCTTGGTGATTTAGGTGTTTTGGGTTATTTTTGCTCCTTGTTCTTCCATTCCTTGGTGAATTCTTCCATCTTTCTCCTCATTTCTTGTGCTTTGGTGCTTTTGTGATTTTCATATTATGATACTCTGTTCATGTAAGTGTTCTTGAGTCCTTTGTTGATCCCAAACTTAGATCGATTAAGCTTTGTGTATACGAGATTAGATCAAGTACTACACGTAGAGAAACCTTTGCTTATGAATAAAGTAACAAAGTGTTATGCGGAATTAACACTTGATCTAAAACACAAAGATGTTAAACAAACTTTCACTTGTATTAGAATAATCGAACTTGATTACAATGAAAGAGGTTTAACTTGCGAATACTTATGAAAACTGATATTAAACTTTAACCTAAAAGACCTTCTTTTATAGATCAAGAAGTCTTGTACAATAAGCTACGAATCAACTATTCTAGGTAAAGATAATAATGGAAAATACAATGTCGAGCTTATCTTTACCATACACAAATAAAGAAACAAATAAACTAAAAGATTCGTATGAAGATATTCCATCAGTGTCAATCTTCAAGGCTGTCAGCGTTGACTTCTTCTTTGTCAACGCTTGGCTGTCAGCGTCCAATGTCTTCTTATCAGCGTTGACATTCTTCTTATCAGCGTCTAGTGAACTGACCCATATTTTATTCCCAACAATCCTCCCCTAAACTTGATATCTATTCCAATGATCAAGTTTCTGAATAAAAACTTAAGACTTAGGAGGAATCTTGCAAAAACTTCTTATGTTGGTGATAAACATATCTAATCAAGTCCTTGGCCACGTCACTAGTATAATCAATCTCCAAGGGTGTCTCTAGCATCTTCTCCAACACTTCTTTGGACAAGAAATAGTCAGCATCCACAAGTAGATACTCTGAAAACTTTGTAGAGCTCAAATGAAATACACCACAAGTAGAATAAAGCCTCCAATGAAGATTACTGAGATCATCTTCAAGATCCTTCCATATGGTAGGATCTGCTTCTCTTGGACCACACAAAGTCAAAAATGTGTTCCAAAGTCTTATTCCATTTGCTGAAGTAGGTGCCTCAGCTGTATACTTGGCCTCTATTAATCTCCATAGATGCACCAAGTCTTCTCTGTCTATGCTTGCAAAGATAGAAATGACTGAAGTAAAAGTATGTACCTCCTTTCCAAATCTGCCAATCATCCAAAATCCACACTCATCTTCATCAAAACTGATGATTGGATTTCTGTCATCTAGAGGTACTACATTAACCAAATCTGAAGCTTCCAATGGAGAAAGCTATAGATGCTTCCTTATGACTCCTTCAGTTTGAAAATACACATCCATGTCTTTAGGAAATTGAAAAGGATCTCCTTTCTTTACTGGTCTTTGAGCAATCCTCATTTCCTTTTGAATCTGCATTTCCTCAGCAAGCTCTTGTTTCCTTTCTTCTGAAAGAAACTGGTAGACATTATTTTCTTGCACACTCCTCCAAATAGGATGTGCCCTATACTCTAGCTCCTCAAAAGATAAAGCCAGCAACTTCTTGGATGTCCAGTTAGGTTGATGACATCTAAGCAATTTGTAGTACAACTGCCTTCTATCTCTTTTGAGCCAAGTCTTGACCTCCTATGCATTATACTTTAAAATCACCTTTATATCATCTTGTACCCTGAGAAGAACTTCCAACCCCCAAATTTGATCTGATAAACTCATTCCTGGGTTGTCCATAACCTTGTCTTCCCAAGCATGGTACATTCTGGTGATTTCTGGTAGGTCCCAATCAATCTGATTCTTCAAATCATTCAACCTTTCCTTTGCTAGCTCATCCCCATACTCAAGTCTTTCCGGATCTTCAATAATTTGAACACTTGAATCTGAGCTATCATCTTCTTTTCCATTACCACTTTCTTCCTCACTCTCAGAAACAACAAATGGTGATCTACCACTCCTCTTCAAATCTCTTTCCAAAAGTTGTGCAGCCAACTGTTCATCAAATGCAATTTGTGCTGCATCTTTCTTTGGAACATCTTCTTCAACCAATTTTCCTTTACCTTTGTCTTTTGGATCAATAATAGGTAAAGTAGAAGAAGAAACCTGTGTTGACACATCTTTGATGATTGTTGATGACTGGAATACATCAACACCACCTGCAACTTTATCAGCGTTCAAGTTACCTCTATCAGCACCACGATTACCTTTGTCAGCGCTGGATGTGTCAGCGTTCAAACCTGTATCAGCGCCCATTGTTTCTTTGAAAGATCCTTCCAAGTTTAATGGTGTCACCTTGGATGTATCAATAACTGGGTGCTTCTTCAAGTTGGTGAGTGCTTCAGCAACCTGTAAAGATTCACTAAATTGTGAACTCTTCTCTGAACTCTTCTCACTAGCTGTATGAATCAGCTCATCCTCTTCATCCTCTTCATCCTCCCCTTTGGAAGATTCCTCCATTAGACTCCTGCTACTTGGATTCTCCAAAACAGTTACCCGCTCCCTCAATACTTGGAGTTCACGGCCCTGTTTGTTGACAGTTTGTACAAGGCTGACATTTTGCTTTTGCAAGCTAATGACAACAGCCGTCAATTCAATTAATGTCATAGGTTCCAATCTGCCCTCAGCTAGAATGGGGATTTGACCTCCCAAAATAGAATCATAGGGCATGGATGAGGTCTTAATGATGTTGGGACTGTCTTGACCAGCATCTAAGCCTGTATCAATAGCCCCAGCCTCACCCATGTCACCAGCCACACTTGTGGAGGTGGTTCTCTCTGCTACAAGGCTAGGACCACTAGAGGAGAACACTCCAGTAGTCCTTTGGCGTTTAGTCAACCTAGATTGTAATGGGGTGGAAGATGAAGTAGATTGTGTGGGTGTTGGTTGGTTAAGGGGTGTTTGGGATTGTTCAGGAATGGTATCAGCGTTGGGATTGGCTGTGTCAGCGCCAACATTTTGAGTGTCAGCGTTGGGTTGGTCAATGTCCATGTGTTCTGGTGAAGGTAATGGTTCATGAATAGGCTCAAGTTGGGGTGCAGGGTCTGGTTGTTGTTGTGGTTGAGCAGCCTGAATTACTTCAAGCATGGGTTGGGTAAGAGGTATGGATCTGTTTGTGGAGCTCATTTTAGCAAAAATGGTTTTCTGTTGTTTAGGGATCTCATAAAAAGTGTCATGATCCCTAGAACAATATTCTTGTAAATCAAAGACCATTTGCAAAAATCTAGGGTAAGCCAAAGTCATTTTACTTCCCTTGTTTTTACACATCCCTTCAAAAATCATTTTTGAAAAATTATACTTAAGCCCACGTGTTATACAAACCAAAGCACTTGCAATTGACCTGTTTATTTCATTAAAAGAAGTACATTTTGGACTTAAGCATTGTAAAAGGACATGTATCAAATATTTCCAGTCAGAGGGAAATTCCTGCTTATGATATTTATTTAAAGTGACATCAGCAGGAATAGGATAACCCAATTCCCTAAGACCTTGTTCTATTGTTGCAATGGCAAGGGTAGTCACACCATCAGCGTCATCAAGACGCAAAGCTTGGCGAACCAAGGCTTCAGTGACCACCCATGTTCGTCCATGAACAGTAGAGGTTAATGTGGTCACTCCATTAGCTGTTGTGGAACTAGCAGTGTTCCAAAACTGCCTAATGTGTGCGACAGGGACTAATGGTGTATGAGAAAGTGCATACCTTAAGGAGGATGCATTTAAAAATGCCACCATTTGTGAATACTGAGGGAACAAATCAGGATCAGCAGTCAAGTAAGCTACCATATTATGTTGGCTCTTGAACTCCAATGTTAAATTCTTTGAGTTGAACTTGGGTGCCATTGTGAAAGCTGTTTAGGTTATGTGATATGGGAAAAATCTAGGAGAAAAATGTTAGACAAGAAAATATGAATACCCAGAATAAAAAGATTAGCCAAATTTATAGGAGAGATGCATGATTTTGATTGGTAAAAAATGAGGCAGTTATATTCAAATAGCAATGATGAAAATATTGAATCAAATATAACTTATCTCATGCATTAATTAAAAGTAACAGCTCCCCAAAATTACGGCCAAAGATTAGTCAAAAATAACAACTGGGTAGGGCCCACTAGGTGTCAACGGTCAAAAATAGCCCATCAGCGCCCAACGGCTATATTTTCTTGTCAGCGTTTGCCTAAAGCCTTGTCAGCGTCACAATTGGACGTAACAGCGTTTGGAGAAAAACTTGTCAGCGTCTAAAAATAAAAATAAAAATATTTTAAAAGTAAAAAGACCTTAACAAAGTAATTTATCCTAAGGGAAATATCTTACAAGTTGATAATAATTACTGGGCGGCAAGCACTGTCCATTTATGCACACTTGCTTAAGCAAGATAGACACAAATGACCTCTAGTGTCCCTTGCTAACCAAAATACTTACCAACAAAGTTATTTCATAAAATTCTTTGTAACTCCCAGGTAAACCCATAACAAAACTATTCCCAAGTCTCCCATCAGACCACAACCAATTCTAGGCCAAAAATGTCTTGGCAGCATGCATAGTTTGTCAACTTTGCATGCTACAGTGCCTCATGGTTTAGTAAAACTAACCCATACTCACCTGTGGACACAATCTAGAATTGTGATGAGAGCATTATAAGAATACCCAAGAGTCCTAAAGGTTCCTTAAACCTCCCCTCAAACTATGATACATGAGTTTCTCAAAATATATATGAACAGTAAAAATTTATGTCAAGATAGGAATAAAAATATTCCAACCATCATCCATAAACAAAAATATGTCCAAATAGCTCTTCAAAGATCCATAAGCAACTCTGTATCCAATGGCATAAAGCTACCACCACCTACACATTTAGATAAAAACCACAAAACTAACATTTGTTGCTGACAGCGTCCCGACAACACTTATCAGCGTTGAAGGAACTCTTGTCAGCGTTAGACAATAATATCTCTAACAACGGCAAAATAACACTTATCAGCGTTACATGTACCTCTGTCAGTGTTAGAAAAATAAAGTGGAAAATCTAAATCATCACAAAGACCAATAACAATGCATTATCCTGTACATACTTTTACAAAAAGGTTCCAAAACACATATTAAGTGAGATTAACCATTCCAATATTTGTTACCAAATATTGAAATCTTCCAGCATCAAAAGGTTTAGTTAATAAATCAGCCACATTATCTTCTGTGGCTACCCTATCTGGTTGTATTAAACCTTTCTCAAAGCAATCTCTTATAAAATGATGTCTAATTTCTATGTGTTTGGTTTTAGAATGATGTACATGATTTTTAATAATGCATAAAGTACTGTTATTGTCTACAAAAATCTTGGTATGCATAAAATTATACCCATAATCCAACAGCTGGTTCTGAATCCATAAGACTTGTCCACAACAAGCAGCTGCAGCCACATATTCTGCTTCAGTTGTAGAGTTTGCCACCACTGTTTGTTTCTTGCATTGCCAAGATATCAATCTACTCCCAAGAAATTGGCATCCACCAGTTGTGGATTTCCTATCAAACTTGTCACCACCATAGTCACTGTCTGAATATGCAATAAGATCCAATGGAGAATCTTTTAGGTACCACAAGCCAAGATCTGGATAACATCTTAGGTACCTAAAAATTCTCTTCACAGCAAAAAGGTGACATTCTTTGGGAGTCACTTGATGGCGTGCACAAGCACACACAGCAAACATGATGTCAGGTCTTGAGGCTGTAAGATACATCAATGATCCAATCATTGATCTATAGTGCCTAACATCCACATCCTTTCCAGCTCCAATCTTTCCCCAAGGGTGTTCCCTATCCATAGGAGTGGAAGCATCCTTTTCATGTGGAGAAAAACCATATTTCTTCAAGATTTCAGCTACATACTTGTCTTGGGAGATGAAGATACCATCTTCTTTCTGCTGAACTTGTAATCCTAGAAAGAAGTTCATCTCACCCATTGCACTCATCTTGAATTTATCTGTCATGAGCTTGGAAAAGTCCTCACTCATTTTTGGATCAGTAGACCCAAAAATGACATCATCAACATAGACCTGCACAAGCAACACATGTTTTCCTTTCTTCTTTGTAAATAGTGTCTGATCTATGGTGCCCCTCTTGAATCCATTGTCCACCAAATATGTAGAAAAGGTACCATACCATGCTCTAGGGGCTTGATGAAGTCCATACATAGCTTTCTTCACTCTATAAACCTTGTCTGGATTCTCAGGATCTTCAAAACCAGGAGGTTGCATGGATTCTCAGGATCTTCATTGTGGAAAGCCTTTTCAGGCAAACCATCAACTAAACCAAGCCTCACAAGTCTATTGATATTCTTAAAGTTTATGTGCCCTAATCTCCTGTGCCAAAGATTACTTTCATCTACTGAGGCTTTAGCATAAAGACATGACATCATTTTATTATTTACCTTAATTCCATTAAGATTCACATTATATATGTCTAGCCTTGGTGTTCTAAAATCTATGTATTTTTCCTCAGGGAGCTTATAATCTTTGCTTAACACCAAGCACTCAGTATCTGTGAAAAGAACCTTATTTTTGTTATCACACACTTGTGATACACTAAACAAATTATAATCCAGTTCTTTTACCAAGAAGACATTCTCAAACCGTAGATTGTTGGTGACAAGGGTTCCTTTTCTAGTGATGGTGCCGTAGCCCCCTCCAAAGTATACCTTACCACCATCTTGAATAGGAGTGAAGTTTGTCAGATAGTCTTCCTTTCCTGTCATGTGCCTTGAGCATCCACTATCCCAGTATCCATAATCATTGATCTTCTTCTGAATGCCCTGCACATAAAGAAAACACATTAGTTTTCTTTGGGAACCCAAGCCTTGGAAGACTTGGATTCATCTGGTTGTTCAACAAGAACAGACTTGGTTCTCATAACAACCCCATTTTCATCCCTTTGTGAATGAAATTCCCAGTTAACCCCAATTGGTGTTGACATTGCCTTTGAAATATAATGAAACCTGTTGCATGTCATAGAAACACCAGTAGAATTAGAGTTTTGGTCTTGTTTTGGTCTCCATGTTAAGCTAGTAGAAGCTTTAGACCTATTTCCCTGTGGTTGCAAATACCTAGGTTTGGCAGTGTGTCTGTCAGCGCTGAAATTGTTCTTGTCAGCGCCCCGATTGCCTTTATCAGCGTTGAACCTAGGGTTTGCTACAGGAACCCATTGCCTATTGGACCAAGTGTTTGACTTTTGAAAAGGTCTTAGGCCTTGTGTATTAGACCCTCTAGAAAAGAATGGGGCTGGTCTAACAACTTGTGAACTTTTGTTCACAAAGGTATTGGGTCTGACAGTGTTTGACCTATGTTGACTTTTGTCAGCGCTGAAATGGTTCCTATCAGCGTTGACATTGGAAGCGTTGACACATCTGTAAGCCAAATGTGAGAAGCTACCACATGTGTAACAAGCTTTTCTAGACATAGTCTTAGGTCTAGAAGCAAAGAAGCCTGTTCCAGGGTTACTAACTTGGCTTTTTGGTGACCTAGTATTCCTATACATCTCTGCATACTTAACACTAGGTTTTCTAACAATTTGTGGGCCAAGGTCAACAGCTTTGCCAGTAGTAGGGTGTGTGATTTTAATAGGTGTAGGATCATTGGACTCCACAATTGGTATCATGATTGGTGTGGGCTCATTTGGACTTTCACACAACAACCCTCCCTTAACAAACAAGGTGTGGTTAGCTTTCTTCCACTCATCTAGGTCAGTCAGTTTTTGCTTGTATTCCTCAACTGGGGAAGTCACTCTAGGTGGAGGAATGAATTCCTTCTCTTGGAGTTCTGGCAAGCCAGTCCAAGATAAGTCCTTTGATTGGACACCATAGAAATCCCCAGCTGGTGGTGGAACACCAGTATAATTATTCATCCCAATCCCACTCATGTCCTTAGAGTCTCTTTGTTTACTAACACACTCTCCTAGGGATTGTGTGGCCTTATCAAATCTCTGGATTTTAAGACTCACATTATCTTTATTTTTGTTAGCCTCCTCTAACTGAGCTATCAAATCAAGATTAACCCTGTTTACTATATCTTGAACATCTTTACTTTGATGTAACTCATGTTTTAAGATATTTATTTGATCCTTTAAATCAAACTCCATTTTCTTATATTCAGCTACTGTCTTTTCTGTTTGGGTAAGAGCAATTTGATAATTAGATACTTTGCATCTTTCAGTACTTGCCTCATCTAATAATTTTACTATCTCTTGATTTAGTTTTTCAGTATTTAAACGACAACCCTTAGAACAGAAAGCATCATCATATACCTCATTATCTGATGAAGAGGAGGAGTGTGCCATGAGAGCATATTCAACATGCTCTTCTTTAACTTCAGCAACCAAAGCTCTGTCCTCTTCCTCATCCTTAGCCATAAAGTTCCAGCTCCAGTCCCATCCACCAACACCATCAATTTGTTGAACATCAACCATGGCCTTGGGATCTTGGCTCTTAACCATTTGGCTTGAAGGCTTACCAACATCAGATCTTCTTGGAGATCTACATTCCCTCATAAAGTGCCCCATCCTATGACAATTGTAGCACTCAACCTTTGATTTGTCAAATCCAGCAACATCCTTAGCATTAAAGGTCATCTTCTTCTTGAACCTTTTATTAAACCTGTTTGCTCTTAAACTTACAAGAGCCATAGTCCACTTGATGTCCATTTCTTCCAATTGTTCATCACTTATCTGCTCAAGATCTTCATATGTAATCCTTGAATCACTGGGCAAAGAAGCAATGAATGCACACACAGTATCTAGATCTAAACCAGCAGGTTTAATTCTATCAGCGCCAAAGTTGTGTGTGTCAGCGCTTGAGTATAAAGCGTTGACAGGATATGATCCAGCGCTGACAGACTGACATCCAGCGCTGACACCTTGAGATCCAGTGGCTGGATGTCCATAGAAGTTCATGGAATCAAATTGGCCTTCACTTTGTGAGAAGAAGGCCATGTTACTACTGGAAGATTTATTATCACTATTCAATTTCCATTCATTCTCCAACAGTCTTAGTTTGTTGAAGATGTCATCAAACCTGGAAGTCTTATGGGTGTTATTGACAAGAATGGATCTTGTCTCAATCTTCCATACATCACCAAGGCTTTTGAGAAAAGTAGCATTCAAGTCAGGGTCATCAATCTGTGTTCCCATGAAGGAAAGTTGACTTGTGATGTCAAGCAATCTACTTCTCACGCTGCTGAGATTCTCATTTGGTTGAGCCTTAAAGACAGCATACTCATGCATGAGTTGCTTCTTCTTTTCATCTTTTGTGTCAGCATTGCCACCATGTGCTACTTCAAGAGCTTCCCAAAGCTCTTTTGCAGACTCAAAACGTTTGTACTTGTGCTGATTCTCATGACCTAGGGCGTGTTTCATGATGTTCAAGATTTTCATGTCCAACCTTTTCTTGGCTATATCTTCAACAGATACAGCTCTTCCATCTCCAGGCTTTTCCTTCTTATCAGCTTCAGGACAATTAGGAACAGCCGTCCTTGTGGCAATAGCAGCAGCAATCTTTCGTGCTTTGTCGAATGTGTTACCATATTCGACAATCTCCCAAAGAGTGTAGTCATGAATAGATATATATTGCTCAAAATTGGACTTCCAAAGCTCGAAGTTCCTGGCATCAAACATGGGAATTTTGATACTAGGATTTGTGGAGTTGTTTTGTAGCAAAGCAGCAGGTTGATCTGTGCCAGACATGATGTTTTTAGGGTTTTGAGAATTTTAGGGTTTTTAGGGTTTTTGGTGTTTTAGGGTTCTTGCGTTACTTAAAGATCAAAAGTTTCTCAACAAGCTCTGATACCACTTGTTGATCCCAAACTTAGATCGATTAAGCTTTGTGTATACGAGATTAGATCAAGTACTACACGTAGAGAAACCTTTGCTTATGAATAAAGTAACAAAGTGTTATGCGGAATTAACACTTGATCTAAAACACAAAGATGTTAAACAAACTTTCACTTGTATTAGAATAATCGAACTTGATTACAATGAAAGAGGTTTAACTTGCGAATACTTATGAAAACTGATATTAAACTTTAACCTAAAAGACCTTCTTTTATAGATCAAGAAGTCTTGTACAATAAGCTACGAATCAACTATTCTAGGTAAAGATAATAATGGAAAATACAATGTCGAGCTTATCTTTACCATACACAAATAAAGAAACAAATAAACTAAAAGATTCGTATGAAGATATTCCATCAGTGTCAATCTTCAAGGCTGTCAGCGTTGACTTCTTCTTTGTCAACGCTTGGCTGTCAGCGTCCAATGTCTTCTTATCAGCGTTGACATTCTTCTTATCAGCGTCTAGTGAACTGACCCATATTTTATTCCCAACATCCTTGTGTCACCTCGTTTGATTTTATACTTAGTTTTATTAATATTATGATTTTAGGGTTTATAAACCCTAAAAACATGTTATGGTGATTGATTTAATTTAAAACTATTTTCTCATGTTAGATCTTGATTAGATCAGCCCTAATATGTTTTAAATAAGTTTTCATATGATTATTAACATGATCTAAACTTTGTAATTTGATCTAGACCCTAAAAATAGTTAAAACAAATTAAGACCCAAAGCTATCCAGTTTTTGAGTCATCTTGTAAGGGCTGTAAAACAAGTTTCGGGATAGGTTTTGATGTGTTTCAAAAGCCTATGATATAGTAATTTGAATCTAGTTTTCATATCTGGTCTTTATTTATTTTATGAACATTTTATGATTAGGTTATTACTGTTTTCCCATTAGGTGTCAAATCTAATTTTTAAAACTAAAAACGTCATGTTCACCAAAATGCCATAAAACCTTTAATAATTCTAATTAAGCTAAGCCACTACAGGGGATGATATTAATATGTTGGGGCATATATATATATATATATATATATATATATATATATATATATATATATATATATATATATATATATATATATATATATATATATATATATATATATATATATATATGTATATGATTTTTTCTAATTTTTTTAAAGCTGTTTAGATGGGTCAAAATCGTTGCAACATTCTGTATGTTCCGACCAGACTGTTTTTGGGCTAGGTTGGGCTTATTGGGTCATATATTGGGTTGTGTAACCTTTGGGCTTTCACCTTTTTAAAGAGGCCATATTGACCTATAGTTTGACCTCAGTGATTTTTGTGGGAATTTATGGGAAGTCTCTAATGGGTAGTTAAGTAGTGAAACATACCTTAATTACTGGCAATCTTTTAAATAAGGAAACTCCTATTTTTGAAAAGTCAATCACCTATTTTTAGAAACTTGTATTATATGATAAATGATCAGTATATGTGATGTATTGTATGTATGTTTGTATCCTTCGTGACATGAGATTAGGATTCCCTTTGTTTTGTATGGGTTTTTGTTTGGTTTTGCAGCAAGGTACGGATATTCAGTTCTTTTAGTAAGAACCCTTCTACTCTCTTTGGGTACACTCTTCATTTTGATCATTCCCTATGCCATTATATGTTTAGAAGCTGATTTGATATGATCCCTTGATTCCTTTGTTCGTTAGGATCCTTTCATTTGTTATGCCTTAATATGCTTCCGGTTGACACACTTTGATTATGTTTTTTGTTATGCCTTTGTTATGAAACCCTTATGCCCGAGCTATATATTTTGTAACTAGTCATGGAGGTACCATGACCATGTCGGTTGATTCACCAACGACATGACACCATCTGGGGCGGTGTGATTAGACCCCGACGTTCTCTTTTGATGTGAACTATTATATGTGATATTATGAGTACGTATGCTAGTCATGAGTTAATTTACGTGCTATTTGATTATGATTTGCAGGGGTGTATCGATGCATCCTAGGATATGGTAAGTTTGATATGATATGATGTGAATGGGTGATATGTGCTATATTCCCCATCTCACTTATGCGACTTTGATATAATTTGATATGTGATATGTGATTTGTGATATAGACTCGTGGGCATTCCTATACATTTTCTTTCACTCTCTTTGTACTCATTATAACCTTTGTTTATCTAATTATGTTCCATTAATTCCGTTATATTTTCTTCACTTTTGCATCTATTTGTTATATCCGTTGACTAGGCGTTTTGCTCAGCCGTTTCTTTTTTCACGCGGCAAGTATTAAGCGGGAGTCTGGGCATTGAGAGTTGGATGAGTGCACTTAGAGTCACCCGAGTGTTTAATAAAACCTTTAAGACATTTTATGATTTGACGTATTTTTATTTTGGACCATGTTGTTTGGAGATTTCTATTTCTAAAGTATTATTTTGAGTATTATAAAGTTTTAATAAAGTTTCATTTTAGACCATTTAAAATATTATGTTTCTGATGTGACATCATAGTAGTAGCACTTTGTCTCTTCTCGAAGCGGGTGTTACAGACTACCATAAACAATTCTCAATGGGAAATTTGGTACAGTGGGATGTATTTGGAAACACTTCAATCGAGATTGCCATAAGAAGTGTATTTAACCAAAATGGACCCATGAGACAATAGGGACTAAACGTTTGAGTTTCAAAATGTGTAGGTATGCGTAAAGGTTGGACTTGAATCGGATGAATGGATCAAGGACAACAGACGTTCGAGACACAAGGCGGGTAATAGATACCTCTTTAGCACCTACACACCAATGGACGGAGGTAATGTTATTTTTGGTGGCAACGTCAAAAGCAAAATCATCAGCAAAGGTATGATTTTTAATGACCATATCACCATATATAATGTCGCTCACATCAAAAACTTTGGATTTAATTTACTTAGCATTAGTCAACTTTGTAGTAACAAATGCAAAGTCCTTTTTGAAGAAAATGGTAGCAAAATACTATAAGACGGAATAACAATAGCAAAAGGAATAAGGAAATAATACATATGTGATGAAGTTCGATTCATCAAAAGAGGCCATTTGTTTGACCACCATAGATGACACCTCCATCCTGTGGCATAGGCGTCTCGGACATATCAACATGGGTCTTTTACAATCTTTGGCCCGCAAAGATCTTGTGAGAAACTTACCTAAAGTAAAATATGATCAACATTTTTGTGACGTATGTAAAATCGGAAAACAAACACACGCAAGCCATAAGGCTAAAATGTTGGGAATAAATGTTCAAGAGAAGTTTCCCCTGCTATGACGGTCAAGTTCCCACTGCTAGAGTAACTTTCCCCTGCTGGAAGAATAAAGACAGTGGGATCTATTCCCACTGTATGAAGTCAAAGGACCTGCTTTGAAGATAAACATAGTATAGATAATAATGCGTTTATGTTTCATTAGTAGAATACTTTCCTAGTTTATCTCATAGTTATCTTGTATAAGGGTTCTTGTACTATAAAAGAACTCTCTAGGGTATTATATTTTATATAACTTTATCTATCATTTCATTTCAGATTTAAGGTTGTAAATCCTAATACCATCAAGGGTATTTGTATATTGTTTCAATATATTAAAGCTTTATAGTTTGTTTCGTCCTTTGTTCTTATGCTAAACATTACTTTTCGCATCTTGTTTAGTTACTTTGTTCAAGAAAAGTTTCTCTAGTGATAGTTTGAGTTTACTCTTGCTATTCCAACCTTTAAACAAGCTAAGGTTTAAGATCTAAGTTTGGGATCAACAAGTGGTATCAGAGCTTGTTGAGAAACACTGATTAAACCAAGAACAAACACCTCATTCAAACACACAATTCAAATATGTCTTCAGAGTCTTTAACTTCAAACAACAATGAACTTAAACTTCCCATTCTGGATCCTGAAAACTTTGAAATATGGGAATTCATGATACAACAAACCTTGAAAATTGAGCACTGTGCTCTATGTGAGGTCATAGAGCTTGGTGATCAATTTACCAAAACTGTAGCAGTGGAATCCACTGAAAAAGACAAAGAGAAGGCTGAAAGTTCAAAGGGATGACCAAGTCAGCTATTGTTTCAATAGAAGAGATTCAAAAGAGGAGGCAGGATGTTAGAGCACATAGTTCTTTGCTATTGGCCCTGCATGATCGTCATCACCTAAGATTCAGAAAACACAAGACTGCTAAGGAACTATGGGAGGCTATATGTACTTCTTTTGGTGGAAATGAAGCAACCAAGAAGAAAAATAAAAATCAAATAATAGATCAATTTGCTTCATTCAAAGCAAAAACTGACGAAACAATTGGATCTATCTACAACAGACTTCAAGATTGTTGCTCAACTTGACTTCTTTAAAATAGAGGTCTCAAGAGAGCAATTCAATGCCAGATTTCTAAATAGCCTTTAAAAAGAATGGTTTGTTTACAAATCTATTTGCAAAACAGGGATGAAACTGATGACACACAACTTGAAGGTGTTTGAGCCTGTTGTAAATGAAATGAAGGCTTTGGGCGCAATTCCTAAAAATTCAAGTGGACTAACTGGTCCACCTGCTAACATGGATTTCATCTCACAAAGCAGTGGGAATCATAAAATCAGTGGGATGGATGTTCCCACTACTACTCATTCTACTGGTTCTTATCAAACAGTTCCTCCTGCCTCTTCAAGCTCAAATCAATCAAATGGAGAAGAGAGACCTGCTACAGTTAGCCTTGACACTGTGTGTGCATTTATTGCATCACAAAGATCTCATGGTTCCATAGTTCTGCATGATTATTTAACTCAAATCAACAAGCAAAACTTGGAAGAAATGGACAAATGGAATATGGCTTTACTTAGTATGAGAGCCAACAGATTCTACAAAAAGTATGGGAAAAAGATTTCCATTAACCCTTCTGATGTTGATGGTTTTGGCAAGTCAAAAGTAGAGTGCTACGACTGTGGGAAGCATGGTCACTTTGCTATAGAAATCAAATCTCCAAAGAAAGAATGGAATGGAAACAACTATAGGAAGGAGAACAAGGTTGAGGAAACAGCTGCAAAGGCTATGGTAGCAATGCAAGGTAATTGTAACACTCTCAAATTTCATATCAGTACAGCGGAAGGGTCTTTTAGAGTGTTACGGGATAGCACAATAATTCCAATCATAAACAACACATAAAAATGATTGTACAAGGTTTAACATACATTCGTTCGATAAAAGGTTTTAAAGTGTACAACAGGTCCCAAATTATACAGGTCATAAAGTTTACAAAACATAGATCGAATGAACATTTTTATTATTATGTGGGCCATCAGAGTCGATCTCCATCCGAATTAACTTCAAGCACCTGAGATAAAAACATGCAAAAATCATATCAGCGAATGTCGAGTGAATTCATAGAGTTTAATAAAACCGTTATATAAAACAATCGTTGAAATCAGAACACAAGTATAATATCAGAAGTAAGTCCTCGTATTGCTAGTCAGGCAATATTTATATCAAAGCATACATCTTAAACCGTCCATGAGACCGTAGCCTCAATATTACCATTATAGGTAATATTATTATCGTTATTAGCATCAATACTAAATCGTATTGGATTACATTTTTGGATTATTATTAGCCGCATGACATTGTTACCTTACTATCACAACAACGGGCCGCGAACCCGACAAACAATTTGCCCATCTAAGTTAGCGTGTCTTCACAAAAATCACGCTATGTAAATCTTCTCATACATAAATTCGCTTACCAATCAATGTGGTACGATGGGGATCATCCGTCAAGGCGCGAACTGGGGTGATCGTCCCCAAATAGTACTATCATATGCATAAGCGTCTACCAAATCCCGGTAGTTCACAATTCATGCTAATGGGACTTTGAGTGACATAACCTAACTACTAATAATCCTTTTTATCTCTTTTATTGGGTCATCGCATCATTCGGGTCCATATCATTAAGCATACCATCGGGACTACTTGTGTTTTATTTTATCAAAAACTAGCATGTTATCTCCCTCGCGGGTTTACAAATCATTTTATAAAACATTTAAAAGAGTGCGAGGCTACGAACTCACGTTGATAATGAAAGGCGGATTATTGGCTACGGGCGTGTTTCGGTCACGGAAACCTATATAAATAATAATCGGTCTTAGACTTTTGTCCAATGACTTTATCAAAATAAGAAATATACATATGATGTTTTTGTACATATGATGATGATCAAGTGGGTTTATATATTCTTATTTACTCATTTTAGTGTTTATGTATTGGTAACTTTTTACTAGTTTACTTAGTTTTACCTATTTACATATTTTAGGTCCAATAAGCCTATTATAAGTTCAGTAACTTATATTAACCCATTTTATACTTGTATTATCAGTATTTATACTTTACATGTTGGGCCCAAATGGGTTAAGCCCAATAAGTAATTTTTATAAGTGTTTAACTTACTTAGTTAAATTATTAGTCCAAATATGCTAACTTAGCTCGTTAATGTCCGTATGTCATATAGTTCGGGTTTTATCGGTTTTTACTTGTATTAGGTACTTATATATCAGTATATGACTTTTAAAAACTTTACATTAGACGGGTTTGATCGTCTAAGTTTTAATTGGCGAAAAACGTTAATTTTACGGTAATAGCCGAAAAAGTCGTAAAAATCATGTTTATAGTTTTTATAACTTATAAATCTTTTTCAACTACCATTTTTATAAAGTGTCCATTTATTTAAACTTATACATATTTATATAAATGACATTTATAAGTTAGTGGGTTTTAATTCACATTTTAT
This sequence comes from Glebionis coronaria, assembly GCA_025667525.1. Taxonomy (NCBI): domain Eukaryota; kingdom Viridiplantae; phylum Streptophyta; class Magnoliopsida; order Asterales; family Asteraceae; genus Glebionis; species Glebionis coronaria. The sequence goes on from CM046874.1 coordinate 249,310,695, forward strand.
ACTATATTAGTTTGAGTGCTTATATAATACTATTAAACATTAATTTCTCAAAATCTGATTTTTAGTTTCATCTTCACCATTTTTATCATATCTTGAGTTCTATAAGGAGATAGAAGCTCATTTTTGGATGGCATAAACTTCATTATATGTGCTACAAATAAGTTAGCAATAGCTACTGCTCATTCCATGTCTAAGTATCCTTAACAGTCCCTACAAAACAGACTATTCAGATTGGCACACTAATCTTGTTTTGATCATATCTCACTCATTTTGATGATTCCATTGCATGACAAACTTTCACATGTGTATGAGATCTAACAATTACTGTAAATGGATTCCACCATGAAATTTTATCAGTTTATAACTTGGTTACTTACTGTTTTTATACAGCCAACATTTTAAGCAAGATTTTAGCATTGTTACTTATGGTTTTTCATCTTTTTAATCATATTTATCAACACTTGATCCACACACAACATTTCTATCATCATATATTCATCATATACATATACAATAAGAAATAAAATACATTTTATCTTTACAAAAATAACAAGAGAAATGGAAATGATGATCTTCTTTACCAACCAAGATTATATCTTGTTTTTGGATGACAATAACTTGATGAACACCAAATATATCTCCAAGATCATCAACCACCAAGATTATTTGTTGAGAAATTAGCCCTAGGACACAAGAAAATCACCTTCTTTGTTGTTAATATGGCCACCAATCAATCAAGGCTTCAAGGTTTCTTCATAATATGAATAGATAACATAAGATTTGTGGCTAGATTTGATCAAATGGGGTGTTTGATGGTGGTTATGGGACGGCAATGGGGAGGAGTGGGAGAGAGTTTTTAGTTGTTTTGCATGTATGAAATGGAAGCAAATGGTAAGTTTAGTGGTTTTGTGATTTAGTGGAAACTTGTAGCTTACATGTTAAGCTTATGCTTACATGTGTAAGCTACTTGTTACAAGGGTGCGACATCAAGTGATGTGGTGTCCCTCTTTGGCCGTCCCTTTGTAGTGGGGTGGGATAAACTTGTTTTGTCCTATCCCGCTAATTTACGGGTATTCCTCGATTCTAGTTTCCTCGATTTGCGTGCCCTCGGGTCGTTTTACGAAAAACATTTTTATAAATTATGAATCAACGGCACAAAACGAATCTAATAAAAATTGTCTCATCAAAAACGGAGTTCAAAACCGTAAATACGTAATCCCAAGGTTTCCGGTTTAGTCGTAAAGGACGCTAATTTATGCACGTAAGCCCAAATTTAAATCCGTAAATTGTGAGTTCATCAACCAACACAAAAATAAGTTTCAAAATAATATACGAGAAAATAATTCACTACCTGAAAATGTTCGATTGTCACAGCTTTTCCTCCTAAAAGGGATCAACGTCCTCGTGATCCATTTCATTTTGATGTCCGTTTCTTATTGAAATCAAAGAGGTGCGGATATTTCTTCCACATTTCATCCTCTCGTTCCCATGTAAATTCCGGTCCATGCTTTGAATTCCATCGGATCTTGACAATAGGTATCCGACTTTGTTTAAGTTGCTTTACCTCACGATCCATAACCTCTACGGGTTCTACGATAAAATGCAACTTCCCATCTATTCGAACCTTATCCCATGAAATTTTCTCATCACTCACTGCTAATTATTTCTTCAGATTAGATACATGGAATGTGTTGTGAACACCATGAAGTTCTGGGGGTAACTCTATTTTGTAAGCCACCGGACCTACTCTAGATAAAATCTTAAAGGGTCCAATATAGCGGGGATTTAATTTTCCTCTCTTTCCAAATCTTATAACGCCTTTCCATGGCGATACTTTCAACATTACTCGGTCACCCACTTTAAACTCCATCGGCTTCCTCCGCACATTCGCGTAACTTTTCTGTCTACTACGGGCAGTCAACAACCTATTCTTAATCTGAACTATCATCTCCGTAGTCTCCCGGATCAATTCCGGTCCCGTGAGCTGGGTATCCCCAACTTCACTCCAACATACAGGAGATCTACACTTCCTACCATACAAAGCTTCAAACGGTGCTGCCTTAATACTAGAATGGTAACTATTGTTATACGAAAACTCTGCTAAAGGCAAATGTTTATCCCAATTCTTACCAAAATCTATCACACAAGCTCTCAACATATCTTCCAGTGTTTGTATCGTTCTTTCACTCTGCCCATCAGTCTGGGGGTGATAAGCAGTGCTCATGTCGAGAATCGTTCCCAAAGATCTTTGGAGAGATTTCCAAAAATTCGATGCGAATCTAGGATCTCGATCTGAAATGATCGATACAGGCACTCCATGCTTGCATACAACATTATCAAGGTAAATACGAGTCAACTTCTCCAGTGAGAACTGCTCTTTAACCGAAATGAAGTGTGCTGATTTGGTCAGTCTGTCGACAATAACCCAAATCGAGTTGTTTCCAGATGATGTTCTAGGTAGCTTGGTGATAAAGTTCATCGTAATTCGCTCCCACTTCCATTCAGGAATCTTTAGTTGTTGAAGTAGTCCTGATGGCTTTTGATGTTCAGCTTAGACTCTAGCACAAGTCAAGCATTGAAGAACTTACATAGCAATATCAGCTTTCATATTCGGCCACCAGTACAACTTCTTCAAATCATGGTACATCTTATCAGATCCCGGATGAATGGAATACTTAGATTTATGGGATTCTAACATAATCAAGTCTCTTAAGCCTCCAAACTTAGGTATCCACATACGACCTCTTAAGCCTTTTACTCCATCAACTCTAACCTCTAAAGGATCTCCTTCTCCTCGGAACCCTTCATTAACAAAATTTTCTTTCTTACAGGCTTCTATTTGCGCATTTCTAATTTGCTCAGGCAAATTATTATGCACGGTCAAGACTAGAGAACGTACCCTGATAGGCTCTCTATCTTTTCTGCTTAACGCATCGGCAACAACATTGGCTTTTCCTGGGTGATATTTTATATCACAATCATAATCACTTAATAAATCTATCCATCTTCGTTGCCTCATGTTCAATTCCTTCTGATCGAGAATATACTGTAAGCTTTTGTGATCGGTGAATACCGTACACTTGGTGCCATACAGATAATGTCTCCACAACCTAAGAGCAAAGACTACAGCTCCTAACTCAAGATCATGAGTAGTATAATTCTCCTCATTCTTCCTTAATTTCCTAGAAGCATAAGCTATCACTTTTTCTCGCTGCATCAAAACAGCTCCATAGCCTCTAAGAGATGCATCACAATATACTACAAAATCTTCACACCCGTCGGATAATGATAAAATTGACGCACTACATAATTTTTGCTTCAATGTCTGAAATGCTTCATCTTCATCACTTCCCGAAATGAAAGGTTTATTCTTCTGGGTAAGCTTAGTCAAGGGTTTAGCTATTAAAGAAAATTCTTTAATGAATCGCCTATAATAGCCAGCCAATCCTAAGAACTGTCACACTTCCGTTGGCGTTGTCGGTGCCGACCAATTCTTAATGGCTTCAACCTTTGCAGGATCAACATGAATTCCATCCTTGTTAATCACATGACCAAGAAATTGCACAGAATCTAACCAAAAGTCACATTTCGAAAACTTAGCATACAACCTTTCATCCTTTAACAAATTTAAAATAATCCTTAAATGTTCTCTATGTTCATCTTCATTCTTAGAATAGATTAGAATATCGTCAATAAACACAATCACAAATTTATCAAAGTAGGGCTTTCACACTCGATTCATTAAATCCATGAAAACCGTAGGTGCGTTAGTTAACCCAAATGGCATTACTTGAAATTCATAGTGTCCATAACGAGTTCTAAATGCAGTTATAGGAATATCTTCTTCACGGACGCGAAGTTGGTGATATCCAGACCGCAAATCTATCTAAGAATACACACTAGATCCTTGTAGTTGATCAAACAGATCATCAATCCTTGGTAAAGGATATCGATTTTTAATTGTCAACTTATTCAGTTCCCTATAATCAATGCACATACGGAAAGATACATCCTTCTTCTTAACGAACAAGACTGGAGCTCCCCAGGGCGACGAGCTTGGTCGAATAAAACCTTTATCAGACAACTCCTTAAGTTGTTCATATAACTCCTTTAATTCAGAAGGGACTAATTGGTATGGCGCACGTGCCACCAGTGCAGCACTAGGAATTAAATCGATTCGAAACTCAACTTGCCTTATCGGTGGTAGTCCGGGTAAATCTTTAGGAAATACCTCAGGAAATTCACAAATAATAGGTACATCTTCCAATCGTTTCTCCCTAGACTCATTCTGGTTACTTGAGCTAAGAATAACTCACAACCGTTCCTGATGTACTTTTGGACTTTAATACATGAAACGATTTTCAAACAGGATTCACCTCGATTACCATCAATTACTAACGTCCTATTCCTAAGAGGAATCTTAACCTTCTTTTCTCCACATAAAATAGTAGCATTATTCAACGACAACCAATCCATACCAATAATAATATCAAAACTACCTAATTCTATCAACATCAAATCAATCGGAAAGGAATAGTTTAAGAGATTTAGAGAGCATCCTTCTAATAGCTTATTAGTTTTCACTAATTTACCATCAGCCAATTCCACCTCGTAACTGGTATTTATCTCAACAGGTTAAATGTCAATAAGCGCACTAAATTTAGTGGATACAAAGCTCCTATCAGCAGCCGAATCAAATAAAGCAACAACATAATGATTGTTGAGTAAAAATGTACCAGTAACGACATTCGGATCCTCTTTATTCACCTCGACTATTCCAAGTTGATAAACACCACCCTGGGGGTTTCTTCCAGGTACAATCGCTTTCAACTTTGGGCAATCCGATTTCCTATGACCTTCTTCATTACAGTTGAAGCAAATGGTTCCCTTTTTACACCTTTCAACCTTGTGTCCAAGCTTTCCGCAATTTCGGCACTTCCAGCAATCGCCAGCATGCCTCTTGTTGCCATACTTAGGACATCTATCATTGTTGCGTGGTGTGTTTTTGGTAAGAGCATTTGCATTCCCCTTCTCTGGTTCTAACGGCGATTAAAATTCTTCCTATTATCACCTCTATCTACACGATCACCATCACCCTTTCTTTTCTCACCAACACGGGCTTCATCTTCCCTATCCTAAATATTTGTCCAATGAGTTGCTAAGCCATTCGAACAACATCATCAATGGTCAGTGGTTTCGATGATGTCACGTCCCCCCGGATATTCTTGGTCAACCCTTTAATATATTGCTCAATTCGGATCTCTTCGGGTTCCACCAATCGAGGACACATCAAGGCCAACTCATGGAATCGGTTTATGCAACTATCAATGTCCACACCTTTCATTCTCAAATGAATCAACTCTTGTTCTAGCCTAATAATCACACTACGAGGACAGAACTCTAAAGTCATTCACTTCTTAATTTCAGCCCAAGGAGTAGCATTAGCAGGATCAATACCCATGAAATCAATTCTCCCGTTCCACCAAGTCAATGCACGACCTTTAAGAGTAGCCATAGCAAAAGTCACCTTATCTTCCTCCTTACACTTACTAATCCGAAACACCGACTCAATCTTCTCAATCCACTGGCTTAATCCTACAGCACCTTCAGTTTCATTAAAAGGTAGAGGTTCACACTTCATGAACGTCACATAAGTACAGCCACCAACTTCAGGTGCATTAGTTCCAAGTCCTCCTACATTTCCTCCAGCATTAGCATTCACATTATTAGCATTCACATTCACATTATTACCACCAATTCCACTACCGCTAGCTCCACTACCGCCATCTCCACTACCGCCAGCTTCATTTCTAGCATTTGCTATAAATTCAGTCATAGATGCGGTAACTTGCTCCGTAATAATCCTACGTACATCATCCTCAGTCATAGCTTTCTTGGGCGGCATAGTTCTATAATTTCACAATTTCAAAATATTAAGCATTCACCCAACAAGGGATTCATATAATATGGATTGAATTCATAATCAAGATACAAATAGGGCACAATATGAAATTCAAGACAAGATACATATTTCACTGGATTTGAAACAAAAGCATTGTCTTAATTACATCCCATATCAAAGTTCTAGCACTATACATACTCAAAATTTGTGCCAGGTCTACTACTAACAAGTCGGTTCAGTCAAAGTTACAAAGGTACAAAAGATACAAAGGTCACTACTAAACACAGACTGGTCTACTGAGAACTGCCAAATGGTCCATCATCCATCGTCTTCTGTATCTTTGTCGGACGATCACTAGACACATCTTCAGCTGGGCGCTTTCGGATCACTCCTCTTTCAACCATATCAGCATAAAATCTACTATTCCAACCCACAGATATATTCAATTCCTTCTCAGCTTTCTCACACATCGCACGAGCTACATTCAACTGAATCTCCATAGAATTCACCTTTTTCTTCATTGCAGCAAACTCACCACTTTCTAACACAGATAACCTCCTAAAAGCCTCATTCAAACCACGCTCCACATCAGTTAAATCCAAACTAAGAAATTCCCGCTCTTTCTCACCAACCTTAGTCTTCGACTCCAAATAAGCAACATGAGTCTGAACGACACCTAATCCAATCTCTGTCATACTATTCTAAGCACGAGAAGCATCTAAATCACGTCTCAAGGCCCAAGGTGCAAGACTATCAATATGAGTAGCCTCTCGAACACTAGACGACTCTCCTATCACACGTCTACGAGTAGCAATACCATCAGTACCGTCAGGTGCATTATCATCCTCATCCTCCTCTGATTCAGAATCAGATTCAGACGATTCAGACATTTCATCTCTAGGTAGCTCAACCTCAGAATCAGACAAATAAACTGGTGGGGGTAAGGGCTCGCCCTCCGAAACATCATAAGGGTAAATAAGCTTGGCTTCCTCATCATCATCAACCTCATTGTCTATACCTATATCCTCCTAGACATCCTCGTCGTCAACCTCATTATCTATATTATCTATCCCAATCTCATCATTATCATTCTCAATATTAACATTATCAATCTCATTCTCTACCATATCAACCTGAGGGGAAATCTGATCTCCTAGTCCTATCTCGGGCTCGGGATCCTCAAATGGTTCCTCCTCATCATCATCCATATCATAATCTACTAAGTCTAAATAAGGATCATCATCTACATTAGGTTCGGGAATAACATGGTTCTCTACAGAAATATTAGGGTCAGCCATGACAATCTGCATTTATATATATATCTCGTATTAGGATAACATACTTATTAAACAATTACATACTAAAACCACGATATATACGCATATATAAATTAAATTATCTATATCAAAATATATATCTTCTCAATAGGGCTTGTTGGTAATGTCGGAGATCTTTGGCACCGTTATAGTCAAAAGATTTTTCAAATATTTTCTCAAACGTTCATAGTTAAAAGATTTTGAAAAGTTTTGTTCAAAACCTTGGTTTTTAAAATCTTTTGTTCTCTATAACGAGAGCTCTAGTACCAAACTGTAACACTCTCAAATTTCGTATCGGTACAGCGGAAGAGTCTTTTAGAGTGTTACGGGATAGCACAATAACTCCAATCATAGACAACACATAAAAATGGTTGTACAAGGTTTAACATACATTCATTCGATAAAAGGTTTTAAAGTGTACAACAGGTCCCAAATTATACAGGTCATAAAGTTTACAAAACATAGATCGAATGAACATTTTTATTATTATGTGGGCCATCAGAGTCGATCTCCATCCGAATTACCTTCAAGCACCTGAGATAAAAACATGCAAAAATCATATCAGCGAATGCCGAGTGAATTCATAGAGTTTAATAAAACCGTTATATAAAACAATCATTGAAATCAGAACACAAGTATAATATCAGAAGTAAGTCCTCGTATTGCTAGTCAGGCAATATTTATATCAAAGCATACATCTTAAACCGTCCATGAGACCGTAGCCTCAATATTACCATTATATGTAATATTATTATCGTTATTAGCATCAATATTAAATCGTATTGGATTACATTTTTGGATTATTATTAGCCGCATGACATTGTTACCTTACTATCACAACAACGGGCCGCGAACCCGACAAACAATTTTCCCATCTAAGTTAGCGTGTCGTCACAAAAATCACGCTATGTAAATCTTCTCATACATAAATTCGCCTACCAATCAATGTGGTACGACGGGGATCAACCGTCAAGGTGCGAACTGGGGTGATCGTCCCCAAATAGTACTATCATATGCATAAGCGTCTACCAAATCCCGGTAGTTCACAATTCATGCTAATGGGACTTTGAGTGACATAACCTAACTACTAATAATCCTTTTTATCTCTTTTATTGGGTCATCGCATCATTCGGGTCCATATCATTAAGCATACCATCGGGACTACTTGTGTTCTATTTTATAAAAAACTAGCATTTTATCTCCCTCGCGGGTTTACAAATCATTTTATAAAATATTTAAAAGAGTGCGAGGCTATGAACTCACGTTGATAATGAAAGGCGGATTATCGGCTACGGGCGTGCTTCGGTCACGGAAACCTATATAAATAATAATCGGTCTTAGACTTTTGTCCAATGACTTTATCAAAATAACAAATATACATATGATGATTTTTTACATATGATGATGATCAAGTGGGTTTATATATTCTTATTTACTCATTTTAGTGTTTATGTATTGGTAACTTTTTACTAGTTTACTTAGTTTTACCTATTTACATATTTTAGGTCCAATAAGCCTATTATAAGTTCATTAACTTTTATTAACGCATTTTATACTTGTATTATCAGTATTTATACTTTACATATTGGGCCCAAATGGGTTAAGCCCAATAAGTAATTTTTATAAGTGTTTAACTTACTTAGTTAAATTATTAGTCCAAATATGCTAACTTAGCTCGTTAATGTCCGTATGTCAAATAGTTCGGGTCAGTTTTTACTTGTATTAGGTACTTATATATCAGTATATGACTTTTATGACCTTTACATTAGACGGGTTTGATCTTCTAAGTTTTAATTGGTGAAAAACGTTAATTTTACGTTAATAGCCGAAAAAGTCGTAAAAATCATGTTTATAGTTTTTATAACTTATAAATCTTTTTCAACTACCATTTTTATAAAATGTCCATTTATTTAACCTTATACATATTTATATAAATGAAATTTATAAGTTAGTGGGTTTTAATTCACATTTTATACTATATTAGTTTGAGTGCTTATATAATACTATTAAACATTAATTTCTCAAAATCTGATTTTTAGTTTCATCTTCACCATTTTTATCATATATTGAGTTCTATAAGGAGATAGAAGCTCATTTTTGGATGGCATAAACTTCATATTATTTGCTACAAATAAGTTAGTTATAGCTACTGCTCATTCCATGTCTAAGTATCCTTAACAGTCCCTACAAAACAGACTATTCAGATTGGCACACTAATCTTGTTTTGATCATATCTCACTCATTTTGATGATTTCATTGCATGGCCAACTCTCACATGTGTATGACATCTAACACTTACTGTAAATGGATTACACCATGCAATTTTATCAGTTTATAACTTGGTTACTTATTGTTTTTATACAGCCAACATTTTAAGCAAGATTTTAGCATTGTTACTTATGGTTTTTCTTCTTTTTAATCATATTTATCAACACTTGATCCCCATACAACATTTCTATCATCATATATTCATCATATACATATACAATAAGAAAGAAAATACATTTTATCTTTACAAAAATAACAAGAGAAATGGAAAGGATGATCTTCTTTACCAACCAAGATTATATCTTGTTTTTGGATGAGAATAACTTGATGAACATCAAATATATCTCCAAGATCATCAACCACCAAGATTGTTTGTTGAGAAAGTAGCCCTAGGAAACAAGAAAATCACCTTCTTTGTTGTTAATATGGCCACCAATCAATCAAGGCTTCAAGGTTTCTCCATAATATGAATAGATAACATAAGATTTGTGGCTAGATTTGATCAAATAGGGTGTTTGATGGTGGTTATGGGACGACACTGAGGAGGAGTGGGAGAGAGTTTTTAGTTGTTTTGCATGTATGAAATGGAAGCAAATGGTAAATTTAGTGGTTTTGTGGTTTAGTGGAAACTTGTAGCTTACATATTAAGCTTATGCTTACATGTGTAAGCTACTTGTTACAAGGGTGCCACATCAAGTGATGTGGTGTCCCTCTTTGGACGTCCCTTTGTAGTGGGGTGGGATAAACTCGCTAATTTACGGGTATTCCTCGATTTTAATTTTCTCGATTTGCGTGCCCTCAGGTCGTTTTACGAAAAACGTTTTTATAAATTATGAATCAACGACGCAAAACGAATCTAATAAAAATTGTCTCATCAAAAATGGAGTTCAAAAACGTAAATACCTAATTCTAAGGTTTCTGGTTTAGTCGTAAAGGACGCTAAATTATGCACGTAAGCCCAAATTTAAACTTGTAAATTGTGAGTTCATCAACCAACACAAAAATAAGTTTCAAAATAATATACGAGAAAATAATTCACTACCTGAAAATGTTAGATTGTCACAGTATTGATGGAGTTGGATGGGACTGGAGCTCAATGACTTACAGTGTTGAAAGAAACCAGGCCTTGATAGCTGAAGAAAAGGAGAATGGTTTAGAAGCTGAGGAGGATGGACCCAAGGACTTTGCTTTAATGGTAATGTCCTCTTCAAGCTCAAAGAATGAGGTATATGATGACTCTTATTGTACTAAAGGTTGTAGGAAAAATACTGAGTCATTAAATGATGAAACTAGAAAACTAAAGGTTGATTGTATAAACACTGAAAATGACCTAGATAACTATAAACGTGCTTTTGAACATCTAGAGTCCAGAATTAGAGAATACCAACAAAGAGAGAGTAAGTATAGAGAACACATTGGCATCCTTGAAAGAAAACAGAGCGAAAAAGATCCACTGCTGAAGAGTTAAAAACTAAACTCGTTGCATTAAAGATCTTAAGAAGTTTGAAAAAGCTACAGAATATCTAACCAAGGCTGCTAAAATTGGGCAATCTCTAAAAGATAAAACAGGGTTAGGTCTTAAAAATCAACACGTTGAGATTCCACCTCCCCCTGCTAACATACATGGTGCTAGCCAAATGAAAGTTCTTTCTTGGACTAAAATTCCATGTTTTGCTAAACAGGAGGATATGTCCTTTGAATATAGTCTACCTAAAGATCAGCACAAGTATGAGCCAATTGTTAAAACTAGCGAAATTAGAGACTTTAATAAAGAATGCTTTAAAATAGTGGAAAATAGATAACCCTGTTCTTTTTTCTAGAGAAGGTCTATTTGGTAGTGACACTAGTTCTGATACAAAATCAAGAACCACTTTGTCTAGAACCAGTAGTAAGTCAGGCTCTGAAACTAGTAGTCCAAAAGCTTTCAAGAATACTACTAGGTATGCTGAGATGTATAGACTTGTTTATAAATGAAATGTCACTAGAGGAAATCATAGAAACTGGAATAATCAAAAGTCTCTACAACTTGGCAATGACTTTATGAAAAACACCAAACCTTGTTTCACCTGTGGTAGTTTTGATCACATGTATCAAGACTGTAAGGCAAGTATGAGGGTTGTGGCTACAAATACTTTAAAGGAAATGCAACCAAAAACCATTTTGTTAAATGCAGGGGCAAAACTTTTCCCCCCCTACTAAATACATTCCCCCCCGCTTTAAGGAATAAAGCAACTACTAAGTATATTGCACCTGCTTTAAGAAGGAAAAATGAAGCATACCCCAAACCTAGTGTAAGTATGACCAGACCAACATCTCTACACACATATGCATCTGGCCATAGACCTCACCAACGAACTTATAGAGGACAAAACAAGCAATGGGTTTCCCTTGCTAAGCCTAGGGTTTCCCCTATAAAGCCCAGGGTTTCCCCTGTTGGCAAAGTTTTTGCCTCTATTAACATGGGATAATTGGGGAAAGCTGTGAAAGCCTCAACTCGTTGGGTTTGGGCTCCTAAAAAGGGCACACAACCCAATGTGTATCTCTAGCTTTTGATAAATATTCCTATATTGATACACGAGGTAGACCTAAGTCATTAATGGCTCGGGTTCCCAAAATAAACTAAAAGTATGCTTTCTTTTGCAGGCTACAAAGGAGAAAAGGAATGACAAAGCTTACTAGGATAGTGGTTGCTCAAGAAATATGACTGGACACAAAGCTTATCTGTCAAACTTTGTCCCCATGCATGACAATGATGGTGTATCATTTGGAGATGGACAAGGAACAATCACTGGAAAGGGGACCATAGTCACAGATGGAATGACATTTGACAATGTCTACTTAGTGAAAGAACTAAAGTAAAACCTATTTAGTGTGTCTCAAATGACAGATGACCAAAACTTTGTTCTTTTCACTGACACTGAGTGTTTGGTTTTGGGAAAGGAGTTTGAATTACCACCAAATACTCCTATTGTGCTAAGAACACAAAGATAGAAGAATATGTACACAGTTGACTTAAAGGGAATGCAAGAAGTGGCACAGGAGATTAGGTCATCTAAACTTCAAGAATATGAACAAAGTGGTTAAACACAATCTTGTTCATTGTCTTCCTTCAAATACCTTCAGTAATGACCATCCATGTGTTGCGTGTTTAAAGGGAAAGCAACATAGAGCCTCTTGCAAGTCCAAAATTGCTCACTCCACCACCAAACCATTGGAGTTGCTGCACATGGTCTTTTTGGACCTACCTCTGTGGCAAGTATGAACAAGAAATGGTACTGCTTGGTGGTCACAAATGATTTCTCAAGGTTCACATGGACCTTCTTTCTGTTTGAGAAGAAGGACACAACAGAGATACTCAAAAACCTCATTACTCAGATTGAGCTTCAAAATAGTATGAAGGTGGTGACAATTAGGTCAGATAATAGTGGAGTGTTTAGAAACAAGGAGCTGGACAATTTCTGCACGAGCAAGGGAATAAAAAGGGAATTTAGCATATCTAGAACCCTACAACAAAATGGAGTTGCCGAAAGAAGAAACAAGACTCTCATAGAAGCTGCAAGGACTATGTTATCTAATTCCAAGCTACTTGTGATATTTTGGGCTGAAGTTGTTGGCACTGCTTGTTATGTACAAAATAGAGCTCTGGTGGTAAAATTTAACAATAAGACTCCATATCAGCTCTTCAATGGAAGACCCCCTTTGATTGACTTTTTCAGACCATTTGGGTGTCATGTGATCATCCTCAGCACAATTGATCATTTGGGAAAGTCCAATGAAAAAGGAGATGATAAATACTTTGTTGGGTATTCATTAACTAGCAAGGAATACATAGTCTTCAACAAAAAGACAAGACTGGTGACAGAAAACATACATGTGGATTACTTGGAAGATAAACTTGAAGACATACAAACAAGTCCCAAATGGTTCTTTGATATTGATCTTCTTTCTAAATCTATGAACTGTATACCTGTTTCTTTGGAAAATGCTAACATTTCAGGTACCAAGGAACCAACTACATTGGAGAACCCACTCTTAAGGTACATGAATGTACCATCATGGTTTCTTGATGATGATTTAGTCCAAGAGAAAGCCAAAGAGGATGATCTCTCTCAAAAGGATGAGCAGCCACTGAATGATCCAAAACCTGTCAATCACACTACTAACAATAATACTGAAAACAATAGGATGTCTTCTGAAAGCAGTGGGATCTCACATCCCCCTGCTAGCACAAACATTCCCCCTGTTGTTGAAGAAACAATGATTAATGATGATTGTGATGCTGATAGAGGAACCCACTTCAATCTACATCTTCTCCCATCTCTATGGCAAGCAGTGGCTCTGAATTATAAGGCATGGAGGTCCAAGTTACTTAGACCTGCAAATAGCTCACCAAATCAATCTTTGAGCAATGTAGTGTCTTTAGGAAATTCTTTTGAAGATTTCTTTCCAAATCAAGAAAGCCCCATAGAACCTGATTTTGGAAACATGGAAACAGAGGTCATCATGGATATGAATCCCATCTACATAATCAACAAAGATCATCCACAATCACAAATCATAGGTGTCATTCATACTCGTAGACATAGAGATGAGCGTGGGTCTGGAGCCGGTGGAACCGAGAACCAAAATTTTGAGAAAAGTAAGAACCGAGAACCAAACCAAATATATTTTTCGGTTCCGGTTCTGGTTCCGGTTCCGGTTCTTTGGTTCTACCCGTATGGGGACCGATTTTCTAGAAGAAAATAAAAAAATTATTCACTATTAAATTATATCAACAAAAAGCAAACAAAAAATAATTCTTCTAAGTATTTACATCACATTACGTTAAAGGCAATAACATTTAATAGCTAAAGCATAAGCTCAAATAAATAAACATTTTATAGTTTCACAGATTTAGTACGTTTCTTTTACTCAAATCCGAATCAATATTATCAAGCTCAATATCTGTTGAATTTATATCGTCTTAAAAAGCAATACAAAATAATGATGTTATAATATTAATCATTTAACATTACGGTTACAAAAGGAATGTATTTTGCATGCCTAGTAATATTATATAAACCTTCTTGTTACAAAATCAAATCAAAGAATTCACAAATTATTCAGAATTATTGAACCTACCAGATCAACAATTATAACATACTAACCAATTTTTATATTATACAAATCTACTGATTGAAAATTTTGTACTAAGGCATACATATTTCAGTAATACTAAGAAGACATACATTGAATGTAAATAAAAAACTACATAAAACATAGTTCCATTAATTTGATATGGCGATAGTTGTTTATGTTTCAATGAATTAAGATTAGAGTTTAGGGTGTTTGGTTTGGGTTTTTTGGACGTTGGTTAGTTGCGTTTTTTGTATTACTTATGATGTTAGGATTTGAGTCCCGTATATAAATAATTACAATATTTTTATAATTATTGGGTAATTGGTTCCGGAACCGAGAACCAGTGGAACTGAACCGAACCGAACCGAGAACCAAAAAATGTCAAAAATAAGAACTGGAACCTATGGTTCTAGTTCCGGTTTGGTTCTTCGTGGTCCTGGTCCAGTTCTCGGTTCCGATCCGGTTCTTTGGTTCTTTTGCTCATCCCTACCTAGACAAACCAGATATCAAGCTCAAAATCATAGCTTAATTGCAAACATCACTATGAAGTTTAATCATGAAAATATACAATGTTGTCTTTTTGCTGCTTTTCTATCACAAGAAGAGACAAAGAAGATCTTACAAGCTTTAAATGATCAAAGCTGGGTAGAAGCTATGCAAGAAGAATTACTATATTTTGATATCCAAGAGGTATGAGTTTTGGTAGATTTTACAAAATGGGCAAGACCTATTGGGACAAAATGGGTGCTCAGAAACAAGAAGGATGAGAGAGGTATAGTGGTAAGGAACAAGGCTAGGCTAGTAGCCAAAGGGTATACACAAGAGGAAGGAATTGACTACGAGGAAGTTTTTGCTCCAGTTCATAGAATTGAGGCCATTAGATTGTTTTTGGCCTATGCTTCCTTCATGGATTTTGTGGTATATCATATGGATGTTAAAAGTGCCTTTCTCTATGGCAAAATTGAAGAGGAAGTGTATGTAATGCAACCTCCAGGCTTTGAAGATCCAGAACATCCAAACAAGGTTTACAAGGTGAAAAAGGCAATGTATGGACTTCATCAAGCCCCTAGGGCATGGTATGGGACTTTATTCAAGTATCTCTTGGATAATGGATTCAACAGGGGCAAGACTGATCAGATACTTTTCATCAAGAAACAAAAAGGAAACTTTCTTTTGGTAAAAGTCTATGTGGATGACATCATTTTTGGATTCACAAAGCCTTTACTTAACAAAGAGTTTGCCATATTGATGCAAGATAAGTCCCAAATGAGTGCTATGGGAGAGCTCAACTTCTTCTTGGGGTTACAAGTTCAACAGAGGGATGGCATCTTTATTTCTCAAGATAAGTATGTTGCTGAGATTGTGACGAAGTTTGGCCTATGTGAAGGAAAGAGAGTCTCTACTCCAATGGATAAGGATCATCCTTGGGGAAAATAAGGTCCATGAAACGCTATTGATGTAAAAAACTATTGATCCATGATTGGATCTCTCATTTACCTTACAGCTTTAAGACCTGACATCATGTTTGTTGTGTGTCTTTGTGCAAGACACCAAGTGACACCAATGGAGTGCCATCTATTTTCGGTAAAGAGGATCTATAGGTATCTTAAGTGTCACCCTACCTTAGGACTTTGGTACCTTAAGGATCCTCCCTTTGGGCTAGTCTCCTATTCAAATAGTGACTATGCTGGTGATAACAAGGATAGAAAATCCACAACATGTGGATGTCAATTTTTGGGGAGCAGACTTATATCTTGGCATTGCAAAAAGCAAACCATTCTGGTAACTTCCACAACTAAAGTTGAATATGAGGCAGCTGCTGCATGCTGTGGACAAGTCCTATGGATTCAGAATCAATTGCTTGACTATGGGCACAGTTTTCTTAAAACCAAGATATTCATTAACAATAATAGTACAATTTGCATTATCAAAAATCCTGTTCAACACAGCAAAACTAAACATATTGAAATCATACATCATTTTATAAGAGATAGTTTTGGAAAAAGGTTTGATTATGCCTGAACCTATTGATAGAGACCTTAATGTGGCTGATCTTTTGAAAAAGACCTTTTGATATTGAGAGATTTCAATACTTAGTAACAACTATTGGAATGATAAATCCCTAATCAGATGTCTGTATGTTCTTGGGTGTACTCGGTGAGGTACTATTGTTTGTTGTTATAACTCACTTAGTTAGTTTTTCCACTTTGGCTAATGCTACTGTTTTTGAAACCTTTTCCTCTACTTGGGTAGTTTCCCCTAATAGGGTTTTTCTTTTTTATGTGTCATGTGTTTGTGGTTTTAGACTAACTATGTAGGAACAAGTAAGGAATGTGATGTATTTTCTACATGAAGTTTGTGAGTATTAAATGTTTAAGGGGAGGGATAGGTCAAACCATTAGGA
The DNA here is from genome assembly GCA_025667525.1 of Glebionis coronaria. Taxonomy (NCBI): domain Eukaryota; kingdom Viridiplantae; phylum Streptophyta; class Magnoliopsida; order Asterales; family Asteraceae; genus Glebionis; species Glebionis coronaria. The sequence goes on from CM046874.1 coordinate 249,327,703, forward strand.
ACCAGGGTATCCTTATGATACTCATGTATGATCTTAGATTATACCCACTGGTGAGTAAGATCTTTGATCTTAAGGAACTATTACATGTATCTTTGGGTGTATGTTGCCAAGAATATTGCCCATAAGTACTAGGATGGTTGGGATGGAGACCTGGGTATATATCTTTTCTTGGAATGACCTGGTGCAGGGTGAACATGTGTGTTAGTTCCCATTATAGGTCAACTATTGAATGGAGGACACTTGAGTTTCAACAAATCTATCTCACAACTGTGGGGTTGTGTGTTTGGACAGTGCTATTTACTTCTTGCTTATTGAGATAGAACTGTCACCCCTAGGAAAGTTCTCCCTAAAGTCATGACTCTATTTATGAAGCTCTTGGTGAATAAAGGAACTTGAGTTCCTGTGTATCTACTTTGCTCTAGAAAATGTGTGCATTTGGGCAGTGCTATTTATCTTTTTCTACATAAAGACAAGTTATGCCTTTTTGCAAAATTCCCCTGTTTTTGTTATACTTCCCCCTGCTTGTACATAATTCCCCTGTTTGTGAAAAGTTCCATTATTTGACCTTTGACCAATATGACTGTTACACTGCTTATAGCCGTTGGGCTTGTTTGTTACAATTTTGGTTAGGTAATATTTTAATCAATTTTAGAAGATATTTAAGCCGCTTACTTCGGTAATTCGTTTCCTTATTTTAATTATTTCAAATCTCTTAAGTATTTAGCAAGTTTTACTTCTAAATTCTTCTCAAGTTGAAAAAATTGTTCCAATCAAATTCTTCTAAGTTGCCTATATAAACTTTATTCCCTTAACCAACAGGCCCATGTCATTCATACGATCATATCCCACCAAACTTTTCCTCTAAGCTTTCATTGAATCACAAGAAAATTTCCATGGTGCTAAAAATTGTTGAGTATCACAACGTGGTTGCTATCTTGTCTGATGAACATCCAACATTTCGTGAGGCAGTAGCTTACCTAAAATCTAGTTATTTCAGGTTAGCCCTTGTTCTTAATCCTCACATTTACACCTCACACATTCAACAGTTTTGGTCGAATGCTATGACTAAAACAGTAAATGGAGAGGCCATAATTAAAAGCCGGCTTGATGGTCACCCAAGTTGGTAACACTTTCCTCCATTCGAGACAAGCTTGTCTTGAATGATGAGGTTAGGGTGATCACCCTACCTAAGGCTGAGATTTTTGAAAACCTTTCAAACTTGGGGTGTAACATTGTTAAAAACAAAAAGTCTAAGTTTTTTAAAGGTCAGTTTACCCCCCATTGGAAATATTTAATTCATACAATTTTGCAATGACTAAGTTAAAAAACCATTGCTTTTAATGAATTTGGTATTAATGTTGCCGCTGCTTTAGTTTGTTTGGAAACAGGGCGAAAATTTTGTTTTTCCCAAATGATTTTTGATGGTATGCTTAAGAATGTGAAAAGTAGTGGAAATTTTTGCATCTACCCCCGGTTTGTGGAACTATTAATTGATATGCACCAGCATGGCCTTATTAGACACAAACACTACTTCACAGCCACAGCTCATACTCCTAAACTATTCAACACACTTTTCCCACCCACACCAAATTTTTTTGGCAGAGAAGTACCCCTTACCTACACCATGTTGAATTTAATTAGAAGTGAAGCTGCTAAAAGACCCAGAGCAGCCCAATCCACACTTCAAGACCTCCTGCTTCTTCTTCCAATCCCACTGCCAGTGATCTTCCCCCTATTGATCGAACTTTTGAAAGAAGAACCAAAACCTTATCTGTTAGGTCTCCCTTGCCTAGTGGATCTCCACCTGATGCAGAGAGGGAGGCTTCCATGGGTATGGAACGTTTTGGGGATTTTGCTACTACTACTGTCTCACACTCATTTAGTGAGCAGGATAGTGACACCATTGCTGTCTACTTCCCCACTCAATGATACTTATTGAGGGAGAAATCCCCAAATAGGGTTGAGAGTAGTCTGAAACCTTTATCAATACTTGAATTGACGACTATGTGCATGATCTTGCTAAATCAGAATGCACAATTGGTACAAACTATCACAAAGAAAGGTCTAGTGATCTCCAATCTTGAGTCTAGGCTTGCTACACTTGAGGGGAGGAGAAGTCCACAGTTGGTTATTTCTACTGATGAGGATGCTTCGAAAGGGTAGGAGGTCCCTACAGGTGGATCAACAGAGTGGTTTGATTACCCAGGACCACAGAAACTTGGAGCAGAGACAATAGGTTGTGGTAAGAAAGGAAGTGATAAGGGAAGTGCAACAAAAGATATTGCTGAGACTCTTATAAATCTTGGCCAAATAGATGTTCCCCCTGCTATAACAAATCCCCCTGCAAGCGCAACTGTTCCCCCTGCTATTGTAAGTCCACCTGCTTCAACTTATTTTTCCCTTGCTAGTGTTGTTACCCTTGCTCCAGTAAGTGTAGCTTATACAAGAGCTGGAATTTCTCAAACATTCATAAGAAAAAGGAGACAACCTGCACAGAATGGAATTGTTATTGGAAGGAATTCACCAAAAGCCTCACCAGCAGTTGATCCAAAAGATAAGGGGAAAGTTATTCTGATTGAACAACCAAAGAGAAAGCAAAAGTTCAAGTCAGCAGAGGAGTTGAGAACTATTGTTAAAAGTGATGTTGTTCTGTCTAGGCAAATGTGGGAGGAAGAACAGCAGGTGGAACAAGAAAGAATGAGAAAGAGGGAGGAAGAGGCACATCTAGATGTCTCAAATTGTCCTTTCCTGATGATGAGCAGGTACAAATAAACCCTAGGAAGATTGAATGGGAGATTGGAATAATGCTCAGAGAGTTAGATGATCATGTGCCAAAGATTGTAGAGTTTTTGGATGCCTGGGAGAAAAATATTATGCATGAACCTTTGAATGTAAGGTGTGATTTAATGCTTATGACATTCAACTTTCAAAAGACCTACGAGGAAATCAGGGAAAGGCAGATCAAAAAGGAAAAATATCTAAACTCTAAAGTTGGAAGGAAGGAACATTACAAGGTTATGTTGAAAAGATTTAAAAGGTACAAAGATTCAGACTTTACAGGCATGACATTTGATTAAATAGAGGGAGAAGCTCTTCCTGTGATCAGACAAAACAGTGTAGATAACTTTCTAGCCATGGGCTCAGCAGAAGAAGCTGAGTATATTATAAAGAAGGAGGAAATTGATGAGAAAGAATAGGGAAAAAAAGAAAAGAAAGGCAGAGGCTGAAGCAGGTGAAACTGCTACAACATGCATAACACATGTAGCAAGTGGATCTTCTGCAGCAGATGAAACATGATCAACCCAAGATACCTTAACCAAGCAAAGAGCTGCAAAGAGAATGAAAAAAATGGAGAAGCTTGGGGTATTCACAAAAGGAGATCAAGGTCTAACAGATGCAGATATAGAAAAATGCTTGGTGTTGGAAGAGTCAGATGATTTTGTGCCAGAGACTTTAAGAATGAAGTTTCCTATTGTGAAGTATGAAGTCTATGAAGACAAAGGATGAGATGGTGGAAATTAACTAGGATTGATGATACTTCTCAAACATTCCAGCAGTTGAACAAAATGTTTTAGACCTTGGACAGGGAGGATCTAGATGATTTGTGGAGAGTCTTAAAAGCTAAGTTTGGGAATAATCCTCATACTCCATGGTCTGGTGTTGAGAAAGACTGGGTGATGTGGTCAACCATGAAAAGGATGTTTGAAACTGAAGAGGATGATTTGGACTTCAAGTATCAAGAGGGAGCTACCATGTTGTATTGGAAATTATTTACTTCATCTGGTGTGTTTGAGCTAATTATGATTGGATTTATTGCTTATATGCTTTGAAACAGGTATTACCCACTATCTCCAGAAAATTTGGAGAAGATGATGAACACTAATCTACTGGTGGATAGCAAGAATCATGTTCCATATGAGTTTTTTAGATTCATCCACAGTCAGATCTCGCCTGAGAGTTTTTAAGCATCCTCATCACTAGCAACATTTATTCAGAAACTTGTATTTTTGGTGAAAGCACGAGTTTAGGGGAGGATTGTTGGGAATAAATGTTAAAGAGAAGTTTCTCCTGCTATGATGGTCAAGTTCCCACTGCTAGAGTAACTTTCCCCTGGTGGAAGAATGAAGGCAGTGGGATCTATTCCTACTGTATGAAGTCAAAGGCCCTACTTTAAATATTCACATGGAATAGATAATAGCACGTTTCTATTTCATTAATGGAATACTTTCCTAGTTTATCTCATAGTTATCTTGTATTAGGGTTCTTGTACTATAAAAGAACTCTCTAGGGTATTGTATTTTATATAACTTTCTCTGGCAATTCATTTAAGATTTAAGGTTGTAAACCCTAATACCATCAAGGGTATTCGTATATTGTTTCAATATATTAAAGCTTAATAGTTTGTTTCATCCTTTGTTCTTGTGCTAAACATTACTTTCCGCATCTTGTTTAGTTACTTTGTCCAAGCAAAGTTTCTCTAGTGATAGTTTGAGTTTACTCTTGCTATGCAACCCTTAAACAAGCTAAGGTTTAAGATCTAAGTTTGGGATCAACATAAAAATGTGGTCACCACAACCAAGTGTCTAGAACTCCTACATATGGACTTATTTGGTCTATCCGCCGTACAAAGCTTCAGAGGAAATCTTTACACTTTGGTTATCGTGGATGACTACTCAAGATTTACTTGGACAAAGTTTTTGCAAACTAAAAACGAACCTTTTGATCATTTTGAGATTTTAAGTAAGAGTTTTTGAAATGGATGAACACTTATTTATATGCTCAAGTTTTAAAATTTAAAATTGTGCCCTATTGTTTTGGTTTGTTGGTTTGCTGTCCACAAGAGGAGAAAAAGAGGGGTAAGGTAATTTATGGTGACGAAAGTGATATTTGAACAAAACCCGACTCATTTTGCAAGCTTGAATACGTTAAAACACGAAACCTTTAAAATACAACTAGGACTCGATAAATACTCATTTATAGCTAAGGGGGGGGGGGGGGTTACTAAGGAGCAAGAGTAAAGAAAACGGATATAAAAATATATCATGACGGTGTCCCGATCCAAAAAGTCAGTCCGACACCCGGAAAACGTAAAAATACAAGAATTCAACACCGTGCCTGTTATCGGTCTAGACTTAATACCAACTAATAATTAACATTATTTTCACTTTCTAAGGTCGAAATATATATCCCTTGGTAACCGTTCCGTTGATTCGGTAAAGTTTTTCTAAAACGCACGTGGGTGCTTTTAAATCAAAAATTTTGATTTAAATAAATACGGAAATTTAAATAAAAAAATATAATTCCGAATAAAGTATTATCAATGATCAGAAAAATACTTAAAAATATAATTTATTTAAAAATTATTGAGATCTCAGGATTTGTGTATGAAAACACAAGAAAAGGTAACATGAAGAAAAATTCAAGAAGTATGAATAAAAGAATTAAATACTTACCGAGAAAATACGAGTTCTCACGTAGTCCTAGTGGACGAAAGTGAATCTACAACCTTATTGATAGGATCATGACTCCTATTAGTGGAGAAAGAGTGGATAGACTAATGGAAACCCAATCGAGGGGAAATGGAAAAAGGCCTCAACATCCTTCAAGTTCATCATCGTCGGGTAGTGACAATGATGGTCTCCCTAATTCTAGGCTACCACTTGTAAAATATCTTAGTCAATTACCCAAGATCCCAAATGCATCCGATGAGTTGAAACAAACCAAAGGCATGTTCAAATGTCTCGAGCCTTCCTCACCAAGATGGAGAAGGAGAAAGGCAAATAAAGAAACGTGGTAGGAATGGGTACAAATGGACCGTGTTCCATGGTTAAGAAAAATGGTGACATGTAAAACACTTTATGTTTGTGTTTTATCATTTCTTGTTACTCTAACTATTATTGTTGATTAATGATAGGATTATTAAAAGTTGTTATGTGATATATGAATGATTGCTCATGTTTGGCAAATCACGACTTGGATCGAAAAAGGTACATTCCCTTACCCCCTATACGTCAATTTACAGCCAAACCTGTGTGAAACATTGACCCTCTTTATTCTCACCTCTAAAAAATACATGTCACGAGTCAAAAATCCCTCATTCGTCTCTTGTCAAAAATCTGGTCACAGACGGGTACGGAACCCGTCGGACCTTTCACCAAAGGGTCCGACCGGTTCCGTGTATTTCCCTCTAAAACATAATTTTTAAAATTTTGCCAGTTTTTAGTCGGACCCCGTCGGACCCCTCCCCAGAGGGTACGACCGGTTCCGCGAAGCCTACAGTTTACGTGCATTTTCTCATGATTATCATCCATAAATTTTTCCATTTATCTTAACACTCTTCCTCCTCTCATTAGTATTTTTTAGAAAACAGTTGCACATTTAACCAACTACACATGTTTTCCCTTCCTCCAATCCAACTTCAATACATTAATTTCTCCATTAATCCAAACACTCCTATTTAAGCACACTCATTTTTCATCCCCTTCCTCACATCTTTACCTCTCACTACCAACAACTAATTATCAGTTTCTCCATTATCACCATGACAAAAAGTACCTCCCAAGTTACAAAATCTAACACAACTATCCGCCTTCGGGTAAAACCATGTTGAACAAATCCACAAACCTCCGCTATCACTTCCCCACATCGTATGGATGTACCAAAAAAGATAGTAATATTTCTTGAACAACCTCGATCTCCTATCACACCTCCTCCCACCAAAACGCCCATTGCCACTACTCCACCTCCCGCACCAACTCACACACCAAAAATCACCTCAACTTTTCCTCGAAGCAACAATCTCCAACCCATGAATCTACTTGAAACTCCTCTAACTTCTTCAAATCCATTCTTAGGAGACAATGAGGAAGCCCCACCAAGATCTCCTGATCCTATTTTATCTCAACCATCCCAATCCACCTTTAACTACATCTCCCAAACATCCTATTCACTGGATCTTCAATCGATGGATGACCTTTCTCTACCATCGGGGGACTCTTCATATATTCCTTCCTTCATGGGAATACACAACTCACTATGGTTTGAGTCGTCCCTAATAGAACCTTCTATTCCCACCAGTCACTTACCTTGCTCACCCACGAGTGTGCTTCCGCCCCCTCAACAAAGGCAAGCTCAAATTGATGAGCTAAACCATCTCTATGCCTTCAATGACATGATCAACATGCACCTACATGAGGTCGAACGTCTCAGAGATCTCACCAATCCCTACACTTACAACACTCATCATGATATCCCATCCGCCAACACACCTCATGTATGAGACCATTGTCGTTTTACACAGACTACTGTCACGGAACTCCGTGATGAAATGAGGTTAATTCTCAACAACATTCTTTAGAGTGTCAATGCACTCGTACACCCCCTTCTCAGTAGCACTAATTCTACAACACTCCCGGCCACCTGCTGCTCTTCTGTTTTTTTCTCTCTGTCTCCAGACTACCCGGACCCCGTCGGACCCTTTTCCCCAAGGGTCCGGTACCCAGAAGGGTCTGTGGGTCTGACTATCATATTTTTATTTTTATTTTCAAGTTTATGAAATGCACCTCATTCTCTTACCAAATGTTTCACATGCTTATCGCTGTAATTTTACTTTGGGGCAAGATGAATGAACCCTTGTTATTCAAATTATGATTTGTACAAATATGCAAATGTGTGTGAATGTTGTGTGCTCTTACTTTGTCTCGACTTTTAGTCTCGAGAAAACTAACTTGGTGTTTCAGGATTTATACACATACGGGCATAAATATAGGGGGAGTATCAAATCCTCACGAGCTCATTTACATATTTTACTTTTTCTTGTATAAAAATATCTAAATTCATATACTCTAATGTTGGGCTACCTCATGAACATGTAACAAATGTTGTGTATCGTTCTAACCATTTTCTTGCAGGATTTTCATAATCTATGGCTCCCGGTTCTCCAAATTAGGGGGAGTTTGAACCGAGGGGGAGTCATGGAAAAATTGTTTGCTATCTAATTTTCTTATATCACGATAACGCAACATCTCTCTCAAACTCTTTTTCCAATAAAAACCTTCCTTTCTTCTTTAAACAAAAGGGGGAGAAGAGAAATATAAGTCCATATTTCTAAGAAACTTATATGTTGATGTAAGTTCCATCTAAAAATAAGTTCATGTTTTGTCTTCAACAAAAAGGGGAGATTGTAAATGCAAATATCGCACTAAAACGATATTTACGTTTTAATCATACTTAATGTTTTGTTAACGACAAAACATCAAACATATTTTTATGTTTAAGATATAAGAAACATATAAGTCTCTTAAAAGTCATGCACTTATATACTAAAGTTTTGTAAAATCTACACAACTTGTGTAAACATATGAAAAATAAAAAGTGACAAATAAGTTGACCTTGACTTTTCTTGTCAGATATATAAATCAAAAAATGCAAGATTTGACACTTACTTGTGATCTTGGACAAACATTTATGAGGCAACAAAGGTCAGACCTGTCGGACTCTGACGGACCCTTTGGTGAAGGATCCGACGGGTTCTGTGGGTTACTGATGTTTGCCTATAAATAGAAACCTTGTCCAAGCTTAAACCTCACCCCTTTTCTATCTAATCTCTCTACAATTTCAGTACATTCTAACTCTCTAATCTATCTTGTCTATTCTCTTCTTTCTTGTGTTTTTAGATCTTTGTCGATATCAAGATCGGTCAAAAGAAATCTCAACTCTAAGATTTGATCCTTCAAGGCTTCACCTTGCGTGAATATGTTAAGTGTTATCTACACAATCACCATTGTTGTACCCATGCATCCATCTACTTGTGTAATATGTGGTCTTTGTTGTAAGCCACAAGTATTTAAGTGTATAAGGCGTTGTTGTGCCTTTGTAAAAGACGAGACATCTTAGCTTAGGTGTCGTTAAAGATTGTCAACTTAAGTGTGAATGTTTTTCCACCCGTGTAAAGTAGATTCATTTACTAGCGAAGTAGAACTCTCTGGTGGATACTCGAGGAGTGGAAGTAGGGGCAAGATAAGTGAGATCTTGCTAGGCCGAACCACTATAAATCATTGTGCATTGGGGTTTGTTTCTTTATTACTTCAAGTCATTTACTTTACTAATTCACACTTCGTCTATATCCATTCACGATCACGAAAAAGTTTTTGTGACAACCCTAGATTTTGGATTTGTCACTTTTGACTGTTTGACTTTGATTATGTGCATAGTGTGCGTTTATGTGCAATATGTTTATATTTGAGCCTTGGATTGGATGTTAGACATCATACATGTAGTGCGTAGTACATTATATGTTGTTGAGATGAGGTTAGTTCGTGCTCATTAGTTCACTTGGATGCAACTATGATAGAATATGACGTTATTTTAAGATTTTATGTGTACGTATATATTATAGTAAATTGTATATTTACGATACGAGGTTTAGTGTTTAGAGGTCTCAGATGAAGTATTTAGTCACGGGAATAATTTACGGGATGGTTTTAAGTCATTTTTGTCACACCCCCAATTTATCAGAGTAAGGCAACGCAATGGGGTGTGACGGTCATGACTATCACAAGACATATATACAAAGAAGGACTATTTAAAAGTCGTTTTTACTTTAATTAAAGTCATAAAACTTGTTCGGAAGCGAATTACACAAGATCATAATAAAACATTTTTTCAAAAGACTTTAACATAGATCCAAATATCCAAACACTAGTCACAACAATTTTTATTAAAAATCTCCCATGCATAACCACGTCACTCCTCCGTCTTGATACTTGAGAAAAACATTGCTAAAGCGTCAACACAAAGGCGAGTGAGTTAATAGGTTTAAGTATAAATAGTGTGATGAACCATAAGATTTTCAAGGCAACCGACATATAATCTTATTACAAATACAAGATTATAATCAAAAGTATACGTTTTAATAACCTACGTCTAAGCTCATGACACCGAAGCGTTAACCTAACCGACAAGATATAATGAGAGCCCGATCAAATGCCTATCCTGAAGCATTTGTAAATACTAAAATGTAAGTGTATCTAACTTTGGCCACACAACCAAATTAGATAGGGAGGTTAATCCTGATAGATCTATCCATAACATTCACGCATACACTAAGTAATTAATGGTTCATGATAGTGGGCTAAAAGGGCAACATGGGATAACGGGACTTAGAAATCAAGTAGGCAAACATATAAGTTTTAAGACACTTATGTTCATCTGTTAAAAACAAGCAATGTTCACACCCCAAAATAGTTAAAAATAAATAAATTTGGGGCTATGAAACTCACCTCGATGAAGTAGTAAATATTATCAAGAAGGATAGCTCGGAAAATCAAGGCTCGCAAAACGATGCACAAACAATCTACTCGTAACCTAAGTAAAATATCCGTAATTAGGCTAAATACGAGAATAATAATGTACAATGCACTTGGTTGATAATTTATACTTGCTATGGAGTTATAAAATGTTTTTATTCATTTTTCATGTTCAACCATTTTACTCACGGGGTCAATTTTGGGTCTTGATATCTCATTATTTAATAGTCCGAAAAATAAATAGTTTTCATTATAAAACTAGACCGCAAGGTCTGATATTTAATAAATATCGCATTCTGAAGTCTCTAAGTATAGTATGCAAAGTAGTGCACTCACAAACAAAAATAATCAAGTAAGGTTCAATTATGTATAAGTGTCAATCGACCATTTTTTGAAATTAATTGCGTGTTCGTTACTCAATTTTAAGACGAACGAAAAGTCATGTCGTAAACTAGGCCGTGTTAACTTTATCAAGGTATTTTTATATTACAGGGCATGGTCGTTTAGTTGTTAAAAATATGCCTAAAATAGGGTCGATGGCTAAGGTAAATATAAATTTCAATGGTTGATAATTAAAATAAATGGTTGAGCTTTGTATATATACACTTCATTTTATACCCAACTTGGAACTTTGCTTATATGCAAGACGTAGGCTGCCCCAAAAATAAGGAAAGATGGTCCCCTTTAGTACTATGTACACACTTTTTATACAAACAAGAAAAATTACCCTTTTTAGATTTATATCATAGACTTTGGTACATTTTTGTTTACTTATTCATCCACATACATACACATGCATCATGGCCAACATATAACTCCTATACATAGCATACTTTGAAAATGTGGCAAGTCAAGTAGGAAAGGAAAAGATGTCTATTGATGGTTGTTGTCATTCGTAGGTACTCCAAAAAAGTGGTCCACCCCTTTGTTTTTATATTCTATCTTACTCATGTATATATATCATAGTATAACACATAGCATACATTTCATGTAGAAAATCAAACAAAGGAGAAAAGGGGTGTCTGTGCTTGCTCTCTGCTCTTCGCAGGCTATCCCAAAAAAGGGGATGGTCCCTCATGATTTTACTTGTTTTATTTATAGCATTCATGAACATACATACATACACGCCACACACGTTCCTTTACTTATGTCCTACTGTTTTATTGAGCCACAGTTTCACACAGGAAATACACACACATATATTAATTAGGCATTGGTTCATAGGGTTTACATTCACATTCAAAACATGTGGGGCTTGTAGATGAAAGACTTTGTAAAAGTGTACTTCTTTCTTTCTGTTTTACGGTTGTTCACACGTCCACCCTTATTGTACCTATGAGGTCTAACTAGTTACCGTTCATATACATATTGTATCAACTTATGCATGAGAACATACATACACAATTTTAGCTAAGTTGGTTAGGCTGCTATTTTTCATGCATGCACAAATATATACACTTTGGAGAACTTGGTTTCTTACTGAGTTGAACATACACACACTGTTTTGAGCACACGCATATTAACACACTGTCTATGTCACGTTGGCTAGGTGAGATTGTTTACACACATGCATATACAAGCAAAAGGGCCACACAATATACACCCTAAGTCCTTATGACGTTAAACTCACACACACCTTCACACTTTCATGTCCTATGATTCGCATGGTACAAATAAGTAAACACATAATGAGCATGGACATTCACATGGTAGCAAACACATAAGAGACCATAGTTATCCATGTATAAAAGGTTTACAAGTTTGTTAGTATTAGGGTTTTTATGCATTCAATTCCTTTCTTATGGTTACTCATGAATCACATATGATAGTTCCTTATGAAAACAAATTTGTTACTTAACAAGAAGGTCCTTAGTCTAGTTAGTTTAATGGTCAAGTCATTCGCAACTAATCAAGCCAAACCGTGAGTTGTCTATATGTTAAGTAGTGTGTTTCAAACCATGTATGATTTCATGCGCTAGGTGGTTTAAGTATTTTTAGGTCATCAAATGTTTCTACAAACCAAAACCCTAGAAGTGAGCATGAAATCATTTCAAGCACCCCATCTTTGTCATGTGACTTGGTTTGTTCGCGTAGTACAGTTTTAACCTTTCAAGTGTTTTTAGCAAGTATATTATCAACCAAAGTGAGATAAAAAAGGTTATGTTTACTTAAAAATGGTCCTAAGCTAGTTGATGAAGATGGTAGAATAGAACTAGCAACCTTAGACTTATATCAACACCACAATCAACCCAAGCCTTATTACTTCTAGCTTGTTTTCCAAATCAACCCGAATCTCTTGCTAATTTCTTAGACGTGACCTACTCCAAGTTTTGTGTTTTTCTTGTGAGATTTTGTTTTGAGTGTGTGTGTTTAAGTGGAGAATGTCTTGGTATTTATAGGGCTCCAAGTGAGTTTAGGTTTAGAGTTTGTTTAGTTAGAGCTTAGTTAAGGATTCTAGTTAGCTTGTAACTAGGTTTTCACAAAGCAACTAAGCATGGGAAGTTGTATAATGTTGGGGAAGAGAAAAGCTCCCTTGGGTCTCGGTGGTGGAAACAAAAGAAGGAGGTGATGGTACTTGCTTGACTAACTTAATTATCATGGGATGTAAAAGTTTGAATTTTGGGAAGAAACCATGGGAGAAGGGTTGTATACGTTGGACAAGGAGAAAGAGAGGAGGCAAAAAGGACTCTCATTTAATGGTGGGTGAAAGTACATGGATTTTCAAGCAAAATTTGTGAGGAAGAGTAAAGAAAAACGTGTGTTTTGTATTATTGGAAAAGGGGGTTTTGTTTTGGGAGGATACTAGTACAAAATTTTTTGTTTGTAATTTAATTTGTGTAAGTGTAAAAGTAAGGTTTAAAGATTTAGGTGTAATATTGTGTTTGAGGGGGTTTTCAAGTAATAGTTTAGTGAATTTGGTAAATGTGAAAATTTTAAATGTGTCGTTAACATAGACGGAGTAAAACAAATATTTGTTTTGTGTTGCGAATATCTTAAATGATATTACGTTGATGAAACTTAACGTCGTTTCTTAGAACAAAAATTCCTAGCAAGTAACGTAACGAATAATAGTCATTCACGTAAACATTCATGATTGTCATTCATAAAAATTTTAAATTCGTACACAATTACGCGTAATCAATAGGGAACATCAATTGACACACAAGTCTAACCCGAACTATCACGTTTCACGTAAATTAAATATTTTCAAAATTCACGTGTGTGACATTCGTAATCCCTTATTGAGTTTTTCCCTAAAACTAGCACGTCGATGTCGTTATCAAAACAAGAGGTGATGTAGGTATAATCGTACACGTTTTAGGAAAAAACGCGTACGTAGCAAGTATTAAGTATTACGATTTAGGAAAACCGTCAAACCGAATAAGTGCGAGTTCGTTCTCGAAGGAGGTGTGTGATGTGTGCCAATAATATAAAAATCAAGTTTGGATTAGTGTCTTTTTTGGGTTTGAAGAGAGAAAATTAAAAGACGAGTTACACTACGATTAAACTACGACGAATAACGTAAAACGTAAACGTAAATACGTAAAACGCGAGGAAATTGAAAATTAATGCTAAAAATTATTTAAAAACTAAAAATAAGTCTAAAATAATATAAATAAGAATAAAAATTCAATAAATAAATTTTAGAACCTTTTATTTATTAAATATTCAATTTTAAATGCTAATTAAAGCCCTAAAATTAAATATAATTAACAAAAAGTCCAAAATAATATTTTATCAAACTAATATCTTACTTATATTAATTAAACACTAAAAAGTATTTTTTCTAAATTTTTAAAACTATTTTTCCAGTTTTAAAAGGCTAAAAACTTATTTTAAATGAAAATAATCATAAAAAATTATAAAATAATGAGAAAAATAAATTTTATTTTCTAAAAATCTTAAAACACTTATCTAAAACTGGAAAAAATGAAAAAGTTGAAAAAAATTAATTTTACCCCTTATAAGACAAAAACAGTTTAATTAAAAACCTATTTTTACTAAAAATAATTCTAAAAACTAATTAAATAAAGGGAAAAATAAATTTTTTTTCTAAAAATATTAAAATAAATTACTTAAACTAATAAAGTTTGAAAAACTAAAATTGACTACTGATGACGTATAGTCCCCACACGGGTCATGAACCCGGCCCACGGGTATTACCCGTATCCGGCCCATCACAGATGGGTGGGAATAATGTTATTTGAGATTATGGGCTTGGATGAACAGTAACCGCACACACGTGTGTGGCCCACGACCCGGCACGCCTGGTGCAACGTTAGACAGAATCATACTCCTACTATGATTAGGATTTATCCCAAAGGAGAGGATATTCACTCACCATAATTATAAGATAACAATCAATCTAAATCTGGTGATTATCCTTTCCTTGGGACCGAAGCATCAGTGACAGCCCATTAGGGTTTCACTACCTATATAAGGAACCCCCAAGGGTTCCACAAAGGTATCACATTCTACATACTCTCAACTCATCCGATTCCTATAACCCTAACCGATTACTTACTCTCACGCCAGAGTCTAATCGTGGGAAACATTCCTACGGTAAGCCTAACGCGTGTTGTTTTAGTGTGCAGGATCCCAACCAAACAATTCACTTGGTGCAGGAGCCGGAGTCCAGTCAACCCGAATTAAGCCTAATTCGGGTCTAGCAAGGATCACCCAACTTTTGTATCAACAAGTTGGCGCCATCCGTGGGACCATTACACTAAGCTAGAGCAAAATCTCATCTCGAATTCTCAATGACGAAGGGGCATCCGCAGGGAAACCCCAGGAACACAAATCCTGGGAATCGGAAGTCCTCAGGGGAAGGGATACTCATTCCCAATCGATCCCCTAGCAACCAAGCGGGCGGACCAAACAACCGAAGTGGTCTTCAGTCCATGGGCATGACAAGCACGTTCTCTGTCACCCCACCACCTACTTCGACCTTGGATAATCCTGATCCAGGGAGTGCGCCCAACCCCCCTAACAAGGATCCGCGCAGACCATCGACTGAGGAAGAAGTAGAGGTCGAACCACTCAGCTAGGAAGATCTTACTCGAGTTCTCACGCAGAACTTTGAGAGGATCGTCCTAGGAATTGCATCAAGATTGAACCTAGGGAGGGACCTCCAATCTAGGCTCAACTATGGCAATGCCAGACCAGGCACCTCTTCTCAAACTCAAAGGAAGCGAAGGACACGACCTCAGGAGCGGAACCTCTTTGAGGAAACTCCCCAACCTAGGAATGTGTTCGAACGCATAGGGGATCGTCTCATGCAGGAACTAATACAATCCCGTGAGGAGGTAGAGAGGTCCGACGGTTCACCCGAATGACCAGATCTGGAGCTAACCAGAACTAATCGCCGCACAAGTGTGTGGGATAGGATGAATACCGGGAAGAAGGCTCCTGGCTCTTCTCACAAGAGCGGTCCTCACCCAAAGGATGGGGCACCGCCCCCTTCTCCCGGTCCATCAGGAGAGGACTCGGATGACCATGCACCCAAGCGTCGCCGATCTAGGCGTACTCCTCCACCACCACCAGACAATGAGGAGTACTACGGCGACCCCTATTATCGAGAGGCGGAAGCAGAAGATCTTACCCACCCGTGGTGTGACCCTAATCTCACTCGTCCATGGGCTGATCCCAGGGAAGACCCTTTTACTCTCCGCATACGGAATTACTCCGAGGATACAAAGCGCTGCATGCCAGCTTGTGTCAAGACTTATGATGGGACTGGTGATCCGGATGATCACCTAAATATATTTGATACGCAGGCGAAAATTGAACGATGGCCCATGCCTATATGGTGCCAAATGTTCAATTCAACCTTGATTGGCAATGCTCGTGATTAGTTTGAGGGACTTCCTCCGCGAAGCATTGATAGCTTCACTGAACTACGTACTGCGTTCAAGAATAATTATACTCAGCGAAAGAAGTATAATAGGGACCCGGTCTCATTGGCAACCGTCAAGCAACGGCCGGGGGAGTCTACAGAGGCCTTCACTGAACGCTTCAATGACGAGTGCACGCGGACAAAGACAATGCCGGAACTTCTGAAAATTTCCGATTATATGCACGCCATAACAGACAGGGAATTAATCAGACGTCTCAATGACAAACGTCCGGAGAGGTATGACGACCTTATGGAAAGGGTCAGGAACTTCATAGAGGGTGAAACCGCGGTAGCCGCGACCTATCCTTCAAAAGGAAACAGCTACCGATCGAACGACCAGTCCAGGAGACAGTCGGGCGGTCAAAACAACCAGAGCAGTGGGAGGGGCTCAGATTATAAGAGCCAAAACAAAGGAGGACGATCGGAGGACAAATTTACCCCTCTAAAGATGTCCTACTGGGAGATCTTGCTGACAAGGGGCCAATTTCTCGATACCTCCCCCAATGACGACTCCGCTGGACCGTCGTCAAGGAAATCGCTTTTGCGAATTCCACAATGACAAGGGCCATGGCTCGGAGGAATGTATCCAGCTCAAGAAGCACATTGAGTCACTGATCAACTCAGGCAAACTCAAGCATTTGGTCAAGGACTGGAAGGATGGCAAAGACAACAAGAAGTATGACAAGAAGGATCCCCAAAAGGACAAACCTTCAACTATATACATGATCCAATCCAGGAAGCACCGCACAAGGCAGAAAATTAGTCAAAAATTTTCACGCGGCAGAGAAATATCATTCCCTCCCATCACGGCAAGTGATGTGATTGATGCGCCTCTCACTATTGAGATAAGCATTGGAACACACAATGTCTGCCGTATGTACGTGGATGGAGGGTCATCAGCAGAAGTACTATACGAACACTGTTTCATACAGTTACGACCAGAAATCAGAAGCCAATTAGTACCGGCCACGGCGCCGCTCATCGGTTTTAGTGGAGACACCATCTGGCCAATAGGACAGCTGCGTCTGCTTGTAACCATTGGGATGAAGAGCACTCCACCACGGCGTGGATGAACTTTATGGTGATACGCTCACACTCTCCATACAATGGGATCATAGGCAGACCAGGTATCCTGGCCATACGGGCAGTACCCTCCACGGCACACGGGATGATCAAATTCCCTTTGAAAGGAGGAATTGTCACTATCTATAACACAATCATACCATCATCCGAGTGTCATGCCGTGACAACACCAGTTCCACCTGTTTCCCCCAAGGATGGATCACCACCTCCCAATTGGAAGGTGGCAATCCATTCTAATTACCCGGAACAAGAGATATCCATAGGGGGAACACTCTCGGATAGTGGCAAGAGGGCCATGTGCTCTTTCCTGAAAGCAAACTTAAATGT
Source organism: Glebionis coronaria (assembly GCA_025667525.1). Classification (NCBI taxonomy): domain Eukaryota; kingdom Viridiplantae; phylum Streptophyta; class Magnoliopsida; order Asterales; family Asteraceae; genus Glebionis; species Glebionis coronaria. Next base: position 249,345,316 of record CM046874.1, read on the forward strand.
ATTCGCATGAGAACCCAAGCATATGACGGGCGTACCGCGTGCGATAGCAGAACATAAGCTCCAAATCCGCCAGGGATATCCTCCCATTAAGCAAAAGAAGCGCGGTCAGGCACCCGAACGCAGCCAAGTAATGTTGGATGAAGTACGGAAATTGGTGGATGCAGGTATCATGCGTGAGGTATACTACCACGAGTGGTTATCCAACCCAGTCATGGTCAAAAAACATGATGAGAGCTGGCGCATGTGCTTGGATTTCATAGATCTGAACAAAGCCTGTCCACAAGACTGCTACCCGTTACCAGAGATTGACTGGAAGGTGGAATCCCTATGTGGATATCCCTTTAAGTGCTTCTTAGATGCATATAAAGGATACCACCAGATCCAGATGGCGGAAGAGGACGCAGAGAAAACGGCGTTCCATACTAGTCAAGGCGTATACTGTTATACAAAAATGCCATTCGAACTAAAGAACGCTGGGGAAACATATCAGCGGCTTGTTGACAAAGCCTTCGACTCACAGATAGGCCGCAACCTGGAGGTCTATGTTGATGATTTAGTCATCAAAAGTCATACGGAGGACGCACTTCTCCGAGACGTCCAAGAGACGTTTGACACATTGAGGAGGATTAATATGAAGCTAAATCCGAAGAAATGCACGTTTGGGGAAACGAAAGGAATGTTCCTTGGATATATGATTGATCCAAATGGCATCAAGCCTTGCCCGGAAAAGACGGACGCAGTAATACAGTTACCATCCCCTCAGACACGGAAAGATGTGCAATCTTTAAATGGGAAGTTGGTCGGGCTAAACAGGTTCTTATCAAAGTCCGCCGAGAAGTCACTCCCCCTATTCAAAACACTCATGAAGTGCATTAAGAAGGGAGACTTCCGGTGGACAAAGGAAGCTGAGGAAGCCTTTGGTCAACTCAAGCAACACCTTGCATCTCTCCCCATGCTAGTAGCTCCCCGGCCCAAGGAGGAGCTCATCATGTACCTATCAGCCACACATGGAGCGATAAGTGCGGTACTTATGACGGATAGGGACACAGTCCAAACTCTTGTCTACTTCGTAAGTAGAACACTACAAGGGCCGGAGTTGAATTATTCTTCCATGGAAAAATTGGTTTTGGCATTAGTGTTTGCTACGAAACGGTTGCGCTGGTACTTTCAGGTGCACCCAATTGTAGTTATCACTGATCAACCAATAAAGCAAGTCATCTCTAGAATAGATGTGGCTGGTAGGCTACAGAAGTGGAGCATTCTATTGGGAGAACATAACATATCATATAGACCGAGGACAGATGTTAAAGGCCAAATCTTGGCAGATTTCTTGGTAGAGAAGCCGGATGAGGAGGGACCAATCGTACAACGAGAGGAAACTCCATCAGAACCATGGGTATTATTTACGGACGGATCTTCATGCACGGATGGATCATGAGCTGGTCTCATCCTTACGAATCCGGAAGGAATTGAATTCACGTACGCCCTCCGCTTTGAGTTTACGCCACCAATAATGAGGGAGAGTATGAAGCGTTGATTGCGGGTTTAAAAATCGCCGCTAGAATGGGAGTCCGTAACCTTGAGGCCTACTTGGACTCACGACTTGTCGCGAACCACATTCTAGGGGGGTACATAGCCAAGGAGGATAACATGGTTCGATATTTGGAGAAAGTCAAGTCACTCATCGCGGCTTTCAATAAGTTTTCTATCAAGCAGGTACCAAGAGGCGAAAACAAGAAGGCGGACGCTCTTAGCAAGATCGCGTCTACAAGCTTCGCCCACTTATCCAAACAAGTCTTAGTGGAAATACTCAAGGAAAATCTATAAAAGAAGGGGAAGTCGCAACTATAGTTGAGGAAGATGGACCTACATGGATGACCCCGATCATCAACTATTTTACTAATGAAACCCTTCCAGACGAGGAAAAAACGGTACGGCGCATCAGAAGGAAGTCGCGTCACTTCGAGCTTCGAGAAGGTGTCCTTTACAAGCGCTCTTTCTTACAGCCGTGGTTACGGTGTGTTGGGCCACGCCATGCTACCTATGTGATCAGTGAGATACATTAGGGGTTATGCGGCATGCACGCGGGGCCCTGATCCGTAGTAGCCCGAGCTCTACGCACAGGATATTATTGGCCTACCATGCATAGGGATGCACGCGACATGATTCGCAAGTGTACTGATTGCCAAGTGCACAGGCCAGTACCACGACATCCGCAGCAGGAACTTACACCATTACATCCCCATGGCCATTCTATAAGTGGGGGATTGATATCGCAGGACCTTTTCCCGTAGCTGCGGGGGGAGTTAAGTTCTTGATTGTCTCAATGGACTACTTTACACGCTGGATAGAGGCCAAGGCAGTCAAATCCATCACAGGCAAACAAGTTAAAAATTTTGTTTGGGAGAACATCGTGTGTCGTTTTGGCTTACCAGGAGAAATCATCTCGGACAACGGGAAGCAGTTCACGGATAATCCATTCAAGGACTGGTGCGCAACATTGAATATCAAACGGCGCTTCGCGTCTGTTAAGCACCCGCAGACAAATGGTCTTGTGGAACGAGCAAATAGAAGCTTAGGTGAAGGCATCAAAGCACGCCTAGAGGAACGAAATGCCAAATGGGTGGATGAACTACCACATGTTCTATGGGCACATAGGACTATGATCAAAACAGCCGACGGGGACACCCCATTCGCATTGGCCTACGGCACTGAAGCTGTTATACCAGCAGAGATAGGAATGCCTACCATCCGCACAACGGAGGTTAATGTCGTCACAAGCGACAAGCAGCTCTGGATCAATCTGGATTTGTTGGAGGAAAAAAGGGAGATAGCGGTTATCAATGAGGCCAAATCCAAGGCACGGATGAAGGCTTATTATGACGCTAAGGTTAAAGGTGTTTCTTTTCGACCGTGAGACTATGTCTATCGTGCTAACGAGGCAAGTCGAGCGGAGAATACAGGAAAGCTAGGCCCTAAGTGGGAAGGGCCGTATGAGGTCACGGAAGCCTTAGGACGGGGTGCGTACAAGTTACGTGACATAGATGGACGCGACCTGGAATGCACTTGGAATATCTGCAATCTTAAAAGGTGCTATCTTTGAAAGCTACGGCTTCTGCATGGACACTTCGCTATATCTGGCTTCAATGAAGATCCATGTGTTCTCTTTGTTTTGTTTTTATGCTTTCTAGGTTCCTTTTTGTTTCTAGGATTTCCCATTCTTGTTAAAACAAAAAACGTAAACGTTCTAATAAAATGCCGTGGTGCCTAGCTAGCTCCACGACTCGTTTTTGTGCAAATTGTTTTTATTCTTTAGATTCTATTATCGTCGTATGGATTTAGTTGTTATTACAATGTGCTATATATTATTCATATGCATTCATTCAATACCGTACATGTACAATGCGCCTCCAGGCGGGGTAAGAGGATTATGTGAACCTAATAATTCAACTTGTCGCATAAGAGGGATGCAACCCCAGTGACGCGGATCATGTATCCTTACTAGAAACCTTACTCACAAGACGTTGTGATAAGTTTCCATATGCCGCACTCACGTAGTGCTTTGCATGGTAAAGACGCACGCCGCACGTCTAGTAAAGTATAGGCTTGATTATATTTTTTGAGTAAGACGTGACATGTCATGCAGTACAGGTATATGATATCTAACAAAAAAATACACAAGTTTCAAATTCGTAACAACAAAATAGCCGTGGTCGTCACAAACTTGCTTACATACATATGACAAGTTACTTCAAACATCAGTTTTAGCCGTATACATACACGGACGAATAAAGATACAAATATTTACAAGGTAAATTACAACGGAGGTAGGAACTCCCCTATCTCCTTCTTCCCTTATTCAATCAAGGTTCGGAGGGCCTCCCCACGAGCATTCTTCCCATCTTGTGCCTTGATCATATTCGCATCCAACGCCTCGGCAAGCAGCTTTTCACCTTTCATCGCCTTCGACACAGAGTTGTAGGTGGGCAAGGTCAGTTGGATGGGATCGGCAGTAAGCTTGGACATTATTATCTCATTAGGAGCATCCTTTAGCACTTCTAGCTCGTCTAAGAGAGGATGTTGGATTTCAGCAAGAGCATCCATTGACGCAGTCATCTTGTCCGGGGCTAAAGGGTTGTGGTAGGCGTGCTGGGTAATATCTTCATTCTTACCTATCAGCTCTGCAGCTTTGACCAGTACCTCGTGCCTACCATGGTCACTACCATCCGAGACAACGTTAGCAAATGCCTGTAGCACGTAAGGAGCTCCTGTCACCTTGCTCACGACAAGCCGCATTCCCTGGCCAACTACCCATCTACGCCCAGCTATGGCTGTGAGCAAAGGAGGACACATCATTTCAGCACAATCCATGGCCATCTTGCTTAGCTCTCCCTCAGCTGCCGTAGCTTGCTCATCCAAAGTAATCCGCGCTTGGGTTAGCTCATCCTTCAGCGCGTCGTACTCTTGAGCAATGTTGAATGCTTTTACGGTTACGGCTTAGGTAGAGGCTTCGGCTGCGGACACCTACACATGACACTTAGAATTATTACAGGGATAATGTGGTTTTTCTTGTGTGTACACAAATAAGCATTCATATCGAGAGCATACCTTCTCGTTGGATGCGGCTAAAAGGGCCTCCAGCTCGGCAATATGTTTTTCACGAGTATTGGCGTGATGGGCCTGCTCCTTAACAGTGGACTCTGCTATGACCAACGCCGACTGCAAGGATGTGATAGTTTTCTCGTGCTTCTCAACTAGTGCTTCACGGTGAGCTATCTTTTTATCAGCACGCTTCACATTAGCCAAGGCCTTGATCAGACGGTGTCGTAGGGCCGCACCAACTGTCACTTGGTGTGCGCATGACACATCGAACTGCTCCAGCAGTGTCTCATGATCTAATTCGTCCAAGTCTTGCGCCAGAGCCGGGGGAGTGATGTGTTCGATGAATTCCGTGCACTCGGACTCCGCCTCCACCCTTGTTAAGCTGGATAAATTCCATGCTAGGCGCAGGTTGGTGTCCGGTCCCTCAGGACGTGGCTCCTCGGCATGTGTCACAGGAGGGGATCGAGGTCTTGTTGATGTCGTGGGTGAAGGTTCCCTTTCCACCTCCTCTTCTTGGGCTACGGTCGATGGATCCGCCCTGTTATTAACACACATTAATTTTGCTTGTGAATCTATATCCTTAAAAAAAAGAGAAAAAGGAGGTACTTACGTAGTACCAGTCATGGGTTCCGTGACGGTAGGAGCTACGGCATTCACGGGGGTGGCCATCCAGACTTGATCATCCACGTGCAGTGAGGGGTCGACATGGGCCGTAGTGGTGCTGCTTCCTTCCTGGTACTGCGGATGGTCTTTCCTTAGTTTCTTCGGGGGAGCATTAGATACCCCTGCCCCGTCCCCTAGAGTCTTTACCACCCTCTTGGTGGTCTTTCTCTTTCTGGATGTGGGTTTGGGGGACCCAGAGGCTTGGGTAGTTTCTTCATCCTCACTAGTACGGTTGTCAGCATGATTGGTGAAATCCTCTTCTTCTGCTTCCTCTTGGTGCGGCACGGCGCCCTCCACAAGCAATTCTCCACCATCTTCGTTGTGGAAGTCAAGCGGGGACTTTTCGATCACGGGCTCTCCCTCATCTGATCTCTGCTCGGTGGTTTCTTCCAGCGGGATGGTTCGGTCTATGGTTGCATCAAGAAGAGGGAGTTCATTCTCTTTCAGCGGACGGAATCCTTCAGGAACTTTTATTGGGTCGCCCTGGCGCAATAGTCCATGTAGGTTCATCTCTGCGGACATATGCAATTATACGGATTAGTAAGTTCACAACATGCAAATGTGGCATTTATTACATCTACAAATATAAGTGGACCTACCCTGCCTACGTTCAGTCAGAAAGCACGGATACATATCCTCCTTCCCATAGTAGTGGCGGCTTATCCCTACTAAGCAAAGAAAGTGCTCCGGCAAACCCCTGTGAAATTCTGTGCGGTGGGTATCTAGAATTTTTAAGTCCTTACAACTATAGTCTTTGGATTTGGGCGGAAAATCTTTGGGTAATCTGGTTTTGAGGACGAACGGGGTAGGGAATACTTTCTCATCCACGAAAAAGTAATGATCGTACCAGCTCTTAAGGGAGTCTAAGGGCTTCCTATATGTCATGGGGGCGTTCCCGGACCGTTTTTTGAACGACAGCCACCCATTCACTAGTTGGGGGGAGTAAAAGACCCTAAATAGGTTTACGGTCGGGGTTACTCCGCATGTGTGACAGGTAATCTCAAATTGATTGATTTTACACGCCCCTATGCAGTGCAACTGGGTTATGTGGAAGTCATAATATAGAAGCATATCTACCAAAAACTTGGATAAGGGGATGCGGTAGTTAGCCGAATCGAATAGGCGCGTGTACACGCCTATCTTTCCCCTCGGTGCATCCGTAATCTCTTCACCTTCACCTGGATAGGTGGGGTGTACGCTTTCGGGAATAAAATACTTAGACAAAAAGTCTATGTATTTCTCCGTAGGCATCATGTTTAGGACATCCGTAATAAGGGGATTGTCCTTTACCGTGTTTTATAAAAAGGGTTTGAAAGGCGTGATGATCTAACCTGCGGTGATGGAAATCCGTGGAATAAGAGGCAAAAGATGGAAGGAAGAAGCTTGGGAATAACAATGGCGGATATGATATGAACTGTGTGTGTAACAATAGCACACACCAACTCTTATATAGGGTTGCCTCGATTTCCGAGGTAACGTAGATGTTTGCCACGTGTAAACCACTACGCCCATCAAACGGATGGGATTTCTGACACTTCTGAAAACGTCAGAAGGGACCCATGGGTCACTTCTTAACAGTTTTACGTGGCTTAATGGTGGGCATTAATGGTGCACTTTTGCAGGAGTGCGACTGATTAGTTGACTACCATTAATGCATTCATTCTTGTGTCGGGATATGCGGTCATACATAAGACAATATTCAATGCTGCATTTAATTTGTCTCGGTCGTCACGTGCGGATGGGGTATCATTGGAGTTTGATCCATGTAAGGTTGCCACGTGCGGCCGAAACCAAATTTTGACAATTTTTCATTTCCTAAAGATCTTTCTTGGTACGTCCGGGGAGCATCTTGATAGTCTAGAGGTTACGCCTACGGCTGTAACAACTAGACTGGGGGGACAAGATGACGTATAGTCCCCAGCCGGGTCATGAACCCGGCCCACGGGTACTACCCGTATCCGGCCCATCACAGATGGGTGGGAATAATGTTATTTGAGCTTATGGGCTTGGATGAACAGTAACCGCACACACGTGTGCGGCCCACGACCCGACACGCCCGGTGCAGGGTTAGACAAAATCATACTCCTACTATGATTAGGATTTATCCCAAAGGAGAGGATATTCACTCACCATAATTAAAAGATAACAATCAATCTAAATCTGGTGATTATCCCTTCCTTGGGGCCGAAGCATCAGTGACAGCCCATTGGGGTTTCACTGCCTATATAAGGAACCCCCAAGGGTTCCACAAAGGTATCACATTCTACATACTCTCAACTCATCCGATTCCTATAATCCTAACCGATTACTTACTCTCACACTGGAGTCTAATCGTGGGAAACATTCCCACGGTAAGCCTAACGCGTGTTGTTTTAGTGTGCAGGATCCCAACCAAACAATTCACTTGGTGCAGGAGCCGGAGTCCAGCCAACCCGAATTAAGCCTAATTCGAGTCTAGCAAGGATCACCCAACTTTTGTATCAACAACTACTTTTTACTCACTAAAGACAAAAACAGTTTAATAAAAGCTAATTAATATTAAATTAATGCTAAAAGTTAATAAAACACTCAGAAAAATAAAAACAACTTTTCTAAAATTCTTAAAATAAATCACTGAAACTATGAGAATTGAAAAATCAAGAAAAGTCTGATTTTCTACCACTAAAGACAAAGAAGATGAAAGCTGATAGTGACACCTTGCTAGCTTATGTCTGCTAGCAAGGCAGTAGGTAGTTTTACACTAACAGTGGGAACTTTTTTCCACTGATGAACCTCAGAAAAACGTGTATGCTCTTTTTAGAGCTTGTTACTTGGTGATTTGTGGAGATAAAGGCACCCCCATACTCAGTGGAGTGTGGGGAGTCAATATATAGAAGAAAACAAGCAAGTCCAAACACAAATAGCAAACTACTCAAGCAAAAACAAGTTACTGTGTTAAAAGATATGGGTCTGATGCTACTTAGGTGATGCAAATGATCTTTTGGTGAGTTTTAGACTACAACACCTAACACCCTAGAAAACCACACTCAAATCCAAAAGCATATACTCCCTAACTAACATGAAAACTAACAAAGAACCAGATTTTAACTTGTAAAATTCAAAATCAAAATCATTAAAGCCTACTGAATGTTTAAGTTGTTTTTTAGACTAACATGTAATTTTAAGTTTTTATACTACAACTATGAAATAAAACTCATAACCCATTTATACTACCTTAACCTAGATTGTTCAGGCAAGAATGGGTAGATACTAGTGTCACTCTAGACCTAAACCAGTCAGACCAAACACCCTTATAAATTTGATAACAAAATTTTTCAAAAAATATTTTAAAACTAACACATACTCATCATTGCAAGCAGTTGAAACATGCATAAATTACTTAAAGAACATAAATTACAAAGATTAACTACCAAGAACAATTCATTAGCAGTCAAGAACAATTCACACAAAAACATAAACTATCAAAGAGTAAAAGAGGGTTCAAGCCTATACCATGGCTAATGCCTTATCCTATGCTGTTTTTGGAGCTTATGAGGAATGTGTAGAGGGCCCTTGCTGGCTGGTCTACAACAGACCAAAGGGTAACTATGTCTTCAAAAAAGAAAATGGAGGGAGTGTGAGATTGGAGTCTACAACAGACAAACCATCACCACCCTTTTGGTACCTGGTGAAAAACAACAAAAATAAAGAGATAACAAGTTCCAAAAAGCTGCTCAAAAGCTTTTTTCAAGAGCTTTTGAGTGGATTTTTGTAACTGTGAGTAAGCAATAACATAAGATTTATGAAAAATCTTTGAAATCCAACCTTTTGAAACCAATTGAAGCAAACTTAAATTTTAACAAAAGCTTGCACTTCACTTGTGCTTGGTTTGTCAGACCAAACACAACCAAAGACAAGTTTTGGATCTCAAAACAACTTTTGACCAATACTTGAACAAAAGATTTTTGATAAACTAAATTAATTGAAGAAATACAAACCCTATATTATCAAACAATAAAAAAAATTGGAACTCAACATTATATCTCAAATGCAAGGTTTTATAAATCACTTTAAATATTCTATAAATAAAAGTTTACAAGAGAGATAAAAAACTAGAACAATGGGAAAAGGGGTACAGGCACCCCTTTTATACTACACTACTGAAGATTCTAGAATTACATGAAAGCAAAAACCCTAAACTAGCAATCTTCCAAAAATGCCCTTGAAATTCAAACTTGAAATCTGGTCAAATGGGTGTCATGTGATGCACAGTTGTTACTTTTTGATCTTGGTTGTTCAATATAAACTTTGGAAAGAAGAAATCCTTGTGGTTCGTTGATTGGACTGTCATCTTTGTTTTCTTGCAAAAAGAGGGGAAAGGGGAGGCTGAGTGGGGTAGTAGGAGGTCACGGGGTGAGTTATTTTGATGTGGGTTTAGGTGAGGGTGAGTTGAATTAAGGTTCTGGAAGGTTTGGAGGATTTCCCCTTTGTTTTGATTAGGGTGGTAATTAGGGTTTATGAGTGAAGGATTCGGGGTGATGGGTGAACAGGGTTTTTTTGGCGCCAGGTTATATTAATGAATAAACACGTTTAAACGTGTTATTTTATTAATACAACTGGTTAAGTGGGGTGACATGGGGTTTGTGATGATGTAGAGGTCTTTGTGAGGTGGTAGGAGGTGATTAGAGTAGAGGTGGTAGTAGGGTGATGTGGCAAATTCTGGTTGGCTGGATAGGTTTCCATGTCTAGACAAAAATAGTCCCTACACTCCCATAACTTCTCCATTTAAGGTTTCCACACCCAAAAGTCCCATTCCTTTTATAATAAGTTTGTAGATGTTGTCAAATATGGCACAACCATTTTCTAATACTTTTACAAGGGACCAAATGTGTAAATAGGGCATTCTTCAAGGACCATTAATGAATATTCTTGAAACTTGAGGGCCATACTTGTAACTTTTGAGTTTTACAAGGACCAAAAGTGACAAGTCTTCAAAACTTGAGGGACCAATCTTGAAAAACTTCAAAACTTCAAGGAATTCTTTGGAAATTCAACGTTCGGGTCTGGTTCTTTGTGCAGCTTCGTTTCCCGTGTTCGTTTTTGCATGATTCTTGTAATCTTTTGGTGAATTCATGATATCCGTACCTAAAATACACAATGAACAAACACAAGCATATTTTTGGGTATTTTATAACATTTTTAAACGTTTTAAGCCCGATCTGGACGATGAGACTATGTATAATTGCAGTCTCATCACTGCCTCATACTAAACCATTTCCGTTTCCTCACGCAATGCTAGAATTAAGTGTCGTAGCACTTCCAAAATTCATTTTTATGTGACATTATTGAAAAGTAAGCTTTAAATAAAATACTACATGCGTTTCCGACATAATGTATTGTTTTCATCGCAAAATGGGATATTTAGGATCATAAAATTAGAACACGTGAATGCTTCGTTAGAAATAATTTCGTCGTCCTCGATTTTCACCCAATTCCATGCTAAGCGTGAAACAAGATCATTGTCATTATAAGTTAGTAATGCTAAAACTACTCATATGCTCTAATCACGTACTTAGACTCCCTTATTCCTAAGGTGTATCTCTTATATTTTATTTTTGTCTTAATGATCACGAGGATACATCATTGACTTATGCGTAAATAGAGAGTAGGTCCAAAAATAGAGCTTTAACGATGTAACCAAAATCATCGAATTAATAATTCATCCTAATAGACAACGATGTCAAAAAATAAGTCAACAAAAAGGATCAATAAACACGGTTTTATAACGGTTTTGAACATGAGACTTATTACCAATGTGAGATTGGCTTACCGCCACCTTTTATTTAACTTTGCCATGAAGTGTTTATTATGGCTTTGGTCTTGACCTTGTCTTTTATTTAACCTCGCCACGAGGTGTTTATTATGACTTGACGTATATCCTTACACGAAAGCGAATTTTGGATCTTTAAGGCTTCAAGATTTAAGACATTCACTTTCACTTTTGCATAGAATTTTCGGCCTTGTGAGCTTCGAATTTTTGCTTGATTTAGGTGAAGAGGAACTTAAATTATTATTGGGGGAAGCCTTTGATTATTCGGGTTGCCAATACTTCAAAACCGTGACGCTGACGATGCCTTAATGTTTCCCAATTTAGCTACTAAAACAAATTAGAAACCAACAATAGAGACTAAACCGCTAAATCAATATTTATTTACAATTTATTATAAAAGCGTAGGGAGAATAACCAAATAATTAGGACACATGAGATTTTGAAAGAATACGAGTACTCTACATTTAGCATAGTAACTTATAATTAACTCTATCATTTCTCGTCCTCAATTTAATGAGACTTAGCCTAATATAGTTAAGGAATCGAAGCTAAGTGCTCAACACGCACGGTCGAGTAAAAATTACTCTTATTCTCACCATCAAAAAACCTACATTCGTGTCTTAAACACTTATGAAAAACAAGAAATTTTTAAAATTTGGCTATTTTTAGTTTTATTTTGCATAAAACGATAACAAAAAGATGAATATTGGATTGCGTGATGACGTAAGCAAGGTGAAGTATCTACTCACCCCACATACTAAAACTAAACATTTTCCTTAATGTTTCGAGTCTAGTGGTGAAACACCCCCATACTAGAGACGAAAGTCGAATGCTTAATCTCGAGCATGGAAAGGGTAAAATGAATAACCTATAAGCCGTTTATGAATTATGCTAATAAGATAATCGTTAGAACATAAAAGGATATCATCGAATATCAGAATCTCCAAAGGCAACGATCGAAGCTCGAGTGATCCATAAAACGAACACGAGAGGCTTCAATGATGACCATGAACCTAATAAATCACAATCACAAACAACCACGGAACAAAGGTTGGAAGAGCATAAGTCCCCTCGTTACACTATTAGAAAAACGATAATATTTACAAGGATAAGCATGAGAATCCCCCACGAAGCACCTTGTTTTTGATAACCGAGTTAAAAGCTCGACTCGAATCCCCATAAATGTGACCATTTAGGGATTATCATGGTATGGTCATTTTTGGTGGGGCTTACATGATAAACAATGCCAAAAAGTACTTGGAGTACTTAAAAAACCCGATAAACGTATACCAGGGTCAAAGATAGTGTCCTCGTTTTCGGATGAAAGACGAAACAACGCTACTCCAACCAGAAACCCGAGAGTGTCAAAGAAAATAGATGAGAAATAGAAGGGTGGGATAATGGGTGGGACAACATAATGAGCTACTCGAGGTAGACTCACACCAAGCAAATAGATATGATTTCCATTTATTGCATCGGTGGAAGGCCGAGATTTCCCTTTACAAGCAATTCTGGGGTCGAATATCTCGTCCTCGATGGAGAAATGCGAGGGAACATAAGGGGCTTCCCCCACACTAGATCCAAACGACGCATCGTCAAAAGGAGTAGACAAGCTTGTAGCACTCAATAAACGTAGTGATGACAGAGTTAGACTTGTAGAAAAATCATTTAAATCAATTTTAAAATCTTTTCCTTTTTCATCGTTCAAAAACTCTTTATGAAAACCCGATTAAATTATGTCGAAACTATTTGGCATTTTAAACTCAATATTAGTCACGCTAAACATCCTCACATTTAAGTCGCGGTTAGGGGGTGGTGGATTGTATAAGTTCTCAAAACGTCGATCAACAAAGAACACCGACCCCTTGGGGTCAACATATTCGTCAGCCTCATGAACGTCGATCTTATCGATTTCTTTGTCATTAATAGGCTTGTCAAACCAAGGTTTGTCATTCCCCTCATTGATGATTTTAGAAACTCTCTCGAAGAGATCACGATCAAGCACAAAACCATCATTCTTTTGTGGGGATCGCTGATAAGTTAGATCCTCACGAATGTGGTAAACGTCATTCTCAAATGAGGAGTGTTTATAAGGTAACTCCTCGAGAATAGGACTTTTGGTCACGTGGGTTGGTTCGTCATCGAAAATAAGACGTTCCAACTCATCAAGTTCATCCTCAATTTTGGAAAAATCAACCTCACTTGTAGGTGAAAGTGGAGGCATAAGAGCTAGCTCTCATTCGATGATTTCCTCGATCTCGGGATCAAACTCGTAATCACCATACTTCCCATGTAAAGAGGTCAATTTAGGAGAATCCTCAAAAATGGCATTTGGATCTTGAAGCATGTGATCAATTTCGGCAAAATCTCCATCATCATCGTCAAAGAAAGAGTCGATGTGAGCACTCACAACCATGGTCTTACAAGTCGAATGACTATGCTTAGGTGACTTTTCAATGACGAGAGGATCGATATCGATAAAACCTTTATCCTCAATGGCTATTGGGGTAGGTAATGGAGGCACTTCAATGGAATTAGAAGTTCATGTCTCAAAGACGTGGTCCTTCGAAGGTGGTGAAGACGAGTCCATAGTTGTCATTGTCGTGATGGAACTAACGTCGCCCTTCGGAATTGGTTGTTCACTTGTTTCGCCGAATATATCCCAAAATGATTTTTCATCCATAAATCTACGAATACCCTTTTGAATTAAGTAAACGTATTCTTTATCGAGAAAACCGTCATCTTTAAAATCGTTCATTTTCATTCTTTTAAAACATGCATCAAGCCTCATATTTTCCGCTAATGTTAACATTTCAAAATCATTAGAATTTAATACCTTGGTTTTATCATGATCATTTGACACTTGGGATCTATTCGCGAAAAAGACCATTTTTTTCTCCCCATATTTTCATAGTTAATTTCCCATCGTTGACGTCGATTATGGCTCGAGCCGTCGATAAAAAGGGTCGACCTAAAATAATGGGACATTTAGGGTCACACTCGTAATCGAAAATGACGAAGTCTGCGGGAAAAACAAACTTTCCAATTTTAACATAGACATCCTCGGCTATTCCAATTAGTTTTAAAGGTGTACAATTTGCTAGCTCGATTTTCATGTTCGTGGGGGTAACTCTAGGCAATCTCATCAATTTCTAAAGAGAATGAGGCATGAGATTGATGCTAGCACCTAATAAACATCCCTCAATCTCGGAAAAATCACAAGGTAGTAGAAATTTGCCCGGATCCTCTTCCTTTCTCGTCATATGCCTTTTGGGTTTCTTAAGAAAAATCGAAGCACAAGTTTCTTCAAGGGTTACTTGGGTGAGGTCGATAAAGCTCTCTTTTTGAACCGTGGTTGGAATTTGAGGTACACGAGGGTGTGCACTCTTTTCCTTGGTCACCACGTTCATCCCATCGACTTTAGAACATGAAGTCGTTTTAGAAGTCAAGGGTTTAGAAGAAGGAACAACTCTAAATCCATCAAGGTTAGGGTAATCACACGAGTTTTTCTGATTGACGAGGCGGCTTTACATTGTTCCTTCGGATTTGCAACGGTGTCACTAGGTAACGAACTCGATGACGCACCCGAAGACTTGTTCATAATGGCCGAAAACATCTTTTTAATGTTAATTTGTCCTTGCTCAATCTTAGTGTTTTGATTTTTCAATGTATTGGAAAAGTTGTTTTTCAAAGTACCAATTTGTCCCTCTAATCGTCTCATATTAGCTTCATTCGTTTTCATATATTCTTGAAAATCGTTTGACGAACTAATTTGATTAGAATTAAAGTTCCCTTGGTTTTGATTACTTCTTTGAAAATTCCCTTGATTACCATTCGAAAAATTGTTTCCTTGATTATCGTTGTTTGAAAAATTCGATTTTTGGTTGTTGTTGTTATCTCGATTTTGCCAACTTAAATTCCGACCTTGTTTATAACCTTGATTCGAAAAATTTCCTTGTTGATTATTTCCTTGAAAATTATTTCGGTTTTGATTTGAAAAATTGTTGCCTTGGTTATTATTTCCTGGTGATGGACCCGCGTTATTTTGATTTTGAAAATTGTTATTTAACGCGTTTACACTCGATGTTTGGCCATCCGTAGCCGCACACTCGTAATAATTATGAGGTCCACCACACAACGTACACGATGCCTCAACCGCTTTCACCGTAGCGGGAGCGTCTTTTTTTTGCATCTCAATGAGAAAAGACGTAAACACATTCGTCAACTTGTCGACTTTCGCATCAACTCTCTCAATGTCGCGATTAGAATTACTAACATTAGCGACATTGGCAACACTCGGTGTGTTAGGGAGTTGGTAAACCTTGGATCTATTCTTGATAATCATTAAAGCGTCTTTCGTAGTTTTACACAAAAAGTTGCCACCGGCGGCGGAATTCAACGAAT
Organism: Glebionis coronaria; assembly: GCA_025667525.1. NCBI lineage: Eukaryota > Viridiplantae > Streptophyta > Magnoliopsida > Asterales > Asteraceae > Glebionis > Glebionis coronaria. The sequence continues at coordinate 249,360,794 of CM046874.1, forward strand.
CTTGTTCTTGAAAACTAAGACCGTTATAAAACGTGTCGATTTGGTGTAACTCGGAAAATCCATGGTGAGGACATTGCCTAAACAATTCCTTAAAACGATCCTACGCGTCTCTAAACGACTCATTCAGCATTTGTTCGAACCTCGTGATCTCGTTTTTGAAAAATGTGGTCTTCGAGGGCGGAAAGAAATGATTAACGAACTTGGAAACGAGATCCTTCCACGTAATTATGGAATTAGGTGGCTCTTTCTCGTACCAATCCTTGGCGGCACCATCGAGCGAGTATGGAAAAAGCATAAGCTTAACGACATCGGTGTCGACGTTTTTAAACTTGCTCGTGGCCAAAAGACGATCAAATTCCGAATGTGATCGTGAGGATTATCTGCCTCACGACCTCGAAACTTCGTAGCTTGTATCAACGAAAGCATTCCGCTCTTAATCTCAAAATTCTCCACTTCGATAGCGTGAATAACGATCGCGTCTCCATAACCCTCGGTGGGCGCTTGGAGCAATTCCATCATCGAACGATTGTCGGCCATCTCGTCTTCGGTTTCGACAACGATATTAGGAATGTCGGTTTCTAAATCTCGTTTACGTCGTCTATTCCTTCGATTTCGATTGCGTCGATTCAAAGCGTCGCTAGAATTAGAATAATCCTTCGATCGAGTGAGCATGCACTAACGTAGAGAATGGGGGGTAGCAAAGAAGATTCTTTTTTGGGGTTTTTCCTTTTTTCATTTTTTTCAATTTTTGATTGTTTTTTAATTTTTTTTTATTTTTGGTGTATTACGTAGACTCAAATCTACAAATCTCTCCTCGAATCAGTTTCTCGATTAAAGGATCCTCAAGGAATGAAAACGATCACGTTGAGTGAACGTCTTCGATGACTTTAGAACGTTGGTGGAACACCAAAACGTTCAAGAGGGTTTAATCTTGAAAATCAAGCAAATATATATGATACGTAGATAATACTTTGGTGGAAAACCCTCGATTAGACCTTTTTCTCAAAACACGCACAAGCAAGCGGGGGAAACAAGGCGGTGCTAAGCACTTAAGAGCCTTTTTGCCTTAGGTCGTGAAATACAACCGCCTTATATCCACCTTATAGTTTGTGTTAATCAAAATTAAGCCTTTCAAAAGTATTTATCTATTTTGCCTTTTTCTTTTGCTTTGTATTCGAATACAATAATTGAGTGATGAAATTCCAATTAAGGTTGCGTTTTCACGGTTTTGGAGATATTGTAAATTTATTATGATAGGTAGTACAATTTATTAATAATATTCACAAGGAAAAATAAAAACGAATAATGGGATATCTACAATATAGTAAAAAAGATTGTTGTGTGTTTAATTAAGGATAACTAAACACGATTTATTTGGATATTCTATAATATAGTAGAAAAATAACAAAAATGAGTATGTACGATATTTACGCTTTCCAAAAATGAAAAGCAAAAACGCACTACTCACACAAACACAATATGTATAATGGCACTAAAATCACCTCCCCGGCAGCGGCGCCAAAATTGATGTAGGTATAATCGTATACATTTTAGGAAAAACGCGTATGTGGCAAGTATTAAGTATTATGATTTAGGAAAACCGTAAAACCGAATAAGTGCGAGTTCGTTCTCCAAGAAGGTGTGTGATGTCTGCCAATAATATAAAAAACAAGTTTGGATTAGTGTCGTTTTTGGGTTTGAAGAGAGAAAATTAAAAGATGAGTTACACTACGATTAAACTACGACGAATGACGTAAAACGTAAAACGCGACGAAATAAAAAATTAATGCTAAAAATTATTTAAAAATTAAAACTAAGTAATAATATAAATAAGAATAAAAATTCAATAAATAAATTTTAAAACCTTTTGTTTATTAAATATTCAATTTTAAATGCTAATTAAAACCCTAAAATTAAATATATTTAACAAAAAGTCAAAATTATATTTTATCAAACTAATATCTTACTTATATCAATTAAACACTAAAAAGTATTTTTCCTAATTTTTTAAAACTATTTTTCTATTTTTAAAAGGCTAAAAACTGATTTTAACTTAAAATAGTCATAAAAAATAATAAAATAATGAGAAAAATAAATTTTCTTTGCTAAAAATCTTAATACACTTAACTAAAACTGGGAAAAATGAAAAAGTTGGAAAACAATAATTTTACCCCTAATAAGACAAAAACAGTTATTAAAAACCTATTTTAACTTAAAATAATTCTAAAAATTAATTAAATAAAGGGAAAAATAAAATTCTTTTTCTAAAATCTTAGAATAATTTACTTAAGCTAATAGAATTGGAAAAACTGAAATTGACTACTTTTTACTCACTAAAGACAAAAACAGTTTAACAAAAAGCTAATTAAAATTAAATTAATGCTAAAAATTAATAAAACACTCAGAAAAATAAAAACAACTTTTCTAAAATTCTTAAAATAAATCACTGAAACTATGAGGATTGAAAAATCAAGAAAAGTCTAATTTTTTACCACTAAAGACAAAAAAGATGAAAGCTGATAGTGACACCTTGCTAGCTTTTGTCTGCTAGCAAGGCAGTGGGTAGTTTTACACTAACAGTGGGAACTTTTTCCCATTGATGAACCTTAGAAAAACATGTATGCTCTTTCTAAAGCTTGTTACTTGGTGATTTATGGGGATAAAGGCACCCCCACACTCAGTGGAGTGTGGGGAGTCAATATATAGTAGGAAACAAGCAAGTCCAAACACAAATAGCACACTAATCAAGCAAAAATAAGTTACTGTATGAAAAGATATGGGTCTGATGCTACTTAGCTGATGCAAATGGTCTTTTGGTGAGTTTTAGACTACAACACCTAACACCCGAGCAAACCACAATCAAATCCAAAAGCATATACTCCCTAACTAACATGAAAACTAACAGAGAACCACATTTCAACTTGTAAAATTCAAAATCAAATTCATTAAAGCCTACTGAATGTTTAAGCTGTGTTTTTAGACTAACATGTAATTTTAAGTTTTTATACTACAACTATGAAATAAAACTCATAACCTATTTATACTACCTTAACCTAGATTGTTCAGGCAAGAATGGGTAGATACTAGTGTCACTCTAGACCTAAACCAGTCAAACCAAACACCCTTATAAATCTGATAACAAAACTTTTCAAAGAAAATTTTAAACTAACACATACTCATCATTGCAAGCAGTTGAAACATGCATAAATTACTTAAAGAACACAAATTACAAAGTTTAACTACCAAGAACAATTCATTAGCAGTCAAGAACAATTCACACAAACACATAAACTATCAAAGAGTATAAGAGGGTTCAAGACTATACCATGGTTGATACCTTATCCTATGCTGTTTTTGGAGCTTATGAGGAATGTGTAGAGAGCCCTTGCTGGCTGGTTTACAACAGACCAAAGGGTAACTATGTCTTCAAAAAAGAAAATGGGGGGAGTGTGAGATTGGAGTCTACAACATACAAACCATCACCACCCTTTTGGTACCTGGTGAAAAACAACAAAAACAAAGAGATAACAAGTTCCCAAAAGCTACTCAAAAGCTTTTTTCAAGAGATTTGAGTGGCTTTTTGTAACAGTGAGTAAGCAATAACATAAGATTTATGAAAAATCTTTGAAATCCAACCTTTTGAAACCATTGAAGCAAACATAAATTTTAACAAAAGCTTGCAGTTCACTTGTGCTTGGTTTGTCAGACCAAACACAACCAAAGACAAGTTTTGGATCTCAAAACAGCTTTTGACCAATACTTGAACAAAAGATTTTTGATAAACTAAATTAATTGCAAAAATACAAACCCTATATTATCAAACAATAAAAAAAATTGGAACTCAGAATTATATCTCAAATGCAAGGTTTTATAAATCACTTTAAATATTCCATAAATAAAAGTTTATAAGAGAGATAAAAAAACTGGAACAATGGGAAAAGGGGTACATGCACCCCTTTATACTACACTACTGAAGATTCTAGAATTACATGAAAGCAAAAATCCTAAACTAGCAATCTTCCAAAAATGCCCTTGAAATTCAAACTTGAAATCTGGTCAAATGGGTGTCATGTGATGCACAACTGTTACTTTTTGATCTTGGTTGTTCAATATAAACTTTGGGAAGAAGAAATCTTTGTGGTTCGTCGATTGGACTGTCATCTTTGTTTTCTTGCAAAAAGTGGGGACAGGGGAGGCTGAGTGGGGTAGTAGGAGGTCACGAGGTGAGTTATTTTGATGTGGGTTTAGGTGAGGGTGAGTTGAATTAAGGTTCTGGAAGGTTTGTAGGATTTCCCCTTTGTTTTGATTAGGGTGGTGATTAGGGTTTATGAGTGAAGGATTAGGGGTGATGGGTGAACAAGGTTTGTTTGGCGCCAGGTTATATTAATGAATAAACACGTTTAAACGTGTTAATTTATTAATACAACTGGTTAAGTGGGCTGACGTGGGGTTTGTGATGATGTGGAGGTCTTTGTGAGGTGGTGGGAGGTGATTGGAGTAGAGGTGGTAGTGGGGTGATGTGGCATATTCTGGTTGGCTGGATAGGTTTCCATGTGTAGGCAAAAATAGTCCCTACACTCCCATAAATTCTCCATTTAAGGTTTTAACAGCCAAAAGTTCCATTCCTTTGATAATAAGTTTGTAGATGCTGTCAAATATGGCACAACCATTTTCCAATACTTTTACAAGGGACCAAATGTGCAAATAGGGCATTCTTCAAGGACCATTGACGAATATTCTTGAAACTTGAGGGCCATACTTGTAACTTTTGAGTTTTACAAGGACCAAAAGTGACAAGTCTTCAAAAGTTGAGGGATGAATCTTGACAATCTTCAAAACTTCAAGGACTTCTTTAGAAATTCATTGTTCGGGTCTGGTTCTTTGTGCGGCTTCGTTTCCCGTGTTCGTTTTTGCATGATTCTTGTAATCTTCTGGTGAATTCACGATATTTATACCTAAAATACACAATGAACAAACACAAGCATATTTTTGGGTATTTTATGACATTTTTAAGCGTTTTAAGCCCGATTTGGATGATGGGACTATGTATAATTGCAGTCTCATCAAGAGGTCAATTAAATTTTTATCTTCCTTTCATGGTGTTCAACGAGTTCATTTTTCTTTAGTTTATTGCTAAGATTAAAATTACTATAATCTTGTTAGGAGTAAAACGAACGGAATTTTTTTCCGACTTGTACATGGTTCTATAGCGTTCCCTAAGTCTTTTCTTGTATGTCAAATTTACTCGACGACGTTGGTTTTGTTTAGTGAGTTTTCTCATTATTAACTTTCGCGTCGTCCCGCGTATTACTTCCACTTTAAAGTGTCGTGTATTGTCATTTTTTGCCTAGATGACTATATATCGCACATTTAAAAATCGTTCCACATAGTTTGATTAATCCCGTTCACATTAACCGTCTACTTGGTAGTTATAAGTAGCGTATGCGTCAAGGTTTCTTGAATAGGTTTCCCATAAATCTAGGACAATTGATCGTCCTAACACATGGTGGTCAGGACGTTTCTTCCTTTTATGTGACATTCAATATTAGATAATTTCGTTAATTAATCAATTCATTTTTTCCTTGATAGGTGTGTAAACACCCATCCTTTTTACCACTTAACTACAATAATAACCAAGCCAAAACGTGTATTTTATGTCGTAAATGTCGGAATTATGCGTGGTTTGTGTTTTTTGTTGTGATTTAGGACGAAAATATGGAAAAGGGAGAAAACACGGACATTCACGGGCTTTTATCGAAGAAAAAGACAAAAGACGAAGTCAAGGAATCAAGAGTGCAAAAACAACGGAAGTCCAAGACCAATTCTGAAGATTTATCGAAGAAAAAGTCAAAAGACGGAAGTTTACTAAAAGCCAAAGAACTCGAGTCAAATTTACTGAAGAATTACAAGACGAGTTTAAAGAAATCCCGAGACAAAGTCGTTAAAGTCAAAAGATTAAGAAGACAAGGACTTAATCATGCAATTAAGAAAAGAAGAAAGAGGAGAGGAAGCTTCCTAAGCACCTCCCTAATCTCCCCTATAAATAGATCATTAGTGTTTTCATTTCATTTTGTTGGCTAATAGTGACAATTAGTTCTTCCATTTTATTTACTTGCACATTTACTTTATTGCACTTTAATTACCTTGTCTTGCACTCTAATTTCCAAGTAAGTTTACTTTTATGTGATTGAATCCTTACTTTTTATTGTTTATCTCTTATTCTACCTTTCTTTCTATGCTTTAATCTTATTGTTTACATGCTTATTGTGTTGCTTAATTTATTAAGTGTTATGTTTTTATGTTTTTTATTATCTTGGATTATTGATTTTTATAGATTATTTGTGTTTATCTTAAAGTTCTTAAGTTTTTATAAAAGTTATTTTTTATATAAAAGTTGTTTTCGTTTAACTCTTTCATTTAGTGTTTTCAAAAGTCTTTAAATTTTAGCTTATTAGCTTTTTCTTATACGTGTTTGCTTTGGTTTTTAGTCTAGTGCTTATTTGAGTAATAGCTTATTTGTTGTGCTTATTTTGCCTTATTCCTACTGTATTCCGACCACCCTGGTCGGAAAAGGGTTTCATATTCCGATCTCCCATATCGGAAAAGGGTTTTGATATTCCTACTAAGATTCCGATTGGTATTCCGATTAGGACTGTTTGTTTGGTATTCCGATTAGGTCTGGTGGTGACAGCATTCCGACCAGGATTCCAATCCTCATTCCGACAGGACCTGTTAGAAATACGTTTTTACGTATATTAGAAGTATCGGTCACTCCACAATATTAATAATGTTGTAATAGCTCGTAGTTAATAGTTACTTATTTAGTTAAGTAAGAACCGGTCCATGGGCTTGTCATGGGCCGGCCCAAGTCCATTAGTGGCTTGGAAGTATAAATACCCCTTTCCTCCTTGGAAAGGGGTTGGTTGTTGTTCACTTTATGTTTTCACTTGAATAAAATACACATAGTTTTCTCTCACTTTCTCTCTCTAGTTTCTCTCTCTAGAAAACATCAACCCACTTCATAGATTCATAGGTTATCAAGATTCTACATTTGGTATCAGAGCTATGGGGTGATTTAAGGTAATGATTTGTGTGGTTTTTTAGTTTTTGATTGTATTAGTGTTCTTTAAGAAGATCCATCTTGATTCTTGGTGTTTTTGGTGTTTTTTGTGATTGGGATTAGTAGATAAGTATTTGTTTTTACTTATTATTGTAGAAATCACAAAAAATTTTGGGTTATTTGGTAAAAAATCTGGGTTTATTTCATCTTTTATTGATCGACTGTTCATCGAATACAAGTTTCTGTTTACCCAGACTAAGTTCCGAACCAAAAAGTTCCGGATCAAAAAGTTCCGGATCAACCAAAGTTCCGGATCAAAAAGTTCCGAACCAAAAGTTCCGGATCAAGGAAAGTTCCGGATCAAGTAAGTTCCGAACCAAAAGTTCCGGATCAAGGAAGTTCCGGATCAAGGAAGTTCCGAACCAAAAGTTCCGGATCAAGGAAAGTTCCGGATCAAGGAAGTTCCGAACCAAAAGTTCCGGATCAAGGAAAGTTCCGGATCAAGAAGTTCCGAACCAAAAGTTCCGGATCAAGGAAAGTTCCGGATCAAAGAAAGTTCCGGATCAAGGAAAGTTCCGGATCAAGGGAAAAGTTCCGGATCAAGGGAAAGTTCCGGATCAAATCTTCCGAACCAAAAGTTCCGAATCAAGGTATTCCAAGCCAAAATCTTCCGAATCAAACTTCCGAATCAACAAAAAGTTCCGAATCAAGGGTTATTTTACTTGTTTTTTCGACGATTTTTTAGAGGATTTAATCTTGGTTTCTTACAACAAAAACTCAACACAATTCACAAGCTTTACTTCACTGCTCGATCAACCGGTAATCTTTGTCTCTTTGAAGTAAACAAAATGAATCCGAATTCAGTAATGCCTCAGATGACATCACTTACGGATATTTCCGTCATTACGGGAACGGATAATCGCCCTCCAATGCTCATCAAAGAAGTTTTTGAAGCATGGCAAGGCCGGATGATGTCTTACCTTAAGGGAAAACCGGTATATGGGAGGCTTATGGTTAAGTCAATTTTAAATGGTCCACTTGACTATGGAACCATCGTGGTTAACAATGTGACTCGACCAAGGGAGTTTGAAGAACTTACACCAGCTCAACAACTTGTTGCCGATGCAGACGAAAAGGCTCTTCAAACCATTCTCCAAACTCTTCCACCTGTTAAATGAAGAAAACCCTAGTACATTTCCTACACTTGTCAACATGGAAGGTCCTAAGGAAATTCCAAAGGATCTTCCACCTGTTAGCACTGTATGGTTAAACTTGCAAGAGATTAATCAATACTTTACTAAATTTGACAAGGTCATTTTGGAATGTACGACTTCAAATGGCCTAAACACCGGAGAATGGGCTTTCGAACACATGAACGAGGTGTTTAAGAATGAGATCAATCCATTTGTCGAAAGTCTAAAAGGAAGTTTTGCATCTCTTAAAGAAAATCTTGAGTTTGAAATTGGATAAGTTCAAAAAGTGTTTTATGAAATGGACACCGCTTACGAACTACAACTAATTGAAAAGGAAAAGATTTTATCTGAATATGACCGATTCTTGTCCCAAGTAATTTCGTGTGATGTGCTTACTACTGTAAATGTTAATTATTCGAATGAGCTTACATCCGCTATGACTAACTGTCATGCTGTGAATATATGTGATGATGTGTGTGATCTCTCTGTAAATGTTGCTGATACTGTAAATGAGGTAGATAATCATTCTTGTCACGAATCTAACGCTGAGTTTTTAAAGCTACAAGATTCTTACAATTTACTTTCAAAACGCTTTAATCAACTAGAACAACATTGTATATCTTTAGAACTGAAACAACAAACTCAAAATGAGGATCTTTTGATAACAAATAGTTGTGAAAACGGTGTTGAGACAAGTGACAAGATGATTGCAATAGTTAAGGCATTAGAGGAAGAGATTATGAGATTGAAGAGAAATGTGTCATCAAATGAAACACTAAAAGTGGAACTAGAGGCTGTAGAGTCTAAAAACCAGGACTTAGAAATCAGACTTTCGTCTATTCTAGGGGAGATGGATCGTGCAAGACAGGGAATGTCCACACTTTATGGTTCACTAGAAGAACGCTTCGCTTTTAATGCGGCACAGCAACAATTTTATGTTGAACAATTGAACCAAAAATGTGAGGAAATCTCTGACTTAAACATCCTGCTCATTGACAAAAACATGGTTTTGGCCGAGTTAAAGGAGACACTTCTTCTCACTCGACAAGAAGCTGTTGATAACTTAGCTACCAACTCTGCACCGTCCACTAGTGCTCCAACAACCAAGTCAGTAGTGCTTTATAAGAATCCGCTCCATAAGAAAAACCCGGTTACCTACGATGATTATATGAGGAATGCAATTAAGCATGTATATCTTGTTAGGGATATTTTAGACGATCTTTATGCCTTAGATCCCTCAAGTAGCTACTATTACTCAGCTCATGAATACATTAAGCGAGTTCAATATTGCTTAGCATATTTGCAATACATAGGTAAACCAGGTTCTGCACTACTCACTAATCGACCCATTGCTGTAACTCCATTTAATAAGACTCCAGGAGCAAAACCGTCATTGGCACCATCAAGTAAGGCACCTTTAAAATCTGTTGCTAATGTTCCCACTTTGCCTTCTACAAGATTAAAAGAGACTACTAAGGCTAAAGGATCGCCACTCAAGAAAGATAAGATCAAGCACTCCACTAGTAGTACCAAAAAGAAGAAAGTAGAAGCTCACCATAGGAATGTTAGTTCAGTTTTAAATAAAAAGAATCATGTTAAGACTAAAAGCTCTGCGCCTGTGCAGAAGCCTAAATCATTCATGAATTCTAATTTGAATTGTTGGAATTGTAATGAATGTATGTTTTCCTAACGTCATGATTTGTGTCTTATTGATCATGTGAATGAAATGAATGCCATTAGGAATGGTCTTGAATGGAAGCCAACGGGTAGAACTCGTGCCCAGGTTGGCTGGCAATGGCGTCCCACTGGTAGGACCTTTACATTAGATGGAAAAATGTGCCCTTTAACTAGGAATGCATCCATTGAGGTTAGGTCTGAGCGTCCTTTAGTTAGGAACACTCGCACTCAAGTATGGAAACAGCGCCCTTTAATTAGGTCAACCCCCACTATAGTGCCTATCAGTGAAGAAATACCTCAGGATTTAAGCCAACTAGAATCTACACCACCAACTAGGAAGAAGAAGGCTAGAAAATCTAAGAAACCTAGAGTTAGCAAATCTAAGATTATTAAATCTGTACCTGCTAATAACAAGGAACACTCAGATTCCGATACCTCTATATTGTCTTCGTGTGGTGATATTTTCAGGTGGTCCAAATCATCCTGTGGTATTTGGACTCCGGTTGTTCAAAACATATGACCGGAGATCGCTCGATGCTCCGAAATTTCGTCAGCAAGTTTCTTGGTACGGTTAAATTCGGTAATGATCATATAGCAAAGATAATGGGGTATGGTGAATATCAGATTGGAAACGTTACGATTTCAAGGGTATATTATGTAGAAGGTCTTGGTCATAACTTATTTTCAGTAGGACAGTTTTGTGATTCCAACCTAGAGGTTGCATTTCGACAACATACTTGTTTCATCCGCAACTTGGAAGGAAAAGACTTGTTGAAGGGATCTCGTGGTGCAAATCTTTATACGTTGTCCCTTCAAGACATGATGGCCGCCTCTCCAGTATGTCTTCTCTCTAAAGCATCTAAGACCAAGTCATGGTTATGGCATCACAGATTATCTCATCTTAACTTTGATGCTATTAATCATCTGGCTAAAAACGAATTAGTTCGTGGTCTTCCAAAGCTCAAATTTCATAAGGACCATTTATGTTCCGCGTGTTCAAGGGGGAAAAGTACCAAGAAATCATACAAGCCCAAAGCTGAAGACACCAATCAAGAAAAACTTCATCTTTTGAATATGTATCTTTATGGGCCAATGAGAACTGAAAGTGTGAGCGGTAAGAAATTCATTCTGGTTATTGTGGATGATTTCTCCAGGTTTACATGGGTTAGATTTCTACGTACAAAGGATGAAGCACCGAAGGCTATCATCACTTTTCTGAAATTCATTCAGGTACGTTTAAATACTACTGTCCGCCGTATTCGTACAGATAATGGAACAGAGTTCGTCAACCAGACTCTTCGTGATTACTATGAAGGAGTTGGTATCTCACATGAAACATCCGCTGCACGCACTCCACAACAAAACGGTGTCGTTGAAAGACGGAATCGTACGCTTATGGAAGCTGCTAGGACTATGCTAATTTATACGAACGCTCCATTGTTCTTGTGGGCAGAAGCCATATCTACTGCATGTTTCACCCAAAACCGTTCTATCATTCAGAAACGCCATGGAAAAACACCTTACGAGCTTCTACATGACCGTAAACCCGATGTTTCATTCTTTCATGTGTTTGGTGCTCTTTGTTATCCAAACATTAATAGTGAGAACTTGGGCAAGCTTCAACCGAAAGCCGATATAGGTATTTTCATTGGTTACTCACCCTCCAAGAAAGCATACCGAATTTACAACCGTCGTCTTGGTAAGATTGTAGAAACTATGGACGCAGATTTCGATGAGCTGACAGCGATGGCTTCTGAGCAACGCAGCTCTGAACCCGCACTTCATGAGATGGGAACCGGTGCTATTAGTTCCGGATTAGTTCCCAATAATCCTACTTCTACATCATTTTTACCACCAACAAGACCCGAGTGGGATAAACTGTTTCAACCGTTTTTTGATGAATTATTTGATCCCCCAAATGATGAAGTTCCAGCACCTGTAGTGATAGCTCCAATACCGGAAGTTGTTGCTCCTGCTAATGAAGCTTTATCTAATGCATCTTCAATTAACATTGAACCGGATGCACCTTTACCAAGTGATTCTCAAACTACACCTGAATCGTCACCCCTACTTGTGCCTAATGATGTGGAAGAGGATTCTATTGATCACGATTTGGAATATGCTCACCTGCAAGAGCTTCCTTTCTTTGGTGTAGCGATACCTGAAAACCCTTCAGCCGCGTCTACCTCAGAATAAGCTCCTTCTATTGTTCACTCCAGACCACCTAGGATTGAAAAACATAGCACCAAATGGACAAAAGATCACCCAATTAGGAATTTCATTGGTAATCTAGATCGACCAGTCTCTACACGCCATCAATTACAAGAGAGTGCACTCTATTGCTACTTTGATGCATTTCTCTCTGAAGTTGAACCTAAAAATTGGCAGCAGGCTATGACTCAATCATCTTGGATTGAAGCCATGCAGGAGGAACTAAATGAATTCCAAAGACTTGAAGTATGGGAATTAGTTCCTCTCCCTGACAAGGTTAACATCCTTACTTTGTTGTGGGGTTATAAGGTAAAACTCGATGAGATGGGTGCAGTATTGAAGAATAAGGCTAGATTGGTTGCTAGAGGATATAAACAAGCCTTGGGTATAGACTTTGAAGAATCTTTTGCTCCTGTTGCAAGATTGGAGGCCATTAGACTTTTCCTTGCGTATGCTGCTCATATGAATATGATCGTCTATCAAATGGATGTGAAGACGGCATTTTTGAACGGTGAACTAAGGGAAGAAGTCTATGTTAGTCAGCCGGATGGGTTCGTTAGCACGGAGTTTCCTAATCATGTGTACAAGCTTAAGAAGGCTCTCTATGGGTTGAAACAAGCTCCACGCGCGTGGTATGATCTCCTTTCAACATACCTCATCTCGGAAGGCTTCTCCAAAGGCAAGGTGGACCCCACTCTATTCACTCTCAAGGAGGACAACGACATGCTTCTGGTACAAATTTATATTGATGATATAATATTTGCTGCCTCTAACATAGAATTGTCACAACGCATTGAGAAGATAATGTCAACACGCGCTCAGATGTCAATGATGGGAAAAATCTCATTTTTCTTAGGATTACAGATTTCTCAAAATCCCAGAGGCATCTTTATTAATCAATCCAAATATGCTCTAGAATCTTTAAAGAAATATAACTTTGATAATTGTGACCCCGTGGACACTCCAATGGTGGAGAAATCCAAGTTAGATGAAGATAGGAATGGGACTATTGTCGATCCAAAACTTTACCGTGGGATGATCGGCACCCTTCTATATCTGACTGCTAGCAGGCCTGATTTGCAATTTGCCGTATGCATGTGTGCCCGGTATCAGGCTCGGCCTACCGAAAAGCACCTACATGTTGTTAAAAGGATCTTTCGGTATCTAAAAGGAACACTTCATCGTGGTCTATGGTATCCGAAAGATTCCTCTATTGCTTTAATATCATACGCAGATGCCGATCATGCTGGATGTCAAGACTCGAGGCGTAGCACTTCTGGATCTGTGCAACTCCTTGGAGATAGATTGATCAGTTGGTCTTCAAAAAGGCAGAAAAGCGCTGCAATTTCTAGCACGGAGGCTGAATACATCGCCATGTCCGGTTGTTGTGCTCAAGTCCTTTGGATGAGATCACAATTAACTGACTACGGTTTGGGATTCAACAAAATCCCGATGTATTGTGACAACAAGAGCGCCATTACCCTTTGTTGCAACTATGTTCAACACTCCCGGGCCAAGCACATAGACATTCGCTACCATTTCATTAAGGAGCAGGTGGAGAATGGAGTGATCGAGCTGTATTTTGTCACTACTGAGTATCAGCTGGCAGATATGTTCATGATAACTAGATTTTTACTTGGTTCAATTGTTGTTCTCGGAATCTTAACGAATTGATCTTAGCTCTCTATGTGTGACTCAGTCGATCTTTGGTGAAAAAGGATATTTTTGGGTGATTTTAAATTTAAATGCAAGGACTTAAAAGTAAAAGTGCTCTTAAAGTAAATCTAAGTCTAATTAAAGTAAAGTGCAAGTATTTAAAACGTGACTAAAATTAAAGGGCACTAAAGTAAAATGACGTAAACTTAAATCTATCTAAGGCAAACTTAAAGTGCGACTAAAACTAAGGCAAATAATCTAAAAGTGTAATTAAATAAAAAGGCAAGTAAAATAAAGCTTGAAGGTAAAAATCAAAGACAAAAGCTAATAAGAACCTGAATACAGCTCATTCGAAACAAACCTTCGTTTGGAATAATCACTCGACCTAAATGTCACCTTTGGTTGAAATGACTCTTCTTTACTTGGAATATTACCAAAATCCTTGATCCGGAACAAATTTGTCTGAATATGTCACTTATCCAATACAATCTTTCATTCGGAACTTGCTGATTCGGAATCTTGTAAATCTTGCCTTGATTCGGAAGTTTTGGTCACCCCTTGATTCGGAACTTTCCGGATGAAGCTCCTTTATTCGGAACTTTTGAAGTTCCGAATGAAGGCCCTTGGTTCGGAACTTTTGGAGTTGGTTCGGAAGTTACAGATTCGGAAGGTTCCGAATGAAGAGTCTTGGTTCGGAAGTTTTGACTTCCGAATGAACAAGTTTGGTTCGGAACTTTTAAAGTTCCGAATGAGCAATCTTGGTTCGGAAGTTTTGACTTCCGGATGAAGCCCCTTGATTCGGAAGATTATAACTTCCGAATGAACCTTCAATCCTATCCTTGGTTCGGAACTTAATCTGGAAACACAGAAACAAGCAAAATCTTCCGAAGAACAAGGAAGGTAATACAGTAGCAGATATAAACAAAAAGTAATCAAAATCAAACACACGTATCAATTTAAACAGTAACGAACCCACAAATAAACATCAACAATCAATCAAAAACATGAAATTAAACAACTTTAACCTTAATAATCAAAAACACTTTGGATCAAAATAAAAGCATGAACATGAACATAACATAAACACAACAATCAAAGAATAAGAAAGGTAGATAAGAGATTGACAAGATAAAGTAAAGATTGACAAGAATTAAATGAAAACTTACTTGAAATTAAATGAATTTAAGGTGCGAGACAAGGTAATTAAAATGACAATTAATGTAAATGACAAGTATTTAAATGGTGGAAGAACTAGTGTCACCCTAGCCAACAAGAGTGAAATGATAACTATCCTAATCTATATATAGGGGAGGATTAAGGAAGCTTCCTCCCCTCTTTCCTTTCTTCTTAATTACAAGTTTAAGTCCCTCCTTTTATTAATCTTCATTAATTGCATCATTAGTCCTTTTCTTCTAATCTTCTTTAAACTTGGACTTAAGGGACTTTTGACTTCGGGATTTCTTTTGAACTCGTCTTTAAATTCTTCAATAAAATAGACTTGAATTCTTCGGCTTTTGATAAACTTCCGTCTTTTGACTTTTTCTTCGATAAATCTTCAGAATTGGTCGTGGACTTCCGTTCTTTTTGCACTCTTGACTTCTTGACTTCGTCTTTTATCCTTAACTTCAATAAAAGTCCATAAATGCCTGTGAATGTCCGTGTTTTATCCATTTTTCACCTTTTCATCCTAAATCACAACAAAAACACAAACCACGCATAATTCCGACATAAAAGACATAAAATACACGTTTTGGTCCGGTTATTATTGTAGTTAAGTGGTAGAAAAGATGGGTGTTTACACACCTATCAAATCCCCTACACTTGACCATTGCAATGTCCTCATGCAATGCATTAGTTTCAAAGCAAGATTACACTTTTCATCATAATCAATCCACGTTGGCCTTAATTAAAGAGATAGAAAATTAAAAACATACAAGATAAAGAAATCAAAAGCATACCTTGGGTTTTGAAAATGTTATGAATAATCATCATCCTCAAGTTTTCACTTTCTCCAAACCAAGCTTAAAAACGAGATCATTGTTATTATAAGTTAGTAAACTAACACGAACTCATGTGGGCCAATTACTCACTTAGACTCCCTTATTCCTAGGTGTATCTCTTATATTTTATATTTTGTCTTGAATGATCATGAAGATGCATTGTTTGACTTATTTCGATAGTTATTTAGTCTAAAAATAAAGTGCACGATTTAATCAATAGTTAGCTAAAGGACCAAATCTTTTAAAACTGCTTCTCGGGATATCAGAAAGTTCATATCTTGGCATAACTTGGTTCGCGATTTGAGACCTTTCTCGGGCCGATATTTGGCAGCGACTTCATACTTCAAATCTTGAGAGACGTTCATGAAATAATGGTCTTCTCTTCATAATTGGAATTTCTTCACTTGGAATTTTTGAGAGATTCTTCATATATTGACCACGACTTCTTCATTTTTCTCCAATCTTTATTTTGGACTTTGATATACAACGATCAGCCTCCTTTATGACTTGGATCTATTTATCCTCATACCTTGTTAGGGTCTTTTCGGATACACTTCTCCATGACTTTTGGGGAGTTTTGCTTTACGTCGTGTGTCTCGATCCTTCATATTGATTTTCGATAAATGATTCTTCACATCACTTTGGATCTTTAGCAACAAAACATAGCCCTCATGCCTTGTTAGGGCCTTTTCGGACTCGCCAATCTTCGCGCCCCGCTTCATAAGTTATGCCCTGGCTATGAACTCTCGTCATTACCGAGCAACTTTTAAACGATCTGGGGCTAGAAGCTAAGTAACTTTTCAAATCGTAGAACCTTATTTATTAGCAAATAAATTATTAGCAAGCGATGGGAGAATAGGCTCATAATTAACTCACATAAATTCATGAAAGAATACCGAACTTATAATTTGCTCTATCATTTCTCGTTCTCCACAATTTAAAATCTCAAGTAATGAGACTCGTGGATACTTAGCCTATTAAATCAAAGTTTTGGGTTTTCGAGTCGCCTATAGGATCTTGCAAATTCTTAGACTCTTTCAAGTTTAGAAATCGCATTTTAAAGTTCCCTTGATAAACGACTCTCTAGGATCAATTATAGGAACTTGCGAAAAGTTCTTGGTCTTAACCCGTGAGAGTTAAGACTTTCGCGTTTTATAGCTCCCTATATAAAAGCCTAGCAAAACTTGACTTAAACACGTTAAGGATACTAGCTAGAGTAAACTCGGATTGAGTCAAAGGATTCATAACGTTTGAAAATTAAAACCACTTATTAAACATTTATTCTAGCAAAGAAAGAAAACAACTATACAAAGATGACAACTAATAGGCCAAAATAGATCAAAAATTTTGAAAAATGTCGAAAATTGATTTTCCGGTTAAAATGAGGACAAAAACAAGGAAAAGACCACTTAACTTCGATAGAAGTCCCCCCTACACTTAAGATAAACATTGTCCTCAATGTTTAAGCATGTGGGAGTAAGCTCCCCTACACTTAGGACATTGTGCACTTTGTTTAAATCTTGCTAAGGAAAAGACAACTAAAGAGATTCCTATTTTAATATTGAGAAAATATAAAATAGTGAATCGAAAAGAGTTTAGGATAGAACCGGGAAGAAGTAGAACACGGAATCACGGGTCGTCAAGAATCATCAAGAGTGGATCATTGAAGCTCGAATCCCTGATTTAAGAAGTGAGGAGAGGAAATAGCAATCCAAAGGGGTCCCCCCTACACTTATGGTAAAGAAAGCGAAAAGATAGATGCATGGGTTGCCTCCCAAGAAGCGCTTGGTTTTTGTTAACCGAGTCGTGAGCCTGACTCGACCTTGATCATTAACGGAAGTAGCATGAAACAAATCCACCAGGATCAAAGACATAGTTTTCATCCATCAATAAGCAAGAGCTTAAGGCGAACAAGGCAAGCCAAAAGAGAAGTGGCAAGGTTCCCTTAAGCAGTGATGGAGTACAGTAGAAGCAAGGATGGTGCAGTGCAAGCATGTCTTCAATGGGTCCAAAGATATTTCCTTTTATTTCATCAGGTGGATACTGAGATGGCTTAAAGACGTCAATACCGGGATCGAACACCGTTTCCTTTAGGGGAAAATAGCACTCAGGCTCAGCCGAGTGTGAAGAAGATCCGCAAAGAAGCACAACCTCGTCCTCAGAAGTGGGACAAAGAGGTGTCAAATCATAAGTGCAACGGATTTCGGTGTCGACCGGTTTCTTCTCCTTTGACAAAATGCTCTTCAAATCCAAAGTAGGATCAAGACGATAATCTTCAAAGTCAAAAGGAGGAGCATCACTCTCATGAGGGAAGTATGTGTTGAGAAATTCAGAGAAATCTTCCTCGAATGAGTAATCGTCCAAAGTAGGATCGAGTGATGGTGGAGGATCTTCATCATGTAAAGAATCGCTCGAGAGAGTATCAGCCTCATCGAAATCATCGAAAGTGGGC
This sequence comes from Glebionis coronaria, assembly GCA_025667525.1. NCBI lineage: Eukaryota > Viridiplantae > Streptophyta > Magnoliopsida > Asterales > Asteraceae > Glebionis > Glebionis coronaria. The sequence continues at coordinate 249,379,043 of CM046874.1, forward strand.
AGCTCGGGATACTCAGAAGTACAGTCAAAATCATCCGAATCTGAGCTAGAATCATCATCATCATGAGCATCGAAGACCGGTGGAGAATCAAAATTGAGAGAAGCGTCCAAAGTAGGTAGAGAATCATCCACATCATTTTGAAAGAGTGGATTATCGATGCAAGAGTCGAATAGAGGATTGTCGTAGACGGTAAAGTCATCGAGCACATTTATCATGTTCACTGATTCTCGGCCTCCAAAGGATTTGCCTGTAAGCTTCCCCATTCTAAAAATTTTAGAATCATCCCCGACTCTTAAGATTAACTCACCTTCGGCCACATCTATTAAAGCACGTCCGGTTCTCAAGAATGGCCGACCAAGTATTAAAGGAATACGAGGGTCCATTTCATAATCAACTACGACAAAATCGACCGGGAAAGTAAATGTGCCAACTTTGATAAACACGTCTTCGGCTATACCAACGGGGTAAGCGAGAGTGCGGTTTGCAAGTTCGAGAGTCATCTTTGTAGGAATGAGATCGGGCAATGATAGTGTTTTCCAAACACTGAGTGGCATAAGATTAATACTAGCCCCGAGATCAGCAAGGGCAGTAAATTCTTCAGTTTTGTTGAATACGCAAGACAACACAAAACGACCGGGATCTCCAAGCTTTTCCGGAAGTTCTCTAAGAAGGACTGCAGAGCAGTTTTCATTTAAGCGTGTGTTGGCGAGTTCAAGCAACTTCTCCTTCTTGCTAAGCAAGTCCTTGAATGCTTTAACAAATTTCGGCATGTGGCAAAGTGCTTCAACAAGGCTAATGTTGATGGTCATTTTAGATAGCATATCCACATATTTCATTACATTACAGTCATTCTTGGTTAGCTCGTTGGTCTTGCCTATGCGAGAAGGGTATGGGATTCGGGGCTGATAAGGGTTAGGTGGAGGTGTAGTTGGTGAAGGTTGTGATGTTGAAGGGTCCTTCCGAGATACATCGTCATTACGAGGCGTAGACGGTAATGGTGTACTATCACTAAGTGTAAAAGGAGTAGGGATACATGGTGGTGGAGGAGGTGTAGACAATGGTGGTGAATCAGGTGGATTGACAATGGTAATTCCACTACGCGTAGTTATAGCACTCACATTAGCTCGCGGATTGGGGACGGTGTTTGAAGGTAGAGAACCCGAGGAAGAGGAAGGTTGAGCTTCGGGCAAGAAACTAGCCAATAGATTCTTTAATTCAGTTGTTTGAGTGATGAAGGAGGATTGAAGGTTTTCACGAACCTCATTTCTGATGTCATTACCTTGCTTTAAGATATCTCCTTTCAGATTGATAATTTGGCTCTGTAGATTCTTGATTTGCTCACCTTGAGTTCTCATGATTGTGTCAACATCGGGGTTAATGGGTGGGTGTTGTTGGGAGGGTGGTTGATAAGGGTTAGAAGCACGAGGTGGGATTTGGTTGCTTCTATTGTAGTTGTTGGCGGGGTTTTTGTTTTGAGGAGAAAAACCGGGTGAAAGGTAATTGTTTGAACGGTAGGTCAGCAGATTTCTATCCCCTTGTTGTCTAGCTTGGTAATTTTCCGGTGAATAATTACCGTAAGCTGCATACACATTTTCCGGATTTCCTTGTGTCGAAGGACAATCTGTGTATGAGTGAGGACCGCCACATGTTTCACAAGGATTAGCAACCGCTTTAACTTGATGTTGTTGTTGGTTTGAAGCGAGAAGCGTAATACTTTTGCTCATTTCAACCATCATGCGGGTGAGTTCGGTCATCTCAGGGTTTGCTGAGGTAGAGGAAACATTGACTCTCGTGTTGTTTCTAGAAGAAGCAGAAGAATCCCAGTTCTTATGATGAGTAGTCATGTTCTCTATTAACTCTCTACACTCCTCGGGTCTCCTTTTCATGAATGTGCCACCGGCGGCTGCATTAATCGTATCACGATCTCGAAAAGTCAATCCGTTGTAGAAAGTATCGATCAAGGTGACCGGAAGCATGTTGTGGTTTGGACATCGGTCGATCAAGACATTATATCTCTCCCATGCATCAAAAAGAGATTCATCGGGATCTTGCATGAAACCGCTGATCTGATTGCGAAGGCTTGTGACCATGGATGGTGGAAAGTAGCGCGAAAGAAAGCGTTGAGTCATATCATCCCAAGTGTGAATAGAATTCTTCGGGAGACGATCAAACCATTTCTCGGCGTGATGCGATAAAGTATGTGGGAAGAGTTGTAGGCGGAGTACATCCATTGTGGCCCCAGGCAACTTCATGCTTTGGGTGATTGTAATGAACTTGTCGAGGTGTTTGTTGGCATCATCATCAGGCAATCCTCTAAATGGGTTTGTTTGTACTTGCTGAATCATGTGGTGCTTCAACGAAAACTCAGGAGCGTTGATTTGCATCGGCGCAATCGGTCCTCCTCGTCCAAACATGGTTGGTTGACAAAGTTCTTCCATGGTCCGAAGATCGGGCTGTGGAAGAGCATTGTTGTTATTATTATTATTGTTGAGGTGCGGTAGTTGATTATTGTTGTTAACACCTGCCATATCTAAATCTTCTTGAGGCTCGGGCTCTTGGTAGTTAGAAGATCTAGTACGCATACACCTGAAAATGCAAAAGAAAAAGAAACCAAACACAAAGAAAATGTATATACACAAGAAAGATAAAATCTTTTTGTATTTTTGAAAATTTTAATTTTTATGGTCTTTTTATCAATTTTTAATTTTTATGATTTTTTTTTTTTGAATTTTTTTTAGGCAAGAAAAATAACGTTCACAAATGAACGGATCCCAAAAAGCAACGTGTCTAGCACAGAAAACTGTTGATCTTAACGAAAAGAGCCGGCAGCGGCGCCATTTGATAACTAGATTTTTACTTGGTTCAATTGTTGTTCTCGGAATCTTAACGAATTGATCTTAGCTCTCTATGTGTGACTCAGTCGATCTTTGGTGAAAAAGGATATTTTTGGGTGATTTTAAATTTAAATGCAAGGACTTAAAAGTAAAAGTGCTCTTAAAGTAAATCTAAGTCTAATTAAAGTAAAGTGCAAGTATTTAAAACGTGACTAAAATTAAAGGGCACTAAAGTAAAATGACGTAAACTTAAATCTATCTAAGGCAAACTTAAAGTGCGACTAAAACTAAGGCAAATAATCTAAAACTGTAATTAAATAAAAAGGCAAGTAAAATAAAGCTTGAAGGTAAAAATCAAAGACAAAAGCTAATAAGAACCTGAATACAGCTCATTCGAAATAAACCTTCGTTTGGAATAATCACTCGACCTAAATGTCACCTTTGGTTGAAATGACTCTTCTTTACTTGGAATATTACCAAAATCCTTGATCCGGAACAAATTTGTCTGAATATGTCACTTATCCAATACAATCTTTCATTCGGAACTTGCTGATTCGGAATCTTGTAAATCTTGCCTTGATTCGGAAGTTTTGGTCACCCCTTGATTCGGAACTTTCCGGATGAAGCTCCTTTATTCGGAACTTTTGAAGTTCCGAATGAAGGCCCTTGGTTCGGAACTTTTGGAGTTGGTTCGGAAGTTACAGATTCGGAAGGTTCCGAATGAAGAGTCTTGGTTCGGAAGTTTTGACTTCCGAATGAACAAGTTTGGTTCGGAACTTTTAAAGTTCCGAATGAGCAATCTTGGTTCGGAAGTTTTGACTTCCGGATGAAGCCCCTTGATTCGGAAGATTATAACTTCCGAATGAACCTTCAATCCTATCCTTGGTTCGGAACTTAATCTGGAAACACAGAAACAAGCAAAATCTTCCGAAGAACAATGAAGGTAATACAGTAGCAGATATAAACAAAAAGTAATCAAAATCAAACACACGTATCAATTTAAACAGTAACGAACCCACAAATAAACATCAACAATCAATCAAAAACATGAAATTAAACAACTTTAACCTTAATAATCAAAAACACTTTGGATCAAAATAAAAGCATGAACATGAACATAACATAAACACAACAATCAAAGAATAAGAAAGGTAGATAAGAGATTGACAAGATAAAGTAAAGATTGACAAGAATTAAATGAAAACTTACTTGAAATTAAATGAATTTAAGGTGCGAGACAAGGTAATTAAAATGACAATTAATGTAAATGACAAGTATTTAAATGGTGGAAGAACTAGTGTCACCCTAGCCAACAAGAGTGAAATGATAACTATCCTAATCTATATATAGGGGAGGATTAAGGAAGCTTCCTCCCCTCTTTCCTTTCTTCTTAATTACAAGTTTAAGTCCCTCCTTTTATTAATCTTCATTAATTGCATCATTAGTCCTTTTCTTCTAATCTTCTTTAAACTTGGACTTAAGGGACTTTTGACTTCGGGATTTCTTTTGAACTCGTCTTTAAATTCTTCAATAAAATAGACTTGAATTCTTCGGCTTTTGATAAACTTCCGTCTTTTGACTTTTTCTTCGATAAATCTTCAGAATTGGTCGTGGACTTCCGTTCTTTTTGCACTCTTGACTTCTTGACTTCGTCTTTTATCCTTAACTTCAATAAAAGTCCATAAATGCCTGTGAATGTCCGTGTTTTATCCATTTTTCACCTTTTCATCCTAAATCACAACAAAAACACAAACCACGCATAATTCCGACATAAAAGACATAAAATACACGTTTTGGTCCGGTTATTATTGTAGTTAAGTGGTAGAAAAGATGGGTGTTTACACACCTATCAGTTCACCAAAGCCTTAAATCGAGGACGAATCGAGTTTTTGATCGACAAGCTTGGCATGAAATCATTCACTCTAGCGACTCTCAAAGAGTTGGCAGAAGAATCAGCTGAATAGTGGTGGTAAACTATTCAGAGTATCCTTTGTTCGTGTTCATGTATATTATAGTAAATATATAAACCACAAAAAGAAAAATACAAAAATATAAAACCAAGAAAAACCATAAAAAATATAAAACCTACAAAAACCATAAAAATTATAAAATCAAGAAAAACCAAAAATATTTTTCATTTTTAACTCGGGCATGTCTTTTTGTACGGTAATATTTACGACCTTAGAAATGTCGATCAATATTGACACGGTGCCATAAATAGAGTCCGTATAAAAGTTGTACATTTTTTAAAACATGCCCATTATGGCTTGTAGTTATTTCAGACTGCAACCCGGTTTTCATATTAAAGTCACGTATTTCCTTGGAAAACGTTGGCTCACAACGGGAATTAATTTTCTCGGGCATGATTTACAAGCCATATCATGCAAAGGGATCAAGTTTACTTTATAACTTGGTCTAACACAAATTTGTGTACGTCTCAGTGCATTAATTTGTCAAAATAAGAGAAATCTTATTGCCACCACGAATCAATCTTTTTCAAGACATTAATTGGAAATGTTTTCATCAATATTTGACTCTTTAAACAATGACTACAGCTCTTTAAATAGAAAACGGGTCATCGTTTAAGGGGGAGAAAATATTAAATCATCTTCGTCATTAAATTGATTTTCAAAAGTGATTGTGGAAAATTAATGGCTAAATGGTAAATGAGTGGTATTGCTTTAGAAAACGACTTGTGCTCGTTCAAGGTGATAGGACTTGCTTTAGATTTTGGAGATTTGCAAATAGGTTGCGATTGCTAAGTTGTGTGAAAGTTAATAGTGGCTAAGTTTAACAATGGTTAGGAAAAATGAAAAGTAATAAACCAAAAAGGAAAAGGAGTGAAAATGTAGGGTTAAAAGTGACAAGTTGAGAAAGTTGCAAAAAATTTTGACCTAGTCAACCAAAACCCCCCTTGCGTATTATTTTCTTCTTCACTGTTTCATTTTCATTTTGCCGCCATTGAAACACATATACAAGCTCTAAAAACTCTCGTTTCAATCAATTCAATCCATTTCATTCGATTAAACAAGGTACAAACATCAATCTTTAATTTCTAATTCACCTTATTCATTCCTTAATACAGTTAAATTACTCGATTAGTCAGATTAAATCAAATTAGGGTTTGTGATTAATTTAGGGTTAATTAACTAGGGATTTTTGGTCGGTTTTATGCGGAATAGCATTAGAAGATGTTGTGTTGCCTTACCTTGCCTTAGAACTCACAAACGCGACTAGATTAATCTTTCATACCTATGTTTGTAAAGTTCCGGATGAACATGGATAACAACTTCCGAATGAAGGAAGTTTTGAACAAACTTTCGAATGAAGGAATGTTCCGAACGAACTTCCGAGTGAAGGAAGTTCCGAATGAAGGACTTCCGAATGAAGGAAGTTCCGAATGAAGGACTTCCGAATGAAGGACTTCTGAATGAAGGAAGTTCCGAGTGAAGAACTTCCGAATGAAGAAGTTCCGAATGAAGAACTTCCGAATGAAGAAGTTCCGAATGAAGAACTTCCGAATGAAGAAGTTCCGAATGAAGGACTTCCGAATGAAGGAAGTTCCGAATGAAAGACTTCCGAATGAAGGAAGTTCCGAATGAAGGACTTCCGAATGAAGGAAGTTCCGAATGAAGAACTTCCAAATGAAGAAGTTCCGAATGAAGAACTTCCGAATGAAGAAGTTCCGAATGAAGAACTTCCGAATGAAGAAGTTCCGAATGAAGAACTTCCGAATGAAGAAGTTCCGAATGAAGAACTTCCGAATGAGGAAGTTCCGAATGAAGAACTTCCGAATGAGAAGTTCCGAATGAAGGATTTCCGAATGAAGAGTTCCGAATGAAGGAAAGTTCCGAATGAAGAGTTGTTTGATTGATAGTTGTTTGCATGTTCTAAGTACTTGTTGAAATATGTTATGCTTAGAAGTAAGAATGATACATATCTATATATTTTTGTGCATCAACCTTTCATGTCTTATCTTAAGCAGATACAATGACTAATCCAACAGTACAAGCAATCCAAGACTCTCGAGAAGCCGCAATTTCCGAAGCACGAACACTCAAGTTCATACCAAACAACTACCGGCTGAAACCAGTTTCAAAATCCACTCACCATGGATTTAAAGTAGCCATAGCAATCCTTGATCAATCTCATTTCAAGAATGCTTTAAGGAGTACTGCCTCAGTGCCTTATGATTATATGTATGAGTTCTGGCCTACCAAGGAAAGCACTTCAAACAAGATCACCTTCACCATCGACAACAAACAGCAGACACTTACTGTATCAGACTTCCGTAAGATATTTGGCATTAGGGATACACCCAAAGGTATGGCATTTTCGAGGGATCCTACTAAAGATGAACTCATGGAGTTGTTCGATGCTATTGGATGTCCTGACATACGAGTTGCGTCTGAGTTTACCACTGCTAAAGTAGGTCAGCCTTGGAGAGCAATGTTGGGTATTCTCAGTAGATGTCTTACACCTAAAACCAGTGGGCATGATGCTTTGCGTAGTCCTATTATGAACATCTTCCATGGAATGTACACAGGCGCAAATGCAGATTATGCATTATTGTTGTGGGAAGAATTCACCTTCCAACTCTTCCATAACAAGAAGCTGAAGACAAATTTCTTTCCTTACCCTCGGTTTATCAAGCTTATCATTATTTATTTTATGAAGAATGATGTTACTATTGATAGGCGTGCAGCAAGTCGGCATCACACTGAAGAAGCTGATCATACTGTGGATCTAAGGCATGAAGGACCATCTGGTGGTGTGATTCCTGGTCCTATTCCCGATTATCTTCTGACGAATAAAATCAAAGGCTCTGCTGATTATAAGCTACTGCTGCTAGAAATCAAGAAGCTGAAAGCAAGCCTTCAGACTGGAGAAGACTCGTCTACTACGGTTAAGAGTAAAGGTAAACGCAAGCAACCAGCTGCTTTACCTGAACCCGAAACCAAGAAGAAAAAGACTGAGGTTAAGAAGGGAAAGGGTAAGGCTGATGAGTTAGTTCTACGTGACAAAGAAGATGTTGTTGATCCTACTCTTGACAAGGCTGAGAGGAAATTAATGAAGATAGCTATTGAAAGGAGTAGGAAAGATACTGGCGGTAGTGGTTCAGGTGCAAGGATAAATATTGAAGAAGAGTATGAGGAGCCAGAGGATATTGATGAGTTTGGGTCACCTGAACGGTATTCTACTTCGAAGGAGACATCAATCCCTGTTTCAGCAAGTGTTGAAAATGAGTCCGGTGCTCCTACAATCATGGTGTCTACTCAACCGTTAGTAACTCAACCTTTAGCAACTCAACCTCCACCAATACAACCCTTACCAACCAGACCGGTTTCAACACCATTCCTTCCACCACCAATAACTCCCATCCTTAGTACCGTAGTAACAACCGAGCCTCTTCACTCAACCCAGAGCAGCTCTGCAACGTCTTCAATGGTTGTATTTGTAATGGCCGAAATGTTGGACAAACATACGGATAATCACAAAAGAGAGATGGATGAACTTCGCCAAGAGCTACATAGACGAGCTCAAAGTGAAGAAGCATCTAAGAAAGCCCAAGAAGAGATGCTTGCTAAGTTCGCTGCAGAGATGGAGTTGACACGAAAAGCTCATGCAGAAGAACTAGCTCAGGTTAAGCAGGCTGAAGCTGATAAGCATGTTGCACGAATCACCAGACTTCAAGCGATGAGGGATAAATACAAGGAGCAAAAAGAAGCACTTGAAGCTTCTGTTGAAGAGAGAGTTAAAGAATCCGTTGAATCCATTATGCCTAAACTGCGTGATGAGTTGAAGACACTCGCGGCTGATAAATTGATGATCAAGTCATCCAATCCTTCTGAATCTGCCTACAAAATTGCCTATGACTTGACGGATTTTGAATTAAAGAAGATTCTCAAAGCTCGTATGAGGGAACTTGGATCGTTTGATAAATCTAGGATTCAACGGGCTCTCTACAAATCCCTGAATGACGCTATCATGGAGGATGATAGGTTATTTAAAACGTTTGGAAGTGTGGTACCATACCACATTCTGCCTGAGGAAGAAAGGGAAGAAAGTGAAGAAGAAGAAGAGGGTACTGGTGAAGAAGAAGGTGAAGAAGAAGAAGAAGAAGAAGAAAAGGATGATGACGATGACGATGATGATGATGATGATGAGGATGATGATGATGATGATGATGGTGATGATGGTGGTGATGGTAATGAGGAAAGTGCTAAGGGGAGCAACAAGGACAGCGATGAGGATGATGATGGGGGTAAACAGCCTGAAAAAGGGGATAAGGTTGCCAGCTCAAAGAAACCTGCCAAGTCTGGAACCAAGTCTAAGAAAGATGCAGTAGCAAAGGAAAAATCTACTTCCACGGAATCAAGACGATCCAAGTGGCGTCATGATGTGAATGCTACTACGGCATCATCAATTCCTGGTACATCTATTGCTGTGTCTATACCTGTTACCACTAACCCTGTTAGTTCTGTTGTTGTTGCTCCTGTGATTGCAGAATCGGTAACTGAACCTGAAGCTGCACAACACTCACCCGTTCATGACACCGCCGAGATGCCTGAATCAGAACCAGCAGATGTTCACGTTTCCACTCCTCTACAACAAGAACCACAATCTACTGTTCCTGAATCAAGCACACGAGACTGGGCAGACACGTTGGAGATTGATGAGACTGCACCACCACAGGCTTGGATCACGGCAGCGGCGCAATATGATCCAATCACAGACGCTGACAAAGATGTTTTATATCTCCGTATCCGCAGTCCGATTGACTTGTGCGCATTTCTGGCTCATGAGTATAAGACTTCGGTAACGCCGTCTTTGGTGAAGAGAGCGCTAAAAGATAAGAGAATTCGCGCCAAAACCCGGTTACCCGAATGGAGTTCGAGTATTATGCTGATGAGATCCTGAAAGCTCTGAATACCGTTCAACGGCCAGGTCTTCATGAATCAGAAAGAGCTCCACCTCCACTTGATCCTTCTCAAGATAATCAGATTTCTCTTGACTTCTTCGTCACCAATGATCTTGATTATCTCCTCAAGGGTTCATCAAAGTACGCAACCTCCCTGACCTTGCTGAAAGCTGCCAACTGGGGGACAATACCTTTTATCGAGGAAAAGGTAAACCGACTCTGGGTCCCAAAGGTAAATCGTAATTATGATATGTATGCTGTTATAGGTGCATCTCATTGGGACGAACGAGTCCGAAGGGCGTACAGGGGTTGCTGCTTAGCCAATTCAGGAAGCAACGTTAGATCCGATATCCGCATCTCCAGTATTTTAGGGCTGAAAACTGAAGCCAAGAATGGCTATTATCATGTAACGGAGATTCGTCTGAAAAGGGAGGATGACAGAGAATACAAAATCCAGCAGGGAGATTTTTCTATCATTCGCCTTGAGGATATCGAAGATATGTTGCTTATGATGACCTGGGATCAACTCACACATATTCCTCGTGAAGACATCATTGCCTTGAATACAGCACTTCGTATGTTCACACGAAGCGTTGTTATCAAGAAACGAGTTGAAGATCTTCAGTTGGGAGTCGAAAGCTACCAAAGGAAGCTTAACCTAACCCGTCCAGTAAATCAAGTGTTACCTCAACATGTAGATAGATGTCCCTATACCGGCATTTCTGTCCCGAATTGCGGCATTTTCTACTTGAACAGTCGAGGGTTAATGAAGTTTATGAGGGTGGGTGAGCTTTATAAGTACAGTGATGGGACTCTCCTATATGTCAGAGGAAAGTTGGAGCATCTTAATTCGGGTGGGACTTTACCAGAGATGACTGAGGATTGGCATCAGGGTTATCGGCAGATGGCGAAGTATGTGATCAAGAAGATAGATCAAAAGCTCCGTGAACGTAGATTGATGAGGAGCTTGGAAAGATTCGTTGGTGGTAGACCATATTTAGTGCACCACAAGCTACTGCAACGATCCATCTAATGGGTCGTACATTTCAGGTCCACTTTATATTGGTTTTCAATTGTGAATATGTATATTTGTGAATATTGTGCTTGTACGGCTTGATGTAGTGTTAAGGTATGATAATTTTTCAAGAATTTCTCACGAGATTCTAAATCTTTCAAAATATATCATACTAAAGCACTACAACTAACCCTTATTAATTTAAGGGGGAGCATTAACATGTTTTATGGCCACACATCGATTTCATTTTTTACCCAAAGACCGGTTAATCCATTCAATATCCCAAATATTAATGGTTAACATTTTGGATAAGGGGAGAAAATGGGATTAAGGAGACTTAAATAATACTTGGCTAAAAGATGAAAAAGACTTAACGATTATCCCACTTAATATGTAAAGCACGTGTTAAGGGGGAGCGTTTTTGATGAACAAAACACTCAAGGTACAAAACTTTTTATTTCAATATCACAAGTACCTTAGGTGATTTTCAATGATTTTTCATGGTGGCTATACTTTCCCAAAACACGCTTAATTCACGACGAATGTGGTGACAAAAGGGTGGTAGGAATAGGTTTAGTCCAATGATTCATCAGAGCCGATGGAATCTTCCCAAGGACAATTCCCTAGTTAGAATTAGAAGTCCTAGGAAAGTTGGAGAAAGATTGTGAACGTAGCTGAATGCCGACCTAGTACTTAAGCTAGCACTGGAACAATCACAACAAGGTGCTAGTGATGACGTATTGGTAAGCATTGAAGGGGTTGAGGAATGAAAAAGAATTGTAAAGATAAAGGGTGTAAAGAAAGAAGCCCTCCTTACAACTTTAGGCAGAAACCGGGTCAATACATATGCTATTGAGATCATTTTTGTTAATGATTCTCGATATTGAAGAAAGACATCATGGACCCAGTGATGCAATGCACAACCATTCCCAGGTAACTCAAATATCTCTCAAAAGGTATTTGTTTTAATCACACGGAGATCAACACGTTATCTATTGGTTTATTCACTCTGAATAGACTGGTATTGAAAAGGTGGCACTCCTCTCCAGCCATCGCTCACTAAATCAAAACGCACTATCGATTCTAGAGCCAAGAGATCATCAAAAGTCTCATTAGGACACTTTCCATTTATTCCTTGCTTTCTCACACACTGTGAAAAGTAAGAGATCTTTTTATGAGTCCTACGCAGTATTCTTGTAATATTGCCAGAACATCCGAGTAATATGCAAGTATTACAATGAAGATGGAAATCCTGCTTGAGCCAACATCAAACAAGCTCATGGTAGGTTACACGTGCGGTTCTTTTAGAACCAATCTTGTGAAAAACTGGAAAGAAACAGTGGTTTAATTCTTAATTGAACTTAAACTCGTTCCAGGCCTCTACGCATTATCATATGATCTTGCCAGAACACTCAGAGTGACTCTTTATTGATTACAGTGACGAGTGGAAATCCTTCTAGTGTTAACATCAAACAGCACTTGGTAGGTGACGTGCAAGATTCTTTATGAATTGAGCTCGTGACAACTGGAGAGAAACGATGGTGAAAATCTTAATTGAAATTCACTTGTTCTAGGTTTAATGAATTGACGGCTTCAATCATAAGGATTTTTTAATCCAAATGATTCACTCTTTATGTTCGCAGTCAGCTTTGGACGGTCGAATAAAGAGAACGGGTTTACCCGCGAAATCCTGTCAGGAAGTTACTTAATTGAAACTATCCGTCATGGGTACGATATCTAATATCGTCCAACGGTCTTCACCGACCGGAGGTAAAATGCTACCGAATTAGAATAAAATGTTCAAAGCCATTTTATTCGTGTCGTTGCTGTGTACCTGTTAAAGACGGTGGCGTTGCTGTGTACCTGTTGAAGACGGTGGCGCTGTTGTGTACCAGTTGAAGACGGTAGTGTTGCGGTGTACCTGTAGAAGTCGTTCCCACATGCTTATGTTTTTCTGCATCAAAGTTCAGCAAAAATTCAAGAAAGTACAAGATGAAGTCTTCCGCTGTATCAAACTCTGAAGCTTTCGAGAATTTAACAAAAAGACATAAGTGTGTGGAACATGGAGTCACGAGGAGGCAAGTTTCACAAGAAGGCAAAGATCGCACGTGAAAGGCCAAAAGAACAATGCTCTCAAGCCAAAGCCTAAAAGATCAATAAACATATTCACAACAAAAAGAAAAAGAAGAAAAGACTACGAGCTAAAGAACGAAGACTTAGTATAGTATGCTAGGTTTAGAACTTTGTAACGTGGAGTGACCTCCCTTAGGGGGAGATTGTTAGAAATACGTTTTTACGTATATTAGAAGTATCGGTCACTCCACAATATTATTAATGTTGTAATAGCTCGTAGTTAATAGTTACTTATTTAGTTAAGTAAGAACCGGTCCATGGGCTTGTCATGGGCCGGCCCAAGTCCATTAGTGGCTTCGAAGTATAAATACCCCTTTCCTCCTTGGAAAGGGGTTGGTCGTTGTTCACTTTATGTTTTCACTTGAATAAAATACACATAGTTTTCTCTCACTTTCTCTCTCTAGTTTCTCTCTCTAGAAAACATCAACCCACTTCATAGATTCATAGGTTATCAAGATTCTACAGGACCCAAGTTAGGTATTCCGATAAGGTGTATTCCGACCATTTTCCGATTGGAGGTATTTTCAAGTATTCCGATCATCATTCCGATTGGAAGGTTAGTATACATTCCGATTGGATTCCGATCGGAATGTATTCTGACGGTAGGTTTGTTTTCTATTTTGTCTTGTTTAAATTTTAAGTTTACATTTTAATACTTTGTCAAATTTTAATTTTCGTCACGTTTTAAATTCCCGTCATTTATTTTAAGTTAGAGTTAGATTTTATTTTACTGCTCTTCACTTTAAAGTTATGCACATTTTAATTACTACAACGACACAACTATTTGTTTCACCAAAGAACGACTGAGTCGCATAGTTAATCCATTTTTCAATTCGAAGAGACCAGAACAACGAACTTTAATTTTTAACTGAGTAAAACCTAGTTATCAAATGGTGCCGCTGCCGGCTCTTTTCGTAAAGATTAACGGATTTCTGTGAGAGACGCGTTGCTTTTTGGGATCCGTTCATTCGTGAGCGTTATTTTCTTGCTTGAAAATCTTAAAAAAAAACCATAAAAACTAAAAATTGTTAAAAATCCGTAAAAATTAAAATTTTCAAAAATCCAAAAATATTTTATTTTTATTGTGTATATATATTCTCTTTGTGTTTGGTTTCTTTTTCTTTTGCCTTTGTAGGTGTATGCGTACTAGATCTTCTACTTATTAAGAGCCCGAGACTCGTGAAGATTTAGATATGGCAGGTGTGAACAACAACAATAATCCACCGCACCTCAATAATAACAACAACAATGTTCTTCTACAGCCCGATCTTCGGACAATGGAGGAGCTTTGTCAACCCACCATGTTTGGACAAGGAGGACCGATTGCGCCGGTGCAAATCACGGCTCTGGAGTTTTCGTTGAAGCACCACATGATTGAGCAAGTGCAAACTAATCCATTTTGAGGATTGCCTGATGATGATGCCAACAAACACCTCGGCAAATTCATTACAATCACTCAAAGCATGAAGTTGCCCGGTGCTACAATGGATGTTCTTCGCCTACAACTCTTTCCACATACTTTATCACACCACGCCGAGAAATGGTTTGATCGTCTCCCGAAGAATTCAATTCATACTTGGGATGACATGACTCAACGCTTTTTGTCGCGCTACTTTCCACCATCCATGGTCACGAGCCTTCGCAATCAAATCAGCGGTTTCATGCAAGAACCCGATGAATCTCTCTTTGATGCTTGGGAAAGATATAATGTTTTGATCGATCGTTGCCCAAACCACAACATGCTTCCAGTCACATTGATTGATACTTTCTACAACGGTTTGACTTTTCGTGATCGTGATACGATTAATGCAGCCGCCGGTGGCACATTTATGAAAAGAAGACCCGAGGAGTGTAGAGAGCTTATTGAAGACATGACTACTCATCACAAAAACTGGGATTCCTCCGCTTCTTCAAGGAACAACCCGAGAGTCAATGTTTCTTCTACTTCAGCAAACCCCGACATGACCGAATTCACCCGCATGATGGCCGAAATGAACAAAAATATCTTGCTTCTCGCTACAAACCAACAACAAGTTAAAGCGGTAGCTAATCCTTGTGAAACATGCGGCGGTCCTCACTCATACACTGATTGTCCTTCGACTCATGGAAATCCGGAAAACGTGTATGCAGCTTATGGTAATTATTCACCGGAAAATTACCAAGCCCGACCTCAAGCGGATCGAAATTTGCTGAGTTACCGATCAAACAACTACCTTTCACCCGGTTTTTCTCCTCAAAACCAAAACCCCAACAACAACTACAATAGAAGCAACCAAATCCCACCTAGATCTTCTAATCCTTACCACCCACCCGCTCAACAAGCCCCATCATTCAATCAAGATGTTGAAGCCTTAATGAGAACCCAAGGGGAGCAAATCAAGAATCTACAGAGCCAAATTATCAATTTGAAAGGGGATATCACCAAGCAAGGGAATGACATTAGATCTGAGCTTCGAGATAATATACAATCCTCCTTCAGCAATCAAACGAATGATTTGAAGAATATGCTGGCTAGTTTCTTGCCTACCACTCGACCCTCTTCTTCGAGTTCTCTACCTTCAAACACCGTCACCAATCCGCGAACGAATGTGAGTGCTATTACTACCCGTAGTGGAGTAACCATAGTAGGACCACCTATCCCGCCCCCTCATCTACCCCTCCTCCACCATCATTTATCCCTACTCCTCCCACGCCTAGTATTAGTACACCATTACCGTCTCCGCCTCGTCGTGACGAAGTACCCAAGAAGAACCCTTCAACATCTCAACCTTTACCTGCTACACCTACACCTTCCACCAATAAACCCAACATCTCATATCCTTCTCGCTTGGACAAGCCTAACTTGCTCACTAAGGATGACACTCAAGTGTCGAATTATTTGAAGATGATCTCTCAAATGAATTTCAACATTAGCCTTGTTGAAGCACTTGTCCACATGCCGAAATTTGTCAAAGCATTCAAGGAATTGCTTAACAAGAAGGAGAATCTGATTGAGCTCGCCAAAACACGCTTAAATGAAAACTGTTCTGCAGTTATTCTTAAAGAACTTCCAGAAAAACTTGGAGATACCGGTCGTTTTGTGTTGCCTTGCATTTTTAACAAAACCGAAGAATTTACTTCCCTAGCTGATCTCAGGGCCAGTATAAATCTGATGCCTTTAAGTGTTTGGACAGCACTATCATTGCCCGACCTTACTCCAACAAAAATGACTATTGAGCTTGCAAATCGCACTCTCGCTTACCCCGTTGGTATTGCCGAAGATGTGTTTATTAAAGTTGGCACCTTCACTTTTCCGGTCGACTTTGTTGTTGTTGATTATGAAATGGACCCTCGTATTCCTTTAATACTTGGCCGGCCATTCTTGAGAACCGGACGAGCTTTAGTTGATGTTGTCGAAGGTGAATTAATTTTAAGGGTCGGGAATGAACAACAAGTGTTCAAAATGGGGAAGCTTACAAGCAAACCATATGGAAGAGAATCCGTGAATATGATTAATGTGCTTGATGATTTTGTCATCTACAACAATCCTCCATTCGATTCGTGCATTGATAATCCACTGTTTCAAGATGATGTGGATGATTCTCTCTCCAATTTGGAACCCCCTCCCATATATGATTCTCCACCGATCTTTGATGCTTATGATGATGGTTCTAGCTCAGATACGGATGATTATAATGATTTTACTTCCGAGTATCCTGACATGCCCACTTTCGATGATTTTGATGAGGCCGATACTCTCTCGAGTGATTCTTCTCATGATGAAGATCCTCCGCCTACAATGCTTAATCCTACTTTGGATGACTACTCATTTGAGGAAGACTTCTCTACTTTTCTCAATACATACTTCCCTCATGAGAGTGACGCTCCTCCTTTAGACTTTGATGATTATGGTCTCGATCCTACTTTGGATTTGAAGAAAATTCTTTCAAAGGAGAAGCAACCGGACGACAACAACATCCGCAGCACGTATGATTTAACACCTCTTTGTCCACCTTCTGCGGACGAGGTTGTGCATTTTCTTCACGGATCATCTTCAAATTCTGCTGAGCCTGAGTGCTATTTTCCCCTAAAGGAAAAGGTGTTCGACCCCGGTATCGATATTCTTCAGCCATCTCAGTATCCGTCTGATGAAATAAAAAGAAAAATCTTTGGAACTTATGAAGATATGCTTGCACCTCTTCACCCTTTCTCCCACCGTGCTCCATCTTTGCTTAAAGGAACCTTGCCTACTCTTCTTTGGCTTGCCTTGTTCACCTTAATCTTGTGCTATTTGATGGACGAAAACTATGTATTTGATCCCGGTGGATGTGTTTCATGCTTCTTCCTATGCTAATCAAGGTCGAGTCAGGCTCACGACTCGGTTAACAAAAATCAAGCGCTTCTTGGGAGGCAACCCATGTATCTATCTTTTAGCTATCTTTATCCTAAGTGTAGGGGAGACCCGTTGGTGTTTGCTATTTCCTCTCTTCTCATATTCAGGGATTCGAGCGCTCAATGATCCACTCTTGATGATTCTTGACGACCCGTGATTCCGTGTTTCCGTCTTCCCGGTTCTATCCTAAACTCTTTTCGATTCACTATTTTATATTTCTCAATATTAAAATAGGAATATCGTTAGTTGTCTTTTCCTTAGCAAGATTTAAACAACGTGCACAATGTCCTAAGTGTAGGGGAGTTTACTCCCACATGCTTAAACATTGAGGACAATGTTTATATTAAGTGTAGGGGGGGACTTCTATCGAAGTTAAATGGCCTTTTCCTTGTATTTGTCCTCATTTTAACCGGAAAATCAATCTTTCGACATTTTTCAAAATTTTTGATCTATTTTGGCCTATTAGTTTTTCCCTTTGTATAGTTATTTTATTTCTTTGCTAGAATAAATTTTTAATAAAGTGGTTTTAATTTTCAAACGTTGCGAATCTTTTGACTCAAACCGAGTTTACTTATCTAAGTTTACTCTAGCTAGTATCCTTAACGTGTTTAAGTCAAGTTTTGCTAGGCTTTTATATAGGGAGCTTTAAAACGCGAAAGTCTTAACTCTCACGGGTTAAGAACAAGAACTTTTCGCAAGTTCCTATAATTGATCCTAGAGAGTTGTTTATCAAGGGAACCTTAAAACGCGATTTCTAAACTTGAAAAAGTCTAAGAGTTTGCAAGATCCTATAGATGACTCGAAAACCCAAAACTTTGGTTTAACAGGCTAAGCATCCACGAGTCTCATTCCTTGAGATTTTAAACTGTGGAGAACGAGAGATGATAGAGTCAATTATAAGTTTGGTATTCTTTCGTGAATTTATGTGAGTTAATTATAAGCCTATTCTCCCATCGCTTGCTAATAAATTTATCTGCAATAAATAAGGTTGTACGATTTGAAAAGTTACTTAGCTTCTAGCCCAAGATCGTTTAAAAGTTGCTCGGTATGGATTAGAGTTCATAGCCAAGGCATAACTTATTGAAGCGGGATGCGAAGATTGGCGAGTCCGAAAAGGCCCTAACAAGGCATGAGGGCTACATTTTGTTGCTAAAGATCCCAAGTGATGTGAAGAATCATTTATCGAAAATCAAAATGAAGGATCGAGACACACGACGAAAATCAAATACTCCCCAAAAAGATCATGGAGAAGTCTATCCGAAAAGACCCTAGCAAGGTATGAGGATAAATAGATCCAAGTCCAAAAAGGAGGCGGATCGTTGTACATCAAAATCCCAAATAAAGATTGGAGAAAAATGAAGAAGTCGTGGTCCAAATATGAAAAATCTCTCAAAACTTCAAGTGAAGAAATTCCTATTATGAAGAGAAGACCATTATTTCATGAACGTCTCTCAAGGTTTGAAGTATGAAGTCGCTGCCAAATATCGGTCCGAGAAAGGTCTCAAATCGCAAAGCGAGTTATGCCAAGATATGAACTTTATGAGGTCCCGAGAAGCAGTTTTAAAAGATTTTGTCCTTTAGCTAACTATTGATTAAATCGTCCCACTTTATTTTCAGCCTTAATAACTATCGAAATAAGTCAACAATGCATCCTCGTGATCATTCAAGACAATAACAAAATATAAGAGATACACCTAGGAATAAGGGAGTCTAAGTAAATAATTGGCCCACATGAGTTCGTGTTAGTTTGCTAACTTATAATAACAATGATCTATTTTTTAAGCTTGGTTTGGAGAAAGTAAAAACTTGAGGATGATGATCATTCATGACATTTTCAAAACCCTAAGGTATGCTTTTGATTTCTTTACTTGTTTTGTTATTTTCTATCTCTTTAATAAAGGCCAAGGTGGAATGATTATGATGAAAAATGTAAACGTGCTTTGTAACTAATGCATTGCATGAGGATATTGCAATGGTCAAGTGTAGGGGATTTGATAGGTGTGTAAACACCCATCCTTTTTACCACTTAACTACAATAATAACCAAGCCAAAACGTGTATTTTATATCGTAAATGTCAGAATTATGCGTGGTTTGTGTTTTTGTTGTGATTTAGGACGAAAATGTGGAAAAGGGAGAAAACACGGGCATTCACGGGCTTTTATTGAAGAAAAAGACAAAAGACGAAGTCAAGGAATCAAGAGTGCAAAAACAACGGAAGTCCAAGACCAATTCTGAAGATTTATCAAAGAAAAAGTCAAAAGACGGAAATTTACTAAAAGCCGAAGAACTCGAGTCTAATTTATTGAAGAATTACAAGACGAGTTTAAAGAAATCCCGAGACAAAGTCGTTAAAGTCAAAAGATTAAGAAGACAAGGACTTAATCATGCAATTAAGAAAAGAAGAAAGAGGAGAGGAAGCTTCCTAAGCACCTCCCTAATCTCCCCTATAAATAGATCATTAGTGTTTTCATTTCATTTTGTTGGCTAATAGTGACAATTAGTTCTTCCATTTTATTTACTTGCACATTTACTTTATTGCACTTTAATTACCTTGCCTTGCACTTTAATTTCTAAGTAAGTTTACTTTTATGTGATTGAATCCTTACTTTTTATTGTTTATCTCTCATTCTACCTTTCTTTCTATGCTTTAATCTTATTGTTTACATGCTTATTGTGTTGCTTAATTGATTAAGTGTTATGTTTTTATGTTTTTGATTATCTTGGATTATTGATTTTTATAGTTTATTTGTGTTTATCTTAAAGTTCTTAAGTTTTTATAAAAGTTATTTTTTATATAAAAGTTGTTTTCGTTTAACTCTTTCATTTAGTGTTTTCAAAAGTCTTTAAATTTTAGCTTATTAGCTTTTTCTTATACGTGTTTGATTTGGTTTTTAGTCTAGTGCTTATTTGAGTAATAGCTTATTTGTTGTGCTTATTTTGCCTTATTCCTACTGTATTCCGACCACCCTGGTCGGAAAAGGGTTTCATATTCCGATCTCCCAGATCGGAAAAGGGTTTTGATATTCCTACTAGGATTCCGATTGGTATTCCGATTAGGACTGTTTGTTGGGTATTCCGATTAGGTCTGGTGGTGACAGCATTTCGACCAGGATTCCAATCCTCATTCCGACAGGATCCAAGTTAGGTATTCCGATAAGGTGTATTCCGACCATTTTCCGATTGGAGGTATTTTCAAGTATTCCGATCATCATTCCGATTGGAAGGTTAGTATACATTCCGATTGAATTCCGATCAGAATGTATTCCGACGGTAGGTTTGTTTTCTATTTTGTCTTGTTTAATTTTTAAGTTTACATTTTAATACTTTGTCAAATTTTAATTTTCGTCACGTTTTAAATTCCCGTCATTTATTTTATGTTAGAGTTAGATTTTATTTTACTGCTCTTCACTTTAAAGTTATGCACATTTTAATTACTACAACGACACAACTATTTGTTTCACCAAAGAACGACTGAGTCGCATAGTTAATCCATTTTTCAATTCGAAGAGACCAGAACAACGAACTTTAATTTTTAACTGAATAAAACCTAGTTATCATTCCTCCTCGTTTATCTCCTTTTTCATGGAGAGGAAAACGGGTGCACAATTTATATTATATTAAAATCATAGTTCATTCGGATTCCTTCTATGAAGAAAGTATGATTTTTCTTAGTTCTATGAGTATGGTGTTTTGCTTAAACATCGTTGAGTACAATAGATTTTTGTCCGGTGGTTTCAGCATTCCAGTTATATACAAAAGCATGCTTACCTTGATCCAATTGGTCCTTAACGTGGGTTAAGGTACGACGATTTCTCAATATCCGTTAAATTTGGGCCTTACTCACATGACATTTCGTTCTTCTCCTTATCATTTAAAATTTGTTTTCGATTTTCCAACTCTAATTTATTTGAGTTTAGTTGTCGTAAAAAAATAAGTGTCGCTCTTTGTATTTTCGTGTCATATACGCTTTTGTATGTAATAGTGGCGAAGAAAATAAATGTACTAGGTTTAGTCGTATCGCGTACTCGACGCTTTTACCTAAGACGGTATAAAAATGTTCGACGTTCATAGCACATAATAAATTTTTCTTTGGCGAATAGGGAAACCTGAATATATTTTACTAGTACTAATATATTTCATTTTTAAGATGACTACTATGAGCATACTCGTGTTCGACCACGATCATACGTAGTTGATCAGGCTACGTACGTCTCGGGACCAACGGTTGCATCCTCCTTTTCATCATAATTTGACTCTTTGAGGTTGTAATTATATATTGTTAGTCCATAGTTCATTTCGTTCGTTACCGTTATTCACTTCCATAACCAACAAATTAGTCCATAGTGCATTTCATTTGTTACCAATGCTCACTTTTCACAATCGACAAAATAATTCCAATAAGTATTCGTACTAGTTCTCGTCAAGTTTATCAATAGTTTTTGTTCTCCACATTGAGTTGGTCGTCAAACCAAGTTCCAAAACTTTACATGGTAGTTCTTACCAAAAATATTTCTCTATTAGTTGCGGCATTTGATTAGTAATACCTTTACTAATCTTTCAACTTACCTTATCACGATTGTTATTATTCCCACTAATAAGTGTTGGTGGTGATTTCTTATAGTAAAACAAATAAAAAGTTATAATATTTTCTAAAGATTATTTTACAAAAATCTTTTAGTGAAAATTTACTTTATTTATTTCTCTTCGATAGGTAAAGAAAATATTGTAGAAGAAAACTCTTTCTTAAGTAAAATTTTTGGTGGATAAATTTTTCTCCGACACATACAAATAAAAGTTTCTCGTTGGTTAAACAAAAGAGGCTTTAAAGATAAAACAACACAATTTAATTGAAGACTTGGAGTACGGTTACATAATTAAGTTTTGTTGGTGGTAACATCGACGGACGTCGAGTCACTTGATTTGCATAAAAGTAAAATAGTTCATATTTCATAAATTTCCACGCTCTATCCATGACGAGGGTAAAAACCCTTGGGTTGATACTTGAAGATTGTCGGCGCATCTTTCTTGAAAGACAACCGGTGTAAAATGTTGGTGGGGTATTGGAAGCTCTTTGCCCCCGAGCTTCCTTCTTGGGCAATTTCCTTCCATTTTGGAAGTATTTCTTGTCTTAAACGACATTCCTCCATGTAGCATTCCTTCATATTCTTCTCATGGGACATCACCACTCGGCAATCATCCTCCAAGTGCCAAAAGTCATCATAAAGCATGCAATGGTTCGCGCAACTACCTTTGTGGTAGTAGTCACATTTGTGGCAATATGGAAGGTTGCCGAGATACTTCTTGTTCAAGATCGGAGTTGGTTTGGGTACATCCTCTGATAAATTTGTCATTGCACAACAGGTAGAGGGTGGTAAAGTTTTTCCTTGGTGAACACGTGGCGCTTTCCACGAGTGATTCTTTGGTTTAGTCATAGGGTAAGGGTTAAACCTCCTGGTACCTTGCTTCATGGTGTTAAACCTTGAGTGGTTCTTCAACATAGAGCACCTCCTCTCATAAGGCCCTTTTCTTCCATTAACGGAGTGGTTCACTTTAGTTTTCAAAAGGGTCTTTCGAGGTCCCAAAGTGTTAACCGGAGTAGCACTTGTTTCCTTAGCTTTTTCATAAACACTAGGATCCATGGTTCGGTCAACCATGCAGATACTAGCCTCAAAAGCATCAACGATCCTAATGGAATTTTGGTATTGACGAGTTATGACCTCTTTGAGGTCCTTGCAACCTTGTTCCGTCATTTCTATTTTTCTCTTTGTGTACTATTAACGAGCAAATAATGTATATTTTTGTTAGTTCTTTCATTGTTATCAATTCTTACGATTGTTCAAATTTGACCGAGCTTTTCTCACAATTATTGTAATACAATTATCAAGGAATCATATCATAAAAATTCGTATATTTAATTATTGAATTACGTTCCATTCATAGTTTTGAAGCTTAGAGTACAAAATTCCCATTCAACTAATGAATGGCTTCTTTTAGTCTTGACAAAACGTCATACATTTATTACAAAACATCATACTTTTATTTGAAAGGCGAGAAAATCCTAAAGACCTAGGTGGTGTAGGATTCCTTGGATCTGAGCATGATCCGCAGCTTGCCTAGCCTTGGTATCATTGTTCCTTATTTGTAAAATTGCAATCTCGGACTCAGCAGCCTCAAGAGACTCTAGTAACTCAGCTATTACTAAGTCCTTGTCCTCATCTTGCGCGATAAGGTGATCCACATCACCCTCTACATCCTCCAGACGGCCTATCAGGTGTCCAACATCGAATCCGAGTGCTTCTGAAGTAGGCTCGTCTTCTGGGGAATGAGCAACATTATGTGGTGATGAAGATGTACGGCTTCTTTTTCTGGAAGTTTCAGGTAATGGTGAAGGCATAGGATTAGGGATTGGCATAATAGTAGTAGTGGAAATATTTGGGACGGTGGAAGGAAGTCCCGTAGTGACATTTGGCATCATGACTGGCGAATCTTGCTCATTATCCGAATTTATTTTGATTACGCTCCGGATGGGGGTAATTTCCTTGTCGGATTCGGATTGCAAAATGACAAACGGAATGAGAGGCATCTTTCCTTTTTTGCCTGTCACCAAATGTAAAACGACGGTTATTAGATACGTAAAAGTGGAGTTTTTTTAAAGTTCTAAATATAGAGATGAGGAGTATGATGCTTCGTAATTTTTCTTTTATTTTGAATAAGTCCTCGTACATTCATCCCATAGATCTACTTAAGTCTCCAAGTAGTCCTTGCATGGAAAATAATAAGTGAATCGTGGAATGTTAAAGTCCTCTAACATGCTCTTCCACATACTTATTATTTGCACTCCCACTTAGTAGTTATTATTCATGGATGGATAAATATAATTATCCTCAATTAATTATTTCATCAATTTAGGTTTACTCCGACGTTTATTTTTGTGCAATTTCCTCTTGCTAAACGTCTATTACTTGTAACTCGGATTAGTAAGTATGTTTTTGAGGTTTATTCGGATTACAACTATTACGTAGCCCGTACTAGTTCTTGTTCATTCATAAGTCTTTCCTTAACTTAGTATTGCTAGTTCGTACACTTTCGACAATTTTTACACCTTGAAAAATTGTTAATTTGATTTAAACGATTCGAGTACTAAAATTTTATAACAAAAATTTCATCACAAGAATTGTTCCATTTGTTTTTAATCCGTAATCATTCAAATTGTTCAATCCGAGCAATTACTAAATTTTATCACAAGAATTTTTTCTTCTGATTTTTGGAATATGCTCCGTTATACCTTATGTGTTTCGGTTATTTTGCTCTCGTCTAGCGTTTTGCTCGCAATCATTAGATGAACTTTACCGTTATTGATGTATATTTATACCTTGTATTTAAGATCTCAATGTACGACCACATTTCGCATCTGCGATTCTTAAATTTCGCGCTACGCGATAATCCCTTTTATTTAGAAATTGGTGCAATCTTTTTAATTAGGAATACATCATAACTTTGTAATTTATAGTAGTTTTATGACAACTTAGTCGCAATCAATGGACTACGAAAATTTTGATTCGTCTTTGCATAATTTATTTCCAATAAAAAATTTCTTCTATAACCATTTGACTTACGCGTCAGCGTATTTATGGATAGTTCATATATCGCGAATATTTATTCGTTCTTTGAATTATAGTATTCTTTGGAGCATTTCAAGAGTAATACTTGTAATAAGTGTTTTGTCGTCATATGTCATCTTAAATAGTGACGTCGTCGTCGTTTCTCGGTCGTGCTCAAAATAATAATTTGATATGATAACTTACGCATTCAATTCCAATTTCGAAACCGTTAATTAATGAAGGTCACTTTTCCTCAACCGAGTCTAATATAAATGTTTAGTGGAGTAACAATTTACCGAACCCAATAAATAGTTGCTCCTCTCGACTTTTATAATAGCATCGCTTGATTCAAGTATTACTACAAATTAACATACTACCAAACACATGGTAAATAAATATTTTCACATAGTTTTCGTTCTAGGAATCGTGGCGATATTTTTAAATTCGGCGTATATTGAAATGAAACACTCAAAAGTTTCGATAGTTGATAGTAGTCCCGTGGACTATTTAAAATACGTGAGCATAAGTATGCGTACGTTTTAATCCCAAAATATACATATGGCACAAACCAAATAAATATGGGACAAACCATTTGAATATGGCACAAACCAAATAAATATGGCACAAACAATTTGAGTAGCATAACAATCCATACAAGGATGTTAGGCATTTTATTTCAACTTAAAAACCGTTTTATTACACATCCCTATGGGTATCATTCAAACACGGGAAGGGAAGACCTAGCGCTAATAACACGTAGTAATCAAGTTCAAACTAGCATGGCAAATCACATGGAATAATTCTAGTCACAACTTACTTGTATTGAAGACGTGGAGTGAAGTGGTTCTTGGAGATTTTTGAGAGTTAGTTATAGTCTAGAATTATTTTTCCGCTAAATAAATTTTTGACTCACGTTTATAAAAATCATTTTATAAAATAGCCTAGTTCTCTATAACTACATCTCTGATACCAATCTGTCACATCCCTATTTTATCAGAGTAAGGCAACTCAATAGGGTGCGACAGTCATGACTATCACAAGAGATAGATACAAAGAACGACTATTTATAAGTCTTTTTTACTTTAATTAAAGTCATAAAACTTGTTCGGAAGCGAATTACACAATATCATAATAAAACATTATTTCAAAAGACTTTAACATAGATCCTAATATCCAAACACTAGTCACGACCATTTTTATTAAAAATATCCCATGCATAGCCAAGTCACTCCTCTATCTTGATACCTGAGAAAAACATTGCTAAAGCGTCAACACAAAGGCTGATGAGTTCATAGGTTTAAGTTTAAATAGTGTGATGAACCATAAGATTTTCAAGGCAACCGGCAAATAATCTTATAACAAATTCAAGATTATAATCAAAAGTATACGTTTTAATAACCTACGTCTAAGCTCATGACACCGAAGCGTTAACCTAACCTACAAGATATAATGAGAGCTCGAGCAAATGCCTATCCCGAAGCTTTTGTAAATCCTCAAATGTAAGTGTATCTAACTTTGGCCACACAACCAAATTAGATAGGGAGGTTAATCCCGATAGATCTATCTGTAACATTCGCGCTTACACTAAGTAATTAACGGTTCATGATAGTGGGCTAAAAAGGCAACATGGGATAACGAGACTTAGACATCAAGTAGGCAAATGTATGAGTTTTAAGTCACTTATGTTCATCCGTTAAAAACAAGCAATGTTCTCACCCCAAAATAGTTAAGAAAATTAAATATGGGGCTATGAAACTCACCTCGATGAAGTAGTAAATATGATCAAGAAGGATAGCTCGAAAAATCAAGGCTCGCAAAACGATGCGCAAACAATCTACTCGTAACCTAAGTAAAATATCCGTACTTAGGCTAAATACGAGAAATAATAATGTACAATGCACTTGGTTGATAATTTATACTTGTTATGGAGTTATAAAATGTTTTTATACATTTTTCATGTTCAACCATTTTAGTAACGGGGTCAATTTTGGGTCTCGATATCCCATTATTTAATAGTCCAAAAAATAAACGGTTCTTATTATAAAACTAGACCGCAAGGTCTCCGATATAATAAATATCACATTTTTTAAAGTCTCTAAGTATAGTATGCAAAGTAGTGCACTCACAAATAAAAATAATCAAGTAAGGTTCAATTATGTATAAGTGTCAATCGACCATTTTTGGAAGTTAATTGCGTGTTCGTTACTCAATTTTAAGATGAACGGGAAGTCACGTTGTAAACTAGGCTGTGTTAACTTTATCAAGGTATTTTTATAATTACAGGGCATGGTCGTTTAGTTGTTAAAAATATGCCTAAACTAGGGTCGATGGCTAAGGTAAATGTAAATTTCAATGGTTGATAATTAAAATAAATGGTTGAGCTTTATATATATACACTTCCTTTTATACCCAACTTGGAACTTTGCTTATATGCAAAACGTAGGCTGCCCCAAAAATAATGAAAGATGGTCTCTTTAGTACTATGTACACACTTTTTATACAAACAAGAAACACTACCCCTTATAGATTTATATCATAGACTTTCGTACATTTTTGTTTACTTATTCATCCACATACATACACATGCATCATGGCCAACATATAACTCCTATACATAGCATACTTTGAATATGTGGCAAGTCAAGTAGGAAAGGAAAAGATGTATACTGATGGTTGTTGTCATTCTTAGGTACTCCAAAAAAGTGGTCCACCCCTTTATTTTTATATTCTATCTTACTCATGTATATATATCATAGTATAACACATAGCATACACTTCATGTATAAAATCAAACAAAGGAGAAAAGGGGTGTATGTGCTTGCTCTCTGCTCTTCGCAGGCTATCCCAAAAAAGGGGATGGTCCCTCATGATTTTACTTGTTTTATTTATAGCATTCATGAACATACATACATATACGCCACACACGTTCCTTTACTTATGTCCTACTGTTTTATTGAGCCACTGTTTCACACAGGAAACACACACACATATATTAATTAGGCATTGGTTCATAGGGTTTACATTCACACTGAAAACATGTGGGGCTTGTAGATGAAAGACTTTGTAAAAGTGTACTTCTTTCTTTCTGTTTTACGGTTGTTCACACGTCCACCCTTACTGTACCTATGAGGTCTAACTAGTTACCGTTCATATACATATTGTATCAACTTATGCATGAGAACATACATACACAATTTTAGCTAAGTTGGTTAGGCTACTGTTTTTCATGCATGCAAAAATATATACACTTTGGAGAACTTGGTTTCTTACTGAGTTGAACACACAAACTGTTTTGAGCACACGTATATTAACACACTGTCTAGGTCACGTTGGCTAGGTGAGATTGTTTACACACATGCATATACAAGCAAAAGGGCCACACAATATACACCCTAAGTCCTTATGACGTTAAACTCACACACACCTTTATAGTTTCATGTCCTATGATTCGCATGGTACAAATAAGTAAACACATAATGAGCATGGAAATTCACATGGTAGCAAACACATAAGAGACCATAGCTATCCATGTATACAAGGTTTACAAGTTTGTTAGTATTAGGGTTTTTATTCATTCGATTCCTTTCTTATGGTTACTCATGAATCACATATGATAGTTCCTTATGAAAACAAATTTGTTACTTAACAAGAAGGTCTTTAGTCTAGTTAGTTTAATGGTCAAGTCATTCGCAACTAATCAAGCCAAACCATGAGCTGTCTATATGTTAAGTTGTGTGTTTCGAACCATGTATGATTTCATGCTCTAGTTGGTTTAAGTATTTTTAGGTCATCAAATGTTTCTACAAACCAAAACCCTAGACGTGAGCATGAAATCATTTCAAGCACCCCATCTTTGTCATGTGACTTAATTTGTTCGCGTAGTATAGTTTTAACCTTTCAAGTGTTTTTAGCAAGTATATTATCAACCAAAGTGAGATGAAAAAGGTTATGTTTACTTACAAATAGTCCTAAGCTAGTTGATGAAGATGGTAGAATAGAACTAGCAACCTTAGACTTATATCAACACCACAATCAACCCAAGGCTTATTATTTCTAGCTTGTTTTCCAAATCAACCCGAATCTCTTGCTAATTTCTTAGCCGTGACCTACTCCAAGTTTTGTGTTTTTCTTGTGAGATTTTGTTTTGAGTGTGTGTGTTTAAGTGGAGAGTGTCTTGGTATTTATAGGGCTCCAAGTGAGTTTAGGTTTAGAGTTTGTTTAGTTAGGGCTTAGTTAAGGATTCTAGTTAGCTTGTAACTAGGATTTCACAAAGGAACTAAGCATGGGAAGTTGTATAATGTTGGGGAAGAGCAAAGCTCCCTTGGGTCTCGGTGGTGGCAACAAAAGAAGGAGGTGATGGTACTTGCTTGACTAACTTAATTATCATGGGATGTACAAGTTTAAATTTTGGTAAGAAACCATGGAAGAAGGGTTGTATACGTTGGACAAGGAGAAAGAGAGGAGGCAAAAAGGACTCTCATTTAATGGTGGGTGAAAGTACATGGATGTTCAAACAAAATTTGTGAGGAAGAGTGAAAGAAACACGTGTGTTTTGTATTATTGGAAAAGGGGGTCCGGTTTTAGGAGGATACTAGTACAAAAGTTTTTGTTTGTAATTTAATTTGTGTAAGTGTCAAAGTAAGGTTTGAAGATTTAGGTGTAATATTGTGTTTGAGGGGGGGGGGGGTTTCAAATAATAGTTTAGTGAATTTGGTAAATGTGAAAATTTTAAATGTGTCGTTAACATAGACGGA
Source organism: Glebionis coronaria (assembly GCA_025667525.1). Taxonomy (NCBI): domain Eukaryota; kingdom Viridiplantae; phylum Streptophyta; class Magnoliopsida; order Asterales; family Asteraceae; genus Glebionis; species Glebionis coronaria. The sequence continues at coordinate 249,408,675 of CM046874.1, forward strand.
GTAAAACAAATATTTGTTTTGTGTTGCGAATATCTTAAATGATATTACGTTGATGAAACTTAATGTCGTTTCTTAGAACAAAAATTCCTAGCAAGTAACGTAACGAATAATAGTCATTCATGTAAACATTCATGATCGTCATTCATAAAAAATTTAATTTCGTACACAATTACGCGTAATCAATCGGGAACATCAATTGACACACAAGTCTAACCCGAACTATCACGTTTCACATAAATGAAATATATTCAAAATTCACGTGTGTGACAATTTTGGACTTAGTAATTTAGTTATTCCATATTTTGAGAGTTTTCATAAAACTGTATATTTTACGTCTTTTACGGTATACACGTAAAATTTAATTAGTTTTATGGTTTTGAGGTTTTGAAGGTTTTAGGAGCTGAAATAAATTAACATAATTTAAGGAAATACTAATAACACATTAATAAATAATAAAAATAAAAAAATAAAAAAAATAAAGGATGTGGGTCGGTTTAAGTCGACGCAAAGAAGAAAAAGAAAAGGGAAAAAAAGGAAAAATGGAAACTGGACTTGTATTGGGCCAAGGACTTGTTAAGATTAATTATATAATATTTTAATAGATCAAAGCAATTCATAAAATCCCTGGAGATCAAAGTGAGTCTAAATCAATGGAGAATTTAGGATTCTTCATAAAAAAATTTTCTTTCAAAAATTCTAAGGTAAAACCCTTGTTCACTTTTTCAATTTAATTGTTATTTAATTAATTTTTATCAAAACATGATAGATCTAGGGTTAGGTTTAATTTATATTCTGAATATTAAATATATAAACATGTTAGGATTAATTAGGGTTAATAATTATATATGTTATGGGTAATTAATTAAGTTAGATGTGTTAAATTCGTTTTTTAAAAACTCGGCAGAACTTTAGGTCAATTGTTTTGATTATATCTAGAGTTCTACACACCTTTAATTTGTGATTCAAGTACCCCTGGAAATGTATTTTAGTTAAATTTTTAATGCAAGAAACAAGAATTAAATTGGAGGTCGGGATGTGGGTCAAAAACAGGTTACAACAGTCGGAGGTCAGGACAGTTTTTGGATCAGTCAGTTCTCAATTAATGTTTTAAGATGGTTAGGGTACTTGGGAATACGATCGGACCTTCAAATGAACATGAGACTTATTTCATATATTAAATAAGTGATATGCAGAAGGGCTAAGCAAATGGATTAGGGTAAGACCCTCTGATCATAACAAACTTTTCATATGTTCAAAATCAGTAGAATCTAGATAGGTAAAAGTATATCAAATCAAATCAAATCAAATCAAATCAAAAACCCTTATATAGGAAGGATGGTGAAACAATGCCTTAAATATAAAATTCTATAAAAATGACACATGTAATTCATTAAAGGTTTCTATAAAATGCTTCAAAAAGAATATATGAATTACAAATGATGCCTTAAATATAAAATTCTATAAAAATATATAAGGAAGGATGATGAAACAATGCTTTAAATACAAAATTCTATAAAAATAACACATGTAATTCATTAAATGGTTTCCATAAAATGCTTTAAAAAGAAAATAGGAATTACAAATAATGCCTTAAATACAAAATTCTAAAAATGACACATGTAATTCATTAAAGGGTTTCCATAAAATGCTTCCAAAAAAATAAGAATTACAAATGATGCCTTAAATACAAAATTTTATAAAGATATATAAGGAAGGATGGTGAAACAATGCCGTAAATGTAAAATTCTTAAAAAATGACACATGTAATTCATTAAAGGGTTTCCATAAAATGCTTCAAAAAGAAAATAGGAATTACAAATGATGCCTTAAATACAAAATTTTAGAAAAATGACATATGTAATTCATTAAAGGGTTTCCATAAAATGCTTTAAAAAGAAAATAAGAATTACAAATGATTCATAATAGTTTGACTTACTAAAATGGAAATATTTTTAGATATTCGGATTGTCATGTTTTGGACTAGGCTATATATTGTTGCTATATTATACACGTGACAAAAAATAATACCAGGAATGAGATTTTTGGGCTTACTTTTGCTAGAATACACTTTAGCAAAAAAATTACAAAACAAAATAATTTCTAAAAAATATTTAACTATAGTATTTTTGCTAGCAAAAAAAAACTTAACATTAATATTAATTTTAAAAAAATAATATAAAAAAGTTATTCATAACATTAACATATACAAGATTTATTACCTCATAAAATTTAAAAATACATAAAATATTATTAAAATATTATTAAAATTCTAAAATTTTTTAATGTAACAAACTTATTCATAACGTTAACGTATGCAAATTCAATTAACTCATAATATTCTTAAATAAATAAAATATCTTAGCATTATTTTTCTTCATTCTATGCTACATTATTAAAATATTAATTTCATAATTAACACTACATATACTAGACTTCTAATACAAAAACACATAACTTCAATTTTCATTAAAAATATAAATTTAAAGCTAGCTCGTCTACTGGACGGGTCTAAAGGCTAGTATATATATATATATATATATATATATATATATATATATATATATATATATATATATATATATATATATATATATATATATATATATATATATATATATATATATACATATATATATATATATATATATATATATATATATATATATATATATATATATATATATATATATATATATATATATATATATATATATATATATATATATATATATATATATATATATATATATATATATATATATATATATATATATATATATATATATATATATATATATATATATATATATATATATATATATATATATATATATATATATATATATATATATATATATATATATATATGGGTGGAGTTATTCTACAAAAATCTTATAATAAAAAGGATAGGGTGAATTGTGCGGGTGACATGTGTCATCCTTTCAAATTATTATTCCACACCATATTGTCATGTCATGTCATTTAACTTTTAAAAAAATTGATTTTTTTTTAAAAATAATTTTCGAAATAAAAAATTCGTAAAAAATTTTTAATCGAAATATTTTTTTTCAAAAAAAAAAAATTGCGAAATTTTTTTTTCGGAAATTTTTTTCTGAAAAATCTTTTTCGAAAATTTTTTTCCGAAACTTTTTTTTTCAAAATTTTTTTTCGATTTTTTTTTTAGAAATCTTTTTCCAAAAATATTTACTGCATCACAGTTGTCCAAAAATATTTACTGCATCACAGTTGATTGTTTTACTGCATCACAATAAATTTCGAAAAAAAATTTCGTAAAATTTTATTTTAAAAGTTTTTTTGGAAAAATTTTCTTTTTTATTGCATTATAGTTACATGTTTTAGTGCATCATGTTTATAAATCAATGCATTACAATTTTAATTTACTACATTAAAGTGCATTAACCAATGTTTTAATTATGATGTACAAAAATATAATTATGATGCGTAAACTTTTACATTAATGCACCAATAATACAAGTGATAACTAGTGATATAATTTTTATTCTCCAACTGATAACTATAAGGCATTTACTTACAATGTGTTAATGTCATAATTATGATGCATTAAGGTTATAAATTACTACACCACTCGTGATGCACAAAACTTATAACTACAATGCGGTAAACTAGTATTGTAATGCACCAAAAATACAATAGATACTAATGATAGTTTGTATGCTCTAACGGATAACTATAATTCATTTACTTATAATGTATCAATGTTATAATTTTGTTGCATTAAGGTTATAAATTACTCCATCATTCGTGAAGCACAAAACTTATAACTATGATGCACTAGTTAAGTTTGGTGCATTAAAATTTTAACTTACTGCATCATAGTTATCCATATAGAATATCAGTGTTATATTATTAGTAATCACATGTATTTTTGGTGTGTGATAGTTATAATTTATCACATCGTAGTTTTGAATGTGTTGCATCATGTATATGAGAACTAAACCATAATTATAAGTTTTGTGAAGGAATTATGATGCAATAACTTAAAACTGTGATGCATTAACTTATAAATATGATGCCCTAAAACGTATAATTGTGATGCACTGGATTTTTATTGATGTGTTGTAGTGAATCACACTTAAAATTTCAGTGCATCAAGACTCTAAATATGGTGCATAAAGGTAATATATTAGTTCCTTATTCTTGATGTATAGAATCATCTAACTGTGATGCACAAGATTTTTTTCCATACTAGTTTCAAAAAAAAATTAATTTTCAAAAGAAAAAACATTCGGAAAAAAAATTTCGAAAAAAAAATCTTTTAAAAAAAAAGTTTTGGAAAGAAAAATCGAAAAAAAAATTCGAAATAAAATATATTTTGAAAAACAAAAAATTTTTGAAAAAAAAAATTTTGAAAAAAAAAAGTTTTTGAAAAAAAAAATTTAAAAAACAAAATTTTTTAAATATTTTTTGAAAAATAAATTAATTTTTGAAAAATTTTTCGAAAAAAAATATTTTTGATTTTTTTATTAAAGAGATGATGTTTGATAATGTTGTGAGCAGGTGACACATGTCACTCCCACATTCATCCCTTCTTTTTTATTTATTCTATTATAAAGATTGTTTTATATATTTATCTCTACATTATATATAAGATGAGGGATATGCCACGTCACCTTTTTTTTAATCCACGTCAGCACCTCTCCCGGGTTATATATTTTGGACCCAAACGGTGAATCGAAGCCCACTCCCAAAAAGAAACCTAACAAAGTTACAAAACCCCACAAAAATATTCGGGTTGAAAACATATGAACAAATTCATAACAAAATAACAAAATATTCGGCTTGAAAATATTCGAAGATTCAATCCGGTATGCTCAATTTCATCATCATCTAACCCCCAAATATTCGATAATTTGAATCAAGAAGTAATTATTCGAATGAATTTGTCAGCAAGTCTATAAAGGCAATCCATATGTCGCAAATAGCTGCACAACAGCACAAGTAAGCGTATTGATTTCATAATTTAATTGGTGCTTTTTTATTTAACGATTTAAATATAGAGAATATGTTATTATGTAAAGATCAATGAATATGAACCAGGAACTCATGATTGTGAAGATGAATGTGTTGATACATAAACACAAGGAAGCTATGAGTGTTCTGTTCGAAAAGGTTACTCACGAGATGGTACGTTGTAAGACACTTCTGAAGTCAGCCCCTAATCATAAGGTGATAAGGGTATATGCTTATTTTCTCGATCCAAATTTTCTTTTTGTCTCTTTTTCTTGCATAAAATTGGTCAGGTCCTTATAATCTACTAATTTTGCTATTGATTCAGCCTTCTAATACCAGGAAATTCTGAAAATATGTCATCAACTTTGCAGCAAATTCAAAGGAGGCCTCACTTGAATACGGTATATTCCCAATCCTATATAAACCCCAGCCCCTTAAGTTCTTCCGCTCCACGTAATAAATTACCTGGTAAGAAATTCTGGAAACATGTCATCAACTTTTCATCAAACTACCTGGCTTCAGATTGTATAAATTCCTCCGGGTAATAAATTGATTATTACTGAATATTATGCAGTACTGATTCCTGCTCAGTGACAATTGAATTCCCTTATCCGAGTCCTGATATGCACAATCTTTACAAGTAATATTAAATGCAACTGCAATGCTTTGTCTAACAGAAACATAGAACACATGAAAGGTACGGTAAATAAATGCAGAACGGCTTCAGTTCCCTTTTACTTAACACTATTTTGCAATGCGTTAGACACAACAATCAGCTTTCTCAAGGAACTTGGTGTCGACAACCAGCATCTGAAAGTGGTAAGTATGTATTTGTATGTTCAATAATAATGATATATTGCAGCAAATCTCGACCTTCGATCATAATATTTAATAAGGTCCTTTAAAATTGTTACTTAAGGTTACTAACAAAATGAAAACAATTTTTGTAATTGTTTTTTGCAGGCGGTTTCATACCTGAAGAAATCTCCAAATATAAAAATGGACCAACGGCAATATGTAAGCACCTTCGCATTACCTTCACACCCCTTTATTACTTGGTAATCCCAAACACTTCTTATTACTTGGTACGTAAGCATAAAAGTAGAAAACAATTTGTATTCTCAAACACCCCTTTAGGTAAATAACACTGCAGTTTAGAATCTATCTGAATGATTTTGAATATCACATGTATCTTTTTTTGATATCGTAGGAGCGTGTCAGACACAAGTATCTCTGGAAACTCAATAGTCATCTTTTCACCAAGGGTTCGTTTTGCTTGATTTGCATTACTTTTGCTTAGTAAACATCATAAGTTCTTACTGATCAAATGCCTTTGTCTTGAAATTTATCCTATGCAGGCAGCGTTTCGTGTAAGATAATTCAATACCAACCAAATAGTGTCGAGGATGGATGATACTGAGTTTTCCAGGCACTATGAGACTTTGTTGACCCGACAGGTGAGGTTTTAAGTTTATACTATGTGAAAAGCTTTAGTTACACAACCTGTTAGTTACATATCCTTTTTAATTTATGTACTTTGATATTAGACGTGCTTTAATGCTTTGGTCTTGTGGGTCAAGCACATGTAAGTGTTTGTTACTCAGAGGTATCTTTTCCATGTATCCAACGAATAATATTACACATTTTAAGCAAGGCATTTGTTATTCTAGCTTCATCTTTCAAGCTTCCATATCGCTTGATCTTTGTGGTTGCCACATTAAACTCCTTCTATGTATTTGACACCAAAGAAGTTGATCCAATTGTAGTTTTAGATGGACTTCATTATGCCGCCATTACCGGGTAAGCTAGCTTTTTTTAGATAATGCAAGCTCTATATTCGTATTGATTTAATGCTTTATTAACCCTATGCTATGTGAATAATATTTCAAACAGAGTCTTGATTTGGCTGATGAGGAGAGTAAATCGGGAAGTAGAGTATTTTGAAGAATCTATCTTAATAAGAAATCACATACATTTATCGATTCAAATGGGCTCCCAAATGTTAACCAGGTGTGTCTTGCACTTTTACTTAAAAATTTCCAACTCCTACCTACCCAATTTTAGTCGATAAAACCAGGATAACCTAACTACATCATGCATAATGACGTGACAAGTAATGTGTTTGTAAACGCACATAATGAAAAAAGATTGCTTTTTGAAGAACATTATCTGATTATTGCTTTTGTAAACGCACATATTGAATTTGGATTGTGTGGCAATCAAAGTGATTATCTAATTTTTCTTAGATATAAACCAAAGTTGTTATGCAAATACACTTATAACCAAAAATTAAATTTCTATTTCAGTTCAACTGCATTTCAAACAATCTACTTTTTCAAATGGTTTATGATATGTGTTTTGTGAAGGCAATAATCAGATAACCATCTCTAATCCTATATATTAAAAAAAATGTCCATTGTCCATTATATGCATCAACAGTACTCCTATTGTCCATGTAAAATTGCAATCATTGATTCGAAGACCGGCTTGTTAAAGCGTCAAAATGGGTAAAGTTAATGTGCATATAATATATCTTTGGTGGGGCTGTTTGCCACATCAAAGAAGTGTTATCAGTTTTTTTATATTAGCTAATGTCCTAAAGAAGATTTTGAAAACAATGCAACTAAAACAAATATGAAATCTTTGAAGCAATGATTATTTTAGGATTAACCTTCCGTAGTGTAGTAATAAACATAGAAAATATATGTATAGGTGAGACACACTAGAACTTGCTTTTACTATGTCACTATACGTGGATGACAGGGGTTGCAGGGTTGCAAGGTTGCAAGGTTGCAGTACACATAATTGATTTTCTTTAATAATTGCGGATCACATAATGAGGAAACACATGCTAAACGAGTGGGTAATGCCACACAAAAGATGGCCAGTAGATAGCCAAAACAGATTTTATAGTATTTTTCGGGGATCAAAATCATACCAGTTAAAGAAACTTTAGTGTTATGAATAACACGTTTAGTAGAAGTTTAAAGATGTAGTAGAAATGCATAAAAATATAGTTGAAATTTTAAGATGGCCACTAGATAGTCATGCACAAGTACTCTTTTCCTCTTTTCTGTAATCTGAGGTTTCAGAAAGTTGTGTCGAAATAAATGAAGACTTTCAACCTGCTACCCTTTTAGCCAAAAAAATTTGATTTCATTTTACTTATAAGTTAAAAACATAACACAAATTGCTTACCTAACGTTTCGCTATATCCATAATTAGTATAATGATAATTTTACTAAGGTTTTTTATGATTAAAATATGTGACTTTGATCCAAATATAATTAAATATGTAGGTGGCAAACATGTTCAAACACGTCTCAAGCTATTACTAATCTTCGACATTAGGAATAATAAACTTTCTGAACTAATTGAAAGCTTTGATCGAAAGGGACTCGATGTAAGAATCTGGATGTAATTGTTATCCAGTTGATAGAGTTCAGCTAAAATAACTACCTAGGAAATTTGACCATTTTATAGGATCCCACACCATCTGTCTAATAGCTGGCTTTTGAAATGATTGTTGTCTTGCAAGCTCTTACAATCGGGCGTGTCAATAATGTATCCGGACATGTGCCTATGGTGTTACTCCATGTTCCAGTGACATATGCAACCTATGAAGCACGGGATCGCCTCTAAGGGTGCCGTGCCCGTTTGGGATCGGCTCCGGAGCGGGAGCGCCGGCGATTCGGCAGGGGATCGAATCTTGACCGATTCCCAAATCATGGGATCGTTTGTAGACCGAATCTGGAACGTTTCCGCTTGTTTTGCCATCATTTTGATCATCGGAATATATGGAGAGTGCAATTCTTGACTGAGTTTTGCTATTTTCTTATGGAAGTGTTACGTTTGAGATAGATATGCACAGAGTTTGATGGAGAAAATACATCTAATAAGTCGATGAAGTTGTTTAAAAGATTACTGAAAGCAGGATGGTCTTCAATGGAGTTATTGAGTGGTGGAGTTAATGAGTTATTTGATGAGGGAGATGACCCGGAATACTATAAAATTATATGGTGTGAACTGATAAATTATATGTGGGACCAGGAAAATATATTTTTACTCCTAACCTCACTTAAAAAAATAAGTTTTAGTTTAGTTCCTTTAACCTTTAATACTTTACAACGATTCATCATTCAATATCAGTTTTCATCAACGATACATCATTCAACGATACATCAATAAATATTTATTTTTAACTTTCTTTAATATATTTATTTTTTTATATATTTTTATTGCCGTATCCATACCGATCCCGTATCTTGATTTTTTTATTTTTGCCATTTCTCGCTCCCGTATCGTTCCCGTATCCCCGTGTCGTTCCTGTTTTGGTGCAACATAGTATGCAACACAAGCATGTCTAAGCCAGAATGGTGCATCGAGGGCATCACAAAGTGGAAACCGTATAACAGATATGTATTGGCAATAGCCGATAAGAAATCTCAGTTCTATTGGCTTATTTATCTTTCTTGCTTTTTTGTTGGGCTTAAACTGGAAAAGCCAATAAGCTCCTTTTTCATTGTGTATGAGCTTATCAACCAAAGGTTATGGACTTAGGAGTGTTTGGGTTAGCTAATTTACCCTGCTTATGGCCTTATTTTCTTTTTGAAAAGCCAATAAGGCCACTGTTTAGAGCTTATTACTTTCAGTCTAATTTTAATAAGGTTATAAGTTCAAGAATTAATTTACTCGCTTTTCCAAAAGCAAATAAGGCCATAAGCGAGGTATTCTGCCTCTCAATACTCTCTGCGTTTAATTTGAGCTCTAAACCTGAGATATCGGAATATGCTCATAGCCATATCATATCAATTATTGTTTGATTTATAAATTTGTGGAGTGCATGTTACGTTCAATGTTTTCTATATTTTTCATTAGATTAATATCATTCTTGATATTGAAGCTTTATCCAAGCTACAAATCCTCGCCCGATTACAAGCTGCTGTTAAAAGAGGATAAAGTTGCAATTCCCGAAGGGGTGATAATAGAGTTGCTGAAAATATTAAAGCTGGAAATGGAAATGCAAGTGGAAGCAGAAGTGGGGATGATTGAGATCGATTAGCGATGAGAAACACATTTGTATATACGAGCATATGTATGTGAACTTTCCACCATACACAAAAATGTTATGCTCGACTCAGAAACTTATCTCATCTCTCAATTTAATGTCTATGCTCACAGTTTCGAGAACAAGACACGGTTTATCTAACTACAAGGATCAGCTTGAAAGCCCGTGAAAAATATTGGATATGGTTAAAGGTACAGTAAAATCCTACAAATTATGCTTATCGTTTTTAAATTTCCTAATGCCTAACATGCTATGCTGGTCTTTGTTAGCAAAACTGTTTCCTTTTCCTTTTTTAGAGACATCTGCAGACATGCGTTTATCTGCTAAATCCACTCCTAGGAGTCGTAAACAGGTTGGAAATGACAACCAATCAGGTTTACACAAATACATTTCTTCCTGGTATGACGATGGCTGGATGTATAAACCCTACATCATGGAAAAATGCAGATGACCCAGGATCTGGAATCTTCGAGTTTCAACTCGATTCAGGTACAAAAAGGTACTCGGATTTAAACGGATCAACAACTTATCTTTGGAGAAGTGGGAACATGTCTAAGAACAGCTTGATCGAGAAACAAATTTGCTCCAAGGCATTTACGTTGCTATCAAACTCTAAAACTGAAAAACTAATTACACTTATCTCGCCTAATGGTACTCAATATTACAAAACATACACGGTGCTTAGGCCTTACTCATGGTTATATACAACCTTTTCGTCGACAAGAACCGAAAAAAAAAGTGGGTTTTAGAATGGCAGGAGCCCAAAGATGAATGCAACGTTTATGGGGTGTGTGGGTCATTTGGGATGTGTACCAAAGATAATGGCTCATTATATAGTTGTATGTCAGGGTTTGAACGTATTTCACCTATTGAAACTACGGCTGGTTGCAATAGAAGTTATGAAATCTGTCAAAGAAGTCCTAAAGACACTATTTTGGATGTAACCAAGATATGGATGATACAAGTCTGCCCTTATATCCAGTAAACAATGAATCAGTATGATAGAAAAGTTCCTTGAAAATACTATAATATACAAAGAAAATACTGTAATATTCTTCTCTTTACTGTATAGAAATACTATCAGTTTCTTTATTTGGTTTGTTTCATTGCATATAGAAAAACTATGAGTTAATCTCTATATATATTGTTCTTTTCTCAGGTTCACGGGCAAGGAACTCTTAAGGGATGTGTTGCTGGTATATTAAGTACACAAGATGAAAATGACTAACAACTCAAGTCGATTTTTGATCATAATCAGTAAGAACAATTCTAACTAAAAGTGTATCATAAGCTTTATAATCATATGCGCTTTTCTTTTTGAATTAAGTTTGTGACAGTATTGTCAAGAGTTGGAATATTTATAGTTTATAGAGTATATAAACCTGTATTAGTTTTAGCCATTTGAGTATATCTCAATTCTATTTTTTTCATTGTAATTAATTCATAAGATGTCTCAACTAACGATGCTTGCAAACACTTTATTTATGTAACAGGAGCTGCATTCAACTTGTTGTGTGGTAATACAGATGAGAGGATTGTGGCAAAATAGAACGTCACTTCAATCATTCTGCTACTAAGGTAAGCCAACAAGACTACAATTATGGGGGTTAAATTGCTCAAGCTAAGATATATAGTTGTTTTTGTTCTTTGCGTTTTAGCATGTTATGGGTAATAATGTTCCTAAAAATTCCCATGTATGGGTTTATATCTGGGCCATAAGTTGAGACCCACATATTTGGGAGGATCTTGACAGTTTCATTCCAGAAAGGTTTCAGTACATCCTTGGATTTCAGAGACCATGAATTCAAGTTTGTACCCTTTGACAGTCGGAGGAGGATGTGTCCTGGCTTACGCTATGGCATTAAGAGTTTGAAAACAGTAATGACGTCTTTGATATTTGGGGTTCGATTGGGTTTTTCCAAACGACATCCAACAAAACATGACATGAGCAGAAATTTCCAAGTTGTATTGGGAAAAGAGAAACCTCTAGAACTTATCTTCAAAAAGAAACTTCAATCAATGATTATTTTATCACTTCTATTTTTATTTGTTCTTCATATTATAGGAAGATCAGTGGAGAGAACATAAACAGGTGTGATTGCAAGTGCTGACGACCATTACTGATATTTGAACAGCTAGAATGAATGAATCCACCTCTTAGGTTGGTGTTGTTGTGAATTCCCATAGTTATGTGCCAAGTGTTGCTCACGCTTCTTAAAATTAGAAGAACAAGAAGAGTCAGTTAGCAGCAATTCAAATGGTGTGATCACAAAGGTTGAGGCAAGAAATAGAAACAGGTTATAAGGCCATTTGTTTTGAGCGGGAATAAGGACGAGGGACTGATTTGTTGATCTACTTACTGCTACTCTTTGATTATATTGTTTCTTTATTTTTGTATTTATGAGCTTCATTATAAACATTAAAGCTAGATAGCTATAAAATCTTTATTGAATGTTAATTTTAATTTGCTCCGTAAGCTATTTACACATACATAAAAAAGTTTGCACTTATTGTTAAAGTAATGTCCGATTCTCGCTTAATACTGTAGTAGTTATTTTCCTTTCTATACCTTAAATATGTCGTGCTACAAATTTTGTGGGGCTCATATATTTTTATTCTTTTGTCACATTAGGAATTGCTATCAATCTAGATAGCAATAATGAATTTCAGTTTTTATAAATAACTTACCTTAAAAAAGTACTCAAGTATGGTAATGTATATCAATATATTAACGGAGGTTTCACTAAGTGGTTTCTTTGGTGAAGTTTCATGGATGTCTTTGTCCAAGACCTGCTAAGGTTCGAAGAAGACATTCTGCCGCTTGGATGTCATTGCACGATTCGACCCAATAACAACTAACAATTTCCGTTCTAAAAAAATAAAATATATTAACGGGAGACAGGGACAGACCTAAGATTTATAATTGAAAGTTGTACAAAATAAATGAATTTCTTTCTTATATACTTGTCTTAATTAGTCCTCACTCAATGGAACCTTGATAATTAGCGGTCCACCGTAAAATATATATACCGACTTCCTACTATAACTGTGCCTACTTCGACTTATTTATATTACTATCAAGCGCACAAGCCCATCGCACGGGTTACATGAAACCCTGACGCTTAAAAAATGTTCTATCACATCATTTTAAAAATTTACAGTTAGCATGTTATACAATGTTTTTGGTATTGTTCATGCTGGATTATCATGGATTAAAACACAATTATACTAAAAAATACAATGAATAGCTCATATTATGCTTAAAAATTATAAAGAAACAATATTTACAAACACAAATAACATAATATAAGGGGGGAGGGGTCCGGAAAAAAGACCCCCTAACATTTGTATTATGGGGGTTTTTTTCCGGACCCTCTTTATATGTTTTTTTCCCATCGCTCAAACATTGAACATCTCTTTTACTAACGTGTTTTATTTTATACTATTTGAAACATCATGTATCTTCCCGTTAAAAATTAAAATATCCCACACAATTAACAATCCCGTATATAAGCAAAAACTTATAATATTAAAAATGTAAATTTTACATTTTTTATAACACTAACTTTTGCAATATAAAATGATATAAGGAAAAGTAGATATTTTAAATTGACATATTTAAATATATGTAATGCTTATTTTCAATTTTACACTTTCTTAACAATGAGGATTAATAACGGACAACGCAATATACAGTAGCATTTTGCGTGTTTTTCTAATAAGGTGTAGCCTTCACAACGTATATCTTAATTTGCAATAAATTCAACAAAAATTGCTACTATGATTAAAAACACTTTGAACAATATACAATTTAACACAAATATTTAGCTAAACATAAATTAAAAATAATAATTACAGGATGCTTATATGAGTTCCGGTTGAAAACATATATTTAAATTCATGGACTAATCATACATTAAAAATAGCTATACTAAATAAAACATTGAATAACCAACGAATGCATAAAAACATAAAAATACTCACCCAAATAAAAAACATAAAAACAATTATTTTCAAAAATAAAAAACTTAAAAAACAAATACGATAATGCATAAAAAGTCAACTATACTAAAAATAAATTTACAAACTAATGTTTACCAAATAAAAAAAAGTTAAACAAAAATTAAAAGTCATACCCTTCCATCGGACGGGTTTTGTCACACACGTGAATTTTGAATCTATTCAATTTTCGTAAAACGCGATAGTTTGGGTTAGACTTATGCGTCTATTGATGTTCCCGATTGATTACGCGTGATTGTGTACGAATATAAAATTTTTATGAATGACAATCATGAATTCTTAAGTGAATGAATATTATATTCATTTCGTTAGTTGTTAGGAATGTTTTAAGAAACGACGTTTAATTATATCAACGAAATCTCATTCAAGAGTTCGCGACACAAAACAAGTATTTTGTTCACTCCATCTATATTAAGGACACATTAAGGAGTTTCTCAATTTCTACAAGTTTGCCTAAATCTATTATTTGTAAACCTATACAACATTTTCATATAAACAAACAATGTTAGTACACCAAAATAAAAAGAAGTCAAGTCCTCTTCTCTTTGTCACATTGCAAAACCGGACCCCCTCTACATCATACTCAACCCACGTTTTTTTTTGTCAACCTCACAATTCAAACTCAAACACATATGTACTTCACCCACCCATTCAATGTGTGTACTTATTGTCTCCTTCCCTCACCCTCTATACCCAACGTGTATCATAAAATTCCCATGGTTCTTTGAATTTAAGCTTGTACAAACACCCCTCATTAAATAGACAAGTTTTGAAGACACACTTCCATCTTTTCCTTTTTCTGCTGCCAAACCGCACCTAGGACACCCCTTTTGTTCTTCCCAAGCTCCTCACCCTTTTTCATGGTACTTGCTAGTTACACTTGCTAGTTACAAAGGAACCAAGGTTTGGAAACCCTAACTATGCTAGTCACTTGCCCTTACTACCTAACCCCTCTTATAAATAGAACACACTTACAACATCTAACACACATATTAAACCTTCACAACTCAAAGCATCCTCACTGGGAATTATTTCTAGACGTGGCCAAGAAGAGGAGAAAATGTCACGGCTTGATCTTTTAAGTTGATTGGGTTCGACTAAAAACTTACAAGTTCATCGGCTTTAGGATAAAGAAAACACTAGTCTTTGTTCATCTCCCCAATCACCTAGCTAAGGACCTTTGTAAGTCACTTTAGTCTTGTTTCAAACTTTTCTTTGGTTGATGATATACTTGCTCAAAACATGATTTAAAAACCTTGTAAATGGGTTAAACAATGGAACTAAGTCATGGGGACAACGATGTGGTGCTTGTATGATTCATGCTCACGTCTAGGGTTTGCTTGTAAAAGCACTTGATGACCTAAAATACTTAAACCAACCACACCATGTAACATGTAATCAACTCACGAATTGTCTTGATAAGATACAAATGACTTGGACACATAACCAACTAGATGAACGATTGAATGAGAAGCCAAGAAGTATGATTTTATGTAGATCTATACTAGCTCGATTGGTAAGAACTCAAGATATAATCTTTATTTGGGAAATTGTTATATGGTGCCATGAGTAGAACTAGTAGTGTGAATTTATGCATGAACATATAAGTGGTGAAAGATTACCATGTTAACCCTTATACTATAACAGTGGCGTACGTATGGCATGGGTCTAGCCCAAGCCATCAGGAAAACATAAACTTATAATAAGTACGTGTAGAATAAGTATTTTTATGCGTGTGGTTGTGGGGATTTGTGTGCAAGACTGTCATGCATAAATGAACCAACAATAGCCTAAACTACAGAAACTAGAAAAGGGTGGTACTTATTTCTTGTTGTGTTCAGTGTGTTTCCTGCGTAGCATAACACCTCAGAAACACCAATGTATGTGGGTATGTGTTGATTATAGGATTCCAAGCTATGTTTGAACGTGGGTGTGTGCGCGCGCTGAAATCATGAAGAGAATATGATTGTATGTAAGTAACGACTCAAAACGAGAATATGTTAGCTGCAGGTGTATTGTATGAAACTTGAAGATTATGTTGCGTGTTTATGTGTTATGATGACTGAATTGCTGCCTAGTAGTAATATAAGTGTGAGTGTGTTCTTGCGTAATACAATGGCTCAGAAAGATATTGAAACACAGGGAAAGAGAAGAGTATGGCGTGTTGATTAAATTAGAAATGGTATGTGGTAATACTAGAGTAACAGTACGTGACAACCCTTTTGACAAAACATATGTAGATTACTTGTATGCGTGTAAAATGGTAATGAGCAAACTAAATGGGGTTTTGAGTGTGAAATTGCATGTATGAGTGTGATCGAACCAGAAACTCAAAAACAAATAAATGTAAGATATCTATATATATGTGTAGTGTATGCGTGTGATGATATGTCTAGGAGGATACAGTAAGGACTAGCTAAAACAAATGGGAACCCAGTTAAAAACAGTAGTACTATTGTTTGTAAGGTTGAATGTCAGTTAACCAACATACAAAAATACAACCCATTGGGTATGCGTCTATGTGTAGCCGTAGTGACCAAAGAAATGTGAATGTATGTATGATGTGAAAAAAGCCTGATATAAAATCAATGTGGGGCCCCTCCTCTATTCGTGTAATCAGTGGGGACAATACACAAAAGCAACCAAAGTGCCATTCCCAAATTGATTATACTATGTATGCATGTATGTATGTTGAAGGAGATAACAAGTTAAGGGTACCCACTGTTTTCGTGTAAGGCTTGCTGCCAAGGCCCAAGCAGATGGACACATTGTATCTAAGTAAGCCATGTATCATGTATGTATGAAAATGATCAAAAGAACTACAAGTGTGCGTGGGTAGGGGCGTAGAACATAATACAGTAGGACAAACCCATGCCATCTAAAACACTTTCAAAGTTTAACACAAGTCAATTTGGTGGGATTTATTTTACCTGAAACACCTGTTTTGCACCCATTTTTAATCGACCAAATGACCTTCGCCCAAAGATATAAAAATAGATTGTTAAAGGTGACACGGCCTAGTTTCCAAAATAGTTTTCTGTTTGTCTTAAAGCTAAGTAACGAACTTGCAATAAATTTCCAAAAATGGCCGATTTACACTTATAAATAATTGAACTTTAGTTGGTTATCTTACTTGCGAGTGTACCACCTTGCATAATTATTTGCTAGACTTAAGAACTTCATAAAAATGGGATATTTATCAAATATCGAAGACCTCGCGGCCTAGTTTTTATAGTGAGAACCCGTTTATTTTTCGGACTATTATTTAATGAGATATCAAGACCCAAACTTGACCCCGTGACTAAAATGGTTAAACATGAAAAATGTATGAAAACATTTTTATAAATCAAGAGCAAGTATAAATTATCAACCAAGTGCATTGTACATTATTATTTCTTGTATTTAGCCTAAGTACGGATATTTTACTTAGGTTACGAGTGAATCGTTTGCGCATTGTTTTGCGTGCCTTGATATTCTGTGTTATCCTTTATTGATCATATTCGCTACTTCATCAAGGTGAGTTTCATAGCCCCACTTTTAATTGCTTTAACTATTTTGGGGTGAGAACATTGCTTGTTTTTAACGGATGAACATAAGTGCTTTAAACTCATACGTTTGCCTACATGATGTCTAAGTAGCGATATCCCTAGATGCTTTAGCCCACTATCGTGAACCGTTAATTACTTTGTGTAAGCGCGAATGTTATGGATAGATCTATCGGGATTAACCTCCCTATCTAATTTGGTTGTGTGGCCAAAGTTAGATACACTTACATTTGAGGATTTACAAATGCTTCGGGATAGGCATTTGCTCGGGCTCTTATTATATCTTGTTGGTTGAGGTTAACGCTTCGGTGTCACGAGCTTAGGCGTAGGTGATTAAAACGTATACTTTTGATTATAATCTTGTATTTGTTATAAGATTATATGTCGGTTGCCTTGGAAAATCTTATGGTTCATCACACTATTTAAACTTAAACCTATGAACTCACC
This sequence comes from Glebionis coronaria, assembly GCA_025667525.1. Lineage (NCBI taxonomy): Eukaryota > Viridiplantae > Streptophyta > Magnoliopsida > Asterales > Asteraceae > Glebionis > Glebionis coronaria. Next base: position 249,426,747 of record CM046874.1, read on the forward strand.
AACCTTTGTGTTGACGCTTTAACAATGTTTTTCTCAGGTATCAAGACGGAGGAGTGACGTGGTTATGCATGGGAGATTTTTAAATGAAAATGGTCGTGAGTAGTATATGGATATTTGGATCAATGTTAAATTCTTTTGAAACAATGTTTTATTATGATCTGGTGTAATTCGCTTCCGAAACAAGTTTTATGCTTTTAATTAAATTAAAACGACTTTTAAATAGTCGTTCTTTGTATCTATGTCTTTTGATAGTCATGACCGTCGCACCCCATTGTGTTGTATTACTCTGATAAATTGGGGGTGTGACAGATTGGTATCAAAGCTGTAGTTATAGAGAACTAGGTTATTTTACAAAATGATTTTTATAAAAGTGAGTCAAAAATTTATTTATCGGAAAAATAATTCTAGACTATAACTGTCTCTCAAAAATCTCCAAGAACCACTTCACTCCACGTCTTCGATACAAGTAAGTTGTGACTTGAGATAGTTTATGATTTTTGCAATGCTAAGTTTTGAATTTGATTGCTAAGTATTATTAGCATTAGGTATACCCTTCCCATGTTTGAGTGATAATCATAGGGACATGTAATAAAACGATTTTTAAAACATCCTTGTATGGATCGTTACGATACGCAAATGGTTTGTGCCATATTTATTTGAATGGTTTGTGCCATCCTTGTTTAAATGGTTTGTGCCATATTTATTTGAATGGTTTGTGCCATCCTTGTTTAAATGGTTTGTGCCATATTTATTTGAATGGTTTGTGCCATCTTTGTTTAAATGGTTTGTGCCATATTTATTTGAATGGTTTGTGCCATATATATATTTTCCTTTGAGATTAAACGTACGCATACTTATATTTTAGATAGTCTGCGAGACTATTATCGACTATCGAAACGTTTTGTGTTTCATATTACTATGCGCCGAATTAAAAATATCGCCATGATTCCTAGAACGAAAACTATATGAATATATTTATTTACCATGGGTTTGGTAGTGTGTTAATTTGTAGTAATACTTGAATCAAGCGATACTATTATAAATGTCGAGAGGAGCAACTATTTACTGGGTTCGGTAAATTGTTACCCCACTAAACATTTAGAATAGACTCGGTTGAGAAAAAGTGACCTACATTAATTAACGGTTTCGAAATTGAAGTTGAATGCGTAAGTTATCATTTCAAATTATTATTTTGAACACGACCGAGGAACGACGACGACGTCACTACTTAAGATGACATATGACGATAAAATACTTATTACAAGTATTACTCTTGTAATGCTCCAAAGAATACTACAATTCAAAGAACAAATAAATTTCGCAATATATGAACTATCCATAAATACGCTGACGCGTAAGTCAAATGGTTATCGAAGAAATTTTTATTGGAAATAAATTACGTAAAGACAAATCAAAGTTTTTATTAGTCCATTGGTTGCGACTAAGTTATCATGACTTTATTATAAATTTCCAAGTTACGATATAGATATAAATTAAAGGGTTTACCCTTGGTTAAACAAATATGCCAATTTCTACATCAAAGGGATTATCGCGTTGCGCGATATTTGAGAACCCCGGGTGGGAAATATGGGCCTATATTGATATCTTAAATACAAGGTATAAATATACGACAATGACTGTAAAGTTTATCTAAGATTGCGAGCAAAACGCTAGACGAGAGCAAGATAAACGAAACATATAAGGTATAACGGAACATATTCCAAAGCTAGAGAAATTCTTGTAATAAAATTTAGTAATTACTCGAATTGAACATATTGAACGATTACAGATTAAAAACATATGGAACAATTCTTATGATAAAATTTTTTGTGATAGAATTTCAGTACTCGACTCGTTTAAACCAAATAAACAATTTTTCAAGGTGTAAAAATTGTCGAAAGTATACAAACTAGAAATACTAAGTCAAGGAAAGACTTTTGACTGAACAAGAACTAGTACGGGCTACGTAATAGCCATAAGCTGACTAAACCTCAAAAACATACTTACTCATCCGAGTTGCAAGTAATAGACGTTTAACAAGAGGAAGTTGCACAAAAATAAACGTCAGAATAGACCTAAAATGATGAAAGAATTAATTAAGGATAATTGTATTTATCCATTCGTGCATAATCACTACTAAGAGAAAGTACAAATAATAAGTATGTGGAAGAGCATGTTAGAGAACTTTAACATTCCACGATTCACTTATTCTTTTCCATGTAAGGACTACTTTGACATTTAAGTAGACTTATGGATCGACGTACGAGAACTTACTATGAATAAAAGAAAAATTTACAAGACATCATACAACTCATTTCTACTTTTAAAACTTTAGAAAAATACTTCGCTTCTACCTATCTAATAACCGTCGTTTTACATTTGGTGACAGGCGAAAAAGGAAAAATGCCTCTCATTCCATTTGTCATTTTGCAATCCGAATTCGACAAGGAAATTACCCCCATCCGGAGCGTAATCACAATAAATTCGGATGACGAGCAAGATTGAAATTTGAAGTCTTTGTTTCATTTTGAAATGGGTTCAATTTTTCTCTAGCACACCGCTTGCCTATTCCGACTAAGCAGCCCGATGCGCATAAGCAAAACCAGAAGCCTAAAAGAGCATTCTAGTTGGAAGAAAGGAGGTAAGGTTTTCCTTACAAACGAAATGGGAATGGGGAAACTTTTTCATTCAGCAGAGTGTATAGCCTATATAAGGAGCGAAGTGCTGCTCACGTTACAGCTGCTGTGTTGACTAAAAGCCCAGACAAAATGAGCACCTAGGAAAAAAAGTCCATATGCGGATAATGAAGAAGCATACGACTGAATTACCTGGGATGCCTGTGCCCATAAGAACTCGTGGAGCCACCCATTAATAGTAATAGAACTCTGCGCAAAGAATGTATGAGTCCCTCTTCCTTTCCTGAACCTGTGAGAACACTCTAAGAATATGCCAGCAAAGACCTTATTCAATACTTGATAAATTGCATCCATTACTGTCGTTTTTATGTGGTTGAGTGCCAGTCATGATGCCAAATGTCACTACGGGATTTCCTTCCATCGTCCCAAATATTTCTACTACTATTACTATGCCAATCTCCACTCCTATGCCTTCAGTAGTGCCTGAAACTTCTAGAAAAAGAAACCGTGCTTCATCACCACCACCTAATGTTGCTCAATCCCCAGAAGAGGAGCCTACTTCAGAAGCACTCGGATTCGATGCAGAACACCTGATGGGCCGTCTGGAGGATCTAGAGGGTGATGTGGATCACCTTATCGAGCAAGATGAGGACAAGGACTTAGTGATAGCCGAGTTATGAGAGTCTCTTGAGGCTGCTGAGTCTGAGATTGCAATTTTACAAATGAGGAACGATGATACCGAGGCTAGGCAAGCTGCGGATCATGCCCAAATCCAAGAGATCCTACGCCACCTAGGTCTTTAGGATTTTCTCTCCTTTCTAATAAAAGTATGATGTTTTGTAATAAATGTATGATGTTTTGACAAGACAAAAAGAAGCCATTCATTAGTTGAATGAAATTTTGTACTCTAAACTTCAAAACTATCTACGGAACGTAGTTCAAGAACGAAATGTACGAATTTTTATGATATGATCCCTTGATAATTGTATTATAATAATTGTGGGAAAAGCTTGGTCAAATTCGAACAATCGTAAGAATCGATAACAATGAAAGAACTAACAAAATATACATCGTTTGTGCGATAATGTTACACAGAAAAATTGAAATGACAGAACAAGGTTGCAAGGACCTCAAAGAGGTCATCACTCGTCAATACCAAAATGTCATTAGGGCCGTTGATACGTTTGAAGCTAGTATCCGCACGGTTGACCGAACCATGGATCCTAGTGTTTACGAAAAGGCTAAGGAAACAAGTGCTACTCCGGTTAACACTTTTGGACCTCGAAAGACCCTTTCAAAAAAAAACTAAGGTAAGTCATACCGTTAGTGGAAGAAAAGGGCCTTATGAGAGGAGATGCTATGTGTTGAAGAACCCCACAAGGTTTAACACCATGAAGCAAGGTGCCGAAAGGTTTAACCCTCACCCTATGACTAAACAAAAGAATCACTCATGGAAAGCGCCACGTGTTCACTTACCACCCTCTACTTGTTGTGCAAGGACAAATTTCCGGGAGGATGTTCCTAAAACAACTCCCATCTTGAACAAGAAGTATCCTGGCAACCTTCCATATTGCTACAAGTGTGACTACCACCACAAAGGTAGTTGCACGAACCATTGCATGCTTTGTCAGGACTTTGGACACTTGGAGGGTGATTGTCGAGTGATAAAGTCCCATGAGAAGAATATGAAGGAACGCTACATGGAGGAATGCCGTTTAAGACAAGAAATACTTGAAATCGCCCAAGAAGGAAGCTCGAGGGCAAAGAGCGTCCAATACCCCACCAACGTCTTACACCGTTTGTCTTTCAAGAACGATGCGCCGACAATCTTCAAGTATCAACCCAAGGGTTTCTACCCTCGTCATGGATAGAGCATGGAAGTTTATGTATTAGGAACTAGTTTACTTTTATGCAAATCAAGTGACTCGACGTCCGTCGATGTTACCACCAACAAAGCATAACTATGTAACCGTACTCCAAGTTTTCAATTAAATTGTGTTGTTTTATTTTTAAAGCCTATTTTGTATAAACAACGAGAAAACTTTATATTTATTTTTCATGTGTCGTAGAAAAACTCATCCACCAAAAATTTTACTTAAGAAAGAGCTTTCTTCTACAATATTTTCTTTACCAATCGAAGGGAAATAAATAAAGTATATTTTCACTAAAAGTTTTTGTAAAAATAATCTTTAGAAGATGTCAAAAAAAAAAAAAAAAAAAAAAAAAAAAAACAAAATTTACTATAAGGAAATCACCACCGGAAACACTTATTAGTGGGAATAATAACAATCGTGATAATGTAAGTTGAAAGATTAGTAAAGATATTATTAATCTAATGATGCAACTAATAGCGAAATATGTTTGGTAAGAACTACCATGTAAAGTTTTGGAACTTGGTTTGACGACCAACTCAATATGGAAAGCAAAAACTATTGATAAACTTGACGAGAACTAGTACGAATAATTATGGGAATTATTTTGTCGATGTGAAAAGTGAGCGTTGATAACAAATGAAATTCACTATGAACTAACTTGTTGGTTATTAATGTGAATAACGGTAACGAACGAAATGCACTATGGACTGCCAATATATGACTACAACCTCAAAGAGTCAAATTATGATGAAAAGGAGGATGCAACCGTTGGTCCCGAGACGTACGTAGCCTGATCAACTACGTATGATCGTGGTCGAACGCGAGTATGCTCATAGTAGTCATCTTAAAAATGAAATATATTAGTACTAGAAATATATATTCAAGTTGCCTTATTCGCTAAAGAAAATTTTATTATGTGCTATGAAGGACGAACATTTTTATACCGTTATAAGTAAAAGCGTCGAGTACGCAATACGAGTAAACCTAGTATAATTATTTCTTTTCGCCACTATTACATACAAAAGCGTATATGACACAAAATACTAAAAGTGCCACTTGTTTTTGACAACAATTAAACTCAAATAGATTAGAGTTGGATAACCAAAAACAAATTTTAGATGATCAGGAGGAGAACAAAACGTCATTGAGTAAGACCTAAACTTAACGAATAATGATAAATCACCGTAACTTAACCCATATTAAAGAGCAATGGCGTCGAGATAATCATGCCTTCGTATATAATTGGAATATCAAAACAACTCGGACAAAAACCTATTTTACCAAACGATGTTTGAGCATCACACCATACTCATAGGCTTAAAAAAATGTTATATAATTTCTTCGAAGAAGGAATCCGAACGATCTATGATTTAAATATATTATAAATTGTGCACCCGTTTTTCCTCTCCATGAAAAAGGAGATAAACAAGGAGAACATAAACTAAATCGATTAATCAAGGAAAATTTTCTAATATTGAATGTCGCATAAAAGGAAGGAACGTCTTGACTACCATGTGTTAGGACGATCAATTGTCTTAGATTTTTGTGAAACCGATTCAAGAAACCTTGACGCATACGATTAATGTGAACGGGATTAATCAACCTATGAAGAACGATTTTCAAATGTACGATATATAGTCGTCTAGGCGAAAAATGACAATACGCGACAATTTAAAGTGAAAGTAGTACGCGGGACGACGTGAAAGTTCATAATGAGAAAACTCACTAAACAGAACCGATGTCGTCGAGAAAATTTTTACATACAACAAAAGACTTAAGGAACGCTATAGAACCATGTACAAGTCGGGATAAATCTTCGTTCGTTTTAATCCTAACAAGATTATAGTAATTTTAATCTTAGCAACAAACTAAAGAAAAACGAACGCATTGAACACCATGAAAGAAAGATAAAAATTTGATTGGCCTCTTGTTTTGATAACGACATCGACGTGTTAGTTTTGAGGACAAAACTCAGTTTAAGGGATTACGAATGTCACACACGTGAATTTTGAATCTATTCAATTTTCGTAAAACGCGATAGTTCGGGTTAGACTTATGCGTCTATTGATGTTCCCGATTGATTACGCGTGATTGTGTACGAATATAAAATTTTTATGAATGACAATCATGAATTCTTAAGTGAATGAATATTATATTCATTTCGTTAGTTGTTAGGAATGTTTTAAGAAACGACGTTTAATTATATCAACGAAATCTCATTCAAGAGTTCGCGACACAAAACAAGTATTTTGTTCAATCCATCTATATTAAGGACACATTAAGGAGTTTCTCAATTTCTACAAGTTTGCCTAAATCTATTATTTGTAAACCTATACAACATTTTCATATAAACAAACAATGTTAGTACACCAAAATAAAAAGAAGTCAAGTCCTCTTCTCTTTGTCACATTGCAAAACCGGACCCCCTCTACATCATACTCAACCCACGTTTTTTTTTGTCAACCTCACAATTCAAACTCAAACACATATGTACTTCACCCACCCATTCAATGTGTGTACTTATTGTCTCCTTCCCTCACCCTCTATACCCAACGTGTATCATAAAATTCCCATGGTTCTTTGAATTTAAGCTTGTACAAACACCCCTCATTAAATAGACAAGTTTTGAAGACACACTTCCATCTTTTCCTTTTTCTGCTGCCAAACCGCACCTAGGACACCCCTTTTGTTCTTCCCAAGCTCCTCACCCTTTTTCATGGTACTTGCTAGTTACACTTGCTAGTTACAAAGGAACCAAGGTTTGGAAACCCTAACTATGCTAGTCACTTGCCCTTACTACCTAACCCCTCTTATAAATAGAACACACTTACAACATCTAACACACATATTAAACCTTCACAACTCAAAGCATCCTCACTGGGAATTATTTCTAGACGTGGCCAAGAAGAGGAGAAAATGTCACGGCTTGATCTTTTAAGTTGATTGGGTTCGACTAAAAACTTACAAGTTCATCGGCTTTAGGATAAAGAAAACACTAGTCTTTGTTCATCTCCCCAATCACCTAGCTAAGGACCTTTGTAAGTCACTTTAGTCTTGTTTCAAACTTTTCTTTGGTTGATGATATACTTGCTCAAAACATGATTTAAAAACCTTGTAAATGGGTTAAACAATGGAACTAAGTCATGGGGACAACGATGTGGTGCTTGTATGATTCATGCTCACGTCTAGGGTTTGCTTGTAAAAGCACTTGATGACCTAAAATACTTAAACCAACCACACCATGTAACATGTAATCAACTCACGAATTGTCTTGATAAGATACAAATGACTTGGACACATAACCAACTAGATGAACGATTGAATGAGAAGCCAAGAAGTATGATTTTATGTAGATCTATACTAGCTCGATTGGTAAGAACTCAAGATATAATCTTTATTTGGGAAATTGTTATATGGTGCCATGAGTAGAACTAGTAGTGTGAATTTATGCATGAACATATAAGTGGTGAAAGATTACCATGTTAACCCTTATACTATAACAGTGGCGTACGTATGGCATGGGTCTAGCCCAAGCCATCAGGAAAACATAAACTTATAATAAGTACGTGTAGAATAAGTATTTTTATGCGTGTGGTTGTGGGGATTTTTGTGCAAGACTGTCATGCACAAATGAACCAACAATAGCCTAAACTACAGAAACTAGAAAAGGGTGGTACTTATTTCTTGTTGTGTTCAGTGTGTTTCCTGCGTAGCATAACACCTCAGAAACACCAATATATGTGGGTATGTGTTGATTATAGGATTCCAAGCTATGTTTGAACGTGGGTGTGTGTGCGCGCTGAAATCATGAAGAGAATATGATTGTATGTAAGTAACGACTCAAAACGAGAATATGTTAGCTGCAGGTGTATTGTATGAAACTTGAAGATTATGTTGCGTGTTTATGTGTTATGATGACTGAATTGCTGCCTAGTAGTAATATAAGTGTGAGTGTGTTCTTGCGTAATACAATGGCTCAGAAAGATAGTGAAACACAAGGAAAGAGAAGAGTATGGCGTGTTGATTAAATTAGAAATGGTATGTGGTAATACTAGAGTAACAGTACGTGACAACCCTTTTGACAAAACATATGTAGATTACTTGTATGCGTGTAAAATGGTAATGAGCAAACTAAATGGGGTTTTGAGTGTGAAATTGCATGTATGAGTATGATCGAACCAGAAACTCAAAAACAAATAAATGTAAGATATCTATATATATGTGTAGTGTATGCGTGTGATGATATGTCTAGGAGGATACAGTAAGGACTAGCTAAAACAAATGGGAACCCAGTTAAAAACAGTAGTACTATTGTTTGTAAGGTTGAATGTCAGTTAACCAACATACAAAAATACAACCCATTGGGTATGCGTCTATGTGTAGCCATAGTGACCAAAGAAATGTGAATGTATGTATGATGTGAAAATAGCCTGATATAAAATCAATGTGGGGCCCCTCCTCTATTCGTGTAATCAGTGGGGACAATACACAAAAGCAACCAAAGTGCCATTCCCAAATTGATTATACTATGTATGCATGTATGTATGTTGAAGGAGATAACAAGTTAAGGGTACCCACTGTTTTCGTGTAAGGCTTGCTGCCAAGGCCCAAGCAGATGGACACATTGTATCTAAGTAAGCCATGTATCATGTATGTATGCAAATGATCAAAAGAAAAACAAGTGTGTGTGGGTAGGGGCGTAGAACATAATAAAGTAGGACAAACCCATGCCATCTAAAACACTTTCAAAGTTTAACACAAGTCAATTTGGTGGGATTTATTTTACTTGAAACACCTGTTTTGCACCCATTTTTAATCGACCAAATGACCTTCGCCCAAAGATATAAATATAGATTGTTAAAGGTGACACGGCCTAGTTTCCAAAATAGTTTTCCGTTTGTCTTAAAGCTAAGTAACGAACTCGCAATAAATTTCCAAAAATGGCCGATTTACACTTATAAATAATTGAACTTTAGTTGGTTATCTTACTTGCGAGTGTACCACCTTGCATAATTATTTGCTAGACTTAAGAACTTCATAAAAATGGGATATTTATCAAATATCGAAGACCTCGCGGCCTAGTTTTTATAGTGAGAACCCATTTATTTTTCGGACTATTATTTAATGAGATATCAAGACCCAAACTTGACCCCGTGACTAAAATGGTTAAACATGAAAAATGTATGAAAACATTTTTATAAATCAAGAGCAAGTATAAATTATCAACCAAGTGCATTGTACATTATTATTTCTTGTATTTAGCCTAAGTACGGATATTTTACTTAGGTTACGAGTGAATCGTTTGCGCATTGTTTTGCGTGCCTTGATATTCTGTGTTATCCTTTATTGATCATATTCGCTACTTCATCAAGGTGAGTTTCATAGCCCCACTTTTAATTGCTTTAACTATTTTGGGGTGAGAACATTGCTTGTTTTTAACGGATGAACATAAGTGCTTTAAACTCATACGTTTGCCTACATGATGTCTAAGTAGCGATATCCCTAGATGCTTTAGCCCACTATCGTGAACCGTTAATTACTTTGTGTAAGCGCGAATGTTATGGATAGATCTATCGGGATTAACCTCCCTATCTAATTCGGTTGTGTGGCCAAAGTTAGATACACTTACATTTGAGGATTTACAAATGCTTCGGGATAGGCATTTGCTCGGGCTCTTATTATATCTTGTTGGTTGAGGTTAACGCTTCGGTGTCACGAGCTTAGGCGTAGGTGATTAAAACGTATACTTTTGATTATAATCTTGTATTTGTTATAAGATTATATGCCGGTTGCCTTGGAAAATCTTATGGTTCATCACACTATTTAAACTTAATTCTATGAACTCACCAACCTTTGTGTTGACGCTTTAACAATGTTTTTCTCAGGTATCAAGACGGAGGAGTGACGTGGTTATGCATGGGAGATTTTTAAATGAAAATGGTCGTGACTAGTATATGGATATTTGGATCAATGTTAAAGTCTTTTGAAACAATGTTTTATTATGATCTGGTGTAATTCGCTTCCGAAACAAGTTTTATGCTTTTAATTAAATTAAAACGACTTTTAAATAGTCGTTCTTTGTATCTATGTCTTTTGATAGTCATGACCGTCGCACCCCATTGTGTTGTATTACTCTGATAAATTGGGGGTGTGACAGGTTTAGCCACTAGTATATATATATATATATATATATATATATATATATATATATATATATATATATATATATATATATATATATATATATATATATATATATATATATATATATATATATATATATATATATATATATATATATATATATATATATAGAGGAAGGTTAATGTGAGAGCTTTTTTAAAGTTGTAAAAATGAGAACTAATCTAAAACACCAATAAAACATTGATACATAATCATATTACCAATAATACACCAAAATATACATTATTTATACAACTTAACATTCTATTGACTAATAAACGACGACTTAGTGTGTAACGTATTACTGATACATAATTAAAAATGTGATACACATACATCAAAATCTCAACAAGATAATATCTTATACATAAAATGGTACATTTGATACACAACCACCACTAAATAACATGATACACGATACCAAGACATGATACAAATCACACCTTCAATCAAGATGTATCACCTAGAATTCGTCAATTTTCAAAAGAAAGCCCATCAAATTATTAAAAAACTTAGTTTTAGTTAATCTCGTTTAAAAATTATTTGAAGTAGAGTGTCATTTGTGAGATTTTAGCTGGTTCTTATTTTTTCAACTTTAAAAAGTTCTCATTTGAACCGAAATCTCTATATATATATATATATATATATATATATATATATATATATATATATATATATATATATATATATATATATATATATATATATATATATATATATATATATATATATATATATATATATATATATATATATATATATATATATATATATATATATATATATATAACCACTAAATAACATGATACACAATACCAAGACATGATACAAATCACACCTTCAATCAAGATGTATCACCTAGAATTCGTCAATTTTCAAAAGAAAGCCCATCAAATTATTAAAAAACTTAGTTTTAGTTAATCTCGTTTAAAAATTATTTGAAGTAGAGTGTCATTTGTGAGATTTTAGCTGGTTCTTATTTTTTCAACTTTAAAAAGTTCTCATTTGAACCGAAATCTATATATATATATATATATATATATATATATATATATATATATATATATATATATATATATATATATATATATATATATATATATATATATATATATATATATATATATATATATATATATATATATATATATATATATATATATATATATATATATATATATATATATATATATATATATATATATATTTATATATATATATATATTTATATATATATATATATATATATATATATATATATATATATATATATATATATATACATATATATATACTAGTGGCAAAACCCGCCCGATGGGCGGGTATGACTTTTGATTATCCTTTATCTTTTTTGGGTTAATATTTGTTTGTTAATAAGTTTTGTTTGAAGTATAGCATGAATTAGTACGAATTTCACACTCGTTTCTAATTATCTTTTTATCTTTTTATATTAAATATTTGGTTGAGACTTTTTATTAATATAGCATGATTTAGTATGAATTTAATGTCGACTAAGATAAGCGGTTTTTAAAAATCGATAATGAAGTTATAAGGCTTGTAACTGAACGTATTTGTCTATATTTAGTGTTTACTATAAGTGTGAGTATATTTTATGAAGATTATATATAGTTAATTATGTCTGTTGATGATAATATTTTAATTAATGTTTACTTGATAGTCATTTGTTTGCATTATGTAGTATGATCATTACGTTTTTTTCATTAAGTTTATCGCAAAAGATAGTCTTTATTTTTCAAGTATTTGTTTATATTTGGGATTGTTAATTGTCGCGGATCGTCGGGGTAACCCTTTACTAATAAAAAAACTAAATAAGCTAGAAAGATGTATTTTAGAAAATGGCAGAATGAAGATAATGGGTTTATTTTATTAGATTTTTATAACTTTAACGTTAATGTAAATAAAAACTTAATGGACAAAAAAGTAAAATTTGTTTGCATAAAAAAATATCACTGAATATTCGATGTCATGTTGCGTAAGTACCACGCTTATGTAGTTTTTTTTAACGTTGCTTGTGTAGTTGTATACATTTAATAAATAACTTGCAATAACACTTTTTATTTCTTCTGGTGATTGGTCTCTTCTGTGGTTGCATGGTAGCGGGTTTATTTATAAAGTAAGGGGTAGCAATGCCCGTCATGTCTAGACAAAAACGATGATATTTTAATATATTTTTTATAAAATTTAAAGCGTTTTTTGTATACACTCATCGAAAACTCAAATTTCCCGCCATTAACACACTAAAATTTAAATTCAACAATTTAAAGTCTTATAAATCATTTATTCTCTAAGTAATAATTATCGATTTATTATTTTGCTTCTATATTTTTTTCTAATTCATGTCGTTAGTGTTAAAAAAAATTACCTCCCAATATGTAATATCTTGGTTCTGATGATATATATCAATATAAATAGTTATTTCAACTTATTAAATTTGATGAGAAACACGAATTGATAAAAAGTTGGTAAAAAGTAGTTTTTAACATGAAAAGATCTTTCGCTTTGTATGTTGTTATCCTTCATTATTCTTTCAAAAAGTCATTCTGAATCTGTTTTATATTTTTGAAATTCAGTTAGATCCGCTGGGTTGAGGTGACTCGGGTTAACCCGATTCTCGAGATTCGGTCGGGTTTTGAATTTTGCATGTTTTTTTTGGAAAAAATATAAATAATGCATAATTGTTATTTTTACATATTATATTTGTTAAAAAATAATTTATATGTTCAATATATGGATGATTTCATGATTTATATTTACAGTGTTTTTTCTAACCGTTACAAATATAAATTTATATATATATTTTTTTTAAAATCAGTTTGACCCAAGTTGACCTGGTGACCCGATGAGTTAATCAGATCGATTCAAAAATCGGGTTTTAAAACATTGGTTATATGTGGCCTCATTTAGTAATAGTTGTTTCTTAGTGTTTCTTTTCGTAAACATCATTTTGACAACTACTATAATAATGTGCTTATTTTATTATAAGATTCTTATTCACATATATCAAGTTGCAATCTATACCTCTCGTTTATAAACATCGTTTTGACAACTACTCTTCTCTTTTCTCATTTTTTGATTATTTCAATTTTGGTAACCATGCAATAAAATATCTAGTTTGTTAACCATACAACTAAAAATCTTTCTTGTATGTTCTCCAGGTTTTTGGTACCACTCGTTGTACAAATCTGTCTTTGCCTTTCTTATTGCAAGATAAAAAAACATTTTTGTAAACCATTTCCTTGTTAAAAGATGAGCTTTTCGCCAATGCTACTTACATTGGTACTCCTGGAAAGGGTATTCTCGCTGTTGATAAGTCAACCGGGACTATCGGGAAGCATCTTTCTAGCATCAGTGTCGAGAATGTCGAGGCTAACAGGAGAGCACTTCGCGAGCTTCTTTTCTGCACTCCTGGTGCTCTCTAGTACCTCAGTGGAGTCATTCTCTTCTGAGGAAACACTACCAGAACTTCAGGTACAATAAAATACTTGATGGTTTATTGGCTTATAATAATCTCACGGTTTAATTGATGTACAGTCAAACATGTAACAAATGCTCCCATTACAGCATAAACCTCCACTGTGAATGTTTGTAAAATCATAAACAACTTTAACTTCTTTTAACTTGTGTTAGAAATGTTCTGAAAAAGAAATTCGAAAACGTGTTGGGTAAGGGCTTTATAAAAACTTTATAATTAAATAATAATATCAAATATATATATCAGAATGAGTCATTCTACAAAAACTTTAATGTTTCAACAAACTAAGTTGTTTGCACTGAACGTAATTTTACGGTATGTACATAACACAAAGATGAGGATTGTATTTTTATTCTTCACATATATTAACAAAGAAGGATCTCGTCATCCTTCGCGACATATTTGCATAAATAATAGGTCAACAAAGCTATACCTGGGACTTGACTATTTCTATATGATGTTTCCACTTCCCTTGAGTTTCTAAAGATGGCTTCTGGCAGATATATTTACCTTTGTCTCTGTGGTAATATGTACATTATCATGTGTATGTATGCTCCAAAAGACTGCACAAGACTTATCAGCATAACACGTGTAAATACATGTAAATAAATTCAAATCTTTAGTCACTTGAATGTATAAAGACCAAGAAAATAAAGAAATTTGTACTGTAGCAATCATAATATAGGAAAGACGCTGCAGATGATGTTCACATCGTAATCAAGAATCTTTTGCACGCCAATTTCATAGAGATAATCAATTGCTCCTCCTAAACCAATTGCTTTCCTGATTGCAGGTACTTTATATAAAATGCAAGCAAACATGCACATCAGTTGCAGAGTTCCAATCAGGGTCAAAGATGGTATTTGCACAAACACTATATTGGCACTCGTACGATTTGTCCCCAGACCTTTAACTTTGGTAGTCAAAATGAAGATCATATAAGAAGTTGGTATTTGCACAAACACGTTAAAAATAAGACCTAAAAACGATAGATTCGTTGTATTAGAACCACTTAGAATGTCAAAGATGGTAGAACAGTAAGATTAGCTTATAAAAGTAAAATAATATAAAAGATAAATGATTTCAGCAAGACTTTATTATGGGTCCATCTAACGTTGCAATATGTCAAACATGTATAATTGGAAGTTATAGGACCTGCACGAGTCCTCATAGATAAAGACGCCTAGACGTTAATTCACTACTGCATTTGAAAATCATGAGAAAATAAAATAAAAAGGTAAACTATTTTGGAAAGAGTACTACAAACTTACCTGTGACGAACAAACTCCAAAAATGCTGATGTTGCAGCTTCTCTATTAACAAACGTTCCAAGCATGTACTATATAGCCTTATACACATTTTCAATTACCTTAAATCCTTTCTATTTAACACATAAATCCATAACTGCACCAGGACCTGAAATCTCATACTCGCCATAAAATGAAGTATCTTATGCAAACGTGCCTTGGCATGGGAACCACCCATCCGACTGAATCAAATCATCAAGTGCAGATTCCATATCAATATTCCTTGAATACTTCCTCCTTGGATGTCCTAAATAACTCTTGACTTAAAACCGTACTTGAAACAACTTTTTTCCTTGGGTTGTGATCGTGATACTTTGACAGTTTTACCATCGCTCAGAAGTTTGTAGATAATTACGAAGTTTTGGATGATGACTGCAACATCGATTCAGGTTAATGCTCAAAATAAAGTAGTTCTCACCGTAATCTAGCTAATAGTGAAAAACAAAGGGAGGCATTTTTAATTGAATACACACATGATTTCCCTTGCTTTCTTTGTCTTCTTCAAGAGGACCAGCATAACCTCTCGATCACCTGTTGAACAATTTAGTAAATCCATTCACCTTGTCTAATCATTAAATCATCCTTCAATAAAATCTGTACAAAAAATATATGTTAATGGCCTTCAAATGTAGAGATAACCATTTTAAGGGGTGTTTGGAATATGCTTAAAACCGATGAGCACTCTAACACAAACATTCAAAGGGTGTTGAGATACCTTATTTAGGTGGTATACTGTTTATATGCATCAGTACACAGGATCCACGTAGATAGTTGCATCTGATTAGATGAATTACTTAAGTATGACCAAAATAGGTTCTAAAACACAAATCCATATAGATAGTTGATTAAAGGTGAACTTACAGAAGTAACCTTCCTGTATATTTGTGCTTGATTTTTCATTCATTTAGTAACACTTCAAGTCACAATATCGTATTAGCAACTTTGGTTTAATAACAAAAAACGTAAGTATTTAGTTTATTCGCAGTTGGTATGTCTAAAAGATTTTATACTCATATATTAGGTTTGTAACTCTTGTTTTACGTTGTACTACTCTTAGTTCATTGACATAGTTTTCAGTTCATCATAATCACCTAAAGTATCAGATAATCTGTTTCATAATGCGTACCCAAACCTCTAAATGATTCAGTATGCACCACTAACAATACAAAACACATGAAAGGCAATTATCATTTCAAATGTTACCTTCTCTTGAATTGAAAGGATGACTGAATTATATTTCTGGTGGCCTTCAAGTAAGGCTAGCATCCTTACTCCATCATTAAGTTTGGCCTCTATCAAATTATCTTCTCTATCAGGAACTTATTCTTCAAGAATTTTCATCTTTGTAGCGGGCATCTGGTGTACTTTGGCTTGTAGACCATTTAGAGGTTCAATAAAATCATGTTGGGAGTCTTTTTGACGTCTCCCAACAGCTCCTACACAATTTGTAATAGTTGAATAATATATAAAAGACCTTGTATCTAAGCACAAAAAACCTAACAAATAATGAAGTTATTATAAGAGTCGAACCTGAACAATGGTGGTAGTGGCCTATGTTAGTACAATCTTGGCATCGAATCCTAATGCCTCACTTTCAGCATTCTATGGGGAACCCAACCGCATCTCTGATTACAATTCCTGAATCACGTATGCACACAGATTTATAGAAAGTGCCTTAAGAAAGATAACGTACACTATACTAATAAAGGTGGCTAAATTGGAAGGTTAAATAACGGGTCAAAATGTGTATTTTTCTTGCACGGGCCATGAATCTTTTTTAAGCAGTTTATAATTACAATTGTGTAATTGCTACATTAACCTTTTCCATGTCATATTCTTGTGCTTGTTACTACTTAGCTGGTGCTTGTTACTAATTAGCTCACTAAATGTTAGATTGCAGCAATGTAAGTAGCATATGACGCATGCACCTGACAATAAAGATAGGATTTTAGATAAAAAAAAAATTGGATTGATTTGAAGTAGAAAGGGTACAAAATCTTACATTGGCTGAGAGTGGGTCTGCCACAAGAAAACCAACGCCTTCATAGCTCCTGCATCGTCAGCCAGTCGTACGGACCGTCCGTACAATCTGCATCCAATGTCCCATCCACAAAAGACGCTGCCTATTGAAAAACATTAATCTCAGATTGATGTACCTAAAGAAGGATCTAGTTTTAAAAGATATGTAACTCCATGTTTATGTACACAAATGTTATACCTTTGACAAGTGATCTCATAACCCGAAGGAGGAACTGTTGACTGGTACAAAAAGTTTACTGTCACCAGCACAACCACATGATCACCACATGATGATTTAGTATCAGATATCTCTAAAGATGCTGCTAATATCAATTAATAAAAAAAACCAAATGAAAACTTTGGATAAGATACTTAACCTTAACATCAACTTATCTGATATCAGTCCACCACTTCTGCTCACCCACAGATCTAGTTTTGATATCCTATCAGAACAAAAAGAACGAAACTCATAAAGATGATTACCTGCTGGAAGTTGTGTTTTGCTATCAGATCCAATTTATTAATTTGGTATTGATTTTCAAGGATGCAGTTTTGAGTTTTTTGTGTGGGTTTTTCGGGGGGTCGATTAATATTTTTTTTAAGGTTTTGGAATTTTTGAGAATGAAAAAAATAAAAAGAATTTAATCCGGAAATTTAATGAATAAAAAGAGCTCACGTACTTTATTAATCTGAATATGTTTCATTAAAGGGAGACCAATTTCTGTAGTTTCTTAGATCCCAGCCTTTGAACCACTAAAAATCAACACATTCTTCCAACATGTGGAATACTGTAGATTGGGTGATACGGTGGTCTATTTTCCAGTTAGGGCTGTAAGGCCAGAAATGGGTTGATGGTTGTAAGGCAAAGAATGGAGCTGACCAAAATGTTCGTGATATGTCTTTAGCCTGTATTTGTAAATATATCAAAATACGTTCAACTATTTAAAGAGATTACATGGTTGGAAACTTGGAATCAAACCTTTGTGTTCTAACAAAAATCTGGAGTCAATAATTCAACAAAGTCGTCAGCAGTTTTAGGAGATCCAGGTTGTAAGCTTCAGTATCTCGGGGACGACATTCCACTGGCTGCTGCTATAGCAGGTGCTTTAGAAACCTGCAATGCTCGAGCAAATACATCGGCTGCATCTATTCCCTCTTTATTTTCCGACTGTAGCATATCAGAAAAATAATATTATTAAGTTATTGACCATGTAACCATGAGCCTATTTTCTGATGTTTATTTGATTTAGGTGTGTGACCTGATGCAGAATCCAAACAACAATGCAAACAAATTCCTTATTCAAATATATCTTTCAATCGAGCTAGCATCTCTCAGTTCATCAACATCCAGAACACGTGCACTTAGAAGTTTATTTTTGGATATCAACTGATTAGCTTCGCCCAGACTCGCATTTAATCTGATATCAATTACTAAACAATGGATTGATACAGTTCACAGTTAATGGATCACAAGAAGGGGGCCCTCTTCAATCTCATAGCATTAGAAAAAACAAAAGTAAAAAATAGAAACACACTACGCCTCTTAATCCCAGATTATAAGTCTAAATATGTTTGGAACCATACGACTTGATCATGTAAAGCTTCAGTTATAATTAACACAGCAAGAAAGTAATCAATTTTTAATGAATCTTATAAAATATACAAAATCAGCTTGGACTTAAAAATCAATTTTGTACAAATCTGTATTTTGTATGTTTATATTCAATTTTTAACTGAATCTTATAAATCTTATAAAGTAAACATGGTGTAGTAATCAAGTTTTTCCCAAAAATCAAAAAATCATCTCAATCTTATACAACCACATACCTGCAAAGGAATCCTATCTCCATGAATAAAGGTGAAAAGTTTTCGGTTCGATGAATTTGTTGTATGTGGGGGATTCAGTTTAGAGTTTGGAGAACAACAATCAAAGACGAATTTTTAAAGATACCGAAAAGTTTTCGGGTAGAATATATTGTTATATTGTTATACAAGTCGGGTTACATAATCGGCCCAAATAATAATGCTGACGTGGTTTAAAGGCCGCTTATGTGGCATATCCCTCCTCTTATATATAATGTAAAGATATATATATATATATATATATATATATATATATATATATATATATATATATATATATCGGGACCTTAACAGTGGCTTTAAGGTTGGGTCCAAAGGTGAGAGTTAGCTAACACATAAGGGAATAGGGTTTCCTGTACATGAAGTATGGGTTTGGTTAGGTGGGCGTTTGGCTCATAGTTTGGGATAAAAAATGGGGACTGGTTTGGGTAAAATGTTAACGGGATAGGTTATGAACTTAACTAGGTTAAGGGATTATTAGAGAGGTATAATGGGATGCTTAGAGCATATTAATGGGATTAAAATGAATGAGAGGATTTGACATCCATCATAGGTTGATGAGCCATTTTAGTTTATTGGTTCATGTCTTGATTGTATGTATTGTTTGTTTAGTTTTTTGCTAGTGCGCGGATATTTGAAGAAGCTCAATCAGGTGAGTTTATAGTCCCATTTTCACTAGTTTTTAAATGTTTTCCAGTATGGGATGGAGATGACACTTGTAATGTTTTTAAATGTCTTAGTACTATGTTCTTTAAAATGTTTTGATAATATGTTTTTTTCAAATGCGTGGACTTAATGTGTTATTAGGTTATATGCTTAGTTATGTGTTTTTTTATATGTTCTATTATGTGTCCTGGCATGTGTTCTGAGTATTGATGTTCTGAGTACTTGTGCATCGTCTTCTCGGAGACAAGATATCTCGACGGGGATATGGTTTATCTCCATACTGGGTGTGAGAAAGATCCTGATAGGTGTAGTGCATTTGTTCTTATTGTGTGTTCTTAATTGTTATAGTATGTTTTGTTTGTAGTTGTGTGTAACATGATTATCACTTTATAGTCCATTGCTTATTTACAGCGGATGTCAAGTTTTCTTATGATGTTCTAGATAACTTAAACCTATGTTCTCATCAACTTTATACTGACATATTTTAGTGTCATTATCAGGTGAGGTAGTTGAGAAGGATGATGTTAGAAGTGGCTAGAGTCTAGAGGCTGCTAGGATTGCATTGGGAGGAATCCCTTTCCTATTAGATTTACTTTGTTATTTGAATTAGTGATACTGTTAGACACCAATATGTTTGACGTTTGATGTTTTTTATTTGTCTGTCTTTGGTAAGAGATAGGACTTTTAGCTACTTTCCTAGACTCCTGCATTTCGTTGAGATATTGTCACAACATTTGTGGCGCCATTTATGACATTTCTTTTGCAATTAGTATTACTCTATTGAGACACCATATTTGTAAAACCCGCATTAAACTACAATGAACAGTACACATGAACAGTGAACATACAAAAATACGATAAATTTAAAACTTTCCATTTATAATATGATTCACGTATCACGATATTAATTAACACGTACTTATGTATATATTATAAATGTATTACGATCACGACATATAAAATGCACAATAAATCAAACACGTATGAACACTTAAATAATTTAACTCGATAAAAGCTACGGGTTTCCCCGTGGGCTCCCTTTAGGCCGCGGCTAAGACAAGAGAGAAGGAGGAAGCGGGCTTGGCCCATGACCCAACTTAATATCCATAATAAACAAAACTACAGGAAAACTTAATCATAATTTAGGTTTACAGAAAAAGGTCTCCTTGCCTCCCTTTGCCTCTCTTGTCGTCGGCTACATCAAACCTCAAGGACGATCCAGATGATTTTGGTTATTGATTAATTAAGTGTACGTGATCGTGATCTTAATCCTTTTCTTCTACGAGTTCGGTATAATCAAAAACTTTTTCTTTTTCTTTTAATTCTTATTGAATTCATGTTCTTATTTAATTAATCATAAAAACAAGATAATAAAACATGTGGGATTAATTAAACATGGAAAAAGGGGGTGTTTGGTTGTGTTTTGGTTCGGCCGAGACACCACCGAGAGCCAAGGGGCTCTTGGCTTGTCTTCATCACCACTACCAAGACCACAAGGGGTCTCGGCTTGGTTGGTTTTGGCTCTAACGTCACAAGGAAA
Organism: Glebionis coronaria; assembly: GCA_025667525.1. NCBI lineage: Eukaryota > Viridiplantae > Streptophyta > Magnoliopsida > Asterales > Asteraceae > Glebionis > Glebionis coronaria. The sequence goes on from CM046874.1 coordinate 249,448,328, forward strand.
CCTCGATCGCGAGTCGGGGTGTGGTTTTGTTTTGGATCGAGTGCCAACCGAGACCAATAGGGTCTCGGTGGGGCTTTCGGTGCTAACAGTGGGAACCAAACAACAAGCAGGGGGAACCGTCACAACCGATGTGAACCTGTGAACCGGTGTGAACTGGCAGACAGCCGGTGGGAACCGAGTCCGGCAGTGGCTAACCATGGCTCGCGCATTGGGGAACAGACTCGGACAGTGGCAACCGGCTAAGCCGGTTAGCCACTGTTAAAGGGGTGTTTGGCTCGGCTTATTTTAGAACAAGGGTACGGGTTCGGGTTAATTGTAAAACACGGGTTCGGGTTTCGGGAAATATTAAAATCTGAAAATATGTTTAATTAAATTAATTACTAGACTTTTTAATCTAATTAAATTTATGACTTAGGTTAAATATTAAAATTAATATTTTACGTATAACCTAAAGTACTTTACTTAGCTTAATTTAATTAAAACATGTATTTTTAATTAAATTCCTTTAATATATAGTTTAATTAATTAACTAGATATTTAATTAATAAGCTATAACCATGACTTGTAATTACTAATTAAACTTTACTTGACTTAATAATCCAGTTTGTTTTCTAATTATGGGAACTTACTATTTTTGGAAACTTTCTATTTTTGGAAACTTACTATTTATGGAAACCTGTTATTTTTAGAAAGTTACTTAGTAATACAATACAAGTATTATAATACACTATTACATGCATAAGACACTACAGAACATCAGTATAACTACAGATAACACAGTAAAACACAAAAACATCACAGAATAAGTATAACAAGCTAATAACACACAGAACCAGTAAAACACATGTAATTCAGACAACTCGTATACGTTCCCATTCTTATGTAGTATTATCCGTCAAGGCAGGGTAGTTTCTTCAGCGTTTTCATTAGCTTCTACTGGACATAAGGTACAGATTTACCGTCCTTCAGTAAGGACAACCTCTTCCTTTATTAGGATTTCCCATATGCAGCCAATTGTTTTCCTATTAGTTACAAATTAAATGTTTATGTTTTATTAGTTACCTTAGCCATATACATGCATGACTAGTTTCACCTAGTTATGGAGGTACCATAACCATAACACTAGAGGCACTAGTGTTATGACTTCACCACGGCGGAGTGATAGCTCGTGGCGTCCCTTTTAGTTATTTGGCCATTATTATATTATTATTATCATGTGGGGCGTATGGGTGCATCCTAGGTTCATTTTCAGTCAGGATTTCATGGTGAATGTAGTGTGTGCCTTGCATCCTTCACAAGGAGCTGATCCCTCCTACCCATTACCAATTAATTCGAGGCATCCCCTCTAATTGCATGACGAGGTCATCCCTCCAAGTATTCATGCACGTTGTTTACCTCATGACCTATATTGGCTTTTGGTATATTAAACTAATACAGATTTTCATAAGTAACATAAGCTATGTTTTCAGAACTAAAACCAGTAAACATGTCATACATCTAGGTTTCTCAGGACTTATTCATTTCCGCTGCAATTCATGCTTTATATGCTTTTTATGCTCCATTCCTTTATGTCTTTACATTATGCTATATATCCGTGCATTGAGCGTTATGCTCAGCCGTTTTCCATTTACATGTTCCTAAACGGCAGGTACCCAAGGGCGCAAGTAGGAACTCTAGAGTATGTACATTCGGATGGAAGCTATCCGGCATCTTTTACCTTATGCATTTATTCCTACTTTTTCATACTTTACTTCTTTTGGACATTGTTTAGTCCTTTCATTTACAGTAGTTAATATTGCTTGTGTGAGTTACTTAGACTACCGATGTTTGTTTCCGATATTTCTATTTATGTTCATGAATGTTTAGACATTTACCTTGCATGCTTTGATGACATGCCATATTTTACTGTAGCATTCCATCTTAACAAATGGGGTGTTACAATATTGTTGTGATGATATCCATACGTCGCGCCCCATATTCTGCCATGGTGGGGTGTGACAGAATGGTATCAAAGACAATGGTTATAGAGAATTAGGTTGCCTAGCCTAGTCTATAGATTAAGGGTCCCTGCATATAGGTGTCATAGGAGTACATGTGCATTATAGTATATGATGTGATTAAATGCTAATTTCCGTATTTTGTATATGAGCTACTTTTATGATATTGATTGATATTGTTCTAGATATTTTCGATTCGTATTTATGATGTTTTCTTATCGAATTTTAGACTAGTATGGATTGAACAGTAGTCGTCCATACTTATTCGCATGTTTATTTTCTTTTTGAGTTTTAAATAGTACGTGTTGAACCATAGTCGTCTAGACTAGTCAGTTTTGGATTTTGTTTGATTATGCTTTCATGTTTCTTTATACATTTTGAATTTCGTCTACGCTGGTTTAGCTGGATTACGAGTTTATCTGTTTCATGCATTGGCTATGTTATTTTAATACATGAAATTATGGACCTTATTTTATGTTGTGGTTTATGCTTATATGAGTTGTTGGATTGATTTGATTACGTGATAGATTTGATGTGTTATGTGTAGTATTAATTATTATAATGTCATCATGGGAGGGAGTACATTGGTGAAAGGGGACTGGTATAAGTATGATGGCCAACATAGTTATACAAGTACCACAACATCAATGGGATTCTAAGTATGATTGCATGCATGTATAATATATGTTGGAATTGCTTATGGTTATGTGTAGGCGTGTATATAGTATTACGTATATTATATAAGTACCTTGGTAATTATTAACGATTGTGCATGACCGCATATAGACAAGTTGTCATCGTACGTACCAACGACACCTTGATCTACTCGGAGTCGGAACAAGAATGTGGGAAGAATTGTGAGTTGGGATTGAAGTTAATTAGGCAAGTGAAGTATGCTGTAACTTTAAAGTGTGAAATTTTAGGAATTTGGTTACTAGACTAAGTAGTTAGAAATGATGGCATGTAGTTGGGACCAACAAGGTTGAACCTAAGAAAGACGAGGAAGCTTTTTGGAAGCTAAATAACTAGCCTAGCTGATGAGTCGATCTTGGCATTATTAAAAGGACTAGATGAATCCGTAAAGTACGATGGTACGTGGAGCAAGGATTAGGATGTGGGTGAGGATGGCGAAGAAAGGTGAATGCTTATACATTGCGAAGGTTAGGAAGAACTATATAAGACATAGATAGGGGAAGTTAAGTGGTGACGTGAAATTTTAAGGCCAATTACCATCTGGGAAAGGCAAGCATAGTTAATGAGACATGGAATAAGAGGAAGTAAGTGAAGTTAAGACAAACTTGGGCTATATGGATGACGTGTTAAGATGGGTTAGATGCAAGATGCTAGTTGCACGAGTTGAGTTATCAAAAGCAGAGAATGCGTCAACACCTACATGGCGTATATTGGACTACCAAATGGAGAAAAGGGGGATAGGTTATACTTCCTAAATAGATAGGAGTGTCTTGGAAAGACGGTGATCCTAGAGAAGATATATAGTGAGGTGGATAAGTAGGTAAGATAAAATTTAGGTGATAGTCGATAGACTGACTAATTCATCCTATTTTTCTAGCAGAATGAAAAGTCATGAAGTTGAGAAGTTGGAAAGGTTTCATACAAATGAGATGTTATGGAATTAAGATTTTGGAGGGACAATCGAAAAGTAGTAGTAAGGAAGGAATGGCTTGAGGAAGCAAGAGATTGTCAAGATAGTAGATTGATATTGGAAGGGTTAGCGTCAGAGCTGAAAGTTAGTGATCATGAGTAATGGAAAGTCTCGTCTAGAGAAAGTTGGAAGCAGTCAGCTTATTAGAACATAAATGGTTCAGGAAACTACTGATATGATAACAGTGCTTAAAGAGAAATTGAAGAAGGAAAGAGACCGACAAGAGAGCTATGCTGACAAGAGGCGTAAATCGTTGGAGTTTGGTGTTAGATAAAAGTTATGCTAAAGGTTTCACCATGGAAAGGGGAAGTAGGGGAGGTAGAGGAAGTTTTTTGTGAACGCGAGATTTAGTTATTGAGCCTAGGGAGTAAATCTTGGGACGAGATTTATATTAGGAGGGAGTGATGTGACAACCCTAGATTTTGGATTTGTCACTTTTGACTGTTTGACTTTGATTATGTGTTTACTGTGCGTTTATGTGCAATATGTTTATATTTGAGCCTTGGATTGGATGTTATACATCATACTTGTAGTGCGTATTACATTATATGTTGTTGAGATGAGGTTAGTTCGTGCTCATTAGTTCACTTGGATATAGCTATGATAGATTATGCCGTTAGTTTAAGATTTTATGTGTACGTATATGTATTATAGTAAAATGTATATTTACGATACGAGGTTTAGTGTTTAGAGGTCTCGGATGAGGTACTTAGTCACGGGAATAATTTACGAGATGGTTTAAGTCATTTTGTACTTAGTTATTTAGTTTATTTCATATTTCGATAGTTTTCATAAAACTGTATATTTTACGTCTTTTACGGTATACGCGTAAAATTTAACTAGTTTTACGGTTTTGAGGTTTTGGAGGTTTTAGAAGCTGAAATAAATTAAGATAATTTAAGGAAATATTAATAACACATTAATAAATAATAAAAAGAAAAAAATAAAGAAATAAAGGGCGTGGGTCAGTTTAAATCGACGCAAAGAAGAAAAAGAAAAGGGAAAAAAAGAAAAGATGGAAACTTGACTTGTATTGGGCCAAGGATTTGTTAGGATTAATTATATAATGTTTTCGTAGATCAAAACACTTCATAAAATCCTTGGAGATCAAAGTGAGTTGAAATCAATGGAGGATTTAGGATTCTTCATAAATTTTTATTCTTTAAAAAGTTCTAAGGTAAAACCCTTGTTCACCTTTTTAATTTAATTGTTATTTAATTAATCTTTATCCAAACATGATGGATCTAGGGTCAGGTTTAATTTATATTCTTATTATTAAAGATATAAAAATGCTAGGATTAATTATGGTTAATAATTATACATGTTATGGGCAATTAATTAGGTTAGATGTGTTAAATTCGTTTTTTAAAAACTGGGCAGAACTTTAGGTCAATTGTTTTGATCATATCTAGAGTTTACACACTTTTAATTTGAGATCCAAGTACCCCTGGAAAGGTATTTGAGTTAGCTTTTGAAAGAAAGAAACGAGAACTAAATTGAAGGTTAGGAAGTGGGTTAAAAAGACGTTACAACAGTCGGAGGTCAAAACAGTTTTTGGATCAGTCGGTTTCAATTAATGTTTTAAGATGGTTAGGGTACTTAGAAGTACATTTGGACCTTCAAATGAACATGAGACTTAGTTCATATATTAAATAAGAGATCTGCAGAAGGGCTAAGCAAATGGATTAGGATAAGACCCTCTGATCATAACAAACTTTTCATATGTTCAAAATTAGTAAAATCTGGATAGCTAAAAGTACATATATATATATATATATATATATATATATATATATATATATATATATATATATATATATATATATATATATATATATATATATATATATATATATATATATATATATATATATATATATATATATATATATATACACTAGCGGCGTAACCCGCCCAATGGGCGGGTTCGTTTTGTAAATCTTTTTTATAAGTACGTTTCTGTATTAGTTATGTATGTTTGCAGTGCGGTCCGTTTTTGTTAAAAGAAAACTAAAAGGATAGATATTTTTAGGCCTTAGCCGACCCACCAGACGTGTTTTGTTCCATGTGCAATCTTTGGTTGTAGACGTATATGTTTTTTAAACGTGATTTATTGTTGAAGGAAACAAAGATAATTATTTACTACTACTCCCTCCGTCCTAATTTAAGTGTTCACGTTCACTTTTTCGGTCTTTTTTTCTATAACTTTGGCCGAAAATATGTTTCTTTGTGTTATATAATACTTGATAAAAGAATATATCAGTGAAAATACATTTGAAACTATGTCCGTTCATATATTTTGTATCAAGTATTATATAAAATACCTAAAAATAATTAAGGTCAATGTTGCAAAAAAGATAATCAAACGTGAACATTTATATTGACATGAAAGTAGTAATTTATTTGATAAGTTATTCAGCCATGATGATACTAAAAAACACATAAAATAAATTGGTCTTGATATGATAATACAATTGTAATTACCTAAAATGCCCTTTAATGGTAAAGAAATAATCAGCTCATACAAAAACAAATGTAGAACTTATTATCCTTGTATTATGATTTCATTGCAATAAGAGACTATATGACAAAAAGGCGAATTAAAAACACATATACTCAATATTTTTTAGACTCGGGTCGATTTAGGTCGGGTCAACTGGTTAACCGGGTTCTAGTCGAGAAAACATGTCATATTGACCCGGGTTTCACATTTTCGAAACCCGGTTAGACCCGTCGGGTTTGGGATGACTCGGGTTAACCCGGTTCTCGAGACCTTGCCGGGTTTTGTTTTTTCCGGGTTTTTCTTTAAAAAAGTTACGTATTTGCGATGAAGTTTTATTTTTACGTGTTATTTTGGTTGGTAAACAACTTATATCTTCAATATACGAAAGTTTTTATGTTTTTATATATTATTTTTATTAATGTAAAAATATGAAAAAAAATTATTATTTTTAGAAAACCGGGTTAACCCAAGTCGACCCAGGTTGACCTGAACCCGATGACTCGACCGAGTCGATATAATAATCGGGTTTGAAAACATTGCATTATACTCTCTCATATCATTATTACTTCACTGCTTCGTAATATGATTTGCATATAGTTATCATATCCTTTTGTACTAAAGTTTAAGATTATTATTCTAGTAAGTTCGCTCATTAGAGTGTACATCACTTTCACAAACAATAGTTTGTTGCCTATTTGGACAATGATTATAGTGTCAGAAATATTTTCTTATACTAACAGTTATTAAAAAACACAAATTACATGTACCACTTGACTATAAGCAATAACTTGCAACTTTGTGTTTCTTACAACAAATTACTTACCGTGTCTTCTTGGCACCGATTAGAGGCAGACTACATCTCAAAAAGTTCATCAAAACATGGCTATTGTATTCATAGTCATCTTTGTGGCGTGATCATAAAGAACATCATGACTATCCTTAGCTTGAAAGGAACTTCTATGGCTGGTGATCGAAGATGTAGCTGCTTTCGCTGTATATTAATATCTTACCTCGTCGTCACAATGGCTACAGACTATACCAATCCCTTGTAAGTGTATGAATTTATACCCTAATAAACCACATGATCTTGCGAAGATATCTTCAGCCCGCCACCTAAACTTGAACCACCAGTGATTTCCCTAAATAGGTCGAATCAAACATTTTTTAAACTGCTCAAATGGCTCTAGGGAGTCGCTGCTTGTGGACCACCTGCAGCAGAAGCACAGTGTTGTGATGTAAGGCGGTTGCATATATTTTAAGGTTCTATTTTCAGTGAACATTAGCTACTGTTTTGGTTTTCATTTTCCAGGTGATTGACAAGGTTCAGTAGGAAATCAAGAACTAAATTGGTATGTTTCGGATCAAATTTACAAACTTGTAACCAAAAAAAGTATCCACAGTCTGCGTGCACATTATTTTTAGCTACCATAAGAAAAGGTCTGTATGATTTTTGGATAGGTTTTATTGATTTTTTTAGCAATACATGTCTTTTACATTTGCATCAGCATCATTGTGACCTTTAATAACTGAAGCACCACCGTTGATCACCACTGTCTATGCATCAAGGACATCATGCATAGCCTGATCGATTGTTATGTCCGTAATCTTAGAGGCACTTGGTGCACAAAGGGTAGATTTAGAAGACATGCTGAAAGATATGAAGAAGGTATGCTTAATGTTTGTATTAAGTTCCCTGATCCTATCGTTTTCCAGTTAGCATTACTTCTACAATATGTTTCAGCAACGCAAAACTTGCTTGGATACATTAGTGGGTATATGAACAAATCAGCTATAAAGAAACAGGATCGTTAGTCAAATGTGTTGATACCCGTTCTTGTCCGTTTTATTTCCAAAATTAAAGGGTTATGTTTATACAACCATTTGACCCATTATCCTCCCTCACCCCCATATCGTCATGTGAGTTTAAACTATATGCAGTGAATGTTGCAAAATTTTACCTGGACTTTTGAAACTTCAAAAACATTGACTTTCATTGAAGAACTATTCATATGTAATGCAGTAACTAAGAAGTTCTATGCTTGCGACGATCACAATACTACCCGAATGTCATCTTCTTCGATGTATGAATCACCTGCAGACTCTCCTAACCTATGTAAAAAGAACGTTACAAAGTATGGCCTCATATGAGCGTGAGCTTGTCCCAACTGCTGTATTTTCTGACATTTTGTTTCCTCGTCATGTTGTCTCTGTTGTTGATGCTTTTTTCTTGGTTTGAAACGCATGTGAAGCCTCAAACTTAGGTATACTGAAACAAAAAATGTCACAAATAAAACGTGAGTCCTCAAAAGATGACCTGACATTCAAATACTTAAAGCAAAGTACAATACCTTGTCAAGACTTGAATCCAAAACAGATCACTCTCCGCTAAATCAGAATGTAGATGAATAGGAGCACTATAACCTCGCAACAAAGATGGGAAATAATATCATGTGGCTTCAGCTACAATATGATTAGTCTCGTGATCTAACAACTTATTATTTAGTTAAGTAATACATGGACATCAATAAGCTGGAAATATAAGGGATACTAAACAAAGTAAGCAAGAAAACAAACTTGATCAAATACTTCTCAGCTCTGGCACCTGTGTCTCTACCCCTTACTTGAAAAAGCCTAAATGCTCTTTGTCATCTTCAAAACCATCACCATCACCACCACTTCTGATTTCCTCTTTCAACCTCCACCATATTGATCACCTGCCATATCAAAATCACAATATTAGAGACTTTCTTTTATTTACAATGGTTTAGCGTGAAAAAATAAGCATATAGCAGAGTATACATTGACATACCAAGATACACAATGCAAAAAGACACAAGTATATGCATCCACTTCCTCTTTGAGATCATCCTTCCAGGATAGCTCGACGCGAGTATGAATCTGTTTAATCTCAAAAACACTCTTGAAGTTGAAACCCCTAGATATTCAGATCGACTCAAAAGCATTCTGGTTGTTGGATGTTCTTCTTTCTTTTTTGTAACATATGCTCCAGTTGTAAAAAACCATTGAAACTTTCATAAACGGATTAAGCCTTTCAAATAACATGGCAGAAATTTACACGCCTGATTTGTACCAATTACCTTGTTGCGACCCGGTACATGCAACTTCTTGTGTTTCTATATGGATTTTCCAAACTAAATCATGCCGGTCGTGCCACCATCCTTTGATTAACGACTCCCATACCTGAATCTGTACATAGGAAAAACCAATTCTTATATACCTGTGCATTTGTTGCGAGCCTAAATATGTTAAATTGAAGATGATGAGTAATAGGTTTATATCAAATATAAGTCACACAAAGTTGATCCATGTCTTACCAGGTGAGAAAAGGGAAAAAAGTATACTGATGTGATCATACCCGATAGTTAGAGTAGAAGAATTGTGACAGTGGCAGTAAATCGATGATAGTGCAAGAGACGAGGCCTTGAATCGACGATGGTTTCTAGGGTTTAAGGTGAACCTTTTCTTCTGTATTTATTGTCGTATGTTTGATAGAAGCTACATTTAAGGAATAGATTTGTTCCTTAAATTTTCAACTGAATGTTCATTTAAGATTTAAAAAAAATAATTTTTTTGATATAATACCAATATTTTTAAACGTATAATATATCTTATTTTAAAAATAAATTTCAAAATTGGTGATTATCTTGTAGCTAATGATACACTTTCCAAAATAAATAAATATAAGTATAGCCAATGAGATAATGCCACATAGTATATGAGGTGGCACCTATTTATTTTCTTAGTCAAACTTGGCCCCATATATATATTATATATATATATATATATATATATATATATATATATATATATATATATATATATATATATATATATATATATATATATATATATATATATATATATATATATATATATATCTATACTACATTATAAAGGGTGTATCCATTTGGTTGAAAGTTGAAAATATTGAATGGTTGAAAAATGTGGGTCCCACTAATCTATATCTATACTACACTATAAAGGGTGTATCCCTTTGGTTGAAAGTTGAAAATGTTGAATAGTTGAAAAATATGGGTCCCACTAATCTATATCTATACTACATTATAAAGGGTGTATCTCTTTGGTTGAAAGTTGAAAATGTTGAATGGTTGAAAAATGTAGGTCCCATTAATCTATATCTATACTACATTATAAAGAGTGTATCCCTTTGGTTGAAAGTTAAAAATGTTGAATGGTTGAAAAATGTGGGTCACACTAATCTATATCTATACTACATTATAAAGGGTGTATCCCTTTGGTTGAAAGTTGAAAATGTTGAATGGTTGAAAAATGCGGGTCCCACTAATATATATTTATACTACATTATAAAGGGTGTATCCCTTTGTTTGAAAGTTGAAAATGTTGAATGGTTGAAAAATATGGGTCCCACTAATCTATATCTATACTGCATTATAAAGGGTGTATCCCTTTGGTTGAAAGTTGAAAATGTTGAATGGTTGAAAAATATGGGTCCCACTAATCTATATCTATAATACATTATAAAGGGTGTATCCCTTTGGTTGAAAGTTGAAAATGTTGAATGGTTGAAAAATGTGGGTCCCACTAATCTATATCTATACTACATTATAAAGAGTGTATCCTTTGGTTGAAAGTTGAAAATGTTGAATGCTGGAAAACTGTGGGTCCCACTAATGTATATTTATATTACATTATAAATGGTGTATCCCTTTGGTTGAAAGTTGAAAATGTTGAATGCTTGAAAATTGTGGGTCCCATTAAAAACTACTATATGCAAATCTTATTCATTAAAAAAGATATAAACTTTCGTTAATTAAACAAATGGCACCATTTCATCCAATTGAAACATACTTATAAGATATTTTGAATTATAACATGTTACAACGCTTTGAAATAAAAGTTTAATCTTTTGACGTTATATTTTGAACTTCACCGAAACACTTACCACAATATCACATCGTGTTAATTATCTGTTGCTAGACAATTTCCGCCGCTATGCGCGGGTACTCGTCTAGTAAAGGAAAAACCAAAATGGTTGAATGTTAAAAATAGAATGGTTGAAAAAATGTAAGTCCTATTAAAATAATATTAAAAAAAATTACACATAACAAACCAACACCAACCTTAAATCAAAAAACCACCTACAAACAAATATCCCACCCAACATACATCCTCCCATTCATTCATTTACATCAACTCCATATCTATATACACAAAAAAACACACATACAAAATACACATTCACCTAAAAAAAATAAGCACACCACAGGACGCCACCACTACATGTCGCCATCGCCGGACCTCACGACCACAGAAAATAATACTTGGTTATAAAGGTATATTTTGTCTTATTTTATGGATCTTGATTGCTCTGTTAATAATTAAGTTTTGATGGTATTTTGATAGATCTATGGTTTTTAATGTAGATCTATAGTTTTTATATATAGGTTTAAGTTTTTACAAGTTTTTTATACGTTTTTATAGGTCAGCTGACACCTTGCCGGAAATGGTCATATCCCTCTCGCCGGAAAGAGCCACAGCTGACTCGCCGGAACAAGCAGCCGGATGTGTCATAGTATATGCTTCATTTTATTATAAAAGTTTATTGTTAATATTACTCACTATCAAAACCATCAGATTTGCCTTGGATATGTGTTGTGAATACCAATACATAAGGTATCTACTCTTTATACATTCCAAATAAATTTACGGTAGTTTTTAAAGATGTTGGTTTGAGATTTTCTTTATTTATTTCAGATCTAGAAGTTATGGCTGGTGGTTGGTTATTCGAGACTTTAGTTTGATCCCGGCATATTAATTTTTTGGGTTCGTGGAGTTTGTTGTAGCCGACAATCATGGTGCACACCAGCCGACTACCGAACGTCCATCTATATCAGTTGGTATGTTTTGAAGGCTTTTTTATTTAATTTTGTGTTGTTTTAATCTGCTTTATGTTCTTAATAAATCTTTGACTATTTATAAAGTTCTTAAAGTTTCTAATATAGATCTTTAGATAATATGTAGTTTAAGTTAATGTTTTGATATTTTTTTGTTACAGCCGCCACTCGCCGCTTCTGTTTTCTACCGAAAATAATTATTTTGTTGGAAACAGTTGTTGATGTCGTCACCCGCCGTCGGAAACCAGTCATCTAATCTAATGCTGGTGCTGAAAAATATCCTTAAAGAGTTCATGTAAAAATACAGTTTGTGTAAGTTTGGCTATAAAGTTTATGTAATCATAACACGTGTTTCTTTTTATTGAGATCTATTTTTTTGTTTTGGTCTAAATTTATTTGTTTATAAGCTTATTTGTGAGGTTGATATACTGTTGCGATTTTTTTATATAAACTATGTTTTTATTTAGATCTACTTGTGCAATTTTTATGTACATTTATTTATGATTTGAACATGTTTTAAGTTCGAAATATGGGAATAATTTAAAATCTTAGAATTTTGAAATCTGAAATAATTTGAATGTGTTAAAAGTTTGATATTGACGTATAGCTTGTGATATTATGATTTTCTACACGATACTTTTTGGTTTTGATTTCGTAATGACTTTTTGTAACTTGGCAAGTTAAGAAGCGTGTGGCTTTTATAATATGATAGTGTGTTTTTAACCATGACTCATGACAACATATACCATATGGGCTAAAGTTGAACTTCCAATTTGTTCGAATTTGGTTTTTGAAAAAATAATGAAATCTTATCTTGAAATAAACAAACAACTTTAGGTAAAAGTAGACAAGGACGTTTCATTGTAAAAAATGATGTGTAGCATTGAAAAAGAAGTGGTCTCCAAGAACTTTATTTAGTCAATGCTTAAAAATATACAAGAAAATATAACGCATTTGAATAGACTTTAAACATTTAAAATTTAAATAGCCTTGAACGGTTGGATCAGTAGTCATTAATCGAGAGCCTTGAACGTTTAAATCAATAGAAATTAGCCGACTCGCTTGATTCGATCATCAACTCAGTTCAGTTTACTCTATAAAAAGTTAAAAAGAATGTATTAAGACGTAAAAAAATATGTATAAATTTTGATAAATATTACGTATATCGAACCTAAAAATTATTTACTAACAAATATGACATGTTAAAATAAACTTAGGTCGCAAATATATACAGCTAACAAGCCATATTTTAAAAAAACACGGAAAAAACCAAAACCTGATCAGATCTCAAGATTCGAGTTGACTCGGGTCCTTCAAACTCAACGTGTTTAACCGGATTTCAAAAATATGAAACACGATTTAATTTGAGCATTTTTCGCTCAAAAACTAATCACGTCAAAACGCGTTTCTAAATGTAGAACAAAATAGATATACAAGTATGTAACACACATAAGATATTACGAATTAAGATTTATTCTTTTTATTTCATAACATTTCAAACACTTGCTCAATCACACACATAAGCATATTTTACATGCACATAACTTTTCGATATCCGGTATCTATCTAATCGTCTTGATAATGATTTTTGTAAAAAATCCACCACACACAATATTATTGTTTCCAACAACTCGAAACTAGGACAAACCAAACACCGAGATAAAATTAAATCCAACGACTAGAAAGCATAATGTCTCTAGGAAGGTGTTTATCGTTATATATATTATTGATATGCAAACACCGAGATAAAATTAACCAAACACAATATTGATATGCAAACGCTTTGATCTTAATGTCATCGATGCTGAAATTGCTGTCGGGCAGCATGTTGGAGTTAAAGTGCTCTTGCCAAGAATTCCTCTAGCTTCATCAGAAGAAGATATGTTCCCTTTCAAGATAAAGAGGACGTTATTCCCTGTCCGCCTTTCCTTTGCGATGACCATCAATAATACTCAAGGGCAAACAATTCCAAATGTGGGTGTCTATTTGCCTGACTCTGTTTTCTCCCATGGCCGACTTTATGTAGCATTGTCTAGAGGAATATCACGATCAACAACCAAGGTTTTAGTGAAGCCAGTCAAGCAATTTGTTGAAGAAGGAGTGTACACCTCAAATGTTGTATACCAAGAAGTTTTGCGCGATGATTAAAGTTCGTTACATTTTATCGTTTATTGTTTGACGTTTAGTTTTAATAACAGATTTTAATATGTTGTTTGGTATTAGTTATTTTATTTAGAACTCAATTGTCACATGTTACAACATTTTGCAATTATACTTAAATCTTACACTATATATATATATATATATATATATATATATATATATATATATATATATATATATATATATATATATATATATATATATATATATATATATATATATATATATATATATATATATATATATATATATATAGTGAAAGGTTATTTTCAGAACCAAAAAAATGTGCAGAACTGCGAGAACCACCTTTATACTCTTAATAATGCATATGTATTTTCATTATTATGTTTAAATTAACATTTAATAATTATTTTATTGGTTATATATCCGAGTACGATAAGCGATATGAAGAGTGCACATGTGTTTTCATATTATCCAACGAAAAGATAGTTATAATACATACAAAACAAATACATGTGCATGGTCCTAGGATACATGTTACTAGTGACATACAACAATGAAAATTCATGTATTTCTACCTAATGAACTAACCCGATGAATATACATGTGCATTTTAAGAGTAAAAAGGTGGTTCTCGCAGTTCTGTACATTTATTTGGTATTGAAAATAACCTCACCCTATATATATATATATATATATATATATATATATATATATATATATATATATATATATATATATATATATATATATATATATATATATATATATATATATATATATATATATATATATATATATATATATATATATATATATATATATATACATATATATATATATATATATATATATATATATATATATATACATATATATATATATACATATATATATATATATATATATATATATATATATATTATATATATATATATATATATATATATATATATATGTATATATATATATATATATATATATATATATATATATATATATATATATATATATATATATATATCATATATATGTATATATATATATGTATATATATATATATATATATATATATATATATATATATATATATATATATATATATATATATATATATATATATATATATATATATATATATATATATATATATATATATATATATATATATATATATATATATATATATATATATATATGGATATATATATATATATATATATATATATATATATATATATATATATATATATATATATATATATATATATATATATATATATATATATATATATATATATATATATATATATATATATATATATATATATATATATATATATATATATATATATATATATATATATATATATATATATACTAGTTGCAAAACCCGCCCGATGGGCGGGTATGACTTGTAATTATCGTTTATATGTTTTATTTTGGTAAATATTTGTTTAACTTTTAAAAATAATATATTCTATTGTTAAAAATGATCAAAATTAATAAGTAGCGTGAATCACTTGTAAAAAATGGAAAAAATGTATTCTTTTTGTAGAATAATTTAGTTAGAACATGGAATTTTCAATTGAGTGCCACAGTAGCACGTGAATCTATACCAGATATACCAAAGAGGTTTTTGAAGCATCTTTGAACTAAAATGCAAAGCCCACATAGCAAACACGCCCTTAGTATATTTGGTTTAGATGATTTCTCGTTGTTTAATGTTTGATAGAAAGGTAAAAATTGCTAATTATTTAATACATGGGTTTGAATGGATACGAACACTTACAAATGGTTAATGAGATACAATTCATTTATTTTTAGTTTTGTAGTACTCACAATGTTTTTGTTAACTAAATTAAAGGTGAAAAAAGTAGATAATAAAAGATAATTAAAAGTTTATTCTTATCAGTTTTTACTAAAAAAGTCACTATAAAGTTATTTTTATCAACATTTAATAAAAATAAAAAAAAGTAAGTAACAGAGGATGGTCACTAAAAGTTTATTATTAATATTTAATAAGTAAAAAAGTAAAACTTTTTATGACTCTTTTCAAAAGTTGTAAGGTTTTTTTTTTGCCTAGTTTTATATTCAATATGTTTCAATAAGAAAAAATTATGACGATTTAACTAATTTTTTCTTTTATTAGTAAGCAAAACTTTTAATAAATAAATGTCTTTTAAATTTTTAGTAAATAAATATATTTAAACTTTTAGTAAATATAAGTATAACATCCCGCTTTGTGGCCCTCTTGTAAGTAGTTCTCGGCTGGTCACCCATCCTAGTACTACTCTGACATGCGCACGCTTAAATGCCAGTTCCTAAGAACCCCACTTGCAGTAGACCACAAAACGCGTTGTGTCATGAGAAGGCGACTGTTATCTCTCTTGGCCACAGCCGATGTGGGATTTGCCTAGGGTGTCACAATCACCCCCCCTTCAGGACTCATCGTCTTCGATGAGGTTTGTCCTATCATCCCGAACGACTCAGGAGTAGCTCTAATACCATTTGTAACATCCCGCCTACTTAGACTACAATATTGTTCGCTTTGCCGCAGGCTCACGACTTTGCTTTGTGGCCCTCTTGTAAGTACTTCCTGGCTGGTCACCCAACCTAGTACTACTCTGACATGAGCACGCTTAACTGCCGGTTCCTAAGAACCCCACTTGCAGTAGACCACAAAACGCGTTGTGTCATAAGAAGGCGACTGTTATCTTATGAACCATGAATCTCTCCTTGCCACAGCCGATGTGGGATTTGCCTAGGGTGTCACAATAAGTTTTTTATTTTATAATGTGTACACCATCAAAAATATGTACATTAAGTAATAAACAAATTAGTTTTGGCATTCTTTAAATAATACAATATTTTTTTATAAAGTTAATATACCAATCTAATCCTTAATCTATGAATGACATTAAAATAGATATGCCACTTAACAAAGAACGTTTTTATCAATCAAACTAATGACATCACAACAATAATGCATTTGTTTATAGAAATCTAACTTCAAGCTGAGATTTTTAATACTTGATAATATCTTATTTTCTTAGCATAATTTCGTCTCACCTATATTTATGTATTATTGATAGAACTCAGCGATTATTAAATCCAAAACAAACAAAAAAGTCTTACTTGCAACAGCCTTTTTCTAGGGTCCGTTTGGTAGACAGTAGGCTAGAAGGGGTTTAGGCTGATGGTTGATTTTGGCTGTTTGGTATGCTAATGTGGATCCTAAAATTGGGGATGAATATCGACAGTTTGGTTTATGATAAAACTCAGGTAATATTTGTCTTTAGATGGTATAAGTTGGGTATAAGTGGGGCCACAATGAATCTTCATCACTCACTTCAAATAATCTTTTCTTATTTTGTAATTCTATAACACGTGGATGTTTATTGACCTTTTTTTCCTTAAATGTTACGTATTTTTTCATTTAATAATTTTATTATATTTGTTTAATAAATTTTTAAGTGGGCCATTTACAGTAAAACCCAACCTATATTTTTGAATAAAATACCAAAGTATATCCCACTGGCGACTACTAAACCTCCATGTTAACCAAACGGGCCCCAAGTTCTTTATGAATTCCATTTTATTTGCTAGTGGTTGTAGCTGAAATGAAATAGCTCTAATGTACGAAGATATCTATCCATTTATTTGCACTAAAGCTCACGGTATATATGTGCTTGTGGTGCCACCTATAAAAACATGTTTCATCACTTTGTACATAAATTACCTTTTTTGTATGGCGACCTATAAAACTCCAAATGAAAATGCTTTTCCTTACCTTTTTCAATGACGACTTAATTATCTACATTTTTGAATTTTATTTAACTGACCTCACTAATGGGGTAACGCATGTTGAAAAACTCTGGTAAGGAGTAGCATTGAAAGGATCTATGACGTGTAAAAATTAGCTTCCGATGAGAACGGGTGGATATGGTTCAATAAATAGTGAACATGGTTTGATCGTGATTCTAGAACTGTTGAGGTTGGCTTCAATGATGCTTCACCTATTTTGTTGATCATTGTAGCTCCGCTGCCCAAAGCACCTCCCTATGGTGCAAGTCAACGCCTGTAACAAAATCGTAGACAAATATAAGACGGTTGTATCAAAACCTTGCTAAACGTTAAACTTTTGAACAAACATGTAGAATATGAAACTTAAGCATTAAAGTGAGCAATATATACACTTGAAGAAAAACCATTGAAAATCACATGATGATCTTGTTCAATACCTTTGCCAAGTCTAAAGCTGATACATTATTTTCTTCTGCTTTACATGTCGTATGGATGCAAGTCAACCTGTTTAACAAAAATATGTTTTTCAAATGGGCAAGTGTGAAATGTTTATTCTTAGACAAAATCATTGCATATTACGTTAAATCAAGTTTACATACAATTTAGATGATCTTCCATCACAGACTTCTGTAGATAGAAAATTTTAAAATATTTTAGAAGGGTTACCTGCAAACCGTAAGAAAAGAACATTCCAAAAAGAGAAACGAAACAGTGAGGATTTACTATCTTTTTTGGTAAAAAATGAATTTGTGCCTTATTTTTTCGAGGGATTTTGAAGGCGTCGTGATACTGGCCGAGTTACAATAGACTAAACTTTTGATAGCTGAAAGCTATATAAGCTCTTTAACATCCTACACGTTTTTGTGTTTCACTAATTAGCATTTCACTTGGCGGTTTTGTCTATATGGTTGGAAATCTTGTTAGCGTACAACTATCCATATTCTACAACAGAATCTTCACAGAACCAAGTTAAAATGAGCTAATTAGGAGTTGTGTAAAGAATTATAAATAGACAAGATGGAGAACACATACCTATTCACTTATGATTGTGTAAAGAATTATAAATAGACAACTTGGCTGATTTATTGTAATATGATTTAAAATGGGTCCTTCATCTACAGAAGCAGAGCATAAGAATGTAAATCCTCAGCTAATAAAGATGTGAGATAACAGGAGCTACAAATCATCGACATATATATGTATTTTGTTCTAGCTCTACCATGTCAATAAGCGCAACTTTCTATTCTTATTTCATAACTATATGACGATGTTTATTATTCTATAAAGCTTTGTAACTGAGTTTTCAAATATAAGTATCGCTTGATCTTTAAATATTATCGGCATCCATGGAGTGGATATAACGTACCCCATGTAAGTAGTTCTCATAGTCCTTTTAGCAGAGAGCAGAAACTTGCAATCTTCAACCAACATTGTTGCTGCAAATCCAAATGATAGAACCAAATTTAGGAAACACGAAAACAAAACCAGCCCCTACATATAACAGGTATATAATTTCAACCACTCACCTGAGGTAAGAAACAAGAAAAAATTATGTGCCAAGTTCGATTCATAAATCGTTGAATAGTGGTTCAGCCGCCTATAGTATTTGGCATTTAGTAATTTATGTCCCACATCAGTGAGATATTATCCACTCAGCGTTTTAAACGTTGAGACGATACCTACACACGCAGTGGCGGACGCAGGAAATTTCAATGTCGGGGGCAAATTTTTTTTTTTTGCCGATAGCAAAGCGAAGAAACTATAATCCGAATAAAAAATTGAGTATTATAACGTAAAAGTTAAGGATTTTTAAGTTTCAAAGTGTTAAATGTTGAAATTTAATGTGCGAGTGGGGGGGCAATTTAAAATTCAGGCGGGGGGCATTTTAAGAAAACGCTCAAATTTAAAGAAAAAATACACTAAAATCTCGTCGTTTTTGTCGAGCTATGGGGCGCCGCCACCCCGTACCTCTAACGTATGTCCGCCCCTGTACACACGTTTGCCAAATAAGTTACAGAAAATCAAGCCAATGATAATACAAGTCTTCTTAGCCATGGAAACTCAGATTGCGGATCTTTGTCTGAAAACCAAGGAATCTACTGCAGTTCGTGATTTTGTTTCTCTAGCTTCTTCGCATCTGAAAAACAAGTTTCGTAATGTCTCACAACCAATATTTTTCCATCCTAATGAGAAAGACTAAATTATTTATGTGGTTTACAAATGTTGTACGAAATACCGTCTTTCTTAATTAAATTTAAACAAATATGACTTACAATGATCAGCAGCTCCAAGAGAAGATCTTCTTGCGTCAGGATGGCTTGCTCAGTTGTTGATGACAGGAGTTGTTGGTGACAACATCTCAATATTGGTTTTCTGTGGAATCATGGTAACAAAATAAGATATAAAATATGAACCTTTTTTATAATTTTGAGTAATACAGAATGTAAATGCAAACTACACACTTTAGTAACAATTTCGACAATATATAAAAAAGCGATACTGAAAAGTCATACACTGTAGTATCCCCCATCGTCTAGCCTTAACTACAGTTACAATTACGACAAAAGGGCCAATTTCTATAGTCGTGGACGGAACACCAACATTAACAAAGGTCCTCCATTAGTACCGCTGTTTAAAGTCCCAAGCAGCGATATCCCATCCATCAACATTGTTTCTATTGATATAGTTACCGGCCATTAGCCACATTACTCGCATGGTACAAAAATTACCATGAGGTACGTGTTTTTTTTCAAATAACACTGAATACAATGCAACACTTATCTTAACTAAATATTGTTAGACATATATCTTTTGTAATCATATTTATAAAACGACTCTTTGCAAAACTAAATAAATGATAACAGTGTATTGGTGAGTCATCTCATATAGACTCAACCATTAACCTGCATGAAATAGCTACCCATTTAGAACCATTTGGATGTTACCCAATTACACAACCTACCAATATATGAACGCACACTAATGTGTAGTAGAATAAGAATGGTTACTTTATCTTCATGTACTTCCACATCATCTACGACTTCTTTCTGGCCATCATTGATCAACATTTGACCCAATTTTCAGTTCGTCCTTTTTACCAACATATGCACGACAAGGCTAATATCGTTTTATTTTATTCGATTATTCAGAAAGAGCTCCAGTATATACTTTCAATATCTACACACTTCGGCTAATCCTCTACATAACCAAGAAAACCGATACTAATTAGTGAACCACATAAACAAAAAATTTAAAGAACCAAAAACATATCGTTACAACAGTACTAACCTTTCAAAACCAAAGCTCTATGGCAGGCACATCAACGCGAATCTTCATATAAACATCTAACAACCAGTTGAAAATCAAATCACATCCAAACATAAAAAATCAAAATCACAAACTGATTGAAAGTATAATACTGCACAAAAGAAACATACAATATAAAGATTCAAAAACTAAACTTTCATTGGAGAAATTAGGACCATAACATTTGATGCTTCATCCTATAATGGCATCTAAATCTTCATAATGATATAAAAGTAAAGAATGTCAATATTGTCTGGTCAAGTCTCTACTTGGTAAGCAGCTCACAATCTGTCAACATCAGCAAGTTTGTGACCCCCATCAAGTTACTCAAGAAGTCTCTGTAGCAAATTAAAGTCTATGCATCGAACATACCTAGATAAAACTCTCTTTCGTTGGATGCCTCCTGGGTCATTCTTATTTTCAGCAATATACGTACCTCAAACTCAGACCTGCATGCCGTTGATAAAGGTTCCATTAACATGTTCAGATACACTTTACTTCAAAATGAAACAACATCGTATGCTAAATTGCTAATTTAATTACGCTGAAATATGCAAGGAGTATGGTCCGGCAAACGAAGAAGCAACTGACATGCTAAACAACAGGTTTGGATTGTATTTGTTGTAAACAGAGACAGTTATTCTCCCACTCTAGTGTTGTGATACTTCAGGGAAGATGATTCTACCACAACATAATCTCATAAATAAAAGATATGGAAGCTTACAATCATGCTTCATTAGCCTCATTATTGCATCTTTCGGCCAACACTAAAAACCAAAAAATATCACTTCTCCTTTCTTCTCCTCATCCAACCGTTTAACAACTTTAGAACGTAAAGATATTGGATATAACAAATCAAACAATCCATCACTTACAATGATAAATTTTTTAGCAATATTGATATTGTTTGCTTTTAACTTCATATTTATGGTAAAACCAACAAAATTTAGAGCCAATGAAAATGATTTTTTGATTTTTGCATCAAAGAATAACTTAACTTATCGTTAAAGAAAAATAATACTAACAAAACTTCCATAAGGATCTTGCAACAGCATTGGCCTTCTGGGGTCCTAGATCCTCGTGAACCCATCTTTCGTCTCAGAACAATCTTTGCACACATCTTACAATTAAAAGACTATCCAATTATTGGAGCAAAGCTATTAAGAATCATAAACAAATTTAAAAATGTATGAAGGTTTTGGATTACCCATGTTGGACTCTCGTGAGTCTTATACCAATATGGTGTTCAAGTATCAAACCTTGCATGTTTACACAAAAACGAATAACAAATTTGTTTATCTCATCAAGAAATTCTAAGTAAACAAATTAAAGATTAGAAAATCGCAATCAAACTACCTGATCTCTTCTTAGATAGGCCTTAGTAGCTACGTTGGAGTAGCGAGAGGCTATTATGTTCACCAAAACATGATGTACAACCACATAATGACGGTAAATCGTTCTCTTTAACTTCTGTTCCTGCGATTATAATCAAGTTCTTTATCAATATCAACAACCACAATTGAATGCCCAATAACGATCTGTCTGAGTATCCAAAGAAGGCCCCACTATCGGTAAATGTTGTTAGAATTATCTATGCACATTAAAGAAAAGAACTAAAGCATGACACAGTATGGTTTCAAGCATGTCCATGTCATAAAGAACCACGTATTTTGCTTACCGGAATATCCTTCGAAGATGTTAGGTTCTGCTCTCAATAATTGTGTTGTTGTTTAAGGCATCGATCGTTGGTTTAGGTTTAGATTTAGGTGAAGCAACGGCATGGAAAATAAATTAGGTTTTTTAGTTGCGTAAATTGGATTGTCCGGTTTGTATGGAGCGATGATATCCTCTCCTAAAAAGTTCACATGCGAAGTAGTTTTGTATTATGTTTCTCAAAATTTAGCACAAATATTTGAATTGGCCTAGTGGTTGAACAATATCTTAATCATATGTAGACACCATCCCGAGTTCGAGGCTTGCTAATGTTATTTTTAATTATTACAGCCAAATTTTCTTGTGTTGACATCGGTCTAAACATTGATGACGTGGATTTAATTGATGCTTATGTGGCATTTCCCTCCTCTTATATATAATGTAAAGATATATATATATATATATATATATATATATATATATATATATATATATATATATATATATATATATATATATATATATATATATATATATATATATATATATATATATATATATATATATCGGGCCCTTAACAGTAGCTTTAAGGTTGGGGCCCAAGGTGAGAGTTAGATAACACATAAGGGAATAGGGTTTCCTTTACAGAAAGTATGGGTTTGGTTAGGTGGGCGTTTGGCTCATAGTTTGGGGTATAAAAATAGGGACTGTTATGGGTAAAATGTTAACGGGATAAGTTATGAACTTAACTAGGTTAAGGGCTTATTAGAGAGGTATAATGGGATGCTTAGAGCATATTAACGGGATTAAAATGAATGAGAGGGTTAGACATCCATCATAGGTTGATGAGCCATTTTAGTTTATTAGTTCATGTCTTGATTGTATGTATTGTTTGTTTAGCTTTTTGCTATTACGCGGATATTTGAAGAAGCTCAATGAGGTGAGTTCATAGTCCCATTTTCACTAAGTTTTTAAATGTTTTTCTAGTATGGGATGGAGATGACACTTGTAATGTTTTTAATTGTCTCAGTACTATCTATACTATCTATAAAGCATTTACCTACATTTCTTGAAAGTGGAGAAGTGAATTGTTGAAACCTATATATGGAAATGTTGAATTCTAATTTGATAATTCACAGACAATTAGGAGTAAATACAAATCCTATTTCCATTTTTAAGATTTAACAATCACAGAGATACAGAGATTTAGGCATTAGTACATTCCTTCCACACACAAATATCATTCTCTCAACCCTAATTCACAAAAAAACCTCTACGGCCACCATAATTTTATCACCATCGCCGCCACTATAATTTTATCACCACCGCCGCCACCATAATTTTATCACCACCGCATTTGCCGAATTTGCCCCATCTCTTGATGGTTTAGGTGGTTTCAATGTAGTTTCGGTCGATGATATTGTTTAGTGGAATTGGTGGTTGGTTTTTGTTGGTTTCGGTGGAATAAAGTAGTGAACCACCCACATTATATCTTTATAATCACTAAAAAAGAATTGGTGAGAGTATTTAGGCTTTGTTTTCACAGTTCAACAACAGGTATGTGTTTCATTCAATTTTTTATTTTTCTTTTTTAGATCTTGTATTGGAACTGCTAGAGTGGGATCATAAACAAACTCTATGAGAAGCTTCACTAAGCCTCCAAAACAGTCCTTCTAAAACAAACTCGTTTTTACTCGGTTTCTTTAAACCATTTTTAAATATGATTATGAGTTCATGCTGAGATTGCTTATAAAAAAGTGTTGCATTGTTTAAGAAACGGGGGTTAAGAAACATTTTTTTAACGCCTCAAACAATATTAAGCAATAAGATTTGCACAAGTTCATAAAAAAGTTGCGTATAATCTGAGCCACGGTAGCCATATATGCTCGTGTTTTTTTCCTATTTCTTTTGAATGGTGTTTATTGTATTTAAACGAAAAGGTTTTTTTTGTTACAGAAGTGGCTTGCCATCATGATTGATATTTTTTTTATGATAACCAAGATTCAATAAAAAAGGTTCTTGAATCTTTTATCAAAACCGCCTTCAAATCGTGTTTGCTACAAAGAAGAATGTTGATGTATTACTACGTATTATTTCTTTCATGAATATATGCTAAGATTTACCATCATTCATTTTGTTCTTATTCAATCAAAAACTTAATATGTGAAATTAAATTTTTAGCTTATATTTGGTTCATAGTCATTGAGTTGATGATATGATCACTTACAAGCTTTGTGAATATTCGTAAAATGAGTCATATCTTGAGTTAGAAATTGAATTACTTACCGTTTATGTGTAGTTGGAGTTAGAATAGCTGCAATTGTTCTTATTACTCTGCTTGTCGGTGTTTACACAATGGCGGCTACTACTACGAACTCAAGTTAAGGTTTCTAATTCTTTCTTTATATAAAGAATGCTAAGATTTGTTTATTATAGTAAGTCTACAGCATTTGTAACAGGTTTAGCGCCTACATTGGGGCAAGCAAAAGAAATGTCCTTGCAAGACCAGTTGACTTCCAAGCCATCCTCAACCTCCTCAACTGCTCTTGCAGAACTGCAGTTTTTAAGTGCAAATACATGGTTGTTTATGGGATCATTAACTACCACCTTCATACACGTAATAAGTATTTGTTTAATGATTTTGTATTTTAAAGAGGAAATTGGTCGTTTTAAGGTGTGTTTCGATTAATATTTTGCTCGATAATGATATGGTGTTGTGGTTGTCTGATATTCGGTCTGCTAAGATACTAAACCAAGAGCCGGATAAACAGACTTGAGTCACGGGTTCATTCGGTTACATGGCACCAGGTGTATACATCTTGTAACATTATAATTTTTTCATAGTTTGTATGATGTGCTAAAAGGTTGTGCTTAACTTTTTTTTACTTCTTTTCCTGGAGTTGACGAAATACGTTAGAAAATTGCACCTTACGTTCAGGCCATGACTGAAGATCTTGGTAGACCTTATGTGGGTTTACAACCAGTTTCGACATTGAAGTCCTAAATTAAAGGGTTGCGACGGGATATGGTATTTGTTTAAACAACTCTAAATTCAACTTTCTAACTTTTAACCTATATTTTGTAGTTCTTTCAAGCTTTGTAGTTCTTTCAAGCTGGTGTTATTATTTTCTTCATACGTGTCATGGGTGTTCTATTCTTACTGCGTTTTTAAACAATACCATGTATATTTTTGCCTCATGATATATTTGGTATGTGATATCAAGTATTTAGTATTGTGGAATACAGAGATTTATATAATGGTAGTTTAAGAAATGTACTTAAACTAATGTAAACACCCAACTCTAGTAACTATTATCTTGCAATACACTTACACATTTCAACTAATACTATTTTACTTTCTCAGCATAAAGTAGTTAATGTTTGTGTAAATTTTTAGGAGACTTAGGCATGAGGCGGGTTATCAGATGAAAATTTGGTAGTAGGAAATCTATGAAACACGTTGTGTCATTTTATCTAATGCGCCTTTTAATCCAATGTTAACCGAATATAAGTAAAGAAAGTTTTCAACTGATCTCAAATTCAAGGGTGTTTACTTTTGGTCTAATGTAGAAACTGCTAACGGGGTGTTTGGCAAAGCCTTTTATAACAATATTGATGCCAAAACAATTTTGATGCTAAAATATGTTGTAAATTTGTGCCTAATGATGTTAACTGAATTATTTTTGTTGTACCGATTCTTTCCAAGATATCACATATGTTTTGCATGTTGTCAAAAATAAGAACAATGGATTTTCAGATAGATATATGCGGCTTTACATATTGTTTTTATACCTTTTGTACACCGTTTTCTTTACATCCTTTAAATGATGTGTGTGTTTTAATGTATTAGATGCACTCTGCAGAGGAACATGCAACACAAGCGAATCAAACAAGCTGCAACCAAGAAACAGTCTTGAATAGTGGACAACACCTCCTATAGAGGAACACACCTTTACAGACAAGGACAGTCAAGGGTTGAAGCACCAAAGAAAACCACAAAAAAATGTTTGAAAGGTAAGTAGTAAAGTAGGGCTAAGCAACAGGTCCGGACTGGACCGGACCGGACTGACCAAGACCGGACCGGACCGGACCGAGGACCGAAGTGGTCCAAAATCCCGGACCGAGACCAGACCGAAATGGTCCAGTCCGGTGTGGTCTTCGGTCCGGTCCGGTCCGGTTTGGTCTTCGGTCCGGTCTGGTCCTATTAGGCATAATCAACGGGTTTTTTGGTAAGACCGAACCGCACCGTACCTGATCAACCGAACCGAGAGCCGAAATGATCCAAAACCCTGGAGCGAGAACCGGACCAAAATTATATGGTCCGGTCCGGTTTTCTGGTTCGGTCTGACGGTCCAAATGCTCACCCCTAAGTAGTATGGTAGTCAACGGTTATGACTGTAATCGCACTACTCGGTACGAAAAACATGACATTTATTGTAATTGTGTGTTGTTATATTTTTATTTCTCATGTTCTATTTTGAACGATACAAGAAACACTTACAACAATATCAAATATCGTTAAATATCTATCTTTAGGTGTTTCCGCCGCTATGCGCGGGTACTCATTTAATGTTCTTTAAAATGTTTTCATAATATGTTTTTTTCAAATGTGTGGACTTAATGTGTTATTAGGTTATATGCTTACTTATGTGTTTTGTTATATGTTCTATTATGTGTTCTGACATGTGTTCTGAGTACTGATGTTCTGAGTACTTGTGCATCGTCTTCTCGGAGACAAGATATCTCGACGAGGATATGGTTCATCTCCATATTGGGTGTGAGAAAGATCTGGATAGGTGTAGTGCATTTGTTCTTATTGTGTGTTCTTAATTGTTATAGTATGTTTTGTTTGTAGTTGTGTGTAACATGATTATCACTTTATAGTCCATTGCTTAAACTTGTTTTCGTCAACTTATTTACAGCGGATGTCAAGTTTTCTTATGATGTTCTAGATAACTTAAACCTATGTTCTCACCAACTTTATGTTGACAGATTTAGTGTCATTTTCAGGTAAGGTAGTTGAGAAGGATGATGTTAGAAGTGGCTAGAGTCTAGAGGCTGCTATGATTGCATTAGTAGGAATCCCTTTCCTCTTAGATTTACTTTGTTATTTGAATAAGAGATACTGTTAGACACCTATATGTTTGATGTTTGATGTTTGTTATTTGTCTGTCTTTGATAAGAGGTAGGACTTTTACCTACTTACCTAGACTTCTGCATTTTGTTGAGATATTGTCACGACATTTGTGTCGCCATTTATGACATTTCTTTTGCATTTAGTATTACTTTATTAAGACACCATTTTGTTGTGATGATATCCATACGTCGCGCCCCATATTCCGCCATGGTGGGGTGTGACAGTTTCTAAATAATTAAAACTAATCAGAGAAAACTATTCAATCCCCCTTCTAGTTTTCTACAATAAGAACAAATCTAATGAATCTAATATGACATCAATCAACTAAAGAAGAATAAGACCGATCAATTATATATTTATGATGATGTATTAGATGCTCGTGATGTTCTTCATTGATGTATGGTAAAGAGAGATTGATGGATCAATAGAGAGAGTAAGTACATGTTGTATTGTGTTAAATAAATGTCTATTAAGAAAAAAAAAGTTTATATAATGGACTTGAAATGACTAAAATACATTTATAGTGTAAACTGATGATTTAATCTCATCAAATTCCATTTGATTAGATGCAGATGAACGTTGGAGATGAGTCCACAAGTATCCACAAAAAGTTTGGAAAGTGGAGGTTGTAGAATTAGAATCTTACCTTTTATATAATAAAAGATTTACAATATTTTGAAGTTTTCATGAAAAGTGGAGGTTGTAGAAATTTTTTGGACCAATCAAGTCGATTGATTTTGACAAATAGGCAAAGATGTGTTTGGTTGAGAAAAAGTTAAAATTAAATACAAATTTGTCGAATTTTAAAATTTTGGTGGAGGAATTTGATGAAGACAAAATATTTGTATAGGTGTCAAATTTGTGAAATTAAAAGTTAGAAAGAGATGAGGTAATAAATAAAATTTTGGTAGTTAAATTTTAAATAATTTATATGAAATTAAGTGTAAACTTTGAGTTTTTATATTTCTTAATAACTTCAGAAGATAAACAAATGTCCCGTACACTTTAAACCCTCAACACTTAATACTTTAAAAATAAAACATATATATTGTTTAAAAAAATCAGCAACACATGATTATAATTTATAAATATCTAAATAAAAACACTAATTATTGCCTGTTTATACTTTGACACTTAATAAAATCAAACAATACGATCGATGTAAATTATTGTTAACATGAATATAACTACCAAAATAAATGCACGGTCCAAGACATTATTGTGGGATGAAAATAAGTAGACGAGACTCTACATATTATACATATTAGTACGACATATATTTTTTCAAGACTGTTATGTGCTACTAAACACGCACATGTCTAGAAAATGATAACCCAAAATTAGAGTTAAAAAAAGTCAAATCCTTTATGCAACAAAAAATTATAAAAAATATCATTTGATATTATCAAATAATAAAAAAAATTATGTAAAACTCGTACGTGAGTATTTAACTTTTTAATTATCAAAAATCAAATATGATTTTTTAAATAATATTAAACATTATAAAATGATAAATTTATAAATTGTCACAAAATTTATCTGAAAAAATCTTATTCAAATAATACCACATATTATACAATCTTCTCACACTGTATGCATGCACGATTGATGTAAATGATTTATTGATTAATAATTAATATATAACTGTTTAAAATCAAAAATATTAAAAGTAAAAAGATTTTGAAATTCAAAAACCAAGAATTGAACGGTGTCTTTTACAAAAAACAAAGTAAAAAGAAAATTTAATTAAAAATGTAAATATTAAATGTTTTTTAAAAAACATATATAGTATACATAAAATCATAATAACAAAATTCGTATTTAATTTATCTTTTGTTTTCTAAATCGAGTATATACACACACATTAAAAGTAACTAACATAGTGTCTGCAAAATATGATGACGAATATTTGATGACTATATTTGAAGTGAACAAATGTTACTATTTTACCTATTAAGTTTGTATTCACATTATTTAAAAATGGTAAAAAAGTTAAATAAAAATAAACTCGTTAAAATGAAAAAAAATTAAAAGTTAATAAAATGTCTCGAAATTGATATTGAATTAAAAAAACACAAAATTTTAGAAATTATGATGAATTTAGATTATGAAATAATAAATAGAAAAAAATTTTAATTTAAAATAAAAAAAATTATTTTAATAAGTTGTTAAAAAAAATTGTTACAAATGGTTGTTAGTTTGATATATAATGTGAAAGAAATTATCTAACAACTTAAGTTTGAAAATTCAGCTTTCTAAAAATTTGTTACAATATAATTAACCTATCTATTAAAGGGGGGAATCACGGTTCTCAATGAATAGTGATTCCCCTCACACACTGATAAAAGAATGGTTTATTTCCCCTCTCACAGTTTCTTCTTTCCCTCACAAAATCACACACACAAAACACGTACCGTTCGTTCCAACGGGCCGTTATGTGACTCCGTTCCCCATTGACGAGTATTTGGCTGTTTCCCCTTTCCCCGTTACTCATTAATTGCTGATTGCCCTTAATTAATTTGTTTTTCCCTTTCAAATTAGCCCCTTTTCCTTTGGTCATAAAATCTTTAATTGCTATTGTTTGATTGTGTAGTGGCTACAGGTGTTCAATCAGCCATATATATACCCACAATAATACCTAATTTGTTGTGGGTTTGCATTATTTGTGGGTTAACTCCCATGATTTTGATCCATGGCAACCCTAGCTCTTGAAATATGTGAAAAAGATCAGGGGTTTTGCGGGTTTTTTCTGATTACGGTTGTTGTGATGTGTGATGGTAACCCTTCGTTGCTGCCAATCACTTCATTGCCGCCTTCAACGGTGTGCGGTGATGTGGGTCGGTGTGTGGCGAGGTTGGATGCCTCATGTGGGTATCTGGGTGGTGGCGATCTCTTCCTTAATGAGGTTGGATGATCAAACTCGCTTAACCAGCAGATGATATGATCTTCAAATCGTTGTTGATTTGTTTTTCTGCCACTTTTATTTGTTCTTCGATATGTGCCACTGCGTACCCGCTGGATTAAAAGGTATTAAAACTTATTTTTGCATTATTTTTGGGGATTCAATAAGTTCTAGAGTGTAGCCAAATAACTAGCCTTTTTTATATTAAATAACAAATTGGCCCATTTTGTTTGGTTTACCAAGATGTTGTTAACAAGTTAGGATTGTTTGTTGTGTGGGATTGATAATATGAGAAGGGTCACACGGACATTGGGTTTGTGGGCTTAAACAGTTGGGGTATTGGTTGATTAAGAGGCGATGCGAAGATGCCAACTGATATTTTCCTTGGCGTCTTTCGTGTGTTGAAAGAGTTTAGTTTCAGATTGCATTTGTTTAATTTACTGTCTGGGATGAGTAATTGTACATTTCTGTGATTATGTCGGCTATGATGAATTTAAACACGCGCGGGTAAAGAGAAGGTGGCTTGGATCTTGGCGGGGAGACCTTTGAAGGTTGCAGCCATGCCGGTTTACGACTCTTTGTACCAAATTGCGCCTTATCTGAGCCAACGCTATAAACCTCAAAAATGGTGGGGCGAATCGATATAAATAGTTCCCTTAATTTATGATTGGTTGGCCTATTATAGTCGCTATGGTGTTCATTGTATGTTTGATTGTGTCCATGGGACAATAAAATAGGACCCTGTGATCAATAGTTACGGCCTTTGAGTAAGACTACAATCGGTAAAAACATTCGTGTCTTGGCGGGGCAAACTGTTAAGTTTGCAGCCATGGCGGTAGCCACTTTATGTGCCTCACAGACGCGACTTGGATCCATAAAGTGGACGAAACTCAGTTTTAACGATCCCATGCAGGCGACCCTTTATGGTTGCTGGCATACAAAACGTTTATGCATTATCGGGATTTGAGGCTATTGTTCTTTTTTAGATCCATGCCATACATCCATACCTTATTTGAACGTGGTCAAAAAAAGGAAAGCCTTTCTAAGGTGTGGCCATTCCGAAGTATGTTTTTTTGACAAAACTGTGGGTCCGAGTTAGTAATTGGCGATGAAGATATTGTTTCATGCGTGCGTTACCCGGTTTCCAACTGTATTTGGTTGGGAGATGATGATAGTTGTAAACGGCCTGATTTTCGGCGTGGCATCACTGCGTCGTGTTTGCAGCCATATCATGTCACTAACTTGAATCGTTGGTCGCACGTTCTCAACTCTGAGCCACTACATTGTAACATCAGCGGTCTCACGTTCCCAAAAGGTTTATGTTTTTTAAAAAAGTGGCTGATTATAAAAACTGTTAGTAAAATAGCCCGAGTGTTTTTTAATGCCTTGCAAAAGGAACTAATTAGGCTTCATTGGGAGTTTCCATTGTTGTCATTCCTGTTTTTTTAGGTTGTCGGGTTGATGGCAGGCGACGATGGTCAAGTTCGTGTCATTCGTTGCCGCTGTTTATTCCGGTCGACGATTGTGGTAAACAAGTATCGGGATATGAAGAGTTGCAACGGACCGGGATCCCGCCCTCGCATCTCTGATCTTATTCTTCCAAGAATGTGGTTGGAATGAACGGTGCGTGTTTTGTGTGTGTGGGTTTTGTGGGGGAAGGGGGAAACTGTGACAGGGGAAAGAAACCATTCTTTTGTCAGTGTGTAAGGGGAATCACTAGTTATTTGGGAACCGTGAATCCCCTCTTTAGTAGATAGGTTAATGAAAGGAGACCAACTTGCCGAAACAAAATGACAGCGTGTGTTGGGCGTAAAAGTTCATGCCTACCAGATGGGTGTTCGGGCAAGTTTAGGGAGACCGTTTATCGTCTTCCTACTGTATCATGCACCAGATATGGACTAGCGCTACGATTAGGTGTTTTCTGTTTCCCTATAACTTATATGGTACTTTTATCTTGGCGGGGCACCCATGTGGTTGTAGCCATGACAGCTTTTGGGTATCGCTTCCATACTCCTACACCTGAGCCTCATTGATTTAGGCTATGATGAGAGCCGTGTCGGTGGGTTGCTTTGATAAGCAGTGTTTGGCAGAGGTCGTAGCTTGGTGGGGCGACCATGTGGTCGCAGCCATGACCGGTTTTGGGTGCGCCTTCCATTCTTCGAACTCTTAGCCTGTAATGCAATCCCGTTTGTTTTGTGATTATTGAAGTAGTATGCTATGATTTAGGGAACAAATATGAGTATGTGGGTGTGTATCTTTTAGAACATTCAAAATGGCAATGATGATTAGACTTGAGCGTTTAACCAGATGATGTACTTCTTGGCGGGGAAATCTTGGTAGGTTTGCAACCACAATACATGTCTCCTCATATCCGTTGCTCACTTATCTAAGCCTCCAAATACCAAAAAAAAGGCTACTCGCGTGTCAGCAGGTTCTACCATAGAACATGTAAATTATGCTTTTGTATTATGCGTCAACTGGCTGGTAAGTGTTACATTCTTTTTTCCTTTTGGTTAACGTTTTATTTTAACAACCTGACCTCTTTTATATATCTGACATTTGCTTGCCACAACCACATTGTAGTGGTGTGCTTGCCATATTGCCTTGATCGCGTATTCTAGCGGTTAGGACCTGGATTCATATTGAATTGATCGCATCCTAACTCAGCCTATGGTTGCGGCAAAGTGTCTACTCTTTGTCCCAAATCACATGCTATCTGAGCCTATGGTAGAACCCGAAGAAAGGATGTTTCTGAAAAAAGAAGGTCCACTTTGAACCACGAGGTATGTCAATGTCAGGTTCCCGCTTAGAATATAAACGTTGTTACGATTAGGTGTTTTCTGTTTCCCTAAAACTTTTATACTTTTATAACTTATAACTTATCGTCTTCCTGCTCTATCATGCACAAGCTACCGACGGCTCCGGATGACTGTAAGTTTTTTTATTGTTGCATAAATGGTCTAAAAAATATGCCCATCTAGCGTTACCTAATATTTGGTTGTTTATTTGTTCATAAAAGGTGACCAACCTTCCGAAACAGAATGACAGCGCGTGTTGGGCCTAAAAGTTCATGCCTACCAGATGGGTATTCGGGCAACTTTAGGGAGACCATTTATCGTCTTCATGCTCTATCATGCACCAGCTATGGACTAGCGCTACCATTAGGGTGTTTTCTGTTTCCCTATAACTTATATAATACTCTTATACGGCCTATGATAATTTTATACAGAAGAGATTGATAAGCTCCCACCTCCACAGGTTTGCTAAAGTATACCCCTTCCCTAACGATAAAAAAACACAGCTGACTACGAAGGAACGTTTGTTTGTGAAGATGACGGAGAACTAGAGGACCCTTGATTTAGGTATAACAAGTGTTCATGATGGCACTGCCGAAGGCAGCTTCACCTTCTTCGACCAAGCTGGGTTAACGTTGATAGGCTCATCACAAGCGAAAAGTTGAAGAGAAACCTTTGCATGCCCCTCATGAACCACAAACAATAATGGCCACCAGCTCTGTCGTTGAAATACATAAGAATGAACCAGGTAACACTCTATACTAAACGTTGTTACACAACAGCCTTTAGTTTTTTTCATGTTGCCTTCTTTAGAGTTTTTATCAATGAAACCAAAATAGAAAAGTAAATAAATTAACATATACAAATACATTAAGCCAAATACATAAAGAAGCCTTGCCAATGAACCAACGTCATTGCCAGTACCAAAATAACAAACACCCAGGCACACACGCCTGGTCCATTCTTGGTAGACACGAAAACACAACACAATCCACATAATGCCCGAGGATGATTTATTCAACACACACAATGTGAACACCTTCAGGCACATTAAAATAATCGTTTCAATAAGAAACGTTCCCTCGCAACCGATCAATGAATCTTTCCATCCTACCGATGCGGTTTCCAGTTGCTACTGCTTCGGCTGCGAGCTATTCTCAAAAGGAACAGTCTTCACGTGTCAGGGTCCCTAAAAATGCCACCATCTGGTTAACTACTGGTTCCCCAACAACGGTCCTTAGCTCATAAACAAGATGAGTCCTATCAATGAAACCACTATTCACCTCCTGCCACATTTGCTCCATCCTAGCTTTCCAGGCTGTTTCGCCTAGAATCTCATCCTGTAGACGACAAATAAACATGTCCGCCCAATCGTCAGTTCCTGCTTCTTTCTCCAATGCATCACATTTTGGGCGGTACGCCATTGGTTATTTCTTTATAAAACTTAACTATAAATGTACCTAAAGATGTGTCAGCTCTAGCCTGTTATCACTCCTTTATATAGTAATGCCTACTGGCTTACATCCTATAGTGTCATGCACTAACAATGTTAGCCTCAAAATATTGAGTCAAACAAGAATGTTCGGTCATAGGTTTATATGTAATATCTAATAGAACGTTGTAATAGTTAGTTAAAATATTCGTGACATAACGGGATTGATGGTTAGCTTAAAAGGCCTCTTTCAAGGTACTAAGCATTTATTCAAGCCTGGCCCAAAACATATATAGTCCATTAGAGAGTTCGCATGTGGGTGGACTATATAAGCACCCTCCTAGCATGTTAGGAGGGTGGAAGCTTTCATTTTTCTTAATCTAATTTTCACCTTGTTAATCACTTCTCTCTACTTTCTCTCACTACTTTCTCTCTCTAAAATTCATATCTTTTCCATCTCATTTCTTTAATCTATCATCATATAATTAGGGACAACAATTGGTATTAATCGCCATGGGGTAGATTCGTGTTTAGTTTGTGGTTAGTATTTTTGACTCGTGTGATTTTAATCTTCAAATCATCTCGTCTCAAAAAAATTTGTGTTTTCGAGCTCAAAACCTTCATACAAATAGCCTACAAAGTTGTCGTAGGAATTTGTGTTACTTATTTTGTTGATTTCCTCGAAAAAATGGGAAGTTTTGATTTGATTTTTGGGTAAAAATTCGTCATTTTAAGTTCTTGGTTCATACAATTCGGAATAGGAGCGTTTCAAAATTCCGGATTAGCAAGAGTACATGTATTCCGGATAAGCAACCAAACATTCCGGATTAGCATACATTGGATTTCGGATAAGGTGCTACAAATTTATTCCGGATAAGGTATAACATACGGATTCCGGATAAGTGCTACATTGGATTCCGGATAAGGTTCTACAAATTAATTTCGGATAAGGTGCTACAATGGATTCCGAATAAGGTGTCGACGAGTCATTCCAGATAAGACAAAGAAGAAGCATTCCAGATAAGCTGAAGAACCACATTCTGGATAAGACACAGAAGTAGGATTCCAGATAAGCTGAAAAACCACATTCCGGATAAGACACAGAAGTAGGATTCCGGATAAGGTGTGGAAATTGTATTCCGGATTAGCTAAGGATATTTTATTCCGGATAACGTCAATTTCTCATTATTCCGAACAAGGTCAGTTTTTAATTATTCCGAACAAGGTTGATTTTAGAATTCCGGATAAGGGAATTTTTCATCATTCCGGATTAGGTGGGAAAAAAGATTATTCCGACTTAAGTTAAATTTCAACATTCCGGATTGTGTTCATTTGGATTCCGACTTATTCTTTGAAGATATATTCTGAATTGTTGAGTTATAAAATTTTCAAAAACGTGATTTTTCTTGTGATTTTTCGCCTACGAATTTTTGGTTTCTTACGAAGACATTGTTTGGGGTTTTTCACAACATTTCTTGCAGTCTCGACCACAATCTACTCACAACAACATCTACTTAAGATCCTACACACTTCATTCTTGAGATGGATTCTACTACTGAATATCGTGTTACTAATAACAACATCATGGTGGCGGGTAACAAAGAGAGACCACCAATGCTTGTGACTGGTCGATATGCACAATGGCAATCATGATTCCTTCGATATCTTGACACCAAACCCAATGGTGATGTTCTTCGACGATGCATCAAAGAAGGACCATATACTCCCACTACAATCAGCATTCCTGCAACTCCAGCTATCGAATCGACGCCAGGTGCTGCTGAGGAGACTATAAAGGAAACATATGAAAATACTTCCAAAGAGAACCGTGCTTGGATTGATGTAGAGAAGGAAGCAATCTATCTGATTCTAAGTGGGATTGGGGATGATATTTACTCAACGGTTGATGCATGTTCTACTACTAAAAAGATGTGGTTTGCAATTGAATGTCTGCAACAAGGAGAATCACTAAACAAACAAGATGTCAAGACAAACTTGTTCTGGAACTTTGGTAAGTTTACTTCATTGGATGTGGAATCAATTGATTCATATTACTCAAGTTTCTACAAGATGATGAATGACATGACAAGAAACAATTTGCAAGTCTCCACCATGCAAGTCAATGTGCAATTTCTACAACAACTACAACCAGAATGGACACGGTTCGTAACTTTGATGAAACAACAAAGTAAGTTAGACGAGGTCAACTATCACACGGTCTTTGACATTTTGAAACAATTTCAGAATGAGGCAAATGAACTTTGAGTTGAAAGAATAGCAAAGACTGCTAATCCACTTGCTTTAGTGTCTACCACTCAAAACATTCAAGATCATCGCTCTCGTACTCCAAAGTCATACTCCACTACATCCTCCTCACCAAGGTACTCCACTACATCCTCCTCACCAAGGTACTCTACTACATCCTCCTCACCAAAATACTCCACTTCATCTAAGTATTCTGCTCCCACAAGATCACGAGATAAAGAACCAAGAGCACCATCACCATCACTTGAGCCATCATCTGAAGACGACAGTGATGAAGAACTAGCTCAGAAGGATATGGAGATGAAACAACAAATTGCTTTCATTATGAAGACCTACAAAAAAATCTTCAAACCCACCAACAACAATCTTCGAACATCATCAAATACAAGGAACCAATATGTTGAGAGTCCTCGAAGGTATGACACACGTCAACGTGATGAAAGTCCTCCTAGGTATGATCGACGTAATCCAACACATGTTGAGGGTTCTGCACGGTATGATCGACAAAATGCTAAGTATGATACTCAGAGGATTGCTACTGCTGGTGGGAATAGGGAAACTGTTGGTACTCAAGTGGTTCAGTAAAGTGGGATTCAGTGCTTTAATTGTCAAGGTTATGGGCATATGGCAAAGGAATGCAGAAAGCCGAAATGAGTTAGGAATTCTGGTTATCATAAGGAAAAGATGCTATTTTGCAAGAAGATGGAAGCTGGGGTTAAATTGTCGGCTGAGGAAGGAGCGATGCTTGATGATACTGATGATGAAGCATCCGACCAAGAACTTGAAGCACATTACTTGTACATGGCAAAGGTTGAGGAAGTTCTCAACGTCACTGAAGATGACAATGGTCCTATCTTTGATACTGAGCCAATCGATAAGGTACATACTGAAGATGAATATAATGTGTTTGGTAATATTCATGAGCATTGTGAGCTACCTAAAATCATTAATGACACATGTATGATGGAAACGGTTGATAGCAATACCACACCTGATTCATCAGACATGTGCAATAATGAGTTTGAGGATGATCAATATGCAAACGAGTATGATGATGATGAGGAGCGTATTGCGCTTGCTAACTTAATTGCTTCTTTACAAAAAGAGGTCAAAGAAACTAGAAAGAGTCAAAAGCAATTGAAGAAAGCAAACGCTACGCTCACTCAAAATTTTGAAGAAAGCAAAGCTGCAGTCATAAAATCTAGTGAGCTTCTTGCAAGCTGCAGAGCTTAGCTTATTCAAAAAGACAACGAGATTGCGAGGTACAAAGGGGGTGTTGTTACTACTGTAAAGGATGTTTATGAAATTAAATACAACGAAACTCTTAAGCTTTTAGAACAAGAGAATCGTAATTATAACACTTCTTTAAGTATGGAACGACACAAAACGTATCTTGCTACCACCAAAGTGAATGAGTTAAGTCAAAAGATTGATTTTCTTCAAGAGGATAAAACTAAACTAGTTACTGCAAAAACGGAAGAGGTTGCAAACTTGAAAAAAGATTTCAAAATTAAACAAGCTAAGGACATTGACAAAGTTGTGGAACTTGAAGTGCAAACTGATTTTTATAAGAAAATTGTTTATAAAACAAATCAATCTATTCAAACCATGCGAATGTTGGTACCTCGTTCGATTTTCTAGGGTAAAGCTAGTTTTGCTGGTCCTAAGTACCTCGAGCAAGCTCAATTTGAGAACCCGCGACTCTATCTTGAGGAGTCCCAATGGAACGACCTTGATTGTCTTCTTGTTAGGCCCGTTAGTGATGAGTCACTATGTTTTGAAGAAGAGGGTAGATCACCAGTGAATACAGACTTTGTGAAACCATATAATTATGCTTATGAAAATAGTCTTTATGAAATTTTCAAACCACAAAAACAGAAGTCTCGTGAGAAAATATTTTATGAATGTGAACAAATAAGAATTAAATGCAGACAAAATTTTTCCACTAAGAAAACTAATGTTTCAAAATTTATTGAGTACTTGCCATATAAAGCTTCTGTAAGCAAGAGTAAGCAAACACTTAGTTTTCTTAAACAAAACATTGAGAATTTCAAAAAGGTTGTTGACGATTACTGGAAAGAACGTGAACGTTTGAAAGGCAACAAAGAAATTCCTCACGATATAACTGTGCTTGTGAAAAGTACTTTGATTCCGCTTGCGGAAAGAAGGCAAAAGCATTTTTTGGAATTTGAAACATTAATTAAGCAAGAAATGTTTGATGATTTAAAATATGTGGAATCTCTTGAAAAAGAAGTGAACGACCATCAACCTGAAAGAGACGAATTTTCTATAGCATATGATCTATTCTTGCAAGAATGCCTCTCAAAAGATATTATGTGTGTTTATGTTACATCTTGTGTTGATATTGATGAATATTCTGATGTTGCATGCAAATATCATGATCAAGTTAAAGAGTGTGAAAGTCTTGAAACTGAGCTTTCGAATAAAATTGACAAAAAAGAGTTTTCGTTACTTCAACATAGATATGATTATCTTCAAAAACATTGTCACTCACTTGAACTTGCTTTGCAAAAGAAAGTTGGCAGCTTTTCAAATGATACACCTTTGGAAGTAAAATTATCTGAGTCATGTCGATTACTAAACGAAAAAAGTCTTGATATTTCGGATTTGAATGCTCAGTTACAAGAAAAAGACATAGCAATAGCAGAGTTGAAGAAACTCGTTGCTAAAATGGGTGGGAAAGTTGTGGAACCTAGCATTAAGAAAACTGTTGTTAGACAACCCAATGCCTCTAAAGTGTATAGATCCTCTATCTTGGGAAAACCATCTGCTTTCTCAAATTCCTTGTTTGCAAAACCTGTGTTTGCCCCCAAGATGGATGGAAAGGAAAGGTTACCACAAAATCAACCCATAAGGAATACTATAGCACCAAGCGTTAAGCACAATAATGTGATTAAACCAGGGATGTATAGAATGACCACTAAACCCACAACCAAAGTTAGTCAATCGCCTCAGACTTCTAGAAACACTAATACTCGTGTGTCTTCTACTACAGGAGTAGTCTCCACTGCTAGTGTTAGCCGGCCCCAGCTTAAGCGCACTCAAGTGAATGATAAGGTCTGGAAATATAAGAGTCAAGGGAAGATGAAGGAAGTAGAAGAACACCCTAGGAATTTGAATGTTTTTAAGAATAAAAAGTCTGTAATCGCGTGTAATGACAATTTGAATGCTTTGAATGTTAAATTTGTTTGTGTCAAATGCGGAAAATGTGCGAATGCAAATCATTATATGTGTGCTATGAATAATGTCAAAGGCGTAGATACTAGAACTAAGAAGCAAGTTGCGATGCCTATTAGTGCTAGAAAACCCAAACGCAAAGTGAACCATTCTGGTGCAACCCCCACTAAGAAAAGTAATGCATCAGACTCCACCACTAAGAACCCTAGAAGCAGAATTACAGAATTATATGAGTCTACTAGAAAGTCTTAGAAATGGTGGTTTGCTAATCAATGTCCTATGGGATATAAATGGATGCCTAAAGTTAGGACAGAAAATGTGACAACGAGTGTTAGTATGCCTTTAAATGATGCTAAGGACACTAATGATTCTACAATCACAACTAATGTTGTAACACCCCCAAGTATTCATACTTTTAGTTCAGCGGAGAGTCGTTGGTGTTACGGGATAGCACATTACTCAAATCATAGACAAC
Source organism: Glebionis coronaria (assembly GCA_025667525.1). NCBI lineage: Eukaryota > Viridiplantae > Streptophyta > Magnoliopsida > Asterales > Asteraceae > Glebionis > Glebionis coronaria. The sequence continues at coordinate 249,489,482 of CM046874.1, forward strand.
GCTTAAAAATCGCGTCGTTTAATAAAAAGGCATTTTCCATTCATAAATATCAAATTTACATAGGTCCCAAGTCATAGTATTTCATACAAGTTTTACAAAGAATTTGAATGGAAATTGTTATTTATGTGCGGGACATGAATTCTTTTCGTCTTCCCGAGAATTACCTCCAAGTACCTAAGATAAAACATGTTAAAAGAAAAGGTCAGCGAAAACGCCGAGTGAATTCATAGATTTTAATGAAATCCGTTAATATATCATCGGTATAAAATTATTACCGAAAATAATTTTGTACAATTCTTTGTCGTAGGCCATAAAATAAGCCAAAAACATTTTATACAAATCTTTGTTGTAAATCATACTATAGGCTTTTGCCTTCAAAACCATTATACGAACCAATGTTGTAAAAACATCATACAATACGTTGTATAACGTTTTATAGAGTTAAATAAAAACCGTTATATGAATATGGTTATGTAAAACCAAAATACGAACATAATATCAATAATAAGACCCTGTATTGCTAGTCAGGCAATATATCGTAAATCAGTGCGTATAGCAGTATTTCGTTATTTGGATTATTATAAGCCGCATGACATTGTTACCTTACTATACCAAACAACGGGTAGCTAACCCGAAAATCAATTTTCCCATCTAAGTTAGGGTGTCGTCACAAAATCACGCTATGGAAATCTTCTCATACATAAATTCGCTTACCAATCAATGTGGCACGACAGGGATCAACCGTCAAGGCGCAAACTAGGGTGATCGTCCCCAAATAGTACTATTATATGCATAAGCGTCTACCAAATCCCGGTAGTTCACAATTCATGCTAATGGTACTTTTAGTGACATAACCTAACTTTAATAATCCATTTTATTTCATACACCGGGTCATATAATCAATCATCGGGTCATACAATCATTCGGGTCCAAATCAATAAACAAACAATCGGGACAAATGGTGTCCTATTTTATCAAAACCAACATGTTATCTCCCTCGCGGGTTTATAAAACATTTCATAAAATAATTTAAGAGAGTGCGAGGCTATGAACTCACGTTGATTGGGAAAGGCGGTTATCGGCGATTTGGATGTGCGGTACGTGCTTCAATCACGGAAACCTAGACAAATAATACTCATCTTAGACTCTTGTCCCATGACTTTATAAAAACAATAACTATGTATATATATGATGATTTTATAAATATGATGATGATCAAGTGGGATCGTACATCTTTATTTACTCATTATAGTGTCATGTGTTGGTAAATTTTCATACTAGTTTCACTAGTTTAACTTCTTTACTTGTCAAGGCCCAATAAGGCCATTATAAGCCCATTACATTCTATTAGTCCAATTTAAACTTTTAATATCAGTCCTATACTTACATGTTAGGCCCAAGTGGGTTAAGCCCAATATGTAAGTCCATTATTGTTTAGCCAAACTTGTCGGGTTAATAGTCCAATAAGGCTATTTTGACCCGTTAATGTCCATATGTTATAAAGCTCGGGTTTTATCGGTTTTTAATTGTAATATGTACTTATATATCAGTATATGAGTTATAAAAAGTTTACATTAGACGGGTCCGACCGTCTAAGTTTTAATTGACGAAAACGTTAATTTTACGGTTTTAGCCGAAAAGACGTAAAAATCATGTTTATAGTTTTATGACTTATAAAACTTATCAAATTGCCATTTTTATAAAATGTCTCATTTATTTATCATTGTACATACTTATATAAATTTAATATATGAGTTAGTGGGTTTTAATTTACATTTTATACTATATTTATTTGAGTGCTATTATAATACTATTAAACTTTAATTTCACAAAATCTGATTTTTAGTTTCACTTTCACCATTTTTATCATATCTTAAGTTCTACAAGGAGATAGAAGCTCATTTTTGGATACCATAAACTAAATGATATGTGCTACAATTAACTTAGATTTAGCTACTTCTCAATTCAAGTCTAAGTATCCCTAACAGTCCTCACAAAACAGACTATTCAGATTGATACACTAATTTTGTTTTGATCATATCTCACTCGTTATAATGATTCCACTGCATGGACAACTCTCACATGTGTACAAGACCTAATACTTACTGTATATTGATTCCACTTTGTCATTTTATCAGTTTATCATTTGGTTAGTTACTATTTTTATACAGCCAACTTATTAAGCAAGATTTTAACCTTTTTACATATGGTTTTCCATCTTTTTAACCATGTTTATCAACACATGATCCCCACACAATATTTTTATCATCATTCATCATCATATACATATACATAAATAATAAAAATACAAGATTACATATTCAAAATAACAAAAAGGATAGGAAGAACAATCTCTATACCACCAAAGTGATGAAAAGATGGGATTGATGATGAACAAGGCTTTGTTTTGGGTACCCAATCTTATGAGATATCAACACAACTTCTAGGATCACCAAATATTTGTAGACTTCTCCAAAAATCAGCACTTGATCTCCATGGAAACTCCTTGCTAGTTGTTAAAATCACCTCCAATCAACAAGTCTTCTATAGGTTTCCATCTTATGCAAGAATAACATAAGATTTCATGGATAAAATTGATCAAATGGGTGGTTTATGGTGTAAAGTGTACGAAATTTAGAGAGAGTTTTGAGAGAGATTGGTGGTTTTGCATGTACGATAAATGAACAAATGGTTTGGGTGTGAGTGGTTTTATTATTGTTGCTAGTTTGGTAAAGTGGCTAAGACATGTGTCTTAGCTTACTTCTTAAGCTTGACACATCATGGTGTTGTGGCTTATTTTAGCCATCCATGAGTGGGGGTGGGGCAAAAGTGGTTTTGTCTCATCTCCATTTATTTACGGGTACTCCTCGATTCTAGTTTCCTCGATTTGCGTGCCCTCGGGTCGTTTTCTGAAAAACGTTTTTATAAATTATGAATCAACGGCACAAAACGAATCTAATAAAAATTATCTCATAAAAAACGGAGTTCAAAAACGTAAATACGTAAACCTAGTGTCACATCCCACCATGGCGGAACATGGGGCGCGACGTATGGATATCATCACAACATGGCGTGTCTATAGAGATAACTTTATGAAATAAGAAATGTCATAAAAATGGTGACACGAAGGTCATGACAATGTCTCAACAAATGCAAGGGGTCTAGGTAAGTAAGTAACAGTCCTACTTCTTACCCAAGACAACAAATAACATACCAAAACAATCATATGTGTGCCACAGTATCACTTATTAAAATGAACAATCAAATAAAACTAAGAAGGAAACGGGGATTCTCCTTCTATATGCATTCCTAAGCTTCTCCAATCCTAGCCACTTATGTTCTCATGTTTAACCATAGTATCACCTGAAAGAGACACTAAAACACGTCAACATAAAGTTGGTGAGAGTCATAGGTTTAGACTCCAACACAAGACAAGTCATAAGCTGTGAAAACCATAAACCAATAAACATATGGACAATGCGCTACAATCATGTACTAACAACTAGCATTCAAGTTCAATCAATCATTACAATTCCAAGGCATCATGCCTTACCAACAATCACAATTTCCAAGGCATCACGCCTTACCAACAATCACAATTTCCAAGGCATCACGCCTTACCAACAATCACAATTTCCAAGGCATCACGCCTTACCAACAATCACAATTTCCAAGGCATCACGCCTTACCAACAACAATTTCCAAGGCATCACACCTTATCATTAACCATAGGTCCCATAGGCGCCCATACACCTATGTACCTTTCCAATCCAGATCACACACAAACAAGAATCACATAGCAGTTAATCACATAAATGCACACACAAGTCCATCTCAAACCTTAAAACATTCACAGCATTAATTTAGAAAATAATTCAACACAGTGTCTCTTCCATCCCATCTGGAAGTCAAAATTAATATTAAACATGGGACTATGAAACTCACCTGATTGAGCTTCTCCAAATGTCCTCGCACTAGCAAAAAGCTAACAAACCAAAAACACATAATCAAAATATGAACCAATCACTAAAACGGCTCATCAACCTATGATGGACATCTAGCCTCCTCATATATAAATACCTCATTTATATGCTCTAAGCATCTCATTACACCCCTCTATAAAGCCCTTAACTCCTTTTACTTCATAACTCGTCCCGTTAACATTATACCCAAAACAGTCCCGTTTTTCATACCTTAAACTATGCGTCAATCTCCCCCTTAAACATACCCATGATCTCTGTAAAAGGAATATTCATACCTTTAAATATGTTGGCTAACACCTCCCACTTGCCCTAACCTTAAATCTACTGTTAATGCCCCGATATACATATATCTACTTTTGTCATTCCAGATTTCCTGATTTTAAACGTACTAAAAGTTTGTTACCATTAAGGGGTCTTACCCTAAATCACAACCTTAGCCCAAGTGCAGATACTTACTACAATATATAAAACATCTCTCACGTTCGTGAGAAGATCCCAATGCAACCCTAAGTACACCAAACAACCCAAAACTTAAAAAGAAAACAGGCTGACTTCAAAACTGTATTGACCTCCGACTGTTGTAACCTGTTTTTGACCCACTTCCCGACCCCCAATTTAGTTCTAGTTTCTTGCATTAGAAAACCACTTCAATTACCTTTTCAGGGATACTTGGATCGCATCTTGAATGTTCCTATAACTCCCGATATGATCAAAACAATTGACTCAAAATTCTGTACAGTTTTTAAAAACGGGTTTAACAAAATCAACCACATTAATTAACCCTAATCCCTCTAATTACAAGCCCTAATTTATTTAATCATTATGAACTCATTATTATAACATTAATTTAATGTTCTTAAATTAAACCCTAACCTAAATCCATCATAAGATGATTAAAGAAAACATTAAACAATTTAATTGAAAAGAGTATTAAAGATTTTACCTTAGAATTTTTGAAAGAAGAAAAATTAATGAAGAACCCTAAAACCACCATTTATGCCGACCAAACCTTGATCTTCAGGGATTTTATGAGTGTTTTGATTAATAAAAAGACTTTATATACTTTCTTAACAAGTCCTTGGCCCATGTACAAAAGCCCGGTTCTCTTTTTCCCTTTTTTCCCCTTTTCTTTTCTTTTTTTCACATAACCGACCTATACCCATTTAATTTCGTTTTTTTTTCCTTTTTATTATTAATATTTGTATTAATAATATTACCTTAATTTTCCTTAATTTATTTCAGCCCCTAAAGCCTCCAAAACCTCAAAACCGTAAAACTAGTCAAATTTACATGTTTTACCGTAAAAGACGTAAAATATACACTTTTAAAAAAAATCTCAAATTTTGAAATAAACTTTATTAGTAAGTCCTAAATGACTTAAAACCATCCCGAAAAATATTCATTTGACTAATTACCTCATTCGAGACCTCTAAATGCTAAACCGTAAATCCTAAAAAAAATACACTATTACTATAATACTTATACGTATACGTAAAACCACCAAATAACACCATCTCACTTCATAGTCACTACCATGTGAACTCATGAACATGAAATCATCACACATCGTTTCACTCACAAGGTACCCCGTACCGGAAACGATATCCAAACCACAATCTATACACACCAATAAGCACATAAACACGTAAAGACACGTAACTAGCACAAAATAAAACTAAGTGACGAACCTCAAAACCAGGGTTGTCACAACACTCCCTCCTAATAGAAATCTCGTCCCGAGATTTACTCCTTAGGATCAACACACAACCAACAAATCACACGAGGATACTTGTTCTAAACGAACTCCCCTCATTTCCACGTGAACTTTAGTTCAAGTTTCAAAATACCACATATACAAACCAAAAATAATTAAACTCATTGCCAAACTCTTGACCTCACAGTCAATAAATCTCACCGATGACTCTTTGATAAAACAAAGACTCTTATTAACACAAGTCCTGAATAACCGTACATGCAAAATGCATTCTCAAACAACCTTTACCAATCTCAATACATGAAATGTATCATGTATACAACTCATTTCCCCCCAGGTAATTCTATGCTCATAAGCTAATGGTCCGATCTTTCCAAAGATCATAAATGGACCTACAAAACTCTACATCAACTCTTCCATTTTACCAAATCATACCACCTGTTACTATGGGTGAAACTCTCTACATAACTTTGTCACTAAATCTAGTGGTTTCCTCCTTTTCTACATAGCATCCCTTGTTGCTCTCATTCTGTCCACAAACACCATTACCACATTAGTAGCCTCTTTTACCAATTCTAGTCCACAATAGGGACAACTCACCCTATCCTTTCATATCGTGCCTCAAATGGCATTTATCGACTTCTATTACGATAACTATCATTATATGAAAACTCAGCCATCGCTAACGAGTTTCCGAACTACCTCTAAATCAATGACCCATGTCCAATTATTTTCATCAACTCCCTTCAGTCCGTATCCCAAACTACTTAAAAATTCCAATTTCCTTACAAAGTGACCTATGACGGTCTTTCACATATCCATTAATTCTTCCAACTTCCCAACAACTCCAAACCAACTCATAATTTGCCTCACTCTCTTTCTAAGATTTGAGTAGATCAAGATGTCGTCGATGCTCCCGATGACAACTTGTTTATACCCGTTCATGCACACTCGGTTCATTGACTCCATGAAAACCGCTAGTGCTTTGGCGAAGCCAAATGCATAACCGTAAACCCAAGGCGTTCATACAACATCCTTAGCAGTTTCAATTACGTCCTCATTGCATCCTCTCTCAGCGGCAATACGAATGAATTTCTACCTCGTTCTACTCGCGAAAATCTACACGTGTTCTATAAGACCAATACTTCCTCTTATAAGACCACTCAACCGCTTCCACATCACATTTACTACCAGGCAACTCAACCTTTATCCGACATTCCTTGCAATTTCTAACAGCTCTTTTTTTTAAATCACTCCATCAACGATTTGCCTTGGAAAGGCACTAACTACAACTCCTCTCACCTCCCCTACTTGCTCTATTTATGGTTCTACCTCACAGTAATAGGCAAACCTACTAAATTTCAGGAAAATTTTGGAATAACGCGCCATAGAGAGTGTTGGAAGGGGATATAATACCTCAAAGGTATTTATGATTGTTCGTAGGGACCTCATGACCACACTAGTTGGAAGGGGATATAATACCTCAAAGGTATTTATGATTGTTGGAAGGGGATATAGTATCCCACAAATCTCTATTCATCTCCTTAGTACTCCTAAGAGACTCATGACCACACTAGTTCGTCTACGAACTTCTTTCCTCCCCACTAAGGGTATTCCGACCGTTCTCTCATGGTCACCTACTTAAGCGTGTAGGCGCGACCAAGTCTTTCATATGACTACCTCAACGCTCCCGAACAATACGAAACCAAAACTACATCCTGAATCCACCAGATACAATCAACAAATCAAACCAACGGATAACTAACGACATTTCACGTGCACCAGTTAAAACAAATCAAAAACCGTGAGACTCAAAAGAAAACTCAAACCCAAAACGTGTATCAATTCAAAATGACCCATCACAACGAAAAATAATCCAAGAAACACCCAATGACAACCAAACGTATTACGCCCCGTGACATATTATTTAAACCGTGCAAAAGATCGACTTTTCCAAAAGAATTTATATCTTATCTTTTTTACTTATTATTACCTCCCACATCTATGTGACTCAATAAATCTACAAACAACCCTCTTGACGAACTCAAAACTAAACTCAAAAACTAGGTATCCCGTGCATCCCAAATTATAAAAAAAATAAACTACTATTCAAACTCAACCTTTAACACGACACTTGTACAATAATTTCGACCAGGATATTGACCTCCCATGACTATACATTCTGAATATTTGAAAAGTACGTTCCGAGTAAATAATTTTAGTCTTTTGAATCATCCAAAATCTCTAAAAACGAACAAGTTATGACCAAAATAATTTTATACTAGTTGTTTTAAAATTAAAGAATAAACTTAGTGATTAATGCAATCCTTTTAAATGAAAGATATAATTGTATGTGTAACCTTCATAAACTCAATTTAACCTCGTATTAATAATTATAAATGACGTGAATCGGTTAAACCCAATTATATAAACTATGTAAGTAGAAAGAAATTTTACTTCGCTTTATTTTAAAGAAAGTCTTTTAGAATTTGAAATAAATAAGTGTTGAAAAAAAATCTTATGTTGCACCTTGTTTCAAACACGACTCCAACACCTTACCCTTATTTTACCGAATACAACCAATTATCTAACCCTATAATAGATTTCCAAGTCCCCCTTTTTCTCAATATATACCGACCAAAAGAAATGTAAGACCCGACACAAAAGATTCCATTATCTCAAAAGAAATCCCAAGTTATTTCAATAGGCTTGAAGCCAAAAACACCATTTTAAAACGTACACGTGAAATACGAAACTCAAAGAATATGCTACAAGACACACTTCAAAAGACTCAAAACATCGTTGGAACTCCATTAAACTCCAGCACCATAAAACACGAACAAACACAAGGTACGTTCAAGTTATAATAACTGGTGAACGACCATATACCATAACTTAACACATAGTAGTATACATACATCCGCATATATATACCTATTAAATCTCCCAGAACATACTCGTTATCATACACGTAAGTCAATCAATCGCTTTATACGCTCGTTTTTCCATACGAGTAATCACCATCTCACCGTGCCACAACAAGGCATAAAGCCCACCTCCAAAACCAAACCATATCGTGTGACCCCAAAATCACACAACACCACTATAATCCCAAAACATATAACACACTAATAAAAATAGCCATATCGTAGGCAGCCGTTACATAAACCCATATATTATACGTATACCCAATATCTACATCTCACCATATACAAGCATGTACTAATCCTCTTTCATGCAATCATACTTGAGAACCCATTGAAGTTGTGGTACTTGTATAACTATGTTGGCCACCATACTTATACAATTACCCTTTCCCCAATGCACTCTCTCCTATGATGACACTTATAAGAATCAATACAACATATAACACATAAATCCATCTACTCACATAAAGCTCATAACCACATAACCAAATAGGTCCAAAACCCCATCTATTAAAATAACATAGTAAAACTCTTGGAATACCGAAATCCATAGTCTAGCTAAAACAACATAGACTAAATCCAAAACGAAAACATAATCAGTTATAAGTCATGTCGCCCGTAAGAGTGGAAACAACTTAAAACCCTTCCTATCCACCTACTCTTAGTAACTCGAACAACCACACGATTCTTAGGGAACATGACTTAAACATCAAAAGAAAAATAACATACCTCAGGTATGTAAAATAACTCGATAAAAATAGAAACTACCTTGTACTAAATTATGTACTATAATGTACAATTTAAGAAAAATACAACAGTGACTAGTGTAGACGATTATGGTTCAACCCACACGAGTCACAAACCAGAAAAAAAATAACATGTGGCTAAGTATGAACTTACTACTATTCAATTCATACTAGTCAAAACATCACAATAAATAACATCCAAACACATCAAATAATATAAAATGCACACATACTCCTATGACGCCTATATGCAGGGACCCTTAAGCTATAGACTAGGCTACACGACTAGGCAACCTAATTCTCTATAACCATTGTCTCTGATACCATTCTGTCACACCCCACCATGGCGGAACATGGGGCGCGATGTATGGATATCATCACAACATGGCGTGTCTATAGAGATAACTATATGAAATAAGAAATGTCGTAAAAATGGTGACACGAAGGTCATGACAATGTCTCAACAAATGCAAGGGGTCTAGGTAAGTAAGTAACAGTCCTACTTCTTACCCAAGACAACAAATAACATACCAAAACAATCATATGTGTGCCACAGTATCACTTATTAAAATGAACAATCAAATAAAACTAAGAAGGAAACGGGGATTCTCCTTCTATATGCATTCCTAAGCTTCTCCAATCCTAGCCACTTATGTTCTCATGCTTAACCATAGTATCACCTGAAAGAGACACTAAAACACGTCAACATAAAGTTGGTGAGAGTCATAGGTTTAGACTCCAACACAAGACAAGTCATAAGCTGTGAAAACCATAAACCAATAAACATATGGACAATGCGCTACAATCATGTACTAACAACTAGCATTCAAGTTCAATCAATCATTACAATTCCAAGGCATCATGCCTTACCAACAATCACAATTTCCAAGGCATCACGCCTTACCAACAATCACAATTTCCAAGGCATCACGCCTTACCAACAATCATAATTTCCAAGGCATCACGCCTTACCAACAATCACAATTTCCAAGGCATCACGCATTACCAACAATCACAATTTCCAAGGCATCACGCCTTACCAACAATCACAATTTCCAAGGCATCACGCCTTATCATTAACCATAGGTCCCATAGGTGCCCATACACCTATGTACCTTTCCAATCCAGATCACATACAAACAAGAATCACATAGCAGTTAATCACATAAATGTACACACAAGTCCATCTCAAACCTTAAAACATTCAGAGCATTAATTTAAAAAATAATTCAACACAGTGTCTCTTCCATCCCATCTGGAAGTCAAAATCAATATTAAACATGGGACTATGAAACTCACCTGATTGAGCTTCTCCAAATGTCCTCGCACTAGCAAAAAACTAACAAACCAAAAACACATAATCAAAATATGAACCAATCACTAAAACGGCTCATCAACCTATGATGTACATCTAGCCTCCTCCTATATAAATACCTCATTTATATGCTCTAAGCATCTCATTACACCCCACTATAAAGCCCTTAACTCCTTTTACTTCATAACTCGTCCCGTTAACATTTTACCCAAAACAGTCCCGTTTTTTCATACCTTAAACTATGAGTCGATCTCCCCCTTAAACATACCCATGATCTCTGTAAAAGGAATATTCATACTCTTACATATGTTTGCTAACACCTCCCACTTTCCCTAACCTTAAATCTACTGCTAAGGCCCCGATATACATATATCTACTTTTGTCATTCCAGATTTCCTGATTTTAAACGTACTAAAAGTTTGTTACCATTAAGGGGTCTTACCCTAAACCACAACCTTAGCCCAAGTGCAGATACTTACTACAATATATAAAACATCTCTCACGTTCGTGAGAAGATCCCAATGCAACCCTAGGTACCCCAAACAACCCAAAACTTAAAAAGAAAACAGGCTGACTTCAAAACTGTATTGACCTCCGACTGTTGTAACCTGTTTTTGACCCACTTCCCGACCCCCAATTTAGTTCTAGTTTCTTGAATTAGAAAGCCACTTCAATTACCTTTTCAGGGATACTTGGATCGCATCTTGAATGTTCCTAGAACTCCCGATATGATCAAAACAATTGACTCAAAATTCTGCACAGTTTTTAAAAACGGGTTTAACAAAATCAACCACATTAATTAACCCTAATCCCTCTAATTACAAGCCCTAATTTATTTAATCATTATGAACTCATTATTATAACATTAATTTACTGTTCTTAAATTAAACCCTAACCTAAATCCATCATAAGATGATTAAAGAAAACATTAAACAATTTAATTGAAAAGAGTATTAAAGATTTTACCTTAGAATTTTTGAAAAGAAGAAAAATTAATGAAGAACCCTAAAACCACCATTTATGCCGACCAAACCTTGATCTTCAGGGATTTTATGAGTGTTTTGATTAATAAAAAGACTTTATATACTTTCTTAATAAGTCCTTGGCCCATGTACAAAAGCCCGGTTCTCTTTTTCCCTTTTTTCCCCTTTTCTTTTTTTTTTCACATAACCGACCTATACCCATTTAATTTCGTTTTTTTTTCCTTTTTATTATTAATATTTGTATTAATAATATTACCTTAATTTTCCTTAATTTATTTCAGCCCTGAAAGCCTCCAAAACCTCAAAACCGTAAAACTAGTCAAATTTACGTGTTTTACCGTAAAAGACGTAAAATATACACTTTTAAAAAAAATCTCAAATTTTGAAATAAACTTTATAAGTAAGTCCTAAATGACTTAAAACCATCCCGAAAAATATTCATTTGACTAATTACCTTATTCGAGACCTCTAAATGCTAAACCGTAAATCCTAAAAAAAAATACACTATTACTATAATACTTATACGTATACGTAAAACCACCAAATAACACCATCTCACTTCATAGTCACTACCATGTGAACTCATGAACATGAAATCATCACACATCGTTTCACTCACAAGGTACCCCGTACCGGAAACGATATCCAAACCACAATCTATACACACCAATAAGCACATAAACACGTAAAGACACGTAACTAGCACAAAATAAAACTAAGTGACGAACCTCAAAACCAGGGTTGTCACACCTAGGGTTTCCGGTTTAGTCGTAAAGGACGTTAAATTATGAACATAAGTCCTAACCTCTTCTCGTAAATTTATGAGTTTATGAACCAACACAAATTTAAAATCCCAAAATAATATTCACGGATAAATGTATTTCCTGAAATGTCGGACTGTCACCAAAGACGGTGCATGTAAACGTAAGCACGTAACATAGAGTCCTCCGGTTTAGACGTAGTCGATGCTACTTCAAGACGTAAATCCAAATTTCTTCCCAAAAATAAGTGAGTTCATAATATAACATTAAAATAATGATTTTAAATAATACTTGAGAATAAAATATCGGCCATAAATTGACGGATTGTCACAGCATTTACCCCTATACAGGATCTTTGTCCTCAAAGATCAATTTATCTTACTACTCGCTTCTTATAGAGTTAGAGCCATGTGGGTATTTCCTCCACATTCGGTCTTTTCTCACAAGTGTAATCTATTACAATACGCGAGTTTCGTCAAACATAACTACGGGAATAAGATCAGGCTTAAGTTGACTTACTTTCTCTATCCATGATGTTCACGGGTTTTTGATTAATGCAACTTTTCGCCGATCTAAACTTTATCAAGAAGTAATCAGATTTTCACTTGATAGACATTTTATAAAGTTTGATATATCAAACATAATTCATGCAGCCCTTGAAGTCTTAGGGTATATCCAACTTATATGCCTTTCAAACCAACTTTTACATTATAGCAATGGTCCCATACAACGGGGATTTATTTCCCATGATCCTTCAGATCATCAATTCATTTTTCCAAGGTGAAAATTTTTGGCATAACTTCGCTACCCATCATGCACTTCTGTTAGCCGTATATTTTATATAGTCGAACAAGAATGTAATAGGTCATCTTAGTCGTCATTGGTCTTATATAGTAATAGGTTAGTCGGGAAAAGCGGGCTTGGACTTTAAGCTAATATTGTCTTTGTTAGGGGCTATATGCCCAAGTGAAAGCCAAGCCCGGCCCAAGATGAAGCCCACAAAGGCCTTAGAGCCGTGGCATATATAACCCTCTTTCACATGTGAAAGAGGGTGTTGGTCATTTTCATTTTTCTTCCAATCTAATATTCCACAAGTTTCACCAACCATTTTCTCTCTACTTTCTCTTTCTACTTTTCTACTATTTCTCTCTCTAAATCTTGTGTTATGGATTGAATGGGAACAACATTTGGTATCAGAGCCTATAGTGGATAGGTGATTGAAGATTCGTGTGTGGTGTTCTTGATTTTTCGTGGCTTCTTTGATCCATATCTCACGTCTCATTTTTCTTTTTGTGTTTTTATGGTCTTTTCTTGATACAAATCATCTACATACTAGTTGTAGTGATTTGGGTATCTTGGTTTTGGCTAAAACACAAATTTTTTGGATCAAAAGTTGCGAAATTTCTTGTTTTTCTTCATTCCGAAATTCAAGCAAGTGTTACCATCGGAAAGTACAAGTGTGTGGGATTTGATCGCAATAATATAAGGATTCTACTTTGCGATCACTGTATTGCGATACCTTATTCCGATCTGAATATTCCGATCGTGCATTGCGATCTGGGATTCCGACGGGTTTAAGGGTTTTTTAAGTCGTTACTCTGTCCAATTTGTCTCAGCCACATTCCGATCTAACATTGCGACAGCACATTGCAATCTGAGCATTCCGATCTGGACATTGCGATCTGAGAATTCCGATCTGAGCATTGCGATCTGAGCATTCCGATTTGACATTTCGATCTGGACATTCCGATCTGGACATTCCGATCTGGACATTCCGATAAGTATTCCGATGGACATTCCGATGGGTATTTTGTTTGAGTAATTTTTATACTTAGCCACTATCTAGACTAGTTTCAGAACGTAGATTACACGAAGATTAAAAAAAAAGTTAAAATTTTTTAGGTCAAGTAAAATCAATTTTTTTCCCTACTAGTTTTTGGCTATTTCTAACTCAAATTCAAAATTTGGCGATACAAAATTTTTCGGCTTACCGTTTTGTCAGACTGAGGAATTTATTGTCGGACTGGGAAAAAATCGGAATTTTCGAAATTGCAACCACAAACCAATCACACCATATCTAATTAAGATCCAAAGTCAATTCATCAACTGTGTCACCCATTATGGATTCCGTAACACAGAATGTGCATGCACTCAAATCCAAGATGTCGGTTGCAAAAGAACGATGCATGACACACTTTAGATCACTCCAGTCACACCTTCAAGTTATTTCAAATGATGATTTAAAAGGCACTCGCGTCGAACTTGAATTCAAACGGGTATTCATGTCACTAACAGGTCAAGATGTTGAGACATTCACAAGAACAATGTTACTCAATGCAGCTCACCTTGAACAACAACTTGCCAACGATGAATTTCAAGAGGTTGAATCCATAGATGCCGTTTTGGTTCTCGAAAATCAGTTTCAGCAATTCATTGATACACAGGTGTCTGTACACTATGATCGAGAATTCATAAACAATTACTTCTTTAAATATACTCGGTTAGAAGTTCAAGAATTCAAGGAGACGTTTCTTCAACACATGAGAGATGTAAGGAAGTTAATTGCCGAAAGAACACGTCATAAACTACCAGTTGAAAGACGGGTGAATGAAAGACTGATGCAGACGAACGAGATCAATGTCGATGATGGTCAAACATTGGATGATTGTTCGATTATCACAGAAATCAGCGGGATAGAATCAGAACAACAACAAACCATTCACAGCTCAGGGAATGATCCACCAACCGATGATGCAGATATCAGACCCATTTATGATGAAGAGCCAATGGCTGAGGTACAATTAAATGATGTGTATGATGATCATCAATATATTTATTCTAAGATTCATGAGCTTGAAACTATGTTAGCTCAAAAGACAAAAGATTTTAAGGATGCCAAACTCGAGTTTTTAAAGAAAAATGACAAATTTGAATCTTATTTTGAAAAACTTGAAAAAGCAAACGTTGTTCTTGAACAAAAACTAGATCGTAAGATTCAAGATTCTAATGCGGAAAAAGAACATTTTGTGAAACAAATAAATTTGTTAGAATCAAAGTTGGCTTCTCAAAATCCAAGTCCTCCACCTGCTTCAGTAAGTGAAATATCTGTGCATCCTATCGACACTGTAGATAGTAATGACGCGAATGCTGATAACGAAATATTTGATAATATAAACATTAAGTTAGAACAACGTGTCGCTCAATTACTTCTACAAAATGAGCAATTGAAAGCTCAGATTCAGGAAAAGGTTTTTGTTAATGCAATAATGACTAAAAACGTTACTTGCATTTTTCGGTCTCGCTTAGTTTTGATTACGAAAATATGTAAAAACAAGCATTTACGAAAACAACGAAAAACGAATTCTTGAGTTCAAGTATTTTTCATTTTACCCATTTTCACTTAAGGTATGGATAAACAAGTACTAACCTTAATCAAGTGATCAAGTGATTTAATATTTTCTTAAAACTCACTTTTTATTAGAAGTGACAAGTTTTTATTAAACTTTATTTTTAAGAAAATGTATTATTAAATTAATTATTTGAAAATTGAAAATGGCATATTCTTATTCTGTTAAGAATATCCTTTCAGGATATTTTTATACCCAGATAAGACCTCCACCACTAAAGGACAAAAAGGAGCGGAGTCTAGTCCGGCGGTACCTTAGCGCCTAGGCGGTACCTTATCGATAAGGTACCGCGGGCTGTGATAAGGTACCGCGGGCAGAACTAGCCGTTGGCTCCTTTGTCCTTTAAATAGTTGGCCATTCTCAGCTTTTCACCTCACCTCTTTTGCACATTCATTTCCAGATTCAAACCCCTTCTTTAATCACTAAAATCTTTGATCATTTGTTTGATTATTACTTGTTTAAGAAGTGAATCTTGTTCTTCCATCTCTTCCTCTCCTAGTGCAAAAAGAAGAACACTATCCTAGTGAAGTGTTGAGTCCACCACCAAAGATCCATTGAAGATCAATTTTTATATACTTGTAGTTGTCTCATAGTTGTGAAGATCCAAGTAGTTGTGTCTATTTCGAAGTTGTGTATGTACTAAGTATAGTTGTGTAGATTGGTCCTAGCTACGATTAGGGCTCGACTTTTAGCTTAGAGTCGGAAATTAGTTAAGCGACGTGTACGGTTTTCTCCACCATAAGGAGCTTGTTGTGTAGTGAAATCTCGAGTAAGGAGTACTCGAGGAGTGGAGTAGGAACGAGGAGTGAGCTTCGTTGCCGAACCACTATAAATCCTTGGTGTTCGGTTTGATCTTTCTTTACCCTTAACTCTTTACATTCCTTATTACTTTTTGCATATACATGTGTTAATATTAGATTAGCTACACTATCATTCTTTATTCTTTGTGGATATATTTTTGTTAGTATTAGTTTAGCTACACTATCATTCTTTATTCTTTGTGGATATATTTTTGTTAGTATTAGTTTAGCTACACTATCATTGTTCATATTTGTGCATAAGAAGATTTCACATATTTCCTCAAGCCTAAGTTTTTGAAAAAGGATTTTTGGAAACCATATCTTTAACAAGTAAATTTTTAAGAAACTATTCAACCCCCCTTCTAGTTTCTACAATTGGTATCAGAGCGGGTTGCTCAAGAATTTTTAAAGTATATTGTATTTTAAAACTTGAATCGATCTATGGATTCTAACAAGTACCTAGAAGGGCAATCTATGCAAAGACCACCACTTTTTGAAACCAATAGTTTTATTTATTGGAAAAATAGATTTGAAACTTATGTGAAATCAAAAGATTTAGATCTTTGGCATGTTATTACCAATGGTGATTTTTTACCCTTTCAATTTAATGAAGTTTCTAAAACAAAAGAATTAGTCACTTTTGACAAAGCTAATGATGATACTAAAAAGAAACTTTCAAAAAATAATGAGGCTAAAATGGTGATTTATATTGATTTGCCTAAGAAAGAGTATGAAAGAATTTTTATGTGTGAAACCGCTAAAGATATTTGGAACACTCTTTTAGTAACCCACCAAGGTAATAGCCAAGTCAAAGAAAGTAAGATCGATCTTCTTGTCCAACAATATGAACAATTTGTCATCTTAGAAGATGAAACTATTGATAGTGCATTTGCTAGGTTTAACACCATTATTACTAGTCTAAAAGCACTTGATGAAGGTTTTTCTAGCAAGAACAATGTTAGGAAGTTTCTAAGGGCCTTACATCCAAAGTGGAGAGCAAAAGTCACGGCTATTGAAGAGTCGAAAGATCTCTCAACTTTATCACTCGATGAACTCATAGGAAACTTGAAGGTTCATGAGATGATAATTTTGAAGGACTCGGAATTAGTAAAAACCAAGAGTGAAAGGAAATCTCTTGCACTTAAAGCCAAGAAGGCACAAAGTGACCATGATAGTTCCTCGGAAAGTGATGACGAGGAGTATGCATTGGCGGTGAGAGATTTCAAGAAGTTCTTCAAGAGACGAGGTCAACACGTTAGGCAACCAAACTATGACAAGAAACCATTGTCAAAGAATCGGTTTGTCAAGGTGATAGGAGTTGCTTTAGATGTGGTGATCCAAATCACTTCATTGGTGATTGTCCAAAGCCCGCTCGTGATAAGAACCACACGGCATTCGTTAGTGGTGCTTGGATCGATAGCGGTGAAGATGATGATGACAACCCCAAAGAGGAGAAATGTCTTATGGCTCACACTTCTAAAGAGGTACATTCCGAAACCGAATATTATAGCTATGATAGTTCCACTTTAGATGATATTGAATTTGAAGGCAAATATGATAGCTTACACAAACTTAGTCTTAAATTCATAGAAAAGAATAAAACCTTAAAATCAACCAAAACTAAGCTTGAAAATGAGATCATTGAACTTAGGGAGAAATTGGCTAAACTTGAGAAAAACAAAGAGGTTGATTTAGGTTGCTTAAGTTGTGAGAAACTTAGATTAGAGAATGATGATCTCAAGAGCACCTCCATTAAATTGGAAAAGTTCATGAAAGGTACTAGTGCTCTTGATGATATGTTAAACAAACAAGTTCATTCTAAGGAAAAACTTGGTCTAGGTTTTAACTCAAATGAAGCCTCAACTAGTGAACCAAAACAAGTCAGGTTTTCACAGAAAACACCTTCTGGACGCGGTTCCACATTGTATGGCGCGGTTCCTTATCGCTATGGAACCGCGGCCATAGATAAGGTACCGTGGCCAGAAGTTGATTTTTGTGAAAACTCTGAACTTTCTAAAAAATCTAAGTTAAATGAAAAACCAAAGCATCTTACTGTTAATAAGGTTCAATTACCCATACTTGACGACAATACTATTAGTAAGTTATATAAGCCGTTAAGTAAACCTCTCATGGGAAATAGAAGTTTATCTAGACTATCTTCTACTCCACCTAGAGTACGGAATGAGTCTAAGCCTAGAAGTAGAACGACAACGCCTACAAGAGATAATCAAAAGAACTCACGAACTAGAAGTAAAACTCCAACACCTAGAAAGAATAATAATAATTCTAAACCTAGATCAAACACACCTAGGAGAAGTAATAAGCAACAAAATGGTTACATGAATTACTACCCTCCTCCATTTTCTTCTTCATGGGGAATTCCCACTTCATTCATTCATCCCAATCAAATGCAAGGGATGTTTGGAACTAACAATTTTGGACCCATGAGATATTGGGGACCAAATGTTTGATCTTGTGTATTGTTACCTAGATATGCTTGGGAATTGATTTGGAGCCCGATGAGTGGATTAAGGATAGTGGATGTTCTAAACACATGACGGGTAATCGAAGTTTGTTCTCGCATTACAAAGCATATGATGGAGGTAACGTCACATTCGCTAGTAGTCTACGTGGTAATATCATTGGCAAAGGTACGGTTTCTCTTGACTCCATGACCATTGAAAATGTTGAGCACGTAGATAACTTAGGTTTTAACCTTTTAAGTATAGGTCAAATTTGTGATAATAAGTGTAAGGTCATCTTTTCGGAACATGACAGTGAAATCGTAAAAGATGGAAAAGTCATTGGAAAAGGTGTTAGAAAGCATGGGCTTTTGTCATGAAGGTTAATAAGAAGTCAATAGACAACATATGTCTTGCGACTATAGATGATAGTTCTACCCTTTGGCATAGGAGATTAGGTCACGCTAATATGCGTTTAATTCAATCTTTAGTCTCTAAGGAGTTGGTAAGACACCTCCCCAAGATTAAGTTTGATAGTCACTTTTGTGATGCTTGCAAAGTTGGAAAGCAAGTTCACTCAAGTCACAAAGCCAAGAATTTGGTTTCGACCTCTCGGTGCTTAGAGCTCCTACATATGGATCTCTTTGGACCTTCCGCCATACGGAGTTATGGAGGTAACCTTTATACCCTAGTTATAGTTGACGACTATTCTAGATTCACTTGGACTAGATTTTTGGCATCTAAGAATGAAGCTTTCGATCACTTCGAAATCTTTAGTCGGAGAATTCAAAATCAACTAGGATGTTAAATTGTTTCTATTAGGACGGATCATGGTAGGGAATTTGATAATGAAGTGCAATTTGGTGCCTTTTGTGAAGCTCATGGTATTACCCATAACTTCTCGGCTCCTCGCACTCCACAATCAAATGGGGTAGTTGAAAGGAAGAATAGGACTCTCCAAGAGATGAGTAGGACGATGTTAAACGAGCAATCTTTGCCTCAAAAGTTTTGGTGCAATGTCGTGGATACATCGACTTATATTCTCAACCGAATTCTTATTCGACCTTTTCTAGGAAAGACCCCCTATGAGATTCTTAAAGGTAAGAAACCCTCATTAGAATACTTTAGGGTGTTTGGAAGCAAGTGCTTTATCCTCAACACCAAAGATTACCTTACCAAGTTTGACCCAAAGTCTTACGAAGGTATCCTTGTAGGTTATTCCCAAACTAGTAAGGCCTACATAGTCCTAAATAGAACCTCAGGGGTTATTGAAGAATCACTCAACGTAACCTTTGATGAAACCCCTCCTTCACCCAAGACACCACCATTGGTTGATGATGACTTGGATGAATTAGAAGTAGTTAAAGCCAAAGAGGTTAGAAAAATAGGAGTTGAAGACCTTAGTGTTGAAAAGGAAGTAAACATTAAGGAGTCTAGGGATCATACTCTCAATAATGTCATTGGTGACTTAAATCAAAGGACCCTAAGATCTCAAGTCCAAAACCAAAGCAACTTCTTTTGTTTTGTCTCCTTGATTCAACCAAAGAATGTTAAGGAAGCTTTGACGGATGAGAGTTGGGTCATTGCGATGCAAGAAGAATTGAATCAATTTGTTGCCAATGATGTTTGGGAACTTGTTCCTCCACCTAGAAGTTCTACCATTATAAGAACCAAATGGGTATTTAGGAATAAGCTAGATGAGAATGGTGTTGTGTCTCGTAACAAGGCTAGACTTATAGCTCAAGGCTATAATCAACAAGAAGGGATTGATTATGACGAGACATATGCATCGGTAGCTAGATTAGAATCAATTAGAATCCTTTTAGCCTACGCTTGTGCCTTAGATATTAAGCTTCAACAAATGGATGTAAAGAGTGCATTTCTTAACGGTCTGATCAATGAGGAGGTATATGTGGCTCAACCTCCCGGCTTCATTGATTTTGAGAAACCGGACCATGTTTACAAGCTTAAGAAAGCACTTTATGGACTCAAACAAGCACCCAAAGCTTGGTATGATAGACTTAAAGCGTTTCTTGTTAAACATGAGTATACCATGGGAATGGTAGACAATACACTCTTTACAAAGAAGAAAGGTTCTCATCTCATAATCGTACAAATATATGTTGATGACATTATATTTGGCTCAACTTGTCAAGAATTGTGTGATGACTTTGCCAAAATCATGCATGATGAGTTTGAAATGAGTATGATGGGAGAACTTAACTTCTTTCTAGGACTCCAAATTAAACAAATGGACGATGGTATTTTCTTTAGTCAATCTAAGTACGCTAAAGAAATGCTAAAGAAATTTGGATTAGAAGAATCTAGACCAATGAAGACCCCTATGGCCTCGGATACTAAACTCACCGTAGATGATGATTGTGAGTCGGTAGACAACACCAAATATAGAGGTATGATTGGTAGTTTGTTGTACCTAACGGCAAGTCGACCGGATATCATGTTTAGTGTTTGCCTTTGTGCTCGCTTCCAAGAGGCTCCCAAAACCTCTCACCTTGAAGCGGTTAAGCGTATCTTCCGATACATTAAAGGCACTATACATTTAGGATTATGGTATCCTAAAGGGACCGGCGTAGAAACCATTGTCTACGCGGACTCGGATCATGCGGGAGACTATGTGGACTGGAAAAGCACTAGTGGAGTTTGTACCTTCATGGGTTGTTGTTTAACTTCTTGGTTCTCCAAGAAACAAACCGCTCTTGCGATATCCACCACGGAAGCCGAGTATGTGAGTGCCGGTAAAGCATGCCAACAAGCTCTATGGATGAAGCAAGCGCTTTTTGATTACGGGATTTCTCTTAATGATGTTCCCATCATGTGCGATAATAAAGGCGCTATAGACCTAAGCAAGAATCCCGTGCAACATTCGCGAACCAAACACATAGAAATTAGACACCATTTCCTTAGGGATAATGTTCAAAAGGGGAACATTACTATTGAAAAGGTGCCCTCCGAGGACAACTTAGCCGATATCTTCACTAAGCCACTTAAGAGGGAACCTTTTTATGACTTGCGTCTAGGTCTAGGATTAATGGAACATCTTCCTTAATTTCCTTTCTTCTTGTGTGTTTTCTATTACCACTTTGAGTCCTTGAGTCTTTTAAGATTCTTTTGAAAAATCTTCTCATCTTCCTTCAAAACTCTCAAAGTCTCTTTCGAAAATGGTTGAGAAATTCGTTTGACATTGTTAATTCAATCTAAAAACGATTTTTCATAGATTCTCGCTATTAATATAGAGCTTACATAATTCATATGTATGATTCTCTCAAACATAGCAAGAACAAGATTGAATCATGGAGGATCATTGTGTCATGACTTAAGGTCTTGTCTTACACACCTCCTACATTGATTTTTTTAATCCATGTATTTTGGTCAAATCTCTATTTGGTAAGTTTGCATATGTTTTCTTTGTCTATCTTTGCTTTTAAGCATATCCCTATGATAAGTTAGACTAGAAAAATAAGATTTGCTGAAAAATCTTCCTCCAAACACCAAACCCTGCTTCTGCAGGCGGTTCCTTATGTGAACTGCGGTACCTTATTGATAAGGTACCGCCACCCTAGATAAGGAACCGCCTACAGTGGGTTTCCTTTTCGGGTTTTTGTCTAAAACTCCAGATTTGCTCCAACCTTTTTGAGAATCTTTGTTTCAAACCCTTTGACCACCCCAAAAATACCCTAAGCCTTCCCTATTTAAACAATAAGCATTTTGCATTACTTCACATCCAAA
The DNA here is from genome assembly GCA_025667525.1 of Glebionis coronaria. Lineage (NCBI taxonomy): Eukaryota > Viridiplantae > Streptophyta > Magnoliopsida > Asterales > Asteraceae > Glebionis > Glebionis coronaria. The sequence goes on from CM046874.1 coordinate 249,512,327, forward strand.
ATGTCTTATTCTCCCAATGAAAGCCTTGAATCTCCTCCATTTTCTCCAATTGCTTTTAATCCAAACCCACCCAAGAACACTCTTAATCACATTTCTCCTACCAAGAATGTTGATTGTGGAACTTCTTTTCTTCCACCACCACCCTTTAGTGTTCTTCCTCCTTCTCATGATAATGTCATGCACCATGGAACATATTGTCATTGTTGTCAATATCAACATCTTGCTATGGCACACATCTATGAGGAGTTGAGCTACATCAAGAGTCTCTTAATCAAGCCTCCTCTTCACTTTGATTATGAGATCTCCAACAAGCCACCACCACCACCCTCCGCTATTACCTTGTCTTTCATATAAGCATTGATTGCTTATCCTCAAGACACCAAAATCAAGCAAATCTTAGAATTCTAGAATAACTAGGATTAGATTTATGCTTTTGGCTTGTTTCTTTTTCCATACTTCTTTGTATGATGTTTCTTTAGTAACCTATCTTGGATCTTTGTATTTGTGTTTTCTTCTCTTTTAATTTTCTTTTTGTGACCTATTGCTATATATTGTTGGTTGTTTCTTTTGTTCAACTAACCCTTCTATGTAGCTAGTCACCATATCTCGATTCCTCGGTGCCCCAAGCTAGGGGGAGTAAGCACCAAGGGGGAGTCTTTGTAAAGTCCGTTTCTTCAACACCGGATTACGCAACCTTTTTGCTTCGACAAAGGGGGAGAAATGAATAAACTCGTCTTCGAAAATCTTGTTTTTGTGTGATTGAGTTTATGTATTGTCGGAATCAAAAAGGGGGAGATTGTTAATGCAATAATGACTAAAAACGTTACTTGCATTTTTCGGTCTCGCTTAGTTTTGATTACGACAATATGTAAAAACAAGCATTTATGAAAACAACGAAAAACGAATTCTTGAGTTCAAGTATTTTTCATTTTACCCATTTTCACTTAAGGTATGGATAAACAAGTACTAACCTTAATCAAGTGATCAAGTGATTTAATCTTTTCTTAAAACTCACTTTTTATTAGAAGTGACAAGTTTTTATTAAACTTTATTTTTAAGAAAATGTTTTATTAAATTAATTATTTGAAATTTGAAAATGGCATATTCTTATTCTGTTAAGAATATCCTTTCAGGATATTTTTATACCCAGATAAGACCTCCACCACTAAAGGACAAAAAGGAGCGGAGTCTAGTCCGGCGGTACCTTAGCGCCTAGGCGGTACCTTATCGATAAGGTACCGCGGGCTGTGATAAGGTACCGCGGGCAGAACTAGCCTTTGGCTCCTTTGTCCTTTAAATAGTTGGCCATTCTCAACTTTTCACCTCACCTCTTTTGCACATTCATTTCCAGATTCAAACCCCTTCTTTAATCACTCAAATCTTTGATCATTTGTTTGATTATTACTTGTTTAAGAAGTGAATCTTGTTCTTCCATCTCTTCCTCTCCTAGTGCAAAGAGAAGAACACTATCCTAGTGAAGTGTTGAGTCCACCACCAAAGATCCATTGAAGATCAATTTTTATATACTTGTAGTTGTGTCATAGTTGTGAAGATCCAAGTAGTTGTGTCTATTTGGAAGTTGTGTATGTACTAAGTATAGTTGTGTAGATTGGTCCTAGTTACGATTAGGGCTCGACTTTTAGCTTAGAGTCAGAAATTGGTTAAGCGACGTATACGGTTTTCTCCACCATAAGGAGCTTGTTGTGTAGTGAACTCTCGAGTAAGGAGTACTCGAGGAGTGGAGTAGGAACGAGGAGTGAGCTTCGTTGCCGAACCACTATAAATCCTTGGTGTTCGGTTTGATCTTTCTTTACCCTTAACTCTTTACATTCCTTATTACTTTTTGCATATACATGTGTTAATATTAGATTAGCTACACTATCATTCTTTATTCTTTGTGGATATATTTTTGTTAGTATTAGTTTAGATACACTATCATTCTTTATTCTTTGTGGATATATTTTTGTTAGTATTAGTTTAGCTACACTATCATTGTTCATATTTGTGCATAAGAAGATTTCACATATTTCCTCAAGCCTAAGTTTTTGAAAAAGGATTTTTGGAAACCATATCTTTAACAAGTAAATTTTTAAGAAACTATTCAACCCCCCCCCTTCTAGTTTCTACAGTTTTTGCATTAACAGCAGTGAAAAATGAATTAAGGAAGCTAAAAGGAAATAGTATGGATACTAAGTTAGCAAATCAGTCTCTCTTGGGGAAACCTCCTACTCAACCATTTAGAAACCGCTCAGTTGCTAGACAACCGAATGCGTTTAAATCTGAACGACCCAAAACATCGAACTCGAGGTTTGCATCCCAAGTTGACATGCGTAGCAATTTGCCAAACACTGTCACTCCACAATCTAGATACTCCTTAAGATACTCTGCCTATGTAAAACCCAATCACATGAATGATTCAAGCAACTCTAGCAAAAGCCACAAGAACATGCCTAGGCGAAGTTCAAATGACACGGGTCATAAAAGATATCTAGAGGATGCTAAGATAAAGACACAAGCAAGAGATAGGACCCAACCGAAACCTAGGAGCACTAATCACACATCTAGGAATTCTAGACCCTTCTATGATGTGCCCAAATCAGCCTATCCTAGGAACACTAGATCCTTCTCAGATGCTAAGCACTTTGTTTGCACGAAATGTAACAAATGTGTGTTTAATGCCATTCATGATGATTGCATCACTAAAGTCCTAAACAAGGTGAACCAAACAGCTAGAGCATCTCAAAGATGGAATCCTATAGGAAATAGTTTTTCTCCAACTAAGTCTTACGCGGTGCATGAGAAAGCTAAGTGTCCTAGACCCTGTCTTAAGTAGAGACAAACAGGTAGAATCTTTAAAACAACTTGTCTTAAATGGGTTCCTACTGGAAAAATATTTCCCTCTAGCACGACAAAGGTTCACTGTGAACCCCCACATGGTTCTCACAAAGATATCACTAACAAATATGCAAGCATACAAACTACTGATGAAAGTGCAGGTAATCAAGTAAAGGTTCAACAAGAACATAAGGGTTTTCCTTATTTATACCGTTCAACAAAAGACACTCTCAGAGTTTGGTTGCTGAAAAAACAAATATCAGAGAAATATGTGTCTCAGGGGTTTCACAAGTAAGCAACACAATGGCACCTACACAAAACAGTGTACGTCCCGTGCAAGAATGTCAACAAAGTACTCCTACAGCAGACTCGACGGATACGACACATATGAATGAGTTGGTTGATTTATATGATCCAATGTTTGATGAATATTACCATGGAAGCAATCAAGTTGTGTCAAAGCCTTCCGCTGTCACCACTACTGATGCACCCGAACAAAGTCAAAAAGACACAACTGCCTCTACTTCAGCAACCGTTGCTCAAGAGAATATTCCATTGGATACTCAACAAACTCCAGAAACAGTCATACAACCAACATCACCAACTGTCAATGCTGAAGGAGGTAAAAACAATCAAGCAGTCGATGCACAACCTGACGATGAAGAATTTATCAATCCGTTCGGTACACCGGTACACGAAGTCGGAGAGTCTTCTACTCAACATGTTGATCCGTCCAACATGCATACATTCTACCAACCATATCCATCCACTCACCATTGGACACGTGATCATCCATTGGAGCAAGTCATTGGAAATCCTTCACAACCGGTTCGAACACGCAGACAACTCGAAACCGATGGCGATGTGTGTATGTATGCACTCACCATGAGTTCAACTGTACCTACAAACATCAAACAAGCCATGACTGATCATGCGTGGATTGAATCAATGCAAGACGAAATTCATCAGTTTAAACGCCTAAATGTTTGGGAACTTGTTGACAGACCCTATGGAATGTCAATTCTAGATTTCAAATGGATCTGGAAAAATAAACTGGATGAAGAACAAACCATCATCAAAAACAAATCTCGTCTTGTGGTTAAGGTATACCGTCAACAAGAAGGCATAGATTTCGATGAATCATTCGCTCCAGTTGCTCGTTTGGAAGCTGTCAGGATATTCCTTGCTTATGCTGCACATAAGGGCTTCACGGTTTTTCAGATGGACGTTAAAACTACTTTTCTCAACGGTCATTTGAAGGAAGAAGTGTATGTGAATCAGCCGGAAGGATTCATCTATCCTCATCATCCTGACAAAGTCTATCGTCTCAAGAAGGCTGTATATGGACTTAAACAAGCTCCAAGGGCATGGTACGAAGAACTTTCAAACTTATTGGTGTCCAAAGGATTCTCCAAAGGTTCTATTGATCCTACTCTCTTTACTAATAAATATGGGGATGACATAATGCTGGTGCAAGTTTATGTTGATGACATTATTTTTGGTTCTACGAACCCAAAACTTTCAAAACGTTTTGAAAAGTTAATGCACAGCAGATTTGAAATGTCAATGATGGGGGAGCTAAAATTATTTTTAGGCCTCCAGATTCATCAATCCCCACGTGGTATCTTCATTAACCAAGCTAAGTATGCTCAAGAGATACTTAAAAAGCATGGTATGACCTCATGTGCTCGCGTTGGTACACCATTGTCGACCACATCCCTAGACGCTGACTTGTACTCATATCCCGTAGATCAAACGCGATATCGCAGTATGATCGGGTCACTTATGTACCTTACAGCCAGCAGGCCTGATATTCATCATGCCACATGCTATTGTGCACGATATCAAGCCAGACCTACTCAAAAGCACCTCAAAGAGGTTAAACGGATCTTTCGGTACCTTAAGAATACCATTCACATGGGACTCTGGTATCCGAGGGAAATCGGTTTTCATCTAACGGCTTTTTCAGATTCTAATCACGCAGGTTGTCTTGATAGTCTTAAAAGCACTTCTGGTAGCATACAATTTCTAGGGGAAGACAAGCTTGTCAGCTGGTCGTCAAAGAAGCAGGATTGCACTTCGCTCTCATCAGCTGAAGCAGAATATGTGGCTCTATCCGCGTGTTGTCCTCAAGTCCTCTGGATGAGAACTCAACTCACGGATTATGGCTTCCACTTTGATAAAATACCTATGTATTGTGACTCAAAGTCGGCCATAGCCATATCTTGCAATCCGGTTCAACACTCCCGCACCAAGCACATCGATGTCAGATATCACTTCATCAAGGAAAAAGTGGAACGCGGCATCGTGGAATTATACTTTGTCAGAACTGAGTACCTGTAACACCCCCAATTTCGGGTCATAGCAGCGGAAGGGTCATTGGGTGTTACTATCATGGTTCAACCTCAATATCATAGAAAACGCCTCAAAATGAGTCGTTTTAACAAAACATACATCCATTCATTTGTTTAAAAATAAAACAGTTCACACACGGTCCCAAATAGTTTCAAGGTTTACACAACCAACCATACGATAAAAGTTTCTTTGAATGAACATAGTTTATAAAAGTGGGCCAAAACATTTTAATTTAGCAAGCTGCATGAAACCGCCTTCCTTGAGTGCCTTCTTCATGGACCTGAGATAAAACATGCTATAAAGTCAACAAAAATGTTGAGTGAATCTATAGAGTTTAAAATAAATAAATGAACACAAGTATTCTGAATAAACCTTCCGTAGTTGACAATCATGTGGATCAGACATAATTATCGTTGTTATTTCATAAGTCTCGTGAAATTGAACGTTAACATATATTATTTCAGCCCAACACACCTAGCCAAGTGCGTATATTTCTCTTATACAATTGCATCCGATGTTTCATTACTGGTGCATCACAACACCACGCGATAGCTAGTCGCGACCGGACTGGGCGTCACCCTGATAGATCTATCCATAGTATTAGCGTTCCTTTCGATTAACAATTCACGATTCATAGGTCTTTAAGGCTAAACAAACTTATATAACAACTTTAATCTAAGCATACAATCGGGTCCTTTGTGTTTAATTTTAAAAGAATGAGGGTTTACCATAACTTCTCGTTGTACCCTTCATTTATATAATGTTTTTCCAATAATAAGGGTTTCCACAACTTCTCGTCGTACCCCTTTTATTTTAATAAAACAAGCATGTTATCCCCCTCGCGGGTTTTATAAAACAAGTAAACATGTTAAAGCGAGGCTATAGATTCACCTTCGTACGATAGTAGTGACGTGACGATCGCCGACGATTTGTGATGCCCGTTAAACACGAAGACCGCAACCTACCAATTAAGGCGCGTTCGTTAATAAACGACTCAAGTATAAATAATACTTAAATAATATGAAAGTCAATTTCAAATGACCATGAAAATCCCGAAAAATAACAAAAATATAAGTGTACTTCTATACCCTTTTATTCAACACTTATTCATTTAAAAACTTACACCCTTGACATTGATCCTTCATAAGACGCCAAGTCAACGCAAGTCAAACCTTCATTTTACTTCCCTCGGACCAGTAGCTAAGTCATTTATATAATGACTTAACACTTGAGTAAGTCACTATGTCCAATAGTGAATACTCAACTCACGCCATACAAGTATTGAACTACGTGTCCAAAATACCACTCAGCATGTACACTCCAAATGTACACACCAATCTAACCTATCTAGACATGTCCGATTTCGACGAAACTTGGCGACAAACTCACACATAATATGAATAAGACTCAGTTTAAATTTCATTCAAAAATATTACTTCTAAGACCTTCTGCCCGACACACCTTCGTGTTGCAAAAACCGGACAGTTTTACGCCTTTGACTTGTAAAACCATTTTGACTTATCTAAACATTTCCGTTTGCAAAACCGACACTCGAGTTTGAAAATAGACTCATGACCTGAGGTTTATCAACTTACAACAGCCCTTGAACATTTTTAAAACTCATTTTATAGTCCCCGAGATTCGTTCCAAATATCGACAACAATTTTCGGATTGTGCCGATACCCGTCTCCCGGTACACAAATACTAAAAGTAGCATAACTTTTCGCTCGTAATGAGTTAGAAGCTCTACTTTAGCTCAAATCGAAGCTAACGAAATTCTCTACGACCCTATCTTATTAGTTTACCAAGTTTATCACAGTAACAATTTCAAAAACGGCCTTAAAGTTACTGCCTAAAATAGACTATCTAAAAATCATACCAAAACAATTTTTCAACCCATTCCAACAATTCCTATAGTCCTAATATGATCCTAATATCACACTAACACATCTAACTAACTCATAACACCCTCAAATATGATCTCACAAAAATTAAATAATCAAAAATCTTACATGCAACCATAACCCACTATGAATATAATAATAATAACAACTAATATAACCATAGAAATGGATCAAAATGATGTTCATCATCAAAAATTTGAAATTAAAAATAAGTGAATGCATGTGGCAAATTTTTATACCAAATTGAAGCTAATCAAATTTCCAAGATGGGTCTTGTTTTAGTTTTGCTTGATTCAAAGTAAATCAAAAATTTTGAGAGGGTTTTGTGGGTGAGGAGTGGACGGAAAAACAAAGGAGAGGGAGAGAGGTTTTGTGTGTTTTGTTAAAATGAATTTTAAAATGAAACTAGTTAGTGGATTTTTAATAAGTAGTGGGGTGGGGGTAGATTTTGTCATTTATGCATTCTTTTGGTCCAAAAATGCAAGTAAGTAGTTTACAAGGTAGAAAATGTAAATTGTAAATTTTAAAAATATTTACGGGGCTCGGGTTTCGTAAAAATACTTTTCGAAGTTAAAATGCTACATAAAAATAATAATAAAGCTTCGAGACGACTTAAAACGAAATTAAATCGAAAACGTCGAAAATATACAATATCGAGACAATCGATAATAAAACGTAAATTTTTGGGCATCCGTCGGTATCGCGATCACTAATAGTTATCGTCATTCGTTAAAACGTAAGATACGAGAAATAAAGATTAAATATAATAAAAATCATTTTCATGATTATTTGAGAATATAATATCGATACCTAACATATTCCTTGTCGGTTTTCATCTAATCGACATTCTTACGCTAGTTTCAAGTCATAACCTTCTCGGTTAGTCGATAAATTAAAATTCTCATTAAGGTAAACACGTAATACATAATAGTCGAGATTAAAATAACGACCTGAAATTGACGGGTTGTCACATCATCCCCACCAAATTAGGATCTTCGCCCTCGAAGATCAACTTGCGTTCTTGCCCGATCGCTTGTTGAAATCAAAGAGATGAGGGTAATTCTTCCACATTTGGTCTTCTCGTTCCCAAGTAAACTCCGGTCCTCTTCGAGAGTTCCATCGAACTTTGACAATAGGTATTCGGCTTTGCTTCAGTTGCTTGACCTCACGATCCCTGATCTCGACTGGTTCTTCAATAAAATGCAACTTTTTATCAACCTTAACCTCGTCTAACGGTATAACGAGTTCTTCATCGGATAAACACTTCTTCAGATTTGACACGTGAAAAGTGTTATGAATCCCATACAGTTCTTGTGGTAGTTCAAGTTGGTATGCCACGGGTCCTACTCTAGATGTAACCTTGAATGGTCCGATATAACGAGGACTTAACTTGCCACGTTTTCCAAATCGTACAACACCTTTCCATGGTGATACCTTTAGCATAACCTTATCTCCCACGTTAAACTCCAATGGTTTTCTTCTCACATCCGCATAACTCTTCTGTCGGCTTCGAGCAGACAACAACCTATTCTTGATTTGCACAATCATATCCGTCGTCTCTCTAATCAAATCTGGTCCAGTGAGTTGGGCATCACCAACCTCACTCCAGCTAACGGGTGATCTACATTTTCTCCCATACAGTGCTTCAAAAGGTGCAGCTTTAATACTCGCGTGATAACTGTTATTGTACGAGAATTCGGCCAAATGTAAGTGCTTATCCCAGCTACTTCCAAAGTCTATCACACAAGCACGTAGCATATCCTCCAAAGTTTGAATTGTTCTTTCGCTTTGCCCATCAGTTTGCGGATGATAGGCTGTGCTCATATCCAAATTGGTTCCTAACGACTTTTGAAGTGATCTCCAAAATCCAGAAGCAAAACGACTATCTCTATCGGAAATGATTGAAATAGGAACACCATGCTTGCACACGATTTCCTTTAGATAAATATCGGCAAGTTTCTCCAAACCGAACCTCTCGTTGATTGGAATAAAATGAGCGGATTTAGTTAAACGATCGACAATAACCCAAATTGCATCAAACCCAGACGGTGTCCTTGGGAGTTTTGTGATGAAGTCCATCGTAATTCGATCCCATTTCCAGACTGGAATTTCAGGTTGGACAAGTAATCCTGACGGCTTCTGATATTCAGCTTTCACTTTTGCACATGTTAAGCATTTCGTGACGTATGTTGCAATATCAGCTTTCATATTCGGCCACCAGTATAACTTTTTCAAGTCTTGGTACATTTTGTCCGATCCAGGATGAATAGAATACTTGGACTTATGAGATTCTAACATAATCAAGTCTCTCAGTCCACCGAAGAATGGTAACCAAATTCGACCTCTCAAACATTTGATACCATCGGCTCGCGTCACGAGTGTTTCACCGTCTCCTCTAAATCTTTCGGCAGCAATATTTTCCTTCTTGCACGCTTCAATTTGTGCGTTTCGAATCTGCTCAGGTAAGTCATTATGAACTGTCACCACCAAAGCACGCACTCGAATCAGTTTCTCCCTTTCCTTTCGACTTAACGCGTCAGCTACCACGTTTGCCTTTCCCGGATGATAACGAATTTCACAGTCGTAATCACTCAAGAGTTCAACCCATCGACGTTGCCTCATATTCAGCTCCTTTTGATCCAATATGTATTGTAGGCTTTTATGATCAGTGAATACTGTACACTTCGCACCATACAGATAATGTCTCCAAAGTCGCAGAGCAAAAACCACAGCGCCCAATTCCAAGTCATGGGTGGTGTAGTTCTCCTCATTCTTCCTTAATTGTCTAGAGGCATATGCGATCACCTTTTCGCGTTGCATTAGAACAGCACCGTATCCTCGAAGAGATGCATCGCAATAAACAACAAAATCTTCACTTCCTTCAGGTAACGATAAAATCGGCGCACTACAGAGTTTCGTCTTCAGGGTTTGGAAAGCTTCTTCTTCATCATCGCCCCACACATACGGTTTATTCTTCTGAGTCAGCTTCGTTAATGGTTTCGATATCAAAGAGAATCCTTCAATAAACCTTCGGTAATAACCAGCCAAACCTAGAAATTGTCGCACTTCAGTTGGAGTAGTCGGAGCACTCCAATTCTTGATGGCTTCGATCTTTGCAGGATCAACATGTACTCCACTTTTATCAATCACGTGTCCGAGAAATTGTACAGAATTAAGCCAAAAATCACACTTTGAGAACTTAGCGTATAACTTTTCGTTCTTCAACAAGTTCAAGATAATCCTTAAGTGCTCGGCATGCTCTTCATTGCTCTTGGAGTAGATTAGAATATCATCTATGAAAACGATCACGAATATATCAAGATACGGCTTACAAATGCGATTCATTAAGTCCATGAATACAGCAGGTGCATTAGTCAAACCAAAAGGCATAACCAGAAACTCATAATGACCATAACGAGTTCTAAACGCCGTAATAGGAATATCTTCCTCACGTATGCGAAGTTGATGGTAACCAGAACGAAGATCAATCTTGGAGAAAACACGAGAACCTTGAAGTTGATCGAATAAATCATCAATTCTTGGAAGCGGATAACGATTCTTGATCGTTAGCTTATTCAGCTCTCGGTAATCAATACACATACGAAACGAACCATCTTTCTTCTTAACGAATAAGACAGGAGCTCCCCAAGGTGACGAACTCGGTCGTATAAAACCCTTATCAGATAGCTCTTGCAATTGCACAGATAACTCCTTCAGCTCGGATGGGGCTAAACGATATGGCGCACGAGCCACGGGTGCAGCACCAGGAATTAGGTCAATTTGGAATTCTACTTGCCTTGGAGGAGGAAGTCCAGGCAAATCTTCCGGAAACACTTCAGGAAAGTCACGGATAACAGGTACATCTTCAGCACGTTTCTCCTTTGATTCTTTCTCCACTACTTTAGCTAGGAATAACTCACACCCTCTTTCGATATACTTACGAGCCTTAATGCACGAAACGATTTTTAGTCGTGAACTACGATGATCACCTTCGATAACCATGGTCTTGTCATCTAAGGGAATCCTAACTTTCTTTTCTCCACACAAGATAGACGCGTTATACTTGGATAACCAATCCATTCCGATAATAATATCAAAACTTCCCAATTCAACAATCATCAAGTCTATCTTAAAGATACGGTTCAAGAGATTAAGAGAACATCCTAGGAGCGCACGATTGGTACTCACTAAATTACCATCAGCTAGTTCTACCTCATAACTTGCGTCTAATTCGACCGGTTTGATATCAATTAAGGTACTAAAACTTGTAGACACAAAGCTTTTGTCCGCACCAGAATCAAATAAAGCTGTAGCATAACGGTTGTTCAGTAAAAACGTACCAGTGACAACTTTCGGGTTTTGCTTTGCTTCGGCTTCTCCCAACTGATAAGCTTTTCCTTGGTTATCTCCACCACGTGCATTCTTCGGAGGTTGAGGGCATTGGTTCCTCATGTGACCTTTACCTTGGCAGTTATAACACGTCACTCCTTTCTTTCCTGGTCCCCAACAGTCTTCAGTCTTGTGACCTAACTTGTTGCACTTTCCACACTTAGCACATTCACCAGTATGAGACTTCTTGCAGCGTTGACATCTGTTTCCCTTATCAGCAGTTGCAGCTTCAGTCATCGCATTAGCATTGCCCCTCCTTCGGTTTTGATTCCTACTGTGAGATTGACGGTTATCACCACGATCATCACTATCATTTTCAGCTCTTCTTTTGTTGCCTTCAGAAACACCATCAGCCTTGTCTTGGATGATTTGACCCATTAGTTGGTAGGCCATACGAACAGCTTCATCAATATTGGCAGGTTTAGATGAGGTCACATCACCACGGATGTTGGTCGGTAAGCCTCGAATATACTGCTCTACCTTCAAGTATTCAGGGTTAACTTTGTTTGGACAAAGTAGAGCAAGCTCATGGAATCTGTTGGTGTATCCATCGATGTCAGTACCCTTCAGTCTCAGCTGATATAGTTCCTGTTCTAACCTCTGAATAACACTCCTTGGACAGAATTCCTCAGTCATCCACCTTCTTACCTCAACCCAAGGTGTAGCATAAGCAGCATCCATACCCAATGATGCCATTCTTCCATTCCACCAAGTTAATGCTCGCCCTTGAAGAGTAGCAGAGGCAAACATCACTTTATCTCCTTCCTCACTTCCACTAAATCGAAACACGGATTCTAATTTCTCAAACCATTGCATTAACCCAACAGCGCCTTCAGTACCCTTAAAAGTTGGAGGTTTGCATTTCATGAACGAGGTATAATTGCACTTCTTGTTTTCAGGAATCACTGGTCTATCAGCATCACCAGTTCCAGCACCAGCATTGCCAGCTCCCGCATTACCAGCTCCAGTAGCGCCAGCTCCAATATCACCAGCTCTAGTGTTGCCAGCTCCAGTGTTGCCAGCTCCAGTATCGCCAGCTCCACCAGATCCACCAGCTCCACCGGATCCACCAGCTCCACCGGATCCACCAGCTCCACCAGATCCGCCAGATCCTCCAGCTCCATTATTCAAGTTTGCCATAAATGCATTCATAGATATCTAAATTGATCAGCTACTATAGCACGTAACTGAGTCTCAGTCAACTGTTTTGGCGGCATGATCCTGTTACACAATTCACATCAAAATGAGTATTCATTCAACGCTTGTGATAACAAAACATGAATAACATAAAATGAGAATAGATAGATGAAAAGAAACAAGAATGGATGATAGAACGAAGAATAGAATTTAGACAAGGAACGAAGATTCACGAGGGATGAGTCAAAAGACAGGGATTTCTATTGTGACAATCAGCGTCGTTTGTAAATCACGTATTAGTATTATAATAATCAAATAATAAACATTTATAAATAAATAAATGTAATCCATTATGCTTTAAGCATAAATAATAATTAAATATGTATAGCATATATATATACTTTTCTTATTCTCGTCCATTGGCAACTCGGAGGTTTCGCTTGCAGATGTTATAGTCAAAAGATTTCAAAATTTTATTTTTGGAAAATCTTTTCGTTCTCTATAACTTGAGCTCTGATGCCAATCTGTAACACCCCCAATTTCGGGTCATAGCAGCGGAAGGGTCATTGGGTGTTACTATCATGGTTCAACCTCAATATCATAGAAAACGCCTCAAAATGAGTCGTTTTAACAAAACATACATCCATTCATTTGTTTAAAAATAAAACAGTTCACACACGGTCCCAAATAGTTTCAAGGTTTACACAACCAACCATACGATAAAAGTTTCTTTGAATGAACATAGTTTATAAAAGTGGGCCAAAACATTTTAATTTAGCAAGCTGCATGAAACCGCCTTCCCTGAGTGCCTTCTTCATGGACCTGAGATAAAACATGCTATAAAGTCAACAAAAATGTTGAGTGAATCTATAGAGTTTAAAATAAATAAATGAACACAAGTATTCTGAATAAACCTTCCGTAGTTGACAATCATGTGGATCAGACATAATTATCGTTGTTATTTCATAAGTCTCGTGAAATTGAACGTTAACATATATTATTTCAGCCCAACACACCTAGCCAAGTGCGTATATTTCTCATATACAATTGCATCCGATGTTTCATTACTGGTGCATCACAACACCACGCGATAGCTAGTCGCGACCGGACTGGGCGTCACCCTGATAGATCTATCCATAGTATTAGCGTTCCTTTCGATTAACAATTCACGATTCATGGGTCTTTAAGGCTAAAAAAACTTATATAACAACTTTAATCTAAGCATACAATCGGGTCCTTTGTGTTTAATTTTAAAAGAATGAGGGTTTACCATAACTTCTCGTTGTACCCTTCATTTATATAATGTTTTTCCAATAATAAGGGTTTCCACAACTTCTCGTCGTACCCCTTTTATTTTAATAAAACAAGCATGTTATCCCCCTCGCGGGTTTTATAAAACAAGTAAACATGTTAAAGCGAGGCTATAGACTCACCTTGGTACGATAGTAGTGACGTGACGATCGCCGACGATTTGTGATGCCCGTTAAACACGAAGACCGCAACCTACCAATTAAGGCGCGTTCGTTAATAAACGACTCAAGTATAAATAATACTTAAATAATATGAAAGTCAATTTCAAATGACCATGAAAATCCCGAAAAATAACAAAAATATAAGTGTACTTCTATACCCTTTTATTCAACACTTATTCATTTAAAAACTTACACCCTTGACATTGATCCGTCATAAGACGCCAAGTCAACGCAAGTCAAACCTTCATTTTACTTCCCTCGGACCAGTAGCTAAGTCATTTATATAATGACTTAACACTTGAGTAAGTCACTATGTCCAATAGTGAATACTCAACTCACGCCATACAAGTATTGAACTACGTGTCCAAAATACCACTCAGCATGTACACTCCAAATGTACACACCAATCTAACCTATCTAGACATGTCCGATTTCGACGAAACTTGGCGACAAACTCACACATAATATGAATAAGACTCAGTTTAAATTTCATTCAAAAATATTACTTCTAAGACCTTCTGCCCGACACACCTTCGTGTTGCAAAAACCGGACAGTTTTACGCCTTTGACTTGTAAAACCATTTTGACTTATCTAAACATTTCCGTTTGCAAAACCGACACTCGAGTTTGAAAATAGACTCATGACCTGAGGTTTATCAACTTACAACAGCCCTTGAACATTTTTAAAACTTATTTTATAGTCCCCGAGATTCGTTCCAAATATCGACAACAATTTTCGGATTGTGCCGATACCCGTCTCCCGGTACACAAATACTAAAAGTAGCATAACTTTTCGCTCGTAATGAGTTAGAAGCTCTACTTTAGCTCAAATCGAAGCTAACGAAATTCTCTACGACCCTATCTTATTAGTTTACCAAGTTTATCACAGTAACAATTTCAAAAACGGCCTTAAAGTTACTGCCTAAAATAGACTATCTAAAAATCATACCAAAACAATTTTTCAACCCATTCCAACAATTCCTATAGTCCTAATATGATCCTAATATCACACTAACACATCTAACTAACTCATAACACCCTCAAATATGATTTCACAAAAATTAAATAATCAAAAATCTTACATGCAACCATAACCCACTATGAATATAATAATAATAACAACTAATATAACCATAGAAATGGATCAAAATGATGTTCATCATCAAAAATTTGAAATTAAAAATAAGTGAATGCATGTGGGAAATTTTTATACCAAATTGAAGCTAATCAAATTTCCAAGATGGGTCTTGTTTTAGTTTTGCTTGATTCAAAGTAAATCAAAAATTTTGAGAGGGTTTTGTGGGTGAGGAGTGGACGGAAAAACAAAGGAGAGGGAGAGAGGTTTTGTGTGTTTTGTTAAAATGAATTTTAAAATGAAACTAGTTAGTGGATTTTTAATAAGTAGTGGGGTGGGGGTAGATTTTGTCATTTATGCATTCTTTTGGTCCAAAAATGCAAGTAAGTAGTTTACAAGGTAGAAAATGTAAATTGTAAATTTTAAAAATATTTACGGGGCTCGGGTTTCGTAAAAATACTTTTCGAAGTTAAAATGCTACATAAAAATAATAATAAAGCTTCGACACGACTTAAAACGAAATTAAATCGAAAACGTCGAAAATATACAATATCGAGACAATCGATAATAAAACGTAAATTTTTGGGCATCCGTCGGTATCGCGATCACTAATAGTTATCGTCATTCGTTAAAACGTAAGATACGAGAAATAAAGATTAAATATAATAAAAATCATTTTCATGATTATTTGAGAGTATAATATCGATACCTAACATATTCCTTGTCGGTTTTCATCTAATCGACATTCTTACGCTAGTTTCAAGTCATAACCTTCTCGGTTAGTCGATAAATTAAAATTCTCATTAAGGTAAACACGTAATACGTAATAGTCGAGATTAAAATAACGACCTGAAATTGAC
Organism: Glebionis coronaria; assembly: GCA_025667525.1. Lineage (NCBI taxonomy): Eukaryota > Viridiplantae > Streptophyta > Magnoliopsida > Asterales > Asteraceae > Glebionis > Glebionis coronaria. Next base: position 249,528,354 of record CM046874.1, read on the forward strand.
GGGTTGTCACAGTACCAGCTGGAAAACTTGTTTACAAAAGCTCTATCGAAAGATAGGTTTGTGTATCTCGTTGGCCGTCTTGGTATGAAGTATATGACTCCAGAAGACTTCGAGGTTTTGGCAAATGAAGCTGCTTGATATTCTCTCGTAATGACTTCTAGGCGCATCACAGCTTAGAACTTGGACCTCAACTAAGAAAAGTTTATCTCGGACGATAACTTATCCTTCTCAACGAGAAATTCATATTTCTCGGTCATGAGCTTCTCATAAAAACATTCAAAGTTCTTAAGTTCATGAAAAACGATTTCTAAGTAAATGTCAGCTTAGAACTCGAACTTCAACTTAAGGAAAGTTTATCACGGATGATAACTTATCCTTTACAACGGGAAATTTATTTTTCTCGGTCATGAGCTAGTCACAAAACAATCAAAGTTTTGAGCTCATGAAAAACGGACCCGAAAGGGGAGTGTACGTTTCAGTGCGCTTTCCCCAATCAATAGAAGAGAAGTCTTCTATCCTGATTACTTTAAAACCGTTGAACACAATTTTTCAAGAATTTCTCAAAAGGTTTTTCTAAATCTTTCAAAATTGTGTGTTCAACACTCCCTTCCTCATAAGTGGTTTTTATATCTAAAAATGTCATATGTTATTTTGATCAATTTTTTAGGGGGGGCGTTTTAAAATCAATCCTTTTAATGTTGTTGGGTACATCTCTAAAATTGTCATATTTTATGTATCCAACACATTTCGAAAAATGATATGAAATTGTCAAATGTAATATATTATATCGGAAAAGGCATCTCAACTCCGTACCTCAACATATTTTGTGGTGTGTTTTTTCTAAAATTTTGTCAAATTTTGTCTCAAGACACACATATATTGTTGAGGGGGAGCGACCCGACTGAAAATGTTCCATGATTCATGCGTGCACACATGTTTCTCTCCCGTCGATTTTTCAGAAAATGTCATATTTTAATCAATTGGTATCTCTAATATTATATTTTTATATTAGAGATAGGGGGAGAAAATGTGATCAAAATGTAATATATCGCAACATGTGATCTTAAAGACTCAAGTGCAACTCTTTCCTTCACATGCCAAACTATTTCGTATATCGATGCATGTGTGTAGGGGGAGCTTTTCAGAAATGTAAAACTTTCAAGTGTTAAAAGTTTTGATTTTTATCAAACACTTTGAATGGTTTTCAGTGGTTTAATGGTTACGATCTATACCCAAAACAACCTACTATCCACGACGGAACGATGGAGTCAAAAGGTGGTTTAGGATAGGAAACTAAGTCCTATGATCCAACCAGAACCGGAGGGATCTACCCAAGGACATTCCATAGCTAGAAATAGTTGTCCTTAGGAAAGATGGAGTGGAATGAAGCTGAATGCGGACCAATTACTTAAGTTAGCACTAGAACAATCACAACAAGGTGCTAATGATGACGTATTGGTAAGCATTGAAGGAGTTGAATATTCTATGCAACTTAGGTAGAAACCGGGTTAACACATCTTTTGAAGACAAGTGTCATGGACCCAGTGATGCGATGCACAACCCTTACCCAGCCATTCGAGTTTCTCTCAAAAGAAACTTGTCTCATTGTCATGGAGATCAACACGTATCTATTGACTTTCTCACTCCGAGTCAGTTAATATTGAAAAGGTGGCAGTCTGCTCCAGCCTCCGATTACCAAAATGCACTTATTGAGTCTAGAGCCAATCGAGATCTATCTATCATCTCATTAGGACACAATCGAGTCCTACGCATTATCCTTGTGATATTGCCAGAACATCTGAGTGATACGATTCACAATGAAGATGGAAATCCTGCTTGAGCCAGCATCAAACAAGCTCATGGTAGGTAACTTGTGCGATTCTACACGAATCAAACTTGTGAGAACTAGAAAGCAACTAAGTTTGGATTCTTAATTGATTCAAACTTGATTCCAGGTTTCTTCGCAAAATCCATGTGATCTTGCTAGAACATTCAGAGTGACACTCATTAGTGTTCACAGTGACGAATGGAAATCCTTCCAGTGTCAACATCAAACAGCACTGCGGTAGGTAACTCGCAAGATTCTCTATGAATCAAGCTTGTGACAAACTAGAAAGCAACAATGGTGCGATTCTTTTAGAATCGAACTTGTTCTAGGAAATCTGAATTGAAGACTCTAATCAGACGGATAATTTATCCTTATGATTCACTCTTTACGTTCGCAGTCTGCTTTGAGACGGTCGAGTAAAGAGAACTGGCTACTACCGCCGGGAAACCCTGTCAAGGAGGTTCTTAATCGAATCTACCTGATCACAGGTACGGTATTTAATATCGTTTAACGGTCTTCACCGACCGAAGGTAAAACGCTACCGAGTTAGGATGAAATGTTCAAAGCCATTTTATCCGTGTCTATATATGTTGCTGCATATCAAGAAGGTGGCGTAGCTGTGATACCAATGTCGATTCAGAAGTCACAAGAGCACAAGATGGCGATAATCAAGAGACCTAAGAATGTAAGAATGTAATAGGTCATCTTAGTCACAAGGAGCACAGATGAAGATCTCAAGCACTCAAAGTCAAATGACAAAGGCTCAAGATAAAGATCACGAAATCATGAAGGAACAAAGTTGTTACAAAACAAGATCAAGACCAAGATACAAGACCAAAGCAGGAAGATCTTCTCTACAAGAATGTATTCACTCAATCATCTTATGCTTTTTAAGCTTTTTAAGATGACCGATACATTGGGGGAGATTGTTAGCCGTATATTTTATATAGTCGAACAAGAATGCAATAGGTCATCTTAGTCGTCATTGGTCTTGTATAGTAATAGGTTAGTCGGGAAAAGAGGGCTTGGACTTTAAGCTAATATTGTCTTTGTTAGGGGTTATATGCCTAAGTGAAAGCAAAGCCCGGCCCAAGATGAAGCCCACAAAGGCCTTAGAGCCGTGGCATATATAACCCTCTTTCACATGTGAAAGAGGGTGTTGGTCATTTTCATTTTTCTTCCAATCTAATATTCCACAAGTTTCACCAACCATTTTCTCTCTACTTTCTCTTTCTACTTTTCTACTATTTCTCTCTCTAAATCTTGTGTTATGGATTAAATGGGAACAACAACTTCAAGATCTACATTTCATATTCACATAACCTCCTGCCCACTACCGGCAGTCAATAATCAGATCCTAATTTCAACAATCATTTCAGGTTTCACGGGTCGGGTATTTTGTAAGGTTAGGTTTGTCATCATAGGCAACCTTAAACCTAAAAGACATGTCCAAATCACAATGGGTGTATGTCAAGTGTCTTCCTTCCAACTCCTGCTTACAGATGCTCACATATTTAGATCCTCACAAGATTCAATCTCGATCCTAATATGATAATTATCAATGATAATCTCTCCAAAGGAAAACGATTATACGGTTTATTACCAAAGGTCAATCATTCAAACATAAAACAAGACTTCTAGTGTTTTTTATCGTTACTTTACCTCGTCCCTTCGATTGGGGTGGTAAACAGTACTCTCGTTAAGGTTCGTTCCCATTGATTTCTAAGCAAATCTTCTAGAAATTCGATGCGAAGCGAGGATCTTGATAGAGATGATCGATACAGGCACACTATGTTTACACAACTCCTTTAAATATAAAGAGTCAATTTCTTCATCGAGAATCTATCATTAACAGGAATGATATTAGCAGATTTGGTCAGTCTGTCGACGATGACCCAAATCGAATCAAATTCAGATGATGACCTTTGCAATAGTTAGACGTTTACTAATGTATGAGGCGATGTCTTCCTTCATAATTTGCCATCAGTACAACTTCTTCAGATAAAGATACATTAAATCAGAAATGGCATGAATAGAATACATAATCTTATGAGATTCCAACAAGACTAAACCTCAAAATCTCCATATTTAGGCAACCACAAGTGGCCTTTAAAACATTTAACGCCATCGGCTTCTCATTTCTAATGGTTCACATTAGCTGCGAACCCCTTTTATTATCTATATTATCCTTTTTACAAGCATCGACTATATTTTAAATTGCTCGGCAATTTATTTTACACAGTCATTACTAAGGAACACATCCTAATTGATTCATTATCCTTTCTATATAATGTGTCAGTATCTACATTCACCTTTTCTGATGAAATAATTATCATGACCATAATTCACTCAAAAATTATATCTTCATATTTTCTAAGTTTTAATTTCGTCTCAATTATTATTTTCATCAGTTTTGCTCAATCTGACGTTTAAAGTGTCGATAAATATTACAAGTAATTAAATAATAAATATTTAATTTTTATGAAATGTAAACGTAAAAAGGTTTTAAATTTTCTCAGTTCGTCCAATTATAGAAAAAAGTTCAAATATAAATTTGAATTTAGTTAACACGATTTTTTTTATTTATCGAAAATAATTAATAAGATTCGTAAATGTTTGAAAAATCTTGGTTTATACTTTGGTCAAAATTTTCTTAGTTGACAAGCAAAAATTGTCGTTTCAAATTTCAAGTCATGGTTTAAATGGTTTCCTCAATCCCTCTTAGGTTGTCTTGAGGTATGCACAAACATTTACCCCTTGATGAGACTGCTTTTATACATAGTCTCATCTTCCAAATAGGGCTTAAAATGCATTAAATATCATCAAAATACCCATATATATATGCTTGTGTTTGTTGCTTGTGTATTTTAGGTACGGATATTGAGAAAATGACAAAAGATCACAAGAATCATGCAAAAACGAACACGGGAAACGAAGCCGCACAATGAACCAAGCCCTAATGAAGACTTTCCCAAGATCAACCCTTGAAGATTTGAAGAATTATGAAGAAGGGTCCTCCAATATGGAAGAATTGACACTTTATACCCTTGTATCCTCATAATTACAAGATTGGTCCCTAAAGTTTGTCAAAATTACAAAAAGGGCCCTCCACTTTGAAGAATTGGCAAGTTTAGCCCCTCAACAAAGCTAAATTTTCAACCAATATCATCCACAAAGTCAAATATATCATGAAGTCCTTCAAAGTACAAGAAATTACAAGTTTGGTCCTTTAAAAATCCCAAAATTACAAAAAGGACCCTCAACTTTCAACATTTGGCAAAAATGGTCCCTCATCAAACATGACTTGGCAAATTCAGTCCTCCAAAAAGCCAATCATACAAGTCAAGACCATCATCTATGAAGAAAATGCCAAAACAGCCCTTGAAGAATTTGAAAATGGCAAGAAATACCCCTGAATTTACTTTATGAAACTTTTTGGGGCAAAAGTGTGAAAAACATAACTTCATTAACAAAGGATTCTGAATTTTTGGCTATTTAAACAAGAATTGAAAGAAGGAAGAAAGAATGGGGGTAATTACTGCCAAGACATCATAGTTACCTAGACCAGTGGCAACATGCCACGTGCCCCACTACCACTTTTTAACCAATCACAAGCCATAAACATGCCATGTCACAATCCCACTCAACCGGTTATATAACTAATTTTTTAGTTATATTAATCACGAGCTAAACACTTATTCAAATCCTAAACCAGATTAAAACACCCACTATTCACACATGAACACAAATTGGGTCTTTGTGTTTAAGCCAAAACTAAACCACCAAAACATCCAGATTTATGATTAAGCTTGTCTTAATCATAACCCAACTCAAAAATCCCTTGCCACCTCACCACACATGTCACATGGGACATGCCCTGCTACAAAGAGGAAGAAGATGCCAAAATACCCAGAAGAATCCAACGTCCCACAAGCAGCTTACATCCTAAGCTTACTTTGGACCCTTTGATCAAATTCCACCCTTGCCAACTCATGCAAACGTCCAAGAAAACATCACATGAATCCAAGGTTTTCAATTCTACAAGGGCATATTTGGGACTTCAAGCATTGGGGTTTTTAGTTCTTAGTTGTTCCTTAGTCACTTGTAAGGCTATATAAAGCCATTTAGGTCATTACATTCCAGTTGGCTTTTGATTTTTCCTTGTTCAAGTTTCTGTAAATCCCATTTCAGTTTAATGAAATTGTGTTTGAATCATTGAAGAAAAGTCATTGGCCAATCTTATTTACTGCTTATCACTGTTATATGATTGTTAGTTTAGAAGTTAAAAACCTGTTTTCACTTGGAGGTTGCAAAAGTTTGCAATTTTCCTCATTCTTGATATTTTGCTAAGTACTTGTTCCAATCTTGGAATTCTTGGTTTATAGGGCTGATCATAGCATCCTAACTGAGTTAGTTAAGGTGTTGTGAGGCTTATAACTTGGGGATAATCAAGTGTGGGGTAACAAGGTTGCATCAATCAAGATTTTTGAAGTTTCTGATTTTTATGCTCTTGTGCTTTAACCTTGTTCAATCTTAGCAGGCTTGTTGTGGAAGCTTGTGCTTGTTCTTGCTAGCACATAAGCTCAAAGTTCGTGGGTGTGGATGTACATCCATGAGGTTTGCATACTCAATCCTAAAATCTGCTTAAATTCATGATTTTTGGTGATATTTGTATGTGACTTGTGATCTTGTGGATTTTGTGGCTTGTTCTTGCTTGAATCTGTTAATCTTACCTGTTTTAGTGTTAATTGATGCTTTGGTAGCCTTAAATCTCACTTTTAATTTAAAAAATTTGATTTGGAAAAGATAAAGGGGTGTTTGGGTCTATCTGTTTAAGCTTGTACCTTGTTATTGTGTTATCGGATTGTGTTGTTTATGCTTAGTATCTGATATATGCTTGGTTGAGAGTATTTTACTACAAGTTTTTGAGTTTGAACCCTTGAATCAAACAATCTGCTATATAGACTTTGATATTGCCTGTTTTGACCTAGGATTTTGGGAACACTTAGTGTGTATGCATGCTTAGGGATAAAAGTGGTTTAAACATAGTCATTGTAACCTGTTTGAAAGATTTGAGGTGTTAAATCTGGCTTAAGTGTCAAATACATCAGCAAAGTAGAAAACTGCATGTGTTAGTGTTCATCAGTAACTTTCATTTGCTTGAATCTTGCTTAATTCTTTGAACCATTGCATGAAACCTGTTTAGACTTGCTTATTGGAGTTTATAATAGCTTGTGTATGCATTTGGTTGAATTTGGTTGGCTGATTATTGCTAAAACTGCTTATTTGTGCTTGTCTGCTTATTGTTCATGTCTGGTGATTGATTGATTAAACTGTATCAATTGGGTGTTAGTGATTGTGTTATTTTGATTGTTATTGACTCCTTTTGATCCAAAGATCATTTGGGTGCCTTTGTGTAATCTGAATCTCCAAAAAGTCACTAAAGACAAAAAGTCAAACAAGTCAAGCAGTGGAAAAAGTTTCCACTGCTCAACACTCAAAACTAGCCCCTGCTAGTGTTAATTTGTCATCAGCTTATCAATAAGCTATTCTAGCTTATCCAGACTTGCAACAACTTATTTTTGTGATAGGTCTTCATTATTTGACCCATTTAAGTAGACTGGAGCTTATTGGACTTTAACTTTGACTTTTTACTAGAAAACCAACTTCTTTGACTTTTACATAAGTGCTTATCTGCTTTTTCCAGCTTATTGAGTCAGCTTATTTGAAAACTCTTTGTTGATTTTGCTTAATTAAGTCATTTAAAAGCTTTTGGAACTTGAATCAGCACTTGGGGTGGCCTAGAACTCTAAAACGACTATTTTGTCGTTTTCTGTAGATTGCTTATTGCATTTTCAGGCTTATTCCTTGGGCTTATTTCAAATTTCTTTTTGCAGAAGTCTTTATTAGGTCAAAAGAAGCTTGTGTGTCAAATTTTAGCTTATGGCATTGGCTTATAGCTTAATGGGCCAAAAAACCCATTAAGAATAAGCTGCTTGTTATAAGCTAGCTTATTTCACATTTTCATCTTTTGGGCCTTTGGAAAAAGTTGTTTAAAATCAAATTTTGAGTCAACCTGTGCTTTTTGGGCTTATTTTGAACACTTTTTGTTATTGGGCCCAAATTTGGCCCAATAGTGTACTGTTTTGGGTTTAGCCCATTTTCTAGGCCCAATAGGGGTATTTAGGTAATTTCACTTTCATTTCTGAGTTATTTAGGTTAAATTAAGCTAGTTTGCAAGTTTTTCGAATTTTTTTATAATTTCTGGATTTTTAATATTATTTTATTATTAAAAATTAAAAGTCTGATTTTCTAAGTTTTATATTTTTTCTAGGTTCTAAACACTTAATTAGGATTTTTGCAACTTTCCAAGTATTTTTAGAGTCTTTTAATTATTTTCTAGAATTAATTTAAGTTTTAATTGATTTTAGTAGTTTTTAATTGTTTAAAAATAGTTTTTTTGGTTTTAAAACTTTGAAAAATAATTTTTAGCTTAATTAGAGTATTTTTGAGGTTTACAAACTTTAAAATCTTGTTTAGGGCTTTTTAATAATTAATTTTGATTTTTAGGGCTTTAATTAGTATTAAAAAGTCATTATCTAATTAATTAAAAGGTTTTGGCAAGTTTGGATTTTTTGTAAACTCTTAGAATATTATTGTGGATTTTTGGTAATTTTTAGGAATTTTTAGGGTAAAATTATATTTTTAGCACTTTTACGGTTTTACGTGTATACCTTTTTCGTCTTAGCTTAATTCGTCGTCGTAACCGTCATTCTCTTCTAATCCCCATTCTATTTTCTTTCTCAAAAATATAATCACAAAGATAATCAATTCATTACACACACACTAAGCCTCCTTGGGAAACGAACTTGAACTTATTTGGTCATTAGTGCTTGGTTTTCCTAAACCGACACTTAATACTTGCCACTTTTGCTCTGTTTTCCTAAAGAGTAGTAAAACCACTACATCATTTTGGCGCCGCTGCCGGGGAGGCGTGTTGTGTTTTGATTGGAATTGTTGTTTTTATATACTAACCATAATTAGTATTTGTATTAGTAGCACTCTACTAATACGTATTATCGGTTTTTGGTTTTTGTGTGAATACTATTACTATAGAGTATACGTAGAACAATAAATTCACAAGTACTCCAAATATGTGAGAAATCACAACCTTGACTTGGGAGGTCATTACCCAATCATTGTATTCGAATCTCAAACCAAAGAAAAAGGCAAAAATAGATAAATACTATCGTGAAGCTCAATCTTGAAAAATACAAACTATAAGGTGGGTATAAGGCGGATATTATAAAATATATCCTAAGGAAAAAGGCTCTTAAGTGCTTCGCGCCGCCTCGTTTCCCCGCTTGCTTGTGAGTATTTGATTTTGAGAGCTAATCGAGGGTTTTGCCTCCCAAAGTACTACTAAGTATCATATATAATTTCTTGGTTTCCATTGATTAAACCCTCTTGAACGTTTTGGTGTTCCACCAACGTTCTAAAGTCATCGAAGGCGTTCACTTCACGTGATCGTTTTCATTCCTTGAGGCTTCTTTAATCGAGAGATTTGATTAAGGAGGAGATTTGTAGATTTGTGTCTACTTAATACATTCACCAAATCCCAAAAAGGTTAATACAATCAAAACCACAAAAAAATTGAAAAAAATACAAAACACCAAAAAGAATCTTCTTTGCTCGTCCCCTCGTTGTACGTGACGTTTATGCTAACTCGTAATCAAGCAAGACGTGCACGTAAACGAAAGAACAAAACTCCCACTCCAAACAGTTCTAGTGAGGAGTCTCCTATTGACGAACCCATTGTAAGAGAAGCACCAACCATGGCGAATTGAACTATGATGGAGTTACTTCAAGCACCCACCGAGGGTTATGGAGAGGCTATTGTGATTCCCGCTATCCTTGCGGAGAATTTTGAGGTGAAAACGGGTTTGTTGTCGATGATCCAAAACAACAAATTCTGTGGTGATGAGAAGGACAATCCACACAACCATATCCGCCAATTCAATCGTCTTACCGCCACTTGCAAGTTTAAGGATGTCTCGAATGACTCGATTAAGATGATGCTTTTTCCGTATTCCTTAGCGGGGCCCGCTAAAATTTGGTTAGAGAAAGAGCCACCCAATTCTATATTGACGTGGAAGGATCTCGTGTCTAAGTTTGTGAACCAATTTTTTCCACCCTCTAAGACTACGCACTTGAAAAAAGAGATTTCAAAGTTTTCACAAGAATTTAACGAAAGTTTTTCAACGGCTTGGAATAGGTTTAAGGAAATGTTACATGAATGTCCTCATCACGGTTTTTCCGACTTGCATCAAATTGACACGTTTTACAATGGACTTAATGATCATGAAAGGGATTATTTGAATGCCGCCGCGGGTGGTAATTTTTTGTGTAAAATGGTTGAGGAAGCTTTGGTGATAATTGAAAATAGATCTAAGGTGTATAGTCTTCGTAGCACGTCTAGTGTTCGTAAGGCTTCATCTTCGGCTTCACCTTCTTTGTCTACTACCATCGATGCTTGCCAAATTGAGGCGAATTTGGAAAACAAGATTTTTGATAAGCTTAAAGGACTTTTGATTGAGTTTAAAGTTGGTGAACAAAGTGCTCCCGCTACGGCTAAAGCGGTTGAGGTTTCTTGCATGTATTGTGGTGGAGGTCATGATTTCTCCGAGTGCATTACCAACGGTGGTAACACTTCGAGTGCCTTCGCGGCCACGGGAAATTACAACCAAAACGGTCAAGTTTCCCGCTCTAATCAAATGACTCCACCGGGTTTTGGTTCAAATCAAAATGCTAACAACAACTATCGCAACAATCAAGTTGGTTTCAAAAACAATTACAACAAGGGAAACTATGGGAATCAAGGGGCTAATAATCAAGTTTCAAACAAGAATCAAAATGATTTTCAAAACAACAACAAAAGTTTGCAAACATTAAAAGATCTTCCAAGTGAGTTTGTTGAATATGCTAGTGGGAATGATGCTAGGTTTGAGAATATTCAAAGAGAAATCATTAGCCTAAGATCCGAGTTTAAGAACGACTTGAAGAAAGAGTTGAAAAATGAGTTAGCTAATGAACTTAAAATCCACACCAACAAGATGGAAGGAAATGTCACTAGGTTGCAACAAAACCAACAAAAAATGGAACAAGGGCAACATGAGATTAAACAAGAGATGATTAAGGCCGAGAAAAGGCAAACTGAAGCCGTATTGAGGCAATCTAATTTTGAAGATAAATCTCGTCTATGTTTGAGGCAATAATGTGTAAACCGTCTTCGAGTAGTCTTCCTAGCAACACCATATCCAACCCTAAGGGTGAGATGAAAGTGATTACCACACGTAGTGGTAAGACACTTAAGGAACCGACTCCTCAACCAATTGCTCCTACGGAGAAAGCAATTGAGGAAGAACCCGAGGTGGTGGTCCAAAAGGAGCATGTCCCAATCCCACGAAGTACCGCTCATGCCACACCTACAGTTGACCCATTACCATCATTGGAACCCGAGATTCCAAAGGCTATGCCTACTATGCCTCAACCCACACCACCTTTGCCCTATCCATCGAGACTTAGGAAGGAGAAACGTCAAGAGCGCGACAGTTATCAATTTGAGCTTTTTATGAAAAATTTTCGTGATTTGCACCTTAATGTGAGTTTCGCCGATGCTTTGGTCATGATGCCTCGATTTGCCGCTAACTTTAAAAGTATGTGAACAACAAGGAGAAATTGCACCAATTGTCTAGTTGTTCGTCGGTTTATCTTAATCGCATACCTCAAAAAGTCGGTGATCCCGGTAAATTCTTGATTCCTTGTGCAATCCAAGATATGGAGGAATGCTTCGCCTTGGCCGATCTTGGTGCTAGCATTAACTTGATGCCACTTGCAATCTTCAAGTCGCTCAATCTTCCTAATCTTACTCCTTCACTAATGTCTATCGAGTTGGCCGACCATTCCATAATTCCCGCATGTGGTTTGGTGGAAGACGTTTTTGTGAAAGTGGGGAAGTTCTACTATCCCGTAGACTTTATCGTTGTTGATATCCCCATGGATCCTCAAGTTCCTCTCATTTTAGGTCGTTCGTTTTTAGATACGTCTATGGCTTTGATCGATGTTCATGCTAGAAAGATCACCTTACGTTTCAACGACGAGGAACTTGTTATAAACGCAACTCAAAACTCTCAAATTTCTCATGTTTATTCCGTTGCAACCATAAACCTAGTTGATATGATCGACGTGGTTTGCGAGGAATTTTCACAAGAAGTTCTACGTTTTGGTGATGAAGAAACTAGTGGCAATCCCACTATGTTAGATCCAATTCTGGATAATTCGACACCAACCTTCACTCCATTTGAAGGTGGTGGTTTTACGTTGGAAGAATTCGATGTTCCACGTACTTGTGACGAAGACCTCGACAACGATGAGGACTTCTCGATTATCAAGGATTTTCTTAACGATTTCCCGTTTCCTCCACCCGAGGAGGTTATGAGTATCGAGCCTAAATCTTCACTTAAGGAACCACCTATCCTTGAGTTGAAAGATTTACCTCCTCATCTTGAATATGTCTATTTGGAGGAGGACGACAAGTTGCCGGTTATTATTGCGAAGGAACTTTCGAATGATGAAAAAACCGCACTTGTCGATGTTCTAAAGGACCACAAGAGGGCAATTGCGTGGAAGTTATCCGACATTAAGGGAATCGATCCCAAGTTTTGTACCCACAAAATCTTAATGGAGGAGGATTACAAGCCCGCAATCCAAAGTCAAAGAAGGGTGAACCCCAAAATTCACGACGTCGTCAAAAAGGAGGTCCTTAAACTCCTTGACGCGGGAATGATTTACTCTATTTCCGATAGCCCTTGGGTGAGTCCTATTCATTGTGTCCCTAAAAAGGGAGGGATGACCGTTGTGCCAAACGATGCCAACGAGTTGATTCCCACTAGACTCGTGACCGGATGGAGAGTGTGCATTGACTATCGTAAGTTGAATGAAGCCACTCGAAAAGACCATTTTCCCTTGCCCTTCATGGACCAAATGTTGGAGCGTCTTGCGGGAAACGATTTCTATTGCTTTTTAGATGGTTTTTCCGGTTACTTCCAAATTCCCATCGATCCTCGTGATCAAGAAAAAACTACGTTTACGTGTCCATATGGAACGTTTGCCTATCGTAGAATGCCATTCGGACTTTGCAATGCACCGGGAACCTTTCAAAGGTGCATGATGGCTATTTTTCATGACATGATCGAGAAGACGATGGAAGTCTTCATAGATGACTTTTCCGTGTTCGGTGATTCTTTCACTTCGTGTTTGTCGAACCTTGAGAGAATGTTGAAACGTTGTGAGGAAACCAACCTTGTGCTCAATTGGGAAAAGTGTCATTTTATGGTTAAGAGTGGAATCGTCTTAGGGCACAAGGTCTCGAAAGCGGGGATTGAGGTAGATCAAGCTAAGGTAGACGTCATCGCCAAATTACCTCATCCCAAAACCGTTAAGGGAGTTAGGAGTTTCCTAGGCCACGCGGGCTTTTATCGTCGATTCATCAAGGATTTTTCGAAGATTTCTCGAACCATTACACATCTTCTTGAAAAAGAGGCACGTTTTGTCTTTGACGAAGATTGTGTACGAGCCTTTGAAATCCTTAAGAGGAAACTTACCGAAGCTCCCATTCTTGTTGCTCCCAATTGGAACCTCCCCTTTGAGCTTATGTGTGATGCTAGTGACTACGCTATTGGGGCCGTTTTGGGGCAACGTCATGAAAATCACTTCTTGCCTATTCACTATGCTAGCAAGACGATGACCGAGGCTCAACTAAAATACACTACAACAGAAAAGGAGTTCCTTGCCATGGTGTATGCATTTGATAAGTTCCGACCTTATCTCGTCTTAGCTAAATGCATAGTGTATACGGATCATTCGGCTATCAAGTATCTCATGGCAAAGCAAGATACTAAGCCTAGATTACTTCGTTGGATTCTCCTCTTTCAAGAATTTGATCACACCATTGTTGACAAAAAAGGAGCCGAGAATCTAGCGGCCGATCATCTTTCTCATTTGGAAGATCCTCACCAAAGTGTTTACGAGCCCAAGGAAATCACAGAAACATTTCCGCTTGAAACACTTGGTGTAGTGAATTCTAAGCTTGATCCTTCCACCCCATGGTTTGCGGACTTTGCAAATTACCATGCGGGTAACTTCATCGTTAAGGGTATGACGACTCAAGAAAAACGAAAATTCTTTCGTGACGTCAAGTTCTACTTTTGGAACGACCCTTACTTGTTTCGAACTTGTGCGGATCAAATCATCCGACGTTGTGTATTTGGCACCGAAGCTTCTAACATCCTTAGAGCTTGCCATGAGGGACCCACGGGTGGTCACCACGGTGCTAATCTCACGGCTAAGAAGGTGTTTGATGCCAGCTTCTTTTGTCCTACTATTTACCGAATGCACAAGATCTTGTGAAGTCTTGTGATTCATGCCAACGACAAGGAAAAGCCTCACAAAAAGATGAGATGCCACAAAACATCATTCAAGTGTGTGAGATCTTTGACGTTTGGGGCATAGACTTTATGGGGCCGTTCCCATCATCTCGTGGTAATAAGTACATTCTCGTTGTGGTTGACTACCTATCTAAGTGGGTGGAGGCCAAAGCCTTGCCCACCAATGATGCTCGTGTGGTAGTCAAGTTTTTGAAAAACTTGTTTTCTCGGTTTGGAACCCCTCGTGCGATCATAAGCGATCGTGGAACCCATTTTTGTAACGACCAATTCGAAAGGGTCCTAAGGAAATATGGGGTTACACATCGGCTTTCTACGGCTTATCACCCACAAACGAGTGGGCAAGTCGAGGTTTCAAACCGAGCGTTGAAGAGGATCTTGGAGAGATCCGTTGGGGAAAACCGACAATTGTGGTCGGATAAGTTGGACGATGCTTTATGGGCCTTTAGGACCGCTTATAAGACGCCCATTGGGTGCACTCCCTATAAGCTTGTGTATGGGAAGAATTGTCATTTGCCTATCGAGTTAGAACACAAGGCTTATTGGGCCCTAAAGCATTGTAATGATGATATGGAGACCGCGGGAAAACACAGGAAAATGCAATTGAATGAATTAGATGAATTGAGGGATATTGCTTATGAAAATTCATTAATTTACAAAGAAAAAACTAAAAAGTTGCATGATTCTAAAATTAAAAACCGGGTTTTTAACATTGGGGATCAAGTTTTGCTTTTTAATTCTCGATTGAAAATCTTTTCCGGTAAGTTGAAATCCCGTTGGTCCGGTCCATTCACCGTGACTCAAGTGTTTCCATATGGGACCATCGAGCTAGCTCAAGATGATGGTCCTAACTTCAAGGTGAATGGACATAGGTTGAAGCACTACTTTGGCGGGGAAGTTCTATCCTTGAACTACCTCGACCAAGTCACCTTCCCTAATGATAATTAGTATTGAGGGGATCGAGTCGAGCTCATGACTCGGTAATAAAAAACGAGGAGCCTCGTGGGGGAGTCCCATGCTTATCCTATGTATATATTATCGTTTTCTAATGTAGTTAACGTGTGGGGATTTGTTCCCTTTCAACCTTTGTTCCGTGGTTGTTTGTGAATTATGGACTTTAGATGATCATGATCTTCACGATTGGAGCCTCTCGTGTTCGTTTTATGGGAGCACTCGATCGTTTGCTTTGAAGACTTTTTTCAATATCCATGATATATCCTTTTGATGTTCTAACCTTAGGTTATTAGCACACTTCATAAACGGCTATTAATTTAATGGTTACACCCTTTTCATGCTAGATTAGGCATTCGACTACGTCTCTAGTATGGGGGTGTTTGCACCCCTAGACTCAAAACATTGAGGACAATGTTTAACTTTAGTATGGGGGTGAATAGATACTTGCCTTGCCAAACCTTCACGCTTTCCAAAGTTTATCTTTTTGTTTATCGTTTTTGTTGCAAAATAAGGCTAAAAATGGCCAAAATTTTTCTCATGTTTTATAAGTGTTTGAAGACACGAATGTAGGTTTTCTGATGGCGAGAATAAGAGTAATTTTTGACTCGACCGTGCGTGTTGAGCACTTAGCTTTGATTCCTTAACTACACATTAGGCTAAGTCTCTTAAATGAGGACGAGAAATGATAGGGTTAATTATAAGTTACTATGCTAAACGTAGAGTACTCGTATTCTTTCAAAAACTCATGTGTTCCCGTTGTTTGCTTATTCTCCCTTCGCATGTGAATATTTTTTGCTTAATAAATATTGACTTAGCGGTTTAGTTAGGATTGTTGGGTTTCTAGTCTTTTCTAGTAGCTTCCGTGTAATTAAATTGGGAAGACATTAAGGTATCGCCAGCGTCACGGTTTTGAAGTATTGGCACCCCAATAATCAAAAGCTTCACCCAATAATTAGATTTCAAGTGCTCACCTAAATTAAGCAAACAATTTGAAGCCCCACAAGGCCGAAAAATCTATGCAAAATTGAAAGTGAATCAAGCCTTAATCTTCGAAGCTTTAAAGATCCAAAATTCGCCTTAGCGTGAGGATATACGTCTTTGGCTAATAAAACTACCGATGAGGATAATAAAAGGCAAGGCAAGACCGAAGTCATAATAAAAGCTTCATGGCGAAGTTGAATAAAAGATGGAGGTAAACCAAAGATAATAAGGCCCTTCCGTTAGGGGGAGTATAAAAGTCTTGGTAATAAGTCTCATGTTCAAAACCGTTATAAAACCGTGTTTATCGATTCTTCTTGTCAACTTAATTTTTTGACATCGTTGCCTATTAGGAGGGGTTATTGATTTGATGGTCTTGGTTACACCGATAGGACTCTATTTTTAGACCTAAATCTCTATTATCGCATAAGTCAAACAATGTATCCTCGTGAAACATTCAAGACAATATAAAATATAAGAGATACAACTTAGGAATAATGGGAGGATAAGTACGTGATTAGGGCATATGAGTAGTGTTAGCATTACTAACTTATAATGACAATGATCTCGTTGCACGCTTGGCATGGAATTGGGGTGAAAATCGAGGACGATGAAATTATTTCTAACGAAGCATTCACGTGTTCTTATTCTATGAACCTAAATAGCCCATTTTGCGATGAAAATCATACATTATGTCTAAAACACAAGTAGAAGTAGCAATAGTAGTAGTGTAGCTAGTTTATCGTTCAATAAAGTGAATAAAAATGAATTTTGGAGATGCTACATTCTAGCATTGCGTGAGGGCACGGCAATGGTTTAGTATGGGGGAGTGAGGAGACTGCTTTTATACATAGTCTCATCTTCCAAATAGGGCTTAAAATGCATTAAATATCATCAAAATACCCATATATATATGCTTGTGTTTGTTGCTTGTGTATTTTAGGTACGGATATTGAGAAAATGACAAAAGATCACAAGAATCATGCAAAAACGAACACGGGAAACGAAGCCGCACAATAAACCAAGCCCTAATGAAGACTTTCCCAAGATCAACCCTATGAAGATTTGAAGAATTATGAAGAAGGGTCCTCCAATATGGAAGAATTGACACTTTATACCCTTGTATCCTCATAATTACTAGATTGGTCCCTAAAGTTTGTCAAAATTACAAAAAGGGCCCTCCACTTTGAAGAATTGGCAAGTTTATCCCCTCAACAAAGCTAAATTGTCAACCAATATCATCCACAAAGTCAAATATATCATGAAGTCTTTCAAAGTACAAGAAATTACAAGTTTGGTCCTTTAAAAATCCCAAAATTACAAAAAGGACCCTCAACTTTCAACATTTGGCAAAAATGGTCCCTCATCAAACATGACTTGGCAAATTCAGTCCTCCAAAAAGCCAATCATACAAGTCAAGACCATCATCTATGAAGAAAATTGATAGGTGTGTAAACACCCATCCTTTTACCACTTAATTCGGGCTAAAACAAGACCAAAACACGTATTTAATATCATTTGTTTGGAATTATGCGTGGTTTTTGTGTTTGTTGTGTTTTCAGAGTCAACCGGACGAATATTGAAGAAAACATGGGACTGCACGGGTTTTACTGAAGAAAAAGACTCGAGATAAAGTCTATTGTCCAAGAGATGCAAAAGATTTGAAGTCACTGGGCCTATTCGAAGATTTATCGAAGAAAAGGACCAAAGATGGAAGATTTATATAAGTCGAAGAAACTCAAGTCTATTAAACGAAGAAATTAAAAGACGAGTTGAATTTAATCGACGACAAATCCCGAATCAGAATCGAAAACGGAAACTTTTCTGAAAAGACGAAAAGACAAGAAGAACGGGAGAAAGCCCACTCACCAACCAAAAGACAAGGCTATAAATAGCCTTCCCCTCACACATTTAGACTAGTTAGTTTTTTTTTTAGTTTTCCTTCTTCCCCACTTTTTCTCTCTGTTCCGTTTCATCACCATCACCACTAGGGTGATTGGTGATTTTAATCTTTAATTTTCCAATCTTGTAATTTTAATCTTTGATTTATCTTGTCAAAACATTAATCATTCAATTCAAAGTTCTTGTTTAATCTTTCCATTTTATCTTGTTCATCATCATCTTTATCTTCAAGTTTTTAAGTTTTTATTTTCTTGATTTGATCTTCAAAAGTTGTTGGGATTTGTGTTTTTATTGATGGGATTAGTAGCTTGTGGTTAGTAGATGCTTTGTGATTGATTTATTTAAGTTTTTGGTGAAAAACTTGGTGATTTTTGGATCAAAATCGTGTTTCCTTGTTCTTCGGTGCTGTTACTGTATCTGGGTTTCCAGAACTTCCGAATCAAGCAAAAGTTCCGAATGAAGCTTGAACTTCCGAACGAAGCAAATGTTCCGAATGAGTTTGTCTATTAAAAGTTCCGAATGAGTTTGTCTATTCAAAGACTTCCGAACCAGTTTCCTTAAAAACTTCCGAACCAATTTTTCTTAAAAGTTCCGAACCAATCACTTCCGAATCAGTAAGTTCCGAACCAATTTTCAGACTTCCGAACCAAAGACTTCCGAACCAGTAAGTTCCGAATCAAGGGGCTTCATTCGGAAGTCCAAAACTTCCGAATCAGTAAGTTCCGGATGAGTGTAAAACTTCCGAATCAGAAACTTCCGAATGAGTCTACAACTTCCGAATGAAGGCAAAGTTCCGGATGAGTACTTAAGTTCCGAATCAATCCCTTTGTTAAAACTTCCGAATGAAGGTTAAAACTTCCGAATCAATTTCTTGTTAGTATTTCTGTTTTACTGTTCATCTGTTCTTTACTTTTCATACTTCAACTCTAACTTTAAGTTTAATTTTAATCTTAATTTCAATTTTAATTCAAGTCTTTGTTAAATTGTCATTAAAGTAACTACCTTTGATTCAAATTTTCATTTCCACTTTTTATTAGATTAGAAAACCAAACCCTTTTATTTAGTAACCAAGAACAATCATTCCACTTAAAGCCTAGATCAATTCGAGAAGATTCCGAGAAATTAGAACCCATACAAAACCATTGTATCAAATGGCGCCGCTGCCGGCTCTTCTCGTTAAGATCAAAAGTTTTTTGTGAAAACTTGGATTTTGGGATCCGTTCCCCGTGAACGTTACTTTTTCAAGAAAATTTTCAAAAACAACTAAAAAAATATAAAATTTTCAAAAATACAAAAAAATTAAAAAACATAAAAACCAAAAATATTTGTGCTTTGCTTTTCTTTGTTCGTTCTTTTGCAGGTGTATGCGCACTCGATCCACGTCATATCAAGAGCCCGAGCCTCTCGATCACTTAGACATGGCCGGTGTACCACCTCCAAACAATAATAACAACAACAACATGAACAATAACAACAACAATGAGCCCCTTCCGGATAATCGCCCGATGATTGAATTGCTGCAAGCTCATGTCGATGGCAACACGGATCCAATTGTTATACCACCAATTGCCGCCAACAATTTCGAGCTAAAATCAGGCTTTATCCAGATGGTCTCCGCTCAACCATTCTTGGGACGTACCATTGATGATCCACACGACCACATCAAGAGATTCTTGCAACTCACCAACACGGTCAAGTTCAATGGTGTTCCACAAGAGGTTATAAGATTACAACTTTTTCCCTTTTCTTTAGAGGGACAAGCCCGGCATTGGCTTGCTAAGGAACCGCCACAGAGTATTCTCTCGTGGACGGATTTGGAAACAAAGTTTATCAACTACTTTTTTCCACCCTCTCGTACTACCGCTTTGCGGAATGAGATCATAAATTTTGAACAAAAGTACGATGAGTCATTCAGTGAATCTTGGGATCGCTTTAAAGATCTTTTAAGAAAATGCCCACAACATGGTTTTACCAAAGTACATCAAATCAATACTTTTTACAATGGTTTAAGCATGAGTGACCAAGATTCACTGAACAGTGCCTCGGGGGGTAATCTATTGGCTAAGACTTCCAATGCTGCTTGGGATATCATCGAGAACAAATCTCGTGTGCAAACCAAGAGTGTTCGGACCAATGTCGCTAGTGCTAGTAGTAATGACAGCGA
Organism: Glebionis coronaria; assembly: GCA_025667525.1. Lineage (NCBI taxonomy): Eukaryota > Viridiplantae > Streptophyta > Magnoliopsida > Asterales > Asteraceae > Glebionis > Glebionis coronaria. The sequence goes on from CM046874.1 coordinate 249,548,683, forward strand.
CACGCGACTTGACAAAATCACCACGCTTCTTGAATCGCTTGTCACCCACACCGTCCGCAACAACAACAGCAACAACGCCAAAAACGCTCAAGTGAACGCTGTCAGCCAACCTTGTGAGATATGCGGTGGTCCTCACTCTTACACAACTTGTACCGCCACCCAAGATTACCCTGCTGAGAATGTGAATGCGGCATATGGCACCTATCCTCAACCTGCTTATCAAGCCAGACCTCAAGGTGACCGTAACTTGCTTAGCTACCGCTCCAACAACTACCTCTCACCACCCGGTTTTCCCCCAAACAACCCAAACCAACAACAAAACCTTAACCGCCCTCCTCAACAACAACAACCTCGACAACCATACATCCCACCTCACAAGCAGCAACAACCACCTCAACGTAACAATCAAGTCTACCAACAACCTGCTTACCAACCACCTGCATACAATGCTCCTCCCAACCAAGCCACCACTGCATTACACCAAGAGGTTGCAACCTACATGAGAACCAATGATGTGATAGTGGGAAATCTCCACGAGGAAGTGCGCAATTTGAAAGCAGACTTGGTCAAGCAAGGAAATGACTTGAGAGCCGACATGAGAAACACGTTGGATAGCCAAACTAATGATCTGAGGAACATGATGGCTAGTTTCTTCCAAGGTAATCAACCCTCTTCTTCGGGTACTCTTCCGAGTAACACCGTTGCGAACCCAAGAGGGGAGATGAAAGCAATCACTACTCGAAGTGGTAAAGGTACCGAGGAACCCGAGCTTCCTATACCTCCACCGGTGGTTGTGACTAAGGAGAACGAGTCACCTGCTCCTATTCCTCATCCTTCTCCCTCCCCCATTTCTCCACCTCTTCTTTCTACCCCTCCTCCACCCGTGGTTGTGAGTGATCCTATTCCTCTAAAGCCTTCCTCTTCTTCCAATATACCTTATCCTTCAAGGTTGAGGAAAGAGAAGCAAAAGAGCAAGGATGATATTCAGGTTTCGAATTTCCTTAAAATGTTCAAACAACTGAATTTCAATATCTCCTTCGCTGAGGCTCTCGCTCACATGCCCAAGTATGCCAAAATGTTTAAAGATCTTCTGAGCGACAAGGAAAAGCTCCTCGATATTGCCAACACCCAACTTAATGAGAATTGCTCTGCAGTGCTCTTAAGGAAATTGCCAACCAAGCTTGGTGATCCGGGTCGTTTTCTTATCCCTTGCAATTTCCCAGGAGTAGAGAATTGCATGGCCCTAGCCGATCTAGGTGCCAGTATTAATCTCATGCCTCTAAGTGTTTGGAAGCAATTATCTCTCCCAGAGCTAGTCCCCACCAAAATGACTTTGGAATTAGCTAACCGTACGGTTGCTTATCCAGTGGGGATAGCCGAAGACGTTATTGTAGGAGTCGACAAATTCACCTTCCCTGCTGATTTTGTTGTCGTCGACTACGAGATGGACCCCCGTGTGCCACTAATTGTTGGTCGTCCATTCCTTAGGACCGGTCGCACTCTCATTGATGTTGAAGCCGGTGAGCTTATCATGAGAGTGGGTGACGATAAAGTAGTCTTCAACATGGGAAAGTTGTCTAAACAGCCTTATTCATATGAGAGCGTTAATTGTATTGACGTTCTTGATGAGGCTTGTGAAGAACACTTTAATGATGCTTGCAAAAGTATTCCTACCTCTCTTCCCAATGTTGAGACCGTGTCCTCCATTGATTCATCGTTGTCTCTATTTGGAGATAGTGATTTATTCTGGAACAATCTTGAAGATACCATGGGAGATGCGAATTTAGCTACTAATGATTCTCCTATCGATGGGGATGAAGACATGAATTTCTTTGACAATCTTCTCACCGAAGACAATCCTTCGCCTCCATCTCCCACGGTCATTGCTATCGATACTCCGACTTTGAAAACGCCTCCCGTCGAAAATCCTCCGGATTTGGAACTTAAGGAGTTGCCGCCACATCTCGAGTACGTGTTCCTTGATGACAACAAGAAGTCGCCCGTCATTATTGCAACGGATTTGAAAGATGAAGATAAGACTCGCCTCGTTGCCGTGCTGAAAGCTCATAAGAAGGCTATTGCTTGGAAGATTTCGGATATTCGAATTGATCCTCACTTCTGCACACACAAAATTCTCATGGAGGACGACTTTAAGCCCACAATTCAAAGCCAACGAAGGGTGAATCCAAAAATCCATGAAGTCATCAAAACAGAGGTTATCAAACTTCTTGATGCGGGTATGATTTACCCTATTTCGGATTCCCCATGGGTTAGTCCAATCCATTGTGTGCCCAAGAAGGGCGGAATAACCGTTGTTCCCAATGAACACAACGAGTTGATTCCCACTCGTCTCGTTACTGGGTGGAGAGTTTGTATAGACTACCGCAAACTCAATGATGCCACGAGAAAGGATCATTTCCCTCTACCTTTTATGGACCAAATGCTTGAACGATTAGCTGGTAATGAATATTACTGCTTTCTTGATGGTTTCTCAGGTTATTTTCAAATACCCATCGATCCCCAAGATCAAGAGAAGACTACATTCACTTGTCCCTATGGCACTTTCGCTTACAAAAGAATGCCTTTTGGCTTATGTAATGCGCCCGGGACTTTCCAAAGGTGCATGTTAGCTATCTTCCATGACATGGTTGAACAAACCATGGAAGTCTTCATGGACGATTTCTCAGTCTTCGGGGATTCGTTCTCTTCTTGCCTTGCCAATTTGGAACGTATGCTCAAGCGGTGCGAAGACACTCGCCTAGTTCTGAATTGGGAAAAATGCCATTTTATGGTAAAAGAAGGCGTCGTGCTTGGACATAAGATCTCGAAAGCCGGTCTTGAAGTTGACCGTGCTAAAGTCGATGTTATCGCAAAGTTTCCTCCACCTTCAACCGTGAAGGGTGTGAGAAGTTTCCTGGGTCATGCGGGCTTCTACCGTCGATTTATCAAAGATTTTTCTCAAATCGCTCGCCCGATGACCCACCTCTTGGAAAAAGATACTCCTTTTATCTTCTCCAAAGAGTGTCTTGACGCCTTCAACTCGCTTAAGGATAAGCTAACTAAGGCACCCGTCTTGGTTACCCCTAATTGGGAGCTGCCTTTCGAGTTGATGTGCGATGCTAGTGATTTTGCTATTGGAGCGGTTCTTGGACAAAGAGTGAACAAACACTTCCAACTGATCCATTACGCTAGCAAGACAATGACAGGGGCACAATTACATTATACGACAACCGAAAAAGAGCTTTTAGCTGTTGTCTATGCTTTTGAAAAATTCCGCCCCTATCTTGTCCTTTCTACCACCATTGTGTACACCGATCATTCCGCGCTGAAGTACTTGTTGACAAAGCAAGATTCCAAACCAAGACTTCTTCGCTGGGTTTTGCTGCTCCAGGAATTTAAAATCGAAATTCGCGATAAAAAAGGAGCTGAAAACCTAGTCGCGGACCATCTCAGCAGACTTGAGGATCCTTACCAGGGGGATCATCCGAACAAAGAAATCAATGATTCTTTTCCCTTGGAGACCTTAATGTCTATAAACTCGAAGTCGAATGAAACCCCGTGGTTTGCGGACTTTGCAAACTACTTGGCAGGTGGAATTCTCAAGGAAGGGTTGACGTCCCAGCAAAAGAAAAAGTTCTTCACCGACATCAAGACTTACTTTTGGGACGACCCTTACCTATTCAAACAATGTGCTGACCTGATTATCCGCCGATGTGTTGATGGACCGGCAGCGTCAGGAATCCTTGATGCTTGCCACAAAGGACCCACCGGTGGTCACTTTGGTCCCAACTACACCGCCAAAAAAGTGTTTGATTCGGGATTTTATTGGACCTCCATATACCGTGACGCTCACGATATGGTTAAACGATGTGATGTTTGCCAAAAGTAAGGCAAAATCACACATAAAGACGAGATGCCTCAGAATTTCATTCAAGAGTGTGAAATTTTTGATGTTTGGGGTATCGACTTTATGGGGCCATTCCCTTCTTCTAAAGGAAACAAATACATCCTTGTAGCCGTTGACTACGTCTCCAAATGGGTTGAAGCCAAAGCTTTGCCTACTAATGACGCAAGGGTGGTTTGTAACTTTTTGAAAGCTCTTTTCGCTAGATTCGGTGTGCCTCGCGCCATTATTAGTGATCGTGGGACTCATTTCTGCAATGACCAATTTGCTAGAGTCATGGCTAAGTATGGTGTAAATCATCGTCTTTCCACAGCCTACCACCCATAAACTAATGGCCAGGCTGAAATATCCAACCGAGGGCTGAAGCGAATTCTTGAAAGAACCGTGGGAGAGCATCGTGCCTCATGGGCTGATAAACTTGATGATGCTTTGTGGGCTTTCCGTACTGCTTACAAGACCCCGATCGGCTGTACGCCTTATCGTCTTGTGTACGGGAAAGCGTTCCACCTCCCCATTGAGTTGGAGCACAAAGCTTATTGGGCCTTGAAGTGGGTAATTTTGATATAAACAAATCCGGTGACCTACGCAAGATCCAACTCAATGAGCTGAATGAACTCCGTAATGAGGCTTATGAAAATTCTTTGATCTATAAGGAAAGAACTAAGCTCATTCACGACTCCAAGATCAAAAACCGAGAGTTCCATGTTGGAGACAAAGTCTTACTTTTTAACTCTCGGTTGAAAATCTTCTTGGGAAAGCTCAAATCTCGTTGGTCCGGCCTATTCACCATTGCCCAAATTTTTCCATATGGTACTCTCGAGCTCGCTCAACCTGATGGACCAAATTTTAAGGTGAATGGCCAACGAGTGAAGTTGTACTTTGGTGAGGACACCTCTCAGGAGGTGATTCCATCCCTCACCACGTTCCCCATGAACTAATTTTGGGTCGAGTCAGGCTCGTGACTCGGTTATCAAAAACAAGCGCTCCTCGGGAGGCAGCCCGAGTATCTATCCTTTTATGTTTTAATCCCCTAAGTGTAGGGGGACTTCTATACGTGTTTGTCTTTGTGTGGTGTGACTATAGGGATAAGTGCACTCTTGGAATCTTTGAAGAACCGTGCTCCCGTGCTATCCAAAATCCGGTTCTATCTCTCAACTATCGTGATTCAATTTTCTTCATACTCACATTTGAAATTGATCACTTTAGTCGTCTCTTCCTTAACTTGAGTTAACCAACGAACACAATGTCATAAGTGTAGGGGAAACTTTTCCCACATGCTTAAACATTGAGGACAATGTTTATCTTAAGTGTAGGGGGACTTCTATCGAAGTTTTAAGTGGACTTTTCCATGAAAATGCCTTCAATTAACCGGAAAATCCTATTTTTCAACATTTTTTAAATTTTTCATTAACTTTGGCCACTTAGTCGTAATTTTTAAATTTTTATCTTTGCTTTCATATGTATATATCCCGCAAATAAAGTCAAAAATTCTTAATAAAGTGGTGTAGCTAGTTTAGAAGTCTTTGACATATTAGGCCTGTTGCGTTTATTTTGACTCAACCCGAATAAACTTATCCAAGTTTATTCTAGCTAGTATCCTTAACCATGTAGACCTTAATTGGTTTATTAGGCTAAGTATCCACGAGTCTCATTACTTGAGATTTTAAATTGTGGAGGACGAGAAATGATAGAGTCAATTATAAGTCGGTATTCTTGCACAAGCTCACTTGGTGTAATTATTTGCCTATTCTCCCATCACTTGCTAATAATTTATCTGCAATAAGTAAGGTCTTACGATTTGAAAAGTTACTTAGCTTCTAGCCCAAGATCGTTTAAAAGTTGCTCGGTAATGATAAGAGTTCATAGCCAAGGCGTAACTTATGAAGCGGGGCGCGAAGATTGACGAGTCCGAAAAGGCCCTAACAAGGCATGAGGATTCAATTTTATTGCTGAAGATCCAAAGTGATGTGAAAAGCATTATTCCTAAAATCAATATGAATGATCAAGACTCACGACGAAAAGCAATCAACTCCCATAAAGATCATGGAGAAGTCTATCCGAAAAGACCCTAACAAGGTATGAGGATAAATAGATCCAAGTCCGAAAAGGAGGCGGATCGTTGTATCTCAAAATCCCAATTAGAGATTGAAGAAATAATCATGAAGTCGTGGTCAACAAAGTTGGAGTACCCCTCAAAAGTCTCCAAGTGAAGAAACTCTATTATGACGAGAAGACCATTATCTCAAGAACGTCTCTCAAAGATATGAAGTATGAAGTACATGCCAAATATCGGCCCGAGAGAGGTCTCAAATCGTGAACCAAGATATGAACTTTTTGATACCCCGAGAAGCAGTTTTAAGAGATTTTGTCCTTTAGCTAACTATTGATCAAATCGTCCTACTTTGCTTTCAGCCCTAATAAACTGTCGAAATAAGTCCAAAAATGAATCTTCATGATCATTCTAAGACAAAAATAAAATATAAGAGATACACCTAGGAATAAGGGAGTTTAAGCATTTAATTAAGCCATGTGTGTAAGTGTTTGAATTGCTAACTTATAATAACAATGATCTCGTTGTTAAGCTTAGTTTGGGGAACGTGAAACTTGAGGGTGATAAATCTTCGCAGCACCAAAGCCCTAATGTAAGTCATCGATTTCTTTGCAAGTTATTTCCATGTAGCTATTTTCAAGTGAAAATGGTTTTCTATTCCTTTGTGACCTTTAAAGTTTTATTTCTTTAATTTTTGTTTAGTAGAATTTAAATAAGGCCAAGGTTGATTAATTATGAGAAAAGTGTAAAATTGCTTTATCACTAAGCATTGCATGAGGGCATGGCAATGGTTAAGTGTAGGGGATTTGATAGGTGTGTAAACACCCATCCTTTTACCACTTAATTCGGGCTAAAACAAGACCAAAACACGTATTTAATATCATTTGTTTGGAATTATGCGTGGTTTTTGTGTTTGTTGTGTTTTCAGAGTCAACCGGACGAATATTGAAGAAAACATGGGATTGCACGGGTTTTACTGAAGAAAAAGACTCGAGATAAAGTCTATTGTCCAAGAGATGCAAAAGATTTGAAGTCACTGGGCCTATTCGAAGATTTATCGAAGAAAAGGACCAAAGATGGAAGATTTATATAAGTCGAAGAAACTCAAGTCTATTAAACGAAGAAATTAAAAGACGAGTTGAATTTAATCGACGACAAATCCCGAATCAGAATCGAAAACGGAAACTTTTCTGAAAAGACGAAAAGACAAGAAGAACGGGAGAAAGCCCACTCACCAACCAAAAGACAAGGCTATAAATAGCCTTCCCCTCACACATTTAGACTAGTTAGTTTTTTTTTTAGTTTTCCTTCTTCCCCACTTTTTCTCTCTGTTCCGTTTCATCACCATCACCACTAGGGTGATTGGTGATTTTAATCTTTAATTTTCCAATCTTGTAATTTTAATCTTTGATTTATCTTGTCAAAACATTAATCATTCAATTCAAAGTTCTTGTTTAATCTTTCCATTTTATCTTGTTCATCATCATCTTTATCTTCAAGTTTTTAAGTTTTTATTTTCTTGATTTGATCTTCAAAAGTTGTTGGGATTTGTGTTTTTATTGATGGGATTAGTAGCTTGTGGTTAGTAGATGCTTTGTGATTGATTTATTTAAGTTTTTAGTGAAAAACTTGGTGATTTTTGGATCAAAATCGTGTTTCCTTGTTCTTCGGTGCTGTTACTGTATCTGGGTTTCCAGAACTTCCGAATCAAGCAAAAGTTCCGAATGAAGCTTGAACTTCCGAACGAAGCAAATGTTCCGAATGAGTTTGTCTATTAAAAGTTCCGAATGAGTTTGTCTATTCAAAGACTTCCGAACCAGTTTCCTTAAAAACTTCCGAACCAATTTTTCTTAAAAGTTCCGAACCAATCACTTCCGAATCAGTAAGTTCCGAACCAATTTTCAGACTTCCGAACCAGTAAGTTCCGAATCAAGGGGCTTCATTCGGAAGTCCAAAACTTCCGAATCAGTAAGTTCCGGATGAGTGTAAAACTTCCGAATCAGAAACTTCCGAATGAGTCTACAACTTCCGAATGAAGGCAAAGTTCCGGATGAGTACTTAAGTTCCGAATCAATCCCTTTGTTAAAACTTCCGAATGAAGGTTAAAACTTCCGAATCAATTTCTTGTTAGTATTTCTGTTTTACTGTTCATCTGTTCTTTACTTTTCATACTTCAACTCTAACTTTAAGTTTAATTTTAATCTTAATTTCAATTTTAATTCAAGTCTTTGTTAAATTGTCATTAAAGTAACTACCTTTGATTCAAATTTTCATTTCCACTTTTTATTAGATTAGAAAACCAAACCCTTTTATTTAGTAACCAAGAACAATCATTCCACTTAAAGCCTAGATCAATTCGAGAAGATTCCGAGAAATTAGAACCCATACAAAACCATTGTATCAAAAATGCCAAAACAGCCCTTGAAGAATTTGAAAATGGCAAGAAATACCCCTGAATTTACTTTATGAAACTTTTTGGGGCAAAAGTGTGAAAAACATAACTTCATTAACAAAGGATTCTGAATTTTTGGCTATTTAAACAAGAATTGAAAGAAGGAAGAAAGAATGGGGGTAATTACTGCCAAGACATCATAGTTACCTAGACCAATGGCAACATGCCACGTGCCCCACTACCACTTTTTAATCAATCACAAGCCATAAACCTGCCATGTCACAATCCCACTCAACCGGTTATATAACTAATTTTTTTTAGTTATATTAATCACGCGCTAAACACTTATTCAAATCCTAAACCAGATTAAAACACCCACTATTCACACATGAACACAAATTGGGTATTGGTGTTTAAGCCAAAATTAAACCACCAAAACATCTAGATTTATGATTAAGCTTGTCTTAATCATAACCCAACTCAAAAATCCCTTGCCACCTCACCACACATGTCACATGGGACATGCCCTGCTACAAAGAGGAAGAAGATGCCAAAATAGCCAGAATAATCCAACGTCCCACAAGCAGCTTACATCCTAAGCTTACTTTGGACCCTTTGATCAAATTCCACCCTTGCCAACTCATGCAAACGTCCAAGAAAACATCACATGAATCCAAGGTTTTCAAATTCTACAAGGGCATATTTGGGACTTCAAGCATTAGGGTTTTTAGTTCTTAGATGTTCCTTAGTCACTTGTAAGGCTATATAAAGCCATTTAGGTCATTACATTCTAGTTGGCTTTTGATTTTTCCTTGTTAAAGTTTCTGTAAATCCCATTTCAGTTTAATGAAATTATGTTTGAATCATTGAAGAAAAGTCATTGGCCAATCTTATTTACTGCTTATCACTGTTATATGATAGTTAGTTTAGAAGTTAAAAACCTGTTTTCACTTGGAGGTTGCAAAATTTTGCAATTTTCCTCATTCTTGATATTTTGTTAAGTACTTGTTCCAATCTTGGAATTCTTGGGTTATAGGGCTGATCATAGCATCCTAACTGAGTTAGTTAAGGTGTTGTGAGGCTTATAACTTGGGGATAATCAAGTGTGGGGTAACAAGGTTGCATCAATCAAGATTTTTGAAGTTTCTGATTTTTATGCTCTTGTGCTTTAACCTTGTTCAATCTTAGCAGGCTTGTTGTGGAAGCTTGTGCTTGTGCTTGTGCTTGTTCTTGCTAGCACATAAGCTCAAAATTTGTGGGTGTGGATGTACATCCATGAGGTTTGCATACTCAATCCTAAAATCTGCTTAAATTCATGATTTTTGGTGATATTTGTATGTGACTTGTGATCTTGTGGATTTTGTGGCTTGTTCTTGCTTGAATCTGTTAATCTTACCTATTTTAGTGTTAATTGATGCTTTGGTAGCCTTAAATCTCACTTTTACTTTGAAAAATTTGATTTGGAAAAGATAAAGGGGTGTTTGGGTCTATCTGTTTAAGCTTGTACCTTGTTATTGTGTTATTGGATTGTGTTGTTTATGCTTAGTATCTGATATATGCTTGGTTAAGAGTATTTTACTGCAAGTTTTTGGGTTTGAACCCTTGAATAAAACAATCTGCTATATAGACTTTGATATTGCCTGTTTTGACCTAGGATTTTGGGAACACTTAGTGTGTATGCATGCTTAGGGATAAAAGTGGTTTAAACATAGTCATTGTAACCTGTTTGAAAGATTTGAGGTGTTAAATCTGGCTTAAGTGTCAAATACATCAGCAAAGTAGAAAACTGCATGTGTTAGTGTTCATCAGTAACTTTCATTTGCTTGAATCTTGCTTAATTCTTTGAACCATTGCATGAAACCTGTTTAGACTTGCTTATTGGAGTTTATAATAGCTTGTGTATGCATTTGGTTGAATTTGGTTGGCTGATTATTGCTAAAACTGCTTATTTGTGCTTATCTGCTTATTGTTCATGTCTGTATCATGTCTGGTGATTGATTGATTAAACTGTATCAATTAGGTGTTAGTGATTGTGTTATTTTGATTGTTATTGACTCCTTTTGATCCAAAGATCATTTGGGTGCGTTTGTGTAATCTGAATCTCCAAAAAAGTCACTAAAGACAAAAAGTCAAACAAGTCAAGCAGTGGAAAAAGTTTCCACTGCTCAACACTCAAAACTAGCCCCTGCTAGTGTTAATTTGTCATCAGCTTATCAATAAGCTATTCTAGCTTATCCATACTTGCAACAACTTATTTTTTGTGATAGGTCTTCATTATTTGACCCATTTAAGTAGACTGGAGCTTATTGGACTTTGACTTTGCTTTTTACTAGAAAACCAACTTCTTTGACTTTTACATAAGTGCTTATCTGCTTTTTCCAGCTTATTGAGTCAGATTATTTGAAAACTCTTTGTTGATTTTGCTTAATTAAGTCATTTAAAAGCTTTTGGAACTTGAATCAGCACTTGGGGTGGCCTAGAACTCTAAAACGACTATTTTGTCGTTTTCTGTAGATTGCTTATTGCATTTTCAGGCTTATTCCTTGGGCTTATTTCAAATTTATTTTTGCAGAAGTCTTTATTAGGTCAAAAGAAGCTTGTGTGTCATATTTTAGCTTATGGCATTGGCTTATAGGTTAATGGGCCAAAAAGCCCATTAAGAATAAGCTGCTTGTTATAAGCTAGCTTATTTCACATTTTCAGCTTTTGGGCCCTTGGAAAAAGTTGTTAAAAATCAAATTTTGAGTCAACCTGTGCTTTTTGGGCTTATTTTGAACACTTTTTGTTATTGGGCCCAAATTTGGCCCAATAGTGTACTGTTTTGGGTTTAGCCCATTTTCTAGGCCCAATAGGGGTATTTAGGTAATTTCACTTTCATTTTTGAGTTATTTAGGTTAAATTAAGCTAGTTTGCAAGTTTTTAGAATTTTTTATTTTTGGATTTTTAATATTATTTTAATATTATTTTAATATTATTTTATTATTAAAAATTAAAATCTGATTTTCTAAGTTTTTATATTTTTTCTAGGTTCTAAACACTTAATTAGGATTTTTGCAACTTTCCAAATATTTTTAGAGTCTTTTAATTATTTTCTAGAATTAATTTAAGTTTTAATTGATTTTAGTAGTTTTTAATTGTTTAAAAATAGTTTTTTTTTGGTTTCAAAACTTTGAAAAATAGTTTTTAGCTTAATTAGAGTATTTTTGAGGTTTACAAACTTTAAAATCTTGTTTAGGGCTTTTTAATAATTAATTTTGATTTTTAGGGCTTTAATTAGCATTAAAAAGTCATTATCTAATTAATTAAAAGGTTTTGGCAAGTTTGGATTTTTTGTAAACTCTTAGAATATTATTGTGGATTTTTGGTAATTTTTAGGAATTTTTAGGGTAAAATTTTAATTTTAGCACTTTTACGGTTTTACGTGTATACCTTTTTCGTCTTAGCTTAATTCGTCGTCGTAACCGTCATTCTCTTCTAATCCCCTTTCTATTTTTCTTTCTCATAAATATAATCACAAATATAATCAATTCATTACACACACACTAAGCCTCCTTGAGAAACAAACTTGAACTTATTTGGTCATTAGTGCTTGGTTTTCCTAAACCGACACTTAGTACTTGCCACTTTTGCTCTCTTTTCCTAAAGAGTAGTAAAACCACTACATCACCCCTAAAGGAGTTTAGTTAAATGTTCTGGGTATACGGGAATGATTCCTTAAGAATCCTTTGATAAATATTTGTCAAAATATTTTTGCACTTTCTTTTTGGTAAAACCTAAAGTCTCAAATGGCTCTAATTTTTGAAGAGTCAATATAGATTCCATTATCAATTAATCACATGGTCAAATAATGTAAAGGATTAAGCCTTAAATCACATGTTAAATACTCAAGATACAAGTTTTCATTGCTTGGACAACTCCGGGCAGTTTATAAATAATTATTAACTCCTTCCTATTCTTATAAACAAACATATGGTCCTTAATGATCACCAGCATGAATTTATCAATTACAGCCTACACACGTGGTTCACCAAATTTATGGATGCTACATGTGCATTGGTCAATCCAAACAACATAACATGAAACTCATAATGTTCATTATGAGTTCCGGATGTAGTGATTGGAATAGATAATCATCTTTGCGGACGCAAAGTTGATGATAACCATGTCGTGGATCAAATTTTTGAATATACGCTAGAACTTTGTAAATGATCGAACAAATCTTTCATCTTAGGTAACGGATATCGATTTCGATCGTCAATTTTACTTAGTTCACGGTAATCAATAAATATAAGGAATGATAACACCATAGCTCTTCATGATGACGAGCTCGGTAGAATAAAAGTTTTCTCCGACAACTCTCTCAGTTGCACGGTAATTCTTTTAATTCAGATGGTGCTGACGTACAGTGCACATGCCACAGGTGCAGCACCGGGAATATAATCAATATCAAATTCAACTTGCCTTATTGGCGAAAGTCTAGGTAAGTAATCAGCAAATACCTCCTAAAACTTTAAATAACAGAAACATCTTTTAATAAATTCACTTTTAAGTTCTTCATAGATTACAAGATCTATTACTAGTTCATAACCATTCATGGTATAATTCAAGTCTAAATGCAGGATATGGTCATCCATCAAGAATTATTTAGATCACTTTTGATAATCAACATCTTATCTTTTAGGGGATTTCTACTCGAGTTCCCATCAATTAAGACAATGACATCATGTCATAATCAATCAATCCATTCTACTGGCACTATCAACTTTCCAGTTTCATTACCGTTGATAAGATGCGAACTTCTCAAAAGACTAATAATAACTCATAATCCTTCACAAATTCAAGGATATATGGAGACATAACTACCATTAAAAGAGTAAGTTCAACGCATAATCTACGCGAGAGAATTTCAAATCAGATAAAGACGAAAACATTTAACGAATATGAATATATCCCATGTTTTCATAAATTGAGTACGCATTCGAAAGCTCCTCGGATCGTTACCCAGGTCATTTAAATGAAATCTTAATCAAAAGAAATGATAGGAACGTGATACATCCAGTCGGGTATTAACACTCGGTAATCATATACTTTTCCAAAGAATATCACCACGGGAGAATTGGAAAAGAAAGAGTTGTCAATTATCAGTTAAGACAATTTCCATAGATGATTAAATTCGATTCAGAAGAATAAATAGTACGGGCACATTTGTAGGTATCCCTAACAATATGTCCCTATTTTTGCACTTCTTGCAGATCTTATAAAATTTAATCTTTCACAACTTCAAAGAAAATGTAGTGTTTATTAACAATTCCATGGTGACTACTAATCAGCCTTGCATGGTCCCTTCCAAATTATATGTAGGCGCGCAACTATATACAATTTCAAGATTAACGATGCAATACTCAGTTCGTCAAAACTTTGTCATCACGTTTAAAATAAAAATATTTTCATGCTTAATTCTTGAATAAGAATCAAAATGAATTTACAGAGATGTTCTTTGTGATGGAAACAGTTAGGTTTTCAAAAGCGTTTCATAAACAACTTTACTTCGATAACAATTATTTATAAGTCTCACTTTAAATAATCCATATAGTGATGAAAATCCAATTTTTCTCAAGAAATACTGTTTTATCTTATAAAAACAATGAGTGATCTACAAAAGAGTGATGAAGAGCTGTTCACCAATAACTAACTACAATATGATAAGAAATGAGCTTAACCAATTAATCATGAGGTTCATGACCTCGATGGCACTCAGGAATACAAAGAGAAGAATTTACAACACAACTCAAACCGAGATGAGTGCTTGTTCAGTGGTTGCATCACTAATGTGAACATTAGGATGAAGCAATAAAAGACAGATAACATCGATACATGTAGGATTTAGCAATCAAAGGTAGTCTTTTCAATAATCACAAACAAGTCAAAATTGTACCGTAACACATTACGTGTCACTATGTCATACAATTCCAAGAACTCATCCTACCAACTGATGTCTCAGTTAAGTTGGGGATTTTAAAAGATACCACAATGAATACTAATCCCCAAGAGTCATTAGGTGTTCAACCTGTCTCGGAAGATCCATCGGTCCAATTAAGAAGAAGATTTCTTTAGTTTATTTATCGGACACTGGGCATCCTCTTCACTGGACAATGGCCTAGGAACAACCCTTAACACGAACCTACAATCATTTAAAACCTTATAATTCAATCATAGGACTCAACGACTTCCTCCTAACAATCTCATATTCCATACGAGTTAAATTTTACTTAATTCAAGTTTTCAATCAACTTATACTCAATGTGATATCCTACTTCATTCTCCAATACTTTCAACCTTATTCTTAGACCTTCAAAGTGCAATAAAAGCTCGATATGAATGATGAGACTGCTTTTATACATAGTCTCATTGTCCAAATCGGGCTTAAAATGCATAAAATATCATTAAAACTGCCAAATATATGCTCGTGTTTGTTGCTTGTGTATTTTAGGTACGGATATTGAGGAAATGACAAAAAAGATCACAAGAATAATTCAAAAACGAACATGGGAAATGAAGCCGCACAATGAACCGGGCCCAAATCTGGAATTTCCAAAAATACCCTTGAAGAATTGAAGATTGGCAAGTTTGGTCCCTCAACTTTTGAAGATTAACACTTTATACCCCTCAAATATTCATAATTATGAATAGGGTCCCTAAAGTTTGAAGACATTACAAGAATGGCCCTTGAAGAATGCAAATTGTGCATTTAAAGCCCTTGATAAAAGTTTATAAAGTTGTTGTGCCAATTATGACAAGTTTGCCAAAGTTGTTGTGAAGGAAAATGAAGTTGTTGGCTGATTTTACAAAGTGAATAAAGCTTGGGAATTGAGGGACTAAAAGCAGCAGACATCCAAACTATTCTTAACCAATCACCACTCCACATCACATTCTACACCCAATCACACCCAATCACACACCACCACCTCACCACCCCATCTCCACGTCTGAAATCCACCAACACGTTTATTAAACTAAACGTGGTCAAAACCCCAGCCAAACCTTCCCTTTTTCCCACTTAACATAAAATTTAAAAAGTATTTATCCCAAATCAGATTAAACCATGTTCTTAATCCACCCCATAAACCCTAATATTCCATGACGAATTAAGAGCAAAACAAAGGGGTTTTATTTCCCCCTTTCCGGATCAATGATTAAGGGTAAAACTAACCTATCCCCACCCCTAAACTCCCACCAGACACAACCATGTGACACCCCCTATGGTCCCCTGCAACGTCACTTTCTCCCAAAACCCTAAAAGCAGACAAGATGAAGGGTTGGATGATAATCCTTGGAGCCAAAGCCTTAACAAACGCGTATGATCAACTTCACACAACTGGCATGTCAACATCCTTCACAAGATGCCATTTTGACTGGAAATTCAAAGGGCACTTTCGGATTTTCATAAGAATTAGGGTTTAGGGTTTACATCCCTTGTATTATTTTATTCAACATCTAGATAGTTCTATTTCCTAGTATAAATAGGGCGACTTGTACCCTGTTTAGTTTTGTTCCATATTTTTTTCAAGTTATTGTAATTCCTTTTAAATTTTTATAAAATTGGTGTTTTTGCTGAATTATAACTCCTTTTATTATTTTTAAAGTTTGGTGTTAGCTTGATAAAATCTGAGTTCCATATTTCTCTTGATAAACACTTGGTGTTTATTTCAGTTTTCAAAAAGGTTTCAAAAGGTCTCTTTAAAATTTTCAGAAAACCCAAGATTCCATGAAGTGAAAGTGGATTAGAATCTTGAGTTTTCAGAAGTGTTACTTGTTTAAAAAGATTTTCATTGTTCCAAGGTTGTTGGATTCTAAGGTTTCAAAAAAAAGAAGTTTGGAAGAAAAATCAGAATATTGGATATATTGTGCTTGGTTCTTCTTTCTTAGCAGGATTCCATTGAGTGCTTGTTGTCCAAGGCTCAGCACAGACCCGGGTCTGTTAGGAGATGGCCATGCTGCCATTGAGGGGCCTGGGTGTAGGTCCCTCTAGGTAAAGCCTTGTTCTCATTTTTTTTAGTTTTCAAGTTTTATGGTTTATGTGATTTTATGCAAAGTGTTAAGTGACTGTTTATTTGATTTGATTATGCTAATTTGTGTTTGTTGAGCATGTTAGAGTAAGTTTTAGTCAGTTTGGATAGGTTTTAAATTGATTTGGTTTGAAAAAAGTGAATTTCAGTTTTTAAAAGGGGTGTTTGGATTAGGGATTTAGTTGGAGTAATTGTTGTTATTCTTGGCTTAAAACCTGTTATAAACACTCACTAGGGTATTGTAGGGTGCATGATAGTTTAGGTTTCAGTTTGGGTAGGTTTTAAACAAAATTGTATGTTAAAAAAGTGAGAACATTGCATAAATCAGAAAACTGCCTATTGTGCCTGAATTTGTGTGATTTTGCCATCCAAGTTGCTAAGTTTGTTAGATAATAGGTTAATCTAGGATTATTAATCAGTTATATGCTACTTGGTTGATTATTATGCAAGATTTAAGGGATTGAATTTCATTTTTATGCATGTAAACTTGGTCATATATTCATCAAATACAACATAAGCCTAATCAGAAACTTTTTGTGAATTTTGTGCTTGATTTGACTGATTGATTTTGCTTGTTTTGTGCTTGACTTGACTCCCTATGCTCAACTGAGTATAGGGGTGCCCTTTTGTCCATAAAAAACCAACAAGTATCCAAAATCAAGTCCTATTGACTCTGTCTTCACAAGTGAAGAATACACTTTGTGTTCATCAGTTTCCATTCATATCTGGGCATGTTTTTACTTTCTAAGGCTTTGAATCTTGCTTTCTGGTTATTTGTTTTGTGTTTTTGAGACTTAAGTAGTTACTGTTTTTGGTATTTAAAGTTTAAAAAAAATAATAAATAAATAAAAAGAGCAAAAAGGACGTGGCCAGGACTCGAACCTGCGCCACTCCTCCCACACACAAACGACTTAACCATCCTGCCCTTGGGTCTTTTACTGACCAAGGTTGGATACTTTATTTACTTAAGGAGTTTGTGTTTGGGCTTTTCATTTATAAGCCATAGCTAAATAAGCCACTACAATCTTATTGGTTAAGCTTATTAGCTTGTTACCATTTTTTCTAGGATTAGAATTACATTAGGGATTTTTCTAGCCAAAGTTTCATTTTTTTCTCTTTCTTTATTTATTTTTTATTAATTTTTCTTTACCCGTTTTTATTTAATTAGATTAAAATTAGGAAAAAGCATTATAAAAATCCAAAAAAATAGTTTTTAGGTTTTTATTCATAATTTTGAGGTTTACAGCCATTTAAGTTTTCAAAAAGTCTTATTTTTGATTTTATAGGATTTTAGGGTTTTTTACCAACTTTAAAATTTAATATAAAATTATTAAATAGGTTTTAGAAACTTTTAATTGCATTTCTGACTTAGTTACATTATTTAAGATTTTTGGTAATTTTTTAGATTTATTTTATAAACTTTGAATTTTTTTGAATTTTTTATTATTATTTTATTATTAAAAATTTAAAGTTTGATTTTTAAAGTTTTTACATTTTTCCTAGATTGTAGTCACTTAATTAGGAGTTTTGTAACTTTCCAAATATTTTTAGGGTTTTTCAATTATTTTTTAGAATTAATTTAAGTTTTAATTGATTTTAATAGTTTTTAAGTGTTTAAAAATAGTTTTAATTGGTTTTTAAATTTTAAAAAAATACTTTTTAGCTTAATTAGGACATTTTTGAGGTTTACAAACTTTAAAATCTTGTTTAGGGCTTTTTAATAATTAATTTTGATTTTTAGGGCTTTAATTAGCATTAAAAAGTCATTATCTAATTAATTAAAAGGTTTTAGCAAGTTTGGATTTTTTGTAAACTCTTAGAATAATATTGTAGATTTTTAGTAATTTTTAGGAATTTTTAGGTTAAAATTTTAATTTTGTAGTTTTCTACGGTTTTACGTGAACGCTTTTCGTCTTAGCTCGATCCGTCTTCGTAACCGTCTTTTCTTTCTTATTTCTCTTTTATTTTCTTCTCATAACAATAAAATCATCATTAATCAATTCATTACACAACACACGTGCCTCCTTGGGAAACGAACTTGAACTTTCTTAAGGGTCATTAGTGCTCGGTTTTCCTAAACCGACACTCGATACTTTCCCTATTTTACCTCCTTTTCCTAAAAGTGTGTAAAAACACTACAATCATTTTTGACAACACTTAATTTCCAATCCTATAGCTCTTACAACAATAGTTATCAAATAAGTCACTAGTATGAAATGACTCACACATTCAATTAGACTTCTTGAAAAGGTACTAGTGGCATGAGGCTTTTGGGTAATGGTTCCAATGACAGCCTCAAGTGCAACATTCACCCTTTCGATTTCAAATTTAAGAATTGGGTGACAACGAATCAGATGACACCTTTCCAGGTGGTAATGTTTTGTCAAACTCCACTCTATAAGGAAAGATCGTCATGACATCGATATCAGATTTAATCTCGCCCATTCTTCTTCAATATCACAATAAACTAATATCTACATTTCTACGAATATCAACCATTTTGTTGGGATCATAAATATCCACAACTTGTTTTAGATCTGGAATAGCTAGATTTCCTACAGGAATAGCTTAGATTAATTTACTAGGGGATTTAGGGTTCCTTGTGACAATATATGTCGTATAAATACCTCATATAAATATTAAAATAATCATCAAACAATCATGTAATCAAATTACGATATATATATATATATATATATATATATATATATATATATATATATATATATATATATATATATATATATATATATATATATATATATATATATATATATATATATATATATATATATATATATATATATATATATATATATATATATATATATATATATATATATATATATATATATATATATATATATATATATATATATATATATATATATATATATATATAATCCAAGTTATATATATATATATATATATATATTAAAATAACACTTCTCAGTCTAGCCTTGTCGGTAACTCGGGAATTCTTCGGCACCGTTATAGTCAAAAGATTTTTAGACATTTTGAGAAAAATATTTATAGTTAAAAGATTTTGAAATGTTTTGTTCAAAACCTTGGTTTTAAAAATCTTTCGTTCTCTATAACGAGAGCTCTGGTACCAAACTGTAACACCCCCAAATATTCATACTTTTAGTTCAGCGGAAGAGTCGTTGGTGTTACGGGATAGCACATTACTCAAATCATAGACAACGCTTAAAAATCGCGTCGTTTAATAAAAAGGCATTTTCCATTCATAAATATCAAATTGACAAAGGTCCCATGTCATAGTATTTCATACAAGTTTTACAAAGCATTTGAATGGAAATTGTTATTTATGTGCGGGCCATGAATTCTTGTCGTCTTCCCGAGAATTACCTCCAAGTACCTGAGATAAAACATGTTAAAAGAAAAGGTCAGCGAAAACGCCGAGTGAATTCATAGAGTTTAATGAAGTCCGTTAATATATCATCGGTATAAAATATTTACCGAAAATCATTTTGTACAATTCTTTGTCGTAGGCCATAAAATAAGCCAAAAACATTTTATACAAATCTTTGTTGTAAATCATACTATAGGCTTTTGCCTTCAAAACCATTATACGAACCAATGTCGTAAAAACATCATACAATACGTTTTATAACGTTGTATAGAGTTAAATAAAAACCGTTATATGAATATAGTTATGTAAAACCAAAATACGAACATAATATCAATAATAAGACCCCGTATTGCTAGTCAGGCAATATATCGTAATTCAGTGCATATAGCAGTATTTCGTTATTTGGATTATTATAAGCCGCATGACATTGTTACCTTACTATACCAAACAACGGGTAGCTAACCCGAAAATCAATTTGCCCTTCTAAGTTAGCGTGTCGTCACAAAATCACGCTATGGAAATCTTCTCATACATAAATTCGCTTACCAATCAATGTGGCACGACGGGGATCAACCGTCAAGGCGTGAACTGGGGTGATCGTCCCCAAATAGTACTATTATATGCATAAGCGTCTACCAAATCCCGGTAGTTCACAATTCATGCTAATGGGACTTTTAGTGACATAACCTAACTTTAATAATCCATTTTATTTCATACATCGGGTCATATAATCAATCATCGGGTCATACAATCATTCGGGTCCAAATCAATAAACAAACAATCGGGACAAATGGTGTCCTATTTTATCAAAACCAACATGTTATCTCCCTCGCAGGTTTATATAACATTTCATAAAAGCATTTAAAAGAGTGCGAGGCTATGAACTCATGTTGATTGGGAAAGGCGGTTATCGGCGATTTGGATGTACGGTACGTGCTTCAATCACGGAATCCTAGACAAATAATACTCGTCTTAGACTCTTGTCCAATGAGTTTATAAAAAAATAACTATGTATATATATATGATGATTTTATAAATATGATGATGATCAAGTGGGATCGTACATATTTATTTACTCATTATAGTGTCATGTGTTGGTAAATTTTCATACTAGTTTCACTAGTTTAACTTCTTTACTTGTCAAGGCCCAATAAGCCCATTATAAGCCCATTACATTCTATTAGTCCAATTTACACTTTTAATATCAGTCCTATACTTACATGTTAGGCCCAAGTGGGTTGAGCCCAATATGTAAGTCCATTATTGTTTAGCCAAACTTGTCGGGTAAATAGTCCAATAAGGCTATTTTGACCCGTTAATGTCCATATGTTATAAAGCTCGAGTTTTATTGGTTTTTACTTGTAATATGTACTTATATATCAGTATATGAGTTATAAAAAGTTTACATTAGACGGGTCCGACCGTCTAAGTTTTAATTGACGAAAACGTTAATTTTACGGTTTTAGCCGAAAAGACATAAAAATCATGTTTATAGTTTTATGACTTATAAAACTTATCAAATTACCATTTTTATAAAATTTCTCATTTATTTATCATTGTACATACTTATATAAATGTAATATATAAGTTAGTGGGTTTTAATTTATATATTATACTATATTTATCTGAGTGCTATTATAATACTATTAAACTTTAATTTCACAAAATCTGATTTTTAGTTTCACTTTCACTATTTTTATTATATCTTGAGTTCTACAAGGAGATAGAAGCTCATTTTTGGACACCATAAACTAAATGATATGTGCTACAATTAACTTAGCTTTAGCTACTTCTCAATCCAAGTCTAAGTATCCCTAACAGTCCTCACAAAACAGACTATTCAGATTGATACACTAATTTTGTTTTGATCATATCTCACTCATTATAATGATTCCATTGCATGGCCAACTCTCACATGTGTACAAGACCTAGTACTTACTTTATATTGATTCTACTTTGCCATTTTATCAGTTTATCATTTGGTTAGTTACTGTTTTTATACAGCCAACTTATTAAGCAAGATTTAAACCTTTTTACATATGGTTTTCCATATTTTTAACCATGTTTATCAACACATGATCCCCACACAATATTTTTATCATCATTCACCATCATATACATATACATAAATAATGAAAATACAAGATTACATATTCAAAATAACAAAAAGGATAGGAAGAACAATCTTTATACCATCAAAGTGATGAAAAGATGGGATTGATGATGAACAAGGCTTTGTTTTGGGTACCCAATCTTATGAGATATCAACACCACTTCTAGGATCACCAAATATTTGTAGACTTATCCAAAAATCAGCACTTGATCTCCATGGAAACTCCTTGCTAGTTGTTAAAATCACCTCCAATCAACAAGTCTTCTATAGGTTTCCATCTTATGCAAGAATAACATAAGATTTCATGGATAAAATTGATCAAATGGGTGGTTTACGGTGTAAAGTGGACGAAATTTAGAGAGAGTTTTGAGAGAGATTGGTGGTTTTGCATGTAAGATAAATGAACAAATGGTTTGGGTGTGAGTGGTTTTATTATTGTTGCTAGTTTTGTGAAGTGGCTAAGACATGTGTCTTAGCTTACTTCTTAAGCTTGACACATCATGGTGTTGTGGCTTATTTTAGCCATCCATGAGTGGGGGTGGGGCAAAAGTGGTTTTGTCTCATCCCCATTTATTTACGGGTACTCCTCGATTCTAGTTTCCTCGATTTGCGTGCCCTCGGGTCGTTTTCCGAAAAACGTTTTTATAAATTATGAATCAACGGCACAAAACGAATCTAATAAAAATTGTCTCATCAAAAACGGAGTTCAAAAACGTAAATACGTAAACCTAGGGTTTCCGGTTTAGTCGTAAAGGACGTTAAATTATGAACGTAAGTCCTAATCTCTTCTCGTAAATTTGTGAGTTTATGAACCAACACAAATTTAAAATCCCAAAATAATATTCACAGACAAATTTATTTCCTGAAATGTCGGACTGTCACCAAAGATGGTGCATGTAAACGTAAGCACGTAACGTAGAGTCCTCCGGTTTAGACGTATTCGATGCTACTTCAAGACGTAAATCCAAATTTCTTCCCAAAAATAAGTGAGTCTGCTTGAGAATAAAATATCGACCATAAATTGACGGATTGTCACAAATGTGGTATCCAATTTAGCAAATGCTCCATCGTGTTCTAACTCTTCTACAGGTGATACAAATAATTCTATTCATACTGGACTCCGGATGCACGAAACACATGACGGGGAATCTCAAGCTTCTAATTAACTTCGTGGAGAAGTTCCTGGGTACGGTCCGATTCGGAAATGCTCAATTTGCACTAATCCTAGGATATTGAGATTTGGTTCATGGAAATATAACGATAAAAAGGGCATACTACGTCGAAGGGCTCAATCATAATCTTTTCTCGGTTGGTCAATTCTGTGATGCAGATTTGGAGGTTGCTTTCAGAAAGAAGACATGTTTTGTTCGTGATTATGATGGGAATGACTTACTTACCGGTACACGGGGTACTGATCTCTACATATTTCACTTCAAGACACAACTTCATCAACTCCAATTTGCTTCATGGCTAAAGCGTCATCGACTTAGGCATGGTTATGGCATCAACGTTTATCTCATCTTAATTTTGATTCCATCAACTTACTTTCCAAGAAAGATATTGTGAGAGGCCTTCCAAGCTTGAAATTCATCAAATATCATCTTTGTTCTTCTTGTGAGCTTTGTAAAGCTAAACGAAGTAGCTTCAAAACAAAGACTACACCGAGCTCTAAAGGACGGTTAGATCTTCTTCATATAGATTTGTGTGGTCCCATGCGTGTGCATAGTATCAATAGAAAGAAATATTTTATGGTAATTGTCGATGATTACTCAAGGTACACATGGACTCACTTCTTGAGGTCCAAGGATGAAACACCCGAAATTCTCATCAACTTCCTAAAATTGATACAACGTGGTCTTCAAGCTCAAATAAAAGTGGTTCGTACTGACAGAGGCAAAGAATTTTTGAACTCAACTTTGAGGAACTATTTTGAAGCCTAAGGAATTGAACCATGAAACATCTATTGCTCGAACACCCGAACAAAACGGCGTTGTTGAAAGACAAAACCGTAGTTTAGTTGAGGCTACTCGAACATTATTATCTGCTTCAAAACTTACACTATACTTTTGGGCCGAATCCGTGTCAACCGCATGCTACACACAAAACCGATCCTTAATTATCCCAAGACACGAAAAGACACCATATCACATAATCCATGATCGAAAACCTTCACGCAAACACCTTCATGTTTTTGGATGTACATGTTACATAATTCGAGATGGTGAAAATTTGGATAAGATGAAAGAGAAAGGTGATGCATGTATTGTAGTGGGATATGCAACTCAGTCTAAGGGATATAGAGTTTTCAACAAGAGAACAAAAATGATAGTCGAGACTATTCATATCAAATTTGATGAATTACAAGAAATGGCACTTGAACAAAACAGTTTAAGTCCCGATCCACAGCGACAAACGACTTTTGTTCACAACCGCACAGAACTCGGAACTCAAGACCACAACAATGAACCATCAAGTTCAAAGGTGGTTCAAGGAAATGTTCCAAGAGTAGATATGACAGTCAACATGACAATTGAAGAGTTAGAAATGTTATTATGGACCAATGTATGATGAATTTTCACGGGGGAGAAACATGTTGTATCGAAGTCTTCCGCTGTCATCATGATAAGAATGATGATACCGATCATCGTCAACACAAGGATACAACTTTATCTACTTCAACACGGGTTGATGCAGATTTACTTCCTCAGAATATCACATCAAAAACCACTCCTACAACATTCACAACTACTGATATTGCTCCAAAGAACAAAAATCAAGCAGACCATGCATTAAATGACGAAGACGACTTTATCAACCCATTTGGTACACCAGTAAATGAAACTAGAGAGTCTTCTACTCGCCATGTTGATCCGTCCAATATGCATACGTTCTACCAACGACATCCTTCAACACACCATTGGACCCGAGATCATCCTTCGGTTTACGTAATTGGAAATCCTTCACAGCCCGTTCGTACAAGACGACATCTTGAAACCGATGGCGATGTTTGTATGTTCGCACTCGCCGTGAGTACAGCTAAACCGAAAAACATCAAAGAAGCCATGGCTGATCATGCTTGGATTGAATCGATGCAAGATGAACTTCTTCAATTGAAAGACTTAAAGTCTGAGAACTTGTTGACAAACCATACGATGTAATTCCTTTAAATCTTCGATGGGTCTGAAAAAACAAGATGGATGAAGAAAACACAATCATCAAGAACAAAGCTAGGCTAGTGGCTAAAGGGTATGGCCAGAAAGAGGGTATTGATTTTAAAGAATCATTTGCACCAGTAGCTCGAATGGAAGCGGTCAGGATTTTTCTTGCTTATGTTGCACATAAGGGATTCATCATTTATCAAATGAACGTAAAGATGGCGTTTCTTAACGGTCCTTTGAAGGAAGAAGTCAATGTCACACAGCCGGAAGGATTCGTCAATCCTCAGTATCCTGACAAGGTGTATCGTCTCCACAAAGCACTTTATGGACTCAAGCAAGCTCCAAGGGCGTGGTACGACGAGCTCTCGAAATTTCTGGTCTCCAAAAGTTTCTCAAAAGGTTCCATTGATCTAACTTTGTTCACTTATAAATATGGAGATGACATTTTGCTTGTCCAGATTTATGTTGATGACATTATTTTCGGGTCTACAAACCCAAAACTTTCAGAATGGTTTGAAAAAGTAATGCACAGCAGATTTGAAATGTCTATGATGGGCGAACTAAGATTCTTTCTAGGAATTCAAGTTCACCAATCCCCAAGTGGTATCTTTATAAACCAAGCTAAGTATTGTCAAGAGATAATAAAAAAGCATGGTATGACCTCATGTGATCCCGTTGGGACACCATTATCAACCACATCCCTAGATGCTGATTTGGAGGGAGATGCCATAGATCAAACGAGATATCGTTCCATGATCGGCTCCCTCATGTACTTAATAACAAGCCGACCAGATATATCACATGCTACGTGTTATTGTGCACGATATCAAGCACGACCCGCTGAAAAGCACCTCAAGGAGGTTAAACGGATCTTTCGGTACCTTAAGAATACCATTCACATGGGACTCTGGTATCCGAGGGAAATTGGTTTCTTTCTAACGGCCTATTCAGATTCTGATCATGCACGGTGTCTTGATACACATAAAAGTACTACTAGTGGTGCGCAATTTCTAGGTTAACATAAGCTTGTGGGATGGTCTTCTAATAAGAAGGATTACATATCATTGTCATCAGCCGAAGCAGAGTATGTGTCTCTATCTACGTGTTGTACTCAAGTTCTTTGGATGAGAACACAACTCACGGATTATGGCTTTCACTTTGATAAAGTACCTATGTACTGTGACTCAAAGTCCGCCATAGCTATCTCCTGCAATCCGGTACAATATTCCTGCACGAAGCACACTGATGTCAAATATCACTTCATTAAGGAACAAGTTGAAAGGGGTATTGTTGAATTATACTTTGTTGGAACTGATTACCAATTAGCTGACTTGTTTACAAAAGCTCTTTTGAAAGAGAGGTTTGCGTATCTATTTAGGCAAATTGGTATGAGATGTTTGACTCTAGCAGAACTGGAGATTCTGGCAAAGAAGCCTGCTTGATTCATCTATCAAACATCTACCTGTAAATATTAATGAAAAAGCAAAATACAAAATTAAAAATCTTTGATAATCCAAAAATATTCTTCTCGACATGTCTTTCAGTATTGATCGTGCCTAGAAATGTCACTCAATAACGACACGGGTGTGTACATAAAGCTCGAATGAAAGTTGTAAATATTTTTCAAAACATGTCATTTCTATCTTTTTATATAGGAAAATGTCTATTTTGGATATTTTTTCCAACAACGGGTAGAGCAATCTATCTTGGGTTGAGCTTGTCACAAAACATTCAACGTTTTGAGCTCAACACAATGGCTTGTAATCACTTTCAAATTGCAACCCAGATCCATATTCACGGGGGAGTGTACGGTTTAGTACCCTTACCCTCAGCAAAAGAAGAGAAATCTTCTTACACTTGAGTGGATTCGACAAGACATTCAAAGTCTATGAACTCAAGTTTATGCTTTAGAAAACTTTTTCGTCTAAACGAAATAGAGTTTTTTCAAAAAGCGTTGAACACAATTTTTTCAAGAATTTCTCAATGATTATTCAAAATCTTTCAAAAATTGTGTGTTCAACAACTCCTATCCTCAAAAACTGAAATGTGGATCGCATCCTCACAATGACAATTTAATTGGATCAATTTTTAAGGGGGAGTGTTCCAAATTCATGCTAAGTTTGACACATTTTTCTCCCGCAAAATTTCAAGGCTATTTTTCAAAATATATTTTAATCAAATTTGGTATCTCTAATATCAACCGATTTTATATATTAGAGATAGGGGAGAAAATGTGATTAAAATATGATCTAAAGACTCAAGCACTCATGGTTACGATCAAATACCCACAACATCTTTAATTCACGACGTTATTGGTGTCAAAAGGGTGGTTAGGTTTAAGTCCTATGATCCAACCAAAACTGGAGGGATCTTACCGGAGACAATCCAATAGATTATTAGAAGTCCTTAGGAAAGATGGAGTAGAAGTGAACGAAGCTGAATGCCGACTAAGTACTGATGCTAGCACTGGAACAATCACAACAAGGTGCTAGTAATGATGTCTTGGTAAGCATTGAAGGGGTTGAAGAATGAAAAAGAAATGTAAGGATAAAGGGTGTAAAGAAATTAGCCCTCCATACAACTTAGGCAGAAACCGGGTCAACACATCATGAAGACAACGCATCATGGACCCAGTGATGTAATGCACAACCCCTCCCCAGCTGACTCAGGCTTCTCTCAAAAGAAGTTTGTTTTATTTTCACGGAGATCAACACGACTTCTATTTCCTTTCTAACTCCGAGATAGTTGATATTGAATAGGTGGCATCTGCTCCAGCCTCCGACCACTAAAAGTGCACAAATCGAGTCTAGAGCCAAGAGATCAATCAAATCTCGTTAGGACAGACGGATGAAGATTAAGAGAGTCCTACACTATATCCTTGCGATATTGCTAGAACACTCAGAGTGATACTACCTAGTATTCACAATGATGAGTGGAAATCTTTCCAGTGTTAACATCAAACAGCACTGCGGTAGGTCATGTGTAAGATTCTTTATGAATTGAACATATGTAAAACTGAAAAGCAACAGTGGTTTGTTTCTTGTCGACGTACAGTCGGTATCCGGCCCGGCCCAACAGGCCCGCGTCCCACACACACCTAACTTACCCTTCAAGAAACCCTAGCACTATATAAACAAGGCTAGGGGTCTCATTCTACAACAGGTAATCTCTCTCTACCGCACCTCTTATACATCATATCGATCAAATACTAACTTGACCGTCGGAGGTGGACCCCGGGGCTCCGGCTTCGGGTCCACGTCTAACCGGTTTACCTTTGTTTGCAGCATTACTCAGGACCGGGGAAGACGATTAACGGCCCAGGAGAGTCGTCGAGCCGGCCCAGCCAAATTATGCTCCAACAAGTTGGCGCCATCCGTGGGACCATGGACATACTATGTTTCGTGATCTCATAATATTGAAAAGCAAAAATCCATATCAAATATCGGTAACTCTAAACTTTGGTATTTTTTGTCTTTCTTGCAATCATATTCTGTGTGCGCAAACTTTTTTTTTATCAAAAAAATTTTTGCTGCGTGAAAATATGATGAGATGGCATTTATACATGATCTCATCGTTCTTTTCGGGCTTTAAATACATAAAAATGTCATAAAAATACCATATATATGCTTGTGTTTGTTTACTTGTGTATTTTAGGTATGGATATCGTGAAAAAGACAAAAGATCACAAGATACAAGGAAAAACGGACACGAGAAACGAAGCCGTAAAAAGAACCGGGCCCTAATCATGGAATTCTCAACAAAATACCTTGAAGACTTGAAGACAAACAAGATTGATCCTCCATTAATGAAGAAAAGACACTTAAAACCCTTGTATATTAATAATTACAAGTTTGGTCCCTTAAGTTTGTCAAAATTGCAAAAAGGTCCTTCAACTTTGAAGAAATGACAAGATTGGTCCCTCAACAAAATCAAATTGTCAATTATGGTCCCTCATGAAGTTAAAGATACAAAGAAGACCTTGGAAGATCAACAATGTTCAAAATCAGCCCTTGCAATACTCAAAAATGGCAAAAAGAACCCTTGAAAACCCTTTTTAAAAGTTTGGTGCCAAAATTGCCAAATGATAGAAGTTGATATAAGCTTAATGGGGCGCTGATAGGTTTTAAAAGAGAAAAGACAAAAGAAAGGAAGGTTAAGGACCAAATGTGTTAACTTTGAAACATTCAAACAGAAAACGCGCCTAACACTTGTGTTTCCCCCAAAATCGGATCTACAAGAGTTACTATTCACTTTCACCCCACCCAGTTTTCACCTCACTTAAACATGGGTTAAAATCCAATTAACCTTGCCCACGTGTGATTCACACACGCAGGAACATTTCCCACACACAAAACCCTCTTCCCACTCACTGTGGACCCTACCCCCAATTCCCCTCTCAACCAATCACATCACACCTTGATCCCCAAGTACTGTGACGTGTCCCATATCAACAGTGGAGATGCATTGCTTACTCACAACGCCAAAATGAACGAAGGAGATCAAGTTTGGACAGCTCACCACTCAAAACCGTCAAGGGCATTTTAGAGATTTCTAGTGATTAGGGTTTTGATTTTAAGAGCCTAGAATGTTCATTAGACTAGTATAAAAGGAGACTTCAGTCTGTGGATGTCCCTTGTTCCAGTTTTCAAGCTTTCACTTGTAATTCCTTTTTAAAGAAATAAAAGTTTGGTTTTTGATGTAATCAAGTGTAATCCCTTTTTATTGTTTTTAAAAGTTGTGTGTAGTGTGAAGCTTGATTCTGAGTTCCAATTTGTCATTTGGTTAAGTAATCTCAATTTTCAAAAATTATTCAAAGAGTTTCTGAATTTGAGATTTCTTTGGTGAAATCTATTTAAGGTTTGGATGTTAAGAGGTTTAAGTGTTAATTGGTGATATATTGTTATTGAAACATGTTTTCAAGGTTTTAAAAGTTTTTGGATGGTTTAAGAAAGAAGGAAAAAGAGAAACAGGTTATAAAATATTGCATATATTTTGTATACTGTTTTGTTATTGATTGTTCTTAAGCAGGTTCATCATTGTTGATTTTTGATCTGCATGCACCCGGGTGCATAAGGAAGTGGATTTTCATCCACCAAGGGCTTGGATGTAAGCCCTTGAGGTAAAATCCTTTTACCTTGTTGAAATCTCAGAAAAGTGTAGTTTGTATGATCTTATTTGATTTGGTGCCATTGTGTGTTTAAGGAGTTTGATTGTTGTTCTTATGTGTTATAATACATGTTAGATGCTATTGGTTGCAGATTGATTAAGTTGTTAAGTGTTTTGGTTTGATAAAAAGTTGAAAACATTTTTAACAGGGTGTTTGGATAAGTGGATTAGCAGGGTAAAATCCTTGATGAGTGATTTTAAAAGGTGTTAAAGTCATTGAAAAGGATTGAGGTAGGTTGTATGTTAGTTAGAGAGTAGATTGGGACAAAGTTTAAGCAAGTTTGTGCATTAAAAAAGTGAAAAGTGTGTTTAAAATCTGCCTAGGCCTTTTATGCTTATTTTTCATGGATTTTTGTGCATAATCTTGGATTTCTGTTAGGAGATAGGGTAATTGAGTTATTGTTACTGCTTGAGTACCATTTGGTGAGTGATTGTGCCAAATTTGTGCATTTGAAGTTGGCTTGGGTGCAAGTAAGCTGCTCATAAGTCCTCAGACCTAGTTTAGATATCACAGCAACTTGAAATTGCCCTATGTGCTTGGTTTGTGATCATTTGTGTGTGCTTAGTGTTTGATCCTTGCTTGTACTGACTCCTTGTGTTTAAATAAGCACAAGGGTGCCCCCCTTTGTCCAAAAACATCCACAAATAAGCATTTGCCAAGCCCTCTTGGCTCAAAAAGTGTACAAGTGTGCACTAGCACTTGTTCATCAGCAAAACATCCCAACTGCATACATTTTGATCTTCAGTTTGTTTAATTTAGCATAAAAAGTGAAAGTGGTTTGGATTACAAGTCATATAAGTGTCAGTGTTGGATTTTAAAAAAAAAAATAAATAAAAAAAGAAAAATGGCAAAAACTTACCCGTAGCTGGACTCGAACCCCAGACCTCTCGTTGGAGGAGTAGGAGCTCTACCGCTAATCTAGATAAGTTTTTTTACGTTATAGGTTGTTTTCAAATTCTATTTAACCACGTTTTCTTTTGTTAGCTTATAAATAAAGCCGTGGCTTATTTTCCATTTTTCAGCTTATTTGTTAAGCGTTTTTGCTTATTTTCACTTTTCCTAGGACCCTTATTAGATTTGTGACTTTTCTAGCTAATTTTTATATTTTTCCTTTTATTTAATTATTTTCTAGGATTTATTTATTATACGTTTTTTATAAACTCAATAAAAAATAGAAAAAAGATTTTTAATTTTTAGGAAAAATAGTTTTTAGCTTTTTAATAAATATTTTGAGGTTTACATTAGGTTTTGGTTTTATAAACTTTAATTTTTAATTTTATATTATTTTAAGGTTTTTTATAAACTTTAAACATTTTTATAAAATTATTAAAAAGGTTTTAGGAACTTAAATTTGTGTTTTTCTCTTAGTTTTATTATTTAGGGTTTTTATAAATTTTTTAGAATTAATTTTATTAACTTTTTATTTTTAGCATTATTTTAATATTATTTTATTATTTAAAAATCAAAGTTTTATTTTTCTTTCTTTTCATTTTTCTTAGGTTCTTTATCATTAATTAGGACTTTTCCCATTTTTAGAATAATTTTATAGCTTTTAGATTTATTTTTATAATTATTTTAAGTTTAATTAGGTTTTAATCATTTTAAATCATTTTTAGAGTTTTAATAATAGTTTTAATAGCTTTTAATTTTTAGAAAATTACTTTTTAGTCTTCTAATAATATAAGTTAAGTATTTATTCAATAAAATCATATTTTAGACATTTGAATTAGTTATATTTAATTTTAGGGCTTTAATTAGCATTTAAAATTAAATATTTAATTAATAAAAGGTTTTAAAATATCTTTGTTGGATTTTTATCTTTATTTATATTATTTTAGACTTGTGTTTAGCCTTTTAATCTTTTATTGGTTTTGTTTTTGGTCTTAGTATAATAATTTTTAATTTGGGTAGTTTTTTACGACTTTACGTTTACGCCTTTTACGTCGTAGTTTAATTTTAACGTAACCGTCTTTTCATCTTCTCATCCCCATTCTTCTCAATATTAATCTCAAATAATTACAAGTTAATTCACACACATATACCTCCTTAGGAAACGAACTTTTTCTCATTTTATTTGATTTAGGGTCATTACTTGTGGTTTTCCTAAATCACTCGTTAATACTTATCGCTATTTACGCTCTTTTCCTAAAGAGTAGTAAAACTCTACAATCATTTTTGGCGCCGCTGCCGGGGAGGTGTGTTGTGCTTTAATTTGGAAGCTTTTGTTTTTGATATTATCCATAATAAGTATTTGTGTTAAGTGGAACTCCCTTAACACGTATTATCGGTTTTCTTGGTTTTTCTTGTACAAATATTATTAATATATTGTATTAAGTATCACAATCAAAATACAATATCTCCAAAAGTGTGAAAACACAACCTTAATTGGGATTTGATCTCCTAATTATTGTATTCGAATCTCAAACAAAAAGAAAAGGCAAAAATAGATAAATACTTTCGTGAAGCTCGATTTTGAAAGATACAAACTATAAGGTGGGTATAAGGCGGGTATTATAAAATATACCCTAAGGAAAAAGGCTCTTAAGTGCTTCGCGCCGCCTCGTTTCCCCGCTTGCTTGTGAGTATTTTGAGATTGAAGGCTAATCGAGGGTTTTGCCGCCCAAAGTATTAATACGTATACTATATTTGCTTGGTTTTCTTTGTGATTAAACCCTCTTGAACAATTTGGTCTTCACCAAAGTTCTAAAGTCATTCGAAGGCGTTCACTCCACGTGATCGTTTTCATTCCTTTGAGGCTTCTTTAATCAAGAGTTTGATTCGAGGAGAGATTTTGTAGATTGTTGTCTACGAAGATACACCAAAATCCAAAAAAAATAAAAATCATCAAAAACACAAAAAAATTGAAAATTCACAAAACACCCAAAAGAATCTTCTTTGCTCACCTCCCATTCTTCGTGTAGTTTATGATCACTCATAATCAAGCTAAACGAGCTCGTAAACGTCTTCAAAAGCAAGCAAGTCAAGGATCGTTGATTGTTGAAGAACCTCCAATTGTTGAACCTATTATAGAACAAGAAGTCGTCATGGCTAATCGTACTATGATGGAGTTGCTACAAGCACCCACCGAGGGTTTTGGAGAGGCTATTGTTATTCCCGCCATCCTTGCGGAGAATTTCGAGATTAAGACGGGTTTAATGTCGATGTTGCAAGCAAACAAGTTTAGAGGACACGAAAAAGACAACCCGCATTACCACATTAGGAATTTCAACCGTCTCACCGCTACTAGCAAATTCAAGGATGTTCCACATGACGCCATTAAGATGATGTTGTTTCCATACTCGTTGGATGGTCCCGCAAAAATTTGGCTCGAGAAAGAACCGCCAAATTCGATTTTGACATGGGCCGATCTCGTTTCTAAGTTTGTGAACAAGTTTTTTCCACCATCTAAAACAACATACTTAAAAAATGAGATTTCACGTTTTACACAAAGACCAAATGAAAGTTTTTCAATGGCTTGGGAAAGATTTAAAGAAATGCTACATGAATGTCCACACCATGATTTTTCCGAATTGCATCAAATTGACACTTTTTATAATGGGCTTAATGATCATGAACGAGATTATTTGAACGCCGCCGCGGGTGGTAATTTTTTGTGCAAGACGACAAATGAGGCTTTACAAATCATTGAAAATCGATCTAAGGTTTATAGCCCTCGTAACACACCGAGTGTTGCCAATATGGGTTCGTCATCTTCGTCACAATCGTCTCGTAGCATTAACGCCTTACATGATGAAGCTAATGAGGAAAATCGGTTTTTTGATAGATTTGCTAATCTAATGTCCCATTGGAAGGCTCAAGAAGCTTCCAATTCCGCTTCGGTTAAAGCGGTTGCTAAGAGTTGTTTATCTTGTGGGGGAGCTCATGATCTTTCCGAGTGCATTACCGCGGATGGTAACACTTCGAGTGCTTATGTAGCAACGGGAACTTATAACCAAAACGGCCAAGGTTCCCGCCAAAGTCAAGCTCCACCAAATCAAAATGTTAATAATTATCGAAACAACAACCAAGGTAATTACCAATGCAACACACGCAATTACAACAAAGGGAATTATCAAAGTGGGAATGGACAAATCTCTAATCAAAACCAAAACCGTGATTTTCAAAACACTACACAAGGTTTTCAAAATGCTCACACGAAAAATTTGCAAGGAGAATTTTTGGATTATGCAAAAGCAAATGATGCTAAATTTGATAATATGCAACGTGAGATGATTAGCTTAAGGTCCGAGTTGAAAAACGAGCTTAAAAATGAACTTGCTAATGAACTTAAAACTCATGCAAATAAAATGGAAGGAAATGTCCAACGTCTTCAACAAAACCAACAAAAGATGGAATTAGGACAACATGAGATTAAGCAAGAGTTATTGAAAGCGGATGCTAGGCAATCAAAATTTGAGGACCGAATGGCTAAGATGTTTGAAGCTATCATGTGTAAGCCCTCTTCTTCGGGTGGTCTTCCTAGTGATACCATTAACAACCCGAGGGGAGAATTGAAGGTTGTTGCTACACGAAGTGGTAAAACTTTCAAGGAACCAATCTCTCGTCCAAGTACTTCTAAGGAGAAGGAAATCGAGAAAGAACCCGAGGTGATGGTCGAAAAGGAGCATATTACAATCCCACGAAGTACCGCTCATGCCACACCTACGGTTGAACCAATACCAATTGTGGAACCCGAGTTTCCAAGGCCGTTGCCTAAAGACCAACCCACACCACCTTTACCTTACCCTTCGAGACGAAACAAAGAGAAAGCACAAGAAAGGAACAATTATCAATTTGAGCTATTTATGAAAATGTTTCGTGATCTACATTTTAACATAAGTTTTGCCGACGCTCTTATCATGATGCCTCGATTCGCCGCAAACTTCAAAAGTATGCTAAACAACAAAGAGAAGTTACAACAATCGTCTAGTTGTTCATCGGTTTTTCTTAGCCGCATACCACAAAAAGTCGGTGATCCCGGTAAATTTTTGATTCCGTGTGCTATTCAAGATATGGAGGAATGCTACGCCTTGGCCGATCTTGGTGCTAGTATTAATTTAATGCCTCTCGAGATTTTCAAATCGCTTTCGCTTCCGGCTCTCACTCCTTCGAACATGTCCATCGAGATGGCCGATCATTCTACGATCATGGCATGTGGAGTAGCCGAGGACGTTTTCGTTAAAGTCGGAAATTTTTACTATCCCATTGACTTTATCGTTGTAGACATTCCCATCGATCGAAAAGTTCCTCTCATTTTGGGTCGTTCATTTTTGGATACATCAAGAGCACTTATCGATGTTCATGCTCGAAAAATCACCCTTCGTTTCAATGAAGAAGAACTTGTCATCAATGCAACACAAAACTCCAATCTTTCTCATGTCTATTCTATTGCAACTCTAAACCATGGTGACTCGACCAATGTCGTTTGCAAAGAATTTTCACCAATAGTTTTAGGGAATGTCGCCAAAAACAATTTACCATTTCCTCCGCCGGTGGAGGTTATGAGTGCTAAGCCTACAAAGAAGAAACCATCAATACTTGAATCGAAAAATCCTTCGCCTCATCTCGAGCATTCATTCTTGAAAAGTGTTGATAAGTTGCCGGTTTCTACGGAAGATCTTTCGGATGATGAATATGTTGACCCCAATGGGGAGGTTTTCTTCGTCGATAAACGTTTTGAGAACTTGCCACCACCAAAACCAAAACGGTTTCAAAATGTGAGAATTTTTAGTGTGACTAACATCGTCTTAGAAACACCGAATATTTTCGACATAATCAAAAAGGGTTTTCATAAGGAGAGTTCAAAAGATAAAAAAGGAAATGATCTTAAATGTGATTTAATTGATTTTTCTACAAATCTAACTCCGTCATCACACCGTGTTTTGAGTGCTACAAACTCGTCTACTCCTTTTGACGATGCTTTGTGTGGTTCTAGTATGGGGGAAGCCCCTTATGTTCCCTCATCCTTGTCCACCGAGGACGAGATATTCGATCCCGGAATTTCATGCAAAGGGAAATCTCGGTCTTCCACCGATGCAATAAATGGAAACTATATCTATTTGCTTGGTGCGAGTCTACCTCGAGTAGCTCGAAAGTTTGACTTACCAATTGTCTCACCCTTCTACTTCTCATCTATTTTCTTCAAACTCATTGAGTTTATGGCACATGTTGAAGTGGCGTTGAATTGTTTTTCCAATAGAAACGAGAACGCCATTTTCGACCCCGGTATTTTGCATCATCTAAGGACTTAGTCCTTTATACCGGTTGCTTTTTGGGCCTTGTTTATCATGTAAGCCCCACCAAAAAATTGACCACACCATTGTATTTCCCTAAATGTTCACATTTTGAGGGGATCGAGTCGAGCTCATGACTCGGTAATCAAAAAAGAGGTGCCTCGTGGGGGAGATCCCATGCTTATCTTTTATATTCACTAATAAAGGGACTTGTACCCTTCCAACTCGTTGTCTCGTGGTTGTTTGTGATTGTGTTATCTAGATCATCATCATCTACGATTGAAGACTCTCGTGTTCGTTTACGTGAGCCTCCATCGTTCGTTTGAAGAAGTTTTTCACGATTCCATGACATATCCTTTATTGTTCTAACAATTATCTTTTAGCATAATTAATAAACGGCTTTAGATATATTGTTGATCACCCTTTCCATGCTAGATCCTAAGCATTCGACTCTTCGTCTCTAGTATGGGGGTGCTCCACCTTTAGACTCGAAACATTGAGGACAATGTTTACTTTTAGTATGGGGGGTGAATAGGTACTTGCTTTGCTACGCCCTCACGTGCTCCAATTTTCAATGTTTTGTTTTGCTAATAAGGCTAAAAACGGCCAAAATTTTAAAAAATTTTCTTAGTTTTCATAAGTGTTTTTAAGACACGAATGTATATTTTCCGATGGGTAGAATAAGAGTTAATTTTTGACTTGATGGGCATTTGGAGCCATTTACATTCCTTAACCCGCTCAATTCAAGTTTTGCTAGACTTTTATATAGGGAGCTTTAAAACGCGAAAGTCTTAATTCATTCGAGTTAAGAACAAGAACTTTTCGCAAAGTTCCTATAATTGATTCTAGAAAGTCACTTATCAAGGGAACTATAAAACGCATTCTCTAAACTTGAAAAAGTCCAAGAAAGTGCAAGATCCTATAGGTGGCTTGAAAACCCAAAACGTTGATTTGATATAGTCTTAATGAAAGCTAATCCAAATTTGGCTTAATTTTGACTTGCATGGCTAAGTATTCACGAGTCTCTTTAATTAGAGGTCTTTATATAGTGAAGAACGAGAAATGATAGAGTTAGACAAGTGATCATGCTAAACGTAGAACATGAAAGTGTTCTTTCAAAAACTCATATGTTTTTAATTGTGGCTTTTTCTTCCCATAAGATCAATGCATTAGGAATAAATCATAATTGCAATAAGTAAGGTCGTACGATTTGAAAGGTTACTTAGCCTCTAGCGCAAGATCGTTTAAAAGTTGCTCGGGGTTGAATAGAGTTCATAGCCAAGGCATAACTTATTGAAGCGGGACGCGAAGATTGGTGATTATCCAAAAAGGCCCTAACAAGGCATGAGGAGCTCTATTTTTGCTAAAGATCCAAAGATGATGTGAAGTATCATTATACCAAAATCAATATGAAGGATCAAGACACACGACGAGAAGCAATTACTCCCCTAAAGAATGGAGAAAGTCTATCCAAAAAGACCCTAACAAGGTATGAGGATAAATATATCCAAGTCCGAAAAGGAGGCGGATCGTTGTATATCAAAATCCAAAGTAAAGATTGAAGAAAAATGATGAAGTCGTGGTCCTATATGAAGAATCTCTCAAAAACGTCAAGTGAAGAAATTCCAAAATATGAAGAGAAGACCATTATTTCAAGAACGTCTTCCCAAGATTTGAAGTATGAAGTACATGCCAAATATCGGTCTGAGAAAGGTCTCAAATCGTGAAACGAGTTATGCCAAGATATGAACTTAAGGAGATACACGAGAAGCCGTTTTAAAAGATTTTGTCCTTCGGCTAACTATTGATCAAATCGTGCTACTTTGCTTTCGGACTAATAACTACTCAAATAAGTCAATATGTATCACTTGTGATCCATGACAAATAGATAAAAAATGCTAGTAACCCATTTCCTTTTATAATAACTAGGATTGCGGGGAGAAAAAGTATTACACAATTTGGACGTATGAGTAGTGTTAGCATTGTGACTTGTACCAACAATGATCTTGTTTTTGCACTTAGCATGGAATGTATGACAATCAAGGATGACGAAATTTACTCTAAGGGACATTAACTTGTTTCTATTCTTTGACCCTAAAAATCACCTTTTGGTGATGAAAATCATACATTATGTCTTTACACATTCTCGTAGTATGTTGCAAGTCTTTTACTTTTCAATAAAGGTTAATAAAATTGAACTTTGGTGATGCTTAGATACTTTATTCTAGCATTGCGTGAGGGCACGGCAATGGCTTAGTATGGGGGAGTGATGAGATGGCATTTATACATGATCTCATCGTTCTTTTCGGGCTTTAAATACATAAAAATGTCATAAAAATACCATATATATGCTTGTGTTTGTTTACTTGTGTATTTTAGGTATGGATATCGTGAAAAAGACAAAAGATCACAAGATACAAGGAAAAACGGACACGAGAAACGAAGCCGTAAAAAGAACCGGGCCCTAATCATGGAATTCTCAACAAAATACCTTGAAGACTTGAAGACAAACAAGATTGATCCTCCATTAATGAAGAAAAGACACTTAAAACCCTTGTATATTAATAATTACAAGTTTGGTCCCTTAAGTTTGTCAAAATTGCAAAAAGGTCCTTCAACTTTGAAGAAATGACAAGATTGGTCCCTCAACAAAATCAAATTGTCAATTATGGTCCCTCATGAAGTTAAAGATACAAAGAAGACCTTGGAAGATCAACAATGTTCAAAATCAGCCCTTGCAATACTCAAAAATGGCAAAAAGAACCCTTGAAAACCCTTTTTAAAAGTTTGGTGCCAAAATTGCCAAATGATAGAAGTTGATATAAGCTTAATGGGGCGCTGATAGGTTTTAAAAGAGAAAAGACAAAAGAAAGGAAGGTTAAGGACCAAATGTGTTAACTTTGAAACATTCAAACAGAAAACGCGCCTAACACTTGTGTTTCCCCCAAAATCGGATCTACAAGAGTTACTATTCACTTTCACCCCACCCAGTTTTCACCTCACTTAAACATGGGTTAAAATCCAATTAACCTTGCCCACGTGTGATTCACACACGCAGGAACATTTCCCACACACAAAACCCTCTTCCCACTCACTGTGGACCCTACCCCCAATTCCCCTCTCAACCAATCACATCACACCTTGATCCCCAAGTACTGTGACGTGTCCCATATCAACAGTGGAGATGCATTGCTTACTCACAACGCCAAAATGAACGAAGGAGATCAAGTTTGGACAGCTCACCACTCAAAACCGTCAAGGGCATTTTAGAGATTTCTAGTGATTAGGGTTTTGATTTTAAGAGCCTAGAATGTTCATTAGACTAGTATAAAAGGAGACTCTAGTCTGTGGATGTCCCTTGTTCCAGTTTTCAAGCTTTCACTTGTAATTCCTTTTTAAAGAAATAAAAGTTTGGTTTTTGATGTAATCAAGTGTAATCCCTTTTTATTGTTTTAAAAGTTGTGTGTAGTGTGAAGCTTGATTCTGAGTTCCAATTTGTCATTTGGTTAAGTAATCTCAATTTTCAAAAATTATTCAAAGAGTTTCTGAATTTGAGATTTCTTTGGTGAAATCTGTTTAAGGTTTGGATGTTAAGAGGTTTAAGTGTTAATTGGTGATATATTGTTATTGAAACATGTTTTCAAGGTTTTAAAAGTTTTTGGATGGTTTAAGAAAGAAGGAAAAAGAGAAACAGGTTATAAAATATTGCATATATTTTGTATACTGTTTTGTTATTGATTGTTCTTAAGCAGGTTCATCATTGTTGATTTTTGATCTGCATGCACCCGAGTGCATAAGGAAGTGGATTTTCATCCACCAAGGGCTTGGATGTAAGCCCTTGAGGTAAAATCCTTTTACCTTGTTGAAATCTCAGAAAAGTGTAGTTTGTATGATCTTATTTGATTTGGTGCCATTGTGTGTTTAAGGAGTTTGATTGTTGTTCTTATGTGTTATAATACATGTTAGATGCTATTGGTTGCAGATTGATTAAGTTGTTAAGTGTTTTGGTTTGATAAAAAGTTGAAAACATTTTTAACAGGGTGTTTGGATAAGTGGATTAGCAGGGTAAAATCCTTGATGAGTGATTTTAAAAGGTGTTAAAGTCATTGAAAAGGATTGAGGTAGGTTGTATGTTAGTTAGAGAGTAGATTGGGACAAAGTTTAAGCAAGTTTGTGCATTAAAAAAGTGAAAAGTGTGTTTAAAATCTGCCTAGGCCTTTTATGCTTATTTTTCATGGATTTTTGTGCATAATCTTGGATTTCTGTTAGGAGATAGGGTAATTGAGTTATTGTTACTGCTTGAGTACCATTTGGTGAGTGATTGTGCCAAATTTGTGCATTTGAAGTTGGCTTGGGTGCAAGTAAGCTGCTCATAAGTCCTCAGACCTAGTTTAGATATCACAGCAACTTGAAATTGCCCTATGTGCTTGGTTTGTGATCATTTGTGTGTGCTTAGTGTTTGATCCTTGCTTGTACTGACTCCTTGTGTTTAAATAAGCACAAGGGTGCCCCCCTTTGTCCAAAAACATCCACAAATAAGCATTTGCCAAGCCCTCTTGGCTCAAAAAGTGTACAAGTGTGCACTAGCACTTGTTCATCAGCAAAACATCCCAACTGCATACATTTTGATCTTCAGTTTGTTTAATTTAGCATAAAAAGTGAAAGTGGTTTGGATTACAAGTCATATAAGTGTCAGTGTTGGATTTTAAAAAAAAAATAAATAAAAAAAGAAAAATGGCAAAAACTTACCCGTAGCTGGACTCGAACCCCAGACCTCTCGTTGGAGGAGTAGGAGCTCTACCGCTAATCTAGATAAGTTTTTTTACGTTATAGGTTGTTTTCAAATTCTATTTAACCACGTTTTCTTTTGTTAGCTTATAAATAAAGCCGTGGCTTATTTTCCATTTTTCAGCTTATTTGTTAAGCGTTTTTGCTTATTTTCACTTTTCCTAGGACCCTTATTAGATTTGTGACTTTTCTAGCTAATTTTTATATTTTTCCTTTTATTTAATTATTTTCTAGGATTTATTTATTATACGTTTTTTATAAACTCAATAAAAAATAGAAAAAAGATTTTTAATTTTTAGGAAAAATAGTTTTTAGCTTTTTAATAAATATTTTGAGGTTTACATTAGGTTTTGGTTTTATAAACTTTAATTTTTAATTTTATATTATTTTAAGGTTTTTTATAAACTTTAAACATTTTTATAAAATTATTAAAAAGGTTTTAGGAACTTAAATTTGTGTTTTTCTCTTAGTTTTATTATTTAGGGTTTTTATAAATTTTTTAGAATTAATTTTATTAACTTTTTATTTTTAGCATTATTTTAATATTATTTTATTATTTAAAAATCAAAGTTTTATTTTTCTTTCTTTTTAATTTTTCTTAGGTTCTTTATCATTAATTAGGACTTTTCCCATTTTTAGAATAATTTTATAGCTTTTAGATTTATTTTTATAATTATTTTAAGTTTAATTAGGTTTTAATCATTTTAAATCATTTTTAGAGTTTTAATAATAGTTTTAATAGCTTTTAATTTTTAGAAAATTACTTTTTAGTCTTCTAATAATATAAGTTAAGTATTTATTCAAAAAAATCATATTTTAGACATTTGAATTAGTTATATTTAATTTTAGGGCTTTAATTAGCATTTAAAATTAAATATTTAATTAATAAAAGGTTTTAAAATATCTTTGTTGGATTTTTATCTTTATTTATATTATTTTAGACTTGTGTTTAGCCTTTTAATCTTTTATTGGTTTTGTTTTTGGTCTTAGTATAATAATTTTTAATTTGGGTAGTTTTTTACGACTTTACGTTTACGCCTTTTACGTCGTAGTTTAATTTTAACGTAACCGTCTTTTCATCTTCTCATCCCCATTCTTCTCAATATTAATCTCAAATAATTACAAGTTAATTCACACACATATACCTCCTTAGGAAACGAACTTTTTCTCATTTTATTTGATTTAGGGTCATTACTTGTGGTTTTCCTAAATCACTCGTTAATACTTATCGCTATTTACGCTCTTTTCCTAAAGAGTAGTAAAACTCTACAATCATTTTTGGCGCCGCTGCCGGGGAGGTGTGTTGTGCTTTAATTTGGAAGCTTTTGTTTTTGATATTATCCATAATAAGTATTTGTGTTAAGTGGAACTCCCTTAACACGTATTATCGGTTTTCTTGGTTTTTCTTGTACAAATATTATTAATATATTGTATTAAGTATCACAATCAAAATACAATATCTCCAAAAGTGTGAAAACACAACCTTAATTGGGATTTGATCTCCTAATTATTGTATTCGAATCTCAAACAAAAAGAAAAGGCAAAAATAGATAAATACTTTCGTGAAGCTCGATTTTGAAAGATACAAACTATAAGGTGGGTATAAGGCGGGTATTATAAAATATACCCTAAGGAAAAAGGCTCTTAAGTGCTTCGCGCCGCCTCGTTTCCCCGCTTGCTTGTGAGTATTTTGAGATTGAAGGCTAATCGAGGGTTTTGCCGCCCAAAGTATTAATACGTATACTATATTTGCTTGGTTTTCTTTGTGATTAAACCCTCTTGAACAATTTGGTCTTCACCAAAGTTCTAAAGTCATTCGAAGGCGTTCACTCCACGTGATCGTTTTCATTCCTTTGAGGCTTCTTTAATCAAGAGTTTGATTCGAGGAGAGATTTTGTAGATTGTTGTCTACGAAGATACACCAAAATCCAAAAAAAATAAAAATCATCAAAAACACAAAAAAATTGAAAATTCACAAAACACCCAAAAGAATCTTCTTTGCTCACCTCCCATTCTTCGTGTAGTTTATGATCACTCGTAATCAAGCTAAACGAGCTCGTAAACGTCTTCAAAAGCAAGCAAGTCAAGGATCGTTGATTGTTGAAGAACCTCCAATTGTTGAACCTATTATAGAACAAGAAGTCGTCATGGCTAATCGTACTATGATGGAGTTGCTACAAGCACCCACCGAGGGTTTTGGAGAGGCTATTGTTATTCCCGCCATCCTTGCGGAGAATTTCGAGATTAAGACGGGTTTAATGTCGATGTTGCAAGCAAACAAGTTTAGAGGACACGAAAAAGACAACCCGCATTACCACATTAGGAATTTCAACCGTCTCACCGCTACTAGCAAATTCAAGGATGTTCCACATGACGCCATTAAGATGATGTTGTTTCCATACTCGTTGGATGGTCCCGCAAAAATTTGGCTCGAGAAAGAACCGCCAAATTCGATTTTGACATGGGCCGATCTCGTTTCTAAGTTTGTGAACAAGTTTTTTCCACCATCTAAAACAACACACTTAAAAAATGAGATTTCACGTTTTACACAA
This sequence comes from Glebionis coronaria, assembly GCA_025667525.1. Lineage (NCBI taxonomy): Eukaryota > Viridiplantae > Streptophyta > Magnoliopsida > Asterales > Asteraceae > Glebionis > Glebionis coronaria. Next base: position 249,592,479 of record CM046874.1, read on the forward strand.
AGACCAAATGAAAGTTTTTCAATGGCTTGGGAAAGATTTAAAGAAATGCTACATGAATGTCCACACCATGATTTTTCCGAATTGCATCAAATTGACACTTTTTATAATGGGCTTAATGATCATGAACGAGATTATTTGAACGCCGCCGCGGGTGGTAATTTTTTGTGCAAGACGACAAATGAGGCTTTACAAATCATTGAAAATCGATCTAAGGTTTATAGCCCTCGTAACACACCGAGTGTTGCCAATATGGGTTCGTCATCTTCGTCACAATCGTCTCGTAGCATTAACGCCTTACATGATGAAGCTAATGAGGAAAATCGGTTTTTTGATAGATTTGCTAATCTAATGTCCCATTGGAAGGCTCAAGAAGCTTCCAATTCCGCTTCGGTTAAAGCGGTTGCTAAGAGTTGTTTATCTTGTGGGGGAGCTCATGATCTTTCCGAGTGCATTACCGCGGATGGTAACACTTCGAGTGCTTATGTAGCAACGGGAACTTATAACCAAAACGGCCAAGGTTCCCGCCAAAATCAAGCTCCACCAAATCAAAATGTTAATAATTATCGAAACAACAACCAAGGTAATTACCAAGGCAACACACGCAATTACAACAAAGGGAATTATCAAAGTGGGAATGGACAAATCTCTAATCAAAACCAAAACCGTGATTTTCAAAACACTACACAAGGTTTTCAAAATGCTCACACGAAAAATTTGCAAGGAGAATTTTTGGATTATGCAAAAGCAAATGATGCTAAATTTGATAATATGCAACGTGAGATGATTAGCTTAAGGTCCGAGTTGAAAAACGAGCTTAAAAATGAACTTGCTAATGAACTTAAAACTCATGCAAATAAAATGGAAGGAAATGTCCAACGTCTTCAACAAAACCAACAAAAGATGGAATTAGGACAACATGAGATTAAGCAAGAGTTATTGAAAGCGGATGCTAGGCAATCAAAATTTGAGGACCGAATGGCTAAGATGTTTGAAGCTATCATGTGTAAGCCCTCTTCTTCGGGTGGTCTTCCTAGTGATACCATTAACAACCCGAGGGGAGAATTGAAGGTTGTTGCTACACGAAGTGGTAAAACTTTCAAGGAACCAATCTCTCGTCCAAGTACTTCTAAGGAGAAGGAAATCGAGAAAGAACCCGAGGTGATGGTCGAAAAGGAGCATATTACAATCCCACGAAGTACCGCTCATGCCACACCTACGGTTGAACCAATACCAATTGTGGAACCCGAGTTTCCAAGGCCGTTGCCTAAAGACCAACCCACACCACCTTTACCTTACCCTTCGAGACGAAACAAAGAGAAAGCACAAGAAAGGAACAATTATCAATTTGAGCTATTTATGAAAATGTTTCGTGATCTACATTTTAACATAAGTTTTGCCGACGCTCTTATCATGATGCCTCGATTCGCCGCAAACTTCAAAAGTATGCTAAACAACAAAGAGAAGTTACAACAATCGTCTAGTTGTTCATCGGTTTTTCTTAGCCGCATACCACAAAAAGTCGGTGATCCCGGTAAATTTTTGATTCCGTGTGCTATTCAAGATATGGAGGAATGCTACGCCTTGGCCGATCTTGGTGCTAGTATTAATTTAATGCCTCTCGAGATTTTCAAATCGCTTTCGCTTCCGGCTCTCACTCCTTCGAACATGTCCATCGAGATGGCCGATCATTCTACGATCATGGCATGTGGAGTAGCCGAGGACGTTTTCGTTAAAGTCGGAAATTTTTACTATCCCATTGACTTTATCGTTGTAGACATTCCCATCGATCGAAAAGTTCCTCTCATTTTGGGTCGTTCATTTTTGGATACATCAAGAGCACTTATCGATGTTCATGCTCGAAAAATCACCCTTCGTTTCAATGAAGAAGAACTTGTCATCAATGCAACACAAAACTCCAATCTTTCTCATGTCTATTCTATTGCAACTCTAAACCATGGTGACTCGACCAATGTCGTTTGCAAAGAATTTTCACCAATAGTTTTAGGGAATGTCGCCAAAAACAATTTACCATTTCCTCCGCCGGTGGAGGTTATGAGTGCTAAGCCTACAAAGAAGAAACCATCAATACTTGAATCGAAAAATCCTTCGCCTCATCTCGAGCATTCATTCTTGAAAAGTGTTGATAAGTTGCCGGTTTCTACGGAAGATCTTTCGGATGATGAATATGTTGACCCCAATGGGGAGGTTTTCTTCGTCGATAAACGTTTTGAGAACTTGCCACCACCAAAACCAAAACGGTTTCAAAATGTGAGAATTTTTAGTGTGACTAACATCGTCTTAGAAACACCGAATATTTTCGACATAATCAAAAAGGGTTTTCATAAGGAGAGTTCAAAAGATAAAAAAGGAAATGATCTTAAATGTGATTTAATTGATTTTTCTACAAATCTAACTCCGTCATCACACCGTGTTTTGAGTGCTACAAACTCGTCTACTCCTTTTGACGATGCTTTGTGTGGTTCTAGTATGGGGGAAGCCCCTTATGTTCCCTCATCCTTGTCCACCGAGGACGAGATATTCGATCCCGGAATTTCATGCAAAGGGAAATCTCGGTCTTCCACCGATGCAATAAATGGAAACTATATCTATTTGCTTGGTGCGAGTCTACCTCGAGTAGCTCGAAAGTTTGACTTACCAATTGTCTCACCCTTCTACTTCTCATCTATTTTCTTCAAACTCATTGAGTTTATGGCACATGTTGAAGTGGCGTTGAATTGTTTTTCCAATAGAAACGAGAACGCCATTTTCGACCCCGGTATTTTGCATCATCTAAGGACTTAGTCCTTTATACCGGTTGCTTTTTGGGCCTTGTTTATCATGTAAGCCCCACCAAAAAATTGACCACACCATTGTATTTCCCTAAATGTTCACATTTTGAGGGGATCGAGTCGAGCTCATGACTCGGTAATCAAAAAAGAGGTGCCTCGTGGGGGAGATCCCATGCTTATCTTTTATATTCACTAATAAAGGGACTTGTACCCTTCCAACTCGTTGTCTCGTGGTTGTTTGTGATTGTGTTATCTAGATCATCATCATCTACGATTGAAGACTCTCGTGTTCGTTTACGTGAGCCTCCATCATTCGTTTGAAGAAGTTTTTCACGATTCCATGACATATCCTTTATTGTTCTAACAATTATCTTTTAGCATAATTAATAAACGGCTTTAGATATATTGTTGATCACCCTTTCCATGCTAGATCCTAAGCATTCGACTCTTCGTCTCTAGTATGGGGGTGCTCCACCTTTAGACTCGAAACATTGAGGACAATGTTTACTTTTAGTATGGGGGGTGAATAGGTACTTGCTTTGCTACGCCCTCACGTGCTCCAATTTTCAATGTTTTGTTTTGCTAATAAGGCTAAAAACGGCCAAAATTTTAAAAAATTTTCTTAGTTTTCATAAGTGTTTTTAAGACACGAATGTATATTTTCCGATGGGTAGAATAAGAGTTAATTTTTGACTTGATGGGCATTTGGAGCCATTTACATTCCTTAACCCGCTCAATTCAAGTTTTGCTAGACTTTTATATAGGGAGCTTTAAAACGCGAAAGTCTTAATTCATTCGAGTTAAGAACAAGAACTTTTCGCAAAGTTCCTATAATTGATTCTAGAAAGTCACTTATCAAGGGAACTATAAAACGCATTCTCTAAACTTGAAAAAGTCCAAGAAAGTGCAAGATCCTATAGGTGGCTTGAAAACCCAAAACGTTGATTTGATATAGTCTTAATGAAAGCTAATCCAAATTTGGCTTAATTTTGACTTGCATGGCTAAGTATTCACGAGTCTCTTTAATTAGAGGTCTTTATATAGTGAAGAACGAGAAATGATAGAGTTAGACAAGTGATCATGCTAAACGTAGAACATGAAAGTGTTCTTTCAAAAACTCATATGTTTTTAATTGTGGCTTTTTCTTCCCATAAGATCAATGCATTAGGAATAAATCATAATTGCAATAAGTAAGGTCGTACGATTTGAAAGGTTACTTAGCCTCTAGCGCAAGATCGTTTAAAAGTTGCTCGGGGTTGAATAGAGTTCATAGCCAAGGCATAACTTATTGAAGCGGGACGCGAAGATTGGTGATTATCCAAAAAGGCCCTAACAAGGCATGAGGAGCTCTATTTTTGCTAAAGATCCAAAGATGATGTGAAGTATCATTATACCAAAATCAATATGAAGGATCAAGACACACGACGAGAAGCAATTACTCCCCTAAAGAATGGAGAAAGTCTATCCAAAAAGACCCTAACAAGGTATGAGGATAAATATATCCAAGTCCGAAAAGGAGGCGGATCGTTGTATATCAAAATCCAAAGTAAAGATTGAAGAAAAATGATGAAGTCGTGGTCCTATATGAAGAATCTCTCAAAAACGTCAAGTGAAGAAATTCCAAAATATGAAGAGAAGACCATTATTTCAAGAACGTCTTCCCAAGATTTGAAGTATGAAGTACATGCCAAATATCGGTCTGAGAAAGGTCTCAAATCGTGAAACGAGTTATGCCAAGATATGAACTTAAGGAGATACACGAGAAGCCGTTTTAAAAGATTTTGTCCTTCGGCTAACTATTGATCAAATCGTGCTACTTTGCTTTCGGACTAATAACTACTCAAATAAGTCAATATGTATCACTTGTGATCCATGACAAATAGATAAAAAATGCTAGTAACCCATTTCCTTTTATAATAACTAGGATTGCGGGGAGAAAAAGTATTACACAATTTGGACGTATGAGTAGTGTTAGCATTGTGACTTGTACCAACAATGATCTTGTTTTTGCACTTAGCATGGAATGTATGACAATCAAGGATGACGAAATTTACTCTAAGGGACATTAACTTGTTTCTATTCTTTGACCCTAAAAATCACCTTTTGGTGATGAAAATCATACATTATGTCTTTACACATTCTCGTAGTATGTTGCAAGTCTTTTACTTTTCAATAAAGGTTAATAAAATTGAACTTTGGTGATGCTTAGATACTTTATTCTAGCATTGCGTGAGGGCACGGCAATGGCTTAGTATGGGGGAGTGATGAGATGGCATTTATACATGATCTCATCGTTCTTTTCGGGCTTTAAATACATAAAAATGTCATAAAAATACCATATATATGCTTGTGTTTGTTTACTTGTGTATTTTAGGTATGGATATCGTGAAAAAGACAAAAGATCACAAGATACAAGGAAAAACGGACACGAGAAACGAAGCCGTAAAAAGAACCGGGCCCTAATCATGGAATTCTCAACAAAATACCTTGAAGACTTGAAGACAAACAAGATTGATCCTCCATTAATGAAGAAAAGACACTTAAAACCCTTGTATATTAATAATTACAAGTTTGGTCCCTTAAGTTTGTCAAAATTGCAAAAAGGTCCTTCAACTTTGAAGAAATGACAAGATTGGTCCCTCAACAAAATCAAATTGTCAATTATGGTCCCTCATGAAGTTAAAGATACAAAGAAGACCTTGGAAGATCAACAATGTTCAAAATCAGCCCTTGCAATACTCAAAAATGGCAAAAAGAACCCTTGAAAACCCTTTTTAAAAGTTTGGTGCCAAAATTGCCAAATGATAGAAGTTGATATAAGCTTAATGGGGCGCTGATAGGTTTTAAAAGAGAAAAGACAAAAGAAAGGAAGGTTAAGGACCAAATGTGTTAACTTTGAAACATTCAAACAGAAAACGCGCCTAACACTTGTGTTTCCCCCAAAATCGGATCTACAAGAGTTACTATTCACTTTCACCCCACCCAGTTTTCACCTCACTTAAACATGGGTTAAAATCCAATTAACCTTGCCCACGTGTGATTCACACACGCAGGAACATTTCCCACACACAAAACCCTCTTCCCACTCACTGTGGACCCTACCCCCAATTCCCCTCTCAACCAATCACATCACACCTTGATCCCCAAGTACTGTGACGTGTCCCATATCAACAGTGGAGATGCATTGCTTACTCACAACGCCAAAATGAACGAAGGAGATCAAGTATGGACAGCTCACCACTCAAAACCGTCAAGGGCATTTTAGAGATTTCTAGTGATTAGGGTTTTGATTTTAAGAGCCTAGAATGTTCATTAGACTAGTATAAAAGGAGACTCCAGTCTGTGGATGTCCCTTGTTCCAGTTTTCAAGCTTTCACTTGTAATTCCTTTTTAAAGAAATAAAAGTTTGGTTTTTGATGTAATCAAGTGTAATCCCTTTTTATTGTTTTAAAAGTTGTGTGTAGTGTGAAGCTTGATTCTGAGTTCCAATTTGTCATTTGGTTAAGTAATCTCAATTTTCAAAAATTATTCAAAGAGTTTCTGAATTTGAGATTTCTTTGGTGAAATCTGTTTAAGGTTTGGATGTTAAGAGGTTTAAGTGTTAATTGGTGATATATTGTTATTGAAACATGTTTTCAAGGTTTTAAAAGTTTTTGGATGGTTTAAGAAAGAAGGAAAAAGAGAAACAGGTTATAAAATATTGCATATATTTTGTATACTGTTTTGTTATTGATTGTTCTTAAGCAGGTTCATCATTGTTGATTTTTGATCTGCATGCACCCGAGTGCATAAGGAAGTGGATTTTCATCCACCAAGGGCTTGGATGTAAGCCCTTGAGGTAAAATCCTTTTACCTTGTTGAAATCTCAGAAAAGTGTAGTTTGTATGATCTTATTTGATTTGGTGCCATTGTGTGTTTAAGGAGTTTGATTGTTGTTCTTATGTGTTATAATACATGTTAGATGCTATTGGTTGCAGATTGATTAAGTTGTTAAGTGTTTTGGTTTGATAAAAAGTTGAAAACATTTTTAACAGGGTGTTTGGATAAGTGGATTAGCAGGGTAAAATCCTTGATGAGTGATTTTAAAAGGTGTTAAAGTCATTGAAAAGGATTGAGGTAGGTTGTATGTTAGTTAGAGAGTAGATTGGGACAAAGTTTAAGCAAGTTTGTGCATTAAAAAAGTGAAAAGTGTGTTTAAAATCTGCCTAGGCCTTTTATGCTTATTTTTCATGGATTTTTGTGCATAATCTTGGATTTCTGTTAGGAGATAGGGTAATTGAGTTATTGTTACTGCTTGAGTACCATTTGGTGAGTGATTGTGCCAAATTTGTGCATTTGAAGTTGGCTTGGGTGCAAGTAAGCTGCTCATAAGTCCTCAGACCTAGTTTAGATATCACAGCAACTTGAAATTGCCCTATGTGCTTGGTTTGTGATCATTTGTGTGTGCTTAGTGTTTGATCCTTGCTTGTACTGACTCCTTGTGTTTAAATAAGCACAAGGGTGCCCCCCTTTGTCCAAAAACATCCACAAATAAGCATTTGCCAAGCCCTCTTGGCTCAAAAAGTGTACAAGTGTGCACTAGCACTTGTTCATCAGCAAAACATCCCAACTGCATACATTTTGATCTTCAGTTTGTTTAATTTAGCATAAAAAGTGAAAGTGGTTTGGATTACAAGTCATATAAGTGTCAGTGTTGGATTTTAAAAAAAAAAAAAAAAAAAAAGAATAATGGCAAAAACTTACCCGTAGCTGGACTCGAACCCCAGACCTCTCGTTGGAGGAGTAGGAGCTCTACCGCTAATCTAGATAAGTTTTTTTACGTTATAGGTTGTTTTCAAATTCTATTTAACCACGTTTTCTTTTGTTAGCTTATAAATAAAGCCGTGGCTTATTTTCCATTTTTCAGCTTATTTGTTAAGCGTTTTTGCTTATTTTCACTTTTCCTAGGACCCTTATTAGATTTGTGACTTTTCTAGCTAATTTTTATATTTTTCCTTTAATTTAATTATTTTCTAGGATTTATTTATTATACGTTTTTTATAAAATCAATAAAAAATAGAAAAAAGATTTTTAATTTTTAGGAAAAATAGTTTTTAGCTTTTTAATAAATATTTTGAGGTTTACATTAGGTTTTGGTTTTATAAACTTTAATTTTTAATTTTATATTATTTTAAGGTTTTTTATAAACTTTAAACATTTTTATAAAATTATTAAAAAGGTTTTAGGAACTTAAATTTGTGTTTTTCTCTTAGTTTTATTATTTAGGGTTTTTATAAATTTTTTAGAATTAATTTTATTAACTTTTTATTTTTAGCATTATTTTAATATTATTTTATTATTTAAAAATCAAAGTTTTATTTTTCTTTCTTTTTCATTTTTCTTAGGTTCTTTATCATTAATTAGGACTTTTCCCATTTTTAGAATAATTTTATAGCTTTTAGATTTATTTTTATAATTATTTTAAGTTTAATTAGGTTTTAATCATTTTAAATCATTTTTAGAGTTTTAAAAATAGTTTTAATAGCTTTTAATTTTTAGAAAATTACTTTTTAGTCTTCTAATAATATAAGTTAAGTATTTATTCAATAAAATCATATTTTAGACATTTGAATTAGTTATATTTAATTTTAGGGCTTTAATTAGCATTTAAAATTAAATATTTAATTAATAAAAGGTTTTAAAATATCTTTGTTGGATTTTTATCTTTATTTATATTATTTTAGACTTGTGTTTAGCCTTTTAATCTTTTATTGGTTTTGTTTTTGGTCTTAGTATAATAATTTTTAATTTGGGTAGTTTTTTACGACTTTACGTTTACGCCTTTTACGTCGTAGTTTAATTTTAACGTAACCGTCTTTTCATCTTCTCATCCCCATTCTTCTCAATATTAATCTAAAATAATTACAAGTTAATTCACACACATATACCTCCTTGGGAAACGAACTTTTTCTCATTTTATTTGATTTAGGGTCATTACTTGTGGTTTTCCTAAATCACTCGTTAATACTTATCGCTATTTACGCTCTTTTCCTAAAGAGTAGTAAAACTCTACAATCAAAATACTTTTGTATTCACTATCAATGCACCCCAGGCTTGTCCTTAGTAAACATCTTATTCGAAGGACCCCAGGCTTGTTCTTGGTAAATAGTAAATACTTTATTTTTGACATTAACTTCCATTGACAAGTACCATATTCTAAAAAGATATTTGATTTCAATGCACCGTTTGTTTCCTGCCATTAAAATACGGAAACAATATTTTGATGCAAATACACGTGATAGAAATGATATGTTTGGATCGTATTTTTATCAATTATAAAATTTATCCGAGCAGCGATAATGAGCATTCTGTTACGTGGTATTATATGCCATGTCTTAACTTGTCAATGACAAACTGTTAAAATATTCATTAACGAGAAACTATCGGTGCATATAAAAGTAAACATGATATTCATGTCAAACATGTTATTATCTTATGCATAAAATACGGTTCGTAACGATATGTTGACTTACTAAATCAACGCACCACAATTTGTTGTCCTTATCATTCGTATCATTTAGATACGCATGTTTTAAATAGATATCTTTTCTATTAGGAAAAAAAAAAAGATTCAGCATATATCTTGTATTTATAAAATATATGGAACATTGGACGATGCTTGACATTTTTAAAATTCGTCATATCTTTTATTTTTCAAATATATGGCACATCTAATGATGATGCAATGTTGGTAAGATTCGGACCTATATTTTATTTTTATTTTTATGCGCGGTCGTGGATCTCGTCCCCCGCAATAATCCGCACGTTCGGGTATATTTTATTTTTAATTTTTTATCCGATAGTCCGCACGATTTGGACATATTATTTATATTAATAAAAGGTTTTACGTATATCTTTTGACTTAATAAAAAGATATTAATTATCTTTAAGTTGGGAAAGTATATTCTAATCTTTTCAAATTAAAAAAATATTATTCATATTTTTTTTTTAGATAGCAAGATATTGCCTATATTTTTTGAGATTAAGAGATTACCTATATCATCTAAAAATATTATTGCTATTTTGTACATATTAATAAAAGATATTACATATATCTTTTAAATTGGCGAGGAGATATTACATATATCTTTTGATTTGATTAAATATGTTTTTCATATATGTCGCGACCCGACGTAGTAATATCGTGATTCGCGGTCATGGCTCGTCCATCCGCACTCGTCTGCACATTCAGCAATTATTTTATTTTTTATTCGCGGTCGTGGTATGTCCAGCCGTGCTCATCTGTATATTTTATTTTTCACTGCGGTCATGAGCCGTGTCTTCCACATTAATCCGCATGTTCGGGTATATTGTTTATATTAATGACGGATATTACACATATCATTTAAATTACTACAAGATAATATTTAGGATATATTCCGATATTTTTATTATCTTTTAAATCAGTAAGATATATTACAAATATTTTTTGGATAATATATTTTATTTATCATTCGCGGTCATGGTACGTCCATCCGTGCTAGTCCGTACAGTCGGATATCTTCTGCCTATGGGCGTACATGTACACATCGTTCCCAGGCGGAATAAGAGGATTGAGTGAACCTAATAATTCAACTTGCCGCGTAAGAGGGATGCAACCCCAGCCGCACGGATCATGTATCCTTGTTAGACACCTTACTCACAAGACGTTGTAGTAAGTTTCAAAAACATACCGTGCCTCCCGAGCCGGACGTGTTAAAAGACACACTGTGCACGTCTAACAAAATTTTGTCAAAACTTTGACCGTCCTTATGGTAGTAACGGTACGCCGCACGTAATAGCATAATGCATCCCATAAGTTAGGTAAGATACGTCTTATACTATGTGACAATTCGCGGTTATGGCAAGATCCATCCGCGTTGGTTTGCACGTTTGAACCTAATCTCTATCTTTTGTACGCGGCTATGGTACGTCCATTCGCGTTGGTCTACGCGACCATAATTTTTTGAATACTTGATTAAGTTTAATATTACTAATCGAGTTTAGCACCATTAAACTTGGGGGGCTACCAGGGTATAATAATACCACTATTTCCGTGCATGACACGCAAATATCTTTGGATATATTTCTTTGCCGCAGAAGTCCGCCTTCTGCCGGGCTTCTTCCTTTGCCATGGGAGTATCTCTTCCATTGGCTTATTCCTTCGCTGCGGAAGTACTCCTTCCGCGCGCTTCTTCCTTTGCCGTGGGAGTATCTCTTCCATTGGCTTATTCCTTCGCCGCGGAAGTACTCCTTCCGCGTGCTTATTTCTGCTCCATGGAAGTACCTCTTCCATTGGCTTATTCCTTCGCCGCGGAAGTACTCCTTCCGCGCGCTTATTTCTTTGCCATGGGAGTATCTCTTCCATTGGCTTATTCCTTCGCTGCGGAAGTACTCCTTCCGCGCGCTTCTGCCTTTGCCACGGAAGTATCTCCTTCGTTGGCTTATTCATGTGCCGTGGAAGTATTCTTCCACGTGCTCATTATCTTTCGCCGTGGAAGTATTCTTCCACGTGCTCCTTATCATTCGCCGTGGAAGTATTCCTTCCACGTGCTCATTATCATTCGCCGTGGAAGTATTCCTTCCACGTGCTCATTATCATTCGCCGTGGAAGTACTCTTCCACGGGCTCATTATCATTCGCCGTGGAAGTATTCCTTCCACGTGCTCATTATCATTCGCCGTGGAAGTACTCTTCCACGGGCTCATTATCTTTCGCCGTGGAAGTATTTCTTCCACGGTCTCATTATCTTCGCCGTGGAAGTGTCTCCTTCCACGTGCTTATTATCTTCGCCGTGGAAGTATCTCTTCCACGCGCTCATTATTTTCGCCGTGGAAGTATTCTTCCACGGCACATCGTTATCTTTCGCCGTGGAAGTATTCTTCCACGGCGCATCGTTATCTTCGCCGTGGAAGTATTCTTCCACGTGCTTATTATCTTTGCCGTGGAAGCATCTCTTCCATGTGCTCATTATCTTTGCCGTGGAAGTATCTCTTCCACGTGCTCAATATTTCCACCGTGGAAGTATTCTTCCACGTGCTTATTATCTTTGCCGTGGAAGTATCTCTTCCATGTGCTTATTGCCTTCGCCGTGGAAGTCCTACTTCCACTGGCTTATTGTCTTCGCCGTGGAAGTATTCCTTCCACGTGCTTATTATCTTCGCCGTGGAAGTAATTCTTCCACTAGCGTATTATCTTCGCCGTGGAAGTAATTCTTCCACTAACGTATTATCTTTGCCGTGGAAGTATCTCTTCCACGTGCTCATTATCCTTAGCCGTGGAAGTATCTCTTCCACGTGCTTATTCATGCGCCGTGGAAGTATCTCTTCCACGTGCTTATTGCCTTCGCCGTGGAAGTCCTACTTCCACTGGCTTATTGTCTTCGCCGTGGAAGTATTCCTTCCACGTGCTTATTATCTTCGCCGTGGAAGTAATTCTTCCACTAGCGTATTATCTTCGCCGTGGAAGTAATTCTTCCACTAGCGTATTATCTTTGCCGTGGAAGTATCTCTTCCACGTGCTCATTATCGTTGCCGTGGAAGTATCTCTTCCACGTGCTCATTATTTTCGCCGTGGAAGTATCTCTTCCACTGGCTCATAAGTACTCTTCCACGTGTTATCTTCGTCGTGGAAGTACTTCTTCCACTGGCTCATTCTTTTCATCATGGAAGTACTCCTTCCGTTTGGTCATTACTTTGCCGCGAAAGTACGTCTTCCGCTAGCTTATTATTTTTGCCACGGAAGTACGTCTTCTGTTGGTTCATATCTTTGTTGTGGAAGTACGCCTTCCACGATAAATTACTTTGCCCGACTATGGAATGATTTTTCAAAAATTTACATTTTTTGACCTTAATTGGACGGGGCCTGATCAACCGTGTTTAGTGCAGGAAAAATCGTGAAAATTTTTAAGTCATTATCTAAGTCGTGGTCATAAGACGGATGAAAATATCCGCATCAACTTGCCACAGAGGTACGCTTTCTGTTGTCCTTAAGACGAATAAGTTATTCACATTATGTTGCATCATTAGTGGGTATAAAAGGTACGCCTTTAAATATTCACGATGCAGCATACGGGTTCCACCTCCACATTTACAAAACCTTCTTATCATCCTCACGTTAGGAATGAATAAGAATGATACCTTGCCAATGCCAGTGTTACCCCGGCTATAGAACACGTTTTCTTCTTACGGGGTCCTTACCGTCTAATCACGGGAAACCAAGCATTCGAGCACAACCGCCCGTCTTACGTATACGTGTTTTCCCATTTCTTTCGACGTGGATATGCTTACAGGTAGCGGATATGGTGTAAAGTCTAGTAACCTCGGTGACAACCTCACATACTAGACTGGGGGGACATGATGACGTATAGTGGCTATGCTCACTATTCGTAATCCCAAACCATCATCTTATCGCTAAAAGTAGCCCATTACGAGTGGAGCCATATGTTACGGACAACCCACGAGGATTTTCTAGCAGCAAACCGCACGCGGTTGTTTAGTGAGCATGATACACGAATGAGTCTAGCATAACATGATCATGGACCATATCATACTAGACTGGGGGACATGTCGACGTACAGTCGGTATCCGGCCCGGCCCAACAGGCCCGCGGCCCACACACACCTAACTTACCCTTCAAGAAACCCTAGCACTATATAAACAAGGCTAGGGGTCTCATTCTACAACAGGTAATCTCTCTCTACCGCACCTCTTATACATCATATCGATCAAATACTAACTTGACCGTCGGAGGTGGACCCCGGGGCTCCGGCCTCGGGTCCACGTCTAACCGGTTTACCTTTGTTTGCAGCATTACTCAGGACCGGGGAAGACGATTAACGGCCCAGGAGAGTCGTCGAGCCGGCCCAGCCAAATTATGCTCCAACATTTCTCTATCGAATCAAACTCGTTTCAGGTTTCTACGCAATATCTTTATGGTCTTGCCAGAACATTCAGAGTGATATTTATTAATATTCACAGTGACGAATGGAAATCCCTCTAGCGTCAACATCAAACAGCGCTACGGTAGGTAACTTGCGAGATTCTTATGAATCAAGCTTGTGTCAACTGGAAAGCAACAACGGTAAGATTCTTCATGAATCAAACTTGTTTCAGGAATTTGAATTGACGACTTTAATCAAGCGGATATTTATCTAATTGATTCACTCTTTATGTTCGCAGTCTTGCTTTGAGACGGTAGAGTAAAGAGAACGGCTAGTACAACCGCGAAACCCTGTCAAGGAGGTTCTTAATTGAATCTACCTAATCACTGGTACGATATTTAATATCGTGTAACAGTCTTCACTGATCGGAGGTAGAACGCTACCGATTTAGGACGAATGTCAAAGCCATTCAGTCCGTGTCTGTGTTTTGTCTCGAGAAGGTGGCGTTACGGTGTACTTAGCAAAGTCGAAGATTCATAACCACATACTCATGCCCAAAGACATTCAACAATCAAGAAAGCTAAAGACTTCCGCAATAGTGATGATCAAAATCTTCCTTATCAATTAAGTAGAGGAATGACCTCTCTTCAAAGGAGATTGTTAGCAAGCTTTCAAGATAGTGCAAAGTATGATCATGTGGATAAAGACATAAGATCGCAAAATGGCAAAGACAAGTCAAGGATAATTGGAAGATCTCAAGAAAAAAGACCAAGTTGAAAGACAATGACAAAGGCTCAAAGATCACAGCATGAAGGAACAAGACTACTATTACACGTTCAAGATTCATTTATGACGAAATTCGTAATCTCCATTGAAATCCAAATACCAAAGAGGAATAACCTCACATTGGGGGAGATTGTTAGCCTCAAAATTTGAGTCAAACAAAAATGTTCGATCATAGGTTTATATTGTAATATTTAATAGAACGTTGTAATAGTTAGTTAAAATAGTCGTGACATTACGGGCTTGATGGTTAGCTTAAAAGGCCTCTTTCAAGGTACTAAGCATTTATTCAAGCCCGACCCAAAACATATATAGTCCATTAGAGAGCCCGCATGTTAGGAGGGTGGAAGCTTTCATTTTTCTTAATCTAATTTTCACCTTGTTAATCACTTCTCTTTCTACTTTCTCTCACTACTTTCTCTCTCTAAAATTCATATCTTTTCCATCTCATTTCTTTAATCTATCGTCATATAATTAGGGACAACAAACAATCAACACTACCACCGAAAACAGTAACCGAATCCCAAATTGCATGATTCTCGGCTTAGCTTCCCAAAAGTATATTAAAAAAAACACTATCCCCATCCACACACTGTTGCCATCATCTATTATTCTACCTTTTCTGTTTATTTTTTGCTACATTTAGACAATATAGAAAAATCCATTTATGGCCAAACACAAAAAACAAAAATAATGCTGTTATGGGGCTCTGCACATCTTTACCACAAGTGGTGAAAAAACAAAGCACCAACAACAGTAACATACTATTGCTATGTTCTATAATGCAAACTTTTCCTTCGATTAGACAACATATTATAACACACAAACACAACATTTTACAGAACTCCATTAGAACCTAATGAAAGAGCATTAGAACATAATGAAAGAGCACATTTCACACATAAACGACATTCGTTATATTACAAACAACATACAACACAACTTCAAGCAAAATAACATAACAACGAGTTTGGCCATATAAAAGACATACCACCAACAAATACGGCCAGACTATACACAATCGGATCCCACACGCCGTTTTTTACAAACAAACAAACAAGCTTCTTGCTCTAAACATCTGTTCTATCAATACATGGGTTACAAGGATCGGAAAAAACTATCCAGATCTTGAAGGCACCCATCAGAATCATCCTCCAGTACCTGTAGCTTCCACAGCTCCGCGACATTACGCTCTTGCATGTCACCTAGCAGCCAAAGCATTCGACTCACACAGTGGTCCGGGCTAAGGCTAGACAGCTAACTTATAAACTGGGCCCTCTCATCAATGTCGTTTTTCTTTCGCGCATGCAGATCTTCAATCCTGGCCCTCCACTTCGTCTCAGCCTCAATCTTCTTCCGCATATAGAAATAGGAAACACTTCCAAAATCACTGGAATAACAAAGCAGTTGCAAAGCATGAAGCACTCCTCGCCAACTCATTTTTTTCCTTGACTGTTTTACCCTGGATGTTGCCTGTAATGTGCTATACCCAACTGGAATGGCACACTTAAATAGAACATCTCCAACCCACTGTTGGCATGTCACATTGGATTCATTTTTTTTAAATTACTTGCTAGCCAACTAGCCACTAAAGCTTGTAACAGTTAGATTCTCAATAGCACATTGCAGGCTAAATGAGTGACACAGGTTCCAGGAAAAATGCTAAGCACATGTGCATCCAAAAATGTGCCAATACAATAACCAAGAGCCACAAATGAATGCTTGCTATCAAACATTGGTTCCTACCATTACAATTGTTCGATATAGGTAACCCTATAAACAACAAACTCTATAAACAATCATGTCCATATATGGGAAATAAAATCCCAACGAGATGTATTAAAATTAAAAGATGTTCCGGAGTTAAAGATAATCAACAACAACATAAACATATCGCAACATACACATAGGTGGCGTACGACTGCATAGAGTACAACAAATACACATAAAGTTAAAACAACGAAGACCAAACATAACCTTCCCACACACGCCTAAGAACAACAGTTTATTGAAAACATACAAACACATAGACAATCACTGGCGGCGCCCTACAAACACTTTCGATGATCATATATTACGGATGAAAAACTCCATATCGGTCACACGATTGTCGGACGCACCCATCAGTTCTTGCAGTTGGTGAAGCTCCGCCTCAACTCTGTCTTGCATGTCCAATAGCAAAGAAACCATGCAGCTCAAAAGCGGTTCTGGGTTAATACTAGATAACTCGCTTATCAAGCCGTCCCTCTCAGCAATTGCAGCCCTTTTACGGCCATACATAACTTCAAGTCTCCCCCTCCAATCCATCTCATCAGCCACCTGTTCACGAAGGTAGAACCAAAAATAGTTGCGGTGCTCCTCATAACCGCAAGCCGTCTGCAAAGCACGCAACCTTCTCAACCAACACATTTTTTCGTGACCGATTATCGGTTGCTCTGTGCACGGTGATGTATTGCTAATACATGTCATGACATCCTTATATACAACTGCACCAGCCCACTGTTGCAACATACCATTGGGAGCTTATATTACTTTAAAATATACACCTAACAAAATCTGCAACCCTTTCATGAGCAGCTTGACCGTCATGATTCAACATTATGTCACAACTATAACACAGACTCCAACATAATCTCATGTGCATGCGCAGTTACAAAAATACAACTTAATAGGCCTTTGACTAAATCCTAACCACAAATGAAGACTGTCACCAACATGTATGGTAGGCTAATACAAGGTTTTCACCAAGTATGAAAAAGATTCGTTTTCTCGGTGTCTAATCGAATTGATTTCCGGTTAAAAGTGTGACTCAGTCGTTTTTGGATAATAAAAAAAGATTTGGTTATCTATTTCTAAGTAAAAGGTAAATGTGAATAGTAATAAAAATAAGCTAAAAACAATTAACTAATAATAAAGGAGCAAAACAAATAATAAAACGTAAATTAAAGCAAAACAATTAATAAAAATAAAACTCAACGAAGAAATTAACTTTCGACTCAAAAATAAAGTTTACTTAATGAAAAAGGAGAAAATAAAACTAAGATGGCACTTTGAAACTAAACGAGGTAAAACCTAAAGCGGGTACTATATAAAAGATAAAACTTGAACTTTACGAAAAAATATTAATTTTAAAATTAGACGAAAAAATCAACTAAAAATACGAAACTTTCAGAAATAAAATCGGAACAACTTTCAGATTAAACTAAACAGTTACGGAACAATATAATAAATAAACAAGCTAGCAGACAGCTAGCTCAAGCAGCCAAGCTACCTGCTGAAATGGGCGGGGAAAAAGTCTAAGCTAACTAGCTGGCAAGCACCTCAATCTATTATAGTTATACGGAATAACATAACTATGTTGGTTATACGAAATATCTATGTTGTCTTATTCGGAATATTAGTTTAGAATGTTATACGGAATGAGCTTCTATATCCGGGAAAAAATATTCCTTTGTCTTATCCGGAATATTTTGTTTGTGCACTTATCCGGAATATAATGATTTGTGTTGTTATACGGAATAACTCATTTGGCATATCCGGAATGATCAAAATGGAGGCTTATCTGGGATGTCGAACTTGTTACTATTCGGAATATTGGGGTTAAGTAATCCGGATAAGAGCAATAATGCAAATAAGCAAAACTAAAAATAAGCAAAAATCTAATAAGCATTTATCTAAAAACTTAACCAAATTGATTTTAAGAAAAAGCTAATAAGCCAAAATTTAAAATTTTTTAAAAACACTAAATAATAAAAATATTTAAAAACAACTTTTTATAAAAAATTACTAATAAGCACTTAATTAAAAATAAGAAAATTAACACAATAAGCACTAAAACACTATAATCTATAAAAATCAAACACTAAAAGATCAATAAGCACAATCAAACGCAAACATCAATTAAACAAAGAACATGATTAACAAACTACATGATTATCAGAATTAAACAAGATTATAAAGATTAAGAAAGGTAGAATGAGAATGATTAATTGAAAAGCTTGAAATTAAGATGATTTAAAGATTCAAATTACAAGATTAATGAAAAAGCTTGAAAAACATTAAGAAAAGCTAGAGAGAGAAAGTATATTAATATACTCCTAATTACCTTACACAAATTAAAACTAACTAAAAAAATCTAACCCCCTCCTAATGACACATTAGGAGGGTATTTATAGGAGGAGTAAAATGTTGATGCTTTCTTCCTTCTTTCTTTATGTCTCGACTCGATTTAAATTCTTCGTCTTTTTCGACGTCGTCTCGGGATTTGTCGATATAAATTTAACTCGTCTTATAATTTACTTCATTTATTAGACTTGAGTTCTTCGACTTCATTAAACTTCCGTATTTAGACTTTTTCTTCGATAAATCTTTAGAATAGGCCTTGGACTTCCGTTCTTTTTGCACTCTTGATCTTTTGACTTCGTCTTTTCTCGTTTTCTTCGATAAAAGCCCATGAAAGCCCGTGTTTTCCTCCTTTTTCATCTTTTGGTCCTAAAACACAATAAAAACACAAACCACGCATAATTCTGACATTTACGACATAAAATACACGTTTTGGCTTGGTTATTATTATAATTAAGTGCTCAAAAGATGGGTGTTTTCACACCTATCAAATCCCCTACAGTTGACCATTGCAATGCCCTCATGCAATGCATTAATTACAAAGCAAGATTTACATATTCCATCATAATCAATCGACATTGGCCTTTATTAATGATACAAAATATTTAAAGGAAGAAAACAAGTAAAAAGATCAAAAACTTGCCTTAGGGTTTTGGAATGTCATGAAAGTTTATCATCCTCAAGTTTTACGTTCCCCATACCAAGCTTAAAAACGAGATCATTGTTATTATAAGTTAGCAAACTATCACAAACTCATGTGGCCCAATTATTTACTTAGACTCCCTTATTCCTAGGTGTATCTCTTATGTTTTATTGTTGTCTTGAATGATCACGATGATGCATTGTTGACTTATTTCGATAGTTATTTAGGCTGAAAATAAAGTAGGACAATTTAATCAATAGTTAGCTAAAGGACAAAATCTTTTAAAACTGCTTCTCGGGACCTCATAAAGTTCATATCTTGGCATAACTCGCTTCACGATTTGAGACCTTTCTCGGACCGATATTTGGCAGTGACTTCATACTTCAAATCTTGAGAGACGTTCATGAAATAATGGTCGTCTCTTCATAATAGGAATTTCTTCACTTGAACTTTTTGAGAGATTCTTCATACTTGGACCACGACTTCTTCATTTTTCTCCAATCTTTATTTGGGATTTTGATATACAACGATCCGCCTCCTTTTAGGACTTGGATCTATTTATCCTCATACCTTGTTAGGGCCTTTTTGGATAGACTTCTCCATGATCTTTAGGGGAGTATTTTCTTTTCGGCATGTGTCTCGATCCTTCATATTGATTTTTGATAAATGATTCTTCACATCACTTGGGATCTCCAGCAACAAAATGTAGCCCTCATGCCTTGTTAGGGCCTTTTCGGACTCGCCAATCTTCGCATCCCGCTTCAATAAGTTATGCCTTGGCTATGAACTCTAATTAATACCGAGCAACTTTTAAACGATCTTGGGCTAGAAGCTAAGTAAATTTTCAAATCGTACGACCTTATTTATTGCAATTAACTTTATTAACAAGCGATGGGAGAAAAAGCTTAAAATCAACTCACATAAATTCATGAAAGAATACCAAACTTATAATTGACTCTATCATCTCTCGTTCTCCACAATTTAAAATCTCAAGGAATGAGACTCGTGGATGCTTAGCCTAGTAAGTCAAAGTTTCGGGTTTTCAAGTCATCTATAGGATCTTGCAACTTCTTAGACTTTTTCAAGTTCAGAATTCGCATTTTAAAGTTCCTTTGATAAACGACTTCCTAGGATCAATTATAGGAACTTGCGAAAAGTTCTTGTTCTTAACTCGTAAGAGTTAAGACTTTCGCGTTTTAAAGTTCCCTATATAAAAGCCTAGCAAAACTTGACTTAAACACGTTAAGGATACTAGCTAGAGTAAACTAAGATAAGTAAACTCGGGTTGAGTCAAAAGATTCATGACGTTGAAAAATTAAAACCACTTTATTCAAAATTTATTCTAGCAAAGAAAGTAAATAACGATAGCAAAGGAAAATACTACTATACAACTAGGCCAAAATAGATTAAAAATTTGGAAAAATGTCGAAAAATAAAATTTTCCGGTTAAAATGAGGAAAATTAATGGAAAAGCCCACTTAACTTCGATAGAAGTCCCCCTACACTTAATATAAACATTGTCCTCAATGTTTAAGCATGTGGGAGTGAACTCCCCTACACTTAGGACATTGTGCACGTTGTTTAAATCTTGCTAAGGAAGAGACAAATAAAGTGATTCCTATTTTAATATTGGAAAATATAAAATAGAGAATCAAAAGAGTTTAGGGTAAAACTGGGAAGACGGGTACACGGGATCACGGTTCGTCAAAAGTCATCAAGAATGGATCTTTGAAAGCTCGAATCTCTGCACATGATAAGAAAGAGAACAACAAACACATACTAGGGTCTCCCCTACACTTATTATAAAAACAAAAGAAAAAGGATAGATACACGGGTTGCCTCCCGAGAAGCGCTTGTTTTTGTTAACCGAGTCGTGAGCCTGACTCGACCTTGATTAGCATAGGAAGAAGCTTGAAACATATCCACCGAGATCAAATACATGGTTTTCATCCATCAAGTAACACAAGCTTAAGGCGAACAAGGCAAGCCAAAGAAGAGTAGGCAAGGTTCCCTTAAGAAGTTGTTGAGCACGGTGGTAGCAAGTGTGATGAGGTGCAAGCATATCTCCAAAAGTTCCAAAAATCTTTCCTTTTATTTCATTAGATGGATACTGAGATGGCTTAAAAATTCCAATACCGGGATCGAACACCTTTTCCTTTAGGGGAAAATAACACTCAGGCTCAGTAGACCTTGAAAAGGATCCGCTCATAAGTCGCACAATCTCATCCTCAGAGGGTGGATAGAGAGGTGTCAAGACATAGGTACTGCGGATATCGGTGTCGGCCGGCTTCTTCTCCTTTGAAATAGGTTTCTTCATATCCGAAGGAGGATAAAGAGCATCGTCAAAGTCCAAAGGAGGAGAATCATTCTCATTTGGCAAGTAGGTATTGAGAAAAGTATCAAAATATTCCTCAAATGAGTAATTATCCAAAGTATCAATAGTGTTTGGTGGAGGATCTTCATCAAAAGTAGGAGTAAGGTCATCATGAGAAGAATCACTCGAGAGAGTATCAACATCATCAAAATCATCATAAGTGGGCATGTCTGGATACTCTGAAACAAAAGCAGCATAATCATCCCCATCGGAACTAGAATCTTTATCATGATCATCATAGATTGGTGGAGAATCATAAATTGGTGGGGGATCCACATTGGGGAGAGAATCATCAATATCATCCACATCGTCTTGGAAAAGTGGATTATCATGAGAAGACTCGAAAAGAGGATTATCATATACAACAAAATCATCAAGCATAAAACTTTCCAAAGTAGAAGTAAGCTCTTCTTGAAGCACATTAATCATTTTCGCGGATTCTTTTCCATTTGTCTTACTTGTAATCTTCCCCATCTTAAAAACTTGAGCATCATTCCCGACCCTTAAGATTAATTCACCTTCGGCAACATCGACTAAAGCTTTTCCGGTTCTCAAAAATGGCCGTCCAAGTATTAACGGAATACGAGGGTCCATTTCATAATCAACAACAACAAAATCGACCGAAAAAGTGAAGGTAGCAACTTTAATAAACACATCTTCGGCAATACCAACGGGGTAAGCGAGAGTTCGATTTGCTAGCTCCAGAGTCATCTTTGTCGGTGTAAGGTCGGGTAATGATAGCTTTTTCCAAACACTTAATGGCATCAAATTAATATTGGCCCTAAGATCGGCTAAGGCAGTAAATTCTTCAACTTTGTTAAAATACAAGGCAACACAAAACGACCAGGATCTCCAAGTTTTTCGGGAAGTTCTTTAAGAATGACTGAAGAACAGTTTTCATTTAAGCGTGTGTTGACAAACTCATCCATCTTTTCCTTCTTGTTAAGCAATTCCTTGAATGCTTTGACAAATTTTGGCATTTGGACAAGTGCTTCAAACAAGGCTAATGTTGAAATTCATTTGAGAGATCATCTTCATAAAAGAAGTGACTTGAGCATCCTCTTTAGTAAGCAATTTGCACTTGTCTAACCGAGAAGGATAAGGGATGTTGGGTTTAGATGGTGTAGGTGTAGCAGGTAAAGGTTGAGATGTTGAAGGTTTAGAGGTGGTTGGTGGGGTTGGTGGAGGGTTTTTCTTGGGTACCTCTTCATTAATAGGTGGAGACGGTAATGGAGAACTAGTACTAGGCGTGGAAGTAGGAGGGATAAATGGAGGTGGAGGAGGTGTAGATGGAGTAACGGGAGGAGGGGTAGAAGGTCCTACTAGAGTTTCTCCACTTCGGGTAGTAATAGCACTCACATTCGCTCTAAGGTTTGTTTCTGTAAAACCCGCATGCTTTTACCATGAATAGTGCCCTTAAGATCGTACGTCCTAGATTAAAACTTACCTTATTCAGTACTGATCACATTCATGTGCTATTAATCAAGTAAGTACATACGTGTATAACATGATAAGTATCGTTTACGTACGAACTCATGATAAGCAGTTAATAAGTATTTCACGGGAACATAATTAAATCATGATCACCATTAAAACACGAACTAAAATAATCACGTAAATACTTATAATATAATTACGAGCATAAATAAATACGTTAAGGTACGGTAAATATTTAACGAGAACACACTAAACATGAACACCAATAAACACGAATAAACACGTAACAAATTAAAACACGTAAAACACGAACACGAGAGCACACTATAATATTTTAGACACGGAAAACATTTGGGTTACCCCTTATGGGCCCCATATCCACGAAATTAGGAAGGTAAATGGGCCAAGCCCATCAAGTTTTACATGAAAGGGGGGAAAGGTAAAAACTTGATTCATTTTTCACTTTACAAGAAATTAAACAAAAACCTAAAAATAGTTTTCTCCTCCTTCTCCTTTACCTTTTGTAGCCGCCACCCATAAGAACACCAAAGAGGTGTTCTTGTTGATTTTGATCTTGAATAATTGTACAAGTGTTCTTGTTTGTTCATCCTCTATTGATCCACACATTCGGTATACCTTTTTAATCTTTCTTTTTAATTATTTCTTTGATTTGATTTAGTAAAATTAATTAAGAACATGATGTTTTTAAAACCTAATTAAAAACATAAAATAAACATGTATTTGATTAAGGGATAAATTAAAAAAGGGTGTTTATGGGTGTTTTAGTTTGGCCGCCGCCTAGCCCGTGCCCTAGGTGGGTCACGGCTTGGTCATTAAGCCACCACCGAGACCATATGGTCCCGGTTTGGTGGTGTGGGTCCCACGGCAGCAAGGAACCAAGGGGAACCCCGATTTGGTTCGGGGTACAGTGTCGAGTTCATGCCCGATTCATGGTTCGTTGGTTAAATCATGATTTATGCTACATGTTAAAATTTATGAATTATGAACTTAGGATATAAATTAATTAATAACATGAGATATTAATTAAACCATGACTTAGGTTATCTTAATTATTAATTTAGCATGATATTAATTTAACCTAAGTATTTTATGTTATAAGTTATAATTAATTAATTATTTAAAACATGCCTATAATTAATTAATTTAGACATGACTTAGGTTATGTTATTAATGCATAATAATACACATTTTAACCTAAGTAATTTATTCCATTTTAATTAAAACATGTTATACTTTAATTAAAATGCTTAACCTATAGTTTAATTAAATACATGAAATAATAATTAAACTATACACTATATCATATGACTTAAGAAATAAGCTTATAAACACTTAGACTTATATGTTAGCTTATGTAACCAGCTTAATTCTAATTATGGAAACTTCTATTTATAGAAACTTAATTAAATAAGGCAACTAATCTATTAATGGAAACCTTCTATATATGGAAATCTATCTATTTCAGGTAGCTAATCTAATCATGGAAACCTTCTATATATGGAAACTTATTTAATTAAGGCAGCTGATCTATTTTTGGAAACTTTCTATTTTTAGAAACTAATCTATTTTAAGCAGTAAATTCTATTTTAGGAAACTTTCTATTTTTGAAAACTTTCTATTTTTGGAAACTTTCTATTTTTGGAAACTTTCTATTTTTGGAAACTTTCTATTTTTGGAAACTTTCTATTTTTGGAAACCTGCTATTTTTGGAAAGTTACTTATTATTACACAGTAAGTATAATAATACATGAATTACCAGTAATACTTAATCAGATTAATCAGAATACAAGATAAACACAGTTTAAGGCTTTAAACAGTAAACCATGACTTAAAACATATAAAGTAAGCTAAGATAAGACACAAAACCCAGTACGTAATCAGTGATTCGATACTTATACACGTGTGTATTCATGTAGCGTTAGTGATCCAGAAGTAGGAGTCTTTCTTCCGTTCATTCACTGGACTTGAGGTACGGATTCCCGTCCTTTCAGTATGGACATTCTTTCCTTATTAGGATTTCCCCGTATGCAGCCAACTGTTTTCCCCAGTATTTGTTTTATTGTTTTGAACTGCTTATGTTTAATTAGCATAATCTATAGCCATATACAAGCATGACCAGTTTCACCTAGTTATGGAGGTACCATAACCATAACATTGGAGGCACCAATGTTATGACTTCCCCACGGCGGAGTGATTGCTCGTGGCGTCCCTTTCAGTTTTGGTCATATTATTATATCATGTGGGGCGTATGGGTGCATCCTAGTTACATGTTTTATTCAGTATTTCATGGTGAATGTGGTGTGTGCCTTGCATCCTTCACAAGGAGTTGATCCCTCCTACCCAGACCAGTATATTAATTAGAGGCATCCCCTCTAATCAGCATGATGAGGTCACCCCTCCAAGTATTCATGCACGTGACCTTTTCATGACCTATATGGGCTATGGTATATTTATGTTAAAACAGTTTTCATAAGATAAACATAAGGCTTTTCAAACTATAAAACCAGTTTTCTCGATACTTAACCAGTCTACTCAGAACTTAGTCTTCCGCTGTTATATGTTACATGCTTATCCTATTTCATGCTATATTGTATATCCGTGCACTGAGCGTTTTGCTCAGCCGTTACTTTCCTTTCCATGTCCCAAAACGGCAGGTACCCAAGACTCGAGCATTTGGAGGACATGCATAGGATGGAAGCTTCCATAGACTTCTTCTCCTGTTTCCTTCATATATTTATGCTTGTTTAGTCTTTCATTCAGTTCATTTACTTTGTTATGTTTTGGGCTTATGTTTGGGAACCGATGTTTGATTCCGGTTTTCCCTATGGTCATGTATGTTTTACTACATATTACCTTGCATGCTTTGATGACACGCCATAATTACGCGTGACATTCCATTTATCAAAATGGGGTGTTACAACTATGGTATCAGAGCCAAGGCTTCGACCTGTAGGCTCTAAAACTTGGCCTGTGACTAGTGGGTAGTCACCAGGAGCTTCCTAAGTCAACGCTTGTTATTCCACGTATTGACGTTTTTCAGCACCTTTTTGTTTTAACCATTACGTTTTCAGCACCTTGTTGTTTTAACCATGATGTTTTCACCAGTATCGTTTTACCAATATGGAATGAACAACCGTCATCTATATTTAGTTATGTGTCAGTGTCTATGCATGATGTTCCTAGTGAACTGTGATTATGTGAACTGAACCCCAGTAGTTCACATTTTTCACATAAAAATTTTTCTGTTAAGTTTTGACAATGATTTTAATTATTTATGTTTCATGCATTCATGCATTTATATCATATGTCATCTGTTGCAGGAATTTTGACTAAGTAATGGTTGGTACAGGACTGGCCCTATTTAGTCGCATGTGCTTTTATCGAAACTTTTAACTTTGGGACCGACCCATAGGCGTCCCCTCGCCATGTCTTTTGTTTTGGAACCGACCCATAGGCGTTCCCTCGCACATATAAAGGTTTTATAAACTACATTACGCATTCATGCACTGTTTTTCTTGCATAAAATTTTTCTCATGATTTAAATTGGCATAAAAAAATTTTCATGTCCCATCATAAGTTATTATGTTTTTATGTCAAGTATGCCTTCATACTGTCATGGTTAACTTCAGTTTCATGCTGATTATGTTATACACTTCTTCGTAATAGATGGTTTCATGTTTCCTCATGATAATTCCGTCTTCATGTTGATTATGTTTCACGCCTCTTTTGTTATTTACGTTGTCCTGCAAGACATTGTTAGATTTCTTGAATCATGCTTTCATGATAGTCATGGTTGGTTTCCATTGATCATGCTGTCAGGCAAATCATCGTTGAATTTTGTGTAACCACACTTTAGCGTTTCTCTATGCAACCAGAATGATGTCTATGCTAATACTTCCAGGTTATCATGATGGTTTTCCTAACCGTTTAACCGGTTTACTTTCCTTAAATCATGACAAATGATCGAGCCCATACCGATCATTTCATGTGCATTCCATGTGTACTCCACGTACCGTATTTCATGTGTATTACTTGTACCTTAATCCATGTGTATTCCACTTGCAATACTTCACGAGTATTCGCTAGTCGATTCTAAATCATCTCAGGCGTATGTTCACTTGCTGATATTCTACAAGATTGTCGATGCCGCTCATAGCTTGGAGAAGTTACTGAAGGTTGATGCTACTGATGTTGGGAGACGTTACGAGATGCTGATGCTGATGCTGTTCACAACCTGGAGATCCTAAAAGACGAAGACAAAGGCGTCGGAGCAAAGCAATTGGACGAGAAGATGCTTCACCATCAGACAATTCCCATCAATCATTGTCCCAAATTCATAGTTACATGCCACACGTCATTCGGCTGTCATTTCAACCATATGAGTGCAAACCAGTACCAGCCGGCCACTCAGCTGAATAGTTACATGAGTCACGGTCATGATAATGACCGTCATGGAACCGACAGACAAGATGATAGTAACCACTACTATGACAGCAACTATCCTAGAAATCGCAACCGAGGCTCCGGCCACGGACGTGATCAGACATACAAATGATCAGTAGTCCAACCGATCCGCCAATTCTGGCATATTAACCTAATATTTGTAGTTCTAATTGTTTCACATCTCGAGACACATGTCAAGACATCAGTCAAGACACATGTTTCACGTATACTTTCTGAGGACACATGTCAAGATACCAGTCAAGACATATGTCACGCTTACATTTCTCAAGACACGAGTCAAGACACATGACTCACGTCTAATTATGGAACATTTCTAAGAAATTCAGGGTACCCTCCAAGGGTATATCTATGTTGTTGTGCCATGTATTAATCAGGCCACAAGAATTTCAATACCATTATCGACGCATCAGTGAGAACTGTCACGTTGTCGATGTCACTTTCATTTCTTTCACCATAGTTCATATATTTATAACCATGAAGGACGCCTTTCGTATTCCCACGCATACGAAGGTTTTCCTTCAGCTTAATGATAAGATCCAAGCTGCTAACGCATTTCCTCGGACAGACACGAGATGAATTTTATCCTAATTATGTACTATGAACACCGCACCATGCTATGATTCATAACTATGTACAGTAATGTTCAGGCTCCTGAATACATTCAGCTTGATTTTCCATCAGTAAAATCTGTACAAATTATCTATGCTTTTCAAGCACGTGCTTTGTTAGCCATAATTGCTAAAATTTTCTAGCTGTCAGTAACACACGACTACTAAGGTCCTTTTACGCATAACCAACGGATTATTCCAAAATTGTTCCTTACACTCCAGAAGAACCTTCAAGGAGAAGGATGGTACCATGAGATTATGTGTCGACTACCGTCGACTTAAACAAATCACCATTCATGACAGTTATTCTCCTCCACATATTGACAACATGTCCAATCAACCGTATGGTGTTACGATTATGGTGTTAATCACTTTTCCAAGATCGAACTCACGATCATGCTGCCAATAGTGACGAGTGAAAAAGCAGGACATGTCCATGCCTGCTATTCGTACACGACTCGGTCATGCTAGATTTATGATTTTGAATTAGTCTCATCAATTCTCCAACCGCATTATGGACTTAATAAATTGAGTTTTCATGAACTCCTAAACAAATTCATCAGCGTTTTCATTGAGGATAACCTGATTTCCTCTAAGCCTAGAGAAGAACAGGAAGACCATATCTGCACTATGTTGCAAATTCTTGACAAGAGAAGTTTTACCCTAGAAATTTTCCAATATCAATTCTGTTTCATTACAGTGACACGCTGAATCACATGGGTTCCTACGGTTAATCTTACCATGACTCTGTTTATGCGTAAAGGAGAGAACCCTACACTACATTAGGTGTTCTAGGAAATCCTACGCTAGGAGAAGTCTGATTCAAAGACTCAGAGTTTCGCAACCTTCTATGTATCAAGTTTCTACGAAGCAGGATACAGCTACGTCCATATCTATGTACCTGACATACCAACAGGCTAAGATAGGACACCAACAAACTGGGATGTTTCATCATCTGAAATTGTGAACTAAAATGGGACAAGATCTACACGGATTTTAGTTACCAGATTTCAGCAAACTCAGAAGAAGCATGATGCTATTTGGGTTATTGTCAACAGTTTGATCAAGTCTGCAGAATCCTTACATCCGTACGGATTTTAGAACCAACAGATTGAACGAACATGTTCCAGCCAAGGCTCATCCGATCACTTGGCAATCCCTCAGCTATCGGGTCAGACAAAGATTCGTAATTGTACTCCTAACTTACTTCACGTCTTCATTCTAATTCCACTACTTGCTTTCGCGCTCACGTTCATGACACTATTCACGTTCATGATCGTATTTTGGCTTACGATTTTACGTTCATTTCTTTTCTCATTCTGGGAAGTTTGCAAGAACTTGTGAGACTAGACCCAAGTTTAGTATAACTTTCCATCATCAGATAGACGTTTCACGTCATATTCCACGTCTCACCTTGTAGCGTTTGGCGTTACCGCCATTATATTCTATGATCACGATATGTCTCACATGCCATGTTCATCCCACGTTCCTCATATCATGATCAAAATATGTTACACGTATCATGGATCACGATATGGTTACTCATACTACACTCGCCATATCTCCACGTAGCACGTTCAAAATTTTTCACGTATCACGTTCAAAATTTTTCACGTACTACGTTTCTTTATGTCTCGCGCATCGTTTCTAATTATCAGTTAAGTCAGATTGTCTTGCATCGTAACGTTTCAGTTACCCTTGCACGTTAACTCTTATTTCCCTCGATCGAATTTAGGGGATCTACTTTCCGTTGATAACCAAGAATTTCTTCGTATTCCAAGTCAAGGTCAGGAGGACCAAGATTTATCATTAGTGTCAGGATCTTCTGAAGGAACCATTTCAACAGGGAGGCCACTTGGAAATGGACAAGTTCATCCGGACTTCTTATCCATTTTTTTTTCTTATCGATTTGATACGTCCTTTCAGTCACGTCACGTTCCATGTCTTTTCAAGACATGTCACGTTCCACGTTCCCTTCTACCATGTCACCTTCATTTCCGTTATTTTGCGTACCTTTCCAGTTTGATTCGGGTATGTTTCGCTTCCAGTTACTTTATCTATAATTCGGGGACGAATTATTCTTTTTAGGGGGAAGAATTGTAAAACCCGTATGCTTTTACCATGAATAGTGCCCTTAAGATCGTACGTCCTAGATTAAAACTTACCTTATTCAGTATTGATCACATTCATGTGCTATTAATCAAGTAAGTACATACGTGTATAACATGATAAGTATCGTTTACGTACGAACTCATGATAAGCAGTTAATAAGTATTTCACGGGAACATAATTAAATCATGATCACCATTAAAACACGAACTAAAATAATCACGTAAATACTTATAATATAATTACGAGCATAAATAAATACGTTAAGGTACGGTAAATATTTAACGAGAACACACTAAACATGAACACCAATAAACACGAATAAACACGTAACAAATTAACACACGTAAAACACGAACACGAGAGCACACTATAATATTTTAGACACGGAAAACATTTGGGTTACCCCTTGTGGGCCCCATATCCACGAAATTAGGAAGGTAAATGGGCCAAGCCCATCAAGTTTTACATGAAAGGGGGGAAAGGTAAAAACTTGATTCATTTTTCACTTTACAAGAAATTAAACAAAAACCTAAAAATAGTTTTCTCCTCCTTCTCCTTTACCTTTTGTAGCCGCCACCCATAAGAACACCAAAGAGGTGTTCTTGTTGATTTTGATCTTGAATAATTGTACAAGTGTTCTTGTTTGTTCATCCTCTATTGATCCACACATTCGGTATACCTTTTTAATCTTTCTTTTTAATTATTTCTTTGATTTGATTTAGTAAAATTAATCAAGAACATGATGTTTTTAAAACCTAATTAAAAACATAAAATAAACATGTATTTGATTAAGGGATAAATTAAAAAAGGGTGTTTATGGGTGTTTTAGTTTGGCCGCCGCCTAGCCCGTGCCCTAGGTGGGTCACGGCTTGGTCATTAAGCCACCACCGAGACCATATGGTCCCGGTTTGGTGGTGTGGGTCCCACGGCAGCAAGGAACCAAGGGGAACCCCGATTTGGTTCGGGGTACAGTGTCGAGTTCATGCCCGATTCATGGTTCGTTGGTTAAATCATGATTTATGCTACATGTTAAAATTTATGAATTATGAACTTAGGATATAAATTAATTAATAACATGAGATATTAATTAAACCATGACTTAGGTTATCTTAATTATTAATTTAGCATGATATTAATTTAACCTAAGTATTTTATGTTATAAGTTATAATTAATTAATTATTTAAAACATGCCTATAATTAATTAATTTAGACATGACTTAGGTTATGTTATTAATGCATAATAATACACATTTTAACCTAAGTAATTTATTCCATTTTAATTAAAACATGTTATACTTTAATTAAAATGCTTAACCTATAGTTTAATTAAATACATGAAATAATAATTAAACTATACACTATATCATATGACTTAAGAAATAAGCTTATAAACACTTAGACTTATATGTTAGCTTATGTAACCAGCTTAATTCTAATTATGGAAACTTATATTTATAGAAACTTAATTAAATAAGGCAACTAATCTATTAATGGAAACCTTCTATATATGGAAATCTATCTATTTCAGGTAGCTAATCTAATCATGGAAACCTTCTATATATGGAAACTTATTTAATTAAGGCAGCTGATCTATTTTTGGAAACTTTCTATTTTTAGAAACTAATCTATTTTAAGCAGTAAATTCTATTTTAGGAAACTTTCTATTTTTGGAAACTTTCTATTTTTGGAAAATTTCTATTTTTGGAAACTTTCTATTTTTGGTAACTTTCTATTTTTGGAAACTTTCTATTTTTGGAAACCTGCTATTTTTGGAAAGTTACTTATTATTACACAGTAAGTATAATAATACATGAATTACCAGTAATACTTAATCAGATTAATCAGAATACAAGATAAACACAGTTTAAGGCTTTAAACAGTAAACCATGACTTAAAACATATAAAGTAAGCTAAGATAAGACACAAAACCCAGTACGTAATCAGTGATTCGATACTTATACACGTGTGTATTCATGTAGCGTTAGTGATCCAGAAGTAGGAGTCTTTCTTCCGTTCATTCACTGGACTTGAGGTACGGATTCCCGTCCTTTCAGTATGGACATTCTTTCCTTATTAGGATTTCCCCGTATGCAGCCAACTGTTTTCCCCAGTATTTGTTTTATTGTTTTGAACTGCTTATGTTTAATTAGCATAATCTATAGCCATATA
The DNA here is from genome assembly GCA_025667525.1 of Glebionis coronaria. Lineage (NCBI taxonomy): Eukaryota > Viridiplantae > Streptophyta > Magnoliopsida > Asterales > Asteraceae > Glebionis > Glebionis coronaria. The sequence continues at coordinate 249,624,902 of CM046874.1, forward strand.
CAAGCATGACCAGTTTCACCTAGTTATGGAGGTACCATAACCATAACATTGGAGGCACCAATGTTATGACTTCCCCACGGCGGAGTGATTGCTCGTGGCGTCCCTTTCAGTTTTGGCCATATTATTATATCATGTGGGGCGTATGGGTGCATCCTAGTTACATGTTTTATTCAGTATTTCATGGTGAATGTGGTGTGTGCCTTGCATCCTTCACAAGGAGTTGATCCCTCCTACCCAGACCAGTATATTAATTAGAGGCATCCCCTCTAATCAGCATGATGAGGTCACCCCTCCAAGTATTCATGCACGTGACCTTTTCATGACCTATATGGGCTATGGTATATTTATGTTAAAACAGTTTTCATAAGATAAACATAAGGCTTTTCAAACTATAAAACCAGTTTTCTCGATACTTAACCAGTCTACTCAGAACTTAGTCTTCCGCTGTTATATGTTACATGCTTATCCTATTTCATGCTATATTGTATATCCGTGCACTGAGCGTTTTGCTCAGCCGTTACTTTCCTTTCCATGTCCCAAAACGGCAGGTACCCAAGACTTAAGCATTTGGAGGACATGTATATGATGGAAGCTTCCATAGACTTCTTCTCCTGTTTCCTTCATATATTTATGCTTGTTTAGTCTTTTATTCAGTTCATTTACTTTGTTATGTTTTGGGCTTATGTTTGGGAACCGATGTTTGATTCCGGTTTTCCCTATGGTCATGTATGTTTTACTACATATTACCTTGCATGCTTTGATGACACGCCATAATTACGCGTGACATTCCATTTATCAAAATGGGGTGTTACAGTTTCGGTTGTAGAAGGAAGAGCACCTTGGGGGCGAAGGGTTTGTAACATTTGAACAAATTTCCTATCCGTGGACTCTTGAATTTGTCTAGTAGATTCTTGCATTGCTTGCATGATTTTCTCATGTTCATTCAATTTTTGCAAAACCAAGTCCATTGGCGGATGAGGTAAATTGAACCATTGTTGTTGAAAACTTTGGTTTGGGTATTGGTTATAAGGTGGAAAACCTTGAGGATTGAAACCTTGGTTTGGAAAGCCTTGATTTTGCATGTGAAAGTTTCCTTGATTTGCATTTGAGCCCCTCATATTGGCATTTCCTTGAACATTAGCTCTTGGTGGCCCTTGGTTGTTTTGGTTGGGTGGTGGTGGTCTTTGCTGAAAACCGGGTGGAGCCAAGTAATTTGTCGAGTTGTAAGACAAGTGATTAACATCGACATTAGGCTTGAAATGAACTCTCTCGGTGTTGTGGTAAGCATACACTTCCCCTTGAGATTGATCATAAGCTTTATCACAATTAGCATAAGAGTGTGGCCCACCACAAGTTTCACAAGTTATATTAATAGCATTGGTGTTTTTGGCATTGTTAACGGCTTGTAAAGCAAGTGCTTCAACAACCGTAGTAAGCTTATCAAGTCTCCTTTCGGTGTCACTAGTGCTAGCACTAGCCACATTAGCCCGAACACTTTTGGTTTGCACTTTAGATTTATTCTCAATAATATCCTATGCGGCATTAGAAGACAACCAAAATATTACCCCCCGAGGCACTATTTAGTGAATCTCGGTCATTCATGCTTAAACCATTGTAAAAAGTATTAATTTGATGCACTTTTGTAAAACCATGTTGTGGACACTTTCTTAAAAGTTCCTTAAAACGGTCCCAAGATTCACTAAATGTCTCACAGTACTTTTGTTCAAAGTTAATGATTTCATTCCGCAAAGTGGTAGTACGTGAGGGTGGGAAAAAGTAGTTGATGAATTTAGTCTCTAAATCCGACCACGTAAGAATACTTTGTGGCGATTCCTTATCAAGCCAATGTCGGGCTTGTCCCTCTAAGGAGAAATGAAAAAGTTGCAAGCGAATTACCTCTTGTGAAACCCCATTAAACTTGACCGTATTAGTGAGTTGAAGAAACCTTTTGATATGGTCATGAGGATCATCAAGTGTACGCCCCAAGAATGGTTGAGCAGAGACCATTTGAATGAAGCCGGATTTGAGCTCAAAGTTGTTGGCTCCAATCTCGGGTATGACAATAGCATCGGTGTTGCCCTCTACGTGCGATTGCAAAAGCTCGATCATTGGTCGATTGTCCATGGTGACAATAGGTTGAGTTTCGACTTCGGCTTGAATTGCTTTCTTCTTACGAGCACGGGTACGCATACACACCTACAAAAGGAAAAGATAGATAGACAAGAAATATTTTTGGTTTTTTATGTTTTTCTATTTTTTTGGATATTTGAAAATTTTATATTTTTTAGGATTTTTGAAATTTTTTGAAAATTAGACAAGAAAAATAACGTTCAAGAGTGAACGGATCCCAAAATCCAACGCGTCTCTCACAATAAACCGTTAATCTTCACGAAAAGAGCCGGCAGCGGCGCCATTTAATACAAGGTTTTCACCAAGTATGAAGAAGATTTGTTTTCTCGGTGTCTAATCGAATTGATTTCCGGTTAAAAGTGTGACTCAGTCGTTTTTGGATAATAAAAGAAGATTTGGTTATCTATTTCTAAGTAAAAGGTAATTGCGAATAGTAATAAAAATAAGCTAAAAACAATTAACTAATAATAAAGGAGCAAAACAAATAATAAAACATAAATTAAAACAAAACGATTAACAAAAATAAAACTAAACGAAGAAATTAACTTTTGACTCGAAAATAAAGTTTACTTAATGAAAAAGGAGAAAATAAAACTAAGATGATACTTTGTAACTAAACGAGGTAAAACTTAAAGCGGGTACTAAATAAAAGATAAAACTTGAACTTTACGAAAAAAATATTAATTTTAAAATTAGACGAAAAATTCAGCTAAAAATACGTAACTTTCAGAAATAAAATCGGAACAACTTTCAGATTAAACTAAACAATTACGGAACAATATAATAAATAAACAAGCTAGCAGGCAGCTAGCTCAAGCAGCCAAGCTACCTGTTAAAATGGGCGGGAAAAAGTCTAAGCTAGCTAGTTGGCAAGCACCTTTTATACGGGCACCTTTTATACGGAATAACTATGTTGGTTATACGGAATATCTATCTATGTTGTCTTATTCGGAATATTAGTTTAGAATGTTATACGGAATGAGCTTCTATATCCGGAAAAAAATATTCCTTTGTCTTATCCGGAATATTTTGTTTGTGCACTTATCCGGAATATAATGATTTGTGTTGTTATACGGAATAACTCATTTGGCATATCCGGAATGATCAAAATGGAGGCTTATCCGGGATATCGAACTTGTTACTATTCGGAATATTGGGGTTAAGTAATCCGGATAAAAATAAGCAAAAATCTAATAAGCATTTATCTAAAAACTTAACCAAATTGATTTTAAGAAAAAGCTAATAAGCCAAAATTTAAAAACTTTTAAAAACACTAAATAATAAAAATATTTAAAAACAACTTTTTATAAAAAATTACTAATAAGCACTTAATTAAAAATAAGAAAATTAACATAATAAGCACTAAAACACTATAACCTATTAAAATCAAACACTAAAAGATCAATAAGCACAATCAAACGCAAACATCAATTAAACAAAGAACATGATTAACAAACTACATGATTATCAGAATTAAACAAGATTATAAAGATTAAGAAAGGTAGAATGAGAATGATTAATAGAAAAACTTGAAATTAAGATAAGGTAGAATGAGAATGATTAATTGAAAAACTTGAAATTAAGATGATTTAAAGATTCAAATTACAAGATTAATGAAAAAGCTTGAAAAACATTAACAAAAGTTAGAGAGCAAAAGTATATTAATCTACTCCTAATTACCTTACACAAATTAAAACTAACTAAAAAAATCTAACCCCCTCCTAATGACACATTAGGAGGATATTTATAGGAGGAGTAAAATGTTGATGCTTTCTTCCTTCTTTCTTCACGTCTCGACTCGATTTAAATTCTTCGTCTTTTTCGACATTGTATCAGGATTTGTCGATATAAATTTAACTCGTCTTATAATTTACTTCATTTATTAGACTTGAGTTCTTCGACTTCATTAAACTTCCGTCTTTAGACTTTTTCTTCGATAAATCTTTAGAATAGGCCTTGGACTTCCGTTCTTTTTGCACTCTTGATCTTTTGACTTCGTCTTTTCTCGTTTTCTTCGGTAAAAGCCCATGAAAGCCCGTGTTTTCCTCCTTTTTCATCTTTTGGTCCTAAAACACAATAAAAACACAAACCACGCATAATTCCGACATTTACGACATAAAATACACGTTTTGGCTTGGTTATTATTATAATTAAGTGGTCAAGGGATGAGTGTTTTCACACCTATCATAGGCCTTCAAAATAACTATTACATACATACCAATACACATATGCCTTTTAATTTCAAATAAGTAGATACATTAACAGTTAATACTTGCAACTAAATCCAACAACACATATTACTGCCAAAAGAAATGTTGTAAATATTGACCTACTTGCTTATATTATTATTGTAAATAGGCAACCTGCCAGCGGGATTTTCGTGTAAGAACTAGATGTGAATGACGTTGCTGGAACAATAAGGCTTTTTTACATTCGGTGATGGTAAGAATGTATAACAATTTCTTGAAAAAGGTTCAACACCAAGTTATTCACTAAGGTTTCTTTTGAATTCATGTGATGCAGACGTCCGTTTTGCAAGTGGGAAGCATAGGATTGATGAGATTGATACGAGCAACTTCAACTTTAGCTACACGCTTATTGAAGGTGATAACTTGATAGGTATAGTAGACTCAATCACCCATCATGTTAATATCGAACCTTCAGCTGATGCATGAACCTTATTCAAGTAGAGTTTTATATAATATTGTGCGTTTACTTAAAATATTTGAACTATGCTTCTTGCCTGCAGCTTGAAGCGATGGCACATCGGTTCTTCGATCAGATACGCCATCCGAATGCTCACTTACCAAATGGTCGACCGTTGGCCTCCTCTTTTCAACTTCTGACAAGAGGTAAGCACATGTTAATTTAGGTCCCGCTGGTTATCTTACTCATGTTTGCAAGGTGGCTTACTTGATTTTATGTATGTGGTTCCAGCTGTCAGGAGCATCTCCCAAGCTTATCAACAGGTTAATTCCCGCCCATGTGAAAAAGCAAATGCATCAACAGTTTACGCAACAACATCATGTGGTGGTATAAAGATAGTATACAATGGGCAAAGTACAAATTAAGACAGCCTGCTACTTTTTATGTGTCCGTCTCTCTAGCAAAGAAATGAAAATGGTTATGTATATTTTTTAGATGTTGTGTTTAACTTTATTATGTAAATACTTCTTGGTATATTAGTGCTGGAACAAACTCAAGTGTTCTTTCGCCAGAATTTGTGCACAAAGTGTAGTGTGAGTCGTCTACTTAGTCATATAATCGAGGAACACGTCATGTAAGTCTTGATGGTCTGTGTGTTGTGATGCATTTCTTTCATAATCAATCATATCGAGTTCATGTAGCATAGTATAAAAGAGGTCATATTTTGGATTTGGATGCACAGGTCGGCCGTACATTCTGAGTGATGACAAGCTACTTTTAGAGGCTTATGTCATAACTCAACGATCACTAAAAACGTTACTAAAAACGCCCGCACTTCGTCGCAACAAAGCGCGGGCTCCAAATCCTAAGTACGTAATAAGATAAGATAAAATAATAATAAACGTAAAATTTCAAAAACTATTGTAATTGAAAGTTTAAAATAATAAGAAACGTAAAAAGGGTTTGGAAGTAAAGAAAACAGTTTGGAAGACAATTGAGTCCTCACTTCATTTGTGTCTGTCTGTGTTTCTTCTGTAGCCGTCATCGGAACCTCATTTTTGTACGTTCTTCTTCAATTCATTAATTTACTTTTATAGAACTTATCTTTTGGTTAATTGATTCATCTTATACACTAGTAACTAATTAGCTTATAGCTTATAGCTTAATTGAGCAGTTTTATACAAACATTATAACAAGCTTTTTAGGGCTTTTATAGCCGCCTTATAGCTTATTTGCTTTTAGGCTTATGTTTTTATATATCATCAGCCTTTCTAAAAAAAAAGCTACAAAATGTGAGCTTATGAGACATAAGCCCAAGTCAAATATTCCGTAACCCATAACCCGAAACAAACACCCCCTTAGATTACGTACCTTTAGCTTAGTTGGCTTATTTAGCTTTTTAAGAAACCCATATTAAGCAAATAAGCCAAGTCTTCTAGAGGCGGTTTGCTCATAAAAGCTAATCAACACTAACTTATTTGTAAAGCTAATTGAAACTCATCTTATTACTAGTAAGGATGCAAGTGAAAAAACTATGGTCGGTATTATGAAGTTTTGAGAATTGGTTTCGCTAAGTCGTTATAGTTTACCTGCATTCGAGGGAGTTATTATTAGGGGGAAATCATGTTTTGTTACACATAGTTGTTAAAGGATATAGGTCGGCAATCATGATTCTCTGTAGGGGATCTTTGACATCCACATTTTGCTCATTTTGACGTTTTCAGTCAACAGGCTTGCTTTTAGAAATACTTAATAAATGTCTTGAATTTGTACAATTGACCAAACCCACACGAAGAAATGGTTCTTTTAAGGTGGACTTATATAACGGCTGATTGAACCCATGTCGAATTGGCTCTTTGTTTTGATTAATACTGCTAATATCTTGGTATAATCATTCTATTGAGGTTATTCCTTGTTTTGATTATCTAATTAACTTATTATGTTTAGTATTATATGTCTTTCCATATGTAGAATTGTCTCTTATAGTGTATGAGTGAATAATGATAGTATATTATGTGTGTACATGATAATCACCAATTATAGATGCATATTACAAAAGCTCGTAAATGATAATTTGGATCATCTACTGGTTAACCAAGGTCAAAAGAAAGAAACCATGACCATAGTTTTTAGCAAAGGCTCCACGCTTACCTTCCAAAGAAGTTAGAACCACAGAGTGTGCTCTATTTGTTACTGGTCGAAAGAAGGTTTGCTATTTTTTTTTGCCAAACACCTTCTAGTCTAACAAGACATGTTTATATCATTCTACGTTTCGACCATTAACAAATAGTAACTTGTATGGTCATGGCACTTTGCCCAACTAACCCGCCTTTTTTACCCATCCAACCGAAAAATAAGATAACGTCTTTCTTGATCTACCCACCCCTAAATAAAAAAGATTAAAAAAACTATCTTGATTTTGAACCAAATACGAACATTTTAGCTCAATATTTCTTCCATGGTCGAATCCACATCTCATGGCTTCAGAAATGTTGAAGTAAAACACCATAAGTAGAGCATACACTCATTTGGCAGGCAAGCGAGGAGCTTTTGCTGGCGATGATCGTCAGGATCCTTTTCTATTGACAGTAAACATCACTAGAAAAATAAATGCATTATTTATATGCATTGCTTAACAATATTATAATTAATAATATTTTAGTCTTCATATACCAACATCACTACACTAGATGAGCCAAAAAAAGTGCTCAAAAGTTGTTTGAAGAAAGCTGGTAATGATATGTTTGTTGATCTTGTAGTTCACCAATGTTGGTTCTCTTAAAAGAAAGAAACCGTGACAATGCTTGTCGGCGAAGGCTCCCCCCTTACTAGGTAGTCTACTCCACAAACGATGATTTAAGTCAATGACTATGAACCGTGGAATGTGCATTTGGCTATGGACACTCTGCAGGAGAGCTTAAAATGTGCATTTGGCTATATGGCCACGCTTCAGGAGAGCTATAAATGCATACTTTTATTTTGTGTTGAGATCAAAATTCTGTTTCCATTTTATTTTAGAAGGAAGCGTAGATAAAGACATTGTCTTTTTGTTAATGGCCGAAAGGACTGTATGCCTTTTTAACCCACAAACTTAATAGTCTGATAAGACGTTTTTATAATATTCAACCTTTCGACCATTAACAGATAGCTAACCGTTATGGCTATGACACCGTCTTTTATCTATACTTCCTTAAATTAAAATAAATTAAAGCAATTTTCATTTTAACCCAAACTACGAGCATACATTCCATTCATGGTCGAATGCATATTCCAAGGGTTCATAGACGTTGACAGTTGACGCAAAGCATCATAAGTGGAGCAATAAGTAGAGCATTCTTCTGGTTCTCACTCTTTTAGGCCGGGAGGCTTCACCAACGATAATGTCACAGTTCCTTTCTTTTGCATGTATTAGTTAAGTAAGGGTTCTCCAGACGACATCTCTTATTAGTCCTCTTATACAAACATTCCCACGAAACATAACATATTGCTACACTAGACAGGCTCATTGAATTATGAGTTTGACCAACAAAGAGTAAGACGATGTCTTTTATCAACCATTCCTTATAATAGCATAACATTATATGAAGTTCAACCCAACTACAAACATAAGTTTAAGGTCTCAGGCCATAAGCGAATGCACACCCACGGGTTCATAGATGTTGAAGTCAAACACTATAAATGAGGGAGCATCCCTGGATCTGACTCATTTGGCACATAAAGAGGAACCCTTTACCAACGGTAAGTGTAGTTGATAATTTCTTTTGATGTGAACAAATGCGTCAGCTATACGAGCGTTTTCATATGACCTATCGACCTAATACGCCTCTTCATACGAGCGTCAGTTAGTGCCATTCATATGTGCATTCCCTGCGATTTACCAAATATAACATATTGTTACACTAGATGAGCTAGTTTAGCATATGAGAAACTCAAAGAGCTGCTTGGTTTCATCTTACTCAGCCGTTGTAAAATATAGGTTAAGGGCACACATATATGTAACTTGATAAATAGACTTATGATACTATAATTAAGAATAATGTGTGGTTTCACTATTATGGAATCTTTCTGGTTTCTGCTGCATTCGAGGACATTAGCATGGTATTGGGGAAACACCACATCTGTTCTTTTGCAATGTTGCATCATGGATTTGAATTGCAGGCCGCAAAGCATGATAGTTTGCAAGTGTAGGAGGTTTATGACATCTGCATTCTGCTATTAATTTGGACATTTGCTGGCTTCAAATTTTTCTGTTGGGAAGGCTTGTTGGATCTATTATCTTGTAGTAAATAGTCGAGCCAAAATAGAATCATGCAAGCCTAATTTTAGAATTATCTAGGATAGAATTAAACAAGACCTGTAACAATTGACAAGGAGCAAAGGTACACTTAATTATGTTTGAGAACTAAGTTCCGCCTCCATTATGTTGGCCATAGATTAATATTTTAAGACAGTAATTTTCCTTTTAGCCTCGGTTAAGATGTAAGTTCTATATCGTGTGATTAAGTTTGTTATGAGTAACATGCTTTACCATGTGACACTTGGAATTTGAGCGGCATAACTGATTATCACTGACAAATTGTGGAGAGCATTGTTGCTATAGGCAGCATTAGAGAATAGGTCAACAGATAAAATAGACTGAGCACTAGTCGAGGGATAGCTCATGCACTTTCATGGTCAATTTAGAAGTTATGGGTCGAAGCCTTGTAGTTAGATTTGTATATTATTCGTGTAGTCCCAAGTATAATCACTCGTTTATTATTGGCAAATTGGTTCTTTTATAGGCCAAGCTTCTGCACCAGTCACGAATTATAACTTGAAAGTTACCGAGTTTGACTCTTCATATATCTCAAATAATGTTATATTGCCATTTACTCATCTACGAATGAAAAGACGTCTTTTAAATACAGTTTACGAGCAATGAAGCAAAAAGTACCCATGTTTTCTTACGGTTTGTCCATGTGTTTGCAGAACTCCGAATTTGTGATCCAAGAAATGCCCAAAAAGAGTTCATCTAAGACATCAAAACCAGGTCTACAGGACCCTGATGTGGCTACTTGGGATATGCCAAAAAAGAGTTCATCTAAGCCACCCAAACCAACGCTAAAGAAACCAACCCCTGTGAAGGTAAAATCATCTGCAACACCAAAACCATTCGGACAGGAAATCGATGATATATTTTCTAAGAAAAGAAAGAAACCTGAGCAGCAGAACACCAAAAAACCAGATAAAAGAACGCGGAAAGATTCAAAAAATAACGAGTCAGTGCCCCGAAGGGAGAAACTGAGTAAAACTGGAGGGTCTAATGTGGATATGTTCGAAAGCGAAAAACCAGCTAGACCCAAGAAGAAAACTGCAGATGGACTAGTGATTTATTCAGAAGAAGAGTTGGGCTTTGGTAAACCAGATGCTGGAGGTACCCGATTATGTCCCTTTGATTGCGATTGTTGTTTCTAATCATATGTTAAACAGTTTAATACAACCAACAGTTTTGACTTGTAGAATTCAGTTGCTTCTGCAACGTTCTTATTTTTAGTTCTTGGTTCTGAACGCTGAGTTGCTTTTTGTGTCTATGTTTGAATCTTTTGCGGCTAATCTATCTATTTTAACCTATTACTAAACCTACTTATACCCATCACAAAAGGGCGTCGTCTTTTTTTCCAGTGAGCATTGATCGTGATTCGTGAGTCGAACAACGATTCGTTGGCAAAGTGAGGATTGTGTGTATAAATGCTTGTGAGGTGAAATCCAATTGTTAACAATCCATTTTGTAATCTGTATCTCATACACCACAGATATTTTGATATCGTGTAAAAGCAAGTGAATTATTATTAACTCGGCGTGTTGTGTCTTAAACGACCAATAAAGCGGTTTGGTTTCAGGGTTTTGTACATGTAATTACCCATTGAAATCGAATTATCGACTTGATCACTTATATCAGATTTAGAGCTTACAAACGCAAACAATGCAAACTTAAAAGATAGTTTCTCTTGGGAGACGTTTGTTTGCTTATTTGGTTTTGGGCTTCTGTTTCCTAAGCTCACTTTTCATACGTTTGAGAGTTTCTGGCTTATATAAGTGTAGTATGTCATAATAAGTTTATGTAATTGTAAGCCGAAAGTTTTAAGATAAGTACATAAAGTGATCTTACGAATGATAAACACAAAACCAAAAAGCCAAAAATGGCGATGTATTATTACCGTGAATGGGCTTTAAGTTGACAAGTTAGTTTCTTCACAATGAACATAAAAATAAAAATAAAGGTTTAATTGCAAATAAACGATTTTTTATCATCGTAGACTATTTTTTTTTCGCTATGTAAAATGACTGTTTTATAATGATAAAATTTGAAAAAAGTAAGGGTTATCACAAAATACAATAAATGACAAGTATAATACATTTATTTCCATAAAATAATCTAGAAATAATAAAAGTATACATTCACATAAACACATTTAAATACTTGATAACAATTTCATTCAAACAAATAGTTTTTTTTACAAATTACAATAGGGGTGGTTATTGATATCCCGCTTAAAATGTTGCCAATATCTTTTAAATATTTTGATTTTTTAATTAGTTTTTTATTTTTATAAATTTGTTTTTTTATAAAATTATGAAACAAAAAATACAAAAATAGAAGTTATAAAATTCAGCAAGTGAAAAGTAACCTTATATAAAATAAGTTGCGTCCGAGCATATAATATTCCACCTCGTGTCTGTAGTCTGTACCAAGATTGTTAAGATCCCGATCTTGATCTTAATATCTTACGATTTTACGATACTGCAAACTTAAAACGATCCGGATCTTACGTAGGATCTTTTCATGCTTAAGATCTTATAGGATCCCGATATTGATCATAAGATCTTAGGATCTACTACGATCCGATCTTACTTTTTCTCAAGCGACAAGATAAAAAATTACAAATTTATAGGTTTTATTTTGTATAATCTAAACAACCACATATAATCTTCTTATAATTTCATAATCATAATTTAGGATCACATATTTATGAAATATTCGTATAATTTTGTGTTTACGAATTAATTTGTAGGTTTGTACACTATTGCAAAGACTACTAAGAAAATTATATTATAGTAGGATCTTACGATCTCGATCCTACTTTATGATCTCGATCTTATAAAAACGAAAACGATCCTAGGTAAAATCCCGATCTAGACAAAACTTTAAAATTGCTCTGAAAACCTGTGAAAGATCCAAATGTTACACACTAGACATGGACTTGCACATGATGATGACTTAAAAAAAGGTTCCGTATCACATTTTGCAACTTAATTATTGAAGTTCGTGTCATTTGGTTCACGCACGATGAAGAATACCAAAAGTACTGTTCTCATGACTACTAGCTAAACTCGCTTAAAGAAAAGATGCCACAAACATTGCAGGCACCCGTGTATGGCGTATACACTATCAACTTGATAGTGTATATTTGAAACATACACCCTATCAAGTTAGGTAGGATGTATGTTTCACTAGAGGGGCGATGTATTATTCAGAAGGTTATGTATATGAGTTTACACGTCTAAAAAGTATACTACGATAGGGGTGTTTAATATAAACATAATCAAATGTCCGGTCGAAGTAGGTTTTTGTTAAACAGTTCACGTCAACAAGTCTACACATACTAGCATAAATAAGTTTGATAAGGTGATGTAAGAGTGACTAAGCGAATCAATCTCATATGCGTAGAGTGTAAGGAGTTAAAATGTACAGAGGAACGCGTTATATTTTTTGTTTGAACGACGACTTTATTGAACTAGCAAAAAGCTAAAAATAGAAACATGTTACAAGCATACAACAGCTAAAGCCTGAAACATATTAGGATAGGGGTCATAAAAACAATCGAGTCATAAAGGCTGAAAGGTTTGAGACCTCTTAACAACTAATGTTATTCACTTCCTTAAGTTCATGTATAAATCCATCAATATCCTTATCTGAGCTCCCACCTTTCTCAACAGCTTCTACAGCTAAAGCCTTCCATTTTGCCGCGTTCGTACGAGCTGTTATTCCTCTCTCTCCCCCCAGTATATCTTTAATACACGACACTAGATCTTCTCGTCTAACCACCCCCTTCTCATCAGCTTTAACTCTTGCTCCAACACCCCATATATCCTCTAGGTACTTGGCGTTCGTTGTTTGATCCGTCCATTGAGGCATAGCACAACTGGTACTCCCAAACTTATGGCTTCAAGAGTCGAGTTAAATCCACAGTGCGTAAGAAAGCATCCTACGGACTCATGTATTAAAACGTCCAATTGCTTACACCATGGCACAATCAAACCCTTGCAAGATTTCACATCCATAAACCCTTTTGGAAGATTTTCCTTTTCATCGGCTCTTACTATCCACAAGAAATTCGCACCACTATCATTCAAACCCCAAGCCACTTCTTCCATCTGTTCGGGTCCAAGTTGTGCCATGCTCCCAAACGATGCATAAACAACTGATCCCTTTGGTTTGTCATTTAGCCAATCCATGCACTCACTATGGTTTGCTTTGATGAGATTTATCCCGTAATCTTTGTCATCGTCTATTCGTTTGTCGAGGTACATTGAAGGAAGCGAAGGTCCGATTACCTTCAAGGGCCACATTTTTTTCATCCACTCTATCACCTCAATCAAACACAAATCATGAATAGCAATTACACACTACAAAATTACATGGATTTTTACAAGCTTATTTACGATTCATATAAACATGTAAGAGGCCGGCCGGGATGATCTATAGATTTTTAGATTAATGATTTTGCGTTATTTAACTGGGATTGATACTTAAAACTGAAGGTTTATGATTATCATAACAATTATAAAAACCCTAACATAGATCAAAGAGCATACAACGGAAGCAGATTAACAAGATCTTTAAATAACACAATTATAATTAATCAAGGCTAGGGTTACATACCTTTTCCTTAGCAGTACAATCACCGGTAAAAGTAGATCAAGAACACCACCAGGATGTGATCTAAAATAAGATCACACCACGATCTTGTACACACGTGATACGATGAGCTAATCGTGAGTCTAGCACGAACAGAACCGAGCCTTCCAAGTCTATGGAAGATCTACCCAACAACCCTAGAGAGGGGCTAGGACTAGATCTAAAATAGCTTATAGAAAATCAAAGAAGAACCCTAATAAGGGTGTGTTTGGCCGGCGGTTAGGACAAAGAAAAGAGAGAATGGGATGAAAAATTATGAAGCCTTAGGAGTGTTTATATAGCCCTTGGAAAACTTCTCTTCCAAGGTTAAACAAGATAAAACAACAAAATCTTTTCCCTTCTCTCTTGTCTCCTCTATTTAGGCCGGATATATTATGTGCTAAAAGGGGGTTTCCAGAACTTTCTGACACCTTCTTTTAGCTTCTTTAATATTCTATAACGATCGTTTAAAACTTAACCTTTAACTACTTAACGGTCGTTAGCTGCAGTTTGATTTAATAAATATAATAAATATATTTAATAAATAAATTAACTCTTCACGTAATGTGTGCAATCCCGTGATCTCGAGTTCGATCCTATCACACGACTATCGATTTAACGTCCATAAACTTTCAGCTCCCACTTGGACAAAATTCGAATGTCGTGATCACATTGATTAGCGTCTAGTTACACTAACAATGTCACTAGTACAACTCGAGTAAGGCTTCCTGGACAAAACCTTTTTAATGATATATAATCATTATTATCCTCTCATTTCAAATACATTGTTAATAAGGATATGGATCTTAGTCATTCCTTCATTAACTATTCTGTTTCTCGTTTACGGATATAGCAAGATTACCAAAACACATTTGGGTGTGGCCACACAAACATCTTACTATTCCCCCGAGGGGCCCAGTTGTATTTATACTTCAAATAATAATTTGAAGGAAACGAATCCCATTTCGACTACAAGCAAAACACATGAACTTCGCAACACTTCTGAAAATAACCCTTATGACTACCAGTTACGTTTAGCGTTAGGTTACCTTACAGAAATGCACTATATTCAATGCAGTTTTCTGGCATCTCAGGTCTAAGGATAACTATTTATGATTTACTTAATGACAAAGATCCATAAAGTAAAATCACATAGTTGGGATAAGTCCAATATTTGATCCATCAAATATCATCCAAAATTGACCAATATACTTTCAAGTATACTCTGTCACCATTTTGAATTGTCTTAGTTTAATAATATTCCCATATTATTAATCGACAACGGACATTTAGAAACATCAAAATGCTCACGGATTAAAACATGTAAAATAGGATACAAAATTAAATAACAGAAAATAAACGAAACCCAATCTTTATTTCATCAATTTAATAATGTCTTACATCCTTTATCCAAATACTAATCAACAGATTTATTGCATGAATTCGCTAGCTAGTTGCAGCCCAATTGCCTTGGCATGCTTAACTACCTTTGGCCTAGACAAAGCCTTAGTAAAAGGATCAGCTACGTTATCATCTGTGTGAACTTTTATTAATTTTATTTCTCGAGCTTCCACTTGTTCTCGAACGTAGTGATATCTACGTTTAAAGTGTCTGGCGCCCTTCATGACTCCAGGGTCATTGGCGAATATTATTGCCGCAGAGTTGTCGCAATAAATATCAATAGGTTCTTTAATTGAAGGCATCACTCCAAGATCTCCAATAAACTTCCTAATCCAAACAGCTTCCATTGCAGCTTCTGAAGCGGCCATGTACTCAGATTGAGTCGCATGCATAGCAATGGTTTTCTGCTTACTGCTCTTCCAGTCAACTGCTCCTCCATTGATGACAAACACGTAACCCGTCTGAGACTTCGTATCGTCTTTATCACATTGCCAGGACGCATCACAGAATCCTGTTACATTCAATTCTGTGTCTGGTTTACCCCCGAATACCAAAAACATATCTTTCGTACTTCTCAAATACTTCAGAATATGCTTAACAGCAGTCCAGTGGGACTTCCCTGGATTCTGTTGGTATCTACTGACCAAGTTCTGAGCAAACGCCACATCGGGCCTTGTGCATCTTACATCATACATAATAGATCCTACAGCCGAAGCATAAGGCACTTTCTTCATGTAAGCCGCCTCTTCAGGTGATGATGCATCTTTCTCCTGACTTAACTCATGCTTAACCTCCATCGGTAAGAAACCTTTCTTAGAGTTATGCATGTTATATTTCTTCAATATCTTATCAATATAAGCATCTTGGCTAAGACCAATTAACCGTCTACTCCTATCTCGATAGATCTTAATTCCCAGAATATATGCAGCATCTCCCAAATCTTTCATAGAGAAGCATTTACCAAGATAATCCTTAACTTCCTTAAGTCTTGGAATGTTACTTCCCATGATCAATATGTCATCGACATATAGAATTAGGAACACTACATTACTCCCACTAGCTTTGCGGTATACACATGGCTCATCACGATTTTGAATAAATCCAAACTTTTTGATTTCTTCATCAAATCGCTTATTCCATTGACGTGATGCTTGCTTCAAACCATAAATAGACCTTTGAAGTTTGCACACGCGTTTTGGAAATTTAGGATCAACATACCCTTCCGGTTGTTGCATATAGATGTCTTCATCTAAGCGACCGTTCAAGAAGGCAGTTTTAACATCCATTTGCCATATCTCATAGTCATAGTATGCTGCTATAGCTATGAGAATCCTAATAGCTCGTAAGTCTGCTACAGGAGAAAACGTCTCCTCGTAGTCTATGCCAAAAGTTTGAGTAAAACCTTTAGCCACTAAACGTGCTTTGTAGGATTGTACATCACCATCCATGTCAGTTTTCTTCTTATAGATCCACCTATTTTTCACTACTTTAGCATTTTTAGGTGCGTCCACAAGAATCCAAACATCATTGATTTCCATGGATTTCATTTCCTCATTCATCGCAACTATCCATTTTGACTTTTCTGGATCAGACATTGCGGATCGATAGTTAGCAGGTTCACCAAGATCCCCTACTTCCTCCTCATCATCCTCTATGTATAGACATAGTTTGTCCGGCGCACGTATAGTCCTTTGAGACCTACGTGGAGGAATTAATTCCGGTGGAACACTCAGACTTTCTGGTTCTACAGGAATTTCATCGCTAGTATTTTCAGAAGGCAATGTATCTTCTTGAATTTCTTCAAGATCATAATTTCTCCCACTGAATTCTTGATTTACAAGATCATTTTCAAGGAAGTTTCCATACCGAGCCACAACTATCTTGTTCTCAGCTGGATAATAAAAGTAGTAACCCATAGTTTCCTTAGGGTAACCTACAAAGATACATTTTACTGAGCGTTGTTGGAGTTTATCTCCAGAGTCACGTTTCACATACGCCTCACAACCCCAGACTTTCAAATAAGACAAATATGGCTTCTTGCCATGCCATAGTTCATATGGTGTCTTATCAACCTTCTTTGTGGGAACCTTATTCAAAATACGAACAGCAGTTTCAAGAGCATAATCCCAAAAAGATAATGGTAAAGTTGTAAGATTAAACATAGATCGTACCATATCCAATAATGTACGATTTCTCCTTTCAGATACACCATTTTGTTGTGGAGTATACAGAGAAGTAAGTTTCTGAAAAATTCCATTCTCACTTAAATAATCTTTAAACTCTTGACTTAAATATTCACCACCACGGTCAGAACGAAGAGCTTTAATCTTCTTTCCCAGTTGTAACTCTACTTCGGCTTTAAACGTTTTGAATGTTTCAAATACCTCATGTTTATGCTTAAGTAAATAAACATAACCATAACGGCTATAATCATCCGTAAACGTCAAGAAGTAGCTAGCACCTTTCCTTGACACATGTCTAAGTGGTCCACACACATCAGTATGTATCAAACCAAGTAGTTCAGTAGCCCTTTCAATATTGCTATTAAAAGGTTTCTTGGTCATCTTCCCAGAGATACAAGATTCACATTTATCAAATGATTCATCATTGATATTTTCCAAAAGCCCATCACGTTGAAGCTTTTGTATGCGAGTCTTCCCAATGTGGGCAAGTCTACAATGCCAAAGATAAGAAGAGTTCTTGTCTAACTTACTCTTCTTATTCATGCTAAAAACAGAATTATTTTTCCTCTTGGGATTTATATCATGCATGTTAATTTCAAAAACACCATTCACAGAAATTGCATCAAAATAGAATAAACCATCTTTGAAAACAGAAATTCTATTATTATCAATCATGTGAGTAAATCCAAGATCCAACATACTAGAAAAGGAAATAACACCCCTAACAATTGTAGGTGCATAATGACAATTATTTAAAGATAGTACTAAACCCGAAGGTAAAACTAATTTAAATATTCCTATAGCTTCAACTGCTGCTTGTGCGCCATTGCCCACTTGCAGAAATTGTTCCCCATAGGTAAGTCTCCTCTTCAACTCAAATCCCTGCAGGGTATTACAAATATTAATACCACATCCCGTATCATATACCCAGGAGTTTGATTTGTATGAAAGATTAAATAACTCTATCATAAATAAGTTACCAGAAGATGGTGCTGCAGCAGCTTGCTCAGCCTTCTTCTTGTGTTCTGCCATTTCATGGAGATAGAGAGAGCAATTCCTCTTCCAGTGTCCAGTCATCTTGCAGTGGTGACAAGTCTCATCTTTCAGAGATTTCTTAGCAAAGTTTTGCTTAGGTTTTGATGTAGTCGCAACTTGCTTGCTCTTATCAACCTTGCCTTTGCCTTTCTGCTTCTTATTCCCTTGCAGTTTTGGTTTCGACACTCTACCCTTTTGTACATAAAGTACTTGAGGAGTAGCAGTGGGTGCCTTATCTTTCAAACCCTTTTCAAAGTCAATGAGCATTGCATGCAAATCATTCACTGTCTTCCCCGTGCAATGCATATTATAGTTACGAACAAAATCACCAAAGTCCTTGTTAAGGGACCTATTGATCAAGTTAATAGCCATATTATGATCGAAGGGTTGTCCTAGTGCGATGAGTTGTTCCATATAACCCCTCATCTCCATGTAATGTGCACTTACGGACTTTCCAGGAGCTTGCTTGCAACTATGTAGAGCATCAACCAGATCATAGATCTCTACAGCTTGTGGCGTTTCATACACTGCCTTGAGTTCATCAAGCATCTGCTTAGGATGAAATAGCTCATACTTCCTTTGAAGTGATGGAGCCATTCTCCCTAACATTACAGCAGCCACCTCATGGTGCTTCTTAATGTTAGCAGCGTGTTGAAGCCTTTCCGCATCAGTTGCTCCTTCAGCAAGATCCTCCGGAAAAGGAGTTTCCAAGATATTGATGGTACCCGCTGCTCTCAGAACAATTCTTAGTGAGCGGTACCAATCATTGAAATTAGGGCCAGTAAGTTCAGGCCGTTCAAAAAATGCTTTGAACGCCGAGCTTATTGTCAGATTGTTTTCGGGTTGAGCCATTTCTACAGAAATAAGTTCAAACATTAGTATTTTCGATAATAAAATTCAAGAAAATAAAATTACCCCGGTAATAAAACCATAGTATTTCCTTGAAAAACTAGAATCCATATTGACATAGATTTATCACATCAGTTGATCTGCTAGTGACAAATGTATTCAACATAGTAACTTGTCGAACAATAATTGCCAAATCATATTGCAATTTCTAGATATGTCAGGGATTTACATTGCCAAAACCTTTTGCATTATAAACATGTTTTATCCCTTCTTTATGCCTTAAGTTTCCAGTTCTCACTGAGTAACTCAATTAAGTCGACTAATTTAAAGAACGTAAAACCTTCATGTGCAATCTTATTCAGTCATGAAGTTTTCTCTCCATTACAACATCGTCCGATATCTTATATGACGACAATTGTAACTTCAAGTGTTCGTCAATTAGAGGGCATATGACTTAAATTTTTAGGGTATAGATTTTGGTGTCAAAATCATGTATGGAGAAGCATGCATACATCTCCATAGCATAAGTTTAATAAAAACGTTTAGTAAACTTTTTGGTGAGACTAAAAGTTCATCATATATTTGCAAGTTGAGGTATTGGTTAAACCAAACAACCTTAAAGAATTATACCAATAACAACCGTAGGTAATTCCAATTTTGACGCACAGGCGAGCCGGGAATTTGGTCAGCGTAAAAGCATAGCACCTCCTTCCTTAACCGGGTACTTGACCAGCGGTGCGTTATACCCACTTTATAGTTTGTCAAAATTGAGTAGGCCGTTAAGTTGCTATTGCAATTCTAATCAACACAAATCATATGTAATTTAGATCTCAAAACAATTCATTAATTTTGATAGGATTTAGTCCATATTATTTTTCTTAAAAAAAATTACCCTTGTTTACAACATACAATGTTAAAAACGCATGAAAACAAGTAGTACAAAAAAAAACTAAATCAAATAGCCACATGCATAACAATTTATTCAAAGAACATCAAATCTAGGGTTTTTATTAACATAAAAAGTCTTCCCTAATTTTAAAACTTTGAATCAAATAAAGCAAATAGCAATCAAAATTATATGATCCGTAAAGACATGCATGTTTATTACGGATCTTCCATATTCTCTTAACAATTAAAAAACTACTACGGATCGTAACCACACATGACATAACAATTAATTCATGCATAAATCTAAAGTTAATTACCATGTAATTTTAGGGTTTACAATTTTTTTTTTTTTTTTTTTATATATAAAAAACGGCAAAGCCATTTTTAAACAATAAAAAACAAAACCCCTAATTTTTATAAAACCTAAAAACAACATGTAATTTTAACACAAATCAATATTAGTTAAAAAAACTTTAGATCTTGATAATTATAATCATGTTAAAACGGCTCTCGATGCCACTGAAGGTTTATGATTATCATAACAATTATAAAAACCCTAACATAGATCAAAGAGCATACAGCGGAAGCAGATTAACAAGATCTTTAAATAACACAATTATAATTAATCAAGGCTAGGGTTACATACCTTTTCCTTAGCAGTACAATCACCGGTAAAAGTAGATCAAGAACACCACCAGGATGTGATCTAAAATAAGATCACACCACGATCTTGTACACACGTGATACGATGAGCTAATCGTGAGTCTAGCACGAACAGAACCGAGCCTTCCAAGTCTATGGAAGATCTACCCAACAACCCTAGAGAGGGGCTAGGACTAGATCTAAAATAGCTTATAGAAAATCAAAGAAGAACCCTAATAAGGCTGTGTTTGGCCGGCGGTTAGGACAAAGAAAAGAGAGAATGGGATGAAAAATTATGAAGCCTTAGGAGTGTTTATATAGCCCTTGGAAAACTTCTCTTCCAAGGTTAAACAAGATAAAACAACAAAATCTTTTCCCTTCTCTCTTGTCTCCTCTATTTAGGCCGGATATATTATGTGCTAAAAGGGGGTTTCCAGAACTTTCTGACACCTTCTTTTAGCTTCTTTAATATTCTATAACGATCGTTTAAAACTTAACCTTTAACTACTTAACGGTCGTTAGCTGCAGTTTGATTTAATAAATATAATAAATATATTTAATAAATAAATTAACTCTTCACGTAATGTGTGCAATCCCGTGATCTCGAGTTCGATCATATCACACGACTATCGATTTAACGTCCATAAACTTTCAAAAACGACATGAAATACTTGATAGTAAGTATATATAATGGATGATCATTTGTTTTACTCCATCAAAACAAAATAACGAGTGCCCCTGTATAAAGGTTACATATCGTCCAGTAAATAGAAAGAAAAAACAACTACTTTGCTTTAGAAGATCAAACAAAGGATTCCAGGTCAAATAATAATATAATTATCCACCATGTCATGAAGAGTAAGAAAACGATTATGCCATATATAGGTTGATTATTAGGTTCATGTTTAATGCCTTTCTAGTTAAACAAAGTACGCACTTGTTCATATTCCAACTGTCATGAGTATGCTAGTCCTGTGTGTGTTTGTCGTTTAAAAATAATAAAAATAACTAATTGAAGCGAAACACAACGTACCTCTTCCTCAAGTTTGTAGAATGTATTAGTAAAGACCCAATGTGCTTGATCAATATTAATGAACTGATTGAACACAACCTTAGTCCATCCAGGGTAGTAGTACGGTCAATAATTATGTACAAACGACGGTGTCTCCCAATATTCGAGTTGTGGCAAAGCAGGAACTGAAACACTCGAACCAAGTGGTATAGAAATCAAACCCTTATAAACATGATAATATATGCTGTTCACAGCACAAGCTTGTGTAAAAAAGGTACCACCTTTAATTTCAAACTCGATGACAACATCTAAAGCCCAAGTAATAAATGGATCACATATAATTGCATCAATGTTCCTTCCTTCACTTTGAAGCTTCTTGATCAAATCACGTAACGAATTTGACCCAACTTCACGAAACTTTTCTAGGTAGGATTCAGCACTATCAGCACTAGCAAAACCACCCTCATCAAAGCCATCAGAAATGGCTTCAATTGTTAGTGAACTAGTGGTGACCGTGTGATGGAGAAAGAAGAATAAACTGATTTTTTTTTTGGGTAAAGGGTTACCCCGGTAAATTTGTATTAATCATAGAAAACAAATAAGTACAATGGAATGCGGCCGAAATATCACATTAACCTCAAGACACAGCTTGAACATCTAACTAAGCATGAAACATACCACAAAGCTTAGACACAAGACTAACAATTACCATACACTCTAAAATGCCGCGGCATATTCCAATGCACAAGTAATCTCTTCACAGCTTCCGTATTCTTGAATCGAAAAGTAAGAAGCTTTAAACGAACAGTCACCAACACTTGGTCACGAACATCTTCAGCTTTTAACTTAATTCCCTTAAACAAACGATTGTTTCGCTCCCTCCAGATGAAAAACGCAACAGCCGCAACAAGAAGACGACCTATAATACTCTTAGCTGTCCGCTGCGATGCTAAAGGCTTAAGCACCACCAAAATATCATCCAAAGACGGTTGAATGTGATCCATACCAGCACATGGCCGAACATAATCCCACACCTTTGCCGCAAATGGGCACTCAAAAAATAAGTGAGCATGCGTATCGGGCTGCGTCTCACATAAGGAACAAGTGTTTAAAAGCGAACCTGTACCATTCCCAAAGTCCCATATACGGTTGAATAAACTGATTATTTAGTTTCCTTAGTTTATGATATCTTTTATTTTAATTTTCTTATTTTGTGGTATGTTTTATTTATTTTTCTGATTTTGTGTATTGTTATCTTTTTTCCCAAGTTTAGTTTTTCTATATAATTAGGACTTTTTGTATTGAATTATATTGAAGTTATGAATAAAAAAAACAGACTTTTAGTCTTTGTTAATTGACTTGAATCCAGGTTAGGGTTTATTGTTCAATTTTCTCTTAATAATCGGGTATTCGTTGAATCAACGATTGTTGGAGTTTGCCTGATTGTCGGTATTCTTTTGAATCAACGATAGTTGGAAGAGTTGTTTCTGGTATTCCCTGGGAATCAACAGATTCAATTTATCTATCCTAGTTTTTCGCTACATCAGTTTGTATCAGAGCCGAAGTTCCTGATTAAGATGTTAGAATATCTATTTTTTTGAGGTTGATGGTTCATCTTCTGATGAATGGGAATTATGGTGCGGCTAGTGATGATTATGATGGACCTCCCATATTTGATGAATATAAAGAAGAACCGATGCTAGTTTATGATACAAATATTGAAGATGTCATTGAGGAAAAAGAAAGATTTACAAAGAAAAAAGAATTTGGTATGGAAGAAGACAACATTGAAGACACTCTAGTTGTGGTTAATAGTCTTTGTTCTACAATGATCCAAACTACCATGGTCGACAAGTTGGGTTTAAAGACGATCAAGGTTCGAGGTCGATTCATTTTAAAGAAAGGAAATTTAATGGAAGGGATACAAATTTGGATTCTACGCGTACAAAGGACGAGTGAGACAAACTCGAGGACGAGTTTTTTGAAGTGAGGGAGAATGATGGAGAAAGAAGAATAAACTGATTATTTAGTTTCCTTAGTTTATGATATCTTTTATTTTATTTTTCTTATTTTGTGGTATGTTTTATTTATTTTTCTGATTTTGTGTTTCCTGGGAAGAATATTGTTATCTTTTTTCCCAAGTTTAGTTTTTCTATATAATTAGGACTTTTTGTATTGAATTATATTGAAGTTATGAATAAAAAAAACCAGACTTTTAGTCTTTGTTAATTGACTTGAATCCAGGTTAGGGTTTATTGTTCAATTTTCTCTTAATAATCGGGTATTCGTTGAATCAACAATTGTTGGAGTTTGCCTAATTATCGGTATTCTTTTGAATCAACGATAGTTGGAAGAGTTGTTTCTGGTATTCCCTGGGAATCAACAGATTCAATTTATCTATCCTAGTTTTTCGCTACATCACCGTGTGATAGGTGTGAAAACACCCATCCTTTTACCACTTATTTCTGGCTAAAACAAGACCAAAACACGTATTTAATATCATTTGTTTGGAATTATGCGTGGTTTTTGTGTTTATTGTGTTTTCAGAGTCAACGGGATGAATATTGAAGAAAACATGGGATTGCACGGGTTTTATCGAAGAAAAAGACTCAAGACGAAGTCTATTGTCCAAGAGATGCAAAAGATTTGAAGTCACTATGCCTATTTCAGGATTTATCGAAAAATAGAGCCAAAGATGGAAGATTCATAGATGTCGAAGAACTCGAGTCTACTAAACAAAAGATTATAAGACGAGTTGGAATTATTCACAGACACTTCTCAAATCCAAGTTGGAAACGTTTATTTAAAGAAGCGTGAAGACTAAAAGAGAAAGAAGAAAAAGAAGCCCAAACCAAAGCCCACCACCACAAGACACGCCTATATATATGACCTTACTTCACAAATTTGCACACTTAGTCTTTTAGGTAGTTTTTAGTTTTTTCATTCTCTCTAGTTTTAGAAAGAGAAAGTTCTAAACTTTCTCTCACTAGTTTTCATCTTTTTCTCTTTCAAGATCAAACATTTGTATTATTTTTCATTAATCAAGTTTAGTTTCAAGCTTTTAATCTTTAATCTCATTCTTCCTTTCTTTGATTTTGATTGATTTTGGTACAAATCTCGTATGATCCGTGTTGTTCATCAAGGATTTTGTGCTTAAAAAGTAAATCTTTTTATGTTTCCTAAAGTTTCTACACGAATAAGCTTTAAGATCTTTGTGCTTATTGGCTTATTTGTTTGTTTTGCTTATTTACTTTTTAAAGTTTTCTTAGAAAGTTTGTCTTTTTATCATTTGATTTAAGTTTTTGCTTATTTGAAGTTTAGATAAATTGTTATTTGAGCTTATTCAATCCGGTTCTATATAGATTCGAGCTAGTTTTTGGTGTTGGCTTATTTCCATAGCTTATTCCCTAGCCTAAGTTTCGGATCAACACTATTTTCGGAAAGGGCAAAGCCCTTTTCCGATCTGATTATTCCGACCAGCTCACCAAACCCTCATTCCGATCGTGTGATCGGAAAAGGGTTTAGGTTTTTCCGATTGTAGCATATTTTGGCAACATTCCGATTGGGACCCCTTTGCACTATTCCGATTGGTAAGTTTCAAATGTATTCCGATTGCCTTAAGTTTTGAGATATTCCGATTTGATTTATTTGCACAACATTCCGATCAGCTCTTTAGCTCATTTCGATCAAAGTGATCGGAATATATTCCGATTAGCTGTTATTGTTTACATTCCGACAGGTGGATCTTTGTATTATTCCGATTGCATCCCTTTCCCATATTTCGATCAGTAGATCGAAATTTACTCCGATCTTACTTCCTTTTAGTAATTTCCGACTAAGTTCATGTTTTTACAAAATTTTCCAAGTGTTAGTTTTTATTGAATGTTCATTTATTTTTCTAAATTCGTCTTTAAGTTTTCAAGCATTTATTATTAAACTCGTCTAATCTTTTAAAGCTTTAATTTTACTCATCGACACTTACTTATTTGTCATTAGTTTAAAATAGATAAACCAAACCATCACCTTTTTATTAACCAAGAACAAATCATTCCACTTAGAGCCGAGATCAATTCGAGGAGATTCCGAGAACTTTAAATACGAACCCAATCAAAATCATTGTATCAAATGGCGCCGCTGCCGGCTCTTCTCGTTAAGATCAACAGTTTTTTGTGAGAACTTGGATTTTGGGATCCGTTCACCGTGAACGTTACTTTTTCATAAAAATTTTCAAAAACCCTAAAAAATATAAAATTTTCAAAAATACAAAAAAATTAAAAAACCATAAAAACCAAAAATATTTTTGCTCTGTTTTTGCCTTGTTAGTTCTTTTGCAGGTGTATGCGCACTCGATCAACGTCTTATCAAGAGCCCGAGCCTCTCGATAACTTAGACATGGCCGGTGTACAAAACAACAACAATAACCCACCTCAAAACAATAATAATAACAACAACAACCCACCTTTTAACAACAATAATAATAACAACAACAATGAGCCTCTACCGGATAATCGCCCGATGATTGAACTTCTGCAAGCACATGTAGAGGGTAACGATGATCCAATTGTCATACCCGCGATTGCAGCCAACAACTTTAAGCTCAAATCCGGCTTTATCCAGATGGTCTCTGCTCAACCATTTTTGGGGCGTACCATTGATGATCCACATGACCACATCAAGAGATTCCTACAACTCACGAATACGGTCAAATTCAATGGTGTTCCACAAGAGGTAATCCGTTTACAACTTTTTCCCTTTTCTTTAGAGGGACAAGCCCGGCATTGGCTTGCTAAGGAACCGCCACAGAGTATTCTTACGTGGACGGATTTGGAGACCAAGTTTATCAACTACTTTTTCCCACCCTCTCGTACTACCGCTTTGCGGAATGAAATCATTAATTTTGAACAAAAGTACGATGAGTCGTTTAGTGAATCTTGGGATCGTTTCAAAGATCTTTTAAGAAAATTCCCACAACATGGTTTTACCAAAGTGCACCAAATTAATACTTTTTATAATGGTTTAAGCATGAATGACCAAGATTCACTAAACAGTGCCTCGGGGGGTAATCTTTTGGCTAAGACTTCCAATGCTGCTTGGGATATCATTGAGAATAAGTCTTGTGTGCAAACCAAGAGTGTGCGGACCAATGTCGCTAGTGCTAGTACTAGTGACAGCGACAAGCGAATTGACAAAATCACTGCGCTTCTTGAATCGCTTGCTACCCAAACCGCCAGCAACACCAACAGCATTAACGCTAAAAACGCTAAAGACGCTCAAGTCAATGCTGTTAGCCAACCATGTGAGATATGCGGGGGTCCTCACTCTTACACCACTTGTACCGCCACCCAAGACTACCCTTCTGAGAATGTGAATGCAGCATACGGTACCTATCCTCAACCCGCTTATCAAGCTCGTCCTCAAGGTGACCGCAACTTGCTTAGCTACCGTTCCAACAACTATCTCTCACCACCTGGTTTTCCTCCTAACAACCAAAACCAACAACAAAACCTCAACCGCCCTCCTCAACAACAACAACAATCTCGTGGACCATACATACCACCTCACAAACAACAACATCCACCTCAAAGAAACAACCAAGTTTACCAGCAACCTGCTTATCAACCACCCGCATACAATGCTCCTCCCAACCAACCCACCGCATTACACCAAGACATTGGAACCTACATGAAGACTAACGATGTGCTCATGGACAATCTCCAACAGGAAGTGCGCAACTTGAAAGCAGACCTGGTGAAACAAGGGAACGATCTGAGAGCTGATATGAGAACCACTATGGATAGTCAAACGAATGACTTAAGAAACATGATGGCTAGTTTCTTCCACGGTAATCAACCCTCTTCTTCGGGTACTCTTCCGAGTAACACCGTTGCGAATCCAAGAGGGGAGATGAAAGCAATCACCACTCGCAGTGGCAAAGGTACCAAGGAACCCGAGCTTCCTATACCTCCACCGGTGGTTGTGACTAAGGAGAACGAGTCACCTGCTCCTATTCCTCATCCTTCTACTTCCCCAATTTATCCACCTCTTACCGCTACCCCTCCTCCACCCAAGGATGTGAGTGATCCTTCGATCCCAAAGACTTCCTCTTCTTCCGATATACCTTATCCATCTAGGTTGAGGAAAGAGAAGCTAAAAAGCAAGGATGATATTCAGGTTTCGAACTTTCTCAAAATGTTTAAACAATTGAATTTTAACATCTCCTTCGCTGAGGCTCTCGCTCACATGCCAAAGTATGCGAAAATGTTCAAAGATCTTCTTAGCGACAAGGAGAAGCTTCTTGATATTGCTAACACCCAACTTAATGAGAATTGCTCTGCAGTACTCTTAAGGAAATTGCCAACCAAGCTTGGTGATCCGGTTCGTTTCTTAATCCCTTGTAACTTCCCGGGAGTAGAGAATTGCATGGCCTTAGCTGTCTAATGCCTCTAAGCGTTTGGAAGCAATTATCTCTCCCTAAGCTAGTCCCCACCAAAATGACTTTGGAATTAGCCAACCGTACGGTTGCTTATCCAGTGGGGATAGCAGAAGACGTCTTTGTAGGAGTCGACAAATTCACTTTTCCTGCCGATTTCGTCGTCGTCGACTACGAGATGGACCCTCGTGTGCCATTAATTGTTGGTCGTCCATTCTTGAGGACCGGTCGCACTCTCATCGATGTTGAAGCCGGTGAGCTTATCATGAGAGTGGGTGACAATAAAATCGTCTTCAACATGGGAAAGTTGTCTAAACAACCTTATTCATACGAGAGTGTTAATTGTATTGACGTTCTTGATGAGGCTTGTGAAGAACACTTCCAAAATGCTTGCAAAAGTATTCCTACTTCTCTTCCCAATGTTGAGACCGTTTCCTCTATTGATTCATCACTGTCTCTATTTGGAGAAAGTGATTTCTTTTGGAAAGATCTTGAAGCCACCATGGGAGATGTGAACTTAACTAATGACGAGTCTCCCACCGATTTGGCTGACGACATGAGTTTCTTTGAAAACCTTCTCAAAGAAGACAATCTTTCTCCACCATCTCCCATGGTTATTGCCATCGATGCTCCGACTTTGAAAACGCCTCCCATCGAAAATCCTCCGGATTTAGAACTTAAGGAGTTGCCACCCCATCTCGAGTACGTGTTCCTTAAAGAAGAGAAGAAGTCGCCCGTCATCATCGCGAAGGACTTGAAAGAAGAAGAGAAATCTCGCCTCATCACCGTGCTTAAAGATCATAAGAAGGCAATTGCTTGGAAAATTTCCGATATCCGCGGAATTGATCCGAACTTTTGTACTCACAAGATTCTCATGGAAGATGACTTTAAACCCGCAATCCAGAGCCAAAGAAGGGTTAATCCCAAAATTCATGACGTCATCAAACAAGAGGTTATCAAACTTCTTGATGCCGGCTTGATCTACCCTATTTCGGATTCGCCGTGGGTAAGTCCCGTCCATTGTGTGCCCAAAAAGGGCGGAATAACCGTTGTTCCCAATGAACACAACGAGTTGATTCCCACTCGTCTCGTTACTGGGTGGAGAGTTTGTATTGATTATCGCAAGCTCAATGATGCCACGAGAAAAGATCACTTTCCTCTTCCCTTCATGGATCAAATGCTCGAGCGTCTTGCTGGGAATGACTATTACTGCTTCTTAGACGGTTTCTCCGGGTATTTTCAAATTCCCATCGATCCCAAGGACCAAGAAAAGACCACATTCACTTGTCCCTATGGAACATTTGCTTACAAACGCATGCCTTTTGGTTTATGCAATGCTCCTGGGACATTCCAAAGGTGTATGATGGCTATATTCCATGACATGGTGGAAGACACTATGGAAGTATTCATGGATGATTTCTCGGTTTATGGCGACTCTTTCTCTACTTGCCTTGCCAATTTAGAACGTATGCTGAAGCGGTGTGAAGACACTCGCCTTGTTCTTAATTGGGAAAAATGCCACTTTATGGTAAAACAGGGCATCGTGCTAGGACACAAGATTTCCAAAGCCGGTCTTGAGGTGGACCGTGCTAAAGTCGATGTTATCGCTAAGTTGCCTCCACCTTCAACCGTGAAGGGTGTGAGAAGTTTTCTCGGTCATGCGGGCTTCTACCGTCGATTCATCAAAGATTTTTCTCAAATCGCTCGCCCGATGACCACCTCTTGGAAAAAGATACTCCTTTTATCTTTTCCAAAGAGTGTCTTGAAGCCTTCAACTTGCTTAAGGATAAGCTAACTAAGACACCCGTCTTGGTTACCCCTAATTGGGAGCTTCCCTTTGAGTTGATGTGCGATGCTAGTGATTTTGCTATTGGAGCGGTTCTGGGCCAAAGAGTGAACAAACACTTCCAACCAATCCATTACGCTAGCAAGACAATGACGGGGGCTCAATTGCATTACACGACAACAAAAAAAGAGCTTTTAGCTGTTGTCTATGCCTTTGAAAAATTCCGCCCCTATCTTGTCCTCTCTACCACAATCGTTTACACCGATCACTCCGCGTTGAAGTACTTGTTGACTAAACAAGATTCCAAACCAAGACTTCTTCGCTGGGTTTTGCTACTCCAAGAATTTAAAATCAAAATTCGCAATAAAAAAGGAGCTGAAAACCTAGCCGCGGATCATCTCAGTAGACTTGAGGATCCTTACCAGGGGGATCATCCAAACAAAGAAATCAATGATTATTTTCCCCTGGAGACCTTAATGTTTATCAACTCGACTTCCGATGAAACCCCGTGGTTTGCGGACATTGCAAACTACTTGGCGGGTGGAATTCTCGTTGACGGGTTAACATCCCGGCAAAAGAAAAAGTTCTTCAAAGACATCAAGACTTACTTTTGGGATGACCCGTATCTTTTCAAACAATGTGCCGACTTGATTATTCGTCGATGTGTTGATGGACCGACAGCTTTAGACATCCTTGACGCTTGCCACAAAGGACCCACCGGTGGTCACTTTGGTCCCAACTACACCGCCAAAAAAGTGTTTGACTCGGGATTTTATTGGCCCACCATTTATCGTGATGCTCACGAGATGGTTAAACGTTGTGATGCTTGCCAAAAACAAGGCAAGATCACACATAAAGACGAGATGCCTCAAAATTTCATACAGGAATGTGAAATCTTTGATGTTTGGGGTATCGACTTTATGGGTCCATTCCCTTCATCTAAAGGAAACAAATACATCCTTGTAGCCGTTGACTACGTTTCAAAGTGGGTTGAAGCCAAAGCTTTACCCACTAATGACGCAAGGGTGGTTTGTAACTTTTTGAAATCGCTGTTCGCTAGATTCGGCGTTCCTCGTGCTATTATCAGTGACCGCGGGACTCATTTTTGCAACGATCAATTTGCAAGAGTCATGGCTAAGTATGGTGTCAATCACCGTCTTTCCACCGCCTATCATCCCCAAACCAATGGGCAAGCCGAGATATCCAACCGTGGATTGAAGCAAATTTTGGAGCGTACTGTGGGAGAGCATCGTGCCGCGTGGGCCGATAAGTTAGATGATGCTCTGTGGGCTTTCCGTACTGCTTATAAGACCCCGATCGGTTGTACACCTTATCGTCTTGTGTACGGGAAAGCATGCCACCTTCCCATCGAGCTGGAACATAAGGCGCACTGGGCCTTGAAGTGGGCTAACCTCGACATCAACAAAGCCGGTGATCATCGCAAGAGTCAACTCAACAAGCTCAACGAACTGAGGAATGACGCTTATGAGAACTCGCTGATCTACAAGGAGAAGACGAAGATCCTTCATGACGCAAAAATCAAGAACCGAGAGTTCCACGTTGGTGATCAAGTCTTACTTTTTAACTCTCGGTTGAAGATCTTCTCTGGCAAGTTGAACAGCCGCTGCTCTGGTCCATTCACCGTCGCCAAAGTCTTTCCATATGGGACCATTGAGCTTTCTCAGCCAAATGGGCCCAATTTCAAGGTGAATGGCCAGCGTCTGAAGATGTACTTTGGTGAGGACATCTCTCAAGAGATGATTCCATCCCTCACCACGTTTCCCATGAACTAATTTTGGGTCGAGTTAGGCTCGTGACTCGGTTATCAAAAACAAGCGCTCCTCGGGAGGCAGCCCGAGTATCTATCCTTTTATGTTTTAACCTCCTAAGTGTAGGGGGACCTATATAGGTGTTTGTGTTTGTGTGGTGATGTGATTACAGGGATACATGCACTCTTGGAACCTTTGAAGAACCGTGCTCCCGTGTTATCCGAAATCTGGTTTTATCTCTCAACTATCGTGATTCAATTTTCTTCATACTCACATTTGAAATTGATCACTTTAGTCGTCTCTTCCTTAAACTTGAGTTAACCAACGTGCACAATGTCATAAGTGTAGGGGAGACTTTTCCCACATGCTTAAACATCGAGGACAATGTTTATCTTAAGTGTAGGGGGGACTTCTATCGAAGTTTTAAGTGGACTTTTCCATGAAAATGCCTTCATTTAACCAGAAAATCATCTTTTTCAACATTTTTCAAATTTTTTATTAACTTTGGCCATGTAGTCGTAATATTTAAATTTTTATCGTTGCTTTCATATGTATATATCCCGCAATTAAGTCAAAAATATTAATAAAGTGGTGTAGCTAGTTTAGAAGTCTTTGACATATTAGGTCTGTTGCGATTATTTTGACTCTACCCGAATAGACTTATCTAAGTTTATTCTAGCTAGTATCCTTAACCATGTAGACCTTAATTGGTTTATTAGGCTAAGCATCCACGAGTCTCATTACTTGAGATTTTAAATTGTGGAGAACGAGAGATGATAGAGTCAATTATAAGTCGGTATTCTTGCGCAAGCTCACTTGGTGTAATTATTTGCCTATTCTCCCATCACTTGCTAATAATTTATCTGCAATAAGTAAGGTCGTACGATTTGAAAAGTTACTTAGCTTCTAGCCCAAGATCGTTTAAAAGTTGCTCGGTAATGATAAGAGTTCATAGCCAAGGCATAACTTATGAAGCGGGGCGCGAAGATTGGCGAGTCCGAAAAGGCCCTAACAAGGCATGAGGATTCCATTTTATTGCTGAAGATCCAAAGTGATGTGAAAAGCATTATTCCCAAAATCAATATGAAGGATCAAGACTCACGACGAAAAGCAATCAACTCCCATAAAGATCATGGAGAAGTCTATCCGAAAAGACCCTAACAAGGTATGAGGATAAATAGATCTAAGTCCAAAAAGGAGGCGGATCGTTGTATCTCAAAATCCCAATTAAAGATTGAAGAAATAATCATGAAGTCGTGGTCAACAAAGTTGGAGTACCCCTCAAAAGTATCCAAGTGAAGAAACTCTATTACGATGAGAAGACCATTATCTCAAGAACGTCTCTCAAGATATGAAGTATGAAGTACATGCCAAATATCGGCCCGAGAAAGGTCTCAAATCGTGAACCAAGTTATGCCAAGATATGAACTTTTTGATATCCCGAGAAGCAGTTTTAAGAGATTTTGTCCTTTAGCTAACTACTGATCAAATCGTCGTACTTTGCTTTTAGCCTAAATAACTATCGAAATAAGTCCAAAAATGCATCTTCATGATCATTCTAAGACAAAAATAAAATATAAGAGATACACCTAGGAATAAGGGAGTTTAAGCATATAATTAAGCCATGTGAGTAAGTGTTTGATTTGCTAACTTATAATAACAATGATCTCGTTTTTAAGCTTAGTTTGGGGAACGTGAAACTTGAGGGTGATGAATCGTCGCAGCACCAAAGCCCTAATGTAAGTCCTTGATCTCTTTGCAAGTTATTTCCATCCTTTTGTTTACTTTAAAGTTTTAATTTCTCTTAGTACTTTCATTTTTGTTTAGCAATATATTAATAAGGCCAAGGTTGATTGATTATGAGAAAAGTGTAAATGTGCTTTGTCACTAAGCATTGCATGAGGGCGTGACAATGGTTAAGTGTAGGGGATTTGATAGGTGTGAAAACACCCATCCTTTTACCACTTATTTCTGGCTAAAACAAGACCAAAACACGTATTTAATATCATTTGTTTGGAATTATGCGTGGTTTTTGTGTTTATTGTGTTTTCAGAGTCAACCGGATGAATATTGAAGAAAACATGGGATTGCACGGGTTTTATCGAAGAAAAAGACTCAAGACGAAGTCTATTGTCCAAGAGATGCAAAAGATTTGAAGTCACTGTGCCTATTTAAAGATTTATCAAAAAATAGAGCCAAAGATGGAAGATTCATACATGTCGAAGAACTCGAGTCTATTAAACAAAAGATTATAAGACGAGTTGGAATTATTCACCGACACTTCTCAAATCCAAGTCGGAAACGTTTATTTAAAGAAGCGTGAAGACTAAAAGAGAAAGAAGAAAAAGAAGCCCAAACCAAAGCCCACCACCACAAGACACGCCTATATATATGACCTTACTTCACAAATTTGCACACTTAGTCTTTTAGGTAGTTTTTAGTTTTTTCATTCTCTCTAGTTTTAGAAAGAGAAAGTTCTAAACTTTCTCTCACTAGTTTTCATCTTTTTCTCTTTCAAGATCAAACATTTGTATTATTTTTCATTAATCAAGTTTAGTTTCAAGCTTTTAATCTTTAATCTCATTCTTCCTTTCTTTGATTTTGATTGATTTTGGTACAAATCTCGTATGATCCGTGTTGTTCATCAAGGATTTTGTGCTTAAAAAGTAAATCTTTTTATGTTTCCTTAAGTTTCTACACGAATAAGCTTTAAGATCTTTGTGCTTATTGGCTTATTTGTTTGTTTTGCTTATTTACTTTTTAAAGTTTTCTTAGAAAGTTTGTCTTTTTATCATTTGATTTAAGTTTTTGCTTATTTGAAGTTTAGATAAATTGTTATTTGAGCTTATTCAATCCGGTTCTTTATAGATTCGAGCTAGTTTTTGGTGTTGGCTTATTTCCATAGCTTATTCCCTAGCCTAAGTTTCGGATCAACACTATTTTCGGAAAGGGCAAAGCCCTTTTCCGATTTGATTATTCCGACCAGCTCACCAAACCCTCATTCCGATCGTGTGATCGGAAAAGGGTTTAGGTTTTTCCGATTGTAGCATATTTTGGCAACATTCCGATTGGGACCCCTTTGCACTATTCCGATTGGTAAGTTTCAAATGTATTCCGATTGCCTTAAGTTTTGAGATATTCCGATTTGATTTATTTGCACAACATTCCGATCAGCTCTTTAGCTCATTCCGATCAAAGTGATCGGAATATATTCCGATTAGCTGTTATTGTTTACATTCCGACAGGTGGATCTTTGTATTATTCCGATTGCATCCCTTTCCCATATTCCGATCAGTAGATCGGAATTACTCCGATCTTACTTCCTTTTAGTAATTTCCGACTAAGTTCATATTTTTACAAAATTTTCCAAGTGTTAGTTTTTATTGAATGTTCATTTATTTTTCTAAATTCGTCTTTAAGTTTTCAAGCATTTATTATTAAACTCGTCTAATCTTTTAAAGCTTTAATTTTACTCATCGACACTTACTTATTTGTCATTAGTTTAAAATAGATAAACAAACCATCACCTTTTTATTAACCAAGAACAAATCATTCCACTTAGAGCCGAGATCAATTTGAGGAGATTCCGAGAACTTTAAATACGAACCCAATCAAAATCATTGTATCAAATGAATATGCTACAATCGGAAAAACCTAAACCCTTTTCCGATCACACGATCGGAATGAGGGTTTGGTGAGCTGGTCGGAATAATCAAATCGGAATATCTTAAACAAATAAGCCAATAAGCACAAAGATCTTAAAGCTTATTCGTGTAGAAACTTAAGGAAACATAAAAAGATTTACTTTTTAAGCACAAAATCCTTGATGAACAACACGGATCATACGAGATTTGTACCAAAATCAATCAAAATCAAAGAAAGGAAGAATGAGATTAAAGATTAAAAGCTTGAAACTAAACTTGATTAATGAAAAATAATACAAATGTTTGATCTTGAAAGAGAAAAAGATGAAAACTAGTGAGAGAAAGTTTAGAACTTTCTCTTTCTAAAACTAGAGAGAATGAAAAAACTAAAAACTACCTAAAAGACTAAGTGTGCAAATTTGTGAAGTAAGGTCATATATATAGGCGTGTCTTGTGGTGGTGGGCTTTGGTTTGGGCTTCTTTTTCTTCTTTCTCTTTTAGTCTTCACGCTTCTTTAAATAAACGTTTCCGACTTGGATTTGAGAAGTGTCGGTGAATAATTCCAACTCATCTTATAATCTTTTGTTTAATAGACTCGAGTTCTTCGACATGTATGAATCTTCCATCTTTGGCTCTATTTTTCGATAAATCTTTAAATAGGCACAGTGACTTCAAATCTTTTGCATCTCTTGGACAATAGACTTCGTCTTGAGTCTTTTTCTTCGATAAAACCCGTGCAATCCCATGTTTTCTTCAATATTCATCCGGTTGACTCTGAAAACACAATAAACACAAAAACCACGCATAATTCCAAACAAATGATATTAAATACGTGTTTTGGTCTTGTTTTAGCCAGAAATAAGTGGTAAAAGGATGGGTGTTTTCACACCTATCAAATCCCCTACACTTAACCATTGTCACGCCCTCATGCAATGCTTAGTGACAAAGCACATTTACACTTTTCTCATAATCAATCAACCTTGGCCTTATTAATATATTGCTAAACAAAAATGAAAGTACTAAGAGAAATTAAAACTTTAAAGTAAACAAAAGGATGGAAATAACTTGCAAAGAGATCAAGGACTTACATTAGGGCTTTGGTGCTGCGACGATTCATCACCCTCAAGTTTCACGTTCCCCAAACTAAGCTTAAAAACGAGATCATTGTTATTATAAGTTAGCAAATCAAACACTTACTCACATGGCTTAATTATATGCTTAAACTCCCTTATTCCTAGGTGTATCTCTTATATTTTATTTTTGTCTTAGAATGATCATGAAGATGCATTTTTGGACTTATTTCGATAGTTATTTAGGCTGAAAGCAAAGTAGGACGATTTGATCAGTAGTTAGCTAAAGGACAAAATCTCTTAAAACTGCTTCTCGGGATATCAAAAAGTTCATATCTTGGCATAACTTGGTTCACGATTTGAGACCTTTCTCGGGCCGATATTTGGCATGTACTTCATACTTCATATCTTGAGAGACGTTCTTGAGATAATGGTCTTCTCATCGTAATAGAGTTTCTTCACTTGGATACTTTTGAGGGGTACTCCAACTTTGTTGACCACGACTTCATGATTATTTCTTCAATCTTTAATTGGGATTTTGAGATACAACGATCCGCCTCCTTTTCGGACTTAGATCTATTTATCCTCATACCTTGTTAGGGTCTTTTCGGATAGACTTCTCCATGATCTTTATGGGAGTTGATTGCTTTTCGTCGTGAGTCTTGATCCTTCATATTGATTTTGGGAATAATGCTTTTCACATCACTTTGGATCTTCAGCAATAAAATGGAATCCTCATGCCTTGTTAGGGCCTTTTCGGACTCGCTAATCTTCGCGCCCCGCTTCATAAGTTATGCCTTGGCTATGAACTCTTATCATTACCGAGCAAATTTTAAACGATCTTGGGCTAGAAGCTAAGTAACTTTTCAAATCGTACGACCTTACTTATTGCAGATAAATTATTAGCAAGTGATGGGAGAATAGGCAAATAATTACACCAAGTGAGCTTGCGCAAGAATACCGACTTATAATTGACTCTATCATCTCTCGTTCTCCACAATTTAAAATCTCAAGTAATGAGACTCGTGGATGCTTAGCCTAATAAACCAATTAAGGTCTACATGGTTAAGGATACTAGCTAGAATAAACTTAGATAAGTCTATTCGGGTAGAGTCAAAATAATCGCAACAGGCCTAATATGTCAAAGACTTCTAAACTAGCTACACCACTTTATTAATATTTTTGACTTAATTGCGGGATATATACATATGAAAGCAACGATAAAAATTTAAAAATTACGACTACATGGCCAAAGTTAATAAAAAATTTGAAAAATGTTGAAAAAGATGATTTTCTGGTTAAATGAAGGCATTTTCATGGAAAAGTCCACTTAAAACTTCGATAGAAGTCCCCCCTAAACTTAAGATAAACATTGTCCTCAATGTTTAAGCATGTGGGAAAAGTCTCCCCTACACTTATGACATTGTGCACGTTGGTTAACTCAAGTTTAAGGAAGAGGCGACTAAAGTGATCAATTTCAAATGTGAGTATGAAGAAAATTTAATCACGATAGTTGAGAGATAGAACCGGATTTCGGATAACACGGGAGCACGGTTCTTCAAAGGTTCCAAGAGTGCATGTATCCCTGTAATCACATCACCACACAAACACAAACACCTATATAGGTCCCCCTACACTTAGGAGGTTAAAACATAAAAGGATAGATACTCGGGCTGCCTCCCGAGGAGCGCTTGTTTTTGATAACCGAGTCACGAGCCTGACTCGACCATAAATTAGTTCATGGGGAACGTGGTGAGGGATGGAATCATCTCCTGAGAGATGTCCTCACCAAAGTACAGCTTCAAACGCTGGCCATTCACCTTGAAATTGGGCCCATTTGGCTGAGAAAGCTCAATGGTCCCATATGGAAAGACTTTGGCGACGGTGAATGGACCAGACCAGCGGCTCTTCAACTTGCCAGAGAAGATCTTCAACCGAGAGTTAAAAAGTAAGACTTGATCACCAACGTGGAACTCTCGGTTCTTGATTTTTGCGTCATGAAGGATCTTCGTCTTCTCCTTGTAGATCAGCGAGTTCTCATAAGCGTCATTCCTCAGTTCGTTGAACTTGTTGAGTTGACTCTTGCGATGATCACCGGCTTTGTTGATGTCGAGGTTAGCCCACTTCAAGGCCCAGTGCGCCTTATGTTCCAGCTCGATGGGAAGGTACACAAGACGATAAGGTGTACAACCGATCGGGGTCTTATAAGCAGTACGGAAAGCCCACAGAGCATCATCTAACTTATCGGCCCACGCGGCACGATGCTCTCCCACAGTACGCTCCAAAATTCGCTTCAATCCACGGTTGGATATCTCGGCTTGCCCATTGGTTTGGGGATGATAGGCGGTGGAAAGACGGTGATTGACACCATACTTAGCCATGACTCTTGCAAATTGATCGTTGCAAAAATGAGTCCCGCGGTCACTGATAATAGCACGAGGAACGCCGAATCTAGCGAACAGTGATTTCAAAAAGTTACAAACCACCCTTGCGTCATTAGTGGGTAAAGCTTTGGCTTCAACCCACTTTGAAACGTAGTCAACGACTACAAGGATGTATTTGTTTCCTTTAGATGAAGGGAATGGCCCCATAAAGTCGATACCCCAAACATTAAAGATTTCACATTCCTGTATGAAATTTTGAGGCATCTCGTCTTTATGTGTGATCTTGCCTTGTTTTTGGCAAGCATCACAACGTTTAACCATCTCGTGAGCATCACGATAAATGGTGGGCCAATAAAATCCCGAGTCAAACACTTTTTTGGCGGTGTAGTTGGGACCAAAGTGACCACCGGTGGGTCGTTTGTGGCAAGCGTCAAGGATTTCTAAAGCTGCCGGTCCATCAACACATCGACGAATAATCAAGTCGGCACATTGTTTGAAAAGATACGGGTCATCCCAAAAGTAAGTCTTGATGTCTTTGAAGAACTTTTTCTTTTGCTGGGATGTTAACCCGTCAACGAGAATTCCACCCGCCAAGTAGTTTGCAATGTCCGAAAACCACGGGGTTTCATCGGAATTCGAGTTGATAGACATTAAGGTCTCCAGGGGAAAAGAATCATTGATTTCTTTGTTCGGATGATCCCCCTGGTAAGGATCCTCAAGTCTACTGAGATGATCCGTGGCTAGGTTTTCAGCTCCTTTTTTATCGCGAATTTCGATTTTAAATTCTTGGAGTAGCAAAACCCAGCGAAGAAGTCCTGGTTTGGAATCTTGTTTAGTCAACAAGTACTTCAACGCGGAGTGATCGGTGTAAACGATTGTGGTAGAGAGGACAAGATAGGGGCGGAATTTTTCAAAGGCATAGACAACAGCTAAAAGCTCTTTTTCTGTTGTCGTGTAATGCAATTGAGCCCCCGTCATTGTCTTGCTAGCGTAATGGATTGGTTGGAAGTGTTTGTTCACTCTTTGGCCCAGAACCGCTCCAATAGCAAAATCACTAGCATCACACATCAACTCAAAGGGAAGCTCCCAATTAGGGGTAACCAAGACGGGTGTCTTAGTTAGCTTATCCTTAAGCAAGTTGAAGGCTTCAAGACACTCTTTGGAAAAGATAAAAGAAGTATCTTTTTCCAAGAGGTGGGTCATCGGGCGAGCGATTTGAGAAAAATCTTTGATGAATCGACGGTAGAAGCCCGCATGACCGAGAAAACTTCTCACACCCTTCACTGTTGAAGGTGGAGGCAACTTAGCGATAACATCGACTTTAGCACGGTCCACCTCAAGACCGGCTTTGGAAATCTTGTGTCCTAGCACGATGCCCTGTTTTACCATAAAGTGGCATTTTTCCCAATTAAGAACAAGGCGAGTGTCTTCACACCGCTGCAGCATACGTTCTAAATTGGCAAGGCAAGCAGAGAAAGAGTCGCCATAAACCGAGAAATCATCCATGAATACTTCCATAGTGTCTTCCACCATGTCATGGAATATAGCCATCATACACCTTTGGAATGTCCCAGGAGCATTGCATAAACCAAAAGGCATGCGTTTGTAAGCAAATGTTCCATAGGGACAAGTGAATGTGGTCTTTTCTTGGTCCTTGGGATCGATGGGAATTTGAAAATACCCGGAGAAACCGTCTAAGAAGCAGTAATAGTCATTACCAGCAAGACGCTCGAGCATTTGATCCATGAAGGGAAGAGGAAAGTGATCTTTTCTCGTGGCATCATTGAGCTTGCGATAATCAATACAAACTCTCCACTCAGTAACGAGACGAGTGGGAATCAACTCGTTGTGTTCATTGGGAACAACGGTTATTCTGCCCTTTTTGGGCACACAATGGACGGGACTTACCCACGGCGAATCCGAAATAGGGTAGATCAAGCCGGCATCAAGAATTTTGATAACCTCTTGTTTGATGACGTCATGAATTTTGGGATTAACCCTTCTTTGGCTCTGGATTGCGGGTTTAAATTCATCTTCCATGAGAATCTTGTGAGTACAAAAGTTCGGATCAATTCCGCGGATATCGGAAATTTTCCAAGCAATTGCCTTCTTATGATCTTTAAGCACGGCGTTGAGGCGAGATTTCTCTTCTTCTTTCAAGTCCTTCGCGATGATGACGGGCGACTTCTTCTCTTCTTCAAGGAACACGTACTCGAGATGGGGTGGCAACTCCTTAAGTTCTAAATCCGGAGGATTTTCGATGGGAGGCGTTTTCAAAGTCGGAGCATCGATGGCAATAACCGTGGGAGATGGTGGAGAAAGATTGTCTTCTTTGAGAAGGTTTTCAAAGAAACTCATGTCGTCAGCCAAATCGGTGGGAGACTCGTCATTAGTTAAGTTCACATCTCCCATGGTGGCTTCAAGATCTTTCCAAAAGAAATCACTTTCTCCAAATAGAGACAGTGATGAATCAATAGAGGAAACGGTCTCAACATTGGGAAGAGAAGTAGGAATACTTTTGCATGCATTTTGGAAGTGTTCTTCACAAGCCTCATCAAGAACGTCAATACAATTAACACTCTCGTATGAATAAGGTTGTTTAGACAACTTTCCCATGTTGAAGACGATTTTATCGTCACCCACTCTCATGATAAGCTCACCGGCTTCAACATCGATGAGAGTGCGACCGGTCCTCAGGAATGGACGACCAACAATTAATGGCACACGAGGGTCTATCTCGTAGTCGACGACGACGAAATAGGCAGGAAAAGTGAATTTGTCGACTCCTACAAAGACGTCTTCTGCTATCCCCACTGGATAAGCAACCGTACGGTTGGCTAATTCCAAAAGTCATTTTGGTGGGGACTAGCTCAGGGAGAGATAATTGCTTCCAAACGCTTAGAGGCATTAGACAGCTAAGGCCATGCAATTCTCTACTCCCGGGAAGTTACAAGGGATTAAGAAACGACCCGGATCACCAAGCTTGGTTGGCAATTTCCTTAAGAGTACTGCAGAGCAATTCTCATTAAGTTGGGTGTTAGCAATATCAAGAAGCTTATCCTTGTTGCTAAGAAGATCCTTGAACATTTTCGCATACTTTGGCATGTGAGCAAGAGCCTCAGCGAAGGAGATGTTAAAATTCAATTGTTTAAACATTTTGAGAAAGTTCGAAACCTGAATATCATCCTTGCTTTTTAGCTTCTCTTTCCTCAACCTAGATGGATAAGGTATATCGGAAGAAGAGGAAGTCTTTGGGATCGAAGGATCACTCACATCCTTGGGTGGAGGAGGGGTAGCGGTAAGAGGTGGAGAAATTGGGGAAGTAGAAGGATGAGGAATAGGAGCAGGTGACTCGTTCTCCTTAGTCACAACCACCGGTGGAGGTATAGGAAGCTCGGGTTCCTTGGTACCTTTGCCACTGCGAGTGGTGATTGCTTTCATCTCCCCTCTTGGATTCGCAACGGTGTTACTCGGAAGAGTACCCGAAGAAGAGGGTTGATTACCGTGGAAGAAACTAGCCATCATGTTTCTTAAGTCATTCGTTTGACTATCCATAGTGGTTCTCATATCAGCTCTCAGATCGTTCCCTTGTTTCACCAGGTCTGCTTTCAAGTTGCGCACTTCCTGTTGGAGATTGTCCATGAGCACATCGTTAGTCTTCATGTAGGTTCCAATGTTTTGGTGTAATGCGGTGGGTTGGTTGAGAGGAGCATTGTATGCGGGTGGTTGATAAGCAGGTTGCTGGTAAACTTGGTTGTTTATTTGAGGTGGATGTTGTTGTTTGTGAGGTGGTATGTATGGTCCACGAGATTGTTGTTGTTGTTGTTGTTGAGGAGGGCGGTTGAGGTTTTGTTGTTGGTTTTGGTTGTTAGGAGGAAAACCAGGTGGTGAGAGATAGTTGTTGGAACGGTAGCTAAGCAAGTTGCGGTCACCTTGAGGACGAGCTTGATAAGCGGGTTGAGGATAGCTACCGTATGCTGCATTCACATTCTCAGAAGGGTAGTCTTGGGTGGCGGTACAAGTGGTGTAAGAGTGAGGACCCCCGCATATCTCACATGGTTGGCTAACAGCATTGACTTGAGCGTCTTTAGCGTTTTTAGCGTTAATGCTGTTGGTGTTGCTGGCGGTTTGGGTAGCAAGCGATTCAAGAAGCGCAGTGATATTGTCAATTCGCTTGTCGCTGTCACTAGTACTAGCACTAGCGACATTGGTCCGCACACTCTTGGTTTGCACACGAGACTTATTCTCAATGATATCCCAAGCAGCATTGGAAGTCTTAGCCAAAAGATTACCCCCCGAGGCACTGTTTAGTGAATCTTGGTCATTCATGCTTAAACCATTATAAAAAGTATTAATTTGGTGCACTTTGGTAAAACCATGTTGTGGACATTTTCTTAAAAGATCTTTGAAACGATCCCAAGATTCACTAAAGACTCATCGTACTTTTGTTCAAAATTAATGATTTCATTCCGCAAAGCGGTAGTACTAGAGGGTGGGAAAAAGTAGTTGATAAACTTGGTCTCCAAATCCGTCCACGTAAGAATACTCTTTGGCGGTTCCTTAGCAAGCCAATGCCGGGCTTGTCCCTCTAAAGAAAAGGGAAAAAGTTGTAAACGGATTACCTCTTGTGGAACACCATTGAATTTGACCGTATTCGTGAGTTGTAGGAATCTCTTGATGTGGTCATGTGGATCATCAATGGTACACCCCAAGAATGGTTGAGCAGAGACCATCTGGATAAAGCCGGATTTGAGCTCAAAGTTGTTGGCTGGAATCGCGGGTATGACAATTGGATCATCGTTACCCTCTACATGTGCTTGCAGAAGTTCAATCATCGGGCGATTATCCGGTAGAGGCTCATTGTTGTTGTTATTATTATTGTTGTTAAAAGGTGGGTTGTTGTTGTTATTATTATTGTTTTGAGGTGGGTTATTGTTGTTGTTTTGTACACCGGCCATGTCTAAGTTATCGAGAGGCTCGGGCTCTTGATAAGACGTTGATCGAGTGCGCATACACCTGCAAAAGAACTAACAAGGCAAAAACAGAGCAAAAATATTTTTGGTTTTTATGGTTTTTTAATTTTTTTGTATTTTTGAAAATTTTATATTTTTTAGGGTTTTTGAAATTTTTTATGAAAAAGTAACGTTCACGGTGAACGGATCCTAAAATCCAAGTTCTCACAAAAAACTGTTGATCTTAACGAGAAGAGCCGGCAGCGGCGCCATTTGAAAAGGAACCACCACGATCTATTTTCACATGGGCTAATCTTGAGTCAAAATTCTTAAATCGATTTTACCCTTATGCTAAAACGAGAAAAATTCGGTTGGAAATATCTAATTTTGAAGAGTTTAATACTGAAACGTTTACCGAGGCTTGGGAAAGATTTAAGGATTTAGTGCGTAGTTGTCCTCATCATGGATTTTCCGCCTTGCATTTGATTGATTCGTTTTATCACGGGTTGACCCAATACGATCAAGATTCTCTTAACACGGCTGCTAGTGGAAATCTTTACTCTCGGAGTACTAGTGAGGCTTTAATAATTATTGAGAAAAAGTCTCAAGTATGGAGTAAGGCCGAAGTATCCGGTAACACGGTTATCTATAGGAGTGGCCCTCTTTTCTCATATACTCCGAGAGTTAG
Source organism: Glebionis coronaria (assembly GCA_025667525.1). Lineage (NCBI taxonomy): Eukaryota > Viridiplantae > Streptophyta > Magnoliopsida > Asterales > Asteraceae > Glebionis > Glebionis coronaria. The sequence goes on from CM046874.1 coordinate 249,669,349, forward strand.
TGATGAGCCATGTGTTGATTCGGATGACCCTATTTTTGATGATTCTTCTAGTCCCCTTTCTCCTATGACTAGTGACTCTTCTCCTCCGGATTTTGAGGAAGAAGTAGTTATTGAGCAACTCTCGGTTGATTTGACTCCTGACCCACCACAAATTAATGAAGGGTGTTATGGGGATTTTCAAAATCAAGGCTTTCCAAATCAAGAAGATTTTCAAAATCATAACGATTTTCAAAGTAATAATCAAGGGGATTTTCAAATTCAACCTTCACAAATGGACGAAATAGTTGAAATATTTGAGGAACAAAAGAGGATGATAAATGATCTTCATGAACAAAACCAAAGTCTTACATATCAACTTTTTGAAGCTTTGAGAGCTCAATTTGAGGCTAACACCACTACTAGTAGTGATGTTCCCACTGTGGACCCTTCCATCTCTCCGCCAATAAAGGAGAGACAAGGCCCGGAGATTATCATGAGTTTTACTTCCCCTCCGGTGTTGACACCCACAGATACATTTAGCTCTCCCCCTTCCTCATATTGTGAGGAAATTCCCGAGATTGTACTTGAGCCTACATTTGACCCCATTCCTTTTATGACTCCTTCACCTACTCCTCCAAATGATACTACTCCTCATAGTAGTTATCTGGATATGGATGTGTTATCTTATGATTCCGACTATACTTTTAATTCTTTATCGGGCTCGGATGAGGATAACTCTCCTATTTTGAAAAACCCGACTTTTGAGAATCATGATAATGATATTAATGATTTTTCGGATGCTTCACTCCTTAGTGATGATGATTTTCACATTCCTGAGATCGATGAGTTTCTTGATATTGATACACCCGTGGAGTACATATCCAGGTATTTTGATGTGGAGGGAGATATAATTTTTCTAGAGGATTTATTACACGATGACACTATACCTTCTATCCCTCCCGACCCACCCATTCATGATGCCAAAGAGAACAAAGACCCGAGGGTTCCGACTATTAGTGTTTTGACACCTACTTTTTCACCCCCGATGTCTCTTGTTGATTTCACATTTGAGGGTGATTCTTTTATGGTTGACACCGAGTTGTCTTGCTATTTTCCCATAAAGGGAACGGTATTTGATCCGGGTATACTGATTTACTGATTTTCAATGGGTTCAGATTTTAGTCTCTCGATATCCTCTCGAATTGATCTAGGTCTTAAGTGGAATGATTGTTCTTGGTTACTAAATAAAGGGGTTGGGTTTTCTAGTCTAATAGAAAGTGGAAATGGAAGTTTAAATCAAAGGCAATTACTTTAATTAAGATTAATAAAAACTTGGTTGAAATTTTAAAGTTCAAATTAAAATTAAAGTTAACATGTGAATAGTGAAATATGAGCAGAAAAATAGTAAAACATCAACAGTAAAACAGTAATCTTTAAAATACCCAAAAATTAACTGATTCGGAACTTACTATTCACTCATCCGGAACATACTCATTCGGAACATACTCATCCGGAACATACTCATCCGGAACTTTCCGAATGAAGGGAGTTGATTCGGAAGTTTGGAAACTTCCGAATGAAGGATTGGTTCGGAACTTATTGACTGATCCGGAACTTTATGACTGATCCGGAACTTTCCGGATGAAAGATTGATTCGGAAGTTTTCTCTTGATTCGGAACTTTAGTGCTTGGTTCGGAAGTTTCCGAATGAAGGACTCATTCGGAACTTTTTGTCTTGATTCGGAAGATCAGAAACCCAGTTACAGAAACTGTATAGCGAAGAACACGGGACACGAATTTTAACCAAAATCAAATCAAATACTTAAAAAGATTTTACCAAATTAAACACAAATCATTTAGACATCATAAGCAACAAATCCCACTAATAAAAACACAAATCCAAACACCTTTTGAAGATCAAATCAAGAAAAATAAAACTTAAGAACTTGAAGATAAAAATGGAGATGAACAAGATGAAATGAAAGATTAAACAAGAACTTTGAATTGGATGATTAATGTTTTGACAAGATGAAACAAGGATTAAAATTACAAGATTGAAGAACTAAAAATAAAAATCACCAATCACCCTAGTGGTGATGGTGTTAAACGAACCAGGAGAAAGAAAAGGAGGAAGAAAGAAAAACTAGCTAGCTACAAAAATGTGTGTGGGATGGCCTATTTATAGGTGTTTCCTTTGGTTGGTGAGTGGGCTTTCTCCCGTTCTTTGTGTCTTTTCGGAAAAGTTTCCGTTTTCGATTCTGATTCGGGATTTGTCGTCGATTAAATTCAACTCGTCTTTTAATTTCTTCCTTTGATAGACTTGAGTTTCTTCGACTTATATAAATCTTCCATCTTTGGTCCTTTTCTTCGATAAATCTTCGAATAGGCCCAGTGACTTCAAATCTTTCGCATCTCTTGGACAATAGACTTTATCTTGAGTCTTTTTCTTCAGTAAAACCCGTGCAATCCCATGTTTTCTTCAATATTTATCCGGTTGGCTCTGAAAACACAATAAACACAAAAACCACGCATAATTCCAAACAAATGATATTAAATACGTGTTTTGGTCTCGTTTTAGCCCGAATTAAGTGGTAAAAGGATGGGTGTTTACACACCTATCAAATCCCCTACACTTAACCATTGCTATGCCCTCATGCAATGCTTAGTGATAAAGCAAGTTTACACTTTTCTCATAATTAATCAACCTTGGCCTTATTTACAATTCTACTAAACAAAAATTAAAGAAATAAAACTTCAAAGATAACAAAGGGATAGAAAACCATTTTCTCTTTGAAAATAGCTACATGGAAATAACTTGTAGAGAAATCGATGACTTACATTAGGGCTTTTGGTGCTGCGAAGATTTATCACCCTCAAGTTTCACGTTCCCCAAACTAAGCTTAAAAACGAGATCATTGTTATTATAAGTTAGCAATTCAAACACTTACACACATGGCTTAATTAAATGCTTAAACTCCCTTATTCCTAGGTGTATCTCTTATATTTTATTTTTGTCTTAGAATGATCATGAAGATGCATCTTTGGACTTATTTCGATAGTTTATTAGGGCTGAAAGCAAAGTAGGACGATTTGATCAATAGTTAGCTAAAGGACAAAATCTCTTAAAACTGCTTCTCGGGATATCAAAAAGTTCATATCTTGGCATAACTTGGTTCACGATTTGAGACCTTTCTCGGGCCGATATTTGGCATGTACTTCATACTTCATATCTTCGAGAGACGTTCTTGAGATAATGGTCTTCTCATCATAATAGAGTTTCTTCACTTGGAGACTTTTGAGGGGTACTCCAACTTTGTTGACCACGACTTCATGATTATTTCTTCAATCTCTAATTGGGATTTTGAGATACAACGATCCGCCTCCTTTTCGGACTTGGATCTATTTATCCTCATACCTTGTTAGGGTCTTTTCGGATAGACTTCTCCATGATCTTTATGGGAGTTGATTGCTTTTCGTCGTGAGTCTTGATCCTTCATATTGACTTTAGGAATAATGCTTTTCACATCACTTTGGATCTTCAGCAATAAAATTGAATCCTCATGCCTTGTTAGGGCCTTTTCGGACTCGCCAATCTTCGCGCCCCGCTTCATAAGTTATGCCTTGGCTATGAACTCTTATCATTACCGAGCAACTTTTAAACGATCTTGGGCTAGAAGCTAAGTAACTTTTCAAATCGTAAGACCTTACTTATTGCAGATAAATTATTAGCAAGTGATGGGAGAATAGGCAAATAATTACACCAAGTGGGCTTGCGCGAGAATACCGACTTATAATTGACTCTATCATTTCTCGTCCTCCACAGTTTAAAATCTCAAGTAATGAGACTCGTGGACACTTAGCCTAATAAACCAATTAAGGTCTATATGGTTAAGGATACTAGCTAGAATAAACTTGGATAAGTCTATTCGGGTTGAGTCAAAATAAACGCAACGGGCCTAATATATCAAAGGCTTCTAAACTAGCTACACCACTTTATTAATATTTTTGACTTTATTGCGGGATATATACATATGAAAGCAACAATAAAAATTTAAAAATTACGACTAAATGGCCAAAGTTAATAAAAGATTTGAAAAATGTTGAAAAATAGGATTTTCCGGTTAATTGAAGGCATTTTCATGGAAAAGTCCACTTAAAACTTCGATAGAAGTCCCCCCTACACTTAAGATAAACATTGTCCTCAATGTTTAAGCATGTGGGAGAAGTCTCCCCTACACTTATGACATTGTGCACGTTGGTTAACTCAAGTTAAGGAAGAGACGACTAAAGTGATCAATTTCAAATGTTGGTAGAACCGGATTTCGGATAAACACGGGAGCACGGTTCTTCAAAGATTCCAAGAGTGCACTTATCCCTGTAATCACATCACCACACAAAAGCAAACACATATAGAAGTCCCCCCCTACACTTAGGGGATTAAAACATACAAGGATAGATACTCGGGCTGCCTCCCGAGGAGCGCTTGTTTTTTATAACCGAGTCACGAGCCTGACTCGACCCAAATTTAGTTCATGGGGAACGTAGTGAGGGATGGAATCACCTCCTTAGAGGTGTCCTCACCAAAGTACAACTTTACTCGTTGGCCATTCACCTTAAAATTTGGTCCATTAGGTTGAGCAAGCTCGAGAGTACCATATGGAAAAATTTAGGCGATGGTGAATGGGCCGGACCAACGAGATTTGAGCTTGCCCGAAAAGATTTTCAACCGAGAGTTAAAAAGTAAGACTTTGTCTCCAACATGGAACTCTCGGTTTTTAATCTTGGAGTCGTGAATGAGCTTAGTTCTTTCCTTATAGATCAAAGAATTTTCATAAGCCTCATTACGGAGTTCATTCAGCTCATTGAGTTGGATCTTGCGTAGGTCACCGGCTTTGTTTATATCAAAATTAGCCCACTTCAAGGCCCAATAAGCCTTGTGCTCCAACTCAATGGGGAGGTGGCACGCTTTCCCGTACACAAGACGATAAGGCGTACAGCCGATCGGGGTCTTGTAAGCAGTACGGAAAGCCCACAAAGCATCATCCAATTTATCAGCCCATGAGGCACGATGCTCTCCCACGGTCCTTTCAAGAATTCGCTTCAGCCCTCGGTTGGATATTTCAGCCTGGCCATTAGTTTGTGGGTGGTAGGCTGTGGAAAGACGATGATTTACACCGTACTTAGCCATGACTCTAGCAAATTGGTCATTGCAGAAATGAGTCCCACGATCACTAATAATGGCGCGAGGCACACCGAATCTAGCGAAAAGAGCTTTCAAAAAGTTACAAACCACCCTTGCGTCATTAGTAGGCAAAGCTTTGGCTTCAACCCACTTTGAAACGTAGTCAACGGCTACAAGGATGTATTTGTGTCCTTTAGACGAAGGGAATGGCCCCATAAAGTCGATCCCCCAAACATCAAAAATTTCACACTCTTGAATGAAATTCTGAGGCATCTCGTCTTTATGTGTGATTTTGCCTTGCTTTTGGCAAACATCACATCGCTTGACCATATCGTGAGCGTCACGGTATATGGAGGGCCAATAAAATCCCGAATCAAACACTTTCTTAGCGGTGTAGTTGGGACCAAAGTGACCACCGGTGGGTCCTTTGTGGCAAGCATCAAGGATGTCCGACGCTGCCGGTCCATCACCACATCGGCGAATTATCAAATCAGCACATTGTTTGAATAGGTAAGGGTCGTCCCAAAAGTAAGTCTTGATGTCGGTAAAGAACTTCTTCTTTTGCTGGGACGTCAACCCTTCCTTGAGAATTCCACCCGCCAAGTAGTTTGCAAAGTCCGCAAACCACGGGGTTTCATTTGGCTTCGAGTTTACAGAGAATAAGGTCTCCAAGGGAAAAGAATCATTGATTTCTTTGGTCGGATGATCCCCTTGGTATGGATCCTCAAGTCTGCTAAGATGGTCCGCGGCTAGGTTTTCTGCTCCTTTTTTATCGCGGATTTCGATTTTAAATTCCTGGAGCAGCAAAACCCAGCGAAGAAGTCTTGGTTTGGAATCTTGCTTTGTCAACAAGTACTTCAACGCGGAATGATCGGTGTACACAATGGTGGTAGAAAGGACAAGATAGGGGCGAAATTTCTCAAAAGCATAGACAACAGCTAAAAGCTCTTTTTCGGTTGTCGTATAATGCAATTGTGCCCCAGTCATTGTCTTGCTAGCGTAATGGATCGGTTGGAAGTGTTTGTTCACTCTTTGTCCAAGAACCGCTCCAATAGCAAAATCACTAGCATCGCACATCAACTCAAAAGGAAGCTCCCAATTAGGGGTAACCAAGACGGGTGCCTTAGTGAGCTTATCCTTAAGCGAGTTGAAGGCTTCAAGGCACTCTTTGGAGAAGATAAAAGGAGTATCTTTCTCTAAGAGGTGGGTCATCGGGCGAGCGATTTGCGAAAAATCTTTGATGAATCGACGGTAAAAGCCCGCATGACCCAAGAAACTTCTCACACCCTTCACAGTGGAAGGTGGAGGCAACTTTGCTATAACATCAACTTTAGCACGGTCTACTTCAAGACCGGCTTTCGAAATCTTATGTCCAAGCACGACGCCTTCTTTTACCATAAAATGGCATTTTTCCCAATTTAGAACAAGGCGAGTGTCTTCGCACCGCTTTAGCATACGTTCTAAATTGGCAAGGCAAGCAGAGAAGGAATCCCCGAAGACCGAGAAATCATCCATGAAGACTTCCATGGTTTGTTCAACCATGTCATGGAAGATAGCTAACATGCACCTTTGGAAAGTCCCGGGCGCATTACATAAGCCAAAAGGCATTCTTTTGTAAGCGAAAGTGCCGTAGGGACAAGTGAATGTAGTCTTCTCTTGATCTTGGGGATCGATGGGTATTTGAAAATAACCCGAGAAACCATCCAAAAAGCAGTAATATTCATTACCGGCTAATCGTTCAAGCATTTGGTCCATGAAAGGTAGAGGGAAATGATCCTTTCTCGTGGCATCATTGAGTTTGCGATAGTCTATACAAACTCTCCACCCAGTAACGAGACGAGTGGGAATCAACTCGTTGTGTTCATTGGGAACAACGGTTATTCCGCCCTTCTTGGGCACACAATGGATTGGACTAACCCACGGTGAATCCGAAATAGGGTAAATCATACCCGCATCAAGAAGTTTGATAACCTCTGTTTTGATGACTTCATGGATTTTTGGATTCACCCTTCGTTGGCTTTGAATAGTGGGCTTATAGTCGTCCTCCATGAGAATTTTGTGCGTGCAGAAGTGAGGATCAATTCCACGAATGTCCGAAATCTTCCAAGCAATAGCCTTCTTGTGATCTTTCAACACAGCGACAAGTCGGGCTTTCTCTTCATCCTTCAAATCCTTAGCAATGATGACTGGCGACTTCTTCTCTTCTTCGAGGAATGCATACTCAAGATGGGGTGGCAACTCCTTAAGTTCCAAATCCGGAGGATTGTCGACGGGAGGCGTATTCGAAGTCGGAGTCTCGATAGCAATGATAGTGGGAGATGGAGGGGAAGGGTTGTCTTCTTTGAGGAGGTTTGCAATGAAACTGAGGTCTTCATCCCAAGTGGCAGTAGAATCGTCATTGTCTTGCTTCACATCTCCTAGGCTGGCTTCCAAATCTTTCCAAAGGAAATCACTCTCTCCAAATAGAGATAGTGATGAGTCGATAGAGGAAACGGTCTCAACATTGGGAAGAGAGGTAGGAATGTTTTTACAAGCATCCTTGAAGTGTTCTTCACAAGCTTCATCAAGAACGTCAATACAATTAACATTCTCGTAAGAAGAAGGTTGTTTAGATAACTTTCCCATGTTGAAGACTACTTTATCGTCACCCACTCTCATGATAAGCTCACCGGCTTCAACATCAATGAGAGTACGACCGGTCCTCAAGAATGGACGACCAACAATGAGTGGCACACGTGGGTCCATCTCGTAGTCGACGACAACAAAATCGGCAGGGAAGGTGAATTTGTCGACTCCTACAATGACATCTTCGGCTATCCCCACTGGATAAGCAACCGTACGGTTGGCCAATTCCAAAGTCATTTTGGTGGGGACTAGCTCTGGGAGAGATAATTGCTTCCAAACACTTAGAGGCATGAGATTAATACTGGCACCTAGATCGGCTAGGGCCATGCAATTCTCTACTCCCGGGAAATTGCAAGGGATAAGAAAACGACCCGGATCACCAAGCTTGATTGGCAATTTCCTTAAGAGCACTGCAGAGCAGTTCTCATTAAGTTGGGTGTTGGCGAGATCGAGGAGCTTTTCCTTGTCGCTCAGAAGATCTTTAAACATTTTGGCATACTTGGGCATGTGAGCGAGAGCCTCAGCGAAGGAGATATTGAAATTCAGTTTCTTGAACATTTTAAGGAAATTCGAAACCTGAATATCATCCTTGCTCTTTTGCTTCTCTTTCCTCAACCTAGAAGGATAAGGTATATTGGAAGAAGAGGAAGGCTTTAGGGGAATAGGATCACTCACAAGCACGGGTGGAGGAGGGGTAGAAAGAAGAGGTGGAGAAATTGGGGAAGGAGGAGGAATAGGAGCAGGCGACTCGTTCTCCTTAGTCACAACCACCGGTGGAGGTATAGGAAGCTCGGGTTCCTTGGTACCTTTACCACTTCTAGTAGTGATTGCTTTCATCTCCCCTCTTGGGTTCGCAACGGTGTTACTCGGAAGAGTACCCGAAGAAGAGGGTTGACTACTTTGGAAAAAACTAGCCATCATGTTCCTCAGATCATTAGTCTGGCTATCCAACGTGTTTCTCATATCAACTCTCAAATCATTTCCTTGCTTGACCAAGTCTGCCTTCAAATTGCGCACTTCCTCTTGGAGATTTCCCACTATCACATCATTGGTCCTCATATAGGTGGCGACCTCTTGGTGTAGTGCAGTGTTGGTTTGGTTTGAAGGAGCATTGTATGCAGGTGGTTGGTAAGCAGGTTGTTGGTATATTTGATTGTTGCGTTGAGGTGGTTGTTGCTGCTTGTGAGGTGGGATATATGGTTGGCGAGGTTGTTGTTGTTGTTGAGCAGGGCGGTTAAGGTTTTGTTGTTGGTTTGGGTTGGTTGGAGGAAAGCCAGGTGGGGAAAGATAGTTGTTGCTGCGGTAGCTAAGCAAGTTACGGTCACCTTGAGGTCTAGCTTGATAAGCAGGTTGTTGGTAGGTGCCATATGCCGCATTCACATTCTCAGCAGGGTAATCTTGGGTGGCGGTACAAGTTGTGTAAGAATGGGGACCACCGCATATCTCACAAGGTTGGCTGACAGCGTTCACTTGTGCATTTTTGGCGTTGTTGCTGTTGTTGTTGCTGACGGTGTGGGTGACAAGCGATTCAAGAAGCGTGGTAATTTTGTCTAATCGCTTGTCGCTGTCATTAGTGCTAGCACTAGCAACATTGGTCCTAATGCTCTTGGTTTGCACACGAGACTTGTTCTCAATGATATCCCAAGCAGCATTGGAAGTCTTAGCCAAGAGATTACCCCCCGAAGCACTATTCAGTGAATCTTGGTCATTTATGCTTAAACCATTGTAAAAAGTATTTATTTGATGAACTTTGGTAAAACCATGTTGTGGGCATTTTCTTAAAAGATCTTTAAAGCGATCCCAAGATTCACTGAATGACTCGTCGTACTTTTGTTCAAAGGTTATAATCTCATTCCGCAAAGCGGTAGTACGAGAGGGTGGAAAAAAGTAGTTGATAAACTTTGTTTCCAAATCCGTCCACGAGAGAATACTCTGTGGCGGTTCCTTAGCAAGCCAATGCCGGGCTTGTCCCTCTAAAGAAAAGGGAAAAAGTTGTAACCTTATCACTTCTTGTGGAACGCCATTGAACTTGACCGTGTTCGTGAGTTGTAGAAATCTCTTGATGTGATCGTGTGGGTCATCAATGGTTCGTCCAAAGAATGGTTGAGCTGAGACCATCTGGATAAAGCCTGACTTGAGCTCGAAATTGTTGGCGGCAATTGGAGGAATAACAATTGGATCCATGTTGCCATCGACATGAGCTTGCAGCAATTCAATCATTGGGCGATTATCCGGAAGGTGCTCATTGTTGTTGTTATTCATGTTGTTGAAAGGCGGGTTGTTGTTGTTATTATTGTTGTTCGGAGGTGGTATGTTATTGTTGTTTTGTACACCAGCCATGTCTAAGTTATCGAGAGGCTCGGGCTCTTGATAAGACGTGGATCGAGTGCGCATACACCTGTAAAAGAACGAACAAAGAAAAGCAAAGCACAAATATTTTTGGTTTTTATTGTTTTTTACTTTTTAGGATTTTTGAAAATTTTATATTTTTTAGTTGTTTTTGAAGATTTTCTTGAAAAAGTAACGTTCACGGGGAACGGATCCCAAAATCCAATTTCTCACAAAAAACTTTTGATCTTAACGAGAAGAGCCGGCAGCGGCGCCATTTGATTTACTGATTTTCAATGGGTTCAGATTTTAGTCTCTCGATATCCTCTCGAATTGATCTAGGTCTTAAGTGGAATGATTGTTCTTGGTTACTAAATAAAGGGGTTGGGTTTTCTAGTCTAATAGAAAGTGGAAATGGAAGTTTAAATCAAAGGCAATTACTTTAATTAAGATTAATAAAAACTTGGTTGAAATTTTAAAGTTCAAATTAAAATTAAAGTTAACATGTGAATAGTGAAATATGAGCAGAAAAATAGTAAAACATCAACAGTAAAACAGTAATCTTTAAAATACCCAAAAATTAACTGATTCGGAACTTACTATTCACTCATCCGGAACATACTCATTCGGAACATACTCATCCGGAACATACTCATCCGGAACTTTCCGAATGAAGGGAGTTGATTCGGAAGTTTGGAAACTTCCGAATGAAGGATTGGTTCGGAACTTATTGACTGATCCGGAACTTTATGACTGATCCGGAACTTTCCGGATGAAAGATTGATTCGGAAGTTTTCTCTTGATTCGGAACTTTAGTGCTTGGTTCGGAAGTTTCCGAATGAAGGACTCATTCGGAACTTTTTGTCTTGATTCGGAAGATCAGAAACCCAGTTACAGAAACTGTATAGCGAAGAACACGGGACACGAATTTTAACCAAAATCAAATCAAATACTTAAAAAGATTTTACCAAATTAAACACAAATCATTTAGACATCATAAGCAACAAATCCCACTAATAAAAACACAAATCCAAACACCTTTTGAAGATCAAATCAAGAAAAATAAAACTTAAGAACTTGAAGATAAAAATGGAGATGAACAAGATGAAATGAAAGATTAAACAAGAACTTTGAATTGGATGATTAATGTTTTGACAAGATGAAACAAGGATTAAAATTACAAGATTGAAGAACTAAAAATAAAAATCACCAATCACCCTAGTGGTGATGGTGTTAAACGAACCAGGAGAAAGAAAAGGAGGAAGAAAGAAAAACTAGCTAGCTACAAAAATGTGTGTGGGATGGCCTATTTATAGGTGTTTCCTTTGGTTGGTGAGTGGGCTTTCTCCCGTTCTTTGTGTCTTTTCGGAAAAGTTTCCGTTTTCGATTCTGATTCGGGATTTGTCGTCGATTAAATTCAACTCGTCTTTTAATTTCTTCCTTTGATAGACTTGAGTTTCTTCGACTTATATAAATCTTCCATCTTTGGTCCTTTTCTTCGATAAATCTTCGAATAGGCCCAGTGACTTCAAATCTTTCGCATCTCTTGGACAATAGACTTTATCTTGAGTCTTTTTCTTCAGTAAAACCCGTGCAATCCCATGTTTTCTTCAATATTTATCCGGTTGGCTCTGAAAACACAATAAACACAAAAACCACGCATAATTCCAAACAAATGATATTAAATACGTGTTTTGGTCTCGTTTTAGCCCGAATTAAGTGGTAAAAGGATGGGTGTTTACACACCTATCATATACACATTTTTGAGCAATCTCAATATCTTAATGATGAAATCAAAAGGAAAATGTTTGAAAAATTGGGATCATTACCTTCTTACTATACCCTTAATTGTAAGAAACTTTTGCTTAAAGGAAACCCATCTTTCTTATACTTATTTGCTATTGCCACCTTGGGGTCTATTTCTTTTAGAGATGGAAACCATGTATTTGACCCGGGTGGAATTTTATGGGGTTTTCCTTAATTGGGAGGTTATTTCACTTTATCATGGATAGTTTTTCTTTTACGGGTAAATCTTTTTCTCTCCATGATCGCTTCCCATGGACCATTTAATTCGGGGACGAGTCAGGCTCGTGACTCGGTTAATATAAACAAGCGCTTTTTGGGAGGCAACCTAATTATCTATCTATTTTCACCATAAGTGTAGGGGGAGCCCCGTGGTATTTATTGTTCTCTTTCTTATCATGTGCAGGGATTAGAGCTTCAAAGACACACTCTTGACGACTTTTGACGAACCGTGATTCCGTGTTCCCTTCTTCCCAGTTCTATCCTAAACTCTTTTCGATTCACTATTTTATATTTCTCAATATTAAAATAGGAATCTCTTTAGTGGTCTTTTCCTTAACGAGATCTAAACAAAGTGCACAATGTCCTAAGTGTAGGGGAGTTTACTCTCACATGCTTAAACATTGAGGACAATGTTTATATTAAGTGTAGGGGGGACTTCTATCGAAGTTAAGTGGTTTTTTTCTTGTATTTGTCCTCATTTTAACCGAAAAATTAATTTTTCGACATTTTTCAAAATTTTTAATCTATTTTGGCCTAGTTGTAGTCTCCTTTATTTTTGTTACTTTCTAGCATTTTAATAAAATGGTTTTAGCAAGTTTAGATATCTTAGATATATTAGGCCCGTTGTGAATATTTTGACTCAACCCGAGTTTACTTATCCAAGTTCACTCTAGCTAGTATCCTTAACCATGTAGACCTTAATTGGTTTATTAGGCTAAGCATCCACGAGTCTCATTCCTTGAGATTTTAAATTGTGGAGAACGAGAAATGATAGAGTTGGTTACAAGTTTGGTATTCTTTCATTAACTTATGTGAGTTAATTATGATCTTTTTCTCCCCTCGCTTGTAAATAAATAAATGCAATAAGTAAGGTCGTACGATTTGAAAAGTTAGTTAGCTTCTAGCCCAAGATCGTTTAAAAGTTGATCGGTAATGATAAGAGTTCATAGCCAAGGTATAACTTATGAAGCGGGGCGCGAAGATTGGCGAGTTCGAAAAGGCCCTAACAAGGCATGAGGATTCAATTTTATTGCTGAAGATCCAAAGTGATGTGAAAAGCATTATTCCCAAAATCAATATGAAGGATCAAGACTCACGATGAAAAGTAATCAACTCCTAGTGAAGAAACTCTATAACGAAGAGAAGACCATTATCTCAAAAACGTCTCTCGAAGATATGAAGTATGAAGTACATGCCAAATATCGGCCCGAGAAAGGTCTCAAATCGTGAACCAAGTTATACCAAGATATGAACTTTTTGATATCCCGAGAAGCAGTTTTAAGAGATTTTGTCCTTTAGCTAACTATTGATCAAATCGTCCTACTTTGCTTTCAGCCTAAATAAATTATCGGAATAAGTCAACAATGCATCCTCGTGATCATTCAAGACATCAATAAAATATAAGAGATACTCGTAGGAATAAGGGAGTTTAAGTGATTAATTGAACTACATGAGTAAATGTTTGTTATGCTAACTTGTACTAACAATGATCTTGTTTTTAAGCTTGGCATGGGGAACGTGAAACTTGAGGGTGATGAACATTCATGACACACAAGCCCTAATGTAAGTCTTAGATTTCTTTACAAGTTTCTTCCTTGTTGCATCTTGTTATTTTCTATCTTTTTGATTTTCCTTAGTTGTTTAATAAAGGCCAAGGTAGGTTGATTATGATGGAAAGTGTAAAACGTGCTTTGTAACTAATGCATTGCATGAGGACATTGCAATGGTTAAGTGTAGGGGATTTGATAGGTGTGAAAACACCCATCCTTTTTACCACTTAATTACAATAATAACCGAGCCAAAACGTGTATTTTATGTCATTTATGTCGGAATTATGCGTGGTTTGTGTTTTTGTTGTGATTTAGGACGAAAAGGTGAAAAGTGGAGAAAACACGGCATTCACGGGCTTTTATCGAAGAAAAAGACGAAAGATGAAGTCGAAAGATCAAGAGTGGAAAAAGAACAGAAGTCCAAGACCAATTCTGAAGATTTATCGAAGAAAAAGTCAAAAGACGGAAGTTTACTAAAAGCCGAAGAACTCGAGTCTTATCTATGAAGAAAATTCAAGACGAGTTCAAAGAAATCCCGAGACAAAGTCATTAAGTCCAAGATTAACAAACAATTAAGAAGAAAAGGACTTAAGTGTGTAAATAAGGAAAAGAGGAAAGAGGGAGGAAGCTTCCTAAGCTCCTCCCTAATCACCCCTATATATAGATTAGGCTTAGTTCATTTTCAAGTTGTTGGTGGCTTGACAAGCCACACTTCCACCATTTTCATTTCTTGTCATTTAATTTCTTGCAATTTAATTTCATGTTATGCACTTCAATTCAAGTAAGTCTTTTTATTTTGGAATCTTTTCTTTTAATCAAGTTCTTATCTTTAATCATCTTCTTCTCCCTTTCTTACTTTGCTTCTCTTTGATTCATGTTCATCCTTGATTTGTTTTCATCTTAGTGCTTACTTGATCTAAAGTTTTCTTAAAAAGTTCATCTTTTTAAAAGTTTGATTTGAAAGTTTGCTTATTTTTAAGTTTGATAAGTTGTTATTCATGCTTATTAAGTCAATTTCGATTTAGATTCGTGCAAGTTTTAGTTTGAGCTTATTAACCATAGCTTATTGCTTTTGCTTAATTTTCGGATCAAAAAGTTAGATCGGAAAGGGTAAACCTCTTTCCAATCACGTATTCCAATCACCTTGATTGGAAAAGGGTTTTACATTCCAATCAGCATTCCAATCAACATTCCAAGCAGCATTCCAATCAACATTCCAATCAGCATTCCAATCAACATTCCAATCAGCATTCCTTTCGCATTCCTATTAGCATTCCAATCAGCATTCCAATCAGCATTCCAATCAACATTCCAATCAGCATTCCAATCAACATTCCAATCAGCATTCCTTTCGCATTCCTTTTACATTCCAATCAGCATTCCAATCAGCATTCCAATCAACATTCCAATCAACATTCCAATTAGCATTCCTATTAGCATTCCAATCAACATTCTAATCAGCATTCCAATCAGCATTCCAATCAGCATTCCAATCAGCATTCCAATCAACATTCCAATCAGCATTCCAATCAACATTCCAATCAGCATTCCAATCAACATTCCAATCAGCATTCCAATCAACATTCCAATCAGCATTCCAATCAACATTCCAATTAGCATTCCTATTAGCATTCCAATCAACATTCCTATCAGCATTCCTATCAGCATTCCTTTTAGCATTCCTTTCAGCATTCCTTTTACTTATCGCAATTTACATTTTCATTTTACTTAGTAATAGATAACCAAACCATTTTCATTTCCACCAAGAACAATTGAGTCGCACTTTGAACCGGAAATCAATTCGAGAAGATACCGAGAAACACGAACTTTCAACTAGCAAAATCTCAAACATTACCGTGTTAAGGGACGACATAATTAAATTTGAGATGTAAGTGGTTGTTATGAGTGTCGCTTCAACGCCTTTTGAAGTCAATCGTTTGCCGAATTGAATGAGAGGATTCATGTGGCCTTGTGCTGGGAAGGGAAAGAGTAGAATATGTGGTATTTTGTTGGTTTTGGTTTTAGCCATTGTTGTTGGATTTTTCTCTGTAACGAAAAATGTATTGTTTATGAAAATTAAATCAACAATTGACTAGATCATCAGTTGCAGATATATACAAGAACGTAATTAACCATCTACATATATAAAAAAAGTGTGTGACAATTACTTGTTTTTAGAACGGCAAATCTTAGTGGTCTTAAACCTAAAACCTAAAAAAAACCACCTAATGAAACGATTTTCTAGTGATTTGTATGTTTCGTATATAAAAGCATCTCTAATTTTTTTATTAATCTTTTGATCTGATTATAGCAAAATTACAAGCATATCTATAATTAAAATACTAAAAAGAATGCGATGAATCTTCAAATGAAATCAAATGATATACCCACCATCGCGATTTAAAGAGTTAATTAACAAAGTACGTACAATAATTAAGATAATGTGTATTTTACGTATTTTCTTTCGCTTTAAGAAAATCATTAAACCCATGAATTTTTTTTAAATCAAGCCATCTTCATCATCGCATTATCGCATAGCTTCGTTACTTTCAGCCTCGTCAGTACTAACTCAATTATTAGCTATAACGACGATGTACGATGTGATTCTCACGTCATCATCACTCCAAGAAATTTATGTATTCCAGCTTTCAATGATTCATTTTGTACGACAGAAAACAACAAGTTATTTCTTCGATTTTGTACGAAACCTATTAATGTGTTCATGCATGGCCAGATTTTAGATGTGCATAGTGATTGACCGCATATAGCCCATAATATGTTAAAGCCCCGATCTTATAGACTGATCACTGATTTACTCATTGTTTTATGCGCTATTTTAAAAAAAGAACTAAAAGGGACTTGACACTTAAAAAAAGGATATCTCAAAACAAAATTAGCTAATTAACCCTATTCGACCTATTTGACCTTCATATTTTATTGACACATAGCATTTGGGCTAATGATTAGCTAATGATTGGTTTGTACTAGTAGGGCCCGCCTAGTACATGCAAGTACAAAATGTGTAAGTGTACTTGCTATTCGGCCATAAGTTAAATCGATTATTCGACCCGTACTTTTTATAATAAAAAATTAATTTTTATAAAATAATACCAAATAGTTTTGTTATTCGACTTTGATCTATATTTTATTTGACCCGTACTTTTTATTAATAAGAAAATAAAAAACTTTTTCCCAAATAGATCCTCTAGTTCTTCGACTTGTACTATTATATTATTCGACCAGTACTTTTTATTAATAAAAAATTAAAAACATTTTCTCAAATAAATCCTTTTTTATTCATTTGGGTTAACACCAGTAGCCACCATTTTCCCAAATCTGAACTCTAATGAGATTGGTCAAGTTTAAGAACCATCACCAAAGAAGACTCTATTGAGGTTGGGGAAAAGGTTTCTGACATGGCTATTGAAACTGGGGCCCAAGAGTAGGGAGAGATAGCTTTGTCGGAAAAGAAGGAGGAGGGTTTCTGTTTTCGACAAACTTCCAAATCGGGATCTAATAGTAAGAAGACACAAAACCCCTGTCGATTTAAGCAAACTAAGTCCTTATGCTCAGCGCCATCTGCCAAACCATTGCGTTAGTTTCTTCATCTTTTTTATTTTTTTATTTTGTGAGTATAATGTTTGTAGTATATGTTTGTAGAATTCATTTATCTATACTATCGGTAAATTTGGCGAACTAAGGTGGACTTAGAGCTGCTAAGTTAGGTGTACCTCTGTTGGATAGTTTAGTTTTATCATATTGCGGGCTACGTGTTTGATGAAATGTTTCAGTGAAATTTATTGTTGTTTATTATGTGATTGATCACCAAATGTTTGATGAAATGTTCCAGTGAAGTTTACTGATTTTAGCTAATATGCGCGTAGTCTATCCGATGAAATGTTTTTGTTGCATTTTATGGATATAGCTACGCGTTCTAGCTGTTTGATGAAATGCCTTGCGTGAGATTTACTGAATTTAGCATGTGTCAACTATCATAGGCAAGCATACGCGGGAATGGTTAAACTTGGCTACATAAGTGGCCCATCTTCCACCATGGAATGGTTAAACTACAGTAGATGCTTAGTCCTATTATCAACATACCTTAAATTTGTAAGCCAATAAATTCAGTCTATCCGATGAAATGTTTTTGTTGCGTTTTATGGATATATCTACGCGTTCTAGCTGTTTGATGAAATGCCTTGCGTGAGATTTACTGAATTTAGCATGTGTCAACTATCATAGGCAAGCATACGCGGGAATGGTTAAACTTGGCTACATAAGTGGCCCATCTTCCACCAGGGAATGGTTAAACTATAGTAGATGCTTAGTTCTACTATCAACATACCTTAAATTTGTAAGTTGATAAGCCGATATTTGGTTGTGAGGGGTGTTTGGGTAGGAGCCAGACAACTGAATTAACAGCCTTATTATGTTTTATAAGCTTGTTACATGTGTTTTGGACTAGCTTAGCTTGTTTTGATAGAGTTTAGCTTATTTGAAAAAGCTAACTTTATTTAGAAAAGCACTATCTATTGCATCTTGACACAACATAAGCTTATATGATGTTTTTTTTATACAAAAGCATAGTTCATAAGAAAATTTTTACATACGATATCTTGTGCATGGCATAATTCTGCTATAAAGTTGTGAAATGGCGTTAATTGATGGTAAACATGATTTGTTGTGGTAATGTTTTATGTTTTGTGTATGAGATATAATCGAGCCCTGACATGATGATTTTAATCTTGCCATAGTATTTTATGTATCTATGATAAACTGATTATAAATTCTAGCACTGCATTAAGTCTGCGATTGCTGTTTTTTCTCATTGTGTTTTTCGGTTTATATTTGTGCACATAGTTCCCGGGAGGCACTTCATCGTATGGATTTGGTAAGGGAAAAAATCACGCGGGTAATATCAAGTTTGGTTTTGACTTGGTCAAAGGAAAAGCTAATCATCCAATGGAGGATTATCATGTTGCTAGGTTTGTGGAACAAGATGAACATGAGCTTGGGTTATTTGCCATTTATGATGGCCATTCCGGAGATCGTGTACCTTCCTGCCTTCAAAAGCATTTGTTTGATGACATCTTCAATGAGGTGCATACAATCTCTCCCTTAACATGATAATCTTATTTAGCTGTGGCAAAATGGGCAGGTCTAAAAATGGGTCAAAACAAGCATATTCTCTCATTTTACCCATATGTTTGTCTAAGATATCCATTCTTTCAAACTATTTCATTTTCTTGCGTTGAATTCAGAACTTCATTGGTTCAAAAAATCAACCACTATATTCATGGGTTTGATTGTGACATATTTTTGCAGAGAGAGTTTTGGGTTGACCCAAAGAGATCGATATCTAACGCGTATGAGAAGACTGATGAAGCAATTCTTTCTCATGAGTTTGATTTGGGTCGAGGCGGGTCCACCTCGGTTACAGCTGTCCTTATAAATGGTCAAAGGTTATGGGTTGTGAATTTGGGTGATTCTCGAGCAGTTCTTTCGAAAGGAGGTGAAGCCATACAGATGAGTACCGATCACGAGCCTAGTATAGAAAGAGTCAGTAGTGAACACAAAGGAGGGTTCGTCTCAAATATGCCAGGTTTGCCAACTTTTCATCGGTTTACCTTCTGTTAGTTTGTATATAAACTTGGATATCTAATAGAATTTATTGGATTTTATTTGTTTTACTAGTTGATATCTAAAAATTTATTTGTGCTTTTGTTGTATTAATTAGGGGATGTCCCTCGAGTGAACGGGTAGCTGGCGGTATCACGTGCTTTTGGAGACAAAAGCCTTAAATCCCATTTGCGATCTGACCCTGCCATTCATGATATCACTGTAGATACCCAAACCGAACTTCTCGTATTGGCAAGTGATGGTCTTTGGAAGGTGATACTTATTTCTGGTTTCTAGCAAATTTCTACATAGCCAATTATGTCATCGATTAACAATTTTAAACTATCGTTGTATCTAGGTGATGGAAAATCAAGAAGTTGTAGATATTGTACGAAGAATCAAAGACCCAGAGAAAGCAACAAAACGCTTAATAGCCGAAGCTTTGAAAAGAGACAGTAAAGATAACATACCTTGTGTCGTAGTTAGATTTAGGTAATATCTCTCGTTACTTTTCATTCCAGGGTTTGAGAAGAGTAAGATGAGGTTAATTAGACATGTGTCATTTGTCGACTGCTCAGTAAGTAACGAGCGTCTAAAACTAATCTTATACGTTGGGACATTTGAGAGGTCGACATGCAAACCTTACTGATATGTGTTATATTCGTCATCTCAAAGGTACATGATATTTAAATGGCGACTATCCTTACGGGAGCTGCAATTATGGACGGAGCATTACTACTGATATCTGCAAATGAAACTTGCTCGCAACCTCAAACACTTGAACCTTTAGCAGCTATTGAACTGACGTGGCTTAAACATATTATTGTTTTGCAAAACAAAGTAGATTTAGTTCAAGAAAATGTAGCTTTTAGGCAACATGAAGCCATCCAGGATCTCATCGAGTCAACAGGTGCCGATGATGCACCAGTTGTCCCAGTGCTTGCTCAGCTTAAGATAAATATAGACGTTCGGGTTGAATACATCATTAAAAAGATTCCAGTTCCTGAGAGAAACTTCACATCACCACCTCAGATGATATTGATAAGCTCGCTTGATATCAATAAGCCGGAGTGTGATAAGGCTGATTTTAAAGGTGGTGTTGCTGGCGGAAGTATCCTTAAGGTGTTTTTCCTTTCATGTCAAAAACGATATTAAAATTCATTCATGAAATGACTTTTTTAAACTAATTATTGATTTACCTGTTTGACCCGTAATAGATAAAACATATCCTGAATAGACCCATTTATAAGTTTTTGTTGCGTGTAGGGTGTTTTGAGGTTAAACCAAACGATAGAGATTCGTCCTGGGACCGTTTTAAAGAGAAAAATGGAGACATCAAGTGTCGACCAATATACACGAGAATAGTTTCTTTGTGTGCTGAAAAGAATGAACTACAGTTTTCCATCCTTGGTGGACTCACTGGAGTAGGAACAACCATTGCTTAGGGAAGTTGGATCGCTTCCTGATGTTTATGCTAAATTAAGGTAAGTTACTTGATTATTCAAATTTGGAGGGTGTTTGCTCACTTTAGCGTTCGTCTATTAATTGCTTTTTATCAAATCATATGCTTGAAAACACCTCACTGGTTTGAATTTTAAATCATATGCTTGGAGGGTGTTTGCTCATGATGAGACTGCTTTTATACATGGTCTCATCGTCCAAAACGGCCTTAAATTGCATAAAATATCATAAAATATGCCAAATATATGCTCGTGTTTGTTACTTGTGTATTTTTAGGTACGGATATTGAGGAATTGGCAAAAGAACACAAGAATCAATCAAAAACGAACACGGGAAACGAAGTCGCACAATGAACCGGGCCCAAGTTTGGAATTTTGCAAAATGACCCTTGAAGAATTGAAGATTGGCAAAAATGGTCCCTCATCTTTGAAGAACTTGTCACATTTGACCCTCAAAATATCAAATGTACAAGTATGATCCTTTATGTTTGAAGATATTACAAGTTCAGCCCTTGGGAATCAAGAATATACAAGTTAAACCCTTTGGAAAAGTTTTAGAAAGTAATTGTGCCATTTTCAGCAACTTGTCCAAAGTTGACAAGGCAAAAACAAGCACTGATGGGGTTTTAATACAAAGTGAAGAGAAGTTGAAAACTTGGGGATCAAAACTGCCAAACCAACATACTCCTACAACCAACCAGACATTGCCACGTCAACAAACCCACCCACTAAACCCTTTTACCCGACCCTACCCAATACCCTATACCCGGTTTATTATTTAAACTTGGTCAAACCCAAGTCAACCCACCCACTAATCCCCACACTTCCCTCCATAACACTTATTTAAAAATAATTAAACCAAAAACAAATCAAAACCTGCCCTAATCACCTTGAACCCTAATCCCACCCCAGTTTTAATTAAGCACAAATCAAGGGGATATTCCCCCAAAGTGTGCAGATCTTTGATTAACGAAACCCTCACCCAAACCCACTCAACAAAACACCTCCACGTGTCCTGTGGTCCTCTCCCCAACCCTCCCCTGCTCTTGTCACTTTCCCACAACCCCAAAACCCGACACAATCAACGGTTTGATTGCATTCCTTTGCCTCCAAGGAGTAGTTTAACGTCCAAGATCAAAGATTGTAGCTGTCAAGTCACATGGAGCAACATTTGACCAAGATTCGTCAAGAACTCAAAGGGCAATTTTGAGATTTTCCAGTTTAGGGTTTTAGGACTTGTATTATTTTATTTGCATTCTAGTATGTTCCATGAGGTTGTATAAATATGAGACGCCTGTGTCTCATATCTTTGTTCCAGTTTTTGCATAACATCTTGTATTTACCTTTTTTTAAAAATTAAAAGTTTGGTATTTGTGGTATACAATTGTAATTCCTTTTTAATCCTGATAAAAGTTGGTGTATGTTGTATGCAAAGCTGAGTTCCATTTAAATTGTTAAAAATTTGTTTGAGGTTTCTATTTCAACAAGGTTTTGAAAAGGTTTTCAACTTTCAAAAAAATCCAGTCCTTTGGAAAGTGAAAGTGGACTGAGGGATTGGTGATTTTTGAAGTTTGAGTATTTTTAAAACATGGTGTTAAGGTTCTAAGTTTTTACTTTGAAAGAATTTTTAAGAAAGAAATAGAAAAACAGAATATTGGATATTGCTTGTGTTTTCTTTTGATTTCTTTCTTAAACAGGTTGAGCATTTGTTGTTGATTTTTGTTTCAGCACCAACCCGAGTTGGTAAGGAGGTGGATTACACATCCACTAGGACCTTGGATGTAAGGTCCTTAGGTAACTCACTTTTTCCCTTTGGAAATTTTTAGAAAAAGCTGTTTGTATGATCTTATTTGATTTTATGCTATTGTGTGTTTAAGCTGTTGGAATTAAGTGCTTTTGTGTTTGAATGCATGCTAGACTTGATTTGGATCAGTTTGAATAGGTTCTATAGTGTTTTGGCTTGTTAAAACGTTTTCAAAGATTATTAAGTGGTGTTTGGATAAGCATTTTAGCAGGGCAAAGTTTTTGATTTGGTTATTAAAAGGTGTTAGACCAGTTGAAATAGGATTGGAATAGGTTTGTTGTTAGTAGTGTTTCAGTTTAGTGCAAGAATAGAAGCTATTGGTGTGTTTTGAAAAGATAATCATAAAGTAAAACCTGCATATCAACTAATCTGCTTGTATTTCATGAATTTGTGAGCTTTGGTTTTGAAATCTGTCTAAGTTTGGGGTGATTTGAGGTTTGCAGTTTGATTGTATACCATTTGGTGATTGTGTGTGCAAGTTTGGTTGTTTGAAGTTCATTAGAGTGCTAGATATAAGCTAAAAAGTCCACTGACCTAGTCCTTTTACCACAGCAACTCAACATTGCCTGTGTGTGCTTTGATTTGCTTATTTTGTGGTGCTAAGTGCTTATTTGTGCTTTGTGTTGACTCCTTGTGCTTAAATAAGCACAAGGGTGCCCCCATTGTCCAAAATCATCCATCAAATAAGCATTAAGTCAAGCCCTCTTGGCTATTTTCCATCTGTTAAGAAAGGAAAGAAAGAACACAAACTTGTGTTCAAAATTTTGGAACCTGGCACATTTTGATCTTTTATTTGGCTCAATCTAGGTGCAAATTGGATTTGGATTTGAGTTTAATAGCTTATAAGTTGTACTGTTTGAGTTTTTAAAAGCTAAAAAAGAAAAAAAAAATTTAATTTGCCAAAAAGGACGTGGCCAGGACTCGAACCTGCGCCACTCCTCCCACAACCAAACGCTCTAACCATCTGCCCTAGGGTCTTTGACTGGTAAGAGTTTACAAGGTTAAATATATAAGGTGTTTGTGTTTTGTGCTTATTTAAATAAGCCGTGGCTTATTGTTTATTTTCCAGCTTATTTAGTAAGTTTTTTGGGCTTGTTTCAATTTTCCTAGGATATTTATAGGGTTTAAGATTTTTCTGGGTCAAAGTTTTATTTTTCACATTATTTAATTAATTTCTAGGATTATTTTTAGTTTTAAATTTAGAAAGTCATTTAAAAATATTAAACAGTAATTAAAAAATACAAAAAAATAGTTTTTAGGTTTTTATTTGTATTTTTGAGGTTTACATATAAAAAAGTTTTCAAAAACTTTAATTTTTAATTTTATTTAATTTTAGGTTTTTTATCAAACTTTAAAAATTAATATAAAATTAATTAAGAGGTTTTAGAAACTTTAATTTGCATTTTCTTCTTAGTTAGAATATTTAGGATTTTTGAGAATTTTTTAGAATTTATTTGAGAACTTTTAATTTTTTAGATTATTTTAATATTATTTTATTCATAAAAATAAAAAGTTTTATTTTTATTTCTTTTTCATTTTTCCTAGATTCTAGACATTAAAATAGGACCTTTGTCACTTTCCATTTAATTTTTAGGCTTTTCAATTAATTTTTAGAATTAATTTAAGATTTAATAGATTTTAATAGTTTTTAGGAGTTTAAAAATAGTTTAATTTGGTTTTAAAATTTTTAAAAATAGTTTTTAGCTTAATTAGGTTGTTTTTGAGGTTTACAAACTATTAAATCTTGTTTAGGGCTTTTTAATATTTAAAAGTGATTTTTAGGGCTTTAATTAGCATTAAAAAGTCATTATTAAATTAATTAAAAGGTTTTGGCAAGTTTGGATTTTTTGTAAACTCTTAGAATATTATTGTGGATTTTTAGTAATTTTTAGGAATTTTTAGGTTAAAATTTTAAATTTTGCACTTTTTTACGTTCTACGTCGTAACTTTCTAGTAGTGTTTTTGCCTTATTTTTCTAATTTTTTCGTCTTCGTCATTTTCTCTTCTTTTCTTTTCATTAATAATCAAAAACATAAATCAATCATTCATTACACAACACACGTGCCTCCTCGAGAGAACGAACTCACCTTTAGGGTCATTTACACACGGTTTTCCTAAATCGTCGTGCTTACCCTATATTTTAGTTGCTTGTTTTTCCTAAAGCAAGTATCTAATTTTACAACTATCAATTTTGGCGCCGCTGCCGGGGAGGCGTGTTGTGTTTTGATTGAACATTGTTGTTTTTTTTATATTAGCCATAAATATAATTGTATTAATAGCACTCTATTAATACGTATTATCGTTTTTCGGTTTTTGTGTGAATACTATTACTATATTGTATACGTAGAACAATAAATACACAAGTACTCCAAATACGTGAGCAATCACAACCTTGATTCAGGATTTCATCACTCGATCATTGTATTCGAATCTCAAACCAAAGAAAAAGGCAAAAATAGATAAATACTTTCGTGAAGCTCGATTTTGAAAATACAAACTATAAGGTGGGTATAAGGCGGTTGTATTTCACAACCTAAAGGAAAAAGGCTCTTAAGTGCTTCGCGCCGCCTCGTTTCCTCCGCTTGCTTGTGCGTATTTGATTTTGAGAGTGAATCGAGGGTTTTGCCGCCCAAAGTATTATTACATATCATATATATTTTCTTGGTTTCTATTTGATTAAACCCTCTTGAACGATTTGGTGTTCCACCATCGTTCTAAAGTCATCGAAGGCGTTCACTCCACGTGATCGTTTTCATTCTTTGAGGCCTTTTTAATCAAGAGATTTGATTAGTGAGGAGATTTGTGGACTCATTGTCTACTTAATACATTCACCAATTCCAAAAAAGGTTAATACAATCAAAAACCACAAAAAAAATTGAAAAACACAAAATACCAAAAAGAATCTTCTTTGCTCGCCTTCTCGTTGTACGTGACGTTTATGCAAACTCGCTCTAAAGCTAGACGTGCTCGTAAACGAAGAAACAAATCACTCACTCATTCTAGTGAGGAGTCTCCAAGTGAGGAACCTATTGTAGAACAAGAAGCTATCATGGCTAATCGTACTATGATGGAGTTGCTTCAAGCACCCACCGAGGGTTTTGGAGAAGCCATTGTGATTCCCGCCATCCTTGCGGAGAACTTTGAGATCAAAACGGGTTTAATGTCTATGCTTCAAGCAAACAAGTTTCGCGGTCATGAAAAAGACAACCCACATTATCACATTAGGCAATTTAATCGTCTCACCGCGACAAGCAAGTTTAAGGATGTACCACACGATGCCATTAAGATTATGTTGTTTCCTTACTCGTTAGATGGACCCGCCAAGATTTGGCTTGAGAAAGAACCGCCGAATTCAATTTTGACATGGGCCGATCTCGTGTCTAAATTTGTGAATCAACTTTTTCCACCATCTAAGACAACACATTTGAAAAACGAGATTTCACGTTTTACACAAAGACCAAATGAAAGTTTTTCAATGGCTTGGGAAAGGTTTAAAGAAATGTTACATGAATGTCCACACCATGATTTTTCCGAATTGCATCAAATTGACACTTTTTATAATGGGCTTAATGAACATGAACGAGATTATTTAAATGCCGCCGCGGGTGGTAATTTTTTGTGCAAAACGACCAATGAGGCTTTGAAAATCATAGAAAATAGGTCTAAGGTCTATAGCCCTCGTAACACACCGAGTGTTGCCAATTTGGGCTCGTCATCATCTCATTCCATTAATGCCTTGCAAGATGAAGCAAATGAGGAGAATAGGTTTTTCGATAGGTTTTCGACTCTTATGTCTCATTGGAAAGCTCAAGAAGCTTCAAACACCGCTTCGGTTAAAGCGGTTGCTAAGAGTTGTATTTCGTGTGGTGGAGCTCATGATTTTTCCGAGTGCATTACCGCGGATGGTAACACTTCGAATGCTTATGTAGCCACGGGAACTTATAACCAAATCGGTCAAGGTTCACGTTCAAATCAAGCTCCACAAAATCAAAATGCTAATAACTATCGAAACAACAATCAAGGTGGAAATTACCAAGGAAATCAAAGGAATTATAACAAGGGTAATTACCAAAGTGGAAATGGGCAAATTTCAAACCAAAACCAAAACCGTGATTTTCAAACTCCTACTCAAGGTTTTCAAAATGCTCACACTAAAAATTTGCAAGGAGAATTTTTAGATTATGCTAAGGCTAATGATGCTAAGTTTGATAACATGCAACGTGAGATGATTAGCTTAAGATCCGAGTTGAAAAACGAGCTTAAAACCGAACTTGCTAATGAACTTAAAACTCATGCTAATAAAATGGAAGGAAATGTCACACGACTCCAACAAAATCAACAAAAAATGGAGCAAGGACAACATGAGATTAAGCAAGAGTTGTTAAAAGCGGATGCTAGGCAATCTAAGTTTGAAGATCGAATGGCTAAAATGTTTGAAGCTATCATGTGTAAGCCCTCTTCTTCGGGTGGTCTTCCTAGTGATACCATCGTGAACCCGAAAGGAGAGTTGAAGGTTATTACCACTCGTAGTGGTAAAACTTTCAAAGAACCCACTTCTCGTCCAAGTACTTCTATGGAGAAGGAAAAAGAGAAAGAACCCGAGGTTGTGGTTGAAAAGGAGCACATAGCAAGCCCACGAAGTACCGCTCAAACCACACCTACGGTTGAACCAATACCCATCATGGAACCCGAGATTCCAAGGCCGATGCCTATGCCTAATTTGCCCCAACCCACACCATCTTTACCCTACCCATCAAGACGAGACAAGGAAAAGGCACAAGAACGAAATAATTATCAATTTGAATTATTTATGAAAATGTTTCGTGACTTGCATTTCAATATAAGTTTTGCCGACGCCTTAGTCATGATGCCTCGATTTGCCGCGAACTTCAAAAGTATGTTGAATAACAAAGAAAAATTGCAAAAATCGTCTAGTTGTTCTTCGGTTTTTCTAAGCCGCATACCTCAAAAAGTCGGTGATCCTGGAAAGTTTTTAATCCCATGTGCTATCCAAGACATGGAAGAATGCTACGCCTTGGCCGATCTTGGTGCTAGTATTAATTTGATGCCTCTCGAGATTTTTAAATCGCTCAATCTTCCAAATCTCACTCCTTCAAGAATGTCAATCGAAATGGCCGATCATTCTACGATTCTAGCTTGTGGAGTTGCCGAGGACGTCTTTGTGAAAGTTGGGAAATTCTATTATCCCGTGGACTTCATAGTTGTTGATATTCCTATCGATCCTAAAGTTCCGTTAATTTTAGGTCGATCTTTTTTGGATACCTCGAGAGCACTTATCGATGTGCATGCTAGAAAAATCACTCTTCGTTTCAATGAGGAAGAACTCGTCATTAATGCAACCCAAAACTCCACGCTTTCTCATGTTTATTCGATCACATCTTTGTACAATGTCAATCCTATCAAAAACATGTGTCAAAAGATTTCAAATAGAGTTTTAGGAGTTGATAAAAATGAAGTTCCGTCCCCTCCGCCGATGGAGGTTAAGAGTGTTAAGCCTATGATTCCAATCTCGAGTGATTCTTCGGATGATGAATACGTTGATCCCGATGGGGAGGTTTTCTTTGTTGACAAAAGATTTGAAAACTTGCCACCACCTAAACCAAAACGCTTTCAAAATGTGAGAATTTTTAGTGTGACTAACATTGTTTTAGATACACCAAATATTTTTGACATAATTAAATCGGGTTTTCACAAGGAGAGTTTAAAAGATGAAAAAGGAAAAGATTTTGAATCTAATTTAAAAGATTTTTCTACAATTCTAACTCCGTCATCACTGCGTTTATTGAGTACTACAAGCTCGTCTTCTCCTTTTGACGATGCTTTGTGTGGACCTAGTGTGGGGGAAGCCCCATATGTTCCCTCCCCTTTCTCCACCGAGGACGAGATATTTGATCCTGGAATTGCTTATATAGGGAAATCTCGGTCTTCCACCGATGCAATAAATGGAAAATCTTTTCATTTGATTGGTGCGAGTCTACCTCGAGTAGCTCAATGTTTTGACTTACCCATTGTCCCACCCTTCTATTTCTTCTCTCCTATTTTCTTCTATCCCATTGGGATTTGTGTTGGAGTTGTGTTGTCTCGTCTTTCATCCGAAAACGAGGACGCTATCTTTGACCCCGGTATACGTTTATCGGATTTTTAAAGTACTCCACGTGCTTTTGGGCCTTGTTTATCATGTAAGCCCCACCAAAAATGACCATACCATGATTATCCCTAAATGATCACATTTATGGGGATTCGAGTCGAGCTTTTGACTCGGTTATCAAAAACAAGGTGCCTCGTGGGGGAGACCCATGCTTATCCATGTACATATTATCGCTTTCTAATTAGTTTAATGTGAGGGGATTTGTGCCCTTCCAACCTTTGTTCCGTGGTTGTTTGTGAATTGTGTCTTTTAGATCATCATCTTCACGATTGGAGCCTCTCGTGTTCGTTTCATGGGAGCACTCGATCGTTTGCTTTGGAGGCCTTTCCCAATATCCACATATGATATATCCTTTTATGTTCTAACCTTAGGTTTTTAGCACACTTCATAAACGGCTTTAAACTTATTGGTTACACCCTTTCCATGCTAGATTAGGCATTCGACTACGTCTCTAGTATGGGGGTGTTTGCACCCCTAGACTCGAAACATTGAGGACAATGTTTAACTTTAGTATGGGGGGGGGGGGTGATTAGATACTTGCCTTGCCAAACCTTCACGCTTTCCAAAGTTTATCGTTTTGTTATCATTTTGTTGCAAAATAAGGCTAAAAATGGCCAAATTTTAAATTTTTTCTCATATTTCATAAGTGTTTGAAGACACGAATGTAGGTTTTCCGATGGCGAGAATAAGAGTAATTTTTGACTCGACCGTGCGTGTTGAGCACTTAGCTTTGGTTCCTTAACTACACATTAGGCTAAGTCTCTTAAATGAGGACGAGAAATGATAGAGTTAATTATAAGTTACTATGCTAAACGTAGAGTACTCGTATTCTTTCAAAAACTCATGTGTTCTCGTTGTTTGCTTATTCTCCCTTCGCATGTAAATATTTTTTTTTTTGCTTAATAAATATTGATTTAGCGGTTTAGTTAGGATTGTTGGGTTTCTAGTCTTTTCTAGTAGCTTCCGTGTAATTAAATTGGGAAGACATTAAGGTATCGCCAGCGTCACGGTTTTGAAGTATTGGCACCCCAATAATCGAAAGCTTCACCCAATAATAAGATTTCAAGTGCTCACCTAAATCTAGCAAACAATTTGAAGCCCCACAAGGCCTAAAATCTATGCAAAATTGAAAGTGAATCAAGCCTTAATCTTCGAAGCTTTAAAGATCCAAAATTCGCTTTAGCGTGAGGATATACGTCTTTGGCTAATAAAACCACCGATGAGGCGGATAATAAAAGGCAAGGCAAGACCAAAGTCATAATAAAAGCTTCATGGCGAAGTTGAATAAAAGATGGAGGTAAACCAAAGATAACAAGGTCCTTCCGTTAGGGGGCGTATAAAAGTCTTGGTAATAAGTCTCATGTTCAAAACCGTTATAAAACCGTGTTTATCGATTCTTCTTGTCAACTTAATTTTTTAACATCGTCGTCTATTAGGAGGGGTTATTGATTTGATGATCTTAGTTACACCGTTAAGACTCTATTTTTAGACCTAAATCTCTATTATCGCATAAGTCAATGATGTATCCTCGTGATCATTAAGACATAATAAAATATAAGAGATACAACTTAGGAATAATGGGAGAATAAGTACGTGATTAGGGCATATGAGTAGTGTTAGCATTACTAACTTATAATGACAATGATCTCGTTGCACGCTTGGCATGGAATTAAAGTGAAAATCGAGGACGACGAAATTATTTCTAACGAAGCATTCACGTGTTCTTATTCTATGAACCTAAACGTCCCATTTTGCGATGAAAATCATACATTATGTCCAAAACACAAGTAGTAGTAATAGTGTAGCATAGCTAGTTTATCTTTCAATAAAAGTGAATAAAATTAAATTTTGGAGATGCTTTGATACTTTATTCTAGCATTGCGTGAGGGCACGGCAATGGTTTAGTATGGGGGAGTGATGAGACTGCTTTTATACATGGTCTCATCGTCCAAAACGGCCTTAAATTGCATAAAATATCATAAAATATGCCAAATATATGCTCGTGTTTGTTACTTGTGTATTTTTAGGTACGGATATTGAGGAATTGGCAAAAGAACACAAGAATCAATCAAAAACGAACACGGGAAACGAAGTCGCACAATGAACCGGGCCCAAGTTTGGAATTTTGCAAAATGACCCTTGAAGAATTGAAGATTGGCAAAAATGGTCCCTCATCTTTGAAGAACTTGTCACATTTGACCCTCAAAATATCAAATGTACAAGTATGATCCTTTATGTTTGAAGATATTACAAGTTCAGCCCTTGGGAATCAAGAATATACAAGTTAAACCCTTTGGAAAAGTTTTAGAAAGTAATTGTGCCATTTTCAGCAACTTGTCCAAAGTTGACAAGGCAAAAACAAGCACTGATGGGGTTTTAATACAAAGTGAAGAGAAGTTGAAAACTTGGGGATCAAAACTGCCAAACCAACATACTCCTACAACCAACCAGACATTGCCACGTCAACAAACCCACCCACTAAACCCTTTTACCCGACCCTACCCAATACCCTATACCCGGTTTATTATTTAAACTTGGTCAAACCCAAGTCAACCCACCCACTAATCCCCACACTTCCCTCCATAACACTTATTTAAAAATAATTAAACCAAAAACAAATCAAAACCTGCCCTAATCACCTTGAACCCTAATCCCACCCCAGTTTTAATTAAGCACAAATCAAGGGGATATTCCCCCAAAGTGTGCAGATCTTTGATTAACGAAACCCTCACCCAAACCCACTCAACAAAACACCTCCACGTGTCCTGTGGTCCTCTCCCCAACCCTCCCCTGCTCTTGTCACTTTCCCACAACCCCAAAACCCGACACAATCAACGGTTTGATTGCATTCCTTTGCCTCCAAGGAGTAGTTTAACGTCCAAGATCAAAGATTGTAGCTGTCAAGTCACATGGAGCAACATTTGACCAAGATTCGTCAAGAACTCAAAGGGCAATTTTGAGATTTTCCAGTTTAGGGTTTTAGGACTTGTATTATTTTATTTGCATTCTAGTATGTTCCATGAGGTTGTATAAATATGAGACGCCTGTGTCTCATATCTTTGTTCCAGTTTTTGCATAACATCTTGTATTTACCTTTTTTTAAAAATTAAAAGTTTGGTATTTTTGGTATACAATTGTAATTCCTTTTTAATCCTGATAAAAGTTGGTGTATGTTGTATGCAAAGCTGAGTTCCATTTAAATTGTTAAAAATTTGTTTGAGGTTTCTATTTCAACAAGGTTTTGAAAAGGTTTTCAACTTTCAAAAAAATCCAGTCCTTTGGAAAGTGAAAGTGGACTGAGGGATTGGTGATTTTTGAAGTTTGAGTATTTTTAAAACATGGTGTTAAGGTTCTAAGTTTTTACTTTGAAAGAATTTTTAAGAAAGAAATAGAAAAACAGAATATTGGATATTGCTTGTGTTTTCTTTTGATTTCTTTCTTAAACAGGTTGAGCATTTGTTGTTGATTTTTGTTTCAGCACCAACCCGAGTTGGTAAGGAGGTGGATTACACATCCACTAGGACCTTGGATGTAAGGTCCTTAGGTAACTCACTTTTTCCCTTTGGAAATTTTTAGAAAAAGCTGTTTGTATGATCTTATTTGATTTTATGCTATTGTGTGTTTAAGCTGTTGGAATTAAGTGCTTTTGTGTTTGAATGCATGCTAGACTTGATTTGGATCAGTTTGAATAGGTTCTATAGTGTTTTGGCTTGTTAAAACGTTTTCAAAGATTATTAAGTGGTGTTTGGATAAGCATTTTAGCAGGGCAAAGTTTTTGATTTGGTTATTAAAAGGTGTTAGACCAGTTGAAATAGGATTGGAATAGGTTTGTTGTTAGTAGTGTTTCAGTTTAGTGCAAGAATAGAAGCTATTGGTGTGTTTTGAAAAGATAATCATAAAGTAAAACCTGCATATCAACTAATCTGCTTGTATTTCATGAATTTGTGAGCTTTGGTTTTGAAATCTGTCTAAGTTTGGGGTGATTTGAGGTTTGCAGTTTGATTGTATACCATTTGGTGATTGTGTGTGCAAGTTTGGTTGTTTGAAGTTCATTAGAGTGCTAGATATAAGCTAAAAAGTCCACTGACCTAGTCCTTTTACCACAGCAACTCAACATTGCCTGTGTGTGCTTTGATTTGCTTATTTTGTGGTGCTAAGTGCTTATTTGTGCTTTGTGTTGACTCCTTGTGCTTAAATAAGCACAAGGGTGCCCCCATTGTCCAAAATCATCCATCAAATAAGCATTAAGTCAAGCCCTCTTGGCTATTTTCCATCTGTTAAGAAAGGAAAGAAAGAACACAAACTTGTGTTCAAAATTTTGGAACCTGGCACATTTTGATCTTTTATTTGGCTCAATCTAGGTGCAAATTGGATTTGGATTTGAGTTTAATAGCTTATAAGTTGTACTGTTTGAGTTTTTAAAAGCTAAAAAAGAAAAAAAAAATTTAATTTGCCAAAAAGGACGTGGCCAGGACTCGAACCTGCGCCACTCCTCCCACAACCAAACGCTCTAACCATCTGCCCTAGGGTCTTTGACTGGTAAGAGTTTACAAGGTTAAATATATAAGGTGTTTGTGTTTTGTGCTTATTTAAATAAGCCGTGGCTTATTGTTTATTTTCCAGCTTATTTATTAAGTTTTTTGGGCTTGTTTCAATTTTCCTAGGATATTTATAGGGTTTAAGATTTTTCTGGGTCAAAGTTTTATTTTTCACATTATTTAATTAATTTCTAGGATTATTTTTAGTTTTAAATTTAGAAAGTCATTTAAAAATATTAAACAGTAATTAAAAAATACAAAAAATAGTTTTTAGGTTTTTATTTGTATTTTTGAGGTTTACATATAAAAAAGTTTTCAAAAACTTTAATTTTTAATTTTATTTAATTTTAGGTTTTTTATCAAACTTTAAAAATTAATATAAAATTAATTAAGAGGTTTTAGAAACTTTAATTTGCATTTTCTTCTTAGTTAGAATATTTAGGATTTTTGAGAATTTTTTAGAATTTATTTGAGAACTTTTAATTTTTTAGATTATTTTCATATTATTTTATTCATAAAAATAAAAAGTTTTATTTTTATTTCTTTTTCATTTTTCCTAGATTCTAGACATTAAAATAGGACCTTTGTCACTTTCCATTTAATTTTTAGGCTTTTCAATTAATTTTTAGAATTAATTTAAGATTTAATAGATTTTAATAGTTTTTAGGAGTTTAAAAATAGTTTAATTTGGTTTTAAAATTTTTAAAAATAGTTTTTAGCTTAATTAGGTTGTTTTTGAGGTTTACAAACTATTAAATCTTGTTTAGGGCTTTTTAATATTTAAAAGTGATTTTTAGGGCTTTAATTAGCATTAAAAAGTCATTATTAAATTAATTAAAAGGTTTTGGCAAGTTTGGATTTTTTGTAAACTCTTAGAATATTATTGTGGATTTTTAGTAATTTTTAGGAATTTTTAGGTTAAAATTTTAAATTTTGCACTTTTTTACGTTCTACGTCGTAACTTTCTAGTAGTGTTTTTGCCTTATTTTTCTAATTTTTTCGTCTTCGTCATTTTCTCTTCTTTTCTTTTCATTAATAATCAAAAACATAAATCAATCATTCATTACACAACACACGTGCCTCCTCGAGAGAACGAACTCACCTTTAGGGTCATTTACACACGGTTTTCCTAAATCGTCGTGCTTACCCTATATTTTAGTTGCTTGTTTTTTCTAAAGCAAGTATCTAATTTTACAACTATCAGCTCACGCTAGTGTCGTTTACATCAGGTGAACTTCTTTTTTTGGAGTGTCTGTTGGGTGTAAATACCACTGGAGAAGATCAACTGGCAAGGGTGTTACAACTGACAAAATTAGAAGTGCTAATGTTGTTGAACATAGGATCAATGACTGCATGGGCTCGAGTTTTGGCTTTTAGCAGAAGAACGACAACAATGACACTACAACTGGTGAATCCCATGTGCACCAGTGTAGGTGAGAGGATTGCATTGAGCAAGCAAGTTAATAAACATTGGAGGCTAATCGGTTGGGCCGAAATTCAAG
The DNA here is from genome assembly GCA_025667525.1 of Glebionis coronaria. NCBI lineage: Eukaryota > Viridiplantae > Streptophyta > Magnoliopsida > Asterales > Asteraceae > Glebionis > Glebionis coronaria. Next base: position 249,704,130 of record CM046874.1, read on the forward strand.
GTGGTCAAACATATCCCACCTTTTTCAATATTGGACCAAGGAAATATAACTAAAACTGTGCCTGTTTTTTCCTTTTTGAAACTGATTTTTGTTGCAGATATACATTGCTTTGAATTATATTGGTTGAATACATGTAAACTCAAGAGTATGAATACATGTAAACTCAACTTCTTTTTGATCATATTGTATTTTTTTAGTTCATTTGACAAAAGGTGTTCAACTAAGTGAACTGTACTTAACTCCTCATGTATACGTCTATACAAGTGTTTTATTACTCGATTCACCTGATTTAGACCCGTCTAGTGTATAAGTACAACCAAAAAGCATACATTGTTAGATAGCTCATAGATTAGACACAACAAAAGAAACCAATCTAGCATGCAATAAAATGAAGGGATCTTCGACTATGGAGTCTCTTGTTTTACATGCCCTCGTTCCCACAGGCAGGGACGGTACTTGCATTAAACCTGCAAATAACTAAGTCGATGATCATATGTGCAACAGCATGCGGCTCAGTTTGTGCACCAGAAAATGTTACAAGAGAAACTGAGAACCAACATACAATTTTATCTAGCTAATGGAAACACAGCTAGCGAACTTGGCTACATAAGTGGCCTTCCTACAACAGTTGAGTGGGTAAATGGATAAGTTTTTTTATGTGTGGTTACAAGTAAAAAAAAGATTTTATATTTTTAATTAACTAAAAGAATGGGTCGAATAATTTTTAAGTCAAAGTCGAATAACATAATAATTGGGGATTAATTCATAAGAAAATATTATTTTATTTAAAAAGTACGGGTCGAATAATGGATGTGACTGGTAGTCGAATAACAAAAGGATCTATTTGGGAGAAAGTTTTTATATTTTTTATTAATTAAAAGTACGTGTCGAATAATATTTAAGTCAAAGTCGAATAACATAATAATTGGAGATTAATTTATTAATAAATATTATTTTATTCAAAAAGTACGAGTCGAATAATGGATGTGACTGGTAGTCGAATAGCAAGTACACTTACACATATTGTACTTGTATGTACTTGAGTAGGTCCCACATGTACTATCCAATGATTAGAGAAAATGACAAGTGTCACCGGTCGAATAGGTCGAATAGGTCGAATAGGCTAATTGGCTAATTGATACTCCCTTGGACTCTTTTTTAGGTGCCCATATGGTTTTGGTCCTCTTTTTAAAATAGCCCTTGTTTTATGCAATAGTTATACAAATATAGTCTAGATTGTTAGATTTTTGCGTTATAAAAAGAGTAAAAATTAGTTTCCATCGATTTATAAAAGCATTAAAAGAATCAGTGTTGTAGTAGATCTTATGGGTTGAGGAAGATGACTGGTTTGAGGAATATTCATTTTTTATCCTGAATTTTATCGGTTTTGCATTTTATCTTTGCTTTTTAGTTTCGTTAATTAGAGTATAAACAGTTTACAAATTACACTTTCAATCCAAGTTTACAAGTAAATGTATATCCGCACGTATCATCAGATAGTTAACGATATATTAAATGATTCAGTGATTGAATCGATAAATTGGTAATTTGATCGGATTGACCTGATGATCGAACCTGTAACCCGGAGGTTCGACCGGGTTAATCTGGGATCAAACCCGTAACACAATGACTCGATTGGGTTGATCCGGTGGTCGAACTCATGACGCGATGTCTAATACACTTGTTTCCTATTTTAGCATTATGTTTAGAGTGATTCTGAAAAATGCCCCTTTTGCAACGGGTGTGGGTGTTGAATGCCCTTAAACTTTAAATTTTTTGAAAATAACCCGAGGTAATCGAGGCATTCGAGGCATCCGAGGCAACTTGGCACCATAGTTTGACACGTGTCTCAAGGCAACCAAGACAACCGAGGCAACCCGAGTCTAACCGAGGCAACATGTACTTGTGTTGACCACGTGTCAACATATGGTGCAAGGTTGCCTCAGATGCCTTGGATGCCTCGGTTGCCTCGGGACATTTATGGAATTTTTAAAATTGAGAGGCATTTGTCACCAACCCCTTTAGTTAAAGGGTATTTTAAGAAATTTCCCTTATGTTTAAATATGAAAATATTGATTTTTTTAACACTCAACATACGCCCATTAAGATATTAGACATGTACCTGCGCATATTTACGGAAATTTTCTAGCTGAAAATAGTTAACGATATGCTAATTGACCCATTGTCGAACCGGTTACCCGATAACTCGACAGAGTTAAGCCGGTGGGCGAATTAGTGAACTGCTGACTCGACCGGAATCCCCAAATTAAAGTGGTAAATTTTTATTTTTTTAACAGTGTGTGTGTGTGTTTACGATAAGGATATGGCGTATTCGCCAATCCTTTATATAGTAGGACTCGATACGTCGTATGTGGCTGGACATACACCGTATCTAATCAGTTAAGGCAAATAGTCAAAGTGTTTTTCAAAATTTTAGGATAAAATGAGACCAATACACCGTAGACCTATTTTTTCAAGCATTATTTTATTTCAAAAATAACCACGGATACGATGTATAGACTATGTCCATATCTCATATCTAATTTGGGAGACTCGTATGCTACTTAAGCTATGAGTAAAAGTAACGTACATTTGCCTCTATAATGGATTGTTTACAGGTCTCCATCTTTATAACACCGCTTAGGCTCGAACGGTACCAGTTGGTATACACAAGTTTATAGAGAATACAAGTAATGACATAAATTCGATTCGGTTTTTAAAAATCATTTTTGGTACCAAGTAGATTAAAGGAGTATCTTTGAAAGGTACTCGCTTTATTTTATATCAAAACTCAAAGCTAACTGGTTTACGAGTCACATCCTTTATTAGAAAAATATATATCATTTATGTAAAAGTTAGAAGTGATCTCGATATGTTTTATTAAAATGCCTTTATGATCATCATTACTTGTATCAATGTGAATAATAAACGTTTCAGAATATGTCAAAACACTTGAGTCATCACCCTCCTCCGACGACTCCACAAGAACATTGTTCATGGGTATTAATTCATTAATGTGATTTCTAAAGGAACATAATTCACAATTATTTGAAGTTATGATTTCTTCCGATGATGATACGTTATTTTTAGATAAACTTTCTTCTTGTAAATCATACTTCTCTCAAAATTTTCAAGTAGCACCTCAGGTTCGGCATCGATTGTTAAATGAATGCTTTCATCCGTTAGTTTCTCAAAAAAAATTATTAGAGGTAAGTTTTCATATACTTTATTCTCATCTAAAATTTTATTCTTTTTAACTAAAGTCAATTTATAAGTGCATGAAATTTCATCATATACAAATGTGTAATCTTCATCATCGTCGTTTTCTTTAGTAAATGATTGATAATCATAATCATATCCATCATAGTTAAAATTACTAACCTAGGAAATATAAGAAGGTTCAGGTTCGATGGTCGGTTGACAATTACGAACTATGGCAGGAAACTCATATTCAACGTTGTCGAAGTTGTACATATCATTATATCACTTTTCCATGCCGAACTTCGGAGTTTACCGATTAAACATCTTCCCATCTCTTTTCGCTTTTTCCCCTGGTATTGAACCTACTCCACCATGGTCATCTCAGACTCATCCATCTTTGACCTAGATTCAATCACATAAATACAATAAACAAGAACATAAAGAAAAACTAAACTACATACTAAGACTCGATTCTAAAGTACTAGAAACTAAAGAACAAAATAAAATCATTCCCATGCAACGGTGCTAAAAACTTGATGTACGCTCGGTAGGCTATTATTTTAATTCAAGATTTAAATTTATATTTTCTAATTTAACCTTATTCACCTAATAGAACGTTTCTAATTATACTAATCCTAACTAAAATATAAGGGGGTTCAGCCTGAGAGACTGGCACGAATTGTGGTAGTAGTACGAGTAATGATCGTATAACTCACGCAAGGGAGAACCTAGAAGCAAATCGAGCAATGTCAAGCCTAATGTAGGGGAACGTGCTAACCATATTCACGCTAAACTAATGTTGGTTTTGTTAGAAGTGCTATGATTATATTAAATGTCACGAACATATCATTCAAATACTAAGGCGGTACTTCTTCCTTAAACTCAGTTACGCTAGACCTGTCACGAATAGACACATTCACATAAAGCAAATCGGTGTTGGTTATAAGGGCAAATAATGGTGATCTTATTGCCACTTCCAGCTCAATGAGACTTATCCACTTACTGCTTATGGCTATTATATGTGGTAGCTCAAATGTTCCATTCAATGCTTAAAGAGTTAAGCTAATGCTAGAAACGTCACCCGCAAGACTAGGTGTACACACTAACTTACAACACGCATGACGTTATTTGTGATCATATTATTCCACCTATATAAGTTGCTACAAAAAGCGTAGATCTTCCTAACGCTTCTAAGGGAACTAGGATTAAGTGTTGATCCCTTTGATCATTTAATCTAGCTTGTAGATTTAGACTAAACAGAATAAACTCTACTTAGTTTTAGTATAGACTTTGCATGAATATCAAAGAGTATGCGATATCTACTCTTTGATATGGTGAAGATTGAATGAAAAGTTTTTGAATAAACAAGACATATTATATGAACCAAACACTTTGATATTATTAAGTATAAATCGATTACTCTTGAACAAGTATTAGGGTTACAAAAACCTTGAAGTATAGAAAAGGTAAAGTGTTTGTAAACATCTAACCTTGGGACCTCCTTTTATAATACAAGGAGTCCCTTACAAGATAAAGATCTACAACAATATTTTAAATTTAGAAGATATATATACAATATTTCTGTTGACAACTCACGTGTAGGTCTACGTTTTCTAAGGATTAAACAAGTTATGTATTATCTATTGAATGGAAGGGAAGGAGGAAGAAATAGAGAGAGAAAGAAGAGAGAAAGGAGAGGTAGAGAGAGAAAGATGTGTTTTGTTAAATGAAAAATGAAATCACCAAATGACCAACCCCTCCTAACATGCTAGGAGGGGGTATATATAGCCCACCCTACATGTGGGCTATATGGGCTATATTGGATCACGAGCCCAATATCATTGGGGTGACCGATCCTTTCTAAATACGTAAAAACGTATTTCCAACAATCTCCCCGAAAGGGAGGTCACTCCAAGTTACAATGTCCTAAATAGTCTATAGCTCGTGATCTATGCTAACAATGATGTGACCGAGACTTTCCTTGGAAAAACGTATTTCCAACAATCTCCCCCAAAGGGAGGTCACACCATTTTACAAAATCTTAAACCTAGCATACTATGGTTGAGTCTTCGATCTTGTTCTTGTGAATATGCTGATGAGATCTTTGACTTTGATCTTGAACACGTGTCCTTGCTTTGACCTTGTGCATTCATCACTTGTGATATTTGCCTCCTCGTGACTTCATGTTCCACATACTTATACTTATATAAATTCTTGAAAGCTTCAGAGTTTGATACAGCAGAAGACTTGACTTTTAGACTTTCTTGAATTTGTTGAAGTATTAAGTGCATACAGTATAGGCATGTGGTGACAACTTCTTATGGATTGTACACCGAAATGCCACCTTCTTGTTACGCTACATAAGAGAGTTAGCAACAAAACATATACACGGATGAAATGGCCTTGAACATTTCATTCTAATTCGGTAGCATTTTACCTCCGGTCGGTGAAGACCGTTGGACGATATAAAATATCGTACTTGTGACAGGTAGTTTCAATTAAGAACCTCCTTGACAAGATTTCGCGGGTACACCCGTTCTCTTTATTCGACCGTCCAAAGCTGACTGCGAACATAAAGAGTGAATCATTTGGATAAAAATATCCGCATGATTTGAAGCCGTCAATTCATGTTCCTGGAACAAGTGAAATTCAATTAAGAACCGCACCATCGTTTCTTTCCAGTTGTCACGAGCTTGAATCGTATAGAATCTTGCAAGTTACCTACCAAGTGCTGTTTGAGGTTAACACTAGAAGAATTTCCACTCATCACTGTGAACACTAAGGTATCACTCTGAGTGTTCTGGCAAGATCACTAAGATATTGCGTAAAGGCCTGGAACGTGTTTAAATTCATTTAGGAATTAAACCACTGTTGCTTTCCAGTTATCACAAGTTTGATTCATAAAGAATCGCACAAGTCACCTACCATGAGCTTTTTGATATTCGCTCAAGAAGGATTTCCATCTTCATTGTAAATACTTTCGTATTATTCGGATGTTCAGGCAAGATCATGAAGATTTTGCGTATGACTCTTAAGATCTTTCTTACTTTTCACAGTGTGTGAGGAAGCAAGGAAATATGAAAGTATGTCCTAATGAGATATTTGATGATCTCAAATGGCTCTAGACTCAATCGTACATTTTGGATTTTAGTGATCGGAGGCTGGAGAGGAGTGCCACCATTTCAATACCAATTTATTCGAAGTGAATAAATCAATAGATAATGCGTTGTCTCCGTGTGATTAAAACAAGAGATATCTGAGTTAGCTGGGATGGGTTGTGCATTGCATCACTGGGTCCATGATGTCTGTCTTCAATATCAAGCATCATTAAAAATGATCTCAATAGCATATGTATTGACCCGGTTTCTGCCTAAGGTTGTAAGGAGGGCTTCTGTCTTTAGACCCTTTATCTTTACAATTCTTTTTCATTCTTCAACCCTTTCAATGCTTACCAATACGTCATAACTAGCACCTTGTTGTGATTTTTCCAGTGCTAACTTTAGTACTTGGTCAGCATTCAGCTACGTTTACAATCTTTCTCCATCTTTCCTAAGGACTACTATTTCTAGCTGTGGAATGTCCTTGGGAAGATTCCTCCGGTTCTAGAGGAATCATTGGACTTTAACCTATCCTACCATCCTTATGTCACCACAATCTTCACCGTCGTGAATAGAGATGTTTTGGGTAAGTGTATGTCACCATGAAATCCATTTTGATGTGCAAATCCATTTTGCTCCCCCTTAACATATGCCACGATATCCGAAAACATTTCGCACATGTCGGGATGAGCTATCACGTTAAGTCAAACCATTTATGATTAATCATTTCCCATATTAAATCACATTTTCTCCCCCATATTAAAAATATTAACCCAATCGATGTTTTTAATATCAATTGATTTAATAGCATTTTAAGAAAATTTGGGAAGAAAAATGCAAAGCCAATTATCTTCATGAATTACACAAGCTCCCCCTCAAATTAATGAGGGTGTACTTGAAACGTAAATTAAATACCTTTTAAACACAAGTGTAAGGTATTTATCACGTGCAAAGATCATATATGATAATGAATTCACAATATTATCAATTTACGAGGTTGGACCTGAATGATGGAGAACATCATATGAGAGAATCACATGGTTCTTGTTCACGAATGTTGGTCGCCTCGTCACGTCTGAAGTTATCTCTTGACTCATGTGTATGATTGATATCGTTGTCTTGACACCAATATGTGAACTTGGCACTTTCGGCGTCAAAGATTCTGAATGCTGGACAATTGCTCCCCCTCAATTGTTGAACCGTGTTCTATTGAAAGAGCTGTAGTCGCCGTTTGAGTAGTCGCATCGTCGAGTATGTAGATATCAATTGTAAATTGCTACGGTTGGTGGAGATGATAACTTCATAAAAACAAGATTTCTCTTGTTTTAACAAATAAATGCACTGACACGTACATAAACTTGTGTTAGATTGTGTTATTCCGTAAACACAATCCCTTACATGGTTATAAAATAAACCATGCCTGAGAAAATTAATTCCCGTTGTTGAGTCAAAGCTTTCCGGTGAAATGCTTGACTTGAGTATGAAAAGCGAGATACTATCTGAAATAATAGCAAACCATTTTGAGCATGTTTTAAAACATTTGAACTTCTGCTCGAACTTTATTTACAACCCCGTGTCATTATTGAATGACATTTCTAGTATCGTAAATATTATCGATTCAAGAAGACATGCTCTTTTTATCAAAACATTTTTTGAGCACACAATTTTGAAAGATTTGGAAAACCTTTTTGAGAAATTCTCGAAAATTTGTGTTCAGCGTTTTGAAAACCAATTACTTGAGCTTAAGATGTTGAATATCTTGTAAAACGAGCTCAAGTCCGAGAAGTTGTAAACTTCCCGTTGTTAAGGATAAGTTTATCATCGGCGATAAACTTTCCTTTTAACTGAAGAGCGAGTCCTATGTTGACATTTACTTAGAAGTCGTTTTCATGAGCTTGAAAACTTTTGAATGTTTTAACGTAAAGCTCATGACCGAGAAAGGTGAATTTCTCGTTAGGAGGAAAAGTTCTCTTATTTAAAAGATACACTTTCCTTGATGAGCTTAAAACCTGGAATGTTTTACTACAAGCTCATGACCGAGAAAAATTAATTTCCCGTTACGAGAATAAGTTATCATTAAAGATAAGTGGTGTGATCGTGATAGTATAGTGATAATTAAGATACGTTATAGGGTAAATTAGAAAATTACCTTTAGGAAAAAGTAATAGACTAATATTACCAATGACGAATTCAATTAAACACGTGATGAACCAAGTTCGTTGTACACGAAGATCGAGTGAATTTGAGACGTTTCGTTTCGTTTTGGACAATTGATTTGAATTGGTTTTCGGTTTTTAAACTAGAAATTAATTCTACCAATTTTAAACTATTTAAAATTATCCTAAAGTGCATGAATCGATAACCCCCAAAATTATTTAAATCTACAATCAATTACTTAAAATTAAAAACTATATAAAATTAATCTATTCAAATAACTTTTAGACTATTTTAAAAATCTAATTAAACTTTTTAAACTAATTAACTTTATTAAAAATTACTTTTAAACATAATCTATTTTTTTAAAACTATATTTATTTAAATCTAAAATTATAAAAATCTAATTATTAAAATAAACTAATTAAACTTTTAAATTAATAAAAACATTTTTTTATATTTTGAACTAATTATTATTTTAAAAACTCAAAATTTTCTTTAATTAAAAACATTAGTTAAAAGTTATTTAAAAACGTAAGATTAAATAAAACAATCTTTAAATCAAAGTCTGCCAGAGACAAAAGTACTATATTAATTACACTAAAGGAAAATAAACCCAAAGGAGCTCATAGCTCAGTTGGCTAACACGCTTGGTGGTGAAACGCTAGGTCACGAGGTCGAGACCCAGCAGTGGCATATTTTTGCGAATAATTTTCTTTTTGGACAACTGAGATATGAAAGATCACAGGAGTGATCAAATGAAAAGTTTATCTTATTTAAACTGATAGGAATCAGCTTATGGACTTATCAGATCAGTTGGATCTCGATAAGCTTAACTGAAAAATAGTAAAAATCAAGCAATCAGATAACACAAATAGAGCTCAAAGATTTCAGAAAAAAACAAAGTCAAATAAAAACATATAACAGTCTTAGGCAAAAATCTAAAATCCTAGATCACAAAGCTAAAAAACTGATAGCATATTGTTATTTAACTTGCATCATAGATGTGCATACATCTTTCGAATATCAGGCGAACAGATTCAAAAACAGCCTAGATTCAGCAAGATTTAAACCCAAGTCTTATATCAGCAAACTAATTAAACTTCATACAAACTAAAAAACTAACTTATTAAACCTGAATTAATTAACCAGCATAGATTGATATTTAAATAAAGTAGCAGTTTAAACTCTCAAAACTTTTAACAATTCAAATACATCAGTAACATTTTCCAGAAAAGACTATAGTAACAACAGCCTTAAACGTATCAATAACCAAAGCAATAAACCCTTAAGTAAGCAGATTAATTACTAAATCACTTAACATATCATAAATCCAAATACCATATCAAAAGAAAGCAGATTTATAATATCAAGCAGATTCAATCATCATTTAAGAAAAACAGTCAATATCAGATTTATAAACATTTATCCTAAAAACTAAACAGATCCAAATAGCCCTATAACATTTATATCATTCATAAACAATTTAATTAAAAATCATATTTAATAGCATAAACATAACTAATAGACATACCCTTTGAAGAAATCCGTTGTGAAGAAGGCTAGCGCTGTGCTACCTTATGAACCGGAGACGAAACCACCATTCACCATTACCACCATCTTTCGAATCACGAACACCATAATATTCAAGCCAGATTTCTCTTATAGATTAAACAGTGGGTTTGACCTTTATCCGAACTTCACTTTCATCATTTAACCAAGCTATATATCTTTTCAGCTTAATTAAAGAATGTTTTTATTATATATCAAAATTAAACAGTAGGAGTTTAAAGACAGATTTAACAGTAAATACAATAGACAGAAAGATTTATGCCAAATTAAACTTTTATTAAATCAATTAAAATATTACAATACTCTGAAATTGAAATACAATAACCCTACAACTAATTTAACATTATAACCTTAAGTAAAGAGAAGGATGATCAATTACAAGAAAATAAGGGGTTTTTATAGCCATCCCAAGGCTGTTGAGGGGAGAATATCTGAATCTTCATAAGCATATTCCTTCTTCATATTGACCCTTAGATCATCTATTCCTCTTTATCTCTCTTGTTGGTTTTGATCCAAAGGCTGATAATACACAACTAGCACACGGATTGCCAACGTGGCATCCGTTTGTGCTAGTTGTGTTAGTTTGATGCCTCTTGATTGGTGGAGTAGGGAAAATGAGGTGTCTTGGCTAGTAGTAACCTGCCACGTAGCCATTCTCTACTACTCCTCTCTTCCTAAAACCTTGGGGATTTAATTCTCACACACTTGAATTATACATGTGCCAAAAAGCCCTAAAATTACTTGAGGTTTGAGTGAATTAGGGTTTATTGGGAACAGTAATTTTACAGGTTTTTTTTAGGGTTGGGGTAAATGGGACATGAGAGAGAGATGGAGAGCATAGAGAGTATCGATTGTATTTTTTAATGGTTGTGGAAATTGTGAGTGGAAGTGTGTGGGACGTTTATTTATATTTATTGTATGGAAAGATAAAAAAACGTGTGGATATGTTTGACTGATTCCAAAAAGGTATAAAAACTTTTCATCTCAATCCGTTTTTCCATTTTCTTACTTTTGTGCGCTTGAAGCCCATCATTCCCTTATTAAACATTTCGTCCCCATTTATTAAGAATTGGGCTTTGACCTAATTCATATTTCCATCCGTTTATTAGTAGTATTTTGGGCCTATTGGGCTTTGACCCAAAAGTGACAAGTTATATTTCCTCAAATGGGATTTTGGGCCCATTTCCCCAAATGTGGGACCCACAAAGCCCAATATCTTCAAAAAGACTAAATCCACTAGCAACGAGCTCGATATTGGCTTCTTCGATCTTTTTCTTCAAACTCATGTCGTTTTTGCCGATTTTCGTGAACCTTGGTACCTACACACATAAAACAACAAACAAACGTATACAAGGCATTTTTGATACATTAATTGCATATATTGGTTGTTTTATGATATACTTGATATGACTAAAATAGCTCATATCAAACTCTCCCTTGCTAAGCAATTGCCGTGTCCTCACGCAATGATAGAATAAAACTCTAACTATACCCTTATTCAAATTTTGACATTTTATTTTGCAAAGACATAATGTATTGTTTTCATTATTTGAAGAATAACTTTTAGGATCATAAAACTCGAATAGATTCATCGTCCCCGACTTTTCACTTTTCCATGCCAAGTGCAAAAACAAGATCATTGTCAATCATAAGCCCCAAAATTAAACCAACTCGTACAAGTAATTTGTGTTAAACTCAATCTCCTATTATTCCTAATTGTATCTCTAGATTTTAATTGTCATTCAACCAAAGGCTCATTTGACTTTATTTGATATTTATTAGTCCAAAAATGAAGGCAAGAACGGTGTAAACTCAACACTCAAAACCTAACCTTGACTTCAAAAACCGTTGTCACTAAAGAAAGCCCACATCAAAGATAACTTAGCACGATTTAGGGATAAATCCCAGACGCGAAATTTGGCTAATATGGCTACTTAAAAGCAACAAATAAAACCTCCAAAGTCAATTATGACCTTATTAATGGAGTTAACAACAACTACATCATAACATCTTGTGGCTCTTTAAGATGCAATTGTGCTCCTTATTTGAAATCCACACCCTAAGGCTCCTTGGACAAAAATAAGGGAATTGACTTCACCATCCCACCTTACGGATCATGATGATGAAGCAATTTTTATTCAACACGCCCCTTGACATACACCCTAAGGCTCTAATGACAAGGTTAGTGCTACATGACTCCCACCCGAAGGCTCCTAGAGAACATGTTTTTATTTATTCCTCTTTATTATTATGATATGTATAGTAAGCCAAATTTCCGCAATCCCATGATCAAAAGTCCATGACGCTGACACCCTTAATGTGTTCTCACTTTAATTACAAGGGAAGAAAAAGAAGGAGTTACGAGTTAAGATATCAAGCCTAAACCGCTAAAAACTTCATTTATTAAGCAATTATTATTCAAGCGTGGAAAGTAAATACGAGGAGATTAAATCAAACACAAAAATACTTGCACAAAGAAGAATTACTTTTAGAAACTTATGATTGAACTCTATCATCTCTTGTTCTCCATATTGTAAAATTCCGAAAATGTGAAATCAATGGATACTTAGCCTATAAAATCAAAGTTTTGAGTTTTCAAGTCATCTATAGGATCTTGCATCTTCTTATACTTTTTCAAGTTTTAGAATTTGCGTTTTAAAGTTCCCTTGATAAACGACTTTCTAGGATCAATTATAAGAACTTGCGAAAAGTTCTGGTTCTTAACTCGTATGAATTAAGAGTTTCGTGTTTTAAAGCTCCCTATATAAAAGCCTAGCAAAACTTAATTCAAACACGTTAAGGAAAAGCTAAGGTTAAAAACCGAGTCGAGTCAAAAACTATTTTCATTTTCACCAACGGAAAGCCTACATTCGTGTCAAAAGCACTTATTTTATTAATTAAAACTTAAAAATAACACTAAAAATTTAAAATTTTATTGAAAAATGAGAAAAAACAATACGTTTAGACACGACAAAAGCAATTGCAAGCGATTATATCGATTGACTCCCCCATGCTAAAACCAAACATTCTCCTCAATGTTTCTTAGCTCAAGAGTAACACCCCCTTGCTAAAACACGAAGAGTCTAATGCAGAATCCTAGCATGGTAAGAGCACGCAAATCTATAAGCCGTTTATTAATTATGCCTCAAGATAAAACGTTAATCGATAAAAATCAAGGGATAAAGAGTGTGCCCCTTTTTTGGCATTCAAAGAATGGAAGATCAAGTGGACCGGCAAAAACCGAACACGAGAGTCTTCAAATATTAGGGTCATACCTAAGATTCACAACACAACAAAACACGAGCACGAGCTTGAAAGATCAAGCCTTATTAGTTGTTAGAAAATAGAAAGAAGATAGAGTGTATGGGACTCCCCCACAAGGTACCTCGTTTTTGTTAACCGAGTCATGAGCTCGACTCGATCCCCGCATTCATTGGTCCTTAGGGATAGTTTGAAGATCCGGGACAACCTCCGTAGGTATGTCCCCTCCAAAGTAGTGTTTCACACGATGACCATTCACCTTAAAGTTAGGCCCATCTTTTTGAGCTAGCTCAACGGTGCCATAAGGGAAAACTTGTGCAATGGTGAATGGTCCGGACCAACGAGATTTAAGCTTGCCCGAGAAAATCTTAAGTCTAGAGTTGAATAAGAGGACTTGATCACCAACATTGAAAATGCGGTTTTTGATCTTAGAGTCATGAATCCTCTTAGTCTTCTCTTTATAGATCAAAGAATTTTCATAAGCTTGATCCCTTAATTCACTTAGTTCATTCAATTGAACCTTGCGATGATCACCCGCGGTCCTCAAATCAAAGTTACAATGCTTAAGAGCCCAATACGCCTTATGTTCAAGTTCAATTGGCAAGTGGCATGCTTTTCCGTAGACCAACCTAAATGGTGTACAACCAATTGGCGTCTTGTAAGCCGTACAGAAAGCCCACAATGCATCGTCCAATTTATCCGACCATGAAGTGCGATTTTCTCCAATAGAACGCTCCAAAATCCTTTTAAGAGCTCGGTTTGAAACCTCCACTTGACCACTCGTTTGAGGGTGATAAGCCGTAGAAAGTCGATGAGTGACACCATATTTCTTTAGAACTTTTTCAAATTGTTCATTACAAAAATGGGTCCCACGATCACTTATAATCGCCCGCGGAGTTCCAAACCTAGCAAAGAGTTGTTTCAAAAAGTTCACCACAACCCGAGCATCATTCATGGGAAAAGCCTTAGCTTCAACCCATTTAGACAAATAGTCCACGGCTACGAGAATGTATTTATTTCCTTTCGAAGATGGAAACGGCCCCATAAAATCGATCCCCCACATGTCAAAGATTTCACAAACTTGGATAATGTTTTGAGGCATTTCATCCCTTTGTGAGATCTTTCCTTGACGTTGACAAGCATCACAAGTCTTGATCAAGTCTTGGGCATCACGATATATGGAAGGCAAAAAGAAGCCGGCATCAAAGACTTTCTTCGCGGTGGCGTTGGCACCATTATGTCCCCCGGTGGGTCCCTCATGACAAGATTTAAGGATATCTTGAGCTTCTTTGCCAAACACGCACCTACGAATCACTTGATCCGCGCACATACGAAACAAATAGGGGTCGTCCCAAAAGTAATAGGATATATCCTTGAAAAACTTCCGTTTTTGTTGGGACGGCATACCCTTGATCACAAACTTCCCCGCATGGTAATTTGCGATGTCCGCAAACCATGGGGTACTATCATCACCACGAAAAGCAATCATACCAAGCATCTCGAGAGGGAATGTTTCATTGATTTCCTTGTTCTCTCGATTGCTTTGGTGAGGATTCTCAAGTCGAGATAAATGATCGACCGCGAGATTCTCGGCTCCTTTTTTGTCTAGAATTTTGACATTAAATTCTTGAAGGAGGAGAATCCACCGGAGCAACCTCAGCTTAGCATCTTGTTTATTAAGAAGATATTTGATAGCCGAGTGGTCCGTATACACTATGGTTTGAGACAAGACGAGATATGGTCTAAACTTTTCAAAAGCATACACAACGGCAAGTAACTCCTTTTCCGTTGTAGTGTACTTTGTTTGAGCATCAGTCATAGTCTTACTTGCATAGTGTATAGGCAAGAAATGTTTTGATTTACGTTGCCCCAAAACCGTACCTACCGCATAATCACTAGCATCACACATAATTTAAAAAGGTAGGTCCCAATCCGGGGCAACCAAGATTGGAGATTCGGTTAACTTCCTTTTAAGCATCTCAAAGGATTGAATACACTCATCCGAAAAGATGAAAGGAGTCTCTTTTTCCAAAAGATGGGTCATAGGCCGAGCTATCTTAGAGAAGTCTTGTATAAAACGTCGATAGAAGCCATGCTGGTCGAGAAAACTCCTTACTCCCTTAACGGTGGTGGGTGGAGGCAATTTGGCAATCACGTCGATTTTTGCCCTATCAACCTCAATACCGGCCTTAGAGATCTTATGTCCTAACACAATTCCCTCTTTGCACATGAAGTGACATTTTTCATAATTAAGCACAAGATTCGTTTCCTCACAACGTTGCAACATTCTTTCAAGGTTAGAGAGACATGAAGTGAAAGATTCCCCAAAAACCGAAAAGTCATCCATGAAGACTTCCATGGTTTTCTCGATCATATCATGGAAAATGGCCATCATGCACCTTTGGAACGTCCCCGGAGCATTGCATAGTCCAAAAGGCATGCGACGATAAGCAAATGTTCCATAAGGACAAGTGAATGTGGTCTTTTCTTGATCACGAGGGTCAATGGGGATTTGGAAATAGCCGGAAAATCCATCCAAAAAGCAATAGAATTCATTCCCCGCTAGTCTCTCTAACATTTGATCCATAAAAGGTAATGGAAAATGATCCTTCATAGTGGCATCATTAAGTTTCCTATAGTCAATACAAACACGCCAACCGGTCACAAGTCTAGTAGGAATCAATTCATTATCCTCATTAGTAACAACCGTCATTCCTCCTTTCTTTGGAACACAATGCACGGGGCTAACCCATGGACTATCCAAGATAGGGTAGATCATTCCGGCGTCTAGAAGCTTAGTGAATTCCTTTTTGATCACCTCATGAATCTTTGGATTGACCCTTCTTTGATTTTGGATAGTGGGTTTATAATCATCCTCCATTAGAATTTTATGAGTACAAAATTTTGGATCTATACCCTTAATGTCAGAGATTTTCCATGCAATGGCCCGTTTATGCTTCTTAAGCACTTTGATAAGTTCATCCTTTTCATTTTCCTTTAATCCCTTAGCAATAATCACCGGTAACTTATCCGATCCCTCAAGAAAAGCATACTCCAAATAAGTGGGGAGTTCCTTAAGTTCTAATTCGGGTGCTTCCTCAATAGATGTTTTCACTTTAGTCTCATTTTCATTCACAACTTTTAAATCCATAGGTGGTGATTCAAAAGGATCCATATTCAACAATTTCTCAATTAAAGCAATATCTCCCTCGGGATCAAAATTCTCACTATCAAACTCACTAGGAACAAATGGTGTGCTAAGGTAATCATCAATTTCCTTTTCGATTTTTGAATAACCATTATTCTCAAGCTCTTCAAGAACGAAGTCACCTCCCTCAAATGGAGTGAGTGGAGGCTTAGCCGAAGAGATAATAGGATTCGAAGAAGTGGGATTGCCACTTTTAGAAGAAGCTGAGAATCCAAGCACTTCTTGAGAATATTCTTCACAAGTAACATCAATCACATCGATTTGATTAATTGATTCCTCGTAATACTTGGAAGAAAATTTAGAGATATGACCAATATCAAACGTGATATTTTCATCATCAACTCTCAAAGTCAATTTCCCCGCTTTCATGTCAACTAAAGCACTAGCCGTCATAAATAACGGTCTTCCTAAAATTAGTGGTACACGAGAGTCTTCGGGATAATCGCAAACCACAAAGTTCGTTGGAAAGACGAGTTTCCCTACCTTGACAAACACGTCCTCGGCTATACCTTTTGGTAAGGCGATCGATCGATCCGCTAGCTCGAGAGTCATCTTAGTAGGTGTATGCTCGAGAAGTGATAACCTTTTCCATACGGAAAGAGGCATCAAATTAATGCTAGCACCAAGATCGGCTAAAGCTAAACATTCTTACATATTAGGGAAATCACATGGTATCACAAACTTGCCCGGGTCTCCAAGCTTCTTGGGAAGCTTTTGTGTAAGAACCGCGGAACAATTAGCATCTAAAGATGTAGACACTTCAACCAATTTCCCTTTATCATTCATCATTCTCTTAATAGTCGAAGCAAACTTAGGCATGTAAAGCAATGCATCCGCGAAACTAACATTAATATAAAGATTTTTAAACATCTCTAAAAAAGTAGTCATTTGAGCATTTGACTTTTCGCGGAGCTTCTCTTGGTTAAGTCTCGAAGGGTAGGGTAGTGTGGGTTTAGTCTTCGGAAGCTCGCGTTCCGGAATAGGCAATTGGTCTACCTTTGGTGGAATAGGAATTTCCTTTTCTTTAACCACCTCGGGTTCTTGCTCCACTTCCCTCACCGGAGAGGTATTCACATGTGGAAGCAAAGGTCCGTCTAAAGCTTTCCCACTACGTGTGGTTATAGCTTTCATCTCACCCTTTGGATTTGGAATGGTATTGCTAGGTAAACCACCCGAAGACGAGGAAGGTTGACTCATAAAAGATTCAAACATCGAAAGCAATTTGTTTTGACTTTGTTCCATACTTTGTTGCATACGATTTTGGTTTTGCTCTAGCCTTTGTTGATTAAGCTCAATCTTATTGTTTTTCCCTTTAATCGTATTTTGAAAATCGAGTTTCAAAGTATTAATTTGCCCTTGAATGTTGTTTTGAAAAGCTTTCATATTTGCCTCATTTGACTTGATATAGCTTGACAACTCATTTTGATTATTGTGAAAACCTTGATTATTTTGATTAGCATTAAACCCATTTCCTTGATTATAATTCCCTTGGTTACCACGGTTAAAATTATTCCCATTGTTCCCATTGTTGTACCTATTTTGAACCGGTGGAAAACCCGGTGGAGCAACATGATTTTGACGAGGAACTTGACCGTTAGAGCCTTAAGTTCCCGTCGCGGCAAAAGCACTAGCTTGATCAAACCCCGTGGTTAAACAAGAATAATTAGGATGTGCTCCACCACATGATACACAAACATTCTCAACCATATTAATAGATCCATGAGGATTCTTCCTAATCTCATTCAACAAAGTCGCGAATCCACTATAGATCTTAGAGTCTAATCTAGCAATTTCTGGATTTAATGAATTCACATTGGAAACACTCGGTGTGTTTCGTGAATATTGTGCTCTAGACTTATCCTCAATTATTCTCCACGCGTCTCTTGGAGTTTTTCTTAAAAGATTACCACCCGCGGCGGCATTTAAAGAATCTTGATCAATCATATTAAGCCCATTATAAAAAGTATTTATTTGATGCAATTCTAAGAAACCGTGGTGTGGACATTGTCTTAACAAACCTTTAAATCTTTCCCAAGCAACCCCAAACGATTCATGCACTTTTGCTCAAATTTAGTGATCTCGTTCTTAAAGTGTGTTGTCTTAGATGGTGGAAAGAAGTAATCCATAAACTTAGACACTAAATCATCCCATGTTAAGATCGAACCCGGCGGTTCTTTCTCATACCAAAGCTTAGCATTACCCTCGAGCGAGTACGGAAAAAGCATGAGCTTAATCGCGTCATTCGGCACATCTCTAAACTTGAGAGTCGAGGTAATTCGAAGAAAATTCCGAATATGAGAATGCGGGCTATCGGTCTCATTGCCATGAAATTGGTCGGCACGAATGAGCGATAAAAGACCCGTCTTAATCTTAAAATGATCCGCCAAAATAGCCGGCTGTTAGGACCATTGGAATAGTTAATTGTAATAGGTAGACTAGGAGGTATGTAGTTCCTCCTGGTCCTAGTAGTAGTAGGAGCAAGTCGTGCTCCTGGTCCTAGTTAAAGTCAAACTTTATTATTTATTTATTATTCTGTTAGGATATGCAAGAGATATGTTAGGAAAGAATATGCATATCAGTTCTACACGTTTTGTTTAATGATGTATTAGGGTTTCCTTGTAGTATAAAAGGAACCTTAGGCAGAAGGTTTTTACACACCTTCATCAAACGTAGTTCTAGTCATTATCAATATCAAAAATCCTTAGAAAGGATCAACTCTTTATAGTTATTCTGTTCTTCTTTATTGTATTTGTATTCCGCATTTATATTGTGTATAGAGTCTCTCTGTGAATAGACTTGTGATTACAGAAGTCGTTCACCGTTCCTGACAGGCTGCAAGATCCACATCTAGTGGACCCAACAAGTGGTATCAGAGCCTGAGAGAGTCTCTGTACAAGAAGAATCAAGTTTTCTTATTACTAACATTTTTGTTTTATCATGTCTGCCTCAAGTTCTACTCAACCAGGAGAAGACAAAACTCCTAAAACTGTGCAACCTCAGCAGATCGTTGCTACGGTTTCCAACACAAATGGGAAATTCCCTCTTTTGAAAAAGGATGAGTATGATAGTTGGGCAATGAAGATGGAATGGTGGATCACCAACACTGATCAAGACATTTGGAAGGTTATTCTGAATGGGAACAGCAGGAAGCTAACTGGAAGAGACAAGAATGGTGATATTACTCTTCTTGACCCTAAAACTCATGAAGAAATCATAGCCATTCAGAAGGAGGTCAAAGCAAAAACTATTTTGCTTCAATCTCTTCCTGATGATCACATGGGTGACTTCAACCATTTGGATGATGCTAGAGAGATCTGGAATGGAATAAAAGCAAGGTTTGGTCGGAATGAGGAGTCAAAGAAAATGAGAAGATCCACGATGAGAGATGAATTCACAAAATTCAAAATCTCAGAAACTGAAGGTATTCATCATGGGTATGACAGGTTCCAAAAGATATTAAGCCAATTGAATCAACTTCGGTCAAAACCTGACGATGGTGATATTAATGCAAGATTTCTTAGTGCCTTACCATACTCATGGAATCAGGTGGTAATCTCTCTAAAAGCAAAAGGTGGGCTTGACTATCTCAACTTTGATGATTTATTTCATAAGCTCAAAACTTTTGAACCTCATGTGAGAGGATATTCAAGTGATTCTTTTCCCACTCCTGCTAATTCTGCCTTTGTGAGCTCTATGGCATCCAGTCCCATGTCGTATGCTAGTAGCCCAAGCAATACTGTGTCTTCTCAACATACTTTTCAGCATACTTCTGCTCCTGATCCTACAGCCAAGTCTGGTAGCATGGTAGAAGCCGTTCTTCATTCTTTTGTGGCTGATGTTGATGCTCAACAACAACTTGCTTTTGATGACTTCAAACAGGTCGATAAACTTGACCTGGATGAAATGGATCTTAAATGGCAGATGGCCATGCTCACTCTTAGGGTTCACAAGTTTGAGAAGAAAGCAGGTCGAAAATTCAATTACAACCCAAGGGAGCCAGCAAGGTTCGACAGAAGCAAAGTTCGATGCTATAACTGCCAGCAGCAAGGTCACTTTGCAAGGGAATGCCCTAGCAAGAATGACCAGGAGAAGAGCAGATACTCAGCTTTTAAGGTTCAGGAGGTAAAAGATGACAAGAAGGCATTGGTATCTGTTGACTCTATGGTCAACTGGAATGATCATCAGACTACCACTTTGGAATCAACTGAGTCCTCGACTGACGTGTTTGCAATGATTGCTGGGAATCTATCCGATGCAGAAGACGCAGATGAGTTTGCTCTTATGGGCATCTCACCTCAGGTACAACATTGTCCTCTTGGTTGTCATGATAAATATTCAGAATTGTTGTCTCAATATAATGACGTAAATGAGCAAAATGATAAGTATTTTTTAGAAGTTCAAGCCTATAAGGCTTCTTTAAACACTTTGGAACAACAAAAGAGGTGGCTTCAAGATACTCAACGTGAGTATGAGGATAAAATTAGGATACTGAGCATCGATTTAGAAAACACAACAAATATGCTTAAATATACAGAAAAGATAAAAGATGACAGTATCAAAGAAAAACAGGAGATGAAAGAAAGATTAGATGCTACAATGTTGAGATTTGAAAAATGGCAAAAGGCACCTAAAAATCTTTCAAAATTAATTAATAGTAGCATGTCTGGTAGGACTAAAAGAGGGTTAGGATTTGATAAATATATTGATTCAGAAGATGTGTTTGATTTATCTTTTACGAGTGTCTTTGATGCCGACAAAGAGGAAGAGGGAGAACCTAGTTACAATAGGTTTAAACCAGCAGCAGAAATGCATGTTGTCCCTCCACCTCTTACTGGAACTTTCATGCCCACTTCTAGGCATATTGACTTGGATGGATCACAGATGCATGAGTCTCCAAAAAGTTCTATTAATTCTAATGACTTTGTCTCGTGTACTTTCAGTGACAAAGCCAGTGACTCTGCATCAAGTGGTTCAAGTGAAGAGTCGAGACCTACGAGTTCCAAGTCGAATGATCATGCTGCTACTGGTGCTAGGAAGTGTGAAGAGAGAGTTACTTTTAATTAAACTATGTCTAGTCCTGGTTTATTGAGTCCTAGGAAGATTGATTCTCCTAGAATTGTGTGTAATAAAGTTAGCAGCATGAAACATTGTCATTCTAATAAAAGGTCGATTAAAACATGTTTTGTTTGTGAAAGTGCATTTCATTTGATTAAAGATTGTGATTTCTATGACAAACATTCTTCTGTTCATCAAGCATTTCTTGCTCCTGGTCCACCAGGAGTTGCTCCATATTCTTCTAGAAGACTCAATCCTAGTGCTCAATCATTTTCTTCTTCTAGAAGGACCTCTCCATTAGCTTCTGATCATTGGAGAAACATTGGATTAACAACAAATAGGACCACCAGTAACTATTTTCAGAATTTTAATCCAATTTATCCACATAATTTTGACCTCATGTATTTTGGTTTGGGAAATTTGGGAACTGCTGTTAAGCCCTCAGCAGGTTGTTCTTGGTCAAACAATAATACCAATATGATGCATAGGCAACCAAGGAACAACAGTGGATCTCATCTATCTTCTTGGCTCTCTACTAAAGATCCACAAGGCAGGCTCAAACCTGAAAAGGTTTGGGTCCCCTTAAGACACTAACTTTTACATTTTTATTATCTTGTTGTTGTAGGTTACTCCATACCAAGATCCTACTCTAGGAATTGTTGATAGTGGTTGCTCTAGGAGCATGACAGGAAATAAAAGTCTTCTCTCTAACTTTGTACCATTTCAAGGCGGCAAGGTCTATTTTGGTGGAGGTGAAGGAAGGATCACTGGCAAAGGAACAATTCAGACGCCCAATCTTAATTTTGAGCATGTCTACTATGTGGAAGCACTTCAGCACTTCAACTTGATATCTGTCTCTCAGATTTGTGACAAGAAGCAGTTTGTTCTCTTTACGGATACTGATGCACTTGTGCTATCCAAAGACTTTAAACTTCTGGATGACTCACAGGTTCTGCTCAGAATCCCTAGAAGACACAATCTCTATAGCATCAAGCTGAATGAAGTAAACCCTACTGGTCAACTAGCGTGTTTGGTTGCTAAAGCCTCAGAAGATGAAGCCACTCAATGGCACAGAAGGATGGGGCATGTGAACTTCAAGACCATTCACAAACTAGCAAATATGAATCTGGTGTCTGGTTTACCTCCCAAGTCATTTCGAAATGATATTAATTGTATTGCTTGTAGCAAAGGCAAACAACATAAAGCATCCTTCAAGGCCATTACTGCTCTCAGCCTTATAACTGAACCATTGCAGCTACTACACATGGATTTATTTGGTCCTACCTCTATTAGGAGCATTGACCACAAACAATTCTGTCTGGTGGTAACTGATGGATATAGCAGGTTTACGTGGGTGTTCTTCATGGCTGCCAAGAGTGAGACCTACTCACTTCTTAGAGATTTTCTTACCCTTATAGAGAATCAGTTGTCCAAGAAGGTTAAAGGTATTCGTTGTGATAATGGAACCGAGTTCAAAAATAAAGACCTCGTAGCACTTTTTAATTCTAAAGGCATCAAAAGATATTATAGTGCAGCAAGAACTCCTCAACAGAATGGCGTGGCAGAAAGAAAGAACAGGACTCTAATAGAAGCAGCAAGAACAATGCTTGCCGATTCCAAGCTTCCAACCATGTTCTGGACAGAAGCTGTTAATACTGCAAGTTATGTTTTGAATAGAGTTTCTATTACAAATCCTCACAAGAAGATTCCTTATGAGCTACTAACAGACAAAGTTCCAAATATTGCTCATTTGAAGCCATTTGGGTGTCCTGTCACCATTATGAATACTAGTGACTATTTGGGGAAGTTTGATGGCAAGGCAGATGAAGGATACATTGTGGGATATTCAGCTCACTCTCGGGCTTATCGTGTCTACAATCTCCAAGCCAAGCGGGTAATTGAAACTATTAATCTCAGGTATTTTGAAGAGAAGTCAAACATCCAAGGCAAGGGTCCTGAATGGTATTTTGATCTTGATTATCTTAGTGACTCATTAGGATATTATCGTTTCAAAACTAACCATGATGCAGGTCCACAAGTGTTTGCAACCTCTAGTACAGGTGCTCACTCTAGTCTTCCCGACTCAGATGACGAGGATGATATTTTTGTGGTTCCATCCTACTCCACCACAGTCTCTCCTACTCCTCCTAGTGATGCAACTCCATTGGATGTATTGGTTTCACAAGTAGCTCTTGACACCCTACTCAAACAACAACAAGAAGCTACTACAACAGCTGCTCAAGGTGGCTTTGAGTTTCCCTTGAATACGCCTACTGACAAAGCTGCTCCTAGTACCCCAGCTACTACTCCTAGTGCTAGTTTAACACCTATTGGTATTCCGGCTAGTGAGTCTGCTTCTCATACTCGATTCTCCAGTCCTTCTGATTTGGGGAACCATCAAAAGAAGTCTTCTACCAAGCTGGATGATATTCATAAACAACCAATAGATGGCATTTTCAACGCTGCTTCATATGATGCTTACTTTGTTGGGAATCTCAATAACTTGGCACCAGAAGTGGAGGTAGCTTCCAATCCAGTGTTGCAATCACACAAAGATCACCCTACCACTCAAATCATTGGAGATCCTGGTTCTACTATCAAGACACGCAAAATGCATAAGAAGGCTTCGTCTGATCATCATGCTCTTGTGAGCTATATTGAAGATCAAAAGCGTAATAATCATACGGACTTTCAACACTGTTTGTTTGCTTGTTTTCTTTTACAGGTGGAACCTAGATCCGTCACTCATGCTCTTGAGGATCAAAGTTGGGTGGAGGCTATGCAGGAGGAAATGCAGCAATTCTTGTTTCAGAATGTTTGGGTTCTAGTTGACTTACCAGATGGAAAGACAGCAATCAATACCAAATGGATTCTCAAGAACAAGAAAGATGCACGGGGAATTGTAGTGAGGAATAAAGCTAGGCTTGTCGCACAGGGCCACACTCAAATTGAGGGCATTGACTACACTGAAGTTTTTGCTCCGGTTGCTAGGATTGAGGTTAGGACCATTGGAATAGTTAATTGTAATAGGTAGACTAGGAGGTATGTAGTTCCTCCTGGTCCTAGTAGTAGTAGGAGCAAGTCGTGCTCCTGGTCCTAGTTAATGTCAAACTTATTATTTATTTATTATTCTGTTAGGATATGCATGAGATATGTTAGGAAATGATATGCATATCAGTTCTACACGTTTTGTTTAATGATGTATTAGGGTTTCCTTGTAGTATAAAAGGAACCTTAGGCAGAAGGGTTTTACACACCTTCATCAAACGTAGTTCTAGTCATTATCAATATTAGAAATCCTTAGAAAGGATCAAGTCTTTATAGTTATTCTGTTCTTCTTTATTGTATTTGTATTCCGCATTTATATTGTGTATAGAGTCTCTCTGTGAATAGACTTGTGATTACAGAAGTCGTTCACCGTTCCTGACAGGCTGCAAGATCCACATCTAGTGGACCCAACACCGGCACAACGATTGCTTCCCCATACCCTTCGGTGGGTGCACGGAGAAATTCCTCCATTGTTCGGTTATCGGCCATCTCTACAACAATAGGTGGAAGCTCGGGTTCCACTATTCGTTGTTGACGATTTCTATTTCTACGAGGAATATTTTCAAGCCTATTATAATCATTCACAAGATGAGAAGAACGTACTTGCATACACTACAAAGACGAGAATTTAGAGGATTGAAGAAAAGAAATTAGACAAGAAGAAGATTATTTTTGGTATTGCTCAATCAAAAATGATCGATAAAAGACAAGGAATAAGGATAACTACTATGGAAGTAAATTACCCTCGATCGACTTTGAAACGATAGGTGAAAACCTAAACGTCTAGAGGTTCAATAAGTAAACTAAAAAAATTAGATTTATTACTACTTGAGTCGGCAAACCAATAATAGGTTGTCCCTCTCAATATACGCACAAGCAAGCGGGGAAACGAGGTGGCACAAAGCACTTAAAAACCTTTTTCCTTAGACGGCTTTTTATAGCACGTCGCCTTATACCCACCTTATAGTTTGTATAAATCGAGTTCAAACTTATTATTAGTATTTATCTATTTTGCCTTTTATTTTTGTTTTGGATTTGACTACAATAGCTAGGTGATGAAATCCCAACTAAGGCCTTATTTGAAAAGTATGTAAATTTATTGTTCTACGTAATACAATATATTATTCACAAAAAACGAGAAAAACGATACATACTATATAATAGAAAAATAACAAAACTTGCCGAGGACGGAAAGGGTCTTCAAATCAACGATCAACAAATCTCCACGAAAACGAATCGTACACAAGATCCCCGGCAGCGACGCCAAAATTTTTGGTGTGATCGTGATAGTATAGTGATAATTAAGATACGTTATAGGGTAAATTAGAAAATTACCTTTAGGAAAAAGTAATAGACTAATATTACCAATAACGAATTCAATTAAACACGTGATGAACCAAGTTCGTTGTACACGAAGATCGAGTGAATTTGAGACGTTTCGTTTCGTTTTGGACAATTGATTTGAATTGGTTTTCGGTTTTTAAACTAGAAATTAATTCTACCAATTTTAAACTATTTAAAATTATCCTAAAGTGCATGAATCGATAACCCCCAAAATTATTTAAATCTACAATCAATTACTTAAAATTAAAAACTATATAAAAATTAATCTATTCAAATAACTTTTAGACTATTTTAAAAATCTAATTAAACTTTTTAAACTAATTAACTTTATTAAAAATTACTTTTAAACCTAATCTATTTTTTTTAAAACTATATTTATTTAAATCTAAAATTATAAAAATATAATTATTAAAATAAACTAATTAAACTTTTAAATTAATAAAAACATTTTTTTTATATTTTGAACTAATTATTATTTTAAAAACTCAAAATTTTCTTTAATTAAAAACATTAGTTACAAGTTATTTAAAAACGTAAGATTAAATAAAACAATCTTTAAATCAAAGTCTGCCAGAGACAAAAGTACTATACTAATTACACTAAAGGAAAATAAACCCAAAGGAGCTCATAGCTCAGTTGGCTAACACGCTTGGTGGTGAAACGCTAGGTCACGAGGTCGAGACCCAACAGTGGCATATTTTTGCGAATAATTTTCTTTTTGGACAACTGAGATATGAAAGATCACAGGAGTGATCAAATGAAAAGTTTATCTTATTTAAAATGATAGGAATCAGCTTATGGACTTATCAGATCAGTTGGATCTCGATAAGCTTAACTGAAAAATAGTAAAAATCAAGCAATCAGATAACACAAATAGAGCTCAAAGATTTCAGAAAAAACAAAGTCAAATAAAAACATATAACAGTCTTAGGCAAAAATCTAAAATCCTAGATCACAAAGCTAAAAAACTGATAGCATATTGTTATTTAACTTGCATCATAGATGTGCATACATCTTTCGAATATCAGGCGAACATATTCAAAAACAGCCAAGATTCAACAAGATTTAAACCCAAGTCTTATATCAGCAAACTAATTAAACTTCATACAAACTAACTTATTAAACC
Organism: Glebionis coronaria; assembly: GCA_025667525.1. Taxonomy (NCBI): domain Eukaryota; kingdom Viridiplantae; phylum Streptophyta; class Magnoliopsida; order Asterales; family Asteraceae; genus Glebionis; species Glebionis coronaria. The sequence continues at coordinate 249,731,197 of CM046874.1, forward strand.
TGAATTAATTAACCAGCATAGATTGATATTTAAATAAAGTAGCAGTTTAAACTCTCAAAACTTTTAACAATTCAAATACATCAGTAACATCTTTCAGAAAAGACTATAGTAACAACAGCCTTAAACGTATCAATAGCCAAAGCAATAAACCCTTAAGTAAGCAGATTAATTACTAAATCACTTAACATATCATAAATCCAAATACCATATCAAAAGAAAGCAGATTTATAATATCAAGCAGATTCAATCATCATTTAAGAAAAACAGTCAATATCAGATTTATAAACATTTATCCTAAAAACTAAACAGATCCAAATAGCCCTATAACATTTATATCATTCATAAACAATTTAATTAAAAATCATATTTAATAGCATAAACATAACTAATAAACATACCCTTTGAAGAAATCCGTTGTGAAGAAGGTTAGCGCTGTGCTACCTTATGAACCGGAGAGAAACCACCATTCACCATTACCACCATCTTTCGAATCACGAACACCATAATATTCGATCCAGATTTCTCTTATAGATCAAACAGTGGGTTTGAGCTTTATCCCAACTTCACTTTCATCATTTAACCAAGCTATATATCTTTTCAGCTTAATTAAATAATGTTTTTATTATAATATCAAAATTAAACAGTAGGAGTTTAAAAAAAGATTTAACAGTAAATAAAATAGACAGAAAGATTTATACCAAATTAAACTTTTATTAAATCAATTAAAATATTACAATACTCTGAAATTGAAATACAATAACCCTACAGCTAATTTAACATTATAACCTTAAGTAAAGAGAAGGATGATCAATTACAAGAAAATAAGGGGTTTTATAGCCATCCCAAGGCTGTTGAGGGGAGAATATCCGAATCTTCATAAGCATATTCCTTCTTCATATTGACCCTTAGATCATCTATTCCTCTTTCTCTCTCTTGTTGGTTTTGATCCAAAGGCTGATAATACACAACTAGCACACGGATTGCCAACGTGGCATCCGTTTGTGCTAGTTGTGTTAGTTTGATGCCTCTTGATTGGTGGAGTGGGGAAAATGAGGTGTCTTGGCCAGTAGTAACCTGCCACGTAGCCATTCTCTACTACTCCTCTCTTCCTAAAACCTTGGGGATTTAATTCCCACACACTTGAATTATACGTGTGCCAAAAAGCCCCAAAATTACTTGAGGTTTGGGTGAATTAGGGTTTATTGGGAACAATAATTTTACAGGTTTTTTTAGGGTTGGGGTAAATGGGACGTGAGAGAGAGATGGAGAGCATAGGGAGTATCGATTGTCTTTTTTAATGGTTGTGGAAATTGTGAGTGGAAATGTGTGGGACGTTTATTTATATTTATTGTATGGAAAGATAAAAAAACGTGTGGATATGTTTGACTGATTCCAAAAAGGTATAAAAACTTTTCATCTCAATCCGTTTTTCCATTTTCTTACTTTTGTGGGCTTGAAGCCCATCATTCCCTTATTAAACATTTCGTCCCCATTTATTAAGAATTAGGCTTTGACCCAATTCATATTTCCATCCGTTTATTAGTAGTATTTTGGGCCTATTGGGCTTTGACCCAAAAGTGACAAGTTATATTTCCTCAAATGGGCTTTTGGGCCCATTTCCCCAAATGTGGGACCCACAAAGCCCAATATCTTCAAAAAGACTAAATCCACTAGAAACGAGCTTGATATTGGCTTCTTCGATCTTTTTCTTCAAACTCGTGTCGTTTTTTGCCGATTTTCGTGAACCTTGGTACCTACACACATAAAACAACAAACAAACGTATACAAGGCATTTTTGATACATTAATTGCATATATTGGTTGTTTTATGATATACTTGATATGACTAAAATAGCTCATATCAATAAGCTTTCCTAAAATTAAAGTCCGAGTTACAGTCTGACATTTAACTGTAAGTCATTGTGCATGAGCTTAAAAACTTCGAATGTTTTTTAATATTAGCTCATGCCCGAGAAAAATTAATTTCTCGTTGTAAGGATAAGTTTATCATCGGCGATAAACTTTCCTTTTAATTGAAGACCGAGTTCTAAGTTGACATTTACTTAGAAGTCGTTTTTCATGAGCTTGAAAAACTTTGAATGTTTTAACGTAAAGCTCATGACCGAGAAAGATGAATTTCTCGTTAAGAAGAAAAGTTCTCTTATTTAAAAGATACACTTTACTTTATGAGCTTAAAAACTTGGAATGTTTTAGTACACGCTCATGACCGAGAAAAATTAATTTCTCGTTACGAGGGTAAGTTATCATTTAAAGATAAACTTCCCTTTATTAGAAGTCCGGGTCATTGTCTGACATTTAACAATGAACCATTTACATGAGCTTAAAACCTTTGAATGGTTTTAACGTAAGCTCGTGTCCGAGAAAATTTAATTTCTCGTTAATGAGGATAAGTTTATCACCAGCGATAAACTTTCCTTTATTTGAAATTCGGGTCATCGTCTGACATTTAACGATGAGCCATGTACACGAGCTTAAAACCTTTGAATAGTTTTAAATGTAAACTCGTGTCCGAGAAAATTTAATTTCTCGTTTTGAGGGTAAGCTATCGTTGCGTAGATAAACTTCCCTTTCTTTGAAGTTCGGGTCACAATCTATTATTTGACTGTGAGCCATTGTGCATGAGCTTAAAAACTTGGAATGTTTTTTATATAAGCTCATGCCCGAGAAAAATTAATTTCTCGTTGTAAGGATAAGTTTATCATCGACGATAAACTTTCCTTTCTTTGATAAACGAGTTATAGTCTGTGATGTGACTATAAGTCCTTTGAGTAAGCTTAACCATGAATCCCCTAAGACACTTGTTTCTCCGATATCTGCTTCTTCAACAACCAAAGTCTAAGAGTGTCCTTAGTTGAACGGTATACAACGATTGGACCTCTTCGTTCTTTTGGAACATCAACCTTGGTACCTGCATTCTCATTAGGAATTTGCATGCTTTGACATGGGTTAGCGATATCAATTTTAGAAGCAAGTGGGGGTTCACAGTTATCTTTTCTTGTTCCAGAGGCGACCTGAGTAGATGATTCACTTGTCTTAGATGGCAAACGTTTCCTTTTATAGAAAACCTTAAGTTCATGCTTAAGTGATGTATCATCCTTTTCAATTTCCTCCCTAGTAGTCTTAGTAGAATCGGAGACTATCCTAGTTAAAGGGCACTCGTTTCCTACAAGAGTGAAAGTTATACCAGTGGGGCGCCAAACTTTACCAATGGGTTTGATTTTAGCTATCGACTGGGTTTTAAGTCTAGCACGGGAGTTCACCACATTAAGTAATTTCTTGACACAAGAGTCATGATTTGCCGTAAAGACACATTTTCTACATGTTTTACAAGTATCATATTTAATGTCCGAGTAAGATCTTAAATTCTTAAACGATTGATTGATGCTCCTAGGATTTGTCATGCTACGGTTAGTAGTGTTGGATAATCTAGAAGGCATCTGACTAGGTTTGAAATTCTTATCTCTTACATGTGTCTTTTGAATAGCTTCCCTTAGACCAGATTTATGGTGAACGTCATTTGAACTAGTTCTAGACGTGGTCTTGGTATTTTTAGAGAAACTAGAGGCAATCATGTGATTAGGTCTTGCTAAAGCTGTTTTGGTCACATTGGGCCTAGTTGCTGGAGTGACTGGTCTAGAAAGATGAACCAAATCAACTTGGGAGGCAAACCGCGGTCTCGAGGATTGAGGTCGCTCGGATCTAAATGCAGTCGGTTGTCGAATGAACTGATTTGTAGGCGGTTTCCCCAAGATTGATGGTTTTTCAAGCTTAGTGTCCACACTAGTTCCTTTAGATTTTCTTAATTCATATCTCAATGCAGCTATAGCAAAGACCTTTTCCTGAACTTGAGCTTTTAAAGTCTCATTCTCTTTGAGCAATCTATCTTGGGATGCCAACTTAGATTCAAGCAGTTGAATTTGTTTCAAAAGATTATCCTTTTCAGCTTTAGAATCTAAAACTTTTTGTGTAAAATCCACGATTTTACCATGATAAAATGTAATAAAAATCTACCCAATGATCCTAGATCATTTCTCAACCTAATAATACTAATCGAGTTTCGAAGACGAAGCTCAAGATGGCATGTGGATGGTGTAAAACCCGAGGTTTTTCGTTCATTTAATAATAATGAAGTATGGTTCAAAACCCTTTTTGAATAATACAAAAGTTATTTGAATTGAAAACCAGACAAAAGTCGTACAACCCGTGTACCGACAATTTAATAATTTAAGTACATAAATTATTGTCGAGAGATACTTGATAAACGATTTGATTTAAATTGTTTAATATTTCATTTATCTACAGAGAGATTTAATGAGAAGTATCTTCATTAAAACGATACTTATTCTTGTTAAAACGATATATGACAAATAATCGTCGTTTAAACGAACGCACACATTATTTATATTATAAGACATATAAATAGTACATTTTATTGGAAAAATGATTTTAAAAACAATGGCGCAAGTCTCATGTCTTGAATCGTCCGTTAAGTCGTCCGAACGAGTCCCGAACCGTTTATTATTAAACACATGATAAAATGTTACACTTTAGGCCCTTGTAAAATAATTGCAACCCATGCCCCTCAACTATTCTAAACCTTGCATATTGGCTTTTATAACTTTGAAGGGTATAAATAGGGACATTAGGGTTTTATCCTCACATAACCCTAACCCTAGCCTCCATTTTACACACACACAAAAATGGTAGCCGTCATATTTTCCGGCCATATTCCGGCCACTATAGATCTTGGCCGCCACTTTTAAATCTTGTAGATCTAGTAGATCTATAAGGTGTACCACCATGGTCGTGGTTAAAAACCCCGAAATCGCCACCCATTTGAGGGTGTTTGTCTCGGATCTAAGCCATAGCCGCCACCCTCTTGGCTAATACCACCACCTTCGTGGTATCATCATCATCACGGCCTCACCATCATCATCAGCCGTGGCTTTTAGCCACCACCCTACATCTAGCCACCATGTTCGTGACCACCATTAGCCGCCACCCTCATTTCTAATAGATCTAATGGATCTATGCATGCACCATGTAAATCCACCATCATCTCGTGGCCCCTAGCCACTAACCGTGGCATCATCATCACCAAATCACCATTTTCATTATTTTTTTACAAGCTCGAATCCTATCATAACTTATTCGTCTATAATCATCACAACCAATAGTGATGTTCATCTACCCATTTGGAGCCTCGAAGAAGGAGATGCATACACTTCGTGGGGCTGAATTTGAGGACCGTGTTGAATGGCTAATGCATGTCTAGATCTTAGTTAGATCTATGATTATACGGGTCTAACTAAGAAGATCTAATTGGTGTATCCGTCCTTTCATTTCTAGATCTCAGATCTAAGGTCTACTCCACTTTTCTCTTGACTTTGATCTTTTCATTTTATTTCTTATATTAACTAGATCTCATATATTCTGAAAAAATATATATAAGAGATAAATAATGAGTATTTGGACATTGTATATGAGTTTTTGACACTAAAATGAAGCTAAACAAGCTCTAGTAACGATTTGATTCATAACAATTTTTGAACCGTAACAAAAACAGATTGCATGGCAAACTCAGTAGGTTTGGGATACAAAAAACTTACATATTAAGATAGATAATTGTTTTGTGGTTAATTCCCCGGGTGGCTCGTCTCGTGACGAATTTTAGATAGTAAGATATGACCAAAATAGTGAAAACTAGTAAGATCTGAACATACTGTTTTGATGGACTGTTTTCTCGTAAAATTTATATACTGACCTACGAATATGTAAAACTAAAAGTTGTAGATAAAATCATTAAAAACCAGAATCAATTGGATGATTTACCAATTCCTTACGGTTTGTAAATGGTGACAAAAATAGTGAAAACTAGTCAGATCTGAACATACTGTTTTCACGGACTGTTTTCTCATATAATAACTAAGAATCATTGAAAAAGGTAATACTGTATGTTGTAGATAAAATCATGAAAAACTAGAATCAATTTGATGATTTACCATTTCCTTACGGTTTGGAAATGGCGACCAAAATGGTGAAAACGAGTTTGTCTGCCTAAAAACAGCCAACTCTTCTAAGTTAGGAAATGGGTTAATTAGCTATGAAAATTATAAATTTGGGGTAATTAGACTTATAATAAGTGTAGTACATGAGTTAATCATGGTTTTGGTAAAAAGAACACACTTAGATGATTTACGGTTCAAGAGATATGAACAAATTAGCGGGACATGTCGGGAAAATTTATAATAAACGGATTATAACTCATTAACGTAAAATGTGATGATTTTTATATAAACCAACGTGGTAGGATCCACTTATCGGGGAATCTTGGACCTATTTATATACTGATGACTAGATGACCCGAGACCCGGCCAACGTGAAATATTAAGTGTATGTGGTTGTGATGTGTTTTAGAACCCAAAAACTATACAAAGTGGACTTGGGCCATAAAAGCCCAACTTACACTTGTAATGGCTATTGGGCCATTATTGGACCTAAGATTTATAACCATTTTAGAATGGTATACTGAATTTAAAATGGATTTAAGTCAAATACTTTGATAGTGGACCACTATTGGGCTTAAGATGGACTAAAAGTGTCAACTTGGATTTTTCACTTAAAATGACTAAGTGTTCACCTAAAAAGTTTTATAAATAATCATAAAACTTATGCAATATCCAAGAACTTATTAAAACATACTTATTATATGTATGTCCTTTGTACTATCTATTAAGACTGTACTATTTGATTAGGCATAACTTTGGCGTGAGTTTTATTTGGATATTCATATTAAACAGCTATTGCCTACTCCTAGGTGAGTTTACAGCCCCATATAAACTCTTGATAAATCTTTCCCTTTTGGGAAAGAAAATATGCAAACATATAACGGACATAAACCGGATTGTATAAACTTGTCTATGATTGTTTATTATTGAAACTTTTAAATTGTTGTAAATTTCCAAATGTTATAAATAGATCTATTAGGGATTAACCATCCCCGTCTGGGCGAGTCATGCTCACTGTGCCTTGGACGGGACAACAGACGTATACCAAGTTGGAACTGGAATGGGTGTCTCTTAGTGAGACACTACGTCCTCATCTGTTGAGGATTATGGAGGTAAAGCTTCAGTTTCTAATAATAATAAACAAATGTTATTTACATTTTAGTGAGAATGCTTTGTGCATTGTCACTTCTTTGCTTAATGCATGTCCAAACTAATAAACTGTTAAAGTCTGTAAATTCACCAAATTTATGTTGACCCCCTTTAGTATGTTTTGCACTGGTTATTTAGCAAGATTATTTGGGCATGGATTGAGCACCATTTAGAAGCATAAAAATGATGGGGGATTATCTTTTATTGGGATATTCATAACAAATGTTATTCAACGATTTAAATGATTGTACCAATTCAATGTTTACATCAATTGTATTTCAAAAATCATATAATTATGATCTGTGCTTTGTAAGCTATTTGCTCATCGATCCACCACTGTGATACCCGCTTTATGGGGGTGTTACAGAGAATGGTATCAGAGCTTTAGTTATTGCGAACCAGATTAATTTTTAAATAAAATAAGAATAAAAATATTTTTCTTTTATTTAAAACTGGACTATAACTTTATAAAAATCTTTTGGGTATTTTTTGGGACATACTTAGAAAGCATATAGCATAGAGAGCATGCATAACTATATGATTTAAGTGCACATTCATTATTCTATGCATTCGTAATTGTTGATTGTATTAGATGCTAACTTGTATGTATTTACGTAATATAATATTTAATATTTATCATAGAAATATTAAATACTCAAGTACTTAATAAAACAAATAAACGTGCCATGTTAGTAGGGAGCTTTATACTGAAGATGTTCCATTTCGATATTACGTTTTGCCTGAGTGGTTGGGTTTACGATTTAAAGTGCCCTCGCTCCTCAAACGTTTATAGAATGGCTTCTGAAGTATGATGGCCCGAACAATGCATTGTAACCACGAACAATACAATACATAACGAAACCTTGGAAATATTTAAATGGAAATTTAAATAAACTTTGGAAACACTCCTAAATCTAACAGAAACTCTAGAAATCATTAGAAAATCTAAAAAGATTTTTTTTATCTAAATAGATTTTTATTTATTTATCTGTGGAAAATTTAAATTGATTCTATTAAAAGTCAAACTGAACATAACACATCTTACCAAATCTTGGGGAATTTAAATTAGATTTTATAAATCTTGAAAAACCTGAATAGATTTTTATAAACCTTAGAAATCTTTGAAAATCATTGGTAAACCAAAAAAGATTTTATAGAAATTGAAAAATCTAATAAAATATTGGGGAAAAATCTGAAATTCGATGTTCTAAATTTTCCTTTGAGAATCTTGACTAAATCTTTATAAACTAGTAATAAGCTTGTAAGGTTTCAAAAACTTCACCCCTAGAGAAATGATTAAAGTTATTAATGGACTAGTTAAGACCACGAAACAATAGCCCAAACCTGAACAGGCCCTATAGGCCCAATACCATATAGCCAAACCATTAACTAAGCATATTAGGCCCATTTAATGCCTAGTAGGCCCACTTAGTAAACCTTTAATTATTAATGGACTAAAATATATTTAGGCCTGTTACGAAGACCATTAGGCCCATTTATTGTCTTATGGACCTATGTAGTAAACTCTAACATTGATGGATCTAAAACTGTAATTTGGCCCATTAAGAAATCCTTAGCTCATAAGAATTGTTAATGGATCTTGTAAGCTCAATAAGGGTTTGGGAAGCCCCTTAACTCTTTTGGCACATTTAATAAGCTCACTTAGTGATTTTACACTTAAGTAAAGTTTTTATACCAAAGATATAACTTATAAAAACTTTTAGACTAAGAACGTTAGTTTATAAAACTTATGAGTTAAAACCGTAACACTTGAAACTTGTCATGATAAAACAGAAATTACGAGGACTAATATTGCAAATATTTGAAAGTCTATGGATTATTAAGTGTCATTCGTGACTTATTATACCTTAAGGACCATTTTTGTAAATTCTTGGAAGTTAGATTGTCATTTTATGACTCTAAGGGCTAATGATGTAATTAGCTGAAACATTTAGAAGCCCTAAGGATTAGTTCGCCACTTACTGGAAGTTACAAAACCTAATGTTAAATAGAGGGACTTGTTTTGCAAATAACAGGAAATTTAGCAAACCCTAAAGTCTTTTATTTCATTTAGTGAATTAAAAACTTGAATGAATCCAAAAATTAAAAAGGACTAGAACCGTCACTTTATCAAACTGGTAATCGAAAAGGTTAATCCTTAACTTGTGGAAATTTAGGGACATGAATTAAATTTAATAACCTACTATTATTTCTATTAACTTTGCATATAAGCTATATGAAACTTAAGATACATAGATTACAAAAGTAAAATACCACACTTGTAAGTAAAATACTTTTACTAAACGATATTATTAATAACAAATCTAAAATGGAAGTTATTAATACTTGTACAACTATATGTTTAACTAAAATACAGTAACATAAATGAACTGCCTAAAAACAAGTGGATATCGTAATAAAATCCAAATAAATTCTAAAAATCTTATACTAAGATTTTCACTTTCCTCATGATTACTTGATACGTCTGTTTAAGCTTTTACGCTACATGTTACCTGTACTATTTGATAACTATTGTAATATATCCTTATATGAAAAGTTGATTTTACCATTTTGGTTTTTATAAACCATTGTGCTTAATATTCTAGGACTTAACTGTCACCACCCTTGCTTAATTTCATGAAGTGTTATTCCTACTTGAGCATACTATCTTTTCATAGTTGTTTAATATCTATGAACATGTTAGTCTATTCTGACTGCTTAGGCAACTGACTTGCCACAAAACGAATATGGAATTACAACAAACATACACATTGAAATATTTAAAAACAGACTAGGAAGCATTACCTAGCGAACTACATTTCATTAAATATTTGAATTTGTTGTTATGTGTATATATACATATATTTATACCTTATTAGAAGGAACTATAAGATATAATGCCTATGCTTATAATTGTAATATATTATTATATATTATATTATACATATGAACTCCTTGTTTGATGCGTACTCTCGCGCACGTTATCGCGCGTCAACATGTATTTTCTCTCACTTATGATTTTGTACGTATATCTACGGAACACGACATATTAACGACTTATATACGCGTGCTTTTACTAATATCATGTGATATTATTTGGATAAATTTGCATCTTTAAATGATGCGGTGGAACCCAAAATCAAGGTACTTATGATCCTATATTTTACATATGGGACCTGAGACTCTTGATCCTAAGTTAATTATGATTACGTCTTTAGACGGAATGGGACGTCTAAAGATGAAATCATAAGCCACCAGACCAGAAGTTTAGTTATAAAATTTGTATCAAGGTGGAATGGGACGCCCGAAGACGAAAAGTTATAAATAAACGGGCTGTAAAGTACCTTAATGATATCTGTTTTATTAGATATTATATTTTTGATAATAAGACTTGCCGAGAATATTTAGGTAAGCTGGGCTATGAAATCGTTATTGAAACAAGTAAGGACGCTTGTTCGTTTGAATAAAGAAATCATAGGTCACCGAATGAAGTTATAAATTTCACCTTACATGGATAAGGACGCGTATCGATGTAAATAGAAATTTATAATCACATGGGCTTAAATGTATTCGACATAACTCATTATTGATATTATTTTATGTATACGACTATGTAACATATCCCTCCTTGACACGCGATTTCCTCCAGTAATATCTTATCGTTATTACATCATCATCATCTAGAAACCTAAGGAAGATTAGTATTCATCTCTTTTGGATCATAGCATTGTGCTCTTGATTTTTGGTTTATCCTTAGCCCAAATATCACTTCCGCTGCAGTTGACTCTGTTGGGAGTGTCCACTTTCCGCTGCATTTGACCCCTTAGGGAATGTCCATTTTCCGCTGCATTTGAATCTTTTGAGGGTGCCTACTTTCCGCTGCATCTGACCCCTTTCAGGGAGAGTTCTTTTCCGCTGCATTTTGAACCCTTTTCAGGAGTGCCCACTTTCGTTTCGTTTGACCCCTTTGGAGTGTCACAGAAAAGAAAGCTGGTTCATCTGCAATTGAGAAATGAAACTTCGATCATTCGAGGTGATGGTAACACAGACTGTTTGACATTAGACTTAGTGTCATCTCTTGTACCGAAGACCAGAAATACTTGGTAAGAGGATGCCCTATCTTCTTAAACCACATTTCTTAAAGTCGACGAGGAATACAAACCCAAGCATAAAAGACATGCTCAACTCTCACTGTGTGTATTTTGTAGGGTTATGTTCGTCATCACCCAAAAAGCGTTATTTGATGTCCAAAACTCTTTTGGACAATATTTTTCCTCTTCGGATCCAATTAGTTCGACAATACCATTGTCCAACTAGCCTTGAAATGAATGACTTCCCCCTTTTAGAAGTCAAACTTTGTGCAAATTTTGGACCACTTACATTGAACGCACAACCTTTCCAGCATCACACAAGATGCACACTTCTTTATTCTTGGTATCTTCTTTGATTTCCATCATTTGAAGTACTTCTTCTCTATGCAACTTATGCCCCAGCTCAGTCACAAATGAAGCAGATTCTTTGTAACTTCCTACCCAAGTAACACCAATAATAATCTTAGCCTTATCACTAATAGAAGCTTGGTGTCAAGCTAATGTTGCCTTCCACAGGCTAGAAGTATATCGGGAAGCCCTTCGCGTGAAAATTGTTGACGCAAGAGCGGTACCAGCCGAAGCTATATTTCCAACTTGACATCGCATCAGCCTATTGGACTTAAAAATCTCTTGAAGAACTAGTGGTAACATTAATGAACTGTTATCTACGCTCCTCAAAACACATTGGGGCCCCGGAGGCACATCGAATGAAAACCAAGACTTAAGACGAATTTGTCCTAGTCAATCCAACCTTGTAAACTTAGAACTCGAGTTCACAAAATTACACGTTTAAGGAATAAGTGCCCCCACTTGTCCCCTGAACAATCAACTTCATCTTTAACTTCGGGAGCGAAACTAAAATAACGGGGTGGTGTAAAACCCCTAGCAATTTGGGTTTCTACACACGCCACCAACTTCATTAACGTTATCATTTATCGTACTATATTGTAATAAACTACCTTTATAATGTATCATCACAAGACTTACTGTGATTTGACGAATGATTTCTTAAACTTCTAACTGACTCGTGAATTGTGCATGATAGCTTGAATACAACCCGAAGGCTTATCATGGTAAACAAAAGATCTAGTACATCTACTCAAATCTTGTCCAACAAGTCTGCTGGTACTGGTATGGCTGATAAGGCTGCAGGTGCCGACAGGGTACTCTGCAATACCTCTATAAGCCAATCAGGGCTCCTTAAGCAAACTGAGTATAATCAGCAACTAGACCGCAGTCCGCCAACGACTCCTCGAAGGTAGGCTATAACACCCCCCAACAAATGGTATGCGCAGCGGAACTACAACATTTGGGTGCTACGTAGTTATCATCACACATAAGCTATATTAAACGACTCAAAGAGACGTAAAAGTTTAAACATAAATTTAACATTATTAAATACATACAAGTCTACAGTTTTCCAAATCCCAAGATAATACAAAACAGAGTTTGCGTTTTGGTCCCCATTGAATCTTAACCCAAAATTACATTTTCGTTCATATGACATAATATAAAATATTTAAGTGCTAAAAGGGAAGAAAAACAAAGTAGACCGCCAAGCAACAACAACTTCCATCCTCGCATGCTCCGCTGCTATCAATCTTGGTTACCTGAAACACATGCTTAAAACCGTCAACACAAAGGTTGAGCGAATCTATAGGTTTATCAAATCATAGGTTCAACATAAGTATTAAAACCAATCATGACCATTCAATAGCATTGTCGTACTCACAATCTATTATTCAAGGATATTATCTTTAGCAATAGCTAATAATTGTGTTTAAGCTCGTGACACTAATCCGTTAACTCAATCACCCGCGTACATAGACCGACATGATTTAAGTGAAACCAGTGCCCCTTCTAAAGGCATTAGTTGTAATTATACCTTATTTCTTATCACAAGTTATCCGTCCGCAGAGGGTACTCAACGTACTAGCTCTCGTCTCAGATAGGGTCGTCAACCCCATTGTACTATCAATTGTATAAGCGGCTATCTCCAACCCACACAAGGGAAAGACAATAGTTAATAGTTCACGAATTTAGGGACTTTTATAACTAGGTACTCAACACAATTCAAGGCAACATTCGGGTCCAACAATCATTCATAACTTATGTTCTTTTCATTTAAATAGCATGCATCCCCCTCGCGGGTAAAAACATTTAAAATAAGTAAAGAGCGAGGCTATAGACTCACCTGGCGTAGTAGTAGTGGTTCTAGCGAAGACGTAACGAGAAATGTCACCGACGATGTGGATGCCCGGGAAAATCAAACACTTGACCTAAAAATCAAGGTACGTAAACCAATTCAATACTCCACGTATATTATTGTACTAAACACACGCATATGCAAACACACTCAATGCTTATGAAAACTCACGCCAAAATCAAACAAGTAGTTGTTACTAGACTTATACCATTTATCTTCGTAATTAAAGTTGATTTCCATTTTATAAATTTCCCGGTACTTACCAAAAGTACGGGCTGTTTGCTATGACTTAAGCACATATATAAATTTCAAGAAAATTCTCAAAAATACCTCATGACCTGTATAAAACCCATATTTAATCCCATGAAAAGTTTTCACTTCTATGACTCGTTACACATCGCATTACTAGACGTACACATTTAGGACTGATTTTGCACTTTGACCATGTTGGACTTGTTTGACCCATTTAAAATACACCATTGACAAATCCAACACCTAAGTCTAAAAATAGACTCACAAGTACAGGTTTGAAACCAAAAATTAATTTTCAATTATTTACCAAACTCTATCTATGGTCCCCGGGATTCGACCCAAAACCAAACATAATTTCGGATTATGTTGATTCTCATCTCCCGGTACACGAACTTTCAAAATAGCATAACTTTTGACTCGTTTGGAGTTGTAAGCTCTACCTTATACCAAAACGAAGCTAAGACAAAGCTATACAACTACATCCAATGTTTATGACCTGTTTACAAAGTTAAACCCACGAAAAATATGCTTGAAAAATCTGCCTAAAAATTACTACTTCAAAATCAATCTAACACTTGTTTCCAATCCATCCAAACATCACCTATACCTATTTTAACTCCTTATACCCATTCCCAATCACCCAAACAGTCTATAACACTATGACAATCGAATCCTCATCAAAACCTAAAGCCTAAATCATACATACAATCAAATTAAATCAACTAGAAATGATAAAAACATGTTTTTAAACAACAACCCACAACAAAAATCATCAAACATCAAAAGTCAAACCAAAACCCCCTTCAGCCGTGGGGTATGGTGACCATGGTGACCAAAACACCAAATAAAATCAGCCCCCAACTCGTTTTATTGATGAATTAACATTATATACACATGAATTAAATATGTGTATGGTTTAATTAGATCAAAATTCGTTTTTGAAAAATCATAATTTTTGGAAAAATCAAGTTGTTGCATGTTTGTTTTTGTTGGTGGAATTTACTTACAAGATGATTATAAGGGATGGTCTTTGATTTGATTTGTCAAAAACCTAAAAAAATGATGGTGGTGGTGGTTGTGTGGTGGGTGGCCGGCGGTGATGGAGAGAGAGGGGAGAGGAGAAGAAAAATTTTTGAAATGAATTTGTGAGGTGTGTTTTTCCTTTCCTCCATTTTGTAAAAATTTGAGGGACCAAAGTGGCAACTTTTGCTATCTTTTGGCCTTAGATTTAAACGACCATTTAAAGAGCGGGATTTTGGCTAAATGACGGGTTTTAAGTTTTTGCGGGAGTCGGGTTTCACAAAGATTACTTTCCAAAGGTTAAAACGCACACAAAACGAATATACACATGGTTCCGACTCGACTTGACACGTAATAATAATAAAATCTTGAAAAACTCAAATATCGATCAATCGATAATAAAAGATAAATTTGGGCATCCATCGGTGTCGTAGTCGTCATCGGTTCTTCTTAAATCGTCAAATGTTAAATTATGACCGTAAACGTTGGTTTCAACTTAAACCATCAAATATATAGCAAACGAAATTTCTTAAAAATTTCAAAAATATTCATAAAATAGGATTAAATAAATGACGTTGGGCTCGGGATATCACATCCACAAGTGAGTCGCAACTTAAGAGAGATGCTCATACTAAACAACTCTTGAGACAATAAATTAGCATCGTACGACACATTCACTGGTATCACATAGGCGGTCTCTACTGTCACTCAATCATGACAAACAGCTGCAAGATCAAAGAAGGAAGACAAGAACTACCCTTGTGCAGTAGGAGAAGTGTGGGTCTTATGCTGAAGACCCCCCCTCCAAGGTGTGATTATTCCGATGGAGGAAGTAGTTTTCCTCCTACAACCACTGCAAGGCCTCGTGGCCCAATAACCTCGTACTATCTAGGTATTTACCCATATGGTCCAAGAGAGAGAGAGAGTCTATGCGCTCATGCATGGCAGTGTACTCCACCTGGCCTGCTATCAACAAGTTGTGGACGTCCGTCATGTTCTGCTCCTGGCTCATGGCCAGAGCAGCAATCCGAAACTTGAACATGAATCAGCATGTCCAGTTCCGGAACCCTCTCCGACCTCAAATCTTGACTCGCAAGTTTCCAAGTGAACATCAATCGTCGTGAACTTAATCATCTAAATGTAGCTAACCCTACATCGACTTTTCCTAGTTGGAAACTTCCTAGGTTGTCCTCTCTAAATTGTCATTATTTCTTCTGCGAACACCTACCGCTTTCTCAAATTGACGGCCAAACTTTTCGGATAATTCTGTCCATCCGTAATTGATAGCAGCATCCACATACTGCTCAATCGGATGTATAGAGCGACCCGGATAAAGATCTCTTTGCATTGCTTTATGTTCATCTGTAATGGTTGCATCACTCGGATACTGCCCAATCGGACTTATAGAGCAATCCGAATAACTACCTCTTTACATTGATAGCACCATTTGTCTCTGAGCATGTCTAAAACGAACCTTTAGATCTATGACATCTATATCCTAACAAATGACAAAGTTTTTGATAGCTTCGAGGACGAAGCTAAAATAACGGGGTGGTGTTGTAAAATCCACGATTTTACCATGATAAAATGTAATAAAAATCTACCCAATGATCCTAGATCATTTCTCAACCTAATAATACTAATCGAGTTTCGAAGACGAAGCTCAAGATGGCATGTGGATGGTGTAAAACCCAAGGTTTTTCGTTCATTTAATAATAATGAAGTATGGTTCAAAACCCTTTTTGAATAATACAAAAGTTATTTGAATTGAAAACGAGACAAAAGTCGTACAACCCATGTACCGACAATTTAATAATTTAAGTACATAAATTATTGTCGAGAGATACTTGATAAACGATTTGATTTAAATTGTTTAATATTTCATTTATCTACGGAGAGATTTAATGAGAAGTATCTTCATTAAAACGATACTTATTCTTGTTAAAACGATATATGACAAATAATCGTCGTTTAAACGAACGCACACATTATTTATATTATAAGACATATAAATAATACATTTTATTGGAAAAATGATTTTAAAAACAATGGTGCAAGTCTCATGTCTTGAATCGTCCGTTAAGTCGTCCGAACGAGTCCCGAACCGTTTATTATTAAACACATAATAAAATGTTAAACTTTAGGCCCTTGTAAAATAATTGCAACCCATGCCCCTCAACTATTCTAAACCTTGCATATTGGCTTTTATAACTTTTAAGGGTATAAATAGGGACATTAGGGTTTTATCCTCACATAACCCTAACCCTAGCCTCCATTTTACACACACACACAAAAATGGTAGCCGTCCTATTTTCCGGCCATATTCCGGCCACTACAGATCTTGGCTGCCACTTTTAAATCTTGTAGATCTAGTAGCTCTATAAGGTGTACCACCATGGTCGTGGTTAAAAACCCCGAAACCGCCACCCATTTGAGGGTGTTTGTCTCGGATCTAAGCCATAGCCGCCACCCTCTTGGCTAAGACCACCACCTTCGTGGTCTCATCATCATCACGGCCTCACCATCATCATCAACCGTGGCTTTTAGCCACCACCCTACATCTAGCCACCATGTTCGTGACCACCATTAGCCGCCACCCTCATTTCTAATAGATCTAATGGATCTATGCATGAACCATGTAAATCCACCATCATCCCGTGGCCCCTAGCCACTAACCGTGGCATCATCATCACCAAATCACCATTTTTATTATTTTTTTTACAAGCTCTAATCCTATCATAACTTATTCGTCTATAATCATCACAACCAGTAGTGATGTTCATCTACCCATCTGGAGCCTCGAAGAAGGAGATGCATACACTTCATGGCGCTGAAGTTGAGGACCGTGTTGAATGGCTAATGCATGTCTAGATCTTAGTTAGATCTATGATTATACGGGTCTAACTAAGAAGATCTAGTTGGTGTATCTGTCCTTTCATTTCTAGATCTCGGATCTAAGGTCTACTCCACTTTTCTCTTGACTTTGATCTTTTCATTTTATTTCTTATATTAACTAGATCTCATATATTCTGAAAATATATATATTAGAGATAAATAATGAGTATTTGGACATTGTATATGAGTTTTTGACACTAAAATGAAGCTAAACAAGCTCTAGTAACGATTTGATTCATAACAATTTTTGAACCGTAACAAAAACAGATTGCATGGAAAACTCAGTAGGTTTGGGATACTAAAAACTTACATATTAAGATAGATAATTGTTTTGTGGTTAATTCCCCGGGTGGCTCGTCTTGTGACGAATTTTATATAGTAAGATATGACCAAAATAGTGAAAACTAGTCAAATCTGAACATACTGTTTTGATGGACTGTTTTCTCGTAAAATTTATATACTGACGTACGAATATGTACAACTAAAAGTTGTAGAAAAGATCATGAAGAACCAGAATCAGTTGGATGATTTACCAATTCCTTACGGTTTGTAAATGGTGACCAAAATAGTGAAAACTAGTCAGATCTGAACATACTGTCTTCACGGACTGTTTTCTCATATAAGAACTAAGAATCATTGAAAAAGGTAAAACTGTAGGTTTTAGATAAAATCATGAACAACTAGAATCAATTTGATGATTTACCATTTCCTTACGGTTTGGAAATCGAGTTTGTCTGCCAAAAAACAGCCAACTCTTCTAAGTTAGGAAATGGGTTAATTAGCTATGAAAATTATAAATTTGGGGTAATTAGACTTATAATAAGTGTAGTACATGAGTTAATAATGGTTTTGGTAAAAAGAACACACTTAGATGATTTACGGTTCAAGAGATATGAACAAATTAGCGGGACATGTCGGGAAAAATTATAATAAACGGATTATAACTCATTAACGTAAAATGTGATGATTTTTATATAAACCAACGTGGTAGGATCCACTTATCGGGGAATCTTGGACCTATTTATATACTGATGACTAGATGATCCTGTGGAGTCCATTTGATCGTTAGACTCAATGGTTATGAACCATTATATCTAGGTTGATCATCGTTCATATGATAACATAGCGGAATAGAACAATGATCATAACAAGGTGTTTAGGCACAAGACACATAAATTACTCAACGATTGTTCATTATATTAATAACAAACAACCACTAGACGTGTATACATTGAATCCCACGTCTAGTGCGACACACACTTTAGGTTTACATTGTGAATGAATAATATGAATAAAACCTAAGACTCTTGTTCCTTTTATAGTGGAAGGAACAGAATCTACAAGAGATCAAATCAAATAAACATCTAAATATTCTATTTAGATAAACTATATATTGTTTATATCATAAATAATATACTCAATATATTCCCTAAATAGAATTCTCCATCAAATCTTCAATATCCATCAGCGTTTGACTTTTTGACTGCGTTTGACTTTTGTTGACTTTCTGTCAACGCCTGAATTGCTCTTGTCAACGCCCAGATTGCTCTTGTCAACGCTTGAACATATTACTTGATATTTTCTTCGATTTTGAGTTTCTGCCACATCAACTTTTTGACCCAACAATCTTCCCCTAGTTGATAGTGGCAAAACTCTATATGTATCTCTTGTAAGTTGTACATGATCTTCAAATTGCTTCCCCTCAAGTGTAGCATGTATTTTCTTCCCCTTTTTGTCACATCAACAAGGAAGTAAACAATGTATGCAATGTTTGAAGATTCTCCATATGTAGGCTCTGTGTAATGATCCTGAAGAATAATAAATAAAGTATTCTTGATGTAGAAGTAGAGTAACCCAAACATATGTTCCATGTCTTGTACTATCTATGTGATGAAGAACTTATACTCATGGTACAAAGTATAAGTAGACCTCGATCCGTTTGTCAAAAATCCTCATCCTATGTGAGACACTGAGCATGATAATGTAACTCCTTCAAGTGATAGCATCTACAACTGCTAGATTTTGACAAGTCTTCATCACCAACCATGTAAGCACGAACAAGTTACCTTAAAAGTCCATGACTGGAAGTGCACGACTTTAAGATATGATAGAACACAAACTCGCGAAAATCTTCTTCAATCATCAAACTTACCATAAGAATTCTTCCCCTTAAGCTAACACCTCTTCATGACAAGTCAATATCTTCATATGTAAAAGCTGTCAACGAATAACTCTTTCACAAGGCTATCCCGATTACATAATCCAATAAAATTCTTCATGAATTGTTGCTAACTTACTTAAAAATCATTAATCCCTTTCAAAATATCCGAGCCATAAATATCATTACGATATTCTATATTAAAACGGAGATTCCATGTACCTTCGTGTGTATAATCCTCCTTTTTGTGTGCTCAAAACATACCAGTTTTCTCAAACAGCAGCAATCAGTGTGTTGTCCAATATCCTCTTCTGCCCAATATCTTTGGCAGATGTATTGTCCAATATCAGACAATACCTATCAGCGTAGAAGTTTATATATCGGATGACACTGTCAACCTATCAGTGTTGACTTATTCTGTCAGCGTCAAACTATTTCCTGTCAGCGTCTACGTAAGCTTTGTCAGCGTCCACATCTTTTCAGCGTCAAAACAATTCGTACCATAGCCCATGTCGATTGATCCTTCTGCTCGTACTGCTTTGTACACAAAGCAATAAAATATTCTTGTATACACGTGAATCCTCCTTGGCTGTGTTATCTTTCGCTGCGAGATATTAACTCACATGTCCCAATCATGATATGGTAACCATGTGAACATACTGGAATAGCCAATCAAAATCTAAGCACCGTGTGAACACAATAGCATCAACCAATGAGAATTGAGAGGCTCACGGGAATACAATAGAAAAGCATGTAGAGGATCAAAGCTTTAGATAACAACTATTAGGGTTTTGGCCGTGTGAATGCATGCTAGATCTAACGCAGATCGTGTGAACAGAAGACTTTTAACCAATAGAAATGCTTTAACCGTGTGAACACAAAACAACATTATACATCTCTTTGTTCTTTGTGACAAACTACGATCAGTGTCTGCCCTTTGTCTTTGCTTCATTCAACTAGCCATTGTATAATACTTTGGCATCTCACGTTACTGTTCCACAAACTAGGACAATAGGCAGCGAGAAGTATATATGTTAGGACCAGTATATACAACTAAGAACGTGGCCTCCTTATTGCACCACATGTATCTCAGCAGCCATCACCAGTCGTTCAAGATCTTCTCGCCTTCAAAGAACTCGTGATCAGATCTAGGGTTCATAACTGTATGCATCGAAACCCTAATTTAGGGTTTATAAATTAACCTTAGATCGTGTATCTTCACACGTTTTAACAGCCACGAACATCATAACATTCTGCTTTCTAGGTAGATCTAGGGTTTGAGAAACCCTAGGTCATGATTTTATGTGAAAGTAGAAAACTGAAAATCAACCATTAGCCAACTTCGACGCTTAATAACTTTTGTCTGGGGATAAA
This sequence comes from Glebionis coronaria, assembly GCA_025667525.1. Lineage (NCBI taxonomy): Eukaryota > Viridiplantae > Streptophyta > Magnoliopsida > Asterales > Asteraceae > Glebionis > Glebionis coronaria. The sequence continues at coordinate 249,752,370 of CM046874.1, forward strand.
AATCGACAATCCATCCGGTGGATGTTTAGATCTATGTATGTAGAACACACATATAAAATTTCGTGACGATCCAACGGTTCAATCAAAAGTTATGACCTTCTGAATACTGCTGCGCACACAAAAACGTCCAGAAAAACTCGATACGAATTTTTCTTCTTCACCATACACGAACACCTCGTCGGACCTAGATATCATGAGCCTTAGGCTCTGATACCAATTGTGGAGTCCATTTGATCGTTAGACTCAATGGTTATGAACCATTATATCTAGGTTGATCATCGTTCATATGATAACATAGCGGAATAGAACAATGATCATAACAAGGTGTTTAGGCACAAGACACATAAATTACTCAACGATTGTTCATTATATTAATAACAAACAACCACTAGACGTGTATACATTGAATCCCACGTCTAGTGCGACACACACTTTAGGTTTACATTGTGAATGAATAATATGAATAAAACCTAAGACTCTTGTTCCTTTTATAGTGGAAGGAACAGAATCTACAAGAGATCAAATCAAATAAACATCTAAATATTCTATTTAGATAAACTATATATTGTTTATATCATAAATAATATACTCAATATATTCCCTAAATAGAATTCTCCATCAAATCTTCAATATCCATCAGCATTTGACTTTTTGACTGCGTTTGACTTTTGTTGACTTTCTGTCAACGCCTGAATTGCTCTTGTCAACGCCCAGATTGCTCTTGTCAACGCTTGAACATATTACTTGATATTTTCTTCGATTTTGAGTTTCTGCCACATCAACTTTTTGACCCAACAATCTTCCCCTAGTTGATAGTGGCAAAACTCTATATGTATCTCTTGTAAGTTGTACATGATCTTCAAATTGCTTCCCCTCAAGTGTAGCATGTATTTTCTTCCCCTTTTTGTCACATCAACAAGGAAGTAAACAATGTATGCAATGTTTGAAGATTCTCCATATGTAGGCTCTGTGTAATGATCCTGAAGAACAATAAATAAAGTATTCTTGATGTAGAAGTAGAGTAACCCAAACATATGTTCCATGTCTTGTACTATCTATGTGATGAAGAACTTATACTCATGGTACAAAGTATAAGTAGACCTCGATCCGTTTGTCAAAAATCCTCATCCTATGTGAGACACTGAGCACGATAATGTAACTCCTTCAAGTGATAGCATCTACAACTGCTAGATTTTGACAAGTCTTCATCACCAACCATGTAAGCACGAACAAGTTACCTTAAAAGTCCATGACTGGAAGTGCACGACTTTAAGATATGATAGAACACAAACTCGCGAAAATCTTCTTCAATCATCAAACTTACCATAAGAATTCTTCCCCTTAAGCTAACACCTCTTCATGACAAGTCAATATCTTCATATGTAAAAGCTGTCAACGAATAACTCTTTCACAAGGCTATCCCGATTACATAATCCAATAAAATTCTTCATGAATTGTTGCTAACTTACTTAAAAATCATTAATCCCTTTCAAAATATCCGAGCCATAAATATCATTACGATATTCTATATTAAAACGGAGATTCCATGTACCTTCGTGTGTATAATCCTCCTTTTTGTGTGCTCAAAACATACCAGTTTTCTCAAACAGCAGCAATCAGTGTGTTGTCCAATATCCTCTTCTGCCCAATATCTTTGGCAGATGTATTGTCCAATATCAGACAATACCTATCAGCGTTGAAGTTTATATATCGGATGACACTGTCAACCTATCAGTGTTGACTTATTCTGTCAGCGTCAAACTATTTCCTGTCAGCGTCTACGTAAGCTTTGTCAGCGTCCACATCTTTTCAGCGTCAAAACAATTCGTACCATAGCCCATGTCGATTGATCCTTCTGCTCGTACTGCTTTGTACACAAAGCAATAAAATATTCTTGTATACACGTGAATCCTCCTTGGCTGTGTTATCTTTCGCTGCGAGATATTAACTCACATGTCCCAATCATGATATGGTAACCATGTGAACATACTGGAATAGCCAATCAAAATCTAAGCACCGTGTGAACACAATAGCATCAACCAATGAGAATTGAGAGGCTCACGGGAATACAATAGAAAAGCATGTAGAGGATCAAAGCTTTAGATAACAACTATTAGGGTTTTGGCCGTGTGAATGCATGCTAGATCTAACGCAGATCGTGTGAACAAAAGACTTTTAACCAATAGAAATGCTTTAACCGTGTGAACACAAAACAACATTATACATCTCTTTGTTCTTTGTGACAAACTACGATCAGTGTCTGCCCTTTGTCTTTGCTTCATTCAACTAGCCATTGTATAATACTTTGGCATCTCACGTTACTGTTCCACAAACTAGGACAATAGGCAGCGAGAAGTATATATGTTAGGACCAGTATATACAACTAAGAACGTGGCCTCCTTATTGCACCACATGTATCTCAGCAGCCATCACCAGTCGTTCAAGATCTTCTCGCCTTCAAAGAACTCGTGATCAGATCTAGGGTTCATAACTGTATGCATCGAAACCCTAATTTAGGGTTTATAAATTAACCTTAGATCGTGTATCTTCACACGTTTTAACAGCCACGAACATCATAACATTCTGCTTTCTAGGTAGATCTAGGGTTTGAGAAACCCTAGGTCATGATTTTATGTGAAAGCAGAAAACTGAAAATCAACCATTAGCCAACTTCGACGCTTAATAACTTTTGTCTGGGGATAAAAATCGACAATCCCTCCGGTGGATGTATAGATCTATGTATGTAGAACACACATATAAAATTTCGTGACGATCCAACGGTTCAATCAAAAGTTATGACCTTCTGAATACTTCTGCGCACACAAAAACGTCCAGAAAAACTCGATACGAATTTTTCTTCTTCACCATACACGAACACCTCGTCGGACCTAGATATCATGAGCCTTAGGCTCTGATACCAATTGTGGAGTCCATTTGATCGTTAGACTCAATGGTTATGAACCATTATATCTAGGTTGATCATCGTTCATATGATAACATAGCGGAATAGAACAATGATCATAACAAGGTGTTTAGGCACAAGACACATAAATTACTCAACGATTGTTCATTATATTAATAACAAACAACCACTAGACGTGTATACATTGAATCCCACGTCTAGTGCGACACACACTTTAGGTTTACATTGTGAATGAATAATATGAATAAAACCTAAGACTCTTGTTCCTTTTATAGTGGAAGGAACATAATCTACAAGAGATCAAATCAAATAAACATCTAAATATTCTATTTAGATAAACTATATATTGTGTATATCATAAATAATATACTCAATATATTCCCTAAATAGAATTCTCCATCAAATCTTCAATATCCATCAGCGTTTGACTTTTTGACTGCGTTTGACTTTTGTTGACTTTCTGTCAACGCCTGAATTGCTCTTGTCAACGCCCAGATTGCTCTTGTCAACGCTTGAACATATTACTTGATATTTTCTTCGATTTTGAGTTTCTGCCACATCAACTTTTTGACCCAACAGATCCAAGACCCGACCAACGTGAAATATTAAGTGTATGTGGTTGTGATGTGTTTTAGAACCCAAAAACTATACAAAGTGGACTTGGGCCATAAAAGCCCAACTTACACTTGTAATGGCTATTGGGCCATTATTGGACCTAAGATTTATAACCATTTTAGAATGGTATACTGAATTTAAAATGGATTTAAGTCAAATACTTGGATAGTGGACCACTATTGGGCTTAAGATGGACTAAAAGTGTCAACTTGGATTTTTCACTTAAAATGACTAAGTGTTCACCTAAAAAGTTTTATAAATAATCATAAAACTTACGCAATGTCCAAGAACTTATTAAAACATACTTATTACATGTAAGTCCTTTGTACTATCTATTAAGGCTGTACTATTTGATTAGGCATAACTTTGGCGTGAGCTTTATTTGGATATTCATATTAAACAGCTATTGCCTACTCCCAGGTGAGTTTACAGCCCCATATAAACTCTTGATAAATCATTCCCTTTTGGGAAAGAAAATATGCAAACATATAACGGACATAACCGGATTGTATAAACTTGTCTATGATTGTTTATTATTGAAACTGTTAAATTGCCCAAATGTTATAAATAGATCTATTAGGGATTAACCATCCCCGTCTGGGTGAGTCATGCTCACTGTGCCTTGGCCGGGACAACAGACGTATACCATGTTGGAACTGGAATGGGTGTCTCCTAGTGAGACACTACGTCCTCATCTGTTGAGGACTATGGAGGTAAAGCTTCAGTTTCTAATAATAATAAACAAATGTTATTTACATTTTAGTGAGAATGCTTTGTAAGCTATTTGCTCATCGATCCACCACTGTGATACCCGCTTTATGGGGGTGTTACATTTTGATCCAATTTTTTCAAGAACAACGTTTGACTTTTCAAGTTTTTCAAATATGTTTCAAATTTGTCTGTTTTCTTGGAAAATTCTAATTTGGCATTCTCAAGATCTTTTTATTGTTGAGCTACAATCGTTTCGAGCTCTCTAATCTTGGAATCAGAAGCAGTCAAAGAGGCAGTTATAAGACAATTATCATGATGTTTAGCATTTTGAACACTTTCTCCCCCATTATGACTCACATCGGATGATTCAGAAATGGTATTTCTATCACTCTTTTCCATCACATGTTTGTCATAATTAGGTTCAGAATGCTCAATATGCGGCATTTCATCAGCATATACATCATAAACAACATTAGATTGTACCATGTTCGCCGGCTCTTCGTCATAAACGGGTAAGGTGTCATCAAAAGAGATCTCGTGAACATTCCCTGACGTGCCACTGGTATCATGTTGTCCTCCTGATTCCGTGTTCTTGCCATCGTTAGGCACCAAATTGTCAACCGTATGACCATTCTCCTCTTGCATCTGCATCATAGATTCTTTCACTCCATTATCATACGCTTGCTGAAGTCTGGATCTTTCATAAATCGAAGACGAAACCGATGTCATAAGTTTCAACAGTGTATCACGGAAGTCTTTAACCTCATTATGTGTGTATTGAAGAAATGACCGGCATATCCCTGAATTGTCAGACTTGATGATATTGAATTGGAGGAAAGGCGTAAGTTGTGTCACAAGAGCCTTATAAGAAAGTGCCGATGCAGATTGATTAAAGTCTTCTTTTTGAAGTTGATCAGCAAGTTGGTGCAAGTTGAGGAATAGTAAATCGATGAATGTATAATGATTTTGACCAAAGAGTGTCACATATTCGCTTCCTCCTTGAACTCATGCAATGGTCATAAGATGTGACTGAAGTAGTCGACATGAAATTATACTAGTTTCTCTAGTTGTGTTTTGCATGTGATTCAAGTCTCCCTCTTGAAATTTCGAATTCAACGAATCCATTGAGAGTTTGATGACAAATTCTTGGATCCTTGTCAGGAATTTTGTTGTTCTTGGCTCAATAAATACTTGATCGGCTCAAACGTGGATAAGACAAACCAAAGTCTAAATCAAAGTCGGCTCACTCCAAAAATAAAACCCGTAAACTAATTAACCCAACCTTTGGTTAATATAGTGATCGACCCGAAAACTTATATCCAAAATTGCCAAAACGTACCAACTCTCTACAACTTGATCCACTAATACTAAATTCGACTGAAAAATTTCTACAATTTGGATTAATATTGCAACATGAATAAAATTCTTTTGAAAAAAAAACTTTCTCAATATTGCCACGTTTTGGCAATGGAAAGAAGAGACGTGTAACAATGTGTATCCCTGATAGGTGTGAAAACACCCATCCTTTTACCACTTAATTCTAGCTAAAACGAGACCAAAACACGTATTTAATATCATTTGTTTGGAATTATGCGTGGTTTTTGTGTTTATTGTGTTTTCAGAGTCGACCGGATGAATAATGAAGAAAACATGGGATTGCACGGGTTTTATCGAGGAAAAAGACTCAAGACGAAGTCTACTGTCTAAGAGATGCAAAAGATTTGAAGTCATTGTGCCTATTTGAAGATTTATCAAAGAATAGAGACAAAAATGGAAGATTCATATATATCGAAGAACCCGAGTCTATTAAACAAAAGATTATAAGACGAGTTGGAATTATTCACCGACACTTCTCAAATCCAAGTCGGAAACGTTTATTTAAAGAAGCGTGAAGACTAAAGAAGAAAGAAGAAAAAGAAGCCCAAGCCCAAGCCCAATCACAAGCCCACCACCACAAGACACGCCTATATAAAGGCCCTTACTTCACAAAAATACACACTTAGTTTTACACTTAGTCTTTTAGGTAGTTTTTAGTTCTAGAGAGAGAAAGTTCTAAACTTTCTCTCACTACTTTTCATCTTTTTCTCTTTCAAGATCAACATTTGTATTACTTTTCATTAATCTAGTTCAAGTTTTTATCTTTTAATCTTTAATCTCATCCTTCCTTTCTTTTACTTTTATTGATTTTGGTGCAAATCTCGTGTGATCCGTGTTGTTCATCAATGATTTGTGCTTAAAAAGTTGATTACTTTTTATGTTTCCTAAAGTTTATATATGAATAAGCTTTAAGATCCTTGTTCTTATTGGCTTATTTGTTGATTTAGTTTATTTGCTTTTTAAAGTTTTTATAAAAAGTTCATCTTTTTATTGATTTGATTTAAAAGTTGTTTAGTTTGAGTGTAGAAAAGTTGTTTTTAGTGCTTATTTGATCAGCTTAAGTTTGGATTCGAGCTAGCTTAGTGATTAGCTTATTCATAGCTTATTTACTTTGCTTAAAATTCGGCTAAAAAGGGATTTCGGAAAGGGTCATAAACCCCTTTCCGATTGGTGTTTTCCGACCAGCAACATCCAACCCTTTCCGATTGAGTCCAATCGGAAAAGGGTTTTGTTTTCCGATTGGTTCCGTTTCATATATTCCGACTGGTAGCAATTTGAATATTCCGATCGTCTCTTTTATCATCATTCCGATTGAGCAAGTTTTGAACATTCCGATTGAAGTTATTTTAAGATATTCCGATTGCACTTATTTTCCCATATTCCGATCGGTTCAATTTACTATATTCCGATTTGAACCTTGCCCCACATTCCGATCATTCCATCGGAATACATTCCGATTGGTGCCCTTTTTCCCTTATTCCGATTTAGCTTGTTTTGCTTTGTTTCGTTCTTACTTTCTTTTAGTACTTTTCAATTAAGGTCATATTTTTACAAAGTGTTCCAAGTGTTAGTATATTTTCATTAAGTGTTCATTTATTTTCCTCATAATATCGTTAAGTTTCTAATCATTTATTTTTAAACTTGTCTTTTTACTTTAATCGTTCAAAGCTTTAAGTTTACTCTTCGACACTTTATTAATTGTTATTAGATTAAAATAGATAAACAAACCATCACTTTTTCATTAACCAAGAAAAAATCATTCCACTTAGAGCTGAGATCAATTCGAGAGGACTGAGAGTAAAATTGAACCCAAGCAAAATCAATGTATCAAATGGCGCCGCTGCCGGCTCTTCTCGTTAAGATCAAAAGTTTTTTGTGAGAACTTGGATTTTGGGATCCGTTCCCCGTGAACGTTACTTTTTCATAAAATTTTCAAAAACAACTAAAAAATATAAAAATTTTCAAAAATCCAAAAAATTAAAAAACATAAAAAACCAAAAATATTTTTGCTTTTCTCTTGTTAGTTCTTTTGCAGGTGTATGCGCACTCGATCCACATCTTATCAAGAGCCCGAGCCTCTCGATCACTTAGACATGGCCGGCGTACCACCTCCAAACAATAATAACAACAACAACCCACCTTTCAACAACATGAACAATAACAACAACAATGAGCCTCAACCGGATAATCGGCCGATGATTGAACTGCTGCAAGCTCATGTAGACGGCAACACTGATCCAATTGTCATACCTCCAATTGCCGCCAACAACTTTGAGCTAAAATCAGGCTTTATCCAGATGGTCTCTGCTCAACCATTCTTGGGACGTACCATTGATGATCCACACGACCATATCAAGAGATTCTTGCAACTAACCAACACGGTCAAATTCAATGGTGTTCCACAAGAGGTTATCAGGTTACAACTTTTTCCCTTTTCTTTAGAGGGACAAGCCCGGCATTGGCTTGCTAAGGAACCGCCACAGAGTATTCTCTCGTGGACGGATTTGGAGACTAAGTTTATCAATTACTTTTTCCCACCCTCTCGTACTACCACTTTGCGGAATGAAATCATAAATTTTGAACAAAAGTACGATGAGTCGTTCAGTGAATCTTGGGATCGTTTTAACGATCTTTTAAGAAAACGCCCACAACATGGTTTTACCAAAGTACATCAAATTAATACTTTTTACAATGGTTTAAGCATGAGTGACCAAGATTCACTAAACAGTGCCTCGGGGGGGTAATCTTTTGGCTAAGACTTCCAATGCTGCTTGGGACATCATTGAGAATAAATCTCGTGTGCAAACCAAGAGTGTTTGGACCAATGTCGCTAGTGCTAGCACTAGTGACAGCGACAAACGACTAGACAAAATCACTACGCTTCTTGAATCGCTTGTCACCCACACCGTCAGCAACAACAACAGCAGCAACGCTAAAAACGCTCAAGTTAACGCTGTCAGCCAACCTTGTGAGATATGCGGTGGTCCTCACTCTTACACCACTTGTACCGCTACCCAAGACTACCCTGCTGAGAATGTGAATGCAGCATATGGCACCTATCCTCAACCCGCTTATCAAGCTAGACCTCAAGGTGACCGTAACTTGCTGAGCTACCGTTCCAACAACTATATTTCCCCACCCGATTTTCCTCCAAGCAACCCAAACCAACAACAAAACCTCAATCGCCCTACTCAACAACAACAACAACCTCGTACACCTTACATACCTCCTCACAAGCAGCAACAACCACCTCAACGTAACAACCAAGTTTACCAACAACCTGCTTATCAACCACCCGCATACAATGCTCCTCCAAACCAATCCACTGCATTACACCAAGAGGTTGAAAACTACATGAGGACCAATGATGTGATCGTGGAAAATCTCCAACAGGAAGTGCGCAACTTGAAAGCAGACTTGGTCAAACAAGGGAACGATTTGAGAGCCGACATGAGAACCACGTTGGATAGTCAAACGAATGACTTGAAGAACATGATGGCTAGTTTCTTCCAAGGTAATCAACCCTCTTCTTCGGGTACTCTTCCGAGTAACACCGTTGCGAATCCAAGAGGGGAGATGAAAGCAATCACTACTCGCAGTGGCAAAGGTACCAAGGAACCCGAGCTTCCTATACCTCCACCGATGATTGTGACTAAGGAGAACGAGTCACCTGCTCCTATTCCTCATCCTTCTCCTTCCCCAATTTCTCCACTTCTTTCTTCTACCCCTCCTCTACCCAAGGATGTGAGTGATCCTATTCTTCCAAAGCCTTCCTCTTCTTCCAATATACCTTATCCATCTAGGTTGAGGAAAGAGAAGCAAAAGAGCAAGGACGATATTCAGGTTTCAAACTTTCTTAAAATGTTTAAACAACTGAATTTCAACATCTCCTTCGCTGAGGCTCTCGCTCACATGCCCAAATATGCGAAAATGTTTAAAGATCTTCTGAGCGACAAGGAAAAGCTCCTCGATATTGCCAACACCCAACTTAATGAGAATTGCTCTGCAGTGCTCTTAAGGAAATTGCCGACTAAGCTTGGTGATCCGGGTCGTTTTCTTATCCCTTGCAATTTCCCGGGAGTAGAGAATTGCATGGCCCTAGCCGATCTAGGTGCCAGTATTAATCTAATGCCTCTAAGCGTTTGGAAGCAATTATCTCTCCTAGAGCTAGTCCCCACCAAAATGACTTTGGAATTAGCTAACCATACGGTTGCTTATCCAGTAGGGATAACCGAAGACGTCATTGTAGGAGTCGAAAAATTCACCTTTCCTGCTGATTTTGTTGTCTTCGACTACGAGATAGACCCCCGTGTGCCACTAATTGTTGGTCGTCCATTCTTGAGGACCGGTCGCACTCTCATTGATGTTGAAGCCGGTGAGCTTATCATGAGAGTGGGGTGACGATAAAGTAGTCTTCAACATGGGAAAGTTGTCTAAACAGCCTTACTCATATGAGAGTGTTAATTGTATTGACGTTCTCGATGAGGCTTGTGAAGAACACTTTAATGATGCTTGCAAAAGTATTCCTACCTCTCTTCCCAATGTTGAGACCGTGTCCTCTATTGATTCATCGTTGTCTCTATTTGGAGATAGTGATTTATTTTGGAACAATCTTGAAGATACCATGGGAGATGTGAACTTAGCTACTGATGATTCTCCTACCAATGGGGATGAAGACATGCATTTCTTTGACAACCTTCTTAACGAAGACAATCCTTCTCCTCCATCTCCCACGGTCATTGCTATCGATACTCTGACTTCGAATACGCCTCCCGTCGAAAATCCTCCGGATTTGGAACTTGAGGAGTTGCCGCCCCATCTTGAGTATATATTCCTTGAAGAAGAGAAGAAGTCGCCAGTCATCATTGCGAAGGATTTGAAAGCTGAAGAAAAAGCCCGACTTATCACCGTGTTGAAAGATCACAAGAAGGCTATTGCTTGGAAAATTTCTGATATTCGTGGAATTGATCCTCACTTCTGCACACACAAAATTCTCATGGAGGACGACTTTAAGCCCACTATTTAAAGCCAACGAAGGGTGAATCTAAAAATACATGAAGTCATCAAAACAGAGGTTATCAAACTTCTTGATGCGGGTATGATTTACCGTATTTCGGATTCACCATGGGTTAGTCCAATCCATTGTGTGCCCAAGAAGGGCGGAATAACCGTTGTTCCCAATGAACACAACGAGTTGATTTCCACTCGTCTCGTTACTGGGTGGAGAGTTTGTATAGACTACCGCAAACTCAATGATGCCATGAGAAAGGATCATTTCCCTCTACCTTTCATGGACCAAATGCTTGAACGTTTAGCAGGTAATGAATATTACTGCTTTCTTGATGGTTTCTCGGGTTATTTCCAAATACCCATCGATCCCCAAGATCAAGAGAAGACAACATTCACTTGTCCCTATGGCACATTTGCTTATAAACGAATGCCTTTTGGCTTATGCAATGCCCCCAGGGCTTTCCAAAGGTGCATGCTAGCTATCTTCCATGACATGGTTGAACAAACCATGGAAGTCTTCATGGATGATTTCTCGGTCTTCGGGGATTCCTTCTCTTCTTGCCTTGCCAATTTAGAACGTATGCTTAAGCGGTGCGAAGACACTCGCCTTGTTCTGAACTGGGAAAAATGCCATTTATGGTAAAAGAAGGCATCGTGCTGGGACACAAGATTTCCAAAGCCGGTCTGGAAGTAGACCGTGCTAAAGTCGATGTTATCGCCAAGTTGCCTCCACCTTCAACCGTGAAGGGTGTGAGAAGTTTTCTGGGTCATGCGGGCTTTTACCGTCGATTCATCAAAGATTTTTCTCAAATCGCTCGCCCGATGACCCACCTCTTGGAAAAAGATACTCCTTTTATCTTTTCCAAAGAGTGTCTTGAAGCCTTCAAATCGCTTAAGGATAAGCTAACTAAGGCACCCGTCTTGGTTACCCCTAATTGGGAGCTTCCCTTTGAGTTGATGTGAGATGCTAGTGATTTTGCTATTGGTGCGGTTCTGGGACAAAGAGTGAACAAACACTTCCAACCAATCCATTACGCTAGCAAGACAATGCCAGGGGCACAATTGCATTACACGACAACCGAAAAAGAGCTTTTAGCTGTTGTCTGTGCCTTTGAAAAATTTCGCCCCTATCTTGTCCTTTCCACCACAATCGTTTACACCGATCATTCCGCGTTGAAGTACTTGTTGACAAAGCAAGATTCCAAACCAAGACTTCTTCGCTGGGTTTTGCTGCTCCAGGAATTTAAAATCGAAATTCGCGATAAAAGAGGAGCTGAAAACCTCGTCGCGGATCATCTCAGCAGACTTTAGGATCCTTACCAAGGGGATCATCCGAACAAAGAAATCAATGATTCTTTTCCCTTGGAGACCTTAATGTCTATCAACTCGACTGCTGATGAAACCCCGTGGTTTGCAGACATTGCAAACTACTTGGCGGGTGGAATTCTCGTTGACGGGTTAACATCCCAGCAAAAGAAGAAGTTCTTCAACGACATCAAGACTTACTTTTGGGATGACCCGTATCTTTTCAAACAATGTGCCGACTTGATTATTCGCCGATGTGTTGATGGACCGGTAGCTTTAGAAATCCTTGATGCTTGCCACAAAGGACCCACTGGTGGTCACTTTGATCCCAACTACACCGCCAAAAAAGTGTTTGATTCGGGATTTTATTGGCCCACCATCTACCGTGATGCTCACGAGATGGTTAAACGATGTGATGCTTGCCAAAAACAAGGCACGCTCACACATAAAGACGAGATGCCTCAGAATTTCATTCAAGAATGTGAAATCTTTGATGTTTGGGGTATCGACTTTATGGGGCCATTCCCTTCATCTAAAGGAAACAAATACATCCTTGTAGCCGTTGACTACGTTTCAAAGTGGGTTGAAGCCAAAGCTTTACCTACTAATGATGCAAGGGTGGTTTGTAACTTTTTGAAATCGCTGTTCGCTCGATTCAGCGTTCCTCGTGCTATTATCAGTGACCGCGGGACTCATTTTTGCAACGATCAATTTGCAAGAGTCATGGCTAAGTATGGTGTCAATCACCGTCTTTCCACCGCCTATCATCCCCAAACCAATGGGCAGGCCGAGATATCCAACCGTGGATTGAAGCGAATTTTGGAGTGTACTGTGGGAGAGCATCGTGCCGCGTGGGCCGATAAGTTAGATGATGCTCTGTGGGCTTTTCGTACTACTTACAAGACCCCGATCGGTTGTACACCTTATCGTCTTGTGTACGGGAAAGCATGCCACCTTCTCATCGAGCTGGAGCATAAGGCGCACTGGGCCTTGAAGTGGGCTAACTTCGACATCAACAAAGCCGGTGATCATCGTAAGATTCAACTCAACGAGCTCAACGAACTGAGGAATGAAGCTTATGAGAACTCGCTGATCTACAAAGAGAAGACAAAGATCCTTCATGACGCAAAAATCAAGAACCGAGAGTTCCACGTTGGTGATCAAGTCTTACTTTTTAACTCTCGATTGAAGATCTTCTCTGGTAAGTTGAAGAGCCGCTGGTCTGGTCCATTCACCGTCGCCAACGTCTTTCCTTATGGGACCATTGAGCTTTCTCAGCCAAATGGGCCCAATTTCAAAGTGAATGGCCAGCGTCTGAAGCTGTACTTTGGTGAGGACATCTCTCAGGAGATGATTCCATCCCTCACCACGTTCCCCATGAACTAATTTTGGGTCGCGTCAGGCTCGTGACTCGGTTATCAAAAACAAGCGCTCCTCGGGAGGCAACCCGAGTATCTATCCTTTTATGTTTTAACCTCCTAAGTGTAGGGGACCTGTATAGGTGTTTGTATTTGTGTGGTGATGTGATTACAGGGATGAATGCACTCTTGGAACCTACGAAGAACCATGCTCCCGTGTTATCCGAAATCCGGTTCTATCTCTCAACTATCGTGATTCAATTTTCTTCATACTCACATTTGAAATTGATCACGTTAGTCGTCTCTTCCTTAACTTGAGTTAACCAACGTGCACAATGTCATAAGTGTAGGGGAGATTTTTCCCACATGCTTAAACATTGAGGACAATGTTTATCTTAAGTGTAGGGGGGACTTCTATCGAAGTTTTAAGTGTACTTTTCCATGAAAATGCCTTCATTTAACCGGAAAATCCTATTTTTCAACATTTTTCAAATTTTTTTTATTAACTTTGGCCATTTAGTTGTAATTTTTAAATTTTTATCTTTGCTTTCATATGTATATATCCCGCAATAAAGTCAAAAATATTAATAAAGTGGTGTAGCTAGTTTAGAAGTCTTCGACATATTAGGCCCGTTGCGTTTATTTTGACTCAACCCGAATGGACTTATCCAAGTTTATTCTAGCTAGTATCCTTAACCATTTAGACCTTAATTGGTTTATTAGGCTAAGTATCCACGAGTCTCATTACTTGAGATTTTAAATTGTGGAGAACGAGAAATGATTGAGTCAATTATAAGTCGGTATTCTTGCACAAGCTCACTTGGTGTAATTATTTGCCTATTCTCCCATCACTTGCTAATAATTTATCTGCAATAAGTAAGGTCGTACGATTTGAAAAGTTACTTAGCTTCTAGCCCAAGATCGTTTAAAAGTTGCTCGGTAATGATAAGAGTTCATAGCCAAGGCATAACTTATGAAGCGGGGCGCGAAGATTGGCGAGTCCGAAAAGGCCCTAACAAGGCATGAGGATTCCATTTTATTGCTAAAGATCCGAAGTGATGTGAAAAGCATTATTCCCAAAGTCAATATGAAGGATCAAGACTCACGACGAAAAGCAATCAACTCCCATAAAGATGATGGAGAAGTCTATCCGAAAAGACCCTAACAAGGTATGAGGATAAATAGATCCAAGTCCGAAAAGGAGGCGGATCGTTGTATCTCAAAATCCCAAATAGAGATTGAAGAAATAATCATGAAGTCGTGGTCAACAAAGTTGGAGTACCCCTCAAAAGTCTCCAAGTGAAGAAACTATATGAACGATGAGAAGACCATTATCTCAAGCACGTCTCTCAAGATATGAAGTATGAAGTACATGCCAAATATCGGCCCGAGAAAGGTCTCAAATCGTGAACCGAGTTATGCCAAGATATGAACTTTTTGATATCCCGAGAAGCAGTTTTAAGAGATTTTGTCCTTTAGCTAACTATTGATCAAATCGTGCTACTTTGCTTTAAGCCTTAATAAACTATCGAAATAAGTCCAAAAATGCATCTTCATGATCATTCTAAGACAAAAATAAAATATAAGAGGTACACCTAGGAATAAGGGAGTTTAAGCATATAATTAAGCCATGTGTGTGAGTGTTTGAATTGCTAACTTATAATAACAATGATCTCGTTTTTAAGCTTAGTTTGGGGAACGTGAAACTTGAGGGTGATAAATCTTCGCATCACCGAAGCCCTAATGTAAGTCCTTGATCTCTTTGCAATTTATTTCCATCCTTTTGTTTACTTTAAAGTTTTAATTTCTATTAGTACTTTAATTTTTGTTTAGAAGTATTTTAATAAGGCCAAGGTTGATTGATTATGAGAAAAGTGTAAATGTGCTTTGTCACTAAGCATTGCATGAGGGCATGGCAATGGTTAAGTGTAGGGGATTTGATAGGTGTGAAAACACCCATCTTTTTACCACTTAATTCTAGCTAAAACGAGACCAAAACACGTATTTAATATCATTTGTTTGGAATTATGCGTGGTTTTTGTGTTTATTGTGTTTTCATAGTCGACCGGATGAATAATGAAGAAAACATGGGATTGCACGGGTTTTATCGAGGAAAAAGACTCAAGACGAAGTCTACTGTCTAAGAGATGCAAAAGATTTGAAGTCATTGTGCCTATTTGAAGATTTATCAAAGAATAGAGCCAAAAATGGAAGATTCATATATATCGAAGAACTCGAGTCTATTAAACAAAAGATTATAAGACGAGTTGGAATTATTCACCGACACTTCTCAAATCCAAGTCGGAAACGTTTATTTAAAGAAGCGTGAAGACTAAAGAAGAAAGAAGAAAAAGAAGCCCAAGCCCAAGCCCAATCACAAGCCCACCACCACAAGACACGCCTATATAAAGGCCCTTACTTCACAAAAATACACACTTAGTTTTACACTTAGTCTTTTAGGTAGTTTTTAGTTCTAGAGAGAGAAAGTTCTAAACTTTCTCTCACTACTTTTCATCTTTTTCTCTTTCAAGATCAACATTTGTATTACTTTTCATTAATCTAGTTCAAGTTTTTATCTTTTAATCTTTAATCTCATCCTTCCTTTCTTTTACTTTTATTGATTTTGGTGCAAATCTCGTGTGATCCGTGTTGTTCATCAATGATTTGTGCTTAAAAAGTTGATTACTTTTTATGTTTCCTAAAGTTTATATATGAATAAGCTTTGAGATCCTTGTTCTTATTGGCTTATTTGTTGATTTAGTTTATTTGCTTTTTAAAGTTTTTATAAAAAGTTCATCTTTTTATTAATTTGATTTAAAAGTTGTTTAGTTTGAGTGTAGAAAAGTTGTTTTTAGTGCTTATTTGATCAGCTTAAGTTTGGACTCGAGCTAGCTTAGTGATTAGCTTATTCATAGCTTATTTACTTTGCTTAAAATTCGGCTAAAAAGGGATTTCGGAAAGGGTCATAAACCCCTTTCCGATTGGTGTTTTCCGACCAGCAACATCCAACCCTTTCCGATTGAGTCCAATCGGAAAAGGGTTTTGTTTTCCGATTGGTTCCGTTTCATATATTCCGACTGGTAGCAATTTGAATATTCCGATCGTCTCTTTTATCATCATTCCGATTGAGCAAGTTTTGAACATTCCGATTGAAGTTATTTTAAGATATTCCGATTGCACTTATTTTCCCATATTCCGATCGGTTCAATTTACTATATTCCGATTTGAACCTTGCCCCACATTCCGATCATTCCATCGGAATACATTCCGATTGGTGCCCTTTTTCCCTTATTCCGATTTAGCTTGTTTTGCTTTGTTCCGTTCTTACTTTCTTTTAGTACTTTTCAATTAAGGTCATATTTTTACAAAGTGTTCCAAGTGTTACTATATTTTCATTAAGTGTTCATTTATTTTCCTCATAATATCGTTAAGTTTCTAATCATTTATTTTTAAACTTGTCTTTCTACTTTAATCGTTCAAAGCTTTAAGTTTACTCTTCGACACTTTATTAATTGTTATTAGATTAAAATAGATAAACAAACCATCACTTTTTCATTAACCAAGAACAAATCATTCCACTTAGAGCTGAGATCAATTCGAGAGGACTGAGAGTAAAATTGAACCCAAGCAAAATCAATGTATCAATCCCACTTGTTGAATATTTAATTACCCGTTCATCTTATTTATCACGCCCAATCTGTCTACTATCTACTATCTCAAAACTGAAAAGTCAATATTTAATTACTTGTTGAATAAATAGCAATGTGTATCCACAAAACTAAAAAATCAATTTCTCACCCTTCTTCAAAATCTCCGTCCCCTTTGCTTTATATATGACAATCAAATAATAATCTAACCAAAGCAATCACACTCAAACCAAGCTAACCAACAAGTGTCTTTTGTTGACTATCAACACGTGACCACCAATCGGACTTGTATCCCACTAATGCTTTTATATGCGCCTAACACGTGTACCAAATATATCAATGGGATATTTAATTTATCAAGAGACGTGTATCACAATCAGACTAACCCACAATATGAGTAATAAAAACGTCTAACACGTGGACACCAATTTTTGTTTGAGTGAGAGAGTATTTAAACAAAAATGTTTACTTTGTAACCTTCGTCCACAGTCACCACCAAACCTAAAGTGATTTTAAAAAGTCACTTTGTTTACTCCGCCCCATCTATAATATATAAATGTATCTTCCCAAGCTTCTTTGTTTACTTCGCCCCCTTCCCTCTTTCTTGTTTCCGAGTATCTCTCTAAACCAAAATCACAGATAAACTTCTCTCAGATAAATTTTTTCAAACACAAATCTGCTTAACACCCTAAAAAACGCAGCCCAAAAACGCAGCCCAAAAACAAAGACCACTCGAATTTCATATGACCATCTCAATCATCTCTCTAAACCAAAAAAGATAACCCAATCTCTTCTCAAACCCAAGAATACGCTGATTCAGTTTTACCAGCCCCTAATCCCACGAAAGAATCAAACACCCTTGATACTTGAATATAGAACGAGGCTCCACAAGAGAAACGACTTCAAGATCTTTTAATTAAGGTCTCAGGTAGGTGTTTTTACTATTTTTATTCTTGATTTCGAGTCAGTGATCAATGATAGTTTTTTTTTGAAACTAAGATCTTTCTGTTTATATGGATCGATGTTTGAGTCGATGAGTCGAATACAAAAAAAATTTGTGTTAGTGAGTCGAGTATGGTCGAGGCTGTTTGGATGTGAGTAATGGATTCTTTGTTGAATGTGAGTCGAGGTCGTGATGTCTAGGAGTGTCGATGCTGTTGAGGTTCTGGTCTAGACTTGTGATCGAGTCAAGTTAAGTTTGGTTGTGTCGAGTGTATTTAGTGAGAGGGAGTCTTGGGTTGAGTGATGTTTTTGATTAAAGAATCGAAAAAACATAATGATCTTAACAAGTTTGGGTCGAGTGGATGGGATTAGGATAGAAGATTTGTTAGATAAAAGATTTGTGTTGGAGTCGAGTTGGGTGTGGGTTTGTTCGAGGGTGTGATGGAGTCGAGGGTTGGTCGTGAGAAGTGTGTCGAGTCGAGAGTTTGTGTTGAGAGGTTTTCTTGTTATCTGTTTTTGGGTTGAGTCGTGTGATTTTGTGTTCAAGTCTGTTTTCAAAATGGGTTCCGTTTGTATGACAGTCGAGTCTTGGTGTTTGTTTTGGTTTTAAAGTGTGGTGGAAAGATCCATCGGCATGTCAACAAATGAAAACCGTCGGAATGTCAAAACAAAAGCTCCATCGGAATGTAAATCGGAATAAGACAAAAAAAATTGTCTATCGGAATGCGTATTGAAGTCTTCAAACCATCAGAATGCTATCGGAATAAGATCAAACCTGTCGGAATATATAAGATCCAGTCGGAATGTGATCGGAAAACCCTAGTCGGAATACTGGTCAGAAAGATGGTCGGAATGCAAAACCCTTTTCCGACAGAAACAATTATATAAAAAAGAAAAGGTATCGGAATAATAAATCTTTCAATCGGAATAGGACAAAAACTTTATAAAAGGACAAAGAAACACAAATCAAAGACACAAATTCAGATAAAACTTGATAAGAAAGTATTAAAATAAATCTTTATTCTTCTCCGACAGACACAAAGACAAAATAACTGATATTTTTAACAGTACGAATTTTTTTTTTGATAAAAATAAGATAAAATAAAAAACTGATATTTTTTTTAAAGAACTTTTGAGACAAAGAAACACAAATCGAGAAAGAAGAAAAATTTACCACCAAAACAATAGATAAAAACACGTCAATCCAAAGAATCAACCAAAGCTCTTGATACCAATTGTAGGTCTACGTTTTCTAAGGATTAAACAAGTTATGTATTATCTATTGAATGGAAGGGAAGGAGGTAGAACTAGAGAGAGAAAGAAGAGAGAAAGGAGAGGTAGAGAGAGAAAGATGTGTTTTGTTAAATGAAAAGTGAAATCACCAAATGACCAACCCTTCCTAACATGCTAGAAGGGGGTATATATAGCCCACCCTACATGTGGGCTATATGGGTTATAATGGATCACGAGCCCAATATCAATGGAGTGACCGATCCTTTCTAAATACGTAAAAACGTATTTCCAACATCACGCTCTTTAGTCTTTATCTTTTTCAGCAGCACTAACAACACAAATAGTATTAAACTCAACCATGGCCAACTTGGTTAATTCTATACAAACACGACCAACACTAATATATAACTACCAACACTAATTCCATTAGTACTTGTAGTGTAAAATTAAACAACTCTAATTTTATTCCCAACAATTCTCCCCTAAACTTGTGATTATTCTTTCAAATACATAAATTTTCTAGAATAAAAATAGGAATAACTAATCATAAGAGAGAATGCTTACAATCTAATTCACTTTTGGATTTAACTATGAATGAACATAAGAAACTTAAGAGGAATATGATCCTTTACATCAACCTTGATCTTGGTATTAACCATATTCTTTAGAGTATCCTGAGTAAATTGATAAAACCTACCGATAAGCAATAACATAATCATATTTGTCATCACCAACTGATACACTTCAGAAGAATTATATAAATGCCAATGCTTCATCTCTGATGTATATTGACCTCTCCAAATTTCATCACTATTATATGGCTCATACATCCTCTTCATAGTCTCCCACAAAATAAAATCCCATTGCCTATTAGAAGTTGTAGGCGTATCATAATTAAACTTGTCTTTCAAAATTCTCCGGAGATCATCCAAGTCCTCTCTTTCTAATTTGTCCTCCAATCCGCCTTCATAATGAGCTTCATAATGGGATACTATGATATGAATGGCTCAAATGGAAAATCTTTAGCTAAAACCAACTCCAAACATCCATTCGATTCCTCATCATAAGATCTAATTATTTAGTTGTAAACGTCCCAATCTTAACCATTCTTTTTTTGTCTCTTGGATGCTCTTAGTTCATATAAGTCACCAGTTGCTGATGACTCTTTGATAACTTCTGGCTGGTCATGAATAAGAGTTTGAACAACTTTAGGAGGTCTCTTTCTTTTTTATCTAGCCAATTCCGCCCACTTTTTATGTTCTTCTACAAGCTTTTCTCCAATTCAGAATGCATAGGAACAAAATCCTGCATACTTTTCACCACATGAAGAGCTCTTTATTCATTTTGCTCAAGTGTCATACCTGTGAAGTCTTTAGCTTTCCAATGCTTATAACTTTTCAGACTTGTCATGTAATACTTCCTCTTTGAATCCCTAGAGTTCAACCCTTTCTCTGGCTGAGCTTGATGTCTCAAAATCTTAGCCAAGTCCTTTTGATAATTGATAACACCCAAATTATACATATTTAAACCGTTGTTATTATCCCATTCGGTATGTTAATAAAGGACTTTCGATACTTCAAACATTGCATTTTATATGCAGGTTGAAAGATTGAAGGCCCAAAGTGAAAGAAATAAAATTGGAGTCAGTTGCAATAAAGAAGAATTAAGCCAAAGAACATTCTGGACGCACCAAAAGTGCGGCGCACAATCGCCACTTCGAATGTGCGGCCCACATTTGGGAAAGTGTCGTGTACATTGACATCCAGACAACACAATAAATAGATGGCTTCTCTTCTCATTTTGATATCCCACTCTCATTTAATACTCTCTATTTCAAGTATTTTAGCCACCTTAGTACAATTTCAGTATATTTCCGCTTTTGGGAAATAATTGTAACAAGAGTATCTTACTCTTTGATTCGTGGAAAGTCGATACAATCGTGACACTTGTGTACTCGTCATTCCATATAATCTTAGTATGATTTTTTTTACTCTTTCCGATTCGTTACTTTGATTACTATGCTAGGCTAAATTATTTATGACTAGATGGGTATGTGATTATAACTAGTGATGATGGTATGGTATGATCCTTTGTAAACATATTTCAAGCTAATATTGTAGAACCACGTTGCCACTTAGTTCTACTATATTGTTTTATCAAAATTGATTTGTTACAATAGCTTGATGTCCGAAAGGGTCAAGTTGTTATAATAAGTTTTTAAAAGACTTGTCTATGGTTTTTGAATCTTTGGTTGGAGAGATCCGCTTAGATATTTTGATAAAATATTGAACTTGTTGGAAACTTGTTTAAGCTTAGTCGCTTAATAGACATAAGTCTTGAATCAAACTAAATTGAATTACTATCATCATCACGAAATTATATGAACTATCCCATTTAGTCATATTTGTCATCATATTGTTACTTCAATTATTGTTTATCTTCGATTATTATTTTGATTATCAAAACAAAACTAAGTCATTGCGAACGATCCTGGCTTACCACTACAAAACTATGTTACAAACGAAAGGGTATACTTGCCCGTGTTTGTATTCTAGTCCCTTGTTTTGTCAAACCTTGTTATAAATTTAAGACTTGCAAAACGAACATCATGTTTTTGGCGCCGCTGTCGGGGACTTACAATCCTGTTTTATAACCAAGTTTTTCATAATTATTAAAGATCCAACCATTTTTCAACCAAAAACAACTCAAAATTTCCTGTGAGTACAGAAAGTACACCGCATAATCAGAAAGTGCACCGCACTTCCTATAGCGTCCCAAAGTACGCCGCACAATTATTTTTGTGCGCTGCACAAACCCTTCTGTTACTAAAATCATTGTTGGATGCACACCCGTTCATCCGGAACTCAACCCGTTTCACCATTACCTGAACCCGAACGTACCCTTAACCGTAGGTTACGTCAAATTCACTGCCGTGCACCTTTAGATAGGGGACACAAGTAACCTCAACAAACTCGAGTGATTTACCAACCTTTCGACAACCTATCTCAAGCCCTATTTTTCACTAGACTCATCGGACGTTACGATCCAATGTCGGACACCGATGATGAACCTATGTGGTCAGCTGAAAGAGTTGTCGCACCAATTCCTAGCTCCACAATCATTTTACCTGAAGTAGCAAATGAATTTGCCATCAAAAGAAACCATTTGACAATTTTCAAAAACAACCAATTTGATGGGCGAATCAAAACCGACCCTCACAAACACATCCATGAATTTAGCGGCATTTGTAAAATGTTCAATTATGGAGAAGGACAAGCCGAAGCCGTACAACTCATGATGTTTCCATCATCTCTCACTAGAGAAGCCAAATCATGGCTAGACGAACTTAATGAAGGAACCATTCGAACATAGGAAGGTCTTAGAACCGCTTTCATTAGCCGATTCTTTCCTCCTGCCCTATTTGAAAAACTCCTTGGAGAAATCCGAAGCTTTTCTCAACAAGATCGAGAAACTCTCACGAACGCATGGTTAAGAATGAAAGAACTCCTCAGAAACTGCCATGGTCACGGACTCAAGAAAGAATGTGTAATCAAGATCTTTTATCATGGTCTTGATGGTGCTACTCAAGATGCTCTTAACGCCGCAGCGGGCGGTATATTCCTTTACAAAATACCAAACCAAGTTTACCAACTTTTGGATGACAAAGTCTTACTCAAGCTTGATTGATCCAAAAACCACAAAACAAAAACCTCTTGAAAGACTGTAGCTTTTGCTGAGGAAAGCAGCAGCCAATCTGACAACGAAAAATTATGGCTCGCATGGACTCCATGTCTCTTAAAATGCATACCCAATATAAAGAGATGAAAAAAATCATGAACATTGCAACCACTGTGGAGGAAACCATCCTTCTAGTGAGTGTGATGATGACGATACACCAATGGCGAAAGAAGAAGAAGCAATTTTCATGAACACCTTTCGTCGTACTCGCTTTTAAAATGATTATCGCAATCGTGATCGCGATAATTAGAGATCAAGCGATAAAACAAGTTACAACCAAGATGAAAAGAAACAAACCCAAACCAAAGACAAACCCAATCTCTAAAGCAAGATCGATAATTTCATTGAATCTCAAAGGAAAACCAACCTTTTTGTAAGAGACACATTCACCGATCTCAAGACAAAATTCGAAACCTCAAACAAAAACCACCAAGCTCCATTCAAAACCTTGAAGATAAGTTTGATCGCTTTGCCAACAAAAAATCTAATCGTGCTTCTGGTTCATTACCAAGCAACACCTACGCAAAGCCTAAGAACAACAACAAATACCAACCACCGCAAGCTCGTAACGAGCATGTGAATGCGGTATTCACGCGGAGTGGTTTATCTTACGAATCACAATCCAAACCAACTCAAGACATACCCATTGAAACCCCACTTAACAGTGACGATGATGATGAGCCACAACAAACAAAAACCAAAACCACTGAGAACATTACACCAGCCCCAACACCTAAACCCTACAAACCAAAAGTACCATACCCTCAAAACTTACGCAAGCAAAAGATGCAAGCTAAGTATGGTAAATTTCTCGACTTAATTTAAGAAGTTCGAATTAACATGCCTTTAGTCGATGTTTTGGTTGGAATGCCAAACTATGGTAAATTCCTTAAATAGCTTATCAAGAACAAACATAAGTTTGAAGAAATTTCTTCAACTTTTCTCAATGATGAACGCTCTGCCATTTCTCAAAACAAAGTACCACCTAAACTTGGAGATACTGGAAGTTTTCTAATTCCTTGTACTTTCCATCACTCATACTCGTGCAACGCTTTGGCCGATCTTGGCGCTAGCATCAACCTCATGTCGTATTCTCTATACGCAAAACTATCAAAAGACGTATTCAAACCCACAAAAATGAGTGTTCGTCTTGCTGATAGATCTTTTCAATATCCTATGGGTATAGTTGAAAACGTGCTAGTGGAAGTCGGAAAATTTATTTTTCCAGTCGACATTGTAATCCTAGAAATGGAAGAAGATAGCAAAGTACCACTCATTCTTGGTAGACCCTTCTTACATACAGCCGATGCTGTAATTCGAGTAAAACAAAAATAACTCAACCTTAGAGCTGGAGACGATATAATCTCATTCTCTATCGACGAAGCAATGAAACACTCTATTCTAATGACGATACTTGCTTTAGTATAGATGTCATTGACAAAGTTGTTGAAGCCGATTTCGACACTCTTCTTGATGAAGGAAGCAAAATTATTTATTCTATCAAAGGAACCATCCTCGAAGAATAACTTTTTGCTGAATTTGACGCCTTCATAGCCGTTCATACCACCGAACCAATCGAAACCCCTGAGGAAGAAAAGGAAACACCTTTCGAAGCCATAACTTGAAACCGATTTCAAAGTTAAGAAATATGTTGAAGAACTGCCTACAAATTTAGAAGTCAAACCTCTTCCCGAACACTTGGAATATGCATTTCTTCACGAAGAGAAATTACTCCCAGTAATTATCTCATTCAAACTTTCGGAAGAATATAAAACCGATCTAATCGATGTTCTCAAAAAGCATAAACAAGCTTTTGCTTGGAAAACTTCAGACATTCCTGGCATATGTCCATTGAAATTGAGTATTTTGAAGTTCGTTATCTCTCGATTCTTGACAAACTAAAAGTCCTAAAAATCTCAAGTCTTTAATTGTTCTTGGTTGTTAGGATATTTGGAACTCTATGTCTATTTCAATCAACACGTAGAAAATGGAAATATTAAGCTACGTATCCATAAAACACTTTGCAAATAGCAAGTAATATTCACAAAGATCCAAAATTAAAATGCACAAGAGTAATAGTGCTTGAAAAGTAAGCAAAATGAAAGTAAAAGGACTAAAATGTAAATTTCAGAAACTTAAAGGACCTAAAGTGTAAATTCCAACAAACTTGTAACTACTTTTAACCAACTAACTAACTATCTAACTGAATTTGACAACTAACTGAAAGTTTATGGACTGGAAACTAGCAAACCCTAAAAACAAGGAAATTAGCACTCAATGAAAACAGTTACAAACTAGGAGGACCAAAATGTAATTAACAAAGAATTATTAACAAAAACGGGCTAAGCAAATGAATAAGCTCGTGTGAGCTTATTAATGGACCAATAAGTTCTGGTTTGTCTCAAAGAGCTTAAAATCCAAAATTAGCTAGACATGCAAAAGGAGTCAGCTTAAAAGCTATTAAAACTCAAGTTAGCTTATTCTAATAAGCCAAGAATAAGCAAACAAGTTATCTAGACTTCTACAACTTGATTTTCTTGAAAAATCTGATTAACAAGCTAACAAGGAGTATGGAATGTCTTTCCAAATTGAAAATGGTTGACTAGATAAGCTGGAATCTGAATTTAAGCTGAAATGAGCTTATTTGACCAAACGTTGACCAGATTTTTCAAAAAGCTGAAAACTTCAAAACTCACTCAAGACATGTTTGTAACAGGATTTGTGAAAGAAAATTTGCACATTTATGAAGTGGAAATGGAGATTCAAGCAAACAGTTTAGCTTTTATCAAAGAAACATGCATCTGGTCTTAGGCTTATTAAAAAGCTGAACTGAATATTATGGAGTTTTATTTATTTGGCGGGAAAAGAAGTTACAAAGTCTAACTGAATAACTACCTCTCAAGTGTGTGTCAAACACTTGAGAGAAGTTAACTAAATGAAAGATTATCTAGAAATGGAGAGAAATTTACAAGTGTATGTTTTTTCACACTTTGACTACACTATAAAAATGAAGTAACTAACTGCTATTTATAGAGGTTGGATGATGAAATGTTGGAGTGGTTGACGTGTCTTGACCAATGGGGAAGTGCCAAGTGTGAAAGACAAGTTAATTGCAGATTCTTCATCAACAACACAAAAAGGGTTTTATAATCAGTTGATCTTCAGTCTAATTAAGTTGTGTAGTTGGATTCGTCTTCTCATTTGGAGCCATTTTCATGTAGAGAACTTTTCCTGAAATGCCTTGTAGCTCATTCCACGATCTGGGCTTGTTATTGAAAAAGATGACACGTGTCATCATTTGATTAGGCAATGTTTGGACACACGGATCATTATCCGTATTTGGATAAAATGATTATGGAGTGTAGCCATCTGATTGGTCAAGAGGAATTAAATGCGCCCCCACTTCAGATTTATTTATTAAAAGTTAGTTGCCAACTGTCAACTTGTTTGGCAATCCAAAACACTTCTTTCTTGCATTCTGATTGGTCCACAAGGTAGTGACACGGATTGATCCAAAGTTTATGCAAATTTGACACTTTCAGCCCTTGGAATTAAACAACTATTTCCTTTGAGCTCATTGTTTCATTTTATTGGGAAATTCAGTCCTTTGACTTAGAATCTTGATTATTTAAGTCACTTGACTTGGTTGACTTGAAGGTTGACCAGGTTTGACTTTAATCTTGACTTTTCCAAAATTTGCATTTAAGTCCTTCAACTTTTGAATAGTGTCAAGATAGGTCCTTTCTTCAAATGGCTTGTCATCTTTGATCCTTCTCTTGTCTTTTCATCATAAATGAGCTTGATTTCCTCTTGTTTGCTTGAAATTGTATCCTTGTTACCTATTTAAGCACAAATACAAAACATACCACATAATACTGCTTTATAGCACAAAAGTTAGATATTTTCTATGTGTTTTAGGGTGATTTGTTGATGAATTGATATGAGATTTTGCTCATATCAAATCTGCTACACTTGAACATTGCCATGACCTCATGCAATGGTATATTTTAAAGCACATTTTTTACATTTTTCTCATAATTAACCTACCTTGGCCAATATGGAATGCTTTTACACTACTCTACACTATATGATGCATGATTTTAATTTTATACAATGCAATGCAAAGAAAAATAATTCTATTTATATATTTTTGATTTTTCATAAATGATTTTGATGGAAAAACTCAAAAAGAAATCAATGACTTAGATTAGGGCTTTTGTACCATGGACACTTATCACCCTCAAGTTTCACTTTCCCCATACCAAGCTTAAAAAATGGAATCATTGCATTCACAAGTAAAAAGTGCACCAACTTATTCATGACAATTAAATGTAGAACTGGTTATTATTTGAGCAAATTGCTTGAGAGCAAATTTGTCATTATTTGAAGCGTGAAATATAAGAAATGTAAAATCCAAAAATAAGGAAGCACGGTTTTAACCCTAAGTAATCCTCTCATCCATTACTCGAAAAACCGCTCACAATTAATATAATTCCGTTTCAAGAGTAATAAGTCATTCGCCTTATGTGTAAAATCCTCATGTCAGGTATTAATAAGCAGCTACACACTCGCTAAGGAAAGAAAAATAAAACTCACGCAATAATTTACATTCGCCGCCTTTTTAGGACTTTGGATCTTCAATCCCGCAACCCGTCAAGGTAATATTGGAATCTAATAGTTACAATAATTAACACTTCACTGCCCCTCTTGGGAGTCTTGTATTATTATTTTTCTTTTTTTTTCTTTTTTTTTCTAGCCACTCATTTTTTATAAGACGCTCTTATTTTTCTTTATTCCTCACAAAGAAAGTTGAAAAGAATAAAACGAAAAATGTCACACACGTGAAATTTAAATCTATTTGATTTTACGCTAAACGCGATGATTCGGGTTAGACTTGTGTGTCTATTGAATGTCCCGATTGATTACGCGAAATTTGTGTACAAATTTGATTTTTTTTTTTAAAAATGTTCATAACAAATGTTACTTGAATGGCTATAATTCGTTTACCTTACGTGCTAAGAATTTCTATTTTTGAAACCGACACTTATTTATGTCGATATGATTTGGATTAAATAGGTTCAATACGAACTTAGGAAATTCACCCAATATACTCACGAGACACTTAAAGTTACCCATTTTCTCTTTTCGCCAACTTATTTAAAACTATTATTACTTAAATAAATCAATCTAGACATTTGAAAAATAAAAGTAAAACAATGCCTTCTTTCCTCACATCACCAAACCGACCCCCCCCTATCTTCCTTGCAAACCCACGTTTTTCTCACTTAATTCACCACCTCTTGCCATCTCAAACTTTGTAACCCCATATTTTGAAAAAGGCAAACTAGAAAGTACAACATCTCTTCTACCCCTGCTACTTCACGTGCCCCCCTTCCATTTTTTACTCTTCCCCAACTTATTCCAATTACCTAGTGTACTTGATTTACTTGCTCCTTAGTTAGAAGCCAACTAGGAGACCTGGAAACCCTAACTAGGTCTAACTACTCCTTTAAAACTTAACCTCCCCTATAAATACTTGACATATCATCACCTAAAACACACACTTCACAAGCTTACAAAAACACATTCGTGTGATCATCTTTGGCCACTGCCGAGAAGGATAGTTTTGCTCTAGGCTATAAGCATTGGGTACTAGTCTAGTATAATACCTTGGGCTTAGACATACAAGCCTTGGTCTTTGTTCGTTCGTCTCTGCCCTGAAATTCACAGGACCTTTTGTAAGTTCTAAAACCTTACTCATGTCTAGCATTGGTTGATATTAATACTTGCTAAAATATTTTGTAAACTACGATATACAAGTCACGGGTTGGGATTGGGCGATGACCTAGACCTCGCGAAATAAACTAAACGAGCTTAAGTATGTTACAGGAAGTGAAGTCACATCTATGCGTTGGTTATAGTAAAAACTTTGATAACCAAAAGACTACTCAAGTTATATGTTAACTTAGTAGGACTTGCAAAGGAAATATAATCATAAAACCCTAGACGTGAAGCATGGAAACCCTAAGCTTAGGAACCACTGGAAGTTCGAATGTATGTCATGATGCTTACTCGACAAATGTGTAATGTTGTATGCATATATGAGACGTGGCATGAATTATTGATCGTCTAGTATAAATGATAAACCCACTTCAACTCGTAGCTACTATGATGTGTGTATAATGATATGCTTACGTAAGATCTTGGGTAGAAACAATATTGTGATTTTATGTGTTATCAAACTCGCATAGGGTGTTAGTAAGACCGTAGTTACATGGCCTTTTTCATGTCTTCATAAGTGTGATTGTATGTGAAGCTACAAGTGTACCGACTATATGCTAAACCTAAGGGAAATCGTACATGTTGAAATAGGAATGACTACTTGCTAAACCTTAAGAAGAAACATGATAGCTTCTTTTATTTTAGCCACACCCACTGATGATGAAGTTTTATACGTGGGAAAAGTATGCATAAATTTTTGTATGAGAGATAGCAGTCTTGCGTGTATGTGTAGACATCCGAAGACCCAAGTCGATATGTGTGTTATATGCCTAGCTAGGGTACTAGTAGGACTCCTTTCATGATAAACAGTAACTTATAAACAGAAACTAGACATTTCGGGGCGTTCCTGTATGTGTGTGTTGGTTGCATATGAACATGACCAGGGAGTAGTAACAGGCTGTGAATTTTGTGTCTATGTGCATGTATAAATAAAGTAACAAGAAAAACTACATGAACCCCTATGTCTCATTCCATTTCTTGTTGAATGTCTATTGGAACATGTGTGTGTATGTGTGTCCGTTCAAGCAGGTGTGCGTGAGTGCGTATGTGTAACTTAAACTAAATGGTTGAGTATGCATGTTATAACTATCCAATATAAGTATGTAACTGGTATGGGTGTGCATTTCGTGTGAGTACTTAAAGAAGACAGGAAACCAAGTCGAATGAATGAGGTAGGGTAGGGGTGTTGCGTGTTTTATTCCCTTTGTATGTAAAAGAGTGTACTCCGTGTATGTGTGTGCCAAAAAGGCAGGAACATGGAAATGAATTGGAGGTGTGAACACAAGCTCCAAAAATTATTGCTAACAAAGGGATATGCATGTAAACAAATAAAATACAACACCTTTTTGTTTTTACTGAGTGTGTGCAAGTGTGTGTGATCATGAGCAGTAGCATCACAGTGTGCATCAAACAAATTCAAGAGAGTACTATGTGTGTATGTCGTGTGGGTGATGAGTGCTCACGGGTGTTCTTACGAACATCAATAGGAGGACCCAAAAGTGTAGTATGGACTCGTCATATATGCATACTTGAAATATAGCAGAACTATTAAACTAGTAAAAGTAATACCACCTGCATATGTGAAGGGGATGTGTAATAGGGAACTTAGCATAGTACAACAGAGTAGGAAATATGTCTAGGCATGTGATAAGCATGGGGTGGGCCTAAAAATGTATTTTGAAACAAATAAGAACATTGTAAAACGCAGGTCACCAAGGCGTTACATGGTTGCAATATAACCAATTGTTTTTCTTTACTCAAACGCCCTCATTTCACGCCACTGTTTACACTTCAAAATAAGTCGGCCTTGTAAAACTTAGAACATGGGAATATTGACGGCCTGGTACAGTTTTCAAAGGTGCCAACTGTTTGGTCTACGGGTCATTATCGAACCCGTTACACGCTTCCAAAAATCTTAGGAACCCATCTTAATAAATGAATGCTAGTAATAGTTATTAAGACATAAAAATGAAGCTTGACAAAAATGGCCGAGAGCCCTACTTCACGCCTATTTTTAACCAACTTAAAGGTCATGCCCCGACTATCTAAAAATATCTTATTAAACTCAACGCGGCCTAGTTGCCAAGACAATTTCCTGTTTGTCTTAATGTTGAGTAATGAAGCCATAATTAAAATCCAAAAATGCTCGATTTCCACTTATA
This sequence comes from Glebionis coronaria, assembly GCA_025667525.1. Lineage (NCBI taxonomy): Eukaryota > Viridiplantae > Streptophyta > Magnoliopsida > Asterales > Asteraceae > Glebionis > Glebionis coronaria. The sequence continues at coordinate 249,783,172 of CM046874.1, forward strand.
AATAATTGAAACTTACTTGTTTATTTTGGTTGTGAGTGCACTACTTTGTCCAATTATTTTATATACTTAGAGGCTTCATAAAAATGCGATATTTATGAAATATCGAAGACCTCACAGCCTAGATTTTATAACAAGATCCCGTTTATTTTTCAGACTACTATTTAACGAGTTATCAAGACCCAAAGTTGACCCCGTGACTAAATTTGTTGAACGAGAAAAATGTATAAAAACATTTTTATAAATCAAGAGCAAGTATTAATTATCAACCAAGTGCATTGTACGTTATTATTTATTGTATTTAGCCTAAGGATGGATATTTTACTTAGGTTACAAGTAGATCGTTTGCGCATTGTGTGACAATCCGTCAATTTACGATTGATATTTTATTCTCAAATATTATTTGAAAATATTATTTTAATGATACAATATGAACTCACATATTTTTGGGAAGAAATTTGGATTTACGTCTTGAAGTAGCATCGACTACGTCTAAACCGGAGGATTCAACGTTACGTGCTTACGTTTACATACACCGTCCTTGGTGACAGTCCGACATTTCAGAAAATAAATTTATCGGAGAATATTATTTTGGAGTTTTAAATTTGTGATTGGTTCATAAACTCACAAATTTACGAGAAGAGATTAGGACTTACGATTTATTTTAACGTCCTTTACGACTAAACCGTAAACCTTAGGATTACGTATTTACGTTTTCGAACTCCGTTTTTGATGAGACAATTTTTATTGGATTCGTTTTGTGACGTCGATTCATAATTTATAAAAACGTTTTTCGTAAAACGACCCGAGGGCACGCAAATCGAGGAAACTAGAATCGAGGAGTACCCGTAAATAAGTGGGATGAGACAAGTGGGACACTTGTCCCACCCCACTCAAAACCGGCCTAAATAAGCCACACAACACCACACTTTGCTAGCTAAGTTAACACTTGTCTTAAGCTTAAAGTGTAAGCTTTCTCCCATAAAAAACAACTAGCTACAAACCACCATTCTCATTTCTCACCATGCAAACCACTTCAAACACACACAATCCTCTCTCTAACTCCATCTTGTGCCGTCCCAATTCAGCCCCAAAACACCATCATTGATCAAAAATTTAACCATAAACATATGTTATAATTAACATATGTTAATCCCCATTCAAAAAGATGAAGATTGGTGCAACTTATAAAATCCATGGAGGAGTTTTCATGGTGTCATGAGGCTGATTTTCCAAAAGGAGTTGATGAAGATTGGAGTTCTTGAAGATGGTGTTGGCTAAGCACAAGTTTCTCCATCAAAAACCATGCCAAACTCATAACCTACATCAAGTTGGTGGTATAAAGATTGTCCTCCTCAACTTCTTGTTATTTTGATTATGTAAACATGTATTTTATTTCCTATTGTATATATTTATGATGATTATATGATGATAAAAAGGTTATGTGGGGATTTGTTGTTGATAAACATGATTAAAAAGGTGAAAAACCATATGAAACAAGGTTAAAATCTTGTTTAAATTACATGGCTGTATAAAACAGTAAAGAAGTAAGTCATGAACTGATAAAATGATGAAGTAGGATGGATTTACAGTAAGCTATGGGTCTTGTACACATGTGGGAGTTGGCCATGCAATGGAATCAAAATAATGAGTGAGATATGATCAAAACAAGTTTAGGGTATAAATCTGAAGTTACTGTTTTGGACGATTTTTAGAAAATACTTAAAGGATGATTCAACAGTAGCTATAGAAGAGTTAAATGTAGCAAATATCATGTAGTTTATGTGATAAAAATTTGAGCTTCTATCTCCATGTAGAACTCAAGATATGGCATTTTTGGTGAAGATGAAGTTAAAAATCAGATTTTTGGAAATTAAAGAATAATACTATTATATAAGCACTCACATTTTAATATATAAAATGTAAATAAAAACCCACTAACTTATAAAACTTATTTATATAAATATATAAAAGGTGTAATAAGTGTATAAATGATGAAAATGGAAACTTGTTAAGTTTTATAAGTTATAAAACTATAAACATGATTTTTACGACTTTTTCGGCTATTGCCGTAAAATTAACGTTTTTATTAAATAAAACTTAGATGGTTGGACCCGTCTAATGAAAACTTTATAAAACTTATATACTGATATATAGACATTTATAACAAGTAAAAACCGATAAAACCCGAACTATAGGGCATACGGACATTAGCAAGTTAAATAAACCTATTGGACTAATAAATGGACTAAAAAGGATAAAAACTTGTAAAAAGAATCTATTGGGCTTAACCCATTTAGGCCCAACTTGTGAAATTTAAGTACTGATAATATAAGTACAAAATGGACTAAAATAAGTTAAATAACTTATAATAAGCTTATTGGACTTAAGACACGTAAATGGGTAAAACTAGTAAACTAGTATAAAAGCTATCGACATATAACTCTAAAAAGAGTAAACGAGAATATGTAAACCCACTCGATCATCATATATATATAATCATCATATGTATACATAATTGTTATTTTTATAAAGTCATAGGACAAACGTCTAAGACCGAGTATTATTTGTCTAGGTTTCCGTGATTGAAGCACGTACCGTACATCCGAATTGCCGACAACCCGCCTTCCCACATCAACGTGAGTTCATAGCCTCGCACTCTTTTAAATGTTTTATAAATGCTTTATAAACCCGCGAGGGAGATAACATGTTAGTTTTTATAAAAGTTTGGACACCATTTGTCCCGATTGTTTGTTTATTGATTTTGGACCCGAATGATTGAATGACCCGATTGTATGACCTGATAAATGACTAATGGACCCGATAGATGAAATAAAATGGATTATTAAAGTTAGGTTATGTCACAAAAAGTCCCATTAGCATGAATTGTGAACTACCGGGAGTTGGTAGACGCTTATGCATTTGATAGTACTATTTGGGGACGATCAACCCAGTTCGCGCCTTGACGGTTGATCCCCGTCGTGCCACATTGATTGGTAAGCGAATTTATGTATGAGAAGATTTCCAATAGCGTGACCTTTGTGACGACACGCTACTTTAGATGGGCAAAATTGGTATCGGGTTAGCTACCCGTTTTGGTTTAGTAAGGTAACAATGTCATGCGGCTTGTAATAATCCAAAACTAATAAATACTATTAGACGCATCGAATTACGAAGTATTGCCTGACTAGCAATACGGGGTCATACTATTGATATTATGTTTGTATTTTGGTTTTCATAACCATATTCATATAACGGTTTTTATTTAATCTATACAACGTTGTAAAACGTATTGTATGATGTTTTTACGACATTGGCTCGTATAATGATTTTTAAGGCAAATGCCTATATTATGATTTTCGATAAGAATTTGTATAAAATAATTTTGGCTATTTTACGGCCTATTACAATGATTTGTACGAATTGATTTTTGGTACTAATTTTATACCAAAGTTATATTGATGGAATTTATTAAACTCTATGAATTCACTCGGCGTTATCGCTGACCTTTTCTTTTAACATGTTTTATCTCAGGTACTTGAAGGTAATTCTCGGGAAGACAACAAGAATTCATGGCCCGCACCTAAACTATATTTTCCATTCAAATACTTTGTAAAACTTTGTATGAAATATAATGACTTGGGACCGATGTAACTTTGATATTTATGAATGGAAATAACTTATTATTAAACGACGCGATTTTTATGCGTTGTCTATGATGTGAGTAATGTGCTATCCCGTAACACCAACTAGTCTTCCGCTGTACTGAGTTGTATAAATTTGGGGGTGTTACAGTTTGGTACCAGAGCTCTCGTTATAGAGAACGAAAGATTTTTAAAACTAAGGTTTTGAATAAAACATTTCAAAATCTTTTAACAATAAACATTTTTCTAAAAATGTCTAAAAATCTTTTGACTATAACGGTGCCGAAGAATTCCCGAGTTACCGACAAGGCCAGACTGAGAAGTGTTATTTTAATATATATATATATATAACTTGGATTATATATATATATATATATGATGTAATTTGATTACATGATTGTTTGATGATTATTTTGATATTTATACGAGGTATTTATACGACGTAGATTGTCACAGGAAACCCTAAATCCCCTAGTAAATTAATCGAAGCTATTCTCGTAGGAATTCTAGCTATCCTAGATCTAAACCAAGTTGTGGATATTTATGATCCCAACAAATGGTTGATATTCGTAGAAATGTAGATATTAGTTGATTGTGATATTGAAAAAGAATTGGCGAGATTAAATCTGATATCGATGTCATGACGATCTTTTCTTATAGAGTGGAGTTTGACAAAACGTTACCACCTAGAAAGATGTCATCTGACTCGTTGTCATCCAATTCTTAAATCGAAATCGAAAGGGTGAATGTTGCACTTGAGGCTGTCATTGGAACCATTACCCAAAAGCCTCATGCCACTAATACCTTTCCGAGTAGTCTAGTTGAATGATCAAGTCATTTCATATTAATGACTCATTTGATAATTGTTGTTGTAAGAGCTAATAGGATTGGAACTTAAGTGTTGATTCATATTGAGATCGTATTGCCTTTACAAGGCCGAAGAATAAGATTGAAAGTATTGGAGAATGAAGTAGGATATCGACTTGAGTATAAAATTGATTGAAACTTGAATAAAGTAAAATTTAACTTGTATGGGATATAAGATTGTTAAGAGGAAGTCGTTAAGTTCTGTGATTAGATTATAAGGTTTTAAATGATTGTTAGTTTGTGATAAGTGTTGTTCCTAGGCCATTGTCCACTAATGAGGATGCCCAGTGTCCAATAAATAAATTGAAGAAATCTTCTTCTGAATTGGGACCGATGGATCTTCCGGGACAGGCAGGACACCTAATGACTCTTGTAGATTAGTATTCATTGTGGTATCTTTTAAAAATAATCCCTAACTCAACTGAGACATCAGTTGGTAGGATGAGTTCTGGGAATTGTATGACATAGTGACACATAATGTGTTGCGGTACAATTTTGACTTGTTTGCGATTAATGAAAAAGACTACCTTTGATTACTAAATTCTACATGTATCGATGTTACCTATCTTTCATTACTTCTTCCTAATGCTCGCATTAGTGATGCAACCATTGAACCAGTACTCATCTTGATTTGAGTTACGTTGTGAATCATTCTTCGTGAGTGCCATCGAGATCATGAACCTCATGATTATTTGGCTAAGCTCATTTCCTATCATATCGTAGTTAATTTTTGGTGAACAAGCTTTCATCACTCTTCTGCAGATCACACATTATTTTTATAAAGTTAAAACGGTATCCTTTGAGAAAATTTAATTTTCATCACAATAAGGATTATTCGAAGTGAGATTTATAAGTGACTGATATCAAAATGAAGTTGTTTAAGAGACTATTTGGAAACTTAATTATTTCCATAACAAAGAAAATCTTTGTAAATTTATTTTTGATTCTTATTTAAAGAATTAAGCATGAAAATGTTTTTACAAATATGATGATAAAATTTTGACGAACTGAGTATTGCATCGTTAATCTTGAAATTGTATATAGTTGCGCGCCTACATACAATTTGGAATGGACTATGCAAGACTGATTAGTAGTCACCATAAAACTAATGAATAAACACTACATTTTCTTTGTGGATTGTGAAAGATTAAAATTTTAATGGGATCTGCAAGAAGTGAAAAATAGGGACATAATGTTAGAGACATCTACATATGTGCCTGTGCCATCTATTCTTCTGAGTCGAATTTACTCATCTGTGGAAATTGTCTTATTTGACAATTGACAATTCTTACTTGTCCAATTCTCCTGTAGTAAGATTCTAAGGAAAAATATCTGATTACCGAGTGTTGATACCCGACTGGATGTATCGACGTTCCTATCATTTCTTTTGATTTGATTTCATTTGAATGACCTGGGTAACGATCCGAGGAGCTTTCGAGTGCGTACTCAAATTATGAAAACATGGGATCTATTCATATTCGTTAAATGTTTTCGTCTGAATCTGATTTGAAATTCTCTCGCGTAGATTATGCGTTGACCTTACTCTTTAGATGGTAGTTGTGTCTCCATATATTCTTGAATTTGTGAAGGATTATGAATCATTATTAGTCTTTTGAGAAGTTCACATCTTATCGACGGCAATAAAACTGAAAAGTTGGTAATGCCAGTAGAATGGATTGATTGATTATGACATGACGATATTGTCTTAATTGATGGGAACTCGAGTAGAATTCCCTAAATGATAAGATGTTGATTATCAAAAGTGAACTAAATAATTCTTGGTGGATGACCATATCCTGCATATAGACTTGAAATTATACCATGAATGGTTGTGAACTAGTTATAGATATTATAATCTGGAAAGAACATAATATGAATTTATTAAAAGATGTTTATCTTATCTGAAACTCTAGAAAGTATTTGTTGATGAATTACCTAGACTTCCGCCATTAAGGCAAGTTGGAATTGGTATTGATTATATTCCCGGTGCTGCATCTGTGGCGTGTGCACTGTACGTCAGCACCATCTAAGTTTAAGGAATTACCGTACAACTGAAAAAGTTGTCGGAGAAAGATTTTATTATACCAAGCCTGTCATCCTGAAGAGCTATGGTGTTATCTTTCCTTATATTAGATTACTGTGACTGAGTAAATTGACAATCGAAAACGATATCCATAACTCGAAATAGAAGAATTGTTCGATCATTTACAAGGTTATAGCAAATTTGATCCATAGCATGGTTATCATCAACTTCGCACCTGCGAAAGAGATTATCTATTCCAATTACTACATCCGGTGCTTGTAATGAACATTATGAGTTCCACGTGATGTTGTTTGGATTGACCAATGCACATGTAGTATTCATAAATTATGATGAATCACGTGTGTAGGCTGTAATTTGATAAATTCATGCTCGTGATCATTAAGGACTACATGTTTGTTTATCAGAATAAGAATGAGTTAATAATTATTTATAGGCTGCCCTGAATTGGCCGAACAATGTAAACCTGAACCTTGAATAATTAACACGTGATTAAAAACTTAATCCTTTACATAAAATGACCATTGGATTAATAATGGTAAGATGTATGCATATAGACTCTTCAAATTAAGAGCCCTTTTAAGACTTTGGATTTTTCCAAAAAGAAAGTGCAAATATATTTTGACAAATATTTTAACAAAGGAATTTAAGGGATTATTCCCTTATACACAAACCATTTAACTAAACTTCTGTTTAGGGGTAAATGTTTGTGTATACTTCTAGACAACTTAAGAAGAATTGAGGAAACTATATAAATTATGACTTGAAATTTGAAACGTCAATTTTTGTATTTTAAATAAGAAAATTTTGACTAAAGTATAAACCAAAGATTTTTCGAACAATTATGAAATCTTATTAAATATTTTCGATAAATCAACAAAAATCTTGTTAATTAAATTCAAATTTATTTTTGAACTTTTTATATAATTGGTCGAACTAAGAAATTTAAAACTTTTACGCTTCATAAAAATTAACTAATAATTATTTAATTAATTATGACAATTATCGACGCTTTAAACGTTGGATGGAGTAAAACTGATAAAAATGATAGTTGAGACGAAACTGAAACATAAAAGATATGGAGAAAGAATTTTGAATAAATACGGTTATGATAATTATTCCATCTAGGAAAGTGAACGTAATTACTGACACATAATATAGAAAGAATATCTGAGTGAATCGTGGACACGATAATCACATCATCATGAGAAGTGAATATAGATACCGACATATTATATAGAAAGTATAAGGATTCAATTAAGATATATTTCTTAATAATAAAGGTGCAATATAAATTGCTAAACGATATAAAAATAAACAGTTTGTAAAAAGAGATAATATAAATTATAAAAGAGGTCCGCGGCTAATGTGAACAATTAAAATTGAGAAGCCGATAGCGTTAAATATTTTAAAGACCACTTGTGATTGTCTAAATATGGAGATTGTGAGATATAGTTGTGTTGGAATTTGTAAGTATAAGTATTATATGTATGTCATATTATGACTAAAAGTATCTTTGTCTGAAGAAGTTGTACTGATGGCAATTATGAAGGCAAACATCGCCTCATACATTAGTAAACGTCTAGCTATTGCAAAGGTCATCATCTGAATTTGATTCGATTTGGGTCATCGTCGACAGACTGACCAAATCTGCTAATATCATTCTCGATAATGATAAATGCAAAAAAGTTATGTAAACATAGCATGCCTGTATCGATCATCTATATCAAGATCCTCGCTTCGCATCGAATTTCTAGAGATTTGCTCAGAAATCATTGAGAACGAACCTTGATGAGAATACTATGTACCATCCCAAATCGAAGGGACGAGGTAAAGTAACGATACAGAGTAATATAAGTGTTGTTTTATGTTTGAATGAATGACCTTTGGTAATAGACCGTATAATCGTTTTCATTTGGAGATATTACCATTGATAATCATCGTATTAGGATTAAGATCGAATCTTGTTAGGATCTAAATCATAGAGCATCTGTAAGCAAGAGTTGAGATGAAGACACCCGACATACACCCATTGTGAGTTGGACATGTCAATTAGGTTTAAGGTTTCCTATGATGGCGAACCTATCCTTGCATAATACCGACCCGCGAAATCTGAAATGATTGTTGAAATTAGGATTGGATTATTGAATGCCGATAGTGGGCAAGAGGTTATGTGAATATGAAATGTAGATCTTGAAGTGCCAAATGGGTAGCGAAGTTATGCCACAATTTTAAACTTGGAAAAATGAATTCATGATCTGACAAATCATGGGATATAAGTCCCCGTTGTTTGGGACCATTGAGATGATGTGAAAGATTGATTTGAAAGGCATATAAGCTGGATCTACCCTAGGACTTCGAAGACTGCGTGAATTATGTTTCGTAAATCGAACTTGATGGAATATCTATCAAGTTAAAATCTGATTGTTCTTAGTAAAGCTTAGATCGGCGAAAAGTTGCATTCATCAGAAACCCGTGAACATCATGGATAGAGAAAGTAAGTCAACATTTAGCCTGATCTTATTCCCGTAGTTATGTTTGATGAAACTCGCGTATTATAATGAATTGAAGTTGTGAGAAAAGACCGAATGTGGAGGAAATACCCACATGGCTTTAACTCTATAAGAAGCGAGTAGTAAGGTAAGATGATCTTTGAGGACAAAGATCCTGTTTAGGGGTAAATGCTGTGACAATCCGTCAATTTACGATTGATATTTTATTCTCAAATATTATTTGAAAATATTATTTTAATGATACAATATGAACTCACATATTTTTGGGAAGAAATTTGGATTTACGTCTTGAAGTAGCATCGACTACGTCTAAACCGGAGGATTCAACGTTACGTGCTTACGTTTATGATTGTAGTAAATTTAGATAACTTGCTTTAGGAAAAACAAGCAACTAAATATGAGTGGTAAGTATCGAGTGACGGTTTAGGAAAACCGTGCACTAATGACCCTCAATCACTTAAAAAAGATGAAAAGATTCGTTTCCCAAGGAGGTATGGTGTTGTGAATTAACTTGTATTTCTTTGAGATTAATATTGATGAGATGGAATGACGGTTTCTTGGAAATTATATTATGACGTGAAAAACGAAAACGTAAAACCGTAGAAAAATCACTAAAATTAAAAATTATTAAAACCAAAAACAAAATCGAGAAAAAGATTAAAAAGACTAAAACAAGTCTAAAATAATATAAATAAAGACAAAAATCCAATAAAGATATTTTAAAACCTTTTATTAATTAAATAATTAATTTTAAATGCTAATTAAAGCCCTAAAATTAAATTTAATTAATTCAAATGTCAAAAATATGATTTTATTGAATAATTACTCAACTTATATTATTATAAGACTAAAAAGTAATTTTCTAAAAATTAAAACCTATTAAAATTATTTTTAAAACTCTAAAAAATGATTTAAAAATAATTAAAACCTAATTAAACTTAAAATAATTATAAAAATAAATCTAAAAGTTATAAAAATAATCTAAAAATAGAAATAGTCCCAATTAATGACAAAGAACCTAGGAAAAATGAAAAAGAAAGAAAAATAAAATTTTGAAAATTAATTAATAAAATAATATTAAAACACTCCAAAAAAAATAAAAGTCACTAGTTGCGCCGCAACTAGTGGGGACTTGCGCCGCAACTAGTGTTGCGAGATCACCAAGATCAGCAGAACCTTCAGTTGCGCCGCAACCTTCTGTCTTGCGCCGCAACTTGTGAAACGGGCACACCAAAATCTGCAGCTCCTTGAGTTGCGCCGCAACCTTCTGTCTTGCGGCGCAATTCGTGTGACGTGTCTGGTTGTTTTGCTAATGTTCAAGCTTTTTCCAAGTATGATACAAGCCAAGAGGACTTGGCAATGAGCTTTGTTTGGAGATATTGTTGGAACAATTGGGCACCCTTGTGCTCAATGAAGCACAAGGAGTCAAGTAACACACAAATAACAACAAGAATCAAAGATCAACAATCAAAGATCATGCACAAAGTTCATCACAAATCAAGCAAATTAGCAATATGCAGATTTTTAACACCCTTTTTACCTTTTAAACACTCCAAATCCACTCCAAACTTGATCAAATGATTACACAACAATAAAACAATCTATCTCAAACCTTAATCAAGTTGTCTAACATCTTTTAGCAACACAAATCAATGATTGTACCCTGCTTAAACCTGTTGCCAAACACCCTTTTAACTTTTTGAAAACCAATTTTAACAAAGAAAAACCTTACAAACCCTATGCAAACTTGTTCCAATATCTCAAAACATGCATAACAACACTTGAGAACACAAACCCACTATCTATAACACACTTAGTAACAAAATCACATAAGATCATATAAACTAGCACTTTTATGAACTTTCAAAAGAAAAAAGGAGTTTACCTAAGGTTCTTACATCCAAGAACCTAGAGGATGAAAATCCTCCTCCAATCCAACTCGGGTTGGAGCTGAACCAAATCAACAAGCCTTCAACCTATTGAACACAAAACAAAGAAAGAAAACACAAAAACAAGTAATAATATATATTTTTGATTTTCTTTTCTTTCTCTTAAATCTTTCCAAAACCTTTTCAAACTTCCAAATATGTTTTCTAAAACCCTATATTACCAATAACATCAACCAAGAACACCAAAATACCTTTGAGAAGATTTTACCAAAATCTCTCAAAATCTCAAAACCTTAAACAACTTTGAAAATCAAAGTTGCTTAACCAAATAAAAGTGGAACTCAGAATCAATCTCCTCACAACACACAAACTTTTAAAAACAATAAAAAAGGAATTACACTTGAATATTTCAAAAACCAAACTTTTTATTTCTTTAAAAAGGAATTACATGTGAGAGACTAGAAACTGGAACAAGGGCTTCACACAAGTTGTGAGCTCCTTTTATAGAGTCCTAAGAAGATACTAGAAGGCTAAAAACATAAAACCCTAATACATAGAAAATCCCAAATGTGCCCTTGAATGATTTTGAGTGCATATGAGCTGTCCATTTGATCTTGGCCTTTAAATTTTGCTTTGTGAGCAAGCATATCATCTTGGACGTTCATTTTGCCACGTCACTAGTCTTGGAGGTTAAGAAATGATGTGATTGGTGGATTGGGGAATTGGGGTTTTGGTGCACATGAGTGGGATGCAGGTTTTTAGGAGTGGGAAGGGTTTTGGAGTGTGTGAATTAAGTGTGTGAAGGTTTAATTGAGTTTTACCCAAGTAATTGTGGTGGTAATTTCTGGGAAGTAAAAAATGATGAACACTACCCATTTGATCCGAAAATAGGGGTGGGTTGGGTGTTAGGCGCATTTTTATTTAAATGTTTGGGAGTTGTCACTTTTGGTCCTTGTCTTTTGGAATTTTTGGCTTTTAAAGATTTTCAGCCTAAAATCTCCCTTCCTTTGTTATTAACTTTCCCACTTTGACAATTTTGGCACCAACTTTTGATAAAAGGTTATCAAGGATGTAATTTGACATTTGGTGATTCTTTAAGGACTAATCTTGGACAATTTTGATCTTCAAAGGTCTTCAATGAGTCTTTCACTTGTTGAGGGACCATTATTGGCAATTTGAAAATGTTGAGGGACCAAACTTGCCATTTCTTCAAAGTTGAAGGACCTTTTTGCAATTTTGACAAACTTAAGGGACCAAACTTGTACTTATCAATATACAAGGGTTTTAAGTGTCATTTCTTCAATAAATGATGATCAATCTTGTCTTGTCTTCAAGTCTTCAAGGGTATTTGATGAAAATTCCATGATTAGGGCTCGGTTCTTTGTACGGCTTCGTTTCTCGTGTTCGTTTTTCCTTGTATCTTGTGATCTTTTGTCTTTTTCACGATATCCATACCTAAAATACACAAGTAAACAAACACAAGCATATATATGGTATTTTTATGACATTTTAATGCATTTAAAGCCCAAAAAGAACGATGAGATCATGTATAAATGCCATCTCATCACTCCCCCATACTAAGCCATTGCCGTGCCCTCACGCAATGCTAGAATAAAGTATCTAAGCATCACCAAAGTTCAATTTTATTAACCTTTATTGAAGAGTAAAAGACTTGCAACATACTACGAGATTGTGAAAAGACATAATGTATGATTTTCATCACAAAAAGGTGACTTTTAGGGTCAAAGAATAGAAACAAGTTAATGTCCCTTAGAGTAAATTTCGTCATCCTTGATTGTCATACATTCCATGCTAAGTGCAAAAACAAGATCATTGTTGGTACAAGTCACAATGCTAACACTACTCATACGTCCAAATTGTGTAATACTTTTTCTCCCCGCAATCCTAGTTATTATAAAAGGAAATGGGTTACTAGCATTTTTTATCTAATTGTCATGGATCACAAGTGATTCATATTGACTTATTTGAGTAGTTATTAGTCCGAAAGTAAAGTAGCACGATTTGATCAATAGTTAGCCGAAGGACAAAATCTTTTAAAACGGCTTCTCGTGTATCTCCTTAAGTTCATATCTTGGCATAACTCGTTTCACGATTTGAGACCTTTCTCGGACCGATATTTGGCATGTACTTCATACTCCAAATCTTGGGAAGACGTTCTCGAAATTATGGTCTTCTCTTCATATGATTGGAATTTCTTCACTTGACGTTTTTGAGAGATTCTTCATATAGGACCACGACTTCATCATTTTTCTTCAATCTTTACTTTGGATTTTGATATACAACGATCCGCCTCCTTTTCGGACTTGGATATATTTATCCTCATACCTTGTTAGGGTCTTTTTGGATAGACTTTCTCCATTCTTTAGGGGAGTAATTGCTTCTCGTCGTGTGTCTCGATCCTTCATATTGATTTTGGAACAATGATACTTCACATCATCTTTGGATCTTTAGCAAAAATAGAGCTCCTCATGCCTTGTTAGGGCCTTTTTGGATGATCGCCAATCTTCGCGTCCCGCTTCAATAAGTTATGCCTTGGCTATGAACTCTATTCAACCCCGAGCAACTTTTAAACGATCTTGCGCTAGAGGCTAAGTAACCTTTCAAACCGTACGACCTTACTTATTGCAATTATGTTTTATTCCTAATGCATTGATCTTATGGGAAGAAAAAGCCACAATTAAAAACATATGAGTTTTTGAAAGAACACTTTCATGTTCTACGTTTAGCATGATCACTTGTCTAACTCTATCATTTCTCGTTCTTCACTATTTAAAGACCTCTAATTAAAGAGACTCGTGAATACTTAGCCATGCAAGTCAAAATTAAGCCAAATTTGGATTAGCTTTCATTAAGACTATATCAAATCAAAGTTTTGGGTTTTCAAGCCACCTATAGGATCTTGCACTTTCTTGGACTTTTTCAAGTTTAGAGAATGCGTTTTATAGTTCCCTTGATAAGTGACTTTCTAGAATCAATTATAGGAACTTGCGAAAAGTTCTTGTTCTTAACCCGAATGAATTAAGACTTTCGCGTTTTAAAGCTCCCTATATAAAAGTCTAGCAAAACTTGAATTGAGCGGGTTAAGGAATGTAAATGGCTCCAAATGCCCATCAAGTCAAAAATTAACTCTTATTCTACCCATCGGAAAATATACATTCGTGTCTTAAAAACACTTATGAAAACTAAGAAAAATTTAAAATTTGGCCATTTTTAGCCTTATTAGCAAAACAAAACTTTGAAAATTGGAAAACGTGAGGGCGTAGCAAAGCAAGTACCTATTCACCCCCCCATACTAAAAGTAAACATTGTCCTCAATGTTTCGAGTCTAAAGGTGGAGCACCCCCATACTAGAGACGAAGAATCGAATGCTTAGGATCTAGCATGGAAAGGGTGATCAACAATATATCTAAAGCCGTTTATTAATTATGCTAAAAGATAATTGTTAGAACAATAAAGGATATGTCATGGAATCGTGAAAAACTTCTTCAAACGAACGATGGAGGCTCACGTAAACGAACACGAGAGTCTTCAATCGTAGACGATGATGATGATCTAGATAACACAATCACAAACAACCACGAGACAACGAGTTGGAAGGGTACAAGTCCCCTTATTAGTGAACATAAAGCATAAAGATAAGCATGGGATCTCCCCCACGAGGCACCTCGTTTTTGATTACCGAGTCATGAGCTCGACTCGATCCCCTCAAAATGTGAACATTTAGGGATATCATGGTGTGGTCAAAGGGGCTTACATGATAAACAAGGCCCAAAAAGCAACCGGTAAAAAGGACTAAGTCCTTAGATGATGCAAAATACCGGGGTCGAAGATGGCGTTCTCGTTTCCATTGGGAAAACAAATTAACACCACTCCAACATGTGCCATAAACTCAAAGAGTTTGAAGAAAATAGATGAGAAATAGAAGGGTGAGACAATTGGTAAGACAAACGTTTGAGCTACTCGAGGTAGACTCGCACCATAAGTGTAGAAAAGATTTCTAGTGACTACTTTGGTGAAAGACCGAGATTTTATCTTAAACGTGATACCGGGGTCAAAAATCTCGTCCTCGGTGGAGAAGTGTGGGGCTTCCCCCATACTAGGTCCACACAAAACGTCGTCAAAAGGAGTAGACGCGTTTGTAGCAAATTCAATCAATCGAGGTGATGACGGAGTTAGAGTTGGAAAAATTTTCAAATCATTTGTAAAATCTTTTCCTTTGTCAATTTTTAACTCATTATTACGAAAACCCAAGTCGATTAAATTGAAAATTTTTGGTGTTTCTAAAAGAAATCTAGGCACACTTAAACTTTTCACATTTATCTTGAAGGCGGGAGGAGGATTTGACTTTTTAAAACATGAATCGATTAGAAAAATATCCCCCTCCGGGCTAACGTAATGGTCTTCATCAAACTCGAAAATCGAAGGCGGGTCGTCAAGAATACGTTTGATCTCGGAAAAATCTCCATCGGGATCAAAAACGTCTTCTCTTCCTCGTGGAAGAGGTTGAGCAATAAGATCGTCGATAATCGAGTCACTAGCTTCAACCGTCGTGAAACTAGGAATAGAAGGCTCTTCGATTGAAGATTTTGCCTTTGTCGTGTCGACCTCGATATCGAAAAACGTATCGATGTGAGCAAGGCCATCGGCGGACTTCTCACACGATAAATCCAAAATCTCACACGGTGTGGGATTAGGAGTAAAAGGCTCGTCTCGTGACGATTTTGCCTTGACGGTTTCAATTTTGTCCTTCGAAGGGATCGAACGTGGGTTCTCGAACATTTTGGCAAAACTACTAACACGTCCCTTCGGAATTAATTTTCGTTCATCTTGTAAAAACGTGGGTTCAATGATTTCCTTCAAAACCTTTTCACATTTTTCTTCTTTAAAATCATTTATTGGAATTTCTTCAAAATTAAGTGTATATTGATTTAGAAAATCCTCAATAATTTTATCTTCATTAGAAAAATTAGGTTTACAAGGTACAAGATTTAAAACTCCCAAATATCCTACGAGTTTTTCCTTAGGTTTATTTTCACAAACTTTTTTCAAAACTTCGTTGGATGACGTTTTCGTTGCCTCAACGTTCTTACTTGATGACGATGGTTGCACGACTCTAAAATTCGAGAGATATGGATCAATACGAGACGTACGAGGCTTAGGAGTCGAAATAACTTGAACCTCTCCTACGGGATTAGGATTGGTGTCTTTAGACAAAGAATTGAATTTTTCCACTAAGCCCTCGAACATTAAAAGAAGTTTATCCCTTTCATTAGCGTGATCATTATTAATTTTATCCACGCACTCTCTCCACATCACTTGATTTTGGTCATACAAACGTTGTTGCTCTTCAAGAAGGGTGTCATAATCGTGTTCCATTTTTTTGTAAGTCTCCCCTTGGGCTTCCAATTTTTCTTTGTAATACTTATCGAGATCGACCACATGTTCTTGAAGTGACGCTATAAGTTTGTTATGACGGCTCATATAATCACAAAAAGATTCATTTAGACTCATTTCTTCATTTTGATTTTCACCACAACTAAAAGACGAATCAAATGACGAATGTGGTTGGTGACCTTGGTCGTTAGATTGAAAATTTTCACCATCACCACGTGGAGGAGAGTTATAGATATAACCCTCTCGACCTCCATAAACTTCACAATTAAAACAATTAGCCTCATCGGGTGGGCCTCCACAATATGGACACGAGAAATATCCCTCATCATTAGACATGATGCAACATAAACGGTGTTACGAGAATTAAACGTTTAGAGGGTGAAAGAAGAGAATTATGAAAATAGAGGGAAAGCAAAGAAGATTCTTTTTTTTTGTATCTTGTGGATTTTCAATTTTTTTGTGTTTTTGATGATATTTAATTTTTTTGGATTTTGGTGTATCTTCGTAGACAACAATCTACAAAATCTCTCCTCGAATCAAACTCTTGATTAAAGAAGCCTCAAAGGAATGAAAACGATCACGTGGAGTGAACGCCTTCGAATGACTTTAGAACTTTGGTGAAAACCAAATTGTTCACGAGGGTTTAATCACAAAGAAAACCAAGCAAATATAGTATACGTATTAATACTTTGGGCGGCAAAACCCTCGATTAGCCTTCAATCTCAAAATACTCACAAGCAAGCGGGGAAACGAGGCGGCGCGAAGCACTTAAGAGCCTTTTTCCTTAGGGTATATTTTATAATACCCGCCTTATACCCACCTTATAGTTCGTATCTTTTAAAATCGAGCTTCTCGAAAGTATTTATCTATTTTTGCCTTTTCTTTTTGTTTGAGATTCGAATACAATGATCGAGTGATGAAATCCCGAATCAAGGTTGTGTTTTCACACTTTTGGAGATATTGTATTTTTATTGTGATACTTAATACAATATATTAATAATATTCACAAAGAAAAACCGAGAAAACCGATAATACGTGTTAAGGGAGTTCCACTTAACACAAGTACTATTATGGATAATATCAAAAACAAAATTTTCCAAATTAAGACACGACACACCTCCCCGGCAGCGGCGCCAAAAAATGATTGTTAGTAAATTACACCCCTTTCTTTGCCTTAGGAAAAACAAAGAGAAGAAACGTAAAGTAGCGGTAAGTATCGAGTGACGGTTTAGGAAAACCGTGCACTAATGACCCTCAATCACTTAAAAAAGATGAAAAGATTCGTTTCCCAAGGAGGTATGGTGTTGTGAATTAACTTGTATTTCTTTGAGATTAATATTGATGAGATGGAATGACGGTTTCTTGGAAATTATATTATGACGTGAAAAACGAAAACGTAAAACCGTAGAAAAATCACTAAAATTAAAAATTATTAAAACCAAAAACAAAATCGAGAAAAAGATTAAAAAGACTAAAACAAGTCTAAAATAATATAAATAAAGACAAAAATCCAATAAAGATATTTTAAAACCTTTTATTAATTAAATAATTAATTTTAAATGCTAATTAAAGCCCTAAAATTAAATTTAATTAATTCAAATGTCAAAAATATGATTTTATTGAATAATTACTCAACTTATATTATTATAAGACTAAAAAGTAATTTTCTAAAAATTAAAACCTATTAAAATTATTTTTAAAACTCTAAAAAATGATTTAAAAATAATTAAAACCTAATTAAACTTAAAATAATTATAAAAATAAATCTAAAAGTTATAAAAATAATCTAAAAATAGAAATAGTCCCAATTAATGACAAAGAACCTAGGAAAAATGAAAAAGAAAGAAAAATAAAATTTTGAAAATTAATTAATAAAATAATATTAAAACACTCCAAAAAAAATAAAAGTCACTAGTTGCGCCGCAACTAGTGGGGACTTGCGCCGCAACTAGTGTTGCGAGATCACCAAGATCAGCAGAACCTTCAGTTGCGCCGCAACCTTCTGTCTTGCGCCGCAACTTGTGAAACGGGCACACCAAAATCTGCAGCTCCTTGAGTTGCGCCGCAACCTTCTGTCTTGCGGCGCAATTCGTGTGACGTGTCTGGTTGTTTTGCTAATGTTCAAGCTTTTTCCAAGTATGATACAAGCCAAGAGGACTTGGCAATGAGCTTTGTTTGGAGATATTGTTGGAACAATTGGGCACCCTTGTGCTCAATGAAGCACAAGGAGTCAAGTAACACACAAATAACAACAAGAATCAAAGATCAACAATCAAAGATCATGCACAAAGTTCATCACAAATCAAGCAAATTAGCAATATGCAGATTTTTAACACCCTTTTTACCTTTTAAACACTCCAAATCCACTCCAAACTTGATCAAATGATTACACAACAATAAAACAATCTATCTCAAACCTTAATCAAGTTGTCTAACATCTTTTAGCAACACAAATCAATGATTGTACCCTGCTTAAACCTGTTGCCAAACACCCTTTTAACTTTTTGAAAACCAATTTTAACAAAGAAAAACCTTACAAACCCTATGCAAACTTGTTCCAATATCTCAAAACATGCATAACAACACTTGAGAACACAAACCCACTATCTATAACACACTTAGTAACAAAATCACATAAGATCATATAAACTAGCACTTTTATGAACTTTCAAAAGAAAAAAGGAGTTTACCTAAGGTTCTTACATCCAAGAACCTAGAGGATGAAAATCCTCCTCCAATCCAACTCGGGTTGGAGCTGAACCAAATCAACAAGCCTTCAACCTATTGAACACAAAACAAAGAAAGAAAACACAAAAACAAGTAATAATATATATTTTTGATTTTCTTTTCTTTCTCTTAAATCTTTCCAAAACCTTTTCAAACTTCCAAATATGTTTTCTAAAACCCTATATTACCAATAACATCAACCAAGAACACCAAAATACCTTTGAGAAGATTTTACCAAAATCTCTCAAAATCTCAAAACCTTAAACAACTTTGAAAATCAAAGTTGCTTAACCAAATAAAAGTGGAACTCAGAATCAATCTCCTCACAACACACAAACTTTTAAAAACAATAAAAAAGGAATTACACTTGAATATTTCAAAAACCAAACTTTTTATTTCTTTAAAAAGGAATTACATGTGAGAGACTAGAAACTGGAACAAGGGCTTCACACAAGTTGTGAGCTCCTTTTATAGAGTCCTAAGAAGATACTAGAAGGCTAAAAACATAAAACCCTAATACATAGAAAATCCCAAATGTGCCCTTGAATGATTTTGAGTGCATATGAGCTGTCCATTTGATCTTGGCCTTTAAATTTTGCTTTGTGAGCAAGCATATCATCTTGGACGTTCATTTTGCCACGTCACTAGTCTTGGAGGTTAAGAAATGATGTGATTGGTGGATTGGGGAATTGGGGTTTTGGTGCACATGAGTGGGATGCAGGTTTTTAGGAGTGGGAAGGGTTTTGGAGTGTGTGAATTAAGTGTGTGAAGGTTTAATTGAGTTTTACCCAAGTAATTGTGGTGGTAATTTCTGGGAAGTAAAAAATGATGAACACTACCCATTTGATCCGAAAATAGGGGTGGGTTGGGTGTTAGGCGCATTTTTATTTAAATGTTTGGGAGTTGTCACTTTTGGTCCTTGTCTTTTGGAATTTTTGGCTTTTAAAGATTTTCAGCCTAAAATCTCCCTTCCTTTGTTATTAACTTTCCCACTTTGACAATTTTGGCACCAACTTTTGATAAAAGGTTATCAAGGATGTAATTTGACATTTGGTGATTCTTTAAGGACTAATCTTGGACAATTTTGATCTTCAAAGGTCTTCAATGAGTCTTTCACTTGTTGAGGGACCATTATTGGCAATTTGAAAATGTTGAGGGACCAAACTTGCCATTTCTTCAAAGTTGAAGGACCTTTTTGCAATTTTGACAAACTTAAGGGACCAAACTTGTACTTATCAATATAAAAGGGTTTTAAGTGTCATTTCTTCAATAAATGATGATCAATCTTGTCTTGTCTTCAAGTCTTCAAGGGTATTTGATGAAAATTCCATGATTAGGGCTCGGTTCTTTGTACGGCTTCGTTTCTCGTGTTCGTTTTTCCTTGTATCTTGTGATCTTTTGTCTTTTTCACGATATCCATACCTAAAATACACAAGTAAACAAACACAAGCATATATATGGTATTTTTATGACATTTTAATGCATTTAAAGCCCAAAAAGAACGATGAGATCATGTATAAATGCCATCTCATCAGTTTACATACACCGTCCTTGGTGACAGTCCGACATTTCAGAAAATAAATTTATCGGAGAATATTATTTTGGAGTTTTAAATTTGTGATTGGTTCATAAACTCACAAATTTACGAGAAGAGATTAGGACTTACGATTTATTTTAACGTCCTTTACGACTAAACCGGAAACCTTAGGATTACGTATTTACGTTTTCGAACTCCGTTTTTGATGAGACAATTTTTATTGGATTCGTTTTGTGACGTCGATTCATAATTTATAAAAACGTTTTTCGTAAAACAACCTGAGGGCACGCAAATCGAGGAAACTAGAATCGAGGAGTACCCGTAAATAAGTGGGATGAGACAAGTGGGACACTTGTCCCACCCCACTCAAAACCGGCCTAAATAAGCCACACAACACCACACTTTGCTAGCTAAGTTAACACTTGTCTTAAGCTTAAAGTGTAAGCTTTCTCCCATAAAAAACAACTAGCTACAAACCACCATTCTCATTTCTCACCATGCAAACCACTTCAAACACACACAATCCTCTCTCTAACTCCATCTTGTGCCGTCCCAATTCAGCCCCAAAACACCATCATTGATCAAAAATTTAACCATAAACATATGTTATAATTAACATATGTTAATCCCCATTCAAAAAGATGAAGATTGGTGCAACTTATAACATCCATGGAGGAGTTTTCATGGTGTCATGAGGCTGATTTTCCAAAAGGAGTTGATGAAGATTGGAGTTCTTGAAGATGGTGTTGGCTAAGCACAAGTTTCTCCATCAAAAACCATGCCAAACTCATAACCTACATCAAGTTGGTGGTATAAAGATTGTCCTCCTCAACTTCTTGTTATTTTGATTATGTAAACATGTATTTTATTTCCTAATGTATATATTTATGATGATTATATGATGATAAAAATGTTATGTGGGGATTTGTTGTTGATAAACATGATTAAAAAGGTGAAAAACCATATGAAACAAGGTTAAAATCTTGTTTAAATTACATGGCTGTATAAAACAGTAAAGAAGTAAGTCATGAACTGATAAAATGATGAATTAGGATGTATTTACAGTAAGCTATGGGTCTTGTACACATGTGAGAGTTGGCCATGCAATGGAATCAAAATAATGAGTGAGATATGATCAAAACAAGTTTAGGGTATAAATCTGAAGTTACTGTTTTGGACGATTTTTAGAAAATACTTAAAGGATGATTCAACAGTAGCTATAGAAGAGTTAAATGTAGAAAATATCATGTAGTTTATGTGATAAAAATTTGAGCTTCTATCTCCATGTAGAACTCAAGATATGGCATTTTTGGTGAAGATGAAGTTAAAAATCAGATTTTTGGAAATTAAAGAATAATACTATTATATAAGCACTCACATTTTAATATATAAAATGTAAATAAAAACCCACTAACTTATAAAACTTATTTATATAAATATATAAAAGGTGTAATAAGTGTATAAATGATGAAAATGGAAACTTGTTAAGTTTTATAAGTTATAAAACTATAAACATGATTTTTACGACTTTTTCGGCTATTGCCGTAAAATTAACGTTTTTATTAAATAAAACTTAGATGGTTGGACCAGTCTAATGAAAACTTTATAAAACTTATATACTGATATATAGACATTTATAACAAGTAAAAACCGATAAAACCCGAACTATAGGGCATACGTACATTAACAAGTTAAATAAACCTATTGGACTAATAAATGGACTAAAAAGGATAAAAACTTGTAAAAAGAATCTATTGGGCTTAACCCATTTAGGCCCAACTTGTGAAATTTAAGTACTGATAATATAAGTACAAAATGGACTAAAATAAGTTAAATAACTTATAATAAGCTTATTGGACTTAAGACACGTAAATGGGTAAAACTAGTAAACTAGTATAAAAGCTATCGACATATAACTCTAAAAAGAGTAAACGAGAATATGTAAACCCACTCGATCATCATATATATATAATCATCATATGTATACATAATTGTTATTTTTATAAAGTCATAGGACAAACGTCTAAGACCGAGTATTATTTGTCTAGGTTTCCGTGATTGAAGCACGTACCGTACATCCGAATTGCCGACAACCCGCCTTCCCACATCAACGTGAGTTCATAGCCTCGCACTCTTTTAAATGTTTTATAAATGCTTTATAAATCCGCGAGGGAGATAACATGTTAGTTTTTATAAAAGTTTGGACACCATTTGTCCCGATTGTTTGTTTATTGATTTTGGACCCGAATGATTGAATGACCCGATTGTATGACCCGATAAATGACTAATGGACCCGATAGATGAAATAAAATGGATTATTAAAGTTAGGTTATGTCACAAAAAGTCCCATTAGCATGAATTGTGAACTACCGGGAGTTGGTAGACGCTTATGCATTTGATAGTACTATTTGGGGACGATCACCCCAGTTCGCGCCTTGACGGTTGATCCCCGTCGTGCCACATTGATTGGTAAGCGAATTTATGTATGAGAAGATTTCCAATAGCGTGACCTTTGTGACGACACGCTACTTTAGATGGGCAAAATTGGTATCGGGTTAGCTACCCGTTTTGGTTTAGTAAGGTAACAATGTCATGCGGCTTGTAATAATCCAAAACTAATGAAATACTATTAGACGCATCGAATTACGAAGTATTGCCTGACTAGCAATACGGGGTCATACTATTGATATTATGTTTGTATTTTGGTTTTCATAACCATATTCATATAACGGTTTTTATTTAATCTATACAACGTTGTAAAACGTATTGTATGATGTTTTTACGACATTGGCTCGTATAATGATTTTTAAGGCAAATGCATATATTATGATTTTCGATAAGAATTTGTATAAAATAATTTTGGCTATTTTACGGCCTATTACAATGATTTGTACGAATTGATTTTTGGTACTAATTTTATACCAAAGTTATATTGATGGAATTTATTAAACTCTATGAATTCACTCGGCGTTATCGCTGACCTTTTCTTTTAACATGTTTTATCTCAGGTACTTGAAGGTAATTCTCGGGAAGACAACAAGAATTCATGGCCCGCACCTAAACTATATTTTCCATTCAAATACTTTGTAAAACTTTGTATGAAATATAATGACTTGGGACCGATGTAACTTTGATATTTATGAATGGAAATAACTTATTATTAAACGACGCGATTTTTATGCGTTGTCTATGATGTGAGTAATGTGCTATCCCGTAACACCAACTAGTCTTCCGCTGTACTGAGTTGTATAAATTTGGGGGTGTTACACATTGTTTTGTGTGCCTTGATATTTCGTGCTATCTTTGTTGATCATATCACTACTTCATCGAGGTGAGTTTCATAGCCCCACTTTTAATTGTTTTAACTATTTTGGGGTGAGAACATTGCTTGCTTTTAACGGATGAACATAAGTACTTTAAACTCATACGTTTGCCTACATGATGTCTAAGTAGCGATATCCCTAGATGCTTTAGCCCACTATCGTGAACCGTTAATTACTTTGTGTAAGCGCGAATGTTATGGATAGATCTATCGGGACTAACCTCCCTATCTAATTTGGTTGTGTGGCCAAAGTTAGATACACTTACATTTGAGGATTTCCAAATGCTTTGGGATAGGCATTTGCTCGGGCTCTTATTATTTCTTGTTGGTTGAGGTTAACGCTTCGGTGTCACGAGCTTAGGCGTAGGTGATTAAAACGTATACTTTTGATTATAATTTTGTATTTGTTACAAGATTATATGCCGGTTGCCTTGAAAATCTTATGGTTCATCACACTATTTAAACTTAAACCTATGAACTCACCAGCCTTTGTGTTGACGCTTTAGCAATGTTTTTCTCAGGTATCAAGACGGAGGAGTGACGTGGTTAGGCATGGGAGATTTTTAAATGAAAATGGTCGTGACTAGTGTATGGATATTTGGATCAATGTTAAAGTCTTTTGAAACAATGTTTTATTATGATCTTGTGTAATTCGCTTCCGAAACAAGTTTGATGCTTTTAATTAAATTAAAACGGCTTTTAAATAGTCGTTCTTTATATCTATGTCTTGTGATAGTCATGACCGTCGCACCCCATTGTGTTGTATTACTCTGATAAATTGGGGGTGTGACAGATTGGTATCAGAGCTGTAGTTATAGAGAACTAGGTTTTTTTTTTAAATGATTCTTATAAACGTGAGTCAAAAATTTATTTATCGGAAAAATAATTCTAGACTATAACTGTCTCTCAAAAATCTCCAAGAACCACTTCACTCCACGTCTTCGATACAAGTAAGTTGTGACTTGAGATAGCTTATGATTTTTGCAATGCTAAGTTTTGAATTTGATTGCTAAGTATTATTAGCATTAGGTATACCCCTCCCATGTTTGAGTGATAACCATAGGGACATGTAATAAAACGATTTTTAAAACATCCTTGTATGGATCGTTACGATACGCAAATGGTTTGTGCCATATTTATTTGAATGGTTTGTGCCATCCTTGTTTAAATGGTTTGTGCCATATTTATTTAAATGGTTTGTGCCATCTTTGTTTAAATGGTTTGTGCCATATTTATTTGAATGGTTTGTGCCATATATATATTTTCCTTTGAGATTAAACGTACGCATACTTATATTTTAGATAGTCTGCGGGACTATTATCGATTATCGAAACGTTTTGTTTTTCATATCACTGTACTCCAAATTAAAGATATCGCCATGATTCCTAGAACGAAAACTATATGAATATATTTATTTACCATGTGTTTGGTAGTATGTTAATTTGTAGTAATACTTGAATCAAGCGATACTATTATAAATGTCAAGAGGAGCAACTATTTACTAGGTTCGGTAAATTGTTACTCCACTAAACATTTATAATAGAATCGGTTGAGGAAAAGTGACCTACATTAATTAACGGTTTAAAAATTGAAATTGAATGCGTAAGTTATCATATCAAATTATTGTTTTGAGCACGGCCGAGGACGACGACGCCGTCACTATTTAAGATGACATATGATGATAAAACACTTATTACAAGTATTACTCTTGTAATGCTCCAAAGAATACTACAATTCAAAGAACGAATAAATTTCGCGATATGTGAACTATCCATAAATAAGCTGACGCGTAAGTCAAATAGTTATCGAAGAAAATTTTTATTGGTAATAAATTACGTAAAGACAAATCCAAGTTTTATTAGTCCATTGGTTGCGACTAAGTTAACATGACTTTATTATAAATCCCAAAGTTACGATATGGATATAAATTAAAGGGTTTACCCTTGGTTAAACAATTATACCAATTTCTACATCAAAGGGATTATCGTGTTGCGCGATATTTGAGAACCCTAGACGAGAAATGTGGGCGTATATTAAGATCTTAAATACAAGGTATAAATAAACGACGATGACTGTAAAGTTTATCTAAGATTGCGAGCAAAACGCTGGACGAGAGCAAGATAAACGAAACATATAAGATATAACGGAACATATTCCAAAATCAGAGAAATTCTTGTAATAAAATTTAGTAATTGCTCTAATTGAACATTTTGAACAATCACGGACTTAAAAACATATGGATCAATTCTTGTGATGAAAATTTTGTGATAAAATTTTAGTACTCGACTCGTTAAATCAAATTAACAAATTTTTCAAGGTGTAAAACTTGTCGAAAGTGTACGAACTAGCCTTACTAAGTTAAGGAAAGACTTATGAATGAACAAAAACCAGTACGGGCTACGTAAAAGCCGTAAGCTGACTAAACCTCAAAAACATACTTACTCATCCGAGTTGCAGGTAATAGACGTTTAACAAGAGGAAATTGCACAAAAATAAACGTCGTAATAGAGCTAAATTAATTGATTAAGGATAATTGTATTTATCCATCCGTGCATAATCGCTACTAAGAGAAAGTACAAATAATAAGTATGTGGAAGAGCATGTTAGAGGACTTTAACATTCCACGATTCACTTATTATTTTCCGTGTAAGGACTACTTGGACATTTAAGTAGACTTATGGATCGATGTACGAGGACTTACTCAAAATAAAAGAAAATATACAAGACATCATACTACTCATCTCTATTTTTTTTAGAACTTTAGAAAAATACTTCACCTTTACCTATCTAATAAACCGTAGTTTTACATTTGGTGACAGGCGAGAAAGGAGAGATGTCTCTCATTCCGTTTGTCATTTTGCAATCCGAATCCGACAAGGAATTTCCCCCCATCCGGAGCGTAATCACAATAAATTCGGATGACGAGCAAGATTCGCCAGTCATAATGCCAAATGTCACTACGGGACTTCCTTTCATCGTTCCCAATATTTCTACTACCACTACTATGTCAATCTCCACTCCTATGCCTTCAGCAATGCCTGAAACCTATAGAAAACCAAACCGTGCTTCATCACCACCACCTAATATTGCTCATTCCCTAGAAGACGAGCCTACTTCAGAAGCATTCGGATTCGATGTAGAACACCTGATAGGCCGTCTGGAGGATGTAGAGGGCGATGTGGATTTCCTTACCGCGCAAGATGAGGACAAGGACTTAGTGATAGCCGAGTTGCGAGAGTCTCTTGAGGCTGCTGAGTCCGAGATCGCAATCTTACAAATGAGGAACAATGATGCCGATGCTAGGCAAGCTGCGGATCATGCTCAAATTCAAGAAATCCTACGCCATCTAGGTCTTTAGGATTTTCTCCCCTTTCTAATAAAAGTATGATGTTTTGTAATAAATGTATGACGTGTTGTCAAGACTAAAAGAAGCCATTCATTAGTGAATGGAATTTTGTACTCTAAGCTTCAAAACTATGTATGGAACGTAGTTCAAGAATGAAATGTAAGGATTTTATGATAAAATCCCTTGATAATTGTATTACGATAATTGTGAGAAACGTTGGTCAAATTTGAACAATCGTAAGAATTGATAACAATGAAAGAACTAACAAAAATATACATCGTTTGCGCGATAATGTACACAGAAAAATTGAAATGACGGAACAAGATTGCAAGGACCTCAAAGAGGTCATCACTCGTCAATACCAAAATGCCATTAGGGCCGTTGATGCGTTCGAAGCTAGTATCCGCATGGTTGACCGAACCATGGATCCTAGTGTTTACGAAAAAGCTAAGGAAACAAGTGATACTCCGGCTAACACTTTTGGACCTCGAAAGACCTTTTCAAAAACTAAGGTAAATCATTCCTTTAGTGGAAGAAAAGGGCCTTATGAGAGGCGATGCTATATGTTGAAGAACCACTCAAGGTTTAACACCATGAAGCAAGGTGCCAGAAGGTTTAACCCTCACCCTATGACAAAACCAAAGAATCA
Organism: Glebionis coronaria; assembly: GCA_025667525.1. NCBI lineage: Eukaryota > Viridiplantae > Streptophyta > Magnoliopsida > Asterales > Asteraceae > Glebionis > Glebionis coronaria. Next base: position 249,811,119 of record CM046874.1, read on the forward strand.
ATCGTGGAAAGCGCCACGTGTTCACCAAGGAAAAACCTTACCACCCTCTACTTGTTGTGCAAGGACAAATTTCCGGGAGGATGTTCCTAAAACAACTCCCATTTTGAACAAGAAGTATCTCGGCAACCCTCCATATTGCCGCAAGTGTGACTACCACCACAAAGGTAGTTACACGAACCATTGCATGCTTTGCGATGAATTTGGGCATTTGGATGGTGATTGTCGAGTGGTAAAATCCCATGAGAACTATATGAAGAAATGCTACATAGAGGAATGTCGTTTAAGACAGGAAATACTTCGAAAAGGGAAAGGAATTGCCCAAGAAGGAAGCCCGAGAGTAAAGAGCGTCCAATACCCTACCAACGTTTTACACCAGTTGTCTGTCAAGAAAGATGCACCGATAATCTGCAAGTATCAACCCAAGGGTTTCTACCCTCGTCATAGATAGAGCGTGAAAATTCATGTATTAGGAACTATTTTACTTTTATGCAAATCAAGTGACTCGACGTCCGTCGATGTTACCACCAACAAACTTAATTATGTAATCGTACTCCATGTCTTCAATTAAATTGTCGTGTTCAATCTTTAAAGCCTCTTTTATTTAATTTACGAGAAAAATTTTACTTTTAATTTTCATGTGTCGGAGCAAAATTTATCCACCAAAATTTTTACTTAAGAAAGAACTTTCTTCTACAATATTCTCTTTACCTGTGGAAGAGAAGTAAATAAAATAATTTTTCGTTAAAAAGACTTTTGTAAAATATTCTTTAGAAAATATAAAAATTGATTTTTACTATAAGAAATCACCATCGAAAACACTTATTAGTGGGAATAATAACAATTGTAATAATGTAAGTTAGAAGATTAATAAAGGTATTATTAATCAAACGCCGCAACTAATAACGAAATATTTTTGGTAAGAACTACCATGTAAAGTTTAGAACTTGGTTTGACGACCAACTCAATATGGAGAACAAAGACTATTGATAAACTCGACGAGAACTAGTACGAATAATTATGGGAATTATTTCGTCGATTGTGAAAAGTGAGCATTAGTAACAAATGAAATGCACTATGAACTAACTTGTTGGTTATGAAAAGTGGATAATGGTAACGAACAAAATCCACTATGGACTATCAATATATAATTACTACCTCAAAGAGTCAAATTGTGATGAAAAGGAGGATGCAACTGTTTGTCCCAAGACGTACGTAGCCTGATCAACTACGTACGATCGTGGTCGAACGCGAGTATGCTCATAGTAGTCATCTTAAAAATGAAGTATATTAGTAGAATATTTTCAAGTTGCCCTATTTATCAAAGAAAGATTTATCATATGCTACGAACGTCGAACATTTTTATACCGTCCTAGTATAATTATTTCCTTCGCCACTAGTTCATACAAGAGCGTATATGACACGCAAATACTAAGAGCGCCAATTGTTTTTGACAAAAATTAGACTCAAATAGATTAGAGTTGGAAAATCAAAAACAACCTTCAATAATAATGAGAAGAACGAAATGTCATTTGGGTAAAATCCAAATTTAACGGATATCCGGAACTCGTCGTAACATAACCCATGTTAAAGAACAATTGGGTCAAAATAAGCATACTTTTGTATATAAATGGGAATACCGAAACCACTCGAACAAAAATCTATTTTACCTAAGGATGTTTGAGCATCACACCATACTCATAGGCTTAAGAAATATTATGTACTTCCTTCATAGAAGGAAATCTAAACGAACTATGATTTAAATATATTATAAATTGTACACTCGTTTTCCTCTCCATGAAAAAGGAGATAAACGAAGAGGAACGCAAACTAAATTGATTAATTAACAAAGTTATCTTATACTAAATGTCACATAAAAGAAAGAAACGTCTTGACCATCACGTGTTAGGAAGATCAATTGTCCTAGATTTTTGGGAAACCGATTCAAGGAACCTTGACGCATACGCCACTTATCACTACCAAGTAGACGGTTAATGTGAACGAGATTATTCAAACCATGTGGAACGATTTTAAATGTGCGATATATAGTCATCTAGGCGAAAAATGACAATACGCGACACTTTAAAGTGGAAGCAATACGCGGGACAACACGAAAATTAATAATGAGAAAACTCATCAAGCAGAACCGACGTCGTCAAGAAAATAAAAATAAAAATTTGACATGTAAGAAAAGACTTAGGGAACGCTATTGGACCATGTACAAGTCCGAAATTTTTATTCGTTTTAATCCTAACAAGATTACAGTGATCTTAATCTTAGCAACAAACTAGAGAAAAACGAACGCATTGAACACGATGAAAGGGAGATAAAACTTTAATTAACCTCTTGTTTTGATAACGACATGGACGTGCCAGTTTTGAGGACAAAACTCAATTTAAGGGATTACGAATGTCACACACGTGAATTTTAAATCTATTTGATTTTACGCTAAACGCGATGATTCGGATTAGACTTGTGTGTCTATTGTATGTCCCGATTGATTACGCGAAATTTGTGTACAAATTTGATTTTTTTTTTTAAAAAAAATGTTCATAACAAATGTTACTTGAATGGCTATAATTCATTTACCTTACGTGCTAAGAATTTCTATTTTTGAAACCGACACTTATTTATGTCGATATGTTTTGGATTAAATAGGTTCAATACGAACTTAGGAAATTCACCCAATATACTCACGAGACACTTAAAGTTACCCATTTTCTCTTTTCGCCAACTTATTTAAAACTATTATTACTTAAATAAATCAATCTAGACATTTGAAAAATAAAAGTAAAACAATGCCTTCTTTCCTCACATCACCAAACCGACCCCCCCCCCCCCCATCTTCCTTGCAAACCCACGTTTTTCTCACTTAATTCACCACCTCTTGCCATCTCAAACTTTGTAACCCCATATTTTGAAAAAAGTCAAACTAGAAAGTACAACATCTCTTCTACCCCTGCTACTTCACGTGCCCCCTTCCAGTTTTCACTCTTCCCCAACTTATTCCAATTACCTAGTGTACTTGATTTACTTGCTCCTTAGTTAGAAGCCAACTAGGAGACTTGGAAACCCTAACTAGGTCTAACTACTCCTTTAAAACTTAACCTCCCCAATAAATACTTGACATATCATCACCTAAAACACACACTTCACAAGCTTACAAAAACACATTCGTGTGATCATCTTTGGCCACTGCAGAGAAGGATAGTTTTGCTCTAGGCTATAAGCATTGGGTACTAGTCTAGTATAATACCTTGGGCTTAGACATACAAGCCTTGGTCTTTGTTCGTGCGTCTCTGCCCTGAAATTCACAGGACCTTTTGTAAGTTCTAAAACCTTACTCATGTCTAGCATTGGTTGATATTAATACTTGCTAAAATATTTTGTAAACTACGATATACAAGTCACGGGTTGGGATTGGGTGATGACCTAGACCTCGCGAAATAAACTAAACGAGCTTAAGTGTGTTACATGAGTGAAGTCACATCTATGGGTTGGTTATAGTAAAAACTTTGATAACCAAAAGACTACTCAAGTTATATGTTAACTTAGTAGGACTTGCAAAGGAAATATAATCATAAACCCCTAGACGTGAAGCATGGAAACCCTAAGCTTAGGAACCACTGGAAGTTCGAATGTATGTCATGATGCTTACTCGACAAATGTGTAATGTTGTATGCATATATGAGACGTGGCATGAATTATTGATCGTCTAGTATAAATGATAAACCCACTTCAACTCGTAGCTACTATGATGTGTGTATAATGATATGCTTACGTAAGATCTTGGGTAGAAACAATATTGTGATTTTATGTGTTATCAAACTCGCATAGGGTGTTAGTAAGACCGTAGTTACATGGCCTTTTTCATGTCTTCATAAGTGTGATTCTATGTGAAGCTACAAGTGTACCGGCTATATGCTAAACCTAAGGGAAACTGTACATGTTGAAATAGGAATGACTACTTGCTAAACCTTAAGAAGAAACATGATAGCTTCTTTTATTTTAGCCACACCCACTGATGATGAAGTTTTATACGTGGGAAAAGTATGCATAAATTTTTGTATGAGAGATAGCAGTCTTGCGTGTATGTGTAGACATCCGAAGACCCAAGTCGATATGTGTGTTATATGCCTAGCTAGGGTACTAGTAGGACTCCTTTCATGATAAACAGTAACTTATAAACAGAAACTAGACATTTGGGGGTGTTCCTGTATGTGTGTGTTGGTTGCATATGAACATGACCAGGGAGTAGTAACAGGCTGTGAATTTTGTGTCTATGTGCATGTATAAATAAAGTAACAAGAAAAAATACATGAACCCCTATGTATCATTCCATTTCTTGTTGAATGTCTATAGGAACATGTGTGTGTATGTGTGTCCATTCAAGCAGGTGTGCGTGAGTGCGTGTGTGTAACTTAAACTAAATGGTTGAGTATGCATGTTATAACTATCCAATATAGGTATGTAACTAGTATGTGTGTGCATTTCGTGTGAGTACTCAAAGAAGACAGGAAACCAAGTCGAGTGAATGAGGTAGGGTAGGGGTGTTGCGTGTTTTATTCCCTTTGTATGTAAAAGAGTGTACTCCGTGTATGTGTGTGCCAAAAAGGCATGAACATGGAAATGAATTGGAGGTGTGAACACAAGCTCCAAAAATTATTGCTAACAAAGGGATATGCATGTAAACAAATAAAATACAACACCTTTTTGTTTTTACTGAGTGTGTGCAAGTGTGTGTGATCATGAGCAGTAGCATCACAGTGTGCATCAAACAAATTCAAGAGAGTACTATGTGTGTATGTCGTGTGGGTGATGAGTGCTCAGGGGTGTTCTTACGAACATCAATAGGAGGACCCAAAAGTGTAGTATGGACTCGTCATATATGCATACTTGAAATATAGCAGAACTATTAAACTAGTAAAAGTAATACCACCTGCATATGTGAAAGGCATGTGTAATAGGGAACTTAGCATAGTACAACAGAGTAGGAAATATGTCTAGGCATGTGATAAGCATGGGGTGGGCCTAAAAATGTATTTTGAAACAAATAAGAACATTGTAAAACGCAGGTCACCAAGGCGTTACATGGTTGCAATATAACCAATTGTTTTTCTTTACTCAAACGCCCTCATTTCACGCCACTGTTTACACTTCAAAATAAGTCGGCCTTGTAAAACTTAGAACATGGGAATATTGACGGCCTGGTACAGTTTTCAAAGGTGCCAACTGTTCGGTCTACGGGTCATTATCGAACCCGTTACACGCTTCCAAAAATCTTAGGAACCCATCTTAATAAACGAATGCTAGTAATAGTTATTAAGACATAAAAATGAAGCTTGACAAAAATGGCCGAGAGCCCTACTTCACGCCTATTTTTAACCAACTTAAAGGTCATGCCCCGACTATCTAAAAATATCTTAATTAACTCAACGTGGCCTAGTTGCCTAGACAATTTCCTGTTTGTCTTAATGTTGAGTAACGAAGCCATAATTAAAATCCAAAAATGCTCGATTTCCACTTATAAATAATTGAAACTTACTTGTTTATTTTGGTTGCGAGTGCACTACTTTGTCCAATTATTTTATATACTTAGAGGCTTCATAAAAATGCGATATTTATGAAATATCGAAGACCTCGCAGCCTAGTTTTTATAACAAGAACCCGTTTATTTTTCGGACTATTATTTAACGAGTTATCAAGACCCAAAGTTGACCCCGTGACTAAATTTGTTGAACGAGAAAAATGTATAAAAACATTTTTATAAATCAAGAGCAAGTATTAATTATCAACCAAGTGCATTGTACGTTATTATTTATTGTATTTAGCCTAAGTATGGATATTTTAATTAGGTTACAAGTAGATCGTTTGCGCATTGTTTTACGTGCCTTGATATTTCGTGCTATCTTTGTTGACCATATCACTACTTCATCGAGGTGAGTTTCATAGCCCCACTTTTAATTGTTTTAACTATTTTGGGGTGAGAACATTGCTTGTTTTTAACGGATGAACATAAGTACTTTAAACTCATACGTTTGCCTACATGATGTCTAAGTAGCGATATCCCTAGATGCTTTAGCCCACTATCGTGAACCGTTAATTACTTTGTGTAAGCGCGAATGTTATGGATAGATCTATCGGGACTAACCTCCCTATCTAATTTGGTTGTGTGGCCAAAGTTAGATACACTTACATTTAAGGATTTACAAATGCTTCGGGATAGGCATTTGCTCGGGCTCTTATTATTTCTTGTTGGTTGAGGATAACGCTTCGGTGTCACGAGCTTAGGCGTAGGTGATTAAAACGTATACTTTTGATTATAATTTTGTATTTGTTACAAGATTATATGCCGGTTGCCTTGAAAATCTTATGGTTCATCACATTATTTAAACTTAAACCTATGAACTCACCAACCTTTGTGTTGACGCTTTAGCAATGTTTTTCTCAGGTATCAAGACGGAGGAGTGACGTGGTTAGGCATGGGAGATTTTTAAATGAAAATGGCCGTGACTAGTGTATGGATATTTGGATCAATGTTAAAGTCTTTTGAAACAATGTTTTATTATGATCTTGTGTAATTCGCTTTCGAAACAAGTTTGATGCTTTTAATTAAATTAAAACGGCTTTTAAATAGTCGTTCTTTATATCTATGTCTTGTGATAGTCATGACCGTCGCACCCCATTGTGTTGTATTACTCTGATAAATTGGGGGTGTGACAAAAAACACCCGCTAAGTATTAAGCATGACATAAGTCTAGTACACATAAAACGTTCTAACTTAGAATCTTAAGACGTACTTATACCAACCATGAATGATTAGACAAAAATGCATAAGAGACTACAAACCGATTAAAACCGTTCTTGATTATTTATTAACATATATACATGCGAAGAAAATAGAGGCAAAGAAAGAGAAAGGTTTAGCCACAAGTAATTATCATGAAGTTTATCTCGCCCTTTTATACTTGCTTCAACTCTATCATCTCCCATTCTCCACAAATTTAAAATCTCAAATAATGAGAGTAGTGGATGCTTAGCCTAATAGACCAATAAAGGACTACATGGTTAAGAAAACTCGGATTGAGTCAAAATATCCATGGCGGACCTAATATGTCAAAGATATCTAAACTTGTTAAACCATATCCTTTATTATATTTTTTTTCCTTTTTATATATTTTTTATAAAGAACAAAAGAAGAAATATATACGAATGCAAATGTGTTATGCAAATGAAAAACGATTGATGCAAAAATTATGAATGCATGTTTTTGGTGGCCAAAGTAGATCAAAAATTTGAAAAATGTTTGAAAAATTAATTTCCAAGTCATCATGAAGGTCAATGACAAAGTCTAGGTAAGGTCACTTTGATAGAAGACCCCCTACACTTAAGCTAAACATTGTCCTCAATGTTTAAGAGCATGGAAGTATAAACTTACCCTACACTTATGACAATGAATAGACTTTGCTTAACCCAAGCTAAGGAAAGAACAACTATAGTCAATTCATTTTTTAAGCACAATGTGTCTATGAAAAATCACAATAGTAACAAAGTGAACCGGATACAAGGGCCTCCTCTATAAGCTCCAAAGCACGTGATGAGTGAGTAACCCTACAAACAACATGAAGAAAAAAGGAAGGTCTCCCCTACACTTCTCATCAACTCTATATCCTTATTGCTATCCTACAACACTCTAAGTCTAAAAACTCTAAACCTAGTTATTCAAGCTTAATTTAAGGAGTCTCTAGCTCAATTCATCCCACACTTAAAAGTGTCTAAAACCTATCATGGAGAGTAGATTTTTTTCTCTTTTTAAGAAAAATCTCCATGATAAGGTAAAGCAAGTTTTCAATTATCAAAACTCCATAAATATCCACCTGGATCAAATACATAAATACCATCCCACTTATAACACAATCCAACATCTAACTTCCCAAGAAATGGTGAAAAGGGTGAGGTGTTGTTCTCCAAAATGGTTGCCCATATGTTATTCAAAAGATAATAAGGTGATTCTCTCACAAGTATTCCTTTTATTACATCAGGTGGATACTGAGATGGTTTAGCAAGCTCTATACCAGGATCAAAAATCCGTTCCTTGATGGGAAAACAACAAGTGTTGGTTGCCTTAGAATATTCTCCCTCGTAGGTCACATGGTGAGAGAAAGGTTGTGGAGTAATGGGTAACAGCAAGCTCTTGGAAGGAACCATCATGACTTGTTTTCCTTTATCACTTTGAAAGGTTGAGGTGGGCAAAGAAGAAGGTAAAGGATCTTCATGCAAAAGAGATTCTAGAAAGAGTATGTCCCCTTCCTCATCAATATAACCAAGAGTGTACTCAAAAGGTATATCAACCTCTAAAAACTCATCACTCTCATCCATTATAGAATCCTCCTCATCACCATAAACATCATAGATTGGTCTATCAAAGATTGGTGATTCCTCAAAACTCAAGGAAGTGTGATCATCAAAGAATGAAGACTCACAAGTGGAGAGCTCATCATCACTATAATCATCATATGTTGGTGTATCACAAAGAAGAGATTCATCATCACTAAAATCCTCATTGATATCTTCATCATGATGGAAAACTGGGTTATCAAATGATGTTTCAAAGAGAGGATTAGAATGAATCACAAAATCACCAAAATTAAGCTCTTGAGGTTCATGAAAATCCAAGGATGAGTTAATGGAAGCAATGGTCCCAACATAAGGAAGGTCATAATCTCCACTTGAGAAAGCTTCATAAAAATATTCATCCCAAACTTCATCAAGGATATCATCTTGAGTTTCCTCCTCATTCACAACATCAATATGCTTCACCGTTTCGGGCTCATTAGACTTCTTTGACAACTTTCCCATGTTAAACACAACTCTCTCATCTCCTACCCTTATTGTAAGTTCTCCTTCCGCCACATCTATATGAGTCCTTCCTGTTCTCAAATATGGCCTACTAACAATCAAAGGAACTCTCGGATCCATATCATAATCAACCACCACGAAGTCCGCGGGAAAGGTAAATCTAACAACCCCAACAAAAACATCCACTGCAATTTCCACTGAATAAGCTATAGTACGGTTGGCTAACTCAAGAGTCATCCTAGTAGGAGTGAGCTCGTGAAGTGAAAGTCTTTTCCAAACCGATAATGGCATAAGATTTATGCTTGCTCCTAAATCCGCTAATGGCATGCAATTTTCCACCCCCGGAAAATTGCAAGGAATCAAAAACCTCCTCGGATCTCCAAGCTTAGTAGGCAACTTCTTAAGCAAACCGCGAAGCAATTTTCATTTAAGGAAGCATTAGGCAAATCCACCAATTTCTCCTTGTTAGAAAGTAAGTTCTTGATCATCTTAGCAAACTTAGGCATATTGGCTAAGGCTTCCGCAAAGGAGATGTTTATGTTAAGTTGCTTGAACATCCTCAAAAAGTTTGAGGCTTGTATATCATCCTTGTTCTTAAGCTTTTCCTTTCTCAATCTTGATGGGTAAGGGAGACTTGGTTTTGGTTGTGGTTGAGTAGTTGATGAAGGATTTTATTTGTTAGTTTCTTCATGAGTAGGTGTGGAAGGTAAAGGAGAAGTGGGTATAGGTTGAGAAGGTGTAGGTGGTGAAGTGGTAGAACTTGAGGGTGGTGAACTAGATGTAGAAGGCTTATCACAAGATGGAATCATAGTAGGTTTTACCAAAGTAGGTTTGGGTGGTGAAGGATCATGAGTTTTCTTTCCACTTCTTGTTGTGATAGCATTAACATTAGCCCTCGGGTTTGTTTGTATGTTAGATGGTAAAGCCCCTTGTGGTCTTTGATTGAGAAGCATCATAAACTTTTTGTTTGTTTCCTCATGCATTTCCTTCATTCTTTTCTCATTAGCTTAGAACCTCCTTTCATTCTCTTGATTCATTTTGTGAAGAAGCTCAATGGTGTTTTAATCATGTGGCACATTCCCTTGAAAACCTTGGGGTTGGAAAGTAGAGTTTGATTGTAAAACCCTTGGTTGTTGCCTTGAAAGTTATTTCCTTGATTGTGAAAGGTATTGGGTGCTCTAAAATTTTTTTGTCCTTGGTAACTTGGCCTCGGCCCTTGATTTCTTTGTAAAAATTGAGGAGGATTGTTTTGAGTTTGGGTGGGTGGTTGGGGTGGGAAACCGGGTGGAGCAAGGTAGTTTTGTGATTTATAAGAGAGATTGTTTTGATTGATGTTTGGTTTGAAATGTTCTATATGTTCTTCTTGGTAGGCATAACATTCACTTTGATAACCTTGCACCTTATCACATTGTTGGAAAGAATGAGGACCTCCATAAGTCTCACATGAAAGAGCAATAGCATTCACATCATTGGTGAAATTCTTGTTCAAAGAGAGTTCACAAAATTTCATGAGTGTGTTGGTCATATTATCAAGCTTTTGAGAGATTATCTTTTCCATTTGTGGGGTAACACTCTCTTGCACCACATGGACTTTCTCATCAAATTGTATGTTAGTTTGCACCATTGATTTGGTCTCAATAATGTCCCAAACTTCTTGAATATATTTAGAAAGAATATTTCCACCCGCGGAAGAGTTGAGTGAATCTTGGTGGTGTGGTCTTAATCCATTATAAAAAGTGTTGATTTGGTGAACCTCATTGAATCCATGATTTGGGCATTTCCTCAATAACACCTTGAACTCATCCCATGCATCACTAAAGGTTTGGCTAGGTTTTTGTTGAAATCTAATAATTAGGTTCCTCAAAGCCGTGGTCTTAGATGGGGGAAAGAACTTTTTAAAAAACTTCTTAGTGAAATCATCCCAAGTAGTAATGCTCTTAGGTGGTTGTGTATCAAGCCAATACTTAGCATTGCCCTCTAGTGAAAATTGGATCAAGATTAACTTAATGGCATCATGGGGAACTCCATTGTACTTAATGGTGTTGCAAAGAGATAGAAACTTCTTAATATGATCATGTGGATTATCACTAGGTCTCCCCAAAAATGGTGTGTTCGAAACCAAGCTAATCATAGATGTCTTAATCTCAAAGGTATTTGCGGGAATCTCGGGTATCACAATAGCAACGGCATATCCTTGCACATTGGATTGCAAGTGCTCCATCAAAGGTCGAGTGTCAACGGCGGCCATGGATTCTTGTGTAATGATCAAAGCACGATTCTCGGGATCGGCTTGATGGACGGTGTTGTTTTTACTCTTTCTCTTTTTCTTCCTCTTGGGAGGAAGGGGTTGTACACCAAATGGTATTTGTGCACGCCCGCGGGTGAGCATGCAACTCAAATCAAAGAGTGAGAGATAAGCTCTTGTTCGACTTTGAAGAGAAAGGGATTATCCTCTTCGAGATTAAATATGAAATATCCACAAGAAAGTATAATATACGTAAGTACTACTTGGGTGCAAGACCCCCAATCAAGCCTTCCTTCTTAGAATTCGCACTAGTGAACGGGGGGTTAGGTGGCGTGAAGTACTTAAGTACCTATTAACCCTTAGACGACATTTACAGCATGTTGCCTTTCTATTCACTTTGTAGTTTGTATTCTTCGAGTTCTTGCCTATTGGAAGTATTTATCTATTCTTGCTTAATTAAATTTGATCTATACACGTCTCAAGGACCGGAACTCCCTAACACGGTGTATTGCAAAAGCAATACTTATGGAGATATGTGTATTGATTGTTCGTATACGTATACGTATCTACATATAATAATATAGAAAAATATTTTAGTATTTATTGGGTTTTTTTTAAGAAAATACTATATGTACGTAAAAACCGATGAAATCCAATAATATATATATTTTGGGTGCAATCTCTTAGGAAAAAGATAGCTTTTTGAATTTTTTTATTTTTTTGGTCAATTCCTTAGGAAAATAATTGTCTTTGTTATTTTTTAGTTTTTATATTTTATATTTTTGATCTTTATATGTTTTTTATTTATGATACGTAAAAATAACGTTCACGAGGTGAACGGATCCCAAAAGCCAATCGAAACCGTCAATCAATAGTCTCTCGTAATGACATGAACCGGCAGCGGCGCCATTTGAAATTGAGTATTTTGATGTTCGTTATCTCTCGATTCCTGACAAATTGAAAGTCCTAAAAATCTCAAGTCTTTAATTGTTCTTGGTTGTTAGGATATTTGGAAGTCAATGTCTATTTCAATCAACACGTAGAAAAATGGAAAATATTAAGCTACGTATCCGTAAAACACTTTGCAAATACCAAGTAATATTCACAAAAATCCAAAATTAAAATGCATAAGAGTAATAGTGCTTGAAAAGTAAGCTAAATGAAAGTAAAACGACTAAAATGTAAATTTCAGAAACTTAAAGGACCTAAAGTGTAAATTCCAACAAACTTGTAACTACTTTTAACCAACTAACAAACTATCTAACTGAATTTGACAACTAACTGAAAGTTTAGGGACTAGAAACTAGCAAACCCTAAAAACAAGGAAATTAGCACTCAATGAAAACAGTTACAAACTAGGAGGACCAAAATGCAATTAACTAAGAATTATTAACAAAAACAGGCTAAGCAAATGAATAAGCTCGTGTGAGCTTATTAATGGACCAAATAATATCTGGTTTGTTTCAAAGAGCTTAAAATCCAAAATTAGCTAGACATGCAAAAGGAATCAGCTTAAAAGCTATTAAAACTCAAGTTAGCTTATTCTAATAAGCCAAGAATAAGCAAACAAGTTATCCAGACTTCCACAACTTGATTTTCTTGAAAAATCTGATTAACAAGCTAACAAGGAGTATGGAATGTCTTTCCAAATTGATAATGGTTGACTAGATAAGCTGGGATCTGAATCTAAGCTGAAATGAGCTTATTTGACCAAACGTTGACCAGATTTTTCAAAAAGCTAAAAACGTCAAAACTCACTCAAGACATGTTTGTAACAAGATTTGTGAAAGAAAATTTGCACATTTATGAAGTGGAAATGGAGATTCAAGCAAACAGTTTAGCTTTTATCACATAAACATGCATTTGGTCTTAGGCTTATTAAAAAGCTGATTCCTAACTGAAAACTAGATACTATATAGTTTCCTTTTACAAACTTGATCTTTGGATGTTAAACTACAACTATAAACAGGTTTGAGCTTATATGATCAACTAATAAAGAAATTCTAGTAGATTGAAAAAGGCTAGTTGACTGATGAAAATGAGCACAATACTTGACCCATACTTTTTTAAGACCATTTGCCTTTTTGACTGATGTTTTGAATTCAAAATGAACCAAGAGTGATTACACAAGTATAATAGATGTAAATGAGTACAAATCAACCAGTAAACAAACTCTAGCTTCCAAAAACCATTAATTCCAAACACTGCTTTACAAAGCTGTTATAAACTTTTCCAAATGAATTTTGAGTACAAGTGTGAATCAAGATATGACTGCTATCAAGACTTATTTAGTTAATGAAATGAGAGTACAATGAACAAAATTCAAACTTGCAAACACACTTAATAACAAAATGCACTCAATGACTTTTTACTGATGAAAATGAAAGCTGAAATCAAGTAAACTCAGATTAATGCTGTAATAACCCTCAAAATCTATCACACTAACTCAATTACGCTAGCATAAAACTAAACACATTATCATTTCAGCAAGAAAGCTTTACACTAGGAATTTAGCATGCATAACAATTCAGGGGAACCAAAAACAAATTTGTGACACCTTCTAGCTTGAAGCCTCCATTAATGGAGTAGAGGAGTGCTAAACTCTCTATAACTACTTCCTTCAAACCCAATTCAACTACAATCATCAACCATATCACCTCTAAATGCTATTTCTGAATCAAATCAACATAATCTGCTTCTATCTACTCAACAGGAACTAGAATGAACTAGCAAAGATGAATCAAACTGGATAAGCTTCCAAAACATCTCAAACAAACTTCATTGATCAATTATGATCAATGAAATCACAAGGTATTAACAGTAATGCAGGAATGAATGAAGTAAGATAAGAGAAAAGTATGAACTGAATATTTTGGAGTTTTATTTATTTGGATAGAAAAGAAGTTACAAAGGCTAACTGAATAACTACCTCTCAAGTGTGTGTCAAACACTTGAGAGAAGTTAACTAACTGAAAGATTATCTAGAAATGGAGAGAAAATTACAAGTGTGTTTTTTCACACTTTAACTACACTATAAAAATGAAGTAACTAACTGCTATTTATAGAGGTTGGATGATGAAATGTTGGAGTGGTTGACGTGTCTTAACCAATGGGGAAGTGCCAAGTGTCAAACACTAGTTAATTACAGATTCTTCATCAAGAACACAAAAGGGGTTTTATAATCATTTGATCTTCAGTCTAATTAAGTTGTGTAGTTGGATTCGTCTTCTCATTTGGAGCCATTTTCATGTAGAGAACTTTTCCTGAAAGGCCTTGTAGCTCATTCCACGATCTGGGCTTGTTCTTGAAAAAGATGACACGTGTCATCATTTGATTGGGCAATGTTTGAACACACGGATCATTATCCGTATTTGGATAAAATGATTATGGAGTGTAGCCATTTGATTGGTCAAGAGGAATTAAATGTGCCCCCACTTCAGATTTATTTATTAAAACTTAGTGGCCAGCTTTCAGCTTGTTTGGCAATCCAAAACACTTCTTTCTTGCATTCTGATTGGTCCACAAGGTAGTGACACAGATTGATCCAAAGTTTATGCAAATTTGACACTTTCAGCCCTTGGAGTTAAACAACTACTTCATTTGAGCTCCTTGTTTCATTTCAATGGCAAATTCAGTCCTTTGACTTAGAATCTTGATTATTTAAGTCCCTTGACTTGGTTGACTTGAAGGTAGACCAAGTTTAACTTTAATCTTGACTTTTCCAAAATTTGCATTTAAGTCCTTCAACTTTTGAATAGTGTCAAGATAGGTCCTTTTTTCAAATGGCTTTCATCTTTGATCCTTCTCTTGGCTGTTCATCATAAATGAGCTTGATTTCCTCTTGTTTGCTTGAAAATGTATCCTTGTTACCTATTTAAGCACAAATACAAAACATACCACATAATACTGCTTTATAGCACAAAAGTTAGGTATTTTCTATGTGTTTTAGGGTGATTTGTTGATTAATTGAGATGAGATTTTGCTCATATCAAATCCCCTACACTTGAACATTGCCATGACCTCATGCAATGCTATATTTTAAAGCCTAATTTTATATTTTTCTTATAATTAACCCACCTTGGCCAATATGGATTGCTTTTACACTACTCTACACTATATGATGCATGATTTTAATTTTA
The DNA here is from genome assembly GCA_025667525.1 of Glebionis coronaria. NCBI lineage: Eukaryota > Viridiplantae > Streptophyta > Magnoliopsida > Asterales > Asteraceae > Glebionis > Glebionis coronaria. Next base: position 249,826,359 of record CM046874.1, read on the forward strand.
TTTATATATTTTGATTTTTCATAAATGGTTTTGGTAGAAAAACTCATTAAGAAATCAATGACTTAGATAAGGGCTTTTGTACCATGGACACTTATCACCCTCAAGTTTCACTTTCCCCATACCAAGATTAAAAAATGGAATAATTGCATTCACAAGTAAAAAATGCATCAACTTATTCATGACAATTAAATGTGGAACTGGTTATTATTTGAGCAAATTGCTTGAGATAAAATTTGTCATTATTTGAAGCGTGAAATATAGGAAATGTAAATTCCAAAAATAAGGAAGCACGGTTTTAACCATAAGTAATCCTCTCATCCATTACTCGAAAAACCGCTCACAATTAATATAAGTCCATTTCAAGAGTAATAAGTCATTCGCCTTATGTGTAGAATCCTTATGTCATGCATTAATAAGTAGCTACACACTCGCTAAGGAAAGAAAAATAGAACTCACACAATAATTTACATCCGCCGCCTTTTGGGACTTTGGATCTTCAATCCCGCAACCCGTCAAGGTAATATTGGAATCTAATAGTTACTATAATTAACACTTCAATGCCCCTCTTGGGAGTCTTGTATAATTATTTTTTTTTCTTTCTAGCCACTCATTTTTTATAACATGCTCTTATTTTTCTTTATTACTTAGAAAGAAAGTTGAAAAGAATAAAAGGAAAAACACCCGCTAAGTATTAAGCATGACATAAGTCTAGTACACATAAAACGTTCTAACTTAGAATCTTAAGACGTACTTATACCAACCATGAATGATTAGACAAAAAATGCATAAGAGACTACAAACCGATTAATACCGTTCTTGATTATTTATTAACATATATACATGCGAAGAAAATAGAGGCAAAGAAAGAGAAAGGCTTAGCCACAAGTAACTATCATGAAGTTTATCTAGCCCTTTTATACTTTCTTTAACTCTATCATCTCCCATTCTCCACAAATTTAAAATCTCAAATAATGAGAGTAGTGGATGTTTAGCCTAATAGACCAATGAAGGACTACATGGTTAAGGATACTAGCTAGAGAATGCTTAGATAAGCAAACTCGGGTTGAATCAAAATATCCATGGCGGGCCTAATATGTCAAAGATATCTAAACTTGTTAAACCATATCCTTTATTATATTTTTGTCATTTTTTTATATTTTTTATAAAGAACAAAAGAAGAAATATATACAAATGCAAATGTATTATGCAAATGAAAAATGATTGATGCAAAAATTATGAATGCATATTTTTGGTGGCCAAAGTAGATCAAAAATTTGAAAAATGTTTGAAAAATTAATTTCCAAGTTATCATGAAGGTCAATGACAAAGTCTAGGTAAGGTCACTTCAATAGAAGACCCCCTACACTTAAGCTAAACATTTTCCTCAATGTTTAAGAGCATGGAAGTATAAACTTCCCCTACACTTATGACAATGAATAGACTTTGCTTAACCTAAGCTAAGGAAAGATCAACTATAGTGAATTCATTTTTTAAGCACAATGTGTCTATGAAAAATCACAATAGTAACAAATTGAACCGGATACAAGGGCCTCCTCCATAAGCTCCAAAGCACGTGATGAGTGAGCAACCCTACAAACAACATGAAGACAAAAGGAAGGTATCCCATAAACTTCTCATCAACTATATATCCTTATTGCTATCCTACAACACTCTAAGTATAAAAACTCTAAACCTAGTTATTCAAGCTTGATTTAAGGAGTCTCTAGCTCGACTCATCCCACACTTAAAAGTGTCTAAAACCTATCATGGAGAGTAATTTTTTTTCCCTTTTTAAGAAAAATCTCCGTGATGAGGTAAAGCAAGTTTTCAATTATCAAAACTCCATAAATATCTCCCGGATCAAATACATAATTACCATCCCACTTATAACATAATCCAACATCTAACTTCCCAAGCAATGGTGAAAAAGGTGAGGTGTTGTTCTCCAAAATGGTTGCGCATATGTTATTCAAAAGATGATAAGGTGATTCTCTCACAAGTGTTCCTTTTATTGCATCAGGCGGATACTGAGATGGTTTAGCAAGTTCTATACCAGGATCAAAAATCCGTTCCTTGATGGGAAAACAATAAGTGTTGGTTGCCTTAGAAAATTCTCCCTTGTAGGTCACATGATGAGAGAAAGGTTGTAGAGTAATGGGTAACATCAAGCTCTTGGAAGGAACCATCATGACTTGTTTTCCTTTATCACTTTGAAAGGTTGAGGTGGGCAAAGAAGAAGGTAAAGGATCTTCATGGAATAGAGATTCTAGAAAGAGTATGTCCCCCTCCTCATCAATATAACCAAGAGTGTACTCAAAAGGTATATCAACCTCTAAAAACTCATCACTCTCATCCATGATAGAATCCTCCTCATCACCATAAACATCATATATTGGTCTTTCAAAGATTGGTGACTCCTCAAAACTCAAGGAAGTGTGATCATCAAAGAATGAAGAGTCACAAGTGGATAGCTCATCATCACTATAATCATCATATGTTGGTGTATCACAAAGAAGAGATTCATCATCACTAAAATCCTCATTGATGTCTTCATCATGATGGAAAAGTGGGTTATCAAATGATGTTTGAAAGAGAGGATTGGAATGAAACACAAAATCACCAAAATTAAGCTCTTGAGGTTCATGAAAATCCAAGGATGAGGTAATGGAAGCAATGTTCCCAACATAAGGAAGGTCATAATCTCCACTTGAGCAAGCTTCATAAAAATATTCATCACAAAATTCATCAAGGATATTATCTTGAGTTTCCGCCTCATCCACAACATCAATATGCTTTACCGTATCAGGCTCATTAGACTTCTTTGACAACTTGCCCATGTTAAACACAACTCTCTCAACTCCTAACCTCATTGTAAGTTCTCCTTCCGCCACATCTATAAGAGTCCGTCCCATTCTCAAAAATGGCCTACCAACAATCAAAGGAACTCTCGGATCCATATCATAATCAACCACCACAAAGTCCGCGGGAAAGGTAAATCTATCAACCCCAACAAAAACATCCTCCGCAGTTCCCACCGGATAAGCTATAGTACGGTTGGCCAACTCAAGAGTCATCCTAGTAGGAGTGAGCTCGGGAAGTGAAAGTCTTTTCCAAACCGATAATGGCCTGAGATTTATGCTTGCTCCTAAATCCGCTAATGCCATGCAATTTTCCACCCCCAGAAAATTGCAAGGAATCAAAAACCTCCCCGGATCTCCAAGCTTAGTAGGCAACTTCTTAAGCAAAACCGCAGAGCAATTTTCATTTAAGGAAGCATTAGGCAAATCCACCAATTTCTCCTTGTTAGAAAGTAAGTCCCTGATCATCTTAACAAACTTAGGCATATTGGCTAAGGATTCCACAAAGGAGATGTTTATGTTAAGTTGCTTGAACATCCTCAAAAAGTTTGAGACTTGTATATCATCCTTGTTCTTAAGCTTTTCCTTTCTCAATCTTGATGGGTAAGGGAGACTTGGTTTTGGTTGTGGTTGAGTAGTTGATGAAGTATTTTCTTTGTTGGTTTCTTCATGAGTAGGTGTGGAAGGTAAAGGAGAAGTGGGTATAGGTTGAGAAGGTGTAGGTGGTGAAGTGGTAGAACTTGAGGGTGGTGAACTAGATGTAGAAGGCTTATCACAAGATGGAATCATAGTAGGCTTTACGAAAGTAGGTTTGGGTGGTGAAGGATCATGAGTTTTCTTTCCACTTCTTGTTGTGATAGCATTGACATTAGCCCTTGGGTTTGTTTGTGTGTTAGATGGTAAAGCCCCTTGTGGTCTTTGATTGAGAAGCATCATAAACTTTTTGTTTGTTTCCTCATGCATTTCCCTCATTCTTTTATCATTAGCTTGGAACCTCCTTTCATTCTATTGATTCATTTTGTGAAGAAGCTCAATGGTGTTATAATCATGTGGCATATTCCATTGAAAACCTCGGGGTTGGAAAGGTGGAGGTTGATTGTAAAACCCTTGGTTGTTGCCTTGAAAGTTATTTCCTTGATTGTGAAAGGTATTGGGTGCTCTAAAATTGTTTTGTCCTTGGTAACTTGGCCTCGGCCCTTGATTTACTTGTAACAATTGAGGATGATTGTTTTGAGTTTGGGTGGGTGGTTGGGGTGGGAAACCGGGTGGAGCAAGGTAGTTTTGTGATTTGTAAGAGAGATTGTTTTGATTGATGTTTGGTTTGAAATGTTCTCTATGTTCTTCTTGGTAGGCATAACATTCACTTTAATAACCTTGCACCTTATCACATTGTTGGAAAGAATGAGGACCTCCACAAGTCTCACATGAAAGAGCAATATCATTCACATCATTGGTGGAATTCTTGTTCAAAGAGAGTTCACAAAATTTCATGAGTGTGTTGGTCATAGTATCAAGCTTTTGAGAGATCATCTTTTCCATTTGTGGGGTAACACTCTCTTGCACCACATGGACTTTCTCATCAAATTGTATGTTAGTTTGCACCATTGATTTGGTCTCAATAATGTCCCAAGATTCTTGAATAGATTTAGAAAGAATATTTCCACCCGCAGAAGAGTTGAGTGAATCTTGGTGGTGTGGTCTAAATCCATTATAGAAAGTGTTGATTTGGTGAACCTCATTGAATCCATGATTTGGGCATTTCCTCAATAACTCCTTGAACTCCTCCCATGCATCACTAAAGGTTTGGCTAGGTTTTTATTGAAATCCAATAATTAGGTTCCTCAAAGTCGTGGTCTAACCCGAATTTGTTCAATAACTTCTTAGCGAAATCATCTCAAGTAGTAATTCTCTTAGGTGGTTGTGTATCAAGCTAATACTTAGCATTGCCCTCTAGTGAAAATTGGATCAAGATGAACTTAATGGCATCATGGGGAACTCTATTGTACTTAATGGTGTTGCAAAGAGATAGAAACTTCTTAATATGATCGTGTGGATTATCACTAGGTCTCCCCAAAAATGGTGTGTTCGAAACCAAGCTAATCATAGATGTCTTAAGCTCAAAGGTATTTGCGGGAATCTCAGGTATCACAATAGCATCGGCATATCCTTGCACATTGGATTGCAAGTGCTCCATCAAAGGGAGGTATCACTGTAGTGACTAACGAAAACAACGAGTTAGTACCAACCCGAACCATCACCGGATGGAGAGTTTGTATTGACTATCGAAAGTTAAATGAAGCAACCGTGAAGGATCACTTTCCTTTGCCATTTATGGACTAAATGTTAGAAAGACTCATAGGGAATGAATACTTTTGTTTCCTCGATGGTTTTTCTGGATACTTTCAAATCCTAATCAACCTTATGGATCAAGAAAAAACCACCTTTACTTGTTTATTTGGAACTTACGCATATAGGCCCATGGCTTTTGGCCTACGCAATGCACCTGCTACTTTTCAGAGGTGTATGATTGCTATTTTCACGATATGATCGAAGAATCAGTCGAAGTTTTTATGGATGATTTTTCCGTCTCTGGAAACTCTTTCGAAAGATGTCTAAATAATCTTGACAAAATGTTAGCACGTTGTGAAGAAGCAAATCTTGTGCTATGGGAAAAATGTCACTTTATGGTTAAAGAAGGAATTGTGCTTGGACAAAAAGTGTTTGGCGCAGGCTTAGAAGTTGACAATTAAAAAATAAACGTAATCTCAAAACTCCCACCACCTACTAATGTTAAAGGCATTAGAAGTTTTTTAGGTCATGCCGGTTTTTACCACCGATTCATTAAAGATTTCGTGAAAATCATGAGACCTTTGACCCAACTTCTAGAGAAAGAACGAACGTTTATTTTCAATGACGAATGTCTTCTAGCCTTTGAAACTCTCAAAGAAAAGCTTACATGCACACCAATAATTGCAATCCCTAATTGGAATCTTCCCTTTGTGCTTATGTGTGATGCAAGTGAACATGCCTTTGGAGCCGTCCTTGGACAAAAATATGGAAAAAAATTTCACCCCGTCTATTTTGCTAGTAGAACTCTAAATGCAGCTCAGCAAAATTACACCATTATGGGAAAAGAACTCATGGTTGTAGTTTACGCGTTTGACAAATTTCAAGCATACCTCGTTTTGTCCAAAACAATAGTTTACACCGATCACTCAACTCTTATATATTTATTCAAAAAGCAAGACGCCAAACCACGTCTCATACGTTGGATATTGCTTTTGCAAGAATTTGATCTAGAGATAAAAGATAAAAAAAAGGATCAGAAATGTTGCAGCCGATCACTTATCTCGCATTGTTAATGACGATTCAAGCGATGATGAAATCGATGATTTTCCAGACGAGCGTATTATGCAAGTAAATACTAGTGACACACCATGGTTCACAGATTTTGCAAACTATTTGGCTGTATGTATCTTACGTAAGGGAATGACATACCAAGAGAAGAAGGATTTTTTTACAAAATCAATAAATACTTATGGGATGACCCCTATTTTTTTTAAGTATGTCCCGATGGAATGATCTGACGTTATATTTCTGGATCTGAAACTCGAAAAATTCTCGATGCATGTCACTACGGACCGACCGGAGGACATTACGCCGCGAACACAACTGCTAAAAATGTGTTCGACGCAGGTTTTTATTGGCCTACAATCGTTCGTGAAGCTCATACCTTAGTACGCCTTTGTGAAGCATGTCAAAAGACTAGAAACATTACCAAAAGAGAAGAAATGCCTCTCAATAATATTTAAGTCTGCGAAATATTTGATGTGTGGGGTATCGACTTCATGGGACCATTTCCTAAATCGTATAAATGTGAATACATTTTAGTCGTTGTCCACTATGTGTCAAAATGGGCCGAAGCTCAAGCCTTGCAAACCAATGATGCAAGAGTTGTTATGGCATTCTTAAAGAAATTATTTTGTCGCTTTGGAATTCCAAATGCACTTATAAGCGACAGAGGAACTCATTTTTGTAACAAACTCATGGATAAAGTCTTTAAAAGATATGGAGTTAACCATCGTTTTTCCACATCTTACCACCCACAAACGAGTGGCCAAGTTGAAAACACTAATAGAGCTCTTAAACGAATCCTCGAAAAGACCATAAAAAACAACACTGCTTGTTGGTCTAAGAAATTAGGAGATGCTCCATGGGTCTTTCGTACCGCAGTCAAAACAACCACTAGAACAACACCATACAAACTTTTTTATGGAAAGACATGTCATTTACCGATCGAAATCGAACATCGTGCATATTGGGCACTCAGATATTGCAACCCCGATCTTACCACGGCTGGAGAAAAGAGAATATTTTAACTTCACGAGTTAGATGAATTTCGACATTAAGCTTATAAAAGTTCTCGTTTGTATGAATCACGAACTAAAGTATGGCATGATCGAAAGCTAAGATTAAGAAAAGATTTCAAGCATGGAAACAAAGTACTCCTATTTATCTCAAAATACAAATTCAAACAACCCAAACTCACTTCGAGATTGATCGGACCTTCTATAGTGAAATACCAATATCCATCCGGATATGTTGAACTGTACGGTAGAGACAAGACCAAATTCATTGTCAATGGACATAGACTTAAGCTCTACTGTCACACCCCGCCGTAGCGAAACACGGGGCGTGAACTATGGATATAATCACAACAAACGGTGTCTCTATAGAGAAAACTAAATGCTATACAAAATGTCATTCAAGGTGACACAATGTCATGAAAATATCACAAAACAAAGCAGGAGTCTAGGTAAGTAGGTATCATGTCCTACCTCTTACCCAAGACAAACAATCAAACATAAAGATGTCATACAATGCATTTATTCAATCAAAATAAAAAGGGAAAACAAAGAGGAATGGGGTTCCTCTATATTCAATCCTAGGCATCATGAAATCCTAGCCACTTCTATTCTCTACCTTCACCATAATCTCACCTGTAAGAGACACTAAAACACGTCAACATAAAGTTGGTGAGAGTCATAGGTTTAGACTCCAAACCAATCACAAAATGAGTTTTTAGCTGTGAAACATAAACATTAAACAAATACACATTTGGACAAGGTGTTACATAATGCATTAACAACTAGTAATCAAGATTAAACATTCCAAATAAATCTAAGGCTCCCAGCCTTACCAATCACCATTGGTCCCATAGACGCCTATACATCTATGTACCAACCCAAGGCCCCGCCTTGTCATTATCCTTTGGTCCCACAGACGCCCATACATCTATGTACCATCCCAAGGACCCGCCTTGTCAACATCCCTTGATACCATAGACGCCCATACATCTATGTACCAAGCCAACACATAAAACAATCAAGACTCACATAGCAGTTAAACACATAAGTACACACGCATGTCCTTCACAAAACATTAAAACATTCACAGAAAATAGTTACAAAACCATAACAGTGTCTCTTCCATCCCATCTGGAAGTCAAAAACATTTATAACTCATAAATATGAGACTATGAAACTCACCTTGCGAAAAGCAATCCAAAAGTCCATGTGCGATCAAACAATATCTAAAGCACAAAATATTCAAAGCACGCATCAACAACGATCCAAGGACACCAATCCTTCATCAATGTAGTATCCTACATGATGGATATCTAACTTACTTCTACCCTTATAACAATCCCAACCATAGTTTATATACTCACAACTCCTCTTATCGCGCCACTAGTTATTAATCTCAATATTCCCAAAAACTACCGAATTATTTAGTAACTAAACGACCACAAATAAAATACTAACTTAGTGTCATTTATCTAGCCTTTCCTCCCCTTATCTTCACAATGTCTTGTGAGCTTAAAATAAATTTTACGAAAATTTACCCATAGTGAAAGTATTTCGTTCAAACTATTTTGTATAAACTAACCCGAATTAATCACAGTTTTTGGACATAGTAAAAGTATGAGATGTTCAGACCTATTTAAACACATAGAAAAAATTACCAAAATTCCAGTAGTTCTCATACATCATAAAATCACCTCTATAAATTCCCTAAAAAATAGAAAATTTATTTAACATGGTCTCTAAATCAAAAACCCAAATCCAAATTTGTCTAAAAACTAACTGTTCTGAATGACGACCCTTGCAACCATATTTCTACCAACTTACAGACATCCAATATTTACAAATCCTGCATATTGGAAAACTAGACTCTCTGACCTAAATTTGAAAAAAAAATTCGTTCCATAAGTCCTTAGCATGCCAGAGATATGACAAAAATAAGTTGACCCAAAATCTGCCCTGATTTTTAATGACAAATTTAAACATGATTAAACCCTAATTACCATAACTAATCTTCATAATAACTAAATTAATCAATTCCTATGAACCCTAATATCACTAATCTCAGAAAACTCACAAACCTTAATCCATCACAAGGGTTAATTACATGATTGAGTTAATTAAAATCATATAAAACAAAGATTTTGAAGGTTTTGCCTTAGAAATCAGTAGAAGATCTTTATTTTTGAAACCCTAATTGGCAACTATTGTTAAATTTCGACTAGGAGCTGATATGGAGGTTAAAAATATGATTATTATGGTTATGGGTTGGGTTTGGTTAAGTCCTAAAGGCCCCCTAATCCATTACAAGTTCGTTTGGGCCTGTTTTTGGGCTTTTTGGTTATTTTCTTCCTTCCTTTACTTTTGGCTACCTAAACCAAGCTCAAAACACCTTAGAATCTGTTTTTTAACTATTATTTTATAATTCAATCATGATTTAACTAAACCTCACATTCGGGTTATTTCCAGGCCAAAACCCGAAAGTCTTACGTTGATTTTTCGTCTTTTTACGCGGTTTTCGAACTAACCTTCATTTCCAAAAGTTTCTAAATATTGAAAGTAACTCTTAAACTTATGTAATACATATAATATATAATTAATACATACATACAACATACGATACATACACGAAACCTTCTAAAAACGATATCCAAACTTTCCCACAGTTTATTTCTGAACTCATTTCATTTCATTTCATTTCCAACTTTTACCATGATTTATAAATCATGTACCTCATTTCATTCTTACTTATTCCCAAGATCACTCATAAAAACATATAAAACACATTTCACACACAACCTAACACATAAGTAGAGCTTAACGGGTGATAACTGACTCGACCAAAAACCCGAGTTGTCACAGCATCCCCTCCTAATAGAAATCTCGTCCCGAGATTTACTCTCCAACAAAAACTCATTCCCAGCGAGCAGATGGGAATATCCATCTTTTATAAAATCTTCACGTTCAAACGTGAACTGAGTACATAGTAAGACAAATTCCAACAAACTACACATGGGCCTTAACCGTCCCCGATGGAACTTATCAAAATCGTAAAGTTATGTAACCCACCTAACTAAACCTCGCATCTCATCAAACAAGAACAGTCTTGAAACCAAGTTAGGATTCGCCACATAACTCAACGCATTTGAAATTTTCTAGTCGATATTAGATTTACTCATAAATATAATAAATCAAAACTCACAAAAATGTAACCACGTATCCTCATGTCTAAAGAACTCTCAAGTTCCCAACCTTAGCTTCCCAACACTCCACCACTGATCAAACTCATTCCATGAATAAACCAATCACGTCTCTACATACTATCCCAAGAAATTCCTTACACTATATAAAGTGTCCTATTATTTAGGATCTCACCTAACGACGCATGAAACCTTTGTATCAATCGGCCATTTTCCAAAATTTAACACATGAAATGTGTGAGGCGCTCTTCTTAATTCCTTAGATAATCACAATCTACAAGTTACACGATCAATCCTCGCATGGTTTTATATGGACCTATACATCACGATCCCATCTTACCTTTCCCACCACAACGTTCCATTCATTCCTAATGTGGTACCTTCCACAATGCATGATCAACCATGTTGAACTCTAAAAGTTCCTTTCTACATCAACTTAATCCCAACTACCTTATTAGTCGTCTATTGCACCAGTTCATGTCAAATCATCATAAGTTCTCAATCTTCGACCTATAAAGCATTCAACCGATACTTCCTTCCGTATAATTCCTCAAAGCAGCTCATCTCATACCCGAATGATCATTATAAGAAAATTACAACTCGCAAAAAGTAAGCATTCCGGCCTCATCATAACTGCCGCACATAATTCGGGCACAATCTCTCACGTTTATATGGTATGCTCATTCTAGCCATCAACCCATATATAGTAGACACTAATCTCATCCAAATCCTTCCTAAATAGCCTTCCATCACATACCGACGTCCCATTGCAACTAATATATTCGTTTATAATCCTTCCAACTACTCCCCTTACATCCAGGTGCTTTGACAGAAAAATTGGCTTCCATAATTCCATCGCCCAACACCTCATTCAGCTTGTATCCATTGCCCCATCTTGGTAACTTATAAATGAATTTATAGTTATCTTTTCACTCCTTCTGAGGTGTTGTAATAAACCTGAAGGCCTTTGATGTTCATATTCTGCGTCCGAACATGCTAAATACTAACCAACACAATCAACCGTAATACTTTTCCCACTCCTCCAATTAATGTCACCCAAATAAATTTTCAAGTATTGCAAGTTACCATCACTTCTCCTTTACACTTCTTGGTTCAAACCACTCCCATTCTACTAGCATGCTCGCTTCTTTATATTTCTCATTTGGCGCTACCCACATTTTACCTTTAATTTTATCTTGAATCAATATCAAACACGATGTTAAACACACTTGGGAAAAAACAACTTCTCCATTTCATTCTCATGCAACTCCATTTGAATCCCACACTACGCCTCGAATCCCCTCCTAATATGAATAGGTTAGAGTTTCTCTTAATACCTCCTCATATTCAACTTTTAAAACAACTCCATCACTCATCGAGCAAAAACCACCATAAAACCCATGTATACAAGTCTTATAATCCTCCACCTGCCCTTCCTTCATCATTAGATTCATAACATCTGATTTCCAAGTGGCAATTGAATGCATCCTAACCTTTCTACACAACTACTCACCCTTTAATAACTTTAGCAAAAAGCTTCCCCCTCCTTAACAATCGTAAAAATAATCGACTTCGATGTCCACCAAAATGGTCTTTATAACTATCATCCTAAATTTGTCTAACATGGTTTGCCCACCCGGTTCACTAAGTTCACGAGAACCGCTGGTGCCTTGGATAAACCAAAATGCATCACCGCAACCTCAAAGCATTTAAACATGCCTTCAAACATCCTCCCAACGTCAACGTCAACCTCAACAACTCTTTATTTATTATAAGCATAAAACACATCTATCTTCAAGATTTACGCGATTCTTGGTGTTTGTCAAGTGTCTATTCTATCCTACGAATGTGTCGCGACTCCCTCGCAATCAACTTGTTCGAGTCTCACGATTCTCCCTCGTGCAGTACGCTCCTTCTCTCTTTGACATGATCACCCCGGGCACTCTTCACCATAGTAACTTGGCACTAAAGTATTCAGAAAATTTCTCTTAACTCCGCTTCAATCTCGTTGGCTCCACCTGAATGTCGTTATTGCTTACTTCGGGTCCTGGTATGTGTACTTCCTACATTTAGACGTCACGCTTGGAAAAATTTGCGTATATCCTCTCTTTCCTTGGTAGATCCAGAATGATCTTTCCATGCGACTCATGCTCTTCCTTTACCATCGATAACTTCTCTAATGTAATTGATAGTCACAATCACTAGCTTATCCAAATACGTTCATGAGTACCCCACCCACTCACTCCATTAAATCCGATGGTGTATTGGTGAATCCTTAAAGCATAATAGTAGGTTCGGAGTGTTCACCACACACTTTGACAATAGTCTTAATTATTTCTCCTTGTGCACTCTTAACTAATGATATCTCAATGAAAAAAATCCACCTCACTCGACACGCGTTAATCTTTGCATATCTTAACAACACATCATCCTCTTCAATAACAACACGGCGCTTCCCATAACGAATAATTAAGTCGAACCAACTTTTCCCTCACAACTCCTTCCGGTAACTTCATCAATGTCCTCATTAATTACGAATCCAAAACTATATTTAGAACCACCAAATACGGATAACGAATCGAACTCACAGATAACTAAAGGAATTTCACGTGCACAAAATACAATGAATCAAATTCACGAGACTCCAAAAGAAACTCCAACATAAAACATGTATGAATACAAAACGAATTACGACAATGAACAAATGACCCAAGAAACACCCAACGGCAACCAAAAACATATTACGACCCGCGACATATAATTAAAACCTTGCACAAAATCGACTTTTTCCCAAAATATTTTTTTTCTTCTAAAACTTTACATTAGTTGTTTTTAAAACTAAAGAGTCATCTTAGTGTGACAACCCAAATCCGAGGTCATTTATTTAATATTATATAATATTATTTTACGAATGATTTTGAAATTTTTGATGAGTTGAATGATATGACGATTGATGGTTTTATTTAAAACCGACGTTGGAGGTCTTATTTTTATCTTTTTACTAATAGCGAGGATACCGACGGATGCCTGAGATCTTATGTTTTATCATTTGTTGTCTCGATGTTTATATTTTTGACGTTTTTATTTTAAGTTCGTATTAAGTCGAACCGGGATCATATTATCATCATATTTTGAGTGCGTTTTAACTTTTGATAAGTATTTTTACGAAACCCGAGCCTCGTAAATATTTTCAAAATTGATAATTTGTACCTTTCGTCACAGTACCATAATCTAATGGTCAATTGAGCACCTATGCCCAAATGAGATGTCCATTCTCTTTGTTCAACATGTAAAGTTCCATTCGGGAAGTCCAATCCTCGTACATGGACTTCTCCAACATTGGTGGACGATTATCCGTACCCGAGAGGATGGACTTATCCGTAAGAGATGTGTACTCCATTTCGATAAGTTAAGATTTACAAATGATGATCAAACAATGAGAGAAAGTAAATGTGCTTGTTGTCGTGTGTTGAAGTCGAGAAATTATGTTAAAATCCCATAAAATTGTCTTCTTGAGAAACCAAAAATTCCACTGCAAAATTACTCATGAAAAAACACGTTTTTCGATAATCTTGAAAAAATTCCAAAGATTTCGCAGTATGAAGATTCCTCAATTATGTGCAATGATTTCGCAATACCTTGATGGGTTTAATTTCGCAATTACCTGATTGATATAATTCCGCAATCCTACACTGAGTATAATTCCGCAATAGGTTTATGATTCAAATTCGTAATTCTAAGAAATCAACAAATCCGCAATCCTAAAAACCACAATTCCGCAATTTGGTCAGCTTATGATTCCGCAATCCCTCGAAGTACAAGATTCCACAATTACTCGATATACAAGATTCCGCAATCACCCTAGTGATACAAATCCGCAATTACGCAAATCCGCAATTAAGCAAAGATTTCGCAGTAGGCACAATTCCGCAATGACAAACTTGAAGGATTCAATTTCGCAATCAGCTGAAGCACTAGATTCTGCAATTACTGAAAGAATCAATTCCGCAATATAACAAACTATTGCGAAATTATACCAGTTATTGCGAAATGTTGAGAAAAACAAGGAATTCGTATTGTACTTTAAAAAAACGAATCTTGAAGCTAAAAATGAATCCAAACACCAAAATTTTTTGCGTTTTTGAGCGATCCAAGTAACCCAAATCACTAACACAAATATGTAGATGATTTTGATGAAGATCAAACCACAAAAAACACCAAAAAAATTTTGGACGTGGGTATATATGATCAAAACACACGAACTCTATATGAACAAACACATAAACAATTACAATCATCCATGGCTCTTGATACCATTTGTAAGATATTGTAAATCTTGTTTATATTTAGAGAGAGAAAGAGATAGAGAGATGGTGAGAACACACACACTTTTAGAGAGAGAAAGTGTAGAAAACACACTTTACTATGTGTAAAATGAAAGTGAACTACACCCTCTCTATCTAAGGAGAGGGTTTATATACCAAGCCCATAAGATGGGCTTGGGCTTACATATTGGGCCATCCATACAAACCATGGACTAAGCCTTTCTATGTTTACATGATATAAAGATATCTAGACTACGAGCTACTACTTAATATATTGTCGGAGTGACCGAATCTTCCTAAATACGTAAAAACGTATTTCCAACACAAACAAGGCCAAGCCAAACCTACAACATGTGTAGGCCGGCGGCCCATTGTAATCGCAAGCCCATATCATGGGCTTGTGTATATAAACCAACTCCTTAGTTAGAGAGGGTGTGGTTCACTTTCATTTTACACATAGTTAAAGTGTGTTTATTCATACTTTCTCTCTAAGTGTGTGTGTTCTCACCATCTTTCTATCTCTAGAATATAAGCAAGATTTACAATATCTTACAAATGGTATCAAGAGCCATAGGATGATTATATTGTTTATGTGTTTGTGTTCTTGATTTTTTTTGTCCTTTTTGATTCAAATCATTCGATCCATTTTTTTGTGTGTTTTTTATGGTTTTTTTCTTGATACAAATCTTCTACATAGTTGTGGTAGAGATTTGGTATATTTACTTTGGCTAAAAACACAAAATAGTTGGGTGTTTGGATCATTTTTTGGCTTAAAATCTCGAATTGGTAGGGTTTTATCCTAGAAAAGTGGAAATTTTGATCACTGTGGTAATATTGCGACAGAATAGCATGGTTTTCCATCGCAACGCCTAGGGTTTATATATTGCGATCAGTATTGCGATCAGTATTGCGATAGAACCTCTTTTGTGATATTGCGACAGTTATTGATTTAGGTATTGCAATAGAACGACATTGTGATATTGCGACAGTTAGTTGGGTATTGCGATAGATTCTTCGTTGTGATATTTCGACAGAACATGTTTGTGTATTGCGACAGATTATTCGTTGTAGTATTGCGACAGAACTTGTTTGTGCATTGCGACGGATTAAGTTTTGGCATTGTGACGGATTGACTTTTGAGACATTGCGATAGAATTTGTTTTGTTATTGCGATAGATTTGTTTATTGCAATAGGTTGACATTGCGACAAGTTTTCCAAGATTTTTTTCAAAAACGTGTTATTGAAAATTTTTAACATTCGTGAGCTTTTGTTCGTCTTGTAATTTTTTGGTTTATCGTGACCATATTTTAGGGGATTTCAACATTTTTCTCGACTTCTACACATGACAACAAACATATTTACTTTCTCTCATTGTTCGATCAACTTTTGTAAATCTTAACTTATCAAAATGGAGTTTACTTCACTTACGGATAAGTCCATCCTCTCGGGTACGGATAATCGTCCACCAGTGTTGGTGAAGACTATGTACGAGGATTGGGCTTCCCGAATGGAACTTTATATGTTGAACAAAGAGAACGGACATCTCATTTGGGCATCGGTGCTCAATGGACCATTGGTATATGGTACGGTTACGGAAGGTACAGTAACTCGTCCTCGCACAACGGGTGAATTAACTGGAGATGCTAAGATTCAAGACAAGTGTGATAAACAAGCTACAAACATCATTCTCCAAGCCCTTCCTCCAGATGTCTACAAACTCATCAGTAAACATAAAGTTGCCAAAGAGTTATAGGATAGAATTCGTGTTCTGATGCAAGGCACCTCGTTTAGTAAACAAGAACGAGAGTGTAAGTTATATGATACGTTTGATAAGTTTGCCTTGTCCCCGGGGAGACTCTCAATGATTACTATTTGAGATTCACTCTATTAATGAATGAGCTCAACATCTATGGCCTGGCAATTCCTACGTTTCAATTAAACACCAAGTATTTTAACACTATTCCTTCTGAATGGAGCAAGTACGTGACGGTTGTTAAATTGGCTAAGGATTTGGATCAAACCAATATGGATCAACTTTAAGCTTTTCTTCAACAACACGAATGCCATGTGATCGAGGCTCGATTGACAACACCTCAAGTTCATGATCCACTTGCCATGTATGCTTCTCAACAAACGACTCCCTAACAAAACATGGCTTACACTTATCAACAACCATCATACTTGCAGTAGCCACCACAACACACATATAAGCAACCACAACAACCATCTTATCAACCACTAATGATGACACATCAAGCATTTCAACAAAGTGTTCTTCAACAGCCTTATCCACAACAACCAACACATCAGGCATCACCATCACAAGCTATCACTTCTCCAATGGGCTATACTCCTCAACAAGGATATTTTCCAATTGAAGCACCGCAAGCACAAGCCTTCTACTCCAATGAACTTCCACCAATTCAAGCACCGGTCTTTACTCCAAATGATACACCTACTGATGTCTTAAACCATCTCACTGCCTACTTGTCAAAGCTTGTTGCAACTACAGGTTTTCCACCAATGAACAATCAGCTCCGCACTTCTTCAAATCCTCGACAACGAGCTACTATTCAAGATGGTCAAGTAACGGTGCAATTCATTCAGGGAAGGAAAAATTCATATGGACCTACTACAAGGACCGTGAACGCTCAAGCAGTTCTCAAGCTAGTGGAAATGGAAGCCCTATTGGTCCTCAAAAGGTTGTGACTTGCTACAATTGTCGAGGACAAGGTCATATGGCTAGGGATTGCACTCAGCCGAAAAAGAGAAGGGATGCAACCTGGTTTCGTGAGAAGATGTATTTTGTCGATGCTCAATCTAAAGGAAAGATTTTGGATTCAGAGGAATTAGCATTTCTTGCAGACCTAGGGGCAACAGATAATGAAGGCATTGTAGTCGTCTCTACTTCTAATGCAGCATATCAAGCATATGATCTTGATGAATATGATTCAGATTGTGATGACATTCACTCAACCCAAGCTTCTCTCGTTGCTAATCTCTCTCACTATGGTTCTGATGTCGTCAATGAGGTACCAACCACTACATAAAGTTGATCATGAAAATGACAACCTCAAACATCATTCGGGAACTAGTAACTCAAATGATGTGGTATCCAATGCAACACATTTGAGTGAACCTCAACCAAATGCTACAACGGGTATGGAATCTTATGATCAACATGATTAGGTAATGGTGCCTAAACATATTATTGATAAAATGAATGTGGGCGTCCTGCAAACCGTAGATTTAAATTCCAATCTAACCGCTGAGCTGCGCTGTATAAGGAAAAGGTCAAAACTTTTGAAATGGTCTCTCAGCAGAGAAAATAACTTATTCTGAATTTGACCGATTTCGTTTTTAAAGGATAGAACACTTAAACGAAATAGAATCATTAAGAGCTAATCTTTCCAATAAATCAAAAGAAAAAGAGTCAGTTGTAAATGATTTTCAAAAACTTAAAAAGGATTTAGAAACTCTCGAGTCGAAAAAGTTTGAATCGGAAATTAATGCTACCAAACTTTTTAAATTCAAGGAACAACAGCTTTTAAAACAATACGCTTCCACAGAAAAGATTCATCTTTTAACTAAATCGTTTAAAGAACTTGAACTTAAGCGTCTTTAAGATTTACCACCTAATCTCGGTTATGCAAAACAAGCTCAGGAATATATTCCTTGTCTTTATGATGTGACCCTAATTGGCAAATCGAAAGAAGCACCTTATGTTCGTGATATTGAGGAGAAAATGTCACTTACGGAAGAAACTCGATCTAAAATGCTTTCCACATTCCATAAGCTTGATTATGTTAAGCATAATAAAGATCAGTTTGATAAAAATACCCGTATTCGCTTACAAAAGGAATTATCTCAATTATCAGCTTTTGTGCCCCAAAGTTTGTTAAAGGAAAACCTTCCTAGTATGTCTCCTACACTTGTCAAAAAGGATTTAACTAAGTTAATTCCACCGGTAAGTAAGGTGTCAGATAACTTAAATCCGGTGCACCAACACTTTGCCAATTTTGACAAGGTCATTATGAAACGTATGACGGCTTCGGCCATAACGGAAGGTGAATGGAATTTTGAGCACACTAGAGTTGTGTTTCGAGACGAAATTTTTCCGTTTGTAAACAATATTAAAGCTTGTCTTAGCAATATTGATCAAGATTTGATTTTGGAAATAAATGAAGTTACACGTGTTTTCAATGAAATGGATGATGCTTATGAAAACGGTTTACTTGAAATAGAACGAATTTCACGCCAAAATGATCAGCTTCTCAAGCAAGTGATGTCGCATGATATTGTTTCCGCTTGTGTGAATAATAGTGTTGATAATGATTCTATTGTGCATAATGTTGAATCTGTGAATAATGTGGTAGATAGTACTTGTTACAAATCTGACGCTGAATTTTTAAAGCTTCAAGATTCTTATTCTTCACTTTCAAAACGTTTTGATGAAATTCAAAAACATTGTATTTCGCTTGAATGTACACAACAATTTATTCAAGAGCTTTTTAAAACGTCATTCGAAGGTGTTAATATAGATGATGCAAATTTTCAAAAGAATTTTCGATTGCATTTACAATCAAAACAACGTCAGCCAAGTGACAAGGTTGTTAAATCATTGCCGATAGACATAGAGAATTGCCAGGAGATTAACTGTATGAACATACTTGAGGCCGCTGAGAATTTTAAACTTGATCTAGATAATCGAGTTTCCAAGATTTTGTCCAAAGTTGATAACTTAAAACAGAAAAATGCACAACTCTTCGATTCAGTAAAGCCCGCATGTGCTAATACCACTGCACATAATCAATCACTGATTGAACGATTGAATCAAAAGTCAGAGGAAATATCTGATTTGAGGGAACAAATTTGTGATAAAAATTTGGCTTTGGCTGAGTTAAAGGAACCACTTCGTACCCTAAAAGGTAAGAATGTTGTGGATAACGCAGCCACTGTCTCAGCATCGTCCTCTAGTGCAATCAAAAGGAACCTCATCGCCGTCACACCACTTAACAAGGGTGCTAGGACTAAACCATCTCAAACATTGGTCGCTAAAGATAAGGCAAAATCAAAACCAGCTTCTAATATTCCCGTGTTTCCTTCTACAGGAGTAATCACCACTACTAAGGCTCAAATATCTAAGCTTAAAAGAAACAAGAAGAATGATAGGATCTTGCCCCCATCTAGTAGTCAAGTGAAGAAGAAAGTAGAAGCCCACCCTAGGATTGTTATTTCTATTTTGAATAAAAAGAATCATGTAGCTAAACCTAAAGGCTCTGCGGTTGTGCAGCGTTCTAAGCCTACTGTGAATTCTAATTTGAAATGTTGGAATTGCAATGAATGTATGTTTTCTAGTCGTCATGATTCTTGCCTTATTGACCATGTGAATGAGATGAATGCCCGGAAAAATGGTTTAGAATGGAAACCGACTGGGAAAGTGTTAACCCAAGTTGGTTGGATGTCACTGGTAGAACTTTTACTATAGTAGGAAATGCGTGCCCTTTAACTAGGATCACTCCCACTACAGCGAAGAAAGCGTGCCCTTTAACTAGGAGTACCAAGGCTACCAAAACACAAGCGTGTCCTTTAACTAGGAACACCAACACTATTGTAGGAAAAAAGTGACCTTTAAATAGGTCTACTACCACTAAAGCGAATAAAGCGTGCCCTTTAATTAGGAGTACCAAGGCTACCAAAACACAAGTGTGTCCTTTAACTAGGAACACCAACACTACTGTAGGAACCAAATGCCCTTTAAATAGGTCTACTCCCACTGTAGTGCCCGCTAATACAACAAAACCTCAGAAATTTGGAACAATAAAACCTGTTAGGGGTAAGACTCACATTAGAAAATGCGGGAAATCTAAGGATAACACAAATGTTAGCAATTATGATAATATTATATCTGTATCTACTAACACTCCAGAACCAATAGTTTCCAATGCATTGTCTATTGTTGTTGCTGAAAACAGGTGGTCCAAATTGTTCTATGGTATTTGGACTCTGGTTGCTCCAAGCATATGACCAGAGATCGCTCTTAGCTCAGAAATTTCGTTAGTATGTTTCTTGGCACGGTTCGATTTGGAAATGATCATACTGAAAAATAATGGGTTACGGTGAATATCATATTGAATGTTATAATTTCAAGAGTGTATTATGTGGAAGGTCTCAGTCATAATTTATTTTCCGTGGGACAATTTTGTGTTGCAAACCTAGAAGTTGCTTTTCGAGAGCATACCTGCTTCATTCGTAATTTGGAAGGGGTTGATTTATTGAAAGGTACTCGAGGGAATAATTTGTATACTTTCACCCTACAAGACATGATGGCCGCTTCTCCCGTATGTCTTCTCTCTAAAGAATCAAAGACTAAGTCATGGTTATGGCATCGACGGTTATCTCATCTTAACTTTGACGCTATTAATCATTTGGCGAAAAACGAACTTGTTCGTGGTCTTCCTAAACTTACATTTCACAAGGACCATTTGTGTTCCACGTGTACAATGGGGAAAAGCACTAAAAAATCATACAAACCCAAGACTGAAGACACCAACCAAGAGAAACTTTATTTGTTGCATATGGATCTTTGTGGGCCAATGCGTGTTGAAAGTCTTAGTGGTAAAAAGTACATCCTCGTCATTGTCGATGATTACTCTCGGTTTATATGGGTGAAATTTCTAACAACAAAAAATGAGCACCTAAATTCATCATCGAATTTCTCAAGATGATTCAAGTGCGTCTCAACACTATTGTCTGACGCATTCGCACAGATAATGGAACCGAATTTGTGAATCAAATCTCGCACTCCACAACAAAAGATGTCGTTGAAAGGCAAAAATGCACACTTATGGCAGCTGCTTGAACGATGTTAATTTACGCAAAGGTTCCATTGTTTTTATGGGCAGAAACAGTATCTACAACAGTTTTCACCCAAAACCGGTCACTAATTCGAAAATGCCATGGTAAAACACCTTATGAGCTCCTACATAAAACGTACCAGATTTATCATATCTTCATGTATTTGGTTCTCTTTGCTATCCAAATAATGATAGTGAAAATTTGGGAAAACTTCAACCAATGGTTGATATTGGTATTTTCATTGGTTATGCACCCGCAAAGAAAGCATACCGAATCTACAATCATAATTCTCGCAAGATCCTTGAAACTATGAATGTTGATTTACATGAGCTGACGTCAATAGCTTCTGAGCAAAGCAGCTATGAACTCGTACTTCATGAAATGGGACCCAGTAACATTAGCTCTGGTCTTGTCCCAAACAACCCTACTTCATCATCATTTACACCACCTTCTAGGAATAAATGGGATACGTTGTTTCAACCGTTCTTTGATGAATTCTTTACTCCTCCAAGTATATTTGCTCTAGAACCTGAGGTAATAGCTCCGGTTACCGAAGTTGTCGCTCCAGCAACTGAAGCACAATCAAATACGTCTACACCTACAATTGGTCAAGATATACCTTCAACGAGTAATTCTCAACCAACACCCTAATCAACTACCCATGTCATGCATGTTGATAATGAAGAGGATGATGATGATCACGACTTGGAATTCGCTCAAATGCGTGAACTTCCATTCTTTGGTGTACCTATTCCCGAACAGAATCAAGTCGGGTCGTCCAACTCAGAGGAAGCTCCTACTACGTTCTACTCCAATCCACAGATTCGTGAACATGAAAACAAGTGGACAAAGGATCATCCTATAGATTCTATTATTGGTGACCCTAATCGTCCGGTATCCATACAAAGTTAGTTACAAGAAAGTGCAATGTTTTGTCATTTTGATGCTTTTCTCAGTGAAGTTGAACCTAAGACGTGGCAACAAGCATTTACCCAATCTTGTTGGATAGAAGCTATGCAAGAAGAACTTAATGAATTTGTACGTCTTGATGTATGGGAACTTGTCCCATGTCGACGTACAGTCGGTAATGGGCTCGGCCCGCCAGGCCCACGGCCCATACACACCTTACTTATCCTTCAAGAAAACCCTAGCACTATATAAACAGGGGTAGGGGTCTCATTATAATCAGGTTATCTCTCTCATCTACACCTCTTATACCATACATTCACCCGATACTAACTTGACCGTCGGAGGTGGACCCCGAGGCTCCGGCCTCGGGTCCACGTCTAACCGGTTTACCTTTGTTTGCAGCATTAATCAGGACCGGGGAAGACGATGAACGGCCCAGGAGAGTCGTCGAACTGGCCCAGCCAAATTATGCTCCAACAAGTTGGCGCCATCCGTAGGACCTGCACAAACTGTCTCGTGTTCTCACGCTGCGAGAGAGCGAAGATCTATATGGAATATCAGTAATTATAAATTCCTTAGTATCTTTGTTTTCCATCTGCCATGCGCATAAACTGAATTCATATATTATACGTAGGATGCTACTATGGTGTTGATAATATTTTTGACAAATCTTTTTTAAATAGGAAAGATATGGTGATATCTCATGCCATGAAACATATATTATTGTTATGTGATTAGATTAATTATATGCATATCTTGAAACATACGGTTGATTTGTTGCTTAGTCTATTAATCATGCATATATATTATGGTTGGTATGATAATATTTGGTCATGAATATTTAGGAGCTTACCATGTTATCATATTTTAAATATCTTGACAAAGATCAATAACGAAAGTTAATAATTCTAAATTCCTTCGTATCTTTGTTTGCATCCGCCATATATAGTATTCTGCGATGCGCATACTTGTTTGGTTTAAACAGCGTTTTATGATTTATCTAATGTCTTTTTTTAAACGTCGTACGTCGATAAACACCGTGCCGTTTATTTTTTAATTACCCAGTAAACTTGTTGTACTTGTAAAATGGTTTTAACTGAGTATAATACGCTACATATCGTGTCATGCAATCTTTACCTAAGGTATACACACAAAAGAAAAAAATTGTACGTCTACGGGGATAAGCATGCAATCTGATCTTATCGTTTTCAGAAAATATATTCTCAGTGCCTTTTATCTTTAGGAAAGATTAAACTATATGCATATTTTAATTTGAATTTGAATAAGCGCATGATCTATGTATCATTTAGATTGGTTACAAGATATGTTTTCTATTGCAATTATGTTTAAGAAAAAAATAAACATATTTATCTTTGCAAAATATCTTTAGAAAAATATACATATGTTGTTCGCGTTTAGGCCACGTCCTTCCATGATCGTCGGTACATCAAGACGTATCGTATTATTATTTTTTATCCGCGGTCTTTAGCCGCGTCCATTAAGCATTAGTCTGCACGATCGGATATAATGTTTATACTAATAAAAAGATATTATTTATCTCTTAAATTTGATAAAGATATATTCTGATATCTTTCAAAATTATAAAAAATATTATTTATATCTTTTTCAAGAGGTAACAGGATATTGCCTATACTTTTTTAATATGCTAAAAGATATTTTCTATATCTTTTATATTACAAAAATCATGATATTTATATTAATAAGATATTACATATATCTCTTCACTTATTAACAAGATATTATTTATATCTTTTAGCTTTTTGCGACTTTCTTTTACTACGATAAATATTCGCATCTTTCACTACATATCTAGATAGTTACTTTCATGTCTAGGATTAAGTGATTACTTATTATACATATATATATGCTAGTCCGTACACTCGGATATCTTCTGCCCACGGGCGTACGCGTACACATCGTTTCCACGTGAAATAAGAGGAATGAGTTTAACCTACTAATTTAACTTGTCGTGTAAGAGGGATGCAACCACAACGACCATGGATCATGTATCCTTGTTAGACACCTTGCTATCAAGACGTTGTAGTAAGTTACGCAAACCACATGACTCATGATGGACTTGCAAAAGACACACTGTGCACGTCTGACAAAATTTTGTCATACATTTGACAGTCCTTATGGTAGTAGCGGTACGCCGCACATAATGGCATAGCTCATCCCATAAGTTAGTTAAGATACGTCTTATACTATGTGACAATTCGCGGTTATGGCAAGACCCATCCGCGTTGGTTCGCACATTCGAACAAAATTTCTATCTTTCGTACGCGGCTATGGTACATCCATTCGTGTTGGTCTAAAAGACCGTAATTTTTTGAATACTTGATTAAGTTTAATACTACTAATCGAGTGTAGAACCATTAAACTTGGGGGGGCTACTAGGGTATACTAATACCACTATTTATGTGCGTCACACAAATATCTTCGGATATATTCCTTTGCCGCAGAAGTCCGCCTTCTGCCGGTTTATTCCTTTGCCGCAGAAGTCCGCCTTCTGCCGGTTTATTCCTTTGCTGCAGAAGTCCGCCTTCTGCCGGTTTATTCCTTGCCGCAGAAGTCCGCCTTCTGCCGGTTTATTCCTTTGCCATGGAAGTATCTCTTCCATTGGCTTATTCCTTCGCCACGGAAGTACTCCTTCCGCGCGCTTGTTTCTGCGCCAGGGAAGTATCTCTTCCATTGGCTTATTCCTTCACCGCAGAAGTACTCCTTCCACGCGCTTGTTTCTGCGCCATGGAAGTATCTGTTCCATTGGCTTATGCCCTTGCCACGGAAGTATCTCTTCCGTTGGCTTATTCATGCGCCGTAGAAGTATTCTTCCACATGCTTGTTATCTTCTCCGTGGACGTATCTCTTCCACGTGCTCATTATTTTCGCTATGGAAGTATCTCTTCCACGCGCTTGTTTTCTTCGCCGTGGAAGTATCTCTTCCACGTGCTGGTTATCTTCGCCGTGGAAGTATCTCTTCCACGTGCTCCTTATTTTCACCGTGGAAGTATCTCTTCCACGTGCTTGTTATCTTCGCCGTGGAAGTATCTCTTCCACGTGCTCATTATTTTCGCCGTGGAAGTATCTCTTCTACGTGCTTTTTATTTTCGCCGTGGAAGTATCTCTTCCACGTGCTCATTATCTTCACCGTGGAAGTATCTCTTCCACGTGCTTATTATCTTTGCCGTGGAAGTATCTCTTCCACGTGCTCATTATTTTCGCCGTAGAAGTATCTCTTCCACGCGCTTGTTTTTTCGCCGTGGAAGTATCTCTTCCATGTGCTCATTATCTTCGCCGTGGAAGTATCTCTTCCACGTGCTTATTATCTTCGCCGTGGAAGTATCTCTTCCACGTGCTCATTATTTTCGCCGTGGAAGTATCTCTTCCACGTGCTCATTATTTTCGCCGTAGAAGTATCTCTTCCACGCGCTTGTTATCTTCGCCGTGGAAGTATCTCTTCCACGTGCTTATTATCTTCGCCGTGGAAGTATCTCTTCCACGTGCTTGTTATCTTCGCCGTGGAAGTATCTCTTCCATGTGCTCATTATTTTCGCCAAGGAAGTATCTCTTCCACGTGCTTTTTATCTTCGCCGTGGAAGTATCTCTTCCACGTGCTTATTATCCTTCGCCGTGGAAGTATCTCTTCCGCGTGCTCATTATCCTTCGCCGTGGAAGTATCTCTTCCACGTGCTCATTATTTCCGCCGTGGAAGTATCTCTTCCACGTGCTTGTTATCTTCGCCGTGGAAGTATCTCTTCCACGTGCTTCTTATCTTCGCCGTGGAAGTATCTCTTCCACGTGCTCATTGTCTTCGTCGTGGAAGTATCTCTTCCACGTGCTCATTATTTTCGCCGTGGAAGTATCTCTTCCACGTGCTTCTTATCTTCACCGTGGAAGTATCTCTTCCACGTGGTCATTATCTTCGTCGTGGAAGTATCTCTTCCACGTGCTCATTATCTTCGTCGTGGAAGTATCTCTTCCACGTGCTCATTATTTTCGCCGTGGAAGTATCTCTTCCACGGCGCATTGTTATTTTCTCCGTGGAAGTATCTCTTCCGCGTGCTTCTTATCTTCGCCGTGGAAGTATCTCTTCCACGTGCTCATTATCTTCGTCGTGAAAGTATCTCTTCCACGTGCTCATTATCTTCGTCGTGGAAGTATCTCTTCCACGTGCTCATTATTTTCGCCGTGGAAGTATCTCTTCCACGTGCTTCATATCTTCGCCGTGGAAGTATCTCTTCCACGTGCTTCTTATCTTTGCCGTGGAAGTATCTCTTCCACGTGCTTCTTATCTTCACCGTGGAAGTATATCTTCCACGTGCTTATTATTTTTGCCGTGGAAGTATCTCTTCCACGGCGCATTGTTATTTCCGCTGTGGAAGTATTCTTCCACAGCGCATCATTATCTTTTGCCGTGGAAGTGTGCCTTCCACTGGCTCATTCTGCCACAGAAGTACGTCTTCTGTTGGTTCATATCTTTGT
Organism: Glebionis coronaria; assembly: GCA_025667525.1. NCBI lineage: Eukaryota > Viridiplantae > Streptophyta > Magnoliopsida > Asterales > Asteraceae > Glebionis > Glebionis coronaria. The sequence continues at coordinate 249,853,377 of CM046874.1, forward strand.
TACGGAAGTACGTCTTCCGCGACGAATTACTTGGCCCAGATAAGAGTGGATTTCCAAAATTTATATCGTTTATACTTAATTGGATGGAGCCTGATCAACTATGTTTAATCAGGAAAAACCGTGACAAATTTTAGAAGTCGTTATCAAATGTCGTGGCCATAAGACGGATGTAATATCCGCATAGACATGCCACAGAGGTACGTGCTCTGTTGGCCTTTAAGACGAATGCAATATTCGCATTATGTTGCTTCATCAGTGGGTACAAGAAGTACGCCTTCAAAATATTCACAATGCAACATACAGGTTGCACTTCCACCTTCACAAAACCTTCTTATCATCCTCACGTTAGAGATGAATAAGAATGATACCTTGCCAATGCCAATGTTACCCCAGCTATAGAACAAGTTTTCTTCTTACGGGGTCCTTACCGTCTAATCACGGGAAACCAAGCATTCGAGCACAACCACCCGTCTTACGTATACGTGTTTTCCCATTTCTTTCGACATGGATACGCTCAAAGGTAGCGGATATGGAGTAAAGTCTAGTAACCTTGGTGATAACCACGCATACTAGACTGGGGGGGACATGATGACGTATAGTAGCTTCGCTCACTATTCGCAACCCCAACCCATCATCCTTTTGCTAAAGGTAGCCCATTTACGAGTGGAGCCATATGTTACGGACGACCCACGAGGATGTCCTAAGCAACATGCCGCACGCGGTTGTTAGTGAGCGTGATACACGAATGAGTCTAGCATAACATGATCATGGACCATATCATACTAGACTGGGGGACATGTCGACGTACAGTCGGTAATGGGATTGGCCCGCCAGGCCCACGGCCCATAAACACCTTACTTATCCTTCAAGAAAACCCTAGTACTATATAAACAGGGGAAGGGGTCTCATAATAATCAGGTTATCTCTCTCATCTACACCTCTTATACCATACATTGACCCGATACTAACTTGACCGTCAGAGGTGGACCTCGGGGCTCCGGCCTCGGGTCCACGTCTAACCGGTTTACCTTTGTTTGCAGCATTACTCAGGACTGGGGAAGACGATGAACGGCCCAGGAGAGTCGTCGAACCGGCCCAGCCAAATTATGCTCCAACATCCCATGCCCAGATCAAGTGAAGTTACTCACTTTGAAATGGGTTTACAAGGTGAAACTCGACGAGTTAGGCGGAATATTAAAGAACAAGGCTCGTCTAGTAGCTCGTGGATACAAGCAATTATTGGGCATAGACTTTATGGAACCTTTGCACCTGTTGCCCGTTTGGAAGCTACTAGACTATTCCTCGCTTATGCAGCCCAAATGAATATGATCGTCTGTCAGGTGGATGTGAAGACGGCATTTCTCAATGGTGAAATCAAGGAAGAGGTCTATGTTCAACAGCCAGATGGTTTTGTGAACTCTAAATATTCTAATCACGTGTACAAGCTTAAGAAGGCTCTCTATGGGTTGAAGCAAGCTCCACGCGCGTGGTACGATCTATTGTCATAATTCCTCATTACGCAAGGCTTCACTAAAGGCAAGGTGGATCCCACGTTTTTCATTTAGAAACGAGGTAAAGATATGATTACGGTACAAATATATGTTGATGATATTATATTTTCTGCCTCGACCCAAACCTTATCAGATGAGTTTGGGACACTAATGTCTTCCAAGTTTAAGATGTCAATGATGGGCAAGGTATCATTTTTCTTAGGACTTTAGATAGCTCAGATTCCCAGAGGCATCTTTATCAATCAATCCAAGTATGCTCTTGAATCGCTTAAGAAATATAAGATGGAATCTTGCGACCCCGTGGATACTCTAATGGTGGAACGAACTAAGCTAGATGTAGATCCACATAGGATTGCCATTGATCTGACACTTTATCGTGGAATGATCGGTACCCTTCTGTATATCACATCTAGTCGACCTGATCTCGAGTTTGCTATATGTATGTGTGCTCGGTATCAAACTAGGCCTACAGAGTTACACTTAGCTATTGTTAAACGGATCTTTCGGTATATTAAAGGAACCATCAACCAGGGACTTTGGTATTTGAAGGACTCTTCGATTCCACTAATGGCATATGCAGATGCGGATCACGCGGGTTGTCAAGATACAAGGCGTAGCACAAGTGGAACTTTGCAACTACTAGGAGATCGACTAATCAGTTGGGCATCGAAAAGGTAGAAAAGCGCTGCAATTTCAAGTACGGAGGCATAATACATAGCTATGTCCGGTTGTTGTGCTCAAATTCTTTGGATGAGATCGCAATTAACCGACTATGGTCTAGGTTTCAACAAAATTCCGATGTACTGCGACAACAAAAGTGCAATTGCTTTATGCTGCAACAACGTTCAATTCTCCCGGTCGAAGCATGTTGACATTCGCTACCACTTTATCAAGGAGCAAGTGGAAAATGGAATGATCGAGCTTTACTTTGTCCGATCTGAGTATCAACAGGCGGATATTTTCACGAAGGCTTTAGATCGCGCTCGAATGGAATTTTTGCCCGATAAGCTAGGATTGAGAACTTTCTCGCCCGAGACTCTTAAGGAACTGGCAGATGAAGCGAAAGAATAGTGGTGGTAAACTATTCTCCGTATCCATGGTGATCATCTGTATATATTGTTTATATTTTTATCCGCAAAAGTAAAATACAAAAATATAAAACCATATAAAAACCCTAAAAATTGAAAATTTTCATAAAAATTACAAAAATATTTTTACTTTATTTCTTCAAAGGCATGTATTTTGGGAAGATAATATTTACGGCCTTAGAAATGTTGATTAATATTGACACGACGCCATAAATAGAGTTCGTACAAAAGTTGTAAATATTTCATAAAACATGCCTAAATGGCTTGTAGTTATTTCAGATTGCAACCCGCTTTTCATATTAAAGTCAAGTATTTCTTATGAAAGCTTTGGCTCACAACGGGAATTAATTTTCTCGGGCATGGTATACTTTATAACCATGTAAGGGATTGTGTTTACGTTATAACACAATCTAACACAGATATATGTACGCTTCAGTGCATTTATTTGTTAAAACAAGAGAAATCTTGTTTTTATGAAGTCATCATCTCTACAATCATAGCAATCTACAATTGGTATCTACATACTCGACGATGCGATTACTCAAACGACGACTACAACTCTTTCAATAGAACATGGGTCAACAATTGAGGGGGAGCAATAGTCAAGCATTCAGAATCTTCAATGCTGAAAGCGTCAAGTTCACTAATTGGTGTCAAGACAACAATACCAATCGTACATGTGGTGTCAAGAGATGACTTCAACGTGACGAGACGACCAACATTTGCCGACAAGAACCATGTGATCTTATCATATGATGTTCCCATCAATCAGGTCTAACCTTGTCAATCGACTCTTATATGGTGAATATGTGATTATTTTACTAGTCGGTATCATATCTTAACATTTGGTATCATGAAGATAAAACGGACTTGCATTTTTCTTCCCAAAAACTTTGTTAAAACTTCATTAAATAAATTGATATCAAAAATATCGGTTGGGTTAATATTTTTTATATGGGGGAGAAAATATGATTTAATATGGGAAATGATTAATGAAAAATGATTTGACTTAACGTGATGGCTCATCCCGACATGTGCGAAATGTTTTCAAATATCGTGACATATGTTAAGGGGGAGCAAAACGGATTTGCACGTCTAAAATGGATTTTCATGGTAACATATACTTACCCTAAACCCATTTATTTCACGACGATGAAGATTGTGGTGACGTAAGGATGGTAGGATAGGTTAAGTCCAATGATTCTTCCAAACCCGGAGGAATCTTCCCAAGGACATTCCATAGCTAGAAATAGTAGTCCTTAGGAAAGATGGGAAAAGATTATGAACGTAGCTGAATGCCGACCAAGTACTTAAGTTAGCACTGGAACAATCACAACAAGGTGCTAGTTATGACATATTGGTAAGCATTGAAGGGGTTGAAGAATGAAAAAGAATTTTAATGATAAATGGTCTAAAGAAAGAAGCCCTCCTTACAACTTAGGCAGAAACCGGGTCAACACATATGCTATTGAGATCATTTTTAATGATGCTTGATATTAAAGATAGACATCATGGACCCAGTGATGCAATGCACAACCCATCCCAGCTAACTCAGATATCTCTCAAAAGGTATTTGTTTTAATCACACGGAGACAACACATTATCTATCGATTTATTCACTCTGAATATATTGATATTGAAATGCTGGCACTCCTCTCCAGCCTTCGATCACTAAAATCCAAAGTGCACGATCGAGTCTAGAGCCATTTGAGATCATCAAATATCTCATTAGGACACACTTCCATACTTCCTTGCTTCTTCACACACTGTGAAAAGTAAGAAAGATATTAATAGTCCTACGCAAAATCTTCATGATCTTGCCTGAACATCCAAGTAATATGCAAGTATTTACAATGAATATGGAAATCCTTCTTGAGCGAACATTAGAAAGCTCATGGTAGGTGACTTGTGAGATTCTTTATGAATCAAACTTGTGATAACTGGAAAGCAACAGTTGTTTAATTCTTAATTCACGTTCTAGGCCACTATGCAATATCTCAGTGATCTTGCCAGAACACTCAGAGTGATACCTTATTGATAACAATGATGAGTGAAAATCCTTCTAGTGTTAACCTCAAACAGCACTTGGTAGGTAACTTGCAAGATTCAATATGAATCAAGCTCGTGACAACTAGAAAGCAACGATGGTGCGATTCTTTAATGAATCACACTTGTTCCAGGAATCGGAATTGACGGCTTCAATCATACGGATAATTTTATCCAAATGATTCATTCTTTACGTTCGCAGTCAAATTTAGACGGTCGAGTAAAGAGAACGGGTTTACACTCAAAATATTGTCAAGGAGATTTTTAATAAAATCTACCATCCACAAGTACGATATTTTATATCGTCCAACGGTCTTCACCGACCGAAGGTAAAATGCTACCGAATTAGGATGAAATGTTCAAAGCCATTTTGTTCGTGTCTACTTATGTTGCGGCATTTGAAGACGGTGGTAATGCGGAGTCCGAGATGAATTCGTCCCCACATGCTTATATTTTCTACCTCAACAAATTCAAGAAAGCCTAAAAGTCAAGTCTTCCGCTGTATCGAACTCTGAAGCTTTCAAGAATTACAAAGGTATAAGTATGTGGGACATGAAGTCACGAGGAGCCAATATCACAAGTGATGGATGCACAAGATCAAGGCAAGAGATTAATGTTCAAGATTGATATCAAAGATCACATCAACATGTTCAACAAAAAAGAAAAAGAAAAGAAAGACTAAGACTACGAGCTCAAGACAAGCATAGTAAGCTAGGTTTAATTTATTATTGTAATTCGGGTAACGCCCTTGTTTGGAGTGACCTCCCTTAGGGGGAGATTGTTGGAAATACCTTTTACCTATTAGAAAGGATCGGTCACTCCAATAATAGGTTAAGTAGTAGCTCGTAGTCTAGTTAACTTAATATTAAACAAACAAGGCCAAGCCAAGCCTAAAACATGTGTAGGCCGGCGGCCTATTGTAAGCCCAAGCCCATCTCATGGGCTTGGGTATATAAACCCTCTCCTTAGTTGGAGAGGGTGTGGTTCACTTTCATTTTACACATAGTTAAAGTGTGTTTATTCATACTTTCTCTCTCTAAGTGTGTGTGTGTTCTCACCATATTTCTATCTCTTTCTCTCTCTAGAATATAAGCAAGATTTACAATATCTTACACAGATTTTACATGGTGGAACACAACCATTTAAAAAATGTATTCTATCCAGAACTTGTATGCTATCCAGAGTTGTACGCTTTCCAACAGTTTTCATTGATATTATTGCTTTTAGTCTATAGCCTTAAGTTGCCTCTCTTTATCATGAACCGTTCATTTACTTGTGTTGCTAAGCGCGAATGTTGTAGGTGGATCCATCGGGATTGACAATCCCCGTCCCGATTACCTTGACGCATTTAACATTTGATTTGTTATTTGAGTATTTAGGCTAAATACTCACTAGAGGAACTTACATTGAGTTAAGCTTCGGTTCATGAACTAAACATCATTAATAATGTTTCGGACTATGGTTAATGATCATAACCATTTTCCCTATTTCTTGTTTACAAATGAATGCTTGTGTTCCACATTTTTACTGCTAAACCTATGAATATCACTCAAATTTATGTTGATGATTTTACATGTAATCTCAGCTATTAATACTTAGCTTTTCTTGGATGGGAGCCCGCAAGATATTATCGCAACTTGGAGATTTCTGTGTATATTAAACTTTGGTTTTATTTAAAAACTGTCAAAAGCTTATCATGTATTCTTGGTAACTATAAGTTACAAAACCATTATTAAATAATAGATTTTCCGCTTATAAAACTCTGGGACGTATGTTTAAAACTCTGATCTTTTATGAAGTAATGTATATGTTTTTATTACGTCAACTTTGTGTCAACAGTAATTCATTGTTTCTTGTACCATGACGTGGAACCCCCTTGTTGCCTAGTTGTTCCCTTGCCTGATTCTGGGGGTCTCACAGATTGGTATCAGAGCGATGGTTATAGGGAGCTGAGTCGTTTTCAAAACTTAGTCTATAACCGAAAATTCAAATATTTCATGTTTCTAAGTGTCAAACACAAAATCTGCCAATGTTGTTCGATATTTACGCGGGTAACTCTCTAATCCATATTATTTACTTTTAATTATCGTTATAGTATGTCATTCCTTGATTACATTTTGAAATACTGCATTACTCTCATGATGATAATTACGATGTATTTTCAAAGCCTTTGTTCTCAATGAATTATCATTCGATATTACTTGATTACATATGCTCTTATTGTATTTCTGGAATTCTTGTTCTTGCGAATTGATCTTGTTGCAATGATTTGATATTGTATGACATTTTATACTTGTATTCAGAGTGCGTATGCTGCCGACTTTTCATACTCACTTTTCTGAGTACTATTGCTATCTTGTTTATGCGTGATATGACTAACCTCATGTACTCGTTCATTTTAAACCGTTTGTTTTTCTCGACTCACTGTTACATGTTGTTGTATTCTCGTGATACCATTGTTCTGGATTAAATAAGTGTTGTTTTCAATGAAACTTTTTATTTCATTTTACTATCGTGTGTGTTACCTTCATTGTTTAACTCTTTTAAGATATCTATTCAAGTATCCAAATTGATGTCCGATCATTTGTGATTAGATGTCTTGAAAAATAGTCTATAGACCATTGTGTGGCTCAATGATTTTCTGAAAAAGGCTAAAGGATATCGTGTGAGTCACACATCTCAAAGCATTCCTTGAATCAGTGTTGAATAATATCATGGGTTTTCATAACCTTGATTGACCTTTACGTCACCATTTTACACGGCACTCGTATATCGATTAAATATTACTTAATTGACCATTCTACATTTCGACTTCTAATTTCACCGTCCGCTTGTACCTTGAAAACACCATCATCATCTTGTAATTCATTCTCTATTATGTGGAAATTGTTTGGAATACGATTCTACTTCTGTAAACTTGTATCCTCCCCTTTTCATTAAACCTCCTCGCTCCGGGAGTGCAACCCGTTATTTTTCCAATTCTTTATCAGTGTGTCTTATGATTTTGGAAAATCACGCAGCCAAGAGACCTTCCTACATTGCATCTTGAAATCTAAGACACGGATGTCATGTGTCGTTTTTGATTTCTTAGTTTATCATTGGCATTCTCGAACCATTCGTATACCATGTTTTCTTTATATGCTTAAGTTTACAATCTATTATCTTTCGTCTTTATGGAATCCACAAGTTATGTGTGTACATAAAATTAGGGTCGTTATGAAGTTTGATTAAATTTCAAGGTGTCGAAAAATATACTTTCTGCAGAAAAGTTGCATGTAATTTAACGATGTCGAGAAAATATTTTTATATACTTTAGACATAAAAATATATTTCTACTTGCTGAAGACGTTCGTTTAGGACATAAAATCGACCAGTAGATCTTAAAAACGAGCAAGTTACGCTCATTTGGAATTGTAAAATTTAAGAACTTAGTTCTGCATATTTCTGAAATATCATTTTATTGGCAGATTTGATGTGAGGGCATTTTCGTCTATTTTTAATCCGTTTCAAGTCTTGAGTAAAACTAGAAAGTTGTTCAAAATATCGTTTTTTTTTAATACATCGAATTGCTTTAGAATCGAATTGCTTTAGACTTCAAGTCTTAGAATGTCATTTAGTGAGTCAATTTGTCTAGTCAAACCCAAAAGTCAAAGTTGACTAAAAAGTCAAAGCTGATAGAAATTTTGAAATATGGTTTTTAGGCGTTTTTGAGTTCGTTCGAAAACGTTTAAAAAAGTAACTTTGCGACTGGTCATACATATATATATATATATATATATATATATATATATATATATATATATATATATATATATATATATATATATATATATATATATATATATATATATATATATATATATATATATATATATATATATATATATATATATATATATATATATATATATATATCTTGAACTTTTGGAACCAAGTGATTTGATAAACCGATGATGAACTATATGTTTCGAAAAATGTGTACATTTTTATGCATTACTATTTACGTGTTAAATTCTTAAACTTTCCTAAAATGGAAACTTTTCAGAGTAGTTGTACTATCTGGGAACTGATGCTTTACTTCTTAAAAGTATATTTATGTCTAATAAATTACGACATGAGCACATATGGATTCCTTTATCCTTTCTTTTATATATGACTTATTTGTCATTCTATATTGTTTTTTTTGCTTCTATCGTACCACTGATTTGGATCAAGATTTGAAGTTTTTGTTTACACATTTTTGTTATCATTTTCGACACGTGTCTCATGACGATTCCGACTAAACCTTTTCGAAACCTTATCACCTTGTAACCATTCCATCGATTGTCTAATGAACTACCCTTTATTACCCTCATGTAACCCACTCGCTATTTTGTATGCTATCATCATGTCACCACATGAATTTAAACTGGTATTGTTGCGAATCATTTTATAAAATGTTCCACTTGGGCTTTATTAAATACTTGAATGTTATCTTATAAAATTAATTTATATTAATTTTACAATTTATTGTCACAAATTGTTGTACCTTGGTTCTATAAATAATTATTGTAACAATAAAATTGTTGATTTAAACATCTAGCCAATTAGTTACTGGCGAAGAGTTTCATAAATTATTTTGATACTTGTTTTTATAAATGGCATTATAGACATATTTTAAATCATATGACATGTAATATTGGTTTGACGAAGCTGAGCATCGCATTGCTAGTCCTAAATTATGCATGGCCTGATCACCTATGCGTAATTTAGAAGGAGCCATGCAAGGCCGAATAGTAGTCACCTTAAGTATTTGACCAAGAATCAACTTTTTAATTATTTTTCTTAAAAAGTTAGATAAAATAAAGTTTTGAAAACTTTTACATCTTATGCGAGTAGCACTAGGTCGCGACATACACATACGAACCCTTATCTTTTCTTGAACAAAGTACATGCCTAAAGCACATCTTTCCGTACTCAACGACCTTTGTTTTACTTGCTACCTCATCTTCTTTCGTGATATAATTCTTGTTACCGCTTGTCTAATTTCTTACCATTGATACCAGACTTAAAAGTTTTAACTTTGTATTGTCAAGCTTTATCTTTAAAAGTATTTGATTATATCATACTGTAGAAACTAGAAGGGGGGAGGGGTGAATAGTTTCTTATAATTTACTTGTTAAAAGGTGGTTTTCAAAAATCCTTTTTCAAAAACTTAAGACTTGAGGAAATGTGTGAAATCTTCTTATGCACAATATGAACAATGATAGTGTAACTAAACTAATACTAACAAATATATATGCACAAAGAATAAAGAATGAAAAGAGTTAAGGGTAAAGAAAGATCAAACCGAACACCAAGGATTTATAGTGGTTCGGCAACGAAGCTCACTCCTCGTTCCTACTCCACTCCTCGAGTACTCCTTACTCGAGAGTTCACTACACAACAAGCTCCTTATGGTGGAGAAAACCGTACACGTCGCTTAACCAATTTCTGACTCTAAGCTAAAAGTCGAGCCCTAATGGTAGCTAGGACCAATCTACACAACTATACTTAGTACATACACAACTTCCAAATAGACACAACTACTTGGATCTTCTCAACTAAGACACAACAACAAATGTATAAAAGTAGATCTTCAATGGATCTTTGGTGGTGGACTCAACACTTCACAAGGATAGTGTTCTTCTCTTTGCACTTGGAGAGGAAGGGATGGAAGAACAAAATTCACTTCTTAAACAAGTAGTAATCAAACAAATGATCAAAGATTTGAGTGATTAAAGAAGAGAGTTTGAATCTGGAAATAGATGTGCAAAAGAGGTGATTTGAAAAGATGAGAATGGTCCACTATTTATAGGACAAAGGCCCAACGGATATATCTGGCCGCGGTTCCTTAGCTCAACCGGCGGTTCCTTATCGATAAGGAACCGCCTAGGCACTAGAGAACCGCTGCCTAGACTCCGCTCCGTTTTTTGTCCTTTAGTGGTGGAGGTCTTATCTGGATATAAAAAATATCCTGAAAGGATATTCTTAACCAAATAAGAATATGCCATTTTCAAATTTCAAATAATTAATTTAATAAAACATTTTCTTAAAAAGAAAGTTTTAAAAAACTTGTCACACTTAATAAAAAGTGAGTTTTAAGAAAGTTTAAATCACTTGATCACTTGATTAAGGTTAGTACTTGTTTATTCATACCTTAAGTGAAAATGGGTAAAATGAAAAAATACTTGAACTCAAGAATTCGTTTTTCGTTGTTTTCGTAAATGCTTGTTTTTACATATTTTCGTAATCAAAACAAAGCGAGACCAAAAAATGCAAGTAACGTTTTTAGGCATTATTGCATTAACAATCTCCCCCTTTTTGATTCCGACAATACATAAACTCAATCACACAAAAAACAAGATTTTCGAAGACGAGTTTATTCATTTCTCCCCCTTTGTCGAAGCAAAAAGGTTGCACAAGTCGGTGTTGAAGAAACGGACTTAGCAAAGACTCCCCCTTGGTGCTTACTCCCCCTAGCTTGGGGCACCGAGGAATCGAGATATGGTGACAAGCTACATAGAAGGGTTAGTTGAACAAAAGAAACAACCAACAATATATAGCAATAGGTCACAAAAAATAAAAGAGAAGAAAACACAAAGACAAAGATCCAAGATAGGTTACTAAAAGAACATCATACAAAGAAGTATGGAAAAAGAAACAAGCCAAAAGCATAAATATAATCCTAGTTATTCTATAATTCTAAGATTTGCTTAAATTTGGTGTCTTGTGGATAAGCAACCAATGCTTATATGAAAGACAAGGTAATGGCGGAGGGTGGCTTGTTGGAGGTGTCATAATCATAGTGAAGAAGAGGCTTGATTAAGAGACTCTTGATGTAGCTCAACTCCTCATAGATGTGTGCCATAGCAAGATGTTGATATTGACAACAATGACAATATGTTCCATGGTGCATGACATTATCATGAGAAGGAGGAAGAACACTAAAGGGTGGTGGTAGAAGCAAATAAGTTCCACAATTAACATTCTTGGTAGGAGAGATGTGATTAAGAGTGTTCTTGGGTGAATTTGGGTTGAAAGCAATTGGAGAAAATGGTGGAGATTCAAGGCTTTCATTGGGAGAATAAGACATTTTGGGATGTGAAGTATGGAAAAATGCTTAAGGTTTAAATAGGGAAGGTTTAAGGTATTTTGGGGTGGTCAAAGGGTTTGAAACAAAGATTCTCAAAAAATGTTGGAGCAAATCTGGAGTTTCAGTGAAAAACCCGAAAAAGGAAGGCACTGTATGCGGTTCCTTATCATGCCCGGCGGTTCCTTATCACTAAGGAACCACGGTTCACTTATGGAACCGCCTACAGGGGCTGTGTTTGGTGTTTGGTGGAAGATTTTTCAATTCAGCAAATCTTATTTTTCTAGTCTAACTTATCATAGGGATATGCTTAAAAAGCAAAGATAGACAAAGAAAACATATACAAACTTACCAAATAGAGATTTAACCAAAGTACATGGATTAAAAGATCGATGTAGGATGTGTGTAAGACAAGACCTTAAGTCATGACACAATGATCCTCCATGATTCTATCTTGTTCTTGCTATGTTTGAGAGAATCATACATATGAATTATGTAAGCTCTAGATTAATAGCGATAATCTATGAAAAACCGTTTTTAGATTGAATTAACAATGTCAAAAGCATTTCTCAACCATTTTCGAAAGAGAGGGTTTATCAAAAAGAGTTTGGAAGACTCAATGACTCAAAGTGGTAAAATGAGACACACAAAGAGAAGAAGGTAATTAAGGAAGATGTTACATTAATCCTAGACCTAGACGCGTGTAATTAAAAGGTTCCCTCTTAAGTGGCTTAGTGAAGATGTCGGCTAAGTTGTCCTCGGAGGGTACCTTCTCAATTGAAATGTTCCCCTTTTGGACATTATCCCTAAGTAAATGGTGTCGAATTTCTATGTGTTTGGTTCGCGAATGTTGCACAGGATTCTTGCTAAGGTTTATAACGCCTTTATTATCGCACATGATGGGAACATCATCAAGAGAAATCCCGTAATCAACAAGCGCTTGCTTCATCCATAGAGCTTGTTGGCATGCTTTTCCGGCACTCTAATACTCGGCTTCCGTGGTGGATATTGCAAGAGCGGTTTGTTTCTTGGAGAACCAAGAAGTTAAACAACAACCCATGAAGGTACAAACTCCACTAGTGCTTTTCCGGTCCACATAGTCTCCCACATGATCCGAGTCCGCATAGACAATGGTTACTAAGCCGGTCCCTTTAGGATACCATAATCCTAAATGTATAGTGCCTTTAATGTATCGGAAGATACGCTTAACCGCTTCAAGGTGAGAGGTTTTGGGAGCCTCTTGCAAGCGAGCACAAAGGCAAACACTAAACATGATATCCGGTCGACTTGCCGTTAGGTGCAACAAACTACCAATCATAACTCTATATTTGGTGTTGTCTACTGACTCACAATCATCATCTACGGTGAGTTTAGTATCCGAGGCCATTGGGGTCTTCATTGGTCTAGATTCTTCTAATCCAAATATCTTTAGCATTTCTTTAGCATACTTAGATTGACTAAAGAAAATACCATCATCCATTTGTTTAATTTGGAGTCCTAAAAAGAAGTTAAGTTCTCCCATCATACTCATTTCAAACTCATCATGCATGATTTTGGCAAAGTCATCACACAATTCTTGACAAGTTGATCCAAATATAATGTCATCAACATATATTTGTACGATTATGAGGTGAGAACCTTTCTTCTTTATAAAGAGCGTGTTGTATACCATCCCCATGGTATACTCATGTTTAACAAGAAACGCTTTAAGTCTATCATACCAAGCTTTGGGTGCTTGTTTGAGTCGATAAAGTGCTTTCTTAAGCTTGTAAACATGATCCGGTTTCTCAAAATCAATGAAGCCGGGAGGTTGAGCCACATATACCTCCTCATTGATCAAACCGTTAAGAAATACACTCTTTACATCCATTTGTTGAAGCTTAAAATCTAAGGCACAAGCGTAGGCTAAGAGGATTCTAATGGATTCTAATCTAGCTACCAGTGCATATGTCTCGTCATAATCAATCCTTTCTTGTTGATTATAGCCTTGAGCTACAAGTCTATCCTTGTTACGAGACACAACGCCATTCTCATCTAACTTATTCCTAAATACCCATTTGGTTCCTATAATGGTAGAACTTCTAGGTGGAGGAACAAGTTCCCAAACATCATTGGCAACGAATGATTCAATTCTTCTTGCATTGCAATGACCCAACTCTCATCCGTCAAAGCTTCTTTAACATTCTTTGGTTCAATCAAGGAGACAAAACAAAAGAAGTTGCGTTGGTTTTGGACTTGAGATCTTAGGGTCCTTTGATTTAAGTCACCAATGACATTATTGAGAGTATGATCCCTAGATTCCTTAATGTTTACTTCCTTTTCAACACTAAGGTCTTCAACTCCTATTTTTCTAACCTCTTTGGCTTTAACTACTTCTAATTCATCCAAGTCATCATCAACCAATGGTGGTGTCTTGAGTGAAGGAGGGGTTTCATCAAAGGTTACGTTGAGTGATTCTTCAATAACCCCCGTGGTTCTATTTAGGACTATGTAGACTTTGCTAGTTTGGGAATAACCTAAAAGGATACCTTCGTAAGACTTTGGGTCAAACTTGGTAAGGTAGTCTTTGGTGTTGAGGATAAAGCACTTGCTTCCAAACACCCTAAAGTATTCCAATGAGGGTTTCTTACCTTTAAGAATCTCATAGGGGGTCTTTCCTAGGAAAGGTCGAATAAGAATTCGGTTGAGAATATAAGTCGATGTGTCCACGGCATTGCACCAAAACTTTTGAGGCAAAGATTGCTCGTTTAACATTGTCCTACTCATCTCTTGGAGAGTCCTATTCTTCCTTTCAACTGCCCCATTTGATTGTGGAGTGAGAGGAGCCGAGAAGTTATGGGTAATACCATGAGCTTCATAAAAGGCACCAAATTGCACTTCATTATTAAATTCCCTACCATGATCCGTCCTAATAGAGACAATTGAACATTCTAGTTGATTTTGAATTCTTCGACTAAAGATTTCGAAGTGATCGAAAGCTTCATTCTTAGATGCCAAAAATCTAGTCCAAGTGAATCTAGAATAGTCATCAACTATAACTAGGGTATAAAGGTTACCTCTATAACTCCGTATGGCGGAAGGTCCAAAAAGATCCATATGTAGGAGCTCTAAGCACCGAGAGGTCGAAACCAAATTCTTGGCTTTGTGACTTGAGTGAACTTGCTTTCCAACTTTGCAAGCATCATAAAAAGTGACTATCAAACTTAATCTTGGGGAGGTGTCTTACCAACTACTTAGAGACTAAAGATTGAATTAAACGCATATTAGCGTGACCTAATCTCCTATGCCAAAGAGTAGAACTATCATCTATAGTCGCAAGACATATGTTGTCTTTTGACTTCTTATTGACCTTCATAACATAAAGCCCATGCTTTCTAATACCTTTTCCAATGACCTTTCCATCTTTTACGATTTCACTGTCATGTTCCGAAAAGGTGACCTTACACTTATTATCACAAATTTGACCTATACTTAAAAGGTTAAACCCTAAGTTATCTACGTGCTCAACATTTTCAATGGTCATGGAGTCAAGAGAAACCGTACCTTTGCCAATGATATTACCACGTAGACTAATGGAGAATGTGACGTTACCTCCATCATATGCTTTGTAATGCGAGAACAAACTTCGATTACCCGTCATGTGTTTAGAACATCCAATATCCTTAATCCACTCATCGGGCTCCAAATCAATTCCCAAGCATATCTAGGTAACAAAACACAAGATCAAACATTTGGTCCCCAATATCTCATGGGTCCAAAATTGTTAGTTCCAAACATCCCTTGCATTTGGTTGGGATGCATGAATGAAGGAGGGGTTCCCCATGGAGAACAAAATGGAGGAGGGTAGTAATTCATGCAACCATTTTGTTGTTCATTATTTCTCCTAGGTGTATTTGATCTAGGTTTAGAGTTATGATTATTCCTTCTAGGTGTTGGAGTTTTACTTCTAGGTCGCGAATTGTTTTGATTATCTTTTCTAGGAGTTGTTGTTCTACTTCTAGGCTTAGACACATTTCATACTCTAGGTGGAGTAGAAGATGGTCTTGATAAACTTCTATTTCCCATGAGAGGTTTACTTAATGGCTTGTAGAACTTATCAACGGTATTGTTGTCAAGTATGGGTAATTTTACTTTATTAATAATAAGATGCTTTGGTTTTTCATCTAACTTAGACTTTTCAGAAAGTTCAGGATTTTCACCAAAATCACCCTCTGGCCGCGGTACCTTATCTATGGCGGCGGTTCCATAGTGATAAGGAACCGCCCCATACAATTTGGGACCGCGTACAACAAACGTTTTTTGTGAAAACCTGACTTGTTTTGGTTCACTAGTTGAGGCTTCATTTGAGTTAAAACCTATACCAAGTCTTTCCTTTGAATGAACTTGTTTGTTTAACATGTCATCAAGAGCACTAGTACCTTTCATGAATTTTTCCAATTTAATGGATGTGTTCTTGAGGTCTTCATTTTCTAATCTAAGTTTCTCACAACTTAAGCAACTTAAATCAACCTCTTTATTTTTCTCAAGTTTAGCTAATTTCTCCCTAAGTTCATTGATTTCATTTTCGAGCTTAGTTTTGGTTGATTTTAAGGTTTTGTTCTTTTCTATGAATTTGAGACTAAGTTTGTGTAAACTATCATATTTGCCTTCAAATTCAATATCATCAAAGGTGGAGCTATCATAACTATAATATTCGGTTTCGGAATGTGCATCTTTAGAAGTGTGAGCCATAAGACATTTCTCCTCTTTGGGGTTGTCATCATCATCTTCACCGCTATCGCTCCAAGCGCCACTAACGAACGCCGTGTGGTTCTTATCGCGAGCGGGCTTTGGACAATCACCAATGAAGTGATTTGGATCACCACATCTAAAGCAATTCCTATCACCTTTTTCGTTCTTGGCAAACCGATACTTTGAGAATGGTTTCTTGTCATTGTTGGGTTGCCTAACGTGTTGACCTCGTCTCTTGAAGAACTTCTTGAAATCTCTCACCGCCAATGCATACTCCTCGTCATCGCTTTCCGAGGAACTAATGTGGTCACTTTGTGCCTTCTTGGCATTAAGTGCAAGAGATTTCCTTTCACTATTGGTTTTCACTAATTCCGAGTCCTTCAAAATTATCATCTCATGAACCTTCAAGTTGCCTATGAGTTCATCGAGTGATAAAGTTTAGAGATCTTTCGATTCTTCAATCGCCGTGACTTTTTCTCTCCACTTTGGATGTAAAGCCCTTAGAAACTTCCTAACATTGTTCTTGCTAGAAAAACCTTCATCAAGTGTTTTTAGACTAGTAATAATGGTGTTAAACCTAGCAAATGCACTATCAATAGTTTCATCTTCTAAGATGACAAATTGTTCATATTGTTGGAAAAGAAGATCGATTTTGCTTTCTTTGACTTGGCTATTACCTTGGTGGGTTACTAAAAGAGTGTTCCAAATATCTTTAGCGGTTTCACACATAAAAATTCTTTCATACTCTTTCTTAGGTAAAGCATTATAAATCACCATTTTAGCCTCATTATTTTTTGAAAGTTTCTTTTTAGTGTCGTCATTAGGTTTGTCAAAAGTGACCAATTCTTTTGTTTTAGAAACTTCATTAAATTGATAAGGTAAAAAATCACCATTGGTAGTAACATGCCAAAGATCTAAATCTTTTGATTTCACATAAGTTTCAAATCTATTTTTCCAATAGATAAAACTATCGGTTTCAAAAAGTGGTGGTCTTTGCATAGATTACCCTTCTAGGTATTTGTTGGAATCTATAGATCGATTCAAGTTTTAAAATACAATATACTTTAAAAACTCTTGAGCAACCACTCTCTGATACCAATTGTAGAAACTAGAAGGGGGGGGGGGGGGGTGAATAGTTTCTTATAATTTACTTGTTAAAAGGTGGTTTTCAAAAATCCTTTTTCAAAAACTTAGACTTGAGGAAATGTGTGAAATCTTCTTATGCACAATATGAACAATGATAGTGTAACTAAACTAATACTAAAAAATATATATGCACAAAGAATAAAGAATGTAAAGAGTTAAGGGTAAAGAAAGATCAAACCAGACACCAAGGATTTATAGTGGTTCGGCAACGAAGCTCACTCCTCGTTCCTACTCCACTCCTCGAGTACTCCTTACTCGAGAGTTCACTACGCAACAAGCTCCTTATGGTGGAGAAAACCGTACACGTCGCTTAACCAATTTCTGACTCTAAGCTAAAAGTCGAGCCCTAATGGTAGCTAGGACCAATCTACACAACTATACTTAGTACATACACAACTTCCAAATAGACACAACTACTTGGATCTTCTCAACTAAGACACAACAACAAATGTATAAAAGTAGATCTTCAATGGATCTTTGGTGGTGGACTCAACACTTCACAAGGATAGTGTTCTTCTCTTTGCACTTGGAGAGAAAGGGATGGAAGAACAAGATTCCCTTCTTAAACAAGTAGTAATCAAACAAATGATCAAAGATTTGAGTGATTAAAGAAGAGAGTTTGAATCTGGAAATAGATGTGCAAAAGAGGTGATTTGAAAATCTGAGAAGGGTCCACTATTTATAGGACAAAGGCCCAACGGATATATCTGGCCACGGTTCCTTAGCTCAGCTGGCGGTTCCTTATTGATAAGGAACCGCCTAGGCACTAGAGAACCACTGCCTAGACTCCGCTCCATTTTTTGTCCTTTAGTGGTGGAGGTCTTATCTGGATATAAGAAATATCCTGAAAGGATATTCTTAACCAAATACGAATATGCCATTTTCAAATTTCAAATAATTAATTTAATAAAACATTTTCTTAAAAAGAAAGTTTAATAAAAACTTGTCACACATAATAAAAAGTGAGTTTTAAGAAAGTTTAAATCACTTGATCACTTGATTAAGGTTAGTACTTGTTTATTCGTACCTTAAGTGAAAATGGGTAAAATGAAAAAAATACTTGAACTCAAGAATTCGTTTTTCGTTTTTTTCGTAAATGCTTGTTTTTACATATTGTCGTAATCAAAACAAAGCGAGACCGAAAAATGCAAGTAACGTTTTTAGGCATTATTGCATTAACACATACTTTACTTTCAACCTTACGGAATTATCATTTTAATTTATAATTTCTAACAATGATTCTGAATAATTTGGAAACTTGATTTTTCCCTAATGATAATGATAAACTTGAGTTTTTAACAATAATTTCATACAGTCATCCAAAAGTGCTTAAGCCAATCAAGATAACTATTTTGAACTGTTCTATTTTTTAGCTTTGAAATCCTGATTAAGAAAAAGATTTAGCAAATGCTTACTCACTAATTATATATAGTTTGATTTCAAATCACTAAACCTTGTAAAATTTTCTTTAAATCAAGAAAATACTTAAGCTAAATTTGAAAGTAATATCAAATCCTATACAGGTAGTTGTGACAACTTGCATTTTAAATGTTCATATGTAATTTATTTTTCCCTTCAATTTCTCTTGTAATCAGATTGTTACATTTTAAGATTGACGTATTTTTTACACTTTGCGCGATTTGCGATCCCTTGTTGATTACCAATCTTGACTCATTTAGCGCACCTTGTCCGTTTAAGCAATTCTTGTGTTCATTCTATCTCTTGATATTTCTCCGTACTGAAAGGTCATTATTCTAGTTCAAGTTTGAAAATTTATTCGAAAAGGAGTTAAGAAAAATGAAGACTAGTGAATTCTAATTGTTAAGGTACGCCGTGGTGCAGAAATTGCCTGGGAAGCAATTAATTAGTTCTATACTATGTACCTCCTTTTGTTTGCATCTTCTTCTGTCTCCAGTAGAACTCTGAGGGACCAGATTTCCTTTAGGGGGTAGACTATAAGAACTTGTATTTTATAGGTATTATTTTATTCTTTTATTCGTTCTTCTTGAATTTTCCAACGTATTATATTTTCTTGTATTCTTATATGTAACTCCTAAGATCATGATAATTTTAATAAATTATACTTTTTAAGTATTTATTGATCATTGATAATACTTTATTTAGAATTATAAATTTTTTATTTTTCCATATTTATTTAAATCAATGTTTTTGATTTAAAAACACCCGCGTACATTTTACAATGAGTTTACTCAAAATCAATGAATAACGAGAACTACTAATGATCGTGATACCGACGGATGCCCAATATTTTACATTTTATTATCGATTGTTTTGATAATTAATAATTTCGACGATTTCGTTTTAATTACGTGATAAGTCGTGTCGGGAAACCATATTATCATACTTTTGATGCATTTTAACTTTTGAAAAGTATTTTTACGAAACCCAAGCCCCGTAAATATTTTCAGAATTTAATAATAGTCATTTTCTACCCTTTAAATTATCAAATTGCTTTTGAGTCCAAAAGAATTCATAATTGGAAAAACTTGTCCCTAACCCCACTATATATTCATTTTTACCTAACCTACCTCTCATTTTAACATCATAAAACACACACAACAAAAAACTTGTTCTCTCCCTTTCCTCTCTCAATATTGCCGCCACCTCTACACACAAAAAAACAACCATAGATCTAAATTTTTACTTTGTTTCACTCAAAACTAATTAAAGACCACATCTAGATTTTGAATGGTGATCATCTTGATCCAATTTTTGTTCACATGCATCAAGTTTAAGATTTCATGGTTGGTATGTGTTTTGATCATTATGCATGTGATGATCATGCTATGATCTTCATGTTTGATGATAAAAACTTAAAGTATTTAATTTTGATTTTTGTTTTGATATACATGCAAGTGTTTTAAATGATTAAAAATATATATGGATGATTTTATGTTGTTAGTAGATACATAAACATGGTGGATTTTGAGTCAAAATAATGTTTTCTTATGATTTTCTAAAGTGTATCTTGGACAGTAGGTTTAGAGCGGATTTTCGTGGGTCAAAGTTTGATAAAAGCTTGATATTATAGGATAATGTTGTAGTGGTTGTCGAGACGCTCATTTTGATATAAGATAGAGATTCTAACTCATAACGAGGAAGAAGTTATGCTAGTTTGAATATTCGTGTACCGGGAGGCGAGTATCGACACAATACGACATTATTGTCGCTATTTGAATCAAATCTCGGGGACTATAAGTAGAGTTCTAAAAATGTTTAGAGGCTGATCTTAGGCCCTAAACTTAGTACTTTGAGTCTATTTTCAAAGTGAAATGTCGGTTTTTCTAATGGTAAAGGTTAGGATGGTCAAAATGGTTTCACGAGTCAAGTATACAAATCTGTCCGGTTATTTTCAAGTCTAGAAATGTGTCGTGCAGGTGGTTTTAAAATGTAAGTCATTGAACGAAACTTAAACTGAGTTTTATTCAGGTTATCATTGAGTTTTTCACGAACTTTCATAAAATCCGAGTTGT
This sequence comes from Glebionis coronaria, assembly GCA_025667525.1. NCBI lineage: Eukaryota > Viridiplantae > Streptophyta > Magnoliopsida > Asterales > Asteraceae > Glebionis > Glebionis coronaria. The sequence continues at coordinate 249,874,504 of CM046874.1, forward strand.
CTATGTAAGGGTAATGAGCTTGTACATTTGGTATGTACTGACAGATTTCTTTTATCGAACAAGTAGTTTAATGTAGTGAATATATAGAAGGGTACTGTAGTACACTTGCATTGTTATTCTTTCGGGTTTGTCATGGTTTTATAACTTGAGTTTTATGATTAAGTATGGTTTATAATTGAGTCAATTATTAATAAAGTGCGCGCCTTATTTGGTAGGTTGTGGCTTTCCTGTTTACCGGGCATCCATATCGTCGGTGATCGTCTTATCACTACTGTTTCTACTCAGCTTCTGAGTACAATGATTTACTTACCTCGTGGATAAGGTGAGTTCATAGCCCTTTTTACTTGCACATTGTTTCTAAACGCGGGGTGAGATTTTACATGGTGGAACACAACCATTAAAAAACTGTATGCTATCCAGAACTTGTATGCTATCCAGACTTGTATGCTTTCCAACAGTTTTCATTGATATTATTGCTTTTAGTCTATAGCCTTAAGTTGTCTCTCTTGATCATGAACCGTTAATTTACTTGTGTTGCTAAGCGCGAATGTTGTGGGTGGATCCATCGGGATTGACAATCCCTGTCCCGATTACCTTGACGCATTTAACATTTGATTTGTTACTTGAGTATTCAGGCTGAATACTCACTAGAGGAACCTACATTGAGTTAAGATTCGGTTCATGAACTAAACAGGAATAATAGTGTTTCGGACTATGGTTAATGATCATAACCATTTCCCTATTTCTTGTTTACAAATGAATGCTTGTGTTCCACATCTTTACTACTAAACCTATGAATATCACTCAACTTTATGTTGACGATTTTACATGTTTAATCTTAGGTATTAATACTTAGCTTTGCTTGGATGGGAGCCCGCAAGATATTATCGCAGCTTGGAGATTTCTGTGTATATTAAACTTTGGTTTTATTTAAAAACTGTCAGAAGTTTATCATGTATTCTTGGTAACTATAATTTACAAAACCATTATTAAATAATAGATTTTCCGCTTATAAAACTATGGGACCTATGTTTAAAACTCTGATCTTTTATGATGTAATGTATATGTTTTTATTACGTCAACTTTGTGTCAACAGTAATTTATTGTTTCTTGCCCCATGACGTGGAACCCCCTTGCTTCCTAGTTGTTCCCTTGCCTGATTCTGGGGTCTCACACAAAGGGGTTAAAAACATAGAATTTTTTGAATCACCCAAGAAAATTCAAGGTTTAACCAATATCAACTCTCAACAATATGTGTGATAAAAGAATTAGCAAAACAAGCAATAACATACATAACAATCATATTAAAATAAATATGAAAGAACATACAACAAGATATTCATATATGAAAATATGAATACTAAAGCAAGAGATAAGAAAAATAAACAACATAAGCATAACAGCTATTCTAGTAGAAGTAGTCTTCCAAGATTGCTTAGGTTTTTTATATTGGACTCAAATGATTAGAACACAACATATGTTTTAACCGGTAAAATAAGACGAAGGTGCATCTTCCGGTGATTTTCTCACGGGAACAAATACTTGAAGAGGAGGTCGAATGGGGAGAAATTCAAGATAACTTCTCATAGACATGAGCAGGTTCAATTTCTTGAAATTTACAACACACACATGAGCTTCCATGATGCATAATAAAATCATTAGATGAGGGAGGTCCATCATAATAAGAAGGTGGTGATGGAGAAGGAGAGTGTGAATAAGAGAGGTTTCCATCACCATACTATACTAGACTGGGGGACATGTCAGCGTATAGTCTAGAATGGGCCCGACCCGACAGGCCCGTAACCCACACACCTTACTTATCTTACAAGAAACCCTAACACTATAAATACATGGGTAGGGGCCTCATACTCCACAGATTATCTCTACTATTACACCTCTTTTACTATGTATCTATCTGATACTGACTTTACTGTCGGAGGTGGACCCCGGGGCTCCAGCCTCGGGTCCACTCCTAACAGGTTCCTTTGTTTGCAGCATTACTTAGGACCCTGGAAGACAACAAACGGCCCAGGAGAGTCGTCAAGACCGGCCCAACTAAAAACTATGCTTCAACACTTGGCGATTTGGTTGTACCATTTGGTGGGGTTTAAACAATGCTCTTCATTAACAATCTAGATCAACCGAAAAGTTAAAGATTACCGCGAAATGATTAAGCTCGGAGGGTGTACTAGCGGTGACTTGCACAAAAAATTAGTGCTAAGTATGGGTTGCGAGGAGAGTTATATGGTCGATGTGACCATCATAACTTGCACATAAATCTAAAGGATTATCCTAAAGGGTTATCCTAATGCCTCTTATCACTAAGTAAAATACCAATTCATATGAATGTGATCTCACTTGCGGTCTTGGAATGCATCTCTATGTCAAGTTCTAGAATCAAATACACTACTGGCACACTTATATAATCTCAGATCGATTCCATATTTCCATAAAAGACGGTGATAAACAAACATGCTACATTCATAACAATTAAAGAGACACGATGAATTCCCGGACCCTTAACTCGATCAATCCAAAGATTTTTTTACTATCTTGGATCATCAAACATGGATGTCCGAATTCCTAAAGATCTAAAAGTTTAACCTCACATTTTGGTATGGAATATTTTTAATTGATGGAGGTATGTGTTAGCAATGTAAATCCTATCAATGAGACGCATTAGTAACTAGAATTTTCTCTAAAATATGTCATAGTTTTTTTAATTTGGATTTTTAACTATGTTTCGGTATATTACTTATTATTTTAAGTCATAAGAATATAAGAAAAGAGAATAGAATCTAAGGCTCTTATTTACCCTCCCTACAATATGGACGAACATTGTCCCCAATGTTCTAAAAGTATTTTAAAATAGAAGACAAGTAAAGAGACGAGAGAAACTAATATTATCCTGGTTTAGGCATATATGGATAGAACCTTGATCTTTGGTTAAATCGTCGTCCTAGAGTCGTCATGAATCTTCCATCACTTGGGATAATCTTCAAAAGAACACACCAATCAAATATAACTTGAAAATCAAAGAAAAAAAATACACTACCCCGGGTAAAATCCGCGGAAAAAACTATAATAACCCCTTAAAGTAAACTAACATGCAAGTCTAAGAAACAATTGAAGAAAAGATATGTGCATTTTATCAATTTAACTTGATTGTGAAAATTCTATAAAAATATACAATTTAGATAGGTATGAAAAACCTTTTAAAAATGAAAATTGAAAAATCAAAAATTTCTAGTAGCTAAGGCGAGACGACGTCGGGCTTAAGGTCTGAGGGCGTCTATAGCCACTATGAAAATTCATGATTTCGTTTTTGACAAAAAAAATCTGCATTTTATCCATACGTGTTTCCTACGGATAGTTTTTACTACACAAGTCAAGAAAAACATAAAAAATACACATGACACAAACAAACAAATAATTAAAAGAAACAAACATATGTGATAATAAACGAATTAACAAGCCTCCCTACACTTATTTTCTTACGTGAAATATCTTTACGTGTAAAATAAATATACAATAAAGTATGATTGTAAAACACGCATTTAAAATCCAAGAACATAAATTATATACAGTCTCCGTTTTATTTAAAACAGGACGTAATTAATTATTCAGTATAAAAATTAAATTTTAGCTATTCAGATATTAAGCATTTTAAAAATTCACAAATATAAATATCACTCAGTCTCAGTTATAATTAATATCATGACGTAATTTGATTATTCAGAAAATAATTATTACCAAGTAATAAATGACTACTAACTATTCAGTGTTACGTAGTATTTATTTTCAGAAAATAAATAAGTACAATTCAGAGATCTAAAACACGAACACGTATGCGAGTATTTAAACACGAGCACGAGCTAAAAATTACGTCACGGGAATTGAATCGAAAAATAAAAGGAAGCGTATGTTTAATTCAATAAGGGGGGCGGGCTTTACTATACAACAAAGAAAGAATAATGGGCCTTGGAGCCCAGCCCACCTCAAAGAATTATATGGGAGTTTATTTCCCCATCCTTTTTGGTCAACATTAAACAAAAAAAAAGGGGACTACTCCCTTTCTTTTCACAAAAACAATTAAAAAAACAATTAGGGTTTTATGGTTTGGAGTTGTCGGCAGAAAAGAGTGGAAAGGGGATTCGGTTATATTCTTAATTGGTGATTCATGTTTACCCATCGTCCATTCTTAATCTCTCAAAGGTAATCTCCTCTTTGAGTTCATAAATCAAACACGAATCCCAATGTTTAATCAAAAGGAAAAACGTTTTCTTTAGCAAGTATTAACCACGAAATTCAGTAATCATGAAGATGTGTTAGTGTTTGCACTAAAAGCCAAGACACACTAGTGTCTCGGTGTCTTGTTCCTTGGTCCATCAGTTCAAACGGGGTCTGGGCTTGGGACAGCAGTGACCAAAGACCACCAGGGGCGTTTGGTTTATAAAACAGGGGGAACCAGAATGCAGTCAGGGGTGTTTGGGGTTAAAACGCAGAAGGGGGTGTTGGGATTACCAATAGTGGGAACTTATGACCGTTGGTGGGTAGTCTGAGCACAGCAGGGGGAACCACTGGGCTACCAGTGGGAACCACCAGGACAGCAGTGGCTGCCGGCTGAAACCGGTGGCTGCTGTTTGTTTAGGCAGCGAGACCACAGCCAACCGGCTGTGGTGGGGTTTTTGTCCATGATACGACCCGATACAAGGCGTCTCGGGGAAGGTTTAACTCGGGTTGTCGGGCTCCCACATTTTATTTAGAAATTTAAAAAGGGATAATTAATAGTATTAAATCATCATTAAGTTTAATGTTTTAAGTAAAGTAGTTTTATAAATTAAAATGGGGAATTTTAATTAAGATGATTTAAATTTTATGGAAGTTCTTATACTTTAAATTACTAGTCAAACCAAATATTTTGGGAAAGTATTTCTATATTTGGAAAAAATCTAATTCAAGAAACTTTTTATTTATGGCGAACTTCTATTTATAGTAATATTTTAATACCTGAATACAGTACAATATCATAATCGGAATACATAATCAGAGGTACATGATATGCATTTAATCAGAAGTATTAACGAACAGTCAGAACACTAGCAGATTATATACAAATAGTAGTACAAGTATAAATAAATCAAACTGAGAACAGTTAAAAATCAGTAAACTAAACAGATATTAGTCAACTCATTTCACGTCCCTTAATTATGTAGCAACCGTGAAGTCAGAGTAGATTTTTCAGCTTTCCTTTTTATTTCATTACTGGACATGAGGTACGGATTTCCCGTCCTTCCAGTAAGGACTTCCTTTCTATGCATGATTAGGATTCCCCGTCTACAGCCAAATGTTTTCCCTAGTACATGTTATAAATTATTAGAAATTGTTTTAATAAAGATATTGCCTCAGCCTTATATACAAGCATGACCAGTTAGTTGTACTAGTTACGGAGGTATTATAACCATGACACTTGAGGCACCGGTGTCGTGAGTCACCTGTAGGAGAGTGATATCCTGCAGCGTCCCACTCAACTCAGCTTGGCCATTTTATTAGTATTATTAGTGGGGCGTATGGATGCATCCTAGGCTTATCAGTTTACAGTTATCAGGTGAATGTGGTGTGTGCTCTACATCCTTCACATTGGAGCTGATCCCTCCACCCAGCATAGTATTTAGAGGTCACCCCTCTACAGTATTTAGAGGTCACCCCTCTACAGCATGACGAGGTCACCCCTCCAGTTATTCATGCACCGTTGTTACATCACATGACCTATATAAGCTCTGGCAATTAAAATACAGTAAATGCATGTTTTTAAATCTAACAGTTATTAAATCAGTTTTACTATTTATATATCAGATATAACAGATTTTACACAGTTTCCTCCCTTTGTCATAACAGTTTTAGTTTCAGTATTTGTTACCAGTTCTCTTCCAGTATATTATTATCATGCTTCATATCCGTTCACTGGGCGTTATGCTCAGCCATAGTTTCCTTTCATGTTCTAACGACAGGTACACCAAGACGCTCTTAGGATTCTGAGAGCATGTGCATTGAATGGAAGCTATCCAGACTTCTTACTTTATGCACTTCTTACATTATTCTGCTTATTTGGACATTGTTTAGTCCTTTCCTTCAGTATTTTACTTTTCATGTTTTGAGCTTATGTTTGGATTACCGATGTTTGATTCCGGTATTTCCTTTATGGTCAGTTAATGTTTTAGGACATTTATCTTATGCTTTGATGACACGCCATAAATACACATAACGGTCCACTTATCCAAGTGGGGTGTTAAAATTATGGTATCAGAGCGTAAGGTTCGACCTGTAGGCTCTAAAACTTGACCTGTGACTAGTGGGTAGTCAGTATGAACTTCCCAGATTTTGGCGTTGTTATTTTTCATGTTTCTCATGCATTTATCAATCAGTTTTCTTCAGTTATCAGTTAGTTTTATTAAAAGTTTGACTAAGTAAAAGGCTGATACAGGACTGGCCATACTTAGTCGCATGTGATTTTCTCCGAATTTTGTTTTGGTGAACCGACCTATAGGCGTTCACCCTTGCCCGTTCAGATTTTGTATTGGTAAACCGACCCATAGGCGTTTACCCTTACTCATGTCAGATTCATGTTTTCAGTCAAATATTACTTGGTGAACCAGCCATAAACGTTCACCATTATTCAGGTCAAATTTTCATGCTTTCAGTCGAATATTGTTTTGTGAACTGAACCATAGATGTTCACCTTTGCTCATATCAAGACAAGTTATAAAGTTTTGACAAGTATGAATTGGACTACAGTCATCTGTATTTAGTCCCAAATTATAAATTTCTATAATTGACAGTTCTAATAAAATTTTGACAAATATGGATCGAACCAGAATCGCCCATACTTAGTCACATGTTTTCTTCCTTGGATCCTGTGGATTGAACCATAGCCATCCACATCAGTTGATATTAATCCTCAGTTGATTAGAATTTTTATGGTCTTTGTAACAGTTAAATTTTCATACCCTCACGTTGATGTCGTCTTCATGCTGATTCAGCTTCACGACTCCTTATGAGGATTACGTTTTTAGCAAGGTGATGATGTTTTCATGCTAAGATACAGAAGGGTTATAGTAAAATCCTGTTTTTCATAATAAATCATGTTTAGTCTTCATCAGTCATGTCTTCATGCTGACTATTGTTAAAATTCCGTCTAATCATATCCTTGAACCTCTATAAAACCAGTATTAAGTCTTTGCAGGAATTACCAGGCTATCACGTTACCCATTTCAGTTCAGTTTACTACCGTTTAAATCAAATTAATCCTTCATCATGTCAGACAAGTGACACCAGTATTGATCATTTAATAAAGTTTCCATCAGTGCCATGTACAATATTTCATATGCACCCCTTGTACAGTGTCTCAGTTATACTTCATGTACATTTTTCATGTGTACTCCACGTATAGTGTCTCAAATATACTCCATGTGCAGTATTCATTTTGTACTTTATGTACACTTGTCCAGGTGCACTCTATGTACCCTACTCTATGGATATTGCTAATCGATCCTCAATTATCTCAAACGTTTCTGCTTGTCGATATTCTACAAGATGCTGATGCTGCTCGTGAGTTGAAGATTTTACCAGATACTAATGTGGCTAACACTTTGAAGACCTCGCGAATGTTGATGCTGCTGATACTTTGGAGATTACTCCAGATGCTGATGTTGTTTATACTATGAAGACTCTACAGAAAAAGGACAAAAACTATAAATTTGAAATTTCTGACAAGAATAAATTTCAACCATCGGACGCTACCATCCAATCTCATGATTTTACTTTCACAGCTAGATGTCACACTTCACTTAGCTAACCTTTCATTCAGAAGAGTAGGAACCGGAACCCAGCCGGCCACTCAGCAGAATAGTTACATCAATCACAGTTATGATAATGACCGACATTAATTGACAGACAAAGCAGTAGTGACAACCACCGTACTTATAATTAATCAGTCAGCGACCATCGGAACTCCGGTACGAACGTGACCAGAAATACAGAGGTCAGTAGTGTAACCGGTCCGCCAATCCTAGCAATTACCAAAAACTTTCAGCCTTGTGCAGATTCATCTACTAAAACACGTGTCAAGACATCAGTCAAGACATAGGTCTCAGGTACCATTTCGGTAGACACATATCAGGTCACCAGTCATGGTACACGTCATACGAATATCTTCTTAGATTACGAGTCAGAACTCATAACTTCGTATGTTTGCTAAATTAGGCTCTCAGAAAATCAGGGTACCCTCCAGGGGGATATGACCGTTTTGTCATGCCACGTATAAAACCAGATCATTAAAGATCCTGTTACCACCACTGAACTATTAATCAGGTTAAACACGCAGTATTCATTCTATGAGGTTACAGACGAACACATTCAGTGAAAAGTCGCCATGTTTACTTCACGTGTCCCTATGGCAGCTTTATCTTAAATCAGGTAGTTACCTGCCTCTCAGCCAGAAAGGACTCAACAGTATCACCATATTTATTAAAGTTTTGTTTCCAGCTAACGATGAGATCCGTTTTACCAACTCCTGAACATATTCATTTTACTCCTGCCAGAAAAGTCAGTACAAGTTGTTTTTGCCTTACAAGCGCGTGACTTATCAGTCCATAGCTACGAAGACTTTCTAGCCACCAGTTATAATACACTTATGAAATTCTTTAAATTCATGACCGGCAGATTTCTCTAGAGTTTCCAGACATAAATTCAGAATGTTTTTCAGAAATTCCTTTCTAACCACAAGACAGAATTCTACATCGAGCTTTTCTCAAGAACGGAACCTGTTTCAAACTCCTTGTTACAGGGCTGCAACTAAGTTAAAAGAGTTGCAACATTTGCTGCAAGAATTACCGGAATGAGGCTTTATTCGCCCTGGCGCACCACCAGGATGAGAACTGTTTCTGTCTATCAGGAGGAAGGCCGGTATCATGAGATCATGTATCGGCCACTGAAATTTTTTTACAAGATCATGATTCTTAATCAATGTTCATTCCATAAATAGCAGTTCTATCTGATCTGCTACGATGTCTTAAACATTTTCCAGAACAATTTCAGACCATGCTACCATCAGTGGTGAGAGAAAGAACATGATGTTTTCCAGATTGCTGTTGAGGATATTACAGTCTCTCTAAAATTTTAATTTTATACTTCTGAGCTCCCTAATTCTCCAGCTATATTATGAAATTTATGAATAAATTCTTTTCCCATAATTCTCAGACAAAATCGTCAGCATATTCATGAATCACATTCTGATCTGCTAAATTCTAGAGAAGAACACGAGAATCATCTTCTCGCAGTTGTACAAAATCTTCGATAGGAGAAAATTATATACGTAGCTTTCCAGATGTGAGTTCCAGATGAACAAGGTGGCATTTCTAAGCCACCCTATTTTAGTAGAAGAAATTTCAAACAATCCTGCGAAGGTGAAGGCCATCACCTGATTGTCCCGGCCGACGCTTGTGAATGAAGTACAAACGTTTCTAGAACTCAATTGACTGCTACCGCATAAATTGCTGACAGTTCTCACTAAATTCTTCCATAACTATTCAACCAGATTTCCACCAGAATGTTCCATAATCCCAGGCAAAATTTTGGTAGAAACAGTATCACACATTGATGCAACTATGTTCATATCTCGATGCCTAACATACCGTAGGTTCAGGATAGAACGTCGTCATGCTAGTGAGTTACTACTATCCTTAGAAATTTCTGAGCATGAATGAGACGAAATTCCATGAAATTGTTATCAGTTACCACAGACTCAGAAAAGTATGATACTATCTAAGTCATCGTCAACCATGTAATCAACCTGCGTGTTATCTTTCATCCGAAAGGATTACGCAGTAGTGAACCTACAGAAAATTTAGTAGTTAATTGTATGAATTCAAGGCATTTCCATCGACCATCATATCATACAGAATTCATGTTCACGATCACGTGCATGTTTACGTTCACGTTTACTTTCACGTTTACGTCTCATTCACAGTATGATGCTGTTTCAGTTCATGTTTATGATATCTGATGATATAAATTCCCGATTTACATTCATGACATCGTTCACGTTCAGGTTCGTGTTCCATCTCACTATATACATTCTAGTTCGTGTACTAGATTTGGTTACATAAAGCTTGAGAAACCAGACTCAAGTGTAGCACAACTTTTCCATACCTAAGAAAACATTTCACGTCTCAGGTCGTATCGTTTGGCATTCCTCCCTCAGTCAGCATAAGTTCATGATATGTCCACGTATCACGTTCACAGTATGTTTCACGTATCACGTTCACGATATATTCATGCACAACGTTCATCATATGATCACGAACCACGTTCACAATTGCTCACGTAGCACGTTCACAATTGTTCACGTATTTCGTTCCTATGTATTTTCATCAGCTTACTCAGAGAGATAATCATTATATTTTCAGGATAATCACACGTACAGTTTCATGTACCTTACATACTATAGCTTGTTCATTTTTATCAGATTCAGAAAATCCGTCTTAAGTATAGAACCAGAAACTATTCAGCATCATCAGGACAGGGTCATCTGGACCAAGATTTTGTTCATTATGTTTTGACCTTTGAAGGAATCATTTCGAGCGGGAAGCCACTCGAAACAGAGGAGTCCATCCGGACCTCTCATTCCTTTTCCTTTAATAAATACAGTTAAGTCCTTTTAGTCATGTCACGTTTCATGTTCTCTTCAGCCATGTCACGTTACATGATCACTTCAGTCATGTCATGTTTATACCTATCAGCAGCATTATGTCTTAATTAGAAGACAAATTATCCTTAAGCTTATTTGTCTTTTCAGTTTACGTGTTCTTTCAGTTCCTATAACTTCATCAGCTTATTATCTTTAATTCGAGGACGAATTTCTCCTTTTTAGAGGGGAAGAATTGTAAAACCCAGTATAGTCGTGTTCTTAATTCGGGAACGAATTATTTTTTTTAGAGGGGAAGAGTTGTAAAACCCGCATTTAAAATCCAAGAACATAAATTATATACAGTCTCCATTTTATTTAAAACAGGACGTAACTAATTATTCAATATAAAAATTAAATTTTAGCTATTCAGATATTAAGCATTTTAAAAATACACAAATATAAATATCACGCAGTCTCATTTTTAATTAATATCATGACGTAATTTAATTATTCAGAAAATAATTATTACTAGGTAATAAGTGACTACCAACTATTCAGTATTACGTAGTATTTATTTTCAGAAAATAAATAAGTACAATTCAGAGATCTAAAACACGAACACGTACGCGAGTATTTAAACACGAGCACGAGCCAAAAATTACGTCACGGGAATTGAATCGAAAAATAAAAGGAAGCGTATGTTTAATTCAATAAGGGGGTCGAGTTTTATTATACAACAAAGAAAGAATAATGGGCCTTGGAGCCCAGCGCACCTCAAAGAATTATATGGGAGTTTATTTCCCCATCCTTTTTGGTCAACAGTAAACAAAAAAAAGGGACTACTGCCTTTCTTTTCACAAAAACAGTCAAAAAACAATTAGGGTTTTATGGTTTGGAGTTGTCGACAGAAAAGAGAGACAAGGGGATCGGGTTATTTTCTTAATTGGTGATTCATGTGTACCCATCGTCCATTCTTAATCTCTCAAAGGTAATCTCCTATTTGAGTTCATAAATCAAACACGAATCCCAATGTTTAATCAAAAGGAAAAACGTTTTCTTTAGCAAGTATTAACCACGAAATTCAGTAATCATGAAGATGTGTTAGTGTTTGCACTAAAAACCGAGACACACTAGTGTCTCGGTGTTGTTCCTTGGTCCATCAGTTCAAACAAAGTCTGGGCTTAGGACGGCAGTGACCAAAGACCACCAGGAGCGTTTGGTTTATAAATCAGGGGGAACCAGAATGCAGTCAGGGTTGTTTGGGATTACCAACAGTGGGAACTTATGACCGTCGGTGGGTAGTCTAAGCACAGCAGGGGGAACCACTGGGCTACCACTGGGAACCACCAGGGCAGCAGTGGCTGCCGGCTGAAGCCGGTGGCTGCTGTTTGTTTGGGTAGCGAGACCACATCCAACCGGCTGTGGTGAGGTTTTAGTCCACGGTTCGACCCGATACAAAGAGTCTCGGGGAAGGGTTGACTCGGGCTCCCACATTTTATTTAGAAATTTAAAAGGGGATAATTAATAGTATTAAATCATCATTAAGTTTTATGTTTTAAGTAAAGTAGTTTTATAAATTAAAATGGGGAATTTTAATTAAGATGATTTAAATTTTATGGAAGTTCTTATACTTTAAATTTAATAATCAAACCAAATATTTTGGGAAAGTATTTCTATATTTGGAAAAATTCTAAACTTTTTTATTTATGGCGAACTTCTATTTATAGTAATATTTTAATACCAGAATACAGTACAATATCATAATCGGAATACATAATCAGAAGTACAGGATATGCATTTAATCAGAAGTATTAACGAACAGTCAGAACATTAGCAGATTATATACAAACAGTAATACAAGTATAAATAAATCAAACTGAGAACAATTAAAAATCAGTAAACTAAACAGATATCAGTCAACTCATTTCACGTCCCTTATTTATGTAGCAACCGTGAAGTTGGAGTAGATTTTTCAGCTTTCCTTCTTATTTTATTACTGGACATGAGGTACGGATTTCCCGTCCTTCCAGTAAGGACTTCCTTCTTATTTTATTACTGGACATGAGGTACGGATTCCCCGTCTGCAGCTAAATGTTTTCCCTAGTACATGTTATAAATTATCAGAAATTGTTTTATTAAATTTATTGCGTGAGCCTTATATACAAGCATGACCAGTTAGTTGTACTAGTTACGAAGGTACCGTAACCATGACACTTGAGGCACCGGTGTTGTGACTCACCTGTAGGAGAGTGATATCCTACAGCGTCCCACTCAGCTCAGCTTGGCCATTTTATTAGTATTATTAGTGGGGCGTATGCATGCATCCTAGGCTTATCAGTTTATAGTTATCAGGTGAATGTGGTGTGTGCTCTACATCCTTAACATTGGAGCTGATCCCTCCACCCAACACAGTATTTAGAGATCACCCTCTACAGTATTTAGAGGTCACCCCTTTACAGCATGACGAGGTCACCCCTCCAGTTATTCATGCACCGTTGTTACAGGACATGACTTATATAAGCTCTGGCAATTAAAATACAGTAAATGCATGTTTTTAGACCCAACAGTTATTAAATCAGTTTTACTATTTATAAATCAGATACATCAGATTTTACACAGTTTGCTCCCTTTGTCATAACAATTTTAGTTTCAGTATTTGTTACCAGTTCTCTTCCAGTATATTATTATCATGCATCATATCCGTTCACTGAGCGTTATGCTCAGCCGTAGTTTCCTTTCATGTTCTAACGGCAGGTACACCAAGACGCTTTTAGGATTCTGAGAGCATGTGCATTGAATGGAAGCTATCCAGACTTCTTACTTTATGCACTTCTTACATTATTCTGCTTATTTGGACATTGTTTAGTCCTTTCATTCAGTATTTTACTTTTCATGTTTTGAGCTTATGTTTGGATTACCAATTTTTAATTCCGGTATTTCCTTTATGGTAAGTTAATGTTTTAGGACATTTACCTTATGCTTTGATGACACGCCATAAATACACGTAACGGTCCACTTATCCAAGTAGGGTGTTACAGTGATCACATTTAAAAAATGATAGCATTCAAGAAACAAGTATATTACATTGAAATCACACAAGACACATAAATTAAAGATACCAAATATGCAATAAATAAAATACTTGGATTGCCTCTCAAGAAGCACATTTTTTTTATTTTACGAGTCTTTTAGCTAGAATCGGGGTCACTCTACCAGGATCTGATTATACTCGCATCATGTTTTGTTAGTCTTTTGATGAATTCATTATCCTTCTTATATTCTCAACCAAGATTTAGGCATCCAATATAGTATTATTTTCTCTTGATAAGGATATGATCGAGCCCTTTCTTAACATCTTCTTACCATTCACAAAATACCGACTCAACTCTATCTCTCTTCTAATAGAATAATAAATCAAGGTCCAAGATTTTATGGTACATCCTAAATATAACTTCCTTTCCATAATGAGAAAACTTATTTATGCCATTATCTTGGTCGTACTTAAGCCTAGATACTTTAACAAAGGGTTTTCCAAATACTACTTCACTAAGCTTACCTTTAATCACAAAATTCAAATTCTCAAGCACCATAAATCCAGCTGAATACATAAAACTTCCTACGTAAACGTGTAAAATCCTAGCTCTTCCTACGAAATTGTAACTTTTTTAGGATGGAGAGTGTTACTTCTGTGCGAAAAAGGCCTTTAGCCCGGATTGGTTGTAATACGACCGGGATAAGATATTGACGGGAGATTCTAGATCGATATAGAGTCTCGTGTAACAATTGCCAATTACGCATGAAAATTTCAGGTTTTGGGGTCTGGTTTTTTATTTTTGGTGTAGTTTCTAAGGACAGGGGTGTGGGCTCATAAAGTAGTTCCTTGTAGTATGCTAGTTCTTTTTCCGAGGGGAATAATTTCCTTAGCATGGTCTTTTCAGTGGTGTTTTGTGCCTATTTTAGAGTTCCATTGCCTTAGTTGTTTTGCTAAAAGGTGAGAACCAGAAAAAGAATTAATTGCCGGCAGAGATTTAATGGTGGAGAAAAGTTGACGGTCAATTTCCTACCTGAGATTCCAAAGCTCGTTGATTCGAGCAGTGACTTCGAGAGGCGTGAGATTGATTGGTGGTAGAGAAAGGGTGGATGGAAATGAAGTGCGTGGATTCACGAGTTCCATTATTTAAAAATGGAATAGTCGATGGAAATTTTTTACAAAGAAAAGATAGAACACGAAGAAGGATAAAAAAGAGATAGGTGGTCTCCCTCAGAAGGAATTGAGTGAGTAGACCTAATTCTTGTTGAACATTAAACCTCACTATTCCACGACGATGCCAAAAACTTGATGAGGATTATTCTTGAAAGAATATCCTCAAGGAGTTTTATAACCCCTCGGGCAGTGTACCCTGTTGTGTAGGTGTGGTATAGGAAAGGACTCGGGGTTGTTATCATTCTATCGGGAAATAGTTTGGGAGGTCAGTGTCGAATGTAAAAAAGATCTAGAGGTTGGAAGAAGATTATTTTTATAATTTTGTATTTTATGAAAGCAAGTAGAATTATTGGGGTATAGGAGGTGGTTTTGACTAATAATCTAATTAAACCAAAACTAATGTTGTAGAATTTCACCAAGAAAACAAATGTGTTTATTTAATTATGCACTACTTACTATAATATTTTCTTAATGTGTTTGCTACCCGTCACATCTTATCGATTAAATATATAAGTGTTTTCGTTTGTATTAATTACAAGTCAGATGCGAAAAAATAAAGCCTAAAATAGTGGTATGGCAACGTTTACTAGTTTTACCCATTTGACATACACCCTTATAATCCTCTATGTGATAATTAAAAACCTAGAATCACAGACAAATCCTAGATCTAGTCATTTAACATATGCATTAACAAACACCTAAATGTATCCGCCAGAACACCCAACAAGTCAAGTGATTTCAAGACCAAGAACATGGATCTATAAAGCGAGGCCTCATCTATCACCCACGTTTCCCTAGACTTATCAACAGTTAAGATATGAAGATCCAGTTTTCTTTTCTAGATCCTAACGTGCACACAATCATACCAAGAAGCAACAAACACAATAAGATCACAACATAGTTTTCATGCTATCATAGATAAACAATAAGAAATCTAGCCTAACATGGAAAGAGAAGAAAATATAGAAGATATAATCATCAAACACATAGACATGATTAATGAAAATAAGTAAAGGGAGTTTCTTAGGGTTAAGAAACCCTATAATCGTCTGGTTATGGTTGCTCCAAGCTAACCCTAAAATTCTAAACGAGTTGGATGTTTCCAAGGGTCTATATATAGAAATTAGGTTGTGACAGCGTCGGGTTATAAGTGAGACGTCGCCAGGCCTGCGAATCTTATATGGGCTTCAATTCTCGATAAGTTGTGACGCCGTCTGGTTGATTAGGAGGAGCCTTCTTGAGGGTTGACACTCGACGCGACGATGTCAAGCGTATTGGGCGACGCCGTCTATAGCTCTTGTTTACAACTCTCTTTGTGACTTGAGAAATATGTGCATTTTTGAATTGGCCTCTTCCATACTTCTTCCAAAAGCCTTGAAAATACTTGAAAACACCTTCAAAACCTCTCAAATGCTCAAAGTGCTTACAATTTGCTAAAATAACAAGAAAGAAAGGGATTAAGACGCTTTTAGGGCATTTTATGACAAATAACGAGGTGAAATGACCCCTAAAAAATGTATAAAATAGCACATCGTTGATTTTCTATCGATATAACGAACTTGTTGATCCTCAGGGATACATGCTTCTATGTGTGCCACATTAATACATCCAATGCAGCCTTGAAACCAATTAAAATAATGTAAGTCTTAACAATACGATTTTTGACATTTAATTTGTACATTTAAGATAATGGAAGTACTACCTTAAAGTACGGCATGTATCTTATATCATTCATGATTTGAGGTGGTATAGAAAAAAGTAGGATCTTTTGGCCAGATAATATCACTTGTTAAACCCTAAAAACCGTAACATTTAGCAGTGATCGCGTCTAAATCGTCATGAAAAGCTCTCTAATAGTCTCTCTAGAATGTTGAAAACGCTCCCCAACATCCCTATTAGATACTCCCAGTGCAAGTGTGTAGATAAACACCCCTAACTTTTCAAGAGCGGGCATTTTATCACTTGACTTTAATTCGTAATTTGATTGTAGTTCCCTTCAGAATATCTTGAAAGTTTTTGGATGCATTCTAAATGCATTTACACAACGAATAGGATTTCCCATTCAAAGCATCTTTCATCCAATCCGCTCCTTTTTGTTGGGATGTCATGCATGGTTCCTTATACATATGATTATAGTAGTACTCAACAAGTATATCAGTGCCGTTAATCATATTCAATAAATAATCTATAAATTATAGTTCTTTTTTATCTTCTTTTATTTCTTAGTATCCATAGTAACCATATACAATTCAAGAACATAAAAATCACATAATAGAATATACAATCAACTTCTAAATATATTGCAACAAAAAGACAATATAAATCCAAAAAGTTGTCACAACAAGCATATCTCAAATAAAAAAACAAGAATACATCAATTATCTAAACAAAAATGGTAATAAATAACACAAATGTTTTAATGGCGGATCGTCAAATACATAAAAAAAACTTTAGGTGCTCTTGCTTCTCTTATGTTGCAACCAATGTGATCCTTGACTCGTCATCTGGCATACTCTTGAACATTTCTCTCTTGATGGGGATCTTGAAATAAGTCCATTGCGAATAACCACAACATACTACCTTTTACAATTGGGTTTGCTTCTATAAGGTGCTTAATCATACTTACAACCACTTCAATACTAAACTTATTACCTTGATTAGAGTTATACATTTCTTCCTCCATATATTTTATGACACGTTGCTGATGAGCTGTTAGGATTTGAGGTCTCTTGGATATTTTACTGCTAGTGTAATAGTTAGTGCTGCTAGTGTAAATATTAGTGTTGCTGGGAGAATGTCTAAATACGACCAAGTACTTAGTGCTGCTAGTGTATTTGGTTAATGCTGAAGATTCAAGATAGGGTTGATTAGAGAAGATCGGCTTCTAGAATGATTAGAAGACTAAAGATATGCAAGATACTTCACGTGTTGAATAAGAATACTTAGTTAATAAGTATTATCTATATTTAGAGTTTATCTTATATTGTAACTAGAAAAATATTGTGATTATCATTAGTAAATATTGTAAGCCGACTAAGACTCCTTAGTCTAGAAAAAGAGGCATAAGGCATAGAGTTCTTTGTATCAACTTAGTATCTTAGAATTCGAATAGCGTCAAGATTTTCTGTAAACCCCAACACTGATTTATAGTGTTCGTATTATTCTTAATAATATTGAGGCTTGTTTGTGAATTTGTGTTCTTAAAGTTCTTCTTAATATTAAGGTATAGATTTCGCATTGATCTTAGTGAATTCAAAACAATGGTTCTACCAAGTTGTGTTAAATTTATATAGTATAGGTTAACCTTAAAACAAGCTAAGGGAATTCAAATAAGTTGGGATCAACAATAGCCCTAATTTGAGCTGGATGTTCATAAAGCCTTGTAGATCCCCCAAATTGTCTTCCTCTACGCTTCATATCAATAGTTTTAGGTTTGGTGTGCTTATGAATTTTTTTAGGCATGCCACTTTGGTTTAATGGTGTTGTTGTGTCAACTTGATTGACTTCACCTATGAAACTTCTATAGAAACCAGGATCTTCATTTTGTAATTCGTCAATCTCAAAATTATGCGCTTATATACCAACTTTAGTGTCAACTAGTTTATCCTTACTTCAACATCTTCTTCATCTACATTTTCATAATGTACCTCCCTGAAAGTATTTGGATTCATTGCGGACGATATACAATCTCCACCACCAGCAACAGCATCTCCAAAAAGTTGATCCCACGCATCTTGTAACTCAAACGACGGTTTCTTTTTCAATGTTTTTTTTTTAAATTTGAGTCCTCCTACACAATATAACGTTGAACCATTAGATCCCAATATGATAATAGTAAGAATATGATTTGGTATTTTAGTTTTGAACTACTATTATTATGTTACCTTGATTTTCATTTCCCGCCACTCATCTAAACGATTAACTTTTTTGCACTCGCATCCCGTCGTAGGCCAGTTGCGACATTTTTAACGATTTCCAAAGATTTTAGTCTCTCTTCATTTCGTAGACCTTGTTCTTTAAGCTTTGACACTAACGAACGTGCGGTTAAAAAGTTGCGCAAATTTTAGTTGAAGCTCAACCTAGTTGTATCGGACATTTCAACCATGTTCGTTTACACATTTGTTTAAGAAATCACACAAGGATATTGTTTTCTCTTCTAACATTTGTCTTTTTTGTTGCTTAATCACTTGGATCCATCTAAATTTATTCAACGTTTTATATCAATTACATTTTTATGCATTTTAATATATTTTATACCAAAGAATACTATGATTTCATGTTAAAAATATTTTATACCGGAAAGATGCTACATGCCTACAAAATACAGTGAACAAGATTGAAACTAAATGGCTTAAACATGTATATTAATTTAGCGATGTCAAAAAAAGTAAACTAATTTTCATCGACATGAATATGTCTTTTTTGTCCTAGACATGTATATGTATCTGCATAAGTAAAACTAGATATCAAATGAAAACAAAAAACAATCCAACGTATTTGACAAAACAGAATACAAAACCGGACAACCTAGATCACCCAACCCCATAAACACCCTAACCCGATAACCTGATTTCTTGTAGGTCAACATAACATAATATTGTTAGAATTTATAAAAACCATTAAACATATTAACATATTAATAACGCGAGTATGCAGTGGAATATGGGATCACGTATCGATAAATAATTAACATAAACGATAAAGAATTTCCTACCTTTTGGCAATGGATTAAATCACCTTTATTGAACTACCAATATAAACGGAAACCCGATATAAGATCAAAGTATGATCTCTCTAAAAGTACGCACTCAATATGTTCTAGTAAATAATCAAGTATGCTAGTACTAATAGTGATATAGCTTAACAATGCTTGGTTTCTAAAAACAAGTAAAGCACAACTAATATTCTATGATATTAGCTGATCGCACAAAATATCAATGTTTTAAAACCGGGTTTTTAGTCGACCCGGCCAAGTCACCGGGTTACCGGTTCAACCGCCGGGTAAAACCGATTTTATGAAAACCAAAAAATACATATATAACCAACATCAAACATGATAAGTTGATAACTTCCATTTTGTAGGTAAGCTTAAAACCACATTTTATATAAGTAATTAGTTTAAGATATATAATTACTCCCTAAATAGGTAACAAACATTCAATTGAATAAAACTTAGTGTATCAAAGTTAATGCAAATTATTCAACAAAATTAATGCAAATTAAATATAGAAATGTTAATGACTTCCTCATATAATTGTAGTTTGTGGATAAGAATAAATGAAAGGATTGTAAACTTGTGAAATGATGTAAGAAAAATAAAAATGGATTAATCATTAATGATATGTTTCAGAGGGAAAAATGAAAAGGTGTGAGCAAGTACTAGGGAAATGAAGGGTTTTGAGATTAGTTTATTGGGAAAGGAAACTTATATTATTACTACCATTGAAAATACAACAACCCCTTTTGACCCAGTCGGGTTTTTAAACCAGTTCAACCCGGGTCGTTGAAACCGGTCGGTTTAATCCGGTTCGGATCTGCCAAAAAACTGTTTATGTTGGGAATAAAATGTAGTCAAGACACTTGGACGCTGAAAAGAGCAATTTTGACGTTTGGTAACTTGTTTTTACTCAGGTTAAAAAGATTCTTTGTCGTGTGTCTCTTCGAATTGAAAAACTTATGGTTTCTATGTGTGACTTCGTTTTATTTTGGTGGAACAAAGCTGTGTCGTTGTAGTGTTTTAAAATAAAAGGTGCAAAACACTTATAGTAAAAGTGCTTTTTAAGTAAATCTAAGTCTAATTAAAGTAAAGTGCGAGTATTTAAAAACGTGACTAAAATTAAAGGGCACTAAAGTAAAATGACGTAAACTTAAATCTATCTAAGGCAAACTTAAAGTGCGACTAAAACTAAGGCAAATAATCTAAAAGTGCAATTAAATAAAAAGCAGGAAAGATAAAGCTTGAAAGTAAAAATCAAAGACAAAAGCAAATAAGAACCTGAATACAGCTCATTTGGAGTAAACCTTCGTTTGGAACAATCACTCGTCCTAAATGTCACCTTTGGTAGAAATGATTCTTCTTCACTTGGGATATTACCAAAATCCTTGATCCGGAACAAATTGATCTGAATATGTCACTTATCCAAAACAATGCTTCATTCGGAACTTACTGATTCGGAACTCTCACTTGATGCCTTGATTCGGAAGTATTTGGTCACCCTTGATTCGGAACTTTCCGAATGAAGTTCCTTGATTCGGAAGATTCCCTTTGATCCGGAACTTTTGGAAGTTCCGAATGAACAACCTTGATTCGGAAGTTTTGACTTCCGAATGAGCAGCCTTGATTCGGAACTTTGGACCTTGATTCGGAACTTTGAGTTGATTCGGAACTTTTGAAAAGTTCCGGATGAAACCCTTGGTTCGGAACTTTGGAGTTCCGAATGAGTATGTTTGGTTCGGAAGTTTTCACTTCGTCCGGAACTTTGAAAGTTCCGGATGAACAAGTTTGGTTCGGAAGTTTTTCAAATCCCAAATCTTCCGGATGAAGCCTTGATTCGGAACTTTAGAAGTTCCGAATGAACACTTTCCTTTGTCTTGGTTCAGAACTATATCTGGAAAGATCAGAAACAAGCAAACATTCCCGAAGAACAAGGAAACAGTAGCAGCAAGAAAATAACAATTTAACCAAATTCAAACTCACAGATAGTTATAAATAGCAACGAATCATCAGATAAACATCAACAAACAATTAAAAACATGAAATCAACCAACTTTAACCATAATAATCAAAAACCACTTAGATCAAAATAAAAGCATGAACATGAACATAACATAAACACAACAAATCAAAGAATAAGAAAGGTAGATAAGAGATTGACAAGATAAAATAAAGATTTGACAAGAATTTAAATGAAAACTTACTTGGAATTAAATGGTAATTAAGGTGCATAACATGAATTTAAATGGCATGAAAAGTAAATGAAAATATATGAAAATGGTGGAAGACTAATTGTCACCTTAGCCAACAAGTGTGAAAAATAAACATCCTAATCTATTTATAGGGGAGGATTAAGGAAGCTTCCTCCCCTCTTTCCTTTTCTCTTAATTGCATAATTAAGTCCCTCCTTCTTTAATCTTCATTTAATTGCATACTTAGTCCTTTTCTTCTAATCTTCTTTCATCTTGGACTTAAGGGACTTTTGACTTCGGGATTTCTTTTGAACTCGTCTTTAAATTCTTCAATAAAATAGACTTGAATTCTTCGGCTTTTGATAAACTTCCGTCTTTTGACTTTTTCTTCGATAAATCTTCAGAATTGGTCGTGGACTTCCGTTCTTTTTGCACTCTTAACTTCTTGACTTCGTCTTTTATCCTTTTCTTCAATAAAAGTCCATAAATGCCCGTGAATGTCCGTGTTTTATCCATTTTTCACCTTTTCATCCTAAATCACAACAAAAACACAAACCACGCATAATTCCGACATAAAAGACATAAAATACACATTTTGGTCCGGTTTTTATTGTAATTAAGTGGTAGAAAAGATGGGTGTTTACACACCTATCAAATCCCCTACACTTGACCATTGCAATGTCCTCATGCAATGCATTAGTTACAAAGCAGGATTACACTTTCCATCGTAATCAATCCACGTTGGCCTTTATTAAAGAGATAGAAAATTAAAAACATACAAAATAAAGAAATCAAAAGCATACCTTGGGTTTTGAAAATGTTATGGATAATCATCATCCTCAAGTTTTCACTTTCTCCAAACCAAGCTTAAAAACGAGATCATTGTTATTATAAGTTAGTAAACTAACACGAACTCATGTGGGCCAATTACTCACTTAGACTCCCTTATTCCTATGGGTATCTCTTATATTTTATTATTTGTCTTGAATGATCACGAAGATGCATTGTTTGACTTATTTCGATAATTATTTAGTCTGAAAATAAAGTGCACGATTTAATCAATAGTTAGCTAAAGGACCAAATCTTTTAAAACTGCTTCTCGGGATATCAGAAAGTTCATATCTTGGCATAACTTGGTTCGCGATTTGAGACCTTTCTCGGGCCGATATTTGGCGGCGACTTCATACTTCAAATCTTGAGAGACGTTCATGAAATAATGGTCTTCTCTTCATAATTGGAATTTCTTCACTTGAAGTTTTGAGAGTTTCATACTTGGATCACGACTTCTTCATTTTTCTCCAATCTTTATTTTGGACTTTGATATACAACGATCCGCCTCCTTTTATGACTTGGATCTATTTATCCTCATACCTTGTTAGGGTCTTTTCGGATACACTTCTCCATGACTTTTGGGGAGTTTTGCTTTACGTCGTGTGTCTCGATCCTTCATATTGATTTTCGATAAATGATTCTTCACATCACTTTGGATCTTTAGCAACAAAACATAGCCCTCATGCCTTGTTAGGGCCTTTTCGGACTCGCCAATCTTCGCGCCCCGCTTCATAAGTTATGCCTTGGCTATGAACTCTCGTCATTACCGAGCAACTTTTAAACGATCTGGGGCTAGAAGCTAAGTAACTTTTCAAATCGTACAACCTTATTTATTAGCAAATAAATTATTAGCAAGCGATGGGAGAATAGGCTCATAATTAACTCACATAAATTCATGAAAGAATACCGAACTTATAATTGGCTCTATCATCTCTCGTTCTCCACAGTTTAAAATCTCAAGTAATGAGACTCGTGGATACTTAGCCTATTAAATCAAAGTTTTGGGTTTTCGAGTCGCCTATAGGATCTTGCAAATTCTTAGACTTTTTCAAGTTTAGAAATCGCATCTTAAAGTTCCCTTGATAAACGACTCTCTAGGATCAATTATAGGAACTTGCGAATAGTTCTTGTTCTTAACCCGTGAGAGTTAAGACTTTCGCGTTTTATAGCTCCCTAAATAAAAGCCTAGCAAAACTTGACTTAAACACGTTAAGGATACTAGCTAGAGTAAACTCGGATTGAGTCAAAAGATTCACAACGTTTGAAAATTAAAACCACTTATTCAACATTTATTCTAGCAGAGAAAGAAAATAACTATACAAAGATAACAACTAATAGGCCAAAATAGATCAAAAATTTTGAAAAATGTCGAAAAATTGATTTTCCGGTTAAAATGAGGACAAAAACAAGGAAAAGACCACTTAACTTCGATAGAAGTCCCCCTACACTTAAGATAAACATTGTCCTCAATGTTTAAGCATGTGGGAGTAAGCTCCCCTACACTTAGGACATTGTGCACGTTGTTTAAATCTTGCTAAGGAAAGGACAACTAAAGAGATTCCTATTTTAATATTGAGAAAATATAAAATAGTGAATCGAAAAGAGTTTAGGATAGAACCGGGAAGAAGTAGAACACGGAATCACGGGTTCGTCAAGAATCATTAAGAGTGGATCATAGAAGCTCGAATCCCTGATTAAGAAGTGAGGAGAGGAAATAGCAATCCAAAGGGTCCCCCCTACACTTATGGTAAAGAAAGCGGAAAGATAGATGCATGGGTTGCCTCCCAAGAAGCGCTTGGTTT
This sequence comes from Glebionis coronaria, assembly GCA_025667525.1. NCBI lineage: Eukaryota > Viridiplantae > Streptophyta > Magnoliopsida > Asterales > Asteraceae > Glebionis > Glebionis coronaria. Next base: position 249,898,934 of record CM046874.1, read on the forward strand.
TTGTTTACCGAGTCGTGAGCCTGACTCGACCTTGATCATCAACGGAAGTAGCATGAAACAAATCCACCAGGATCAAAGACATAGTTTTCATCCATCAATAAGCAAGAGCTTAAGGCGAACAAGGCAAGCCAAAAGAGAAAGGCAAGGTTCCCTTAAGCAGCGATGGAGCACGGTGGAAGCGAAGTTGAAGTGGAGCAAGCATGTCTTCAAAATTTCCAAAGATATTTCCTTTTATTTCATCAGGTGGATACTGAGATGGCTTAAAGATTGCAATACCGGGGTCGAACACCTTTTACTTCAGGGGAAAATAGCACTCAGGCTCATCCGAGTGTGAAGAAGATCCGCAAAGAAGCACAACCTCGTCCTCAGAAGTGGGACAAAGAGGTGTCAAATCATATGTGCAACGGATTTCGGTGTCGACCGGTTTCTTCTCCTTAGACAAAATTTTCTTCAAATCCAAAGTAGGATCAAGACGATAAGATTCAAAGTCCAAAGGAGGTGCATCACTCTCATGAGGGAAGTATGTGTTGAGAAATTCAGAGAAATCTTCCTCAAATGAATAATCGTCCAAAGTAGGATCGAGTGATGGTGGAGGATCTTCATCATGTGAAGAATCGCTCGATAGAGTATCAGCCTCATCGAAATCATCGAAAGTGGGTAGCTCGGGATACTCAGAGGTACAGTCAAAATCATCTGAATCTGAGCTAGAATCATCATCATCATAAGCATCGAAGACCGGTTGAGAATCATAAATGGGAGAAGCGTCCAAAGTAGAGTGAGAATCATCCACATCATCATTAAAAAGTGGATTATCAGTGGAAGACTCGAATAGAGGATTGTCATAGACGGTAAAGTCATCGAGCACATTTATCATATTCACTGATTCTCGTCCTCCAAAGGATTTGCCTGTAAGCTTCCCCATTTTAAAAACTTTAGAGTCATCCCCGACTCGTAAGATTAACTCACCTTCGGCCACATCTATTAAAGCACGTCCGGTTCTCAAGAATGGCCGACCAAGTATTAGAGGAATACGAGGGTCCATTTCATAATCAACTACGACAAAATCGACCGGGAAAGTAAATGTGCCAACTTTAAGAAACACATCTTCGGCTATACCAACGGGGTAAGCGAGAGTGCGGTTTGCAAGTTCGAGAGTCATCTTTGTTGGAATGAGGTCGGGCAATGATAGTGTTTTCCAAACACTCAGTGGCATCAAATTAATACTAGCCCCGAGATCAGCAAGGGCAGTAAATTCTTCAGTTGTTGAACACGCAAGGCAACACAAAACGACCGGGATCGCCAAGTTTTTCCGGAAGTTCTCTAAGAAGGACTGCAGAGCAGTTTTCATTTAAGCGTGTGTTGGCGAGTTCAATCAGCTTCTCCTTCTTGCTAAGCAATTCCTTGAATGCTTTGACAAATTTCGGCATGTGGCAAAGTGATTCAACAAGGCTAATGTTGATGGTCATTTTAGATAGCATATCCACATATTTCATTACATTACAGTCATTCTTGGTTAGCTCGTTGGTCTTGCCTATGCGAGAAGGGTATGGGATTCTGGGCTGATAAGGGTTAGGTGGAGGTGTAGTTGGTGAAGGTTGTGATGTTGAAGGGTCCTTCCGAGATACATCGTCATGACGAGGCGGAGACGGTAATGGTGTACTACTACTAGGTGGAAGAGAAATAGGGATACATGGTGGTGGAGGAGTTTTAGATGATGGTGGTGAGTCAGGTGGATTGACAATGGTAATTCCACTACGCGTAGTTATAGCACTCACATTAGCTCGCGGATTAGTGACGGTGTTTGAAGGTAGAGAACCCGAAGAAGAAGAAGGTTGAGCTTCGGGCAAGAAACTAGCCAACAGATTCTTTAATTCAGTTGTTTGAGTGATGAAGGAAGATTGAAGATTTTCACGAACCTCGGTTCTGATGTCATTACCTTGCTTCAAGATATCTCCTTTCAAATTGATTATTTGGCTCTGTAGATTCTTGATTTGCTCACCTTGAGTTCTCATGATTGTGTCAACATCGGGATTAATGGGTGGGTGTTGTTGGGTGGGTGGTTGATAAGGGTTAGAAGCACGAGGTGGGATTTGGTTGCTTCTATTGTAGTTGTTGGCGGGGTTTTGGTTTTGAGGAGAAAAACCGGGTGAAAGGTAATTGTTGGAACGGTAGCTCAGCAGATTTCTATCCCCTTGTTGTCTAGCTTGGTAATTTTCCGGTGAATAATTACCGTAAGCAGCATACACATTTTCCGGATTTCCTTGTGTCGAAGGAAAATCGGTGTATGAGTGAGGACCGCCACATGTTTCACAAGGATTAGCAACTGCTTTAACTTGATGTTGTTGTTGGTTTGAAGCGAGAAGCGTAATACTTTCGCTCATTTCGGCCATCATGCGGGTGAGTTCGGTCATCTCAGGGTTTGCTGAGGTCGAGGAAACATTGACTCTCGGGTTGTTCCTTGAAGATGCAGAGGAATCCCAGTTCTTGTGGTGAGTAGTCATGTTCTCAATTAACTCTCTACACTCCTCGGGTCTCCTTTTCATGAATGTGCCACCGGCGGCTGCATTGATCGTATCACGATCTCGAAAAGTCAATCCGTTGTAGAAAGTATCGATCAAGGTGACCGGAAGCATGTTGTGGTTTGGACAACGGTCGATCAAGACATTATATCTCTCCCAAGCGTCGAAAAGAGATTCATCGGGGTCTTGCATGAAACCGCTGATCTGATTGCGAAGGCTTGTGACCATGGATGGTGGAAAGTAGCGCGAAAGAAAGCGTTGAGTCATGTCATCCCAAGTGTGAATAGAATTCTTCGGGAGACGATCAAACCATTTCTCGGCATGATGCGATAAAGTATGTGGGAAGAGTTGTAGGCGGAGTACATCCATTGTGGCCCCAGGCAACTTCATGCTTTGGGTGATTGTAATGAACTTGTCGAGGTGTTTGTTGGCATCATCATCAGGCAATCCTCTAAATGGGTTTGTTTGTTCTTGCTGAATCATGTGGTGCTTCAACGAAAACTCAGGAGCGTTGATTTGCATCGGCGCAATCGGTCCTCCTCGTCCAAACATTGTTGGTTGACAAAGTTCCTCCATGGTCTGAAGATCGGGCTGTGGAAGAGCATTGTTGTTATTATTAAGGTGCGGTGGTTGATTATTGTTGTTAACACCTGCCATATCTAAATCTTCTTGAGGCTCGGGCTCTTGATAATTAGAAGATCTAGTACGCATACACCTGAAAATGCAAAAGAAAAAGAAACCAAACACAAAGACAATATATATACACAAGAAAGATAAAATCTTTTTGTATTTATGAAAATTTTAATTTTTATGGTTTTTTGAATTTTTCAGGCAAGAAAATTAACGTTCACAAGTGAACGGATCCCAAAAATAACGTGTCTAGCACAGAAAACTGTTGATCTTAACGAAAAGAGCCGGCAGCGGCGCCATTTGGTACACGCTTTTTACTTAGTTAAAAAGATTAAGTTTAAGTTCGTTGTGTTGGTCTAATCGAATTGATCTTAGCTCTCTATGTGACTTCGTTTTATTTTGGTGGAACAAAGCTGTGTCGTTGTAGTGTTTTAAAATAAAAGGTGCAAAACAATTAAAGTAAAAGTGCTTTTTAAGTAAATCTAAGTCTAATTAAAGTAAAGTGCGAGTATTTAAAAACGTGACTAAAATTAAAGGGCACTAAAGTAAAATGACGTAAACTTAAATCTATCTAAGGCAAACTTAAAGTGCGACTAAAACTAAGGCAAATAATCTAAAAGTGCAATTAAATAAAAAGCAGGAAAGATAAAGCTTGAAAGTAAAAATCAAAGACAAAAGCAAATAAGAACCTGAATACAGCTCATTTGGAGTAAACCTTCGTTTGGAACAATCACTCGTCCTAAATGTCACCTTTGGTAGAAATGATTCTTCTTCACTTGGGATATTACCAAAATCCTTGATCCGGAACAAATTGATCTGAATATGTCACTTATCCAAAACAATGCTTCATTCGGAACTTACTGATTCGGAACTCTCACTTGATGCCTTGATTCGGAAGTATTTGGTCACCTTTGATTCGGAACTTTCCGAATGAAGTTCCTTGATTCGGAAGATTCCCTTTGATCCGGAACTTTTGGAAGTTCCGAATGAACAACCTTGATTCGGAAGTTTTGACTTCCGAATGAGCAGCCTTGATTCGGAACTTTGGACCTTGATTCGGAACTTTGAGTTGATTCGGAACTTTTGAAAAGTTCCGGATGAAACCCTTGGTTCGGAACTTTGGAGTTCCGAATGAGTATGTTTGGTTCGGAAGTTTTCACTTCGTCCGGAACTTTGAAAGTTCCGGATGAACAAGTTTGGTTCGGAAGTTTTTCAAATCCCAAATCTTCCGGATGAAGCCTTGATTCGGAACTTTAGAAGTTCCGAATGAACACTTTCCTTTGTCTTGGTTCGGAACTATATCTGGAAAGATCAGAAACAAGCAAACATTCCCGAAGAACAAGGAAACAGTAGCAGCAAGAAAATAACAATTTAACCAAATTCAAACTCACAGATAGTTATAAATAGCAACGAATCATCAGATAAACATCAACAAACAATTAAAAACATGAAATCAACCAACTTTAACCATAATAATCAAAAACCACTTAGATCAAAATAAAAGCATGAACATGAACATAACATAAACACAACAAATCAAAGAATAAGAAAGGTAGATAAGAGATTGACAAGATAAAATAAAGATTTGACAAGAATTTAAATGAAAACTTACTTGGAATTAAATGGTAATTAAGGTGCATAACATGAATTTAAATGACATGAAAAGTAAATGACAATATATGAAAATGGTGGAAGACTAATTGTCACCTTAGCCAACAAGTGTGAAAAATAAACATCCTAATCTATTTATAGGGGAGGATTAAGGAAGCTTCCTCCCCTCTTTCCTTTTCTCTTAATTGCATAATTAAGTCCCTCCTTCTTTAATCTTCATTTAATTGCATACTTAGTCCTTTTCTTCTAATCTTCTTTCATCTTGGACTTAAGGGACTTTTGACTTCGGGATTTCTTTTGAACTCGTCTTTAAATTCTTCAATAAAATAGACTTGAATTCTTCGGCTTTTGATAAACTTCCGTCTTTTGACTTTTTCTTCGATAAATCTTCAGAATTGGTCGTGGACTTCCGTTCTTTTTGCACTCTTGACTTCTTGACTTCGTCTTTTATCCTTTTCTTCAATAAAAGTCCATAAATGCCCGTGAATGTCCGTGTTTTATCCATTTTTCACCTTTTCATCCTAAATCACAACAAAAACACAAACCACGCATAATTCCGACATAAAAGACATAAAATACACGTTTTGGTCCGGTTTTTATTGTAATTAAGTGGTAGAAAAGATGGGTGTTTACACACCTATCAACGTTGATAAGAAGAAATCAAGCGTTGACAGGAAGAAGTCAAGCGTTGATAAGAAGAAGTCAAGCACTGATAGAATACTTAGTCTACACGTCGTATGTTTCTAGTATGTTTCTAGTAAAGATATGATCGACAATGTATTTCTTATATTCATCTTTACCAAGAATAGCTGATACGTAGACTCTTGTACAAGGTTCCTTAGTCTATGAAAGGAGGCCTTTAGGTTTTGTTAAATAATAAGTTTTTCATACGTTTTAACACTTTCATTGTATGCAAGTTCGTTTTATCAATCAAAGTGAAAGTTTGGTTTATCTTGTTTGTGTGTTCTTGTTTGAGTATTAATTCCGCATAATACTTGAATTGTTTCATATATAACAAAGTTTCTCTACGTGTTTAACTTGATTTAATCTCGTTTACACAAGCTAAATCGATCTAAGTTTGAGATCAACAAGTGGTATCAGAGCTTGTTGAGAAACTTTGATCTAAAGAACACAAAAACCCTAAATCGCCAAAAACTCTAATTTTCAAGAAACCCTAAAACTAAAACTCCATGTCTACTCCAGAGTTAACCTCCTCCTCCTCAACCCCTAACATCAAGATTCCCATGCTAGACCCAGAAAATTTTGAGCTATGGAAGTTTAACTTTGAACAATATCTTCAAATCAATGACCACACCCTATGGGAAATTATGAAATATGGAAACACATTCAATAAGGCTGTTAAGATTGCAGCTGCTATCTTGGTAAGATCAACTTCAGGTTCTTTAGAAGAGGATCGAAAAGAAAAACCTGAAGATGGAAGAGCTGTCTCAGCTGAGGACGTTGGGAAGAGAAGGAACGACATGAAAACCCTAAGCATCCTCAAACTCTCTTTGGGACAAGCCAATAAGCACAAATATAGAGGCTATGAGTCTGCAAAAGATCTTTGGGCAGCCCTTGAAGTTGCTTATGGTGGTAATGCTGATACTATACAAGAGAAAAAGAAGCAACTCTTGCATGAGTATGCTGTGTTCAAAGCTCAACCCAATGAAAAGCTAAGTGGAGTGAGAATCAGACTTCTTGACATTACAAGCAAGCTGTCATTCATGGGAACAGTGCTTGGTGATGTTGATATCATCACCACTTTTCTTAAAAGTTCTGGTGATGCATGGAAGATTGAAGCAAGGTCTATGATTGCTAATAATACTCACAAAAGTTCCACTTTTGATGATGTTTACAATAAACTGAGGCTTGTAGAGAATGAAATCCTTCTGGATCAAGGAAGCAAGTCTACCAATGGAAATATGGCCTTCTTCTCACATAGTGAAGGTCAATTTGATCAAAAGGAGTGATAGGTGTGTAAACACCCATCCTTTTTCCACTTAATTCTGGCCCTTTTTCCACTTAACTCTGGCTAAAACGAGACCAAAACACGTATTTAATATCATTTGTTTGGAATTATGCGTGGTTTTTGTGTTTATTGTGTTTTCAGAGCCAACCGGATGAATATTGAAGAAAACATGGGATTGCACGGATTTTATCGAAGAAAAAGACTCAAGACGAAGTCTATTGTCCAAGAGATGCAAAAGATTTGAAGTCATTTGGCCCAATTAAAGATTTATCGAAGAAAAGGACCAAAGATGGAAGATTTACATAAGTCGAAGAAACTCAAGTCTATTAAACGAAGAAATTAAAAGACAAGTTGAATTTAATCGACGACAAATCCCGAATCAGAATCGAAAACGTCAACTTTTCTGAAAAGACGAGAAGACAAGAAGATAAGGAGAAAGCCCACTCACCAACCAAAAGGAAGACCTATAAAAGGAAATCCCCTCACACAATAGTGGCAGTTAGTTTTTTTAGTTTTTCACTCTCCTTCTTTTTCTCCCTTTCTGTTCGTAGACATCACCAACACCACTAGGGTGTTTGGTGATTTTGAATCTTGTTTTTCAATCTTGTAATTTAATCTTTATCTTTTGTTTGTTAAAACCTTAATCATTCAATATCAATCTTTCCATTTTTCATCTTGTTCATCTTCATCTATTTGGTTAAAAGTTAAAGTTCTTATTTGGTTGATTTGATCTTCAAAAGTTGTTGGGTTTTATGTTTTTATTGATGGGATTTGTAGTTTAGGTTAGTAGATGATTAGGGATTAGATTTGTTTAAGTTTTGGTGAAAAACCTGGTGATTTTTGGATCGAATTCGAGTTCCCCTGTTTTTTCTGAGTCTACTGTTCTTGAGCATTTCCCAGGTTCTGGATGAACCAAAGGTTCCGGATGAACCAAAGGTTCCGAATGAACCAAAAGTTCCGGATGAACAAAAGTTCCGTATGAAGCATTTTAGTTAGAAGTTCCGAATGAGTTTTCTTTTTAAAAGTTCTGAATGAGTTTATGTTAAAAAGTTCCGAGTCAGTTTAAAAGTTCCCGATGAATGTTCTTCTCAAATCTTCCGAATAAACTTCCGAGCCAAAACTTCCGAACAAAAGTTCCGGATAAACTTCCGAACCAACTTCCGAATTAACTTCCGGATCAAAGTTCCGAGTGAAGGTTCCGAGTAAAGTTCCGGATCAACTTCCGAGTGAAGGTTTCGAGTAAAGTTCCGAGTGAAGGTTCCGATCAAAGTTCCGACCAAAGTTCCGGATCAAGGGTTCCGAACCAAGTTCCGAGTGAACTTCCGAATCAAGGTCAACTTCCGAATCAAATTTCTTTTGAGCAAACTTACTGTTTCTTCATTTCATATTTATATTTATATTTTAATTTTAATTTTAATTCAAGTTTTATTAATTGTTATTAATTTAATTGCTTTTAAATTTAAGTTTACATTTTAATGCACTTAAAACTTTTAGTAGATTAGAAAATCACTCCCCTCTTTAGTAACCAAGAACAATCATTCCACTTAGAACCGAGATCAATTCGAGAGGATATCGAGAGAATTTAGAACCCACATAGCAAAAATCTTTATATAAAATGGCGCCGCTGCCGGCTCTTCTCGTTAAGATCAACAGTTTTTTGTGAGAACTTGGATTTTGGGATCCGTTCACCGTGAACGTTACTTTTTCATAAAAAATTTCAAAAACCCAAAAAAAAATATAAAATTTTCAAAAATCCTAAAAATTAAAAAACATAAAAACCAAAAATATTTTTGCTTTGTTTTTGCCTTGTTAGTTCTTTTGTAGGTGTATGCGCACTCGATCCACGTCTTATCAAGAACCCGAGCCTCTCGAAGACTTAGACATGGCCAGTGTACAAAACAACAACAATAACCCACCTCAAAACAACAATAATAACAACAACAACCCACCTTTCAACAACAATAATAACAACAACAATGAGCCTCTACCGGATAATCGCCCGATGATTGAACTGCTGCAAGCCCATGTAGATGGCAACACTGATCCAATTGTTATACCCGCGATTGCAGCCAACAATTTTGAGCTCAAATCCGGCTTTATCCAGATGGTCTCCGCTCAACCATTCTTGGGGCGTACCATTGATGATCCACATGACCACATCAAGAGATCCTTACAACTCACCCATACGGTCAAATTCAATGGTGTTCCACAAGAGGTAATCCGTTTACAACTTTTTCCCTTTTCTTTAGAGGGACAAGCCCGACATTGGCTTGCTAAGGAACCGCCACAGAGTATTCTTTCGTGGACGGATTTGGAAACCAAGTTTATCAATTACTTTTTCCCGCCCTCTCGTACTACCGCTTTGCGGAATGAAATTATCAACTTTGAACAAAAGTACGATGAGTCGTTTAGTGAATCGTGGGACCGTTTCAAAGACCTTTTGAGAAAATGCCCACAACATGGTTTTACCAAAGTGCACCAAATTAACACTTTTTACAATGGTTTAAGCATGAATGACCAAGATTCACTAAACAGTGCCTCGAGGGGTAATCTTTTGGCTAAGACTTCCAATGCTGCTTGGGATATCATTGAGAATAAGTCTCGTGTGCAAACCAAGAGTGTTCGGACCAATGTCGCTAGTGCTAGTACTAGTGACAGCGATAAGCGACTTGACAAAATCACTACGCTTCTTGAATCGCTCGCTACCCAAACCGCCAGCAACACCAACAGCATCAACGCTAGAAACGCTAAAGAAGCTCAAGTCAATGCTGTTAGCCAACCATGCGAGATATGCGGGGGTCCTCACTCTTACACCACTTGTACTGCCACCCAAGACTACCCTTCTGAAAATGTGAATGCAGCTTATGGCACCTATCCTCAACCTGCTTATCAAGCTAGACCTCAAGGTGACCGTAATTTGCTTAGCTACCGCTCCAACAACTACCTCTCACCACCCGGTTTTCCTCCAAACAACCCAAACCAACAACAAAACCTCAATCGCCCTCCTCAACAACAACAACAACCTCGTACACCATACATCCCACCTCACAAACAACCACCTCCACCTCAAAGAAACAACCAAGTTTACCAGCAACCTCCTTATCAACCACCCGCATACAATGCTCCTCCCAACCAACCCAACGCTTTACACCAAGAAGTGGAAACCTACATGAGGACTAACGATGTGATCGTGGGAAATCTTCAGCGAGAAGTGCTCAACTTGAAAGCAGACCTGGTAAAACAAGGGAACGATTTGAGAGCTGACATGAGAAATACTTTGGATAGTCAAACAAATGACTTAAAAAACATGATGGCTAGTTTCTTCCAAGGTAATCAACCCTCTTCTTCGGGTACTCTTCCGAGTAACACCGTTGCGAATCCAAGAGGGGAGATGAAAGCAATCACCACTCGCAGTGGCAAAGGTACCAAGGAACCCGAGCTTCCTATACCTCCACCGGTGGTTGTGACTAAGGAGAACGAGTCACCTGCTCCTATTCCTCATCCTCCTACTTCCCCAATTTCTCCGCCTCCTTCACCTTCTACCCCTATTTCCCCACCACCCGTGGTTGTGAGTGACCCTATTCCCCTAAAACCTTCTTCTTCATCCAATATACCTTATCCTTCAAGGTTGAGGAAAGAGAAGCAAAAGAGCAAGGATGATATTCAAGTTTCAAACTTTCTCAAAATGTTTAAACAATTGAATTTTAACATCTCCTTTGCCGAGGCTCTCGCTCACATGCCCAAATACGCTAAGATGTTTAAAGATCTTCTAAGTGACAAGGAGAAGCTTCTTGACATTGCTCAGACCCAACTTAATGAGAATTGCTCCGCTGTTCTCTTAAGGAAATTGCCCACCAAACTTGGTGATCCGGGTCGTTTCTTAATCCCTTGCAACTTCCCGGGAGTAGAGAATTGCATGGCCCTAGCCGATCTAGGTGCCAGTATCAACTTAATGCCCTTAAGCGTTTGGAAGCAATTATCTCTCCCTGAGCTAGTCCCCACCAAAATGACTTTGGAATTAGCTAACCGTACGGTTGCTTATCCAGTGGGGATAGCCGAAGACGTCTTTGTAGGAGTCGACAAATTCACTTTTCCTGCTGATTTCGTCGTTGTTGACTACGACATGGACCCTCGTGTGCCATTGATCGTTGGTCGTCCATTCCTGAGGACCGGTCGCACTCTAATCGATGTTGAAGCCGGTGAGCTTATCATGAGAGTGGGTGACGATAAAATCGTCTTCAACATGGGAAAGCTTTCTAAACAGCCTTATTCATACGAGAGTGTTAATTGTATTGACGTTCTTGATGAGGCTTGTGAAGAACACTTCAAAGATGCTTGTAAAAGTATTTCTGCCTCTCTTCCCAATGTTGAGACCGTTTCCTCTATTGACTCATCACTATCTCTATTTGGAGAAAGTGATTTCCTTTGGAAAGATTTGGAAGCCACCATGGCAGACGTGAACTTAGCTAATGACGATTCCACCACCAATTGGGATGAAGATCTCCGCCTCATTGAAAACCTTCTCAAAGAAGACAATCTTTCTCCACTATCTCCGACGGTTACTGCTATTGATCCTCCTTCTCCTAAAGAGGTGACTAATGATGATCCATTGTTAGTTTCACCATCTATTGAGGATCCTCCCACTCTTGAGCTTAAGGACCTACCTCCTCATCTTGAGTACGTTTTCCTTGAAGACAAAGAGAAGTCGCCCGTCATCATCGCAAAGGAACTAAAAGAAGAAGAAAAAGCCCGACTTGTCGCCGTGTTGAAGAAGCATAAAACAGCTATCGCTTGGAAAATCTCCGACATTCGTGGAATTGATCCTCACTTTTGCACACATAAAATTCTCATGGAGGACGACTTTAAGCCCACAATTCAAAGCCAACGAAGGGTGAATCCAAAAATCCATGAAGTCATCAAAACAGAGGTTATCAAACTTCTTGATGCGGGTATGATTTACCCTATTTCGGATTCACCATGGGTTAGTCCAGTCCATTGTGTGCCTAAGAAAGGCGGAATTACCGTTGTGCCCAATGCGAACAACGAGTTGATTCCTACCCGTCTCGTTACTGGGTGGAGAGTTTGTATAGACTACCGCAAACTCAATGATGCCACGAGAAAGGATCATTTCCCTCTACCTTTTATGGACCAAATGCTTGAACGTTTAGCGGGTAATGAATATTACTGCTTTCTTGATGGTTTCTCGGGTTATTTCCAAATACCCATCGATCCCCAAGATCAAGAGAAGACAACATTCACTTGTCCCTATGGCACATTTGCTTACAAAAGAATGCCTTTTGGCTTATGCAATGCCCCCGAGACTTTCCAAAGGTGCATGTTAGCTATCTTCCATGACATGGTTGAACAAACCATGGAAGTCTTCATGGATGATTTCTCGGTTTTCGGGGATTCCTTCTCTTCTTGCCTTGCCAATTTGGAACGTATGCTTAAGCGGTGCGAAGACACTCGCCTTGTTCTGAATTGGGAAAAATGCCATTTTATGGTAAAAGAAGGCATTGTGCTAGGACACAAAATCTCTAAAGCCGGTCTTGAAGTCGACCGTGCTAAAGTAGATGTCATAGCCAAATTACCTCCACCTTCAACCGTGAAGGGTGTGAGAAGCTTTCTGGGTCATGCGGGTTTCTATCGTCGATTCATTCAGGATTTCTCTAAAATCGCTCGCCCGATGACCCACCTCTTGGAAAAAGATACCCCTTTTATCTTTTCCAAAGAGTGCCTTGAAGCCTTCAACTTGCTTAAGGATAAGCTTACTAAGGCACCCGTCTTAGTTACCCCTAATTGGGAGCTGCCTTTCGAGTTGATGTGCGATGCTAGCGACTTTGCTATTGGTGCCGTTTTGGGCCAAAGAGTGAATAAACACTTCCAACCAGTCCACTATGCTAGCAAGACAATGACGGGGGCACAATTGCATTATACGACAACCGAAAAAGAGCTTTTAGCTGTTGTCTATGCTTTTGAAAAGTTCCGCCCCTATCTTGTCCTTTCCACCACAATCGTATATACGGACCATTCCGCGTTGAAGTACTTGATGACAAAGCATGATTCTAAGCCAAGACTTCTTCGCTGGGTTTTACTCCTTCAAGAATTCAACATTGAAATTCGTGACAAGAAGGGAGCCGAAAACCTGGCCGCGGATCATCTGAGCAGACTTGAGGATCCATATCAAGGGGATCATCCGAACAAAGAGATCAATGATTCTTTCCCACTTGAGACCTGTTGGGTCAAAAAGTTGATGTGGCAGAAACTCAAAAATGAAGAAAACGTGAAGTTATTGTCTAAGCGTTGTCAAGACTAATTTGGGCGTTGACAAGAGTTAATTAGGCGTTGTCAAGACTAATTTGGGCGTTGACAAGAGTTAATTAGGCGTTGATGGCTCAAGCATTGTCGTGTGCAATCCAAGCATTGTCACATGCAATTCAAGCATTGACAAAACGTAGACAAAGAAGCTTATGGAAGCTTCTATTTAGATAAACATGCAAAAGATATTATGCATAAGTTTATTTAAATAGAAGATTTACTTGTTTATTCATTCTTATCTCTTGTAAACCCTAATCCTTACACTATAAAAGGAACTAAGGGTCATAGGTTTTATTCAATCAATTCATTCACAATGTAAACCTAAACGTGTGTGTCGACTAGACGTGGGATTCAATGTATACACGTCTAGTGGTTGTTCGTTATTAATATAATGAGCAATCCCTATTGTTTTAATTCATGTTATTGTGCCTAAACACCTTGTTAATGGTTGTTGTTCTAATTCCGCTTTGATTGTTTAATCATATGAACAATGATCATTCCTAGTAGCTTAAAAGATCCGGAAACCAAGGTTTCCACAATTGGTATCAGAGCCTCATGGCTCGTGATGCTAGGACCAACAAGGTGTTCGTGTTTCGAGAAGAAAAGAAAAATCCGTCTAGGGTTTTTCTGGACGTTTTTGTGTGCGCAGCAGTATTCAGAAGGTCATAACTTTTGATTGAACCGTTGGATCGTCACGAATTTTATATGTGTGTTCTACATACATATATCTAAACATCCACCGGAGGGATTGTCGAGTTTTATCCCCAGTCAAAAGTTATTAAGCGTCAAAGTCAGCAGTAGGATGAATGCAGTTTTCCGTGGACAGCCATGTTCAAAACACGATCTCTCCTTCGTTAACCGTTGGATCTTTGTGATTTTTGAACTGTAGATTCTTGGCACTTGTGTCTAGAATCTCACTGAAGGGATTTTCGATCTGAGCTCTAATGAAGACGTTATTCAAGGTCGAAGTTCACTGTTTAAAGGTATTAATGTTTTTGCTTTTTACATGAAATCATGAACTAGGGTTTCTTCAAACCCTAGATCACCATAAAAAGCAGAATATTACGAGAGTTGTGGCTGTTATGACGGAAAAATCGAGCTAGGTTCATTTACAAACCCTAATTAGGGTTTCGATGCATAAATTATAAACCCTAGATTTGATTAATTGAAGACGTGATTTTGGTTCTTGTTTATGGGAACACGTTCTTTAATCCCTGATTTCTAGGGATTTGTTATAATGGCTGAGCTTCAATGGATACAAAAGAAAGGGACGTGCGAATGTACTGTTTGTTGCAAAAGCAAAAGCAAAAGGATGCAGCTGCCATGAAGTTTACATTCGTTATTGGGTTACTGATCCTCTACATGCTATTCCATGGTATTCACGTGAGCCACTTGTTTTTAATTGGTGGAAAGTTGTTGCATTCACACGGTGTAAGTTTTCCTATTGGTGGAAAACGTTTCTGTTCACACGATGCAACGAGTAGTAATGTATAACAAGTGTATTACGAAAAATTGATTTATGTGAAGAGGTATTTGTGTTCACACGGTAAATAACTTGTGATTGGATGACATTTGTGGTCATGACGTGTCTTAAAGAAAAGTCATATTTTCTATATTCAAATTGCAAGTTAAAGATAGGTTGGAGTAAAGTGATGACGTCAGCAGAATATTGACGCTGACAAGGGTTGAATTGACGCTGACAGGAAGAACTTTGACGCTGACAGAATAAGTCAACGCTGATAGCACTGACACTTGTTGTTCGATATATACATTTTCAAACGCTGACAAGTGTTGTCTGATATTGGACAACACACAGTGTTGATATCTTGGACAGTGAAGGATATTGGACAACAAAAGGAATAGCTGCTGTTTGAGAAAATTGATACGTTTTTAGCACACAAAAAGAGGATTATACACACGAAGGTACATGGAATCTCCGTTTTAATTTAGAATATCATGATGATATTTATGGCTCGGATATTTTTAAAGGGATTAATGATCTTAAAGAGAGTTAACAACTATTCGTGGAAATTTGATGGATATTTTAAACTATGTAATCGGGGTAGCCTTGAGAGTGGCTTTTACATATGGTATGAAGATGTTATTCCATTAAATTCATCATGAAGAGGTATTGGCTTAAGGGGAAGAATTCTTATGGTAAGTTTGATGATTGAAGAAGATTTTCGCGAGTTTGTGTTCTATCATATCTTAAAGTCATGCACAAGTGACTTTAAAGGTAACTTGTTCGTGCTTTACATGGTTGGTTATGAAGGCTTGTCATAACACTTGAAGGAGTTACATTATCGTGCTTAGTGTCTCACATAGGATGAGAATATTGACAAGGGATCGAGGTCTACTTATATTTAATCATTGGTATAAGTTTTTCATCACGTGGATAGTACAAGATATGGAACACAAGGTTGGGTTATTCTACTTCTACATCAAAAATATTATATTAATTGTTCTTCAAGATCATTACACAGAGCCTACCTATGGAGAATCTTCAAAGATTGCATACATTGTTTACTTCCTTGTTGATGTGACAAAAAGGGGAAGAAATACATGCTACACTTGAGGGGAAGCAATTTGAAGATCATGTACAACTTACAAGAGATACACATAGAGTTTTGCCACTATCAACTAGGGGAAGATTGTTGGGTCAAAAAGTTGATGTGGCAGAAACTCAAAAATGAAGAAAACGTGAAGTTATTGTCTAAGCGTTGTCAAGACTAATTTGGGCGTTGACAAGAGTTAATTAGGCGTTGTCAAGACTAATTTGGGCGTTGACAAGAGTTAATTAGGCGTTGATGGCTCAAGCATTGTCGTGTGCAATCCAAGCATTGTCACATGCAATTCAAGCATTGACAAAACGTAGACAAAGAAGCTTATGGAAGCTTCTATTTAGATAAACATGCAAAAGATATTCTGCATAAGTTTATTTAAATAGAAGATTTACTTGTTTATTCATTCTTATCTCTTGTAAACCCTAATCCTTACACTATAAAAGGAACCAAGGGTCATATGTTTTATTCAATCAATTCATTCACAATGTAAACCTAAACGTGTGTGTCGACTAGACGTGGGATTCAATGTATACACGTCTAGTGGTTGTTCGTTATTAATATAATGAGCAATCCCTATTGTTTTAATTCATGTTATTGTGCCTAAACACCTTGTTAATGGTTGTTGTTCTAATTCCGCTTTGATTGTTTAATCATATGAACAATGATCATTCCTAGTAGCTTAAAAGATCCGGAAACCAAGGTTTCCACAAGACCTTAATGTCTATAAATCTCAATCTTGATGGCACCCCGTGGTTTGCCGATATTGCAAACTACTTAGCGGGTGGTGTTCTCATCCAAGGGTTAACATCCAAACAAAAAAAGAAGTTCTTGAACGATGTTAAGACTTACTTTTGGGATGACCCTTTTCTATTCAAACAATGCGCTGACTTGATTATTCGCTGATGTGTTGACGGATCGGCCGCTTTGGACATTCTCCAGGCTTGCCACAAAGGACCCAACGGTGGTCACTTTGGTCCCAACTACACTGCCAAAAAAGTGTTTGATTCGGGATTCTATTGGCCCACCATTTACCGTGATGCTCACGAGATGGTTAAACATTGTGATTCTAGCCAAAAACAAGGCAAGATCACACATAAAGATGAGATGCCTCAAAATTTCATACAAGAATGTGAAATCTTTGATGTATGGGGTATCGACTTTATGGGGTCATTACCTTCTTCTAAAGGCAACAAATACATCCTTGTCGCTGTTGACTACGTTTCCAAATGGGTTGAAGTCAAGGCTTTACCCACTAACGACGCGAGGGTGGTTTGTAAATTCTTGAAACAACTGTTTGCTCGATTCGATGTTCCTCGTGCTATTATCAGTGACCGCGGGACTCATTTTTGCAACGATCAATTTGCAAGAGTCATGGCAAAGTATGGTGTCAATCACCGTCTTTCCACCGCTTATCATCCTCAAACCAACGGTCAAGCCGAAATATCCAATCGTGGATTAAAGAGAATTTTGGAGCGTACTGTGGGAGAGCATCGCGCCGCGTGAGCCGATAAGTTAGATGATGCTCTGTGGGCTTTCCGTACTGCTTACAAGACCCCGATCGGCTGTACGCCTTATCGTCTTGTGTACGGGAAATCTTGCCACCTCCCTATCGAGCTGGAACATAAGGCATACTGGGCCTTGAAGTGGGCTAACTTCAACATCAACAAAGCCGGTGATTTTCGCAAGATTCAACTCAACGAGCTACAAGAATTGAGGAATCAAGCTTACGAAAACTCATTGATATACAAGGAGAAGACCAAGATTATCCACGATGCTAAAATCAAGAACCGAGAGTTCCACGTTGGTGATCAAGTCTTACTCTTTAACTCTCGGTTGAAGATCTTCTCAGGCAAGTTGAAGAGCCGCTGGTCTGGTCCATTCACCATCGCCAATGTCTTTCCCTATGGCACCATTGAGCTTTCTCAGCCAAATAGGCCCAACTTCAAGGTGAATAGCCAGCGTTTGAAATTATACTTTGGTGAGGACATCTCTCAAGAGATGATTCCATCCCTCACCACGTTCCCCATGAACTAATTTTGGGTCGAGTCAGGCTCGTGACTCGGTTATCAAAAACAAGCGCTCCTCGGGAGGCAGCCCGAGTATCTATCCTTTTCCGTTTAACCTCCTAAGTGTAGGGGGACCTCTATAGGGTGTTTGTTTTTGTGTGGTGATGTGATTACAGGGATAAGTGCACTCTTGGAATCTCTGAAGAACCGTGCTCCCGTGTTATCCGAAATCCGGTTCTATCTCTCAATTATCGTGATTCAATTTTCTTCATAACTCACATTTGAAATTGATCACGTTAGTCGTCTCTTCCTTAACTTGATTTAACCAACGTGCACAATGTCATAAGTGTAGGGGGAACTTTTCCCACATGCTTAAACATTGAGGACAATGTTTATCTTAAGTGTAGGGGGGACTTCTATCGAAGTTTTAAGTGGACTTTTCCATGAAAATGCCTTCATTTAACCGGAAAATCATATTTTTCAACATTTTTCAAATTTTTTATTAACTTTGGCCATTTAGTCGTAATTTTTAAATTTTTATCGTTGCTTTCGTATGTATTATCCCGCAATAAAGTCAAAAATATTAATAAAGTGGTGTAGCTAGTTTAGAAATCTTTGACATATTAGGCCCGTTGCGTTTATTTTGACTCAACCCGAATAGACTTATCCAAGTTTATTCTAGCTAGTATCCTTAACCATGTAGACCTTAATTGGTTTATTAGGCTAAGTATCCACGAGTCTCATTACTTGAGATTTTAAATTGTGAAGGAGGAGAAATGATAGAGTCAATTATAAGTCGGTATTCTTGCATAAGCCCACTTGGTGTAATTATTTGCCTATTCTCCCATCACTTGCTAACAAATTATCTGCAATAAGTAAGGTCATACGATTTGAAAAGTTACTTAGCTTCTAGCCCAAGATCGTTTAAAAGTTGCTCGGTAATGATAAGAGTTCATAGCCAAGGCATAACTTATGAAGCGAGGCGCGAAGATTGGCGAGTCCGAAAAGGCACTAACAAGGCATGAGGATTCAATCTTATTGCTAAAGATCCAAGGTGATGTGAAAAGCATTATTCCCAAAATCAATATGAATGATCAAGACTCACGACGAAAAGCAATCAACTCCCGTAAAGATCATGGAGAAGTCTATCCGAAAAGACCCTAACAAGGTATGAGGATAAATAGATCCAAGTCCGAAAAGGAGGCGGATCGTTGTATCTCAAAATCCCAATTAGAGATTGAAGAATAATCATGAAGTCGTGGTCAACAAAGTTGGAGAACCCCTCAAAAGTCTCCAAGTGAAGAAACTCTATTAACGATGAGAAGACCATTATCTCAAGCACGTCTCTCAAGATATGAAGTATGAAGTACATGCCAAATATCGGCCCGAGAAAGGTCTCAAATCGTGAACCGAGTTATGCCAAGATATGAACTTTTTGATATCCCGAGAAGCAGTTTTAAGAGATTTTGTCCTTTAGCTAACTATTGATCAAATCGTCCTACTTTGCTTTCAGCCTAAATAAACTATCGAAATAAGTCCAAAAATGCATCTTCATGATCATTCTAAGACAAAAATAAAATATAAGAGATACACCTAGGAATAAGGGAGTTTAAGCATATAATTAAGCCATGTGTGTAAGTGTTTGATTTACTAACTTATAATAACAATGATCTCGTTTTTAAGCTTAGTTTGGGGAACGTGAAACTTGAGGGTGATAAATCTTCGCAGCACCAAAGCCCTAATGTAAGTCATTGATTTCTTTGCAAGTTATTTCCATGTAGCTATTTTCAAGTGAAAATGGTTTTCCATCCTTTTATTTACTTTAAAGATTTTAATTTCTCTTAGTACTTAAATTTTTGTTTAGTAGTATTTTAATAAGGCCAAGGTTGATTAATTATGAGAAAAGTGTAAAATTGCTTTATCACTAAGCATTGCATGAGGGCATGGCAATGGTTAAGTGTAGGGGATTTGATAGGTGTGTAAACACCCATCCTTTTTCCACTTAATTCTGGCTAAAACGAGACCAAAACACGTATTTAATATCATTTGTTTGGAATTATGCGTGGTTTTTGTGTTTATTGTGTTTTCAGAGCCAACCGGATGAATATTGAAGAAAACATGGGATTGCACGGATTTTATCGAAGAAAAAGATTCAAGACGAAGTCTATTGTCCAAGAGATGCAAAAGATTTGAAGTCATTTGGCCCAATTAAAGATTTATCGAAGAAAAGGACCAAAGATGGAAGATTTACATAAGTCGAAGAAACTCAAGTCTATTAAACGAAGAAATTAAAAGACAAGTTGAATTTAATCGACGACAAATCCCGAATCAGAATCGAAAACGTCAACTTTTCTGAAAAGACGAGAAGACAAGAAGATAAGGAGAAATCCCACTCACCAACCAAAAGGAAGACCTATAAAAGGAAATCCCCTCACACAATAGTGGGAGTTAGTTTTTTAGTTTTTCACTCTCCTTCTTTTTCTCCCTTTCTGTTCGTAGACATCACCAACACCACTAGGGTGTTTGGTGATTTTGAATCTTGTTTTTCAATCTTTTAATTTAATCTTTATCTTTTGTTTGTTAAAACCTTAATCATTCAATATCAATCTTTCCATTTTTCATCTTGTTCATCTTCATCTATTTGGTTAAAAGTTAAAATTCTTATTTGGTTGATTTGATCTTCAAAAGTTGTTGGGTTTTATGTTTTTATTGATGGGATTTGTAGTTTATGGTTAGTAGATGATTAGGGATTAGATTTGTTTAAGTTTTGGTGAAAAACTTGGTGATTTTTGGATCGAATTCGAGTTCCTAATACTTGAATTTTACCCCAAAGTATCAAAGTTCAAGTTCGTTATAGTTCCGAATCTTTTCGAATTGAAAACCGGTCTTAAGTGCGACTCAATTGTCTTTAGGTGAATCAAGAGAATGGTTTGGTTTGTTTATCTAATTTTAAACTATTAGCAAGTAATTAAAGTGTCGTTGAGTAAATTAAAGTTTTAACAAAATTAAACTTAAAATTAATTTATGAAAATTCTTAAAACTTAAAGCTTTGAAAAACTTAAAAATTTAAAAACTTAATCAATTGTAAGAAAACAATTCATGTTCATCGGAATACACCAAATAGCAACCATTGGAATATAACTAACATTAACCATCGGAATAGTCAAGATCAATACTATCGCAATGACCATCTATCGGAAAGCCACTATCGCAATGATCCAGATCGGAATGATGTAAAGTGCTACTATCGCAATGTCTATCTATCGGAATGATGCTATCGAAAAATGGGCAGCACTTCGTCTTGACCAAGACCTTAAGACCCGTCGGAATGTGCGATCGCAATAAGCGATCGCAACCCAGATCGGAATAAGGGGATTAACCAACCGATCGCAAAGTAAAACCCTAATGGGTTATTGCGATCAAAAACCAAAGCTATCGCAATGTGGAGTAACCGTCGGAATGTGTGTTAAACCCTAAGATTGCGATGGGATGTAACTGATTCCGAAATTCGTGGCAAGAGTGAATCTCATTAAGCAATCGCAATAAGCAAATCCAAACGAATCTTAAACGATCCCAAAAAGCTCAAATTCGATGACTTTTCAAAACTTAAAATCAAGAACTTTATGAAATGAACCTTAAACCATTAAAAACCTTTGAAGAAATCCGAAAATCAATAAGCTAAGATTTGAATAAGCCAATAAGCATTATGAGCTTATGACCTAGACGTGTAAAAGCTTGTGTGTAAACCAAAAGATCAAACCTTTATTCACGAAAAGCATCAAATCATACGAGTGAGATGTGAAATTCGGATCAAAGGTAGAGTAAATCAAGAAATGTAGAATGAGAATAAGGATCAAAAGCTTAAAATAGAACTTTGATTAATGAAATAAGCAATACAAAAAGTGTTTAATCTTGAAAGATTAAAAGAAAAAGATAAACTAGTGAGAGAAAGTTTAAGACTTTCTCTCTCTAAAAACTAGAAAGAAACTAAAGAAATAAAAACTAGCTAACCCCCTCCTAATGTGATTAGGAGGGTATTTATAGGGAAGTGGGAGGCATGTGTGGTGCTTTCTTCTTTCTTTTTATTCTCGACTCGACTTTAATTCTTCGTCTTTTTAGTCTCGGGATTTGAACTTGTCTTTTAATTTTCTTCTTCTATTAGACTTAAGTTCTTCGACTTCATTAAACTTCCGTCTTTAGACTTGTTCTTCGATAAATCTCCAGAATAGGTCTTGGACATCCGTTCTTTAAGCAATCTTGATCTTTTGACTTCGTCTTTTCCCGTTTTCTTCGATAAAAGCCCGTGAAAGCCCGTGTTTTCTTCCTTTTTCATCTTTTGGTCCTAAAACACAATAAAAACACAAACCACGCATAATTCCGACTTTTACGACATAAATCACACGTTTTGGTCTTGTTATTATTGGAAATAAGTGGTAAAAGGATAAGTGTTTTCACACTTATTAAATCCCCTACACTTGACCATTGCAATGCCCTCATGCAATGCATTAATTTTAAGCACGGTTTACATTTCCCATCATAAATAACCCACCTTGGCCTTTATTAAAGTCTAAACATAAAAGATAGAAATAAGTAAAGAAATTAAAAACTTACATTGGGCTTTGGCGGCCATGAACATTTTTCATCCTCAAGTTTCACGTTCCCCATACCAAGCTTAAAATCGAGATCATTGTTATTATAAGTTGGCAAACTATCACGAACTCATGTGGGCCAATTATTCACTTAGACTCCCTTATTCCTAGGTGTATCTCTTATATTTTATTTTTGTCTTGAATGATCACAAGGATGCATTGTTTGACTTTTTTCGATAGTTATTTAGTCCAAAAATATGGTGAACGATTTAATCAATAGTTAGCTAAAGGACCAAATCTTTTAAAACTGCTTCTCGGGATATTAGAAAGTTCATATCTTGGCATAACTTGGTTCGCGATTTGAGACCTTTCTCGGGCCGATATTTGGCAGCGACTTCATACTTCGAATCTTCGAGAGACGTTCTTGAAATTATGGTCTTCTCTTCATAATAGGAATTTCTTCACTTGAAGTTTTTGAGAGATTCTTCATCTTTGGACCACGACTTCTTCATTTTTCTCCAATCTTTATTTTGGACTTTGATATACAACGATCCGCCTCCTTTTAGGACTTGGATCTATTTATCCTCATACCTTGTTAGGGTCTTTTCGGATAGACTTCTCCATGACTTTTGGGGAGTTTTTGCTTTTCGTCGTGTGTCTCGATCCTTCATATTGATTTTTGATAAATGATTCTTCACATCACTTTTGGATCTTTAGCAACAAAATGTAGCCCTCATGCCTTGTTAGGGCCTTTTCGGACTCGCCAATCTTCGCGCCCCGCTTCATAAGTTATGCCTTGGCTATGAACTCTCGTCATTACCGAGCAACTTTTAAACGATCTGGGGCTAGAAGCTAAGTAACTTTTTAAATCGTACAACCTTATTTATTAGCAGATAATTTATTAAGCAAGCGGAGGGAGAATAGGCTCATAATTAACTCACATAAATTCACGAAAGAGTACCGAACTTATAATTGACTCTATCATCTCTCGTTCTCCACAGTTTAAAATCTCAAGTAATGAGACTCGTGGATGCTTAGCCTATTAAATCAAAGTTTCGGGTTTTCGAGTCGCCTATAGGATCTTGCAAATTCTTAGACTTTTTCAAGTTTAGAAATCGCATTTTAAAGTTCCCTTGATAAACGACTCTCTAGGATCAATTATAGGAACTTGCGAAAAGTTCTTGTTCTTAACCCGTGAGAGTTAAGACTTTCGCGTTTTATAGCTCCCTATATAAAAGCCTAGCAAAACTTGACTTAAATACGTTAAGGATACTAGCTAGAGTAAACTTAGGCAAGTAAACTCGGGTTGAGTCAAAATGTTCACGACTAGGAAAAATCTAAAACCACTTTATTGAAAATTTATTCTAGCAAAGGAAACATAACAAGGGCAAATACAACTATACAACTAGGCCAAAATAGATTAAAAATTTTGAAAAATGTCGAAAAATCAAATTTTCCGGTTAAAATGAGGGCAAATTCATGGAAAAGACCACTTACTTCGATAGAAGTCCCCCCTACACTTGAGATAAACATTGTCCTCAATGTTTAAGCATGTGGGAGTAAACTCCCCTTCACTTAGGACATTGTGCACTTTGTTTAAATCTGGCTAAGGAAAGGACAACTAAAGTGAATTCAATGTGAACATATAGAATATGAAATATTGAATCACAAGAGTTTAGGATAGAACCGGGAAGATTGAAAACACGGTATCACGGTTCGGCAAAAGTCATCAAGATGCTCTCTGAAGCTTAAATCCCTGCACAGCACAAGAAACAAGACAACAAACATATGCGGGGCTCCCCCTACACTTATTAGGAAAGCAGTAAAGGATAGAACACGGGTTGCCTCCCGAGAAGCGCTTGTTTTTGTTCACCGAGTCATGAGCCTGACTCCACCCAATTTTAGTTCATGGGGAACGTGGTGAGGGATGGAATCATCTCCTGAGAGATGTCCTCACCAAAGTACAGCTTCAAACGCTGGCCATTCACCTTGAAATTGGGCCCATTTGGCTGAGAAAGCTCAATGGTCCCATACGGAAAGACTTTGGCGACGGTGAATGGACCAGACCAACGGCTCTTCAACTTGCCAGAGAAGATCTTCAACCGAGAGTTAAAGAGTAGAACGTGATCTCCAACGTGGAACTCTCGGTTCTTGATTTTAGCATCGTGGATCATCTTTGTCTTCTCCTTGTAGATCAGCGAGTTCTCATAAGCTTCATTCCTCAGTTCTTGTAGCTCGTTGAGTTGAACCTTGCGATGATCACCGGCTTTAATGATGTCGAAGTTCGCCCACTTCAAGGCCCAGTGCGCCTTATGTTCCAGCTCGATGGGTAAGTGGCAGGCTTTCCCGTACACAAGACGATAAGGTGTACAACCGATCGGGGTCTTGTAAGCAGTACGGAAGGCCCACAGAGCATCATCTAACTTATCGGCCCACGCGGCACGATGCTCTCCCACAGTACGCTCCAAAATTCTCTTCAAGCCACGATTGGAAATTTCGGCTTGCCCATTGGTTTGGGGATGATAGGCGGTGGAAAGACGGTGATTGACACCATACTTTGCCATGACTCTTGCAAATTGATCGTTGCAAAAATGAGTCCCGCGGTCACTGATGATAGCACGAGGAACGCCGAATCGAGCGAAAAGCTGCTTCAAAAAGTTCACAACCACCCTCGCATCATTCGTAGGAAGAGCCTTAGCTTCAACCCATTTAGAGACGTAGTCGACGGCGACGAGGATGTACTTGTTCCCTTTGGAGGATGGAAATGGCCCCATAAAGTCGATGCCCCATACATCAAAGATTTCACATTCCTGTATGAAATTTTGAGGCATCTCATCCTTATGTGTGATCTTGCCTTGGCGTTGGCAAGCATCACAATGCTTAACCATTTCGTGAGTGTCACGATAAATGGTGGGCCTGTAGAATCCAGAATCAAACACTTTCTTAGCGGTGTAGTTGGGACCAAAGTGACCACCGGTGGGTCCTTTATGGCAAGCTTGGAGGATGTCAAAAGCTGCTGGTCCGTCAACACATCGACGAATAATCAGATCAGCACACTGTTTGAATAGATAAGGGTCATCCCAAAAGTAAGTCTTAACATCATTCAAGAACTTCTTCTTTTGTTGGGATGTTAACCCTTGGATGAGAATACCACCCGCTAAGTAGTTTGCAATGTCCGCAAACCACGGGGTGCCATCAAGATTGAGATTTATAGACATTAGAGTCTCCAGGGGGAAAGAGTCATTGATCTCTTTGTTTGGATGATCCCCCTGATATGGATCCTCAAGTCTGCTCAGATGATCCGCGGCCAGGTTTTCGGCTCCCTTCTTATCACGAATTTCAATGTTGAATTCTTGAAGGAGCAAAACCCAGCGAAGAAGTCTTGGCTTAGAATCGTTCTTTGTCATCAAGTACTTCAACGCGGAATGGTCCGTGTATACGATGGTGGTGGATAGAACAAGATAGGGGCGGAATTTTTCAAAAGCATAGACAACAGCTAAAAGCTCTTTTTCGGTTGTCGTATAATGCAATTGAGCCCCTGTCATTGTTTTGCTAGCGTAGTGGATTGGTTGGAAGTGTTTATTCACTCTTTGGCCCAAAACCGCACCAATAGCAAAGTCGCTAGCATCGCACATCAATTCAAAAGGCAGCTCCCAATTTGGGGTGACCAAGACCGGTGCCTTAGTTAGCTTGTCCTTAAGAAGATTGAAGGCTTCGAGACACTCTTTAGAAAAGATAAAAGGAGTATCTTTTTCCAAGAGGTGGGTCATCGGGCGAGCGATTTTAGAGAAATCTTGAATAAATCTACGATAGAAGCCCGCATGACCCAGAAAGCTTCTCACACCCTTCACGGTTGAAGGTGGAGGTAATTTGGCTATGACATCAACTTTAGCACGGTCGACTTCAAGACCGGCTTTAGAGATTTTGTGTCCTAGCACAATGCCTTCTTTTACCATAAAATGGCATTTTTCCCAATTCAGAACAAGGCGAGTGTCTTCGCACCGCTTAAGCATACGTTCCAAATTGGCAAGGCAAGCAGAGAAGGAATCCCCGAAGACCGAGAAATCATCCATGAAGACTTCCATGGTTTGCTCAACCATGTCATGGAAGATAGCCAACATACACCTTTGGAAAGTCTCGGGGGCATTGCATAAGCCAAAAGGCATTCTTTTATAAGCAAAGGTGCCGTAGGGACAAGTGAATGTTGTCTTCTCTTGATCTTGGGGATCGATGGGTATTTGAAAATAACCCGAGAAACCATCCAGAAAGCAGTAATATTCATTACCAGCTAGACGTTCAAGCATTTGGTCCATAAAAGGTAGAGGGAAATGATCCTTTCTCGTGGCATCATTGAGTTTACGGTAGTCTATACAAACTCTCCACCCAGTAACGAGACGGGTAGGAATCAAATCGTTGTTTGCATTGGGCACAACGGTGATACCACCTTTCTTAGGCACACAATGGACTGGACTAACCCATGGTGAATCCGAAATAGGGTAAATCATACCCGCATCAAGAAGTTTGATAACCTCTTTTTTGATGACTTCATGTATTTTAGGATTCACCCTTCGTTGACTTTGAATTGTGGGCTTAAAGTCGTCCTCCATGAGAATTTTATGTGTGCAGAAATGAGGATCAATTCCACGGATGTCCGAGATTTTCCAAGCGATAGCTCTTTTATGCTTCTTCAACACAGTGACAAGTCGGGCTTTTTCGTCTTCTTTCAGATCCTTTGCGATGATGACCGGTAGCTTCTCGTCGTCTTCCAGAAAAACGTACTCAAGATGAGGCGGTAGGTCCTTAAGCGCGAGAGTAGGAGGATCCTCAGTAGATGGTGGAACTAACGATGGATCATCATTAGTCACCTCTTTAGGAGCAGGAGGAGACAACGGGTCCTCATTGAGAAGTCTCTCAATAGTACTAATGTCTTCATCCCAATTTGTGGACAAATTATCATACTTAATATCGAGAGGACCCAAGCTAGCTTCGAAGTCATCCAAGTCACTTTCTCCGAAAGGAGTCAATGCTGGAGCAATTGAGGCAACGGTCTCAACATTGGGTAGAGAGGAAAGAGTACTTTTGCAAGCATCATAAAAATGTTCTTCACAAGCCTCATCGAGAACATTAATAGCATTAACACTCTCATATGAATAAGGCTGCTTAGAAATCTTACCCATGTTGAAGACAATTTGATCGTCACCAACTCTCATGATTATTTCGCCTGCGGCTACATAAATAAGAGTGCGACCGGTCCTCAGAAAGGGACGTCCAACGATTAATAGAACACGGGGATCCATCTCGTAGTCAACGACGACAAAATCCGCCGGGAAGGTGAATTTATCAACACCAACAAAGACATCTTCGGCTATCCCCACTGGATACGCAACCGTACGGTTAGCTAATTCCAAAGTCATTTTGGTGGGGACTAGCTCGGGGAGAGATAATTGCTTCCAAACACTTAAAGGCATTAAGTTTATACTGGCACCTAGATCGGCTAGGGCCATGCAATTCTCTACTCCCGGGAAGTTGCAAGGAATCAAGAAGCGACCCGGATCACCAAGTTTGGTGGGCAATTGCCTTAAAAGCACTGCGGAGCAGTTCTCATTAAGTTGGGTCTGAGCAATGTCAAGAAGCATTTCTTTATCACTTAAAAGATCTTTAAACATCTTAGCGTATTTGGGCATGTGAGCGAGAGCCTCGGCAAAGGAGATGTTAAAATTCAATTGTTTGAACATTTTAAGGAAGTTCGAAACCTGAATATCATCCTTGCTCTTTTGCTTCTCTTTCCTCAACCTTGAAGGATAGGGTATATTGGATGAAGAAGAAGGCTTTAAAGGAATAGGATCACTCACAACCATGGGTGGTGGGGAAATGGGGATAGATGGTAAAGGAGGTGAAGAAAGTTGCTCTTTTTCCTTGTTCACAATCACCGGTGGAGGTGTAGGAAGCTCGGGTTCCATATAACCTTTTCCACTACGAGTGGTGATTGCTTTCATCTCCCCTCTTGGATTCGCAACGGTATTACTCGGAAGAGTACCCGAAGAAGAGGATTGATTACTTTGGATGAGCGAACCAATCATATCACGAAGGTGAAGAGCTTGATTGTTGAAAGAGTTTTGCATGTTGGCATTAATATCATTGCTGTGTTTGGCCATATCATTCCTTAGCTCGGCTCTAATATCACTCCCTTGTTTCACCATGTCATTCTTCAAGTTGACAAATTGGCTCTGAAGATTCGTCACCATCTCACGATTAGTCTTCATGAACGTCTCGACGTCTTGACTTACGGCCATCGGTTGATTGAGAGGTGGAGCTTGAGAATTTCCTTGAGTTGGGTATGGGTTTCTTTGGGATTGATATTGATTTTGAGCACGAGGTTGGGATTGGTTGTTTCGGTTGTAGCTTTGTTGTTGGTTTTGGTTTGCAGGAGGGAAACCGGGAGGAGCAAGATAATTGTTGGAACGATAACTTAGCAAGTTACGGTCTCCTTGAGGGCGAGCTTGATAGCCTCCCGTGGAATAAGTACCATACGCTGCGTTAACGTCTTCAGAATAATTGCCGTGAGTAGAAGGACACTCATTGTAGGAATGAGGACCACCACATGTGTCACAAGAAAGAGCAACGGCTTTAGCTTGTTGAGTTTGGTTAGAGGTCAAAATTTGGAGACTTTTGTTGATATCAAGAAGAGCACGTTCCAAAACAGACGAGTTGGTGGTGGAAGAAGTAGATGAAACATTGACTCTCTGATTAGATCTTGAGGATGCGGAAGAATCCCAATTGTTGTGGTGAGTAGTCATGTTTTCAATCAACTCTCGACACTCCTCCGGTCTCCTTTTCATAAAAGTACCACCGGCGGCGGCATTGATCGTGTCACGATCACGAAAAGTGAGACCATTGTAGAAGGTCTCAATGAGAGTGACGGGGAGCATATTGTGATTAGGACAGCGGTCGATCAAATCATTGTAACGTTCCCAAGCATCGAAAAGCGATTCATCATTCTCTTGCATAAATCCACTGATTTGGTTACGAAGGCTAGTGACCATGGATGGGGGAAAGTAGCGCGACAAAAAGCGTTGAGTCATGTCGTTCCATGTATGAATAGAATTCTTAGGAAGACGGTCAAACCATTTTTCGGCATGGTGAGAAAGCGAGTGTGGAAAAAGTTGGAGGCGAAGGTCATCCATAGAAACACCGGGGCACTTCATGCTTTGGGTAATGGTAATGAATTTGTCGAGGTGTTTGTTGGCATCATCATCCGGAATTCCACGAAACGGGTTCGTTTGCACTTGTTGTATCATGTGATGCTTCAACGAAAACTCCTGAGCCGTGACGTGCATTGGCGCAATCGGGCCTCCGCGTCCATTCATGGTGGGTTGGCACAATTCCTCCATGGTTCGTAAATCAGGTAGAAGGACATTGTTGTTGTTGTTATTGTTGTGGTTGTTATTCAAATTATTTTGAGGTGGGTGATTATTGTTGTTGTTAACACCAGCCATATCTAAATCTTCACGATTCTCGGGCTCATAATAGTTTGTAGATCTAGTACGCATGCACCTGCAGAAGAAAAATATACACAAAGAGAATATCTATATAATATTTTTGGTTTTTATAGGTTTTTTAATGTTTTTGTATTTTTGAAAAGTTGTATATTTTTTTTTTGGATTTTTTGAAATTTTATAGCAATGAAAATAACGTTCAAAGAACGGATCCCAAAATTCAATGCGTCTCTCACTAGAAACCGTTTATCGTAACGAAAAGAGCCGGCAGCGGCGCCATTTAATACTTGAATTTTACCCCAAAGTATCAAAGTTCAAGTTCGTTATAGTTCTGAATCTTTTCGAATTGAAAACCGGTCTTAAGTGCGACTCAATTGTCTTTAGGTGAATCAAGAGAATGGTTTGGTTTGTTTATCTAATTTTAAACTATTAGCAAGTAATTAAAGTGTCGTTGAGTAAATTAAAGCTTTAACAAAATTAAACTTAAAATTAATTTATGAAAATTCTTAAAACTTAAAGCTTTGAAAAACTTAAAAATTTAAAAACTTAATCAATTGTAAGAAAACAATTCATGTTCATCGGAATACACCAAATAGCAACCATTGGAATATAACTAACATTAACCATCGGAATAGTCAAGATCAATACTATCGCAATGACCATCTATCGGAAAGCCACTATCGCAATGATCCAGATCGGAATGATGTAAAGTGCTACTATCGCAATGTCTATCTATCGGAATGATGCTATCGAAAAATGGGCAGCACTTCGTCTTGACCAAGACCTTAAGACCCGTCGGAATGTGCGATCGCAATAAGCGATCGCAACCCAGATCGGAATAAGGGGATTAACCAACCGATCGCAAAGTAAAACCCTAATGGGTTATTGCGATCAAAAACCAAAGCTATCGCAATGTGGAGTAACCGTCGGAATGTGTGTTAAACCCTAAGATTGCGATGGGATGTAACTGATTCCGAAATTCGTGGCAAGAGTGAATCTCATTAAGCAATCGCAATAAGCAAATCCAAACGAATCTTAAACGATCCCAAAAAGCTCAAATTCGATGACTTTTCAAAACTTAAAATCAAGAACTTTATGAAATGAACCTTAAACCATTAAAAACCTTTGAAGAAATCCGAAAATCAATAAGCTAAGATTTGAATAAGCCAATAAGCATTATGAGCTTATGACCTAGACGTGTAAAAGCTTGTGTGTAAACCAAAAGATCAAACCTTTATTCACGAAAAGCATCAAATCATACGAGTGAGATGTGAAATTCGGATCAAAGGTAGAGTAAATCAAGAAATGTAGAATGAGAATAAGGATCAAAAGCTTAAAATAGAACTTTGATTAATGAAATAAGCAATACAAAAAGTGTTTAATCTTGAAAGATTAAAAGAAAAAGATAAACTAGTGAGAGAAAGTTTAAGACTTTCTCTCTCTAAAAACTAGAAAGAAACTAAAGAAATAAAAACTAGCTAACCCCCTCCTAATGTGATTAGGAGGGTATTTATAGGGAAGTGGGAGGCATGTGTGGTGCTTTCTTCTTTCTTTTTCTTCTCGACTCGACTTTAATTCTTCGTCTTTTTAGTCTCGGGATTTGAACTTGTCTTTTAATTTTCTTCTTCTATTAGACTTAAGTTCTTCGACTTCATTAAACTTCCGTCTTTAGACTTGTTCTTCGATAAATCTCCAGAATAGGTCTTGGACATCCGTTCTTTAAGCAATCTTGATCTTTTGACTTCGTCTTTTCCCGTTTTCTTCGATAAAAGCCCGTGAAAGCCCGTGTTTTCTTCCTTTTTCATCTTTTGGTCCTAAAACACAATAAAAACACAAACCACGCATAATTCCGACTTTTACGACATAAATCACACGTTTTGGTCTTGTTATTATTGGAAATAAGTGGTAAAAGGATAAGTGTTTTCACACTTATTAGTTCCCCTGTTTTTTCTGAGTCTACTGTTCTTGAGCATTTCCCAGGTTCCGGATGAACCAAAGGTTCCGGATGAACCAAAGGTTCCGAATGAACCAAAGGTTCCGAATGAACCAAAAGTTCCGGATGAACAAAAGTTCCGTATGAAGCATTTTAGTTAGAAGTTCCGAATGAGTTTTCTTTTTTAAAAGTTCCGAATGAGTTTATGTTAAAAAGTTCCGAGTCAGTTTAAAAGTTCCGGATGAATGTTCTTCTCAAATCTTCCGAATAAACTTCCGAGCCAAAACTTCCGAACGAAAGTTCCAGATAAACTTCCGAACCAACTTCCGAATTAACTTCCGGATCAAAGTTCCGAGTGAAGGTTCCGAGTAAAGTTCCGGATCAACTTCCGAGTGACGGTTCCGAGTAAAGTTCCGAGTGAAGGTTCCGATCAAAGTTCCGACCAAAGTTCCGGATCAAGGGTTCCGAACCAAGTTCCGAGTGAACTTCCGAATCAAGGTCAACTTCTGAATCAAATTTCTTTTGAGCATACTTACTGTTTCTTCATTTCATATTTATATTTTAATTTTAATTTTAATTTTAATTCAAGTTTTATTAATTGTTATTAATTTAATTGCTTTTAAATTTAAGTTTACATTTTAATGCATTTAAAACTTTTAGTAGATTAGAAAATCACTCCCCTTTTTAGTAACCAAGAACAATCATTCCACTTAGAACCGAGATTAATTCGAGAGGATATCGAGAGAATTTAGAACCCACATAGCAAATCAAGAATATCAAGGAGTCATACACGCACCCCGTTACTGGATCACCTTGTGTCAACGCTAGATCAAGCTTTGTTAGCGCCTCACATTTAGACGCTGACACATACAATGTTGACTCACCAAGAGTTAAGCCTGCTGGTATTGATCTAGATACTGTGTGTGCATACATTGCTTCATTGCCGAATGGTTTAGTGATTACATATGAAGACCTTGAGAAAATTAGTTATGAGCATTTGGAGGAGATGGACATATAGTGGAATATGGCTCTTGCAAGCATAAGGGCAAATAGATGGAATCGAAGATTTAAGAAGAAGTTAACTTTTAATGCTAAGGACACTGCTGGATTTGATAAATCCAAGGTTGAGTGTTATAATTGTCATCGAATGGGACACTTTATGAGAGAATGTAGATCTCCAAGAAGATCTGATGCTAGAAAACCCTCAAGCCAAATCATCAAGGCTCAAGATTCCAAAGCTATGGTTGCTATGCAAGACATTGATGGTGTTGGATGGGATTGGAGCTATTTGGCCAAGGATGAGGAAGAGAACAAAGCTTTGGTTGTAGAAAAGAAAGAAGAGGAGCATGTTCACTATGCTCTCATGACACACTATTCATCTTCATCAGACAATGAGGTATATGATGATGCATTTTGTAGTAAAGGTTGTCGTCTAAATACTGAAAAGCTTAACAAAGAAGTCTTAAAATTAACAACAGATGTCGTTAATGAAAGATGCAAGTTATCTAATTATCAACTTGCTCTTACTCAAACTGAAAAGACTGTGGCTGAATATAAGAAAATGGAGTTTGACTTAAAAGATCAAATCAACATTTTAACTCATGATTTAAATGCTAGTGTTGAGGTTAGAAACATTTTGGAGAGAGCCAATGGTGCTTTACAGGCTAAGTTAGATGAGGCTATAAAAAACAAAGAGAATGTAGATCTTAAAATCCAGAGATTTGATAAAGCTTTACAAACCCTAGAAAAATATGTTAGTGAACAAAGAGATTCTAGGGATATGACTGAGATTGGGATGAAAGAGTATGCTGGTGTTCCACCACCTGCTGGGAACTTTTATGGTGTCCTTAGAAAGGAATTGTCTTGGACTAGTATACCAGAACTCCAAGAAGAGGAATTTATACCTCCACCAAGATTTCTTACCCCAGTAGAGGAATACAAGCAGAAGTTGACTGATTTGGACCAATGGAAGAAAGCCAACCCTACCTTGTTTGTTAAGGGTGACATGCTTAGTGATAACCCAAATGAGTCTACACCCATAAAAGTGACCAATCCTACTACTGGCAAGACTGTTGACCTTGGCTTAAACGTTGATAGAAAACCTAGTATTAAATATGTAGAAATGTATCGAAAGCCTAGGTCACCAAAAAGCCAAATAAGTGATAATGGGACAGGTTTCTTTTCTTCTAGACCTAGAGCTATGTCTAGAAAAGCCTGTTATACTTGTGGAAGTTTTTCACATTTAGCCTATAAGTGTGTCAATGCTTCAAAGGTCAACGCTGATAGAGAGTCAAACACTGTCAAACCCAAACCTTTTGTCCAGCAAAGTCCACAAGTCGTTAGACCAGCCCCATACTTTATAAAGGGTCTAATACTTATGGACAAAGACCTTTTCAGAAGACTAATACATGGTTTAACAGACAATGGGTTCCTGTAGCAAACCCTAGGTTCAACACTGATAAGGGTTATTTCAGCATTGACAAGAACAAATAAACATTGACAGGAACGATACCAGACCAAGTAATGGAAAATATTTGCAACCAAAGGGAAAAGGGTCTAAAGCTTCTTCTATCTTGAAATGTAGACCTACACAAGACCAAAACCCTAATTCTGATGGGATTTCTATGACCTGTAACAGATTTCATTATATTTCAAAGGTCATAACAAAACCGATTGGGGTTAACTGGGTGATTAATCCAAAAAGGGATGAACAAGGGGTTGTCATAAGGACTAAGTCTGTTCTTGTTGAATAACCAAATGAATCCAAGTCTGCTCAGGCTTGGGTACCCAAAGAAAACTAATTTTTTTCTTTATGTGTAGGGCATTCAAAAGCAGGTTAATGATTATGGCTATTGGGATAGTGGATGCTCTAGGCACATGACAGGGAAGGAAGATAATCTGACAAATTTCATCCCCATTAAAGATGGTGACAAAGTGTACTTTGGAGGAGGATATGGGACTATCACTGGCAAAGGCACTCTTCTCGCCAACAATTTGCGTTTTGAAAACGTGTTTCTGGTAAAAGAACTTGACTATAATCTGTTTAGTGTATCACAGGTACGTGATAACAAAAATAAGGTTCTTTTCACTGATACTGAATGCTTGGTGTTGAGCAAAGATTTTAAAACACCAGATGAGAAATTCACTGATTATAGAACACCTAGGCATAAGGACATTTATAATGTGAATCTTAATGGAATTAGGATGAATAATAATTTGTCATGTCTATATGCTAAGGCTTCAGTTGATGAGAGTAATATTTGGCACAAAAGATTAGGGCACATTAATTTTAAAAATATAAATAGACTTGTGAGACATGGTTTGGTTGATGGTTTGCCTAAAAAGGCTTTTCACAATGACCATTTTTGTGTTGCATGCCTTAAAGACAAACAACACAAAGTCTCCTTTAAGTCTAAACATGTGCATTCTAGTTCTAAACCTCTTCACTTACTACATATGGACTTGTTTGGTCCAACTAATATAGAAAGCTTAAATGGTAAATCCTACTGTTTTGTCATCATTGATGATTTTTCTAGATTTACTTAGACTTTCTTTTTAGCTTTGAAAAGTGACACTGCTGATACTTTGATTAACTTTATTACCCAAATAGAAAAGAAGTCTGGTATTGAGGTTAAAATGCTTAGAAGTGATAATGGCGGTGAGTTTAGAAATAAGTTGTTAGATGACTTTTGTGCCAAGAAAGGGATTACTAGACAGTTTAATGTAGCTAGAACCCCACAACAAAATGGGGTAGCTGAGAGAAAGAATAGAACACTCATAGAAGCAGCTAGGACTATGTTGGCTGATGCTCACTTTCCCATTGCTTTTTGGGCTGAGGCTGTGAATACAGCTTGTTATGTTCAGAATAGGGCATTAATCAACAAGATCCATAACAAAACACCTTATGAGCTATTTTGGGGCAGGAAACCTAATACTGGTTTTCTTAAACCTTTTGGATGTCATGTAGTTGTTTTGGACACTAGTGATGCCTTAGGTAAGTTTAGTGCTAAATGTGATGAAGGCTACTTTATGGGTTATTCTGTGCAGAGTAGAGGATATAGGGTTTACATTAAGAAAGAAAAACGTATACTTGAAAAAGTACATGTTAGGTTTTTAGAGAGTAAACCTAGTGATCCTGAAAGTGGTCCAAATTGGTTATTTGACTTGGAACCTCTATCGACATTGAATTATATGCCTGTTACTAATCCAAACATTATGAAGGTGACTTCAAATGTTGTGGAAGAACCAGTTGTTGATATTTTAGGTAAACAGGTTGATGAAGAGGTTGGATCACAAGCAGACAAATCAGCACCCATACTTGAGTATGTTACCATTCATATATGGATAGATGCATTTGCTGCTGCTGCTGCTGCTGGAAAGGAAAAAGGTGGTCCACAAGTATCACCAGTTGAAAACATGCATGATTCTTCAAACGTCGACAGAGGAAAATCTGGCGCTGACAAGACAAATTCAGGCGTTGATGGCTCAAACGTTGACAACTCTAACTCAAGCGTTGACAGCTCTTTTGACCATTTATTCTCTTCCAATAATTTTGAACAAGGTGAACCTTCAAATAGAAATGGAGAGGTTCATTCAGATGATGATGGAAGAGCATTTGAAGAAGATATTGCCAATATGGATAGTGAAATTGATGATAACACAATCATAGAAGGAGGAGTACTTTCATCTACCATGAAGAATCATCCTTCTTCTTTGATCATAGGTGATGTGATGACTCTTGTGCAAACTAGAAGATCTCATCAGACTCATGGAGGATTTATTACCAATATTCACAAGAAGGTTGATACCCCTCTTGTTCAAGCATGTTTGTTTGCCTGTTTTCTGTCACAACAGGAACCCAATAAGATTTTTGATGCTCTCAAAGAACCAAGTTGGGTGGAAGCAATGCAGGATGAGCTTCACCAATTTGCTATTCAGGATGTTTGGGAGTTAGTTGATTGTCCTAGACATGTCAGACCTATTGGGACAAGATGGGTTCTTAGGAACAAAAAGGATGAGAGAGGCATTATGGTCAGAAACAAGGCACATTTAGTGGCACAAGAATATACACAAGAGGAAGGGATAGACTATGAGGAGGTCTTTGCACCTGTTGCAAGGATTGAGGCTATAAGGATTTTTCTAGCCTATGCTTCCTGCATGGGATTTACAGTCTATCAAATGGACATGAAGAGTGCTTTTCTTTATGGCACAATTGCAGGGGAGGTTTATGTAATGCAGCCTCCTGGTTTTGAAGATTCAGAACATCCAAACAAGGTGTATCGAGTGAAGAAAGCTATGTATGGACTTCATCAAACCCCAAGAGCATGGTATGGCACATTGTCCACCTATCTGGTAGAAAATGGATTCAAGAGGGGCACTATAGACCAGACCTTGTTTACAAAGAAGACTGGTAAGGATTTCTTACTTGTACAGGTCTATGTGGATGATATCATCTTTGGCACTTCTAGTCCAAAGATGAGTGAAGACTTTTCCAAACTCATGACAGACAAGTTTAAGATGAGTGCAATGGGGGAGATGAACTTCTTTCTAGGGTTACAAGTACAGCAGAAAGAAGATGGTATCTTCATCTCTCAAGACAAATATGTGGCAGAAATCTTGAAGAAATTTGGCTTTTCTCCACATGAGAAACGGGCTAGCACACCCATGGAAAAGAGGTGGATGTCAGACATTATAGGTCAATGATTGGTTCATTGATGTATCTTACAGCTTCAAGACCTGACAGTATATTTGCTGTGTGTGCATGTGCACGCCATCAAGTGACTCCTAAAGAGTGTCATCTTCATGATGTTAAGAGAATTTTTAGGTATCTTAGATGTTATCCAGACTTGGGATTATGGTATCCAAAAGATTCTCCATTGGAGCTTATTGCATATTCAGACAGTGATTATGGTGGTGACAAATTTGATAGAAAATCCACAACTGGTGGATGCCAATTTCTGGGGAGTAGGTTGACCTCTTGGCAATGCAAGAAACAAATAGTGGTCGCCAATTCTACAACTGAAGCAGAGTATGTTGCTGTAGCTGCTTGTTGTGGACAAGTCTTATGGATTCAGAACCAGCTGTTAGATTATGGGTATAATTTCATGCATACCAAGATTTTTGTTGACAATAACAGTACTTTATGCATTATTAAAAATCCTGTACATCACTCTAAAACAAAACACATAGAAATTAGACATCATTTTATAAGAGATTGTTTTGAAAAAGGTTTAATACAACCAGATAGGGTTGACACAGAGGAAAATGTGGCTGATTTATTAACTAAACCTTTTGATACTGGAAGATTTCAATACTTGGTAACAAGTATTGGAATGATCAATGTTACTTAATATGTGTTTTGGGAACTTATTGTAAAAGTATGTACAGGATATGCATTTGTTATTGGTCTTTATACAAAATTAGATTTTCCACTTTATTTGTCTAACGCCGACAAAGGTTATTTTAACGCTGACAAGTGTTAAATTGATGTTGTCAGCAACATGTTAGTTTTGTGGTTTTTGATCTAATTATGCAGGCGTTGTTAGCATTGTACAACTGGATACAGAGTTGCTTATGGATTCTTGGAGCATGTTTCAGTTTATGGATGATGGTTGGAATATTTATATTCCTATCTTGACATAAATTTTTATTACATGCATATTATTTGGCAACTTATGTATCATAGTTTAAGGGGGGGGGGGGGGTTAGGAACCCTTTAGGACTTTTTGGGTATTCATATAATACTCTTATCAGAATTCTAGATTGTGTCCACTGGTGAGTATGAATCAGTTTACTAACTCATGAGGCATTGTAGCATGCAAAGTTGAGAAACTATGTACGCTGCCAAGACTTTTTGGCCAAGAATTGGATGTGGTCTGTTGGGAGACTTGGGTATGATTTTTATTGGGCTTACCTGGGAAGTTACAAAGGATTTTATGAGATAACTTCACGACTTTGGTTAGCAAGGGACACTAGAGGACTTCTATGTCTATCTTGCTTAAGCAAGTGTGCATGATTGGACAATGCTTGCCACCCTATAGTAATTTTCA
Organism: Glebionis coronaria; assembly: GCA_025667525.1. Classification (NCBI taxonomy): domain Eukaryota; kingdom Viridiplantae; phylum Streptophyta; class Magnoliopsida; order Asterales; family Asteraceae; genus Glebionis; species Glebionis coronaria. The sequence goes on from CM046874.1 coordinate 249,937,618, forward strand.
GTTTATAGGTTATCTTCACTAGGATAAATGACTTTGTTAAGGTCCTTTTTCATTTTTATTATTTTTATTTTTTTGGACGTTGACAGACTTATTTCCAAACGTTGTTAAGACCAATTTAGACGTTGACATGGCTTTTTCCAACGTTGACAAGAATATAGCCGTTGAGCGTTGATAGGTTATTTTTGACCGTTGACACTCATTGGGTCCTACCCAGTTGTTATTTTTGACGACAATTTGGGCCATAATTTTGGGAGTTGGTAACTTTTTATTAATGCACAAGATAATTTATTTTCTTTTCAACATTTTCATCATTATATTTTGAAAATAACTGCCTAGTTTTTGACCAATCACATGTGCCTATCTCTCCTATATATTTGGCTCATTATTTTGTAAAAGGGTAACTGCATATTCTTGTCTAACAAATTTTTCTCCTATATTCATCTTTCATAACCTTTCACACAGCTTTCTACATCAATGACGCCTAAGTTTAAACCGAGTGACTTGGTATTGGGATACAAAAGTCAGCATAACATGGTTGCCTATTTGGAGGCTGATGATGCTCTGTTTCCTCAATATACTCAGATGGTGGCGTATTTGAATGCATATCCACTACGGTATGCACTTTCTAATGCTCCTATTATCCCTGTCACTCATATTAAACAGTTTTGGAACACTGTTAGTTCCTCAACGCTTAATAATGTGACTACAATAACTGTTATTGTCCATGGACGTCCATGGGTGGTTACTGAAGCCTTTGTTCGCCAGGCTTTTCATCTTAATGATGTAGATGGTATAACCACTCTACTCATTGGTGAGATAAAACAGGGAATTTGATATGATCTTAAACTCATATCCTTTTATCAACAAATAACCCTAAAACATGAAGCAAAATACCCATTTATCTTGTAAAAAGCAGTGTTATGTGGTATGTTTGTGTTTGTGTGATCTATTGTAGGTAAAAGGATACAATTTCAAGCAAACAAGGAAAAACCAAGCTCAAATGGATGAAAAAGACAAAAGAGGATCAAAAGTGACAAGACTTTGAAGTTCAAGGACCTATCTTGACAAGTTGTGGAAGTTGAAGGACTAGAAGTGCAAATTATGAAAAGTCAAGATTAAAGTCAAATCTGGTCAAACTATCAAGTCAACCAAGTCAAAGGACCATTTTGTACAAGTCTTGGAAGTTAAAGGACCAAAAATGACAAAGAAATGAAGATACTAGCTTGAAATGGGAATCTGCCAAGTACAAGGGCTTGTTTTGCCAAGTTTGGAAAATATTGCAAAGTTGAATCCAAGTGAAAAGCTCTAAACCAATCAGAAACAAGGAAAGGGTAAACATGGATCAAGCAATAAATTCCCACTTACAGCCGCCACAATTAATACCATATCACAACAGTTTGAATCCGCAACTCTCTCTCTACCAATAAAAAGGCGCCACGTGTCCTTCTCCTTCAACAAAAATATTTACCAGGAACGGGATTTTTATAGAAGCTGTTTCAAGAGAAGATCAAAACACCAAAGTTGCTCAATTTTGGAAGACGAATTCAATGGTGCAATCCAATTAACATATCATCCATTGAATCAAAAACCCCCAAATCAGTTCATAACCTTCAAAGTGGGATTTGCAGAATTTCTCCACGTGTCAAGCTATGATTGGCCCAAACACGTCACAACTCCAACAGAATCTCCTATCTTGCCTATAAATACCTAGCTTGTACTTCATTTGCAGGGGTAGCTTAAATTTGTAAAACACATAGTTCTTAAATTTCCCTTTCCCTTTTTCCCTACTTTTCACCTAACTACTCAAGAGTCTGACAAACTCTTGAGTCAGTTAGTTAGTTAGTAGATTGTAACAAACTTTTGTAACTGAATTCATCAAATAAATTCAAATTTCATTTTCCCGCCAAATTCTGTTATTCAAATTCCTGGTGATTCTTGTTGATGTTAAGAGTTCTTGTTGCTGTTTGATGTATGTTATGATCAACCATTGATCATAGCTTGCATTGGTGAAGAATTGTAGCTGTTTGTTCAGAATTCAAGTTTTATCCATTGTTCTTGAAGAATTTAAGCAGAATGTTGATTCCAGATTGTGTGTAGCTGATTTGTTGATTGAATCTTGTTGAATACTAGTGATAGGTGGTGGTATCACTAGTGCAAGAGAGCTCAACGCTCCTCTTCTTCCCAAAGGACCTCTACAATAGGTTTCATTGCTCTAGTTTTATGTTCCTCTAAACAAGTCCTTGCATGCTCATTTTTCCTAGATAACTTTGATGGCTGCCTGTTTTACTTGATAAATAGTTGTTGATTGATTGATTTAAGTTCATTTGTAGCTTAATCTTGCCTACTTGTTCATTGTTTTGAGATCCATTTGTAGTTTCTGCTTATTTTCAGTTACTTTGTAGCATAACAGCTTAATTGAGTCCTAGTTGTTATAATTGTGTGATTTCAGTTTGATTAGCTTCCATTTTATCCATTGAATCAAGTTTGCTATAGCTTTTGTTTCAGCTTAAACCATAACTCATAAAGTCTTTGTAAAAGTTTGATCAAAACCTTTTAAGGAGTGTTTGGGAGTAGCTTGGATTCAGTTTTCAAGAGTTGGAAATTGGTGTTTAGAAGTTTGTTTTCAGTCTTTAGTTGATAGTAATTGGTTTTAAGTCATTTGCAAGTCAATCATTAGGTCAATCAGGCAATTGGCATAAAAAAGTTTGGGTCATTCTTGTTTCAGCTTAGTTCTTTGAAACTTGCCAATTTCAATTGATTGTTTCTCTTTCATTACTTGATGAAATTTGCTCAAACTTGTTTCCAGATTTAGCTTACATCATAACCTTTCACATTCTATAAGGAAAATCTACAGTTTTAGAAATTAAGCTAGTTATAAGCTTTTTAGCTCAAGCTTGAGCAAATGTCATTCTCTGTGATAAAGAGGTGACTGTTTCACTAGTTCTCTTAATCCACTTCATTAAAGTAGCTGTTTTCTTTCACAATCCTGTTTAGATAGTATTGAATATGAGTTTTTGAACTTTTGAGCTTTTTCACAAAAATCGGTCAACGTTTGGTCAACATAAGCTAAAAAGAGCTTATTTCAAATTTCTTCTTCATTACTGGATGAAAATGGCTCTAATTTGATTTCCCGTTCTTGTAATCAAGTGCTTAATCAGTTTTGATAATAAAATCAGGTTGTGACTGATTGGATTAGGCTGTAGCTTATTTTGAGCTTATTGATAAGCACTCAATTGCTTATTTTGGACTTTTAGCTTATTTCCTTGAACACACGTAGCCATAATTGGATTTTAAGAGTTTTGCAACTTGTTTCAGCTTAATTGGTTGAGTAATAAGCTCAAACGAGCTTATTCTTCTCTTTGTCCCGTTTTTACTTGAAAAGTTTGGTTAATTGCACTTTAGTCCCTAGAATTCTATTCAGTTACTAAACCTAGCTAAACTTCCTAATTTTCTGGATTTTGCATAATTCAGTCCTTTACTTTGAAAAGTTGTTAAATTTCAGTTGTCAAGTTTGTTAGTTTGTTGAAATTTGGTTAGTTTGTTAAAGTTTTTACAAGTTTGGTCCTTTTAGTTAACTGTTTTGCATTTATAGTCCTTATAACTTTTAGAATTTACATTTCAAGCATTTTCATTTTATAGAAATTACATTTTCAGTCCTTATAGTTTTATTATTTGCATTTTTATATTTTACTTGAATAAAATTTGGAATTTGCAACTTGTTTTACTTATAAGTAGGTTTATATTTTTCATTTTTAGATAGTGTTGTTTGAATTAGCAATAGATTACCAAGCAAGCTTGAACAACCAAAAACAATTATAAATTTGATATTGATTGGACTTTCTATTAGTTAAGAACTGAGAAAACGAACTTGCATTATACACATTTCAGGTTAGAAATAAAGGCATAGATTTGGAGATAAGTGTAGGGGAGACCTTCTTTTGTCTTCATGCTTGTTTGTAGGGTTGCTCACTCATCTCATGCTTTGGAGCTTATGGAGGAGGCCCTTGTATCCGGTTCACTTCGTTACTTTAGTGATTTTTCATTGACACCTTGTGCTTAAACATGATTTCACTAATAGTAGTCCTTTCCTTAACTTGGGTTAAGCAAAGTCTATTCATTGTCATAAGTGTAGGGGAAGTTTTTATACTTCCATGCTCTTAAACATTGAGGACAATGTTTAGCTTAAGTGTAGGGGGGTCTTCTATCGAAGTGACCTTACCTAGAACTTGTCATTGTCTTGCATGATAACATGGAAAATTGAATTTTCAAACATTTTTCAAATTTTTGATCTACTTTGGCCACAAAAATATGCATTCATAATTTTTGCATCAATCATTTTTCATTTTGCATATCACATTTGCATTGTATATATTTCTTCTTTTATTTTTCATCAAAAATATATAAAAAGGAAAAATATAATAAAACATGGTTTTAACAAGTTTAGACTTCTTTGACATATTAGGCCCGCCATAGATATTTTGACTCAACCCGAGTTTGCTTATTTTAGCACTCTCTAGCTAGTATCCTTAACCATGTAGTCCTTCATTGGTCTATTAGGCTAAGCTTCCACCAATTTCATTCTTTGAAATTTTAAATTTGTGGAGAATGGGAAATGATAGAGTTGAAGCAAGTGTAAAAGGGCTAGATAGACTTCATGGCAATTACTTGTGGCTAAACCCTTCTCTTCTTTATCTCTATTTTCTTCGCATGTATATAATTGTTAATAAATAATCAAGTACGGTTTTAATTGGTTTGTAATCTCTTATGCATTTTTGGCTAATCATTTATGGTTGATATGAGTACGTCTTAAGATTCTAAGTTAGCACGTTTTATGTGTACTAGACTTATGTCATGCTCCATATTTAGCGGGTGTTTTTCCTTTTCTTCTTTGCAAATTTCTTGGTGAGGAATAAAGAAAAATAAGAGCGGCTTATGAAAAAAAAATGAGTGGCTAGAAAAAAAAAAAGAAAAAAGAAAAAAAATAATGCAAGACTCCCAAGAGGGGCAGTGTGGTGTTAATTATAGTGACTATTGAGTTCCAATATTACCTTGACGGGTTGCGGGGATTCAATAGATTGCTCCAATCCAATATTACCTTGACGGGTTGCGGGGTTGAAGATCCAAAATCTCAAAAAGATGCGGATGTAAATTATTGCGTGAGTTTTATTTTTCTTTCCTTAGCGAGTGTGTAGTTACTTATGAAAGCATGACATGAGGATTTTACACATAAGGCGAATGACTTATTACTCTTAATACGGACTTATATTAATTGTGAGCGGTTTTTCAAGTAATGGATGAGAAGATTACTTAGGATTAAAACCGTGCTTCCTTATTTTTGGATTTTACACTTCTTATATTTCACACTTTAATAATGACAAAATTGCCCACAAGCAATTTGCTCAATTAATAACCGGTTCCACATTTAATTGTCATGAATAAGTTGATGCACTTTTTACTTGTGAATGCAATGATTCCATTTATAAGCTTGGTATGGGGAAAGTGAAACTTGAGGGTGATAAGTGTCCATGGTATCCAAGCCCTAATCCAAGTCATTGAATTCTTTATGAGTTATTTCCATCAAAACCATTTCAAGAAAAATCAAAAAGATATAGATAGAATTGTATTTTGATTCATTGCATTATTAAAAGTCAAAATCATGCATCATCTAGTTTAGAGTAGTGTAGATGCATCTCATATGGCCAAGGTGGATTAATTATGAGGGAAATGTAAATTTTTAAGCCTTAAAATATAATATTGCATGAGGACATGACAATGCTCAAGTGTAGGGGAATTTGATATGAGCTTAAACTCATATCCTTTTATCAACAAATAACCCTAAAACATGAAGCAAAATACCCATTTATCTTGTAAAAAGCAGTGTTATGTGGTATGTTTGTGTTTGTGTGATCTATTGTAGGTAAAAGGATACAATTTCAAGCAAACAAGGAAAAACCAAGCTCAAATGGATGAAAAAGACAAAAGAGGATCAAAAGTGACAAGACTTTGAAGTTCAAGGACCTATCTTGACAAGTTGTGGAAGTTGAAGGACTAGAAGTGCAAATTATGAAAAGTCAAGATTAAAGTCAAATCTGGTCAAACTATCAAGTCAACCAAGTCAAAGGACCATTTTGTACAAGTCTTGGAAGTTAAAGGACCAAAAATGACAAAGAAATGAAGATACTAGCTTGAAATGGGAATCTGCCAAGTACAAGGGCTTGTTTTGCCAAGTTTGGAAAATATTGCAAAGTTGAATCCAAGTGAAAAGCTCTAAACCAATCAGAAACAAGGAAAGGGTAAACATGGATCAAGCAATAAATTCCCACTTACAGCCGCCACAATTAATACCATATCACAACAGTTTCAATCCGCAACTCTCTCTCTCTACCAATAAAAAGGCGCCACGTGTCCTTCTCCTTCAACAAAAATATTTACCAGGAACGGGATTTTTATAGAAGCTGTTTCAAGAGAAGATCAAAACACCAAAGTTGCTCAATTTTGGAAGACGAATTCAATGGTGCAATCCAATTAACATATCATCCATTGAATCAAAAACCCCCAAATCAGTTCATAACCTTCAAAGTGGGATTTGCAGAATTTCTCCACGTGTCAAGCTATGATTGGCCCAAACACGTCACAACTCCAACAGAATCTCCTATCTTGCCTATAAATACCTAGCTTGTACTTCATTTGCAGGGGTAGCTTAAATTTGTAAAACACATAGTTCTTAAATTTCCCTTTCCCTTTTTCCCTACTTTTCACCTAACTACTCAAGAGTCTGACAAACTCTTGAGTCAGTTAGTTAGTTAGTAGATTGTAACAAACTTTTGTAACTGAATTCATCAAATAAATTCAAATTTCATTTTCCCGCCAAATTCTGTTATTCAAATTCCTGGTGATTCTTGTTGATGTTAAGAGTTCTTGTTGCTGTTTGATGTATGTTATGATCAACCATTGATCATAGCTTGCATTGGTGAAGAATTGTAGCTGTTTGTTCAGAATTCAAGTTTTATCCATTGTTATTGAAGAATTTAAGCAGAATGTTGATTCCAGATTGTGTGTAGCTGATTTGTTGATTGAATCTTGTTGAATACTAGTGATAGGTGGTGGTATCACTAGTGCAAGAGAGCTCAGCGCTCCTCTTCTTCCCAAAGGACCTCTACAATAGGTTTCATTGCTCTAGTTTTATGTTCCTCTAAACAAGTCCTTGCATGCTCATTTTTCCTAGATAACTTTGATGGCTGCCTGTTTTACTTGATAAATAGTTGTTGATTGATTGATTTAAGTTCATTTGTAGCTTAATCTTGCCTACTTGTTCATTGTTTTGAGATCCATTTGTAGTTTCTGCTTATTTTCAGTTACTTTGTAGCATAACAGCTTAATTGAGTCCTAGTTGTTATAATTGTGTGATTTCAGTTTGATTAGCTTCCATTTTATCCATTGAATCAAGTTTGCTATAGCTTTTGTTTCAGCTTAAACCATAACTCATAAAGTCTTTGTAAAAGTTTGATCAAAACCTTTTAAGGAGTGTTTGGGAGTAGCTTGGATTCAGTTTTCAAGAGTTGGAAATTGGTGTTTAGAAGTTTGTTTTCAGTCTTTAGTTGATAGTAATTGGTTTTAAGTCATTTGCAAGTCAATCATTAGGTCAATCAGGCAATTGGCATAAAAAAGTTTGGGTCATTCTTGTTTTAGCTTAGTTCTTTGAAACTTGCCAATTTCAATTGATTGTTTCTCTTTCATTACTTGATGAAATTTGCTCAAACTTGTTTCCAGATTTAGCTTACATCATAACCTTTCACATTCTATAAGGAAAATCTACAGTTTTAGAAATTAAGCTAGTTATAAGCTTTTTAGCTCAAGCTTGAGCAAATGTCATTCTCTGTGATAAAGAGGTGACTGTTTCACTAGTTCTCTTAATCCACTTCATTAAAGTAGCTGTTTTCTTTCACAATCCTGTTTAGATAGTATTGAATATGAGTTTTCGAAATTTTGAGCTTTTTCACAAAAATCGGTCAACGTTTGGTCAACATAAGCTAAAAAGAGCTTATTTCAAATTTCTTCTTCATTACTGGATGAAAATGGCTCTAATTTGATTTCCCGTTCTTGTAATCAAGTGCTTAATCAGTTTTGATAATAAAATCAGGTTGTGACTGATTGGATTAGGCTGTAGCTTATTTTGAGCTTATTGATAAGCACTTAATTGCTTATTTTGGACTTTTAGCTTATTTCCTTGAACACACGTAGCCATAATTGGATTTTAAGAGTTTTGCAACTTGTTTCAGCTTAATTGGTTGAGTAATAAGCTCAAACGAGCTTATTCTTCTCTTTGTCCCGTTTTTACTTGAAAAGTTTGGTTAATTGCACTTTAGTCCCTAGAATTCTATTCAGTTACTAAACCTAGCTAAACTTCCTAATTTTCTGGATTTTGCATAATTCAGTCCTTTACTTTGAAAAGTTGTTAAATTTCAGTTGTCAAGTTTGTTAGTTTGTTGAAATTTGGTTAGTTTGTTAAAGTTTTTACAAGTTTGGTCCTTTTAGTTAACTGTTTTGCATTTATAGTCCTTATAACTTTTAGAATTTACATTTCAAGCATTTTCATTTTATAGAAATTACATTTTCAGTCCTTATAGTTTTATAATTTGCATTTTTATATTTTACTTGAATAAAATTTGGAATTTGCAACTTGTTTTACTTATAAGTAGGTTTATATTTTTCATTTTTAGATAGTGTTGTTTGAATTAGCAATAGATTACCAAGCAAGCTTGAACAACCAAAAACAATTATAAATTTGATATTGATTGGACTTTCTATTAGTTAAGAACTGAGAAAACGAACTTGCATTATACACATTTCAGAATTCAAGCTTTGGGTTATCCTTTCCCTGAGGAGGGTACTTTAAACAAATATAATAAACAGGAATTTCCCCCAGCTTGGAAGTACTTAATACATGTCATCCTTCAATGTTTAAGTCCCAAATATACTGCACATAATGAAATTAACAGATCAATTGGTAGTGCCATTGTGTGTATTGCTACAGGGCAACAATATAATTTTTCTAAAATGATTTTTGATGGCATGTGTAAAAATAAGGGTAGCAAGATGACTCTGGCTTACCCAAGATTTTTACAAATGATTTTTGATGAACAAAGGTATTGAACCAGGGATCATGATGATTTTTATGCGATCCCTGTGCAAAAGAAAGCTATTTTTAGTAAGATGAGTTCACCCCCTCACAGAGACTTACCTCTTACCCAAACCATGCTTGCTGTTATTGCAGCAGCACAACCTCAACCTGACCCACAACCACAACCAGACTCATTACCTGAACCATCACCTTCACCTCAACATATGGAACTTGACCAAGATCCCTTCAACACTGACACATTAAATGTTGGCGTTGATACTTCAAATCCAAACGTTGACACCTTTCTACAACAGACCCAAACACCCTTAACCTTCAAACTACAACTCAATCCACATCATCCTCTTCACCCCCAGACTTTAGGATAGAAAAACACCAAAGGACCATTAGAGTGTTCTCATCTAGTGGTCCTAGCCATGTTGCAGAGAGAACCACCACCACAAGTGTGGTTGGTGACATGGGTGGGGCTAGGACTATTGGTACTGGCTTAGAAGCAGGACAAGCCAGTCCTAACATTATTAAGACCCCATCTATGCCCCATGAATCTATTTTGGGAGGTCAAATACCCATTCTAGAGGAGGGCAGATTGGAACCCTATACGTTGTTGGAATTGACGGCTGTCTGCATTAGCTTACAAAAGCAAAATGCAGACCTGATACATACTGTCACTACACAAGGCCTTGAACTCAAGCAATTGAGGGAGAGGATTGTTATTTTAGAAGGTGCTAACCCTAGGCGTGGAGTGGAGGATTCTTCCAAAGGGGAAGATGAGCAGATACATTTGAGTGATAAAGGCTCAAATGAAGGAGAATCTTTGGGTATAGCTGAAGCTCTAACAGATTTGAAGAGGCAACCAGGTTTTGATGTTTCATTGGTTACCCCTACAAATTTGAATTTATCCTTTACTGAGATGATGGAGCAGTTCACAAGAAGCGCTGACAAGAGTAAGGTAAGCGTTGACAAGCAGATTTTTGACATTGATAAGCCAAGCGCTGATAGGAGTAAGTTAGGCGTTGACACACAGGTTTTGGATGTTGATAGACCTCCAGGTATAGTTGATGTATTCCAGTCATCAGCTATCATCAAGGAAGTGTCTTCACAGGTACCATCATCATCTTTACCCATCATTGATACATTAGATAGGGGTAAAGGGATTATGGTAGAAATAGTAGTTCCCAAGGATGCAGCTCAAGTACAATTTGATTCAATGTTGGTTGCACAACTTATGGAACAAGAAAAGAAGAAGGTTGTTGAGTCACCATTTGTGGTTACTTCTGGGGAACAACAAGGAAGTAATGATGAGAGCACAGATTTAAGTGTCATGATTATTGAAGAACCAGAAAGACTTGAATATGGTGATGTGTTGGCAAGGGAAAAACTTGCAGTGTTGAAGATGAAGGTGGATTATGATATGGGATGAAGGTGGATTATGATATGCTAGAAGTTGCCCAGATATACTTTGCATGGGAGAATAAGATCTTGGAGAAACCAGATATGTCTTTATCAGATCAAATTTGGAGATTGGAGATTCTTCTCAGGATTCAAAGGGATTATCAGGTAATCCTAAAGTATAAAGCCAACAAAGTTTTCTCACAATCTAAGAGGGATAGAAGGGAGCTTTATTATATGTTGCTTATATGTCATCAAGGAGGTTGGACTTTTCAGAAGTTACAAGGATTGTCCTTTGATGAATTGGAGTATAAAGCTTATCCTATTTGGGCAAGAGTGCAAGAGATGAACACTATTAGACTTCTTTCAGATGAAATAAAGGAAGAGTGTAGAATGTTGATAATCTTATGAATCAATAAAGTGGGTTGAAGATTTCTAGAGAGAGAAACTAGTGAGAGAAAGTGAGAGAGAAATATGTGTTTTTCATTCAAATGAAAAAATGAAACAATCAACAACCAACCCCTTTCCATGGTGGAAAGGGGTATTTATATCCAAGCTACTAATGGGCTTGGGCCGACCCATGACAAGCCCATGGGTCGGTTTCTTACTTAACTAAATAAGCAAACATTAACTACGAGCTATACAACATTAATAATATTGTGGAGTGGCTGATACTTCTAATATACGTTAAAAACGTATTTATAACAATCTCCCCCTAAGGGAGGTCACTCCACGTCACACAGTTCTAAACCTAGCATACTATACTAAGTTTTCGTTCTTCAGCTCGTAGTCTTTTCTTCTTTTCTTTTTGTTGTGAATATGTTGATTTGATCTTTTAGCCTTTGGCTTGAGAGCATTGTTCTTTTGACCAATCACGTGTGATCTTTGACTTCTTGTGAATCTTGCCTCCTCGTGACTCCATGTTCCACACACTTATGTCTTTTGTTGAATTCTCAAAAGCTTCAGAATTTGGTACAGCGGAAGACTTTATTTTGTACTTTCTTGAATTTTGCTGAACTTTGATGCAGAAAAACATAAGCATGTGGGAACGACTTCAGCTGGTACACCGCAACGCCACCGTCTTCGCAGCAACATGATAAGACACGAATGAAATGGCTTAGAACATTTCATTCTAAATCGGTAGCGTTTTACCTCCGGTCTGTGAAGACCGTTGGACGATATTAGATATCGTACCTGTGACGGATAGTTTCAATAAGTAATTCCTGACAGGATTTCGCGGGTAAACCCGTTCTCTTTATTCGACGATCACTAAGCTTGACTGCGAACATAAAGAGTGAATCACTTGGATAAATTATCCTTGTGATTGAAGCCGTCAATTCATGAAGCCTGGAACAAGTGAATTTCAATTACGATTTTCACCATCGTTGCTTTCCAGTTATCACGAGCTTAATTCATAAAGAATCTTGCACGTTACCTACCAAGTGTTGTTTGATGTTAACACTAGAAGGATTTCCACTCGTCACTGTGAACACTAAAGAGTGTCACTCCGAGTGTTCTGGCAAGATCGTATGATAATGCGTAGAGGCCTGGAACGAGTTTAAGTTCAATTAAGAATTAAACTACTGTTTCTTTCCAGTTTTTCACAAGATTGGTTCTTAAAGAACCGCACGTGTAACCTACCATGAGCTTGTTTGATGTTGGATCAAGCAGGATTTCCATCTTCATTGTAATACTTGCGTATTACTCGGATGTTCTGGCAATATTACAAGAATACTGCGTAGGACTCATATAAATCTCTTACTTTTCACAGTGTGTGAGAAAGCAAGGAATAAATGGAAAGTGTCCTAATGAGACTTTTGATGATCTCGTGGCTCTAGACTCGATAGTGCGTTTTGATTTAGTGAGCGATGGCTGGAGAGGAGTGCCACCTTTTCAATATCAGTCTATTCGGAGTGAATAAACCAATAGATAACGTGTTGATCTCCGTGTGATTAAAACAAATACCTTTTGAGAGATATTTGAGTTAGCTGGGAAGGGTTGTGCATTGCATCACTGGGTCCATGATGTCTTTCTTCAATATCGAAAATCATTAACAAATGATCTCAATAGCGTATGTATTGACCCGGTTTCTGCCTAAAGTTGTAAGGAGGGATTCTTTCTTTACATCCTTTATCTTTACATTTCTTTTTCATTCTTCAACCCCTTCAGTACTTACCAATACATCATCACTAGCACCTTGTTGTGATTGTTCTAGTGCTAGCATCAGTAATTAGTCGGTACTCAGCTACGTTCACAATCTTTCTCCATCTTTCCTAGGACTTCTAATTCTATCTAGGGAATTGTCCTTGGGAAGATTCCATCGGCTCTGATGAATCATTGGACTAATACCTATTCCTACCACCCTTTTGTCACCACATCCGTCGTGAATAAAGCATGTTTTGGGAAAGTATAGTCACCATGAAAAATCCTTGAAAATCACTTAAGGTACTTGTGATATTGAAATCAAGAGTTTTGTACCTTAAGTGTTTTGTTCATCAAAAAGGCTCCCCCTTAACACGTGCTTTACACATATTAAGTTGGATTATCATTAAGTCTTTTTCATCTTTTAGCCAAGTATCATTTAAGTCTCCTTAATCCCATTTTCTCCCCTTATCCAAAATGTTAACCATTAATATTTGGGATATTGAATGGATTAACCGGTCTTTGGGTAAAAAATGAAATCAATGTTTGGCCATAGAACATATTAATGCTCTCCCTTAAATTAATAAGGGTTAATTGTAGTGCTTTAGTATGATATTTTTTGAAATATTTAGAATCTCGTGAGAAATTCTTGAAAAATTATCATACCTTAACACTACATCAAGCCATAAAAGCACAATATTCACAGAATTTACATATTCACAATTAAAAACCAATATAGAGTGGACCTGAGATGTACGACCCATTAGATGGATCGTTGCAGTAACTTGTGGTGCACTAGATATGGTCTACCACCAACGAACCTTTCTAAGCTCCTCATCAATCTACGTTCCCGGAGCTTTTCATCAATCTTCTTGATCACATATTTCGCCATTTGCCGATAACCCGGATGCCAATCCTCAACCATCTCTGGTAAAGACCCACCAGAATTAAGATGCTCTAATTTTCCTCTGACGTATATGAGAGTCCCATCACTGTATTTATAAAGCTCACCTACCCTCATAAACTTCATGATCCCACGACTGTTCAAGTAGAAAATCTCGTAACTCGGAACGGTAATGCCGGTATAGGGACATCTGTTGACATGTTGAGGTAGAACTTGATTCATTGGACGGGTCAGGTTAAGCTTCCTTTGGTAGCTTTCAACTCCCAATTGAAGATCTTCAACTCGTTTCTTGATAACAACGCTTCGTGTGAACATACGAAGTGCTGTATTCAAGGCAATGATTTCCTCACGAGTAAGATGGGTAAGTTGATCACGGGTCATCATAAGCAACATGTCTTCGATATCTTCAAGGCGAATGATAGAAAAATCTCCCTGCTGTATTGTGTATTCTCTGTCATCCTCCCTTTTTAGACGAATCTCCGTCACATGATGATAGCCGTTCTTGGCTTCAGTTTTCAGCCCCAAAATACTTGAGATGCGAATATCGGATCTAACGATACTTCCTGAATTGGCTAAGCAGCAACCTCTGTACGCCCTTCGGACTCGCTCGTCCCAATGTGATGCACCTATAACAGCATACATATCATAATTACGATTTACCTTTGGGACCCAGAGTTGGTTTACCTTTTCCTCGATCCAGGGCATTGTCCCCCAATTAGCAGCTTTCAGCAAGGTCATGGAGGTTGCGTACTTGGAAGATCCCTTGAGGAGATAATCAAGATCATAGGTGACAAAGAATTCAAGAGCAATTTGATTATCTTGAGAAGGATCAAGTGGAGGTGGAGCTCTTTCTGACTCATGAAGGCCTGGCCTTTGAACGGTATTAAGAGCTTTCAGGACCTCGTCAGCATAATACTCGTACTCCATGCGGCTTAACCTGGTTTTGGCGTGAATTCTCTTATCCTTTAGCGCTCTCTTCACCAAAGACGGAGTGACCGAAGATTTGAACTCATGAGCCAAAAATGCACACAAGTCTATCGGACTACGGATACGGAGATATAGAACATCTCTGTCAGCGTCTGTGATTGGATCATATTTAGCAGCTGCCGTGATCCAAGCTTGTGGCGGTGCAGTTTCATCAATCTCCAATGTGTCCGCCCAATCTCTTGTGCTTGACTCGGGAACAGTAGATTGTGGTTCTTGTTGCAGAGGAGTAGAGACATGAACACTTGTTGGTTCTGATTCAGGCATCTCGGTGGTATCATGAACAGGCGAGTGTTGTGCAGATTCAGGTTCAGTTACTGATTCTGCAATCACAGGAGCAACAAAAGAGCTAACAGGATTAGTGGTAACAAGTATAGAAACAGAAACAGATGTACCAGGAATCGATGACGCAGTAGCAGCATTCACATCATGGCGCCACTTGGTTCGTCTTGATTCCATAGAGGTGAACTTTTCCTTTTGCGCAACATCTTTCTGAGACTTGGTACCAGACTTAGATGGTTTCTTTGTGCTGGCAACCTTGTCCCCCGTTTCAGGCTGATCATGTTTACCACCATCATCCTCATCGTCATCCCCGTTGCTTCCCTTATCACTCTCCTCATTTAGATTACCACCATCACCACCATCATCATCATCACCATCCTCATTATCATCACCATCATCGTCACCATCATCATCATCTTCTTCTTCTTCTTCTTCTTCTTCTTCACCGTTACCCTCCTCTTGTTCACTATCTTCCTTTTCCTCCTCAAGCAGAATGTAGTAAGGTACCACGCTTCCAAACATCTTAAACAACCGATCATCCTCCAAGATAGCTTCATTGAGTGCTTTGTAGAGTGTCCGCTGAACTTTAGACTTATCAAAAGATCCAACTTCCCTCATACGAGCTTTGAGGATCTTCTTTAATTCAAAATCCGTTAAGTCATATGCAATTTTGTATGCGGATTCGGAAGGGTTGGACGACTTGATCATCAAGTTATCAGTCGCAAGTTTCCTCATTTCATCATGCAGCTTTGGCATAAGGGACTCAACAGATTCTTTCACCCTCTCTAATAGAAGCTTCAAGTGTTTCTTTCTGCTCCTTATATTTATCTTTTATAGCTCGAAGTCTCGTAAGTCGTGCTTCATACTTATCAGCTTCAGCCTGTTTGACCTGAGCAAGTTCTTCTGCATGACCTTTACGTGTCGATTCCATCTCTGCAGTGAACTTAGCTAGCATCTCTTCTTGGGCTTTCTTGGATGCCTCTTCACTTGCCACTCGTCGAAGTAGTTCTTCTCGAAGTTGATCCATCTCTTTTCTTTGATATTCCGTGTGTTTATCCAACATTTCTGCCATGACAAACGCAGCCATTGAAGATGGTGCAGAGCTACTCTGGGATGGTTGAAGAGGCACGGTTGTGATTACAGTACTGAGGATGGAAGTTGTTGGAGGTAGAAGGAATGGTGTTGGCATCGGTCGGGTTGGTAAAGGCTGGATTGGTGGAGGTTGAGCTACGAGAGGCTGTGTAGTCACAATGATTGTTGTAGCACCTGACTCCTTCTCAACACTTGTTGTATCAGCAATGGATGTCTCCTTAGATGTTGAGTAACGTTCGGGTGATCCAAACTCATTAATATCATCTGGCTCCTCGTATTCTTCTTCAACATCCATCTGTGCACCCGAACCACTACCGCCCGTGTCTCTCCTACTCTTTTCAATAGCCATCTTCATTAACTTTTTCTCAGTCTTGTCAAGAGTAGGATCGTCATCACATTTTCTTCGTCGTGGAGAACAAGCTCGTCAGCCGTGCTCTTACCCTTCTTAGCCTCAGTCTTTTTCTTCTTGGTTTTGGGTTCAGATAAAGCAACTGTTTGCTTGCGTTTACCTTTACTCTTGACCGTAGTAGACGAGTCTTCTCCTGTCTGAAGGCTTGATTTTTGCTTCTTGATTTCTATTAGCAGTAGCTTGTAATCAGCAGAAGCTTTAATTTTATCTGTCAGAAGATACTCGGGTATAGGACCAGGATTAACAGCACTAGAGGGTCCTTCATGCCTTAGGTCCATAGTGTCATCAGCCTCTTCAGTGTGGTGACAACTTGCTGCACGCTTAGCAATAGAGACATCATTCTTCATAAAATAATGAATTATAAGCTTGATAAACTGAGGGTAAGGAAAGAAATTAGCCTTCAGCTTCTTGTTTTGGAAGATTTGAAAGTTAAATTCTTCCCACAACAAGGATGCATAATCTGTATTTAAGCCTTTGTACATTCCATAGAAGATGTTCAAAATTGGACCACGCACAGCATCATGCCCACTTGTTTTAGGTGTAAGACATCTACTGAGAATACCAAAGATAGCTCTCCAAGGTTGACCCACTTTGGAGGTGGTGAAATCGGACACAACTCGTAGGTCAGGACATCCAAGAGCACGGAACATCTCCATGAGTTCGTCTTTGTTAGGGTTCTTTGAAAATGACAAACCTTTGGGTGTATCCCGAATTCCAAATATCTTGCGGAAGTCTGAAACGGTGAGTGTCTGTTGCTTGTTGCCGAGGGAGAAGGTGATCTTGTTTGAAGTACTTTCCTTGGTAGCCCAAAATTCATACATGTAATCAAATGGCACCGAAGCAGTACTCCTTAACGCATTCTTGAAGTGAGATTGATCAAGATTGCTGAGGCGACTTTGAATCCATGGTGAGTGGATTGAGAAACTTGCTTCAGCCGGTAATTGTTTGGTATGAACTTGAGGGCTTTTGCCTCGGCAATTGCGGCTGCTCTAGCATCTTGGAGTTCTTGCACTGTTGGATTAGTCATGGTGTCTGCTTAAGATAAGACATAAAAGGTTGATACAGAGAAATATATATACCATTATGTTGTTACTTCTAAGCATGACACATTTCATTAAATAATTTTAACAAGCAAACAATTATCCATCCAACAATCCTTCATTCGGAACCCTTCATTCGGAACCCTTCATTCGGAACCCTTCATTCGGAACTCCTTCATTCAGAACCCTTCATTCGGAATCCTTCATTCGGAACTCCTTCATTCGGAACCCTTCATTCGGAACCCTTCATTCGGAAGTTCTTCATTCGGAAGTTCTTCATTCGGAAGTTCTTCATTCGGAAGTTCTTCATTCGGAAGTTCTTCATTCGGAAGTTCTTCATTCGGAAGTTCTTTATTCGGAAGTTCTTCATTCGGAAGTTCTTCATTCGGAAGTACTTCATTCGGAAGTTCTTCATTCGGAACTTCTTCATTCAGAACTTCTTCATTCAGAACTTCTTCATTCAGAACTTCTTCATTCGGAACTTCTTCATTCGGAACTTCTTCATTCGGAACTTCTTCATTCTGAACTTCTTCATTCTGAACTTCTTCATTCCGAACTTCTTCATTCTGAACTTCTTCATTCGGAACTTCTTCATTCGGAACTTCTTCATTCAGAAGTTCTTCATTCGGAAGTTCTTCAACCTTGTTCATTCGGAAGTTCATTCGGAAGTTCATTCGGAAGTTCATTCGGAAGTTCATTCGGAAGTTCACAAACCTTGTTCATTCGGAAGTCCTAATCGCACCCTATGAAGGATTATTCTAAACGCGTGTGTGAGTTTTAAGGCAATATAAGGCAACATCCAGTATTCTAATCATAATCCGACTCAAACCCATCTTAAACCCTAAATCAGTTAACCCTAATTGGATTACTTTAATAAAAACGAGTTAATTAATAGGATTAAGCAACGAATTAGACAAATTACACGCGAATATGTACCTTAGAGATGAACGAGACAGATTAGACGAATGATGTGAGAACTTGTGTGAGTGTGTTAATGGCGGAGAGAAGAAAACCAGAAAGAAGAAAATAGAAAAGAGAAAAAGAAGACGGGGGAGGGATTTTGACTAGGTCAAATTTTTCCACAAGATTCAAAATGGTCACTTTTAACCCCTACAGTTTTCACTTTTTCTTTTTGTTTTCTCTTTAAGTTAACTACTCTTAGGTTAACAACCGTTAACTTAATTAACACTCGTTAGTCCTATCTCATCGCATTAACTGTTCTAACACTCACACAACTTAAGCATCGCATCCTATTAGCAAATAACCGAGACCTAAGGCAAGTCCTATCTCATTGAACAAGCACAAGTCGTATTCTAAAGCAAGACCACTCATTAACCATTTAGCCAATTAATTTTCCTCAAACACTTTTGAAAATCGTTTTGATGACGAAGATGATTTAATATTTTCTCCCCCTTCAATGATGACCCGTTTTCTATTTAAAGAGTTGTAGTCATTGTTTAAAGAGTCAAATATTGATGAAAACATTTCCAATTAATGTCTTGAAAAGATTGATTCGTGGTGGCAATAAGATTTCTCTTATTTTTGACAAATTAATGCACTGAGACGTACACTAACTCGTGTTAGACCAAGTTGTAAAGTAAACTTGATCCCTTTGCATGATTTGGCTTGTAAACCATGCCCGAGAAAATTAATTCCCATTGTGAGCCAACGTTTTCCAAGGAAATACATGACTTTAATGCGAAAAACAGGTTGCAGTCTGAAATAACTACAAGCCATAATGGGCATGTTTTAAAAATGTACAACTTTTATACGGACTCTATTTATGGCGCCGTGTCAATATTGATCGACATTTCTAAAGCCGTAAATATTACCGTACTAAAAGACATGCCCGATTTAAAAAAAGAAAAATATTTTTTGGATTTTCTTGATTTTATAATTTTTATGGTTTTTCTAGGTTTTATATTTTTTATGGTTTTTCTTGGTTTTATATTTTTTATGGTTTTTCTTGGTTTTATATTTTTGTATTTTTCTTTTTGTGGTTTATATATGTACGAGAATATACATGATCACGAACAAAGGATACGCATGAATAGTTTACCACCACTATTCAGCTGATTCTTCTGCCAACTCTTTGAGAGTCGCTAGAGAGAATGATTTCATGCCAAGCTTGTCGATCAAAAACTCGATTCGTCCACGATCTAAGGCTTTGGTGAACATATCTGCCAGCTGATACTCAGTAGTGACAAAATACAGCTCGATCACTCCGTTCTCCACCTGCTCTTTAATGAAATGGTAGCGAATGTTGATGTGCTTTGCCCGGGAGTGTTGAACGTAGTTGCAGCAAAGGGCAATGGCGCTCTTGTTGTCACAATACATCGGGATTTTGTTGAATCCCAAACCGTAGTCAGTTAGTTGTGATCTCATCCAAAGGACTTGAGCACAACAACCGGACATGGCGATGTATTCAGCCTCCGTGCTAGAAATTGCAGCACTTTTCTGCCTTTTTGAAGACCAACTTATCAATCTGTCTCCAAGGAGTTGCACAGACCCAGAAGTGCAACGCTTCGTGTCTTGACACCCAGCATGATCGGCATCTGCGTATGATATTAAAGCAATAGAGGAATCTTTCGGATACCATAGACCACGATGAAGTGTTCCTTTGAGATACCGAAAGATCCTTTTAACAACATGTAGGTGCTTTTCGGAAGGTCGAGCCTGATACTGGGCACACATGCATACGGCAAATTGCAAATCAAGCCTGCTAGCAGTCAGATAGAGAAGGGTGCCGATCATCCCACGGTAGAGTTTCGGATCGACAATAATCCCATTCCTATCTTCATCTAACTTGGATTTCTCCACCATTGGAGTGTCCACGGGGTCACAATTTTCAAAGTTATATTTCTTTAAAGATTCTAGAGCATATTTGGATTGATTAATAAAGATGCCTCTGGGATTCTGAGAAATTTGTAATCCTAAGAAAAATGAAATTTTTCCCATCATTGACATCTGAAAGCGTGTGGACATTATCTTCTCAAAGCGTTTAGACAATTCTATGTTAGAGGCAGCAAATATTATATCATCAACATAAATTTGTACCAGTATCATGTCGTTGTCCTCCTTGAGAGTGAATAGAGTGGGGTCCACCTTGCCTTTGGAGAAGCCTTCCGAAATGAGATATGTTGAAAGGAGATCATACCACGCGCGTGGAGCTTGTTTCAACCCATAGAGAGCCTTCTTAATCTTATACACCTGATTAGGAAACTCCGTGCTAACGAACCCATCCGGCTGACTAACATAGACTTCTTCCCTTAGTTCACCATTCAAAAATGTCGTCTTCACATCCATTTGATAGACGATCATGTTCATATGAGCAGCATACGCAAGGAATAGTCTAATAGCCTCCAATCTTGCAACATGAGAAAAAGATTCTTCAAAGTCGATACCCAAGGCTTGTTTGTATCCTCTAGCAACCAATCTAGCCTTATTCTTCAAGACTCCACCCATATCATCGAGTTTAACCTTATAAACCCACAACAAAGTAAGGATGTTAACCTTGTCAGGGAGAGGAACTAATTATCATACTTCAAGTCTTTGGAATTCATTTAGTTCCTCTTGCATGTCTTCAATCCAAGATGATTGAGTCATAGCATGTTGCCAGTTTTTAGGTTCAACTTCGGAGAGAAATGCATCAAAATAGCAATAGAGTGCACTCTCTTGTAACTGATGGCGTGTAGAGACTGGTCGATCGAGACCTCCAATAACATTCCTAATTGGGTGATCTTTTGTCCATTTGGTACTGAGATTTTCAATCCGTGGTGGTCTGGAGTGAACAATTATAGGAGCTTCTTCTGAGGTAGACGCGGCTGAAGGGTTTTCAGGTATCGGTATACCAAAGAAAGGAAGCTCTTGTAGGTGAGCATATTCCAAATCGTGATCTGTAGAATCCTCTTCAACATCATTAGGCACAAGTAAGGGTGACGATTCAGGTGTAGTTTGATAATTACTTGGTAGAGGTGCATCCGGTTCAATGTTAATTGAAGATGCATTTGATAAAGCTTCATTAGCTTGAGCAACAACTTCAGGGATTGGAGCTATCACTACAGGTGCTGGAACTTCATCACTTGGGGGATCAAAGAATTCATCAAACAACGGTTGAAATAGTTTATCCCACTCGGGCCTAGTAGGTGGTATGAATGATGTAGAAGTAGGATTATTGGGAACTAATCCGGAACTAATAGCACCGGTTCCCATCTCGTGAAGCGCGGGTTCAGAGCTACGTTGCTCAGAAGCCATCGATGTCAGCTCATCCAAATCTGCGTCCATAGTCTCTACTATCTTACCAAGACGACGATTGTAAATTAGGTATGCTTTCTTGGAGGGTGAGTAACCAATGAAAATACCTATATCGGCTTTCGGTTGAAGTTTGCCCAAGTTCTCACTATTAATGTTTGGATAACAAAGAGCCCCAAACACATGAAAAAATGAAACATCGGGTTTACGATCATGTAGAAGCTCGTAAGGTGTTTTTCCATGGCGTTTCCGAATGATAGAACGGTTTTGGGTGAAACATGCAGTAGATATAGCTTCTGCCCACAAGAATAATGGAGCGTTCGCATAAATCAGCATGGTCCTAGCAGCTTCCATAAGCGTACGATTCCGTCTTTTAACGACACTGTTTTGTTGTGGAGTACGTGCAGCGGATGTTTCATGTGAAATACCAACTTCTTCATAGTAATCACGAAGAGTCTGGTTGACGAACTCTGTTCCATTATCTGTACGAATACGGTGGACAGTAGTATTTAAACGTACCTGAATGAATTTCAGAAAAGTGATGATAGCCTTCGGTGCTTCGTCCTTTGTACATAGAAATCTAACCCATGTAAACCTGGAGAAATCATCCACAATAACAAGAATGAATTTCTTACCGCTCACACTTTCGGTTCGCATTGGCCCACAAAGATCCATATGCAAAAGATGAAGTTTTTCTTGATTGGTGTCTTCAGCTTTGGACTTGTATGATTTCTTGGTGCTTTTCCCCCTTGAACACGCAGAACATAAATGGTCCTTGTGAAATTTGAGCTTTGGAAGACCACGAACTAATTCGTTTTTAGCCAAATGATTAATAGCATCAAAGTTGAGATGAGATAATCTGCGATGCCATAACCATGACTTGGTCTTAGATGCTTTGGAGAGAAGACATACTGGAGAGGCGGCCATCATGTCTTGTAGGGACAACGTATAAAGATTTGCACCACGAGATCCCTTCAACAAGTCTTTTCCTTCCAAGTTGCGGATGAAACAAGTATGTTGTCTAAAATCAACCTCTAGGTTAGAATCACAAAACTGTCCTACTGAAAATAAATTATGACCAAGACCTTCTACATAGTATACTAATAAGTGTGAAAACACTTATCCTTTTACTACTTATTTCTAATAATAACAAGACCAAAACGTGTGATTTATGTCGTAAAAGTCGGAATTATGCGTGGTTTGTGTTTTTATTGTGTTTTAGGACCAAAATATGAAAAAGGAAGAAAACACGGGTTTTCACGGGCTTTTATCGAAGAAAACGGGAAAAGACGAAGTCAAAAGATCAAGAGTGCAAAAAGAACGGAAGTCCAAGGCCTATTCTGAAGATTTATCGAAGAAAAAGTCAAAAGACGGAAGTTTAACGAAGTCGAAGAACTTAAGTCTAATAGAAGAAGAAAATTAAAAGTCAAGTTCAAATCCCGAGACGACAAAGACGAAGAATTAAAGTCGAGTCGAGAAAACGTGAAGAAAGCAAGAAAGAAGATGCAACACATGCACCCCTTCCACCTTCCCTATAAATACCCTCCTAATAGTCATTAGGAGGGTGGTTAGAGTTTTAGTTAATTTTCACTTTTTCTTAGTTTTCTCTAGTTTTAGAGAGAGAAAGTCTTAAACTTTCTCTCACTAAATTTCATCTTTTTCTTAATCTTTCAAGATTAAACACTTTGTATTGCTTATTTTTATTAATCAAGTTCTAATTTAAGCTTTTATTTCTTAATCTCATTCTACTTTTCTTTAATTTAAGATTGATTTTGGTGCGATTATCATGTGATCCGTGTTGTTCTAATTGATTTCGTGCGTAAAAAGTTAATCTTTTGATCATTTCATAAGTTTTCATTTGATTAAGCTTTAAGACTTTCGTGCTTATTGGCTTATTTTTATGATTAGCTTATTTACTTTATAAAAATATTCCTTAAAAAGTTTATGTTTTTATTGTTTAATCTAAAAAGTTGCTTAATTTCGAGTCGGATAAGTTGATTAGAGTGCTTATTTGATCCGGTTTAGGCATTGATTCGGGTTAGTTTTATGATAAGCTCATTATATAGCTTATTCACTTGCTTAACCGAATTCCACAATTTTAGGAAAGGGTTTCAAAACCCCTTTCCGATCTACATTCCGAGCAGCCCCCAATACCCCTTTCCGATTGGCCCATATTCCGAGCAGCTCCATCTTCATATTCCGATTGATCCAATCGGATTAGGGCTTTGAGATTCCGACTGAGCATCTTAGTATTCTGACGGTACCACACTTCAACATTCCGATTGAATGGTTTTCTGAATATTCCGATTTATGCTTTTGTGGATTATTCCGATTGTAGGATTTTTCCCAACTTTCCGATTGATAGTCAATCTTGTGTATTCCGATTGAGTCTTTCGTCCATATTCCGATTGTGGACAAGTTTAGCATTCCGATTGTAACTGTTTTCCCATCATTCCGATTGGTGTCCTTGAATAGTATTCCGATTGATCCTTTCTTGTTATATATTCCGATTACTACCAAGTTACCATATTCCGATTTACCGGTCGGAATACATTCCGATCGAGACTCCTTTTGGGCTCATTCCGATTGTTTGCATTGTTTGATTTTCCGATCTTACTTTCTTTTAGTACTTATTTTTAGAAATTTTCTAAGTGTTAGTTTTTATTAAGTGTTAAAGCATTTTTCTAATCTTATCTTTATGTTGAGCTAGCATTTATTTTACTCGTCATTTAGAATTAATCTTTTAACTTCCATTTTACTCAACGACACTTTAATTACTTGCTAATAGTTTAAAACAAACAAACCAAACCATTCTCTTGATTAACCAAAAGACGATTGAGTCGCACTTAAGACCGGTTTTCAATTCGAAAAGATCGGAACAACGAAATTATTTTATACAAGGGTAAAAACCAAGTATTAAATGGCGCCGCTGCCGGCTCTTTTCGTTAAGATAAACGGTTTTTAGTGAGAGACGCATTGAATTTTGGGATCCGTTCTTTGAACGTTATTTTCATTGTTTTAAAAATTTCAAAAATCCATAAAAATTACAAAACTCTTTAAAAATACAAAAACATTAAAAAAATCATTAAAAAGCAATTCTTTTCCAAAGGTTTTGCACCAAAAAGATTATATAGATATTATCTTTGTGTATATTTTTCTTCTGCAGGTGTATGCGTACTAGATCTTCCAACTATTCTGAGCCCGAGACTCTTGAAGATTTAGATATGGCTGGTGTTAACAACAACAATAATCACCCACCTCAACACAATTTGAATAACAACAACAACAACAACAACAACAACAACAACAATGTCCTTTTACCTGATTTACGAACCATGGAGGAATTGTGTCAACCCACCATGAACGTACGCGGAGGCCCGATTGCGCCGATGCACGTCACGGCTCAGGAGTTTTCATTGAAGCATCACATGATCCAGCAAGTACAAACGAACCCATTTCGTGGAATTCCGGATGATGATGCCAACAAACACCTCGACAAATTCATTACCATTACCCAAAGCATGAAGTGCCCCGGTGTTTCTATGGATGACCTTCGCCTCCAACTTTTTCCACACTCGCTTTCTCACCATGCCGAAAAATGGTTTGACCGTCTTCCTAAGAATTCTATTCATACGTGGAATGACATGACTCAACGCTTTTTATCGCGCTACTTTCCCCCATCCATGTCACTAGCCTTCGTAACCAAATCAGTGGATTTATGCAAGAGAATGATGAATCGCTTTTCGATGCTTGGGAACGCTACAATGATTTGATCGACCGCTGTCCTAATCACAATATGCTCCCCGTCACTCTCATTGACACCTTTTACAATGGTCTCACTTTTCGTGATCGTGACACGATAAATGCCGCCGCCGGTGGTACTTTTATGAAAAAGAGACCGAAGGAGTGTCGAGAGTTGATTGAAAACATGACTACTCACCACAAGAATTGGGATTCTTCCGCATCCTAAAGATCTAATCAGAGAGTCAATGTTTCATCTACTTCTTCCACCACCAACTCGTCTGTTTTGGAATGTGCTATTCTTGATATTAACAAAAGTCTCCAAATTTTGACTTCTAACCATACTCAACAAGCTAAAGCCGTTGCTATTTCTTGTGACACATGTGGTGGTCCTCATTCCTACAATGAGTGTCCTTCTACTCACGGCAATTATTCTGAAGACGTTAACGCAGCTTACGGCACTTATCCCACGGGAGGCTATCAAGCTCGCCCTCAAGGAGACCGTAACTTGCTAAGTTATCGCTCCAACAATTATCTTGCTCCTCCCGGTTTCCCTCCTGCAAACCAATCCCAACCTCGTGCAAATAATCAATATCAATCCCAAAGAAACCCATACCCAACTCAAGGAAATTCTCAAGCTTACCAGGCTCCACCTCTCAATCAACCGATGGCAGTGAATCCAGATGTCGAGACATTTATGAAGACTAATCGGGAGTTGGTGACGAATCTTCAGAGTCAAGTCCGCAACTTGAAGGGAGAAATGGCAAAACAAGGGAACGATATTCGAGCCGAGTTAAGGAATGATATGGCCAAACACAGTGATGCAATTAATGCAAACATGCAAAACTCTTTTAACAATCAAGCTCTTCACCTTCGTGATATGATTGGTTCGCTCATCCAAGGTAATCAACCCTCTTCTTCGGGTACTCTTCCGAGTAATACCGTTGCGAATCCAAGAGGGGAGATGAAAGCAATCACCACTCGTAGTGGAAAAGGTTATATGGAACCCGAGCTTCCTACACCTCCACCCGTGATTGTGAACAAGGAAAAAGAGCAACTTTCCCCACATCCTTCACCTTCTATCCCCATTTCCCCACCACCCGTGGTTGTGAGTGATCCTATTCCCTTAAAACCTTCTTCTTCATCCAATATACCTTATCCTTCAAGGTTGAGGAAAGAGAAGCAAAAGAGCAAGGACGATATTCAGGTTTCAAACTTTCTAAAAATGTTTAAACAATTAAATTTTAACATCTCCTTTGCCGAGGCTCTCGCTCAAATGCCCAAATACGCTAAGATGTTTAAAGATCTTCTAAGTGATAAGGAAAAGCTTCTTGATATCGCTCAGACCCAACTTAATGAGAACTGCTCTGCAGTACTCTTAAGGAAATTGCCCACCAAACTTGGTGATCCGGGTCGCTTCTTGATTCCTTGCAACTTCCCGGGAGTAGAGAATTGCATGGCCCTAGCCGATCTAGGTGCTAGTATAAACTTAATGCCTTTAAGTGTTTGGAAGCAATTATCTCTCCCCGATCTAGTCCCCACCAAAATGACTTTGGAATTAGCCAACCGTACGGTTGCTTATCAAGTGGGGATAGCCGAAGATGTCTTTGTTGGCGTCGACAAATTCACCTTCCCAACGGATTTTGTTTGTCGTTGACTACGAGATGGATCCCTGTGTTCCATTAATCGTTGGACGTCCCTTCCTGAGGACCGGTCGCACTCTCATTGATGTAGCCGTAGGCGAAATAATCATGAGAGTTGGTGACGATAAAATTGTCTTCAACATGGGTAAGATTTCTAAGCAACCTTATTCGTATGAGAGTGTTAATGCTATTGATGTTCTCGATGAGGCTTGTGAAGAACATTTTCATGATGCTTGCAAAAGTACTCCTTCTTCTCTACCCAATGTTGAGACCGTTGCCTCAATTGCTCCAGCATTGACTCCTTTCGGAGAAAGTGACTTGGATGATTTCGAAGCTAGCTTGGGTCCTCTCGATATTAAGTATGATAATTTGTCCACCAATTGGGATGAAGACATTCGTACTATTGAGAGACTTCTCAATGAGGACCCGTTGTCTCCTCCTGCTCCTAAAGAGGTGACTAATGATGATCCATCGTTAGTTTCACCATCTATTGAGAATCCTCCTACTCTTGAGCTTAAGGACCTACCCCCTCATCTTGAGTACGTTTTCCTAGAAGACGACGAGAAGCTACCGGTCATCATCGCAAAGGATCTGCAAGAAGACGAAAAAGGCCGACTTGTCGCTGTGTTGAAGAAGCATAAAAGAGCTATCGCTTGGAAAATCTCCGACATCCGTGGAATTGATCCTCATTTCTGCACACATAAAATTCTCATGGAGGACGACTTTAAGCCCACAATTCAAAGTCAACGAAGGGTGAATCCTAAAATCCATGAAGTCATCAAAAAAGAGGTTATCAAACTTCTTGATGCGGGTATGATTTACCCTATTTCGGATTCACCGTGGGTTAGTCCAGTCCATTGTGTGCCTAAGAAAGGCGGAATCACCATTGTGCCCAATGCAAACAACGAGTTAATTCCTACCCGTCTCGTTACTGGGTGGAGAGTTTGTATAGACTACCGCAAACTCAATGATGCCACGAGAAAGGATCATTTCCCTCTACCTTTTATGGACCAAATGCTTGAACGTTTAGCGGGTAATGAATATTACTGCTTTCTTGATGGTTTCTCGGGTTATTTTCAAATACCCATCGATCCCCAAGATCAAGAGAAGACAACATTCACTTGTCCCTATGGCACCTTTGCTTACAAACGAATGCCTTTTGGCTTATGCAATGCCCCCGGGACTTTCCAAAGGTGCATGTTGGCTATCTTCCATGACATGGTTGAGCAAACCATGGAAGTCTTCATGGATGATTTCTCGGTCTTCGGGGATTCCTTCTCTTCTTGCCTTGCCAATTTGGAACGTATGCTTAAGCGGTGCGAAGACACTCGCCTTGTTCTGAGTTGGGAAAATGCCATTTTATGGTAAAAGAAGGCATTGTGCTAGGACACAAAATCTCTAAAGTCGGTCTTGAAGTCGACCGTGCTAAAGTAGATGTCATAGCCAAATTACCTCCACCTTCAACCGTGAAGGGTGTGAGAAGTTTTCTGGGTCATGCGGGCTTCTATCGTCGATTCATTCAGGATTTCTCTAAAATCGCTCGCCCGATGACCCACCTCTTGGAAAAGGATACTCCTTTTATCTTTTCTAAAGAGTGTCTCGAAGCCTTCAATCTTCTTAAGGATAAGCTTACTAAGGCACCGGTCTTGGTTACCCCTAATTGGGAGCTGCCTTTCGAGTTGATGTGCGATGCTAGCGACTTCGCTATTGGTGCGATTTTGGGCCAACGAGTGAATAAACACTTCCAACCAATCCACTACGCTAGCAAAACAATGACGGGGGCTCAATTGCATTATACGACAACCGAAAAAGAGCTTTTAGCTGTTGTCTATGCTTTTGAGAAATTTCGCCCCTATCTTGTTTTATCCACCACCATCGTATACACGGACCATTCCGCGTTGAAGTACTTGATGACTAAGAACGATTCTAAGCCAAGACTTCTTCGCTGGGTTTTACTCCTTCAAGAATTCAACATTGAAATTCGTGACAAGAAGGGAGCCGAAAACCTGGCCGCGGATCATCTGAGTCGACTTGAGGATCCATATCAAGGGGATCATCCGAACAAAGAGATCAATGACTCTTTCCCCCTTGAGACCTTAATGTCTATAAATCTCAATCTGGATGACACCCCGTGGTTTGCAGACATTACAAACTACTTAGCGGGTGGTATTCTCATCCAAGGGTTAACATCCCAACAAAAGAAGAAGTTCTTGAATGATGTTAAGACTTACTTTTGGGATGACCCTTATCTATTCAAACAGTGTGCTGATCTGATTATTCGTCGATGTGTTGACGGACCGGCAGCTTTTGACATCCTCCAAGCTTGCCACAAAGGACCCACCGGTGGTCACTTTGGTCCCAACTACACCACTAAGAAAGTGTTTGATTTCGGATTCTACTGGCCCACCATTTATCGTGACGCTCACGAAATGGTTAAGCATTGTGATGCTTGCCAACGTCAAGGCAAGATCACACATAAGGATGAGATGCCTCAAAATTTCATACAGGAATGTGAAATCTTTGACGTATGGGGCATCGACTTTATGGGGCCATTTCCATCATCCAAAGGGAACAAGTACATCCTCGTCGCCGTCGACTACGTCTCTAAATGGGTTGAAGCTAAGGCTCTTCCTACGAATGACGCGAGGGTTGTTGTGAACTTTTTGAAGCAGCTTTTCGCTCGATTTAGCGTTCCTCGTGCTATTATCAGTGACCGCGGGACTCATTTTTGCAACGATCAATTTGCACGCGTCATGGCAAAGTATGGTGTCAATCACCGTCTTTCCACCGCCTATCATCCCCAAACCAATGGGCAAGCCGAGATATCCAACCGTGGCTTGAAGAGAATTTTGGAGCGTACTGTGGGAGAGCATCGCGGGCCGATAAGTTAGATGATGCTCTGTGGGCTTTCCGTACTGCTTACAAGACCCCGATCGGTTGTACACCTTATCGTCTTGTGTACGGGAAAGCCTGCCACCTACCCATCGAGCTGGAACATAAGGCGTACTGGGCCTTGAAGTGGGCTAACTTCGACATCAACAAAGCCGGTGATCATCGCAAGGTTCAACTCAACGAGCTAAATGAACTGAGGAATGCAGCTTATGAGAACTTGCTGATCTACAAGGAGAAGACGAAGATCATTCATGACGCTAAAATCAAGAACCGAGAGTTCCACGTTGGTGATCAAGTCTTACTTTTTAACTCTCGGTTGAAGATCTTCTCTGGCAAGTTGAAGAGCCGCTGGTCTGGTCCATTCACCGTCGCCAAAGTCTTTCCTTATGGGACCATTGAGCTTTCTCAGCCGAATGGGCCCAATTTCAAGGTGAATGGCCAGCGTTTGAAGCTGTACTTTGGTGAGGACATCTCTCAAGAGATGATCCCATCCCTCACCACGTTCCCCATGAACTAAAATTGGGTCGAGTCAGGCTTATGACTCGGTGAACAAAAACAAGCGCTTCTCGGGAGGCAACCCGTGTTCTATCCTTTACTGCTTTCACAATAAGTGTAGGGGGAACCCCGCATATGTTTATTGTCCTGTTTCTTGTGCTGTGCAGGGATTAAAGATTCAAAGATCCACCTTGATGACTTTTGACGAACCGTGATACCGTGTTTCCATCTTCCCGGTTCTATCCTAAACTCTTATGATTCAATATTTCATATTCTATATGTTCACATTGAATTCATTTTGGTTGTCCTTCCCTTAGCAAGATTTAAACAAAGTGCACAATGTCCTAAGTGTAGGGGAGTTTACTCCCACATGCTTAAACATTGAGGACAATGTTTATCTTAAGTGTAGGGGGGACTTCTATCGAAGTAAGTGGTCTTTTCCATGAATTTGCCCTCATTTCAACCGGAAAATTTTATTTTTCGACATTTTTCAAAATTTTTAATCTATTTTGGCCTAGTTGTATAGTTGTATTTGCCTTTGTTATGTTTCCTTTGCTAGAATAAATTTTTAATAAAGTGGTTTTAGATTTTTTTTGAATATTGTGACTCAACCCGAGTTTACTTGCCTAAGTTTACTCTAGCTAGTATCCTTAACGTGTTTAAGTCAAGTTTTGCTAGGCTTTTATATAGGGAGCTATAAAACGCGAAAGTCTTAACTCTCACGGGTTAAGAACAAGAACTTTTCGCAAGTTCCTATAATTGATCCTAGAGAGTCGTTTATCAAGGGAACTTTAAAACGCGATTTCTAAACTTGAAAAAGTCTAAGAATTTGCAAGATCCTATAGGCGACTCGAAAACCCAAAACTTTGATTTAATAGGCTAAGCATCCACGAGTCTCATTCCTTGAGATTTTAAACTGTGGAGAACGAGAGATGATAGAGTCAATTATAAGTTCGGTATTCTTTCGTGAATTTATGTGAGTTAATTATGAGCCTATTCTCCCTCCGCTTGTTAATAAATTTATCTGCAATAAATAAGGTTGTATGATTTAAAAGGTTACTTAGCTTCTAGCCCCAGATCGTTTAAAAGTTGCTCGGTACGGATTAGAGTTCATAGCCAAGGCATAACTTATTGAAGCGGGATGCGAAGATTGGCGAGTCCGAAAAGGCCCTAACAAGGCATGAGGGCTACATTTTGTTGCTAAAGATCCAAAAGTGATGTGAAGAATCATTTATCGAAAATCTATATGAAGGATCAAGACACACGACGAAAAGCAAAAACTTCCCAAAAGTCATGGAGAAGTCTATCCGAAAAGACCCTAACAAGGTATGAGGATAAATAGATCCAAGTCCTAAAAGGAGGCGGATCGTTGTATATCAAAGTCCAAAATAAAGATTGGAGAAAAATGAAGAAGTCGTGGTCCAAAGATGAAGAATCTCTCAAAACTTCAAGTGAAGAAATTTCTATTATGAAGAGAAGACCATTATTTCAAGAACGTCTCTCAAGATTCGAAGTATGAAGTCCCTGCCAAATATCGGTCCGAGAAAGGTCTCAAATCGTGAAGCGAGTTATGCCAAGATATGAACTTTATGAGGTACCGAGAAGCAGTTTTAAAAGATTTGGTCCTTTAGCTAACTATTGATTAAATCATTCACTTTATTTTCGGACTAAATAACTATCGAAATAAGTCAAACAATGCATCCTCGTGATCATTCAAGACAAAAATAAAATATAAGAGATACACCTAGGAATAAGGGAGTCTAAGTAAGTAATTGGCCCACATGAGTTCGTGATAGTTTGCTAACTTATAATAACAATGATCTCGTTTTTAAGCTTGGTATGGGGAACGTGAAACTTGAGGATGATAAATGTTCATGGCCGCCAAAACCCAATGTAAGTTTTTAATTTCTTTACTTATTTCTATCTTTTATGTTTAGTATTTAATAAAGGCCAAGGTGGGTTATTTATGATGAAAAATGTAAACCGTGCTTTAAAATTAATGTATTGCATGAGGGCATTGCAATGGTCAAGTGTAGGGGATTTAATAAGTGTGAAAACACTTATCCTTTTACTACTTATTTCTAATAATAACAAGACCAAAACGTGTGATTTATGTCGTAAAAGTCGGAATTATGCGTGGTTTGTGTTTTTATTGTGTTTTAGGACCAAAATATGAAAAAGGAAGAAAACACGGGTTTTCACGGGCTTTTATCGAAGAAAACGGGAAAAGACGAAGTCAAAAGATCAAGAGTGCAAAAAGAACGGAAGTCCAAGGCCTATTCTGAAGATTTATCGAAGAAAAAGTCAAAAGACGGAAGTTTAACGAAGTCGAAGAACTTAAGTCTAATAGAAGAAGAAAATTAAAAGACAAGTTCAAATCCCGAGACGACAAAGACGAAGAATTAAAGTCGAGTCGAGAAAACGTGAAGAAAGCAAGAAAGAAGATGCAACACATGCACCCCTTCCACCTTCCCTATAAATACCCTCCTAATAGTCATTAGGAGGGTGGTTAGAGTTTAGTTAATTTTCACTTTTTCTTAGTTTTCTCTAGTTTTAGAGAGAGAAAGTCTTAAACTTTCTCTCACTAAATTTCATCTTTTTCTTAATCTTTCAAGATTAAACACTTTGTATTGCTTATTTTTATTAATCAAGTTCTAATTTAAGCTTTTATTTCTTAATCTCATTCTACTTTTCTTTAATTTAAGATTGATTTTGGTGCGATTATCATGTGATCCGTGTTTTCTAATTGATTTCGTGCGTAAAAAGTTAATCTTTTGATCATTTCATAAGTTTTCATTTGATTAAGCTTTAAGACTTTCGTGCTTATTGGCTTATTTTTATGATTAGCTTATTTACTTTATAAAAATATTCCTTAAAAAGTTTATGTTTTTATTGTTTAATCTAAAAAGTTGCTTAATTTCGAGTCGGATAAGTTGATTAGAGTGCTTATTTGATCCAGTTTAGGCATTGATTCGGGTTAGTTTTATGATAAGCTCATTATATAGCTTATTCACTTGCTTAACCGAATTCCACAATTTTAGGAAAGGGTTTCAAAACCCCTTTCCGATCTACATTCCGAGCAGCCCCCAATACCCCTTTCCGATTGGCCCATATTCCGAGTAGCTCCATCTTCATATTCCGATTGATCCAATCGGATTAGGGCTTTGAGATTCCGACTGAGCATCTTAGTATTTCGACGGTACCACACTTCAACATTCCGATTGAATGGTTTTCTGAATATTCCGATTTATGCTTTTGTGGATTATTCCGATTGTAGGATTTTTCCCAACTTTCCGATTGATAGTCAATCTTGTGTATTCCGATTGAGTCTTTCGTCCATATTCCGATTGTGGACAAGTTTAGCATTCCGATTGTAACTGTTTTCCCATCATTCCGATTGGTGTCCTTGAATAGTATTCCGATTGATCCTTTCTTGTTATATATTCCGATTACTACCAAGTTACCATATTCCGATTTACCGGTCGGAATACATTCCGATCGAGACTCCTTTTGGGCTCATTCCGATTGTTTGCATTGTTTGATTTTCCGATCTTACTTTCTTTTAGTACTTATTTTTAGAAATTTTCTAAGTGTTAGTTTTTATTAAGTGTTAAAGCAATTTTCTAATCTTATCTTTATGTTGAGCTAGCATTTATTTTACTCGTCATTTAGAATTAATCTTTTAACTTCCATTTTACTCAACGACACTTTAATTACTTGCTAATAGTTTAAAACAAACAAACCAAACCATTCTCTTGATTAACCAAAAGACGATTGAGTCGCACTTAAGACCGGTTTTCAATTCGAAAAGATCGGAACAACGAAATTATTTTATACAAGGGTAAAAACCAAGTATTATATACCATTGAAATCGTAACGTTTCCAATCTGATATTCACCATACCCCATTATCTTTGCAATATGATCATTACCGAATTTAACCGTTCCAAGAAACTTGCTGACGAAATTTCGGAGCATCGAGCGATCTCCGGTCATATGCTTTGAGCAACCGGAGTCCAAATACCAGAGGATGATTTGGACCACCTGAAAATATCACCAGACGAGGACAATGTATAGGTTTCGGAATCTGAATGTTCCTTGTTATTAGCAGGTACATATTTAATGATCTTAGATTTGCTAACTTTAGGTTTCTTAGATTTCCTAGCCTTCTTCCTAGTTGGTGGTGTAGATTCAAGTTGGCTTAAATCCTGAGGTATTTCTTCACTGATAGGCACTATAGTGGGGGCTGACCTAATTAAAGGGCGCGGTTTCCATACTTTAGTGCTAGTGTGCCTAACTAAAGGACGCTGAGACCTAACCTCAATGGATGCATTCCTAGTTAAAGGGCACATTTTTCCATCTAATGTAAAGGTCCTACCAATGGGACGCCATTGCCATCCAACTTGGGTACGAGTTCTCCCAGTTGGCTTCCATTCAAGATCATTCCTAATAGCATTCATTT
Organism: Glebionis coronaria; assembly: GCA_025667525.1. NCBI lineage: Eukaryota > Viridiplantae > Streptophyta > Magnoliopsida > Asterales > Asteraceae > Glebionis > Glebionis coronaria. Next base: position 249,972,482 of record CM046874.1, read on the forward strand.
CATTCACATGATCAATAAGACCCAAATCATGACGTTGGGAAAACATGCATTCATTACAATTCCAACATTTCAAATTAGAATTCACAAATTGTTTAGGCTTCTGCACAGGCGCAGAGCTTTTAGTCTTAACATGATTCTTTTTATTTAAATCTGAACTGATATTCCTAGTGTGAGCTTCTACTTTCTTCTTGATGGTACTACTAGTGGAGGGCTTGATCTTATCTTTCTTGAGTGGCGATCCTTTATCCTTAGTAGACTCTTTTAATCCTGTAGAAGGCAAAGTGGGAACATTAGCAACAGATTTAAAGGTGCCTTACTTGATGGTGCCAATGACGGTTTTGCTCCTAGGGTCTTATTGAATGGAGTTACAGCAATGGGTCGATTAGTGAGTAGTGCAGATCCCGGTTTTCCTATGTATTGCAAAACTGCTAAGCAATATTGAACACGCTTAATATATTCATGAGCTGAATAATAGTAACTGCTTGAGGGATCTAACGCATACAAATCATCTAAAATATCCCTAACAAGATCTACATGCTTAATTGCATTCCTCATATAATCATCGTAGGTAACCGGGTTTTTCTTATGGAGCGGGTTCTTATAAAGCACTACTGAATTGGTTGTTGGAGCACTAGAGGACGGTGCAGAGTTGGTAGCTAAGTTATTTACAACTTCTTGTCGGGTGAGAAGAAGTGTCTCCTTTAACTCGGCCAAAACCATGTTTTTGTCAATGAGCTGGATGTTTAAGTCAGAGATTTCCTCACACTTTTGGTTTAGTTGTTCAACATAAGATTGTTGCTGTGCCGCATTAAAAGCTAAGCGTTCTTCTATTGAACCATAAAGAGCGGATAGTCCCTGTCTTGCCCGATCCATCTCCCCTAGAATAGACGAAAGTCTAATTTCTAAGTCCTGGTTTTTAGACTCTGCAGCCTCTAGTTCCAATTTTAGTGTTTCATTTGATGACACATCTCTCTTTAATCTCATAATCTCTTCCTCTAATGCCTTAACTATCTCAATCATCTTGTCACTCGTCTCAACACTGTTTTCACAACCATTTGTTATCAAAAGATCGTCATTTTGAGTTTGTTGTTTTAATTCTAAAGATATACAATGTTGTTCAAGTTGATTAAAGCGTTTTGTAAGTAAATTGTAAGAATCTTGAAGCTTTAAAAATTCAGCGTTAGATTCGTGACAAGAATGATTATCTACCTCATTTACAGTATCAGCAACATTTACAGAGAGATCACACACATCATCACATATATTCACAGCATCACATTTAATCATAACGGATGTAAGCTCATTCGAATAATTAACATTCACAGTAGTAAGCACATCACACGAAATTACTTGGGACAAGAATCGGTCATATTCAGATAAAATCTTTTCCTTTTCAATTAATTGTAGTTCGTAAGCGGTGTCCATTTCATAAAACACTTTTTGAACTTCTACAATTTCAAACTCGAGATTTTCCGAAAGAGATGCAAAACTTCTTTTTAGACTTTCGACAAACGGATTGATCTCATTCTTAAACACCTCGTTCATGTGTTCGAAAGCCCATTCTCCGGCGTTTAGGCCATTTGAAGTCGTACATTCCCGAATGACCTTGTCAAAACTAGCAAAGTATTGATTAATCTCTTGCAAGTTTAACCATACAGTGCTAACAGGTGGAAGATCCTTTGGAATTTCCTTAGGTCCTTCCATTTTGACAAGTGTAGGAAGTGTACTAGGGTTTTCTTCATTTAACATGTAGGTTGGTGCTGTGATGAGATCTTTATCCATATGGAAGCGAATTCTAAAATCCGTTTTTGCAAGCTCCTGATTCATTTTAAAATAATCACACTCGGGATATTTTGCAAAGTTGTATGACCGGTTCTCATCAACTAGATCCTTATTTGTGCGATCCTCGAAAATAACAATCGGGTCTAAGACCAATCCTAATTGGGTTGCATTATAAAGTCTTGGACTATGGATAAAAGCTTGTTTTGCATACCGTGGGTTAGGGGGAAGGCCTTTTTGACGCGATAAGTTAAACTCTCTAAACGATTCGTCAATTAAGTGCACTAGTTGAGAGGCAGCGTATTGTCTTAAAAGCAAATAATCTAAACTTCTAATCTTATTAGCCGCATTAATTTCCATTTCAGTCTTTTTAGACTCGAGTAATTCAAAATCCGTTTGAAGTTTGTGAAAATTAGTGACCACTAACTCTTTTTCTTTAAGTTCGTTAGAAAGATCTGCTCTTAAGGTTTCAATTTCTTGCAAATGACTCATTTGTTTGTTTCGAAAATGATCATATTCGGGATTTGTTAGAACAGTGGACGAAGGAACTAATTCCAAAGTTTGAACTTTTTCGTTGCACAAAGCAAGCTCAGCAGACAAATTCTTATTCTTAGCTAGGGTTTCTAAGAGTGCAGTATTCATTTGGCTAAGTAATGTAGCAGGAACCATGACCAAATCTTGTTGAGCAGGAGTATGCGTATGTGAAATGGCTCCCGGTTGTGATTCACTCAAAGTCTGGGGACTCACATTGATATTACTATCATTGATTGTCTCCTCATTTGAAAGACTCACCACCGAAGACTCATTCGGATCAGCACTCTCTTGCCCAACTTGATGTGGTTGAATACTAGTATCAGTGGTATTAGTAAGTACCTCAGATATTTTATCTGACCCAAAGCTAGAGATAGTTGCCATAAGAGCTGCCTGAGCAGATTGAAGATCATCACAGTCTGAATCGTAAGCATCCAGATCATCTGCTTGGTATACTGCATTCTGTGTAGTGACAACTTCTTGTTCAGCAATCCCTGGATCAGCAAGAAATGCAAGCTCCTCTTCATCAAGTTCCTGTCCTTGTGCCTGAGCGTTCACCAAATAAATCTTCTCTGCAAACCATTGACCATCCCTTCTCCTCTTGGGTTTTGTGCAATCCTTGGACATGTGACCTTCTTCCTTACAGTTGTAGCATGTAATCATTCTCAACTTGCCTGTGGAATTAGCCCGTGGAGGAGTGTTGACCATTGGAGCAGGATTGACCGTGCGTGCATTGGTGGTTGATGTAGTGGGTCTCCCCTGATAAGGTTGAATAGGTTGAACCATTACCCTGCCATTCTCAATAGTAGCTTGTTGTCGAGAATTGGACGCATTCCTCAGCTGATTGTTAGTAGGAGCTGGTCCTCTAAATCCTCGTTTGCTCAATGTCCTTGTGAGATAAGCAGACATAGTGGCTAACACTTCAACTGGGTCAGTTCCTTGTTTGAATTCAGGAATGGGGACTTCATCATTATCACAATACATTGCTTGGTCTTGTTGAGCTGCATAAGCACTAGAAGGAATACTCATGTGGTCAGAGTAGCTTGATGGATATGCTGCATTTTTTTGATAAGAAGAATATGATGACTGAGCATAAGGTGCAATGCTTGCTGGTGAATATGGGTGAGGTTGTGAGGCATATTGTGATGCTTGTGGTTCTCTCTGAGACGAAGGTGCATTAAACCGATATTGTTGCTGATGTGAGGTGGGTGGTTGCGGCAGAATCGAATATTGGGGGAAACTTGGAGTCATGTACGGTGATGGATGATAGGCTTGGTGTCCCATGATATAAGGAGTGTTGTTGTAAAACCCGCATGCTTTTACCATGAATAGTGCCCTTAAGATCGTACGTCCTAGATTAAAACTTACCTCATTTAGTATTGATCACATTCATGTGCTAATAATCAAGCAAGTGCATACGTGTATGACATGACAAGTATCGTTTACGTACGAACTCATGATAAACAGTTAATAAATATATCACGTGAACATAATTAAATCATGATCACCATTTAAAATACGAACTAGAATAATTACGTAAATGCATATAATATAATTACGAGCGTTAAGATTATGATAAATGACACGATAGAATAAACAGAAACACTTTAAACACGAGCACGTTTAACCACAACGAACACGAAACATCGGGACACGAGAAAGGTACGGGTACCCCATGTGGGGCCCCATACCCACGGCACATATACAAGAAATGGGCTAAGCCCATGGACTTTTACAAGTAAAGGGGGGTAAGAGTAAAAACATGTTTTCATTTTCACTTTCAAGGAAATAAACAAAAACCCTAAAAAGAGTTTTCTCCTCCTCCTTTTTCTCCTCTTTGTGCCGCCACCTTCACATCACCATAGGAGGGTGATTGGTTGATTTTGATCTCAAAAACTATTGTTATAATCAGTGTTTGTTCATCCTTTTTTCCAAGCTACATAGTGGTATACCTTTCTAACCCTTCTTTTTAATTCTTTTTAATTCTTTTAATCCTTGATTATTTTCATGAACATGTTATTATTATTTTTTTTATTTAAACATGATAATTAATCATTGATCTAACATGTTTTGGTATTAATTAAAATCAAAGAATGATTTAAAAGGGGTGTTGTGTTTGGCCGCCTAGCAAACAAACCCGAGGGGGGTTTGGTTTGCTATTGCCGCCACCACCAAGACCATTTTTGGTCTTGGTTGGCTCATGTGGGACCCACGGCAGCAAGGAGACACATGTGCCCCGAGTTTGGCTCGGGGTACGGTGTTGAATTCATGCCCGATTCATGGTTCGTTGGTTAAATCATGATTTATGCTACATGTTAATTTTTATGAACTATGAACTTAGGATATAATTAATTAATAACATGAAATATTAATTAAATCATGACTTAGGTTATTTTAATTATGAGTTTAACATGACATTAATTTAACCTAAGTATTTTATGTTACAAGTTATAATTAATTAATTATTAAAACATGCCTATAATTAATTAATTTAGTCATGACTTAGGTTATATTATTAATAATAATAATACACATTTTAACCTAAGTATTTTCATTTCATTTTAATTAAAACATGTTATACCTTAATTAAAATGCTTAACCTATAGTTTAATTAAAATACATGAAATAATAATTAAACTATATACTATATCATATGACTTAAGAAACAAGCTTATAAACACTTAGACTTATATGTTAGCTTATGTAACCAGCTTAATTCTAAATATGGAAACTTCTATTTATAGAAACTTAATTAAATAAGGCAACTAATCTATTAATGGAAACCTTCTATATATGGAAATCTATTTATTTCAGGCAGCTAATCTAATCATGGAAACCTTCTATATATGGAAACTTATTTAATTAAGGCAGCTGATCTATTTTTGGAAACTTTCTATTTTTAGAAACTAATCTATTTTAAGCAGTAAATTCTATTTTAGGAAACTTTCTATTTTGGAAACTTTCTATTTTTGGAAACTTTCTATTTTTGGAAACTTTCTATTTTTGGAAACTTTCTATTTTTGGTAACTTTCTATTTTTGGAAACTTTCTATTTTTGGAAACTTTCTATTTTTGGAAACTTTCTATTTTTGGAAACCTGCTATTTTTGGAAAGTTACTTATTATTACACAGTAAGTAATTAATACATGAAACACCAGTAATACTTAATCAGATAAATCAGAATACAAGATAAACACAGTTTAAGGCTTTAAACAGTGAACCATGACCTAAAACATACCAAATCAGCTAAAATGAGACATAAAACCCAGTACGTAATCAGTGAATCGATACTTATACACGTGTGTATTCATGTAGCGTTAGTGATCCAGAAGTAGGAGTCTTTCTTCCGTTCATTCACTGGACTTGAGGTACGGATTCCCGTCCTTTCAGTATGGACATTCTTTCCTTATTAGGATTTCCCCGTATGCAGCTAACTGTTTTCCCCAGTATTTGTTTTATTGTTTTGAACTGCTTATGTTTAATTAGCATAATCTATAGCCATATACAAGCATGACCAGTTTCACCTAGTTATGGAGGTACCATAACCATAGCATTGGAGGCACCGATGTTATGACTTCCCCACGGCGGAGTGATTACTCGTGGCGTCCCTTTTCAGTTTTGGCCATATTATTATATCATGCGGGGCGTATGGGTGCATCCTAGTTACATGTTTTATTCAGTTTATCATGGTGAATGTGGTGTGTGCCTTGCACCCTTCACAAGGAGTTGATCCCTCCTACCCAAACCAGTATATTGATTAGAGGCATCCCCTCTAATCAGCATGATGAGGTCACCCCTCTAAGTATTCATGCACGTGACCTTTTCATGACCTATATGGGCTATGGTATATATATGTTAAAACAGTTTTCACAAGATAAACATAAGGCTTTTCAAACTATAAAACCAGTTTTCTTGATACTTAACCAGTTTACTCAGTACTTAGTCTTCCGCTGTTATATGTTACATGCTTATCCTATTTCATGCTATATTGTACATCCGTGCACTGAGCGTCTTGCTCAGCCGTTTTCCTTTTCATGTTCCCAAAACGGCAGGTACTCAGGGACGCTCGTAGATCTCAAACGTAGGTGCATATGGACTGGAAGCTTTATTGTCTTTCTTTACTTTATGCATTTCCTTTACTTTAATACAGTTGCTATGGACATTGTTTCGTCCTTTCCTTTACAGTATTTATGCTTGTGTGTGATGAGCTTTACTTTGGGGTACCGATGTTTGATTCCGGTATTTCCCTTTTATGGTTGAATAATGCTTAGACATTTATCCTTGTATGCTTTGATGACACGCCATGATTATGCGTAATATTCCATTTCCAAAATGGGGTGTTACAATTATGGTATCAGAGCCTGGTTTCGACCTGTAGGCTCTCAAATATGACCTGTGATTAGTGGGTAGTCACTACGGTCTTCCTAGAACTGACAGTTGTTTTCTTGCATTCATCATTTTTAAGCATACATATACATGTCATTGTTACAGGGTTTTTGACTAAGTAATGGTTGGTACAGGACTGGCCCTATTTAGTCGCATGTGTTTTATCGAAACTTTTAGATTTGGGACCGACCCATAGGCGTCCCCTCGATATGTCTTTTATTTTGAGTGAACTGACCGAAGGCGTTCACTCTCGAGCATCAAAAGTTTTCATAAAACTGCATCATGCATTCATACAAAGATTTTCTTGCATAAAATTTTTTTCTCGTGAAATTTTTGGCATAAAATTTTTTTTTATATATATATTATATGTTTGAACTGTTAATCATATGTTTTATGTTATACTGTCAGATGGTTCTCACACGCGAGCAAGAGCAGCTTAATGCTGCAATTCAGGCTGCCATGCAAGCCTTACTTCCTCAACCGAGGAATGACATTCGTGTTGAAGTCCAAGCTGCCAACAATCAGCAGCAGCAGAATCAGGCACCTCCTCCTCCTCCTCCCCCAGTGACACTAGCGGTATGGTTGGAAAGATTTAACAAGCTCCGTCCTAGAGCTTTCGAAAAGACTGATAGCCCCAGCGATGCTGAAAGCTGGCTGACTCACATTAAGAAAATCTTCAATGCTATGGGATGTGACCCCGCCTTCAAGGCAAGATTGGCATGCTACCGATTTGAAGGCGATGTACTCAATTGGTGGCTAGCTTTGACGCAGTCAGAAGGAGGTGATGAATGGGTCGCTGGTTTGACATGGGCCCAATTCAAGGAGAGAGTGATGGAGCAGTTCTTTCCTAAGGCAGAGCAGGACAAACTCAAGCGAGAATACCATGGGATACGTCAGAGAGCGGGCGAGAATAGCAACGAATTCATGCAGCGCTTTCTTCGCTTGGCTGGTTTTCTGGGAGCAGCGGCTGGTACTCCTGCGGAGCAGGCACACCATTTTAGGTGGGCACTTCGCACCTCGGTCGCGAACAATCTGGTATGTGCTACGTTCAATACAGTAGCACAAGTGGCCGACGCAGCAAGGAAGCTTGAGATGTTGCAGGAACGCGATGAGTTCGGGGAAGCTGAAAGACCCGACAAGAGGTAAAACATTTCGTGTTCTAGCGTTAACCAGACCGCATCCTATCATTATATGTTCTATAATCATCTCTTAAACTGTATCTTCCAGGCAGAAAACTGGGGACCGGTCTCAGCCGGCTACCCAGCAGCAGCCTAATCAGCCCAAAGGAAACAGTCACTCTAACGACCGTTCTGTTGTGGAAAGGCGCAACGGTAATGATAATTACCGTAACAATGCGGGACACTCCAACAACAGCAGGTCCTACTATTTACGCATCTTCTTATGATTTCATGTTATATCTCTCATGCTGACACTATATTAATCTCTACCAGGAACCACGGTAACGGAAGGGACCAGAACCACAGGGGTTCTCAGCCTAACCGTTCAGCTAACACTGGTAAGCATCTTATGACGCTTACGTCATATACTCGTGCATATACTTTATTCTTAACACGTTTTGTCATCAGCAGGCCCTCAGCAAGCAAGGACTCCTGCTGGAGGATTCACTCATCCTCTATGCAGCACTTGCCATCGCAGACACCCTGGCCCATGTCGTCGTGATTCCGACGCGTGCTACAAGTGCGGCCTCCCTGGCCATCGTATGAGAGATTGCCGTAAGGGTGAAATGGAGGGTACTTCGGGTCATGCTGATACTAAACCGCCTCCTACCACTGGGCGTGTCTACACGACATCGCGGGACTAGGCAAACAAATCTACAGGTACCATTACTGGAATTTTGTATATGTACGGCCAGGCTGCATGTGTTCTTTTCGACACGGGTGCCACTCATTCAGTTATTTCCACTACTTATGCTAAGAACATCAGGACACTTCCCTTGCCATTAGAAAATAAGCTTACCATTTCCACGCCTCTGAGGGACTCTGTATTAATAACTCATGTATACAAGAGTCTTCCTCTAGAGTTTGACGATAAAGTTCGTGCAGTAGATGCACTTCCCTAGACATGATTGAGTTCGATATGATTCTTGGCATGGACTGGCTATCCAGGCACCATGCTACCATAGACTGCCACTCATATCGGGTGATCTTCGGCGACATTAATGCACCAGAGTACATCCATAACGGGTTCATACCCGGACGGTCTGTACAAGTCATATCTACCTTGCAAGCACGTGCATTACTGTCACATGGCTGCGAAGGTTATCTAGCTACGGTTCATGACATGGATGTTGAATCCCCATCGATTCAAGATCAACCAGTAGTTTCGGAATTTCAAGACGTCTTCCCAGATGAACTTCCAGGCATACCACCTGCAAGAGAAGTGGAGTTCAACATCGACCTTGTTCCAGGAGCTGAGCCAATCTCTAAGGCTCCGTATCGTATGGCTCCCATAGAGCTAAAAGAACTGAAGGACCAACTGCAGGAACTTCTTGAACGAGGGTTCATTAGACCAAGTGCATCTCCATGGGGCGCACCGGTCTTGTTCGTTAAGAAGAAGGACGGCAGCATGCGACTTTGCATTGACTACCGTGAACTTAATAAGATTACCATCCGCAATAGATATCCACTGCCACGTATAGACGATCTGTTTGACCAACTTCAAGGAGCCAAACACTTCTCAAAGATCGATCTAAGGTCAGGCTACCATCAGCTAAGGGTTAAAGAGCAGGATATTGCCAAGACTGCTTTTCGTACCCGCTATGGCCATTATGAGTTTGTGGTCATGCCATTCGGCCTGACTAACGCTCCAGCAGTATTCATGGATCTGATGAACAGAATCTTTCATGAATTCCTCGATAAATTTGTCATTGTATTCATCGATGACATCTTGATTTTCTCAAAGTCCACGGAGGAACACGAAGATCATCTCCGTACTGTACTACAGATTCTTCGTCAGAAGCAGCTGTATGCGAAATTCTCCAAGTGTGAGTTCTGGTTAAACAAAGTGGCATTCTTAGGTCACATTGTATCGGCAGAAGGGATCAGTATGGACCCAGCGAAGGTTGAGGCTATTACTAAATGTCCAAGACCAACATCAGCGATAGAAGTCCGCAGTTTCTTAGGCTTAGCTGGATATTATCGAAGATTCGTGGAGAACTTTTCCCGCCTGGCACTACCTCTCACCAAACTGATGCGAAAAGGAGAGAAATTCGTCTGGACGGAAGAACGAGAGAAGAGCTTCGAAGACCTAAAGCAGAAGTTAGTATCTGCACCTATTCTTACTCTCCCATCTGGTACAGGTGGATTTCAGATCTATAGCGATGCATCGGGGAAGGGACTGGGTTGTGTTCTCATGCAACATGGGAAAGTGATCGCGTATGCTTCACGGCAGCTTAAGCCCTATGAAGAACACTACCCTACGCATGACCTGGAACTTGCTGCAGTGGTGTTCGCATTGAAGATATGGAGGCATTACTTATACGGAGAATCATGCGACATTTTCACGGATCACAAGAGCTTGAAGTATATCTTCACCCAGCGAGAATTGAACATGAGACAAAGGAGATGGTTAGAACTGTTGAAGGATTATGATATTAACCTACAGTATCATCCCGGGAAAGCTAATGTAGTAGCAGATGCACTCAGCAGAAAGTCCGGAATGATCAACGACATTGAGATCAAGGAACAAAACATAAGGGACTTGGAGCGGCTAGACATCGAAATCATGGTACGTGGGCAGCACGGATACTGGGCGAATCTTAGAGTAGAACCTGAGTTACTGACTAGGATTAAGGAAGCGCAGAAGGATGATGGAGAGATTTGGGCGATAATTCAGAATTTGGAGAAGCAGACAGAATTCCGAATGGACGCAGACGGTATCGTTTGGCAGGGCACGAGACTTTGTGTTCCTGACAATCCAGAACTCCGGGAAGCATTGTTAGCTGAAGCTCACAGCTCCCCATTTTCTATACATCCTGGGTCGACAAAAATGTACCATGACATCAGACAGCACTTTTGGTGGAGTGGTATGAAACAGGATGTAGCCACGTATGTCTCCAAATGTCTTACCTGCCAGCAGGTTAAGATTGAACATCAGCGATCGGGCGGTCTCCTTCAACCGTTGGATATTCCAGAGTGGAAGTGGGACAAAATCACCATGGATTTTGTTACAGGTCTTCCGCCTACCAAGAAGAAGCACGATGCTATTTGGGTCATTGTTGATCGACTCACCAAATCAGCTCATTTCTTACCGATACGCAAGGAAGATCCGGTAAGTAAACTCGCAGATACTTACAGAAGGGAGATCATGAGACTCCACGGCACTCCCTCCAGCATCGTCTCGGACAGAGATCCTCGTTTCACGTCGTGATTCTGGAAAGGTCTGCAAAAAGCTTGGGGTACACAACTTAAGCTGAGCACAGCCTTCCATCCTCAAACGGACGGACAATCGGAGCGAACGATTCAGACATTGGAAGATATGTTAAGGTCGTGTGCGTTGGAATGGGCAGGTGATTGGGACGATTACATCTGTTTAGTCGAGTTTGCATACAACAACAGCTGGCACGCAAGTATCAAATGTGCTACTTTCGAAATGTTGTATGGCAGAAAGTGTCGCGCTCCAACTTGCTGGGATCAAGTGGGAGAGCGAACACTCGAAGGACCAGAGATTATAGAAATGACCAATGAGAAGATTGAGGTAGCTAAACAGAAGTTGCAAGAAGCACGGTCACGTCAGAAGAGTTACGCCGATAAGCATCGTAGGGACATACATTTTAATGTGGGAGATCACGTCTTCCTCAAGGTTTCGCCGGCACGTGGTGTTAAACGCTTCGGGATCAAAGGAAAACTCAGTCCTCGTTTCATCGGACCATTTGATATCGTTGAACGAATCGGCGAAGTATCTTACCGATTGGCGTTACCTCCTCAGCTTTCGCACGTGCATAACGTGTTCCATGTGTCCTTACTCAGAGGGTACAATTATCATCCCCTTCACATGGTTCAGTATCCACTGGAACAGATACGTGAAGATCTCACTTTTATAGAAGAACCCGAACGAGTACTCGACAGGCAAGAACGAGTCATGAGAAGGAAGACGATTCCATTCGTCAAAATTCTTTGGAGGGACCATACCGAGTGGGAAGCCACTTGGGAAACAGAGGAGTCTATCCGGGCTTCTTACCCTCACTTCATATTTTGAGTTCGGGTATGTCACTTCTTTTCATCTTACTTTATCTATAATTCGGGGACGAATTATTCTTTTTAGGGGGGAAGAATTGTAAAACCCGCATGCTTTTACCATGAATAGTGCCCTTAAGATCGTACGTCCTAGATTAAAACTTACCTCATTTAGTATTGATCACATTCATGTGCTAATAATCAAGCAAGTGCATACGTGTATGACATGACAAGTATCGTTTACGTACGAACTCATGATAAACAGTTAATAAATATATCACGTGAACATAATTAAATCATGATCACCATTTAAAATACGAACTAGAATAATTACGTAAATGCATATAATATAATTACGAGCGTTAAGATTATGATAAATGACACGATAGAATAAACAGAAACACTTTAAACACGAGCACGTTTAACCACGAACGAACACGAAACATCGGGACACGAGAAAGGTACGGGTACCCCATGTGGGGCCCCATACCCACGGCACATATACAAGAAATGGGCTAAGCCCATGGACTTTTACAAGTAAAGGGGGGTAAGAGTAAAAACATGTTTTCATTTTCACTTTCAAGGAAATAAACAAAAACCCTAAAAAGAGTTTTCTCCTCCTCCTTTTTCTCCTCTTTGTGCCGCCACCTTCACATCACCATAGGAGGGTGATTGGTTGATTTTGATCTCAAAAACTATTGTTATAATCAGTGTTTGTTCATCCTTTTTCCAAGCTACATAGTGGTATACCTTTCTAACCCTTCTTTTTAATTCTTTTTAATTCTTTTAATCCTTGATTATTTTCATGAACATGTTATTATTTTTTTTTTATTTAAACATGATAATTAATCATTGATCTAACATGTTTTGATATTAATTAAAATCAAAGAATGATTTAAAAGGGGTGTTGTGTTTGGCCGCCTAGCAAACAAACCCGAGGGGGGTTTGGTTTGCTATTGCCGCCACCACCAAGACCATTTTTGGTCTTGGTTGGCTCATGTGGGACCCACGGCAGCAAGGAGACACATGTGCCCCGAGTTTGGCTCGGGGTACGGTGTCGAATTCATGCCCGATTCATGGTTCGTTGGTTAAATCATGATTTATGCTACATGTTAATTTTTATGAACTATGAACTTAGGATATAATTAATTAATAACATGAAATATTAATTAAATCATGACTTAGGTTATTTTAATTATGAGTTTAACATGACATTAATTTAACCTAAGTATTTTATGTTACAAGTTATAATTAATTAATTATTAAAACATGCCTATAATTAATTAATTTAGTCATGACTTAGGTTATATTATTAATAATAATAATACACATTTTAACCTAAGTATTTTCATTTCATTTTAATTAAAACATGTTATACCTTAATTAAAATGCTTAACCTATAGTTTAATTAAAATACATGAAATAATAATTAAACTATATACTATATCATATGACTTAAGAAACAAGCTTATAAACACTTAGACTTATATGTTAGCTTATGTAACCAGCTTAATTCTAAATATGGAAACTTCTATTTATAGAAACTTAATTAAATAAGGCAACTAATCTATTAATGGAAACCTTCTATATATGGAAATCTATTTATTTCAGGCAGCTAATCTAATCATGGAAACCTTCTATATATGGAAACTTATTTAATTAAGGCAGCTGATCTATTTTTGGAAACTTTCTATTTTTAGAAACTAATCTATTTTAAGCAGTAAATTCTATTTTAGGAAACTTTCTATTTTGGAAACTTTCTATTTTTGGAAACTTTCTATTTTTGGAAACTTTCCATTTTTGGAAACTTTCTATTTTTGGTAACTTTCTATTTTTGGAAACTTTCTATTTTTGGAAACTTTCTATTTTTAGAAACTTTCTATTTTTGGAAACTTTCTATTTTTGGAAACCTGCTATTTTTGGAAAGTTACTTATTATTACACAGTAAGTATATTAATACATGAAACACCAGTAATACTTAATCAGATAAATCAGAATACAAGATAAACACAGTTTAAGGCTTTAAACAGTGAACCATGACCTAAAACATACCAAATCAGCTAAAATGAGACATAAAACCCAGTACGTAATCAGTGAATCGATACTTATACACGTGTGTATTCATGTAGCGTTAGTGATCCAGAAGTAGGAGTCTTTCTTTCGTTCATTCACTGGACTTGAGGTACGGATTCCCGTCCTTTCAGTATGGACATTCTTTCCTTATTAGGATTTCCCCGTATGCAGCCAACTGTTTTCCCCAGTATTTGTTTTATTGTTTTGAACTGCTTATGTTTAATTAGCATAATCTATAGCCATATACAAGCATGACCAATTTCACCTAGTTATGGAGGTACCATAACCATAGCATTGGAGGCACCGATGTTATGACTTCCCCACGGCGGAGTGATTGCTCGTGGCGTCCCTTTTCAGTTTTGGCCATATTATTATATCATGCGGGGCGTATGGGTGCATCCTAGTTACATGTTTTATTCAGTTTATCATGGTGAATGTGGTGTGTGCCTTGCACCCTTCACAAGGAGTTGATCCCTCCTACCCAAACCAGTATATTGATTAGAGGCATCCCCTCTAATCAGCATGATGAGGTCACCCCTCCAAGTATTCATGCACGTGACCTTTTCATGACCTATATGGGCTATGGTATATATATGTTAAAACAGTTTTCACAAGATAAACATAAGGCTTTTCAAACTATAAAACCAGTTTTCTTGATACTTAACCAGTTTACTCAGTACTTAGTCTTCCGCTGTTATATGTTACATGCTTATCCTATTTCATGCTATATTGTACATCCGTGCACTGAGCGTCTTGCTCAGCCGTTTTCCTTTTCATGTTCCCAAAACGGCAGGTACTCAGGGACGCTCGTAGATCTCAAACGTAGGTGCATATGGACTGGAAGCTTTATTGTCTTTCTTTACTTTATGCATTTCCTTTACTTTAATATAGTTGCTATGGACATTGTTTCGTACTTTCCTTTACAGTATTTATGCTTGTGTGTGATGAGCTTTACTTTGGGGTACCGATGTTTGATTCCGGTATTTCCCTTTTATGGTTGAATAATGCTTAGACATTTATCCTTGTATGCTTTGATGACACGCCATGATTATGCGTAATATTCCATTTCCAAAATGGGGTGTTACAGTTGTTGTATGACAAGCTTGGTTGATTTGCCATCAAAGCTAAAGAATCAGGGTACATACCTCGAGGCGAACGGTGCATGATCACGTGTTTCTCATGCTGCTGAAGAAAAGCATAGAGTTGATCCAAATTGCACTTATGCAAATCCCTGGTTAACTTAACATCGGTAATATACTCACCCCATTCAGCTTGAGGTAAAGTATTCAAAAACTTGGTGTTAACCTGGAATGGAGCAATCACGAGATTGTATACATTCAAATCATTCATGAGAGTAGTGAATCTGAAGTTATAGTCGTGAAGCGTTTCCCCTGGACTGTACGTGAATCTATCAAACAGATCATACAACTGACATTCCTGTTCCTGTTTAGTGAGAGACGTACCTTGTAGCAAAACTTTTAGACGTTCCCATAAATCCTTTGCAACCGTATATTGACTTACCATTCGATAGATGTCATGTGGAAGAGCTTGGAGAATGGTTTGAAGAGCCTTTTCGTCTGCATCGGCAACAAGTTGTTGAGCTGGTGTAAGTTCTTCAAACTCCCGTGGTCGAGTCACATTGTTAACCACGATGGTACCATAATCAAGTGGACCATTTAGAATTGACTTGACCATAAGCCTCCCATATGTCGGTTTTCCCTTAATGTATGACATCATACGGCCTTGTCATGCTTCAAAGACTTCTTTAATGAGCATTGGAGGGCGATTATCCATTCCCGTAATGACGGAAATATCCGTAAGTGATGTCATCTGAGGCATTAATGAATTCGGATTCATTTTGATCACTTTAAAGAGACAAAGATTATCGGTTGATCGAGCAGTGAAGTAAAGTTGTGAGTTGTGTTGAGTTTTTGTGTAAGAAACCAAGATTAAATCCTCTAAAAAATCGTCGAAAGAACAAGTAAAAAATCCCTTGGTTCGGAACAATTGTTGATTCGGAAGAAACTGGTTCGGAACTTCCTTGATCCGAAAAGTGTTGATTCGGAAGAATCTGATTCGGAAGTTCTTTGATTCGGAACAGTTGTTGATTCGGAAGATTTGGTTCGGAATTCTTTGATCCGGAACTTTTGGTTCGGAAGAAACTGATTCGGAACTCTTTGATCCGGAACTTTTGGTTCGGAAGAAACTGATTCGGAACTCTTTGATCCAGAACTTTTGGTTCGGAAGAAACTGATTCGGAACTCTTTGATCCGGAACCTTTGATTCGGAAGAAACTGATTCGGAACTCTTTGATTCGGAACCTTTGATTCGGAAGAAACTGATTCGGAACTCTTTGATCCGGAACTTTTGGTTCGGAAGATATTGGTTCGGAACTTTACTGGGAAAAAGCTGGTTCGTGTATTGTAACAGTCGACTAAATATATCAAGAACAAACCCAGATTTTTACCAAATTACCCGAATTTTTTTGTGATTTCTACTAAAACAAGTAAAACCCAATACTTATCTACTAATCCCAACAACAAAATCACCAAAAATTTCAAGAATCAAGATAGATTTTCCTAAAAAACACTAATACAATCAAAAACTAAAGAACAACACAAATCATTACCTTAAATCACCCCATGGCTCTTGATACCAATTGTAAAATGTTGATAATCTTATGAATCAATGAAGTGGGTTGAAGATTTCTAGAGAGAGAAACTAGTGAGATAAAGTGAGAGAGAAATATGTGTTTTTCATTCAAATGAAAAAATGAAACAATCAACAACCAACCCCTTTCCATGGTGGAAAGGGGTATTTATATCCAAGCTACTAATGGGCTTGGGCCGACCCATGACAAGCCTATGGGCCGGTTTCTTACTTAACTAAATAAGCAAACATTAACTACGAGCTATACAACATTAATAATATTGTGGAGTGACCGATACTTCTAATATACGTTAAAAACGTATTTCTAACAAAGTGCTTGTAGAAGAGATGTAGATTCAACAAGCTTTAATTGTACCAAGACCTAAGAAGAAGGGAGTTCCACTTGAGTTCCCAGAAAATATGGATAGATTGAATCCTAGTGAAGCTATTATTAGAAGGAGCATTAAGCTATCATCCTTGGAAGTTTCAAATATGGTGGAAGTATTACCTCATGATTCCAGAAACCCTATAGTTAGCTATGAAGAAGATGCAAGTGGGTTCTGGATGATTGGCAGATATGGGAAAGAGGTACATACTTTTACTACTCTTATGTCTTTGTTTGCAAGCTTGGATTGGGAAGACTTGGCAGATCTTTGGAGGTTACTGCAGGCCAAGTATGAGACTGAAGCACCTACTTCAGTCAATGGAATAAAGATTTGGTCAACATTCAGAAGGATGTGTGCACCAGATGAAGAAGATCCTGTTTAGAAGGATCTTGATGAGGATATCAGTAGACTTCAATGGCGTCTATATTTAGCAGCTGGTGTTTTGAGTTCTACAAAGTTTTCTGAATATCTTCTTGTGGATACTGAGTATCCTATGTCCAAAGAAGTTTTGAAGAAAATGATGACAACACACCTGGAGATAGACTACTCAAGTGACGTGGCCAAAGATTTGATTAGATATATTTATTTCCAATTTGATAAGATTTGTAAGAATACTCCTAGTTCTTAGTTTTTATTCAGAAACTTGATTACTAGAGTAGATATCAAGTTTAGGGGAGGATTGTTGGGAATAAAATGTAGTCAAGACACTTGGACGCTGACAAGAGAAATTTGGACGTTGATAAGAAGAAATCAAGCGTTGACAGGAAGAAGTCAAGCGTTGATAAGAAGAAGTCAAGCACTGATAGAAGACTTAGTCTACACGTTTTATGTTTCTTGTATGTTTCTAGTAAAGATATGATCGACAATGTATTTCTTATGTTTATCTTTACCAAGAATAGCTGATACGTAGAATCTTGTTTAAGGTTCCTTAGTCTATAAAAGGAGGCCTTTAGGTTTTGTTAAATAATAAGTTTTTCATAAGTTTTAAAACTTTCATTGTACGCAAGTTCGTTTTATCAATCAAAGTGAAAGTTTGGTTTATCTTGTTTGTGTGTTCTTGTTTGAGTATTAATTCCGCATAATACTTGAATTGTTTCATATATAACAAAGTTTCTCTACGTGTTTAACTTGATTTAATCTCGTTTACACAAGCTAAATCGATCTAAGTTTGGGATCAACAGTTTACATCCGGACCAGTACTCTAACCAATCTCCGGTTCAACCCGATTTTTAAAACATTGCAAAATATAAAACCAAGGAATCGCAAATCGGTTTTGTGTTTCTGTCGTACGGTATATTAATGATCAAGGTTTATTATATATAGACCATGCATGTCGGTTAATCCTACATTAATTAGGAATACCGAAACATAAGTTAAAAACAAAAACCATTAGTTTCAAATTTTCCTTTTATTTGTTTTACATAAAAATCTTTATTGTTAACATTTAACTATCGTTTGTATAATCCCGTTAACTAACTAATTAAATAACGTTTGTAATAGCTTATCACTAATTAATATATTACACATAATATATTAACGTATAATTGTGTTATGTATTAACGTGTGTGTCTCCATAGGCTTGAGACGACTTCCAGACATATATTATTACGTGGAAATATTCCAACAGCTCCCACTTGGACATGTGATAATAATATAATAACATTGGTTAGCGTCTAGCAACACGTCAATACTCCCAGAAACTCTCGAGTGTAGTTTTCCTTAAAGTGCATCTAAATGACTTAAACATTTACAATTCCTTTGTTTCTCAAATGCCATGTTAATAATGGATATGGGTCAACGTCATTCCATTTTAACTATTCTGTTTCTTGTATTCCATAATTAATATAGATTGCCAATCTAATCGAGACAAATCTAGATTACCATTGAGTATGGCCATACAAACATCTAATTAATTAACGAGCGGCCTAGTAGCATTATTCTTTAAACCTAGTTGAATGAACAAATTCTATCTTGACTACACGTGTCTCTTACATGCTTCATGATGCAAATGATTATAGCCTTTATTACTAGCTTATTCAGGATAGCGTTAGAACTATTTCAAAATTACCATCCACATATATAAGACCTACTTGCATCTCAAGTCAAAGGATTTAGTAATATAAATCTATTACAAGTTTCACTTAAAGACGCCGATCCATAAATTGATTGATTTGTTAGTAGGAGATGTCAAATATACAACTTTTGAATATTGTATGAGTTAGTGAACCGTTCCTACATATTCTACGAATATTACCATCTCTCATATATGTCTTAATTCAATTATATTCCCATACAATCGATTGACATAGACAATTTTGGAATAACATATTATTTAAGGATTTAAACATGCAAAAATAGGACCAGTAAATAAAAAAGAAAATGAACATATCTAATACTTCAACTCATAAAATAAATATTGTTTAACAATATCCCTTTATCCAAATACTAAAAACAGATTACATGAAACTACTAGAAAGACGAATTCCCATGCTCCTAGCATGTTGGGTAAGCTTTTTACCAGGTAAAGCCATAATAAAAGGATCTACTAGATTAGTATCTGCATGAACTTTAACTAGATCAATTACACCTAATTCGATACATTCACGAACATAGTGATATCTCCTTTGGTAGTGTTTGGCGCCTTTCTGAACTCCTGGTTCGTTAGCTATGATGATTGCACTTGAATTGTCACAATACATCTTTATAGGTTCTTCATTTGTAGGAACTACGCCAAGTTCACCAATAAACTTCCTCATCCAAACAGTTTCCTTTGCAGCTTCAGAAGCAACGATATATTAAGCTTCTATGGCAGACTGGTGCAGTATTACTTCGCTTGGAGCTCTTCCATACTACCGTGCCTCCGTTCAAAACAAAAACATACCTAGTTTGAGATTTAGTATCATCTCTATCAGTTTCAAATCCAGCATCACAATAACAATTAACTTGCAGCCGAGCAACTTCAGGATTTCCACCATAAACCAACAACATGACCTTAGTATTTCTTAAATACTTAAGAATATTTTTCATAGCAGTCTTGTGACTTTCACCTGGATTTTGCTGAAACCGGCTTGTAATATTTTACGCAAACGCAACATCAGGTCTTGTGCACCTCACAACATACATAATAGATCCTACAGCCGGATCATAAGGAACATTTTGCATACGCTTCATCTCTTTAGATGTAGTAGCACATTATTTAAGTCATTTTGCACTTGCATAGGAATGAGACCACGCTTGAAATTATCCATTATATATTTCTTCAAGATCTTATCAAGATATGCATTTTGACATAGTCCAATTAACCACTTCGATCTATCTCTATAGATTTTGATTCCAATAATAATTGCCGCTTCGCCTAAATCTTTCATAGAAAAACACTTCCCAAGATAGGTCCATCAACATACAATATTAGGAAAACAACGTTACTCCCACTAGCTTTTTGATATACACATGGCTCATCTAGATTTTGATAAAAACCAAACTTTTTGATTTCTTCATCAAATCTTTTATTCCAGCTTCTTGATGCTTGCTTAAATCCATAAATGGATCTTAGAAGCCTACTTACGTTTCTGGGATGTTTAGGATCAACAAAACCTTTAGGTTGTTCCATATAGATTTCTTCTTCTAAGAAACCATTCAAGAACACATTTTTTACATCCATTTTCCATATCTCATAGTCATATTACACCGCTATAGCTATGAGAGTCCTAATAGATTTTAAATCTGCAACGGGAGAAAAGGTTTCCTCATAGTCAACACCATAAGTTTGTGTAAACCCTTTTGCTACAATGCGCTTTATAGGTGTGTAAGATGCCATCCATGTCAGTCTTCTTCTTGTAAATCCATTTACCATTTACGACTTTCGCATTGGGTGGTAAATATACAAGTCTCCAGACTTTATTATCTTCCCTAGATTTCATTTCCGCATTCATAGCAACAATCCACTTATGGGATTCAGAATCCGATATTGCATCTCTATAGTTAATGGGTTCATTAAGATCCCCTGAACTATGTTCCTCGACTTCTACATTTAGACATATTCGTTTAGGTGCTTTGATTTTTCTTTTTTATTTACGAATGGGGACAACATCCTCTTCTTGAGTTACATATGGTGCAAGACTTTCTTCCTCAATTGGATGTTCGCTAGTAGTTTCAGAAGGTAAAATATGTTTAGCCTTTAATTCTACAATCCTCCCACTCTTTTTTTGAACTATGAGATTCTTTTTAAAGAAATCGGCATACCTCTCAACAACTATTTTGTTTTCAGGTAGGTAGTAGAAATAGTAACCCGTAGTTTCCTTAGGGTAACCTTTGAAGACACACTTAACCGATCTTGCTTGAAGTTTGTCAAGCGTGTAACGTTTCACATGTGCCTCACAACCTCAGACCTTTAAGTAAGACAAGTTAGGAACTTTTTCATGCCATAGTTCATATGGGGTCTTGTCAACTTTCTTGGTTGGAACCATATTGAGAATGAGTACAACAGTCTCTAAGCATAATCCCAAAAGGATAGTGGCAAAGTAGAAAGACTCATCATTGATCGAACCATGTTTAGCAAAGTTCGATTTCTCCTCTCAGAAACACCATTGTGTTGTGGCGTGTAAGGAGGAGTTAGCTGTTGGAAAATTCCACTAGCCTTTAGATAATCTTTAAATTCTTGACTAATATATTCACCACCACGATCCAATCGAATTGCTTTAATAGTCTTCCTGAGTTGATTTTCTACTTTATTTTTTAATACCTTGAATGTTTCAAATACTTCATGTTTATGCTTAAGTAAATAAACATAACCATAACGACCATAATCATCAGTAAAGGTAATGAAGTATGTAGCACCTTGCTTTGACACATGTCTAAGTGGACCACATACATCGGTATAGATTAACACAAGTAGATCTTTCACCTTTTCTGTTTGATGCGGAAAAGATTTCCTTATCATCTTGCCCGATATACAAGAAATGCATTGATCAAATAGTTCATTATTAGTTTAGTTTAAAAGTCTATCATGTTGCAACTTTTAAATACGCTTCTTGCTTATATGAGCAAGTCGACAATGCCAAAGATATTTGAATCTAAACTTGTATTAGATTTCTTATTGCTAATAGGATACATTGAATTCACAATTTGAAAAGTAGGATCATGCATATGAATTTCATAAATACCATTAACACGGATACAATTAAAATAAATTATACCATTAAAAGAAACGGTCAAACCAAAATCCGTAAATTTATGTATAAATCCTTTGTCATGCAAACAAGAAACTGAAACAACACATCTAGTTATAGTAGGTGCATAATGACAATCATCCAAAACAAGAATAAAACCATTAGGTAAAATTAAGTCGGAACTTCCAATAGCTTCTACTTCAGCACGCACGCCGCTTCCAACATACAAGTAGACATCACCTTACTTCAGCTTCTTTGCTCCTCTAAGTCCCTATTTTGTGTTACAAATGTTAGTACCACAACCAGTGTCATACACCCAGGAATTTTTAGAACAAGCAAATAATTCAATAGTATCAATACCTAAAGAAGTAGACGATCTAGCTTGCTTCTTCTTTTTCATCAACTCGGCTAGATAAAATACAGGACAATTCCTTTTCCAATGTCCAACCTCTTTGTACTGGTGACATGTTTAATATTTTGGGTTTAGGAGGATAAGAATTTTTAGGACCCTTATCCTTACCTTTACCTTTAGCCTTACCACCTTGCGGTTTGTACTTCTGGATCACACCACCTTGGATCGCCATCACTTGTGTTGTAGAAGAAGATGCAACATTTGACTTCTTGTTCTTCTTAACTCCTTTCTCAAATTAAATAAGCAAAGAATGAACTTCACTAATTGTCTTCCCCATGCTTTGCATATTGTAATCTTGCAGATGGCCTCTAAATCACTTGAAAGTGAATTGAGAATCAAGCTGACGAAGATAGCTTCTGGAAGAACATAGTTGAGAGTTGTCAAATGATCCAAATATCTTTCCATCAATAGAACATAATCGCTAATGGATTGACCCTCTTCCTGGTTGCATGAATGGAAAGTGTGTACACTCTTGTAGTTCGACAACAGGAGGCTTTCCATACATCTTTTGGAGCTCAGTTATCATGTCCTTAGGACTTTTGTTTTCAAACTACTGATAAAGTGATTGTTAATCCCACTTCAATCCATATCACAATATAAAATGATATTAAGAGAGATAAATAGATGAAGGTAGAGAGAGAAAATAAGAGATCTTATGGAAGGTTAAACACTTTTAGAGAGAGAAACAAAATGGTAACCAACACCCTCTTCCACACATGAAAGAGGGTATTTATATGCCACGCCATAAGGCTTAGTGGGCTTGTTCATGGGTCGGGCTTGGCTTTGCTTGGGCTTACGCCCCTAACTTAGACAATATTAGCTTAAATTCCAAGCCCGGTTTTCCCGACTAACCTATTACAATACAAGACCAATAACGACTAAGATGACCTATTACATTCTTGTTCGACTATATAAAATATAGGGCTAACAATCTCCCCCAATATATCGGTCATCTTTAAATGCATAAGATGATTGAGTGAGTACACCTTTGTGGAGGTGATCTTCATTCTTTGGTCTTGTATCTTGGTCTTGATCTTGTTTGCAATGGCTTTGTTCCTTCATGCTTTTGTGATCTTTATCTTGAGCCTTTGTCATTTGACTTTGAGTGCTTGAGATCTTCATCTTCTGCTCCTTGTGACTAAGATAATCTTTTACATTCTTATATTCTTAGGTATCTTGATTATCGCCATCTTGTGCTCTTGTGACTTCTGAATCGACATCGGTTAGTACACAGCTACGCCACCTTCTTGATATGCAGCAACATATATAGACACGGATAAAATGGCTTTGAACATTTCATCCTAACTCGGTAGCGTTTTACCTCCGGTCGGTGAAGACCGTTAGACAGTATCAGATACCGTACATGTGATCGGGTAGATTCGATTAAGAACCTCCTTGACAGGGTTTCCCGGCGGTAGTAGCCAGTTCTCTTTACTCGACCGTCTCAAAGCAGACTGCGAACGTAAAGAGTGAATCATAAGGATAAATTATCTGTCTGGTCAGAGTCGTCAATTCAGAATTCCTGGAACAAGTTTGATTCTAAAAGAATCGCACCATTTTTGCTTTCCAGTTTGTCACAAGCTTGATTCATAGAGAATCTTGCGAGTCACCTACCGCAGTGCCGTTTGATGTTGACACTGGAAGGATTTCCATTCGTCACTGTGAACACTAATGAGTGTCACTCTGAATGTTCTGGCAAGATCATACGGATTTTGCGAAGAAACCTGGAATCAAGTTTGAATCAATTAAGAATCGAAACTTAGTTTCTTTCTAGTTCTCATAAGTTTGACTCGTGTAGAATCGCACAAGTTACCTACCATGAGCTTGTTTAATGCTGGCTCAAGCAGGATTTCCATCTTCATTGTGAATCGTATCACTCAGATGTTCTGGCAATATCACAAGGATAATGCGTAGGACTCGATTGTGTCCTAATGAGATGATAGATTGATCTCTTTTGGCTCTAGACTCAATAAGTGCATTTTGGTAATCGGAGGCTGGAGCAGACTGCCACCTTTTCAATATTAACTAACTCGGAGTGAGAAAGTCAATAGATACTTGTTGATCTCCGTGACAATGAGACAAGTTTATTTTGAGAGAAACTCGAATGGTTGGGGAAGGGTTGTGCATCGCATCACTGGGTCCATAACACTTGTCTTCAAGATATGTGTTAACCCGGTTTCTGCCTAAGTTGCATAGAATATTCAACTCCTTCAATGCTTACCAATACGTCATCACTAGCACCTTGTTGTGATTGTTCTAGTGCTAACTTAAGTAATTTGTCCGCATTCAGCTTCATTCAACTCCATCTCTCCTAAGGACAACTATTTCTAGCTATGGAATGTCCTTGGGTAGATCCCTCCGGTTCTTGTTGGATCATAGGACTTAGTTTCCTATCCTAAACCACCTTTTGACTCCATCGTTCTGTCGTGGATAGTAGGTTGTTTTGGGTATAGATCGTAACCATTAAACCATTGAAAACCATTCAAAATGCTTGATAAAAGTCAAAACTTTTAACACTTTGAAAGTTTTACATTTCCAAAAAGCTCCCCCTACACACATGCATCGATATACGAAATAGTTTGGCATGTAAAGGAAAGAGTTGTACTTGAGTCTTAAAGATCACATGTTGCGATATATTACATTTTAATCACATTTTCTCCCCTATCTCTAATATAAAAACATAATATTAGAGATACTAATTTATTAAAATGTGACAATTTCTGAAAAAACCGATTGGGAGAGAAACATGTGTGCACGCATGAATCATGGAAAATTAAGTCGGTTTGCTCCCCCTCAAGAATATATGTGTGTCTTGAGACAAAATTTGACAAAATTTTGGAAAAACGACACCACAAAATATGTTGAGGTACGGTGTAGGATATGTAAATCTTGCTTATGTTTTTAGAGAGAGAAAGAGATAGAGAGATGGTGGAACACACACTTCTAGAGAGAGAAACAAATGTTTACTATGTGTAAAATGAATAACCACACTATAGGTGATTATCCATATAAACATGATATGCATAAATAATAAACGCAGCGGAAAGATCACCTATCAACGGATCCATAGAGTCATATGATTAATCTAAAGGAAAGACAATAAAAGTATACCTTTGTAGCGTGACCGGTTGAATAGAATGATGCCAATAACCAAGAACACCAACCACCTATGAAACCCAAGTGACCAAAATAGATCACATCTATGTAGAAACACACTACACGTCACCGTATACCAAATAGATGCTAGTCTAATAACTCTTATTGCGTAAATCGTTCTTGCACTACACTAGATGCAAGATAAGATTAAAAATGAATCAACACCTACGGTTTTCTTCATTTTTAATAATACCGTATGTTGTTTGTTTTCTTTTTACATGGAAAGACTTTTTCAAAAGACACCCTCATTAGCAATGACACAAATTGCATTTTATTGATTGAAACTAAAAACCGTGTAGTAGTAATATCAATTCAATAGTCATTACATCATACCATAAATACTATATACGGTTAGCAAATGAAATTTCATATTTCACTATTTCAAAAACATTTAATATGTGCTTTACCATATAATTATTTATGACATGATCAAAAATGTTGATATCGAATTACGCAGGTTATATATATACCGTAAATACAATAGATACGATATATTAAGTGGTACCTCTGTGTATATGTGTGTGACCCCATAGGCTCACATGTCTCTAGCCGTATAATTATTTATTATGACACGAGCATACTCCAACAGCACCCTCTCCGTCTAAGGAGAGGGTTTATATACCCAAGCCCTTGTCATGGGCTTGGGCTTACATTTGGGCCGGCCTACACATGTTGTAGGCTAGGCTTAATCTTGTTTGTTAAATAAAGATAAATAACTAAACTACGAGCTATTACATGGACTATTGTTGGAGTGACCGATCCTTCTTAATACGAAAAACATATTTCCAACAATCTCCCCCTAAGGGAGGTCACTCCAAACAAGGGCATTACCCAAGTTACAATAATGAGATAAACCTAGCATACTCTTCTTGTCTTGAGCTCGTGGTCTTCGTCTTTCTTTTTCTTTTTCTTTTCTGGTGAACATGCTAATGTGATCTTTGATATCAATCTTGAGAATTAATCTCTTGCCTTGATCTCGTGCATCCATCACTTGTGATCTTCGTCTCTTCGTGACCTCACGTCCCACATACTTATACCTTAGTAATTCTTGAAAGCTTCAGAGTTCGATACAGCGGAAGACTTAACTATAAGGCTTTCTTGAATTGGATGAGGTATTAAGTGCATAAAGTATAAGCATGCGGGGACGACTACTTCTTGGATCCCGCAACGCCACCGTCTTCAAATGCCGCAATATAAGTAGACACGAACGAAATGGCTTTGAACATTTCATTCTAATTCGGTAGCATTTTACCTCCGGTCGGGGAAGACTGTTGGACGATATAAAATATCATACTTGTGGCAGGTAGATTTAATTAAAAATCTCCTTGACAAGATTTCGCGGGTAAACCTGTTCTCTTTACTCGACCGTCCAAAGCTGACTGAGAACGTAAAGAGTGATTCATTTGGATAAAGTTATCCGCATGATTGAAGCCGTCAATTCTGATTCCTAGAACAAGTTTGATTCATTAAAGAATCGCACCATCGTTGCTTTCCAGTTGTCACGAGCTTGATTCATATTGAATCTTGCAAGTTACCTACCAAGTGTTGTTTGAGGTTAACACTAGAAGAATTTCCACTCATCACTATGAACACTAAGGTATCACTCTGAGTGTTCTGGCAAGATCACTAAGATATTGCGTAGAGGCCTGGAACATGTTTAAGTTCAGTTAAGAATTAAACAACTGTTGCTTTCCAGTTATCACAAGTTTGATTCATAAAGAATCACACAAGTCACCTACCATGAGCTTTTTGATATTCGCTCAAGAAGGATTTCCATCTTCATTGTAAATACTTTCGTATTACTCGGATGTTCAGGCAAGATCATGAAGATTTTGCGTAGGACTCTTAAAATCTTTCTTACTTTTCACAGTGTGTGAAGGAGCAAGGAAATATGAAAGTGTGTCCTAATGAGATATTTGATGATCTCAAATGGCTCTAGACTCGATCGTGCACTTTGGATTTTAGTGATCGGAGGCTGGAGAGGAGTGCCACCTTTTCAATACCAATTTACTCGGAGTGAATAAATCAATAGATAATGCGTTTTCTCCGTGTGATTAAAACAAATACCTTTTGAGAGATATCTGAGTTAGCTGGGATGGGTTGTGCATTGCATCACTGGGTTCATGATGTCTATCTTCAATATCGAGCATCATTAAAATGATCTCAATAGCATATGTGTTGACCCGGTTTCTGCCTAAGGTTGTAAGGAGGGCTTCTTTCTTTACACCATTTATCTTTACAATTCTTTTTCATTCTTCAACCCCTTCAATGCTTACCAATACGTCATTCTTAAGTTTAACTATTCTGTTTCTCGATATACATATTGAACTAGATTACCAAATTAACCAAGTATCATCTCAATTACATTTGGGTGTGGCCACACATACATCTGCACAATTTATCGAGGGGCCCAGTAGTATCTAACTCCAATACATGTGGAGGAACAAATCCTATTTTGACTGCACGTGTCGTTCATGTGTTTCACATCGCACCTGAAAATAGTCTTTATAGCAGCCTTGTTTAGGACAACGTTGAACCATATCAAGGATTGACCTTCCACACATACAAAACCTACTTGCATCTCAAGTCTAAGGATGAGAGATTCAACCACTTGCGAGATTCACTAGTGACGACGATCCATGCAGTGAGTTCTCGTAGGTTGGGTCAATCCAATGTTCATCCAATGAACACATATGAGTTTGGCGGCATCATCATTTAATATTCATTCCAAATGAATATGACCAAAACACTCATATTTGTCTTAATTCATCGATACTCCCGTATCAACAACCGACAATGGATAATTTAGAATAACTAAATTATTCATGTATTAAACATGCTAATATAGAACACAGTACTACAAATGAAGACGATCTACCAAGTATATCAATTCATTATTTAGTAAAACTGCTTAACGTTCCATTATCCAAATACTAAAAAACAGACATACATGAGACTACTCTAAGGTCAAAGTCCAATGTTCCAACCATGATGAACATGTTTGACTAAAAGACATTGAATTTACATAAGAACCTGTTGAGTTGTCATCTGAGTGAACTTTGAGAATACTTATTTCAGAAACTCACAAATATTGAAGATTTTGAATAATACGATGATTGTCATTTTGTATATGTGCGCTCAAGTGCTAATACAGTAATACTAGCATCGCCATAGTACATTACATAGGTTTTTTGAAGCAAGTAGAACACATATTTAAGACAATATTCTTAACAACTTCTCAAACTGTAAAGTATTCTCATTTTACTAATAAGTAGTGCAACAGTGCTTTTCATCAAGCACGTCTAGGTAGTAGTATTATCATTGAATATGAAATCCTAATATCACTAGTATTGAGTACCATCTCAATCAAAGTAAGCATTAGTGTATGAACTCAACACTAATCTTCTTAGCTAAAATCCGTAAAAGATGATCAAGTATATAGTATTCTAATGACTTTCACTTAGATACTTTGTGATCAGTTCATCTTGCATTCATGCAAGTATCAACATTAGTCTTAATACATCACATATCATATGTAATGAATCCACTAGGTAAACTAAAGGTTTCCATGTACATAATCAATCTTATCACGTCAGATTGAACTTTGAGACTTTCTCAATGATGTGTCATATTTAGACTTATTAACCGCCTATGTCTTATTATAATAAGCATATGTCCCAAGGTTATATGTTTTACTTCTTTTATCTCTCAATAGAAATATATTCCAAGTCAAAGATTAAAAACTAGCTTTGATGGAATAATATTTCCAATATGTTAACAACATATGAGATTTAAAACAAACAAAATAATATGCTCCTACTAGCTTTAAGGGTACTCGAGAGTTATCTTTGTTTTAATCATGATCATATCCTTGATTAAAACTTAAGATTCCAGCTCCTAGATGCATACTCTAATCCACACTTGGATTTATAGAGTTTGTACACCAATTGCCATATTTCATATTCATAAAATCAAGTATGGTAATTAATATCTTTATTAGTTTAACACTCATAAAGAAAATAAAGCTTTAAACATGATCAATTGCTTGAGCATGCCTTAAACTCTATTCAAATAGAGTGTGTACAAAAGTGTACAATTGTGTCCATATCTATCTTCTCATAGAAGACCATTTATAACCTATCAGTCTTACTGATTGGTGAAAGAAATTCAAAATCCAAAATTGATTTTCTTTTATGGACTACATCTACCATTCATAGTTTCGAGTCATTCATTAGATTCCAAATCTAAAATGAGTCTCGATAGTTATGAGGTTCACTATGATCCTCTAACTCATATTTCTCAACATTGACATGACATTCATATCTTCAGGTGCTTGAGGTATCCTTACGGATATGCGAATGGGAGTTACAACAATTTGTGGCTTTTGCATTTACATGCTCAGCCTCATTATGTCATTCACTAGTATATTCAGAAGGTTGTATTTTATTCATTACTTTCTTCAAAGATGCATAAAGGCTCCCACTTGCTTCATGTAAGAGGAGATTGTCTCCAAGTACATAGCATGTCGAGCAACAATGAATTGTTCTCGTTTGGGATGTGTAAAATACATTGAAAATTTCTTGATTCAAGTTTGTTAATAACACGTCTAACATGATTTTAACAAATTCAAGACTTCAACAAAGACTTGTTGGGAGTCATCCCATTCCATAAATTGATGGTTTCTTAGTTACCTTCTTGTTTGGAACTATATTGAATAAGCACGGGCTCATTCAAAATTTTGTTAACCTTAATAAGATAAGAGAGAGAGTATTTAGTGTTATCAATTATCAAATAATAACAATAATATTTGATTTTACACATGAGACATAGTGTTGCGATTATGAGACATTATCATAATTCTTTAGATAACCTAATACTCTTTGGCTCACATATTTTATAATTTGGTCAAACCAAATAGCATAAACAATATATTTAAGCCGATTACATGCTATAAAGTATGATTATTTTAGCAGTTCAAGAACTTCATGTTCATGTTTTAACAATAAAACATAACATGTTGGTCGCTAAATATACTTTATAAGATATTGAACAATTCAATAACTTCATTGTATATGCCCTAACAGGAAGACACAACAAGTGAAGTACTTACTTTATTTATAAGTCTTTGAACAATTCAAGGAAGTTCATGTTAATGTATTTACTTGAAGACATAAACATATTATAAATAAAGTATTATTGAATGCCTACTTTTGGCTTCAATAGTATTTTCAAGTTAATTTACATACTTCATATTTATGTCTTTACAAGAAGACATATGCATATTAGCTAAAACATTTAGGTAATGTGATGAAGTAGTTTTTATTATTTCTTGACATTAGTTCTCTATTAGACAACATACATCAATATGTATAAGTCCTAATAGAATATTATAAGTCATATTGTGTTGTACCTTGCACACTCTAATATTTCTCCCACTTGAGCATGGCACAACATCATATATGAATAATATTAAAATATCACAGATATAATAAGATTTAAGTCATACTCAAATCAAGCTTGTATAGAAGGGTTATGTAGAACTTCATCGTTTAATAAGCAATCATGCATAACTATTTTTAGATAACATTTCGGGAAGCGACATCAGAAAAGCGACTAGTTATCTTTTAAAATAATATGCAATAAGGCTTAGAAAACTATGATGTCATTTCAAGACAATCAAGAAATTAAGTGGGTCACTTACAATGTGATAAGCTCATAGCTCCCACTGAATAAGACAACATTACAAGTGTTTCCTATGATTGAAAACTGCATTGCTCCCATTAGTTAAGACAACATTTTTAATGTATCTATACTAGTGAAAAAGCAAGTAGCAATTTGTATACTTTCTAGTTCTTTGAATGTCTACATATTATAGCCAATGTGAGTCGCGCAAAATAGTAACCATGTACATAGATATTCAAAGAAAAGTATCAAGTTCTACTATATTATAATGGGATTTCTATCGATGCCATTAACTTGAAAGTTTTGCATGCAATTCCTCTCTCTACTTTACCTCAAAGGTGTGTAGAATCTTATGGAACGTTTTTTAGTAATGAAAATACACTAGAAAAACACGCTAGTAATTTCCTTTCCTCTCACGGTTTATTGAGACTTCAATTTCTAATCAAGACTCATATAATATCTTAACACTTTAAGATGTGCAACCGTACTTAATCGTTTTGTCTTGTAACTTACAAGACAATGCGATTTCTTGAGTACGTGTGTTTTAATTTTGATTAGAGTTTGAGAAGATTCAAGTGTTCCTATTATAGCTTTCTCATACAAGGAGAAAGGATGGGAACGAGTCTTATTCTTACAAGGAAAGAAGACTTAGTTTGTCTTCCTCTAGCACAAAAGGAAACACACTTTGTTTACGGTTTGTGTTGCATAAAATCATTAATACAAATACAAAGTTCATATTTAGTATTTTTGATAATTATCCTTTTAAAATTAACTACCCAATTTATAAAAAAACAATTAATTTTACGAAAAGGCTAAGATCCTCATTGAGGTTCCACCATCACATCAGTTGATCTGCTAGCAATGATAGATTCAATAGGTAGATGACGTTAATCAATTGCAATTCTTGTGCAATTCTTAGATCCTCATGGGACTCATGACACAAGTAAACATTTCACTAAATGTCAAACTAACATGTTTAGCCCCATCCTTGCCTCGGTCAAGGTCTCACCGTTGTACCGATTAAGTCATCCAATTTGAGAACATGCGAGAATAAGTCTAGGTCTCACGCATAGATAATAATCACCTTGGGTTACAATTCACATCCGTCTCACAAGATGCAAAAAGTAATTGCAAGTGATCTCAAACGATTGGACGGCATGACTTAAATTTGAGACGGGTATAAAAGTTTGATTTTCAAATCAAAAGTGTGTACGAGGAAGCATGCATTCATCCATCGTAGCACAAGTTAAAAACATTTCTTAACTTAAATCTAATCTTGTTTTAATTTATGTGCGTCAAGTTTTCCAAGTTAAAGACTAATATAAAACCTAAGTGGAATTAATATTAGATTAGACAATACATAAAAAAAATAACATTCATAACACATTACGAGTTATTATGAAAACAAGATTTTAGTTTTAAATCATATTTAAAATTTAAACTAAATCAAAATTTTAGTTTTATAATTGGTTTGTGATTGGTTTTAAGTTTTTATAAAAACATTTGCAAGTTATAGCAAGATATCAAGCAAATAAGCAACCACACAACCACAAGTATGCAAAGCCTCAAACCGATGAAAAACCTATGATTGATCTCGTGAGCCATCACGAGGACCAAGAAGTCAACTAAGGGTAAGTCAACACAACCAAAAAGTGGGCTCCCACTTGCTCCAAGACCATCTAGAGCAAGTAGAACCGAAAGTGAACATGAAGCCCAAATCTGCCATAAAATTTCAGTCTACTTCTAGGGCCCAAAACCCATAGAAGGAGTCCTCCCTAGCCTGAGCTCCAGTTGATACTTTTGAAGGCCCATGAGTTGTGAATTAGCACACCAAAATTGGGCTTCTATCTCCTTATAGAACACCGGGAAATCGCGTTTTAGTGCAGGTCACTCAGCAGCTCCGAATTTCATAATATGTCTTTAATTCTTTAGCCATTCCCATCCAATCATCGGTTACAATTTATTTATGACTAAACACATTTAACCTATCATTAAACTACTGTAAAGTGCCCAAACAATGGCTATAAACAACATTAAAACATATTAATTAAGCCGAAATAATGGCAAACCCCAAAACTAAAATTAAATGCAAATCAATACACAACATGTCACATTTGGTCTAGGTTTTCATCGGCTTTGCATACTAATCATAATAATACCATAAGATTATGAATATAACAAGGTGTTGGCTAAGTCCATGGCCAAACATGCATGTATTTGCCATGGAAACAAAATTAAACAACAAAAAACACTTGTTAGCCAACGAAATCAAAGAAATAATCAACAATTAATTAAACCCCCATTTGGTACGTGTAACCAATGACCTTAGGATATTAAAACCACATTTTAAACACCTTATAATTATCATATAATTAAAGAAATCATGTCAATAGGGCTGTTCTAAAACCGATTCACAAATCGTGCCAAAACACGCATTTTTAGGTCATTTTACGCGTACCGGCAACAAAACCAATTAAGATATGCGTAACCCGTGGCCATGGAATAAAAAAAATACAGATCATAATACCATATTATGGCCTGTTTTAGCACGAAAATTAATCCCTTGGGGCTGTTTTAATTTTTTCTTTATTAATCCTCCAAAAACACGCGATTTGGCCACATTTACGCATACCCGCTAATCATATGACATCATATGATGGCTCGTGATACCACTATAGGTGATTATCCATATAAACATGATATGAATAAATAATAAACGCAGCGGAAAGATCACCTATCAACGGATCCATAGAGTCATATGATTAATCTAAAAGAAAGACAATAAAAGTATACCTTTGTAGCGTGACCGGTTGAATAGAATGATGCCAATCACCAAGAACACCAACCACCTATGAAACCCAAGTGACCAAAATAGATCACATCTATGTAGAAACACACTACACGTCACCGTATACCAAATAGATTCTAGTCTAATAACTCTTATTGCGTAAATCGTTCTTGCACTACACTAGATGCAAGATAAGATTAAAAATGAATCAACACCTACGGTTTTCTTCATTTTTAATAATACCGTATGTTGTTTGTTTTCTTTTTACATGGAAAGACTTTTTCAAAAGACACCCTCATTAGCAATGACACAAATTGCATTTTATTGATTGAAACTAAAAACCGTGTAGTAGTAATATCAATTCAATAGTCATTACATCATACCATAAATACTATATACGGTTAGCAAATGAAATTTCATATTTCACTATTTCAAAAACATTTAATATGTGCTTTACCATATAATTATTTATGACATGATCAAAAATGTTGATATCGAATTACGCAGGTTATATATATACCGTAAATACAATAGATACGATATATTAAGTGGTACCTCTGTGTATATGTGTGTGACCCCATAGGCTCACATGTCTCTAGCCGTATAATTATTTATTATGACACGAGCATACTCCAACAGCACCCTCTCCCTCTAAGGAGAGGGTTTATATACCCAAGCCCTTGTCATGGGCTTGGGCTTACATTTGGGCCGGCCTACACATGTTGTAGGCTAGGCTTAATCTTGTTTGTTAAATAAAGATAAATAACTAAACTACGAGCTATTACATGGACTATTGTTGGAGTGACCGATCCTTCTTAATACGAAAAACATATTTCCAACAATCTCCCCCTAAGGGAGGTCACTCCAAACAAGGGCATTACCCAAGTTACAATAATGAGATAAACCTAGCATACTCTTCTTGTCTTGAGCTCGTGGTCTTCGTCTTTCTTTTTCTTTTTCTTTTCTGGTGAACATGCTAATGTGATCTTTGATATCAATCTTGAGAATTAATCTCTTGCCTTGATCTCGTGCATCCATCACTTGTGATCTTCGTCTCTTCGTGACCTCACGTCCCACATACTTATACCTTAGTAATTCTTGAAAGCTTCAGAGTTCGATACAGCGGAAGACTTAACTATAAGGCTTTCTTGAATTGGATGAGGTATTAAGTGCATAAAGTATAAGCATGCGGGGACGACTACTTCTTGGATCCCGCAACGCCACCGTCTTCAAATGCCGCAATATAAGTAGACACGAACGAAATGGCTTTGAACATTTCATTCTAATTCGGTAGCATTTTACCTCCGGTCGGTGAAGACTGTTGGACGATATAAAATATCGAACTTGTGGCAGGTAGATTTAATTAAAAATCTCCTTGACAAGATTTCGCGGGTAAACCTGTTCTCTTTACTCGACCGTCCAAAGCTGACTGAGAACGTAAAGAGTGAATCATTTGGATAAAATTATCCGCATGATTGAAGCCGTCAATTCTGATTCCTAGAACAAGTTTGATTCATTAAAGAATCGCACCATCGTTGCTTTCCAGTTGTCATGAGCTTGATTCATATTGAATCTTGCAAGTTACCTACCAAGTGTTGTTTGAGGTTAACACTAGAAGAATTTCCACTCATCACTATGAACACTAAGGTATCACTCTGAGTGTTCTGGCAAGATCACTAAGATACTGCGTAGAGGCCTGGAACGTGTTTAAGTTCAGTTAAGAATTAAACAACTGTTGCTTTCCAGTTATCACAAGTTTGATTCATAAAGAATCACACAAGTCACCTACCATGAGCTTTTTGATATTCGCTCAAGAAGGATTTCCATCTTCATTGTAAATACTTTCGTATTACTCGGATGTTCAGGCAAGATCATGAAGATTTTGCGTAGGACTCTTAAAATCTTTCTTACTTTTCACAGTGTGTGAAGGAGCAAGGAAATATGAAAGTGTGTCCTAATGAGATATTTGATGATCTCAAATGGCTCTAGACTCGATCGTGCACTTTGTATTTTAGTGATCGGAGGCTGGAGAGGAGTGCCACCTTTTCAATACCAATTTACTCGGAGTGAATAAATCAATAGATAATGCGTTTTCTCCGTGTGATTAAAACAAATACCTTTTGAGAGATATCTAAGTTAGCTGGGATGGGTTGTGCATTGCATCACTGGGTTCATGATGTCTATCTTCAATATCGAGCATCATTAAAATGATCTCAATAGCATATGTGTTGACCCGGTTTCTGCCTAAGGTTGTAAGGAGGGCTTCTTTCTTTACACCATTTATCTTTACAATTCTTTTTCATTCTTCAACCCCTTCAATGCTTACCAATACGTCATAACTAGCACCTTGTTGGGATTGTTCCAGTGCTAACTTAAGTACTTGGTCGGCTTTCAGCTACGTTCACAATCTTACTCCATCTTTCCAAAAGACTACTATTTCTAGCTATGGAATGTCCTTGGGAAGATTCCTCCGGTTCTGGAAGAATCATAGGACTTAACCTATCCTACCATCCTTATGTCACCACAATCTTCATCGTCGTGAAATAAATGGGTTTTGGGTAAGTATATGTCACCATGAAAATCCATTTTGATATGCAAATCCGTTTTGCTCCCCCTTAACATATGCCACAATATTCGAAAACATTTCGCATACGTCGGGATGAGCCAGCACTTTAAGTCAAACCATTTGTGATGAATTTCCCATATTAACTCACATTTTCTCGCCCATATTAAAAATATTAACCCAATCGATGTTTTTAATATCAATTGATTTAATGAAGTTTTAACAAAGGTTTTGGGAAAAATGCAAGTCCTTTTTATCTTCATGATACCAAATGTATGAGATATGATACCGATTTGTAACATGATCACATATTCACCATATTAGAAAAGAATCGACAAGGTTGGACCTGATAGATGAGAACATCATATGATAAGATCAAATGGTTCTTGGCAGCATATGTTGGTCGCCTCGTCACGTCTGAAGTCATCTCTTGACACTACGTGTACGATTGGTATGGTTGTCTTGACACCAATTAGTGAGCTTGGCACTTTCGGCATCAAAGATTCTGAATGCTTGACAATTGCTCCCCCTCAATTGTTGACCCGTGTTCTATTGAAAGAGCTTTAGTCGTCGGTTGAGTAGTCGCATCGTCGAGTATGTAGATACCAATTATAGATTGCTATGGTTGTAGAGATGATAGCTTCATAAAAACAAGACTTCTCTTGTTTTAACAAATAAATGCACTGAAACGTACATTGATTTGTGTTAGACCAAGTTATAAAGTAAACTTGATCCCTTACAAGGTTTTAAAGTAAACCTTGCCCGAGAAAATTAATTCCCGTTGTGAGCCAAAGCTTTCATAAGAAATATTTGACTTTAATATGAAAACCGGGTTGCAGTCAGAAATAACTACAAGCCATTTAGGCATGTTTTATGAAATATTTACAACTTTTGTACGAACTCTATTTATGGCGCCGTGTCAATGTTAATCGACATTTCTAAGGCCGTAAATATTATCGTACCAAAAGACAAGCCTTTGAAAAATAAAGTAAAAATATTTTTGGATTTTTGTGAATTTTTAAATTTTTATGGTTTTTATATGGTTTTATATTTTTGTATTTTGCTTTTATGGATAAAAATATAGACAATATATACAGATGATCACCAAAGATACGGAGAATAGTTTACCACCACTATTTGTTAGGACCATTGGAATAGTTAATTGTAATAGGTAGACTAGGAGGTATGTAGTTCCTCCTGGTCCTAGTAGTAGTAGGAGCAAGTCGTTCTCCTGGTCCTAGTCAAAGTCAAACTTTATTATTTGTTTATTATTCTGTTAGGATATGCATGAGATATGTTAGGAAAGGATATGCATATCAGTTTTACATGTTTTGTTTAATGTTGTATTAGGGTTTCCTTGTAGTATAAAAGGAACCTTAGGCAGAAGGGTTAGACACACCTTCATAAAAACATAGTTCTAGTTATTATCAATATTAGAAATCCTTAGAAAGGATCAAGTCTTTATAGTTATTCTGTTCATCTTTATTATATTTATATTATGCATTCATATTGTGTATAGAGTCTCTCTGTGAATTGACTTGTGATTACAGAAGTCGTTCACCGTTCCTGACAGGCTGCAAGATCCACATCTAGTGGACCCAACAAGTGGTATCAGAGCCTAGGAGGGTCTCTATACAAGAAGAATCGAGTTTTCTTATTACTGACATTTTTGTTTTATCATGTCTTCCTCAACTTCTACTCAAACAGGAGAAGACAGCACTCCTAAAACTGTGCAACCTCAGCAGATCGTTGCTACGGTTTCCAATACGAATGGTAAATTCCCTCTTCTAAAAAAGGACGAATATGATAGTTGGGCAATGAAGATGGAATGGTGGATTACCAATACTGATCAAGACCTTTGGAAGGTTATTCTGAATGGGAACAGCAGGAAGCTAACTGGAAGAGACAAGAATGGTAATATTACTCTTCTTGACCCTAAAACTCATGAAGAAATAATAGCCATTCAGAAGGAGGTCAAAGCAAAAACTATTTTGCTTCAATCTCTTCCTGATGATCACATGGGTGACTTCTACCATTTGGATGATGCTAGAGAGATCTGGAATGGGATAAAAGCAAGGTTTGGTGGGAATTAGGAGTCAAAGAAAATGCGAAGATCCATGCTGAGAGATGAATTCACAGAATTCAAAATCTCAGAAACTGATGGTTTACATCAAGGGTATGACAGGTTCCAAAAGATATTGAGCCAATTGAATCAACTTCGTTCAAAGCCTGACGATGGTGATATTAATGCAAGGTTTCTTAGAGCCTTACCCTACTCATGGAATCAGGTGGTAATCTCTCTCAAAGAAAAAGGTGGGCTTGACTATCTCAATTTTGATGATCTATTTCATAAGCTCAAAACTTTTGAACCTCATGTGAGAGGATATTCAAGTGATTCTTTTCCCACTCCTGCTAATTCAGCCTTTGTGAGTTCTATGGCATCCAGTCCCATGTCGTATGCTAGTAGCCCAAGCAATACTGTGTCCTCTCAACATACTTTTCAGCATACTTCTGCCCCTGATCCTACTGCCAAGTCTGGTAGTATGGTAGAAGCCGTTCTTCATTCTTTTGTGGCTGATGTTGATGCTCAACAACAACTTGCTTTTGATGACTTCAAACAGGTCGATAAACTTGACCTGGATGAAATGGATCTTAAATGGCAGATGGCCATGCTCACTCTTAGGGTTCACAAGTTTGAGAAGAAAGCAGGTCGAAAATTCAATTACAACCCACGGGAGCCAGCAAGATTCGACAGAAGCAAGGTTCGATGCTATAACTGCCAGCAGCAAGGTCACTTTGCAAGGGAATGCCCTAGCAAGAATGACCAGGAGAAGAGCAGGTACTCAGCTTTTAAGGTTCAGGAGGTAAAATATGACAAGAAGGCATTGGTATCTGTTGACTCTATGGTAAACTGGAATGATCATCAGACTACCACTTTGCAATCAGCTGAATCCTCAACTAACGTGTTTGCAATGATTGTTGGGAATCTATCTGATGTAGAAGAAGCAGACGACTTTGCTCTTATGGGCATCTCACCTCAGGTACAACATTGTCCTCTTAGTTGTCATGATAAATACTCAGAATTGTTGTCCCAATTTAATGAAGTAAATGATCAGAATGATAAATATTTTTTAGAGGTTCAAGCCTATAAGGCTTCTTTAAACACATTGGAACAACAAAAGAGGTGGTTACAAGATACTCAACGTGAGTATGAGGATAAAATTAGGATACTGAGCATCGATTTAGAAAACACAACTAATATGCTTAAATATACAGAAAAGGTAAAAGATGCTAGTATCAAAGAAAAATAGGAGATGCAAGAAAGATTAGATGCTACAATGTTAAGATTTGAAAAATGGCAAAAGGCACCTAAAAATCTTTCAAAATTAATCGATAGTAGCATGTCTGGTAGGACTAAAAGAGGGTTAGGATTTGATAAATATATTGATTCAGAAGATGTGTTTGATTTATCTTTTTCAAGTGTGTTTGATGCCGACAAAGAGGAAGAGGGAGAACCTAGTTACAATATGTTTAAACCAGCAGCAGAAATGCATGTTGTCCCTCCCCCTCTTACTGGAACTTTCATGCCCACCTCTAGGCATAATGACTTGGATGGATCACAGATGCATGAGTCCCCAAAAATTTCTACTAATTCTAATGACTTTATCTCGTGTACTTTCAGTGACAAAGCCAGTGACTCTGCATCAAGTGGTTCAAGTGAAGAGTCAAGACCTACAAGTTCCAAGAAGAATGATAATGCTGCTACTAGTGCTAGGAAATGTGAAGAGAAAGTTACTTTTTAGTCAACTGTGTCTGGTCCTGGTTTATTGAGTCCTAGGAAGATTGATTCTCCTAGAATTGTGTGTAATAATGTTAGCAGTATGAAACAGTGTCATTCTAATAAAAGGTCGATTAAAACATGTTTTGTTTGTGGAAGTGCATTACATTTGATTAAAGATTGTGGTTTTTATGACACACATGATTTTGCTCATCAAGCATTTCCAGCTCCTGGTCTACCAGGAGTTACTTCATATACTTCTAGAAGACTCAATCCTAGTGCTCAATCGTTTTCTTCTTCTAGAAGGTCCTCTCCATTAGCTTCTGATCATTGGAGAAACATTGGATTAACAACAAATAGAACCACCAGTAACTATTTTCAAAATTTTAATCCAATTTATCCACATAATTTTGACCACATGTATTTTGGTTTGGGAAGTGTGAGAACTGCTGTTAAGCCCTCAGCAGGTTGTTCTTGGCCAAACAATAATACCCACATGATGCATAGGCAACCAAGGAACAACGGTGGATCTCATCAGTCTTCTTGGCTCTCTACTAAAGATCCACAAGGCAGGCTCAAACCTGAAAAGGTTTGGGTCCCCTTAAGACACTAACGTTTGCATTTTTATCTTGTTGTTGTAGGTTACTCCATACCAAGATCCTAGTCTAGGAATTGTTGATAGTGGTTTCTCAAGGAGCATGACAGGAAACAAAAGTCTTCTCTCTAACTTTGTACCATTTCATGGCGGCAAGGTCTATTTTGGTGGAGGTGAAGGCAGGATCACTGGCAAAGGAACAATTCAGACGCCTAATCTAAATTTTGAGCAGGTCTACTATGTGGAAGCACTTCAGCACTTCAACTTGATATCTGTCTCTCAGATTTGTGACAAGAAGCAGTTTGTTCTCTTTACGGATACTGATGCACTTGTGCTCTCCAAAGACTTTAAACTACCGGATGACTCACAGGTTCTGCTCAGAATCCCTAGAAGACACAATCTTTATAGCATCAAGCTGAATGAAGTCAATCCTACTGGTCAACTAGCATGTTTGGTTGCTAAAGCCTCGGAAGATGAAGCCACTCAATGGCACAGAAGGATGGGGCATGTGAACTTCAAGACCATTCACAAACTTGCAAATCTGAATCTGGTTTCTGGTTTACCTCCCAAGTCATTCAGAAATGATATAAATTGTATTGCTCGCAGCAAAGGCAAACAACATAAAGCATCCTTCAAAGCCATTACTGCTCTTAGTCTTATAACTGAACCATTGCAGCTACTACACATGGATTTATTTGGTCCTACCTCCATTAGGAGCATTGACCACAAACAATTATGTCTGGTGGTAACTGTTGGATATAGCAGGTTTACGTGGGTGTTCTTCATGGCTGCCAAGAGTGAGACCTACTCAATTCTTAGAGATTTTCTTACTCTTCTAGAGAACCAGTTGTCCAAGAAAGTTAAAGGTATTCGTTGTGATAATGGAACCGAGTTCAAAAATAAAGACCTCATAGCACTTTGTAACGCTAAGGGCATCAAAAGAGATTATAGTGCAGCAAGAACTCCTCAACAGAATGGCGTGGCAGAAAGAAAGAATAGGACACTAATAGAAGCAGCACGAACAATGCTTGCCGATTCCAAGCTTCCAACCATGTTCTGGACAGAAGCTGTTAATACTGCAAGTTATGTTCTGAATCGTGTTTCTATTACCAATCCTCACAATAGGACTCCTTATGAGCTCCTAACGTCTAAAGTTCCAAATATTGCTCATTTGAAGCCTTTTGGGTGTCCGGTCACCATTCTGAATACTAGTGACTATTTGGGGAAGTTTGATGGCAAGGCAGATGAAGGATACATTATGGGATATTCAGCTCACTCTCGGGCTTATCGTGTCTACAATCTCCAAGCCAAGCGGGTCATTGAAACTATTAATCTCGGGTATTTTGAAGAGAAGTCAAACATCCAAGGCAAGGGTCCAGAATGGTATTTTGATCTTGATTATCTTAGTGATTCATTAGGATATTTTCGTTTCAAAACTAACCATGATGCAGGTCCACAAGTGTTTGCAACTTCTAGTACATGTGTTCCTTCTAGTCTTTCTGACTCAGATGACGAGGATGATATTTTTGTGGTTCCATCCTACTCCACCACAGTCTCTCCTACTCCTCCTAGTGATGCAACTCCATTGGATGTACTGGATTCCCAAGTAGCTCTTGACACCCTACTCAAACAACAACAAGAAGCTACTACAGCAACTGCTCAAGGTGGCGTTGAGTTTCCCTTGAATACGCCTACTGACAAAGCTGCTCCTGGTACCCCAGCTTCTGCTCCTAGTGCTAGCTTATCACCTATTGGTACTCCAGCTAGTGAGTCTGCTTCAAATACTCGTTTCTCAAGTACTTCTGATTTGGGGAACCATCAAAAGAAGTCTTCTACCAAGCTGGATGATATTCATAAACAACCAGTAGATGGCATTTTCAACGGTGCTTCATATGATGCTGATTTTGTTGGGGATCTCAATAACTTGGCACCAGAAGTGGAGGTAGCTTCCAATCCAGTCTTGCAATCACACAAAGATCACCCTACCACTCAAATCATTGGAGATCCTGGTTCTACTGTCAAAACACGCAGGATGCATAAGAAGGCCTCGTCTGATCATCATGCTCTTGTGAGCTATATTGAAGATCAAAAGCGTAATAATCATACAGAGTTTCAACACTGTTTATTTGCTTGTTTTCTTTCACAGGTGGAACCTAGATCGGTCACTCATGCTCTTGAGGATCAAAGTTGGGTGGAGGCTATGCAGGAGGAAATGCAGCAATTCTTGTTTCAGAATGTTTGGGTTCTGGTTGACTTACCAGACGGAAAGACAGCAATCAATACCAAATGGATTCTCAAGAACAAGAAGGATGCACGGGGAATTGTCGTGTGGAATAAAGCTAGGCTTGTCGCACAGGGCCACACTCAAATTGAGGGCATTGACTACACTGAAGTTTTTGCTCCGGTTGCAAGGATTGAGGCTATTCGTCTGTTTTTGGCTTTTGCTTCTTATGTGGGCTTTATGGTGTTTCAGATGGATGTCAAGAGTGCATTTCTCTATGGCAAGATTGATGAGGAAGTGTATGTCACTCAACCTAAGGGCTTTGTAGATCCACTTCATCCCAAGAAGGTTTACAAGGCGGTCAAGGCTCTTTATGGACTACATCAGGCTCCTAGAGCTTGGTATGAGCGTCTTTCAACTTTCTTGTTAAAGAATGGCTATAGAAGAGGTACTATTGACAAAACACTATTTCTTAAGAGGAATCCCAAGGACATTATACTTGTTCAGGTTTATGTGGACGACATTATCTTTGGTTCTACTAAGAAGGAATGGTGTGATAAGGTTGAACACTTGATGAAAGGCGAGTTTCAGATGAGTGTTATGGGAGAGCTTTCCTTCTTCCTTGGTCTTCAAGTCAAGCAACAGTCGGATAGGATCTTCATCAGTCAAGATAAATATGTTCATGAGATCCTTCAGAAGTTTGACATGGATCCTCTTCGACTAGCAGCAACTCCTTATGAAGTTGCTAAAGTCAAACTCAAGAATGAGCCAGATCCCCCGGTCAATGTTCACATGTACAGGTCTATGATTGGCTCACTCATGTATTTGACTGCATCACGTCCAGACATCATGTTTGCAGTAAGTGCTTGTTCTAGACATCAGGTGGCTCCAACTGTTTCTAACTTGAATGCAGTTAAGAAGATTTTCAAGTATATCAAGGCTCAACCTAAACTGGGCTTGTGGTATCCTAAAGAATCACCTTTTGTTCTTGAAGCATATAGTGATAGTGACTATGCAGGTGCTAATAATGTCAGAAAATCTACTACTGGTGGTTGTCAATTTTTGGGTCGACGACTTATTTCATGGCAATGCAAGAAACAGACGATAGTAGCTACTTCTTCAACAAAAGCTGAATACGTTGCTGCTGCTAGCTGTTGTGGACAAGTATTGTGGATCCAAAACCAGATGTTGGATTATGGGTTGAATTTTATGAACACCAAAATTTTCATTGACAATCAAAGTACTATCTGCATTGTAAAGAATCCTGTTTTTCATCAACGTACAAAGCATATTGAAATTCGGCACCATTTTATACGGGATGCTAATGAGAAGAAGTTGATACAGGTTCTTAAAGTTCACACGGATGATAATGTTGCTGATTTGTTGACAAAAGCCTTTGATGGTCCTCGGTTCAACCACTTGGTGGTTCACATTGGGATGGTAAATCCTTGAGGTCTAGGATTGAGGGGAGGCTAAGCCTAAGGGGCGGCTTCGTGTATATATTACTTTGCACAGACTAACATATTGGTAGATTTTAACAACATATTGCATTGGTTCTGGTGGTGTGTGTTACTCCTGATGGAGGATTTT
Source organism: Glebionis coronaria (assembly GCA_025667525.1). Taxonomy (NCBI): domain Eukaryota; kingdom Viridiplantae; phylum Streptophyta; class Magnoliopsida; order Asterales; family Asteraceae; genus Glebionis; species Glebionis coronaria. The sequence goes on from CM046874.1 coordinate 250,017,433, forward strand.
GCTCACCTCTGGTGGTTATATTCTTTCATGACTGGCTTCTAGTCCTTATTGGTTAGCTTCTAGTCATTATTGGTTGGCTTCTGGTGGATAAAAATCCTTCTTTGTCAAATGATGGTTGGCTTCTGGTACTGGTCTGGGACACTGTTCATCTTATTGACTTCTGTTGACCACATTTTGCTTCTAGTATTGACCATTGTGCGTTTTGACTTTTAGTCAACGCATTCAAATTCTGGTATTTATACTCCTATTTAACTTTGGTAACTTGGAATTTGGAAATAATGTTAAAAGAGGCAAGTGGTTACTTTGCAATAATTTCCTAATTTGAAAGGGCAACCCTCATTATTAGGGGTCAATGAACAGTTACTACCACCATTATTTATGGTCAATTAACCCCCCCCCCCCCCCCTTGACTTACTTATCTCACTCATAACACACACACATCTGATCCTAATCTCTCAACCCTAACTACAATCATCTTCCATTCAATTAATCAAGATCCATGGCTGCCCTGGTATACCAACCTGCTCACAATAAGGTCGCCTATCTGGGAGATGGTCCACACCGTGATGATTTCACTGACATTCTGGACTTCATTGAGGCTTCAAACCTAAGGTATGCTTTTATTGTATGTCCCACTATTTATGATAGTGTCATTCGTCAGTTTTGGGCATCTGCTCGTCTTGTGGTTGTGGTTGGTCGTCCACGTGAACTCCATGCTACCATAGATGGTCGTTCATACGTAGTTTCTGAGGCTTCTATTCGTAGTTCCCTTCATCTTCAAGATGAAGGTGGTGTTGTTTCCATCCCCAATGCGGAGGTGTTGGAGGGGATGGCTGCTATTGGATATAATCATGGGGGGAAGTTTAACTTCTAGAATAGGTTTTCCCCCCAATGGAAGCTTCTAGTGCATTTTATGATTCATTATTTAAGTCCCAAGACTGGGAGTTGGGATGCTTTTCCTACTCCCTTGGCTACTGGTCTCATATGCTTAGCTCAGGGTAGAGTTTTTAATTTCTCTCGTTATTTGTTTGAGGGGATGGTTAGCAATTTGTCTAGTGCTGGTTCTAGGAAGAAGTTTCTGATGTATCCTAGGTTTTTACAACAGATACTTGTTTGTATACCTCGTGATAGGACTGAACATGTGCCTTCTAAGCTTACTGCCAAAGTGTATTATAATATGGTCCATGGGTTTAGCAGGGAGTGGAGGCCCCTTACTGAGGCCATTTTGGGGCTGGCTCAGGGTCCTCCTGATGTTGTTGTTCCTCCGGTTGAACAAGCCGAGGAGGAACCTCAACTTGATGATGACCCAATGGAGGAGGAGGATCATGCTGGTGGTGCACCTCATGTGGTTGCGGAAGAGCCGGTTGAGGAGGTGGTGGTTGAAAGACCTTCCACTTCCAAGGCTGATCCTTCTTCATTACCACATACGTCTCCATTTGTGGAGACTCCCCCTCCTAGTCCTGCTCCACACTCTTCTGATAAGCCTTTTGGTGCTAGAACTCCTAATGTTGACCCATCTGTTACTTCTGGCTCCAATGACGCCTTCCCTGACCCAAGTCCTCTTGGTGGGCAAGCGGAGGAGCCTATTACACTTACTTCGTTACTTGATCTTATGCACATGTATCATGCACGGATTCTTTCCTTGGAAGCAGATTTGAATCAACACCGGAAGCTTACTAGGGAATTTGTTCTTCCCATGCCTGATCGAATCAAGGCTTTGGAAACTCAGCAAAGGCGACGAAAGAAGCATGTGGTTCACTCTGATTCTGAGGAGGAGGTTAAGGATCGCGTTGAAGATGGTTTGACTTTGTTGGCAAAGGCTGCCTTTGTTGATAAATTGTATGATGATTTGCTGATTCCTCCGACTTCCTCCAGTGTTCCTTCTCCTGCTGCTGTTCCCACACCAATGGAAGGTGCTTCTGGTCCTACTGCTGGTTCCAATGCTGGTCCATCCCATGATCCAAAGGGGAAGGCCCAAATGACTGATGCTCCCTCACCACCTCGCAAGCGTACACGCAGACAGCTTAAGGAGGATAGGTTGGGTGAGGAGGCTGCTCAACGGATGCAAGCCGAAATTGATCAAGCTGCTCGGGCTGAGGAGGAAGCGCTTCAACAGCAGAGACGTGAACAAGTCCAGCATGATGCAATGAATTGGAATGATAGTGGTTGGATGCAGGTGTTGACTATTCTTACCAAGGATTATTCCCAGTTCACTGATCTTTTGGGTGCGGATGTGGATGAGCATAACTGTATTCCAAGAGCCATGGTGTTAATGCGCAAGCATCAATTGGCGCTTGCTGCACAGCTTCGTGAGAAGCGTAAAAACAGACCTTTGTCAAGAGCTGAGGAACGAAAGCAAATGCAGCGTTATGTGAAGTATCAGTCGGCTGCCTATTTTACTACTGGTTGGAAGTGGGACAGGGTTAAGGCTTTGTCTTTTGATGAGCTCAAGGCACTCTATGAACGTATGGTCAAGCATCAGAGCACCTCCATTCCGGAGCGATTTATTTATCGTCCTTCTCCACGTGTGGTGACCACTTCTTCACCTGCTGTTACTACTGGTCCTACATCTGATACTACTCCTGGTTCTGCTGCTATTCCATCGGTTTTTGTTGCTTCTACAGTTGGTACCACCACTACTCCTTTGGTTGCTCCTCTGGTTTCTTCTTCAGGTCCTGCTACCACCACCACACATGCTACCACCACCACCTTTGCTACCACAACCACCACTACTCCTACACCTGATATGGCATCACCATCACCACCGGTTCCTGGTTCTCAAACTATTCCTTCTTCTAGTGCAGCTCTTGTTGATTCCTTGGGTGGGCAAAACATTCATTCTACTTCTCCTGCTCCCACTGCTGCTGCTCAGGTAAAGGTAAAGGTTGAACCCTTGCCTAGTGATCCCACACTTTGCCGTTCGCTTCGCAAGAAATCGGCTCGACGTGTTCGCCGTGGCAAGACTGTTCCCTATGAGAAGCGTGCTCCCGAAAATCTTATTGATGCAGCTTCTGATAGTGACACTGATTTGCCTTTGGATAATGGATATATTACTGGTTGGACGGTTGCGCATTCCACAACTCTTCCTGGTACAATATCTCATAGGATTACTCTTAGTGATGGGTCTGTTAGGTTTGCTTCGGGTCTGCAGGGTATTTTGTCTTGGGCGGATCGTAAGGATCTTATGGCTTTATATGGGTTTGTGGATACCGGCATGCCTGATGATCCTAATGTTGTGTCTTCCTGGCCTGGACTGCGAGTATGGGCTGATTTAAAGATGATGCTTGATGCCCCTCCCCATGCTCCTATTTCTGGTATCTGGAAGGATCAGCTACAATGGGTCATTCAGCGATGGAAGTTATATGCGGGCTGTGGTGTGCATATATTGGAGTTGGAATCTGTTAGCCTCAAAATATTGAGTCAAACAAGAATGTTCGGTCATAGGTTTCTATTGTAATATTTATTAGAACGTTGTAATAAGTAGTTATTTAGTCGTAGTTCACGGGCTTGGATTTAAACTAATTAAAGTCCAAAAGACAAGCCCGGCCCAATATATAGTCCATTAAAGCCCGCATGTGGGTGGACTATATATACTACCCTCCTAGCATGTTAGGAGGGTGGATGGTCATTTGTAACAAATTCTTTTCTTAATCTAATCTCACCAAGTTAATCATCTCCTCTCTACTTTCTCTCACTACTTTCTCTCTCTAGGAATTCATCTCTTCTTCATCTATTTTCTTTCTCTCTTCATTGCTTAATCATCACAAAATTATGGGACAACATTTGGTATCAATCGCCACGGGGTAGATTTGTGATTGGTTGGTGTTATTATATTTGATTCGAATGATTTAATCCATAAATCATCTCGGATTCAAATTTTTTTGTGTTTTCCGTGCTTTGCTTAATCATCTACATCTTATACATAGTTGTAGTAGTGATTTGGTATATTTACTTTGGCTAAAAACACAAAATTTTTGGGTTTTTTGATCATTTTTTGGCTTAAAATCACGTATTGGTTGAGTTTTGTCCGAGAAAAGGGGGATACATTCCGATTGGTGTAATCGGAAAAGGGTTTATTGATTCAGATTGGGATTCCGATCAACATTCCGATTGGACTTCCAACATTCCGAATGGACAACATTATTCCGATTGGCATTCAGATTTGCATTCCGATTGGTGTTTTCCGATTAGCTCATTCCGATTGGTGTATTCAGATTTGCGCATTCCGATTGGTGTTTTCCGATTAGCTCATTCCGATTGGTGTATTCCGATTAGCTCATTCCGATTGGTGCATTCCGATAACATTCCGATTGGTTATTCCGATAACATTCCGATTGGTTATTCCGATAACATTCCGATTGGTTATTCCGATAACATTCCGATTGGTTATTCCGATAACATTCCGATTGGTTATTCCGATGATGTGTTTTGCTAAATTTTGTTTGAGTATTTTTTTTAGACTTAGCCACCATCTAGACTAGTTTCAGAATATCGTTTCCACGAAGATTAAAAAAAAAAAAAAAAATTGCAATTTTCGGAATTTAAACCACAACAACAATCACAAAAAATCTACTTAAGATCCATATTCACTTCATCATTTCAGAGAATTTTGGGATGGATTCTACTACAGAATATCGTGTGACGAACAACAACATCATGGTCGCGGGTAATAAAGAGAGACCACCAATGCTTGTGGCTGGTCGATATGCTCAATGGCAATCACGCTTTCTTCGCTATCTTGATACAAGACCTAATGGTGATGCCTTGAGACAATGTATTAACAATGGCCCATATGTCTTTTCTGAAATTGATGTTCCTTATACACCAGCCACAGACACATGTCCAGAAGTACCTGCAACAAAGAAAAAGGAAACTTTATCTGACCTTACACCCGAGAAACGTGCTTGGCATGATGCAGAAAAAGAAGCGATCTATATGATCCTAAGTGGAATTGGAGATGATATTTATTCCACAGTCGATGCATGTCCTACAGCACAAGAAATGTGGACGGCCATTGAACGCTTGCAACAAGGAGAGTCTCTCAACAAGCAAGATGTCAAAACAAACTTGTTTTGGAACTTTGGTAAGTTTACGGCATTGGATGGAGAATCAATTGAGTCCTATTATTCAAGATTTTACAAGATGATGAATGATATGACAAGAAACAACTTGGAAGTCTCCACCATGCAAGTCAATGTGCAATTTCTACAACAACTCCAACCAGAGTGGACACGTTTTGTCACTTTGGTGAAACAACAGAAGCAGTTAGACAAGGTAAACTATCACACTCTCTTTGATATCTTGAAACAATTTCAGCATGAAGCAAATGAGATTCGAGCTGAACGAGTTGCAAAGACGGCTAATCCACTTGCTTTATTATCTACCATTCAAAATGTCCAAGATCATCGATCTCGTGCTCCTAAGCCATACTCTAGCCCATCATCCTCACCACGATATTCCACATCATCCAAGTCTTCATCATCCACAAGATCACGCGGCAAAGCACCAAGAGCAACTTCACCACCATCTGAGTCATCATCTGAAGAAGATAGTGATGAAGATCAAGCTCAGAAGAATCGTGAGATGAAACAACAAATTGCTTTCATTATGAAGACTTACCAGAAGATCTACAAACCCACCAACAACAATCTTCGAACATCATCTAACACAAAGAACCGATATGTTGCGAGTCCTCCAAGGTGTGACACACGTCGACGTGGTGAAAGTCCTTCTAGGTATGATCGACATAATCCAACGCATGTTGAGGGTTCTGCAAGATATGATCGACAAACTGCAAAGTATGATACTCAGAGGATTGCTGCTGCTACTGGGAATAGGGAAACGGTTGGAAGTCAAGTGGTTCAGCAAAGCGGGATTCAATGTTTTAATTGCCAAGGTTTTGGGCATATGGCAAAGGAATGCAGGAAGCCGAAAAGGGTTAGAGACTCCAGCTATCACAAGGAAAAGATGTTGCTATGAAAAAAGATGGAAGCAGGGGTCAAACTGTCAGCTGAGGAAGGAGCTATGCTTGATGACACTGATGATGAAGCCTCCGACCAGGAATTAGAAGCACATTACTCGTACATGGCACATGTTGAAGAAGTTCTCAAAGTCACTGAAGATGACAATGGTCCTATCTTTGACACTGAGCCAATCGATAAGGTACACACTACTGATGAATATAATGTGTTTGGTGATATTCCTGAGCATAGTGATCTACCCAATGCCATTAATGACACGTGTATGATGGAAACGGTTGATAGTAATACCACACCCGATTCATCAGACATGTGCAATAATGAGTCTGAGGATGATCAACATGCAAATGAATATGATGAAGAGGAACGTATTGCGCTTGCTAATTTAATTGCTACTTTACAAAAAGATGTCACTGAAAATAAAAAGAGTCAAAAGCAATTAAAGAAGGCAAACGCTACGCTCACTCAAAGTTTTGAAGAATGCAAAGCTGCTCTTATCAAATCTGCTGAGATGACTGAAAGCTATAGAGATGAGCTCCTTTAGAAAACCAAAGAGCTTGAGGGGTACAAGGGAAGTGCGTTAAAAAGTCAAAAGGACGATTTTGAAAACAAATATAATACCACTCTTGAGTTATTAGCTAAAGAGAAGCGTCAATATAATGTTTTCTTAATGGATGAACGTCAAAAAACGTACCTTGCCAATACCAAAGTTAATGAACTTGAACAAAAGCTCTCTATGACCACTACTGATTCTGCTAAAATTCTAGAGGATAAGAAACAAGAGGTAGATGCGTTAAAACAAGACTTCAAAAGTAGATATGATAAAGAAACCGAAAAAGTTACAAAACTAGAAGCACAAGTCGACTTTTTGAAGAACGTTGTTTATAAAACGCATGATTCTATTCAATCCGTAAGAATGCTAGCACCTCCATCGATGTTTAAGGGTCAAGCTAGCTTTGCAAGTCCTGAGTACCTTGCCAAAGCTCAAGCTGCGAACCCGCATCTTTATCTTGATGAGACTGAAAGGACAGATCTTGATTGCATGCCTCTAAGTGCCAATAGTGAAGAGACTGCCCTTTGGGATGCTGATAGTCAACCATCAGTTAATAAGGAGTTTGTGAAACCATATAATTATGCTTATGAGAATAGTCTTTATGGTCTGTTCCACAAACAAACTCAGAAATCTCGTGAGGAAGTATTTTTAGAATGCAGGCAAAAGAGAATTCAATGGAAGAAAGCGTTTGCCACTAAGAAAACAAACGTTTCTAAGTTCATCAACTACTTGCCCCTAGATGCTTCTAAAAGCAAGAGTAGGCAGATATTTGGGTTTCTTACTCATTACATAGATAATATTAAGTCCATTATTGATAATGATTGGAAACAACGACAAAATGACGAGTGGAAGAAACCAATTCCTTAAGACATAACTGTGCTTGTCAAACAAATCTTAATACCGAACGCGGCCACACTAAAAGAAAATGTTCTTAAATTCGAAAGCTTAATTCGGTCTGAAATGTTTGATGATTTACAATATGTTGAGTCTCTTGAGAAAGCAATTGATGATCTTCAAATGGACAAGTACGTTTTTTCTGATGAATATGATTTACTCTTGCAAGAATGTGTTTCTAAAGATATTATGTGTGCTTATTTTACATCTTGTGCTGATATTGATGAATATTCTGAAGTTGCATGCCAATATCTTGATAAGATCAAAGAATGTGAACGTCTTGAAATTGAGCTTTCGAAACGGAAAGAAAATGTTGACAAAAAGGCTTTTGAGTTACTTCAACACAAAACTGATTTCCTTCAAAAACATTGTCATTCACTTGAACTTGCTTTGCAAAAAGACGTTGGTCATTTTTCACATGATAATAAATTGCAAGAATAACTTTCCCAAACATTTCGAGAAATGAATGAACAGAATTTGGAAATTAAAGAGTTGAAAGCTCAATTACAAGACAGGGACAGAGCGATAGCAGAGTTGCAGAAACTCATTGCTAAAATGGGTGGAAAAATTGTGGAACCTAGCATTAAGAAAAATGTTGTTAGACAACCCAATGCCTCTAAAGAGAATAGATCCTCTATCTTGGGAAAACCATATGCTTTATCTAATTCCTCGTTTGCAAAACCTATGTTTGCCCCCAAGATGGATGGAAAGGAAAGGTTACCACAAGCTCAACCCATAAGGAATCCTGTAGCACCAAGCGTTAAGCACAATAATGTGATTAAACCAGGGATGTATAGAATGCCCACTAAGCCCACAAACAAAGATACTCACTCGCCTCAGACTTCTAGAAACACTAATATTCGTGTGTCTTCTACTACAGGATTAGTCTCCACTACTAGTGTTAGCCGGCCTCAGCTTAAGAGCACTCAACAGAATGATAAGGTCTGGAAACACAAGAATCAAGGGAAGATGAAGCAAGTAGAAGAACACCCTAGGAATTTGAATGTTTTTAAGAATAAAAAGTCTGTTATCGCATGTAATGACGATCTGAATGTTGTGAATGATTTGAATGCTATGAATGTGAAATTTGTTTGTGTCAAATGTGGCAAGTGTGATAATGCTAATCATTCTATGTGTGCTATAAATAAAGTCAAAGGCGTAGATACTAGAACTAAGAAGCAACTTGCAATGCCTATTAGAGCTAGTAAACCCAAACGCAAAGTGAACCATTCTGGTGCAACCCCCACTAAGAAAAGTAATGCATCAGACTCCACCACTAAGAATCCTAGAAGCAAAATTAAGGAATTATATGAGTCTGCCAGTAAGTCTTGGAAATGGTGGTTTGCTAATCAATGTCCTCCCGGATATAAATGGATGCCTAAAGTTAGGACAGAAAATGTGAAAACGAGTGTTAGTTTGCCTTTAAATGTTGATAAGGACACTAATGATTCTACTATCACAACTACTGTGGTATCCAATTTAGCAAATGCTCCATCGTGTTCTAACGCTTCTGCAGGTGATACAAATAATTCTCTTCATAATGGACTCCGGATGCACGAAGCACATGACGGGGAATCTCAAGCTTCTAATTAACTTCGTGGTGAAGTTCCTGGGTACGGTCCGATTCGGAAATGATCAATTTGCACCGATCCTAGGATATGGAGATTTGGTTCAGGGGAATATCACGATTAAAAGGGTATACTACGTCGAAGGGCTCAATCACAATCTTTTCTCGGTTGGTCAATTCTGTGATGCGGATTTAGAAGTTGCTTTCAGAAAGAAGACATGTTTTGTTCGTGATTATGATGGGAATGACTTACTTACCGGTACACGTGGTACTGATCTTTACACAATTTCACTTCAAGACACAACTTCATCAACTCCAATTTGCTTCATGGCTAAAGCTTCAACGACTCAGGCATGGTTATGGCATCAACGTCTTTCTCATCTCAACTTTGATACCATTAACTTGCTTTCCAAGAAAGATATTGTGAGAGGCCTTCCAAGCTTGAAATTCATCAAAGATCATCTTTGTTCTTCTTGTGAACTTTGTAAAGCTAAACGAAGTAGCTTCAAAACAAAGACAACACCAAGCTCTAAAGGACGGTTAGATCTTCTTCACATGGATCTGTGTGGTCCAATGCGTGTTCAGAGTATCAATGGAAAGAAATATATTCTGGTAATTGTCGATGATTACTCAAGGTACACATGGACTCACTTCTTGAGGTCCAAGGATGAAACACCCGACGTTCTCATCAGCTTCCTAAAATTGATACAACGTGGTCTTCAAGCTCAAGTTAAAGTGGTTCGTACTGACAGAGGTACAGAATTTTTGAATTCTAATCTGAGAAAGTATCTTGAAGCCGAAGGGATTGAACATGAAACATCTATTGCTCGAACACCCGAACAAAACGGCGTTGTTGAAAGACGAAACCGTACTTTGGTTGAAGCTGCTCGAACATTATTATCTGCTTCAAAACTTCCACTATACTTTTGGGCCGAAGCCGTGTCAACCGCATGCTACACACAAAACCGATCCTTAATTATCCCAAGACACGAAAAGACACCATATCACATAATTCATGATCGAAAACCTTCACTCAAACACCTTCATGTTTTTGGATGTACTTGCTACATTATTCGAGATGGTGAAAATTTGGATAAAATGAAAGAGAAAGGTGATGCATGTATTCTTGTGGGATATGCAACTCAGGCTAAGGGATATAGAGTGTTCAACAAAAGAACAAAATTGATTGTCGAGACAATTCACATCCGATTTGATGAATCTCAAGAAATGGCACTTGAACAAAACAGTTTAAGTCCCGATCCACAACGACAAACGACTTCTGTTCACAACCGCACGGAACTCGAAGCTCAAGACCACAGCAATGAACAGTCAAGTTCAACGCTGGTTCCAGAAAATGTTCCTAGAGCTGATATGACAGTCGACACGACAATTGAAGAATTGGAAATGTTATATGGACCAATGTATGATGAATATTTCACGGGGGAGAAACAAGTTGTATCAAAGTCTTCCGCTGTCACTCATAATAAGAATGATGAAACCGATCATCGTCAACAACAAGATACAACTTCATCTACTTCAACACGGGTTGCTGCAGATTTACCTCCTCAGAATATTACTTCAACAATCGATCCTACAACATCCACAACTACTGTCATTGCTCCAGAGATCACAAATCAAGCAGACAATACATTATCTGACGAAGACGAATTTATCAACCCATTCGGTAAACCGGTACACGAACCTGGAGAGTCTTCTACTCGCCATGTTGATCCGTCAAATATGCATACTTTCTATCAACGACATCCTTCAACACATCATTGGACCCGAGATCATCCTTTGGTTCATGTAATTAGAAACCCTTCACAGCCCGTTCGCACAAGACGACAGCTTAACACCGATGCCGATGTTTGTATGTTCGCACTCGCCGTGAGTTCAACTGAACCGAAAAACATCAAAGAAGCATTAGCTGATCATGCTTGGATTGAATCGATGACGGATGAACTTCAACAATTTGAAAGACTTAAAGTCTGGGAACTTGTTGACAGACCATACGATGTAACACCATTAAATCTTAGATGGATTTGGAAAAACAAGATGGATTAAGAAAACACGATCATCAAGAATAAATCTAGGCTAGTGGCCAAAGGGTATGGACAGAAAGAGGGTATTGATTTTGAAGAATCATTTGCACCAGTAGCTCGAATGGAAGCGGTCAGGATTTTCCTTGCCTATGCTGCACATAAGGGATTCATTGTATATCAAATGGACGTAAAGACGGCGTTTCTTAACGGTCCTTTGAAGGAAGAAGTCTATGTCACGCAGCCGGAAGGATTCGTCGATCCTCATTATCCTGACAAGGTGTATCGTCTCCACAAAGCACTTTATGGACTCAAGCAAGCTCCAAGGGCGTGGTACGACGAACTCTCGAAATTCCTGGTCTCCAAAGGTTTCTCCAAAGGTTCCATTGATTTAACTTTGTTCACTTATAAATATGGGGATGACATTCTGCTTGTGCAAATTTATGTTGATGACATTATTTTCGGGTCTACAAACCCAAAACTTTCAAAATGGTTTGAAAAAGTAATGTACAACAGATTTGAAATGTCTATGATGGGCGAACTAAAATTCTTTCTAGGAATTCAAGTTCACCAATCCCCAAGTGGTATCTTCATTAACCAAGCTAAGTATTGTCAAGAGATAATCAAAAAGCATGGTATGACATCATGTGACCCCGTTGGGACACCATTATCAACCACATCTCTAGATGCTGATTTGGAGGGATTACCCATAGATCAAACAAGATATCGTTCCATGATCGGGTCCCTCATGTACTTGACAGCAAGCAGACCTGATATTCATCATGCTACGTGTTATTGTGCACGATATCAAGCACGACCCACTGAAAAGCACCTCAAGGAGGTTAAACGGATCTTTCGGTACCTTAAGAATACCATTCACATGGGACTCTGGTATCCGAGGGAAACCGGTTTCTTTCTAACCGCCTATTCAGATTCTGATCATGCAGGGTGTCTTGATACACGTAAAAGTACTTCTGGTGGTGCACAATTTCTAGGTCAAGACATGCTTGTGGGATGGTCTTCCAAGAAGCAGGATTGCACGTCACTTTCATCAGCCGAAGCGGAGTATGTGTCTCTATCTGCGTGTTGTGCTCAAGTTCTTTGGATGAGAACACAACTCACGGATTATGGCTTCCATTTTGATAAAGTACCTATGTACTGTGACTCAAAGTCGGCCATAGCCATCTCCTGCAATCCGGTTCAGCATTCCCGCACGAATCACATTGATGTCCGATATCACTTCATAAAGGAACAAGTTGAAAGAGGTATTGTTGAATTATACTTTGTTGGAACTGATTACCAATTAGCTGACTTGTTTACAAAAGCTCTTTCGAAAGAGAGGTTTGCGTATCTAGTTAGGCAAATTGGTATGAGATGTTTGACTCCAGCAGAACTGGAGGTTCTGGCAAAGAAGCCTGCTTGATTCATCTATCAAACATCTACCTGTAAATATTAATCAAAAAGCAAAATACAAAATTAAAAAATCTTTGATAATCCAAAAATATTCTTCTCGACATGTCTTTCAGTATCGATAATATGGACGTACCTAGAAATGTCGCTCAATAACGACACGGGTGTGTACATAAAGCTCGAATGAAAGTTGTAAATATTTTTCAAAACATGTCATTTCTATCTTTTCAAAAGGAAATTGTCTATTTTGGACAATATTTCCAAAAACGGGTAGAGCAATCTATCACGGGTTGAGCTTGTCACAAAACATTCAACGTTTTGAGCTCAACACAATGGCTTGTAATCACTTTTAGATTGCAACCCGGATCTAAATTCACGGGGGAGTGTACGCTTTTGTACTCTTACCCTTAGCAAAAGAAGTTAAATCTTCTTACACTTGAGTGGATTCGTCAAGACATTCAAAGTCTATGAACTCAAGTTTATGCTTTTAGAAAAACCTTTTCGTCAAAAAGAATTGATTTTTCAAAAAGCGTTGAACACAATTTTTTTCCAAGTATTTCTCATTGATATTCAAAATCTTTCAAAAATTGTGTGTTCAACAACTCCTATCCTCAAAAGTTTAATGTGGATCAAATCCTCGTAATGACAATTCCATTGGATCAATTTTTGAGGGGGAGCAATTCAACTTCATGCAAAAGATTAACACATCTTTCTCCCGAAGATTTTCAAGACTATTTTTCAAAATATATTTTAATCAAATTTGGTATCTCTAATATCAAAAGATTTTATATATTAGAGATAGGGGGAGAAAATGTGATTAAAATGTGATCTTATATAAGACTCAAGCACTTTAACTCTTACCTACATGTGCAAAACACTTTCGATTATCGATGCACATGTGAAGGGGGAGCTTTTCTGAAACGACAAAAGTAGCAAGGTGTTAAATGTTTTTCAAACACTTTGTTAGAATTTAAAGTGGTTTTCATGGTTACAATCAAATACCCACAACATCTTTAATTCACGACGTTATTGGTGTCAAAAGGGTGGTTGGGTTTAAGTCCTATGATCCAACCAGAACCGGAGGGATCTTCCCAGGGACAATCCAATAGATTATTAGAAGTCCTTAGGAAAGATGGAGTAGAATGTGAATGTAGCTGAATGCCGACTAAGTACTGATGCTAGCACTGGAACAATCACAACAAGGTGCTAGTAATGATGTCTTGGTAAGCATTGAAGGGGTTGAAGAATGAAAAAGAAATGTAAGGATAAAGGGTCTAAAGAAAGAAGCCCTCCATACAACTTAGGCAGAAACCGGGTCAACTCATCATGAAGACAAACTCATCATGGACCCAGTGATGTGAAGCACAACCCTTTCCTAGCTACTCAGACTTCTCTCAAAAGAAGTTTGTTTTATTGTCACGGAGATCAACACGACTTCTATTGACTTTCTTACTCCGAGATTTTTGATATTGAATAGGTGGCATCTGCTCCAGCCTCCGACCACTAAAAGTGCACAAATCGAGTCTAGAGCCAAGAGATCAATCAAATCTCGTTAGGACACACGGATGAAGATCAAGAGAGTCCTACGCTATATCCTTGCGATATTGCTAGAACACTCAGAGTGATACTACTTAGTATTCACAATGATGAGTGGAAATCCTTCCAGTGTTAACATCAAACAGCACTGCGGTAGGTCATATGCAAGATTCTTTATGAATTGAACATATGTAAAACTGAAAAGCAACAGTGGTTTGATTCTGAATTGATTCAAACTCGTTTCAGGTTTCTACGCAATATCTTTATGGTCTTGCCAGAACATTCAGAGTGATATTCATTAATATTCACAGTGACGAATGGAAATCCTTCTAGCGTCAACATCAAACAGCGCTACGGTAGGTGACTTGTGAGATTCTTATGAATCAAACTTGTGTCAACTGGAAAGCAACAATGGTAAGATTCTTAATGAATCAAACTTGTTCCAGGAATTTGAATTGACGACTTTAATCAAGCGGATATCTATCCAATTGATTCACTCTTTATGTTCGCAGTCTTGCTTTGAGACGGTCGAGTAAAGAGAACGGCTAGTACTGCCGCGAAACCCTGTCAAGGAGATTCTTAATTGAATCTACCTGATCACAGGTACGATATTTAATATCGTATAACGGTCTTCACCGACCGGAGGTAAAACGCTACCGATTTAGGACGAATGTCAAAGCCATTCAGTCCGTGTCTATGTTTTGTCTCGAGAAGGTGGCGTCACGGTGTACTCAGCAAAGTCAAAGATTCACAACCACATATTCATGCCCAAAGACTTATCCAACAATTGATAGTGTGAGCATGTGGACAAAGACACAAGATCGCAAGATGGCAATGACAAGTCAAGGATGATTTGAAGATCTCAAGACTTAAAGACAAAGTCGAAAGACAACAACAAAGGCTCAAAGATCACAGCATGAAGGAACAAAACTACTGTTACACGTTCAAGACTCATTTATGACGAAATTCATAAATCTCCATTGGAATCCAAATATCAAAGAGGAATGACCTCACATTGGGGGAGATTGTTAGCCTCAAAATATTGAGTCAAACAAGAATGTTCGGTCATAGGTTTCTATTGTAATATTTATTAGAACGTTGTAATAAGTAGTTATTTAGTCGTAGTTCACGGGCTTGGATTTAAACTAATTAAAGTCCAAAAGACAAGCCCGGCCCAATATATAGTCCATTAAAGCCCGCATGTGGGTGGACTATATATACTACCCTCCTAGCATGTTAGGAGGGTGGATGGTCATTTGTAACAAATTCTTTTCTTAATCTAATCTCACCAAGTTAATCATCTCCTCTCTACTTTCTCTCACTACTTTCTCTCTCTAGGAATTCATCTCTTCTTCATCTATTTTCTTTCTCTCTTCATTGCTTAATCATCACAAAATTATGGGACAACAGAATCTGGTCATATGGTCTTCATGCTCACAGACTTGGATTATCCGTTGACGATTGCTTCGATGGAGGCTATGTTGGCTTGTCACTTACAGATTTCTAATGCTCCCTCCGGGAATGAGTCTTCTATGGCAACTGCATTGGTGGAAGGGATCCAAGCTCGTTTGAAAAAGGATAAGATGGACGCTTCTGGTCTCTGATATTGTAAGTGTTTTGTGTTTTTGTTTATTTATTAAAACTGACATTCTTTTCACCAATATGTAAAGTGCTTGGTGACTTTCATTCTTTATAGTTAAAAAAACATATACTTTTTATATAATATCTGCTTATACTTTAAACACATCATGGATTTTATACTTGTGAATATAATACCATCTGTTGCTCTGGTTGTTGTGTCATACTTGTGCTGGTTACTGGTTTCATCTGGTGTTGGACTTGGTCCTCACAACAAATGGTCCTCAACTCACCATGTCTAATCGACAAGAAAGAGTTGATTCACCTTGAGGGTACGGCTCCTGGTGCGATTCTCAAATCCGTTGATGGTTGCCAGGTTACCCAAAACTGGATGGTTTTCACTTGCCATGGTCTAGACTGAAAAGTGGCTAATCCAAGGGGGTACGTCTCTTGGTAAAGATTTTATCAAATCCGTTGATAGCTGTAATAGCTTGCTTAAAGCTATAGGGTTTTCAACTCACCGATGATTCATTACTAAGAGTTGGCGAGTCCAGAAGGGTACGGCTTCTGGTAAAGACATATCAAATCCGTTGACGGCTGTGATGGTTTGCCTAAAATAATCAGGGTACTCCCACTCACCATTGATTCACGTTCTAAGAGTTGGGCTGGGTTCTGGTCTCCTAGGGTGATGCTTATTCCACCAGAAAGACTGGCTAGCCCAAGAGCGAGCAGCTACTTGGTAAAGGCTCATCAAATCTGCTCATGTTGCTGTAAAGATTCAACACGATGCTGATTTGTTTCAAGCTTTGGAGAAGCTTCTAGTGTTCCATGTTGCGGCGGTTCTTCTGTTACTTATCTTGCTGATGCTGCTGTTTCTTTTTTATTCAATCCTCAGGCTTTCTTACACGTTTTACCAGGAAACTTGAACTCAACTGGTCAAATTCAAGTTTAGGGGAGGATTGTTAGGACCATTGGAATAGTTAATTGTAATAGGTAGACTAGGAGGTATGTAGTTCCTCCTGGTCCTAGTCGTAGTAGGAGCAAGTCGTGCTCCTGGTCCTAGTCAAAGTCAAACTTTATTATTTGTTTATTATTCTGTTAGGATATGCATGAGATATGTTAGGAAAGGATATGCATATCAGTTTTACACGTTTTGTTTAATGCTATATTAGGGTTTCCTTGTAGTATAAAAGGAACCTTAGGCAGAAGGGTTAGACACACCTTCATAAAAACATAGTTCTAGTTATTATCAATATTAGAAATCCTTAGAAAGGATCAAGTCTTTATAGTTATTCTTTTCTTCTTTATTATATTTATATTCTGCATTCATATTGTGTATAGAGTCTCTCTGTGAATTGACTTGTGATTACAGAAGTCGTTCACCGTTCCTGACAGGCTGCAAGATCCACATCTAGTGGACCCAACACTATTCTTTCGCTTCATCTGCCAGTTCCTTTAGAGTCTCAGGAGAGAAAGTTCTCATTCCTAGCTTGTCGGCCAAAAATTCTATTCGAGCGCGATCTAAAGCCTTCGTGAAAATCCGCCAATTGATACTCAGATCAGACAAAGTAAAGCTTGATTACTCCATTTTCCACTTGCTCCTTGATAAAGTGGTAGGGAATGGCAATGTGCTTCGACCGGGAGAATTGAACGTTGTTGCAGCATAAGGCAATTGCACTCTTGTTGTCACAGTACATCGGAATTTTGTTGAAACCTAGACCATAGTCGGTTAATTGCGATCTCATCCAAAGAATTTGAGCACAGCAACCAGACATAGCTATGTATTCTGCTTCCGTACTTGAAATTGCAGCGCTTTTCTGCGTTTTCGATGCCCAACTGATTAGTGGATCTCCTAGTAGTTGTAAAGTTCCACTCGTGTTACGCCTTGTATCTTGACAACCCGCGTGATCCGCATCTGCATATGCCATGAGTGCAATCGAAGAGTCCTTCGAATACCAAAGTCCCCGATTAATGGTTCCTTTAAGATATCGAAAGATCCGTTTCACAGTGGCTAAGTGTAACTCAGTAGGTCGAGTTTGATACCGAGCACACATACATATAGCAAACTGAAGATCAGGTCGACTGGCTGTAATATACAGAAGAGTACTGATCATTCCACGATAAAGTGTCGGATCAACGGCAACTCCATGTGGATCTGCATCAAGCTTAGTTCGTTCCACCATTGGAGTATCCACGGGGTCGCAAGATTCCATCTTATATTTCTTAAGCGATTCAAGGGCATACTTGGATTGATTGATAAAGATTCCTTTGGGACTCTGAGATATCTAAAGACCTAAGAAGAATGATACCTTTCCCATCATTGACATCTTAAACTTGGAAGACATGAGTGTCCCAAACTCGTCGGATAAGGTTTGGGTCGAGGCTGCAAATATAATATCATCAACATATATTTGTACCATAATCATATCTTTACCTCGTTTCTGAATGAACAGTGTGGGATCCACCTTGCCTTTAGTGAAGCCTTGCGTAATGAGGAATTGTGATAACAGATCATACCATATGCGTGGAGCTTGCTTCAACCCATAGAGAGCCTTCTTAAGCTTGTACACATGATTACGATAATTAGGATTCACAAAACCATCCGACTGTTGAACATAGACCTCTTCCTTGATTTCACCATCTTGATTTCACTAGTAAGAAATGCCGTCTTCACATCCATCTGATAGACGATCATATTCATATGGGCTGCATAAGCGAGGAATAGTCTAATAGCTTCCAAACGGGCAACATGCGCAAAGGATTCCATAAAGTCGATGCCCAATAATTGCTTGTATCCACGAGCTACTAGTCTAGCTTTGTTCTTCAATATTCCGCCTAACTCGTCGAGTTTCACCTTGTAAACCCATTTCAAAGTGAGTAACTGCACTTGATCCGGGCATGGGACAAGTTCCCAAACTTCAAGACGTATGAATTCATTAAGTTCTTCTTGCATAGCTTCTATCCAACAGGATTGAGTAAAAGCTTGTTGCCATGTCTTAGGTTCAACTTCAGTGAGAAAAGCATCAAAATGACAAAACATTGCATTTTCTTGTAGCTGATTCGTGTGGATACCGGACGATTAGGGTCACCAATAATAGAATCTATAGGATGATCCTTTGTCCACTTGTTGTCATGTTCACGAATCCGTGGATTGGAGTAAACTGTAGAAGGAGCTTCCTCTGAGGTGGACGACCCGACTTGATTAGGGTCGGGAATAGGTACACCGAAGAATGGAAGTTCACGCATTTGAGTGAATTCCAAATCGTGATCATCATCATCCTCTTCATCTTCAATAGGCATGACATAGGTAGTTGAAGCAGGTGTTGGTTGAGAATTACTTTTTTGATGGTATATCTAGACCAATTGTAGGTGCAGACGTATCTGATTGTGCAGCGGTTGCTGGAGCGACAACTTCGGTTACCGGAGCTATTACCTCAGGTTCTGGAGCAACAATACTTGGAGGAGTAAAGAATTCATCAAAGAACGGTTGAAATAACGTATACCATTCCTTCCTAGTAGGTGGTGTAAATGATGACGAAGTAGGGTTGTTTGGAAAAAGACCAGAACTAATATCACTAGGTCCCATTTCATGAAGTGCGGGTTCAGAGCTTCTTTGCTCAGAAGCCATTGCTGTCAGCTCATCAAAATCAACATTCATAGTTTCGAGGATATTGCAAAACTTACGGTTGTAGATTCGGTATGCCTTCTTTGCAGGTGCGTAACCAGTGAAAATACCAATATCAGCCTTTGGTTGAAGTTTTCCCAAATTGTCACCATCATTATTTGGATAACAAAGAGAACCAAATACATGAAGATATGATAAATCTGGTACTTTTCCATGGAGAAGCTCATAAGGTGTTTTACCATGGCGTTTACCAATTAGTGACCGGTTTTGGGTGTACACTGCTGTAGATACTGCTTCTTCCCATAAAAACAATGGAGCCTTTGCATAAATTAACATCGTTCGAGCAGCTTCCATAAGTGTGCGATTTCGCCTTTCAACGACACTGTTTTGTTGTGGAGAGCGTGCAACTGATGTTTCATGAGATATGCCAACTTCTTCATAATAATCACGCAAAATTTGATTCACAAATTCGGTTCCATTATCGGTACGAATGCGTCAGACAATAGTGTTGAGACGCACTTGAATCATCTTGAGAAATCCTATGATGAATTTAGGTGCCTCATTTTTTGTTGTAAGAAATTTCACCCATGTAAACCGAGAGTAATCATCGACAATTACGTGGATGTACTTTTTGCCACTAAGACTTTCAACACGCATTGGCCCACAAAGATCCATATGCAACAGATAAAGTTCTCTTGGTTGGTGTCTTTCATCTTGGGTCTGTGCGATTTCTTAGTGCTTTTCCCCATTGTACACGCGGAACACAAATGATCCTTGTGAAATTAAAGTTTAGGAAGACCACGAACAAGTTCGTTTTTTGCCAAATGATGAATAGCGTCAAAGTTAAGATGAGATAACCGTCGATGCCATAACCATGACTTAGTCTTCGATGCTTTGGAGAGAAGACATACGGGAGAAGCGGCCATCATGTCTTGTAGAGACAAAGTGTAAAATTATTCCCTCAAGTACCTTTCAATAAATCAACCCCTTCCAAATTACGAATGAAGCAGGTATGCTCTCGAAAAGCAACTTCTAGGTTTGCATCACAAAATTATCCCACAGAAAATAAGTTGTGACCGAGACCCTCCACATAATACACTCTTGAAATAATAACATTTCCAATATGATATTCACCATAACCCATTATCTTTGCAATATGATCATTTCTAAATCGAATCGTACCAAGAAACTTGCTGACGAAATTTCTGAGCTGAGAGAGATCTCCGGTCATATGCTTGGAGCAACCAGAGTTCAAATACCAGAGAATAATTTGGACCACCTGTTTTCAATAACAACAGTAGACAATGCATTGGAAACTATTGGTTCCGGAGTGTTAGCAGATACAGATATAAGATTATCATAATTGCTAACATTTGTGTTAACCTTAGATTTACTGCGTTATCTAATGTGAGTTTTAGTACTAATAGGTTTTACTGTTCCAACTTTTTAGGTTTTGGATTATTCGCAGGCACTACAGTGGGAGTAGACCTATTTAAAGGGCACTTGGTTCCTATAGTAGTGTCAGTGTTCCTAGTTAAAGGACATGCTTGTGTTTTGGTAGCCTTGGTACTCCTAGTTAAAGGGCATGCTTTCTTCGCTGTAGTAGGAGTGATCCTAGTCAAAGGGCACGTATTTCCTACTATAGTGAAAGTTCTACCATTGGGGCGCCACATCCAACCAACTTGGGTTAACACTTTCCCAGTCGGTTTCCATTCTAATCCATTTTTCCGGGCATACATCTCATTCACATGGTCAATAAGGCAAGAATCATGACGACTAGAAAACATACATTCATTTCAATTCTAACATTTCAAATTAGAATTCACACTAGGCTTAGAACGCTGCACAATCGCAGAGCCTTTAGGTTTAGCTACATGATTCTTTTGATTCAAAACAGAAATTACATTCCTAGGATGGGCTTCTACTTTCTTCGTCTCTTGACTACTAGATGGGGGCAAGATCCTATCATTCTTCTTGTTTCTTTTAAGTTTAGATCTTTGAGCCTTAGTAGTGGTGATTACTCATGTAGAAGGCAACACGGGAATATTAGAAGCTGGTTTTGATTCTGCCTTATCTTTAATGGCCAAAGTTTGGATTCTCTCGGTTTTTATGTACATATAGTATTTTCTCTTAAAGACTCATAAATACAAAAATATTTTCCATATATTATTATAAGTAAATACGTATACGTATAAGAACAACCAATCTACATATTCTCCATAAGTATTGCTAAGGCAATACACCGTGTTGACGGGCGTTCCGGTCCTTGACACGTGTATCGATCAAACAAAATAAAGCAAGAATAGATAAATACTCTCAATAAGCAACAATTCGAAGAATACGAACATTTAAGTGAATAGAAAGGCGATGTGCTATAAAATGCCATATAAGGGTCAATAGGTACTTAAGTGCTTCGCGTCACCTAACCCCCCGTTCACTTGTGAGTATTCTAAGAAGGAAGGCTTCATTGGGGGTCTTGCACCCAAGTAGTACATACATATATTGTTATTTTCTTGTGGATATTTAATATTGCAACTCGAAGAGGATAATCCTTTTCTCTTCAAAGTCACACGAGAGCTTCTCTCTCATTCCTCGTATTGAGTTGCATGCTCACTCGCGGGCGTGCACAAATATCGATTGGTGTACAACCTCTTCCTCCGAAAAGGAAGAAAAAGAGAAAGAGTAAGACCACCACCGTCCATCAAGCCAATCACGAGAATCGTGCTTTGACTCCTCCACAACAAGAAGCCATGGCTGTCGATAATCGTTCTTTGATGGAACGTATGCAAACCAATGTTCATGGATATGCTAGTGCCATTAGGATTCCCGACATTCCCGCAAATACATTTGAGCTAAAAACGTCTATGATTACTATGGTTTCACAATCACCTTTCTATGGTAACAAGAATGATGATCCTCATGATCACCTTAAGAGATTCCTTTCTCTTTGCAATACCATTAAGCACAATAGAGTTCCACATGATGCTATTAAGTTGATGTTAGTGCCATTTTCACTTGAGGGACAAGCTAAACATTGGTTAGACACCCAACCACCCGATAGTATCACCACATGGGATGGTTTCACCACTAAGTTTTTGAACAAGTTCTTTCCTCCATCTAAGACCATGGCCTTGAGGACCTTAATTATAGGCTTTCAACAAAAACCTAGTCAATCCTTTAGTGATGCTTGGGAAGAGTATAGAGAGTTATTGAGGCGATGCCCTAACCATGGATTGGATGACGTTCACCAAATCAATACCTTCTATGATGGCCTTAAACCTCATCACCAAGATTCACTCAATGCTTCCGCGGGAGGGAATATTCTTCTTAAATCCATGCAAGAGGCCTTGGACATCATTGAGACTAAAGCAATGGTTCAAACAAACAATCAATTTGAAGAAAGGGTTCATGTTATTCAAAACACTTCACAAACACCTTGTGATAACCAATTCCTTAAATATCACCAAGAGATCCTTCAACAATTCAAACAAGGACAACAAGAAATGACTCAAGAGATAGTTCAAGCCCTTAAGACCGTTTCATTGAACAATTCTTCAAATAATGTGAATGCCATTACTCTTTCTTGTGTAACTTGTGGAGGTCCCCATTCTTATGAACAATGTGATAAGGTGCAAGTTTATCAAGGAGAATGCTATGCTTACCAAGAGGAACATCGTGAACACTTCAAGCCAAATATCAATCCAAATAACCTTTCTTACAAGTCCCAAAACTACCTTACTCCACCGGGATTTCCACCCCAACCACCCACCCAAATTCAACAAAATCCTCCTCAACTTTTACCAAGGCATCAAGGGCAAAGACCACCTTACCAAGGGAATAACTATAAGGCACCCAACAATGTTCAACATCAAGGAAATACCTTTTATCCACCAAATCAAGGATTTAATGCTCAACCTCCATTTTTCCAACCTCAAGGTTTTCAAGGAAATGTGTCACAAGATTATAACACAATAGATTTCTTTCACAAAATGAATCAAGAGAATGAAAGGAGGTTCCAAGCTATTGAGAAGAAAATGAATGACCAAATGAAACGTATAGCGGATGAACAAACCAATAGGCTTTTAATGGCATTAAATCAAAGACCACAAGGGGCTTTACCTTCCAACACACAAACAAACCCAAGGGCAAATGTCAATGCTATTACAACAAGGAGTGGAAAAACAACAAAGGATCCTTCACCTCCTAAACCTCCTATTGTTCAACCCACTTGTGCTCCTACTTGTGACAAGCCTTCTACATCTACTTCATCACCTCAAAATGCTCCCATTCACTCAAACACACCTTCTCAACCCATTCTTACTTCTCCTTTACCTTCCACACTTCCCAATGAAGAAGCTAACAAAGACAAATCTTATACTACCACACCTATTCCACCTACACCAAAACCTACTCTTCCATATCCTTCAAGGTTAAAAAAGGACAAGTTAAAGAACAAGGATGACATCCAAGTCTCAAATTTCTTAAGGATGTTCAAGCAACTCAACATCAATATATCCTTTGCGGAAGCTCTTGTTTATATGTCAAAGTTTGCTAAGATGTTCAAGGATTTACTCTCAAACAAAGAAAAATTGGTTGATTTTCCCAACACATCCCTTAATGAAAATTGTTCCGCCGTGTTACTTAAAACCTTACCTACAAAACTTGGAGATCCGGGGCGCTTCTTGATACCTTGTAATTTTCCCGGTGTTGAAAATTGCATGGCTTTGGCGGATCTAGGGCAAGCATTAACCTCATGCCTTTATCGGTTTGGAAAAAACTCACTCTTCCCGAGCTCACTCCCACTAGGATGACTCTTGAATTAGCCAACCGAACCATAGCTTACCCCGTAGGTATAGCGGAGGATGTGTTTGTAGGTGTGGATAAGTTTACGTTTCCGGCCGACTTTGTAGTGGTTGATTATGACATGGATCCTAGATTGCCTTTGATTGTTGGTAGACCGTTTTTGAGAACGGGTCGTACTTTGATAGATGTGGCGGAAGGAGAACTAATTATGAGGGTAGAAGATGAGAGAGTGGTGTTTAAGTAAGGGAAAGTTTGTGATAGGAAAGAGGTTAAGGAGTTTAGACCTTGTGAGACTATTAACATTGTTGATGTGTTAGATGAGGTGTGTGATGAACACTTTCATGATGCTTGTAAGAGTACTAGTGATGAGATGCCCCATGTTGAAACCGTGGCCTCAATTGCTCCCTCTTTAACACCTTTTGGAGAGAGTGATTTCCTCTTGGAGGAATTTGAGTCAAACTTTCTTGGTAATGATGATTCTCCTATTAACTGGGAAGAAGATATTCTTACGATCCAAAAGTTGCTCAATGAGGACCCTCATCCTTCTCCTATTCCACAAGAAGTTACCATTGAGGAACCTTCCATAGTAAAACCTTCCATAGAGAGTCCACCTCCAATTGAACTTAAGGACCTTCCATCCCACCTAGAGTATGCTTTCTTAGAGGGAAAAGACCAATTACCTGTGTTCATTGCTAAAGAGTTGAAAGAGGATGAGAAGGAGCAACTTATTGAAGTCCTTAAGAAACACAAGAAAGCCTTAGCATGGAAAATATCCGACATAAGGGGAATTGATCCACATTTTTGTACACACAAGATCCTTATGGAGGATGACTATAAACCCGCCATTCAAAATCAAAGGAGAGTTAACCCAAAAATCCATGAGGTTATTAAGAAGGAAGTGATTAATCTCTTAGATACGGGTATGATTTACCCCATTTCCGACTCTCCATGGGTTAGCCTGGTTCATTGTGTTCCAAAGAAGGGTGGAATCACCGTGGTGCCTAATGAGAACAATGAGCTTATTCCTACAAGACTTGTGACCGTTTGGAGAGTTTGTATTGATTATAGAAAACTCAATGAGGCGACTAGGAAAGACCATTTCCCATTACCTTTTATGGATCAAATGCTTGAACGCTTAGCGGGAAATGAGTACTATTGCTTTCTTGATGGCTTTTCGGGTTATTTCCAAATACCCATTGACCCTAAGGATCAAGAAAAGACCACATTCACTTGTCCCTACGGTACATTTGCTTACAAGAGGATGCCTTTTGGCTTATGTAATGCACCGGGGACGTTTCAAAGGTGCATGATGGCGATTTTCCATGACATGATAGAGCAAACTATGGAGGTTTTTATGGATGATTTTTCCGTCTTTGGAAATTCATTTACCTCATGTCTCACCAATCTTGAGAGAATGCTTAAGCGTTGTGAGGAAACACGTTTAGTGCTTAATTGGGAGAAATGTCACTTTATGGTGAAAGAGGGAATTGTTTTAGGACACAAAATATCCAACAAGGGATTAGAAGTGGATCGAGCTAAAATTGATGTGATTGCTAAGCTTCCCCCATCCACCTCAGTTAAAGGTGTGAGGAGTTTCTTAGGTCATGCGGGATTTTATAGGCGCTTTATACAAGATTTTTCTAAGATAGCTAGACCGATGACTCACCTCTTGGAGAAAGAGGCTCCTTTCATTTTTAACCAAGATTGTTTGAACTCTTTTGAGACTCTTAAGGAGAAATTAACTAAGGCTCCCGTTTTGGTTTCTCCAAATTGGGAATTACCTTTTGAGCTTATGTGTGACGCTAGTGATTATGCGGTGGGGGCCGTCTTAGGACAAAGAGTTAATAAGCATTTTCAACCTATACACTATGCGAGTAAAACCATGACCGGTGCACAACTTCATTACACTACCACGGAAAAAGAGTTGCTTGTTATAGTATATGCTTTTGAGAAATTTAGACCATATCTTGTACTTTCCAAAACCATAGTGTATACAGATCATTCCGCTCTCAAGTATCTTATGACAAAACAAGATGCTAAGCCTAGGCTTTTGAGATGGATTTTGTTGCTTCAAGAGTTTAAGATAGAAATTCGTGATAAGAAAGGGGCCGAGAATTTAGCGGCGGATCACTTGAGTAGACTTGAGCATCCTTTTCAAGGATATTTGCCACATCAAGAAATCAATGAATCCTTTCCATTAGAGGAGCTCATGTCTATCTCTTCCCAAGAGGATGTCACTCCTTGGTTTGCGGATATCGCAAACTATCTTGTGGGCAATGTGCTTATTGAGGGCCTTACTTATCAACAAAAGAAGAAATTTCTTAAGGAAGTTAAGTACTACTTTTGGGATGATCCTTATCTTTTTAGGCAATGTGCGGACCAAATCATTAGACGGTGTGTAGATGGGCCCTTGGCATTTAAGATCTTAGAAGCGTGTCATAAAGGACCTACGGGTGGACATTTTAGGCCCAACTATACCGCCAAGAAAGTCTTTGATTCGGGTTACTATTGGCCTTCCATTTACAAAGATGCCAATGAAATGGTGAAATTTTGTGATGTGTGTCAAAGACAAGGAAAAATTACGCAACGTGATGAGATGCCACAAAATTTTATTCAAGAGTGTGAGATATTTGATGTGTGGGGCATTGATTTCATGGGACCTTTTCCATCCTCTAAGGGAAACAAGTATATACTTGTGGCGGTGGATTATGTGTCAAAATGGGTGGAGGCTAAAGCCTTACCTACCAATGATGCTAGAGTTGTTATGAAGTTTTTGAAACAATTGTTTGCTAGATTTGGTGTACCTCGAGCCATCATAAGTGATCGTGGTACACACTTTTGTAATGATCAATTCACAAGAGTTATGAAGAAATATGGAGATAATCATAGACTTTCTACCGCGTATCACCCTCAAACAAATGGTCAAACCGAGGTCACAAATCATGGTTTAAAGAAAATTTTAGAGAGAAGGGTGGGAGAGCATCGAGCTTCTTGGTCGGATAAGCTTGATGATGCTTTGTGGGCGTTTAGGACGGCTTTTAAAACACCAATTGGTTGTACTCCTTATAGGCTTGTCTATGGAAAAGCGTGCCACCTCCCATTTGAGTTAGAACACAAGGCATCTTGGGCTCTCAAGTGGGCTAACTTTGATTTAAACCAAGCCGGTTCCCATAGGAAAGATCAACTCAATGAAATGGATGAATTGAGAGCCAATGCCTATGAAAATTCTTTGCTTTACAAGGAAAAGACTAAGAAATTGCATGATGCTAAGATCAAGAATCGTGAGTTCAAAGTTGGAGAGTCGGTTCTCCTCTTTAACTCAAGGTTTAAACTTTTTGCGGGCAAGCTTAAGTCGAGATGGTCTGGTCCATTCACTATTGCTCAAGTGTTTCCATATGGAACTATTGAGTTGTCACAACCCGATGGTCCAAATTTTAAAGTGAATGGTCACCGTGTTAAGCATTACTTTGGGGAGGACATTTCCGTTGAAATGGTCCAAGAGATCCCCATTTTCCCCATGAATTGATTCATTGAGGGACAAGTCGAGCTAGAGACTCATTAACTCAAGCATCGTATAACTAGGTTTAGAGTGTTGTAGGTTAGAAATAAAGGTATAGACTTGGAGATAAGTGTAGGGGAGACCTTCTTTTGTCTTCATGCTTGTTTGTAGGGTTGCTCACTCATTTCATGCTTTGGAGCTTATGGAGGAGGCCCTGTAATCCGGTTCACTTCGTTATCATTGTGATCTTTCATTGACACCTTGTGCTTAAACATGATTTCACTAATATTTGTCCTTTCCTTAACTTGGGTTAAGCAAATTCTATTCATTGTCATAAGTGTAGGGGAAGTTTTTATACCTCCAATACTCTTAAACATTGAGGACAATGTTTATCTTAAGTGTAGGGGAGACTTCTATCGAAGTGACCTTACCTAGAACTTGTCATTGTCTTTCATGATAACATGGAAAATTGGATTTTCAAACATTTTTCAAATTTTTGATCTACTTTGGCCATTTTGCATCAATCATTTTGCATATCACATTTGCATTGTATATATTTCTTCTTTTATTTTGCATCAAAATATATAAAAAGGAAAAAAATATAATAAAACATGGTTTTAACAAGTTTAGACTTCTTTGACATATTAGGCCCGCCATGGATATTTTGACTCAACCCGAGTTTGCTTATCTTAAGCATTCTCTAGCTAGTATCCTTAACCATGTAGTCCTTCATTGGTCTATTAGGCTAAGCATCCACCAATCTCATTATTTGAGATTTTAAATTTGTGGAGAATGGGAAATGATAGAGTTGAAGCAAGTATAAAAGGGGTAGATAAACTTCATGATAATTAATTGTGGCTAAACCCTTCTCTTCTTTACCTCTATTTTCTTCGCATGTATATAATTGTTAATAAATAATCAAGAACGGTTTTAATTGGTTTGTAATCTCTTATGCATTTTTGTCTAATCATTCATGGTTGATATAAGTACGTCTTAAGATTCAAAGTTAGAACAGTTTATGTGTACTAGACTTATGTCATGCTCAATATTTAGCGGGTGTTTTTCCTTTTATTCTTTTAAACTTTCTTTGTGAGGAATAAAGAAAAATAAGAGCGGCTTATGAAAAAAATGAGTGGCTAGAAAAAAAAGAAGAAAAAGAAAAAGAAAAGAAAAAAAATAAATACAAGACTCCCAAGAGGGGCAGTGTGGTGTTAATTATAGTGACTATTGAGTTCCAATATTACCTTGACGGGTTGCGGGGATTCAATAGATTGCTCCAATCCAATATTACCTTGACGGGTTGCGGGGTTGAAGATCCAAAGTTTCAAAAAAATGGCAGATGTAAATTATTGCGTGAGTTTTATTTTTCTTTCCTTAGCGAGTGTGTAGCTACTTATGAAAGCATGACATGAGGATTTTACACATAAGGCGAATGACTTATTATTCTTGAAACGGACTTGTATTAATTGTGAGCGGTTTTTCAAGTAATGGATGAGAGGATTATTAAGGATTAAAACCGTGCTTCCTTATTTTTGGATTTTGCACTTCTTATACTTCACACTTGAATAAATGACAAACTTGCCCACAAGCAATTTGCTCAAATAATAACCGGTTCCACATTTAATTGTCATGAATAAGTTGATGCACTTTTTAGTTGTGAATGCAATGATCCCATTTTTAAGCTTGGTATGGGGAAAGTGAAACTTGAGGGTGATAAATGTCCATGGTACTCAAGCCCTAATCAAAGTCATTGAATTCTTTATGAGTTATTTCCATCAAAATCATTTCAAGAAAAACCAAAAAGATATAGATATAATTGTATTTTGTTCATCGCATTGTTAAAAGTCAAAATCATGCATCATGTAGTTTAGAGTAGTGTAGATTCATTCCATATGGCCAAGGTGGATTAATTATGAGGAGAATGTAAATTTGTGTTTTAAATATATAGAATTGCATGAGGACATGACAATGTTCAAGTGTAGGGGATTTGATATGAGCTAAAACTCATATCAATTTATCAACAAATAACCCTAAAACATGAAGCAAAATACCAATTTATCTTGTAAAAACAGTATTGTGGTATGTTTGTGTTTGTGTACACTTGTGTAGGTATAAGGATGCATTTCCAAGCAAACAAGGAATAATCAAGCTTAATTTGATGAAAAAGACAAAGAAGGATCAAAAGTGACAAGACTTTGAAAGTGCAAGGACCTATCTTGACAATCTGCCAAAGATGAAGGACCAAAGTGTAAATATGTAAAAGTCAAGATCATAGTCAAATTTGGTCAACTCTCAAGTCAACTCAGTCAAAGGACCAATTTTGTTCAAGAATGAAGCTTGAAGGACCAAATATGCCAAAGAAATGAAGTTACAAGCTCAAATATACAATTTGCCAAAGTCAAGGGACTAATTCTGCCAATTTTGGAAATTATTACAAGTGTGATCCATGTGAATAACTATTGTCCAATAAGAAGCCAGGAAAAGAGAGCCATGGATTGCCAACTCATGGCATTTAATATCCACTAGCGCCGCCTTCATTAAATGAGCGTATCAAAACAGTTCAATCCGTGTGCTGCTTCTACAGCCAGTTATATCTTGAATCATGGCATTTTCAAATAATCAAAGATTTCTAGGATCGATTTGGAGCTAGAGGCAATTTCATGGAATGTTATTAACATCAAAATTGCTCAAAATCACAAGACGAGTTCATTGGTCATAATCAATTAACTTGAAAACAACTCCACAAAGAATCCCCAATTTGAGTTCATACCTTCAAAATCAATTAAGCAGAATTTGGACACCTGGAGACCTGGGATTGGTTCCAACACGTCACCAACCCCAACTGATCTTCTTCCCAAGTCTATAAATAGCATGCTTAGGCTTCATTTCTTGTAGTATAGTTGTAAGTGTGAAAACACACACATTTACTTTTCCTTTCACCATTTTCAGTTTTTAGCTAAACTACTCAAGAGTTTGACACACTCTTGAGTTAGTTAGTTAGTTAGTAACCTTTTAATAGCTTTGTAACCAACTCTCCATTAATAAAATTCAAATCCTTACTTTCCCGCCAAATCTTCTTACCTTCTTTACTGTTCATCTCATAATACCATTGTTACTCTTGTTGCTGAATTGAGTTTGTTATGATCATTCCTTGATCATAACTGACTTTGAGGGAAGATTGTAGCTGTTTGATTGATTTCAGTCCAAGTTCATAGCATATTTGCAGAATTCAAGCATATGTGATGAGATCAAGGCATTTTAGCCTTGTTGATGATGTGTAGCTGTTTTGGTTGATTGTACATAGTAGAATCTAGTGCTAAGGTGGTGGTTAGCACTAGACTAGAGAGTTCAGCACTCCTCTACTGCTCAAAGGATACTTCACAAGGTGCAAAAGCCTCTTGTTTTGGTTCCACTGAATTGTCAAAATGCATGCTTCATTCTTAGCTAAATCTTTGTTGATTGTATGATAAAACTTGTTTAGCTTGGTTGTGATTTGCTTCTAGACTTGTTTTAGCTTAAGTATAGCTTAATCTGCTTATTGATTTGAAATTTGTCCTAGTTGTTAGCTTTATTCAGTCATTTTTAGCCTTGCTTCCTTATTTGAGTTCTAGTTGCTTTCAATACTTGCATTTAGCTCTCATACATCTCATTTTGGTTACTAAATTTGGTCTGCTATAGCTTTTAACTCAGCTTTGACTTGTGCTTAAAGAGTCTTCACAAAAATCTTCAAAAGTTCAGTTAATGAGTGTTTGGCATTAGCTTATATCTGAAATTCAAGTGTCAAATTTTGGCAAATTCTTACTCATTTTCAGTTACAAAGTCATTACAAAAGGTTGGAAGTCATTTTCAAGTCAATTGTTAAGTCAAAGTGGCAAATGGCATTGTAAAAGTTTGGGTCATTTTTCAGTCAGAATTGTTCATAAAAGTTTTGATTTTCATTTACCTTGCATTTACTTGATTCTCAATGAAATTCCACCAAACCAGTTTTCAATTCTAGGTCATATTATGAAGTTTAAGATTCCATAAGCATTTTGAACAGTTTTCAGTAAGCAAGTAGAAATAAGCAAAATTCTGAATACATAAGCAAATGTAAGTTTCTGTAAAATCCAAACTGCTTTTTCATATCTCTTAATCCTCTTCATAAACTAGTCAATTTTCTTTTACAAAATCACTTAGTTAGTCCTTGTGGTTGATTTTTGAGATTTTGAGCTTTTTGAAAAAATTTTGGTCAACGTTGGTCAACAAAAGCCAATTTCAGCTTATTTCAAATTCCAAGCTTATTATTGGATGATTTTTTATAAGACTTGATTTCCCGTTCATGTTTTGAGTTCATTAATTAGTTTCAGTACAAAAATCCAATTGTGCATGTCTAGATTCTTGTAGAGCTTATTTTGTGCTTATTGGAAAGTGCTTATCAGCTTATTAGTCATTTTCAGCAAATTTCCTCTTACAAGTCTAGCTTATTTGTGATTTTAAGCATTTTGCAAGTGGTTTTATTGATTTTGGTTGAGAAATAAGCTCAAACGATCTTATTTGAATTAGGAACCCGTTTTTGCTTATAAACTTTTCAAAATTACAACTTAGTCCTTCTTGTATTAAACTTCTTTTAAACCTGGCTAAACTTGATACTTTTTAGGGTTTTCACTAATCAGGTCCCTTAACTTTCATACTTTGTTAGAAATCAGTTAGTAAGTTTTGGAATTTGTTAAAAGTTGGTTAGTTTGTTGCATAGTTTACATTTTTGATCCTCATAGTTGACTGTTGTGACATTTTCAGTCCTTGTACTTGTTAGATTTATATTTTGAGCATTTATTTTTCATAGAATTTACAATTTCAGTCCTTTTAGTTGTAAGATTTACATTTTGAATTTTACTTGAATAAAAACTTGGTATTTGCACGATGTTTTACATATAAGTAGACAATATTTTTCAGCTTTGCTAGGCTTTGTTTGAATTAGCAAATAGAATATCCAAAAAATATTAACAACCAAAAACAGTTAAAAAGCCCGAAATTGTTAGGACTTTCAATTAGCAAGAACTGAGAAAAACGAACTGCATTATACACAATTTCACAATTTCATATCATTTTCGGAATGTCTTTGATACATAAAATATGACAATTTTAGATATGCACCCAACAACATTAAAAGGCTTGATTTTAAAACGCTCCCCCTCAAAAATTGATCAAAATAACATATGACATTTT
Organism: Glebionis coronaria; assembly: GCA_025667525.1. Taxonomy (NCBI): domain Eukaryota; kingdom Viridiplantae; phylum Streptophyta; class Magnoliopsida; order Asterales; family Asteraceae; genus Glebionis; species Glebionis coronaria. The sequence goes on from CM046874.1 coordinate 250,050,120, forward strand.
TAGATATAAAAACCTATTATGAGGAAGGGAGTGTTGAACACACAATTTTGAAAGATTTAGAAAAACCTTTTGAGAAATTCTTGAAAAATTGTGTTCAACGGTTTTAAAATAAATTCCGATTTACATGAGCTCAAAACTTTGAATGTTTTATGACTAGCTCATGACCGAGAAAAATTAATTTCCCGTTGTGAAGGATAAGTTATCATCCGTGATAAACTTTCCTCAAGTGGAAGTACGAGTTCTAAGCTAACATTTACTTAGAAGTCGTTTTTCATGAACTTAAAAACTTTGAATGTTTTTATAGGAAGCTCATGACCGAGAAATACTAATATCTCGTTGAGAAGGATAAGTTATCGTCCGAGATAAACTTTCCTTATTTGAGGTCCGAGTCCTAAGCTGTGATGTGCTTAGAAGTAATTATGAGAGAAAAATAAAGCAGCTTCATTTGCCAAAACCTCCAAGTCTTCTGGAGTCATATACTTCATACCAAGACGGCCAACGAGATACTGAAACCTATTTTGAGATAGGGCTTTAGTAAACAAGTCTGCTATCTGATACTCAGTTCTAACAAAGTATAATTCCACGATACCACGTTCCACTTGTTCCTTGATGAAGTGATATCTGACTGCGATGTGCTTGGTACGGGAGTGTTGAACCAGATTGCAAGAGATGGCTATGGCCGACTTTGAGTCACAATACATAGGTATTTTATCAAAGTGGAAGCCATAATCCGTGAGTTGAGTTCTCATCCAGAGGACTTGAGCACAACACGCGGATAGAGCCACATATTCTGCTTCAGCTAACGAGAGCGAAGTGCAATCCTGCTTCTTTGACGACCAGCTCACAAGTTTGTCTTCCACTAGAAATTGTACGCTACCAGAAGTGCTTTTTCGACTATCAAGGCAACCTGCGTGATCAGAATCATAAAAAGCTGTTAGATGAAAACCGGTTCCCTTCGGATACCAGAGTCCCATGTGAATGGTATTCTTAAGGTACCGAAAGATCCGTTTAACCTCTTTGAGGTGCTTTTGAGTAGGCCTGGCTTGATATCGTGCACAATAGCATGTGGAATGATGAATATCAGGCCTGCTGACTGTAAGGTACATAAGTGACCCGATCATACTGTGATATCGCGTTTGATCTACGGGATATGAGTACAAGTCAGCGTCTAGGGATGTGGTCGACAATGGTGTACCAACGCGAGCACATGAGGTCATACCATGCTTTTTAAGTATCTCTTGAGCATACTTAGCTTGGTTTATAAAGATACCACGTGGGGATTGATGAATCTGGAGGCCTAAAAAGAATTTTAGCTCCCCCATCATTGACATTTCAAATCTACTGTGCATTAATTTTTCAAAACGTTTTGAAAGTTTTGGGTTCGTAGAACCAAAAATAATGTCATCAACATGAACTTGCACCAGCAGTATGTCATCCCCATATTTATTGATAAAAATAGTAGGATGAATAGAACCTTTGGAGAATCCTTTCGATACCAAGAAGTTGGATAGTTCTTCGTACCATTCCTTTGGAGCTTGTTTAAGTCCATATACAGTCTTCTAGAGACGATAGACTTTGTTAGGGTGATGAGGATCGATGAATCCTTCCGGTTGATTCACATACACTTCTTCCTTCAAATGACCGTTGAGAAAAGCAGTTTTAACGTCCATCTGAAAAACCATGAAGCCCTTATGTGCAGCATAAGCGAGGAATATCCTGACAGCTTCCAAACGAGCAACTGGAGCGAATGATTCATCAAAATCTATCCCTTCTTGTTGACGATACCCCTTAACCACAAGATGAGATTTGTTTTTGATGATGGTTTGTTCTTCATCCTGTTTGTTTTTTCATATTTATTTGAAATCTAAAAGCGAAATTCCATAAGGTCTGTCAACAAGTTCCCAAAAATTTAGACGTTCAAACTGATGAATTTTGTCTTGCATTGATTCAATCTACGAATGATCAGTAATGGCTTGTTTGATGTTAGTAGGTACAGTTGAACTCACGGTGAGTGCATACATACACACATCGCCATCGGTGTTAAGTTGTTTGCGTGTTCGAACCGGTTGTGAAGGATTTCCAATTACTTGCTCCAATGGATGATCACGAGTCCAATGGTGAGTGGATGGATATCTTTAGTAGAATGTATGCATGTTGGACGGATCAACATATTGAGTGGAAGACTCTCCGACTTCGTGTACTGGTGTACCGAACGGGTTGATAAATTCTTCTTCGTCAGGTTGTGCATCGACTGCTTGATTGTTGTGTTCTCCTTCAGCATTGACGGTTGGTGATGTTGGTTGTATGATAGTTTCTTGAGTTTGTTGAGTATCCAATGGAATAGTCTCTTGAGCAACGGTTGCTGAAGTAGAGGCAGTTGTGTCTTGTTGATTTTGTTCAGGTGCATCAGTAGTATTGACAGCGGAAGGCTTTGACACAACTTGATTGTTTCCATAGTAATATTCATTAAACATTGGATCATATAAATCAACCAACTCATTCATATGTGTCGTATCTGTCGATTCTTTTGTAGGAGTATTTTCTTGACATTCTTGTACGGGACGTACACTGTTTTGTGTAGGTGCCATTGCTGGACAATGAGGTGTGGGACTTGAGCTGTTGTGTTCAAGTGCCATTTGTGGTAATTCGTCAAAGTTCACATGAATTGTTTCTATAAAAATCTTTGTTTTCTTGTTGTAAACTCGATATCCTTTCGACAATGTAGCATACCCCACAAAAATACATGCATCACCTTTTTCTTTCATCTTGTCGAGATTCTCACCGTCTTTAAGAATGTAGCATAAACATCCAAATACGTGAAAAAATTTAACCGTAGGTTTCCTGCCATTGATGATGTGGTAAGGTATCTTTTCATGTCTAGGGATGACGAGTGAACGATTATGAGTATAACAGGCGTTTGCAATAGCTTCAGCCCAGAAGAATAGTGGTAATTTTGAAGCAGAAAGCATTGTTCTAGCTGCCTCGACCAAAGTGCGGTTCCGTCTTTCGACAACGCCGTTTTGTTCAGGAGTTCGAGCAATAGACGTTTGATGTTCGATGCTCGATGCCTTCTTCTTGAAAGTAAGATTGCAAATTCTTATTCAAAAATTCAGTACCCCTATCCGTTCTTACGGTTAAGACTTGAGCTTGAAGATTGCGTTGTATCATCTTGAGAAAGTTTTTGAGAACCTCTGGTGTTTTATCTTTGGACCTTAAGAAGAAAGTCCATGTGTATCTAGAGTAATCATCAACAATCACGAGAATATACTTTTTCCCGTTAATACTCTCTACACGCATGGGACCACATAAATCCATATGTAGAAGTTCCAATCGTCCTTTAGAGCTTCGGGTAGTCTTTGTTTTGAAAGACTCCCGTTTAGCTTTCCCCAACTCACAAGAAGAACAAAGATGGTCTTTGACGAATTTTAATTTAGGAAGACCGGTCACAATATCATTCTTCGAAAGCAAGTTGATGGTGTCAAAGTTGAGATGTGACAATCGTTGATGCCATAACCATGCTTGAGAGGATGTAGCTTTCACCATTAAGCAAAACGGATTTGATGAAGATGAATCTTGAAGAGTTACTGTGTAGAGATCAGAACCACGAGAACCTGTAAGAAGGTCATTTCCATCATAGTCTTTAACATAGCAAGTAGTTTTCCGAAAATCCACTTCCAAATCCGCATCACAAAATTGACCAACCGAGAATAAATTGTGATTCAGTCCCTCGACGTAATAAACCCGTTTTATAGTGATATTTCCTTAAACCATGTCTCCATATCCGAGTATCGGTGCAAACTGATCATTTCTAAACCGTACCGTACCCAGAAACTTCTCCACGAAGTTAATTAGAAGCTTGAGATTGCCCATCATGTGCTTTGTGCACTCAGAGTCCATTATGAAGAGAATGATGAATATCAGGCCTGCTGACTGTAAGGTACATAAGTGACCCGATCATACTGTGATATCGCGTTTGATCTACGGGATATGAGTACAAGTCAGCGTCTAGGGATGTGGTCGACAATGGTGTACCAACGCGAGCACATGAGGTCATACCATGCTTTTTAAGTATCTCTTGAGCATACTTAGCTTGGTTTATAAAGATACCACGTGGGGATTGATGAATCTGGAGGCCTAAAAAGAATTTTAGCTCCCCCATCATTGACATTTCAAATCTACTGTGCATTAATTTTTCAAAACGTTTTGAAAGTTTTGGGTTCGTAGAACCAAAAATAATGTCATCAACATGAACTTGCACCAGCAGTATGTCATCCCCATATTTATTGATAAAAATAGTAGGATGAATAGAACCTTTGGAGAATCCTTTCGATACCAAGAAGTTGGATAGTTCTTCGTACCATTCCTTTGGAGCTTGTTTAAGTCCATATACAGTCTTCTAGAGACGATAGACTTTGTTAGGGTGATGAGGATCGATGAATCCTTCCGGTTGATTCACATACACTTCTTCCTTCAAATGACCGTTGAGAAAAGCAGTTTTAACGTCCATCTGAAAAACCATGAAGCCCTTATGTGCAGCATAAGCGAGGAATATCCTGACAGCTTCCAAACGAGCAACTGGAGCGAATGATTCATCAAAATCTATCCCTTCTTGTTGACGATACCCCTTAACCACAAGATGAGATTTGTTTTTGATGATGGTTTGTTCTTCATCCTGTTTGTTTTTTCATATTTATTTGAAATCTAAAAGCGAAATTCCATAAGGTCTGTCAACAAGTTCCCAAAAATTTAGACGTTCAAACTGATGAATTTTGTCTTGCATTGATTCAATCTACGAATGATCAGTAATGGCTTGTTTGATGTTAGTAGGTACAGTTGAACTCACGGTGAGTGCATACATACACACATCGCCATCGGTGTTAAGTTGTTTGCGTGTTCGAACCGGTTGTGAAGGATTTCCAATTACTTGCTCCAATGGATGATCACGAGTCCAATGGTGAGTGGATGGATATCTTTAGTAGAATGTATGCATGTTGGACGGATCAACATATTGAGTGGAAGACTCTCCGACTTCGTGTACTGGTGTACCGAACGGGTTGATAAATTCTTCTTCGTCAGGTTGTGCATCGACTGCTTGATTGTTGTGTTCTCCTTCAGCATTGACGGTTGGTGATGTTGGTTGTATGATAGTTTCTTGAGTTTGTTGAGTATCCAATGGAATAGTCTCTTGAGCAACGGTTGCTGAAGTAGAGGCAGTTGTGTCTTGTTGATTTTGTTCAGGTGCATCAGTAGTATTGACAGCGGAAGGCTTTGACACAACTTGATTGTTTCCATAGTAATATTCATTAAACATTGGATCATATAAATCAACCAACTCATTCATATGTGTCGTATCTGTCGATTCTTTTGTAGGAGTATTTTCTTGACATTCTTGTACGGGACGTACACTGTTTTGTGTAGGTGCCATTGCTGGACAATGAGGTGTGGGACTTGAGCTGTTGTGTTCAAGTGCCATTTGTGGTAATTCGTCAAAGTTCACATGAATTGTTTCTATAAAAATCTTTGTTTTCTTGTTGTAAACTCGATATCCTTTCGACAATGTAGCATACCCCACAAAAATACATGCATCACCTTTTTCTTTCATCTTGTCGAGATTCTCACCGTCTTTAAGAATGTAGCATAAACATCCAAATACGTGAAAAAATTTAACCGTAGGTTTCCTGCCATTGATGATGTGGTAAGGTATCTTTTCATGTCTAGGGATGACGAGTGAACGATTATGAGTATAACAGGCGTTTGCAATAGCTTCAGCCCAGAAGAATAGTGGTAATTTTGAAGCAGAAAGCATTGTTCTAGCTGCCTCGACCAAAGTGCGGTTCCGTCTTTCGACAACGCCGTTTTGTTCAGGAGTTCGAGCAATAGACGTTTGATGTTCGATGCTCGATGCCTTCTTCTTGAAAGTAAGATTGCAAATTCTTATTCAAAAATTCAGTACCCCTATCCGTTCTTACGGTTAAGACTTGAGCTTGAAGATTGCGTTGTATCATCTTGAGAAAGTTTTTGAGAACCTCTGGTGTTTTATCTTTGGACCTTAAGAAGAAAGTCCATGTGTATCTAGAGTAATCATCAACAATCACGAGAATATACTTTTTCCCGTTAATACTCTCTACACGCATGGGACCACATAAATCCATATGTAGAAGTTCCAATCGTCCTTTAGAGCTTCGGGTAGTCTTTGTTTTGAAAGACTCCCGTTTAGCTTTCCCCAACTCACAAGAAGAACAAAGATGGTCTTTGACGAATTTTAATTTAGGAAGACCGGTCACAATATCATTCTTCGAAAGCAAGTTGATGGTGTCAAAGTTGAGATGTGACAATCGTTGATGCCATAACCATGCTTGAGAGGATGTAGCTTTCACCATTAAGCAAAACGGATTTGATGAAGATGAATCTTGAAGAGTTACTGTGTAGAGATCAGAACCACGAGAACCTGTAAGAAGGTCATTTCCATCATAGTCTTTAACATAGCAAGTAGTTTTCCGAAAATCCACTTCCAAATCCGCATCACAAAATTGACCAACCGAGAATAAATTGTGATTCAGTCCCTCGACGTAATAAACCCGTTTTATAGTGATATTTCCTTAAACCATGTCTCCATATCCGAGTATCGGTGCAAACTGATCATTTCTAAACCGTACCGTACCCAGAAACTTCTCCACGAAGTTAATTAGAAGCTTGAGATTGCCCATCATGTGCTTTGTGCACTCAGAGTCCATTATGAAGAGAATGATCTCGACGAGCTGCATAAGCATTAGAAGACAATGTAGAGTTTGACAAATGGGAGCCCTTGATAGAACTGGGTTCCAAAATATTAGTAAACATAGATTCAAAGGGCAAACTAACATTCATAGACCCAATTAGAATAGTGGCTGTCTTAGGTACCCATTTGTATCCAGGTGGTGTGAATCTTGAGTACCCCTGTTTACATGTCCTACTCATGTTCTCATAAAGCTTCTTTAACATTTTTTGTTTACGTAGAGTAGTGGATTCTAACGCACGTAGCTTCTTAAGTGGTTGAGCAGTGGATTGGTTCAAAGTTCTTGTGGATTTTCTAGTACTAGTGGGCACAAGAATAGGCTTCCTAGTTCTAGCATTCACGCCATTATGATTAAAAGCACAAGCATCATGATTGAAAGTACGAACACATTTTCCACATTTAACACAAACAAATTTAACATTCGAAGTCTTAACATTCAAACTGTCATTACATGCAGTTATAGACGTTTTATTCTTAGAAAACTTAAAATTCCTACGGTGATCTTCTACTTCCTTCTTCTTCCCTTGACTATTGTTAGGCATGACTCTATCTTCAATTCTAGTGCTCTTAAGTTGTGGTCCGCTAACGCTAGTAGTGGGAGTTACTCCTGTAGAAGAAGACACACGTTGATTAGTTTTCCTAGTATTCTGAGGTAACCGCGATGTTCCAGTTTGAGTGGACCTAGTGTTCATCTTATACATTCCAGGTGCTATCACATTTGTGCTCTTATCAGTTCATAACTTAGGCAAAGTCTGTGCGGGTTTGCCCAAAATAGATGATTTAGGGCATTTAACCGCATTCGGTTGACGAACAGCGGATGGTTTACCCAAATCATACTTTCCTTTCAGTTTCGCAATGAGCTTTTGTAACTCATTGATTGCCATGTCTCTTTCTTGTAGTTGAGCTTTCAAATCATTTATTTCAAAATCTTTTTCATTTAAAGTACGAAACGAAGATGCTGCCATTTCGTGACATTTTTTATGATTATTAGATTGATCATCACTTTGTAAAGCAAGTTCAAGGGTGTGAAAACTTTTCTCAAGATTAAAAAATCTTTTCTCAAGTTCTTTTTATGACTCAACCTTTTGTGAAAGCTCAACCTCAAGATTTTGACATTTATCAACAACTATAAAGTTTAGATGGTTTATAAGATAATATTCTCACGAAAGTCGATAAATTTCGTTAGAAAGATGGGTTTCTTGTGTCTTTAATTAAGTTTGAAGAAAATCAACTTCATCTTCAAGAGATTTGACATATCTTAAATCAGTTGTCATTTCCTCAGTGAGAGCATTATAAAACATTTCCACAGTTTTTGAAAGATCATCGATGGTTGGGACAATACATTGTTTAATGATGACTTCTACTTGTGGGTGAGGTTTAATATTCCAAACAGTATCTCTAGAAACTTTTTCATAATCGACAATACCTTTGTATAAATTTAGAACCCCTTGTTTCATCCCATTTACGTTTTTCATCCAAAATTCGCTTTTCTAACAAAATTGACTGCTTTTTAAGACCCCGTTTTGAAGAACTTTTCGTTTCCGTGTGATTATACGTTGGTGGAATATTTGGAAAATACTCTTGTTCAATTGAAAGCTCTCTTTTAGGGACAAAGTTAATGACATGTTTCGCATTCCATGCGATATAATCATAGGGTGTGACAAAATCAAGTAGGTTGGATTGACGTTCAGCGTCACGACGAAGGATTTCTTCGGAGTCAGGGGAAAGCATAAGGGCAAGATTATCATTATAGCAACCGATATCATAAAGACCAGGCTTGATTGTTTGAACGTTCTTGAGATAGTCAGGCTTAACAAAACTCATTTTTATGTTTCTATTGAGCATATTCATAGTTTGAATAGACTGACCCGTTTTGTAAACAATGTTGTTTAACGTGTCGACCCTCTTTTCCAAAGCAAGAATTTTTTCAATATCCTTTTCTTCACGAGTTTTATAAAGCTCAGTTTGTTCTTTGTTAACTGATTCTAACTCAGTAATTTGGAGTTTATGTAGCAGTAGTTGTTCTTCAAGTTCCGATATCTTTTGTTTTGACATATGAATTTCGTGTGTTACTTCAGAACAATATTGTTCGTTGAGCACCTTACGTTCATATACCAAACCATTAGCTATTGCAACTCGTCGATCAAATTCTTTTACATAATCACACTCTTTAAGCCTGTCTATTTCCTCGGCCAAGGATGTGTTTGCTTGCTTCAAACGTTTATTAGCCTCTTTGTTCTCCTCAATTTCATGTTTTAAAGAATTAATTATAGATGCAAGCAAATCACGGTCCTCATCCGAGTTAGTATCCTGAGCAGCATTACCGTCATCATTGCACATATGCTGTGAATCCGTAGAGATATGGCTATCCTCCGTGTCCATTGCATATGTGTCATTGATGCTTTCGGGTTGCTTAGGATGCCGTCGTTCATTAGCAAACACATTATAGTTATCATATGTTGGTACCTTTTCAATTGGCTCAGTATCAAAGATAGGTCCAGAAGTATCAGCAGTCTCTGGAAACACTTCTTGAATCTTTTCCATGTACACATAATGTGCCTCTATCTCTTGATCATCGGCTTCATCATCAGTGTCATCACGCCAGTCAACTTCATCTGCTGTGAGTGGAATTCCTGCTTCTTCTTTCTTACACAACAACATCTTTTCCTTGTGATATCCCGAATCCTTAACCCGTTTTGTCTTCTTGCATTCCCTAGCCATGTGCCCAAATCCCTTGCACTTGAAGCATTGAATCCCAGTCTTCTGCACAATCGGAGTGCCTACAGTATCTCTAGCCCCAACTTGATTCGGCATCCTTTGATTATCATACCTATCCTAGCGACCATACCTTGGTGCATGATCAACTTCCTTATATCGAGCATTGGATGATGATTTGAGGTTGTTGTTGGTAGGTTTGTAGATCTTCTTATAAGTTGTGGTGAGTAAAGACATGAGTTCTTCAATCTTCTTGTCCCTTGAAGTTTGTTCATCATCACTGTCTCCATCTGACTCGGTGTCATACTCCGGAGGTGGAGTGGGGACAATTGCTTTTGCCTTTTTAGCAGTAGCTGGAGGTTTGGTGGATAAGCTTGATGACTTTGAGGAATGAGTAGGTGGTTGTTGACGGTGTACGGGCTTTGTTGAAGTAGCAGCCACAAAAGCAATAGAGTTAGCAGACCGTTCTGCCTTTTCAGCCCTTAGTTCATTCACTTCATTCTGATGTTGTTTCATGATATCATAAAGTTTGTGATAGGAGATGGTCTTGATATCTTCCCTTTGTTTAACCAAAGTCACAAACCTTTGCCATTCCGGTTTGAGTTGAAGTAGAAACTGAACATTGGCATGATGATTGGAGATGGTGCACTGATTTCTAACAAGCTCATTCATCATTTTGTAGAATCTCGAGTAATATGAGTCAATGGATTCACCATCTTCGGATGTGAATTTTCCAAACTCCCAAAGTAAATTAGTCTCGAGGTCTTGAACGTTGATTGACTCACCTTGCTTCAATCAATGAATTGCATTCCACATTTCTATAGCATTAAGACATGCATCAACCGTGGAATAGATATCGTTATCAATCCCAGTGAGTATGTAGTTCACAGCATCAGCTTCAGCTTAGAGGAGTTTCTTTTTCTCAGCAGAACACGTATCGAAATTCTCCATGGCTAGTGTAGTTGATGAAGTACCATCCTCTGCTTGTGTGGTAATGGGACTGAATTCAAAAACTGAAGGTGGATTCTCAAGGTAGTGACGGAGAGCAGTTCGGTTCTCTTTTCCATCGAGAAATCTGAGAAAGCGAGATCTCCATTGAACATAGCAACCGGCAGTGAGCACAGGTGGATTTCCATTGCCACCTTGTTCCAAACGAATTTGATTTGCAGTCGCATTGCTGATATTGTTGTTGGACATTATCGATGATTGTGAATGGATTATGATCTTAGTGGATGTGTTGTGATGAGGTGTGGTTGATGTTGTTGAGAAAAGATGTTAAAATCCCCTAAGAATTGTCTCTCTAGAAACCAAAAATTTTAAGGCCAAAAACACTCGATTTGTTAAAAAAATTTCTCTTTTTCGAAAAAATTGCCTTTTTCGGATAATTGACTATCTTCGGAAACTTCTTCGGAAAAATTGCACTTCTTCAGAAAAATGAGGTTTTTCGGAATAATGAGGTTTTTCGGAAGAATGACTTTTTCGGAATAATGAGGTTTTTCGGAATAATGACTTTTGCAGGGAAATGTGTTTTTTGGAATAAATGGCTTTTTCAGAGAAATGTGTTTTTCGGAATGACTAATTTTTCGGAATAATTGACTTTTTCAGAGAAATGGTGATTTTTCGGAGAAACACCACTTCTTCGGAATAAATTTCGGAAAACACCCTTCTTCGGAAAAATACCCTTCTTCGGAAAAATACCCTTCTTCGGAAAAATCTTCGGAAAAAGCCCTTCTTCGGAAAAATCTTCGGAAAAACACCCTTTTTCGGAAAAATCTTCGGAAAACGCCTTTCTTCGGAAAAATCTTCGTAGAAACACCCTTTTTCGGAATAAAGGTTTTTTCAGAGAAATACCACTTTTTCGGAATAATTTTCGGAAAACACCACTTTTTTAGAAAAATAAACCCTTTTCCGAAAAATTTGTTCGGAATAAACCCACAATTTCGGAGAATTAAAACCCTGTTCCGAAAAGTCTAACTGTTGATCGATATCCCTCTTTTCTCGGAACAAACTTGTAAAAGCGTAACTTTATGCCAAAGATTGATCCAAATACCCAAAAAATTTGTGTTTTTAGCCAAACTAACAATACCAAATCTCTACCACAACTATGTAGATGATTTGTATCAAAAAATAAACCATAAAACACAAAAAAAAATTGGATCAAGGATTATGGATCAAATACCTCACAAAATCATTAAGAACGCAACCACGAATCTTCAATCACCTATCCACTATACGCTCTTGATACAAAATGTTAATCCCACTTCAATCCATAACACAATATAAGATGATATTAAGAGAGATAAATAGATGAAGGTAGAGTGAGAAAATAAGAGAGATTATGGAAGGTTAAACACTTTTAGAGAGAGAAACAAAATGGTAACCAACACCCACTTCCACATATGAAAGAGGGTATTTATATGCCACGCCATAAGGCTTTAGTAGGCTTGTTCATAGGCCAGGCTTGGCTTTGCTTGGGCTTACGCCTCTAACTTAGACAATATTAGCTTAAAGTCCAAGCCCGGTTTTCCCGACGAACCTATTACAATACAAGACCAATAACGACTAAGATGACCAATTACATTCTTGTTCGACTATATAAAATATAGGGCTAACAGTGGTGGATTCATAGTTCCAAGCATTAAACAAGCAACTTCATTATGACTATCATAAAGAGCATTCCATTCTACTAATTGTTCATTAGTAGCAGTAGCACCAGGATGGTCAGGCATAGGATTGTCATACACATCATGTAGTTTCTCCGCACGCACAACTAGTTTGAGCGTGCGTAACCACTCGTTGTAGTTAGGACCAGTAAGTTGTTGCTTCTCAAGCAACGACGTGAAAGCCGAACTGTTTGTTTGGTTTGGGCATTATTTGTTGCCATCTACAAATAAACAAAGTTCAGTAATTAGTATTTTCGATAATACTTCCTTTATAGAAAAATAAATACCCATGTTTATAAATAAACAATTAGTTTTCTAAATGTTAGAATCCACCAAGACATACCACCACTGCATCAGTTGATCTACTAGTGATGTTGATATTTATGGGGTAATTGACGTTCAATAATTGCATCTAATGCAACTTCTAGAATTATGGGACTCAACTTCATGTACATCACTTATGACAATTCAAAAGTGAAAAAGCGAACATGTTTATCTCATTTATTTCCACGACTTAAGGTCTCACCTATCTTAACTTACTTAAGTCGTCCAACCAACAACTGTGATTATATAGCACTAACGTCTTACAATCGAGTGTATTATATCACATTGGATTACAAAACCACCAAAGTCTAACGTATGGTGAAAGAGTAAGTGCAAGGGATTTTACACGTTGGATGGCAAATAAATTTATTTCAAAGGGTATAAATTTTGAATATTTCAAAACATATACAAAGAAGCATGCAACATCTTTGTATCATGATAATTTATAAAATTTACTCAATTCGTTAATTATAGACATCACATACTTAACTCACAATTTAACTATATAACTAGTGATATCATAAAAAATTGACGATTCAACATGTATTCTATTTAAAGGAGTTTAATTTTATCACGGGAAAAAATTAAAGAATGATTAAAATCATTTAAACCCTAGACCATTCACGGCTTCCTAAATAGTATGCAAGGTAAGTAAACTACAAGTAGTTAGGTATTATAGATTAATGGTATCAACAAGACCGAAGTCTTGATGAATCTTCCCTAACCTTAGCCTTGCAACTAGATAGTACTTTTGCAAATTACATCATTAATAGCAGGTCTACAACTTTACAGTATAAAACACATTATAAACTTGATTCTTGTTAATCACGACATGAGTTAGATTTAAAACCATGTATGGGAGACTCATTTGTTGCCACATATGATCGTGCAAGAACAAGATTATAATAAATCAAATTTCATATAGTTTTAGTCCGGTTTATTTTATTTTTCCGAAAAAACCCTTTGCTTGAACCATGATATACAACAATTATAATCAAAAGCAAAACAAATAAACATTAACTTAAAATATACACTCAATTAACAATTAATCACATACTTCATGCATACCACATCAATCATGACTTTAATTAAAACAATTAATTAAGAACACATGATCCATGGTAAACTTGCATGATTCCCATGGATCGAACCATAATTTACCAATTAACAACGTGGTAAATAACGACTAATTAACTATTAACATCATATTTATCAACAAAAAATTGCATACAACTTAGGGTTTGTCTAATTAATTTTATTAACCCTAATAGGGGTTTATGAAAACCTAATCATCAAATAAAATAATTCAAACAACATCATAGTAAGTTTACACAATTTTATCTCTTCCATTTTTTAATGTAATTAAAAGCTATGCGAACGGCTCGTGATGCCACTGTTGGAATTCATAAAAACCCTTAACCATATTAACATATTTACGCAGTGGAATATCGGATCATGTATAGACAAATAATTAACATAAACGATAAAGAACTGCGTACCTTTTAGCAATAGATTAAATCACCAAATATCGAACTACCAATATAAACGAAAATCCGATATAAAATCAAAGTATGATATCTCTAATACGTTCTAGCAAACAAATAAGTATGCTAGTACCAATAGTGATATAGCTTACCAATACTTGGTTTCTAAAAACAAGTAAAGCACAACTAATATTCTATGATATTAGTTGATCGCACAAAATATAAAACCAAGGAATCGCAAATCGGTTTTGTGTTCCTGTCGTAGGATATATTAATGATCAAGGTTTATTATATATATACCATGTATATCAGTTAATCCTACACCAATTAGGAATACTGAAACATAAGTTAAAAATAGAAACCATTAGTTTCAAATTTTCCTTTTATTTTTTACATAAAAAATCTTTATAGTTAACGTTTAACTATCGTTTATAAAATCCCGTTAACTAACTAATTAATTAACGTTTATCATAGTTTATCACTAATCAATATATTACGCATAATATATTAGTGTATAATTGTTTTACGTGTTAACGCGTGTGTCTCCATAGACTCAAGACGACTTCCGGACATATATGATTACGTGGACATGTTCCGACATATACATTGTTTTTAGCCCCTACGTACATTACAGTATCCCATGATATAGTATCTACCTATGTTTCTTTGCTAAAAAATTCAACAAATGCAAAGCAATTACCAATTGCCTACTACTTTTAGCCCATACGCACACTATAATATTCGTTATGCACAAACCAATTACCTATTGCTTTATGGTGTCATTGTACACAAAAAATTTCAACACGTGCAAAACATACACATCTAATGGTACATATCATAAAGAGTGTTTAACCTATATAAAAGAAGATCTGATACTCCGTATAACATACGTATCTTAGAGGGAGGGGTATAGTGACACGGTAAGCTTGATGTGACCTAGGTGGCAGCTCGTCGCCACTCGCCACCACACCTACCCTATTCTATGTCCTCGTTTGTAGATTCATCGATTATTCAACGTGAATAAAACAAAAAAAAGAAAGCCCCACCTTGACTCTTATTGTTGTGTAACATTTAAAAAAACTAACTAAAATTTAAACCCCTATCTACACATATATATATATATATATATATCTCACATTTTTCATTTTAAACACACAAAATACATAAAATAATTTCAATTTCACATTCAAAAAAATGTCTCAAATCTCAAATGACGGGTTTTCTCACCTCAACTTCACTAATCCTCTTAACACCTCGAACCCGAATCAACCTTCATCCTCTAACCTGTCGACGCCATTGTCGCAAAACTCTATCTCATCCTCATCTCAATTCCCAAACTCCTCCCAATATCCAACTTCTTCGCGATACACGTACCCTCCTTTTGCTCATTACTATATTCTCCAAATAACACGGGAACAAATTATCAACAAGCCAATTCCAAACTTTCCCAAGTCAACAAGTCCCCGAAACCCAATTCAAATTACCACAACAACAACCATCAAAAGAAATTCGTCAAAAAGGAAAAAGAGTGGCAAAACAATCATCCACCCCACGGTTGATTTGGACGCAGAATATGACTCTATCAAAGTCGAAGATGTGGGAGCTCCGACCCAAAGTGTCGTACATTGGACACGTGACGTGGATAAATTATTGTGCGAGTGCTGGGTTGAGGTGTCGAAGAACAATGCTATTAGGAATAATCGAAACAATGAATTCTTTTGGGGCAGAACAATGATATTAAGAATGATGAATTCAACAAAATTTCAACTAACATATTCGTACCAAGAATATGCTAACTGAGAGATGGAAACAGGTGCACCCTGGTTGTTAAAAGTTTCACACTATTTACAAAGGAATAATTCGTAAAAGTGGTGAAAATGATAGTGATGTTTTCAGTGTGAAGGCCGAATATACGACTTGTAGTAAAGGGAAAAAAATTATTTTCGAACACGTTTGGAAAGTGCCCAGAGAAAACCCAAAATAGTACGCAATAGATGCTTTTGACCCGAATGGTCGCAAGGAAATTTTCGGCCATGATACTCTTCCTCGACCACCCGGTAAAACTTGATCCGCCAGGAAAACTAAATTGGAAACAACCGAGAACAGCGAAGGAAGTGGTTCGGGGCCTATGAAGGACGTTTTAAATGAGGAATTACGCTAGAAGATCCAAGCTTGTAAATCGGCGTGCAAAAGAAAATTAAACAAAAGAATTGTCGCAAACTTTGCTAAACGAGTTGCAGTTTCTCACGATTAATCCCGACGATTTGCTTGAACCAATGGCGATAGTGATCCGAAAAAACGAGAACAAATAATGGCGAAATATAATTGCTAAAAATAATTTTTCAGATGTTTTTAATTCTTAATTTTTTAAATTTCGCATTATGTTTTTATTTTAATATTTTATTTTTATTTTTGTATTTGTAATTTTGACTTTATTGAAACTAATTTTAATTTGTCAAAAAAATGGAAAATAAAATAAAATTGTGAGTGGGTAGGTGGAGCCCAAATGAATATGAGAGAGAAATATCATGAGTGAATGGGTATTTTTATATGTTGTGTTGAAATGAGGTGGTGTTGAGGTGATAACGATAAGGTAATTGATTGGTACACTCAACTTTTTGATTGAAACACTCAAATATATAATCTGTTAAAACAACAGTACAACTGTTTAATGCACAGTTTAGAGTGTTCTAATAAAATTTATGAGTGTACAAATCATTAGCCTAGCGATAAGGCCCAAACGAAAAAGATAACCCTCTTGCCATACCCTTTGCTTTTATACCAAGAATTTTGTTTCATATTCTTATTGGTCCCTTGTAATTAGTGTTATACTTAATATTACTAAGTATAGACCTAACTAATGGTAAACTAATGTAAATAAACAAGATAATATAATGTAGAATACACAAAAAGTTTTTCAACGTTTAACTCTTATTATTCAAAGAATTATAGCCTATTGTGTACGAAACTACAATAGAGATAGAAAAGACAATGTGTGTGTTTGTGATATCCTCACTAACGAACTATATCAATCCTATTGATTGATAAGTTCGACGATTAAGTCAACAAGAGTTTAGAACTCAAGTGCTTTCTATCGTATTTGGAAGAGAGAACTGTTTATGAATGTCTAGAGCATTGAGTGCACAAACTTGAGTTCTCTCTTTTACAAGCATCCTATTTATACTAGTCAAGGCTAGGTACGTGACAAAGAATTGCCATGTGAAATTCTTGTCTCATCTAAGGTACAGGGTACATACTTGCCTAAACCTATTTTGGGTATCAGGACAAAGTCCTTTTACAAGCTCAGTACCCTTAACCTAAAAGGGTAACTCACGATAAGCGTGTGTTGTACTACATCTTATCTACTTCAAACTTATCTCGCCTTTACTTCAGTATTCAGGATGGCTTGTTCCTTTTGGGAGATCGTATGGGTTTCAGTGAGTGTATTGCCACAACTCACTGAACCCATCACCTTCTTCTTCGTCTCAGGTACATCATTCAAGTGAGTTTCACCTCACTGAATACTTGAGTCTTTCTCTTAGACTCAGGCTGAGCTCATGAAGGCAACTCACTGAGTGACTATTCACTCATTGACTTTATAATGTTCAAGGTTAACTTGTACACTTAGGAGTATTGATGTTCAAATCCATCAGGGAGGTCACCTTGTACATAACTGCCATTCTGATGATCAATCAGTACAAGGCTGACCTAACAATCTCCCCCTATTTGGATATAAAACATGCCTAAGTCTATTTAGTAATAAGTGAGCAAAGAGGCTTCTTCTCATACTGACTAATCTACTGATGAAGAGTCTTGTTTTAAACAAAGTATTTCTTATTATTCATCATTACAAAGACTTATCAGTCTACTACAAGAAAAAACAAAACAACAGAAAACAAAACAACAAAAAACAAAAGATTACAATTGCCTTAGGCATCCATTACTTCTCTCTTTACTCTTGACGAACTCATCACCTTTTCTTTGTCAGGTCTTCTAGCAATCATCTCCCTGAGCTTAGTAGCAAAATGTTTGTTCTCCTGAGTCTGAAATTGTGAAGACATGACCAAGTAGATAAGCAATCCCTCTCTATATCACGCATCCTATAAAAGGCATTGTCACCAAATTCATCAACAAATAAAATGCCCTACTCAGGTTCCTCATTTACCATATTGTTCACAAATAGCACATTTTCAAGAAGAGTTTTGTTAAACTCCAACCTAGAGATTGTAGTTTCAGACTCAGATTCAACCCTTTTTCTTTTCTTTCCCTGAGTCGTGGTAGGATCTTGTTGAGCAAGTGGAAGATCCTCTGTTTTCCATTTGTTATTTGATATGATTCAATATTTCATACCTCTTACTAAGGGAGTTGAGTAACTTAGGGATGCACTTGTTTGACTTTGTCTTAAGAATCCTACCTAGCTCATCCCATTCACTCAGTCCAAAATCCCCAAATGAGAATTTCTTCATCACCTCAAAGTTCCTCTCATCATTGCCTCTGAAGATAGACATATAAAATGGTGTTATGTGTGGAATAATTTGAACATTTGTGATGGGCTCAAACTTTCTCCTCTAAGTGGTAATCTAAGTATAATGATCAAGTAGCTTCTTCATTTGAGAGCTTCACTGTTGTTGTTTCTTTATCATTGCATCCTGGATGGCTTTGAGTTCTTCTTCCTACTTGCGAATAAACTCTTGTCCACCTTCCTTACATAACAGCTCCTTAGGATTTTAATACTATAGATTACTATAGATTTTTGGTTCAAAATCTATAGATTACTATAGATTACTATTGCGAAAAAACTCTTCTCCTTAGGATTTATCAAAATCCCCGACAGCGGCGCCATTTTAATACTATAGATTTTGCTCGTTGAAAGTTCGTTTTCTCGGTATCTTCTCGAATTGATCACGGTTCAAAGTGTGACTCAGTTGTTCTTGGTGAAACAAATATTTTTGGTTTTGGTAAGAATAAATGTGCAAGACTATAAAATAAAGGACGAGTAATTAAGACTAAAACTAGTTGAAACGTAAATGGTGCAATATTTAAAACTTTAAAAGTAAATGACGAGAATTGAAATGACGTAAAATAAAAACTTAGCGAAAAGTAAACTGACAATTAAATAAAAATACAAAACGAAATTAAAATGGACTAAAAGTAAAACGAGAAAAATTGACACTTTAACGAAATATTAAAACAAAACAAAACATCCAATCGAAATACACCCGATCGGAATCCAATCGGAATCCGATCGGAATGTATCCCATCGGAAAGTGACAAAGCAGGACTCATCGGAATATAGAAGGAAATTGGCCATCGGAATAATGGAAAAGTGCTGATCGGAATGTATTGCAAATTACTCTAATCGGAATACTTAAAACAAGCTAATCGGAATGTTATAAAATTGCTCAGATCGGAATACTCTAAAACGACCAATCGAAATATTACACGAAGACTCAAATCAGAATGTTAACAAAGCAAGTAATCGGAATATCATGAAATAAGCTACAATCGGAATACCAAAACATGTCAAATTGGAATGAGTAAAACCCTTTTCCGATCAACAGATCGGAATAAGGGGAGGCTTGCTCGGAATAACAGATCGGAAAAGGGTTTAGTACCCTTTCCGATTACTCTTTTGACCCGAAACTTAAGCAAAGGGAAATAAGCTATGGTAATAAGCTCACACCAAAACTATAACGAAACAATAATGAAACGGACTTAATAAACATGAACATCAACTTATCAAACTTAAAATAAACAAACTTTAAGATCAAACAATAAAAAGATGAACTTTTTAAGAAACCTTTAAATCAAATAAGCATTAAGATGAAATAAGATCAAGGATGAACATGGATCAAAGATAAGCAAAATAAGAAAGGTAGAAGAAGATGATTAAAAATAAGAACTTGATTAAAAGAAGAGATTAAAAGACTTACTTGAATTGAAGAAATTAAAAGTGCTTAACATGAAATTAAAATACAAGAAAGTAATTAACAAGAAATGAAAATGGTGGAAGAGTGGTTTGTCAAGCCACCAACAACAAGAAATGAAGTAGCTAATGGTTATTTATAGTAGAGATTAGGGAGGAGCTTAGGAAGCTTCCTCCCTCTTTCCTCTTTTCCTTAATTTCAAAGTTAAGTCCTTCCCTTCTTTATCTTTTGTTAATCTTGGACTTAATGACTTTGTCTCGGGATTTCTTTGAACTCGTCTTGAATTTTCTTCATAAATAAGACTCGAGTTATTCGGCTTTTGGTAAACTTCCGTCTTTTGACTTTTCTTCGATAAATCTTCAGAATTGGTCTTGGACTTCCGTTCTTTTTCCACTCTTGATCTTTCGACTTCATCTTTCGTCTTTTTCTTTGATAAAAGCCCGTGAATGCCGTGTTTTCTCCACTTTTCACCTTTTCGTCCTAAATCACAACCAAAACACAAACCACGCATAATTCTGACATAAATGACATAAAATACACGTTTTGGCTCGGTTATTATTGTAATTAAGTGGTAAAAAGGATGGGTGTTTTCACACCTATCAGATTTCCACCCACTTCATTCACAAACTCAGTGGACACCTTGAGTATTTCAGCTCTGGTGGCCTCACCAGTCTTAGCCCTTTCTATTCTATCTAGATACTCCTAAATTTGTCTAGGTTTCATCTTGTACATCTTCCCATTTATTTCATAAGGCACTAAGACTAGGGCATTAGGATCAGGCCTTTCTTGCCTAGAAGATTTGACCAATTTCTTTGGGTAGTTGTAATGTTTCATCAGCTATTCCTTTTCCCTTGTCCACTTGTGATACTAAGGGCTCAGGAGTTGGTGCAATAGAGTTCAATGAGTTGGTGTAGGGATTTCAGCCATTTTAGGTTGTTTAGTGACCATTTCTTCATTCTCCCCCTCAGGTTGAGAGGGTGTCTCTTTCTAAGTTAGAAGTATAGGTACAACATTCTTCCCCTCAAAAGTTGAAGGATCAGGCTGATTGATCCCAACTTTTGGCTGAGCTTAAGGTCCTAAGGAGGAGGTAGTAGAAGATCCTTTGAAAGCATGAAACATCTCAGTGACCATAGCCTTCATGGCTTGAGTATCAGCCTTGATAGTCTGAACATCTGTCTGTATGATCGACTAAGTGTTTTCAATAGTTTGGATTCTTGTCTTGAGCCGAGGAATATCCACATCCTTCAGAGACTGGGTGATCTCAGCAAGATTGGTAGCATCAGCCATATAACCCTTCGTAGCTTTACTCAAACGAAGTTTGGCCTCAGGGTCCATGTAAACATCTTCATAAATGGAGTCACATTTAGCATTTACAACCTCAATGTCAGACTAAAGAGTAACCATCTTGGAGATGATATCAGAGATTCTGTCATCCATAAGAAATTCCAAGAGTTGATTTACTTTGGATGTGGACTTGGTGGTGCTAGATAAAAGTTCATCCAAAGTGGTCTTTAGCAAGATGTGTGCCTCAACAGTTGGGATCACCTTGTTCAGGAAGGTGATCAGCTTCTTCTCCTGATTCTTGTGACTCTTGTTGATCTTACTGATGAATTCCATTTTTTCAACCTGAATCCTCATCTTTTCCTCAGCCTCATCAAAGTTCTCACCATAGTTTTTGACCTCGTCAATAATGGTGGAAGCCTTCTTAGACATGTCATCCTTTAACTTATCATAGACATGTTTAACCACACCCCTGAGGGTTTCATAGAGTACCTTCTCAGTTACCAGTTTGGTATCATCAAAGAGTTCCTCCATAACCAAAGTTTGAGTCCCCAATGAAGAGGTGTTAGGTTGTGCCTCAGGGGAGGGCTTCTTTGGTGACACCTCAGGGGAGGGCTCTTTTAATTTGGTTTCCTCAGGGGAGGGCTTTGGTTGAGCCTCAGGGGAGGGCGGAATGTCTGAAAATGGAGGAGACTGTGGCTTTTGTTCTAATTGAGGTGGAACCTCATACTCAATCTCATCCCCAGCCTCAATCATCTCATCATCACTGAATCCTTGGAGTACCTCGTTAGAATCCTCGAGCAAGGTAGCAAACTATCCAAATTTCAGTGATCCCTTGGGTTAACCAACTCCTCTTCATAAGAAGACTTGCTTTTGGTTTGGTCACTCCCTGCCCCAAATCCTGAGGATTAGGTTTTGTCCAACTGATACTTTAGGGCAGTTTGTGATTGATCATGAGTGAAAGTGGGATCCCTATCTATGAGTTGTGTTACACGTAGGCTTCTCCCTGAGTGTTTAGGATCAATAGTGGTTCCCTCAGGCAAAGACTTTGGATTTAGTGTGCCTTCACCGGGAGTGGTGGAGGTTAGATTCCTATCAGTAGGTTGTTTTACCCGTGGGCATCCCCCTAAGTCTTTGGAATCAGTTATGGTTTCCTCGGGCAAAGACTTTTGAGCTAGTGTGCCTTCATCGGAAGTTGTGGAGGTGATAGGCCTATCAGTGAGGTATTTTACCCGTAGGCGTCTCCTTGAGTCTTTTGCCTTGGTTTTGTCCTCAGGTAAAGGTTGTGATTTAATAATGCATTCATCAGACTGGTGGATAGGCAGTCTCGTAGCAAAGGGTTGTATATTTCCCTCCACATCAAGAGGACCAGTAGGTTGGCTCGTCGACCCTGACTGTGATGTATTAGGGCCTCCTGTAAGCTCTTTCCCAGGGTATTTGAAGTTTGGTCTGAACAAGGGTAATCTTTTTTGTCTTGGGCTTTTTCTTACGTGCCTCGAAGGCCTCAGGGTCCTGTTCCTTTAGGTTTGTCTTTGGCACAGTCTGGGTCCTCTTGTTCCCCTTCTTTGGTGAGAAGGGAATGGGAGACACGGATGATGCACGACTGATCACCTCAGTCATGTAAGCCGTCAATTCAATGGGGGCGACTTTAGATGGGTTCTTTGAAAAGTTTGTGGAACTCAGGATGGCGGGTGAAGACCCGGAAAGTTTGTCCTGAGTGTAAGATGAACCCAGTAACCTTTCTAAGGTGCAAGATATGAATCTAGGGTAAGATACATACTTTTGCCATGACTCTTTCACAAGCCTGGTTACGAGATCATTAAAAATGATCTCTTCTATGTCAACCTTCAGTCCATTAATGAGACTGAAGGTTAGCATCTGTTGAGTAGAATTCACTTGCTCAGTAGATGAGTGGTTCCCACTGAGTACGTGAATCATGAAAGTGACCAGGATCCTCCAAGCCATGGGAAAGGCAGTTATGATCAATGGGGTTTTATCTACAAATAATCAGGGACCCGGATACTTTTCAGTCCAGTTTTAATTGCATCATTATCAGGATGATCTACATAACTTCCTTTGTTGTAGTCAAGTCCACTAGCTTCACAAAATTTTTTATAGTCTAAAATCAATGGCGTTTTCTCATTGTTCACAGTGAACCAGATGACTGGCCCCTTATGTGACTTGGTCTCAGCCCCTTGAGACCCTTCAGGCCCTTGGGTTTGGGTTATGTTAGACTTACTTTTTGGTAAGCTGTCGTCTTTCACGTGAGTTGGACTAGATTTATATCCATTGCTATACGCAGGGAGTTATTATGTAAAGGATAGATAGTCTAGGTTAGTTAGGCCTATAAATACCCCCCATGACTCTCCATAGGGATGTGGAAGTTTATTGTTTTTTCCTTTGTATTGTTTTCACTTGAGATAATACACACACTTACCTTCACCTCTCTCTAACTTTCTCTCTCTAGAACAAACAATGTCTATCATGTTCTTTAATCATCCCCGACCCCCTGAACCAAGGTGGTTTTTGATGCTTGTCAATTGGTATCAGAGCTAACCGGGGGTGTTTTGTATCTGTGTGGTTTGTGTTTGTGTCGTGTTATCAGATTCGTATGATTCTGTTTCATGGTTGGTATTCGTGTTTTATTATTATCTATTTTTATCAGTCCTTGTCTCGATATATCAACTTTTTGTCGAAATCTGTGTCTGGTTAAGCATCGTCATATTTTTTATGTTCAATTTTTGTGTACCCGTTTATTGGTTTGTTCCTTAATACATTGATGAGATCTGAATAATCTTTTTGGGGAAAAGGACAAAATCAGATGGACCAGATCTATTTTTTCGGTGTCTACAAAGTTTGTACATTCCGACTGAAATCCATCATAAAAAGGTTTATACTTTCCGATGGTTATTCCGATGCATATTCTGATGGTTTTTCAGATGGTCTCATTCCGATACTTACTCTGATGGTTTTTACAATGGCCACATTCCGATGGCCACATTCCAATGGGTCGTATATTAGGATGGATTTTGTTTGGATTCCGATGGAGAGATACGGTCATTGCGATAAACCGAGACCATGATATTATTAAATCTCAACCAACATCTAAACCGACTCTATGCCATGTCTTTTCAAATGAGAAACAAAAAAGAAAAGACTGTTCAAATTTGACTATCCAAACCCAAATTTTATCATAACAGTAAATCAAAACCTACTCATACCCATCTATTCTCAACCATCTATTATCAAAACCGACTATATCCAAAACATACTCAATTATGATCTCAGATTTGGTTAAACATCTTTTAATATCTTTTCAAATATTTTTTTTCGTTTGACTCATCTCATCACAGATCCGTATAGGGTTTTCACCCATTTTAATATTCGAGATCTGTTAAGAATTGAGTATAACAAGCATGTTAGACTCATTCTTTATCTCGATTTCAAACAAAATAACCCGACATGCAACAATCAAAAACCAAAAGATCTCAGTTTAATCTACTCGGGCTTTGCTCTTATTTGTAGATCTTTATAGATCATGTATCCTGAATGAAAAACCCATCACTGACCTTACTCGAATTAAATCAAAAACAAAGCCCTCTATCAATTATCATACCTACCCGTGACGTATTCAAGGTCTAGAAGCCGATTCACTTGGAATTAATCTAGGTTTTTGTTCTTTATTCATGGGATAGGGAGACTTTCGAGTGCTTTGTGTATGTGATTGATTAATAAGATTAACAAGATTGAGTATTGGATGAATGAAACTCAAATATGTGGTGTATGAGTTGATGGGAGGCGACGATGTCTATGTTTTTTGAGAAAGATGAGGTTATCAGATTTTCTTTGGTGACTGTGTAGTAAGTTGGGGGCGGACTCTTCAATGTAAAGGTGTTTAGGGTTAGTGTCTATGAGAAAAAATTAGGGTAAACAGATATATATCACTACTTTTTGCTTTTGGACCGGGTATAGAAAGACAATATGGGCCGAAAATATGTTATACATGGGGCTTGGATTGGACAATCTAAATGTTTGGTAAATAAGGATGGTGGGCCGGATATTACTAAGTTATATGGGCTGCGAAATTTTCATTAAAATGTTGCATTTGGTTATTGGTTGACTGGCCGATCTCTACTCTAATCGAAGGCATATAGTGGGCCGATTAGTTTTGTAATCGTATTTGGGATGACCTATTATATATCCGAATGGTGCAAAATTAATTATGATGAATTATATGGATTACGGGAGTTATTATTGGATTGAGCCGGATATTTCGAAAGAACCGAGTAGTAAAATTTTTGTCGGGTTAAATGCTTATGTGACAGATTTTATTACTTTGGCGGGCCGTTTAAACTGTGACATTCAAGGCCGGGTATCCGTTTTCGATCATAACACTTCTTCACGAACAACGAACATCAAACACAACAAACACGATACATTACACTAAAACGATCCTTATAAAAAATTCACCTAAAATCCTAACGGCTATTACGGATTATGTGATTACGAAGATGATTCGGTGCTACTTATTTGAGGTTGAAGTAAGATTTCTTGAAGGCGTTCTTATTTTATCCTTAAAGGAGTACTTACAACTTTATAAGATAACTTGCTCGAGCATATACGGTTATGAATAAGACTTGAAGTATCTAGTTTCCAGTGTCACGGGGAGGATGGACGACGACATGGACAACTATCATATTTGGGAGCTTCGTTGTGGTTCTCAGTGTCACACACACTTGTTGTTGTGGATATCTTCAAGAGGTGTAGTACCTTTGTTATACCGTTTGTTTTGGTATAGGGTACTTTAGAGAAGTTGTACCTTTTTTATACTGCCTTTTGGTATAGGGTACGTTTAAGACTTCTCTGCATCGCTCTTCATTCTACAGTAGTGCAAGCTTAAGTTCAAGTTTGGGAAATTCTACTTCAGTTTCAAGTTAGGATTATCGGGTTATCTTCATCAATGGTCACTATCAATAGCCAACAGAATTGATCAGGGGATTCAGTTTGGGGTGATCAAGAGAGAATTTTGTTTAGAGAGATATTGTTGACATCTTCTCACATAGTATTGGTTAATAATTAAGCGGTTCCAGTTGGCATACCACGTATACACATGAAGAATGATTCCCTTAATAGGTATCATCCTGGACGGAGAAATGTGTACATGCGGGGTCACTTGACTTTGGTGTTACCGTTCCTACATAAAGGTATAAGTTGTCTACATTCGGGACTTAATTGACTTTGATGTGGCAACTTTATATCATCGCTGTCCTGTCAGAAGAAATGTGCATTTTCGGGACTTAATTGACTCTGGTGCTACAGTTTGACTTCATGTTCGGGATAGAGTGTGTACTTCTGGTAATCTGTCATAGAATTAAGACTGGGATTGCTTCATATTATGAGAAAATGTTGATG
This sequence comes from Glebionis coronaria, assembly GCA_025667525.1. Taxonomy (NCBI): domain Eukaryota; kingdom Viridiplantae; phylum Streptophyta; class Magnoliopsida; order Asterales; family Asteraceae; genus Glebionis; species Glebionis coronaria. Next base: position 250,076,701 of record CM046874.1, read on the forward strand.
ACGTTATCACCTCCCACAGATTTCCTCTGAAGGATTTGTTTGGGAGGGAGCAGTCTTTACTGCTTGTTTAATGAAAGCCCTTCTAGTTGGAAGAGAGTAAAACTCAACTAGATTCTACAAGCTGAAGAAATAGAGCTGGAGCGTTCAAGAAGATAAAGGTCGTTGAAGACTGTCTCAAGGAATGCTAGAATTCACGTTTATTATTTTTCTTTATTTTGCTTGTAGGAATCATTGTAACCAACTCACGTGAGTCACCGTCTTGGAGGGAGATTGTTAGACTTACTTTTTGGTAAGCTGGCGCCTTTCACGTGAGTTGGACTAGATTTATATCCATTGCTATACGAAGGGACTTACTATGTAAAGGATAGATAGTCTAGGTTAGTTAGGCCTATAAATACCCTCCATGACTCTCCATGGGGGTGTGGAAGTTTAGTGTTTTTTCCTTTGTACTGTTTTCACTTGAGATAATACACACACTTTCCTTCACCTCTCTCTCTAGAACAAACAATGTATATCATGTTCTTTGATCATCCCCGACCCCCCGAACCAAGGTGGTTTTTTATGCTTGTCAGGTTACAACCACAGTCGTATACCACAACTCCTTGAGATAGTCATGGTATAGGACTGAGGGGGTGTTGGTAAAAGCATCAGCCCAATCACAACTTTTTAGAAATTTACATATGGGTTTGTAGGCTGATACATTATGAGGGTGACTGTAATTTCCCTCATAAATATTTCTAGAAAAATGGACCCCCTCATTAATAAGATGTTTAGCCTGAGGGGCATATGGTATAGCCATGGAGAGTGCCGTTTAAGATATTTGAAAATATTTTGAAAGGGAAATTTGGCACTTGTGATAATCAAATCAAGACTCGTTTCTTATTATAACGCAACGGATGAACACCAAGTGACTTAGTGCAAGCTTTTGACTTTGGATGATTATGAATAAGCAACTTTGATCAAAAGAGAGATGGAATCACTAAGTTACTTCGATTGCAATCGTATACAATATAATAATAAAATGGGTGATCAGTATGAATACCTTTTGAAGAAATACCCTTTGCTTGAAACAATCTTTGAACACACACACTTGTTTTGAGAGAAAATTTTTATAGAGTAAATTTGCTAAAAAAATTTGTGTGTGTGTTTGTTGTGAGAGATGGGTATATATAGGCTCGGATGTAAAAGAGAAATTATTTGTTATAATTTTAAATTTTGAATTTATTTTCACATCCGCATTAAATGCCATGTACAAAGTGGTGCCCCATTTTTCGGCTATTGTTCCGTCACTGTATGTCTTACACGTTTTACAAAGATGACGTGGGGTCATGTGCAGTTGAAAGGACATTTTTTAACGGATTTTTCTTGAAAGGGAAAGCATTTAATGCTTAGTGGATATAAGTCACCAACCTAGGACATTAAGTAACTAAATTCTTAGAGCATTTAGTTACTTCATTTAATGTCATTCAGTGTCAAAGGGAGAACAATAAGATATATTTACTCAGGGAGTACTGAAAATATACATCATACTGAATACCTATTTATCAAGGAGCCTGATTAATCGATGTTCAACATACCAAGTTCAGCTTTTAGTCTAGCGAACGTTGGTTCATCCAAAGGTTTAGTGAAAATATCAGCTAGCTGATACTCAGTTGGAATGAAGTGCAATTAAATATCTCCTTTTAGGATGTGGTCCATGAGAAAGTGTTATCTTATGTCAATATGTTTGGTCCTTGAGTGTAGGACAGGATTGTTTGATATGGCAATTACACTGGTGTTGTCACAAAAAATAGGGACTACTTTGTATTCAACATTATAGTCCATGAGTTGACTCTTCATCCACTAGATGTTAGCACAACAACCAGTTGCTGCCACATATTCAATCTTAGCAGAGGACATGGCTACTGACTGCTGCTTCTTTGCACTCCAACAAGACTAGCTTGCCACCTAGGAATTGACATGCACCTGAGGTACTCTTTCTATCCATACTGCAGCCAGCATAGTCTAAGTTTGAGTATCCTTTAAGATCGAAGCCTGAGAAACGAGGATACCATAGATTCAGTATTGGAGTACCCTTCAGGTAGCTGAAGATTTGTTTAACAGCAGTAAGATATTATTCTTTGGGGTCAGCCTGATATCTTGCACATAGGATAGTTGAGAACTGAATATCAGGGCTAGTTGTTGTTAGGTACATTAATGATCTAATTATTCCCCTGAATATGGTTTGATTTACTAGTTTACCGGTGAGATCAGGGCCTAAGTTGTTAGGGGGAACCATGGGAGTCTTTACTGGAGCACACTTAGAGATGTCATACTTTTTAAGTATTTCTTTAGTGTATTTTTCTTGGTAGACTGAGATCCCTTTATCCCCCTGCTTGATTTGTAGTCCAAGAAAATATGTTAATTCACCCATCATACTCATTTTGAAATTCTTTATCGTAAGTTTTTCAAACTTACTACAAAGGTTATAGTCAGTGGATCCGAATATGATGTCATCAACATATATCTGAACTAGCAGAACATCCTCCTTGGTTCTGAAGATAAACAAAGTATTGTCTATCTTCCCCTTGACAAATTTGTTCATTATCAGGAAGGTATAGAGAGTTTCATACCATGCCCTTGGTGCTTGTTTAAGTCCATATAGAGATTTGTCAAGTTTGCAGTCATGGTTTGGGAACTCAGGACTCTCAAAACCAGGAGGTTAAGCTACATAAACTTCCTCAGTAATCTTTCCATTTAGAAAGGCACTTTTCACATCCATTTGAAATACTTTGAAGTTCATTTAGGTGGCATAGGAAAGGAAGATCCTGATGGCTTCCATTCTTGCAACAGGGGCAAAGGTCTCTTCATAGTCAATGCCTTCAAGCTGACCACACCCCTGAACAACAAGCCTAACCTTGTTTTTTATAACAATTTCGTTCTCATCAATCTTGTTTTTGAACACCCATTTTGTGCCAAGAGTTGATTTCCCCCTAGGGAGAGGAACTAGTTTCCATACTTTGTTCCTGAGGAATTGATTGAGTTCTTCTTGCATAGCCTCAACCCACCCTGGATGTGTCAGGGCCTCTGAAATCTTTTTGGGTTCAATGTCAGAGAAAAAGTCTACAAATAGACATTCATGGGCTGAGGCGGCAGAGAGTTTAGCAGCCTGACTGCGTGTGATCATCCCCTCAGATACATCACCAATTATGTTTACAAGCTTAATATGTTGTTGTCTAGACCATAATTGTGACACCCCACTTTGATAAGTGGCCCGTCACACGTAATTATGGCGTGTCATCAAAGCATGCAAGGTAATGTGTAGTAAAACATACATGACCATAGGGAAAACCGGAATCAAACATCGGTTCCCAAACATAAGCCCAAAACATAAATAAAGTAAATGAACTAGGAAATACTAGACAAGCATAAGTATATGAAAAAAAGAGAAGAAGTCTATGGCAGCTTCCATCCTATGCACTTCCTCCAAATGCTCGAGTCCGTCCTTGGGTACCTGCCGTTTTGGGACATGGAAAAGAAAGTAACGGCTGAGCATAACGCTCAGTGCACGGATATACGACATAGTGTAAATGGCTGAAACATAAATAAGAATAATAGCAACGGAAATGTATAAGTCCTGGAAAACCTAGCTGTTTGTCATATTAACTGGTTTTAGTTCTGAAAACATAGCTTATGTTACTTATGAAAATCTGTATTAGTTAATGTACCAAAAGCCAATATAGGTCATGAGGTCAACAACGTGCATGAATACTTGGAGGGGTGACCTCGTTATGCAAATTAGAGGGGATGCCTCTAATTAACTGGTAAGTGGGTAGGAGGGATCAGCTCCTTGTGAAGGATGCAAGGCACACACCACAATCACCATGAAATCCTGACTGAAACATGTAACTAGGATGCACCCATACGCCCTACATGATAATATAATAATATAATGGCCAAATAACTGAAAAGGGACCCCACGAGTTATCACTCCGCCGTGGTGAAGTCATAACACTAGTGCCTCTAGTGTTATGGTTATGGTACCTCCATAACTAGGTGAAACTGGTCATGCATGTATATGGATAAGGTAACTAATAAAACATAAGCATTTAATCTGTAACTACTGGGGAAAACAGTTGGCTGCATACGGGAAATTCTAATAAAGGAAGAGAATGTCCTTACTGAAGGACGGGAAATCCGTACCTTATGTCTAGTGAACGAAGAAGACGAACGGAAGAGAGTCCTACTTCGATCTCACTAATGCTACATAAATGGTATACGTTTATAAGTATTCTGACTACTGAGTACGTAACTGGTTTTATATCATGTCTTAGCTTGTTTTATATGTTCATGTCTTGTTTTAATGACTTTAACGTTATATTGTGTTTATCATGTATTCTGGATATTCTGATTAAGTATTACTTGTATTTCTTGTATTATTATACTTGTTGTGTAATAATAAGTAACTTTCTAAAAATAGCAGGTTTCCTAAAATAGAAAGTTTCCAAAAATAGAAGGTTACCAAAAATAGATTAACTTCTTAAAATATATAAGTTTCTAAAAATAGAAAGTTTCCAAAAATAGTAAGTTTCCTGAAATAGAAAGTTCCCATAATTAGAAATAAGCTGGATTAATAAGCTAATAATATAAGCTTAAGTTTTATTGATTAAATATACTAAGTCATGTGATTAGTAGTATAGTTTATTAATTATAACATGTTAATTAAATAAACTATATGTTATATGATTTAATTAACTATAATCATGATTGAATTAAATTAAAGTATATAAAATACTTAGGTTAAAACATGTATTAATATTTATATTAATATAACCTAAGTCATGAAAATTAATTAATTATATGTCATGTTTTAATAATTAATTAATTCCTATAGTCTAAATTACATAAATAAATACTTAGGTTAAAATCATGTATTATTAAATATTAATAATAAACCTAAGCCCATGTTTTAATTAAATTAATTATATGCCATGTTAACTTAATTTAATTAACTTGTAAAATAAATATACTTGTAAGATTAAATAAACTTGTAAAAGTAATCATGAACCGAACCCGTGTTTTAGTTAATTAAAACATGTCATGAACCGGCCCATGAAAAGCCGTAAATCGGCCGAACGATACATACCCGAAAACAGTGGCAAACCGGCTAAGCCGGTTTCCCCTGCCTTCTCAAAACTGCCACCGGCTGCGCTGGTGGTTTTCCCCTGTTTCTCGGCTAGCCGTTGACCAAAAGGTTCCCACTGGCAGTTGCCGGTGGTTCCCCCGCCTGCTGCGTGTCCCTCCTGCTTGCCTAAAATACTCTCCGGCTTAAGCCGGTGGTGGGGTTGTTGCTGCCGAGACCCAACCAAACAACAAGACACCCCCGACGCGAGTCGGGGTGCCTTGTACCTGCTGCCGACCGAGACCCCAACACCACCGAGGCATCACTCTCGGTTGGTGGTGCGAACCAAACGACGCCGAGAGCCTTGTGGCTCTCGGTTTGTGTGGCGGCCGAACAACCAAACCCGAAACACCCTTAATTAATTTACCCACCATTGGTTATAACATGTTATTAATATTTTTTAATAACTCCCATGATCACATGTTCATAAAACATAAAAAAATAAAATTAAAAAGAAAGGTTTTCGGATTACCAAAACACGTGGAATGAATGCACAATGATCACACGAACACACCCTTATGATTTCTTAGCTACAAATCAATCTAATCACCTCCTTTGGTGATGTAGCCGCCGGCCAAGAGAGAGCAAGGAAAAGATTAGGGTTTTGAGATTTCTTAAAGTTTTTTGTGAATGAATGTTTACCATATTTATTATTTAGTAAAAATTAAACATAGGTTGGGCCTTTCTCTCTTCTTGTGCCACGGCTAGTGGGGCCCACTAAGGGAAACCCGGAGCTTTTCTGTGTTCTAATTTATTACGTGTTCGTTTGTTCGTGTTTACGTTATGTTATTATTAAATATTCGTGTTATTATAAATACTTGTACGTAACGATATTAATCGTATAATAATATACGTAAATACATACTTATATGTTCGTGATTCTTACGTTCATAATTTCATGTTCGTGATTATAATTATTGTTATTAATAATTATCGTGTATTAACACGTACTTAATACTTACCGTGTAATAACACGTGTGTAATTCTTGTAATTAATATTCGTGACACGTGTTCATGTTATATAAGGAAAGTTTTAATCTTGTACGTACGATTACTAAGTGTACTGTTCATGGTAAAAGCATGCGGGTTTTACAATCTGTCCTGTGACCTGGATTGGAGCTTGTAGATAATTGGTGGTTATTAGGGACTGGATCTTCAGTACTTGGTACTGGATGATCACTTCCCACTGAAGGATTTTCAGTGACTGGTAGGTCATTATTTTCATCAATTGTCCCTTTAGTGTCTGCATGGATGAGAGAATCAGTTGATTCTTCAGCCTGAGTAGAAATAACTTCAGGGACGTGTTGATTGTAATCAAGTTATTGATTGACCTATTGTGAGGTGATATATGGAAGGATACGACAACATCAGTTTGATACTGTCTTGAAGGATTACTTTCATACTCATCAGGAGGATATCTTGATGAGTCAATAATCTCAGTCTCTTCGATTGATTGATTTGTGAAATTAATGGAATCCGTACTTTCATCAAATGTGATATGAAATGATTCATCAACCTGTTGTCTCCTCGTGTTAAAGACCCTGAATGATTTGGAGACAAAGGAGTATCCAAGGAAGTATCCATCATCAGCTTTGGCATCAAATTTACCAAGATGATCCTTTTGGTTGTGAATGAACACGGGACATCCAAACACATGAAAGTAGCTGATATCTGGAATTCTTTCCCTAAAGATTTCGTAAGGAGTCTTATCATGTCTTTTGACAATGATACTTCTGTTTTGAGTATAGCAAGCTATTTTTACAGTCTCAGGCCAGAAGTGTTTTGAAAGACTGGATCCATTGAGCATAGTCCTTGCAGCTTCAATGAGAGTTCTATTCTTCCTTTCAGCCACACCATTTTTTTCAGGTGTGTAAGGAGAAGAGAAGTTTTGAGAAATACCTTTCTCATCACAAAAACTCTCAAGCTCTTGGTTCCTAAATTCTGTCCCATTATCAGTCCTTATTTGTTTGACTTTGGTGTCATCTTGATTTTCTATTTGCCTGATAAATGACGTAATGAATTTAGGAGCCTGACTTTTCCTTTTAAGAAAGTATACCCATGTGTATCTAGAGTAATCATCAACAATTACAAGGGTATATTTCTCGATTTATGGACATTAGACTGACAGGTCCAAATAAGTCCATATGAAGAAGATGGAGACACTTCCTGATAGAGAAGTTTTGTTTTGGCTTGAAAGAAGCTCTCTTGTGTTTACCTTTTTCACAGGCTGAACAAGATTTATCTTTCAAATACACAAGAGATGGTAAGCCAAGGACTTTGTTTTGTTTATCAAGTTTGTTTGTGTCTTTGAAATTGAGATGTGACAGTCTCTTGTGCCAAAGCCAGTTGACGGGATCTGAGGCTTTAGCAAAGAAACATGCTCCTAAGGAAGTTACAGATGACATATCTTAGACATATACATCATTTCTTCCTGGAGCAATTAGTACAATTTCTTTGTTAGCATTAAATATTTTTCCTTACTTATCATCAAACTAAATTATGTACTTAGCATCACACAGTTGACTGATACTTATGAGGTTATACTTTATACCATTTACAAACATCACTTTTGAGAACACTGTTCCACTACATTTTATTGAACCATATCCTTCAGTAATACACGATGAGTTATCACCAAACACTACCTTTGGACTTGGTTGCTCCACCTATTTGTGCAGATAACTTTTAACTCCTGTTATACTTCTTGAATACCCACTGTCTAAGTACCAGACAAGCTCCTTAAAGTGTTTCTACACAAATAACGATGTGTATTAGTTTCTCTTGTGAGCCCACCTTTTAGTAGGCTCTTTGGCTCTAGGATCCTGACGTCTTTCACCTCGTTTGAAGTACTCAGACTCAGCATGATCTTAGGTAGAATGAACATTGCTGCCAGATGTTTTGCAGCTTAGTCCTACTGAGGATTCATTAGTTTGGGATGACTCAACTAGCATTCCTCTTCTGACATGATAATCCTCTTGTGTCCTGAGGTAGTGTGATCATTGCTTCCACAAATTTCACACTCAAGATAGTATACGCAATCGTCAGGTCTATGGTCAACGATGCCACAATGTGTACATGGTAGAAAAGACTTAGCCTTAGATTTCTTGATTTGTTTAGAGGTGGGCCCATAGTTATAAGGCTGAGCATTATATCTATTAGCATTACTAATAGAATCCATGTGTACCTCATGCTCAGCCGTCCTATGATCTTCACTTTTACATTCCATGCAATAGAGAACTCTAAAGCAATTATCAGTGGTATGATTTGTGTAGTGACATAGTTCACAGGAAGGCTTTTTGGTTTTAATCTTCTTGGAAGACTCAGGTTTCGTTTTGTTACTTTTTGATAATTCAGGCTGTGAGGATACAGATGTTTCACCCTGAGCTTTAGAGACTAAGTTCAGTTTCTCTTCCATGAATATTTGAAACAATCTAGCCAACTCCTCTTGATTTACAATTAGAGTGGTGTTAACTGGGTTTGTGGGAATACCTAAGGAAGAGGTAGGTTCAGTTGTTTTCTCAGTGACAGTTCCTAACTCAGTGTGACTTGATATCTCTTTTGAGTCTGGCTTTGTTTGTTTAGAACAACCTACTCCAGCTCTATCTCTAGGTGAGTGTTCTTGATAAGATAAGGGAATTTTCTCAGAATATGGACTTGCCCCTTGAATAGTTTTCAAATGGGGAAGAGGAGTCTGAGTGTCTGTCTTAGTAACACTTACTGGTTCAATATTATTTGGTTTATTAGGGATATCAGTCTTCTTATTAAGACCAAGCATTTCATTAACAGCCTGAGATTCAGGTATTAATACCTTTCTAGTATCAAAGTTAGGCAACACACTCTCAGGGTTTGATCTTTCAACCCAATCCTTTGATTTTGGTATCATTTCATGATCAAACCCTACTGAGGCTAGGAGAAATGCCTTTTCACTCATTTCCTTACTAAGTGGTTTCTCAGTGAGTTGGCATGCCCCAAGAATTTCTTCTTTTGGGCAGGAATTTGACTATTTATGCATTGAGAAGCTAAGGTAGAGATATTAGTCCATTTCTCATTGATACGTTTTTCTTCCTTAAGTTGTTCTTGAAGAGCAAGATTAATTTTAGTAAGTTTTGTGTTCTGAAGTTAACAACTTACCGCTTCAAGTTTGGCTTGTTTCAAAATTAGTTGATCATCTATAGATTTGTTAAATTCAAAACCGTTTTATTATATTTTGAAAGAAGGTTTAATCTTTGCTCTTCAACAAAGGATACGTCAATGATTATATACTTAAGGAACCTTTGCCAGTCATATTCTTCAACCATAGAGAGGAACATATTTACCTTTTCTCATGATGGTGTCAACCCATTCTCCATTTCGAGCATGACTCTTTCCAACAGACAATTCATCATCAGCTAGAGCCATCAACACTTGATATCTGACTTCTTCATCCTCTGAGGATAAATCTTCATCATCCCAGTCAAAGGTTTCAGCTACCAACCCTTTGGCTTTGTTCTGAGTAGGTTTCTAAGTCTGAGTATTTGTGGGCCCAACTTCTAAAAGTGCAAGCTTTGCTTTGACCTTCTTGTACTTTGACCTATAATTCTTCTCAATTTTCTTATTGTTCTGAAAGCTTTGGTTATTTGGAGGAGCCTGAATCAGTTTTGGTGTAAATTTTGGTTGAAAATTTTTATTTCCTGATGATGAATTTTGACTTTCGTAAGAGGCCAAGGGTGTTTTTGAAAGACAATATTTTGCAAAATTTCCAGTTTTACCACATCTAAAACAATCTACTCCCTCAGTGGACTGATTTCCAGCAAATCTAGTTCTTTTGATATAACATTTGGTGTTTGCCAAAAGGGCTCTTTCATGAAATTCCCAATTTAAATCCCTTATGTATTCAGTACTAGATCTTTCATCAACCTCAGCATCTGAGGTCTCCTGAAAATCTTGAACAATTGCATTTGAGTAAAAACCAGTTGATATAGGTCCATGATTAACAAGGGTTGGTTTGGCTGACGTGTCTGTTATTAAGGCCTTCTTATACTTAGGATATCTTCTATTCATTATATTATCCTCATATATAAATCTACCACCGATATTTGCAAGATCCTGAATCTCAATGTGATTAGCATTTCTCAGTCCTTTAGAAAAACCAAGCCATTTTTTAAGGAGACTGTTCACAAAACCAACATTAATTTCATGTTTAGACAGTTTCACCCCGTCATTTGATAGCTCATTAAGCAAGGTCTTATATATGTTATAAGTCTGAGGAAGAGTTTTAGATGGTTTGGCCCTGAAAGTATTGTATTCCAACTCCAGGTCCATAATCTGATTTTCCTTAGTGTCGGATGGTCCTTCGAAACTATGAACAAGATCTGTCCAAGTTTCTTTGGCCGTCTCACACTCGATGACAACTTCCATAATATTGTCAGTAAGACAAGATATTATGATGCTTTTGAGACGTTGGTCTTGATTAACCACTCTCATTTCATCGTCTGACCATTGGGCTTCAGGTTTATCATCACCTTGTTTTGTTTCTAGTTTGAATGGACCATTCTTAATACAAGTGATGTAATAAGGTTCCATTCTCATCAAATAGCACAACATTCTTTTCTTCCATTTATTAAATCTTTCAACTTCCAACATAGGAGCATTAACAGAGTAAATTTCTCCCTTTTTGTTGACTAGTTGAGGTACATTACTTTCAGCCATAATGGATAAAGGTTTTAAAAACATTGAGACGATAGTTAAAAAGTTTGTAAGCCTACCGCTCTGATGCCACTTGTTGGTGCCTTGTAATTAGTGATATACTTAAGATTACTAAGTATAGACCTAACCCATGGTAAATTAATGTAAATAAACAAGATAATATAATGTAAAAGACACAAAAGGTTTTCCAACGCTTAACTCTTATTATTCAAAGAATTATACCCTATTGTATGCGAAACTACAATAGGATTTAATAGACAATGTGTGTGTTTGTGATCTTCTCACTAACGAACTATATCAATCCTATTGATTGATAAGTTCGACGATTAAGTCAACAGGAGTTTAGAACTCAAGTGCTTACTATCGTGTAGAAACAAGGGGGGATTGAATAGTTTCTCTTCGGTTTATGTCCTAATTAAAATTTCTTTCAATTAGGTTCGTCCACAAACTACCTTTTACTTGAAAGCTAGTTTCATAATGATTAGGTTCAATTCTAATGCATTAACAATGACAAGTAGTTGTTGTATGTGATGTAATAATGAAAGTAAGTAAAGAGTAAGGAAAGAAGCAACCTAATAGAGAGACACCAAGATTTATAGTGGTTCGGCAACGAAGCTCTATCTTCGTTCCTACTCTACTCCTCGAGTACACCTTACTCGAGATTTCCACTATATCCACAAGCTCCCTTCTTGGCGGAGAAAACCTTACAACGTCGTTTACCTTATTTTCCGACACTAAGCTAAATGTCGAGACCTAATCTTAGCTAGGATCAATCTACACACGTTGCCTACTTCACCATTTTCCGACACAAGGCTAGATATCGAGTTCTAATCCAAAGATAAAACCAATCTTCACAACTCTTCACTTTGAAGCTAAGTGAGAACTCACAAGACACATACACACATCACTTTATAGTTTAGTGAGAACTAACACACAACACTTACAACTCAATAAGATATATCCAAGTACACACATGTAACTTAGATTCACACAAGACAAATCCAAGTATATACATATACAATGGATTTACACAACACTAATCCAAGTATTCAGAAATATATTGGATCTTCACAACTCTAATCCAAGTATAAACATATACATTGGATCTACACAACTATAATCTACACATATAACTTGGATCTACACAACTCTAATCTAAGTATACACCTATAACTTTTGGATCTACACAAGACACAAATAAAAATGATGAACATGACTAGATATAAGGTAGGTTTATCTTCATCAAGGCTTCATCTTTAATCGCATCACTAGCAGGGACGGAGCCAGGGGTGTCTCGTGGGTGACCGAGACACCTATGAATTTTTTTGATTTAGTGATAATTTTTGAAAAAACATCGATTTTTCCGAATGAATCTAAAATACACCCGGTTCATAAAAATGTGTTTCTAATCTTTGTCTTAATTCACTTTCTAATTATGTTATATAACAGTTAAAAACATTTGTGCACCCAGTCATATTAGAACCTAGCTTCGTCCCTGATCACAAGTGTGTGAGTGATCTTCTCTGTGGATAAGGTAAAGAAGGGGATCAATAGGATAATCATAAGTAAACATATGTAACACATTAAATGATCATTTACTAATAATTAGAATTTAGAATAGAGAAAGATGGCAGAAAGAATGTCCAAAAAGGTTCTTGGAGAATGTAGATTTGATCCAATATTTATAGGCGACAAAGGCCAACGGATCTTTGACCATGGTTCCTTAATTGTGCCTATGGTTCTTTATCACTAAAGAACCGTATAGCCATTTGAGGAACCATGGTTATAGACTCCGCTCCTTTTTGTCTTTTAGTGGGGTAGTAATATCTGAGGTAAGTTTTACCTTCAAAGGATATTCCTACTGCATTTAGAATATGCCATATTCAAGTTTACATTTTCTATTTTTATAAAACATTTTCTTAAAAAGAAATTTTATTAAAAATATTTTGTCACGTTTGACAAAATGTAAGTTTAAGGCTAATCACTTTTATGATCACTAAACATGATTAAGATATGTTAGTGCAAAACTTAAATGATTATTACCTTGATAATAGTGTTTGTTAAATAATTCGTCTTACGATTGTCTTTGACGATAAATGTCTTTTTAATTTGTCGTTCTAAGAAAGATTAGTTAACACTAATAATTTTTTTAGGCATCACTTGCATTAACAATCTCCCCTTTTTTGATTACGACAAACTATAAACACATTTATCTAAAATACAAAACTATTCGAATTATTAACGAGTTTATCATTGTCATTTCTCCCCCTTTATCGAAGCAAAAAGGTTAGCACAAGTCTTTGAAGAAGAGAAGAATCAACTTCGCTAGTAGCTCCCCCTTGGTGCTTACTCCCCTAGCTTGGGGCACCAAGTGAATGAGCTAAGGTGACATGCTACATACAAAGATTATAGAAAAAAAGAAACACCAATGTATATATTAGTCACTACCTACTAAATAGCTTGAGAGGGAGGAAGAAAAAAAATCTCAAATTAGAAGTAAGTATTTGCTAAGTATGTCCAAGGATGTATTTTGACAAAATCAAAGTGCAATTGGTGGAATAAAGGTAGAAAAGAAACATCTATACCAATTGTAATGATAATATGTCAAAGGGTTAGAAACTTAGAATTGCTGGAACCACCCAAAAACAACTATAAATTTTAACCATGATCAACTCTTAACAATATGTGTGATAAAGAATTAGCGAGAAAGGAAATAACACACATAACATTCATATTACAAAAATATGAAAGAACATACAAGAGAAATATTCATACACATAATATGAATATTAAAACAAATAAGGAAAATAAACAACAAAAGCATAAACTACTCTAGTAGTGATAATCCTCCAAGATTTCTTAAGACGACGAGGCATCATTTAAAGATCTGTTCATGGGAACAAATACTTTGAGAGGAGGTCAAGTGAGAAGAAATTCAAGAAAATTTAGCTTGTCATACACATGAGCAAGTTCAATTTGTTGAAATCAAAAACAAGCACACGAGCTTCCATGATGCAAAACAAAGTCTTTTGATGGGGGAGGACCATCAAAATGAGAAGTTGGTGGTGGAGAGGGAAAAAGTGGATAAGAGATGTTTTCACAATGCCTAGTGAGATTTGGGAAAGAAGAGAGGTCATTGAGGTGAGGTATGTTGCAAGGTTTAGGTGGTGGTGGAAGAGCTTCTCTTTCTCTGGTAATTGGATAGAGAAAGTCTCATTCCAATACTCAAAAAGAGAGAAAGAAGAAGTTTTGCAAGGTTTGGGAGAAGAGGATTCATGATGATTTTTTATCCAAACGGGTCGAACCAAAATTTTCGGTTTCTTAGAAACCTTAGAAGAAGAAGTTTTAGGTTTAGAAGATTGTGACAAAGAGATGTCAAGGTTAAGATTAGAAGAGTTAGACATTGTGAGGGATGAGAAGAAGAACTCCCAAAACAAGAGGATTTAAAGAAAGTAGACAAGGCAAAGATTTGAAATGAAAACAAAAAGTTTCAAGGAATTTTTAGCCAAATTAGCAAACAAAGAATCTTGAAAAAGACTGTGGTCAAAGAAGAAAGACCAAAAACGAGCCAAAAATTGGCTGATGTCCGCGGTTCTTTAATTATAAAGAACCGTGCGACATTTATTGAGTCGCATACAGTGGACTTGAAAGATCAATTTTACAAAGTTTTGAGAAAAAAATAAGACTCTTTAAATTTTGCAAATCTTGGCTTTTTATCTCTATTAGCACTAGATTATGATTTGGTTGTATAAAAGGCAACACACTCACAAAGAGTGTCTTGATAAAGGGTGACAAAATATTTAGATAACATTTTGATCCAGTTTTAGTCAAGTTTTAGAGGTTGTGATAGATTAAGGTTCAATTTTAGATAAATTGAAGTTCATTAGTGTGAGCACATAGGTAGAAACACACAAAGACTTAATCAATTAAACATCCTCATGAAAAACTCATGAAGGAAAAGGAAATACAATAAATGAAATGACAACTAACTATTACAAAGTTAGCTAAACTAGTTCTTGAATTGGTAGACTTCTTTGGCTTGATTTTCTTTTAAAAGCATTTATTTTTAGAAAAATCATAATTCATCTCCTAGGAGGAGGAGCATTGGTGAACAAGGTTAACAAGAAATCTTGCAACCTCTTATGAAGTCCAAACATCTCCATTCTTAGGTTTTAAATGATGTAGTTGTTATAGAGGCAACATGGACAATTAGAGCCATGAACTTCTAGGAAACTGATGAGACTGTAATTATAAATAGTCTCATCGTCCAAATCGGGCTTAAAACGCTTAATATATCATCAAAATACCCAAAAATGTGCCTGTGTTTGTTCATTGTGTATTTCAGGTACGGATATCGTGAATTCACCAAAAGATTACAAGAATGAAGCAAAAACCAACACGGGAAACGAAGCCGCACAAAGAACCGGGCCCAAGTATGGAATTTACAAAATTACCCTTGAAGTTTTGAAGAATGTCAAGTTTGGTCCCTCATCTTTTGAGATTTGTCAACTTTGGTCCTCCAAGAATCAATTTATACAAGAATTATACTTGAAGAATGAAGAATTTACAAAGAAAGCCCTTGGAGATTGGATAAAGTTACAAGAATAATCCTTAAAGTCCAAATTATAACAAAGGACTAACTTGCAAATGGGCAAGGACTAACTATGAAAAGCCAAAAGGACCATGGGTGAAAAGTTTCTTCTATGCTGCTGTTAGATGGAGGGGTTGATTCTGCCAAACATCCTAAGTTACTAACCATTTTACCCATTAAACTTAACCAAACCCACCAGCCCATAAATCACAACCCGGGTTTAATTATATATTAATTACATTTTTTAAACGTGATTAATTTATTATTAAGGTACGCGGGTAACAACTACTGCTCCTCTTAAAAGGATTAAAACCCCTCTTTTTCTTCCACAAAAACCCTAATCTTCCATTTCTAATTAACAATGAATTGTGATTAAAGATTTTCCAGATCTTTGATTGATCATTAGTATAACCAAACCTCACCCATAAATTGCTCCTCACTCCACCCCACATGCTTGTGGACCCATTCCCTGCACCGAGCCAAGAAGACAACAAAACCAGCCAGAGCATCCAACGACTCCCATCAAATACTTGGTCCCCAATGGTTGAATGAAGGACTTAGATGAATTCACAACAGCTATACACCACAAAAATCCAAGAACCAAGGCAGATTCATCACATGGTACCACTTTGACAAATTTAAAGTCTGGCATCAAATGAGCATATACTCAAGATTCCTCAAGGGTGTTTTTGGAAGATCACTAGACTAGGGTTTTCAGTTTTTGAAGCTCACATTGTAATATAAATATAGGACGTAGCAAATCATTGTACTTTTGTTCCAGCTTCATTTTGTAAACCCAAAAATTTTGAATAGTTAAAGTAATTTTTTTGGCCTTGCAAAATATTATGAGTTCCTTTTACTTACCTGCAATTTACCTTTCACGCACCATTTACATTCATGTCTTGTTAATCTCATTTGAAAAAAAATATATACCCGTTCCACTGTAGCATAAGCTATTGGACAAGTTTTCTGACAAAAGGCTTGTACAACTAGCTTATGTTGTACGTGCTGAAGTTTATGAGCTGTTGGTAGCTTATGTTTCATGGTTCTCTTCTCTTTCGAAGAAGTCCTCAAGTTCTTTGGTGTTTGAAAGCTCAAAAGCTAAATGGTAAAGCCCTCTGACAAAGAGCTTAATCATTAGTTTTTTGGAGTCTTGTTGATATTCTAAGGTCGTCGGGAGTTTATAGTATAGATGATTATCTTGGTTTCGTGCTTTGAAGAAATTCCAAGTTTAGCTTCTAAGGTTAAAGTCTGAGGTGGATGAGCACTTGGTTATAAGCCAGTTGGTGATAAGCTAGGATATAAGTTGGTTTTGTGGAGGTGACAAGTCAGAAAAGGGTTTAGAGAGATTATAGAAAGATTGGTTAAAGTTGCAAGCTTGGACCCAATGTAATAACTCTTCCTTTCCTTTAAGCTTTTTCTCTCCAAAATTTTATGCTTAGTGTTCTATCTTATGTGTTAACTGCTTATTTATCTTTGTGTGTTGTTTATTCACTGTCTATGTTGTTGTTTATTTACTTTCCTTGGCTTCTTGATTAGTTAATTTCATATTCATAGTTTAAAACTTGATTTCTGATAATTAGGGGGTGTTTGGATTCGTAGATAAGAAGTAATTTTGGTCATCTTTGTGGCCTAGAGTTTTGCCTAGATATAATTGAAAGGGTAGAAATATGTGTGTTTAGTCACTGGATTCAAGTTTGGTAGGTCAAAAGAGGATTTTGCAAGTTTATAATTTGGTTAAAACTAGTTCTATCACTCAGTAGGTTTTTATTAGCCTTGATTCTATATTTTTTTTGCCTATCAATTCTTGCACACAGTTAGAGTAGCCAACATTATAGGTTTTAGAATTTGGTTTTTGTGGATTGGTGTTAGTTTGGTCAAGATTGGGTCTGCTAAATCTCACCTAGAAGCATACTATATCAGCAAACCCATCTGGACCTTCTTTCTGAATTACATAAACTGTATTTACCCATTTGCGTGTGATTCTTGGCTGTAACTTGTTCTTTTTCTTGTTTGCTTGACTCCCCACAACCCAACTGGTTGTGGGGGTGCCTTTGTCTCCCAAAGAAACCAACTCATTAGCTCTTAGTCCACCAAAAGGTTACCAGTTCACGCTTTTCTGTGAAAACAGTGGGAACAAGGTTTCCCCTGTTAGTGTTAAAGTTCCCCCTGCTTCACAAGAAAACAAAAACAGTCAAGGGGTCACTTTCAGATTCTAATATTTTTGTCTCTAGTGGGTCAAAATAGGTTTTAGGATTTGAAACCAATTGCAATATTTTTCTTATTTAATTTTTGATTTTTCAGTTTAATTTATTTTTATGTTACTATTCATTTGATATTTTTTAGATTAAATTGCATTTTTAATTAACTTTTTAAATTCCTGTTTTTGTCTTTTAGTGCAGAAAGTTCATATTTTTCAGTTTTAATATTTTTCATAGATTAAGAAAAACATTTTAAGATTTTTAGTTTAAAAAGTTTTTACTGTTCACTTTTTAATTATTTTTTAGAATTTAATTTAGTTTAATTAAGGTTTAATATTAATCAGTTTTGTCTTTTAGTGAGAAATTTTACATTTTTCAAATTGCTACTGTTCATTAGTGTAATTTAGGATTTTTAAAATTGTCAAATTATTTTTGGCATTATTTTATTATTTTTTATGATTATTTTAGTTTAAAAATAGTTTTAAGTGATTTAAAAAATAGAAAAATAGTTTTGAAAATTTAGGAAAAATACTTTTTAGTCTTTAAATAATATAAGTAACTTATTTGTTCAATAAATTAATATTTTGGGCTTTTTCTTAATTATATTTAATTTTTGGGCTTTAATTAGCATTAAAAATTGAATATTTAATTAATAAAAAGTTTAAAAATATATTTATTGGATTTTTATCCTTATTTATATTATTGTGAACTACTTTTTCATTTTTAATTTGTTTTTAGCTTAAAATTTTTAAATTTTCACGTTTTACGTACTTACGTTCGCGTTTTACGTCTTTCGTCGTAGTTTAATTGTAATCGTAGTTCGTCTTAGTTTTCCTTTCTTTTCTAATCTAAAAACGACACTACCCCAAACTTTTGATTATACTTATTGGCATATTAATCCACACACCTCCTCGAGAACGAACCCGCATTTGTTCGGTTTCGCGTTTTTCCTAAAACGTGCAACTTAATATTTGCCCATAATACGCTCTTTTTCCTAGAAGACGTATTTCTACGACTATCAAAATGGCGCTGCTGCCGGGGAGGTGTTTTTAGTGTGCCATTATTAGTATCGTGTTTTTGTGAGTGGTGCGTTTTTGCTTTTCTAATTTTTGGAAAGCGTGAATATCGTACATACTCATTTTTGTTATTTTTCCTTAATATACTATAATATCCAAATAAATCGTGTTTAGTTTACCTAAATTAAACACACAACAATCATTTTACTATATTGTAGAAATATTGGTTTTCGTTTTTATTGTGAATATTATTAATATATTGTACTTACGTAGAACAATAAAAATACAAATACTCCAAATACGTGAGAAATCACAACCTTGATTCGGGATTTCATCACTCGATCATTGTATTCGAATCCAAAGCAAAAATAAAAGGCAAAATAGATAAATACTTTCGTGAGGCTTAATTTCAATTAACACAAACTATAAGGTGGGTATAAGGCGGTTGTATTTCACGACCTAAGGGAAAAAGTCTCTTAAGTGCTTAGCGCCGCCTCGTTTCCCCCGCTTGCTTGTGCGTGTTTTGAGAAAAAGGGCTAATCGAGGGTTTGCCAACCAAAGTATTATCTACGTATATATATTTGCTTGTTTTAAAGATTAAACCCTCTTGAACGTTTTGGTGTTCCGCCAACGTTCTAAAGTCATCGAAGGCGTTCACTTCACGTGATCGTTTTCATTCCTTGAGGCTCCTTTAATCGAGAAAGTCGATTCGAGGAGAGATTTGTAGATTTGAGTCTACATAATACAACAAAAATCCAAAAAATTAAAAAAATCAAAAATATTCTTCTTACCCTTATCCATTAATTCTACTTCTAACCCTCTAGTGTTTAATTCTCGAAACACCGTTCTCGTTGCATCATGTCAAATCATGGTGGATATTATTCGTGTCCATATTGTGGAGGCCCGCCCGATGGTGCCAATTGTTTTAATTGTAAGGTTATTGGAGGTCGAGAGGGTTATATCTATAACTCCGCCCCATGTGATTGTGGTGACAAGTTTCGATCTTACGACCAAAATCACCCATCGTCTTCGTTCTACTCGTCATATGATTCGTCTTTTAATTGTGATCAAAATCAAAATGATGAAATGAATCAAAACGCCTTTTGTGACTATATGAGACGAAATAATGAAAACTTAACGATGGTTCAAGAACAAATGACAAACCTTAGGGAAACTTGTAGTGAACTTAAGAAACATTACGAAATACAATTGGAAACTCAAAAGGAATTTTACTTAAAGGAAATGGCCTCCATGAGAACCGAGTTGGAAAACAAATATGATGCCGCTTCTAAAGAACAAGAACGTTTATTTGACCTAATTGACGAGAGATGGGATAAAATTGTTGATAAAGTTGTGGAGGCTTACACTAATAAGCAAAATGAACTTCTTTCAACGATTGAGACCTTAGAGAAAAAAGTAGCTTCATACGAGTCGAGTTCTTCATCGAACGTCACCAATCCTAATCTCGAGGGAGAGGTTCAAGTTATTTCGACTCCTAAGACTCGTACGTCTCGTATTGATCCCAATCTCTCAAATTTTAGAGTCGTGCAACCTTCGTCGTCTTGCAAAAACGTAGAGGAAACAAAAACGTCATCCAACGAAGTTTTGAAAAATGTTTTTGAAAATAAACCAAAGGAAAAACTCGTAGGATACTTGGGATTATTAAATCCTGTACCTTCTAAACCTAATTTTTCTAATGAGGATGAAATTATTGAGGATTTTCTAAATCAATATACACTTAATTTTGACGAAGAAATTCCATTAAATGATTTTAAAAAAGAAAAATGTGAAAAGGTTTTAAAGGAAATCGTTGAACCCTCGTTTTTACAAGATGAACGAAAATTAATTCCGAAGGGACGTGTTAGTAGTTTTGCTAAAATGTTTGAAAACCCACGTTCGATCCCTTCGAAGGACAAAGTTGAAACCGTCAAGGCAAAATCGTCACGAGACGAGCCTTTTACTACTAATCCCACACCGAGTGAGATTTTGGATTTATCATGTGAGAAGTCTGCCGATGGCCTTGCTCACATCGATACATTTTTCGATGTCGGGGTCGAAACGACAAAGGCAAAATCTTCAATCGAAGAGCCTTCTTTTCCTAGTTTCACGACGGATGAAGCTAGCGACTCGACTATCGATGATTTAATTGCTCGACCTCTTCCACGAGGAAGAGAAGACGTTTTTGATCCCGATGGCGATTTTTGCGAGATCAAACGTATTCTTGATAACCCGCCTTCGATTTTCGAGTTTGATGAGGACCGTTGCGTTAGCCCGGAGGGGGATATTTTATTAGCCGACTCACGTTTTAAAAATTTGAATCCTCCTCCCGTCTTCAAGATAAATGTGAAAATTTTAAGTGTGCCTAGAATTGTTTTAGAAACACCAAATATTTTCAATTTAATCAACTTGGGTTTTCGTAACAAAGAGTTAAAAAATGAAAAAGGAAATGATTTTAAAATCAATTTTAAAGATTTTCCAAAGATAACTCCGTCATCACCTCGTTTAATTGAACTTGCTACAAACGCGTCTACTTCTTTTGACGACGTTTTGTGTGGACCTAGTATGGGGGAAGCCCCATTTGTTCCTTCACACTTCTCCACCGAGGACGAGATTTTTGACCCCGGTATCACGTTTAAGATAAAATCTCGGTCTTTTACCGAAGTAGTCACTAGAAAATCTTTCTACACTTACGGTGAGAGTTTACCTCGAGTAACTCGATTTGTTTGCCCACCCAATGTCCCACCCTTCTCTTCTCATTCTATTTTCTTGTGTCCCTTTGGGACGATGATGTTTGAAGTCGTGTTGTTTCGTTTATCATCCGAAAACGAAGACACGATCTTCGATCCCGGTATAAAGGCTTTGCCTTTATTCACGGTTGCTTTTGGGCCTTGATTACATGTAAGTCCCACCAAAAATGACCGAACCATGATAATCCCTAAATGATCACATTTATGGGGATTCGAGTCGAGCTTTTGACTCGGTTATCAAAAACAAGGTGCCTCGTGGGGGATTCTCATGCTTATCCTTGTAAATAATATTGCTTTTTAGTTAACCTAATGTGAGGGGATTTGTGCCCTTCCAACCTTTGTCTCGTGGTTGTTTGTGATTGTGTAATCTAGGTCCTTATCATCACGATGAAGCATCTCGTGTTCGTTTTACTCGAGCTTCGATCGTTGCTTTGAAGAATTTCTCGATATCCATATGATATATCCTTGATTGTTCTAACCTTAGGTTTTTAGCACACTTCATAAACGGCTATTAATTTAACGGTTACACCCTTTTCATGCTAGATTAAGCATTCGACTACGTCTCTAGTATGGGGGTTTTCCAATCCTTAGACTCGAAACATTGAGGACAATGTTTAACTTTAGTATGGGGGGGGGTGAGTAGATACTTCACCTTGCTTACGTCAACACGCAATCCAATATTCATCTTTTTGTTATCGTTTTATGCAAAATAAGGCCAAAAATGGCCAAATTTTAATTTTTTTCGTATTTTTCATAAGTGTTTAAGACACGAATGTAGGTTTTCCGATGGTGAGAATAAGAGTAATTTTTTACTCGACCGTGCGTGTTGAGCACTTAGCTTCGATTCCTTAACTTTTTAGGCTAAGTCTCTTAAATGAGGACGAGAAATGATAGAGTTATTTATAAGTCTTGTAATCGTCACGATCTCATGTGTAGTAATTATTAGCTTATTCTCCCCACGCTTTTGTTTAATAAATTGTTAATAAATATTGATTTAGCGGTTTAGTCACTATTGTTGGTTTCTAATTTGTTTTAGTAGCTTCCATGTAATTAAATTAGGAAAACATTAAGGTATCGCCAGCGTCACGGTTTTGAAGTATTGGCACCCGAATAATCGAAAGCTTCACCCAATAATAAGATTTCAAGTGCTCACCTAAATTAAGCAAAAATTTGAAGCTCACAAGGCCGAAAAATCTATGCCCAAATTGAAAGTGAATCAAGCCTTAATCTTCGAAGCTTTAAAGATGCAAAATTCGCCTAAGCGTGAGGATATACGTCTTTGGCTAATAAAACCACCGATGAGGCGGATAATAAAAGGCAAGGCAAGACCGAAGTCATAATAAAAGCTTCATGGCGAAGTTGAATAAAAGATGGAGGTAAACCATGATAATAAAACCACCGATGATGGCGGATAATAAAAGTCATGGTAATAAGTCTCATGTTAAAAACCGTTATAAAACCGTGTTTATCGATCCTTCTTGTTGACTTAATTTTTTGACATCGTTGTCTATTGGGGTGAATTATTAATTTAATGATTTTGGTTACACCGTTAGAACTCTATTTTTAGGCTTAATCCCTATTCACGCATAATTCAATGATGTATCCTCGTGATCATTAAGACATAATAAAATATAAGAGATACCAAGTAGGAATAAGGGAGTTTAGGTTCGTAATTAACACTCATGAGATATAATCGTGTTGCTAACTTATAATAACAATGATCTCGTTACACGCTTAGCATGGAATTGGGTGATAATCGAGGACGACGAAATTATTTCTAACGAAGCATTTACGTGTTCTTGTTCTATGATCCCAAAAGTCACTTTATTGTGATGAAAACAATACATTATGTCTAAAACGCGTGTAGTAGTTTATTTAAGTTTAAGTTTTCAATAAATGTCATCATAAAATGAATTTTAGAAGTGCTATGATACTTAATTCTAGCATTGCGTGGGGACACGGCAATGGTTTAGTATGGGGGAGTGATGAGATTGTAATTATACATAGTCTCATCGTCCAAATCGGGCTTAAAACGCTTAATATATCATCAAAATACCCAAAAATGTGCCTGTGTTTGTTCATTGTGTATTTCAGGTACGGATATCATGAATTCACCAAAAGATTACAAGAATGAAGCAAAAACGAACACGGGAAACGAAGCCGCACAAAGAACCGGGCCCAAGTATGGAATTTACAAAATTACCTTTGAAGTTTTGAAGAATGTCAAGTTTGGTCCCTCATCTTTTGAGATTTGTCAACTTTGGTCCTCCAAGAATCAATTTATACAAGAATTATACTTGAAGAATGAAGAATTTACAAAGAAAGCCCTTGGAGATTGGATAAAGTTACAAGAATAATCCTTAAAGTCGAAATTATAACAAAGGACTAACTTGCAAATGGGCAAGGACTAACTATGAAAAGCCAAAAGGACCATGGGTGAAAAGTTTCTTCTATGCTGCTGTTAGATGGAGGGGTTGATTCTGCCAAACATCCTAAGTTACTAACCATTTTACCCATTAAACTTAACCAAACCCACCAGCCCATAAATCACAACCCGGGTTTAATTATATATTAATTACATTTTTTAAACGTGATTAATTTATTATTAAGGTACGTGGGTAACAGCTACTGCTCCTCTTAAAAGGATTAAAACCCCTCTTTTTCTTCCATAAAAACCCTAATCTTCCATTTCTAATTAACAATGAATTGTGATTAAAGATTTTCCAGATCTTTGATTGATCATTAGTATAACCAAACCTCACCCATAAATTGCTCCTCACTCCACCCCACATGCTTGTGGACCCATTCCCTGCACCGAGCCAAGAAGACAGCAAAACCAGCCAGAGCATCCAACGACTCACATCAAATACTTGGTCCCCAATGGTTGAATGAAGGACTTAGATGAATTCACAACAGCTATACACCACAAAAATCCAAGAACCAAGGCAGATTCATCACATGGTACCACTTTGACAAATTCAAAGTCTGGCATCAAATGAGCATATACTCAAGATTCCTCAAAGGTGTTTTTGGAAGATCACTAGACTAGGGTTTTCAGTTTTCGAAGCTCACATTGTAATATAAATATAGGACGTAGCAAATCATTGTACTTTTGTTCCAACTTCATTTTGTAAACCCAAAAATTTTGAATAGTTAAAGTAATTTTTTTGGCCTTGCAAAATATTCTGAGTTCCTTTTACTTACTTGCAATTTACCTTTCACGCACCATTTACATTCCTGTCTTGTTAATCTCATTTGAAAAAAAAATATACCCGTTCCACTGTAGCATAAGCTATTGGACAAGTTTTCTGACAAAAGGCTTGTACAACTAGCTTATGTTGTACGTGCTGAAGTTTATGAGCTGTTGGTAGCTTATGTTTCATGGTTCTCTTCTCTTTCGAAGAAGTCCTCAAGTTCTTTGGTGTTTGAAAGCTAAAAATCTAAGTGGTAAAGCCCTCTGACAAAGAGCTTAATCATTAGTTTTTTGGAGTCTTGTTGATATTCTAAGGTCGTCGGGAGTTTATAGTATAGATGATTATCTTGGTTTCGTGCTTTGAAGAAATTCCAAGTTTAGCTTCTAAGGTTAAAGTCTGAGGTGGATGAGCACTTGGTTATAAGCCAGTTGGTGATAAGCTAGGATATAAGCTGGTTTTGTGGAGGTGACAAGTCAGAAAAGGGTTTAGAGAGATTATAGAAAGATTGGTTAAAGTTGCAAGCTTGGACCCAATGTAATAACTCTTCCTTTCCTTTAAGCTTTTTCTCTCCAAAATTTTATGCTTAGTGTTCTATCTTATGTGTTAACTGCTTATTTATCTTTGTGTGTTGTTTATTCACTGTCTATGTTGTTGTTTATTTACTTTCCTTGGCTTCTTGATTAGTTAATTTCATATTCATAGTTTAAAACTTGATTTCTGATAATTAGGGGGTGTTTGGATTCGTAGATAAGAAGTAATTTTGGTCATCTTTGTGGCCTAGAGTTTTGCCTAGATATAATTGTAAGGGTAGAAATATGTGTATTTAGTCACTGGATTCAAGTTTGGTAGGTCAAAAGAGGATTTTGCAAGTTTATAATTTGGTTAAAGCTAGTTCTATCACTCAGTAGGTTTTTATTAGCCTTGATTCTATATTTTTTTTGCCTATCAATTCTTGCACACTGTTAGAGTAGCCAATATTATAGGTTTTAGAATTTGGTTTTTGTGGATTGGTGTTAGTTTGGTCAAGATTGGGTCTGCTAAATCTCACCTAGAAGCATACTATATCAGCAAACCCATCTGGACCTTCTTTCTGAATTATATAAACTGTATTTACCCATTTGCGTGTGATTCTTGGCTGTAACTTGTTCTTTTTCTTGTTTGCTTGACTCCCCACAACCCAACTGGTTGTGGGGGTGCCTTTGTCTCCCAAAGAAACCAACTCATTAGCTCTTAATCCACCAAAAGGTTACCAGTTCACGCTTTTCTGTGAAAACAGTGGGAACAAGGTTTCCCCTGTTAGTGTTAAAGTTCCCCCTGCTTCACAAGAAAACAAAAACAGTCAAGGGGTCACTTTCAGATTCTAATATTTTTGTCTCTAGTGGGTCAAAATAGGTTTTAGGATTTGAAACCAATTGCAATATTTTTCTTATTTAATTTTTGATTTTTCAGTTTAATTTATTTTTATGTTACTGTTCATTTGATATTTTTAGATTAAATTGCATTTTTAATTAACTTTAAATTCCTGTTTTTGTCTTTAATTGCAGAAAGTTCATATTTTTCAGTTTTAATATTTTTCATAGATTAAGAAAAACATTTTAAGATTTTTAGTTTAAAAAGTTTTTACTGTTCAATTTTTAATTATTTTTTTTGAATTTAATTTAGTTTAATTAAGGTTTAATATTAATCAGTTTTGTCTTTTAGTGAGAAATTTTACATTTTTCAAACTTTTTCAATTTGCTATTGTTCAGTAGTGTAATTTAGGATTTTTAAAATTCTCAAATTATTTTTGGCATTATTTTTATTATTTTTTATG
Source organism: Glebionis coronaria (assembly GCA_025667525.1). NCBI lineage: Eukaryota > Viridiplantae > Streptophyta > Magnoliopsida > Asterales > Asteraceae > Glebionis > Glebionis coronaria. The sequence goes on from CM046874.1 coordinate 250,103,109, forward strand.
ATTATTTTAGTTTAAAAATAGTTTTAAGTGATATAAAAAATAGAAAAATAGTTTTGAAAATTTAGGAAAAATACTTTTTAGTCTTTAAATAATATAAGTAATTTATTTGTTCAATAAATTAATATTTTGGGCTTTTTCTTAATTATATTTAATTTTTGGGCTTTAATTAGCATTAAAAATTGAATATTTAACTAATAAAAGGTTTAAAAATATATTTATTGGATTTTTATCCTTATTTATATTATTGTGAACTACTTTTTCATTTTTAATTTGTTTTTAGCTTAAAATTTTTAAATTTTCACGTTTTACGTACTTACGTTCGCGTTTTACGTCTTTCGTCGTAGTTTAATTGTAATCGTAGTTCGTCTTAGTTTTCCTTTCTTTTCTCATCTAAAAACGACACTACCCCAAACTTTTGATTATACTTATTGGCACATTAATCCACACACCTCCTCGAGAACGAACCCGCATTTGTTCGGTTTCGCGTTTTTCCTAAAACGTGCAACTTAATACTTGCCCATAATACGCTCTTTTTCCTAGAAGACGTATTTCTACGACTATTAGAAACCAAAGAAGTATGGATCACCCATGAAGCGGGAAATGGGAACACCCAAAATTGGAGTGTTGGAGGGAGGAGGAGGAGGCATGATGTCCAGTGGTGAAATGGGTGAGTTTAGTGGAGTGAAAAGAGAAGTAATCAAAGGATCAACAAAGTCATTCTCAAAGGGAATGCTTTGAAGAGGTTGAGGGTTCACATCCAAGAGAGGACTAGGAGTGAAAGGTGAGGACAACTCATTCATCCTAAATTGGAAGGAAGAGGAGGTAGGACCATGTGAATGGTTAGTACCATGAGTTAAACTAGTCTTGCATGGTGCAAGAGGTGGTGAAGATGATGAAGAAATGAGAATAGGATAAATCTCATTCTTGGGTGTAGTAAAAGATGGAGAAACTTGTTTAGGTACCTTGATCTTAATCTTAAGGTTTCTTTTGGTAGTAGAGTGTTTGGATGAATTTGTGGATCTTGTGGACACCATGGTTGTGTGTCTAGGTTTAGAAGAAGGCTTAGAGGATGAGGAAGAAGAAGAACCAAGAGAGGTTTAAGAAATAGAAGGGATGATCCAAACTAGTAATGGGTTAAAATTCATTTTGATGAACAATGAAATAGGTAGGCTAAATTCGGAAAAAGCTGGTTTTTAGCAAAAACTTCATCAATGTTTCCAGTGTTAAAATTTATCTAACTATCACTTAAAGGAGTTACGTTGTAGTACTCAGTGTCACACTCACTTACAGATGTGGATATTTCAAGAGGTGTTGTACTTCTTCTACTTTTCGTGTCCGGGGTATAATGTACTTAGAAATCTTCTCCTGCACCGTTCGTTAATAAAAAAAGCAAGCTTAAGTAACAAATTTGGGGGATTATACTTCAGTTTCAAGTTTGGAATATCAGCTTTACTTCACCAGTGGTCACTACAGATAGCCGAAAGAATACGAGGTTGGTAAGTGTGACAATCTAACATTTTCAGGTAGTGAATTATTTTCTCGTATAATATTTTGAAACTTATTTTTGTGTTGGTTGATGAACTCACAATTTACGGATTTAAATTTGGGCTTACGTGCATAATTTAGCGTATTTTACGACTAAACCGGAAACCTTAGGATTACGTATTTACGTTTTTGAACTTCGTTCTTGATGAGATAATTTTTATTAGATTCGTTTTGTGCCGTTGATTCATAATTTATAAAAACGTTTTTCGTAAAACGACCCGAGGGCACGTAAATCGAGGAAACTAGAATCGAGGAATACCCGTAAATTAGCGGGATGGGACAAACTAATTTATCTCACCCCACTAACTTAAGAGACGGCCAAACTAGGGACACCACATCAAATATGTGGCATCCTTACACTCATTAAGTTTACACTTGTAAACTTAAGCTTCATTTTGAAGCTACTTCATCCCACTAACCACAAAAACCACTAGCTAAACCATTCTTCCCATTTCTCACATGCAAAAAACTCTCAAAACTCTCTCATCTCACCCCTATTGCCGTCCCACTTCAAGAACAAACACCACCATTTGATCTTTTCTAGCCACAAGTTACTTGTTATCTAGCTATATTATGGAGAACCCTTGAAGCCTTGATTGATTGGTGGCCATTTTAACAACAAAGGAGGTGATTTGCTTGTGTCCTAGGGCTAATTTCTCAACAAACTTTCTTGGTGATTGATGATCTTGGAGATATATTTGTTGTTCATCAAGTTGTTGTCTTCCAAAAACAAGATATAATCTTGGTTGGTAAAGAAGATCATCCTTTCCATTTCTCTTGTTATTTTTGTAAAGATCAAATGTATTTTCTTTCTTGTTGTATATGTATATGATGAATATATGATGATAAAAATGTTGTGTGGGGATCAAGTGTTGATAAATATGCTTAAAAAGATGAATAACCATAAAAAAACAAGGCTAAAATCATGCTTAATTTGTTTGCTGTATAAAAACAGTAAGTAACCAAGACTTAAATTGATAAAATTGCATGAAAGAATCCATTTACAGTAAGTATAAGATGTCATACACATGTGAGAGTTGGCCATGCAATGGAATCATCAAAATGAGTGAGATATGATCAAAACAAGATGAGTGTGCTAATCTGATTAGTCTGTTTTGTAGAGACTGTTAAGGATAGTTAGACATGGAATGAGCAGTAGATAAAGTTCATGCCATCCAAAAATGAGCTTCTAACTCATTGTAGAACTCTAGATATGACAAAAATGGTAAAGATAAAACTAAAAATCAGATTTTGAAGAATTAATATTTAATACTATTATATAAGCACTCAAATAATATAGTATAAAATGTGAAATTAAAACCCACTAACTTATAAATTTCATTTATATAAATATGTATAAGGTTAAATAAATGGACACTTTATAAAAATGGTAGTTGAATAATATTTATAAGTTATAAAAACTATAAACATGATTTTTACGACTTTTTCGGCTATTACCGTAAAATTAACGTTTTCGCCAATTAAAACTTAGACGATCAAACCCGTCTAATGTAAAGTTTTTAAAAGTCATATACTTATATATATAAGTATCTAATACAAGTAAAAACCGATAAAACCTGAACTATATGACATACGGACATTAACGAGCTAAGTTAGCATATTGGGCTAATAATTTAACTAAATAAGTTAAACACTTATAAAAAATACTTATTGGGCTTAACCCATTTGGACCCAACATGTAAAGTGTAAATACTGATAATACAAGTATAAAATAAATTAATACAAGTTAAAGAACTTATAATAGGCTTATTGGACTTAAAACATGTAAATAGATAAAACTAGTAAACTAGTAAAAAGTTACCAATACATAAACACTAAATGAGTAAATAAGAATATATATACCCACTTGATCATCATCATATGTACAAAATCATCATATGTATATTGTTATTTTGATAAAGTCGTTGGACAAAAGTCTAAGACCGATTATTATTTATATAGGTTTCCGTGACCGAAGCACGCCCGTAGCCGATAATCCGCCTTTCATTATCAACGTGAGTTCATAGCCTCATACTCTTTTAAATGTTATATAAAATGATTTGTAAACCCGCGAGGGAGATAACATGCTAGATTTTGATAAAAATAGAACACAAGTAGTCCCGATGGTATGCTTAATGATATGGACCCGAATGATGCTATGACCCTATAAACGAGATAAAAAGGATTATTAGTAGTTAGGTTATGTCACTCAAAGTCCCATTAGCATGAATTGTGAACTACCGGGATTTGGTAGACGCTTATGCATATGATAGTACTATTTGGGGACGATCACCCCAGTTCGTGCCTTGACGGTTGATCCCCGTCGTACCACATTGATTGGTAAGCGAATTTATGTATGAGAAGATTTACATAGCGTGATTTTTGTGACGACACGCTAACTTAGATGGGAAAATTGTTTGTCGGGTTTGCGGCCCGTTGATTTGATAGTAAGGTAACAATGTCATGCGGCTAATAATAATCCTATATAATTTAAATATCCGATATGATACGATGTTAATAACGATAATAATATTACCTATAATGGTAATATTGAGGCTACGGTCTCATGGATGGTTTAAGATGTATGCTTTGATTTATATATTGTCTGACTAGCAATACGAGGACTTACTTCCGATATTATACTTGTGTTCTGATTTCAACGATTGTTTTATATAACGGTTTTATTAAACTCTATGAATTCACTCGGCATTCGCTGATATGATTTTTGCATGTTTTTTATCTCAGGTGCTTGAAGGTAATCCGGATGGAGATCGACTCTAATGGCCCACATAATAATAAAAATGTTCATTCGATCTATGTTATGTAAACTTAATGACCTGTATAATTTGGGACCTGTTGTACACTTTAAAACTTTTTATCGAATGAATGTATGTTGAACCTTGTACAACCATTTTTATGTGTTGTCTATGATTGGAGTTATTGTGCTATCCCGTAACACTCTGAAAGACCCTTCCGCTGTACCGATACGAAAATTGAGAGTGTTACAGTTTGGTATCAGAGCACTCATTATAGAGAACAAAAGATTTTAAAAACCAAGGTTTTGAACAAAACTTTTCAAAATCTTTTGACAATGAACATTTGAGAAAATATTTGAAAAATCTTTTGACTATAACGGTGCCAAAGATCTCCGACGTTACCAACAAGCCCTATTGAGAAGATATATATTTTGATGTATATAATTTAATTTATATATATGTATATATCGTGATTTCAGTATGTAATTGTTTAAATAGTATGTTATCCTAATACGAGATATATATATAAATGCAGATTGTCATGGCTGACCCTAATATTCCTGTAGAAAACCATGCTATTCCCGAACCTAATGTAGATGATGATCCTTACTTAGACTTAGTAGATTATGATATGGATGATGATGAGGAACCATTTGAGGATCTCGAGCCCGAGATAGGACTAGGAGATCAGATTGCCCCTCAGGTTGATATGGTAGAGAATGAGATTGATAATGTTGATATTGAGAATGATGATGAGATTGGGTTAGATAATTTAGATGATGAGATTGACGACGAGGATGTCGAGGAGGATATAGGTATAGACGATGAGGTTGATGATGATGAGGAAGCCAAGCTTATTTACCCTTATGATGTTCCAGAGGGCGAGCCCTTACCCCCACCAGTTTATTTGTCTGATTCTGAGGTTGAGCTACCTAGGGATGAAATGTCTGAATCGTCTGAATCTGATTCTGAATCAGAGGAGGATGAGGATGGTAATGCACCTGACGGTACTGATGGTATTGCTACTCGTAGACGTGTGATAGGAGATTCGTCTAGTACTCGAGAGGCTACTCATATTGATGGTCTTGCACCTTGGGCCTTGAGACGTGATCTAGATGCTTCCCGTGTTAAGAGTAGTATGACAGAGATTGGATTAGGTGTTGTTCAGACTCAAGTTGCTTATTTGGAGTCGAAGACTAAGGTTGGTGAGAAAGAGCGGGAATTTCTTAGTTTGGATTTGACTGATGTAGAGCGTGGTTTGAATGAGGCTTTTAGGAGGTTATCGGTGTTAGAAAATGGTGAGTTTGCTGCTATGAAGAAAAAGGTGGATTCTATGGAGATTCAGTTGAATGTAGCTCGTGCGATGCGTAAGAAAGTTGAGAAGGAGTTGAATATATCCGTGGGTTGGAATAGTAGATTTTATGCTGACATGGTTGAAAGAGGAGTGATCCGTAAGCGCCCAACTGAAGATGTGTCTAGTGATCGTCCGACAAAGATACAGAAGACGATGGATGATGGACCATCTGGCGGTTCTCAGTAGACCAGTCTGTGTTTATTAGTGACCTTTGTATCCCTTGTACTTTTGTAGCTTTGACTGAACCGACTTGTTAGTAGTGGACTTGGCACGAATTTTGAGTATATATAGTGCTAGAACTTTGATATGGGATGTAACTAAGACAATGCTTTTGTTTCAAATCGAATGAAATATGTATCTTGTCTTGAATTCCATATTGTGCCTTATTTGTATCTTGATTATGAATTCAATCCATATTATATGAATCCTTTGTTGGGTGAATGCTTAATACTTTGAAATTGTGAAATTATAGAACTATGCCACCCAAGAAGGCTGTGACTGAGGATGATGTACGTAGGATTATTACGGAGCAAGTTACCGCATCTATGACTGAATTTATGGAAAATGCTAGAAATGAAGCTGGCGGTAGTGGAGCTGGCGGTAGTGGAGCTGGCGGTAGTGGAGTTGGCGGTAGTGGAGCTGGCGGTAGTGGAGCTGGCGGTAGTGGAGCTGGCGGTAGTGGAGCTGGCGGTAGTGGAATTGGCGGTACTAATGTGAATGTGAATGCTAATAATGTGAATGCTAATGCTGGAGGAAATGTAGGAGGACTTGGAACTAATGCACCTGAAGTTGGTGGCTGTACTTATGTGACGTTCATGAAGTGTGAACCTCTACCTTTTAATGGAACTGAAGGTGCTGTAGGATTAAGCCAGTGGATTGAGAAGATTGAGTCGGTGTTTCGAATTAGTAAGTGTAAGGAGGAAGATAAGGTGACTTTTGCTATGGCTACTCGTAAAGGTCGTGCGTTGACTTGGTGGAACGGGAGAATTGCTTTCATGGGTCTTGATGCTGCTAATGCTACTCCTTGGGCTGAAATTAAGAAGTGGATGACTTTGGAGTTTTGTCCTCGTAGTGTGATTATTAGGTTAGAACAAGAGTTGATTCATTTAAGAATGAAAGGTGTGGACATTGATAGTTACACAAACCGATTCCATGAGTTGGCCTTGATATGTCATCGATTGGTGGAACCCGAAGAGATCCGAATTGAACAATATATTAAAGGGTTGACCAGGAATATCCGGGGGGACGTGACATCATCTAAACCGCTGACCATTGATGATGTTGTTCGAATGGCTTACCAACTCATTGGACAGATAATTCAGGATAGGGAAGATGAAGCCCGTGTTGGTGAGAAAAGAAAGGGAGACGGTGATCGTGTAGATAGAGGTGATAATAGGAAGAATTTCAATCGTCGTCAGAACCAGAGAAAGGGGAATGCAAATGCTCTTACCAACAATACACCGCGCAACGATGATAGATGTCCTAAGTGTGGCAACAAGAGGCATGCTGGCGACTGCTGGAAGTGCCGAAATTGCGGAAAGCTTGGACACAAGGTTGAAAGGTGTAAGAAGGGAACCATTTGCTTCAACTGTAATGAAGAAGGTCATAGGAAATCGGAATGCCCCAAGTTGAAAGCGATTGTACCTGGAAGAAACCCCCAGGGTGGTGTCTATCAACTTGGAACAATTGAGGTGAAGAAAGAGGATCCGAATGTCGTTACCAGTACATTTTTATTCAACAATCATTATGATGTTGCTTTATTTGATTCGGGTGTTGATAGGAACTTTGTATCCACTAAATTAAGTGCCCTTATTGACATTGAACCTGTTGAGATAAATACCAGTTACGAAGTGGAATTGGCTGATGGTAAATTAGTGAAAACTAATAAGCTATTAGAAGGATGCTCTCTAAATCTCTTAAACTATTCGTTTCCGATTGATTTGATGTTGATAGAATTAGGTAATTTTGATATTATTATTGGTATGGATTGGTTGTCGTTGAATAATGCTACTATTTTATGTGGAGAGAAGAAGGTTAAGATTCCTCTTAGGAATAGGACGTTAGTAATTGATGGTAATCGAGGTGAATCGCGTTTGAAGATCGTTTCATGTATTAAAGTCCAAAAGTACATCAGGAACGGTTGTGAGTTATTCTTAGCTCAAGTGACCGGGAATGAGTCTAGGGAGAAACGATTGGAAGATGTACCTATTATTTGTGAATTTCCTGAGGTATTTCCTAAAGATTTACCCGGACTTCCACCGATAAGGCAAGTAGGGTTTCGAATCGATTTAATTCCTGGTGCTGCACCGGTGGCACGTGCGCCTTACCGATTAGCCCTTTCGGAATTAAAGGAGTTATCTGAGCAACTTAAGGAGTTGTCTGATAAAGGTTTTATTCGACCGAGCTCGTCGCCTTGGGGAGCTCCAGTCTTGTTCATTAAGAAGAAGGATGGATCTTTCCGTATGTGCATTGATTATAGGGAACTGAATAAGTTGACTATTAAAAATCGATATCCTTTACCTAGGATTGATGATTTGTTTGATCAACTACAAGGATCTAGTGTGTATTATAAGATAGATTTACGGTCAGGATATCACCAACTTCGCGTCCGTGAAGAAGATATTCCTATAACTTCATTTAGAACTCGTTATGGACACTATGAATTTCAAGTAATGCCATTTGGGTTAACTAACGCACCTGCGGTTTTCATGGATTTAATGAATCGAGTGTGCAAGCCCTACTTGGATAAATTTGTGATTGTGTTTATTGACGATATTCTAATCTATTCTAAGAATGAAGATGAACATAGAGAATATTTAAGGATTGTTTTGAATTTGTTGAAGGATGAAAAGTTGTATGCTAAGTTTTCGAAATGTGATTTCTGGTTAGATTCTGTGCAATTTCTTGGTCATGTGATTAACAAAGATGGAATTCAGGTTGATCCTGTAAAGGTTGAAGCCATTAAGAATTGGTCTGCACCGACAACGCCAACGGAAGTGCGACAGTTCTTAGGATTGGCTGGCTATTATAGGCGATTCATTAAAAAAATTTCTTTGATAGCTAAACCCTTGACTAAGCTTACTCAGAAGAATAAACATTTCGTTTGGGGAAGTGATGAAGATGGAGCATTTCAGACATTGAAGCAAAAATTATGTAGTGCGCCAATTTTATCATTACTCGACGGGAGTGAAGATTTTGTAGTATATTGTGATGCATCTCTTAGAGGTTATGGAGCTGTTTTGATGCAGCGAGAGAAAGTGATAGCTTATGCTTCTAGGCAATTAAGGAAGAATGAGGAGAATTATACTACTCATGATCTTGAGTTAGGAGCTGTAGTCTTTGCTCTTAGGTTGTGGAGACATTATCTGTATGGCACCAAGTGTACGGTATTCACCGATCACAAAAGCCTACAGTATATTCTCGATCAAAAGGAATTGAACATGAGGCAACGAAGATGGATAGAGTTGTTAAGTGATTATGATTGTGATATAAAATATCACCCAGGAAAAGCCAATGTTGTTGCCGATGCATTAAGCAGGAAAGATAGAGAGCCTATCAGGGTACGTTCTCTAGTCTTGACCGTGCACGATAATTTTCCTGAGCAAATTAGAAATGCGCAAATAGAAGCCTGTAAGAAAGAAAATTTTGTTAATGAAGGGTTCCAAGGAGAAGGAGATCCTTTAGAGGTTAGAACTGATGGAGTGAAATGCTTAAAAGGTCGTATGTGGATACCTAAGTTTGGAGGCTTAAGAGACTTGATTATGTTAGAATCCCATAAATCTAAGTATTCCATTCATCCGGGATCTGATAAGATGTACCATGATTTGAAGAAGTTGTACTGGGCCGAATATGAAAGCTGATATAGCTATGTATGTTCTTCAATGCTTGACTTGTGCTAGAGTCAAAGCTGAACATCAAAAGCCATCAGGACTACTTCAACAACCAAAGATTCCTAAATGAAAGTGGGAGCAAATTACGATGGACTTTATCACCAAGCTTCCTAGAACATCATCTGCAAACAACTCGATTTGGGTTATTGTCGACAGACTGACCAAATCAGCACACTTCATTCCGGTTAAAGAGCAGTTCTTACTGGAGAAGCTGACTCGTATTTACCTTGAGAATGTTGTATGCAAGCATGGAGTGCCTGTATCGATCATTTCAGATCAATATCCTAGATTCGCATCGAATTTTTGGAAATCTCTCCAAAGATCTTTGGGAACGAATCTCGACATGAGCACTGCTTATCACCCCAGAACTGATGGGCAGAATGAAAGAACGATACAAACGCTAGAAGATATGTTGAGAGCTTGTGTGTTAGATTTTGGTAAGAATTGGGATAAACATTTGCCGTTAGTAGAGTTTTCGTATAACAATAGTTACCATTCTAGTATTAAGGCTGCCCGTTTGAAGCTTTTATGGTAGGAAGTGTAGATCTCCTGTATGTTGGAGTGAAGTTGGGGATACCCAGCTCACGGGACCGGAATTGATCCGGGAGACTACGGAGATGATAGTTCAGATTAAGAATAGGTTGTTGACTGCCCGTAGTAGACAGAAAAGTTACGCGGATGTGCGGCGGAAGCCGATGGAGTTTAAAGTGGGTGACCAAGTAATGTTGAAAGTATCGCCATGGAAAGGCGTTGTAAGATTTGGAAAGCGAGGAAAATTGAATCCCCATTATATTGGACCATTTAAGATTTTATCTAGAGTAGGCCCGGTGGCTTACAAACTAGAGTTACCCCCAGAACTTCATGGTGTTCACAACACATTCCATGTATCTAATTTGAAGAAATGTCTAGCAGTGAGTGATGAGAAAATTTCGTTGGATAAGGTTCCAATAGATGGGAAGTTGCATTTTATCGAAGAACCCGTAGAGGTTATGGATCGTGAGGTAAAGCAACTGAAACAAAGTCGGATACCTATTGTCAAGATCCGATGGAATTCAAAGCATGGACCGGAATATACTTGGGAACGAGAGGATGAAATGTGGAAGAAATATCCGCACCTTTTTTATTTCAATAAGAAACGGACATCAAAATGAAATGGACCACGAGGACGTTGATCCCTTTTAGGAGGAAAAGCTGTGACAATCTAACATTTTCAGGTAGTGAATTATTTTCTCGTATAATATTTTGAAACTTATTTTTGTGTTGTTGATGAACTCACAATTTACGGATTTAAATTTGGGCTTACGTGCATAATTTAGCGTCTTTTACGACTAAACCGGAAACCTTAGGATTACGTATTTATGTTTTTGAACTCCGTTCTTGATGAGACAATTTTTATTAGATTCGTTTTGTGCCGTTGATTCATAATTTATAAAAACGTTTTTCGTAAAACGACCCGAGGGCACGCAAATCGAGGAAACTAGAATCGAGGAATACCCGTAAATTAGCGGGATGGGACAAACTAATTTATCCCACCCCACTAACTTAAGGGACGGCCAAACTAGGGACACCACATCAAATATGTGGCATCCTTACACTCATTAAGTTTACACTTGTAAACTTAAGCTTCATTTTGAAGCTACTTCATCCCACTAACCACAAAAACCACTAGCTAAACCTTTCTTCCCATTTCTCACATGCAAACAACTCTCAAAACTCTCTCGTCTCACCCCTATTGCCGTCCTTCAAGAACAAACACCACCATTTGATCTTTTCTAGCCACAAGCTACTTGTTATCTAGCTATATTATGGAGAACCCTTGAAGCCTTGATTGATTGGTGGCCATTTTAACAACAAAGGAGGTGATTTGCTTGTGTCCTAGGGCTAATTTCTCAACAAACTTTCTTGGTGATTTATGATCTTGGAGATATATTTGTTGTTCATCAAGTTGTTGTCTTCCAAAAACAAGATATAATCTTGGTTGGTAAAGAAGATCATCCTTTCCATTTCTCTTGTTATTTTTGTAAAGATCAAATGTATTTTCTTTCTTGTTGTATATGTATATGATGAATATATGATGATAAAAACGTTGTGTGGGGATCAAGTGTTGATAAATATGCTTAAAAAGATGAATAACCATAAGAAACAAGGCTAAAATCATGCTTAATTTATTGGCTGTATAAAAACAGAAAGTAACCAAGACTTAAACTGATTAAATTGCATGATGGAATCCATTTACAGTAAGTATAAGATGTCATACACATGTGAGAGTTGTTCATGCAATGGAATCATCAAAATAAGTGAGATATGATCAAAACAAGATGAGTGTGCTAATCTGAATAGTCTGTTTTGTAGGGACTGTTAAGGATAGTTAGACATGGAATGAGAAGTAGCTATAACTAACTTAATTGTATCACTTAATATGAAGTTCATGCCATCCCAAAATGAGCTTCTAAATCATTGTAGAACTCTAGATATGATAAAAATGGTAAAGATAAAACTAAAAATCAGATTTTGAAGAATTAATGTTTAATACATAAGCACTCAAATAATATAGTATAAAATGTGAAATTAAAACCCACTAACTTATGAATTTCATTTATATAAATATGTATAAGGTTAAATAAATGGACACTTTATAAAAATGGTAGCTGAACAATATTTATAAGTTATAAAAACTATAAACATGATTTTTACGACTTTTTCGGCTATTACCGTAAAATTAACGTTTTTCGCCAATTAAAACTTAGACGATCAAACCCGTCTAATGTAAAGTTTTTAAAAGTCATATATTGATATATAAGTATCTAATACAAGTAAAAACCGATAAAACCCGAACTATATGACATACGGACATTAACGAGCTAAGTTAGCATATTGGGCTAATAATTTAACTAAATAAGTTAAACACTTATAAAAATTACTTATTGGGATTAACCCATTTGGACCCAACATGTAAAGTGTAAATACTGATAATACAAGTATAAAATGGATTAATACAAGTTAAAGAACTTATAATAGGCTTATTGGACTTAAAACTTGTAAATAGGTAAAACTAGTAAACTAATAAAAAGTTACCAATACATAAACACTAAATGAGTAAATAAGAATATATAAACCCACTTGATCATCATCATATGTACAAAATCATCATATGTATATTGTTATTTTGATAAAGTCATTGGACAAAAGTCTAAGACCGATTATTATTTATATAGGTTTCCGTGACCGAAGCACGCCCGTAGCCGATAATCCGCCTTTCATTATCAACGTGAGTTCATAGCCTCGCACTCTTTTAAATGTTTTATAAAATGATTTGAAACCCGCGAGGGAGATAACATGCTAGATTTTGATAAAAATAGAACACAAGTAGTCCTGATGGTATGCTTAATGATATGGACCCGAATGATGCTATGACCCTATAAACGAGATAAAAAGGATTATTAGTAGTTAGGTTATGTCACTCAAAGTCCCATTAGCATGAATTGTGAACTACCGAGATTTGGTAGACGCTTATGCATATGATAGTACTATTTGGGGACGATCACCCCAGTTCGCGCCTTGACGGTTGATCCCCGTCGTACCACATTGATGGGTAAGCGAATTTATGTATGAGAAGATTTACATAGCGTGATTTTTGTGACGACACGCTAACTTAGATGGGCAAATTGTTTGTCGGGTTTGCGGCCCGTTGTTTTGATAGTAAGGTAACAATGTCATGCGGCTAATAATAATCCTATATAATTTAAATATCCGATATGATACGATGTTAATAACGATAATAATATTACCTATAATGGTAATATTGAGGCTACGGTCTCATGGACGGTTTAAGATGTATGCTTTGATTTATATATTGCCTGACTAGCAATACGAGGACTTACTTCCGATATTATACTTGTGTTCTGATTTCAACGATTGTTTTATATAACGGTTTTATTAAACTCTATGAATTCACTCGGCATTCGCTGATATGATTTTTGCATGTTTTTATCTCAAGTGCTTGAAGGTAATTCGGATGGAGATCGACTCTAATGGCCCACATAATAATAAAAATGTTCATTCGATCTGTGTTATGTAAACTTAATGATCTGTATAATTTGGGACATGTTGTACACTTTAAAACTTTTTATCGAATGAATGTATGTTGAACCTTGTACAACCATTTTTATGTGTTGTCTATGATTGGAGTTATTGTTCTATCCCGTAACACTCTTAAAGACCCTTCCGCTGTACCGATACGAAAATTGAGAGTGTTATAGTAAGTTTAGCCAGAGAGTACAAGAGTAGAGATGTGATCAGCAAACAATTCTCACGAGACACATTTGAGATACAGAATGTCAAATAATACTTCAATTTCTAAGCAAATCTTTCATAGTCCTTCTACCTTTCTCAATCTATGAATATTTTTGCTTTTGACAAGAACATCTCGTGATTCTGAACGTATACATCAGATGATGCTTCCGAGTGTTCTTAACCATCATACTTCTGACGAGAACATCTCGCAATTCTGAGCGTACACGTCAGATGTTGCTTCCGAGTGTTCGTAACCATCATGGGGGAACACGTGTACTTTTGAGTACTTAGTTCAACTTCTAGGGGGAAGTATTCTACAAGCGTGAGAAGATTTGTCGCTGGTTTCTTGCATGTTCCCCCAAACGCATAATCATGAATACCAAAAATGTCAAGGTAGCAGTTACTTGGTGTGGTTTGCTTCTTCTTCTACAAAATTCCGATGTGCACTTTAAATGTCAAATATAGAAGATTGTTCAAGCTACAGATTCTGCTCAAGATATGGATATTGGTTTGGGGGAAGTTGATTCAGAAGCTTCGTCAAAAAGAAGTCTATGAAGAAAGCTTTTCAAGACATGTAGTATGAATTGGGGGAAGTTAATCCAGTTCATACATGATACAATGGTTCCTCAACAAGCAAAGACAAAGAGGATTCAAACTGGGGTACAAGTTTCCTTGAAGACAACGACGTCATCCTCAGCATTGGAAGCACTTTGAAACTGTCATACTATTGTTATTGTTGTATTTGTACTTGTTAGGTACATTGTAAGTAATTCCGTATGTCTCCACATTGGGAGAAGATTGTTAGCCCTAAAATGTGAGCGACTAACGGAATTACACTAGTTTATATAGGTGGGACTAGCAGGGACTAATATTGTCATATGTTAGAAGATAGTTTAGGTCCCGGACTATATATACCCCTCCATACTTCCATGGAGGGGTGAGGGGATTGTCATTTTTTTCTTTTCTTTCTCTCACTAGAAATAAACACATAGTTTCTAGTATCTCTTGTTTCTCTCTACCATGGCTAAACACCTCTTCAATCCTACCCGACTTCCGGATCAAAACCCGTGTTACTAGTGAATCTTATATTAACAATGAAATGTTAATCCCAATCAATACATAATACAATATCTAGAGAGAGAAAGAGAAGAAAGTTAGAGAAAGAAAAGAGAGAATAATCTAGAAAGAACGGTTGATTACTAGAGAGAGAAAGAATGAGAATCAACACCCTCTTCCACACATGGAAGAGGGTTTATACCCATGAGCTTGATGGGCTCATGGACTTGTTTCTTGAGCCGGGCTTAGCTTGTCTTTGTGCTTAGAGCCCCTAACTTATACAATATTAGCTTAAAATCCATGCCCGGTTATCCCGACTAACCTATTACAATACAAGAACGTTAACGACTAAGATGACCTTTTACATTCTTGCTCGACTATATAAAATATAGGGCTAACAATCTCCCCCAATGTATCGGTCATCTTTAAAATGCATAAGATAATTGAGTGAAGACATTCTTGTGGAGGCGATCTTCCTTCTTGTGTCTTGTATCTTGGTCTTGATCCTGTTTGTAACGGCTTTCTTCCTTCATGCTTTTGTTGTCATTTGACTTTGAGTACTTGAGATGTTCAATCTTATGCTTTTGTGACAAAGATGATCTATTACATTCTTAGGAATCTTGTTTATCGCCATCTTGTGCTCTTGTGACTTCTGAATCGACATGTTCATACTTTGTTGATATCGAAAGGCTAACAATCTCCCATATAAATATAGTTGTAGTTAGACCTTAAGGTATCCATTGATTATCAGAGTTGCAGAAGTCATTAACTTGTGGTATGAACATGTGAAGACGACTTCGGTTAGTACACAACTACGCCACCTTCTTGATATGCAGCAACATATATAGATACGGACGAAATGGCTTTGAACATTTCATCCTAACTTGGTAGCATTTTACCTCCGGTCGGTGAAGACCGTTAGACGGTGTTAGATACCATACATGTGATCGGGTAGATCCAATTAAGAACCTCCTTGATAGGGTTTCTCGACGGTAGTAGCCAGTTCTCTTTACTCGACCGTCTCAAAGCAGACTGTGAACGTAAAGAGTGAATCATAAGGATAAATTATCCGTCTAATTAGAGTCGTCAATTCAGAATTCCTAGAACAAGTTTGATTCTATACGAATCACACCATTGTTGCTTTCTAGTTTGTCACAAGCCCGATTCATAAGGAATCTTACGAGTTACCTACCGCAGTGCTGTTTGAGGTTCCATTCGTCACTGTGAACACTAAAGAGTGTCACTCTGAACGTTCTGGCAAGATCACACGGATTTTGCGAAGAAACCTGGAATCAAGTTTAACCCAATTAAGAATCTAAACTTTGTTGCATTCAAGTTCTCACAAGTTTGATTCGTGTAGAATCGCACAAGTTACCTACCATGAGCTTGTTTAATGTTGGCTCAAGCAAGATTTCCATCTTCATTGTGAATCGTATCACTCAGATGTTCTGGTAATATCACAAGGATAATGCGTAGGACTCGATTGTGTCCTAATAAGGTGATAGATTGATCTCTTTTGGCTCTAGACTTGATAGTGCATTTTGGTAATCGGAGGCTGGAGCAGACTGCCACCTTTTCAATATTAACTAACTCGGAGTGAGAGAGTCAATAAATACGTATTGATCTCCGTGACAATGAGACATGTTCCTTTTGAGAGAAATTTGAATGGCTGGGGAAGGGTTGTGCATCGCATCACTGGGTCCATGACATTTGTCTTCAATAGATGTGTTAACCCGGTTTCTGCCTAAGTTGCATAGAATATTAACCTCCTTCAATGCTTACCAATACGTCATCACTAACACCTTGTTGTGATTGTTCCAGTACTAACTTAAGTAATTAGTCTGCATTCAGCTTCATTCAACTCCATCTTTTCTAAGGACAACTATTTCTAGCTATGGAATGTCCTTGGGTAGATCCCTCCGGTTCTTGTTGGATCATAGGACTTGATTTCCTATCCTAAACCACCTTTTGACTCCATCGTTCCGTCGTGGATAGTAGGTTGTTAGGGTATCGATCGTAACCATAAAACCATTAAAAACCATTCAAAGTGCTTGTTAAAAATTAAAACTTTTAACACTTTGAGAGTTTTACATTTCTGAAATACTCCCCCTACACACATGCATCGATATTTGAAATAGTTTAGCATGTGAAGGAAAGAGTTGCACTTGAGTCTTTAAGATCACATGTTGCGATATATTACATTTTAATCACATTTTCTCCCCTTATCTCTAATATAAAAACATAATATTAGAGATACCAATTGATTAAAATATGACAAATTCTGAAAATCGTTGGGAGAGAAATATGTATGCACGCATGAATCATGGAACTTTTATCGTCGGGATGCTCCCCCTCAACAATTAATGTGTGTTTTAAAACAAAATTTGACAATATTTTGGAAAAAACGACACCACAAAATATGTTGACGTACGGAGTTGAGATGCCTTTTCCGATACAATATATTACATAAGATAGTTTTATACCATTTTCGGAATGTGTTGGATACATAAAATGTGACAATTTCAGAGATGTACCCAACAACATTAAAGGCTTGATTTTAAAACGCTCCACCTCAAAAATTGATCAAAATAACATATGACATTTTTGAGATGTAGAAACCTATTATGAGGAAGGGAGTGTTGAACACAAAATTTTAAAAGATTTAGAAAAACCTTTTGAGAAATTCTTGAAAAATTATGTTCAACGGTTTTAAAATTGTAAAACCCGCATGCTTTTACCATGAATAGTACCCTTAAGATCATACGTACTAGATTAAAACTTTCCTTTGATAGTATGATTACGTTCACGTGTTAGAATTTTACGTATTACGTACGTGTTAGAACACGATAAGTATTTATTACGTACGAACACACAATAATTATTTAAACAATAATTAATCACGAACATGCGATCATGAAACCATGAACGTAATTTAATCACGAGCAAATATTAATTATGTATATATATTTATTACGAACACGAATAAATATATTAAGGCACGGTTAATATTTAACGAGAACACATAAAACACGAACACGACTAAACACGAACGAACACTTAAATAAATAGACTCGGAAAAAGGTACGGGTACCCCATGTGGGGCCCCCTTACCCGCGGCTACACCAAAGAAGGATGGGCCAAGCCCATCAAATTTTAATAAGAAAGGGGTTAAGGTAAATCTTTTAGTCATTTTCACTTTACAGTAAAAATAATCAAAAACCTAAAAAGTTTTACTCCTTCTCCTTGTCCTCTGCTTTTGGCCGCCGCATATAAACACAAGAAAGGGGGTGTTTGTTTGATTTTGATCTTGATTTTGGTGCAAGTATTCGTGTGTGTTCATCCTCGTTTGATCCACGCATTCGGTATACTTTTTTTAATCCTTTTCATTTATGTTTTGATTTAATAAATTAAATAAGATCATGATGTTTTTAAGAAGCTAACTAAAAACACTAATTAAACATGTAAATAGTTATGGGGTAAATCAAAACGAAGGATTTAGGGGTGTTTGTTGTGGTCGGCGCCTAAACCGAACCCCAAGGGGGTCTCGGTTTGGCTTGTGAACCACCACCGAGACCTCAAGGTCTCGGTTTGGTGGTGTGGGTCCCACGGCAACAGCAAACAAGGGAGAACCCCGAAGTGGTTCGGGGTATGGTGTTGATTACGGGTCCGGTTCATGGTTTCTAGTCACGATCTGGTTCATGGTTTATGTTAAGGTTATGTTTTTAATAATCCTATGTTAAAAATTAAATTAATAAAATATGACATGATTAATTTAATAAAACATGACTTAGGTTATAATTTAATTATTAGATCATGGATTTTTAACCTAAGTATTTATATTTCCAAGACTTTATAATTAATTAATTATTAAAAACCATGGCTATAATTAATTAATTAACATGACTTAGGTTATATTATTAATAGTTAATAATACATGTTTTAACCTAAATATTTAACTTTATTTAATTAAAAACATGATATATTTAATTAAATACTTTTAACCTATATTTTATTTAAATTACATGTAATAATTAATAAACTATACCTTATATCAATATGACTTAGAAAAATAATCAGAAAACACTTAAGCTTATATACTTAGTTTATTTAGGCAGCTAATCTATTTATGGAAACTTTCTATTTTTAGAAACTTATCTATTTTAAGCAGTAAATCTATTTTTGGAAACTTTCTATTTTTTGGAAACCCTCTATTTTTGAAAACTTTCTATTTTTGGAAACTTTCTATTTTTGGAAACATTCTATTTTTGGTAACTTTCTATTTTTGGAAACTTTCTATTTTAGGAAACCTGCTATTTTTAGAAAGTTATTTATTATTACACAGTAAGTATAATAATACATGAAATACAAGTAATACTTAATCAGAATAGACAGAATATAAGATAAACACAATTTAAAGCTTAAAACAGTAAAACATGACATGAACGTATAAAATAAGCTAAGACATGACATAATAGTAATCGGATACTTATACACGTATGTATTTATGTAGCATTAGTGATACCGAAGTAGGACTCTCCTCAGTTCGTCTTCTTCGTTCACTGGATATAAGGTACGGATTTCCGTCCTTTCAGTATGGACATTCTTTCCTTATTAGGATTCCCCGTATGCAGCCAACTGTTTTCCCGTAGTATAAGTTTATATGTTTGATTTGCTTATGTTTAATTTAGAATACCTATAGCCATATACATGCATGACCAGTTTCACCTAGTTATGGAGGTACCATAACCATAACACTAGAGGCACTGGTATTATGACTTCCCTACGGCGGAGTGATTGCTCGTGACGTCCCTTCAGCCTTTGGCCATATTATTATATTTATCATGTGGGGCGTATGGGTGCAACCTAGTTACATGTTTTTAGCAGATTACTCAGTGTGAATGTGGTGTGTGCCTTGCATCCTTCACAAGGAGCTAATCCCTCCTACCCAAACCAGTATATTAAATTAGAGGCAGCCCCTCTAATTTGCATAATGAGGTCACCCCTCCAAGTATTCATGCACGGTGGATTTTCATGACCTATATTGGCTAATGGTAAAATATGTTAAATAGTTTTTATAAGATAAACATAAGGCTTTTCAAACTATAAAACCAGTTTTACAAAGACTTAACCAGGTTATTCGGGACTTAGTTTCTTCCGTTGTTATATGCTTATATGCTTATATTATTCATGCTTTATTGTTCATCCGTGCACTGAGCGTATTGCTCAGCCGTTTTCCTTTTCTATGTTCCCAAAACGATAGGTACTGAGGGACGCTCGTAGACTATAATCATACGTGCATATGGACTGGAAGCTTTCTAGCCTTTCTTTACTTTATGCATTATCTTTACTTTGATACTCTTGCCATGGACATTGTTTAGTCCTTTCATTTACAGTACTTATGTTTGTGTGTGATGAGCTTTACTTTTGGACTACCGATGTTTGATTCCGGTATTTTCTGTTTATGGTCATGTAATGTTTAGACATTTATCCTTGTATGCTTTGATGACACGCCATAATTACGCGTGACATTCCATTATCAAAATGGGGTGTTACAATTATGGTATCAGAGCCAAGGCTTCGACCTGTAGGCTCTCAAAATATGACCTGTGATTAGTGGGTAGTCAATATGGTCTTCCTAGAACCGACAGTCATTTTTCATGCATTCATCATTTTTATGCATACATATATATATATCATTGTCGCAGGTTTATGACTAAGTAATGGTTGGTACAGGACTGGCCCTATTTAGTCGCATGTGTTTTATCGAAACTTTTAAATTTGGGACCGACCCATAGGCGTCCCCTCGCCATGTCTTTTATTTTGGGTGAACTGACCATAGGCGTTCACTCTCGAGCATACAAAAGTTTTCATAAAACTGCATCATGCATTCACACACAAATTTTCTTGCATAAAATTTTTCTCTGGATTTGTTGGTATAAATTTTTTTCATGTATATAAATTTTTATGTTTTGATCTGTTAATCATATGTTTTATGTTATACTGTCAGATGGTTCTCACACGCGAACAGGAACAACTCAATGCAGCAATCCAAGCTGCAATGCAAGCTTTGCTTCCTCAACTGAGGAACGACATCAGGGTTGAGGTTCAAGCTGCCAACAATCAGCAGCATAACCAAGCACCTCCTCATCCTCCTCCAGTGACATTGGTAGTATGGCTGGAGAGATTCAACAAGCTCCGCCCTCGAGCTTTCGAGAAAACAGATAGCCCAAGTGATGCTGAAAGCTGGTTGGCTCACATCGAGAAGATTTTCAATGCTATGGGTTGTGACCCCCTGTTCAAGGCGAGGTTGGCATGCTACCGGTTCGAAGGCGATGTGTTAAATTGGTGGTTAGCGTTGATGCAGTCTGAGGGAGGTGACGATTGGGTGGCTGGTTTGACATGGGCTCAGTTCAAAGATAGGGTGATGGAGCAGTTCTTTCCCAAGGCTGAGCAAGACAAGCTCAAGAGGGAGTACCATGGGATCCGACAGAGAGCTGGGGAGAATAGCAATGAGTTTATTCAGCGCTTTCTTCGATTAGCTGGTTTCCTTGGTGCAGCGGCAGGTACTCCTGAAGAGCAGGCACACCACTTTAGGTGGGCTCTTCGCGCATCGGTTGCAAACAACTTAGTGTGTGCTACGTTCAACACGGTAGCACAAGTGGCCGATGCAGCACGTAAGCTGGAAATGCTGCAGGAGAGAGATGAGTTCGGGGAAGCAGAGAGACTCGATAAGAGCTAAACATTCATATTCAAGCGGTGACCAATCCGTATTCTTTCCATATATGTCAATTATTCATCTCTTTAAACTGTATCTTCCAGGCAGAAAACTGGGGACCGGTCTCAGCCGGCTACTCAGCAGCAGCCTCATCAGCCCAAGGGAAACGGTCAGACTAACGACCGTTCTGCTACGGATAGGCGTGGCGGTAATGATAATTACTGTAACAACGTTGGACACTCCAATGGCAGCAGGTCCTAATACTTACGCATTTTTCTTATGATTTCATGTTATAACTCGTATTCTGACACTTTAGCAAAACTTCTACCAGGAACCATGGAAACGGTAGGGACCAGAACCAGAGAGGTTCACAGCCTAGCCGTCCAGCTATCACTGGTATCCAATATTACGATTATCCGCATTGTCCTTTATACTCTATTATCATGTCTTATGTAAAATGTTTTATCAGGTCCTCAGCCAACCAGAGCACCTGCTGGAGGATATACTCATCCTCTTTGTTATACTTGCCACCGTAGGCACCCAGGACCATGTCGTCGTAACACTGACGCATGATTTAAGTGTGGTCTTCCTGGCCATATCATGAAGGATTTCCGTAAGGGCGAGATGGAGGGCACATCGGGACATGCTGATACCAAGCCGCCTCCTACCACTGGGCGTTTCTACACGACATCTCGAGACCAGGCCAACAAGTCTACAGGTACCATCACTGGAATCTTGTATATGTATGGTCAAGCTGCGTGTGTTCTTTTCGATACGGGTGCTACTCACTCGGTCATTTCTACTGCTTATGCTAAGAACATTAGGATGCTCCCCATGCCACTAGAGAATAGACTTACTATTTCCACGCCTTTGAGGGACTCTGTATTAATCACCCATGTATACAAGAGTCTTCCCCTAGAATTTGACGATAAGGTTCGTCCTGTTGACGCACTTCCGCTGGACATGAATGACTTCGACATGATTTTGGGCATGGATTGGCTATCCAAGCATCATGCTACCATAGACTGCCATTCATATCGAGTCATCTTCGGTGATGTTAATGCACCAGAGTACATTCATAACGGGTTCGTACCCGGACGGTCTGTACAAATCATATCTTCCCTGCAAGCGCGTGCACTACTGTCACATGGCTGCGAGGGTTATCTAGCTACGGTTCACGACATGGATGCTGAATCTCCATTAATTCATGATCAACCAATAGTGTCGGAATTCCAAGATGTATTTCCAGCAGAACTTCCGGGCATACCACCTGCACGAGAAGTGGAATTCAGTATCGAGCTTATTCCAGGAGCTGAACCAATCTCCAAGGCTCCTTATCGCATGGCTCCGATAGAGCTGAAGGAGTTGAAGGATCAACTGCAAGAACTTCTAGAACGAGGTTTCATTCGACCGAGCGCATCTCCATGGGGCGCACCGGTCTTATTTTTTAAGAAGAAGGACGACAGTATGCGTCTTTGCATAGACTATCGCGAGCTCAACAAGATTACTATCCGGAATAGGTATCCACTACCGCGTATAGACGATCTGTTTGACCAACTCCAAGGGGCCAAACACTTCTCCAAGATTGATCTTAGGTCAGGCTACCATCAGCTACGGGTTAAGGAGCAGGACATCGCCAAGACTGCTTTTCGTACCCGCTATGGCCACTACGAGTTTGTAGTTATGCCATTCAGCCTGACAAATGCTCCAGCAGTGTTCATGGATTTGATGAACAGAATCTTCCATGAATTTCTGGAAAAGTTCGTCATTGTCTTCATCGATGACATCCTGATTTTCTCAAAGTCCAAGGAGGAACACGAAGACCATCTTCGTACAGTACTACAGATTCTTCACCAGAAGTAGTTGTATGCTAAATTCTCCAAATGTGAGTTCTGGTTAGACAAGGTGGCATTCTTAGGTCACATTGTATCAGCAGAAGGAATCACTATGGATCCAGCAAAGGTTGAGGCCATTACTAAGTGGCCGAGGCCGACATCAGCGACGAAAATACGCAGTTTCTTGGGCTTAGCTGGCTATTACCGTAGGTTCGTGGAGAACTTTTCCCGCTTAGCACTACCATTGACCAAACTGATGCGAAAAGGGGAGAAATTCGTCTGGACTGAAGAACGAGAGAAGAGCTTTGAAGACCTGAAGCAGAAGCTAGTATGTGCACCTATTCTTACTCTCCCATCTGGTACGGGTGGATTTCAAATCTACAGTGATGCATCGGGGAAGGGACTTGGTTGTGTTCTCATGCAACATGGGAAAGTGATCGCGTATGCTTCACGGCAGATTAAGCCTTATGAAGAAAATTACCATACGCATGACTTGGAACTTGCTGCAGTCGTGTTTGCATTGAAGATATGGAGGCACTACTTATATGGAGAATCATGTGACATTTTCATGGACCACAAGAGCTTGAAGTATATCTTCACTCAACGTGAATTGAACATGAGGCAGAGAAGATGGTTAGAACTGTTGAAGGATTATGACATTAATCTACAGTATCATCCCGGAAAGGCAAATGTAGTAGCAGATGCTCTTAGCAGGAAGTCCGGAATGATCAACGGTATTAAAATTGAGGAGGAAATCATAACAGACTTGGAGCGACTAGATATCGAGATCATGGTACGTGGACAGCAAGGTTACTGGGCTAATCTTAGAGTAGAACCCGAGTTACTCTCTAAGATCAAGGAAGCTCAGAAAGATGATGGAGAAATCTGGGCGATAGCACAGAATTTGGAGAAACAGACGGAATTCAGAGTAGATGCAGATGGTATCGTATGGCAGGGCACGAGACTTTGTGTTCCTGATGACCAAGCACTCCGGGAAGCCTTGTTAGCTGAAGCTCATAGCTCCCCATTCTCTATACATCCTGGTTCGACTAAGATGTACCATGACATCAAGCAATACTTTTGGTGGAGTGGTATGAAACAGGATGTGGCCACTTACGTCTCCAAATGTCTTACCTACCAGCAGGTTAAGATCGAGCATCCGCGATCTGGCGGTCTCCTTCAACCGTTAGATATTCCAGAGTGGAAGTGGGACAAAATCACCATATATTTTGTTACTGGTCTTCCGCCTACCAAGAGGAAGCACGATGCAATTTGGGTTATCTAGATCGACTTACAGAATCAGCTCATTTCTTACCGATCCGCAAGGAAGATCCGGTAAGTAAACTCGCCGATACGTATAGAAGAGAGATCATGAGACTCCACGGTGCTCCATCCAGCATCATCTCAGACAGAGATCCTCGTTTCACTTCGCGATTTTGGAAGAGTCTGCAGAAAGCTTGGGGTACACAACTTAAGCTTAGCACGGCTTTTCATCCTCAAACGGACGGACAGTCGGAGCGAACGATTCAAACATTGAAATACATATTGAGGTCATGTGTGTTGGAATGGACGGGTGATTGGGACGATTACATCTGTTTGGTGGAGTTTGCATACAACAACAGTTGGCACGCAAGTATCAAGTGTGCTACTTTCGAGATGTTGTATGGCAGAAAGTGTCGCGCCCCAATCTGCTGGGATCAACTTGGCGAGCGAACACTTGAAGGACCAGAAATCGTAGAGATGACCAATGAAAGGATCGCAGTAGCTAAGTAGAAACTTCAGGAAGCACGGTCACGTCAGAAGAGTTACGCCGATAAGCATCGTAGGGACATACATTTTAACGTAGGAGATCACGTTTTCCTTAAGGTTTCGTCGGCACGTGGTGTTAGACGCTTTAGGATTAAAGGGAAGCTCAGTCCTCGTTTCATCGGACCTTTTGATATCATTGAACGAGTCGGTGAAGTATCTTACCGGTTAGCTTTACCTCCGCAGCTTTCCCATGTACACAATGTATTTTATGTGTCCTTACTCAGAGGGTACTAGTATCATCCCCTTCACATGGTTCAGTATCCACTGGAACAGATACGTAAAGATCTCACTTTCATAGAAGAACCTGAACGAGTTCTTGACAGACAAGAACGAGTCATGAGAAGGAAGACGATCCCATTCCTCAAAATCCTTTGGAGGGATCATAGCGAGCGGGAAGCCACTTGGGAAACAGAGGAGTTTATTCGGGCTTCTTACCCTCATTTCATATTTTGAATTCGGGTATGTTCTTCTTTTCCAGTTTACTTTATCTATAATTCGGGGACGAACTATTCTTTTTAGTGGGGAAGAGTTGTAAAACCCGCATTCTTTTACCATGAATAGTACCCTTAAGATCGTACGTACTAGATTAAAACTTTCCTTTTATAGTATGATTACTTTCACGTGTTAGAATTTTACGTATTACGTACGTGTTAGAACACGATAAGTATTTATTACGTACGAACACACAATAATTATTTAAACAATAATTAATCACGAACATGCGATCATGAAATCATGAACGTAATTTAATCACGAGCTAATATTAATTACGTATATATATTTATTACAAACACGAATAAATATATTAAGTCACGGTTAATATTTAACGAGAACATGTAAAACACGAACACGACTAAACATGAACGAACACTCAAATAAATAGACTCGGAAAAAGGTACGGGTACCCCATGTGGGGCCCCCTTACCCGCGGCTACACCAAAGAAGGATGGGCCAAGCCCATCAAATTTTACTAAGAAAGGGGTTAAGGTAAATCTTTTAGTCATTTTTACTTTACAGTAAAAATAATCAAAAACCTAAAAAGTTTTTCTCCTTCTCCTTGTCCTCTCCTTTTGGCCGCCGCATATAAACACAAGAAAGGGGGTGTTTGTTTGATTTTGATCTTGATTTTGGTGCAAGTATTCGTGTGTTCATCCTCGTTTGATCCACGCATTCGGTATACATCTTTTTTTAATCATTTTCATTTATGTTTTGATTTAATAAATTAAATAAGATCATGATGTTTTTAAGAAGCTAATTAAAAACATTAATTAAACATGTAAATAGTTATGGGGTAAATCAAAACGAAGGATTTAGGGGTGTTTGTTGTGGCCGGCTCCAAAACCGAACCCCAAGGGGGTCTCGGTTTGGCTTGTGAACCACCACCGAGACCTCAAGGTCTCGGTTTGGTGGTGTGGGTCCCACGGCAGCAGCAAACAATGGAGAACCCCGAAGTGGTTCGAGGTATGGTGTTGATTACGGGTCCGGTTCATGGTTTCTAGTCACGATCCGGTTCATGATTTATGTTAAGGTTATGTTTTTAATAATCATATGTTAAAAATTAAATTAATAAAATATGACATGATTAATTTAATAAAACATGACTTAGGTTATAATTTAGTTATTAGATCATGGATTTTTAACCTAAGTATTTATATTTCCTAGACTTTATAATTAATTAATTATTAAAAACCATGGCTATAATTAATTAATTAACATGACTTAGGATATATTATTAATAGTTAATAATACATGTTTTAACCTAAGTATTTAACTTTATTTAATTAAAAACATGATATATTTAATTAAATACTTTTAACCTATAGTTTATTTAAATTACATGTAATAATTAATAAACTATACCTTATACCAATATGACTTAGAAAATAATCAGAAAACACTTAAGCTTATATACTTAGCTTATTTAAGGCAGCTAATCTATTTATGAAAACTTTCTATTTTTAGAAACTTATCTATTTTAAGCAGTAATTCTATTTTTGGAAACTTTCTATTTCTTGGAAACTTTCTATTTTTGGAAACTTTCTATTTTTGGAAACTTTCTATTTTTTATAACTTTCTATTTTTGGAAACTTTCTATTTTAGGAAACCTGCTATTTTTAGAAAGTTACTTATTATTACACAGTAAGTATAATAATACATGAAATACAAGTAATACTTAATCAGAATAGACAGAATATAAGATAAACACAGTTTAAAGCTTAAAACAGTAAAACATGACATGAACGTATAAAATAAGCTAAGACATGACATAAAACCAGTTACGTATTTAATAATCAGATAATTATACACGTATGTATTTATGTAGCATTTGTGATACCGAAGTAGGACTCTCCTCATTTCGTCTTCTTCGTTCACTGGACATAAGGTACGGATTCCCTTCCTTTCAGTATGGACATTCTTTCCTTATTAGGATTCCCCGTATGTAGCCAACTGTTTTCTCGTAGTATAAGTTTATATGTTTGATTTGCTTATGTTTAATTTAGAATACATATATCCATATACATGCATGACCAGTTTCACCTAGTTATGGAGGTACCAAAACCATAACACTAGAGGCACTGGTGTTATGACTTCCCCACGGCGGAGTGATTGCTCGTGGCGTCCCTTCAGCTTTTGGCCATATTATTATATTTATCATGTGGGGCGTATGGGTGCATCCTAGTTACATGTTTTCAGCGGATTACTCAGTGTGAATGTGGAGTGTGCCTTGCATCCTTCACAAGGAGCTGATCCCTCCTACCCAAACCAGTATATTAAATTAGAGGCAGCCCCTCTAATTTGCATGATGAGGTCACCCCTCCAAGTATTCATGCACGATGGATTTTCATGACCTATATTGGCTAATGGTAAAATATGTTAAATAGTTTTTATAAGATAAACATAAGGCTTTTCAAACTATAAAACCAGTTTTACCAAGACTTAACCAGGTTATTCGGGACTTAGTTTCTTCTGATGTTATATGCTTATATGCTTATATTATTCATTATTTATTATACATCCGTGCACTGAGCGTATTGCTCAGCCGTTTTCCTTTTCTATGTTCCCAAAACGGCAGGTACTCAAGGACGCTCGTAGATTATAAGCGTACGTGCATATGGACTGGAAGCTTTCTGGCCTTTCTTTACTTTATGCATTATCTTTACTTTGATACTCTTGCCATGGACAATGTTTAGTCCTTTCATTTACAGTACTTATGTTTGTGTGTGATGAGCTTTACTTTTGGACTACCGATGTTTGATTCCGGTATTTTCCTTTTATGGTCATGTAATGTTTAGAGATTTATCCTTGTATGCTTTGATGACACGCCATAATTATGCGTGACATTCCATTATCAAAATGGGGTGTTACAAAAATAATCATGATAGAAGACTTATTTTCTATGGCTTAGGGAAAGCGCACTGAAACGTACACTCCCCTTCGGGTCCGTTTTTCATGAGCTCAAAACTTTGATTGTTTTGTGACTCGCTCATGACCGAGAAAAATGAATTTCCCGTTTTGAAGGATAAGTTATCACCTGTGATAAACTTTCCTTAATGTAAAGTTCGAGTTCTAAGCTGACATTTACTTAGAGGTTGTTTTTCGTGAACTTAAAAACTTTGAATGTTTTTATGAGAAGCTCATGACTGAGAAATATTAATATCTCGTTGAGAAGGATAAGTTATCGTACGTGATAAACGTTCCTTATTTGAGGTCCGAGTCATAAGCTGTCATGTGTTTAGAAGTCATTTACACGAGCTTAAAACTTTCGAATGGTTTTAATAGAAGCTCGTGTCCGAGAATATTGAATTTCTCATTATGAGGATACGTCATACTCGGGACGAACTTTCCTTTCTTTTGAGTTCGAGTTACAATCTGTAATGCGATTTCAAGTCATATACACGAGCTTAAAACTTTTGAATAGTTCTAATATAAGCTCGTGTCTGAGAAAATTGAATTTCTTGTTTTAAGGATAAGTCATACTCGGGATGAACTTTCATGTCTTGAGAGTCCAGGTTACAGTCTGTGATTTGACTATAAGCCATTGCTAGATACTTATTTGTGAATCCCCTGAGACACATGTTTCGCAGATATCTACTTATTCAATAGCCAAACTCTGAGAGTGTCTTTGGTTGAACGTGTTACAACTATAGAACCTTTGTGTTCCCGTTGAACCTTGACCTTGGTACTTGCACTTTCATCAGTAGTTTGTATGCTTGTATGTTGGTTAGTGATATCTTTATGAGAACCATGTGGGGGTTCACTGTGAACCTTTATCATGCTTGAGGGAAATATCTTTCCAGTAGGAATCCACCTAAGACCAATTGTTTTAAAGGTTCTACCCGTTGGTATCCACCTAAGACAAGGTCTATGAGACATAGGTTTCTCATGCACAGCGGAAGACTTAGTTGGAGAAAACCTATTAGGGTTCCGTCTTTGAGGTGCTCTAGCTTTTTGGTTCACCTTGTTCAGGACTTTAGTGATACAATCATCATGAATGGCATTAAACACGCATTTGTTACATTTCATGCAAACAAAGTGCTTAGCATCTGAGAAGGATCTAGAGTTCCTAGGGTTGGTGGATTTGTGCACCTCTGAGAAGGGTCTAGAATTCCTAGATGTGTGAATAACGCTCCTAGGGTTTGGTTTGGTCCTACCTCTTGCTAGTGTCTTTTTCTTAGCATCCTCTAGATAGCTTTTATGACTCGTGTCATCTGAGCTACGCCTAGGCATGTTCTTGAAGCTATTTCTAGAGTTACTTGAAGCATTCATGTGATCGGGTTTTGCATGGGCATAGTTTATTAAGGAGGATCTAGATTGTGGAGTGATTGTTTTTGGCAAATTGCTATTCACGTCAACTTGGGATGCAAACCTCAGATTCGATGTTTTGGGTCGTTCAGATTTAAACGCATTCGGTTGTCTAGCAACTGAGCGGTTTCTAAACGGTTGAGAAGGAGGTTTACCCAAGACTGACTGTTTTGCTAACTTAGTATCCATACTATTTCCTTTTAGCTTCCTTAATTCATTTTTCACCGCTGTCAGTGCAAACCTTTTCCTGAATCTGAGCCTTTAATTGCTCATTTTATAGAAGTAATTGAGCGACACGTTGTTCTAACTTAATGTTCATATTGTCAAATATGTCGTTATCAGCATTCGTGTCATTACTATCTATAGTGTCGATAGGTTGCACAGATATTTCAATTAATGAAGCAGGCGGAGGACTTGGATTTTGAGAAGCCAACTTTGATTCTAACAAATTTATTTGTTTCACAAAATGTTCTTTTTCCGCGTTGAAATCTTGAATCTTACGATCCAATTTTTGTTCAAGAACAACATTTGCTTTTTCAATTTTTTCAAAATAAGCCTCAAATTTGTTATTTTTCTTTGAAAAATCGAGTTTGGCATCCTCAAAATCTTTTGTCTTTTGAGCTAACAAAGTTTCGAGCTCGTGAATCTTAGAATCAACATCTTGGGAAGTCTCTCCTCCATTAGTACTCGTATCTGATGAATCAGGTGTGGCATTGCTATCCACCTTTTCCACTAGATACGTGTCAAAAATGGGCTCAGATTGCTCAGTATGTTGATGAACATCATATACACCATTTAATTATATCGTAGCCATTGGCTCATCATCATAAATGGGTCTTATATCCGCATCATTGGCTATTTGATCATTCCCTGAGCTGTTGTTGGTATGCTGTTTTTTTTATTCTGTCCCGCTGCTTTCTGTGACAATCGAAGAAGCATCCAATGCTTGATCTTTATCGACATTACTCTCTTTCGTCTGCATCCGTCTTTTATTCACCCTTCTTTCAAATTGTCGTTTATGACGTGTTTTTTCAGCAATGGACTGCTTGACATTACTCAGCCGATAACGGAGTTTCTCTTTAAACTCATAAAGCCAGAATGTCTTGTCCTTTGACTCAATGAATTGCTGAAACTGGTTGTAAAGAACTAAAAAGGCTGCCATGGATTCATCCTCTTGAAAATTATCTTTTTCAAGATGCATTTGAAGTTGATTCATGTTGAGTGTGAACGCGCTGTTGAATGTTCCAACCTCTTGACTAAATAGTAGAATGAATAGCTGGTTGTATTCGAATTCCATATTAGTTCTTTTTATGAGTTCATTTGAAAGAGTCTGAAGGTGTGACTGAAGTTGCTTGAAATGTTCCAAACATCGCTCTTTAGCTTTCATCATCTTGTATTTTCTTACATGATTGTTTGTATCTGAATTCGAGCTGTTCTTGGACATTGTCGATGATTGAGAGTGGATTATGGATCTTAGTAGATGTGTTGTGATGAGTTGTGGTTGAAATTCTGAAAAATTCCAATTTTTTCTCAGTCTTTTATATAACGTAGATCGTAAAAATTTTGAATCGAGTTAGAAATAGCCAAAAACTAGTATAGAAAAAATTTGAAAAGTAAATTTTTGACGAAAAATAAAACCTAAGAGGGCCTAAAATTTTTGAATTTTGGTCCGAAAATTTGAATTTCGGGTCGAAAATTTTTTCGTATCGCCAAAATTTGAAATCGAAGCTTAAATGGCCTAAAAATGGTCTAGGAAAAATTAAATTTTACTACGGTTTTCCCGCCAAAAAACTTTTTTTTGGAAACTATGTTCCGTAACTAGTCTAGATAGTGGTTGAGTCTAGAAAGTACTCGAACAAAAAGTTTTCAAAGTTATAATCTCGCAATAATGAAGGATCTCGAAATGTCACAATGATCTCGCAATAACTCAAATCTCGGAATAAATGGAAGATCTCGCAATAACTCAATATTGCGGAAATGGATGATCTCGCAATAACTCAATATTGCAAAAATGAAAGATCTCGCAATAACTCAATATTGCGAAAATGGAAGATCTCGAGGTAACTCAATATTGCGAAAATGGCAGATCTCGCAATAACTCAATATTGCGAAAATGGCAGATCTCGCAAACATAAAACTTTCCACAATAACCAGTTTTGTAAACCCTAATTATTGGAAAGATGAAGATTCCGCAATAATGGATAAGATTCCGCAATAATGGTAAAAAAACGTGGTTTTTTGCCAAAATCGAGCCAAACGCCCCAGAATCTTATGTTTTTGGACGATACAAAGTAATCAAATCCCTACCACAACTATGTAGGTGATTCCTAAACCATAAAACACAAAAAAAAATTGGATGTGGGTTTTGATGATGAAAAATAAGAATCAAAATGTTAATCCCAGCCCATCCACGAATAACCAGTCACCTGGCAGCCAAACAGGCGGACCGAATCTTCGATCCAAAAGCCACGGTCTGGCAAAAAAAATCGAGCCAAAAGCCACACACGAAATCCATAAAAAAACAAACCACGAATCTTCAATCACCTATCCACTATAGGCTCTTTATACGAAATGTTAATTCCAATCAATCGATAACAAATATCTAGAGAGAGAAAGAGAAGAAAGTTAGAGAAAGAAAAGAGAGAATAAACTAGAAAGAATGGTTGGTTACTAGAGAGAGAAAGAATGAGAACCAACACCCTCTTCCACACATGGAAGAGGGTTTATATACCCATGAGCTTGGTGGGCTCATGGGCTTGTTTATTGGGTCGGGCTTGGCTTGTCTTTGGGCTTGGAGCCCCTAACTTATACAATATTAGCTTAAATTCCAAGCCCGGTTATCCCGACTAACCTATTACAATACAAGGCCGTTAAAGACTAAGATGACCTGTTACTTTCTTGTTCGAATATATAATATATAGGGCTAAAAATTAAATATCTAGTAATCCAAACCCAAAGTATTAGTTAAAACAAATCCAAGTCTAAAAGAAGAGACGAGAAACAAAGTCTGAGTTACAATCGTGGCAACAACCAAGAGCAATACTTCAACTCACTTTCTTTCATGAACATTTCTCTATTGCCTTGATCCTTTCCTTAGGTTCTCTCAAAGACAATGCTTAAGATAGAGTTTATAGTCGGAATCAATTTCTAGAGATGACAATTGAGAAATAATGAATGACAAAGGGTCATTTAAGTTGAGACAATAGTCATCAATGATATGAGAATCCACTTAATGAACATTTACATCTTCATTTGAATCATACTTAGGCTCAAGTGAAAGGTTCCCTTCAACGGGAAGCATAACACGATCAACTAAGCAAAATTATGATGCATTTAAAGGTGGAAAGTCAAGAAGAACTTTTCTATGAAGGTGAGATAGAATCATAGTGTTGGTCCCTAGTAATTCGTTATTACTTATTATCTTAAGTAAAAACTCTTTACTTCAACTCAAGTGTGTTGTTTTAACAATAGATAAGAACTATGGAAGATTAAAACAATAATACCAATATACTTTTCAACGTATAGACTTTTATTAGAATCAAATAAAGAATCTATAACCCAATTTATTTTCGGAATAACAAAGTGGTTGAATGACAATGGGTTTTGATCTCCTCTACTTAAACGTCTAACAAAAGTTAAAGTCTAAGCTCCAATCTAAACGTTCATATGCATCTTGGCTATATGCTTTAGTTGGTATCGAGAGAGAAAGGTTTTCTAGAGTTTAAGCTCTTGTATTGGTTAACCCTTTCTCTCCCAATGTAGACTCCTTATATAGGCAGTGTAAATTAGGGTTTGCATTTTGTATGTTCTAATGCATGGGTTTATCCAGTGGGTGGTTGATGCCCATGCTGGATAAATAGTACAAAGTACATATTAAACTATTCTAGAAAAGATAAAGGTTGTACTTATATCTAACTATACAAGCAACCTACTTTGACTTAAATTTATCTTTTCCCGCCTAATGCAAATCATCAGAATACTGAAGAGTCTTCAGTATCCTAAAGGAGATCGACATCATTCAGTTTGGTATTGTCAAACCAAACTGAACTGAAATCCCTTCGTCAGTCCTTGTTCTTCAGCAACTAGACCGCCTAGTATTTGAAGCGAAGACTCCTTTGTCTTCTAAGTTCACTGGAAGGGGAGTGTTGAACTTTATTCAGCTATAAAGTCTTCAGTAGGAACTTTGTTCCTCTGGTCATCCTTCAGCAGACTGGCCTTACTGCTGAGCATGAAACACTTAGGGGGGTTTTATATTCAAGTCCTAGAGTTGCTTCAGGGTCAGTAAATACTGACCCAACAATCTCCCCCTATCTGGATATACAAATAGCCTAAGTCTAATGTCAGTAGTAAGTGAGCATAACAACTTTTTCTTACTTGCACTGAACAATTAATAACTTATAAACATCAGATAATCATTTATTCATTAATATTACAAATTACAACAAGATCGATACAAATGATTACTCAATTCTCTTTAGGCCTAAGTTCTTCAATGATGGAAGTCTGAGTTAATGGATCTGAATTTTTGTGGTCCAATATAGCAAGCAAGCACATGCTGAAGGTTTTAGCAGCATCAGTAAGTCCTGGACCACCATGAAGAGATTAAAATATCCTTTGAACATTCGAGAGAAGTTCATTGTTCATTTCATCAAGATCACTTATGCCCACAAAGTCTTGACGTTCTTGATGATTGAACATAATCATTCCTAGTTTTGGTTCGTCCAGTACATGACCAGGGAGATGATTCTGAAACTGAACAAAGCTTTGTATTTCTTTGTAGTGACAAAGATGTCACCAACTTCAGGTTGAATCAGATTTGCTCTTTTGTTCAGCTCTAGTATTGGATCTTGATCTTCAAGATAAACTTGAGTGTTGATGTTCAGAATTTCACCTAGTATTTCATGATTTCTCATATAGTGCTCGAATCTGGTGCGAACTTCATCCCATCTCTTGGATTTTCTTTTCTCGATCACCACACTCATTTCCATCCATTCAGTGTAAGAAAGTTCTTTTTCTTGAAAGTTTTCAAGTATCTCATCAGTTCCATCACCCCTATAGAACTTGAGATTGATGTCGCCTTTGCTGGTCAATATGTCAACATTGGTGATTGGTGAGATATTTCTTCTGTTAAGCCTTGTTATACAAAACTTTTCATATAACACTTTCTTCTTGAAGACATTTCTTCTGTTGGATTGTGTTTTTCTCCCCCTCAGCAGAAGACTGCCCAGCAGCTTCTGATGACCCACCAACAAGGAAGAGGCCACAAAGACGATCAAGAGTGGTAGTTACCTTGGCCAGCATGGCTGGAACAGTTTCGAGGGCATGTAGCTTCTGCTGAACCTCATCAGAAATGGTCAGCTTTTGTTTCTCCAGCAACGCCACTCTATCTTTGATCTTTGACACAGAATCACACAAGGTATTAACTTGGCCAGGAACTAGTGTGAATACTGGTGGAAACTCCATGGAAGCACCGTTGATGGAGTCCATAAGAGAGGACATCTCGTGCTTTAAGGAAGTGGTGGTGGCCACATCTTGGACTAATGGCTTCAAAGCAGTAATGATGACATCCTTAATTTGTTCAGCAGAAGGAGGAGGTGGTCTTGCTTTGAGAGTTGAGATTTCATTGTCAGCAAGCACCTTTTCTTCCTTCAGTCTGGCCACCTGTGATTGAAGAATCAACACTTGATTGGTTAGTTCTTTTACCTGCTCAGTTCTGGGGGAAGGTGGCTTTTTTGTTGCATCAGCAGGCTCTTCATCATTGTCATCTAGATTGACTGGAATTCTTTCATTGAACCCAAGTTCTTTCTCCAAATCATCTCCAGACATGCTGACAACAAACGTAGGCAAGTGTCCCACCTTGGCTCCAGTGGTGAGATGCACTTCCTTGGGAATCTTTGGAGCATCATCATGAGTGTGTGGATCAGTTTCAAGCCCTTCACCACCAGGGTTGGTTTGACTTGATGGATCCTGAGAAAGAGTCCCTGATAAGTTTAGATCAATGATGATGTTTTTGGTTCCTTCAGTAGAACCCTGTTGTGGGGGAGCTACATCATCAGAAACAGATAGGCCAGAGTCAGCATCAGCTGTTGGATTTGCTGACACATCATTCCCTGATGCAGACTCAGAGTGAAAAGTGATAGAAATTGGTAATGAAGTATGACTTGTATTCAGAATGAAAGTACTTACCAATGCTGACTCCACACTACTAAGCTGAGGGTGAGCTCCATCTTCACCCTTCTCTCCTAAGAAGTTGAGAGATGGGTTGCTTGCTAGGCCTCTTTATACATATCACCTCCAGTAGAGACTGAAGGTGATGGTTGACTGGGGTTCTTGTCCTTGGCCAGGGACTTGGTCTTCTTCAAAGCATGGCCTTGGGAATCATCATCAATCTTCTTTAAGGAAGATTGTGTGAGGGTTTTCCTCTTTCTGGACTCACGTCTAACCTTCTTGGTATTAATTGACGTTTGCTTCTGACGAGGTCCAGATGAAGCTCCAGGATTTTTTCCTTGTAGATCCCCTTCTCTAGTTGGAGAAGTGTCTTTGGGGGCTTTGTACACTACTGGACCATCTACTGAGCAGATGTCCAGCTTGGGTTGTGTAAGAGGAGGATCAATGGTGCTGACTGGAATGTTCCAGTGAGTGAGATCAAAGGTCTTAAAAATTAGTTTCTCTCCATTTATTTTTGAAAAGTCATTTCCAAGATGGTCAGCAAAGAGGAGAGATAGAAATCTAGTGTACACAACGTTTTTCTCTCTAGTCGTTTTCTCCAGCTTCCCATGGAGATCTTCAAAAATAAGCCTCCCAAAATCAGCTTTGACACCCTTGGCCAGACAGTATAAAATAATAGCATTTTTCTGGTTGATCTGGTCAAGGCCTCCAGTTTCCCCCCCCCCCCCCCCAAACACTCAATGAGAATGGACATCAGTAATTTCCATCCTGGTGGCAAAGAACTTCTTTTTAACCCCACCCCCCCCCCCCCCCTTTCAGTAATTTCTTAAGTATACCCAATCTATTTAAAGGAATTTTTTACAACCATAAAATCATCAGGTACTGCTTCATACTCATTAGGGTTTTCCAAATAATCTAACCCCAAAACTTTTCTAAATAGCTTTAACCCAAATCTACCATGAATCCCAATCGTGGTAGAATCAAACTCAATGGATTTCTTGTTGTTAGAAGCCTTTGCTGTAAACCAAAATTCTTTTAGCACATTTTGAAACATCATACCAGGATCCTCAAATAAAGCATACCTTAAAACACTTTTGGATAAATAAGTCAAAATGTGTTCCCTAGGAACAGACTTAATGGATTCAGGTTTGAGCAAAGTGATGTTGTTGGGTTTGAAGATGATATCATCAATGGGATAGTTAACATGAGTGGATGGTTTAAGGGTGATTTTGGCAATCTTGGGGGTGGAAGATGATTCAGCCATTGATGTTTCCGTGTGCGTTTTGAAAGAGAGAGAGAGAGAGTTTGTGTGTGTTTTTGGATGAAAAGATTTGTAAGCGTGGAATGAAATCCAATTGTTAGGGATTATATAAAAACTTTAACTGATTTGTAAAAAGTTTTTAAAACCATTTGAAAAAATTATAAATCTTTTAGGGTTTCTTTTGAACATTTGGCACAAACTTTCTCATTAATGTTCTGCAAAAAGGTATGATTTTCTGTTGCTTTGAATAGTGAAACGCCCCATGTGTCGAGGAGTTGTTGACTGTGGATGGAGAGTTTGAAATTTCCTTAATTAATAAATGACACCTTTTTGAAAGGATGTTTGTTTTATTCACAAGAAATTTAATGCCATTAACTCTTTTGAATCACATGATTGATAGGTTTTAAATGTTGTTGCTCAGATATACTGAAGCTGATGGCAATACTTGTGAGCTTCAGTGCGTCAGATGAGGCGAAAAAAACCCCATATACATATTCACATAAGTGAACAAGACATATGACGTTGCACGCTCCTCTACTCAGGCCTAGCTACTCAGCTGTATTAAAAAAAATTCAGCATTGCTGAAGGAATCTTTTGATGGCTGGTGATTATTTGTTCAGCATCAATGAATCAAATAAGGCGACAAAACATCATATACACAATCACATAAAGTGAGATAGACACATGACATTGCACACTCCTTTACTCAGACAATGCTACTTAACATTAATAAAAATCTTTTATGAAATGTTGAAACCTTCAAGCTTCTTTAGTGAATGCTGAAGGTTCAGGTTTTGTATCATCAATGTTCAGCATACCAAGCTCCATTATCAATCTTTTGAAAGTTGGTTCATCCAATGATTTGGTGAAGATATCAGCCAGTTGGTATTGAGTGGGGATGAAATGTAATTCAATGTCCCCTTTCACAATGTGATCTCTGATAAAGTGATATTTGATATCAATGTGCTTTGTTCTTGAGTGGAGGACTGGATTATTAGATATTACAATAGCACTAGTGTTATTATAAAAGATTGGTACCTTTTTCATATTATATGTCATAATTAGCCAGTTGGCTTTTCATCCAAAGAACATTGGCACAACATCCAGCAGCTGCCACATATTCAGCTTCTGTTGAAGACATGGCAACTGTTTGTTGCTTTTTAGCACTCCAACACACAAGTTTTCCACCTAGCAATTGGTAGGTACCATAAGTGCTTTTTCTGTCTAAATTGCATCCAACATAGTCAGAATCTGAATACCCCTTTAGATCAAATCCTGAGGATTTGAGGTACCAAAGACCTAGACTTGGTGTACCTTTTAGGTATCTGAAGATTCTCTTCACAGCAGTAAGGTGTGATTCCTTTGGATCTGCTTGGTATCTTGCACAAAGGCATGTAGAGAATTGAATGTCAGGCCTGCTTGCAGTTAAGTACATGAGTGACCCAATCATACCTCTATACTGAGTCTCATTGACTGATTGTCCAGTGAGATCAGGTCATAAGTTGTTAGGGGGTACCATTGGAGTCTTCACTGAAGCACAATTGATATCATACTTCTTCAGCAGATCCTTGACATTTTTTTCTTGATTGATGGAGATGTCTTGGTCAGATTGTTTAATCTGAAGACCAAGGAAGTATGTGAGTTCTCCCATCATACTCATCTCAAACTTGCTGGTCATAAGCTTGGCAAATTGTTTGCAAAGTTTCAAGCTTGTAGAACCAAAGATTATGTCATCTACATAAATTTGTACCAGAATGGTGTCAGTTTTAGATTTATAGATAAACAAGGTGCTATCTATTTTTCCTCTGACAAATTTATGTTTAATGAAAAATGTTGAGAGAGTTTTATACCAAGCTCTTGGAGCTTGCTTCAGTCCATATAAAGCTTTATAAAGCTTGTAGACATGATTTGGGTATTTACTACTCTCAAAGCCAGGAGGCTGAGTAACATAAACTTCTTCTTTTAGGTCACCATTTAGGAATGCACTTTTAACATCTATTTGGTAGATGATGAAGTTCATGTAAGTGGCATATGCAAGGAAGATTCATATGCTTCCATATGTGCAACTGGAGCAAAGGTTTGATCAAAATCAACACCAGGCTCTTGATTGAATCCTTGGGCCACCATCCTAGCTTTATTTTTTGTCACTTCATTGGTTTCATCTCTTTTGAGTTTGTAAACCCATTTGGTGCCAGTGGTTGATTTACCATATGGAAGAGGAACCAATTTCCAGAATTTGTTTCTTTCAAACTGATTGAGTTCCTCTTGCATGGCATCCACCCATCCAGGGTGTGTGAGTGCTTCAGAAACCTTTGTAGGTTCAATTTCTGAGAGAAAATTTGCATAGAGGCATTCTCCAGATGAAGCAGCACTCAGTTTCTTTTCCATAGATCTAGTGACTCTACCTTCACCAGGATTACCTATTATGTTCACCAGCTGTATGTGACTATTTTGAGTCCAAGATTTTTGTGGAGCTGGAGAATAGGTACTGGTATCATGATTAGAGCTAGAGCTTGGAAGTCCATGACATGGACTTGGACTTGGAATGTCTCTAGTGTCTACTGAAGGATATTCAGTGGACAAGGGTTCAATCATTGGAGGGATTCCTTCTTGGTCAGAAGCAACATATCCAGGACCTAATTCCCTAGAGATGATAGGAGAGCTTTGAGCAAGGGGCTCAGATTGTTCCTCAGCAGCTGCATATGATTGATCATTTTGATCATGTGTGTCAGCATACTGATTGTTTTGAGACTGACCATTTTGGTCATTTGTGTTTCCTTGCTGATCATTTTGATCATTTTGAGATTGATCATTATTTGATTATCAGCCATCAGTATGTGATACTGAAGGTTTGTCTTTTGTAGGACTTGTCATATCTTCAAAGTAATCAATATGAGGGACTGGGTTGCTTGTTTGATATTTTTGAGAAGGCTCATAGTGATGAAATTCATTAGATGGATAATTGTGAGATTCATGTATATGAAATTCATCATCTGATGGATTTGTAAAAGTGACAGCTTCAGAACTTTCATTGAAGGTGATGTGATAGGTTTCTTCAATACATTGTCTTCTTGTGTTTAAGACTCTGTATGCTTTAGATACTAGGGAGTATCCAAGAAAGTAACCATCATCAGATTTTTCATCAAACTTTCCAAGGTGATCCTTGTGATTGTGAATGAATATTGGACACCCAGACACATGTAAGAATGAGATGTTTGGAATTCTCCCCCTGAAGACTTCATAGGGAGTCTTCATGTGTCTCTTCACAATGATGGATCTATTTTGAGTGTAGCAAGCAGTGGCTACAGCATCAGCCCAAAAATGCTTAGAGAGAGCAGATCCAGCAAGCACTGTTCTTGCTGCTTCAATCAAAGTTCTGTTCCTTCTTTCAGCCACACCATTTTGTTCAGGTGTGTAAGGAGATGAGAAATTTTTGGAAATTCCTTTGTCATCACATAATTTGATCAGTGAGTGATTTCTAAATTCAGTGCCATTGTCAGTTTTGAGTTATTTGACATGAGTGTCATTTTGATTTTCAACTCTTTTGATGAATGACATGATGGCATCTGGTGCATGGCTTTTCTTTGTTAGAAAATATACCTAGGTGTACCTAGAGTACTCATCAACAATGACAAGTGTATATTTTTCATGACAAATGGCCCTAGGTGATACTGGGCCAAATAAGTCCATGTGAAGCAAATGAAGACTTTCTTTGATTGAGAAAGTTTGCTTTGTTTTGAAACTGGCCTTATGGTGCTTCTCTTTTTTACATACTGAGCATGGTTTGTCTTTGGAGTACACAAGTGAAGGAAGACCAATAACAAGATTTTGTTTTTTCAGCAGAGTTATTGTTTTGAAATTGAGATGTGAGAGCCTCTTATGCCAAAGACAATTGGTAATATTGGAGTCTTTAGCAAAGAAGCATGTCTCCTGAGTAGAGTTCATGTTCATGACATAAACATCTTTGACTCTTGGAGCAATCATCACAATTTCATGATTGGAGTTGAAGATTGTACCTTTTTTGTCATCAAACAGCACAAGATACTTTGCATCACAAAGTTGACTTATGCTGATGAGGTTGTGCTTCAATCCATTTACATATGCTACCCTTGAAAAAACTATACCATTGCATTTTACTGAACCAAAATCCTTTAGTAGTAGCTGATGAGTTATCATCAAAAACAACTTTAGGACCTTGTTCCTCCTTATACTTGTGCAGATAACTTTTGGTGTCAGTCATATGCCTTGAGCAGCCACTATCTAGGTACCAAATAGGCTTCCTGAGATCACACTACACAAGTTAAGGAAATGGTCAGTTTTGTTTTGAAACCCACCTTTTTTGGGTGGGGGTTTTAGATCTAGAAGGTGTTCTAGATTTGAAGGGTCCTCTTGTAGAGGGTATGTGAGATTGCTCAGAAGAAGAAGAGGTCTGAACAGCTTTTGCTTTCTTAGCGTGGAGGGCTTTACCTCTTCTGAACAACTCTATATGGTTGTGATCAGATGTAGTGTGAACATCGCTTCCATAGGTCTCACAACATTTGGTAATAGAGTTTGGGTTTCTTGGTTTAATACCTCTTCTGAGTGAGATGATTCGATTATGTCCATGAGTGTCAAGGTCATAACTTCCACAAATATTACAAACAGGATAATAGTGGCAGTCATCTGAGTGATGATTGCCCATACCACAATGAATGCATGGTGGGAAAGGTATATTTCGCCTGGAATGAGATGCCTCAGATTTGTGAGCATCAGCACTTGTTTTGGCCAGCATATACTGAGTGTGTTCACAAGTGCGATGATTAGTCCTTTCACATTTTGTACAATAAATCACTCTTAGGCAAGTTTCAGTATAACAACCCGAAAATTTTGACCAAAGTTTAAATTAAGATTTTTCGAACATTTATGAAACTTGTTATTTATTTTCGATAGTTTAACGAAGATCGTGTTAGCTAAAATTCAAATTTATTTTGAATATTTTCTTTTAGTTTATGAACTGAGAAATTTAAAATTTTTACGTTTACGTTTTACAAATTAAATAATTATTATTTAATTACTTGGAGTATTTTTCGACGTTTTAGAGTCGGACTGGACGAAAATAATAAAAATAATAGTTGAAACGATTCAAAACTAAAACTTTGAAAATATGAAGAAATAATATTTTTCATTATTCCCTAAAAACGTTGTTAATAACGTGAATCTTGGAGTTTACGTTTTGTTTTAACGTTAAAATTTAACCAAAATAGCTAAAATAATGAAACGAGCATTTAAATAAATAATAGCAAACGTTTTCGAAACGCAACGAAGTAAGGACTCATATTTATTGGAAAAATGATTTTAAAAACGATGGCGCAAGTATCGTGACTTGAATCGTCCGTTAAGTCGTCCAAACGAGCCTCGAACGCTTACTTTACAAAAGTAAATAAAGTATTTACGAAATATACCCTAGATTATTATATACTTGCTAGTTACATTTTATAATTTTCAGTATATATAGAAGATTACACTCATTTCATTCATTTTTCATCTTAACAAAAAACACACACACATATAATCCTCTCATCCCTCTCTCTCCCACATCCAGCCAGCCGCCGGTTGCCGTCTTCGCGCCGCCGCCGGAAACGTTTTCCGGCGGATCTTCATTTTTTCCGGCGTTTTCCAAGTGAGTCCGAGCCACCCTTCATTCCAACACCACTGAAATCATCTTCCCTTCTCGTTGCCATCCTCAAACCGCCGCAGCCACCATGTTGTGGTGGTGTTTTCCGGCCGCCGCCGCCGTAAGGTGGTGTGTGGGTGACGGATTTACCATTTTAACAAGTGGGTATACCTTAAAAACCCTTAAAACCCTTGGATCCTGTCTCGATCTACACATGCAAGATGGTTACAATCAAGATTAGACAAAATAGTTTAATTATTTTATTTATTTTATTTATGGTGGTTCTTGGTCGCGGTTTTGAACAAAAATAGGGGCTGCCGCCGCCAAACCACCACTGTGGTGGCAGCCGGACGGCGGTTACAACCACAGCCGCACCATGGTGGTGTTGGGCTTATGGTGGTGATGTTCTTGAATTGTTTTTTTATTATTATTATTTATTTTTGTTTTGGGTATAATAGATCTAGATGTATAATGATTATTGTATATTTTTTTTATATACAATGATATAACAAATAAAGTGTAATGAATAAAAGATTAAATAAAATTATAATCAGTTTATCTTTATTATTATTATTATGTAAAAAGGTGATGTATAAAAGGGAAAAAAATAAATAAATAGAAGATATAATAAGATTGAGGGGGATAGACTATAATAAATAAATGTAATTATTTTGATTATATAATTATTATTTTAGGAGATTATGGACTACAAATAAATAAATGGTATGATAAAATATAAAGTGGAAGATTCTGAAAATATTAAAATAATAATAATTATTTGATAGTGGAGTATATAATTATTAGATGACATATAAGAAATAAATAAATACATATTTTAAAGAATATTGTTATTAATATTACTATTAATAAATGGTATTTTAAGATATAAAATTATTTAATGTTATATGGAAAGTAATTAAAATATTGATGGTGGATGATTAAAATATTAATTATGGTATTAATTAAAATATGGAAAGAAATTAATTGAGGAGAAATAAAGGTAATTAAAATATTAGTGGTGAGAATATATATTTAATATATTAATTGTATTGTTTGAGGAAAATATTAATTGGAATATTGATTAAGAATTGTCGGAAAAATTATGTATTTTATATACATGGAAACGTTATAAAAACGGCAAGGTCATGCCGAAATTTTCTAAAAATGTATACGTTTATAATAGAAATAGTTAATGGATAACTACGTTATATAATAATTTTCGAAACGTATTATTTTAGTTAATATGAAATATAACGTTATTGATGGTAAATAAATCCTAATGAGTTATATAATGATTTTTGAACGAGTGTCGAGTTATATAAAAATCACTTTGTATACACTATTAATTCTGAAGGATTATGTATATAATTTAAGAAATACATTTTTAAATGTTTGTTCTAAATAATAACTTATGACATGAATTATGTGCCTCGTGTTCACATATAAAATATATATCGAATATATTATATGATTTGTTTTATCATTTTATTTTATTTGGCCAACCATCAGGGTTTTACGAGTTAAATTTTATTAACTTATTTTGTGTCGAGTTGATGTAACCATCCATTGGGAAAACACCAAAACATAAACCTCATCAAACGATTGGAGCATAGCTGTGGAATTAATTGCAACTTCAAGGTCGCGAAAGGATATTGTTGACGTTACATGATTATTAGCTATTTATGGTGTATTGCGACTATTGGAATTAAGCCATGTAG
Source organism: Glebionis coronaria (assembly GCA_025667525.1). Lineage (NCBI taxonomy): Eukaryota > Viridiplantae > Streptophyta > Magnoliopsida > Asterales > Asteraceae > Glebionis > Glebionis coronaria. The sequence goes on from CM046874.1 coordinate 250,147,965, forward strand.
ATTATGTGGTGTTGTGTTGATAATTATGTGAAGCAGTATTAGGTTATGATATGCCGTGAGGTGCTGACACTTGTATTCTGCTGATTGTCTGCATTGATGGTAAGTCTATAGCCTCGCTTTTACACTATTTAGTAAATGTCTTTAAACCCGCGAGGGGGAATACATGTTTTTCATAAACTTGGAACACAAGTCTTTTATGGTATGCTTGTCCCTCTATGAATGGACCCGTGGTTGCCTTTAAATTGCATTAGGTGATTGCCTTTGTTAAAGCCTCAATTATGGACCGTTAATTAACCTATGATGGGTTAACCGCTAGTACAATTAATAGATCTATGGGGGAATCCGCCCCGGTTCAGTTTGTATGGACTTGTCACAGAAGCTTAGGCCCGACCTCCACACTGTTTGAACATATTGTATTGAGAAGTCAGGTATACGGCAATGTACCAATAATCTGGAGGTAATGAAAATTAATAAATCTCCTGTCTTATCAGACCTCTAAAGGGAGTGTCTAAGGGCTCGGTTCCATGAGCTTATTGCAATTTATGCTATATACAATTAATATTGTTGATGCAAATTATTATTTGATGCTTATTAAGTATGCCACAAACTTATAATCTTTGCTTGTGTTCAAATGATTTGTAAAACCTATAGACTTGCTCAACCTTTGTGTTGATGATTTTACACATGTATTTCAGGTAATCATGATGGATAACAGCGGAGCATGTGAGGAGGAAGTTGGTGCTTACTTGTCTAAACTTTGTTTATTTTTCCATCATTTTTAAATAAATAAATGACTTTTCAAAGTCTTTGATAAATGTATTGTGATGTATCGGTAACGGTATTTGGGACCAACGCTACTCTGATTTTATATATATATATTGGGATGGGAAACTTTTTGGACAAGATTGTATATTATTTTAACGTCTCATTTGAGGTCGTTGTCTATGATTGTGTACGATGTGCTATTAGTAGCGCCCCAATGTGGTATTCCGCTGCGTGGTAATTTGGGGGTGTTACAAATTGGTAATCAGAGCCACAAGTTATAGAGAACTAGGTCGATTTTGAAAATGTCCTAAACTATAACTTTTGGTGTGTTTTAAAAGGTTTTAAGCACGCAACTACTCCGCATGGCTCCGGTAAGGCTATTCTTGTATTACTTTATGATTGATTGTGATTATGTGAACCTATGTGTATGTAGAAATGGTAGTATGTATATGTATGAATATACTATGATATTTAAAGGCATTGCACGCGAAGCAATGTTCCTTGAATTATTGTCGTACATTCTATAATACGGTTTTGTATCGGATTTGGCATCACCGCCAATCATCGATCTTGATAATTATGTATTATCTGAATACGAGCTTGAAACTCATTTGATACTTTGAGTATGTATATATGGTTTTGTAACCTATAGCATATCGACTTGTTTAAGTTCGATTGTTATCATCGTATCGTGATGTGCCATTTTTTGGACATCTTCTTTCGAAACGTAATTGATAAATGCGATGTTCGTGTTTTCGTTACTACTTATGATTTTGAAGAATCATTTATCCGAGGCGATATCTCCTACGTAATGCGACGTGTGATTTGATTTTATATGACCACGTTTTATTAGCGAAAAGGAGGATGCCAATGTTGGACTTAAGATATATATATCCTAATCAAATATATATAGTTTGGGTACAACAATGATATGCTCGTAGTAGTCATTCGGTTAAGTGACTTATTACTGTGTATCTAAATGGAATGGGACATTTAGATATAGAGATTTTAACTCGCCCAACTAAGAGTCGTTTAAGGTTGTCTTATTTAAATGGATTAGGACATTTGAATAAGAAAATTTTAAACCACTGGACCTTAGATTGTCGTGTTTTCCTTATTCAAATGGAATGGGACGTTTGAGTACGGAAATCATGATGTAAGTTTATTGACACCTTGTATTTACTATTGTATTTTGATATGATATCGTGTTGAGAGATAGTATGAGTAGGATGACTTATAATCATTTTGTTGAAATGGATTGGGACGCCTTTTCATTTGAACAAGAAAGTTATAAGTTCCCGAACCGTAAGTTTATAAAATCTTGTACACATGAAAGGGGACGCCTTTTGATGTAGACAAGGAGTTATAAATGAGTGGGCCTGTAAAACCCGCATACTTTTACCATGAATAGTACCCTTAAGATCGTACATATATGATTAGAACTTTCCTTTTATAACATGTTTACGTTTAACGTATAAGAATTACGCGTATTACGTACGTGTTAGAACACGATAAGTATTTATTACGTATGAACACACGATAATTATTCCAATAATAATATTAATCACGAACATGCGATCATGAAATCATGAACGTAATTTAATCACGAGCTAACATTAATTACGTATATATATATATATATTTATTACGAACACGAATAAATATATTAAGTCACGGTTAATATTTAACGAGAACACATAAAACACGAACACGACTAAAACACGAACGAACACTTAAATATTTAGACTCGGAAAAATGGTACGGGTACCCCATGTGGGGCCCCTACCCGCGGACACACCAATGAAGGATGGGCTAAGCCCATCAAATTTTACTAAGAAAAAAGGGTTAAGGTAAATCTTTGTTTTCATTTTCACTTTACAGTAAAAACATTAAAAACCCTAAAAAGAGTTTTTCTCCTTCCTTCTTTGCTCCCTTTTGGCCGCCACCTATAAGCATCAACAAGGGGTGATTCGGTTTGATTTTAACCTTGGAATTTTTACAATGATCGTTGTGTGTTCGTCCTTGATTGATCCACACATTCGGTATAACTTTTTTTGACCTTTTTCTTTTATGTTTTGATTTAATAAATTACATAAGATCATGATGTTTTTAAAAACTAATTAAAAACATTTATTAAACATGTCTATGATTATGGGGTAGATCAAAACAAGGGTTTTTAGGGGTGTTTGTCTAGCCGACGCCTAAACCGAACCCCTAAGGGGTCTTGGATTGGCTTGTGAACCACCACCGAGACCTGATGGCCTCGATTTGGTGGTGTAGGTCCCACGGAAACAGCAAAAAGGGGGAAACCCCGAAGTGGTTCGAGGTATGGTGTCGATTTCAGGTCTGGTTCATGGTTTCTAGTCACGATCCGGTTCATGGTTTATGTTAAGGTTATGTTTTTAATAATCATATGTTATGAATTAAATTAATAATTATATGACATGATTAATTTAATAAAATATGACTTAGGTTATAATTTAATTATTAGATCATGGATTTTTAACCTAAGTATTCATATTTTCTAGACTTTATAATTAATTAATTATTAAAAATCATGGCTATAATTAATTAATTAACATGACTTAGGTTATATTAATAATAGTTAATATTACATGTTTTAACCTAAGTATTTAACTTTATTTAATTAAAAACATGATATATTTAATTAAATACTTTTAACTTATAGTTTATTTAAATTACATGTAATAATTAATAAACTATACCTTATATCATTATGACTTAGAAAAATAATCAGAAAATACTTAAGCGTATATACTTAGCTTATTTAACCAGCTTATATCTAATTATGGAAACTTTCTATTTTCAAAAACTTATTTAATTAAGGCAGCTAATCTATTTATGGAAACTTTCTATTTTTAGAAACTTATGTAATTAAGACAGCTAAGCTATTTATGGAAACTTTCTATTTTTAGAAACTTATTTAATTAAGGCAGCTAATCTATTTATGGAAACTTTCTATTTTTGGAAACTTATCTATTTTAAGCAGTAATTCTATTTTTGGAAACTTTCTATTTTTGGAAACTTTCTATTTTTGGAAACTTTCTAGTTTTGGAAACTTTCTATTTTAGAAACTTTCTATTTGAGGAAACCTGCTATTTTTATAAAGTTACTTATTATTACACAGTAAGTATAATAATACATGAAATACAAGAAATACTTAATCAGAATAGACAGAATATAAGATAAACACAGTTTAAGGCTTAAAACAGTAAAACATGGCATAAACGTATAAAATAAGCTAAGACATGACATAAAACCAGTTACGTATTTAGTAATCAGATACTTATACACGTATGTATTTATGTAGCATTAGTGATACCGAAGTAGGACTCTCCTCAGTTCGTCTTCTTCGTTCACTGGACATAAGGTACGGATTCCCGTCCTTTCAGTATGGACATTCTTTCCTTATTAGGATTCCCCGTATGCAGCCAACTATTTTCCCATAGTATAAGTTTATATGTTTGATTGCTTATGTTTAATTTAGAATACATGAAGCCATATACATGCATGACCAGTTTCACCTAGTTATGGAGGTACCATAACCATAACACTAGAGGCACTGGTGTTATGACTTCCCCACGGCGGAGTGATTGATCGTGGCGTCCCTTCAGCTTTTGGCCATATTATTATATTTATCATGTGGGGCGTATGGGTGCATCCTAGTTACATGTTTTCAGCAGATTACTCACTGTGAATGTGGTTTGTGCCTTGCATCCTTCACAAGGAGCTGATCCCTCCTACCCAAAACCAGTATATTAAATTAGAGGCAGCCCCTCTAATTTTCATGATGAGGTCACCCCTCCAAGTATTCATGCACGGTGGATTTTCATGACCTATATTAGCTAATGGTGAAATATGTTAAACAGTTTTCATAAGATAAACATAAGGCTTTTCAAACTATTAAACAAGTTTAATGAACATGTTCCAGGTTTTCCAAGACTTATACATTTCCGCTGCAATTAAGTCTTTATTATGTTTTAGTCATTTATACTATGTCTATATCCGTACACTGAGCGTTTTGCTCAGCCGTTACTTTCCTTTCCATGTCCCAAAATGGCAGGTACCCTAGGAAAGACTCGAGCATTTGGAGGATGTGCATAGGATGGAAGTTGCTAGAGACTTCTTTTCCTTTTTGCCTTCATATACTTATGCGTGTTTAGTCTTTCATTCATTTCCTTTGCTTTATTATGTTTTGGGCTTATGTTTAGGAACCGATGTTTGATTTCGGTTATCCCTATGGTCATGTAATGTTTTAGACATTTATCCTTGTATGCTTTGATGACACGCCATAATTACGCGTGACATTCCATTATCAAAATGGGGTGTTACAATTATGGTATCAGAGCCAAGGCTTCGACCTGTAGGCTCTAAAACTCGACCTGTGACTAGTGGGTAGTCACCAGGAGCTTCCTAAGCTAACCTTTGTTATTCTACGTATTGATGTTTCAGCGCATTGTTGTTTTAACCATGATGTTTTCAACACCTTGAGGTTTTAACCTTGATGTTTTCATCGATATTGTTTTACTAATATGGATGGACAACTGTCATTCATATGTAGTTATGTGTCATTGTTTCATGTATAATGTTCCTCGTGAACTGTGGCTATGTGGACTGAACCCCAATAGTTCATAATTAGTCACATAAAATTTTTTCTGATAAGTTTTGACAGATGAGTTTCATTTATTTATGTTTCATGTATCATTGTGTCAGGAATTATGACTAAGTAATGGTTGGTACAGGACTGGCCCTATTTAGTCGCATGTGCTTTTATCGAAACTTTTAACTTTGGGACCGACCCATAGGCGTCCCCTCGCCATGTCTTTTGTTTTGGGACCGACCCATAGGCGTCCCCTCGCACATATAAAGGTTTTTATAAACTACATTATACATTCATGCACTGTTTTTCATGCATAAAATTTTTCTTATGATTTATTGGCATAAATTTTTTTCATGTCCCCTCATAAGTTACTATGTTTTATGTCAAGTATATTTTCATACTATCATGGTTAAACTCAGTTTCATGTTGATTATGATATACACTCCATTATGTTAAATCGTTTCATGTTTCTTCATGATAATTCCGTCTTCATGTGGATTACGTCTTACGCCTCTTTTTTTATTTATGCTTTCATGCAAGGCATTGTTGGATTTCATTGGATCCTGCTTTCATGATAGTCATGGTTGGTTTTCACTGATCATGCTGTCGGGCAAAATCATCGTTGAATTTTGTGTAACCACACTTTAACGTTTCTCGATATAACTAAAATGATGTCTATGCTAATACTGCCAGGTTATCATGATGGTTTTCCTAACCGTTTAACCGATATACTTTCCTTAAATCATGATAAATGATCGACCCCATACCGATCATTTCATGTGCATTCCACGTGTACTCTACGTACTGTATTTCATGTGTATTACACGTACCTTAATCCATGTGTATTCCACTTGCAATACTTCACGAGTATTCGCTAGTCGATTCTGAATCATCTCAGGCGTATTTTCAACTACTGATATTCTACAAGATTGCTGATGCCGCTCATAACTTGGAGTTGTTACTAAAGGTTGATGTTGCTGACGTTCGGAGACGCTACGAGATGCGGATGCTGTTCACAACCTAGATATCCTACAAGACGAAGACAAAGGCGTCAGAGCAAAGCAATTGGACGAGAAGATGCTTCACCATCAGACGATTTCCATCAATCATTGTCCCTAATTCTTAGTTACATGTCACACGTCATTCGGCTGTCATTTCAGCCATATGAGTGCAAACCGGTACCCGGCCACTCAGCTGAATAGTTACATAAATCACGGTCATGAGAATGACCGTCATGGAACTGACAGACAGGACGATAGTAACCACTACTATGACAGAAACTATCCTAGAAATCGCAACCGAGGCTCCGGCCGCGGACATGATCAGACATACAAAGGATCAGTAAACCAACCGATCCGCCAAGTCTGGCATAATAACCTAATATTGTAGTTCTATGGTTTTACGTCTCGAGACACATGTTAAGACATCAGTCAAGACACATGTCTCACGTATACTTTCTGAAGACACATGTCAAGACACCAGTCAAGACATATGTCATGCTTATAGTTCCAAGACACGAGTCAAGACACATGACTCACGTCCAACTATGGAACATTTCTAAGAAATTCAGGGTACCCTCCAAGGGTATATCCATTTTGTTGTGCCATGTATTAATCAGACCACAATAATTTTGATACCATTACCGGCGCATCAGTGAGAACTGTCACGTTGCCGATGTCACTTTCATTTCTTTCACCATATTTCATATATTCATGACCATGAAGGATGCCTTATGTATTCCCACGTATACGAAGGTTTTCCTTCAGCTTAATGATGAGATCCAAGCTGCTAACACATTTCCTCAGACAGACACGAGATGAACTTTATCCTAATTATGGACTATGAACAGCACACCATGCTACGATTCATAATTACGTACAGTAATGTTCAGGCTCCTGAATACATTCAGCTTGATTTTCCATCAGGAAAATCTGTACAAATTATCTATGCTTACAAGCATGTGCGTTGTTAGCCATGGTCGCTAAAATTTTCTAGCTGTCAGTAAGACACGACTACTTAAGTCCTTTTACGCATAGCCAGTGATTATTCCAAAATCTTCCTATACATTCCAGAAGAACCTACAAGGAGGAGGATGGTACCATGAGATTATGTGTCGACTACCGTCGATTTAAACAAATCACCATTCATGACCGTTATTCTCCTCCACGTATTGACAACATGTCCAATCGACCTAATAGTGTTAATCACTTTTCCAAGATCGAACTCATGATCATGCTGCCAACAGTGACGAGTGAAAGAGCAAGACATGTCCATGACTGCTATTCGTACACGACTCGGTCAAGCTAGATTTATGATTTTGAATTAGTCTCATTAATGCTCCAACCGCATTATAAGAATGAGTTTCCATGAACTCATAGCAAATTCATCAGTGTTTTCATTGAGGATAACCTAATTTCCTCTAAGCCTAGAGAAGAACAGGAAGACCATATCTGCACTATGCTGCAATTCTATGACAAGAGAAATTTTACCCTGGGAATTTTTTTCAATATCAATTCTGTTTGATTACAGTGACACACTGAATCACATGGCTTTCTACGGTTAATCTTACCATGACTCAGCTTATGCGTAAAGGAGAGAACCCTACACTACATTAGGTGTTCTAGAAAATCCTACGCTAGGAGAAGTCTAAACTTAGAGACTTAGAGTTTCGCAAACTCCTATGTATCAAGTTCTACGAGCAGGATACAGTTACGTTCATATCTAGGTACCTGACATACCAAGAGATTAAGATAGGACACCAACAGACTGGGATGTTTCATCATCTGAAATTGTGAATTGAAATGGGACAAGATCTCCACGGATTTTGGTTACCAGTTTAACGCAAACTCAGAAGAAGCATGATGCTATACGGTTTATTGCAAATAGTTTGATCAAGTCTGCAGAATCCTCACATCCGCAAGGGCGTCAGAACCAACAGATTGATCAGACATGTTCCAGCCAAGGCTCATCCGATCACTTGGCAATTCCTCGGTTATCGGGTCAGACAAATATTCATAATTGTGCTCCTTATTTACTTCACGTCCTTGTTCTAATTTCACGACTTGCTTTCCCGCTCGCGCTCATGACACTATTCACGTTCATGATGGCATCTCGGCTTACGATTTTACGTTCATTTTTTTTATTATTTTGGGAAGTTTTGCAAGAACTTGAGAGACCAGACCCAAGTTTAGTATAACTCCCTATCCTCAGATAGACGTTTCTCGTCATATTCTATGTCTCACCTTGTAGCGTTTGGCGTTACCGCCATTATATTCTATGTTCATGATATGTTTCACATGTCATGTTCATTCCACGTTCCTCATATCATGATCAAGATATGTCACACGTATCATGGTCACGATATGTTCACTCATACTACACTCATCATATCTCAACGTATCACGTTCAAAAATTTTCACGTGTCACGTTCAAAAATTTTCACGTACTACGTTTCTTTGTGTCTCGCGCATCGTTGCTAATTATCAGTTAAGTTAGAGTGTTTTGCACGATAACGTTTTAGTTTCCTTTACACGTTAATTCTTATTCCCTCGGTCAAAATTAGGGGACCTAAGTTGATAACCAAGAACTTCTTCGTATTCCAAGTCAAGGTCACGAGGACCAAGATTTATGATTGGTGTCAAGATCTTGTGAAGGAACCGTTCCAAGAGGGAAGCCACTTGGAAACGGACAAGTTCATCCGGACTTCTTATCCGTTTGCCTCTTATCAATTAGATATGTCCTTTCAGTCACGTCACGTTCCATGTCCTTTCAAGACATGTTACATTTCGTGTTCCTTCTGCCAGGTCTCCTGGACATTAATTTATCTTACATACCCTCTCGGTTTGATTCGGGTATGTTTCTCTTTCAGTTACGTTATCTATAATTCGGGGACAAATTATTCTTTTTAGGGGGGAAGAGTTGTAAAACCCGCATACTTTTACCATGAATAGTACCCTTAAGATCGTACGTTTCTGATTAGAACTTTCATTTTATAACATGTTTACGTTTCACGTATAAGAATTACGCGTATTACGTACGTGTTAGAACACGATAAATATTTATTACGTATGAACACACGATAATTATTCCAATAATAATATTAATCACGAACATGCGATCATGAAATCATGAACGTAATTTAATCACGAGCTAATATTAATTATGTATATATATATTTATTACGAAAACGAATAAATATATTAAGTCACGGTTAATATTTAACGAGAACACATAAAACACGAACACGACTAAAACACGAACGAACACTTAAATATTTAGACTCGGAAAAATGGTACGGGTACCCCATGTGGGGCCCCTACCCGCGGACACACCAAAGAAGGATGGGCCAAGCCCATCAAATTTTACTAAGAAAAAAGGGTTAAGGTAAATCTTTGTTTTCATTTTCACTTTACAGTAAAAACATCAAAAACCCTAAAAAGAGTTTTTCTCCTTCCTTCTTTGCTCCCTTTTGGCTGCCACCTATAAGCATCAACAAGGGGTGATTCGGTTTGATTTTAACCTTGGAATTTTTACAATGATCGTTGTGTGTTCGTCCTTGATTGATCCACACATTCGGTATAACTTTTTTTGACCTTTTTCTTTTATGTTTTGATTTAATAAATTACATAAGATCATGATGTTTTTAAAAACTAATTAAAAACATATATTAAACATATCTATGATTATAGGGTAGATCAAAACAAGGGCTTTTACGGGTGTTTGTCTAGCCGACGCCTAAACCGAACCCCTAGGGGGTCTCGGCTTGGATTGTGAACCACCACCGAGACCTCATGGTCTCGGTTTGGTGGTGTGGGTCCTACGGCAGCAGCAAAAAGGGGGAAACCCCGAAGTGGTTCGGGGTATGGTGTCGATTTCAGGTCCGGTTCATGGTTTCTAGTCACGATCTGGTTCATGGTTTATGTTAAGGTTATGTTTTTAATAATCATATGTTATGAATAAAATTAATAATTATATGACTAGATTAATTTAGTAAAACATGACTTAGGTTATAATTTAATTATTAGATCATGGCTTTTTAGCCTAAGTATTTATATTTTCTAGACTTTATAATTAATTAATTATTAAAAACCATGGCTATAATTAACTAATTAACATGACTTAGGTTATATTAATAATAATTAATAATACATGTTTTAACCTAAGTATTTAACTTTATTTAATTAAAACATGATATATTTAATTAAATACTTTTAACTTGTAGTTTATTTAAATTACATGTAATAATTAATAAACTATACCTTATATCATTATGACTTAGAAAAATAATCAGAAAACACTTAAGCTTATATACTTAGCTTATTTAACCAGCTTATATCTAATTATGGAAACTTTCTATTTTCAGAAACTTATTTAATTAAGGCAACTAATCTATTTATGGAAACTTTCTATTTTTAGAAACTTATGTAATTAAGGAAGCTAAGCTATTTATGGAAACTTTCTATTTTTAGAAACTTATTTAATTCAGGCAACTAATCTATTTATGGAAACTTTCTATTTTTAGAAACTTATCTATTTTAAGCAGTAATTCTATTTTTGGAAACTTTCTATTTTTGGAAACTTTCTATTTTCGGAAACTTTCTATTTTTGGTAACTTTCTATTTTTGGAAACTTTCTATTTGAGGAAACCTGCTATTTTTAGAAAGTTACTTATTATTACACAGTAAGTATAATAATACATGAAATACAAGAAATACTTAATCAGAATAGACATAATATAAGATAAACACAGTTTAAGGCTTAAAACAGTAAAACATGGCATAAACGTATAAAATAAGCTAAGACATGACATAAAACCAGTTACGTATTTAGTAATCAGATACTTATACACGTATGTATTTATGTAGCATTAGTGATACCGAAGTAGGACTCTCCTCAGTTCGTTTTCTTCGTTCACTGGACATAAGGTACGGATTCCCCTTCTTTAAGTATGGACATTCTTTCCTTATTAGAATTCCCCGTATGCAGCCAACTGTTTTACCATAGTATAAGTTTATATGTTTGATTGCTTATGTTTAATTTAGAATACCTGAAGCCATATACATGCATGACCAGTTTCACCTAGTTATGGAGGTACCATAACCATAACACTAGAGGCACTGGTGTTATGACTTCCCCACGGCGGAGTGATTGCTCGTGGCGTCCCTTCAGCTTTTGGCCATATTATTATATTTATCATGTGGGGCGTATGGGTGAATCCTAGTTACATGTTTTCAGCAGATTACTCAGTGTGAATGTGGTGTGTGCCTTGCATCCTTCATAAGGAGCTGATCCCTCCTACCCAATACCAGTATATTAAATTAGAGGCAGTCCCTCTAATTTGCATGATGAGGTCACCCCTCCAAGTATTCATGCACGGTGCATTTTCATGACCTATATTGGCTAATGGTAAAATATGTTAAACAGTTTTCATAAGATAAACATAAGGCTTTTCAAACTATAAAACTAGTTTTATGAACATGTTCCAGGTTTTTCCGGACTTATACATTTCCGCTGCAATTAAGTCTTTATTATGTTTTAGTCATTTATACTATGTCTATATCCATACACTGAGCGTTGTGCTCAGCCGTTAGTTTCCTTTCCATGTCCCAAAACGGCAGGTACCCTAGGAAAGACTCGAGCATTTGGAGGACGTGCATAGGATGGAAGCTGCTAGAGACTTCTTTTCCTTTTTGCCTTCATATACTTATGCTTGTTTAGTCTTTCATTCATTTCCTTTGCTTTATTATGTTTTGGGCTTATGTTTGGGAACCGATGTTTGATTCTGATTATCCCTATGGTCATGTAATGTTTTAGACATTTATCCTTGTATGCTTTGATGACACGCCATAATTACGCGTGACATTCCATTATCAAAATGGGGTGTTACAGGGCCCAAGTATGTCTGGCTCGATTTGTGAGTGTTTGGTGTGCGTACGTCTTCCTTCGAATCGTGTTTCGTTGGTAAGAATCGTTCAGTGTCGTCTTCATTTGATGATCGTCGATTATCATCTATGTACGAATAACCCGTTGTACTTCTCTCGAGTTATGATTTGTTTTGATAAACCATTTCTAATGTGTCTCGATGATCGCGAGCTGTATAAGCTAATTGTTGAGAACCGTTAACCGTTCCGAGAATAGGCGACTTGTTTAAGTGTCACCAGGATTTAAGCATGTACTTATGGATCATGTACTTATGAATTGGCTTAGGATCAAGTTATCAACAACGACTAATTGTGGATGTGAAGATTTTGTAATTTTACTTGCTATTATTAAGGGTTCATTCAAGATTTTCTCGATGATCAACAGTGGAGATCTATGTTTGATGTTTACGTTGGACCTTTTGCTTTTAGATACTTATGTGGCATGTGATCTAGCCGAATGATCGTAAGTTGTGAGAACTTGAGACGGCATTGTCCAATGACGTCCGATCATGGAGAACATGTAACATATAATATCTTTTGACTTTCTTTGGAACTTAGACGATGACTTACCTGTTTTTCACTCTTCACTGTTAGACTGAAGACTATCGTATGCGAATTAAGCGTCGGGACGTCGCTTCCTAAAGGAGTGGAAGATATAACAACCCGAAAATTTTGACCAAAATTTAAATTAAGATTTTTCGAACATTTACGAAACTTGTTATTTATTTTCGATAATTTAACGAAGATCGTGTTAGCTAAAATTCAAATTTATTTTGAATATTTTCTTTTGGTTTATGAACTGAGAAATTTAAAATTTTTACGTTTACGTTTTACAAATTAAATAATTATTATTTAATTACTTGGAGTATTTTTCGACGTCTTAGAGTCGGACTGAACGAAAATAATAAAAATAATAGTTGAAACGATTCAAAACTAAAACTTTGAAAATATGAAGAAATAATATTTTTCATTATTCCCTAAAAACGTTGTTAATAACATGAATCTTGGAGTTTACGTTTTGTTTTAACGTTAAAATTTAACCAAAATAGCTAAAATAATGAAAGGAGCATTTAAATAAATAATAGCAAACGTTTTCGAAACACAACGAAGTAAGGACTCATATTTATTGGAAAAATGATTTTAAAAACGATGGCGCAAGTCTCGTGACTTGAATCGTTCGTTAAGTCGTCCAAACGAGCCTCGAACGCTTACTTTACAAAAGTAAATAAGGTATTTACGAAATATACCCTAGATTATTATATACTTGCTAGTTACATTTTATAATTTTCAGTATATATAGAAGATTACACTCATTTCATTCATTTTTCATCTTAACAAAAAAACACACACACATATAATCCTCTCATCCCTCTCTCTCCCACATCCGACTAGCCGCCGGCTGCCGTCGTCGCGCCGCCGTCGGAAAAGTTTTCCAGCGGATCTTCATTTTTTCTGGCGTTTTTCAAGTGAGTCTGAGCCACCCTTCATTCCAACACCACTGAAATCATCTTCCCTCCTCGCTGCCATCATCAAACCGCCGCGACCACCATGCTGTGGTGGTGTTTTCCGGCCGCCGCCGCCGTAAGGTGGTGTGTGGGTGACGGATTTATCATTTCAACAAGTGGGTATACCTTATAAACCCTTAAAACCCTCGGATCTTGTCCCGATCTACACATGCAAGATGGTTACAATCAAGATTAGACAAAATAGTTTAATTATTTTATTTATTTTATTTATGGTGGTTCTTGGCCGCGGTTTTGAACGGAAATAGGGGCTGCCGCCGCCAAACCACCACTGTGGTGGCGGCCGGACGGCGGGTACAACCACAGCCACACCATGGTGGTGTTGGGCTTGTGGTGGTGATGTTCTTGAATTGTTTTTTTTATTATTATTATTTATTTTTGTTTTGGGTATAATAGATCTAGATGTATAATGATTATTGTATATTTTTATTTTTTTTAAATACAATGATATAACAAATAAAGTGTAATGAATAAAAGATTAAATAAAATTATAATTAGTTTATCTTTATTATTATTATTACGTTAAAAGGTGATGTATAAAAGGGAAAAAAATAAATAAATAGAAGATATAATAAGATTGAGGGGGATAGACTATAATAAATAAATGTAATTATTTTGATTATATAATTATTATTTTAGGAGAGTGTGGACTACAAATAAATAAATGGTATGATAAAATATAAAGTGGAAGATTTTGAAAATATTAAAATAATTATAATTATTTGATAGTGGAGTATATAATTATTAGATGACATATAAGAAATAAATAAATACATATTTTAAAGAATGTTGTTATTAATATTACTATTAATAAATGGTATTTTAAGATATAAAATTATTTAATGTTATATGGAAAGTAATTAAAATATTGATGGTGGATAATTAATATATTAATTATGGTATTAATTGAAATATGGAAAGAAATTAATTGAGGAGAAATAGAAGATAATTAAAATATTAATGGTGAGAATATATATATTTAATATATTAATTGTATTGTTTGAGGAAAATATTAATTGGAATATTGATTGAGAAATGTGGGAAAAATTATGTATTTTATATACATGGAAACGTTATAAAAACGGCAAGGTCATGCCGAAATTTTCTAAAAATGTATACGTTTATAATAGAAATAGTTAACGGATAACTACGTTATATAATAAATTTCGAAACGTATTATTTTAGTTAATATGAAATATAACGTTATTGATGGTAAATAAATCCTAATGAGTTATATAATGATTTTTGAACGAGTGTCGAATTATATAAAAATCACTTTGTATACACTATTAATTCTGAAGGATTATGTATATAATTTAAGAAATACATTTTTAAATATTTGTTCTAAATAATAACTTACGACATGAATTATGTGCGTCATATTCACATATAAAATATATACCGAATATATTATATGATTTGTTTTATCATTTTATATTATTTGGCCAACCACCAGGGTTTTACGAGCTAAATTTTATTAACTTATTTTGTGTCGAGTTGATGTAACCATCCATCGGGAAAACACCAAAACATAAACCTCATCAAACGATTGGAGCATAGCTGTGGAATTAATTGCAACTTCGAGGTCGCGAAAGGATATTGTTGACGTTACATGATTATTAGCTATTTATGGTGTATTGCGACTATTGGAATCAAGCCGTGTAGATTATGTGGTGTTGTGTTGATAATTATGTGAAGCAGTATTTGGTTATGATATGCCGTGAGGTGTTGTCACTTGTATTCTGCTGATTGTCTGCATTTAAGGCAAGTCTATAGCCTCGCTTTTACACTATTTTGTAAATGGTTTTTAAACCCGCGAGGGGGAATACATGTTTTTCATAAACTTGGAACACAAGTCTTTTATGGTATGCTTGTCCCTCTATGAATGGACCCGTGGTTGCCTTTAAATTGCATTAGATGATTGCCTTTGTTAAAGCCTCAATTATGGACCGTTAATTAACCTATGATGGGTTAACCGCTAGTATAATTAATAGATCTATGGGGGAAGCCGCCCCGGTTCAGTTTGTGTGGACTTGTCACAGAAGCTTAGGCCCGACCTCCACATTGTTTGAACATATTGTATTGAGAAGTCAGGTATACGGCAATGTACCAATAATCTAGAGGTAATGACAATTAATAAATCTCCTGTCTTATCAGACCTCTAAAGGGAGTGTCTAAGGGCTCGGTTCCATGAGCTTATTGCAATTTATGCTATATACAATTAATATTGTTGATGCAAATTATTATTCGATGCTTATTAAGTATGCCACAAACTTATAATCTTTGCTTGTGTTCAAATGATTTGTAAAACCTATAGACTTGCTCAACCTTTGTGTTGATGATTTTACACATGTATTTCAGGTAATCATGATGGATAGCAGCGGAGCATGTGAGGAGGAAGTTGGTGCTTACTTGTCTAAACTTTGTTTATTTTTCCATCCTTTTTAAATAAATAAATGACTTTTCAAAGTCTTTGATAAATGTATTGTGATGTATCGGTAACGGTATTTGGGACCAACGCTACTCTGATTTTATATATATATATATATTGGGATGGGAAACTTTTTGGACAAGATTGTATATTATTTTAACGTCTCATTTGAGGTCGTTGTCTATGATTGTGTGCGATGTGCTATTAGTAGTGCCCCAATGTGGTATTCCGCTGCGTGGTAATTTGGGGGTGTTACATTCAGTGAGATGGTTATTTAGACCACATAAATCACAAGCCCTTTTAAATTGTGTCTTGTGCTTGAGATGAGGAGAATCTGAAGGTTCATCTTTGAATCGTGTTGGTGTTTGATGCTGCTGCCTGAGTTGCAATTTAAGATCATTGATCTCTTGCATGACAAGAGAGATTCTCTCATCTTCCTCATATCTAGCATTCTTTAGTTTATTTGTTGAAACTGAAGAGGTAGTTCCCATATGTGAACCTTCAGCAGGAGCTGAAGAGGTCTTTGAAGTGTCAATTTTGACATGTTTGGAAGAACTACCTTTGTGTGTGGTGTGTGACTTGATGATAGACTGGATACTTTTGGATCCAGTAGAGGGTTCAGCACCAACCAGCTTCTCCAAATGAGGAAGTGTGGTACTTACTTCATTCTCTATATCATCATCTGAGTCATCCTCAGTAACTGAGGACTCAACTGGTGTTGAAGTGTCAACACTTGCTTGAAACTCAGGAAGAAGGATTCGTCTAGTGTCATGATTTGGTAAATTCTCTTCACCTGACCTTTCAATGTCAGGGATCGAGCTACCATCCTCATTTGAGGCTTTGACAAAGAAAATAGATTTGGTGCTGGAGGATCCTTCAGCACCAAGCATTTTCCTCTTTTGAGCAGGTATTTGTTCACTTATGCATTGATTTACCCTATCAGAGTTTCTAAGTCAAGATTTAACAATATATTTTGCTTTTTTTAGTTCCACTCTAAGAGAGTTAACTTCGTCCAAAAATTCTTTGTTCAATTGTTTAAAAGTAAGAATATCAAGTTTAGCTTCTTTTACCTCTATTTGCTTACTTTCAAAATCTTCAAGTTGTAGAACAAGTTTATGAAAATTTTCAAGCAAATTGTTTCTAACACCCCCAATTTACATTGCGCAGCGAAAATACACAATTGGGTGCTAGACATAAGCATCATCACACAAGGTATATTGAACGACTCAAAAGTGAGACGTTTACACATAAATATAAACAAGATTTTCATAATAGGTATAAAACATAAATTTCATCCCAAATTGTACTAAAACGACACCAGAGTAAAGCGTTTAGTCCCCATGGATCTCGACCAACAACCAACAAGCTTAGTACAGTACATCAACATAAAGTAAATTGTTCAACAGTAAAGGGTAGAAACATTTTTTAGACCAATATTCTTCCAAAAGCCAAGCCACAACCTCCACAGCAAAGCTCCATGCTCCATCACTTCCTATTACCTGAAATACATGCATAAAACGAGTCAACAATAATGTTGAGCGAGTCTATAGGTTTATCAAATCACATTTGAACACAAGAAGAAAAATCAATCATAATCATTTATAGAATTGTCGTACACACAATCTATATTCAAGGCAATAATAATGATAATAAACATTGTATTTAAGCTCATGACACTGACCCCTTAACCAAATAGTCACCCACGCCAATTGCCGGCATGACTAGAATAAAACCATTGCCCCTCTAGGGTATCAGTTGCTAGAATACCACAATCTTATTCACGTAAAATTATCCTTCCCAGCGGGTTACTCAACGTAATGCCCTGGTCTCAGATAGGGTGGTCAACCCAATAGTACTATCATTAGAATAAGCGGATATTCCTGACTCACAACATCAAGTCAGAAGATAGTTAACGGCTCATGAATTTAGGGTCTTTAGCAACAAGTTACTCAATACAATGAATTCAACTTTAGGCAACATTCGGGTCCAACAATTACTCATGACTTGTGTTCATTTATTTTCAAATAGCATGTATCCCCCTCGCGGGTATAAAACATTTAGTAGCTAGCATAAAAAGCGAGGCTACAGACTCACCTTAGTATAAGAGATCTAGCGAGATGATCGTCGATGTTAATGGATGCCTTTCAAACACGAGAACCGCTGCCTATCAAATAAGGCGCGTTCATTAATAATGACTCGAGAAATAAATCATATATAACAACATCAAACTCAAACTCATAAAGTCACAATAAACTCGAGAGAAAATGATATAAATAACTTCATTATACTTTACTACACATTTACTTTACCATTTTACTCTTTTAACAAAGTCCGCCGGTACATACTTCATGTACTAGCTTATTTACCCCTTTTAAACTCGTCAAACGTTTATGAAACGACTCGATAAACTAACTTACTATATATATAAAGTCCTCCTACAAGTTTATCAAATGAAATTACTTTTAAAGTCCTTTACCCGACTCATTTTCAAACTACAAAATCCGGACAGATTTACGTTAATTTTTCATACAACCGTTTTAACTTCTTTAAACGACTCCGTTTACAAAACCGACACTCGGGTTTTAAAGTAAACTCAACCTCTAAGGTAAACACCTCATTATCAGTAGGTTACATATTTCAAAACTTTAATTTATAGTCCTCGAGATTCGATCCAAATATCGACAACAACTATATGTAGTGCCGATACTCGTCTCCCGGTACACGATCAATCAAAACATCATAACTTCGCGCTCGTTTGGAGCTAGAAGCTCTACCTTATATCAAATCGAAGCTAATAAAATTATCTACAACCCTAGGCTATATGTTATGCCATTTTCAAAACATAAAAATTCGGATTTTACAGTTTACTTACTGTTATAAAATGACTACCAAAATCTTGTACAAAATCAACTTTTTGATCAAAACCAACCATAGAAATGTTCATTCCTATACTCTAACATCAACATATATGAATGATAACATCTAAATCATCATCAAAATCAAAACCTTTGAATCAAAATGAATTTTTTAACAAAATTCTTGCAACAATTACCATTGATCATGGCAAGAACACCATGCATGATCATGGTTTCTACCTACCAACATCAAAAAAATAAAAATGCCTTGCATGTAAGAATTTTTCATACCAAAATGATCCTTGATAAATTCTAAGAGTGGGTCTATGATTATTTTAGCTTAGATCATCCTCAAATTCAAGTTAAAATTGTTTGAAGTTTGGTTTTGGTAGGGTGGGTGAAGTTTCGGCAAATAGAGAGAGAAAGAGAAGATGAGAAAAAAATTTAAGTGGAATTTGTGTGTGTGTGTGTTTGTTTAAGCTTTTTATATAGTGTTTGAGGGACCTTGGTTGCAATTTGGCAATAGTTGTGGCTAAAAATGAAAATAGTTAGCTAAAAAGCGGGAAATAACTATTAGTCAATTTTGAAAATATTTACGGGGCTCGGGTTTCATAAAGATACTTTTAAAAATTTAAAACGTACCTCAAAAATAATAATATTGACTCTCGACTCGACTTAACACGTCATTTAAAATAAAACCTCAAAAATGACAAAGATCGAACAACCGAAAATAAGACGTAAAATATTTGGCATCCATCGACATCACGCTTGCTAATACTCCTTATACTTAAACCTCCAAAAATAATTATCGTTCAAACTTATCCAAAGATTTCAATAAGAATCGTATATTAAGATTAAGCAATGACCTCGGTTTTGGGTTGTCACATCCCCCCCCCCCCCCCCTTCTTAAAAGAAACGACGTCTGTGGCGCTTAATACTTCCTAAAAAAATGAGGATACTTGTCCTTAAATAAATCCTCATGTTCCCACGTAAATTATGTCCCACGTCCAGAGTTCCATCTCACCTTCACAATCGGAATTCTACTATGCTTCAACTTCTTAACTTCCCTATCCATAATCTCTACAGGTTCCTCTATAAAATGCAACTTATCATCAAGTTGAATTTCCTCCAATGGAATCACCACATCCCTTTCAGCTAAACACTTCTTCAGATTAGACACATGAAAATTATTATGAATAGCCTTAAGCTCATCAGGCAACTCTAACTTATAAGCCACCAATCCAATCCTTTGGATAATCTTAAATGGTCCAATATATCTCGGGCTCAACTTTCCTCTCTTTCCAAAACGAATTACTCCTTTCCATGGAGATACTTTCAGCATAACCATGTCTCCTACTTCAAACTCCAACGGTTTCCTTCTGTTATCAGCATAACTCTTTTATCTACTTCTGGCAGATAACAAACGCTTCTTGATTTGCACTATCTTTTCAGTCGTCTCAAATATCATTTCAGGCCCAGTCAATTGACTTTCTCCTACCTCACTCCAACACACTGTAGATCTACAGTTACGTCCATACAAAGCTTCAAATGGAGCGGCTTTAATACTAGAATGATAAATGTTATTGTACGAAAATTCAACCAATGGCAAATGCTTATCCCAACCATTTCCAAAGTCAATCACACATGCACGAAGCATATCCTCTAACGTTTGAATCATTCTCTCACTTTGTCCATCAGTTTCCGGATGATATGCTGTACTCAAACATAACTCCGTTTCCATCGCTTTCTGTAAAGACTTCCAAAATTCTGAAGTAAACCTACTATCACGATCAGAAATTATCGACAAAGGCACACCATGTCGACAAACAATCTCCTTCACATATACTGTTGTTAACCTCTCCATACTATCTGTCTTCTTCATTGGCAAAAAGTGAGCAGACTTAGTCAATCTATCTACAATCACCCATATCATACCACTACCACTTGCAGTCCTTGGCAAACCTGTCACAAAATCCATTGTAATCTTCTCCCATTTCCACTCAGGAATCTCAGGTTGCACTAATAATCCAGATGGTTTCTTATGTTCAGCCTTCACCTTCGCACAAGTTAAACACTTATTAACATACTATGCTATATCTGCCTTCATATTCGGCCACCAATAAATTTTCTTAAGATCTTGATACATCTTGTCTGATCCAGTATGTATCGAATACTTCGACTTATGAGATTCATTCATCACTAAATCTCGCACTCCTAACGAATCTTTCTCAGACGGACACAGCGGTAACCAAATCCTATTCTTAAAATACCTCAATCCATTTGACCTTATTTCAAACAACGGCTTCAACATTCTACCCAAATTTTCTGCCTCAACGTTCTCTTCCTTCAAACCATTAGTTTGGGCTTTCAATATCGCTTCTGTCAAATCAACACTTTCCAACATTGCCAAAGCTCTAACTCTTATAGACTTATCTCTTTCCTTTCTACTAAGTGCATCAGCTACCACATTCGCTTTACCAGGATGGTAACGAATCTCGCAGTCATAATCACTCAGCAACTCAACCCATCTCCTTTGCCTCATATTCAATTCCTTTTGATCCAAAATATACTGCAAACTCTTATGATCAGTGAAAACCACACACTTGGTTCCATACAAGTAGTGTCTCCACAGCTTCAAAGCAAAAATAACAGTCCCAAGTTCTAAATCATGTGTAGTGTAATTCTCTTCATGCTTCCTTAATTGTCTCGATGCATACGCTATTACTTTCTCCCTTTGCATCAATACAGCCCCAAATCCTTTATGAGGCGCGTCACAGTACACTACAAAATCCTCAAATCCTTCTGGCAAAGACAATATCGGCGCAGAACACAACTTATCCTTCAACATACTAATGCAGATTCCTCTTCCAATCCCCATTCAAACACTCGATTCTTTTCTGTAAGCTTAGTCAACGGCTTAGAAATTAGTGAAAACTTCTCAATAAACCTTCTATAATACCCAGCCAAACCAAGAAATTGGCGAACTTCACTCGGCGTCTTCGGCACTGACCAATCCTTAATTGCCTCAATCTTAGCAGGATCCACACGAACACCTTCACTATCAATCACGTGCCCTAAAAATTGCACTGATTTCAACCAAAATTCACACTTAGAGAATTTCGCGTACAGCTTCTCTTTCTTCAACAATTCCAAA
The DNA here is from genome assembly GCA_025667525.1 of Glebionis coronaria. Lineage (NCBI taxonomy): Eukaryota > Viridiplantae > Streptophyta > Magnoliopsida > Asterales > Asteraceae > Glebionis > Glebionis coronaria. The sequence goes on from CM046874.1 coordinate 250,170,234, forward strand.
ATTATTCTCAAATGCTTCTCATGTTCCTCTTCACTCTTGGAATAAATGAGAATATCATCAATGAATACGATAACAAACTCATCCAAATACGGCTTGCATACCCGATTCATCAAATCCATAAATACAGCAAGCGCAATTGTTAACCCAAAAGGCATCACTTTAAATTCAAAATGTCCATATCGAGTACGGAAAGCTGTTATAGGAATATCTTCTTCCCTAACTCTCAGTTGATGATACCCAGACCTCAAATCGATCTTGGAGTATACACATGACCCTTGCAACTGATCAAACAAATCATCAATCCTCGGCAGTGGATACCGATTCTTGACAGTCAATTTGTTAAGCTCTCTATAATCAATACACATTCTAAAAGAACCATCTTTCTTTCTAACAAACAAAACAGGAGCACCCCATGGCGACGAACTCGGTCTAATAAATCCCTTATCCATCAATTCCTTCAATTGATCAGATAATTCTTTCATCTCAGATGGAGCTAAACGATACGGTGCATGAGCAACAGGCGCAGCACCCGGCACTAAATCAATACGAAACTCTACTTCACGATGCGGTGGTAATCCTGGTAAATCTTCAGGGAAAACCTCAGGATACTCTCTAATCACAGGCACATCCTCCAATTTCCATTCATTCACACCATCATTACTTATCTGTGCAAGAAACACATCACAACCCGCTTCTAAATACCTCATCATCTTCAAACAAGAAACAACTCTCAAACGAGAAGTACATTCATCACCTTTCATAGTCAATACCCTATTCCTTAGCGGTATTTGGACTAATCTTTCTCCACAAACAATTACTGCACCATTACCAAATAACCAGTCCATTCCAACAATCACGTCAAAAGATCCTAATTCTATGGGCATCAAATAAATAATAAACACATAATTACCTAACTTCAAGGAACAACCTTTCAGTATAGAACTAGTGCTTACAACCTTACCATCAGCTAACTCCACATTATAACTAGTTGTCAATCTCACTGGTTCTCTATCCAATAGCTGACTGAATCTAACATCTACGAAACTTCTATCGGATCCAGAATCAAATAACACACTAACATAACAAGCATCAAGTAAGAATGTACCAGTCACCACATTCGGCCCTTGAGGTTTGTCAGCATCTCCCACGACATAGGTTGGATTAGCAATCCCAGCAGCAACAGCAGCAACATTGCCTCCCTGTCGTATGCCAACCCTCGGACTGTTCCCTTGCTTATGTCCACGGCCTCCACATCCAAAATAGTAAACTACCTTAACAGCATTGGCCCCAGTGGCTACACCCTTGTTTCTACAATCTGCCATATTATGTTCGGCCTTCCCACACTTGTTGCAAGCAGGTGGACAATTTCCAACATGATACAGATTACACCGACCACACTTTGGATTTACCTTGTTACCTTGATTTCCTGTGGCAGCACGAACACCATCATTCCTTCTCAAATTGTATTGCTGATTCCTATTCGGTCCTTGGTTATTGTTATTACGATAACCACCACGATTCTGCCCTTGGCTTGAGTGTGCAGCTTCCCACTTTCTCTTATTCCCCTCAGCAATACTATCCTTTCGATCCTGCAGCTTTACATCCATTAAAGCATGAGCCATTTGAACAGTTTCATCAAATGACTTGGGTTTCGACGAAGTAGTTTCTCCCTTGATATTACTAGATAAACCCCTAATATACTGCTTCATCTTCTTACGATCATCAGCAAACGCATTAGGACACAACAAACATAAATCAGAAAATCTTCTTGTATAAGCTACAATATCATTATTCCTCAGCACCAAATGCCTCAATTCATCTTCCAACTGACCTAACTCTTCCTCAGGACAAAACTTAGCAGTTAACATTCCCTTGGTCACAGTCCATGTTCTAGCATTAGCTTCAACCAATCCTACAGTAGCTACTTGACTATTCCACCAACTCAACGCATCATCCTGAAAAGTAGCTGCAACAAATTTCACCTTACTAGTAATAACTGACTTTTGGTTGGTTAATAAAAGGTTTTGCTTGCAAGATCTCTCTTTGCGTTGCTCGTACCCAATTGATATATATATCGTTGTTTCGTTCTCGGTATCTTCTCGAATCGATCACGGTCAATAGTGGAATCGTTGTTATTGGTGACTAAAAAGGGGGAGCTTTGGTCTAAATCTACTAAACTGATAAAGATAAGTAATAAAATTACTCTAGAAACTAGAAATGAAAATACATCCAGACTTTAAATGAAACAGGAGAAAATACCTTATGAAAGATAAAACTGAAACTCTCTTATTCGGAATGTTTAGAGCTATGCGGAATGTACTGCTCCATTCGGAATGTTTCCCTTACTCGGAATAATTACTGCCATGCGGAACAAAAGTCTTATGCGGAAAAATCTTCTTACTCGGAATAACCCTTCTTATGCGGAAAGATAGACTCTATGCGGAATATCAGGTCTTATGCGGAAAGTATATCTATGCGGAATAATGGGTCTATTCGGAATATGGAAAATATTCCGAATAGAGGAAATGGAAATAAGCCTATGCGGAATAATGGAAGACAATTCGGAAAATATCTCTTATGCGGAATATTAGAAGAAAAAGCCTTATGCGGAAAAATTGTGAAAATCCTATTCGGAATAGTTCTGCAATGCGGAAAGTGTCTCTTATGCGGAATAATAAACTCTATTCGGAAAAATTGCCTTACTCGGAATAATTGAGTTATTCCGAATAGAGAAGAAAATTAGCCAATAGACGGAATAATAGAAATGTTCCGAATAGACAAGGAAAACAACCTCTACTCGGAATAAATGAGATATTCCGAATAGTCACAACCCCAGATTCCCTATTCGGAATCTGGGCGAGATCAGAAACTGAAGCTAAGAACAGGGGAAACGAACGAACACGATTTCAAGATCAAAAATCACCAAGATTTTTATCAAAACTTAAACCAATTTTTCCACTAATCCTTTACTCATAGAAAGCTTGAATCCAAAACAACAAAATCTCAAAACCCACTTACTTTTGACAATCAAACCCAACGAATAAAATTTAAGAACTAAGAATCAAAAAGATATGAAGAACAAGATGATGGAAAGATTAAAAGATGATTTGTATTAATGAATTAAGATTCAACAAACAACAAAGATTAACTTACAAGATTGGAAGATAAATCAAACAAAGATTAAAACCACTCCTTAAGGGAGATGGTTCCTAAAAACTAGGAAGAAGAATAACTGAAAGGGAAGATGATGGATTCTAGAAATGGGAGGAGTATTTATAGGCTTCTCTCTTTTGTTGGTGAGTGGGCTTTCTTCCCTTCTTTTTGTCTTCTCGTCTTTTCAGAAAAGTTGACGTTTTTGATTCTGATTCGGGATTTGTCGTCGATTAAATTCAACTCGTCTTTTAATTTCTTTGTTAAATAGACTTGAGTTTCTTCGACATGTGTAAATCTTCCGTCTTTGGTCCTTTTCTTCGATAAATCTTCAAATAGGCCCATTGACTTCAAATCTTTTGCATCTCTTGGATAATAGACTTCGTCTTCAGTCTTTTTCCTTGATAAAACCCGTGTAATCCCATGTTTTCTCCAATATTTATCTGGTTGGCTCTGAAAACATAACAAACACACAAACCACGCATAATTCCAAACAAATGACATTAAATACGCGTTTTGGTCTTGTTTTAGCAAGAAATAAGTGGCAGAAAAGATGGGTGTTTACACACCTATCAAATCCCCTACACTTAACCATTGCCATGCCCTCATGCAATGCTCAGTGATAAAGCAACATTACACTTTTCTCATAATTAATTAACCTTGGCCTTATTCAAATACTACTAAACAAAAATTAAAGCACTAAGAGAAATTTAAAGTAAACAAAAGGAAGGATAGAACATAGCTATGTGTAAATAACTTGTAAAGAGATCGAGGACTTACATTAGGGCTTTGGTGCTGCGAAGATTTATCACCCTCAAGTTTCACGTTCCCCAAACTAAGCTTAAAAACGAGATCATTGTTATTATAAGTTAGCAATTCAAACACTTACACACATGGCTTAATTAAATGCTTAAACTCCCTTATTCCTAGGTGTATCTCTTATATTTTATTTTTGTCTTAGAATGATCATGAAGATGCATTTTTGGACTTATTTCGATAGTTTATTTAGGCTGAAAGCAAAGTAGGACGATTTGATCAATAGTTAGCTAAAGGACAAAATCTCTTAAAACTGCTTCTCGGGATATCAGAAAGTTCATATCTTGGCATAACTTGGTTCACGATTTGAGACCTTTCTCAGGCCGATATTTGGCATGTACTTCATACTTCATATCTTCGAGAGACGTTCTTGAGATAATGGTCTTCTCATCATAATAGAGTTTCTTCACTTTGGAGACTTTTGAGGGGTACTCCAACTTTGTTGACCACGACTTCATGATTATTTCTTCAATCTCTAATTGGGATTTTGAGATACAACGATCCGCCTCCTTTTCGGACTTGGATCTATTTATCCTCATACCTTGTTAGGGTCTTTTCGGATAGACTTCTCCATGATCTTTATGGGAGTTGATTGCTTTTCGTCGTGAGTCTTGATCCTTCATATTGATTTTGGGAATAATGCTTTTCGCATCACTTTTGGATCTTCAGCAATAAATTTGAATCCTCATGCCTTGTTAGGGCCTTTTCGGACTCGCCAATCTTCGCGCCCCGCTTCATAAGTTATGCCTTGGCTATGAACTCTCGTCATTACCGAGCAACTTTTAAACGATCTTGGGCTAGAAGCTAAGTAACCTTTCAAATCGTACGACCTTACTTATTGCAGATAAGTTATTAACAAGTGATGGGAGAATAGGCAAATAATTACACCAAGTGAGCTTGTGCAAGAATACCGACTTATAATTGACTCTATCATTTCTCGTCCTCCACAATTTAAAATCTCAAGTAATGAGACTCGTGGACACTTAGCCTAATAAACCAATTAAGGTCTACATGGTTAAGGATACTAGCTAGAATAAACTTGGATAAGTCTATTCGGGTTGAGTCAAAATAAACGCAACGGGCCTAATATGTCAAAGACTTCTAAACTAGCCACACCACTTTATCAATATTTTTGACTTTATTGCGGGATATATACATATGAAAGCAACGATAAAAATTTAAAATTTACGACAAAATGGCCAAAGTTGATTAAAATTTTGAAAAATGTTGAAAAGTATGATTTTCCGGTTAAATGAAGGCATTTTCATGGAAAAGTCCACTTAAAACTTCGATAGAAGTCCCCCCTACACTTAAGATAAACATTGTCCTCAATGTTTAAGCATGTGGGAAGGGTCTCCCCTACACTTATGACATTGTGCACGTTGGTTAACTCAAGTTAAGGAAAAGACGACTAAAGTGATCAATTTCAAATGTGAGTATGAAGAAAATTGAATCACGATAGTTGAGAGATAGAACCAGATTTCGGATAACATGGGATCACGGTTCTTCAAAGATTCCAAGAGTGCAATAATCCCTGTAATCACATCACCATCCAAAAACAAGCAACCTATATAGCTCCCCCTACACTTATGATGAAAAACGGGAAAGGGGGATAGATACCCGGGTTGCCTCCCGAGGAGCGCTTGTTTTTGTTTACCGAGTCGCGAGCCTGACTCGGTCCCGAACTAATTTAAGGGAAACGTAGTGAGGGATGGAATCATCTCCTTAGAGATTTCCTCACCAACGTACAACTTCAAACGCTGGCCATTCACCTTGAAGTTAGGCCCATTTGGCTGAGAAAGCTCAATGGTACCATAGGGAAAGACATTGGCGATGGTGAATGGACCAGACCAGCGGCTCTTCAACTTGCCTGAGAAGATTTTCAACCGAGAGTTAAAGAGTAAGACTTGTTCACCAACGTTGAACTCTCGGTTCTTGATTTTAGCATCGTGGATATTCTTGGTCTTCTCCTTGTAAATCAATGAGTTCTCGTAAGCTTGATTCCTCAATTCTTGAAGCTCGTTGAGTTGAATCTTCCGAAAATCACCGGCTTTGTTGATGTCGAAGTTAGCCCACTTCAAGGCCCAGTATGCCTTATGTTCCAGCTCGATGGGGAGGTGGCAGGCTTTCCCGTACACAAGACGATAAGGTGTACAGCCAATCGGCGTCTTATAGGCGGTACGGAAAGCCCACAGAGCATCATCAAGTTTATTGGCCCACGAGGCACGATGCTCTCCCACAGTACGTTCCAAAATTCTCTTCAATCCACGGTTGGATATCTCGGCTTGACCGTTGGTTTGAGGATGATAGGCGGTGGAAAGACGGTGATTGACACCATACTTTGCCATGACTCTTGCAAATTGATCGTTGCAAAAATGAGTCCCGCGGTCACTGATAATAGCACGAGGAACACCGAAACGAGCAAACAGTTGTTTCAAGAAATTACAAACCACCCTCGCGTCGTTAGTGGGTAAAGCTTTTGCTTCAACCCATTTAGAAACGTAGTCGACAGCGACAAGGATGTATTTGTTGCCTTTAGAAGACGGGAATGGCCCCATAAAGTCGATGCCCCAGACATCAAAGATTTCACATTCTTGTATGAAATTTTGAGGCATCTCATCTTTATGTGTGATCTTGCCTTGTTTTTGGCAAGCATCACAATGTTTAACCATCTCGTGAGCATCACGATAAATGGTGGGCCAATAGAATCCCGAGTCAAACACTTTTTTGGCGGTGTAGTTGGGACCAAAGTGACCACCGGTGGGTCCTTTGTGGCACGCTTGGAGAATATCAAAAGCTGCCGGTCCGTCAACATACCGACGAATAAGCAGGTCAGCGCATTGTTTGAATAGAAAAGGGTCCTCCCAAAAGTAAGTCTTAACATCGTTCAAGAACTTCTTCTTTTGTTGGGATGTTAACCCTTGGATGAGAACACCACCCGCTAAGTAGTTTGCAATATCGGCAAACCCCGGGGTGCCATCAAGATTGGGATTTATAGACATTAAGGTTTCAAGGGGAAAAGAGTCATTGTGTTGTTCCCAATCAATCCATAACACAAGATTCTTAGAGAGAGAAAGAGAAGAAAAGTAGAAAGAGAAAGTAGAGAGAGAAGTGGAAGGTTTACACTAAAACTATGTGTTTTATGAAATGAACCAACACCCTCTTTCACATGTGAAAGAGGGTTATATACCCTTGGCCTTTTGGGTCGTGGGCTTTGTTTCCTTGGGCCGGGCTTGGCTTTGCTTTGGGCTTACGCCCCTAACTTATACAATATTAGCTTAAAGTCCAAGCCCGGTTTTCCCGACTAACCTATTACAATACAAGACCTTTTAACGACTAAGATGACCTATTACATTCTTGTTCGGCTATATAAAATATAGGGCTAACAATCTCCCCCAATGTATCGGTCATCTTAAAAAGCTTAAAAAGAATAAGATGATTGAGTGAATACATTCTTGTAGAGGAGATCTTCCTGCTTTGGTCTTGTATCTTGGTCTTGATCTTGTTTGTAACAGCTTTGTTCCTTCATGCTTTCGTGATCTTTATCTTGAGCCTTGGTCATTTGACTTAGAGTGCTTGAGATCTTCATCTTTGCTCCTTGTGACAAAGATGACCTATTACATTCTTACATTCTTAGGTATCTTGATTATCGCCATCTTGTGCTCTTGTGACTTCTGAATCGACATCGGTTGCACAGCTACGCCACCTTCTTGATATGCAGCAACATATATAGACACGGATGAAATGGCTTTGAACATTTCACCCTAACTCGGTAGCGTTTTACCTCCGGTCGGTGAAGACCGTTAAACGGTATTAAATACCGTACCTGTGATCAGGTAGATTCGATTAAGAACCTCCTTGACAGGGTTTCCCGGCGGTAGTAGCCAGTTCTCTTTACTCGACCGTCTCAAAGCAGACTGCGAACGTAAAGAGTGAATCATAAGGATAAATTATCCGTCTGATTAGAGTCGTCAATTCAGATTTCCTGGAACAAGTTTGATTCTAAAAGAATCGCACCATTGTTGCTTTCCAGTTTGTCACAAGCTTGATTCATAGAGAATCTTGCGAGTTACCTACCGCAGTGCTGTTTGATGTTGACACTGGAAGGATTTCCATTCGTCACTGTGAACACTAATGAGTGTCACTCTGAATGTTCTAGCAAGATCACATGGATTTTGCGAAGAAACCTGGAATCAAGTTTGAATCAATTAAGAATCGAAACTTAGTTGCTTTCCAGTTCTCACAAGTTTGATTCGTGTAGAATCGCACAAGTTACCTACCATGAGCTTGTTTGATGCTGGCTCAAGCAGGATTTCCATCTTCATTGTGAATCGTATCACTCAGATGTTCTGGCAATATCACAAGGATAATGCGTAGGACTCGATTGTGTCCTAATGAGATGATAGATAGATCTCGATTGGCTCTAGACTCAATAAGTGCATTTTGGTAATCGGAGGCTGGAGCAGACTGCCACCTTTTCAATATTAACTGACTCGGAGTGAGAAAGTCAATAGATACGTGTTGATCTCCGTGACAATGAGACTAGTTTCTTTTGAGAGAAACTCGAATGGCTGGGAAGGGTTGTGCATTGCATCACTGGGTCCATGATGACTTGTCTTCAATAGATGTATTGACCCGGTTTCTGCCTAAGTTGCATAGAATATTCAACTCCTTCAATGCTTACCAATACGTCATCATTAGCACCTTGTTGTGATTGTTCCAGTGCTAACTTAAGTACTTGGTCCGCATTCAGCTTCATTCCACTCCATCTTTCCTAAGGACAACTATTTCTAGCTATGGAATGTCCTTGGGTAGATCCCTCCGGTTCTGGTTGGATCATAGGACTTAGTTTCCTATCCTAAACCACCTTTTGACTCCATCGTTCCGTCGTGGATAGTAGGTTGTTTTGGGTAAAGATTGTAACCATAAAACCATTGAAAACCATTCAAAGTGCTTGATAAAAATCAAAACTTTTAACACTTGAAAGTTTTACATTTCCGAAAAGCTCCCCCTACACACATGCATCGATATACGAAATAGTTTGGCATGTGAAGGAAAGAGTTGCACTTGAGTCTTTAAGATCACATGTTGCGATATATTACATTTTAATCACATTTTCTCCCCCTATCTCTAATATAAAAAAACATCATATTAGAGATACTAATTGATTAAAATATGACAATTTCTGAAAGCCGATTGGGAGAGAAACATGTGTGCACGCATGAATCATGGAACATTTTTAGTCGGGACGCTCCCCCTCAACAATATATGTGTGTCTTGAGACAAAATTTGACAAAATTTTAGAAAAACGACACCACAAAATATGTTGAGGTACGGAGTTGAGATGCCTTTTTGATATAATATATGACATTTGACAATTTCATATCATTTTCGGAATGTGTTGGATACATAAAATATGACAATTTTAGAGATGTACCCAACAACATTAAAAGGCTTGATTTTAAAACGCTCCCCCTCAAAAATTGATCAAAATAACATATGACAATTTTGAGATATAAAAACCACTTATGAGGAAGGGAGTGTTGAACACACAATTTTGAAAGATTTAGAAAAACCTTTTGAGAAATTCTTGAAAAATTGTGTTCAACGGTTTTAAAATAATCAGGATAGAAGACTTCTCTTCTATTGCTTAGGGAAAGCGCACTGAAACGTACACTCCCCTTTCGGGTCCGTTTTTCATGAGCTCAAAACTTTGATTGTTTTGTGACTAGCTCATGACCGAGAAAAATGAATTTCTCGTTGAGAAGGATAAGTTATCGTCCGAGATAAACTTTCCTTAGTTGAGGTCCGAGTTCTAAGTTGTGATGCGCCTAGAAGTCATATACACGAGCTTAAAACTTTCGAATAGTTTTAATGTAAGCTCGTGTCCGAGAAAAATCGAATTTCTCGTTTTGAGGATAAGTCATACTCGGGATGAACTTTCCTGTCTTGTGAGCCCGGGTTACAGTCTGTAATTTGACTATAAGCCTTGTACACGAGCTAAAAACTTTTGAATAGTTTTAAGAGTAGCTCATGTCCGAGAAATATTAATTTCTCGTTTTGAGGGTAACTTATTGTTGAAGAGATAAAGTTCCCTTTCTTTGACGTTCGAGTTACAGCCTGATATGTGACTGTAAGTCTTGTTGAAGCTTAATTGCGAAACCCCTGAGACGCTTGCTTCTCTAATATCTGCTTCTTCAGCAACCAAACTCTGAGAGTGTCTTTTGTTGAACGGTATGTATATGGAAAACCGTTGTGTTCTTGTTGAAACTTTACTTTATTACCTGCACTTACATCAGTAGTTTGTATGCTTGCATGTGGGTTAGCGATATCTTGATGAGAACCATGTGGGGGTTCACTATGAACCTTTGTCGAGCTAGAGGGAAATATCTTTCCAGTAGGAATCCACCTAAGACCAATTGTTTTAAAGGTTCTACCCGTTGGTATCCACCTAAGACAAGGTCTAGGAGACATAGGTTTCTCATGCACAGCGGAAGACTTAGTTGGAGAAAACCTATTTCCTTTAGGGTTCCGTCTTTGAGGTGCTCTAGCTTTTTGGTTCACCTTGTTCAGGACTTTAGTGATACAATCATCATGAATGGCATTAAACACGCATTTGTTACATTTCGTGCAAACAAAGTGCTTAGCATCTGAGAAGGCTCTAGAGTTCCTAGGGTTGGCAGAATTGTGCACATCATAGAAGGGTCTAGAATTCCTAGATGTGTGAACAACGCTCCTAGGTTGTGGTTTGGTCCTATCTCTTGCTTGTGTCTTATTTTTAGCATCCTCTAGATAGCTTTTATGACCCGTGTCATTTGAACTACGCCTAGGCATGTTCTTGGAGCTAGATCTAAAGTTGCTTGAAGCATTCATGTGATCGGGTTTTGCAGAAGCAGTTTGTCTTAAGGTCGGTCTAGATTGTGAAGTGACTGGTTTAGGCAACTTGCTACGCACGTCAACTTGGGATGCAAACCTCGGATTCGACATTTTGAGTCGTTCAGATTTAAACGCATTCGGTTGTCTAGCAACTGAGCGATTTTTGAATGATTGAGAAGGAGGTTTCCCCAAGACTGACTGATTTGGTAACTTAGTATCCACACTTTTTCCTTTTATCTTCCTTAATTCGTTTTTCACCGCTGTCAGTGCAAAAACCTTTTCCTGAATCTGAGCCTTTAATTGCTCATTTTGTAGAAGTAATTGAGCAACGCGTTGTTCTAACTTAATGTTCATATTATCAAATATGACGTTATCAGCATTCGTATCATTACTTTCTACAGTGTCGATAGGTTGCACAGATAATTCAGTTAATGAAGCAGGCGGAGGACTTGGATTTTGAGAAGCCAACTTTGATTCTAACAAATTTATTTGTTTCACAAAATGTTCTTTTTCCACATTAAAATCTTGAATCTTACGATCCAATTTTTGTTCAAGAACAACATTTGCTTTTTCAAGTTTTTCAAAGTAAGCCTCAAATTTGTTATTTTTCTTTAAAAAATCGAGTTTGGCATCCTCAAAATCTTTAGTCTTCTGAGCTAACAGAATTTCAAGCTCGTGAATCTTAGAATCAACATTCTGAGAAGTCTCTCCTCCATTAGTACTCGTATCTGATGAATCAGGTGTGGTATTGCTATCAACCTTTTCCACTAGATACATGTCAAGAATGGGTTCAGAATGCTCAGTATGTTGAGAAACATCGTATTCAGCATTTAAATGTACCATAGCCATTGGCTGATCATCATAAATGGGTCTGATATCCGCATCATTGGTTGTTTGATCATTCCTTGAGCTGGTACTGATATGTTGCGTTTCTGATTCTGTCCCGCTGCTCTCTGTATCAACCGAAGAAGCATCCAATGCTTGATCTATATCGACAGTGCTCTCTTTCGTCTGCATCAGTCTTTGATTCACCCTTCTTTGAAAGTGCCTTTGATGGCGTGTTCTTTCAGCAATTGACTTCTTTATATTGCTCATATGTTGAAGAAGTGTCTCTTTGAACGCTTGAAGATCTACGAGAGTATATTTGGTAAAGTATGTGCTTGTGAACTCTCGATCGTTTTTGGATAAGCCACTTGAGTCAATGAATTGCTGGAACTGATTGTTGAGAGCTAAAAGGACCTCCATAGATATATTCTCGTGAAAATCGTCTCTGTCAAGTTCTTGTTGAAGATGGTCCACATTAAGTAGCATCGTTCTGATGAATGTCTCAACATCTTGACCAAATAGTAGAAAGAATACCCGTTTGAATCCAATTTCAAGACGAGTGCCTTTTAGGTCTTCTCTTGAAAGAACCTGAAGGTGTGACTGAAGCAACTTTATGTGTTCCATGCATCTTTCTTTTGATTTCGACATCTTGTATTTGATTGCATGAACGATTTTGGTGGTAGAATCCTTGTTAGAAGGTTTACTGATTGGAGTCTCAGTATTTGTCTGAACCTCTGGATTCTGCATCTTCTCTTTATTCATCTCAGTCATGGACGTTGTTGTTGTTGAATCCACGAAGATGTCCATTGAACGGATGTCTCGAAGAAGATATGATGTGTATGGATTACGGATCTTTAGTGGATGTGTTGTGATTTGACTGTGGTTGAAATTCCGAAAATTCTAATTTTTTTCTCAGTCCGACAATAAATTCCTCAGTCCGACAAAACGGTAAACCGAAAAATTTTTGAATCACCAAATTTTGAAATCGAGTTAGAAATAGCCAAAAACTAGTAGGGAAAAAATTTGAAAAATGAAAAATTTTGACAAAAAATAAAACCTAAAATTGGCCTAAAAATTTGAATTTTGGTCCGAAAATTCGAATTTTTGGTCGAAAATTTTTTGCTTCGCCAAAATTTGAAATTGAAACTTAAATGGCCTAAAAATGATCTAGGAAAAAAATAAATTTTTTGGAGTTTTCCCGCCAAAAAACTCTTTTTTTTTTTTTTTTTTTTTTTTTTTTTTTTTTTTTTAATCTTCGTGTAAACTACGTTCCGAAACTAGTCTAGATAGTGGCTAAGTCCAAAAATTACTCAAACAAAATACCCATCGGAATGTCCATCGGAATACTTATCGGAATGCTCAGATCGGAATGCTCTATCGCAATGCACTGTCGCAATGCCCAGATCGGAATGTACTGTCGGAATGTGGCTGTCGGAATGCTCAGATCGGAATGCTCTATCGCAATGCACTGTCGCAATGCCCAGATTGGAATGTACTGTCGGAATGTGGCTGTCGGAATGTTCAGATCGCAATATGGACAGAGTAACGACTTAACAAAACCCTTAAACCCGTCGGAATCCCAGATCGCAAAGTACGATCGGAATAAGTAATAAAAACCCACGTATCGCAATGTAGAACCAAAACCCTTTCCGATGGTGATGGTTATTGCGATGGAAGCCCACGATTCACTTGTACTTTCCGATGGCAACACCTGCTTGAATTTCGGAATGAAGAAAAACAAGAAATTTCGCAACTTTTGATCCAAAAAATTTGTGTTTTAGCCAAAACCAAGATACCCAAATCACTACTACTAGTATGTATATGATTTGTATCAAGAAAAGACCATAAAAACACAAAAGAGAAAGATGGGACGTGAGATATGGATCAAAGAAGCCACGAAAAATCAAGAACACCACATACGAATCTTTAATCACCTATCCACTATAGGCTCTTGATACCAAATGTTGTTCCCAATCAATCCATAACACAATATTCTTAGAGAGAGAAAGAGAAGAAAAGTAGAAAGAGAAAGTAGAGAGAGAAGTGGAAGGTTTACACTAAAACTATGTGTTTTATGAAATGAACCAACACCCTCTTTCACATGTGAAAGAGGGTTATATACCCTTGGCCTTTTGGGCCGTGGGCTTTGTTTCCTTGGGCCGGGCTTGGCTTTGCTTTGGGCTTACGCCCCTAACTTATACAATATTAGCTTAAAGTCCAAGCCCGGTTTTCCCGACTAACCTATTACAATACAAGACCTTTTAACGACTAAGATGACCTATTACATTCTTGTTCGGCTATATAAAATATAGGGCTAACACATTGATCTCTTTGTTCGGATCGTCCCCTTGATATGGATCCTCAAGTCTGCTCAGATGATCCGCGGCCAGGTTTTCAGCACCCTTCTTGTCACGAATTTCAATGTTGAATTCTTGAAGGAGTAAAACCCAGCGGAGAAGTCTTGGCTTAGAATCATTCTTAGTCATCAAGTACTTCAACGCGGAATGGTCCGTGTATACGATGGTGGTGGATAAAACAAGATAGGGGCGAAATTTCTCAAAAGCATAGACAACAGCTAAAAGCTCTTTTTCGGTTGTCGTATAATGCAATTGAGCCCCCGTCATTGTTTTGCTAGCGTAGTGGATTGGTTGGAAGTGTTTATTCACTCTTTGGCCCAGAACCGCACCAATAGCAAAGTCGCTAGCATCGCACATCAATTCAAAAGGCAGCTCCCAATTAGGGGTAACCAAGACCGGTGCCTTAGTTAGCTTGTCCTTAAGAAGATTGAAGGCTTCGAGACACTCTTTCGAAAAGATAAAAGGAGTATCTTTTTCCAAGAGGTGGGTCATCGGGCGAGCGATTTTAGAGAAATCCTGAATGAATCGTCGATAGAAGCCCGCATGACCCAAAAAACTTCTCACACCCTTCACGGTTGAAGGTGGAGGTAATTTGGCTATGACATCAACTTTAGCACGGTCGACTTCAAGACCGGCTTTAGAGATTTTGTGTCCTAGCACAATGCCTTCTTTTACCATAAAATGGCATTTTTCCCAATTCAGAACAAGGCGAGTGTCTTCGCACCGCTTAAGCATGCGTTCCAAATTGGCAAGGCAAGCAGAGAAGGAATCCCCGAAGACCGAGAAATCATCCATGAAGACTTCCATGGTTTGCTCAACCATGTCATGGAATATAGCCAACATGCACCTTTGGAAAGTCCCGGGGGCATTGCATAAGCCAAAAGGCATTCTTTTATAAGCAAATGTGCCGTAGGGACAAGTGAATGTTGTCTTCTCTTGATCTTGGGGATCGATGGGTATTTGAAAATAACCCGAGAAACCATCCAGAAAGCAGTAATATTCATTACCCGCTAGACGTTCAAGCATTTGGTCCATAAAAGGTAGAGGGAAATGATCCTTTCTCGTGGCATCATTGAGTTTGCGGTAGTCTATACAAACTCTCCACCCAGTAACGAGACGGGTAGGAATTAACTCGTTGTTTGCATTGGGCACAACGGTGATTCCGCCTTTTTTAGGCACACAATGGACTGGACTGACCCATGGTGAATCCGAAATAGGGTAAATCATACCCGCATCAAGAAGTTTGATAACCTCTTTTTTGATGACGTCATGGATTTTAGGATTCACCCTTCTTTGGCTTTGAATAGTGGGCTTAAAGTCGTCCTCCATGAGAATTTTATGTGTGCAAAAGTGAGGATCAATTCCGCGGATGTCGGAGATTTTCCAAGCGATAGCTTTTTTATGCTTCTTCAACACAGCGACAAGTCGGGCTTTTTCGTTTTCTTTCAGATCCTTTGCGATGATGACCGGTAACTTCTCGTCGTCTTCTAGGAAAACGTACTCAAGATGAGGCGGTAGGTCCTTAAGCTCGAGAGTAGGAGGATCCTCAGTAGATGGTGAAACTAACGATGGATCATCATTAGTCACCTCTTTAGGAGTAGGAGGAGACAATGGGTCCTCATTGAGAAGTCTCTCAATAGTACGAATATCTTCATCCCAATTGGTGGACGAATTATCATACTTAATGTCGAGAGGACCCAAGCTAGCTTCGAACTCATCCAAGTCACTTTCTCCAAAAGGAGTAAATGCTGGGGCAATTGAGGCAACGGTCTCAACATTGGGTAGAGAAGAGAGAGTACTTTTGCAAGCATCATGAAAATGTTCTTCACAAGCCTCATCGAGAACATCAATAGCATTAACACTCTCATATGAATAAGGTTGCTGAGAAATCTTACCCATGTTGAAGACAATTTGATCGTCACCAACTCTCATGATTAATTCGCCTGCGGCTACATCAATGAGAGTGCGACCGGTCCTCAGGAATGGACGTCCAACGATTAATGGAACACGAGGGTCCATCTCGTAGTCAACGACGACAAAATCTGTCGGGAAGGTGAATTTGTCAACGCCAACGAAGACATCTTCGGCTATCCCCACTGGATAAGCAACCGTACGGTTGGCTAATTCCAAAGTCATTCGTGTGGGGACTAGCTCGGGGAGAGATAATTGCTTCCAAACACTTAAAGGCATTAAGTTAATACTGGCACCTAGATCGGCTAGGGCCATGCAATTCTCTACTCCCGGGAAGTTGCAAGGAATCAAGAAGCGACCCGGATCACCAAGTTTGGTGGGCAATTTCCTTAAGAGCACTGCGGAGCAGTTCTCATTAAGTTGGGTCTGAGCAATGTCAAGAAGCTTTTCTTTATCACTTAGAAGATCTTTAAACATCTTAGCATATTTGGGCATGTGAGCGAGAGCCTCGGCAAAGGAGATGTTAAAATTCAATTGTTTAAACATTTTTAGGAAGTTTGAAACCTGAATATCATCCTTGCTCTTTTGCTTCTCTTTCCTCAACCTTGAAGGATAAGGTATATTGGATGAAGAAGAAGGCTTTAAGGGGATAGGATCACTCACAACCACGGGTGGTGGGGAAATGGGGATAGAAGGTGAAGGAGGTGGAGAAAGTTGCTCTTTTTCCTTGTTCACAATCACGGGTGGAGGTGTAGGAAGCTCGGGTTCCATATAACCTTTTCCACTACGAGTGGTGATTGCTTTCATCTCCCCTCTTGGATTCGCAACGGTATTACTCGGAAGAGTACCCGAAGAAGAGGGTTGATTACCTTGGATGAGCGAACTAATCATATCACGAAGGTGAAGAGCTTGATTGTTAAAAGAGTTTTGCATGTTTGCATTCATTGCATCATTGTGTTTGGCCATATCATTCCTTAGCTCGGCTCGAATATCGTTCCCTTGCTTTGCCATTTCTCCCTTCAAGTTGCGGACTTGACTCTGAAGATTCGTCACCAACTCCCGATTAGTCTTCATGAATGTCTCGACTTCTGGATTCACTGCCATCGGTTGATTGAGAGGTGGAGCCTGGTAAGCTTGAGAATTTCCTTGAGTTGGGTATGGGTTTCTTTGGGATTGATACTGATTGTTTGCACGAGGTTGGGATTGATTGTAGCTTTGTTGTTGGTTTTGGTTTGCAGGAGGGAAACCGGGGGGTGCAAGATAATTGTTGGAACGATAACTTAACAAGCTACGGTCTCCTTGAGGGCGAGCTTGATAGCCTCCCGTGGGATAAGTACCGTATGCTGCGTTAACGTCTTCAGAATAATGTCCGTGAGTAGAAGGACAATCATTATAAGAGTGAGGGCCACCACATGTGTCACAAGAAATAGCAACGGCTTTAGCTTGTTGAAAGTGGTTTGTGGCCATGGCCATGAAATTTTTGTTCATTTCAGCAAGTTGTCGAGAAATTTTAGACATTTCAGGATTGGAGGTAGTAGAAGAAACATTGACTCTCGAGTTAGATCTTGAGGATGCGGATGAATCCCAATTCTTGTGGTGAGTAGTCATGTTTTCAATCAACTCTCGACACTCCTCCGGTCTCCTTTTCATAAAAGTACCACCGGCGGCGGCATTGATCGTGTCACGATCACGAAAGGTAAGACCATTGTAGAAGGTGTCAATGAGAGTGACGGGGAGCATATTGTGATTAGGACAGCGGTCAATCAAATCATTGTAACGTTCCCAAGCATCGAAAAGCGATTCATCATTCTCTTGCATAAATCCACTGATTTGGTTACGAAGGCTAGTGACCATGGATGGGGGAAAGTAGCGCGATAAAAAGCGTTGAGTCATGTCGTTCCACGTATGAATAGAATTCTTAGGAAGACGGTCAAACCATTTTTCGGCATGATGAGAAAGCGAGTGGGGAAAGAGTTGAAGGCGAAGGTCATCCATAGAAACACCGGGAGATTTCATGCTTTGGGTAATAGTGATGAATTTGTCGAGGTGTTTGTTGGCATCATCATCCGGAATTCCGCGAAATGGATTCGTTTGTACTTGCTGGATCATGTGATGCTTCAACGAAAACTCCTGAGCCGTGACATGCATCGGTGCAATCGGGCCTCCACGTCCGTTCATTGTGGGTTGACATAGCTCCTCCATGGTTCGTAAATCGGGTGGATTATTCATATTTTGGTGGGGTGGGTTATTATTATTGTTGTTGTTTTGGGGGGGTGGAATATTATTGTTGTTGTTGTGTACACCTGCCATGTCTAATTGTTCGAGAGTCTCGGGCTCTGAATAAGACGTGGATCGAGTACGCATACACTAAAAAGAAAATGCAAGAGAAAATATTTTTGGTTTTTATAGGTTTTTTAATGTTTTTGTATTTTTGAAAATTTTATATTTTTATGGATTTTTGAAAATTTTTGTGCTTGAAAATAACGTTCCTGAAAGAACGGATCCCAAAATCCAATTTTTCTCACAAGAAACCGTTGATCCTTACGAAAAGAGCCGGCAGCGGCGCCATTTTAATAACTGACTTTTGGTTGGTTAATAAAAGGTTTTGCTTGCAAGATCTCTCTTTGCGTTGCTCGTACCCAATTGATATATATATCGTTGTTTCGTTCTCGGTATCTTCTCGAATCGATCACGGTCAATAGTGGAATCGTTGTTATTGGTGACTAAAAAGGGGGAGCTTTGGTCTAAATCTACTAAACTGATAAAGATAAGTAATAAAATTACTCTAGAAACTAGAAATGAAAATAAATCCAGACTTTAAATGAAACAGGAGAAAATACCTTATGAAAGATAAAACTGGAACTCTCTTATTCGGAATGTTTAGAGCTATGCGGAATGTACTGCTCCATTCGGAATGTTTCCCTTACTCGGAATAATTACTGCCATGCGGAACAAAAGTCTTATGCGGAAAAATCTTCTTACTCGGAATAACCCTTCTTATGCGGAAAGATAGACTCTATGCGGAATATCAGGTCTTATGCGGAAAGTATATCTATGCGGAATAATGGGTCTATTCGGAATATGGAAAATATTCTGAATAGAGGAAATGGAAATAAGCCTATGCGGAATAATGGAAGACAATTCGGAAAATATCTCTTATGCGGAATATTAGAAGAAAAAGCCTTATGCGGAAAAATTGTGAAAATCCTATTCGGAATAGTGCTGCAATGCGGAAAGTGTCTCTTATGCGGAATAATAAACTCTATTCGGAAAAATTGCCTTACTCGGAATAATTGAGTTATTCCGAATAGAGAAGAAAATTAGCCAATAGACGGAATAATAGAAATGTTCCGAATAGACAAGGAAAACAACCTCTACTCGGAATAAATGAGATATTCCGAATAGTCACAACCCCAGATTCCCTATTCGGAATCTGGGCGAGATCAGAAACTGAAGCTAAGAACAGGGGAAACGAACGAACACGATTTCAAGATCAAAAATCACCAAGATTTTTATCAAAACTTAAACCAATTTTTCCACTAATCCTTTACTCATAGAAAGCTTGAATCCAAAACAACAAAATCTCAAAACCCACTTACTTTTGACAATCAAACCCAACGAATAAAATTTAAGAACTAAGAATCAAAAAGATATGAAGAACAAGATGATGGAAAGATTAAAAGATGATTTGTATTAATGAATTAAGATTCAACAAACAACAAAGATTAACTTACAAGATTGGAAGATAAATCAAACAAAGATTAAAACCACTCCTTAAGGGAGATGGTTCCTAAAAACTAGGAAGAAGAATAACTGAAAGGGAAGATGATGGATTCTAGAAATGGGAGGAGTATTTATAGGCTTCTCTCTTTTGTTGGTGAGTGGGCTTTCTTCCCTTCTTTTTGTCTTCTCGTCTTTTCAGAAAAGTTGACCTTTTTGATTCTGATTCGGGATTTGTCGTCGATTAAATTCAACTCGTCTTTTAATTTCTTTGTTAAATAGACTTGAGTTTCTTCGACATGTGTAAATCTTCCGTCTTTGGTCCTTTTCTTCGATAAATCTTCAAATAGGCCCATTGACTTCAAATCTTTTGCATCTCTTGGATAATAGACTTCGTCTTCAGTCTTTTTCCTTGATAAAACCCGTGTAATCCCATGTTTTCTCCAATATTTATCTGGTTGGCTCTGAAAACATAACAAACACACAAACCACGCATAATTCCAAACAAATGACATTAAATACGCGTTTTGGTCTTGTTTTAGCAAGAAATAAGTGGCAGAAAAGATGGGTGTTTACACACCTATCAACTAGCTTCTGAACATCCACTGATTTCAAAAGTACTTTCAATCTTCTCAATCCACCACCTTAATTCCAATGCATCACCAGTACCACGAAATTGGGTAGGTCCACATTTCATGAAACTAGCATAAGAACATTCCTTCTGAACCTGCTGAACAGTAGCATTACCTCAAACTTGTCCCGTAGCATTTCCTCCTGCTTGTTCATCAGTATTACCTCTAACTGGATTTTCAACATTCCCTCCAACCTGACCAACAGCATTCCTATTCTCAGCCTCTTGGTTCCTCGCAGCACGTTCAGCTTCTAAAGCTCTAGCAATAGCTTGCTCAATCATGGTATTAACAGTAGCAGTTGTCAATTTAGGCGGCATGTTTACAGGAAACTAACCAAACAACAATTTAGTAAAGTCAGAAACCCAACTCCTTCCTGTATGACCATAACAAAAAAAGAACAAGTAAGTATTCATATCATGATAAGAAGAAGGATTTCTCTATCAAGATGTAACATGGATACTACATGCACCAACAACACAATTCACAATGAATCATTAACCAATTCATAAAAGAACTAATAAGACAAATCATAAGTCATGAAGGTAATTTGGATTGTGTTGGAAAATTTCCACAAAATTGTGACAAGTAATGTCACTACAATCCTTCATCACAGCAAACTTAAAGTCATTAAGTTTCATCACAAACTACAGTACGAGTCTACATAAGTTCTATTACAACAAGGCTAAATAAAAACAACATAAGGAACTAAACATCAGATCCCCGCAGCTTCTTGTACATCGGCTCGTCATCACTGCTGCTATCATCATCCTCAAATTCTTCCTCCACTTTTTCCTTCCCCTTTCGACTACCTCCTCACTTGGCTTCACCAAAATTCGAGCTTCAACCTGATTCGGCACATCACGAATCACAACACCTTGACTAGGAAAAGATCTCACCGGCAAACCCCATGCATCCAACCTTGCATTCCTTTCTAGCTCCCTACGTAACCTTTCAACTTGCCCACTCAAATTCAACACCATAGATCTTAATCTAACAACTTCATCCATTTCCCTTGCCCTAACAAACTCTGACCTCCTCACACTACCAAAAAACCTGTCAAACTTTTTCTCATTCTGCTCAAACCTCCTAATCACACGAGTCTCAACCAAATAGCTTTCAAATAAAGACCTATCAAACTTCTTAAGAAATCAGACTATATCATCATAAGACCTAGGACCTGGACAATAAACCTTAGGAATACCATCATGAATAGATCGAGCACTACTCGACTCAACAGGAACATCACCCCTAGCAAATGCAATCCCAGGCAAACTACTAATATAAGCATCACAAGTAGGAGTCGAAGAACGAACAACAGATCGCTGACAATCTGGAACGGTCTGTGGCACAACATTAACCCTTGGAACATAACTACCTTGTATCAACTCAGGCTCTGTCTGACCAACTGCAGTAAGTGGAATCCCATAATCTAAAAACTCAAAAGGCTCCTCATCGTCACTAGCACCAAAGTTATCTACTTCCTCACCATCCACTACATTAGTCATATCAATCCATCCATCCTCAGGAGGTAAACCAGCCATTTTCTACAATTATAAGGGTTCAAGGATACTTAAGGTCATTGTTAATAACATAATAATTAGTATGCAATGCTTATGCAAATGTCATACATTATCCATGCTATGCAACACAATGCAAATGATGTTTATGCAATGCTCGCAAAAAAATATGATACTGACAAGCACTCAGCGTACTTTCAATAATTCTAATACAATATCGTGGTATTTACTTAATAAATATTCGGGAAATCATTTCAGTTATGAGGGATACATCTACAATGCAAAACAAAACTAAAAGTGATCTTACCGGAGCGTTGCAGAGGAGTTGTGTGCTTTTGAAGAATAAATACTTTCGACACCAAAGTTATAGTTTAGGACAATTTTCAAAATCGACCCAGTTCTCTATAACTTGCAGCTCTGATTACCAATCTCTAACACCCCCAATTTACATTGCGCAGCGGAAATACACAATTGGGTGCTAGACACAAGCATCATCACACAAGGTATATTGAACGACTCAAAAGTGAGACGTTTACACATAAATATAAACAAGATTTTCATAATAGGTCTAAAACATAAATTTCATCCCAAATTGTACTAAAACGACACCAGAGTAAAGCGTTTAGTCTCCATGGATCTCGACCAACAACCAACAAGCTTAGTACAGTACATCAACATAAAGTAAGTTGTTCAACAGTAAAGGGTAGAAACAGTTTTTAGACCAATATTCTTCCAAAAGTCAAGCCACAACCTCCACAGCAAAGCTCCATGCTCCATCACTTCCTATTACCTGAAATACATGCATAAAATGAGTCAACAATAATATTGAGCGAGTCTATAGGTTTATCAAATCACATTTAAACACAAGAAGAAAAATCAATCATATCATTTATAGAATTGTCGTACACACAATCTATATTCAAGGCAATAATAATGATAATAAACATTGTATTTAAGCTCATGACACCGACCCCTTAACCAAATAGTCACCCACGTCAATTGCCGGCATGACTAGAATAAAACCATTGCCCCTCTAGGGTATCAGTTGCTAGAATACCACAATCTTATTCACGTAAAATTATCCTTCCCAGCAGGTTACTCAACGTAATGCCCTGGTCTCAGATAGGATGGTCAACCCAGTAGTACTATCATTAGAATAAGCGGCTATTCCCGACTCACAACATCAAGTCAGAAGATAGTTAACGGCTCATGAATTTAGGGTCTTTAGCAACAAGTTACTCAATACAATGAAATCAACTTTAGGCAACATTCGGGTCCAACAATTACTCATGACTTGTGTTCATTTATTTTCAAATCGCATGTATCCCCCTCGCGGGTATAAAACATTTAGTAGCTAGCATAAAAAGCGAGGCTACAGACTCACCTTAGTATAAGAGATCTAGCGAGATGATCGTCGATGATAATGGATGCCTTTCAAACACGAGAACCGCTACCTATCAAATAAGGCGCGTTCATTAATAATGACTCGAGAAATAAATTATATATAACAACATCAAAATCAAACTCATAAAGTCACAATAAACTCGAGAGAAAACGATATAAATAACTTCATTATACTTTACTACACATATACTTTACCATTTTACTCTTTTAACAAAGTCCGGCGGTACATACTTCATGTACTAGCTTATTTACCCCTTTTAAACTAGTCAAACGTTTATGAAACGACTCGATAAACTAACTTACTATATATAGAAAGTCCTCCTACAAGTTTATCAAATGAAATTACTTTTAAAGTCCTTTACCCGACTCATTTTCAAACTACAAAATCCGGACAGATTTACGTTAATTTTTCATACAACCGTTTTAACTTCTTTAAACGACTCCGTTTACAAAACCGACACTCGGGTTTTAAATTAAACTCAACCTCCAAGGTAAACATCTCATTATCAGTAGGTTACATATTTCAAAACTTTAATTTATAGTCCCCGATATTCGATCCAAATATCGACAACAACTATATGTAGTGCCGATACTCGTCTCCCGGTACACGATCAATCAAAACATCATAACTTCGCGCTCGTTTTGAGCTAGAAGCTCTACCTTATATCAAATCGAAGCTAATAAAATGATCTACAATCCCTAGCTATAAGTTAAGCCATTTTCAAAACATAAAAATTCGGATTTTACAGTTACTTACTGTTATAAAATGACTACCAAAATCTTGTACGAAATCAACTTTTTGATCAAAAACCAACCATAGAAATGTTCATTCCTATACTCTAACATCAACATATATGAACCATAACATCTAAATCATCATCAAAATCAAAACCTTTGAATCAAAATGAATTTTTTAACAAAATTCTTGCAACAATTACCATTGATCATGGCAAGAACACCATGCATGATCATGGTTTCTACCTACCAACATCAAAAAAATAAAAATGCCTTGCATGTAAGAATTTTTCATACCAAAATGATTCTTGATCAATTCTAAAAGTGGGTCTGTGATTAGTTTAACTTAGATCATCCTCAAATTCAAGTTAAAATTGTTTGAAGTTTGGTTTTGGTAGGGTGGGTGAAGTTTCAGCAAATAGAGAGAGAAAGAGAAGATGAGAAAAAAATTTAAGTGGAATTTGTGTGTGTGTGTGTGTTTGTTTAAGCTTTTTATATAGTGGTTGAGGGACTTTGGTTGAAATTTGGCAATAGTTGTGGCTAAAAATGAAAATAGTTAGCTAAAAAGCGGGAAATAACTATTAGTCAGTTTTGAAAATATTTACGGGGCTCGGGTTTCATAAAGATACTTTTAAAAATTTAAAACGTACCTCAAAAATAATAATATCGACTCTCGACTCGACTTAACACGTCATTTAAAATAAATCCTCAAAAATGACAAAAATCGAACAACTGACAATAAGACGTAAAATATTTGGCATCCATCGACATCACGCTTGCTAATACTCCTTATACTTAATAAATATTAAATATAGACCTTCCAACATCGGTTTAAACTTAAACCTCCAAAAATAATTATCGTTCAAACTTATCCAAAAATTTCAAAAATAATCGTAAAATAAGATTAAGCAATGACCTCGATTTTGGGTTGTCACATTGTTTCTTTGCTCTTCAACAAATTTTAGATCAATGCACAAGTAATTAAAGACAAATTTAATGTCATTTTTATCTTCTAATTCAAGAAGAATTTGTACATTTTTATTGTGACATTGACCCATTTATCATTTCTGGCACTTTCTCTAGTCACCACATTTGAATTGGTCTCTTCATTATCAGCAAGTGTCATTAGCACTTTCACGACTATATTATATTTTTTAATATTAAGACTATATTATACTTTTTAGTATTAACACTATATCTCTTATATTTTATATAATTTTCAAAGTTAAATAAAATATTTTATATATTAAAAGTTATAACGAAAGATTCAACGGATCAAAGAAGTGCTACTAAAGTTAGTGGACCTATTTTACCCGGTTTGGATAAGACGTATTGTTTAATCCAGGTTTTAAATCCTTTCTAAGATGGCATAGTAACATCCCGAAGTGCTACTAATATTAGTGGACGATTTGACCCGGTTTGGATGAAACGTATTGTTTAATCCAGGTTTTACATCCTTTCAAAGATGGCATACAATTGTTTGGTAACATCCCCGACTCCGCGAGTCATAGGATTAGCCGGTCGGGTATAACATAGCTTTGAAAAACATTAACCGTGTGTTTGGTACAAAGAAATGGAGCTAAAGAAAATCATTTAATATGTAGGATCTTCTTGACCATCACTCTCCATCTCACTTTTCTTTCTTCTTCATGTTCAAACCTCCAATGTTTTAAAATCTAGGTTTTGAATCGATCCAGTCAAGCCACCGGATCACCGGTTCAACCGGTTGAACCGCCGGATCGACCCGATTTTCAATTAAAATTTTTTTTAATATATTTTCAAAATTACTAAAAATATAAATATATAAATCGTGAGTATTTCATTTATTTGGCCTAAACACCATTTACTAACAAATATAACACGTAAAAATAAAGTTACATTACAAATACGTATAATTATATCGCGTAAAAAACGAAAAAAGAATCGAAAAAAATCAAAACCCGGTCGGGTCTCACGAACCGGGTCAACCCGGGTCGCTTCAAACCCGACGGGTCACACCGGGTTTCCAAAATATAAGATCCGGATCAATTTGACCCGTCTTTTCGGCCGGAACCGGTCCAACCGGTTAAACCGACCGAGTCGACCCGAGTTTTAAAACATTGCAAACCTCAAAATAATCAAAACATTATTAGTCTTCCAATTTTATCCATCGTATTATTTATAGATTAAATGGAATAGTTCTCTTAACTTTTTATTGATCATGCATAATTACGTACTTTCTCCGTCCCAAAAATATTGTCATCGATAAAAATCACATAGTTTAAAAAAACTTAATTATTACAGTTTTCTCTCTCATACTTTTGTAGAATGACAGTTTTACCCTTAAATAGTTAATTTAAAACTTCTTTAATATTTGTAATAATAACCACAAGTGAGGGTAATATGGTACTCGAATTATATTTCCTATCTTTTATTAGAAGTGGACAATAATTTTGAAACAAACGAAAAAGAAAAGATGGATAATAATTTTAGGACGGATGGAGTACTTGTTAGCTTGCTTCCATTTTTAGTAAATCTGTTCATTATGAAAATTAAATTAAAATGATTATTAGTAGTAGTAGTAGTGTAATTGAATGTGTGTTATGTTATTCTCGCTCAACTTGATTATTAGAAATTAGTAATCGTCTTTTTTTTGGTATTTGTGGGTGAAAGCTACTCGGTTTTTGTTTTGCATGTTCATCATCCTTTGTCATTCTATTATTTGATTTGTTGGTGTCTGATTTGGTGGATAAAGTAGCCTCATATAGAACATCTGATATTTTTATTATTACTCTTTGATTTAAATTTTCGTTTTTAATGTTTTTTTTTTGTGGAATATCAGTTTTTATGTTAAGAGGTTAAGTTACTAAGCTTGTTTGGCTTATGTATTATGGTTTTGTTTGATTGTAGGGTTATAAACTGCTTATGTTAAGGGCTAATCCAATTACTAAAATTTAAAAAATTAATTATGGATGTAAAAAATGAAGTTATGCTTATTTTTTGCTTTGTTCAATGCTTGTAGAGTGAGAATCTCCTCATCATCATAAATCAGTGGCCTCAGCTACTTGACAGGTAAAATTTATCTTGAAGGTAACATGAAACTTTTAATTATTAAATTATTGATGTAAAATGTGAATTAGCGTTGTTTATGTGTTCTTACTGTTATAATGCTTTGCAGTCATCGTAACTATGATGGGGCATTGGCCAACATGTTTGGTCGTCTTTTCTATCAGATGATCGCCGATGCCTCCCCATAGGGTGGCATTAATGGACTGCCCCTTGTTGCAGACCATAGTAAATGATCACGAACGTGTACTTCCATGTTAAGCTACTTCCACATTAATCATGAGTACTTCTACTTTAGCCTTGAGTACTTCTATCTTAAGCTTAGGCATTAATCATGAGTACTTCTACTTTAGACTTGAGTACTTCCATCTTAAGCTTAGACACCTCTGCATTAAATTAGAGGGCCTAAAGATAGAGTATTATAAATATTTATAGGTCATGTCAAAATAACGACGTATCTGGAATAATTTTTAACGTGTTGTTTGTTTTTTAATTGTTGAAGAGAGTAATTAAAGTTGTGTGGAATATGATTTAAATGTGATTTTTATATGGTGAGAGGATAAATGGGTAATTTAACTTTTTAATAGCTCTTCAATGTTTAGAACGCTATATTCATTTATGAACTCTATATCAGAGTTGGTTATTAAAATTAAAAGCCTACAACCTGCGTACCTGATAGGTGTGAAAACACCCATCCTTTTACCACTTATTTCTTGCTAAAACGAGACCAAAACGCGTGTTTAATATCATTTGTTTGGAATTATGCGTGGTTTTTGTGTTTATTGTGTTTTCAGAGTCAACCGGATTAATATTGAAGAAAACATGGGATTGCACGGGTTTTATCGAAGAAAAAGACTTAAGACGAAGTCTATTGTCCAAGAGATGCAAAAGATTTGAAGTCAATGGGCCTGTTTGAAGATTTATCGAAGAAAATGACCAAAGATGAAAGATTTACATATGTCGAAGAAACTCAAGTCTATTAAACGAAGAAATTAAAAGACGAGTTGAATTTAATCGTCGACAAATCCCGAATCAGAATCGAAAACGTCAACTTTTCTGAAAAGACGAGAAGACAAGAAGAAAGGGAGAAAGCCCACTCACCAACAAAATGGAAGACCTATATAAAGAGATCCCCTCACACAATTTAGGCAGTTTTTAGTTTTCCTCTTTTCTTTTCTTTTGTTCGTAGGTATCACCAACACCATTAGGGTGTTTGGTGATTTTGATTCTTGTTTTCACAAATCTTGTAGTTTTAATCTTTTCCTTTGATTGTTTAAACCTTAATCATCAATACAATCCTTCCATTAATCTTGTTCATCTTCATCTTTTTTATTTAAAGCTTAAAGTTCTTATTTGGTTGATTTTGATCTTCAAAAGTTAGTGGGTTTTATGTTTTTATTGTTGGGATTTGATGTTTATGGTTAGTAGATGATTATTGGTTAGTTTGGTTTAAACCTTTTGGTTTATTCGGTTTGATTTTGTTAAAATTCGTGTTGCCCTGTTTCTTTCTGTTACTGTTCTTCATTTCCCCAGAAATTTCGAATCAAGCAATGTTCATATTTTATTCCGTATCAAGTTGGTTCATCCGGAATATTTTATATATTCCCGATCAGTTCCTTTCATTCGGAATATAATTTATTCCGAGTCAACGTCCTTCACCCGGAATATTCATATATTCTGGATCAACTTATTATTCCGCATCAAACTTTTATTCCGCATGAGTATTTTATTCCGAATGAACCAGTTATTCCGCATGAAGCACTTATTCCGCATGAACTAATTATTCCGCATGAAGCACTTATTCCGGATCAAGCCTATTATTCCGCATGAAAGATTATTCCGCATGAAGCTTTTTTCCTTTTATTCCGAGTAAGCAAGGATCTTCCGAATGAAGCATTTTTATCTGATTTATTCCGGATCAATGGTATATTCCGAATGAAGCATTTTTAAGGTTATTTACTTTACTGTTTTATTTAAATCTTAATTCAAGTTTTATTTTTATTGATTAACTGCTTCTAGTTTTCTTTTAGTTACTTCACGCATTTACCTTTTAGTAGAATAGAAAATCAAACCCCCTATTTGTCACCAAGAACAACTATTCCACTTTGAGTTGTGATCAATTCGAGAAGATACTGAGAGATTAAAATCTGAACCCCAATGAAAACCAATGTATCAGTACCAAATCGAGCTACTACACTTGAAGAATATTATTTTAAAATAAAAAGCTAATAGCCACAAAAGAAACTCTAAAATACCTCTTTCCAAACAGACTATGAACTCACTCAAAAAGCTAGCTTGAAGAACCAACATCATCGTTAGTCACGGTTGACACCCTTCGTTTCCGGTCCATGTCACCACTCCATAGGCCACCATTCCGATCTCATTGGTCACAATTATGATGACACCCTTATTTTCGAGTAAAAGCCACCACTATAAGTGTAACATGAGAATGGAAAAGATAAGGCCAAAGTGTATATTGATACCTTACACTTGTTTAACCGGGTCTTTTGCTACCCTAAATTTTTAATGGCACGGTGTAGTACCTTGAACTTGTAACTCGCTTATAGTTAGGCCTTGAGTCACTCACATCCTCTCACGTCACTAACTACCGTTAGTTTTTTAACAAAAGAAAATGAAATTTATGTTTTTACCACTTGCTCATTGTTTTGGCTTTAAATTATAAAATGGTATCATACATTAACAATTCTTACGTGATACATAATATAGCACATGATTAGCAATTGAATTATATACAATATAATAGTTTGAAGGGTAGTTATAGTTAATTAACAAAGACAGCAAGTGATGTCACTAACCATAAATCCTCAAACATGGACTTCTATGGCTATACTTGCCACCAAAACTAGACTTCTTTTTAATAGCATATTACGTTTCAATCTATCAAACTAACATATTATGTTTCAAACTAGCATGTTATGAAATGGTATCATCTTTAACAATTCATACCCAAAAACATGAACTTCTTTGCCCAAAATATGCTCATTTCGGCCATAAATCTCAAACTAGCATATTATGTTTCTAACATGCTTATAACACAGTACGTATTTACCGAAACAACGTCAAAATATCAATTGCTTATATATGGGTTATTGAACAGGTTGTCCCAACACACGGAGTTGTTGATGGCAAGACTCGTCTTCAAAGAGTCGTGTTTGAGATCATCGTAACTTTTGCTCTAGTATAAACAGTTTATGCAACCGCAACTGACCCTAATAAGGGATTTCTTGGAACCGTTGCATCAATTTCCATTGGACACCTTGTTGGAGCCAACATTTTGGCTGATGGACCATCTAGCGATGGATCAATGAACCCAACTCGATCATTTGGTCCCGCTGTTGTCAGTAGAGATTTATCACAAAAATGCATTTACTGGGTCGGTCCATTGATCGGTGGTGGCTTAGCCGGTGTAATCTATGAGGTTGTTTTCATTGGATCATATGAGGCAGAGATCATATTCACGTTATATATCAGAGTCTAATTACAACAATGAACACACAACGCATTCACCGATACATTGATAACATCAGATAAATGTTCTCGTCTATAAGCACAATCAGCGCTACAAAACTATCAAACAACAACAAAAAAACCGCATAAATTTAAGCTGTAAACTAGTCTTAAGAATTTCGACATCATTCCCCCTCAATTGACATAGTGTGATATGGAATCAATAAAAAAACTTTACAAATAATTACATGATATCAAGTGGATTAGAATCATACCTCTCCATGCATGGATATAAGATATGTAGCTAGTATGACGTCTATCTTGAGAAAAATGAAGTGATAAAACCCTAACGCTAGTTTTCTTTTGTTAAGTAACTAACGATATTTAATCACATGACAACGTGTGACTGAGTCAAGGCCCAATTAAACACGAGTTAACAAGTCCAAGGTACTACACCGCACCATAAAAAATTTAGGGTAGTAAAAAACCCGTTTAACAAAATTTAAGGTATCAATATACACTTTGGCCAAAAGATAATTATGAATATATATTGTTTGTTTACATTTATTAAAGGTAATAATTCATTATAATTAATGTCTCATTAAAATCATTCTTGCCAACTTTTTTCCCATTAAGTTTGATAATAAAATCAAAATTATGTAAAACTATATCATTAATTAACAGTATTAAATAAACTTATTATCATTAATGCTAACTAGTTTTAATGTCTCTGCACGCACGAGTCTTGAACATAAAGGATAAATTAAGTAGTAATTTTGTTATTATCATTTTATTTATTTTATATATTTTTTAAAAACATCTAAGGTTTATATGTTTGATTACGTTGTTGTTTTACTGTCAACCGTGTAAATTAATATCTTAATTATTAAATATCGTTGTTTTACTGTGCACCGTGTAAACATCTAATGTTATTTTATTTATTTTAATTCATACTCTTTTTACTTTCGGTATTTTTATTCTAAATAGTTATATCTTAATTATTAATCAACAAACCATTTACATCAACCTTACACATACATGATTTATAAATTCATGATTTTGTAATGCTTAATATTATTCCATAAAACAATATTAAATTTTTAATACTTAAATAGTTATGATGCTCATGGATCCACGAGTTTAAATGATTTTTCATTATGTGATAATATTAATTGATATTTTGTATAAATATTTGTTGCATAAAAGATTTGACTTTTTTTAACAGAAATGTTAGCTATCAGTTTCTAGACATTATTTGTTAAGTAACGCATAACGACCTGAAAAAATATATTTTGTTGTAATATGTATAATCTTATTTATTTATTTTCATCTCAAACCGATGTCTCAGGTCCGCATTCATTTTAATATTGATATTCATGTTAATAATAATTTACGTAAATTACATTGTTTGAATTTGTTAAGTGTCAAAATAGAAATATAAAATAATTTGTGTTTTTATTTGAATATTTATAATCATGTGATTTGTTTTTTTTTAATATAACATATGTGTTGTAATTTAGAATATAAATTCTAAAGGGTATAAAGTTTAAGGGGTATTATGTTTATTTTATAAAATTACTAAAAAAATATGAAAAGTTATAAGTTTACACTTAATTCATCTGATTTATTTTAAAGTTTAACCATTAAAGTTTATTAATCCCGTCCTCCTTTTTAATGTTTTTATTTTCACATATTTGGCACATATACAAATCATACAAACAAAAAATAATTAATAAATGTAACGAATTATTATATTACTCCCTCTGTCCTATAATTATATTTTAAAAAAATACGCAGTTTAATAAAAATATCATTTTATTAGTTTTCTCTCTTTTGCTTTTGACACAATGACAGTTTTTAACCATTTAATTTATACCAGTAACTTCTTTATTGTTTATAATAATACCATCAAGTAAAAATATTATAAACTTAATTTATATTCTTATTTTTAGAAGTGAACTATTATTTTAGAACGTCCCAAAATAACAACATGAACTATAACATTGTTATTGTGAAAGTAATGAACAAGAACAAAGGTAAAGAAAGAGAGGAATTATTATTCAGTGATTCTACCAAAGAGGTTACAAATGTATTTATAAGGCTCATGGTCTAAACCCTAACTTGTTCCTAAAGAGTAGGATGAATAGACATAAACCCATAAGCCCACATAATATTTTACAACACTCCTCCTTGGATATTCATCGTTCATTATACACTTTAGACTACCTCATTAAAAACCTTATCAAGAAAAAACCTTATAGGATAAAAACTTGATGAAGGAAAATAGTGTAGTGTGCATAATGCTTCTCCTCAAATTAATACATATCTTTTAAACATCGAAGGCCGATCTTCCGAACCAGTAGCTCAAAAACTCTTGTTGGCAAAGATTTTATGAATAAATCGGCCAATTTTTCACTTGATCGAACTTGACAAACATCAATAACTTTATCCTTTTGTAGATCATATGTAAAGAAAAAATTCGGAGAAATATGTTTTGTTTTGTCTCCTTTGATATATCCTTCCTTGATTTGAGCAATACACGCGGCATTATCTTCATACAATATGGTTGGATTTCCTTTGATAGACTCCAGTCCACATTCTTCTTGGATGTGTTGAATCATCGTGTTAATGCAATAATGCCTAAAAACGTTACTTGCATTTTTCGATCTCGCTTAGTTTTGATTACGACAATATGTAAAAACAAGCATTTACGAAAAACGAATTCTTGAGTTCAAGTATTTTTCATTTTACCCATTTTCACTTAAGGTATGAATAAACAAGTACTAACCTTAATCAAGTGATCAAGTGATTTAATCTTTTCTTAAAACTCACTTTTTATTAAGTGTGACAAGTTTTTTTATTAAACGTTCTTTTTAAGAAAATGTTTTATTAAATTAAATATTTGAAAATTTGAAAATGGCATATTCTTTTTTGATTTGGAATATTCTTTCAGGATATTTTATAATCAGATAAGACCTCCACCACTAAAGGACAAAAAGGGAGCGGAGTCTACTCTGGCGGTTCCCTAGTGCCTATGCGGCTCCTTATCAATAAGGAACCGCTGACTGAGATAAGGAACCGCGGGCAGATATAGCCGTTGGCCCTTTGTCCTATAAATAGTGGACCATTCTCAGATTTTCTCTTCACCTCTTTTGCACATATATTTTCAGATTCAAACATACTTCTTAAATCACTCAAACCCTTGATCATTTAATTTATTACTACTTGTTTAGAAGTGAATCTATCACATCCATCCCTTCCTCTCCAAGTGAAAAGAGAAGAACACTATCCTTGTGAAGTGTTGAGTCCACCACCAAAGATCCTTTGAAGATCAAATCTTATACATTTGTTGTTGTGTCATAGTTGTGAACATCCAAGTGGTTGTGTCTATTTGGAAGTTGTGTATGTACCAAGTATAGTTGTGTAGATTGGTCCTAGCTACAATTAGGGCTCGAATTTTAGCTTAGAGTCGGAAATTGGTTAAGCAACGTGTACGGTTTTCTCCACCATAAGGAGCTTGTTGTGTAGTGAACTCTCTAGTAAGGAGTACCCGAGGAGTGGAGTAGGAACGAGGAGTGAGCTTCGTTGCCGAACCACTATAAATCCTTGGTGTTTGTTTTGATCTTTCTTTACCCTTAACTCTTTACATTCTTTATTCTTTGTGCATATACATTAGTTAGTATTAGTTTAGTTACACTATCATTGTTCTTATTGTGCATAAGAAGATTTCACATATTTCCTCAAGCCTAAGTTTTTGAAAAAGGATTTTTTGAAAACCATCTTTTAACAACTAAATATAAGAAACTATTCAACTCTCCCCCCCCCCTTCTAGTTTCTACAATTGGTATCAGAGCGATGTTACTCAAGAATTTTTAAAGTATATTGTATTTTAAAACTTGAATCGATCTATGGATTCCAACAAGTACCTAGAAGGGCAATTTATGCGAAGACCACCACTTTTTGAAACCGATAGTTTTATTTATTGGAAAAATAGATTTGAGACTTATGTAAAATCAAAAGATTTAGATCTTTGGCATGCTATTACTAATGTAAATGGATTTTACTAGTTGAAAGTTCGTTTTCTCGGTATCTTCTCGAATTGATCTCTGGTTAATTGTGTGAGATTAGTTGTTCTTGGTGAAAATAATATGTTTGGTTTTGGTAAAATAAATGTGCAAGACTTAATAATAAAGGACGGGAAATGAAATGACGTAAAATTAAAAATTAGCGAAAAGTAAATTGACAACTAAATAAAAATGCAAGATGTAATTAAAATAGATTAAAAATAAAAACGAGGAAAATTAATACTTTAACTAAAACAAAATATTAAAACAAACAAACCACCAATCGGAATACACCCGATCGGAATCCAAATTGGAATCCGATCGGAATGTAACCCCATAGGAAAGGCCTGATCGGAATATGCAGAAAGGCACGATCGGAATGTGGTAAAACACCCTATAATCGGAATACACAAACAATTGCAATCGGAATAAGTGAAAAGTACCAATCGGAATAACTAGAAAGTTAGCACTAATCGGAATAAATCACAACAAGCTAGATCGGAATATGTCAAAACTCCACCACAATCGGAATAACATGAAAACCCTTTTCCGATCAGCAGATCGGAATAAGGGGGCTATCGATCGGAAAGAGTGATCGGAAAGGGGTTTCCCCTTTCCGATTAAAGTGGGATCCGAAAAATAAGCAATACCAATAAGCTATTTCAATAAGCTTATTACCAAAGCAAGCTCGAATCTAAAATGGATCGGATCAAATAAGCTTGAATAACAACTTGACAAAACTTTAAATAAACAAACTTTAAAATAAAAACATAAAAAAGATGAACTTTAAGTCACGAAAATTTAAAAGATCAAAACTTTAAATAAGAACTTGATGGAAAAGATGATGAAAACAAGATTAAGATTAACAAGAAGGATTAATAATATGAATATTAAGACAAGATTAAGCTCAAAAAGTAAAGGTTCGATTGAAAAACAAGAAAGATAAAAGATGAAAGATTAAAGTTCTAGTGAGAGAAACTGTCACTTTCTCTCACTAAAGCTAAACTACTCCTACTCCTAAAACTAAAACTAACCTAAATGACTAACACCCCTTCATGTGGTGAAATGAAGGGTATTTATAGGAAAGGGGAGTGGTTGGTGTCTTCCTCTTTTCTTTCTTTCTTTCTTCACGTCTTTTCGTCTTTTAAGTTCTTCGACTTTTTCGACTTTGTCTCGGGATTAATTTAAACTCGTCTTATAATTTATTTATTTATTAGACTCGAGTTCTTCGGCTTTAAGTAAACTTTCGTCTTTAGACTTGTTCTTCGATAAATCTTCAGAATAGGCCTTGGACTTCCGTTCTTTTTGCACTCTTGATCTCTTGACTTCGTCTTTTGTCGTTTTCTTCTATAAAAGCCTGTGAATGCCCATGTTTTCTCCACTTTTCACCTTTTCGTTCTAAATCACAATAAAAACACAAACCACGCATAATTCCGACATAAATGACATAAAATACACGTTTTGGCTCGGTTATTATTGTAATTAAGTGGTAAAAAGAATGGGTGTTTTCACACCTATCAAATCCCCTACACTTAACCATTGCAATGTCCTCATGCAATGCATTAGTTACAAAGCATGTTTTACATTTTCCATCACAATCAACCTACCTTAGCCTTTATTAAAGAGATAGAAAATTATAAACATTCAAAGTAAAGAAATTAAAAACATACCTTGGGTTTTGGAAATGTCGTGAATGATCATCATCCTCAAGTTTTCACTTTCTCCAAACCAAGCTTAGAAACGAGATCATTGTTATTATAAGTTAGCAAACTAACACGAACTCATGTGGGCCAATTATTCACTTAGACTCCCTTATTCCTAGGCGTATCTCTTTTATTTTATTGTTGTCTTGAATGATCACGAGGATGCATTGTTTGACTTATTTCGATAGTTATTTAGGCCGAAAATAAATTGAACGATTTAATCAATAGTTAGCTAAAGGACCAAATCTTTTAAAACTGCTTCTCGGGACCTCATAAAGTTCATATCTTGGCATAACTCGCTTCACGATTTGAGACCTTTCTCGGACCGATATTTGGCAGCGACTTCATACTTCGAATCTTCGAGAGACGTTCTTGAAATTATGGTCTTCTCTTCATAATAGGAATTTCTTCACTTGAAGTTTTGAGAGATTCTTCACATTTGGACCACGACTTCTTCATTTTTCTCCAATATTTACTTTGGACTTTGATATACAACGATCCGCCTCCTTTTAGGACTTGGATCTATTTATCCTCATACCTTGTTAGGGTCTTTTCGGATAGACTTCTCCATGACTTTTGGGGAGTTCTTTGCTTTTCGTCGTGTGTCTCGATCCTTCATATTGATTTTCGATAAATGATTCTTCACATCACTTTTGGATCTTTAGCAACAAAATGTAGCCCTCATGCCTTGTTAGGGCCTTTTCGGACTCGCCAATCTTCGCATCCCGCTTCAATAAGTTATGCCTTGGCTATGAACTCTAATTAATACCGAGCAACTTTTAAACGATCTGGGGCTAGAAGCTAAGTAACCTTTTAAATCGTACAACCTTATTTATTGCAGATAAATTTATTAACAAGCGGAGGGAGAATAGGCTTATAATTAACTCACATAAATTCATGAAAGAATACCAAACTTATAATTGACTCTATCATCTCTCGTTCTCCACAATTTAAAATCTCAAGGAATGAGACTCGTGGATGCTTAGCCTATTAAATCAAAGTTTTGGGTTTTCGAGTCATCTATAGGATCTTGCGAATTCTTAGACTTTTTCAAGTTTAGAAATCGCGTTTTAAAGTTCCCTTGATAAACGACTCTCTAGGATCAATTATAGGAACTTGCGAAAAGTTCTTGTTCTTAACCCGTGAGAGTTAAGACTTTCGCGTTTTATAGCTCCCTATATAAAAGCCTAGCAAAACTTGACTTAAACACGTTAAGGATACTAGCTAGAGTAAACTTAGGTAAGTAAACTCGGGTTGAGTCAAAATATTCACGACTAAGAAAAATCGAAAACCACTTTATTGAAAAACTATTCTAGCAATGGAAACATAACAAGGGCAAATACAACTATACAACTAGGCCAAAATAGATTAAAAATTTTGAAAAATGTCGAAAAATCAAATTTTCCGGTTAAAATGAGGACAAATACAAGGAAAAGGCCACTTAACTTCGATAGAAGTCCCCCCTACACTTAAGATAAACATTTCCTCAATGTTTAAGTATGTGGAAGTAAACTCCCCTACACTTAGGACATTGTGCACTTTGTTTAAATCTTGCTAAGAAAGAGACAACTAAAGAGATTCCTTTTTTAATATTGAGAAATATAAAATAGTGAATCGAAAAGAGTTTAGGATAGAACCGGGAAGAAGGGAACACGGAGTCACGGTTCGTCAAAAGTCATCAAGAGTGTGTCTTTGAAGCTCTAATCCCTGCACATGATAAGAAAGAAAGCAAGAAACACCACGGGGCTCCCCCCTACACTTATGGTGAAAATAGATAGATAATTGGGTTGCCTCCCAAAAAGCGCGTGTTTATATTAACCGAGTCACGAGCCTGACTCGTCCCCGAATTAAATAGTCCATGGGGAAACCTCGAATGTGATACCGGGATCAAAGACCTTGTCCTCGTTCCCGGTTGACATCAACAAAGGAGAGGCGGGGGGATAAGTCCTGAATGGGAGAAAGACCCTTTCAACATACGAAAAGTATGTGAAATCAAGATCCATGGGAGGTGGGTTGGGTAAAGTAAGCACATTGTCCTCCCCCAAAGACAATAGATGCTGAGCAAGCGGCAAAGCCGTATTGTTATCAATCATAGCATAATCAATGTCACCTCCCGGGTCAAAGCACTCATCCTCCGTGATGGTCGCTAACGGAGTGGATGAAAGGTGCTCGGGAGGGGGACTTGGGACAATATTTTCCTGCAGCAAATTATTAAAAATAATGTCCCCCTCCATATCATCATCATCATTACCTGGTGGTATGGAGTGAATGTCAATTTCTTCTAGCAATGGGTCATTATCTTCAACGGGAGGAATAGATGGAGGCAAAGACTCGGAAAGAGGAGGAGAAGGCAACGCTTCGATTTGAGCAATAAGAAGGTGCACTTTCCGTAATCTATCGCGAAGAAGCACGTCTGCCACCTTATCCACAAGATCATGTTCATCGGTGAACTTCTCGTAAACCGGAGAGAATAAATCGTCATCACCCGCATCTCCCGGTGGAGAATGAGAAATTTCAAAAGTGAAATTCTCATAGCGTGGAGAAAAATCGTCATCATTAGGATCGACCTCTTTCGTAAGAGCAACGTCGTCCTTAGGCTCCATAGCAGTCGGTATGTCACAAACCTCATCATCAAACATTTTATCAAGACCAACATCACTAAGCTCATTCAATGTATCACACTCCTTAGACACGTTTGGGATATTGAGAGGAGGGATGACAATTGCACTAGGACATTGAGCAGTAAGGTCATTCCAAGAAATAGTAGGCTCATCGTCATCATCATCATAATAGTATGGATACACCGGAGGAGGGGTATAAGTCTCGATAGTCGATATTTGCTCATGTCGTTGATCCTCTTGATATTTCTCGATGATCTTGGTGAAAGCTTCTTGAATTTGTTGACTTTGCTTAACCAGATTGTCCCATTGTTCATTGGAGCTCAATTGTTCGAAGGAGGGTTGATGATCGATGATGTGTTGTGGGGGTTCAAAATGTTGAAAACCTGAATTATAGCATGGTTGTGGCTCATAATAGTTCATCGGTTGAGAAGAATTATAAACCGGGTTTGGTTCATAATAATCCATTGGTGAAGAAAATTGAGGACACGGATTTTGCTCATAACAATTCATTGGTTGACAATAATAGGTATCGTGAGGACCCCCACAGTTGTTGCAAACCAGGTATGGAGAAAAAGCAGGTGCATCCTGTGGATAGCTATTATCATTGTCATAATTGTACCCCGGTTCTTGCCCGTGACCATACGGGTATTGAACCGGGCACGAAACATGCCAATGAGAATCGTTTCCACAATAGATGCACGGGGGAACAGGAGGTGGGTTCAAAAAGAATGAATTAGTCGAGTTGCACAAGGGACAAAATCCATTTTGTGTGTTGTCGATATCGTTATCGCACCGCTCACATGTACACCATTGACATGAGTCGTTCCCGTATAATTGTTTCCCACACCGGACGCAATGGATATAAAAATCCATAAAGAAAGATAGAGAAGCAAGAAGAATATTTTTGGTGCAAAACTTAGAAAAAGAAATGCTTTTTATGATTTTTCAAATGTTTTTGGATTTTTTTTTGAAAATTTTAGGACACGAAAAATAACGTTCACAAGTAAACGGGTCACAAAAGCCAACGCGTCTCTCACAAAAAACCTTTAATCCTCACGGAAAGAGCCGGCAGCGGCGCCATTTAATGTAAATGGATTTTACTAGTTGAAAGTTCGTTTTCTCGGTATCTTCTCGAATTGATCTCTGGTTAATTGTGTGAGATTAGTTGTTCTTGGTGAAAATAATATGTTTGGTTTTGGTAAAATAAATGTGCAAGACTTAATAATAAAGGACGGGAAATGAAATGACGTAAAATTAAAACTTAGCGAAAAGTAAATTGACAACTAAATAAAAATGCAAGATGTAATTAAAATAGATTAAAAATAAAAACGAGGAAAATTAATACTTTAACTAAAACAAAATATTAAAACAAACAAACCACCAATCGGAATACACCCGATCGGAATCCAAATTGGAATCCGATCGGAATGTAACCCCATCGGAAAGGCCTGATCAGAATATGCAGAAAGGCATGATCGGAATGTGGTAAAACACCCTATAATCGGAATACACAAACAATTGCAATCGGAATAAGTGAAAAGTACCAATCGGAATAACTAGAAAGTTAGCAGTAATCGGAAAAAATCAAAACAAGCTAGATCGGAATATGTCAAAACTCCACCACAATCGGAATAACATGAAAACCCTTTTCCGATCAGCAGATCGGAATAAAGGGGCTATCGATCGGAAAGAGTGATCGGAAAGGGGTTTCCCCTTTCCGATTAAAGTGGGATCCGAAAAATAAGCAATACCAATAAGCTATTTCAATAAGCTTATTACCAAAGCAAGCTCGAATCTAAAATGGATCGGATCAAATAAGCTTGAATAACAACTTGACAAAACTTTAAATAAACAAACTTTAAAATAAAAACATAAAAAAGATGAACTTTAAGTCACGAAAATTTAAAAGATCAAAACTTTAAATAAGAACTTGATGGAAAAGATGATGAAAACAAGATTAAGATTAACAAGAAGGATTAATAATATGAATATTAAGACAAGATTAAGCTCAAAAAGTAAAGGTTCGATTAAAAACAAGAAAGATGAAAGATTAAAGTTCTAGTGAGAGAAACTGTCACTTTTTCTCACTAAAGCTAAACTACTCCTACTCCTAAAACTAACCTAAATGACTAACACCCCTTCATGTGGTGAAATGAAGGGTATTTATAGGAAAGGGGAGTGGTTGGTGTCTTCCTCTTTTCTTTCTTTCTTTCTTCACGTCTTTTCGTCTTTTAAGTTCTTCGACTTTTTCGACTTTGTCTCGGGATTAATTTAAACTCGTCTTATAATTTATTTATTTATTAGACTCGAGTTCTTCGCCTTTAAGTAAACTTTCGTCTTTAGACTTGTTCTTCGATAAATCTTCAGAATAGGCATTGGACTTCCGTTCTTTTTGCACTCTTGATCTCTTGACTTCGTCTTTTGTCGTTTTCTTCTATAAAAAGCCTGTGAATGCCCATGTTTTCTCCACTTTTCACCTTTTCGTCCTAAATCACAATAAAAACACAAACCACGCATAATTCCGACATAAATGACATAAAATACACGTTTTGGCTCGGTTATTATTGTAATTAAGTGGTAAAAAGAATGGGTGTTTTCACACCTATCAATTACCAATGGTGATTTTTTACCTTATCAATTTAATGAAGTTTCTAAAACAAAAGAATTGGTCACTTTTGACAAAGCTAATGACGATACTAAAAAGAAACTTTTGAAAAATAATGAGGCTAAAATGGTGATTTATAATGTTTTACCTAAGAAAGAGTATGAAAGAATTTTTATGTGTGAAACCGCTAAGATATTTGGAACACTCTTTTAGTAACCCACCAAGGTAATAGCCAAGTCAAAGAAAGCAAAATCGATCTTCTTGTCCAACAATATGAACAATTTGTCATCTTAGAAGATGAAACTATTGATAGTGCTTTTGCTAGATTTAACACTATTATTACTAGTCTAAAAGCACTTGATGAAGGTTTTTCTAGCAAGAACAATGTTAGGAAGTTTCTAAGGGCCTTACATCCGAAGTGGAGAGCAAAAGTCATGGCGATTGAATAATCAAAAGATCTCTCAACTTTATCACTCGATGAACTCATAGGCAACTTGAAGGTTCATGAGATGATAATTTTCAAGGACTCGGAATTGGTAAAAACCAAGAGTGAAAGGAAGTCTCTTACACTCAAAGCCAAGAAGGCACAAAGCGATCATGATAGTTCCTCGGATAGCGATGACGAGGAGTATGCATTGGCGGTGAGAGATTTCAAGAAGTTCTTCAAAAGACGAGGTCAACACGTGAGGCAAGCCAACAATGACAAGAAACCATTCTCAAAAAATCGGTTTGCCAAGAACAAAAAAGGTGATAGGAATTGCTTTAG
Source organism: Glebionis coronaria (assembly GCA_025667525.1). Classification (NCBI taxonomy): domain Eukaryota; kingdom Viridiplantae; phylum Streptophyta; class Magnoliopsida; order Asterales; family Asteraceae; genus Glebionis; species Glebionis coronaria. The sequence goes on from CM046874.1 coordinate 250,212,449, forward strand.
ATGTGGTGATCCAAATCATTTCATTAGTGATTGTCCAAAGCCTTCACACGATCAGAATCACACGACGTTCGTTAGTGGTTCTTGGAGCGATAACGGTGAAGATCTTGATGACAACCCCAAAGAGAAGAAATGTCTTATGGCTCATACTTCTAAAGAGGTACATTCCGAAACCGAATATTATAGCAATGATAGCTCCACCTTAGATGATATTGAATTAGAAGGCCAATATGATAATTTACACAAACTTAGCCTTAAATTCATAGAAAAGAACAAAACCTTAAAATCAACCAAAACTAAGCTTAAAAATGAGATCAATGAACTTAGGGAGAAACTAGCCAAGCTTGAGAAAATAAAGAAGTTTATTTAGGTTGCTTAAGTTGTGAGAAACTTAGATTAGAGAATGAAGATCTCAAGAGCACCTCCATTAAATTAGAAAAGTTCATGAAAGGTACTAGTGCTCTTGATGATATGTTAAACAAACAAATTCATTCTAAGGAAAGACTTGGTGTAGGTTTTAACTCAAATGAAGCATCAACTAGTGAACCTAAGCAAGTCAGATTTTCAGAAAAATCGTCTGCTGTACGCGGTCCCAGATTGTATGGGGCGGTTCCTTATCACTATGGAACCGCCGCCCTAGATAAGGAACCGTGGCCAGAAAGAGGTTTTGCTGAAAATCCTGAACTTTCTTAAAAGTCAAATTTAGGTGAACAACCAAAGCATCTTATTGTTAACAAGGTCAAATTACCCATACTTGATGACAATGCCGTTGATAAGTTCTATAAACCCTTGAGTAAACCTCTAATGGGAAATAGAAGTTTATCAAGACCATCCACTACTCCACCAAGAGTACGGAATGAGTCTACACCTAGAAGTAGAACGACAACACCTAAAAGAGATAGTCAAAACAATTCGCGACCTAGAAGTAAAACTCCAACACCTAGAAGGAATGACCACAACTCTAAACCAAGATCAAATACACCTAGGAGAAATAATGAACAACAAAATGGTTATATGAATTATTATCCTCCTCCATTTTATTCCTCATGGGGAACTCCTCCTCCATTCATGCATCCCAACCAAATGCAAGGGATGTTTGGAACTAACAATTTTGGACCCATGAGATATTGGGGAAATGTTTGATCCTGTGTGTTGTTACCTAGATATGCTTGGGAATTGATTTGGAACCCGACGAGTGGATTAAGGATAGTGGTTGTTCTAAACACATGACGGGTAATCGAAGTTTGTTCTCGCACGACAAAGCATATGATGGAGGTAACGTCACATTCGCTAATAGTCTACGTGGTAATATCATTGGCAAAGGTACGGTTTCTCTTGACTCCATGACCATTGAAAATGTTGAGCACGTAGATAATTTAGGGTTTAACCTTTTAAGTATAGGTCAAATTTGTGGCAATAAGTGTAAGGTCATCTTTTCGGAACATGACAGTGAAATCGTAAAAGATGGAAAGGTCATTGGAAAAGGTGTTAGAAAGCATGGGCTTTATGTCATGAAGGTCAATAAGAAGTCAAAAGACAACATATGTCTTGCGACTATAGATGATAGTTCTACTCTTTGGCATAGGAGATTAGGTCACGCTAATATGCGTTTAATTCAATCTTTAGTCTCTAAGGAGTTGGTAAGACACCTCCCCAAGATGAAGTTCGATAGTCACTTTTGTGATGCTTGCAAAGTTGGAAAGCAAGTTCACTCAAGTCACAAAGCCAAGAATTTGGTTTCAACCCCTCGGTGCTTAGAGCTCCTACATATGGATCTCTTTGGACCTTACGCCATACGGAGTTATGGAGGTAACCTTTATAAACTAGTTATAGTTGACAACTATTCTAGATTCACTTGGACTAGATTTTTGGAATCTAAGAATGAAGCTTTCGATCATTTCGAAATCTTTAGTCGAAGAATTCAAAATCAACTAGGATGTCCAATTGTCTCTATTAGGACGGATCATGGTAGGGAATTTGATAATGAAGTGCAATTTGGTTCCTTTTGTGAAGCTCATGGTATTACCCATAACTTCTCGACTCCTCGCACTCCACAATCAAATGGGGTAGTTGAAAGGAAGAATAGGACCATCCACGAGATGAGTAGGACGATGTTAAACGAGCAATCTTTGCCTTAAAAGTTTTGGTGCAATGCCGTGGACACATCGACTTATATTCTCAACCAAATTCTTATTCGACCTTTCCTAGGAAAGACCCCCTATGAGATTCTTAAATGTAAGAAACCCTCATTGGAATACTTTAGGGTGTGATTGTAGTCCTTTTACACACCTTTGCTTTAGGAAAAACAAGAGGGGTAAAATAGGGAAAGTATTAAATATGACGGTTTAGGAAAACCGTGTACTAATGACCCAAAGGTAAAAAGTTCGTTTCCCAAGGAGGTATATGTGTGTGACTAAAATGTAGCAAGATTTGAGATTAATACTGGATAGAAGGGGATGAGAAAAGAGAATGACGAAGTCGTGAAATTACTTACTACTACGACTAAACGTAAAACCGTAAAAAGTACAAAAATAAAAATTAATTCTAAAAATTCCCAAAAATACCAAAAATAAAAATAAATAAACTAAGAGTTTACCCATGATCAAAACCTTTTTAAACCTTTTAATTAATTAAATATTAATTTTTAAATGCTAATTAAAGCCCTAAAAATTAAATTAATTATCAAAAAGCCCAAATAAATATTTTTCAATTGGTAAACCTCTAAAATAACCTAAAAAGATTAAAAACTATTTTTAGAAATTTTTAAACTAAGAAAAACTATTTAAAATGATTTAAAAACTATTAAAATTTAAATTATTATAAAAATTAATCTAATGATGATAAAATTAATCTAAGAGTTGCAAAAATCCTATTTTAATGTATTTAAGCTAAGAAGAATATAAAAAGTGCAAAAATGTGAAATTTGAGATTTAATAATAATATTAAAATAATATTAAAAATCCAAAAATTATAAAAAATTCTAAAAACTTGCAAACTAGTTTATTTTAACCTAAATAATCAGAAAATGAAATTGAAATTACCAAAATACTCCTAATGGGCCCCCAAATGGGCTAAAAGCAAAAACAGTCAACTTAAATGGGCTTTTGGGCCCAAAAAGTCAAACTAGGCCCAATTGACCTGAAAAAGGCCTATTTGACTCAAAATTTAATTCTAAGCACAAAAGTCTGAAGGCCCAAAAGCTGAATATGAGCTTATCACAGCTTAAATAACAAACAGCTTATTCTTATTGGGCCAATAAGCCCATTAAGCAATAAGCCAATGCCATAAGCTATGCTTAAACACACAACCTACTTTTGAGATGCCAAAGAGATCTGTAAAAAGAAATTTTGAAAAAGCTCATTCAATAAGCCAGAAAAAAGCAAAATAGAAATCCACTAAACGACAAAATAGTCGGGATAGAGTTCTAGGCTGTTTCAGAAGCTCTGGTTTGTTGCAAAAAGCTCACAAATAGCTTAACTAAGAATAATCAATCAAGAAAATCACAAAAAGCCAAGTAGAATAAGCTGTGTGAACCAATAAGCTGGCTGAAAAAGCCAAATAAGCTAGTTTCCTAGCAAAAGCTTAACCAAAAAACTTGTAACCTTCCAGACTTGTTATTAAGCTGAGAAAAATGAGTTCTATTACAAAAACCAAGTTGTTGCATGTACCAATAAGCAAAACAGATTCAATAAGCTTGTTGACCAAGTTTGACCCTAGTCAAACGCTGACAAGAGTAATTCAAACGCTGACAAGTACAATTTTGGGCGTTGACAGACTTAATGAAGTGTTAAAACTTTGTTTTCAACCTGCTGGTCAAGGCTTGAGTGAAAACCTTGTGAATCAAGGTCTACCAGTTGGGTAGACTTGATGAGTTTTGGCACAAATAAGCTAATAAGCCAGTAAGCTTATAAGCTAGCAACAAAGCAAACCAAATAGCCAAATATCCTCACAAGCAGCACATAAACAAGATCCAAGCAACCAAACCACAAGGCATACACTAGGATTACAAATGCAAGCACTAAATTAAGTGGTCACTTTGCTGATGCAAATGACCACTTCAGCCAACTTTGATAAGCTATAGCACACTCAAAAAGCCACTAAATTCAACAACCAGATAACCAATAGATAGCTTATCACCTAAACTATTCCTAAGCCTGATTTCAGACCTTGGATCCAACAAGCAAAGAAGTTATTGGATCTGATGTGTTTGACCAATTTCAAAACACCTTTAATCAGATTTTTGCAAAACTTGAAATCCTTTTTCCAAACTTTCAGAAACTTAACCAATGACTAAAACTTGTTCAAAATGACTTGTTTAGACTTCCCAAACCCTAGGAACCAAGGGCACAAGGCCACAAGGCCTTATGAACCAGTAATCCCAAACAATCCTTTAATAAGCACTTTTCAAACAAACTTCTTAATCCTTCAAACAACCTACTGATTTTAATGATCAAATAGCTACACTAGGTGACAACTAACGGATACCAACCATAAAACATAATACACAAACACAAAATCACCAAATCACATAGCAAAACATAAAACAGACCATAACATGTGATTTTTTAGAGGAATCTTAACAAGAGCTTATACCTGTCCTCCACAACATCCTAGGAGGACCAGCAATGCTCCTTGAACCTTGTTCAACAACTAGAACAAGACCAAGGTACTTCAACAAGAAAGATGAATGACTGCCTTGGTTGATGTTTCAAAGCAGAAACTCAAGGGCTTGATTTCTTCAACACAATAAACAAACAGCCCAACCAAATGCTCCAATCCCTTCACAAGCTTGGTGTCAACAAGCTTGTAAGAGCTTATAGATTTTGGTTAAGGATTAGTACAACAAAACTAGCAAAATCAGAAACCACTTTTCAAGCTTTTTTCAAACTTGAAAACCTTACCAAACATAAACGTCCTTGAACCACAAGATTCAAGCACACTTATAACATGTAATGGAACTCAGAATTACCCTTAAACAACACCAACTTTCAAAAAAATAAAAAGGAATTACAATTTTCTCAAAATACCAACTTTTATAAAATTTAAAAAGGAATTACAATGTTTAAAAGGTAAAACTGGAACAAGGGACTCTCACAAGTTGCGGTCTCCTTATATAGGCCTAGTAGACGATTCTAGAATGCTAAAAACAAAGAAAACCCTAGCTATGAATTTCCAGGAATACCCTTGAGTGCTTGATGTTTGTGAGCTGTCCAAATGCATCAGAGACGTTCATTTTAGCTTGCTAGTTAAGCAGTGAGTCTTGGCTGTTGATTTGGCCACGTGTCTTTACTTGGAGAGGAGGGTGTGATGTGATTGGGTAACGAGTTGGATGTTAGGGTCTATTGGTGAGTGGAGAAGAAGGATTTAATGTTGGGATGGGTTTCAAGTGAGGTTAATCACACGGGGGAACAACCAATTTCATTTTACCCTTTGTTGGTAAAAAGTAAAATCTGGGTTCATACGTGCTACAGTAACTCTTTTTGATCTGTTTTTAAGGGAAGGTTAATGTTTGGCGCATGTTTAGGAGTTTAAACTTCTAACTTGGCAGCTTTGGTCCTTGTTCTTTGGCAAAAGGTGTATAAGAAGAATTTCAGCCCATCAAACTTACTTTCCTTTGTTAATAAACTTTCCAAGTTTATAGTTTTGCCATAAAACTTTGGTGAAAGGGTTTCAAGGGTTGTTTTTGCCATTTTCCATATTTGAAGGACTGATCTTGGACATTCTTGATCTTCAAAGGTCTTCGTTGGTTCTTTGACTTCATGAGGGACCATTATTGACAATTTAGATTTGTTGAGGGACTAAACTTGCCAATTCTTTAAAGTTGAAGGACCATTTTGTAATTTTGACAAACTTAAGGGACCAAACTTGTAATTATGAATATACAAGGGTTTTAAGTGTCATTTCTTCATATTTGGAGGATCAATATTGTACATCTTCAAGTCTTCAAGGATTAATCTTGGATAAATCATGAACTAGGGCCCGGTTCTTTGTACGGCTTCGTTTCTCGTGTCCGTTTTTCCTTGTTTCTTGTGTTCTTTTGTCTTTTTCATGATATCCATACCTAAGACACACATGTAAACAAATACAAGCATATATATGGTATTTTATGACATTTTAATGCATTTAAAGCCCAAAAAGAACGATGAGATCATGTATAAATGCCATCTCATCACTCCCCATACTAAACCATTGTCGTTCCCTCACGCAATGCTAGAATAAAGTATCTAAGCATCACCAAATATCAATTTTATTAACCTTTATTGAAAAGTAAAAGACTTGCAACAATACTATGAACATGTGTAAAGACATAATGTATGATTTTCATCACGAATGTGACTTTTTAGGGTCAATGAATAGAAACAAGTAAATGTCCCATAGAGAAAATTTCGTCATCCTTGATTGTCATACATTCCATGCTAAGTGCAAAAACGAGATCATTGTTGGTACAAGTCACAATGCTAACACTACTCATACGTCCAAATTGTGTAATACTTTTTCTCCCCGCAATCCTAGTTATTATAAAAGGAAATGGGTTACTAGCATTTTTTTACTATTTGTCATGGATCACAAGTGATTCATAATGACTTATTTGAATATTTATTAGTCCGAAAGCAAAGTAGCACGATTTAATCGATAGTTAGCCGAAGGACAAAATCTTTTAAAACGGCTTCTCGTGTATCTCCTTAAGTTCATATCTTGGCATAACTCGTTTCGCGATTTGAGACCTTTCTCGGACCGATATTTGGCATGTACTTCATACTTCAAATCTTGGTAAGACATTCTTGAAATTATGGTCTTCTCTTCATATTTTGGAATTTCTTCACTTGACGTTTTTGAGAGATTCTTCATATTTGGACCACGACTTCATCATTTTTCTTCAATCTTTATTTTGGACTTTGATATACAATGATCCGCCTCCTTTTCGGACTTGGATATATTTATCCTCATACCTTGTTAGGGTCTTTTTGGATAGACTTTCTCCATGATCTTTAGGGGAGTAATTGCTTTTCGTCGTGTGTCTCGATCCTTCATATTGATTTTGGAATAATGATACTTCACGTCATCTTGGATCTTTAGCAAAAATAGAGCTCCTCATGCCTTGTCAGGGCCTTTTTGGATCTTCATCAATCTTCGCGTCCCGCTTCAATAAGTTATGCCTTGGCTATGAACTCTGTTCAACCCCGAGAAACTTTTAAACGATCTTGTGCTAGAAGCTAAGTAACCTTTCAAATCGTACGACCTTACTTATTGTAATTATTTATTCCTAATGCATTGATCTTATGGGAAGAAAAAGCCACAATTAAAAACATATGAGTTTTTGAAAGAACATTTTCATGTTCTACGTTTAGCATGATCACTTGTCTAACTCTATCATCTCTCGTTCTTCACTATTTAAAGACCTCTAACTAAAGAGACTCGTGAATACTTAGCCATGCAAGTCAAAATTAAGTCAAATTTGGATTAGCTTTCATTAAGACTATATCAAATCAAAGTTTTGGGTTTTCAAGCCACCTATAGGATCTTGCACTTTCTTGGACTTTTTCACGTTTAGAGAATGCATTTAATAGTTCCCTTGATAAGTGACTTTCTAGGATCAATTATAGGAACTTGCGAAAAGTTCTTGTTCTTAACCCGAATGAGCTAAGACTTTCGCGTTTTAAAGTTCCCTATATAAAAGTCTAGCAAAACTTGAATTGAGCGGGTTAAGGAATGTAAAGGGCTCCAAATGCCCATCAAGTCAAAAGTTAGCTCTTATTCTACCCATCGGAAAATATACATTCGTGTCTTAAAAACACTTATGAAAACTAAGAAAATTTTTAAAATTTGGCCATTTTTAGCCTTATTAGCAACAAAAAATTGAAGATTGGAAACGTGAGGGTGTACCAAAGCAAGTACCTATTCACCCCCCCCCCCCATACTAAAAGTAAACATTGTCCTCAATGTTTCGAGTCTAAAGGTGGAGCACCCCCATACTAGAGAGGAAGAATCGAATGCTTAGGATCTAGCATGGAAAGGGTGATCAACAATATATCTAAAGCCGTTTATGAATTATGCTAAAAGATAATTGTTAGAATAATAAAGGATATGTCATGGATTAGTGAAAAACTTCTTCAAGCAAACGATGGAGGCTCACGTAAACGAACACGAGAGTCTTCAATCGTAAATGATGATGATCTAGATAACACAATCACAAACAACCACGAGACAACGAGTTGGAAGGCACAAATCCCCTCTCATTAATTATTAGAAAACATAAAAGGATAAGCATGGTATCTCCCCCATGAGGCACCTCGTTTTTTATTACCGAGTCATGAGCTCGACTCGATCCCCTCAAAATGTGAACATTTAGGGAAAATCATGGTATGATCAATTTTTGATGGGGCTTACATGATAAACAAGGCCCAAAAAGCAACCGGTATTAAGGACTAAGTCCTTAACTGATGCAAAATACCGGGATCGAAGATGGCGTCTTCGTTTTCATTGGATAAACAATTCAACACCACTTCAACACGTGCCATAAGCTCAAAGAGTTTGAAGAAAAGAGATGAGAAGTAGAAGGGTGAGACAATTGGTAAGACAAACTTTTGAGCTACTCGAGGTAGACTCGCACCAAGCAAAGAGATATAGTTTCCATTTATTGCATCGGTGGAAGACCGAGATTTCCCTTTACATGAAATTCCGGGATCGAATATCTCGTCCTCGGTGGAGAAAGGAGAGGGAACATAAGGGGCTTCCCCCACACTAAGTCCACACAAAGCATCGTCAAAAGGAGAAGACGAGCTTGTAGCACTCAAAACACGTGGTGATGACGGAGTTAGATTTGTAGAAAAATCAATTAAATCACATTTAAAATCTTTTCCTTTTTTACCTTTTAAACTCTCCTTATGAAAACCCTTTTTGATTATGTCGAAAATATTTGGTGTTTCTAAGACGATGTTAGTCACACTAAAAATTCTCACATTTGAAAACCGTTTTGGTTTTGGTGGTGGTAAGTTCTCAAAATGTTTATCGACAAAGAAAACCTCCCCATCGGGGTCAACATATTCGTCATCCGAAAGATCTTCCGTAGAAACCGGCAATTTATCAACACTTTTCAAGAATAAATGTTCGAGGTGAGGCGAAGGATTTTTCGATTCAAGTATTGACGGTTTCTTCTTTGTTGGCTTTACACTCATAACCTCCACCGGCGGAGGAAATGGTAAATTGTTTTTGGCGACATTTCCTAAAACTCTTGGTGAAAATTCTTTGCAAACGACATTGGTTGAATTACCATGGTTTAAAGTTTCAATAGAATAGACATGAGAAAGATTGGAGTTTTGTGTTGCATTGATGACAAGTTCTTCCTCATTGAAACGAAGGGTGATTTTTAGAGCATGAACATCAATAAGTGCTCTTGATGTATCCAAAAATGAACGACCCAAAATGAGAGGAACTTTTCGATCGATAGGAATGTCTACAACGATAAAGTCAACGGGATAGTAAAACTTTCCAACTTTGACGAAGACGTCCTCGGCTACTCCACATGCTAAAATCATAGAATGACCGGCCATCTCGATAGACATGTTCGAAGGAGTAAGAGCCGGAAGCGAAAGCGATTTGAAAATATCAAGAGGCATTAAATTAATACCAGCACCAAGATCGGCCAAGGCGTAGCATTCCTCCATATCTTGAATTGCACACGGAATCAAAAATTTACCGGGATCGCACCGACTTTTTGTGGTATGCGGCTAAGAAAAACCGATGAACAACTAGACAATTGTTGTAACTTCTCTTTGTTGTTTAGCATACTTTTGAAGTTTGCGGCGAATCGAGGCATCATGATAAGAGCGTCGGCAAAACTTATGTTAAAATGTATATCACGAAACATTTTCATAAATAGCTCAAATTGATAATTATTTCGTTCTTGTGCCTTTTCCTTGTTACGTCTCGAAGGGTAAGGTAAGGGTGGTGTGGGTTGGACATTAGGAAACGGCCTTGGAATCTCGGGTTCCATGATTGGTATTGGTTCAACCGTAGGTGTGGTATGAGCGGTACTTCGTGGGCTTGTAATATGCTCCTTTTAGACCATCACCTCGGGCTCTTTCTCGATTTCCTTCTCCGTAGAAGTACTTGGACGAGAGATTGGTTCCTTGAAAGTTTTACCACTTCGTGTATTAATAACCTTTATTTCTCCCTTCGGGTTTGCAATGGTATCACTAGGAAGACCACCCGAGGAAGAGGGTTTACACATGATTGCTTCAAACATTTTTGCCATTCGGTCTTCAAATTTTGATTGCCTTAAATCCGCTTTTAACAATTCTTGCTTAATCTCATGTTGTCCTTGTTCCATCTTTTGTTGATTTTGATGAAGACGTTGAACATTTCCTTCCATTTTATTAGCATGAGTCTTAAGTTCATTAGCAAGTTCATTTTTAAGCTCGTTTTTCAACTCGGATCTTAAGCTAATCATCTCACGTTGCATGTTATCAAATTTAGCATCATTTGCTTTAGCATAATCCAAAAATTCTCCTTGAAGATTTTTAGTGTGAGCATTTTGAAAACCTTGTGTAGTGTTTTGAAAATCACGGTTTTGGTTTTGATTAGTAACTTGTCCATTCCCACTTTGATAATTCCCTTTGTTGTAGTTACGTGAATTGCCTTGATAATTACCACCTTGATTGTTGTTTCGATAGTTATTAGCATTTTGATTTGGTGGAGCTTGATTTGGGCGGGAACCTTGGCCGTTTTGGTTATAAGTTCCTGTTGCTACGTAAGCACTCGAAGTGTTACCACCGGCGGTAATGCACTCGGAAAGATCATGAGCTCCACCACAAGACAAACAACTCTTATCAACCGCTTTAACCGAAGCGGAATTCAAAGCCTCTTGTGCTTTCCAATGAGTCATAAGATTAGCAAATCTATCAAAAAACCGATTTTCCTCATTAGCTTCATCATGTAAGGCATTAATGCTACGAGACGATGAAGACGATGAAGAACCCATATTGGCAACACTCGGTGTGTTACGAGGGCTATAAACCTTAGATCTATTCTCGATAATCTTTAAAGCTTCATCGGTCGTTTTGCACAAAATTACCACCCGCGGCGGCATTCAAATAATCTCGTTCATGATCATTAAGCCCATTATAAAAAGTATCAACTTGATGCAATTCCGAAAAATCATGGTGTGGACATTCATGTAACATTTCCTTAAATCGTTCCCATGCCATTGAAAAACTTTCATTATTGCGTTGTACAAATCTTGAAATCTCATTTTTCAAATGTGTTGTTTTAGATGGTGGGAAAAATTTGTTCACAAACTTAGAAACGAGATCACCCCATGTTAAAATTGAATTTGGCGGTTCTTTCTCAAGACAAATTTTAGCGGGTCCATCTAACGAGTAAGGAAACAACATCATCTTAATGGCGTCATGTGGAACATCCTTAAACTTGCTAGTAGCGGTGACACGATTAAAATTTCTTATGTGGTAATGCGGGTTGTCTTTCTCATGACCTCTAAACTTATTAGCTTACAACATCGACACTAAACCCGTCTTAATCTCGAAATACTCCGCAAGGATAGCGGGAATCACAATGGCCTCTCCAAAACCCTCGGTGGGTGCTTGAAGCAACTCCATCATAGTACGATTAGCCATGACGACTTCTTGTTCTACAATAGGTTCAACAATTGGAGTTTGTTCTTCAATCAACGTCTCTTGATTTCCTTGATGTTGACGACGTTTACAAGCTCGTTTAGCTTGACTACGAGTTAGCATAAACTTCACGTAGAATGGGAGGTGAGCAAAGAAGATTCTTTTTGGGTGTTTTGTGAATTTTCAATTTTTTTTGTGTTTTTGATTGTTTTTAATTTTTTTGGATTTTGGTGTATCTTCGTAGACAACAATATACCAAATCTCTCCTCGAATCAAACTCTTGATTAAAGAAGCCTCAAAAGAATGAAAACGATCACGTGGAGTGAACGCCTTCGAATGACTTTAGAACTTTGGTGAAAACCAAATTGTTCAAGAGGGTTTAATCACAAAGAAAACCAAGCAAATATATATGATACGTAATAATACTTTGGGCGGCAAAACCCTCGATTAGCTTTCAATATCAAAATACTCACAAGCAAGCGAGGAAAAGAGGCGGCGTGAAGCACTTAAGAGCCTTTTTCCTTAGGGTATATTTTATAATACCCGCCTTATACCCACCTTAAAGTTCGTATTTTTCAAAATCGAGCTTCACGAAAGTATTTATCTATTTTTGCCTTTTTCTTTTGTTTGAGATTCGAATACAATAATTAGGAGATCAAATCCCAATTAAGGTTGTGTTTTCACACTTTTGGAGATATTTTGAATTGATTGTGATACTTAATACAATATAGTAATAATAATTTCACAAGAAAAACCAAAAAACCGATAATACGTATTAGTAGATTTCTACTAATACAAATACTATTTATGGTTAACATTAAAAACAACAAGACAAATTAATCACGATACACCTCCCCGGAAGCGGCGCCAAAATGATTGTAGTCCTTTTACACACCTTTGCTTTAGGAAAAACAAGAGGGGTAAAATAGGGAAAGTATTAAATACGACGGTTTAGGAAAACCGTGTACTAATGACCCAAAGGTGAAAAGTTCGTTTCCTAAGGAGGTATATGTGTGTGACTAAAATGTAGCAAGATTTGAGATTAATATTGGATAGAAGGGGATGAGAAAAGAGAATGACGAAAACGTGAAATTACTTACTACTACGACTAAACGTAAAACCGTAAAAAGTACAAAAATAAAAATTAATTCTAAAAATTCCCAAAAAATTACCAAAAATCAAAATAAATAAACTAAGATTTTCCTAATGATCAAAACCTTTTCAAACCTTTTAATTAATTAAATATTAATTTTTAAATGCTAATTAAAGCCCTAAAATCAAATTAATTATCAAAAAGCCCAAATAAAGATTTTTCAATTGGTAAACCTCTAAAATAACCTAAAAAGATTATAAACTATTTTTAGAAATTTTTAAACTAAGAAAAACTATTTAAAATGATTTAAAAACTATTAAAACTTAAAATAATTATAAAAATTAATCTAATGATGATAAAATTAATCTAAGAGTTGCAAAATCCTATTTTAATGTATTTAAGCTAAGAAAAATATAAAAAGTGCAAAAATGTGAAATTTGAAATTTAATAATAAAATAATATTAAAATAATATTAAAAATCCAAAAATTCTAAAAAATTCTAAAAACTTGAAAACTAGTTTATTTTAACCTAAATAATCAGAAAATGAAAGTGAAATTACCACAATACCCCTAATAGGCCCCCAAATGTGCTAAAACCAAAAACAGTCAACTTAAATGGGCTTTTGGGCCCAAAAAGTCAAACTAGGCCCAATTTACCTGAAAAGGCCCTATTTGACTCAAAACTTAATTCTAAGCACAAAAGTCTGAAGGCCCAAAAGCTGAATATGAGCTTATCACAGCTTAAATAACAAACAGCTTATTCTTATTGGGCCAATAAGCCCATTAAGCAATAAGCCAATGCCATAAGCTCTGCTTAAACACACAACCTTCTTTTGAGATGCCTAAGAGATCTGTAAAAAGAAACTTTGAAAAAGCTCACTCAATAAGCCAAAAAAAGCAAAATAGAAATCCACTAAACGACAAAATAGTCGGGATAGAGTTCTAGGCTGTTTCAGAAGCTCTGGTTTGTTGCAAAAGCTCACAAATAGCTTAACTAAGAATAATCAATCAAGAAAATCACAAAAAGCCAAGTAGAATAAGCTGTGTGAACCAATAAGCTGGCTGAAAAAGCCAAATAAGCTAGTTTCCTAGCAAAAGCTTAACCAAAAAACTTGTAACCTTCCAGACTTGTTATTAAGCTGAGAAAAATGAGTTCTATTACAAAAACCAAGTTGTTGCATGTACCAATAAGCAAAACAGATTCAATAAGCTTGTTGACCAAGTTTGACCCTAAGTCAAACTCTGACAAGAGTAATTCAAACGCTGACAAGTACAATTTTGGGCGTTGACAGACTTAATGAAGTGTTAAAACTTTGTTTTCAACCTGCTGGTCAAGGCTTGAGTGCAAACCTTGTGAATCAAGGTCTACCAGTTGGGTAGACTTGATGAGTTTTGGCACAAATAAGCTAATAAGCCAATAAGCTTATAAGCTAGCAACAAAGCAAACCAAATAGCCAAATATCCTCACAAGCAGCACATAAACAAGATCCAATCAACCAAACCACAAGGCATACACTAGGATTACAAATGCAATCACCAAATGAAGTGGTCACTTTGTTGATGCAAATGACCACTTCAGCCAACTTTGATAAGCTATAACACACTAAAAAAGCCACCAAATTCAACAACCAGATAACCAATAGATAGCTTATCACCTAAACTATTCCCAAACCTGATTTCAGACCTTGGATCCAACAAACAAAGAAGTTATTGGATCTGATGTGTTTGACCAATTTCAAAACACCTTTAATCAAATTTTTGCAAAACTTGAAATCCTTTTTCCAAACTTTTAGAAACTTAACCAATGACTAAAACTTGTTCAAAATGACTTGTTTGGACTTCCCAAACCCTAAGAACCAAGGGCACAAGGCCACAAGGCCTTATGAACCAGTAATCCCAAACAATCCTTTAATAAGCACTTTTCAAACAAACTTCTTAATCCTTCAAACAACCTACTGATTTTAATGATAAAATAGATACACTAGGTGACAACTAACAGATACCAACCATAAAACACAATGCACAAACACAAAATCACCAAATCACATAGCAAAACATAAAACAGACCATAACATGTGATATTTTAGAGGAATCTTAACAAGAGCTTATACATGTCCTCCACAACATCCTAGGAGGACCAGCAATGCTCCTTGGACCTTGTTCAACAACTAGAACAAGACCAAGGTACTTCAACAAGAAATATGAATGGCTGCCTTGGTTGATGTTTCAAAGCAGAAACTCAAACACAATGAACAAACAACCCAACCAAATGCTCCAATCCCTTCACAAGCTTGGTGTCAACAAGCTTGTAAGAGCTTATAGCTTTTGGTTAAGGATTAGTACAACAAAACTAGCAAAATCAGAAACCACTTTTCAAGCTTTTTTCAAACTTGAAAACCTTACCAAACATAAACGTCCTTGAACCACAAGATTCAAGCACACTTATAACATGTAATGGAACTCAGAATTACCCTTAAACAACACCAACTTTCAAAAACATAAAAAGGAATTACAATTTTCTCAAAATACCAACTTTTATAAAATTTAAAAAGGAATTACAATGTTTAAAAGGTAAAACTGGAACAAGGGACTCTCACAAGTTGAGGTCTCCTTATATAGGCCTAGTAGACGATTCTAGAATGATAAAAACAAAGAAAACCCTAGCTATGAATTTCCAGGAATGCCTTTGAGTGCTTGATGTTTGTGAGCTGTCTAAATGCATCAGAGACGTTCATTTTAGCTTGCTAGTTAAGCAGTGAGTCTTGGCTGTTGATTTGGCCACATGTCTTTACTTGGAGAGGAGGGTGTGATGTGATTGGGTAACGGGTTGGATGGTAGGGTCCATTGGTGAGTGGAGAAGAAGGATTTAATGTTGGTATGGGTTTCAAGTGAGGCGAATCACACGGGGGACCAACCAATTTCATTTTACCCTTTGTTGGTAAAAAGTAAAATCTGGGTTCATACGTGTTACAATAACTCTTTTTGATCCATTTTTAGGGGAAGGTTAATGTTTGCCGTGTGTTTAGGAGTTTAAACTTCTAACTTGGCAGCTTTGGTCCTTGTTCTTTGGCAAAAGGTGTATAAGAAGAATTTCAGCCCATCAAACTTACTTTCCTTTGTTAATAAACTTTCCAAGTTTATAATTTTGCCACAAAACTTTGGTGAAAGGGTTTCAAAGGTTGTTTTTGCCATTTTTCCATATTTGAAGGACTGATCTTGGACATTCTTGATCTTCAAAGGTCTTCATTGGTTCTTTGACTTCATGAGGGACCATTATTGACAATTTAGATTTGTTGAGGGACTAAACCTGCCAATTCTTCAAAGTTGAAGGACTATTTTGTAATTTGACAAACTTAAGGGACAAAACTTGTAATTATGAATATACAAGGGTTTTAAGTGTCATTTCTTCATATTTGGAGGATCAATCTTGTACATCTTTAAGTCTTCAAGGATTAATCTTGGATAAATTATGAACTAGGGCCCGGTTCTTTGTACGGCTTCGTTTCTCGTGTCCGTTTTTCCTTGTTTCTTGTGATCTTTTGTCTTTTTCACGATATCCATACCTAAAACACACAAATAAACAAATACAAGCATATATATGGTATTTTATGACATTTTAATGCATTTAAAGCCCGAAAAGAACGATGAGATCATGTATAAATGCCATCTTATCAGGGTGTTTGGAAGCAAGTGCTTTATCCTCAACACCAAAGACTACCTTACCAAGTTCGACCCAAAGTCTTACGAAGGTATCTTTTTAGGTTATTCCCAAACTAGCAAAGCCTACATAGTCCTCAATAGAACCTGGGGTGTAATTGAAGAATCACTTAACGTGACTTTTGATGAAACCCCTCCTTTACCCAAGACACCACCATTGGTTGATGATGACTTGGATGAAATAGAAGTAGTTAAAGCCAAAGAGGTTAGAAAAACAGGAGTTGAAGACCTTAGTGTTGAAAAGAAAGTAAACATTAAGGAGTCTAAGGATCATACTCTCAATAATATCATTGGTGACTTAAATCAAAGGACCCTAAGATCTCAAGTCCAAAACCAAAGCAACTTCTTTTGTTTCGTCTCCTTGATTGAACCAAAGAATGTTAAAGAAGCTTTAACGGATGAGAGTTGGGTCATTGCGATGCAAGAAGAATTGAATCAATTCGTTGCTAATGATGTTTGAGAACTTGTTCCTCCACCTAGAAGTTCTACCATTATAGGAACCAAATGGGTCTATAGGAATAAGTTAGATGAGAATGGTGTTGTGTCTTGTAACAAGGCTAGACTTGTAGCTCAAGGCTATAATCAACAAGAAGGGATTGATTATGACGAGACATAGGCACCGGTAGCAAGATTAGAATCCATTAGAATCCTTTTAGCCTACGCTTGTGCCTTAGACTTTAAGCTTCAACAAATGGATGTAAAGTGTGTGTTTCTTAAGGGTTTGATCAATGAGGAGGTATATGTGGCTCAACCTCCCGGCTTCATTGATTTTGAGAAACCGGATCATGTTTACAAGCTTAAGAAGGCACTTTATGGTCTTAAACAAGCACCCAAAGCTTGGTATGATAGACTTAAAACGTTTCTTGTTAAACATAAGTATACCATGGGGATGGTAGACGACACGCTCTTTACAAAGAAGAAAGGTTCTCACCTCATAATCGTGTAAAGATATGTTGATGACATTATATTTGGCTCAACTTGTCAAGAATTGTGTGATGACTTTTCTAAAATCATGCATGATGAGTTTGAAATGAGTATGATGGGAGAACTTAACTTCTTTTTAGGACTCCAAATTAAACAAATGGATGATGGTATTTTCTTTAGTCAATCTAAGTATGCTAAAGAAATGCTAAAGAAATGTGGATTAGAAGAATCTAGACCAATGAAGACCCCAATGGCCTCGGATACTAAACTCACCGTAAATGATGATTGTGAGTCGGTAGACAACACCAAATATAGAGGTATGATTGGTAGTTTGTTGTACCTAACGGCAAGTCGACCGGATATCATGTTTAGTGTTTGCCTTTGTGCTCGCTTCCAAGAGGCTCCCAAAACCTCTCACCGTGAAGCGGTTAAGCGTATCTTCCGATAGATTAAGGGCACTATACATTTAGGATTATGGTATCCTAAAGGGACCGGCGTAGAAACCATTGTCTACGCGGACTCGGGTCATGCGGGAGACTATGTGGACCGGAAAAGCACTAGTGGAGTTTGTACCTTCATGGGTTGTTGTTTAACTTCTTGGTTCTCCAAGAAACAAACTGCTCTGTTGATATCCACCACGGAAGCCGAGTATGTGAGTGCCGGAAAAGCATGCCAACAAGCTCTATGGATGAAGCAAGCGCTTGTTGATTATGGGATTTCTCTTGATGATGTTCCCATCATGTGCGACAATAAAGGTGCTATAGACCTTAGCAAGAATCCCGTGCAACATTCGTGAACCAAGCACATAGAAATTCGCCACCATTTCCTTAGGGATAATGTTCAAAAGGGGAACATTTCGATTGAGAAAGTACCCTCCGAGGATAACTTAGCCGACATCTTCACTAAGCCACTTAAGAGGGAACCTTTTAATTACTTGCGTCTAGGTCTAAGATTAATGGAACATATTCCTTAATTGCTTTCCTTTTATTGAGTCTCTTATTTTCTTTTGAGTCTTTTTTTACTTTGAGTCATTGAGTCTCCTAAACTCTTCTTGAAAATCTTCTCTTCTCCTTTTCAAAATTCTCAAAGTCTCTTTCGAAAATGGTCGAGAAATGTTTTGACATTGTTAATTCAATCTAAAAACGTTTTTCAAAGATTCTTGCTATTAATCTCGAGCTTACATAATTCATATGTATGATTCTCTCAAACATAGCAAGAACAAGACAGAATCATGGAGGATCATTGTGTCGTGACTTAAGGTCTTGTCTTACACACCTCCTACATCGATTTTTATTTTAAAATCTATGTATTTTGGTCAAATCTCTATTTGGTGAGTTCGTATGTGTTTTCTTTGTCTATCTTTGCTTTTAATCATACCCTATGATTAGTTAGACTAGGAAAATAAGATTTGTTGAATTGAAAAATCTTCCTTCACCACCAAAACACAACCTTTGTAGGCGGTTCCCTATATGAACCGCGGTCCCTTAGCGATAAGGAACCGCGTACAGTGCTTCCTTTTTCGGGTATTTCTGAAACTCTAAATTTGTTCCAACACTTTTGGGAATCTTTGTTTCAACGCTTTGACCACCCTAAAAATACCTTGAGCCTTCCTTATTTAACCATAAGCATTTTTTCATACTTCACATCCCAAATTGTCTTATTCTCCTAATGAAAGCCTTGATTCTCCTCCATTTTCCCCAATTGCTTTCAATCCCAACTCACCCAAGAACACTTTCAATCCAAATTCACCCAAGAACACTCTTAATTACATTTCTCCTACCAAGAATGTTGATTGTGGAACATCTTTTCTTCCACCACCACCCTTTAGTGTTCTTCCTCCTTCTCATGATAATGTCATGCACCATGGGACATATTGTCATTGTTGTCAATATCAACATCTTGCTATGGCACACATCTATGAGAAGTTGAGCTACATCAAGAGTCTCTTAATCAAGCCTCCTCTTCACTTTGATTATAAGATCTCCACCAAGCCACCACCACCACCTTTCGCCACTACCTTGTCTTTCATATAAGCATTGGTTGCTTATCCACAAGACACCTAATTCAAGCAAATCTTAGAATTCTAGATTAACTAGGATTAGATTTATGCTTTTGGCTTGTTTCCTTTTTCATACATCTTTATATGATTTTTTTTACATGACTTCACTTGGATCTTAGTCTTTGTGTTTTCTTCTCTTTTTATTTTATTTTTTTGTGACCTATAGTTATCTCTTGTTGGTTGTCTCTTTGTTCAACTAATCCTTCTATGTAGATTGTCACCATATCTCGATTCCTCGGTGCCCCAAGCAAGGGGGAGTAAGCACCAAGGGGGAGTCTTTGCAAAGTCCGTCTCTTCGACACCGACTTGTGCAACCTTTTTGCTTCTAAAAACGTTACTTGCATTTTTCGGTCTCGCTTAGTTTTGATTACGACAATATGTAAAAACAAGCATTTACGAAAAACGAATTCTTGAGTTCAAGTATTTTTCATTTTACCCATTTTCACTTAAGGTATGAATAAATAAGTACTAACCTTAATCAAGTGATCAAGTGATTTAATCTTTTCTTAAAACTCACTTTTTATTAAGTGTGACAAGTTTTTTTATTAAACTTTCTTTTTAAGAAAATGTTTTATTAAATTAAATATTTGAAAATTTGAAAATGGCATATTCTTTTTTGATTTGGAATATTCTTTCAGGATATTTTATAATCAGATAAGACCCCCACCACTAAAGGACAAAAAGGGAGCGGAGTCTACTCCAGCAGTTCCCAGTGCCTATGCGGTTCCTTATCGATAAGGAACCGCCGACTGAGATAAGGAGCCGCGGGCAGATATAGTTGTTCGCCCTTTGTCCTATAAATAGTGGACCATTCTCAGATTTTCTCTTCACCGCTTTTGCACATATATTTTCAGATTCAAACATACTTCTTAAATCACTCAAACCCTTGATCATTTGATTGATTACTACTTGTTTAGAAGTGAATCTATCCCATCCATCCCTTCCTCTCCAAGTGCAAAGAGAAGAACACTATCCTTGTGAAGTGTTGAGTCCATCACCAAAGATCCTTTGAAGATCAAATCTTATACATTTGTTGTTGTGTCATAGTTGTGAAGATCCAAGTAGTTGTGCCTATTTGGAGGTTGTGTATGTACCAAGTATAGTTGTGTAGATTGGTCCTAGCTACGATTAGGGCTCGACTTTTAGCTTAGAGTCAAAAATTGGTTAAGCAACGTGTACGGTTTTCTCCACCATAAGGAGCCTGTTGTGTAGTGAACTCTCGAGTAAGGAGTACTCGAGGA
Organism: Glebionis coronaria; assembly: GCA_025667525.1. NCBI lineage: Eukaryota > Viridiplantae > Streptophyta > Magnoliopsida > Asterales > Asteraceae > Glebionis > Glebionis coronaria. The sequence goes on from CM046874.1 coordinate 250,233,110, forward strand.
GTGGAGTAGGAACGAGGAGTGAGCTTCGTTGCCGAACCACTATAAATCCTTGGTGTTTGGTTTGATCTTTCTTTACCCTTAACTCTTTGGATTCTTTATTCTTTGTGCATATACATTAGTTAGTATTAGTTTAGTTACACTATCATTATTCTTATTGTGCATAAGAAGATTTCACATATTTCCTCAAGCCTAAGTTTTTGAAAAAGGATTTTTTGAAAACCATCTTTTAACAAGTAAATATAAGAAACTATTCAACCCCCCCCCCCCCCCCTCTTCTAGTTTCTACACATCGATCTTAACCAAACACACTCTCGACTAGCTTCATAAAGGGCAATAAGTTCAGCATGATTTGATGATGTTGCAGTTAAAGACTACTTTGTCGATCTCCATGAAACTGCAGTGCCTCCATATGTAAATATATACCCTGTTTGTGACCGTGCCTTATGTGGATCAGACAAATAACCAGCATCAGCGTATCCAACCAACTTTGACTTTGAATTCTTTTAGTAAAATAATTCCATATCACGAGTACCACAAAGATAACGAAAAATATGTTTAATCCCATAGCGGCGTGTTGGCTCAGAACTATATCTTGCTAGTAAGTTCACTGAAAATGCAATATATGGGCGTGTATTACTAGCAAGGTACATCAAAACCCCAATCGCACTTAGATATGGTATTTCAGGACCAAGAATGTCCTTTTCATGTTCTTTGGGACGGAACGGATCAAGTTCTCGATCAAGTTTACGACCAACCATTGGTGAGCTTAGTGGATGAGCTTTGTCCATATTGAATAGTTTCAATATTTTATCCGTATAATTTGATTGATGGACAAGTATTCCTTTTGACATGTTGGAAATACGTTTTACGTATTAGAAAGGATCGGTCACTCCAACAATAGTCTAAGTAGTAGCTCATAGTTTAGTTAACTTAATATTAAGAAAACAAGGCCAAGCCAAGCCTACAACATGTGTAGGTTGGCGGCCCAATGTAAGCCCAAGCCCATTTCATGGGCTTGGGTATATAAACCCTCTCTTTAGATGGAGAGGATGTGGTTTCATTTCATTTTACACATAGTTAATAACTTTCTCTCTCTAAAGTGTGTGTGAAATCATCCATCTTTCTATCTCTTTCTCTCTCTAAACATAAGCAAGATTTACATATCCTACAAATGGTATCAAGAGCCATGGGATGATTGTTTGGTTTATGTGTTTGTGTTCTTGATTCATATGCCTATTTTGATCCATTTCACACGAACCAATTTTTTTTTGTGTTTTTTATGGTTTTTTCTTGATACAAATCTTCTACATAGTTGCGGTAGAGATTTGGTATATTTACTTTGGCTAAAAACAAAATTTTTTTGGGTGTTTTGATCATTTTTGTCCGAGAAAAGGGGGTACTATTCCGACAGAAACCATCGGAAAAGGGTTTAGGTATTCCGACAGCTTCCATCGGAAAAGGGTTTATCATTCCGACCATTATTCCGACCAGTATTCCGATATCGGTATTCCGACACAGGTTATTCCGACGGTATTCCGACAGAGGTTATTCCGATAGGTTTATTCCGATAGAGGTTATTCCGATAGAGGTTATTCCGATAGTGGTATTCCGACAGAGTATTCCGAAGATATTCTGATAGAGGTTATTCCGATAGAGGTTATTCCGATAGTGGTATTCCGACAGAGTATTCCGACGATATTCCGATAGGGGTATTCCGACAGTTTTCCGTGTGGTATTCCGATAGACTATTCCGACAGAGTATTCCGATCATTTATACCGATCAATATTCCGACGAACCAAAAATTATTCCTTAAAAAAATTTGAACGGATTCGTGTGTTTTTGTTTGTCTTGGAATTTTTTTGGTCATAGAGAACATATTTTAGGGGATTTCAACATTGTTTCTCGACTTCAACTCACAACAACAAACACATTTACTTTCTCTCATTGTTCGATCAATATTTGTAAATCTTAACTTATCGAAATGAAGTACACATCTCTTACGGATAAGTCCATCCTCTCGGGTATGGATAATCGTCCACAAATGTTGGAGAAGACTATGTACGAGGATTGGACTTCCCGAATGGAACTTTACATGTGAACAAAGAGAATGGACATCTCATTTGGGCATCGGTGCTCAATGGACCATTGGATTATGGTACTGTGACGGAAGGTACAGTTACTCGTCCTTGCACAGCGGGTGAATTGACCGGAGATATGAAGATTCAAGACAAATGTGATAAGTATGCTACAAACATCATTCTCTAAGCCCTTCCTCCAGATGTCTACAAACTCGTCAGCAAACATAAAGTTGCCAAAGAGTTATGGGATAGAATTCGTGTTCTAATGCAAGGCACCTCGTTAACTAAACAAGAACGAGAGTGTAAGCTATATGATACGTTTGATAAGTTTGCCTATGTTCCCGGGGAGACTCTCAATGATTACTATTTGAGATTCACTCTTTTGTTGAATGAGCTCAATATCTATGGCATGGCAATTCCTACGTTTCAATTAAACACCAAGTATTTGAACACCCTTCCTTCGGAATGGCGTAAGTACGTGACGGCTGTTAAATTGGCTAAGGACTAGCATAACACCAATGTGGATCAACTTCAAGCTTTTCTTCACCAACACGAATGCCATGTGATCGAGGATCGGTTGTCTACACCACAAGTTCGTGATCCACTTGCCATGTATGCTTCTCAACAAATGACCCCCCAACAAAACATGGCTTACACTTATCAACAACAATCATACTTGCAGCAACCACCACAACACACATATCAGCAACCACAGAAACCATCTTATCAACCACTGATGATGCCACAACAAGTAAGTGTTCTTACACAGCCTTATCCACAGCTACCAGCACATCACGCATCACCCTCACAAGCTAACACTTCTCCTATGGGCTATACTCCTCAGCAAGGATATTTCCTAATTGAAGCACCACAAGCACAAGCCTTCTACTCCAATGAACTTCCACCAATTCAACCATCGGTCTTTACTCCAAATGATACGCCTACTGATGTCTTAAACCATCTCACTGCCTACTTGTCAAAACTTGTTGCTACTAGAGGTTTTCCACCAACAAACAATCAGCTCCGCACCTCTTCAAACCCTCGACAACAAGCCACTGTTCAAGATGGTCAAGTGACGGTGCAACCTATTCAGGGAAGGCAAACTTCATATGGACCTCCTACAAGGACTGTGAATGCTCAAGCTGTGAATTCTCAAGCTAATGAAAATGGAAGCACTGTTGGTCCACAAAAGGTTGTGACTTGCTACAATTGTAGAAGACAAGGTCATGTGGCTAGGGAATGCCCTCAGCCAAAAAGGAGAAGGGATGCAACGTGGTTTCGTGAGAAGATGTATTTGGTCGATGCTCAGTCTAAGGGAAAGATTTTAGATTCAGAAGAGTTAGCAATTCTTGCAGACCCAGGGGCAACAGACAATGAAGGCATTGCAGTGGTTTCCACTTCTAATGCAGCTTATCAAGCAGATGATCTTGACGCATATGATTCAGATTGTGATGACATTCACTCTGCCCAAGCTGATCTCGTTGCTAATCTCTCTCACTACGGTTCTGATGTCGTCAGTGAGGTACCAACTACATCCAATAATATTCATGATAATCCACATCATGTTGAGCATGAAAATAACAACCTTGAACAGCATTCGGGAACTAGTAACTCAAATGATGTGGTATCCAATCCAACACATTTGAGTGAACCTCAACCAAATGCTTCGACGGGTATGGAATCTTATGATTAACGTGATTTGGTAATGGTGCCTCAACATATTATTGATAATATGAATTTGGCTGTTCGACAAACCATAGATATGAATGCCAACCTAACCGCTGAGCTTGCGTTGTATAAGGAAAGGGTCAAAACTTTTGAAATGGTCCCTCAAGTAGAGAAAATAACGTGTTCTGAATTTGACCAGTTTCGTTTTGAAAAGATTGAACACTTAAAAGAAATAGAATCATTAAAAGCTACTCTTTCCAATGAATTAAAAGCAAAAGAGTCGGTTGTCAATGATTTTCAGAAACTTAAAATGGATTTCGAAAATCTCGAGTCTAAAAAGTTTGAATCGGAAATTAATGCTACCAAACTTCTTAAATTCAAAGAACCACAGCTTTTAAAACAATACGCCTCCACAGAAAAGGTTCATCTTTTAACTAAATCGTTTAAAGAACTCGAACTTAAGCGTCTTTAAGATTTACCACCTAATCCCGGTTATGCAAAACAAGCTCAGGAATATATTCCTTGTCTTTATGATGTGACCCTAATTGGCAAGTCGAAAGAAGCACCTTATGTTTGTAGTACTGAGGAGACACAGTCGCTTGCGGAAGAAACTCATTCTAAAATGCTTTCAAAATTCTATAAGCTTGATTATGATAAGCATAATAAAGATCAATTTTCTAAAAAGACCCGCATTCGCTTACAAAAGGAATTATCTCAATTAACAGTATTTGTGCCTCAAAGTTTGTCAACGGAAAACCTTCCTAGTACGTCTCCTACACTTGTCAAAAAGGATTTAACTAAGTTAATTCCACCGGTAAGTAAGGTGACAGATAGCTTAAATGTTGTGCACCAACACTTGGCCGATTTTGACAAGGTCATTACGGAACGTACGACGGCCACGGCCATAACGGAAGGTGAATGGAATTTTGAGCACACTAGAGCTGCGTTCCGAGACGAAATTGTTCCATTTGTAAACAATGTTAAAGCTTGTCTTAGTAATATTGATCAAGATTTGCTTTTGGAAATAGAAGAAGTTAGACGTGTTTTCAATGAAATGGATGATGCTTATGAAAACAGTTTACTTGAAATAGAACGAGTTTCACGCCAAAATGATCAGCTTCTGAAGCAAGTGATGTCTCGTGATATAGTTTCCGTCTGTGTGAATAAAAGTGTTGATAATGATTCTATTGTGCATAATATTGAATTTGTGGATAATGTGGTAGATAGTACTTGTCACAAATCTGACGCTGAATTTTTAAAGCTTCAAGATTCTTATACTTCGCTTTCAAAATTTTTTGATGAGATCCAAAAACATTGTATTTCGCTTGAATGCAAGCAACAATTTATTCAAGAGATCTTTGAAACTTCATTCGCAGGTGTTAATATAGATGAGGAAAATTTTGAAAACAATTTTCGATTGAATTTACAATCAAAACAACGTCAGCCAAGTGACAAAGTTGCTAAATCTTTGCCGATAGACATAGAGAAATCTAAGAAGCTTAACTGTGTGAACGTACTTGAGGCCGCTGAGAATATTAAACTTGATCTAGATAATCAATTTTCCAAGATTTTGTCCAAAGTTGATAACTTAAAACAGAAAAATACACAACTCTTCGATTCAGTAAAGCCCGCATGTGCTAATACCACTGCATAGAATCAATCTTTGATTGAACAATTGAATCGAAAGTCGGTGGAAATATCTGATTTGAGGGAACAAATTTGTGATAAAAATCTGGTCTTGGCTGAGTTAAAGGAAACACTTCGTACTCTAAAAGGTAAGAATGTTGTGGATAACACATCCACTGTCTCAACATCGTCCTCTAGTGTAATCAAAAGGAACCTTATAGCCGTCACACCATTTAATAAGGGCCCTAGGACTAAACCATCTCAAACATTGGTCACTAAAGATAAGGCAAAATCAAAACCAACTTCTAATATTCCCGTGTTGCCTTCTACAGGAGTAATCACCACTACTAAGGCTCAAAGATCTAAGCTTAAAAGAAACAAGAAGAATGATAGGATCTTGCCCCCATCTAGTAGTCAAGAGAAGAAGAAAGTAGAATCCCACCCTAGAAATGTTATTTATGTTTTGAATAAAAAGAATCATGTAGCTAAACCTAAAGGCTCTGCGGTTGTGCAGCGTTCTAAGCCTACTGTGAATTCTAATTTGAAATGTTGGAATTGCAATGAATGTATGTTTTCTAGTCGTCATGATTCTTGCCTTATTGACAATGTGAATGAGATGAATGCGCGGAAAAATGGATTAGAATGGAAACCGACTGGGAAAGTGTTAAGCCAAGTTGGTTGGATGTGGCGCCCCACTGGTAGAACTTTCACTATAGTAGGAAATATGTCCCCTTTAACTAGGATCACTCCCACTAAAGCGAAGAAAGCGTGCCCTTTAACTAGGAGTACCAAGGCTACCAAAACACAAGCGTGTCCTTTAACTAGGAACACCGACACTACTGTAGGAACAAAGTGCCCTTTAAATAGGTCTACTCCCACTGTAGTGCCCGCTAATATTCCAAAACCTTAGAAAATTGGAACTGTAAAACCTGTTAGTGCTAAAACTCACAGTAGAAAACGCAGGAAATCTAAGGATAACACAAATGTTAGCAATTCTGATAATATCATATCTGTATTTGCTAACACTCCGGAACCAATAGTTTCTAATGCATTGTCTACTGTTGTTACTGAAAACAGGTGGTCCAAATTGTTCTCTGGTATTTGGACTCTGGTTGCTCCAAGCATATGACCGGAGATCGCTCTCAGCTCAGAAATTTCGTCAGCAAGTTTCTTGGTACGGTTCGATTTGGGAATGATCATATTGCAAAGATAATGGGTTACGGTGAATATCATATTGGGAATGTTATAATTTCAAGAGTGTATTATGTGGAAGGTCTTGGTCACAACTTATTTTATGTGGGACAATTTTGTGATGCAAACCTAGAAGTTGCTTTTCGAGGGCATACCTGCTTCATTTGTAATTTGGAAGGGGTTGATTTATTGAAAGGTACTCGAGGGAATAATTTGTACGCTTTGTCTCTACAAGATATGATGTTCGCTTCTCCCGTATGTCTTCTCTCCAAAGCATCGAAGACTAAGTCATGGTTATGGCATCGACGGTTATCTCATCTTAACTTTGACGCCATTAATCATTTGGCGAAAAACGAACTTGTTCATGGTCTTCCTAAAATTACATTTCACAAGGATCATTTGTGTTCCGCGTGTACAATGGGGAAAAGCACCAAGAAATCATACAAACTCAAGAATGAAGACACCAACCAAGAGAAACTTTATCTGTTGCATATGGATCTTTGTGGGCCAATGCGTGTCGAAAGTCTTAGTGGTATAAGGTACATCCTCGTCATTGTGGATGATTACTCTCGGTTTACATGGGTGAAATTTCTTACAACAAAAAATGAGGCACCTAAATTCATCATCGGATTTCTCAAGATGATTCAAGTGCGTCTCAACACTACTGTCCGACGCATTCGTACAGATAATGGAACCGAATTTGTGAACCAAATTTTGCGTGATTATTATGAAGAAGTTGACATTTCTCATGAAACATCCGTTGCTCGCACTCCACAACAAAACGGTGTCGTTGAAAGGCGAAATCGCACACTTATGGAAGCTGCTCGAACGATGTTAATTTACGCAAAGGCTCCATTGTTTTTATGGGCAGAAGCAGTATCTACAGCAGTTTTCACCCAAAACCGGTCACTAATTCGTAAACGCCATGGTAAAACACCTTATGAGCTTCTACATAGAAAAGTACCAGATTTATCATATCTTCATGTATTTGATTCTCTTTGCTATCCAATTAATGATGGTGACAATTTGGGAAAACTTCAACCCAAGGCTGATATTGGTATTTTCATTGGTTATGCACCCACAAAGAAGGCATACCGAATCTACAACCATAATTCTCGTAAGATTCTTGAAACTATGAATGTTGATTTTGATGAGCTGACAGCAATGGCTTCTGAGCAAAGCAGCTCTGAACCCGCACTTCTTGAAATGGGACCCAGTAACATTAGCTCTTGTCTTGTCCCAAACAACCCCACTTCATCATCATTTACACCACCTACTAGGAATGAATGGGATACGTTATTTCAACCGTTCTTTGATGAATTATTTACTCCTCCAAGTATTGTTGCTCCAGAACCTGAGGTAATAGCTCCGGTTACCGAAGTTGTAGCTCCAGCAACTGAAGCACAATCAGATACGTCTGCACCTACAATTGGTCAAGATATACCTTCAACGAGTAATTCTCAACCAACACATGTTTCAACTACCCATTTCACGCCTATTGATGATGAAGAGGATGATGATGATCACGACCTAGAATTCGCTCAAATGCGTGAACTTCCATTCTTCGGTGTACCTATTCCCGACCACAATCAAGCCGGGTCGTCCACTTCAGAGGAAGCTCCTACTACGGTCTACTCCAATTCACGCATTCGTGAACATGATAGCAAGTGGATAAAGGAACATCCTATAGATTCTATTATTGGTGACCCTAATCGTTCGGTATCCACACGCATTCAGTTACAAGAAAGTGCAATGTTTTGTCATTTTGATGCTTTTCTCACTGAAGTTGAACCTAAGACATGGCAAGAAGATTTTACTCAATCCTGTTGGATAGAAGCTATGCAAGAAGAACTTAATGAATTTATACGTCTTGAAGTATGGGAACTTGTCCCATGCCCGGATCAAGTGCAGTTACTCACTTTGAAATGGGTTTACAAGGTGAAACTCGACGAGTTAGGTGGAATATTGAAGAACAAAGCTCAACTAGTAGCTCGTGGATACAAGCAATTATTGGGCATCGACTTTATGGAATCCTTTGCACCTGTTGCCTGTTTGGAAGCTATTATACTATTACTCGCTTATGCAGCCCACATGAATATGATCGTCTATCAGATGGATGTGAAGACGACATTTCTTAATGGTGAAATCAAGGAAGAGGTCTATGTTCAACAGCTGGATGGTTTTGTGAATCCTAAATATCCTAATCATGTGTACAAGCTTAAGAAGGCTCTCTATGGGTTGAAGCAAGCTCCACGCACATGGTATGATCTATTGTCACAATTCCTCATCACGCAAGGCTTCGCTAAAGGCAAGGTGGATCCCACGCTGTTTATTCAGAAACGAGGTAAAGATATGATTATGGTACAAATATATGTTGATGATATTATATTTGCTGCCTCGACCCAAACCTTATCGGATGAGTTTGGGACACTCATGTCTTCCAAGTTTAAGATGTCAATGATGGGCAAGGTGTCATTCTTCTTAGGACTTCAGATATCTCAGAGTCCCAGAGGCATCTTTATCAATGAATCCAAGTATGCCCTTGAATCGCTTAAGAAATATAAGATGGAATCTTGCGACCCCGTGGATACTCCAATGGTGGAACGAACTAAGCTTGATGCAGATCCACGTGGAGTTGCCGTTGATCCAACACTTTATCGTGGAATGATCGGTACTCTTATGTATATCACAGCTAGTCGACCTGATCTTCAGTTTGCTATATGTATGTGTGCTCGGTATCAAACTCGACCTACTGAGTTACACTTAGCTACTGTTAAACGGATCTTTCGATATCTTAAAGGAACCATTAATCGGGGACTTTGGTATTCGAAGGACTCTTCGATTCCACTTATGGCATATGCAGATGCGGATCACGCGGGTTGTCAAGATACAAGGCGTAGCACGAGTGGAACTTTGCAACTACTAGGAGATCGACTAATCAGTTGGGCATCGAAAAGGAAGAAAAGCGCTGCAATTTCAAGTACGGAAGCATAATACATAGCTATGTCCGGTTGCTATACTCAAATTCTTTGGATGAGATCGCAATTAACCGACTATGGTCTAGGTTTCAACAAAATTTCGATGTACTGCGACAATAAAAGTGCAATTGCCTTATTCTGCAACAACGTTCAATTCTCCCGGTCGAAGCATATTGACATTCGCTACCACTTTATCAAGGAGCAAGTGGAAAGTGGAGTGATAGAGCTTTACTTTGTCCGATCTGAGTATCAATTGGCGGATATTTTCACGAAGGATTTAGATCGCGCTCGAATGGAATTTTTGGCCGACAAGCTAGGTTTGAGAACATTCTCGCCCGAGACTCTTAAGGAACTGGCAGATGAAGCGAAAGAATAGTGGTGGTAAACTATTCTCTGTATCCTTGGTGATCATTCATATATATTGTTTATATTTTTATCCATAAAAGAAAAACACAAAAATATAAAACCATATAAAAACCATAAAAATTGAAATATTCAGAAAAATCCAAAAATATTTTTTACTTTATTTTTCAAAGGCATGTCTTTTGGTACGATAATATTTACGGCCTTAGAAATGTTGATTAATATCGATACGGCGCCATAAATAGAGTTCGTACAAAAGTTGTAAATATTTCATAAAACATGCCCATATGGCTTGTAGTTATTTCTGACTGCAACCCGGTTTTCATATTAAAGTCAAGTATTTCTTATGAAAGTTTTGACTCAACAACGGGAATTAATTTTCTCGGGCAAGGTTTACTTTAAAACCTTGTAAGGGATCAAGTTTACTTTATAACTTGGTCTAACACAAATCTGTGTACGCTTCAGTGCATTTATTTGTTAAAACAAGAGAAGTCTTGTTTTTATGAAGCTATCATCTCTACAACCATATCTATCTACATTTGGTATCCACATACTCGACGATGCGACTACTCAAACGACGACTACATCTCTTTCAATAGAACACGGGTCAACAATTGAGGGGGAGCAATTGTCAAGCATTCAGAATCTTCGATGCCGAAAGTGCCAAGCTCACTAATTGGTGTAAAGACAACTATACCAATCGTACATGTTGTGTCAAGAGATGACTTCAGACAAGAACCATTTGATCTTATCATATGATGTTCTCATCAATCAGGTCCAACCTTGTCAATGCATTCTTATATGGTGAATATGTGATTATATTACAAATCGATATCATATCTCACAAATTGGTCTCATGAAGATTAAAAGGACTTGCATTTTTCTTCCCAAAATCTTCGTTAAAACTTCATTAAATCAATTGATATTAAAAACATCGATTGGGTTAATATTTTTAATATGGGGGAGAAAATGTGATTTAATATGGGAAATTATCACAAATGGTTTGACTTAATGTGATGGCTCATCCCGACATGTGCGAAATGTTTTCGAATATCGTGGCATATGTTAAGGGGGAGCAAAATGGATTTGCTATATTAAAATGGATTTCATGGTGACATATACTTACCCTAAACCCATTTATTTCACGACGATGAAGATTGTGGTGACATAAGGATGGTAGGATAGGTTAAGTCCAATGATTCTTCCAGAACCAGAGGAATCTTCCCAAGGACATTCCATAGCTAGAAATAGTAGTCCTTAGGAAAGATGGAGAAAGATTGTGAATGTAGCTTAATGTCGACCAAGTACTTAAGTTAGCACTGGAACAATCACAACAAGGTGCTAGTTATGACGTATTGGTAAGCATTGAAGGGGTTGAGAATGAAAAGGAATTTTAATGATAAAGGGTGTAAAGAAAGAAGCCCTCCTTACAAACATAGGCAGAAACCGGGTCAATACATATGCTATTGAGATCATTTTTAATGACGCTCGATATTGAAGATAGACATCATGGACCCAGTGATGCAATGCACAACCCGTCCCAGCTAACTCAGATATCTATCAAAAAGTATTTGTTTTAATCACACAGAGACAACACGTTATGTATCGATTTATTCACTCCGAATAAATAGGTATTGAAATGGTGGCACTCATCTCCAGCCTCCGATCACTAAAATCCAAAATGAACGATCGAGCCTAGAGCCGTTTGAGATCATCAAATATCTCATTAGGACACATTTCCAAATTTCCTTGCTTCTTCACACACTATGAAAAGTAAGAAAGATATTAAGAGTCCTACGCAAAATCTTCATGATATTGCCTGAACGTCCGAGTAATACGAAAGTATCTACAATGAAGATGGAAATCCTTCTTGAGCGAATCTTAAAAAGCTCATGGTAGGTGACTTGTGCGATTCTTTATGAATCAAGCTTGTAATAACTGGAAAGCAACAGTGGTTTAATTCTTAACTGAACTTAAACACGTTCCAGGCCTCTACGCAATATCTTAGTGCTCTTGCCATAACACTCAGAGTGATACCTTAGTTTTCACAGTGATGAGTGGAAATCCTTCTAGTGTTAACCTTAAACAGCACTTGGTAGGTAACTTGCAAGATTCAATATGAATCAAGCTCGTGACAACTGGAAAGCAACGATGGTGCGATTCTTTAATGAATCAAACTTGTTCCAGGAATCAGAATTGACGGCTTCAATCATGCGGATAATTTTATCCAAATGATTCACTCTTTACGTTCGCAGTCAGCTTTGGACGATCGAGTAAAGAGAACGGGTTTACCCGCGAAATCTTGTCAAGGAGATTTTTTAATTAAATCTACCTGCCACAAGTACGATATTTTATATCGTCCAACGGTCTTCACCGACCGGAGGTAAAATGCTACCGAATTAGAATGAAATGTTCAAAGCCATTTCGTTCGTGTCTACTTGTGTTGCGGAATTTGAAGACGGTGGCTTTGCGGAATCCGAGAAGAAGTCGTCCCCGCATGCATATACTTTATGCACTTAATACTTCATCTAATTCAAGAAAGCCTAAAAGTCAAAGTCTTCCGATGTATCGAACTCTGAAGCTTTCAAGAATTACGAAGGTATAAGTATGTGGGACATGATGTCACGAGGAGGTGAAGATCACAAGTGATCAAGAAAAAAGACTAATGCTGATGATTGATATCAAAGATCGCATCACCATGTTCACCAGAAAAGAAAAAGAAAAGAAAGACGAAAACTACGAGCTCAAGACAAGCGTAGTATGCTAGGTTTATTTTATTATTGTAACTTTGGTAATGCCCTTGTTTGGAGTGACCTCCCTTAGGGGGAGATTGTTGGAAATACGTTTTACGTATTAGAAAGGATCGGTCACTCCAACAATAGTCTAAGTAGTAGCTCGTAGTTTAGTTAACTTAATATTAAGAAAACAAGGCCAAGCCAAGCCTACAACATGTGTAGGCCGGCGGCCAATGTAAGCCCAAGCCCATCTCATGGGCTTGGGTATATAAACCCTCTCCTTAGATGGAGAGGGTGTGGTTTCATTTCATTTTACACATAGTTAATCACTTTCTCTCTCTAAAGTGTGTGTGAAATCATCCATCTTTCTATCTCTAAACATAAGCAAGATTTACATATCCTACATGACAAATGCTCAATTTGCAAGCCGAGACGAAATTTAGTCACCCCGAGGTCTTTCATTTCAAATTCGTTCTTTAATAAATTTGCACTATGTTCAATTTCATCATTATTTCCGATGATATTTAAATCATCAACATACACTACAATGATTGTGAAACCCGTCTTTGATATTTTGATAAAAACACATGGACTTATTTGATTGCTCTTATATCCTTCTTTTGAAAGATATTCACTCAGGCGATTATACCACATTCGTCCTGATTGTTTAAGTCCATACAAAGATCTTTTCAACTTAATTGAAAACATTTCACGAGGTTTAGATTTACAATCTTCCGGAATTTTTAATCCTTCCGGAATTTTCATATAAATATCACTGTCAAGTGATCCATACAAATAAGCTGTGACAACATCCATAAGGCGCATTTGGAGCCTTTCAACATTTGCAAGACTGATTAAAAATCTAAGAGTCGTTGCATCCACAACAGGTGAATATGTTTCTTCATAATCTACCCCGGGAATTTGTGAGAAACCTTGCTACAAGTCTTGCTTTATATCTCACAATTTCATTTTTCTCATTTCGTTTTATGACAAATACTCATTTATAGCCTACCGGCTTCACATTGTGTGGGGTTAATGTCACAGGGCCAAACACTTGCCGTTTTTCAAGCGAATCTAATTTAGCTTGTATGGCATCTTGCCATTTTGGTCAATCATTTCTTTGTCGACATTCTTTAATAGATTTTGGCATAGAAACTTCATCATTTATGATTTCACTTGCTATAGCATATGCAAAAAATTCATCAACACATGTTTCATTTCAATTCCATGTTGTACCATTTTGTACAAAGTTTATTGAGATCTCATAGTCGTTAGGTACATGGTCATCTTCAAGAGATTTATCCATATTTTTTGTGTCATTGGTAATCTCTTTTGGGATTTCGTTAATAACAACTTCATGGACTTTGGCAGTTGTATTATTCCCTTTCTTTTTCCGTGGATTTGTATCCTTAGAATCCATTGGTCTTCCACGTTTCCTGTGTACATTTGACTCGTTTAGAGTTTCAGGAATATCTATTCGAGAAGGTGCATTTAAAGTTGGAATATATGATTTAGTACTCTTTTTGTATCGGTAAATGCATCCGGCAATTCATTTGCTATTCATTGTAAATGATTGATCTTTTGAACCTCCAATTCACATTGACCATTTCGAGGGTCGAGAAAAGATATTTGTGATGCATTCCAAGTTACGTCTTGTTTGTCCAACTTTTTATTTTCTCCTCCTAAGATTGGAAACATTGTTTCATCAAACTGGCAATCAGCAAAACGTGCTGTAAAAACATCTCCAGTTAATGGTTCCAAGTATTTGATGATTGATGGAGAACTAAAACCAACATAAATTCTCAATCTTCTTTGAGGTCCCATCTTTGTACGTTGTGGTGGTGAAATTGGGACATAGACACCACAACCAAAAACTTTTAGATGAGACAAACTTGGTTCTCTTCCAGAAACCAGTTGGAGTGGAGAATGCTTATGAGATGCACTTGGTCTTAATCTAATAAGAGCTGTAAAATAGCATGACCCCATGCAGAAGATGGCAATTTTGATTTCATAAGTAATGGTCTAGCGATCATTTGTAATCTTTTAATTAAAGATTCAGCTAGACCGTTTTGTGTATGCACATGTGCTACAGGATGCTCAACCACAATCCCAATTGACATACAAAAGTCATTAAATGATTGAGACGTAAATTCTCTTGCATTATCAAGCCTAATCTTCTTGATTTGGTAATCTGGAAAATGTGCTCTTAATTGAATAATTTGGGCTAATAGCCTTGCAAAAGCAACATTTCTTGATGATAATAGACAAACATGGGATCATCGAGATGATGCATTAATTAATACCATAAAGCATCGAAATGGTCCACACGGAGGAGCAATTGGGCCACAAATCTATTGTAGTTAAATGGATCTCAGCATCAAGAGTCCAGGAGAGATAGTCTTTTCCAGAAAAGTCCAGAGCATCAAAATCAATATTTGAAAACTTTGAGTTCGACATTTAAACTAAATTAAAAGGACACATGCATTATTCACATATTATCACATATATAAAATAATGGTTGTTACTTTTATAATACGCAGTACCAAATATATATGTAGTAAAAAAATCAACTTATGATAACATTAAACAAAAAGAACGATTTTGTGATTGAACTGTTGGAAAAAAACATTTCTATTAATAGGATTAAGATAGTAGTATACATGCAAATATAATAAAAAAAATAGATTAATGATTTAGCCTTTCTAAACGGGTGGAATAAATTTGCACCACTACAAACACAGACATATGATATTACCTTTTTAATTTACAACTAAAAATATGTATATTAAAAAAAATATACCGACACCAATATATCACGGTGGATAATGACCGACATTAACAATACTATGGTCAAACCTTATGTTTTTTTTTCTACATCCCATATTCATGTTTGACTAAATAATAAAACATAAACTCTGTTTTAAAATGTAACTAAACAATGAATGAAAAATAAGCTTCAATTAAATAACTAATAAATAAAACAGAACATAATAATAACATAGGTTATGCTATTTGATTCTCGTGAGGAAATCATAATAAAACTTTGAGATTTTTTTTTACATAACTTGATGTTATGATATTGATCTCATAAAAGGATCATATTAGAACTTGAGGTTTTAATTTTTCTTAACACAACATTGAGGTTGTGTTGAATTTTTTTTCGTAACACAATAATGAAGTTGTAATGATTTTCTTTAACAATAAATAAATTATAATTATACGAATGATCATGATATCTATGCAAATAAAACAGATTTAAATAAACAAAATATAATCAAAAGCAGTATACTGAATGAACTATAAGATGCTCACATAACAATAGTTTTGAACCAAAATAGTTTTATACTATTTGTCTAATAGTGATGTTTATAGCATAGAAAAAAAAAGTGATACATATTATATGAGGCATGCATATTAAACACCGATGAATTATTTGTCATCTATTACGACCAAAAACTTTTCTTACCACTTTTTTGATTGAGCAAAAACTTGTGCTGATAACCTATTGTGAAAGTAATAAACCAAAACAAAGGTAACAAAGAGAGGAATTATTATTCAGTGATTCTACCAAAAGGTTACAAATGTATTTATAAAGCTCATACTCTAAATCTTAACTTGTTCCTAAAGAGTAGGATGAATAGACATAAGCCCATAAATCCACATAATATTTTACAACAATTGTTTATTTTATTCATTTTTAAATTCATTTATTTAATATTTTATTTTGTCTTATCAAACAAAATTTTTTGATGTTACAACCTTGAAAGACAAAATTAACTCTGATTGATACAAAACAAATCATCTAAAAATCTTTTAGAAGTGCTTTTTACCATTAGACCAAAAGCTTTTTGAAAGGATTTACAAAAAGTTTATAGAATGACTTTGCTCTATAAATTTTTTGTAAACCCTTTCAGAAAGCTTTTGGTCCAATGGTAAAAAGATTTTGTTTAATTAATTTACATTTAATGCATTAAATGTAAAAAGCTCGAAATGGTTTACTCGATTAGAGATGCTCTTAGAGCATCCGAAAAGTTATTTGAACTTTTTATAATAATAAAAACAAATTTATAAGAATAGAAATGTTTATATAAAAGGGTAAAAGATCTCTCAGACAAATGCCTCGTAAAGGTCCTCACAGTGAATGGATTATCAGACTCGTCATCTATATGAAATCATCACTGAGATATTTAACCCTTTTTTAGTACAATTTTTAAATAAAAACTTTAAAAAATAAATAATTATAAAAACCATTTAACCCTTTTTTAGTACAATTTTTAAATAAAAACTTTAAAAAATAAATAATTAAAAAAACTTCAGACATCCAAGGAAGGAAAAGAGCAGCATAAACTCTCAAGCCTGGCGAAGGCGAAAGTTCTTAGTCGGCCACTGCGAATGTCTCTGAGAAACAAGCCTTCGATTTATCATCACCAGTTTTTATAAAATAAATAAATGTATAAACACAAAAATCAAGTAAGAAAGTTATAAAAAAATAATTAAAAAAAGAAACTTCAGACATCCAAGGAAGGATAAGACATCATAAACTCTCAAGCCCGGCGAAAGGCGAAAGTTTTAGGCGGCCACTGCGAATGTCTCTGAGAAACAAGCCTTAATTTTATCATCATCAGTTTCTTTATATTTTTTTATAAAAAAAAAAAACTTTATAAACATATAGATCTAGATCTACCACCAATGAAATGATCAGCAGCTTAAAAAAACAAAGTAGCTGACAAAGTGAAAGAGTGGAATCGATTATTTGGGGATTTATTACTTCCATCCCTCAAGCAATCGATTTTTTGCAAAAGAGGCAGACGATCCCCATTGTAATTTTATAAAAAATTAAGGGATTTGAAGAACTTGAAACATGAAAAAAAAATGTATACAAAAAACGGTAGTGTAGATTGGGAATTAGGGTTTAGTGGATGTGAATGAAAGGTAGATGAAGGTGGATTTTATAGAGGGTGTTATGTGCTTTTAGGGTTTCAATGTTGTGTATATTCACGGAATCACGGCTGAGATTTGTAGCCCTTTTTTGGGCCCATGGATTTCAAAGCCCTCAAATAAAAATATTGATGTTACGGATGGCCCTAAGCCCATGTTACCGAAGTTAACAATGTCATTATGCAAGACATGTTAAAAATTCTTTTACCTTAAAAGTTCATTAATGTGATGTATTTTGATACCAACGGTTAAAAGATGATAAGTATTAGTTTTAATATCGTGTATGCATACGTTTAAAAATAAAAGATGAATTAAATAATAATTTTGCTATTATGTTTTTATGTATATTAAATATGTTTTTTAAGAATATTTTATGTTCATATGTCATATGATGTTGTTTTTTAGTTTGTTTGATGTAAATTAATAAAAACTTATTTTAATTCTTGTTATTTGAATTTTAGACTTTTTTATACTCTCAATATGTGTTACGCATGAATATGTTTTATTTATTTAAAATATATGTTTAATATATTTTATTTTTATGATTTATCTTGGAGTAAATTGCACCATTCGTCCCTGTGGTATACGTTGACCGACAAGGTTCGTCCCTTGACCAAAAAAATGCATCGGTCGTCCCTAAGTGGGAAACGTTATTTATCGTTCGTCCCTCCCTTTTTACAACCCACTAACTGATGTTATGCTCAAATCCATAAAGGGTAGTGCCGTCTTTTCTTTTACCCTTTCATCTAAAACACCATCACCTACCCATGACTACCACTCTAGAAATCTTAAATCTTGTCATAAAAATTAAATCTTAAACATCTACAAACTCATATGAAAAATTAAACTTAATGAAATCAACACATCCAATTCATAAACCATACCACCAAATCATAATCAACATGATCCAAATTGTGGTGTCCATTGACTAATACTAGAGAACCATGAGTTGATGCCATCGTGTGTGCGAAATTTCGCACAGGATAGATAAGAGTCAAATTCCAACAGAACCCAAAACCCACCAAGGTAGGTGATTTTTATCCCACTAAAACCTTCAGCTGAGCAGATGTTGTGCATATTGGGAAGAGTCTTAAAATCTTTAACGCTTCCGACGAGTACATGGTTACCCTCATAGTTCAAGTTACCAGGTTCTAAGACCATCACATGGGCTTCATGGTTTGCTTGAGTACCATTGTCTTTTACAACATCAGCAAACGAAGGCTTAGTTATGAAGATATTACAGGAAAGCCTTTCCAATAAAGAAGCGTTTGAATACTGAGACCCACCGCGAAAACTAGGAGCCATAACCTGAAATAAGTAATAAATGAAACGCACCAAAAAGCAAAATGGAGTGTTATAGGTATCTCACATATCTCAAAGCTTCCATAGTTCTACAGTTGATTACCAAATCCGAAATTAAGAGCACTCGAACACCCACGGTAATGTGTTCATTGTGAGATATGGTTTAGATCCGAGAACAAATGAATACAATTGATAAAGGTAAGATGTTGAAGTAAGATCCCAATTTAATCCACTCCTCGTTAATAAGATTCATCGGAAGTCGGTGCGGTGCTTTATGTTAATAATTATTGGAAGGATATAATGGTGACATGTGATAAGGTTTATGTTATGGTCGGAGATCTAAATTCAGTCGATGGTGGAAGGATAAGGTTTCAGTCGGTAGTGGTGGAAGCTTAATGGATTTTTTTGAGTTTATGTTTTTATACTTGTGTTATACTTGACGGTGAAAGAAGAAGATTAAGTGGGATGGAAAAGACAGAAATACCCCTTGAAGGTTGGTGTATAATTATCGTTAGTGAGGTTGTAAAAAGGGAGGGATGAACGATAAATAACGTTTCCCACTTAGGGACGACCGATTCACTTTTGTTGGTCAAGGGACGAACCTTGTCGGTCAACGCATACCATAAGGACGAACGGTGTAATTTACTCTTTATCTTGTGTTTGTATGAGTTATCACATAACTAATATTTAAGGTTTCATCATAACATAACTAGAATCAGTAAATGAAGTTAAACAAGTAATTGTATCTGGTTTTTTAATCTTCTTTTAAGGAGCTAGCATCATGCTTGAAGGGGTGCGACTATCCTTATACTACCTGTAAGGGATGTATCAATTGGTGCTCTCATTGAGAGATGTCGTTGGGAGGGCTTTCGGTCTAGGGTTCCAATCCAAAAAAAACATAAAATGTCACTGTTCATCGGAGTACTATTCACTACACTATTCGGCGAGTACTATTCACGGTACTGTTTATTGGGGTAGTATTCACGATACTGTTCGTAGGTACTATTCATCAAAGAAAAAAAATTTGTTTTTTCGAGTTATTATGGCATTGTTGTCGACCATGGCGCACTGTCTAAGCTTTTGCAGATGGGTACGGTCGCCGAATATCATAGTGAATTTGTGATACTTCCAAATCGGGTAACTGAGATCTCTACAAATTTACTTAAATGTTTTTATATCTCTGGCCTTAAAGTGTCGTTACAACATAAACTGTTGAGGTTAAGGCCTACAACTTTAGGGTAAGCTTTCTATTTAGCCCATATCACTGAGGCTCGTTTTAAGGCAATTGCATAAAAAGAAACAGAGCAGACCGACGACCTATGACAAACCATATTGGAGAACAAATTGGGTTGGAGAATAACCTATGTTGGAGAACAATTAGTGTTGGAGAACTATGTGGATAGAGAACGTGAGACAATGACATATGATTATAAAGGAGACAACGACAGATAATGTGAGACTGCAGTGGGATTAGGATATGAGATCCCGGAATCACGAGCTTCTCAAAACAACACCTTGAGGGCAATGTGAATAAAGTGGTGAAGAATGATATGACCAAGATATTTTTTATTTATTTAGAATATATACTTAAGGTTATATTAGTAAAAGTAATCAATCAAATTAATCAATAAAATAACTTTAGTTCTTCTCATCTCTCGTTCTTAAAGAGCCAACACTCACTAAAAATGCTTCCCTATCTCGATATTACCCGTAAGGGTCGTATCAATATGTTTATTCAAAATAAATATATCTTAATTATTAATCAACAAACCATTCACATCAATCTCATCCATATCAACCGTGCAAGCATAGAATTTGAGCCGATAGTATAACAGGTAATATTATTTGAAAATTTTTGTTTTGAAATTAAATAATATAAAAAAATTAAATTCATGACTTTGTAATGTTTAATATTATTTTATATAATCATATTACATTTTTAATATTTAAATAGTTACAATACGCATGCATGGACGAGGTTTGTCTTTTATTGTGGATGATAATAAATTATATTGAACTTGTTTTCTTGATGTGTTTTATGTGTAATTGCCCTATACGGGAGACGAGTCTTTGGTAAAGAAAAAGAAAAGCCGACTGTTATTAAGGCAAAGTTATTGGAAGTCGTGACATAAGAAACAAACACTCTAAATCATTAGGCATTTAGATTTTTATTTTATTTATAATTGTTTAAAATATGAACTTTCACTTATCTCACTCATATATGTTTTAAATTTTATAATTTTTCTTTTCACCATTAATAATTTAACATCTGTTTAAATTTATACTTCTTTTTCTTATGTGTGCACGAAACTATAGTTCACAACTATGTTATCGACTTCCTTATATTAATTCGCAAGTTATGATTACTGAAATGTTATTATTATGTAAGTTAGTAAATGGATTAAGATTATTAGACTATTTTTTTAATAATATTACCAGTATTTGTTTATCGTAAACGTTCAATTAATAGGTAAAAAGCTTTTAAAAAGAAGCAGGTCATAAGTTTAATCTTAATAATTATCTAAATGGTGATTGAAACAAAAGCTTATTACTTGCAGCTTGGTTATGAGAAAAATATCGAAATATGAAAAATATCGAAATATCCAAAAAGTTACATGAGATCGTATTATAATAGAGAAAAAATTTAAGGTTCGTTTGGTTACAAGTTGGATAAGAGTTTTTGATTTCACAACATTATTTTGTTGTTTGGTACACAAGTAAGATATATATACCAAAAATTTCCGCAGTGAAATCCAGACCCAATTGCCTTTTTTAACATATTTATTGTCCTTTTAAAAAAATATGATCATAATGTGTTCTTCACCTTTCATTTTGATTATCAGTTTATTTGATAACATTAATTTACATTATAAAATAAAAACATTTACTTATTAAAAGTTTTGTTTACTAATAAGATACACACTCATTTAAGTCATTATAATTTTTTTTCTAAAACAATTAATTATAAAAGTAGATAAAAGAAACTTATATCTATTATCAACTAAAGAAAAGAGTCACTTATTTTTTTTCTTTTTTGCACTAAACGAGTAAAAATATACTTTTATACTATCTATTACTTACTTTTTTTAGAAATTGATAAAAACATTATTTTTAGTAATTCTCTTTATACTTACATTTTTCTCATTTTATTTAATTAGCAAATTTGATAATGTTAATTAGATTTATTATATATTTTATATAAATAATAATATTATAACATTTATAGTTTTTTCTCTCATATTTTTTTTTCTTTCCGAATTACACTAAATTCAAATTCAAATCCTTTAATAAACCAAATGAACCTTTAGATTTATGTCTTTTGTTATTGTGTATAAATATTTATAAGGTTTTGCTAATCAATGTCTATTAGGTAGAAGTTAGTGGGTAATTAATAGATACAAATTTTTAAATTAACATTAAAATGCATTACATACATATTAATTCTAGTAAAATACTGTTTATATATAGTAATTTATGAGTTTATTTAATATATATTCAATGTATTTTAATGTTAATTTGGAAAATTTGTGTTCATTTATTACTGATTAACCTCTGTCCTTTGAGCACTGGTTAGCAAAACCCATATTTATAATATCAATAATGAAGATATTGTAACTTATATAAAAGAGGAGAACATTGTTCTCACAAACAGTGTAGGTTGCCTCTCTTAAGTCACTGTTGGAAGATATAGTGTCTTTGCCAGAACACTATTCTTATCTACAGTTGGTAGCCACACAAAAAATATTTCCCCTCAATCCTTTATTTTCCCTAAATCCAAAACACGAATAAATAATAATTTCCCTGAATCCTTTATTTCCCCTCAATCCAAAACTGTTGTTTGTAAAAAAACAAATAACGCCCAAAAAATTTTTTTACCCCTTCGCACGTATCTCGAGCCGTTTATTTACATCTGTTGTTTTATGATCTTACCCATTCATATCCGCACGTGGATTAACGCGGATCCAGCCCGTTCATTGAGATGACTTTTGGAGGTTCAACTTTTAATTAGAGCCGTTGATTGTGGTGGTTGGATTTACTTACGCACAACCGTTGATGCGATGGGTAAAAAACGACGCGTGGATCTACCCCTGCATGCATATATATTGGACCAGCGCCAATAATTTGATCAAGAAGTTACAATAATTTTATAGTCGCTACAATAAGTTTCCTCGTCTTTTTTTATCTTCCATCATCTTGGCTTGACAGTAAGGTTACCCAATTTAGGCTTTCTTACATGGTTGCCATGTGTAGTTGTGTCGCGTTTATAAGTCCTACTTCTATTGTCCTCTGCGTGATTTAGATTATTTACTTGCCTTACCTGTGTTGCAGATGTTTAGATGCAGCTTGCTGTTTGATTTTTTTATATTATTTATATATAGATACATATATTTTTTGCGTTATCCTTTTTCTACATGGTACATATGTCGTTCTGCTAGGCCTAGGTTGATGGAATGCGTGCCTGACTTCATGTGCGATGTTTGTATTGTTTGTTTATTCGTATTTGTATGACTAGCGTGCCAATGGGTTTTACAGTTTTTGGGTAAACGTATGTGTTATCAGACCTTGGCCTGACAAGGGTTCCGTGTTAGTTAACGAAAACTCTTGAATGTTGTACGTCATTGAGTTTGATTATTTTGCGTCACTCATTCGCCCTGTTCAGTACACTGGATGTATCCATTTCCTTCCCATCCTCCTGCGTGACTTGGTTGGCATAATCATATATGTTATGTTGGATTATCCCGTTTACTTTTCATTGTTATGGGACATGTGTGTTGCTGCTAAAGACGTTTTGCACCTACTGCTATTGCTTGTGTTATCGCCAATGGCAAGTTATTCAAACAATCCACATGCCGGAGTTAGTTTATGCTTGCTTTGTAACTCTCCTCAGACTATATGTATTTGTCAGTCTTGCCACGCACCCGAATGTATGGGCTCGCGCACGCAACCCTTCGTACGAGGTAGGCTATAGAAGAGAAAGGCCATTGTATTTTCTTGTTTTCCATACTTCCTTTTTATGTATGTTCTCCCAATTCTTTTCCCAGGTTTGTCGGACGAATCCCCCAGTCACCATTCATTGCACATTGCTAATCAACCAAGGGTTTCTCCTGGCATCCTTGCAACCTATGCTTCCTCGAATGAGGGTCCAGCACTCACGTGTAAGCCTTCTTGCGGTTTCATTTGACGTACTTGGTTAAAATCTTCTGACATTTTGTGTTCTACTTTCCACGAACAGGCATGCAACCGTCGTTCGCGCATGCATCACCATCTGAACAACAAACCTCAGCACATGTCGAGATACCCAGGCCTATCTGTCGTTAGTCACGTACGCGCTGGCAGCTGCAATTTCCCTACGATTGTCGGCCTAGACATGTTTTGACATCGGGTAATGTTGCCATCCTCTTTATGTCTGATTCAAGTTTTTTGGTCCCAGTTTCTTTAAACGGTCTGACTTTTTTTCATGGTGGTTGCAATTGTTACTACATAGGGCCCGTATCTACAGACGTAGGTGCATCAGCAGTTGTTGTTACACCACCTACCTCTACACCACTGCCTGCCAAGACTAACTAACCAGCAAGCCGTCAGAAGTCAGCTGTTCTTGGGCTCTGTGCATCAGTCTCTGCTGGTATACAACCACATTCGACAGTAGTATCAACAGAACATGGACAATCACCTGGTGCTTGGATACGTCATGCAGATGGATGCCATCGGAACTGTTGATACAAAAGTTGGATGATCCTTGCTAGACCCGAATTAGGCTCAATTCGGATAGGCTGGGCTCCGGCTCTTGCACCAAGTGAATAACTTGCTGAGATCCTACACACTAAAGCAACACGCGTTAGGCTTACCGTGGGAATGTATCCCACGATTAGACTCCGGCGTGAGAGTAAGTAATCGGTTAGGGTTAAGAATCGGATGTGAGGTTTAGTTTATGAAGAATGTAATACCTTTGTGGAACCCTTGGGGGTTCCTTATATAGGCAGTGAAACCCTAATGGGCCCACTGTTTACTTCGCCCCCAAGTATAGGATAACCACCATAATTAGCTTGATTGTTATCTTCTAATTATGGTTAGTGTATATCTTATACTTTAGGGTAAATCCCAACCCTAATAAGATTGTGATTCTGTCTAACCCTGTCGATGTACAATGACCAAATAATGCATACTTTTAGGTTAGACAAAATAATGTACACATAGTTTAAGGACATTAATAATTTTGTATGGTACAAAAATACAAGACAACGTAGGCAGAAGGAAGGGTATATGGTCGGTTGGGGTAAACTCAAAGTTAGAAGCTAGTGGAGTTAAGCCAAACCATGTGGACCACATAAAATCTTCGTTTAAGGTCATTTCCCCATTACTCTTTCAAGATGGATTGTTTCATTTTCACCCTTCACCCAGGCCACTTCATTCTTCAATATATAGTTAATGTTATTTACTGTACCGGGTCGTGGGCCGCACACACTTTATGCGGCCACTGTTCATTCAAGCCCGTAAGCTTAACTGATCCATCCAACCCATTCGTGATGGGCCAGATGCGGGTAATACCCATGGGTCGGGTCCATGACCCGGTTGGGGACTATACGTCATCATGTCCCCCCAATCTAGTTGTTACAGTCGTAGGCGGAATATCTAGACTAACAAGATGCCCCCCCCCCCGGACGTACCAAGGAAAGAACATCTTGAAATGTTGAATTTTGAAAACCACATTTCGGCCGCACGTGGAAACTTTGTTAGGAAGTTATTCCTAAAGTACCCCAGCCGCACGTGACGACCGAGACAAATTAAATGAAACATTGAATATGGTCTTACGTATGACCACATATCCCGACACAATTGACTGTTCATCTGTTATTTTGACTGATAAAGTGCAAACAGTCAGTACCTCGAGCGACGCAATCTCCTGAGTCAGAAGTGACCCGTGGTTCCCACCTGACTGTTCACTTGACACTCACTTCCCAACCCCACGATTTAAGTTAGTGGAAGACACGTGTCATGAATCTAACGAACCATTACCAACGAGCAACCCTATAAATAGGTTGCCCATACGGCTGTGTGTGACACACAGTCTTTTGCTAATTTCTGCCATTAACGCTTTCTTCCTTACCACCACCTTCTTTCGCACGGATCCTCCCTCACACAGGTTAGAATACCACGCCTTCATCTTTCTTTAATTAATTATGGCTCATAGGAACAACCCTACCATCGGATCCGTGCTAAATGTAATGACGGAAGAAAAACTAGGGGAGTTTTTCTCTGTCTTCTTCATTCCTAGCAACCTTCATCCCTCCTTCCCTGGTGCCGGGGACCTTATAACTGAGGCCCCCCAGGGAAAGATTAGCCTATACACTCGTCTTTTTGATGCGGCCAATTACCGCATCCCTTTCACCACCTTGTAGATTTACTAGGTTACTATGACGTACATATCACCCAGTTAGATTGTATAGGCACATGTAAGATTAGCCAGTTCGAAATACTATGTCGTGCACGAAGTATTCCCCCAACCGTAGAGTTATTTAGGTTGTTTTATACCCCCGACTTAGTGAATGGTTGGCTTTCCTTCAAGAAACGTTCCCCAATCAGCCCCACAACTCACAATAAAGCCATGGACTCGCTGAAAAACGGGTACGACCATTACTTTTTTATTGACGCAGTAGTTTGGCCGACTGAGTTTGTATTTAAACATAGATTACTCCCTGACTTTCCTCCCCGGGCCGGTACATACAACGCCCAACACGCTCAAGAAATAGATAGGAATAGGACATGGTTTCATAGGAATCTACCCGAGTCATTCCTTTGCCTTCTAGTGATTAGCCGAAACTACTTTGGCCCGTATACCCTGTATTTTGGAGAGGCCGTGGTGAAGGTAGGTATATTATTCGCACCCTTAAATATATATAAATCCGTTGTCCGTAACTAACGTACTCCTTTGCTTTACAGAAATGAATTTCTTTGGAGTCCTACGCCAGGGAGATCCTAGAACCATACCGGAGGGAGCCCGCCTTAGACGAGAAAACAAGCTACCCTTTCTTGAGCATACCCGAAATGTGACAATCACCCTGGGGGTCGTACCTGACCCCCAATCTGATGAGGAGGATACAACAATTGTGAAGTCCCCCAAAGACTTTGACAACGAAGACGGGGACAATCTGATGCTGGAAAACAAAGTTGGGCCCTCCACCCCGCCAAAGACTGCCACCCATGCCCATGAGGAGGAGCAGGGCGATAATATGGAGAGAACTACCTCCAGCCTCCTCCAAATGCTAGATGATGACGAGGAGGAAGTGCAACAAGTAGAAGAAGAGGAGGAAGAAGCTCAACCCGTCCCCAAGCGTACTCGTAGAAAGAATAAGCGGGTGAGGAAAGTCATCGAGGCCGTGATAGGAGAACATAACGCCCCCGCAAAGAGACTGCGCGAAGACCACCCCCTCTATCAATCTGGGGAAAGCACAAACCAATATTCAGGAACGGCGTAGGGTGCTCCCATAATTCAGGACGTACCGCTACCAGTTGTGGAGCCGGTCACTCAAGTGCCTCCCTTCTACGCAGAGCTGGAGAAAACCAACATGTAAGTCCTCCGCACATTCTTGTCGTTATTTCTCTTTTCTAAGTAACATGTATGTCTTTTCGTAATAATATTAATGTGCATGTCAATGTTTATTGCAGGGATGACCAGGCTGGTGTCGCACCTGTCCAAGGGACGAGGAAAGGGAAAGAGCCTGTCCTACATGCCGCAACGACCAAATCTGGCCCGGCCTTTGAGGAAGGTACTCCCACGGCTCACAAGATATTCCGGTGTCCGGATCCCCCACACACTTTAACCCCGAGTGGAAGACAACCACTACTTCTCGGATGAAGGACGCGAAAGAATGCCGGGACTACCTGAACCACTGTATTCCATCGGCCTAGTAAAGGACATAAACTCATTAAGTCATCTAGACTTAGTAGATGAATACAACTGGGCCTTGGTGCATCAGGTGGCTATGGGCACTTCCATGCGGGTAAGATTTGAGGCCGCACTGGATCACGTTGAATCTCTAAAGAGGAAGAACGACCGGAGGGAGAAAATGATTGAAGACAATGAATCCCAGATTGCAGCCCTCCAGTCCCAACTCGCCACCGCTGAAGCCACCATCAAAGAACAAGCCGCACATGCAAATGCCTACGACAAACGTGTTTTCGAGCTTGAAGCCCAACTTGAGACTACAACAGCCAAGGTATGTATCCGTATAGTATCACAC
Organism: Glebionis coronaria; assembly: GCA_025667525.1. Classification (NCBI taxonomy): domain Eukaryota; kingdom Viridiplantae; phylum Streptophyta; class Magnoliopsida; order Asterales; family Asteraceae; genus Glebionis; species Glebionis coronaria. The sequence continues at coordinate 250,261,229 of CM046874.1, forward strand.
CCACACCCACATTATGCATTATTCTAACCTTAAGGTATCACATGCAGGTGGCCGCGGTAGAAGCTTTGGCGAAGACCTCCACTGACCAAGTATCCACCCTCATGAAGGAGCTTGAAGATGCGCAGGCTTTGGTACAAGGCGAGGAGATGCTAAAAGAAGAGCTTGCCAAAGAAAGGACCGCGCTGGAACAGTTGATGGAGGCTTCCACGCAAAAGGATATAGAGCTGAAAGCCCTTAACACAGACCGTGAGGAAGTGCTGTACCCCCAACTACTAGCAGCCATTGCCGGCCGCAGGTGGATGGTGGGTCATGGGGCGCGCCTAGCCGTTACGAAAGTGTTGGAGGCCCCTCAATTCGTGCAGCAATTTGCAGATCTTATATCAGATGGCATCGACCACGGTCGTCATGAGGGTATGGTTATGGGCGCATAATACATGGTTTTTGCCCGTATAAAAATTAAAGTTCGAAGTAGTGGTCTAATCGAATTGATCTAAGTTCTATGTGTGACTCAGTCGTTCTTTGGTGGAAACAAAAGTTGTGTCGTTGTAGTATATTAAAAATGCAAAACAATTAAAGTAAATGACGGTTAATTAAATCTAAGTCTAATTAAAAGTAAGGGTGAAATATTAAAACTTTGAAAAGTGAAATAATTAAATGACTTAAAATTAAAGCGTGACGAGAATTAAATTTGACAAAGTATTAAAACGTAAACTTAAAAATTAAACAAGACAAAATAGAAAAACAAACCTACCGTCGGAATACATTCCGATCGGAATGTGATCGAAATGTTTAACTTACCTCCTGATCGGAATGTTGATCGGAATACACTAACCTTTCAGATCGGAATGTTGATCGGAAACACCTTATCGGAATGCTGTCACCTAGACCTGATCCGAATAACCAAACAAACCCCAGATCGGAATGTGTACTTACCTCTTGATCGGAATGAGGAGTGGACTCCTGGTCGGAATGCTGTCACCACCTAACTTGATCGGAATACCACTAGACACCCTTTGATCGGAATATCATAAACCCTTTTCCGACCAAGCAAAGGAGTGCTGGTCGGAATATGAAACCCTTTTCCGACTGGTGTGGTCGGAATACAGTAGTAATAACACGAAATAAGCAAGACAAATAAGCTATCAAATAAGCACTAGACTAAAAACCTAAGCAAACACGTATAAGAAAAAAACTAATAAGCTAGAATTTAAAGACTATTTGAAAACACGAATGAAAAAGATTTATGAAAACAAACTTATATATAAAAATAACTTTTATAAAAACTTTAGAAACTTAAAGATAAACACAAATAAGCTATAAAAATCAATAATCCAAAAATATCAAAAGCATAAAAACATAACCTTTAATCAAATAAGCAACACAATAAGCATGTAAACAAAGATTAAAGCTTAGAAAGAAAGGTAGATGAGAGATTAAACAAGAAAAGTAAAGGTGCAATAAAAGTGAACTTACTTAAAAAATTAAGGTGCAAGACAAGGTAATTAAAGTGCAATAAAGTAAATGTGTAAGTAAATAAAATGGAAGAAATAGTGTGTCAAACTATCCAACCAAAAACTAACTAATGACATCCTAATCTATATATAGGGGAGGTTAAGGAATGCTTAGGAAGCTTCCTCCCCTCCTTCATTTCTTCTTAATTGCAAGCTTAGGTCCTTCTCTTCTTAATCTTTTGTTAATTGCACCATTAGTCCTTAAGCCTTTAATCTTTTGTTAATCTTCTTAATACTTGGACCTTGTCTTGGGATTTCTTTAACTCGTCTTGAGTTTTCTTCATAAATAAGACTTGAGTTCTTCGGCTTTTTGTAAACTTCCGTCTTTTGACTTTTTCTTCGATAAATCTTCAGAATTGGTCTTGGACTTCCGTTCTTTTTGCACTTTTGACTTCTCGACTTCGTCTTTCGTCTTTTTCTTCGATAAAAGCCCGTGAATGCCCGTGTTTTCTCCCCTTTTCACAATTTCGTCCTAAATCACAACAAAAACACAAACCACGCATAATTCCGACATAAATGACATAAAATACACGTTATGGTCCGGTTATTATTGTAATTAAGTGGTAAAAAGGATGGGTGTTTACACACCTATCAAATCCCCTACACTTGACCATTGCAATGTCCTCATGCAATGCATTAGTTACAAAGCACGTTTTCATTTTTCATCACAATCAATCCACCTTGGCCTTTATTAAAGAGATAGAAAACTACAAACATTCAAAGTAAAGAAATCAAAAACATACCTTGGGTTTTGGAAATGTCATGAATGATCATCATCCTCAAGTTTCACTTTCTCCAAACCAAGCTTAAAAACGAGATCATTGTTATTATAAGTTAGCAAACTAACACGAACTCATGTGGGCCAATTACTCACTTAGACTCCCTTATTCCTAGGTGTATCTCTTATATTTTATTGTTGTCTTGAATGATCACGAGGATGCATTGTTGACTTATTTCGATAGTTATTAGGCTGAAAATAAAGTGAACGATTTAATCAATAGTTAGCTAAAGGACAAAATCTTTTAAAACTGCTTCTCGGGACCTCAAAAAGTTCATATCTTGGCATAACTTGCTTCTCGATTTGAGACCTTTCTCGGACCGATATTTGGCAGCGACTTCATACTTCAAACCTTGAGAGACGTTCATGAAATAATGGTCTTCTCTTCATATAGTAATTTCTTCACTTGAAGTTTTGAGAGATTCATACTTGGACCACGACTTCTTCATTTTTCTCCAATCTTTATTTTGGACTTTGATATACAACGATCCGCCTCCTTTTACGACTTGGATCTATTTATCCTCATACCTTGCTAGGGTCTTTTCGGATACACTTCTCCATGACTTTTGGGGAGTATTTGCTTTTTGTCGTGTGTCTCGATCCTTCATATTGATTTTCGATAAATGATTCTTCACATCACTTTTGGATCTTTAGCAACAAAATGTAGCCCTCATGTCTTGTTAGGACCTTTTTGGACTCGCCAATCTTCACATCCCGCTTCAATAAGTTATGCCTTGGCTATGAACTCTAATCCATACCGAGTAACTTTTAAACGATCTTGGGCTAGAAGCTAAGTAACTTTTCAAATCGTACAACCTTATTTATTGCAGATAAATTTATTAGCAAGCGATGGGAGAATAGGCTCATAATTAACTCACATAAATTCCCGAAAGAATTCCAAACGTATAATTGACTCTATCATCTCTCGTTCTCCACAGTTTAAAATCTCAAGGAATGAGACTCGTGGATGCTTAGCCTATTAAATCAAAGTTTTGGGTTTTCGAGTCGCCTATAGGATCTTGCAAACTCTTAGACTTTTTCAAGTTTAGAAATCGCGTTTTAAAGTTCCCTTGATAAACGACTCTCTAGGATCAATTATAGGAACTTGTGAAAAGTTCTTGTTCTTAACCCGTGAGAGTTAAGACTTTTGCGTTTTATAGCTCCCTATATAAAAGCCTAGCAAAACTTGACTTAAACACGTTAAGGATACTAGCTAGAGTAAACTAAGATAAGTAAACTCGGGTTGAGTCAAAATATTCACAACGTTTGAAAATTAAAACCACTTTATTAAACATTTATTCTAGCAAAGGAAGAAAATAACTATACAAAGGGAAAAACTAATAGGCCAAAATAGATCAAAAATTTTGAAAAATGTCGAAAAATTGATTTTCCGGTTAAAATGAGGACAAATACAAGGTAAAGGCCACTTAACTTCGATAGAAGTCCCCCTACACTTAATATAAACATTGTCCTCAATGTTTAAGCATGTGGGAGTAAACCCCCTACACTTAGGACATTGTGCACGTTGTTTAAATCTCGCTAAGGAAAGGACAACTAACAAGATTCCTATTTTAATATTGAGAAAATATAAAATAGTGAATCGAAAAGAGTTTAGGATAGAACCGGGAAAATGGAAACACGGAATCACGGGTCGTCAAGAATCATCAAGAGTGGATCATTGAGCGCTCGAATCCCTGATTAGTAGAAGAGAGGAAATAGCAAACACCAACGGGTCTCCCCTACACTTAGGATAAAGAAAGCTAAAAGATAGATACATGGGTTGCCTCCCAAGAAGCGCTTGTTTTTGTTAACCGAGTCGTGAGCCTGACTCGACCTTGATTATCAACGGAAGAAGCAAGAAACATATCCACTGGGATCAAAGACATAGTTTTCGTCCATCAAATAGCACAAGCTTAAGGCGAACAAGGCAAGCCAAAGAAGAATAGGCAAGGTTCCCTTAAGCAGCGATGGAGCACGGTGGAAGCAAGGGTGAAGTGGTGCAAGCATGTCTTCAATAATTCCAAAGATGTTTCCTTTTATTTCATAAGGTGGATACTGAGATGGCTGAATAATATCGATACCGGGGTCGAACACCTTTTCCTTTAAGGGAAAATAGCACTCAGGCTCAGCAGAATGTGAAGAAGAACCGCGATGAAAATGCACAACCTCGTCCTCAAAAGGTGGACAAAGAGGTGTTAAATCATATGTGCTGCGGATGGTGGTGTCGGCCGGTTTCTTCTCCTTTGAAAGAATGTTTTTCAAATCCAAAGTAGGATCAAGACGATAATCTTCAAAATCCAAAGGAGGAGCATCACTCTCATGAGGGAAGTAAGTATTGAGAAAAGCAGAGAAATCTTCCTCAAATGAGTAATCGTCCAAAGTAGGATCGAGTGATGGCGGAGGATCTTCATCATGTGAAGAATCGCTCGAAAGAGTATCGGCCTCATCAAAATCATCATACGTGGGCATTTCGGGATACTCGGAAGTACAATCATCAAAATCATCCGAATCTGAGCTAGAATCATCATCATAAGCATCAAAGATCGGTGGCGAATCATAAATGGGAGAAGGTTCTAAATTGGAGAGAGAATCATCCACATCATCTTGAAAAAGTGGATTATCATTGCAAGACTCGAATAGCGGATTGTTGTAGACGACAAAATCATCAAGCACATTAATCATATTCGCAGATTCTCGTCCAAAGGATTTGCTTGTAAGCTTCCCCATTTTGAAAACATGCAAATCATTCCGGACTCTTAAGATTAACTCACCTTCGACAACATCAACTAGAGCTCGTCCGGTTCTCAAGAATGGCCGACCAAGTATTAAAGGAATACGAGGGTCCATTTCATAATCAACAACGACAAAGTCGACCGGGAAAGTAAATGTGCCAACTTTAATGAACACGTCTTCGGCAATACCAACAGGGTAAGCGATAGTGCGATTTGCAAGTTCAAGAGTCATCTTTGTTGGAGTAAGGTCAGGCAATGATAGTGTTTTCCAAACACTCAAAGGCATAAGATTAATACTGGCCCCGAGATCAGCAAGGGCAGTAAATTCTTCAGTTTTGTTAAAAATGCACGACAACACAAAACGACCGGGATCATCAAGCTTTTCTAGAAGTTCTTTAAGAATAAATGCAGAGCAGTTTTCATTTAAGCGTGTGTTGGCGAGCTCAATCAACTTCTCCTTCTTGCTAAGCAATTCCTTGAATGCTTTGACAAATTTCGGCATGTGGACAAGTGCTTCGACAAGGCTAATGTTGATGTTCATTTGAGAGAGCATCTTCACATAGCTCGACACTTGACAATCATTCTTGGTTAGCTCGTTGGTTTTGCCTAAGCGAGAAGGATAAGGGATATTGGGTTTGGGTGGTTAAGGTGTAGGTGTAGGTAAAGGTTGAGATGTTGAAGGGTCCTTCCTAGGTACATCGTCATGACGAGGCGGAGACGGTGATGGTGTACTAATACTAGGTGTAGAAGGAGTAGGGATAAATGGTGGTGGAGGAGGTGTAGATGAAGGGGGTGGGATCGGTGGTCCTACTATGGTAACTCCACTACGAGTAGTAATAGCACTCACATTAGCTCGCGTATTGGTGACGGTGTTTGAAGGTAGAGAACTCGAAGAAGAGGGTTGAGCGGCGGGCAAGAAACTAGCAAGCATATTCTTCAAATCATTTGTTTGATTGCTGAAGGAGGATTGAATATTATCGCGAAGCTCGGATCTAATGTCATTCCCTTGCTTGGTAATATCTCCTTTCAAATTGATAATTTGGCTCTGCAGATTCTTGATTTGCTCACCTTGGGTTATCATGATGGCTTCAACATCGGGGTTAATGGGTGGGGCTTGTTGAGCGGGTGGGTGATAAGGATTAGAAGCTCTAGGTGGGATTTGGTTGCTTCTGTTGTAGTTGTTGGCGGGGTTTTGGTTTTGAGGAGAAAAACCGGGTGAAAGGTAGTTGTTTGACCGGTAACTCAGCAAATTTCTATCCCCTTGAGGTCGAGCTTGGTAATTTTCCGGTGAATAATTACCATAAGCTGCATACACATTTTCCGGATTTCCTTGAGTAGAAGGACAATCAGTGTATGAGTGTGGACCGCCGCATGTTTCACAAGGATTAGCAACCGCTTTAACTTGTTGTTGTTGGTTTGAAGCGAGAAGCAAGATACTTTTGTTCATTTCAGTCATCATGCGGGTGAATTCGGTCATTTCGGGGTTTGCTGAAGTGGAAGAAACATTGACTCTCGGGTTGTTCCTTGAAGAAGCGGAGGAATCCCAGTTTTTGTGGTGAGTAGTCATGTTCTCAATTAACTCTCTACACTCCTCGGGTCTCCTTTTCATAAATGTGCCACCGGCGGCTGCATTAATCGTATCACGATCACGAAAAGTCAATCCGTTGTAGAAAGTATCAATTAAGGTCACAGGGATCATGTTGTGGTTTGGACAACAATCAATCAAGACATTATATCTTTCCCAAGCATCAAAGAGAGATTCATCGGGATCTTACATGAAACCGCTGATTTGATTGCGAAGGCTCGTGACCATGGATGGTGGAAAGTAGCGCGACAAAAAGCGTTGAGTCATGTCATCCCAAGTGTGAATAGAATTCTTCGGGAGACGATCAAACCATTTCTCGGCATGATGTGATAAAGTATGTGGGAAGAGTTGTAGGCGAAGAACATCCATTGTGGCACCGGGCAACTTCATGCTTTGGGTGATTGTAATGAACTTGTCGAGGTGTTTGTTGGCATCATCATCAGGCATTCCTCTAAAAGGATTTGTTTGCACTTGTTGAATCATGTGGTGCTTCAACGAAAACTCCGGAGCCGTGATTTGCATCGGCGCAATCGGTCCTCCTCGTCCAAACATGGTAGGTTGACAAAGCTCTTCCATTGTCCGCAGATCGGGCTGTGGATGAACATTGTTGTTATTATTGAGGTGCGGTGGATTATTGTTGTTGTTAACACCTGCCATACTTAAATCTTCTCGAGTCTCGGGCTCTTGATAATTAGAAGATCTAGTACGCATACACCTACAAAGACAAAAGAAAACAATACCAAACGCAAAGACAATATATATACACAATAAAAATAAAATCTTGTTGGATTTTTTGAAATTTTTAATTTTTATGGATTTTTAACAATTTTTAATTTTTATGGATTTTTGAAATTTTTTGTGCAAGAAAAGTAACGCTCACAAGTGAACGGATCCCAAAAAGCAACGCGTCTCTCACTGAAAACCGTTAATCTTTACGAAAAGAGCCGGCAGCGGCGCCATTTAATACATGGTTTTTTCCCGTATAAAAATTAAAGTTCGAAGTAGTGGTCTAATCGAATTGATCTAAGTTCTATGTGTGACTTAGTCGTTCTTTGGTGGAAACAAAAGTTGTGTCGTTGTAGTATATTAAAAATGCAAAACAATTAAAATAAATGACGGTTAATTAAATCTAAGTCTAATTAGAAGTAAGGGTGCAATATTAAAACTTTGAAAAGTAAAATAATTAAATGACTTAAAATTAAAACGTGACGAGAATTAAAATTTGACAAAGTATTAAAACGTAAACTTATAAATTAAACAAGACAAAATAGAAAAACAAACCTACCGTCGGAATACATTCCGATCGGAATGTGATCGGAATGTTTAACTTACCTCCTGATCGGAATGTTGATCGGAATACACTAACCTTTCTGATTGGAATGTTGATCGGAAACACCTTATCGGAATGCTGTCACCTAGACCTGATCGGAATAACCAAACAAACCCCAGATCGGAATGTGTACTTACCTCTTGATCGGAATGAGGAGTGGACTCCTGGTCGGAATGCTGTCACCACCTAACCTGATCGGAATACCACTAGACACCCTTTGATCGGAATATCATAAACCCTTTTCCGACCAAGCAAAGGAGTGCTGGTCAGAATATGAAACCCTTTTCCGACTGGTGTGGTCGGAATACAGTAGTAATAACACGAAATAAGCAAGACAAATAAGCTTTAAATCAAATAAGCACTAGACTAAAAACCTAAGCAAACACATATAATAAAAAAACTAATAAGCTAGAATTTAAAGACTATTTGAAAACACGAACGAAAAATATTTACGAAAACAAACTTATATATAAAAATAACTTTTATAAAAACTTTAGAAACTTAAAGATAAACACAAATAAGCTATAAAAATCAATAATCCAAAACAATCAAAAGCATAAAAACATAACCTTTAATCAAATAAGCAACACAATAAGCATGTAAACAAAGATTAAAGCTTAGAAAGAAAGGTAGATGAGAGATTAAACAAGAAAAGTAAAGGTGCAATAAAAGTGAACTTACTTGGAAATTAAGGTGCAAGACAAGGTAATTAAAGTGCAATAAAGTAAATGTGCAAGTAAATAAAATGGAAGAAATAGTGTGTCAAACTATCCAACCAAAAACTAACTAATGACATCCTAATCTATATATAGGGGAGGTTAAGGAATGCTTAGGAAGCTTCCTACCCTCCTTCATTTCTTCTTAATTGCAAGCTTAGGTCCTTCTCTTCTTAATCTTTTGTTAATTGCACCATTAGTCCTTAAGCCTTTAATCGTTTGTTAATCTTCTTAATACTTGGACTTTGTCTTGGGATTTCTTTAACTCGTCTTGAGTTTTCTTCATAAATAAGACTTGAGTTCTTCGGCTTTTTGTAAACTTCCGTCTTTTGACTTTTTCTTCGATAAATCTTCAGAATTGGTCTTGGACTTCCGTTCTTTTTGCACTTTTGACTTCTCGACTTCGTCTTTCGTATTTTTCTTCGATAAAAGCCTGTGAATGCCCGTGTTTTCTCCCCTTTTCACAATTTCGTCCTAAATCACAACAAAAACACAAACCACGCATAATTCCGACATAAATGACATAAAATTCACGTTATGGTCCGGTTATTATTGTAATTAAGTGGTAAAAAGAATGGATGTTTACACACCTATCAGAGCAGAGCTGATAAGTAAGAAGCAAAATTTTACTAAGCATGCCTACTTTAACCCTGGGGCCGCAGGGAAGATGACTACATCCATGGCTGCTATGCGGGATCTGGAGTACCCATTCTTGGCTGAGCTCGAATCTATGAAGGATGCGTCCAACAAGGAGATCATGGAGAAGCTAAGCCTAGGCGCATTCTCGCAAGGCGAGGGACACTCCCGGACTCACTTCACACCCTCCCCCAGCCAACTTACTCTTCCTATTTACGAGGACGTCACCAGGATCGTTGTTGGTGAGCAACCATTAAGTGAAGTGTTTGAAGTGAACGCGGCTCGGGCTCTGAACAAGAAAGACCATGGCGAAGCTTTATCTCGAATCTACGAAGGATGCGTCCAACAAGGAGATCATGGAGAAGCTAAGCCTAGGTGCATTCTCGCAAGGCGAGGGACACTCCCGGACTCACTTCACACCCTCCCCCAGCCAACTTACTCTTCCTATTTACGAGGACGTCACCAGGATCGTTGTTGGTGAGCAACCATTAAGTGAAGTGTTGGAAGTGAACGCGGCTCGGGCTCTGAACAAGAAAGACCATGGCGAAGCTTTATCTCGATTAGCTGAAGAGCAGAGGGAGATAGGGAAGTTTCTCCCCCTAATGTAGGGCGTTCCTTTATTGATGTAATTTCTGAACAATTTGGTTTGTAACAAATATTCGTCCGTGGATGTCCACGACACTTTTATCTTTTGTAACATTATCTGAACACTTAGAATATCATGTTTATGAGTCCATGGTAGTCACGGTAATTTTTATTTTTGGAAACTTACTTATATTCTTTAGATATTATATATTTGTGTCGCATGACATGTCACGTCTTACCTAGAATAAAACTAAGTCTATATTTTACTAGACGTGCAACGTGTGTCTTTACCATGCCCGGCACTATGTAAGTGCGACATGTGGAAACTTATTACAACGTCTTGTAAATAAGGTGTCTAGTAAGGATACATGATCCGGTCACTGGGGTTGCATCCTGATTTAAATGGTTTTGATGGGTTTTGCATATGTGTACTCAATCGTTCTCGGTATCTAATCGAATTGATCATGGTTTAGGGTGGAATTATTGGTGTTTTTCATCAAAAGGGGGAGCTTGATTATCTAAGTCTACAAATAACATAAATGTAAAAGCTATTAAAAATAAAGAAGAATGTCTAACCTTGATTGCTTTTCCAGAATGAATGCTACACAGTAGAACCTGGTGAAAATAGCTAAAGGTAATTATCTATTTTAAAATAAAGTTGAAAATGTAAATGTCGTTGAGTAAAAATGAAAGCTTTAAAAGTTAAACTAAAAATTAAGACTTAAAAGATAAACGACGAAAAATTTAAACTTTAAAAGTAAACTTGAAACTTAAAACTTTATAAAAAATGTAAACTTGAAATTAATTAGGACAAAACTCTTTTGAAAATAAACCAAGTAAAATTGGCGGGAAAAATGAAGATTTAAAACTAAGTCGGGAAATCAAAATTAAAATAAGTCAGAATGCAAAATTTGACCTAAGTCGGAATAAAATATTTTCACCTAATCCGGAATAAAAGATTGGAACATAAGTCGGAATCCACACCTTTACTTAATCCGGAATCCACAATTTTTACCCAATCCGGAATCCACAATTTTAGAACTAATTCGGAATGAAGAATCCCACACACAAGTCGGAATGTGTGTCCTTAATGTAATTCAGAAAACAAGGTGCTACACGTAATCTGGAATCTGTGTGATGCTTGTAATCCAGAATCCATGATTCTCTATCTAATTCGAATTGCTGTTTTTTCTGACCTAAACCGGAATAATCAATTCGGATATGATCCAGAATATGCAAATCCAAACCTAGTTCGGAATATATGTTTTGAACTTAATTTGGAATACAAACTTTGTACTTAATTCGGAATGCCAATCCACCACCTAATTCGGGAAATAGAACTAGCACACAATTCGGGATGTAGTGTTTTGTTTTGGAGGGAAAATAAATGTTAAGTCGGAATGAAGGTTTGTGATACAAGTTGGGATAATGGGGTTTTGAATATAGTTCGGAATAAAAAGGTTTTGAGAACCCGGATTAATACAAAATAAGCAAAAATTAAATAAGCACTTACCAAAACTTAAACCAAATCAATTTTTAGAAAAAGCTAATAAGACATAATTTAAAAACTTCTAAAAACACTAAATAATTAAATTATTTAAAATCAACTTTTTATAAAGATATTAATCTACCAAAATCAACTTATTTAAAAACTAGAAAACATAAAAAATAAGCAATAAGCACAATAATCTAAAAACCTTAAACACACCAACTCAATAAGTACAATCTAATAAGCAAACCAATCACACAATCAACAAGATGAAATCAACTACATGATTAATTAAGCAAAACAATAGATTATGATTAAGAAAGGTAGAATGAGAATTTATTAAAAAGCTTGATTATATTAAAGATTAAGAATCAAGATTACAAGATTAAGATGAAAGGTTTAATAAGCTTGAAAGAAAAAGCTAGAGAGAAAAAATAAACACACACTAATTACCTACTAAAATAAAAATAATAACTAAGACTCTAATGACACATTTAGAAAACTATATATAGGGGAAGGGGAAGGTGTTTGTTTCTTCCTCTTTTCTTCTTGTCTTCTCGTCTTTTAAATAACTCGTCTTTCTCGACTTTGTCTCGGGATAGTCGAATGATAACTTCAACTCGTCTTCTAATTTTCTTATTTTAGTAGACTTGGTTCTTCGACTTCGTTAAACTTCCGGCTTTAGACTTTTTCTTCGATAAATCTTCAGAATAGGCCTTTGACTTCCGTTCTTCTTGCACTTTTGATCTTTTGACTTCGTCTTTTGTCTTTTTCTTCGATAAAAGCCCGTGAAAGCCCGTGTTTTCTTCCCTTTTCATATTTTTGTCCTAAAACACAATAAAAACACAAACCACGCATAATTCTGCCTTTTTACGACATTAAATACACGTTTTGGTATTGTTATTATTAGAAATAAGTGGTAAAATGATAAGTGTTTTCACACTTATTAAATCCCCTACACTTGACCATTCCAATGCCCTCATGCAATGTATTAATTTCAAAGCACGGTTTACATTTTTTCTCATAATTAACCCATCTTGGCCTTTATTAGATTTTAGACAATAAGGAAAATAAAAATAGAAAAGAACAAAATGCTTGAAGGAAGAACAAGTGAAGAGATCGAAGACTTACATTAGGGCTTTGGTTGTCATGAATGTTTATCACCCTCAAGTTTCACGTTCCCCACACCAAGCTTATAAACGAGATCATTGTTATTATAAGTTAGTAAGCTAACACAAATTTATGTGGCCCAATTATTTACTTAGACTCCCTTATTCCTAGGTGTATCTCTTATATTTTATGATTGTCTTGAATGATCACGAGGATGCATTGTTGACTTATTTCGACAATTTATTAGTCTGAAAATAAAGTAGGACGATTTAATCAATAGTTAGCTAAAGGAAAAAATCTTTTAAAACTGCTTCTCGGGACCTCATAAAGTTCAAATCTTGGCATTACTCGCTTCACGATTTGAGACCTTTCTCGGACCGATATTTGGTAGTGACTTCATACTTCGAATCTTGAGAGACGTTCTTAAAATAATGGTCTTCTCTTCATAATAGGAATTTCTTCACTTGAAGTTTTTGAGAGATTCTTCATACCTGGACCACGACTTCTTCATTTTCTCCAATCTTTATTTGGGATTTTGATATTCAATGATCCGCCTCCTTTTAGGACTTGGATCTATTTAACCTCATACCTTGCTAGGGTCTTTTCAGATAGACTTATCCATGATCTTTAGGGGGTATTTGCTTTTCGTCGTGTGTCTCGATCCTTCATATTGATTTTTGATAAATGATTCTTCACATCACTTGGGATCTTTAGCAACAAAATGTAGCCCTCATGCCTTGTTAGGGCCTTTTCGGACTCGCCAATCTTCGCATCCCGCTTCAATAAGTTATGCCTTGGCTATGAACTCTAATTAGTACCGAGCAACTTTTAAACGATCTTGTGCTAGAAGCTAAGTAAATTTTCAAATCGTACAACCTTACTTATTACAAATATATATATATATATATATATATATATATATATATATATATATATATATATATATATATATATATATATATATATATATATATATATATATATATATATATATATATATATATATATATATATATATATCCGCGGTCACACATAAGTATCTTGCCTTCCAAAAAAAGTGCCTTTCTTTCTATTAGAGTCGTGAGCTTGTTAGCTAGCGAAGGGAGAAAAAGCTCATAATTAACTCACATAAATTCATGAAAGAATACCAAACTTATAATTGACTCTATCATCTCTCGTTCTCCACAATTTAAAATCTCAAGGAATGAGACTCGTGGATGCTTAGCCAATTAAATCAAAGTTTCGGGTTTTCAAGTCATCTATAGGATCTTGCAACTTCTAGGACTTTTTCAAGTTTAGAATTCGCATTTTAAAGTTCCCTTGATAAACGACTTTCTAGGATCAATTATAGGAACTTGCAAAAAGTTCTTGTTCTTAACCCGTAAGAGTTAAGACTTTTGCGTTTTAAAGTTCCCTATATAAAATTCTAGCAAAACTTGATTTAAACACGTTAAGGATACTAGCCAGAGTAAACTTGGATAAGTAAACTCGGGTTGAGTCAAAAGATTCATGACAGGCCTAATATATCAACGACATCTAAATTTGTTAAAACCATTTTATTTAACTTTATTTTTCTCTTTTGACTTTATTTTTGAAATGAAATATATACATACGATGCGATAACAAAAGGAAAGAACATAAATGAAAGTCCCTAAACTATGCTAGAAACAATAAACTTAACTAATCAACACACGTAATTACTTTTCAAACGTAATACTTATTATTGTATAATAAAGAATTACAAGTGTTATGGATAACACCGTTTGATGACAATGTGTTGTGCACACTTTGAACAAACTAAACCTAACTTATGAACACAGTCGCAGCTGTTTGGTTCTATAAGTTCTAAACATTAATGTGTGAATTCTATCAAAGTGTTAAACTTTAATGCTAGGCTACATAACCTATTTATAGTGGTACGAGGTTGACTCTAAGTACTTGTTGATGGTGACTACACTAGACAGACACTTGTCAGACATCTGTCACAAGATGCTCTTCTATTCTTGGTAGTCTGCCATAATGCTTTAGGAAAATAGAGCTGACACAGTTTCCTTTTTCTTCATAGTCTCGTATACACTAAGGTATGTCCAAAGTGTGCTGAGTGTTAACAGGGTATTGCCACCCCTGTTAACCCTCAACACCTCAGAGTCCCTGATACATCTTGGCTGTTATCCATCAAAGCCAATGAGTATGTCTTCAAGTAATCTTCGACTTCCTTGACAATGTCTCTGACATGGACTCCTCTGAGGTTGCTCATAGAGATTTAGATCTCTGTGAGTCTTGCGATACTTTCCTGCCTCCTAGGCACAGGGAAGTTACTATCTAACAACTTGATTTATGTTTAAATCTATGATACAGGGAATCTAACAAACGTAGATTCCCAACAATCTCCCCCTATTTAAACATAAATGCAGCTAGATCTATCTAAGTTAAGGTAAGTGAGATGACAGCTTCTTCTTACTCATAACAGATCTAACAAACATACCTCATGATTTTATTAATACTTTAAAGGAAATTACAAGTGCAATACAAAAGTGAAATAAAAAATGAAGGTAAAAATCAGTTGTGAAATCCTTCAATAGTCCCTTGATTCTTTCTTCAGCTTCAGCTAAGTCTGTCCTAGTATCCAATTCGGCCTACAAAGCTTGTGCAAACACCTTGGAATACTCTGTGTTGATTTTAAGTGCCTTTTTGAGACAAATCAGCTGAATGGTTGATGCTAATCCTAGCTCATCTTCCCTTTGGAATGCATATTGACAAGCCTTGTTCATGAAGGCCATACCTCCTCCAAGCTCAGTGTAAGTCTGACCATCAATAGGACCAATGATTCCATTTGGTAATACCAAATCCCTGTGCATTCCATCCATTTGAACATCATCAGTGACGAAGGTTTCCTTAACAAATTGAGTTATCCTTTTTTTCTTTCCAGACTTTGGAGGTTCTTGTTCAAACAGCTATAGTGGGGGATCTATCCTGAGCCTGGCTACTGTTTCTTTAACCCAATTAAACTTAGCTTTGAGGGTCTTAAGAAGAGTGAAATTTGCCTGTCCATTTCTTTTAGCAGCCAAAGCCTCAAGTTCAAACCATTCAGACAAGCCAAGTTGCTTTAACCTAAAGTCTTCAAAGACATTCATATTGGCCTATTGGTTATCTCTCCACAAAATCATTTGTGGTGTGTTAGTAGACTTGTGAATGGTATACTTGAACTTGATAATTTTTCCAGGTGCATACCTGTTGTTGACGCATGCATCATAATCAGCTTTTACCTTATTCAGTGCCTCTATGCGTTTGACTTCCATCTCTTTCAACCTTTGTCTTTGTTTCTCCCTTTGAAGTGGAGTCATTTTTCTCAGAGTTTCCTCATTAAGTGTCACACCCCACCATGGCGGAATATGGGACGCGACGCATGGATATCATCACAACAATAGCGTGTCCATAGAGAGAACTATATGAATTAGAAATGTCATAAAAGGTGACACAAATGTCATGACAATATCTCATCAATGCAGGAGTCTAGCTAAGTAGGTAACAGTCCTACCTCTTACCCAAGACAAACAAATAACACAAAAAAATCAACATATAGGTTCATAGTATCACTTATTAAAACAAACAGAAAAATAAACTAAGAAGGAACGGGGATCTCCTTCTAAATGCATTCCTACATGACTCCAATCCTAGCCACATATGTTCTCACGCTTAACCACTTTATCACCTGAAAGAGACACTAAAACACGTCAACATAATGTTGGTGAGATCATAGGTTTAGACTCCAACCGAAAATAGATTATAATAAGCTGTGAACAACCATAAACCACTAAACATATGGACAATGTGCTATAAGTATGCATTAACAACTAACATTCAAGATCAATCATTCCAAACCAAATCCAAGGCTCCCAGCCTTACCAAAAACCATGGTACCATAGGCGCCCATACGCCTATGTACCAATCCCAAGGCCCCGCCTTGTCATTATCTATTGGTCCCATAGATGCTCACACATCTATGTACCTCCACAAGGCCCCGCCTTGTCAACATCCCCTTGGTACCAAGTCAAACCACAATAACTGAGACGGTACGTGTCCCCCGATCCAAATCATAAACACAATCAAGAATCACATAGCAGTTAATCACATAAGTGCACACACAAGTCCATCACAAACCATAAAATCATTCACAGCATTAGTTACAAAACCATACAATGTCTCTTCCTGTAAAACCTCTAATTTTACCTTATTGACTTTGTCAACTGTTGTACTATTTATTTTTGGAATCTATATAATTCTACCTTTATATGACTTATTTTTAATCATATACTTTTTGTCATACTACCTTTCATATTTATTTTATATTTATATGGACCTTTAGTCATTGTTGACTACTATGGCAACTGACTGGCCACTTGATTGAATAATAGACTCATCACCTCAGTACATATTTTGAGAGAAACTGTAACCTTACTTAATTTATTAATTAAGTAATTGGATTTATTTTATATGTACATATTTACATATATTACCTAAAAGGAATAAACACCTAACACTTTAAAACAATGTACATTATTTTACATTGTCATTTATTTACTTTATTTAAGTAAAATAATTATAGTGATGTATTTAATATACACTTTCACTAAATTACCTAAAAGCTTCAACAAAAATACCTACAACTCAACAAATGCATACAATATTAGACAAGGGCTAATATTCTCATACAACACTTGGCAAAATTTATCAAAAACCTTCCCACATGCATGTATATGCGTGTATATGTGTACAAGTCTACACACTCATCATTGTTTAGCTAGCTACAAGTATAAGCATGTGTATTCCCACTAATACACTATGTTAATCCTACTTTCCTATACTAACCATGCCTTTTTCTTACACCTTACTTACAACACCATGCCTAACACTATTCCAAGTCATGTCTTGTCCCTTTTAACCCCAAAACACACAGCAACATTTGCAAAGTAGGAAGGAAAGTCAATTTGCTATTTTTAGCATGTGGGAATAAGCTATCAAGTATCCAACCAAATCACAAGTGTATCTTAGTAAAGATACATGGTACAAGGTACAAGATTACACTTGGATACTCCCTCTTTTCTTGATTTAGCCGAAACACACACAACCCACAACATAATTCACTTGCAACTCAAACATCATCTATCTCTCTCTAAAAACCTACGGCTAAACACCCCTTTCCACCATTTTCAAACCTTAAAGCTTATTTACTACTCCTATATCATGTCTCATACTACATAAAGGTTAATCATTAGCTCATCCTACAAGTACCTTGATCATTGAAGTAAGAAAGAAGCCCTAGTCCTACTCCTTGAAGCCCACGGCTTGTTTTAGGTCACCAAGACCTCCATTGTTGAAAGCTTAACTCTTGTTCTTACTCATTCTCCTATCACTCTTAAACCTATCTAAACAAGTAAGTCAAATATAAAACCTATCTTTCTATACATTTACTTTCATACATATTAACATACACATGGTGATTCTTAGTAAAAGTTAATGTTGAAACAAATATTGAAACCCTAAATCCATTTTAGGTCACGACATGATTTTTACTATGACTTAAAATGATGTAAAAACTTATCAACCATGAAGAACATGTCACCATGATCTAGTTAAACTTGAAAAACCATGGAAAACTAAGCATGCATGATTTTGGACGTGGGGTTTAAGCCCATGTTTCTATTTTGGGTAATCTTGTAATGTTTAGATATAACTAGAAACACTAGATTTATGATTATAGGTGCCTTAAAATAATAAGTTCACTATTATGCTTTATAAGGTTTAGTTTTAAGCTCACTATAATAAGTTGCCTAAATAAATATTCATTATCACTAAATAAAATGTTTTTATAAAACTCTTAGTGTCAAAATGTAACTTTGTAAAGTTTCGGGTTTAAAGTAATAGATCTATAAATATTTTGTATTAAAATGCAAGATCTATGAAACTTTGGGTTAAAATAGTAAATCTATAGTATTTTGGGTTAAAATGGAAAATATAATACTTTCGGGTTGGATTTATAATTTTACAAAGTATAGGGATCTAAAGGAACAAGTGTAGAAACTTATTTTCCAAAAAAATAAACTATAGGACCACTTTTGTAAATTGCCGAGAGTTAAGGGTGTGTTTTGAACACTATCCGAAACTTCAAGGTAGTGAAAAGGACCTAAATGAAATTAATATGGCGTTAGGGTAATTTATGTAAACTTAAGAAAACCTAGGGATCTCTTTGCCATTTACCGAAACATAGTATAAGCCCTGGGGACCTTTTATGCCAAGTTAACAAACTTTATCAAGCCCTAAGTAACCCTAGGGACTAATTGTGACATAAGCCAAAACCTATACAAGCCCTAGGGGGCATTTGTGTAACTTAATATTAAACCTAAATATTAGCCGAATGTTAGAGGACCAAAAATGCCAACTTGTGAAACTATAATAAGCCCTAATATAATCCGAATGTTTAGGGACCATTTTTGCCATTTAATGAAACTTAAACAAACCCTAGTTACACGTGTAACTAGGGAGGGACCAATATTGTAATTACTTGAAAGACTTAGAAACCCTAGGGGTATAAAAGTAATTTAACCACGGGTAATTATTTAAATAAAATGACTAAAACGTATTTTATACAAAGTATAACGAACCCTAAAATTTCTATATATTTATATCCGTTATTTAAAACGTAAAACTTAAATAAACGTAACAATTGTTATTTTTCCAAACTTATAATTTAATAATTATAAACACTACGTAAACGTGGAATTTAATTAAAATGTTATACGTTTTATAAACCTTATTTATATATTAAATATAAATTAGAAATGAATAACTTATAAAATAAATATATTAATTATATTTATTTTCTATTACTTTAAATATATATATAAAACAACCTTTTATAAATATTTAAAGTGTTTTATAAACAACATAAGTACAAAAATATTAATTAAATAGATTAATAAATTTAACCTTATTATTTATTTTATACTTAAAATAAATACTATTAGAACTTGTACAACGGTGAACTAAAATACAAGTATCGTAATAAAATGCTTAAAACCAGTATAAGCATGCACAGATTTATTCTGAAACTTTTATGCATTATGTTATGCATTTACTGAGACCTTATAATTATTTAGGTCGTTGATTGTATCGTGAGCATCCTTATCAGATTTATCTACTGACTTATTGTTGTACTACTGAGGTGAGTTCATGGCCCCACTTTATATATTGACAAACTTTTAAACCTTTTAATGGGGAAGAAAACATGCAACATATTTTATTTTATGGACATGGATTGAACTGCGAAACCTTTGATTACATTGCCTATTGTAGATTAACCCGCATGACCCGTGCATCTGAAACTGTTAGAATTATTGAATTACCTGAATGTTATAAATAGATCTATTTGGGATTGATCGTCCCCATCTGGGTGAGTCATGCTCACTGTGCCTAGGCCAGGACAACAGATGTTTCACATGTCAGCACTTATTATTTTTATGGGTGCCTTTTTATAAGGTGAAGGGTCCTTATTTGTTAAGGACTTAACTGTCAAGTCTCAGTTTCAGGCAATTTGGGAATGTAATTACTTTTAAGTATTGATGCTTTGTGCATTACTACTTCAGTGAATGTTTATTATCCAAACTTATTTTACTAAACCTGTGAATTCACCAACTTTATGTTGACTCTCTAAGCATGTTTTCTCAGGAAACTGAAGCAGGTATTGGTGTGCATGGAGTCAAGCATCATGATAGGCTGCATTTATAGAGCTCATCTGGGCTTTTATAAACTGAGGAATAATTCAAACTGTTGAACAATGTTAAAGACTATTTTAATACTATTTGCACTTTCAATCATGTAATAAATGTAAGGATAATCTTTTATCTGTTGCTCTATATTCTGTCTGCTGTTGATCCACCTACGTGACACCCAAATATTATTTCCGCTGCATTTGACTCAATTTGGGGGTGTCACAGAATGGTATCAGAGCGATAGTTATAGAGAATCAGAACAAAATTAAAATAAATATAAAAATAAAATTTTTATATAATCTGGACTATAACTGCTTTAAAAATCTTTTGGGATTTTCGGGACTAGAATAGTTAAGCATATAGACTGTAGAGCATACATAGATTGTGTGATTGCCTGTGCATTGATTATTAACATCCGGTTGATTAATCTTATAAGTATTAACGTAACCTTTAACATGGCGAGTGTTAAACGACACTATTATATAATTTTAAATTATTATTTCCCAAAACTTTTAACTTGAGTAAGTTTATACTTATGTCAATTAAAACTATATTACTTTCAGATTTACCATGACATCACCTACCGATACACCTGCTGCCGTATCCCCGACGACCGTCTTGTGTGGATGGTTATCTGCCAGTGACTCAGGCGATAGTCACGCTTCTGTCGACGCTGCATCTATTGAGGCACTTATCTCTACTCCACCTATTTCCCCCGCTGGGGAAGAGGTCCAGCCTCCTGCTGCCATACCACCTGTACCACTAGTGACTTCTCTACGGGACCATGCACCCGAGTCTCTGCCACCTCGTAAGAGGACGTACGAGGCACCTCTCGATTCCACTTTTGAGATCGGTGAGGGTTCCTGGGCTAGACATGCTGACCCTGTTCAGGCTCAGATTACGACACTGGCCGCACGCCAGGCCTAGGATGTAGCAGATATTCTTGCTCTGCTATCGGCCGGACAGACCGAGCGCGCTATTCTACAGCAGCGTCAGGATCTTCTATCTTGGACTGTGAGTGCTGAGGCGCACGCTGCACGAGGGGCGTGGTCTACTACTTATCATTCTCTCCAGTGGTTGCTGGATGAGAATGAGTTCCTCCGTGAGCAGATCTACTTGCTCCAGAGCCAGCAGACGGACACTCATACCGCCCTCTTGACCATGGAGGAGACTCTTGCTATTTTCTTCGACCTCCAGGAGGTCCGTCATCAGGGATTGACGTCAAAGACCGCTCATCTCCGGGGAGTTCAGCAGACTCTCGGAGACCAGTTCCTAGAGGCACTCCGACTGCTCAAGGAGACCAGGACTGCCATGACCGCGATGCAGGTTTCCATGCAGGCACCAGCTGTCTCATCACCGCCCGTGGCACCATACGTATCCGAGGAGTCCGTTAGGCACCAGTAGATTAGATGTACTAGATCTTTTGTACATCATGATAAGCTATTAGGGTTGCATCCCGGATATCATGATATAGGATCTCATGTATTTGTACTTTTCTTTAGTCAGTTGTATCTTTGTACTATACTATTTAGATTAGGGATTCATAGATGATGTACTTTAGATTTCATGTACCACCATCCCAGACAGGCGGGCTGTGCTCTGTCTTGGATCAGGTTGTGCATTTTGGTACTGTATTCCTATTATAGGCTTATGGCATGTACTCATTAGCTTTTATTATATCCTGTACTGTATTATATTATGAACTTTAAACATGTTATCCAATTTGTTGCAAAGTCTATGCATGAATTTCGCGAGCATTGGAGCAGGAGCAGGATTAATCGTGCGAGCATTGGTTGAAGTGGAAGATCTCCCCTGATATGGTTGAATTGGCTGAACCATGACCCTGCCATTCTCAATAGTAGCTTGTTGGCGAGAATTGGATGAATTCCTCAACTGATTGTTGGTAGGAGCTGATCCTCTGTATCCTCGTTTGCTTAAAGTTCTTGTGAGATACGCAGACATAGTAGTTAGCACTTCAACTGGGTCAGCTCCTTGTTGGAATATAGGAACGGGGACTTCCTCATCATCACAATACAGTGCTTGATCTGGATGAGCTGCATAATCAGTAGAAGGAATACTCATTTGATCAGGATAGCTTGTTGGATATGCTGCATTCTCTTGATAAGACGAATATGAAGGCTGAGCATAAGGTGCAACATTTGCTGGATGAAGTTGTGAAGCATACTGTGGTGAAGGTGCATTGAACCGATATTGTTGCTGATGTGAGGTGGGAGGTTGCGGTAGAATCGAGTATTGTGGGAAGGTTGGTTTCATGTAAGGTGATGGATGATAGGCTTGATGTCCCAATATATAAGGTGTGTTGTTGTGTGACAAGCTTGGTTGATTCGCCATCAAAGCTAAGGAATCTGGGTACATACCGCGAGGAGAACGGTGCATAATCACATGCTTCTCATGTTGCTGAAGAAAAGCATAGATTTGATCTAAGTTGCACTTATGCAAATCCCGGGTTAACTTCACATCGGTAATATACTCACCCCATTCAGCTTGAGGTAAAGTATTCAAGAACTTGGTGTTAACCTGGAATGGAGCAATCACAAGATTGTATACGTTCAGATCATTCATTAGAGTAGTGAATCTGAAGTAATAATCGTGTAGTGTTTCCCCTGGGCTGTACGTGAATCTATCAAACAGATCATACAGTTGACACTCCCTTTCCTGTTTTGTGAGAGACGTGCCTTGTAACAACACCTTTAGACGTTCCCACAAATCTTTGGCAACCGTATATTGACTAACCATACGATAAATATCATGCGGAAGAGCTTGGAGAAGTGTCTGTAGAGCCTTTTCATCAGCATCAGCAATGAGTTGTTGTGCCGGTGTGAGTTCTTCATATTCTCTTGGTCGAGACACGTTATTTGCCACAATGGTACCATAGTCGAGTGGACCATTCAAAATCGATTTGACCATAAGCCTTCCGTATGTTGGTTTGCCCTTCAAGTATTGCATCATACGGCCCTGCCATGCTTCAAACACCTCTTTAATAAGCATCGGTGGACGACTATCAGTCCCCGTTATGATCGAGATATCCGTAAGAGATGTCATCTGAGGCATTAAAGAACTTGGATTCATTGTGATCACTTAACAGACTCAAAGATTATCGGTTGATCGAGCAGTGAAGAAAGGTTGAGAATTTGTGTTGTGTTGGTTGAACTCAAGATTAAATCCACTAAAGATCGTCGAAAAAACTCAAATACCCCTTGAACTTGCTTATACGGAATAACCCAAAATTAAAATAAACCCTATTCGGAATAACACCTATTCGGAATAATCCTATGCTGAAAATACCCTATTCGGAATAAACTCTATGCTGAATAACCCTTATGCGGAAAACCCCTTATGCGGAATATTTTCTTCAATTCGGAATATCTGGCAATTTGGCTTATTCGGAAAAAACCTCCTATTCGGAATGATGGGCAATTCGGAAAGATATTCGGAATATTTCTCCTATGCGGAAAATTTTTGGCTATTCGGAAAAATCTGGCTATTCGGAAAATTATAGGCTATTCAGAAAGTTTTTTGCTATTCGGAAAGATTTCTGCTATTCGGAAAGATTTCTGCTATTCGGAAAGATTTCTGCTATTCGGAAAGATTTCTTCTATTCGGAAAGTCTATGCGGAAACTTCTTCTATTCTGAATATTTCTCCTATTCGGAATCCCTATTCGGAATAAACCTTCTATACTGAAAATACTTCTATTCGGAATCCCTATTCGGAAAATTCTGGAAAAAATGTTTCCGAGACTTAAAAAGAAGCTTTTAACCCCGATTTTTGATCCAAAACCACAAAAAGTTTTATGATTTTTACCAAAATAAGCTAAACCCAATCCTTATCAATCAATCCCAATAACAAAAACACCAAAAACAACAAGATTCAAGATTGATTTTTTCTAAAGATCACTAATTGATTCAAAAACTAAAAAAGCAACACAATCCTTACCTTAAATCACCCCATAGCTCTTGATACCAAATGTAGAATATTGATAACCTATGAATCTATGAAGTGGGTTGATGTTTTCTAGTGAGAGAAACTAGAGAGAGAAAGTGAGAGAAAGTGTGTATGATTTTATTAATATGAAATCCAAAATGAAACAACAACCAACCCCTTTCCATGGTGGAAAGGGGTATTTATACTCCAAGCCTAACATTGGGCTTGGGCCGGTCCATGACAAGCCCATGGACCGGTTCTTACTTAAGTTAATAAGCAACTAATAACTATTTTCTAACTACGAGCTATTACAACATAAATCATATTGTGGAGTGACCGATACTTCTAATATACGTTAAAACGTATTTCTAACAATTTCTTTTCGTATAATTATATAAAACTGTGCTAACACCTTGAACTAATGATTTTTATTTTTGTGTATAATTATAGAAAAATGGTAATCACTAGAACGAACCCCAACAATGTCGACACTACCCAAAACGTCACTGCTGCCCAACTAAGGGAATGATTGATCAAGGCATCGCATCTGCGATGGCTGCCAGCAGAAACGTAGACGATAGTTAAAACTCCAACAACCGCCGGAATAATCAGACCACCAGGGGTTGCTCTTACCCCGACTTCTTGAAATGTAAGCCTTCCTACTACAAGGGCAAAGAAGGAGTGGTGGAACTGATGCAGTGGTTTGAGAGGTTGGAAACGGTATTTCACATCAGCGACTGTGCAGAAGAGAACAAAGTGAAGTTTTCCACCTGCACCCTACTTGAGAGTGCTCTTACTTGGTGGAACTCTGTTGTTGCTACTCTTGGACACGATGCTGCCTATGCTCTCAACTGGACTGAGCTGAAGGAGAGAATGACAGAGAAATACTGTCCAAGGGGAGAAATGAAGAAACTCGAGATCGAATTATGGGATCTTAGATGCAGGAACAATGACATCACTGCGTACAACCAAAGGTTCCAAGAGTTGACCCTAATGTGTACCAGAATGTTTGTGGAGGAGGAAGATAAGATTGAGAAGTATGTGGGTGGACTCCCAGACGCTATTCACGACAGTGTGCTCGCATCTCGACCTACTACCGTCGAGAATGCCATTGAGTTCGCTACTGAGTTGATAAACAAAAGAGTCCGTACCATATCTGAGAGGCAGACTGACAACAAGCGAAAGGTAGACGAGTATTTCCGCAGTCATCACCAGCAGCATCCTAAGAAGCAGAATGCTGGGCAAGTTTACAGTGCTACCTCTGTAGGATCTAACTCGTACGTGGGCGCCAAACCTTTGTGCTCAAAGTGAAACTATCATCATACTGTTGATAGCCCATGCCAGACCTGCTATAGATGTGGACAAGTGGGTCATTTTGCTAAAACCTGTCGAGTTAATGCTGTCACTCAGGCCCGACCTACTCAAAACACTGGGAACTACAACAACAGGGGCAGATACAATGCCCGTGGGAACGGGAATGGACAACAGGGAAACCACAACGCTACTGGAGGAAACAACAATGGACCCAAGAAGGGAGTTGTGTGCTATGAGTGTGGAGCACCAGGACACGTGAGACCAAGTTGCCTTAAGCGCGCCAACCAGAACAAGAAAAGTGGAGGAGCTTCATCCAGTGTGTACGTGGTCGGCAATGCAAAAGCCAACCCCGATTCAAATTTCGTTACTGGTACGTTTCTATTGAACAATCCTTATGCATCTGTTTTGTTTGACACTGGAGCAGACCCAAGTTTTATATCCATTGAATTTAGCCAAGTACTAGAAGTTATTCCTACAAGCTTAGATCACCATTACTCCGTAGAATTAGCTGACGGTAAAACTGTAGATGCTGAAACTATCATTAGAGGTTGTACCTTAAATCTTTCCAAACATCCATTAAACATTGATCTTATTCCCGTAAACCTTGGTAGTTTTGATGTTATTATTGGCATGGACTGGTTAGCGAGATACCGCGCAGTCATTGTTTGTGACGAAAAGCTAGTCCATATTCCATGGGGAAACGAAACTCTAATCATTCGAGGAGACGGTAACACTGACCTCGCTGACACTAGACTTAGTGTTATCTCTTGTACGAAAGCTCAGAAATATTTGTTGAGAGGATGTCCTATCTTCTTGGCCCATATTTCCCAAACAACTGAAGAAGACAAGCCCGAGAAGAAGCAAATCAAGGACGTACCCATCGTCCGAGATTTTCTAGAAGTCTTTCCTGATGAGTTGCCAGGCTTACCACCGACCCGACAAGTGGAATTTCAAATTGATTTGGTTCCCGGAGCTGCACCTGTAGCTAAAGCTCCATACCGGTTGGCACCATCAGAGATGAAAGAACTAGCTGAGCAACTTCAAGAACTATCTGACAAAGGATTCATTCGACCCAGTTCCTCACCATGGGGAGCTCCTGTGTTATTTGTCAAAAAGAAAGATGGTTCTTTTCGAATGTGCATCGATTACAGAGAGCTGAATAAGTTAACTGTGAAGAATCGTTATCCGCTTCCTCGCATTGACGACCTATTTGACCAACTGCAAGGGTCAAGTGTGTATTCCAAGATTGACTTGAGATCTGGATACCATCAGCTACGAGCCAGGGAGGAAGATATTCCAAAAATAGCTTTTAGAACCCGTTACGGTCATTACGAATTCCAGGTTATGCCATTTGGGTTGACCAATGCACTAGCTATTTTCATGGACCTTATGAACTGTGTGTGCAGACCCTACCTGGATAAATTCGTGATTGTCTTCATTGACGACATACTCATTTATTCCATGAACGAACAAGAATACGGGGAACATCTTGCACAAGTACTAAAGGTACTCATGGAGGAGCAGCTCTATGCTAAGTTCTCCAAATGTGAATTCTGGATTCCTAGAGTGCAATTCCTTGGTCATGTCATCGATTGTGACGGTATTCACGTAGATCCAGCAAAGGTCGAACATGTCAAGGATTGGGTATCTCCTAAATCACCGATGGAGATCCGCCAATTTCTAGGCCTTGTCGGGTACTACCGCATATTCATTGAAGATTTTTCCAAAATAGCCAAACTGATGACCAAACTCACACAGAAAGGAATAAAGTTCGATTGGGGAGAGAAGGAAGAATCATCTTTCCAACTGATCAAGCAGAAGTTATGCAGTGCACCCATACTGGCCTTGCCTAAAGGCAACGATGATTTCGTTGTATACTGTGATGCCTCACACAAGGGCTTAGGTGCAGTATTGATGCAGAGGATGAAGGTGATTGCCCACGCTTCAAGACAACTGAAGAAGCATGAGAAGAATTACACCACTCACGATATAGAACTTGGATCCGTAGTTTTTGCTCTCAAAATCTGGAGACATTACCTATACGGAACAAAGTGCAAAGTGCATACTGACCATAAAAGTTTGCAACACATATTGGATCAGAAGGAGCTGAACATGAGACAACGCCATTGGATTGAGTTATTGAGTGACTACGACTGCGAGATCAAATACCACCCTGGTAAGGCAAACGTGGTTGCTGATGCTTTAAGTCGTAAGGAAATGGACCCTGCTATGAGAGTTCGACATTAGTTATGACAATCAGTTTGGATCTACCCAAACAGATTTTGGAAGCTCAGACTCAAGCCCAATTACCAAAAAACCTCGTGAAGGAAGATTTCGGGGGAATGCTCAGAACCGATCTTAGTAAGGAGAAGCTAGAACCTAGAGCAGACGGAACCCTATGCCTTCACGGACGAAGTTGGTTACCTTGCTATGGAGATTTGAGGAACGTGATCATGCACGAATCTCATAAATCTAAATATTCTATACATCCCGGATCTGAAAAGATGTATCAGAATATGAAGAAATTATACTGGTGGCCGAATATGAAAGCCGACATTGCCACCTACGTTCAGAAATGTTTGACCTATGCTCGTGTCAAAACTGAACACCAGAGACCATCGGGTTTACTTGTACAACCCAAGATACCGAAATGGAAGTGGGACAACATCACCATGGACTTTGTCACCAAACTCCCAAAGTCATCTCACGGTTACGATACTATCTGGGTAATCGTCGATCGACTCACCAAGTCTGCTCATTTCCTGCCAATTAGGGAAAACGATTCCCTTGCAAGACTAGCAAAAACGTACCTGAAGGAGATTGTGACCAAACATGGAATACCAGTGTCGATAATTTGTGATCGAGACGGTAGGTTCACATCAAACTTCTGGAAGGCTTTCCAACGAGCCTTAGGTACCAATTTAGACATGAGCACTGCTTATCATCCGCAGACTGATGGTCAAAGTGAACGAACCATCCAAACTCTAGAGGACATGCTACGAGCATGTGTGATTGATTTTGGAAATGGATGGGTTGACCACATTCCTTTAGTGGAATTCTCCTACAACAACAGTTATCACGCCAGTATTAAGGCTGCCCTTTTTGAAGCACTGTACGGTCGCAAATGCCGTTCACCGGTGTGTTGGGCAGAAGTAGGTGAATTTCAGCTCACTGGACCGGAATTAATCCAGGAGACTACAAACAAGATCGTCCTCATTAAGCAAAGAATTCAAGCTGCTCGCGATCGACAAAAAAGCTACGCGGACCTGAAACACAAACCTATGCAATTTGAAGTAGGTAACCGTGTTATGCTCAAGGTATCACCTTGGAAGGGTGTTGTACGCTTTGGCAAACATGGAAAACTGAGTCCATGTTATGTTGGCCCTTTCAAAGTAATAGCCAGGATCCGGGAAGTAGCTTATCGTTTAGAGTTGCCCCATCAACTAAGTCGGGTACACTCTACCTTTCATGTGTCTAAACTAAAGAAGTGCTATGCTGAAGAACCATTGGCTATGCCATTGGAGGGAGTTCAATTTGACGACAAACTCCAATTCATAGAAGAACCAGTGGAAATCAATTTGACGACAAACTCCAATTCATAGAAGAACCAGTGGAAATCATGGAGAGGACAGTTAAGAAATTGAAACGCAGTCGCATCTCGTTGGTCAAAGTACGTTGGAACTCTAGGAAGGCCCTGAGTTCACTTGGGAACGAGAAGACTCGTTCAAGACCAAGTACCCACACTTGTTCACCTGAGCAATAGCTTCATCTTAAGCTTTAAGGACAAAGCTAAAATAACGGGATGGTGCTATAAAACCTCTGATTTTACCTTATTGACTTTGTCAACTGTTGTACTATTTATTTTTGGAATCTATATAATTCTACCTTTATATGACTTATTTTTAATCATATACTTTTTGTCATACTACCTTTCATATTTATTTTATATTTATATGGACCTTTAGTCATTGTTGACTACTCTGGCAACTGACTGGCCACTTGATTGAATAATAGACTCATCGCCTCAGTACATCTTTTGAGAGAAACTATAACCTTACTTGATTTATTAATTAAGTAATTGGATTTATTTTATATGTACATATTTACATATATTACCTAAAAGGAATAAACACCTAACACTTTAAAACAATGTACATTATTTTACATTGTCATTTATTTACTTTATTTAAGTAAAATAATTATAGTGATGTATTTAATATACACTTTCACTAAATTACCTAAAAGCTTCAACAAAAATACCCACAACTCAACAAATGCATACAATATTAGACAAGGGCTTCTCATACAACACTTGGCAAAATTTATCAAAAACCTTCCCACATGCATGTATATGCGTGTATATGTGTACAAGTCTACACACTCATCATTGTTTAGCTAGCTACAAGTATAAGCATGTGTATTCCCACTAATACACTATGCTAATCCTACTTTCCTATACTAACCATGCCTTTTTCTTACACCTTACTTACAACACCATGCCTAACACTATTCCAAGTCATGTCTTGTCCCTTTTAACCCCAAAACACACGGTAACATTTGCAAAGTAGGAAGGAAAGTCAATTTGCTATTTTTAGCATGTGGGAATAAGCTATCAAGTATCCAGCCAAATCACAAGTGTATCTTAGTAAAGATACATGGTACAAGGTACAAGATTACACTTGGATACTCCCTCTTTCCTTGATTTAGCCAAAACACACAACCCACAACATAATTTACTTACAACTCAAACATCATCTATCTCTCTCTAAAAACCTACGGCTAAACACCCCTTTCCACCATTTTCAAACCTTCAAGCTTATTTACTACTCCTATATCATGTCTCATACTACATAAAGGTTAATCAGTAGCTCATCCTACAAGTACCTTGATCATTAAAGCAAGAAAGAAGCCCTAGTCCTACTCCTTGAAGCCCACGACTTGTTTTAGGTCACCAAGACCTCCATTGTTGAAAGCTTAACTCTTGTTCTTACTCATTCTCCTATCACTCTTAAACTTATCTAAACAATTAAGTCATATCTAAAACCTATCTTTCTATACATTTACTTTCATACATATTAACACACACATGGTGATTCTTAGTAAAAGTTAATGTTGAAACAAATATTGAAACCCTAAATCCATTTTAGGTCACGGCATGATTTTTACTAAGACTTAAAATGATGTAAAAACTTATCAACCATGAAGAACGTGTCACCATGATCTAGTTAAACTTGAAAAACCATGGAAAACTAAGCATGTATGATTTTGGACGTGGGGTTTAAGCCCATGTTTCTATTTTGGGTAATCTTGTAATGTTTAGATATAACTAGAAACACTAGATTTATGATTATAGGTGCCTTAAAATAATAAGTTCACTATTATGCTTTATAAGGTTTAGTTTTAAGCTCACTGTAATAAGTTGCCTAAATAAATATTCATTATCACTAAATAAAATGTTTTTATAAAACTCTTAGTGTCAAAATGTAACTTTGTAAAGTTTCGGGTTTAAAGTAATAGATCTATAAATATTTTGTATTAAAATGCAAGATCTATGAAACTTTGGGTTAAAATAGTAAATCTATAGTATTTCGGGTTAAAATGGAAAATATAATACTTTCGGGTTGGATTTATAATTTTACAAAGTATAGGGATCTAAAGGAACAAGTGTAGAAACTTATTTTCCAAAAAAACAAACTATAGGACCACTTTTGTAAATTGCCGAGAGTTAAGGGTGTGTTTTGAACACTATCCGAAACTTCAAGGTAGTGAAAAGGACCTAAATGAAATTAATATGGCGTTAGGGTAATTTGTGTAAGCTTAAGAAAACCTAGGGATCTCTTTTGCCATTTACCGAAACATAGTATAAGCCCTAGGGACCTTTTATGCCAAGTTAACAAACTTTATCAAGCCCTAAGTAACCCTAGGGACTAATTGTGACATAAGCCGAAACCTATACAAGCCCTAGGGGGCATTTGTGTAACTTAATATTAAACCTAAATATTAGCCAAATGTTGGAGGACCAAAAATGCCAACTTGTGAAACTATAATAAGCCCTAATATAATCCAAATGTTTAGGGACCATTTTTGCCATTTAATGAAACTTAAACAAACCCTAGTTACACGTGTAACTAGGGAGGGACCAATATTGTAATTACTTGAAAGACTTAGAAACCCTAGGGGTATAAAAGTAATTTAACCACGGGTAATTATTTAAATAGAAGGACTAAAACGTATTTTATGCAAAGTATAACGTACCCTAAAATTTCTATATATTTATATCCGTTATTTAAAACGTAAAACTTAAATAAACGTAACAATTGTTATTTTTCCAAACTTATAATTTAATAATTATAAACACTACGTAAACGTGGAATTTAATTAAAATGTTATACGTTTTATAAACCTTATTTATATATTAAATATAAATTAGAAATGAATAACTTATAAAATAAATATATTAATTATATTTATTTTCTATTACTTTAAATATATATATATATAAAACTACCTTTTATAAATATTTAAAGTGTTTTATAAACAACATAAGTACAAAAATATTAATTAAATAGATTAATAAATTTAACCTTATTATTTATTTTATACTTAAAATAAATACTTTTAGAATTTGTACAACGATGAACTAAAATACAAGTATCATACTAAAATGCTTAAAACCAGTATAAGCATGCACAGATTTATTCTGAAACTTTTATGCATTATGTTATGCATTTATTGAGACCTTATAATTATTTAGGTCGTTGATTCTATCGTGAGCATCCTTATCAGATTTATCTACTGACTTATTGCTGTACTACTGAGGTGAGGTCATGGCCCCACTTTATATATTGACAAACTTTTAAACCTTTTAATGGGGAAGAAAACATGTAACATATTTTATTTTATGGACATGGATTGAACTGCGAAACCTTTGATTACATTGCCTATTATAGATGAACCCGCATGACCCGTGCATCTGAAACTGTTAGAATTATTGAATTACCTGAATGTTATAAATAGATCTATTTGGGATTGACCGTCCCCATCTGGGTGAGTCATGCTCACTGTACCTAGGCCAGGACAACAGATGTTTCACATGTCAACACTTATTATTTTTATGGGTGCCTTTTTATAAGGCGAAGGGTCCTTATTTGTTAAGGAATTAACTGTCAAGTCTCAGTTTCAGGCAATATGGGAATGTAATTACTTTTAAGTATTGATGCTTTGTGCATTACTACTTCAGTGAATGTTTATTATCCAAACTTATTTTACTAAACCTGTGAATTCACCAACTTTATGTTGACTCTCTAAGCATGTTTTCTCAGGAAACTGAAGCAGGTATTAGTGTGCATGGAGTCAAGCATCATGATAGGCTGCATTTATAGAGCTCATCTGGGGTTTTATAAACTGGGGAATAATTCAAACTGTTGAACAATGTTAAAGACTATTATAATACTATTTGCACTTTCAATCATGTAATAAATGTAAGGATAATCTTTTATCTGTTGCTCTATATTCTGTCTGCTGTTGATCCACCTACGTGACACCCAAATATTATTTCCGCTGCATTTGACTCAATTTGGGGGTGTCACACTTCCATCCCATCTGGAAGTGAAAATCATTAAAAGATATGGGACTATGAAACTCACCTGATTGAGCTTCTCCAAAAATCCGCGCACTAGCAAAAAGCTAACAAACAAAAGCACACAATCAAAACATGAACCAAACACTAAGATGGCTCCTCAACCCATGATGGACATCTAACCTTCTCCCATATATATAGCTCATTTATATGCTCTAAGCATCTCATTACACCCCTCTATAAAGCCCTTAACTTAGTTTACTTCATAACCCGTCTCGTTAACATTTTACCCATAATAGTCCCGGTTTTTAGGTCTCCAAACTATACGCCAAATGCCCACCTAACCATACCCATGATCTCTGTAAAGGAAACCCTATGCCCTTACATATGTCAGCTAACTCCTCCCTTTTGCCCCAACCTTAAAGCTACTGTTAAGGCTCCGATATATATATATATATATATATATATATATATATATATATATATATATATATATATATATATATATATATATATATATATATATATATATATATATACTTCTGCCTATCCGCATATTACCGATTTTGAACATACAAAAAGTTTGTTATGATTAGGGGGTCTTACCCTAACCCATTTGCTTAGACACCCTTCAGGTCTCTTATTTAATATATAAACCAATTACCATGCTCATTAGAGGGCTCAAGTGTACTCTTAAGTACCCCAATCACCTTAAAACATTAAATTAAACCCGACGGATTTCAAAACTGTTTTGACCTCCGACTGTTGTAACCTGTTTTTGACCCACCTCCATACCTCTAATTTAGTTCTAGTTTCTTGAATTTGAAATCCACTTCAATTACCTTTTCAGGGATGCTTGGATCGCAAAATAAGGGTTTGTAGAACTCTAGATATGATCAAAACAAGTGACATAAAATTTTGCCCAGTTTTTAAAAACAAATTTAACACAATTAGCTTAATTAATTACCATCACCATGTATAATTATTATCTATAATTAATCTAATCATGTTTATACCATTATAATACAGAATTCATAATTAACTTAACCCTAAATCCATCATGTATTTATTGTAAGAGAATTAAAAACAATTTAATTAAAAAGTGTATTGAAGATTTTACCTTAGAGTTTTTGAAAGAAGAAAAATTAATGAAAAACCCTAAAATTGATTTCGACTTAAGCTTGATCTCCAGGGGATTATGATGTGTTTTTAGTTAATAAAAAGTCTTTATATAATTTCCTAACAAGTCCTTGGCCCATTACAAAAGCCCGGTTCCCTTTTTTCCTTTTTTCCCTTTTCTTTCTTTTTAATCGGCCTAAACCGAATTTAACATATATTTTTTTTATTTTTTTTCTTTTTATTACTTATTATTATGTTATTAATAATACCTTAATTTATCTTAATTTATTTCAGCTCCTAAAGCCTCCGAAACCTTAAAACCGTAAAAATAGTCAATTTTACGCGTATACCGAAAAAAACGTAAAATATACAGTTTTAAAAAAAAATCTTAAATTTTGAAATACACTTAATAACTAAGTCCTAAGTGACTTAAAACCATCCCGAAAAATACTCACATGACTAAACACCTTACCCGAGACCTCTAAATGCTAAAGCCTAAATCGTAAAAAAAATACGATTTACTATAATACTTATACGTATACGTAAACACCAAAATAACACCATTTCATTTCATAGTCACTAATTGTGAGCTCATAAACATGAAATAACCGTTCCTCGATTTACTTATGAGTACCTTATACACATATACGATATCCACACCAACCTCGTTCACGCAAAATAAACATGTAAACACGCTAATCCTATAGTCACACATAAATTAACCTTAAAATAAGACCAAGTGACGAACCTCAAAACCACGGTTGTCACATCACTCCCTCCTAATAGAAATCTCGTCCCGAGATTTACTCCTTAGGATCTTCATTATCAATTAGCTGAGGATACTTGCTCCTCATAAATCCTTCCCGTTCCCACGTGAACTCTAGTCCACGTTCCAAATTCCATCTACTCATAACTACGGTATATTACCCTTTTTATCCAACGTCCTAGCTTCACGACCCAAAATCTCTATCGGTTCTTCGATAAAACGAAGACTCGTATCCATACTAATATCATCTAACGGTACTTGCAAGTCAGTTCTTGCTAAGCATTTCCTCAAGTTTGATACATGAAATACGTCATGCACACTACTCAATTCCTCCGGTAATCTCAAACTATACGCCACTAGCCCAATCCTTTCAAGGATTTCAAATGGACCCACAAATCTAGGTGCTAACTTCCCTTTTCTTTCCAAACCGCATCACCCCTTTCCATGGTGAAACCTTTAGCATAACTTATCTCAAATCTCAACGGCTTACGCCTCTTGTCCGCATAGCTCTCTTGTCGGTTCTTTGCTATTTTCAACCTCTACTTAGTCACTGCCACAACCTCCATAGTTTTCCGATCCACCTCCGTTCCAATACGTTGGCCGTTTCTAACTTCATCCCACTGTAACGGTGATCCACCTCATCTCCTATGAATTAACTCCAGCAGTTTCTACTACCATTCCTATCACCATACCTAACGGCTTCTATCCTCTACGGATTTTCCATCATTCGGAAGTTCTCCTAACCTTAAACACATCCAATGGTATATGCAGGATTGCATAACCAAAAGCTTCCCATAATATTCACAAGAAACATGTCATAACCACCACCTCATCCTTGCTTTCCCATGCTCGGCACCAAGTAACTAACCATTCTTCATACTAACATGTGTTACACCTTTTCTCTAGGTGGACGTTCCATTGTTCGTGACTACTAACCTCTTGCTCTAACGGTTTCTCTTTAATATCACCCACTATCTTCACAACCTCTTGCTCCCTCGAATCATTCTTCCTCCATACTACTTTTCGCTTGTCTCTCCACAATCTTAATTTCCATACCATCTTATATCCCGTCTTCAGCCTATAATTTAGGTGTTTCCTCCTTTATTCCTTACATCCTCATAAATGGGGAATATGCCCCTCTCACCGGTGACTCTCTCTTTGTAGGAGAATTCTTCCTAATATAATGCGTTCTCCAACTATCTCCAAATCTCACGCCAATGCTCTAGGCGTCTTTCTCAATTACCCCTATAGTATGCTCATACCAAACATTAGTCTATCAACGGTATACTACGCTTGCTTCCCATCGTTTCTTCCCTTGCCATAATCCTTCATAAGGCATTCCATACATATTAGGCTAACTTTTACGCAAAACCCTCTATTCCATCACATCCGTACGCAATCCTTCCAACTTCTCAACTACGTGACTTCTCATTCCTCTTGAAATATGAGATGAATTAGTCAATCTATCGACTATCACCCAACTCTCGTCGTACTTATTACTCCACCCCATTATGTATCCCTTTCACCAACTTCGTCCTTACATCGCCCTTTCTAAGCTACTCCTATCTATGTAGGAAGTATAGTCTACATCCCCTTTTCTCCATATGATTGTCCAAGCCACGCAACATACATGTTGACGCGTTCTCTACTTTAGACAACTCAACTCGTGCAACCTACATCCTTCATCCAACCCACCCTAATACGTCATCCATATAGTTCAAGTTCGTCTCAGCTTCACTTCATTCTTCTTATTCCATGTCTCATCAACCATGCTTGCCTTTCCCAGATGGTACTTGGCCTTGCAATTTTCTTTCATCACTTAACTCCACCCATCACCTTTTCCAAATGTTCAATCAAGATGATTAAATATGTGTTGGAGACGTTCATGATCTGTATAGATCATTCTCTACGTCTCGTACCCCAAATGCCTCTAGCATTCTAGGCAGATATAACAATCCAGCTCCACTAACTAAGTCTATCTAATTCTTCCAAATCTTTAGTTCCCACAACGTATAAATAACCGCCTTTATTTGTCGTTCTCGTATACATCCAAATCCTTGCTCCACGTATCGTCATGCTTCACGAATTCATCCAGTCCTTCCGATAATTCCAAGATCTGCTCATTATCCAATCCACCTCTTCAGACTCCAAAACGCTTCCTCACCCTTCTTCACTTTGCCCCTTGCTGGTTCCACGATATGCCATCATCTCTGACTACTCGTCCTGGCCAACTTAATCCTAAAACTCACACTTGAAAATCTCACGTATAATTCCCTTTCCTAACAACTCCAAAACCAACTCATAATTCGCCTCACTCCCCTTCTTAGATTTGAGTAGATCAAGATGTCGTCGATGCTCCCGATGACAACTCGTTTATATATTGTCATGCACCCCCGGTTCATTGACTCCATGAAAACTGATAGCGCCTCGGCGAAGCCAAAATCATTACCGTAAACCCAAAGCGTTCATACAACATCCTTAGCAGTTTCAACTACGTCCTCCTTGCACCCTCTCTTAGAAGCAATACGAATAAATTTCTACCTCGCTCTACTCGCGAAAATCTACACGTATTCTAAAAGACCAATACTTCCTCTTATCAGACCACTCAACCGCTTAACTCAAATTTTACCTTGCATCTGTTGCAATTTCTAACAACTCTTGCTCTTACAATCATTCCATCAATAATTTCCTTGGAAAGGCACTAACTACAACTCCTCTCACTTCTCCTACTTGCTCTATTTATGGTTCTACCTCCCAGTAATAGGCAAACCTACTAAATCTCAGGAAATTTTCGGAAAACTTACATGCCTTACGAACAATCATAAATACCTTTGAGGTATTATTTCCCCTTCCAACACTCTCTATGGCGCGTTACTTGTGCCAATATCCATACATTATACAAATCTCTATTCATCTCCCTTGGCACTCCTAAGAGACCTCATGACCACATTAGTTCGTCTACGAACTTTTAACTCTTTCATCCCCACTAAGGGCATTCCGACCATTCTCTCAGGGCCACCTACTTAATCGTGTAGGCGCGACCAAGTCTTTCATATGTCTACCTCAACGCTCCCAATCAATACGAACCCAAAACTACGTCTTGAATCCACTAGATACGATCAACGAATCAAATCCACGGATAACTAACGATATTTCACGTACACGAGTTAAAATAGACCAAAACCACGAAAACTCAAAAGGAAAACTCAAACATGTACCAATTCAAATGACTCATGACAACGAAAAATGATCCAAGAAACACTTAATGGCAACCAAAACATCTTATGCCCCGCGACATATTATTTAAACCGTGCACAAGATCGACTTTTCCAAAAGAATATTTTTTTTTCTTTCCTCACCACATCTATGTGACTCAAACAATCTACAAACAACCTTCTAGACGATCTCAAAACTCAACTCAAAGACTAGGTATCCCGTGCATCCCAAATCATAAAAAAAACTACTATTCAAAACTCAACCTTGAACCCGTCACATGTACCAAAATTTCGATCAAGCTACTGACACCCTGTGACAACCCTGGTTTTGAGGTTCGTCACTTAGTTTTATTTTGTGCTAGTTACGTGTCTTTACGTGTTTATGTGCTAATTGGTGTGTATAGATTGTGGTTTGGATATCGTTTCCGATACGGGGTACCTTGTGAGTGAAACGATGTGTGATGATTTCATGTTCATGAGTTCACATGGTAGTGACTATGAAGTGAGATGGTGTTATTTAGTGGTTTTACGTATACGTATATGTATTATAGAAAATCGTATTTTTACGATTTACGGTTTAGCATTTTGAGGTCTCGGATGAGGTAATGAGTCATATGAATATTTTTCGGGATGGTTTTAAGTCATTTAGGACTTAATTATAAAGTTTATTTCAAAATTTGAGATTTTTTTTAAAAGTGTATATTTTACGTCTTTTTCGGTAAAACGCGTAAATTTGACTAGTTTTACGGTTTTGAGGTTTTGGAGGCTTTAGGAGCTGAAATAAACTAAGGTAATATAAGGTAATATTATTAATACATATATTAATAATAAAAATAAAAAAACGAATTTTAAGGGGGGTAGGGTCGGTTTGGACGCAAGAAAGAAAGAGAAAAAGGAAAAAGGGAAACAAAGGAAAGTGGGCAATTATACTTGGACAAGGATTGTTTTACTATATAAAGAATACCACACTTAATACCAAACGATTTTTTTATCATTACCTGGAGTTTTAGTCGACCAAAAAGAGGAGAAGAATTAGGGTTCTTCAAAAATTCGGGTTTTTACATCTTCCATTGAATTAAAGGTAAAACCTTCTTAACCCTTTTTAATTAGATTGTTTTATTGTTTTCTTTAATCATCTTATGATGGATTAGGGTTAGGGTTTAATATAAAAACAGTAAATTAATGTTATAATAATGATGTTATAATGATTACATAAATTAGGGCTTGTAATTAGTGGGATTAGGGTTAATTAATTAGGTTAATTTGATTAAACCCGTTTTTAAAAACTCGGCAGAATTTTGAGTCAATTGTTTTGATCATATTGGGAGTTCTACAAACTCTTATTTTGCGATCCAAGTATTCCTGAAAAGGTAATTGAAGTGGATTTCCAACGCAAGAAACGAGAACTAAATTGGAGGTAGGGAAGTGGGTCAAAAACAGGTTACAACAGTCGGAGGTCAAAACAGTTTTGAATTCAGCCTGTTTTCTTTTTAAGTTTTGGGTTGTTTGGGGTACTTAGGTTTGCATTGGGATCTTCTAACGAACATGAGAGATGGTTTATATATTGTAGTAAGTATCTGCACTTAGGCTAAGGTTGTGGTTTAGGGTAAGACCCCCTAATTGTAACAAACTTTTTGTATGTTTAAAATCTGTAATACTGGAATGACAAAAGTATATATATATATATATATATATATATATATATCAGGGCCTTAACAGTAGCTTTAAGGTTAGGGCAAGTGGGAGGAGTTAGCTAACATATGTAAGGGTATGAATATTCCTTTTACAGAAACCATGGGTATGTAAGTGGACGTTTGACTTAAAGTTTGGAGACCTAAAATTGGGACTGTTTTGTGTAAAATACGAACGGGATAGTTATTAAACTTAACCAAGTTAAGGACTTGTTAGGGAAGGGTAATGGGGTGATTAGAGCTTATAAATTAGGTATTCATATGGGAATAGGCTAGATGTCCATCATAGGTTGATGAGCCATCTTAGTGATTGGTTCATGTATTGATTGCGTGTTTTTGGTTTGTTAGCTTGTTGCTAGTGCGAGGACTTGTGAAGAAGCAATCAGGTGAGTTTCATAGTCCCATGTTTACTATTGATTTTGACTTCCAGATGGGATGGAAGAGACACTGTGTTATGTTGTTTATAAATTGATGTTGTGAATGTTTTTAAGGTTTGAGATAGACTTGTGTGTACATTATGTGATTAACTGCTATGTGATTCTTGTTCATGTATGATTTGGATGGGAAAGGTACATAGGTGTATGGGCGCCTATGGTGCCATGGTTGTTGGTAAGGCGTGATGCCTTGGAAATTATGGTTGTTGGTAAGGCGTGGTGCCTTGGTAATTGTGGTTGTTGGTAAGGCGTGATGCCTTGGAAATTATGGTTGTTGGTAAGGCGTGATGCCTTGGTAATTGTGGTTGTTGGTAAGGCGTGATGCCTTGGAATTGTGATGATTGATTGAACTTAAATGCTAGTTGTTAATACATAATTGTAGCGCATTGTCCATGTGTTATTGTGTTGATGTTTTTTATTCACAGCTTGTAACTGATTTTAGCATTGGAGTCTAAACCTATGACTCTCACCAACTTTATGTTGACGTGTTTTAGTGTCTCTTTCAGGTGATTTTATGGTTAAGCTTGAGAATAGAAGTGGCTAGGATTTGGAGTTGCGTAGGAATGCATTTAGAAGGAGATCCCCGTTCCTTCTTAGTTTCTTTTGTTTGTTTAATAAGTGATATTGTTGGCACCTATATGTTTGTTTTGTTTGTGATATTTGATTGTCTTGGGTAACAGGTAGGACTGTTACCTACTTTCCTAGACTCCTGCATTTGTTGAGATATTGTCATGACTTTTGTGTCACCATTTTATGACATTTCTTATTTCATATAGTTATCTCTATAGACACGCCATGTTGTGATGATATCCATACGTCGCGCCCCATATTCCGCCATGATGGGGTGCGACAGAATGGTATCAGAGCCAATGGTTATAGAGAATTAGGTTGCCTAGTCGTGTAGCCTAGTCTATAGCTTAAGGGTCCCTGCATATAGGCGTCATAGGAGTTGTGTGCATTTTATATTACTTGATGTGTTTGGATGTTATTTATTACGATGTTTTGACTAGTATGAATTGAACCATAGTAAGTTCATACTTAGGCACATGTTATTTTCTTTTCTGGATGTGACTAGTGTTGGTTGAACCATAATCATCCACGCTAGTCATTGTTGTATTTTGCTTAAATTGTACATTATAGTACATAATTTGGTACCAGGTAGTTTCTATCTTTTGTCGAGTTATTTTACATACCTGAGGTATGTTATTCTTCTTTTTGATGTTTAAGTCATGTTCCCTAAGAATCGTGTGGTGGTTCGAGTTACTAGGAGTACATGGGTAGGAAGGATTTTAAGCTGTTTCCACTCTTACGGGCGACATGACTTATAACTGATTATGTTTTCGTTTTGAATTTAGTCTATGTTGTTTTAGCTAGACTATGGATTTATGTTTTCCAAGAGTATTACTATGTTATTTTAATAGATGGAGTTTTGGACTTTATGGTTATGTGGTTATGAGCTTATGTGAGTAGATGGATTTATGTGTTATATGTTGTATTAATTCTTATAAGTGTCATCATAGGAAGGAGTGCATTGGGGGAAGGGTAATTGTATAAGTATGGTGGCCAAAATAGTTATACAAGTACCACAACTTAAATGGGTTCTCAAGTATGATTCCATGAAAGAGGGTTAGTACATGCTTGTATATGATGAGATGTGGATTTGGGTATACGTATATATATGGGTTTTTGTAATGGTTGCCTACGATATGGCTATGGTTTTTTTTGTGTCATATGTTTCGGGTTATGGTTGTGTTATGTGATTTTGGGGTCACACGATATGGTTTGGTTCTGGAGGTGGGCTTTATGCCTTGTTGTGGCACGGTGAGATGGTGATTACTCGTATGGAAAAACGAGCGTATAAAGCGATTGATTGACTTGACGTGTATGATAACGAGTATTTTTGGGGGGATTCAATAGGTATACATATGCGGATGTATATATACTAGTAGATGTTATGTTATGATTTACGGTCGTTCAGTAGTTGTTATAACTTGAACGTACCTAGTGCTCTCTCGTGTTTAAACAATTTATTAGCTCGAGTTTGATGGAGTTTCAACGACGTTTTGAATCTTTTGAAGCGTGTCTTGTAGCGTATTCTTTGAGTTTCGTATTTCACGTGTACGTTTTAAAATGGTGTTCTTGGTTTTAAGTCTATTGAGATAACTTGGTATTTCTTTTGAGATAATGAAATCTGTTGTGTTGGGTCTTACATTTCTTTTGGTCGGTATATATTGAGAAAAAGGGGGAATTGGAAATCTATTATAGGGTTAGATAGTTGGTTGTATTCGGTAAAATAAGGGTAAGGTGTTGGAGTCGTGT
Source organism: Glebionis coronaria (assembly GCA_025667525.1). Classification (NCBI taxonomy): domain Eukaryota; kingdom Viridiplantae; phylum Streptophyta; class Magnoliopsida; order Asterales; family Asteraceae; genus Glebionis; species Glebionis coronaria. The sequence goes on from CM046874.1 coordinate 250,303,851, forward strand.
TTGAAACAAGATGTAACATAAGATTTCTTTTTAATCAACACTTATTTATTTCAAATTCTAAAGGACTTTCGTTAAAATAAAGCGAAGTAAAATTCTTTCTACTTACATAGTTTATATAATTAGGTTTAACCGATTCACGTCATTTATAATTATTAATACAAGGTTAAATTGAGTTTATGAAGATTTCACATACAATTTTATCTTTCATTAATATAAAACTGTTTTGGTCATAACTTGTTCGTTTTTAGAGCTTTTTGAGTGATTCAAAAGCCAAAAATTATGTACTCGGAACGTACTTTTCAAATATTCAGAAAGTATAGTCATGGGAGGTCAGTGGACTGGTCGGAATTGTTGTACAAGTGTCAGGTCCAAGGTTGAGTTTTGAATAGTAGTTTATTTTTATTTGGGGTGCACGGGATACCTAGTCTTTGAGTTGAGTTTTGAGATCGCCTAGAAGGTTGTTTGTAGATGGTTTGAGTCACATAGATGTGGGGAGGTAAAAAAATAATAAATAAAAATATATTCTTTTGGAAAGGTCGGTCTTTTGCACGGTTTAAATAATATGTCGCGGGGCGTAATATGTTTTGGTTGCCATTGGGTGTTTCTTGGATTATTTTTCGTTGTCATGGGTCATTTTGAATTGATACATGTTCTGGGTTTGAGTTTTCTTTTGAGTCTCGTGGTTTTTGACTTGTTTTAATTGGTGCACGTGAAATGTCGTTAGTTATCCGTGGGTTTGATTCGTTGATCGTATCTGATGGATTCAGGATGTAGTTTTGGTTTCGTATTGTTCGGGAGCGTTGAGGTAGTCATATGAAAGACTTGGTCGCGCCTACACGTTTGAGTAGGTGACCATGAGAGAACATTCAGAATACCCTTAGTGGGGAGGAAAGAGGTTCGTAGACGAACTAATGTGGTCATTAGGTCTATTAGGAGTGCCAATGGAGATGAATAGAGGTTTGTGTAATGTATGGATATTGGCACAAGTAACGTGCCATAGAGAGTGTTGGAAGGGGATATTGTTCGTAAGGCATGTATGTTTTCTGAAAATTTCCTGAAACTTAGTAGGTTTGCCTACTATTTTGAGATAGAACCATGAATAGAGCAAGTAGGAGAAGTGAGAGGAGTTGCAGTTAGTGCCTTTCCAAGAAAATTGTTGATGGAATGATTTCAAGAACAAGAATTGATGGAAATTGCAACGGATGCAAGGTAAAAGTTGAGTTGCTTAGTAGTAGATTGGACGTGGAAAGCGGTTGAGTGGTCTGATGAGAGGAAGCATTGGTATTTTAAGATGCGTGTAGAATTTCACAAGTAGAACAAGGTAGGAATTTATTCGTATTGCCGCTAAGAGAGGGTGCAAGGAGGAAACAGTTGAAACTGCTAAGGATGTTGTATGAACGCTTTGGGTTTACGGTTATGCATTTGGCTTCGCCAAAGCACTAGAGGTTTTCATGGTGTCAATGAACCAAGTGTGCATGAACGTGTATAAACGAGTTGTCATTGGGAGCATCAACGACATCTTGATCTACTCAAATCTGAGAAGGAGAGTGAGGCGAATTATGTGTTGGTTTTGGAGTGGAGTTATACGTGAGATTCTCGAGTGTGAGATTTAGTATTAAGTTTACCATGATGAGTAGTTAGAGATGATGACAAATCATGGAGCCAGCAAGGGGCGAAGTGAAGAAGGATGAGGAAGCATTTTGGAGGCTGAAGAAGTGGATTGGATAATGAGCCGATCTTGGCATTATCAGAAGGACTGGATGAATTTGCTAAGCATGACGATACGTGGAGCAAGGATTTGGACGTGTACGAGAACGACAAGGAAAGGCGATTGCTCATACGTTGCAAGAACTGAAGATTTGGAAGAACTGGATAGACTTAGTTAGTGGAGCTGCACTGTTATATCTGCCTAGAATGCTAGAGGCATTTGGTGTACGAGACGTAGAGAATGATCTATACGGATCATGAACGTCTCTAACACATATTTAATCATCTTGATTGAACATTTGGAAAAGGTGATGGGTGGAGTTAAGTGATGAAAGAAAAATTGCAAGGCCAAGTACCATCTGGGAAAGGCAAGCATAGTTGATGAGACATGGAATAAGAAGAATGAAGTGAAGCTGAGACGAACTTGAACTATATGGATGACGTATTAGGGTGGCTTGGATAAAGGATATAGGTTGCACGAGTTGAGTTGTCTAAAGCAGAGAACGCGTCAACGTGTATGTTGCGTGGCTTGGACAATCATATGGAGAAAGGGACGTAGACTATACTTCCTACATAGATAGGAGTAGCTTAGAAAGGGGCGATGTAAGGACGAAGTTGGTGGAAGGGATAAATAATGCGTTGGAGGATTAAGTACGATGAGAGTTGGGTGATAGTCGATAGACTGACTAATTCATCACCTATTTCAAGAGGAATTAGAAGTCACGTAGTTGGGAAGTTGGAAGAATTACGTACGGATGTAATGGAATCAAGGGTTTTGCGTAAAGGTTAGCCTAATATGTATGGAGTGCCTTATGAAGGATTATGGCAAGGGAAGAAACGAGGGGAAGCATCACATCGTGATGTATGGTAGGAGTTGAGGAAGAAGAAGGAAGTGTGTATAGAAGCGAAGCATGAATGAAATAGGCCGAGATAGGAACCGAAGATAAAACTATGGTAGAGTTTAATGAGTAGAATAAAGCACAACGCAGGCTAATACTGTTGTAGTGTGGAAAAGGAAATGGCACTGACCTATACTGGTTGTTTGGGAGGCTTAGTATCGATAATCGAATGGATGCGGAGTTATAGGTGTGATATGCCATAGGGACGAAGGGCTTGGTCTAACTGAGATAACCATCCGTTTTGATGATGTGTATAGATCGTAAGTTGATTTGGATTGGAAGAACTAATGGATATGTGAAAGACCGTCATAGGTCACTTTGTAAGGAAATTGGAATTTTTAAGTAGTTGGGGTACGGACAGAAGGGAGTTGATGAACATGATTGGATATGAGTATATCCAGCTAACTGGAAAGGAATAGGCAAGTGAGATATTTATACAACCTTAGGAGTTACAATGAGGGCATGAGTGATTGATTTAAAGGGAGTTAGGAAACTCATTAGCGATGGCTGAGTTTTCATATAATGATGGTTATCATACTAGAAGTCGATAAAGGCCATTAGAGGCACTATATGAAAGGATAGGTTGAGTTGTCCCCATTTTGGACTAGAATTGGTAAAAGAGGCTACTAATGTGGTAATGGTGTTTGTGGAAAGGATGAGAGAAACAAGGGATGCTATATAGAAAAGGAGTAAACCACTAGAGTTAGTGACAAAGTGTGTATGAAGTTTCACCCATAGTAACAGGTGGTATGTTTTGCTAAAATGGAAGAGTTGATGTAGAGTTTTGTAGGTCCATTTATGATCTTTGGAAAGATCGGACCAGTAGCTTATGAGCATAGGATTACCTGGGGGAAATGAGTGGTATATATGATATATTTCATGTATTAAGATTGGTAAAGGTTGTTTGAGAATGCATTTTGCATGTACGGTTATTCGGGACTTGTGTTAATAAGAGTCTTTGTTTTATCAAAGATCATTTGTGAGATTTATTGACTGTGAGGTCAAGAGTTTGGCAATGAGTTTAATTATTTTTGGTTTGTATATGTGGTATTTTGAAACTTGAACTAAATTTCACGTGGAAATGAGAGGAGTTCATTTAGAACAAGTATCCTCGTGTGATTTGTTGTTTGTGTGTTTGATCCTAAGGAGTAAATCTTAGGACGAGATTTCTATTAGGAGGGAGTGATGTGACAACCCTGGTTTTGAGGTTCGTCACTTAGTTTTATTTTGTGCTAGTTACGTGTCTTTACGTGTTTATGTGCTAATTGGTGTGTATAGATTGTGGTTTGGATATCGTTTCTGGTACGGGGTACCTTGTGAGTGAAATGATGTGTGATGATTTCATGTTCATGAGTTCACATGGTAGTGACTATGAAGTGAGATGGTGTTATTTAGTGGTTTTACGTATACGTATATGTATTATAGAAAATCGTATTTTTACGATTTACGGTTTAGCATTTTGAGGTCTCGGTTGAGGTAATGAGTCATATGAATATTTTTCGGGATGATTTTAAGTCATTTAGGAATTAATTATAAAGTTTATTTCAAAATTTGAGATTTTTTTTAAAAGTGTATATTTTACGTCTTTTTCGGTAAAACGCGTAAATTTGACTAGTTTTACGGTTTTGAGGTTTTGGAGGCTTTAGGAGCTGAAATAAATTAAGGTGGTGATATTATTAATACATATATTAATAATAAAAATAAAAAACGAATTTTAAGGGGGTAGGGTCGGTTTGGACGCAAGAAAGAAAGAGAAAAAGGAAAAAGGGAAAAAAAAGGAAAGTGGGCAATTATACTTGGACAAGGATTGTTTTACTATATAAAGAATACCAAACGATTTTTTTATCATTCCCTGGAGTTTTAGTCGACCAAAAAGAGGAGAAGAATTAGGGTTCTTCAAAAATTTGGGTTTTTACATCTTCCATAGAATTAAAGGTAAAACCTTCTTAACCCTTTTTAATTAAATTGTTTTATTGTTTTCTTTAATCATCTTATGATGGATTAGGGCTAGGGTTTAATATAAAAACAGTAAATTAATGTTATAATAATGATGTTATAATGATTACATAAATTAGGTCTTGTAATTAGTGGGATTAGGGTTAATTAATTAGATTAATTTGATTAAACCCGTTTTTAAAAACTGGGCAAAATTTTGAGTCAATTGTTTTGATCATATTGGGAGTTCTACAAACTCTTATTTTGCGATCCAAGTATCCCTGAAAATGTAATTGAAGTGGATTTCTAATGCAAGAAACGAGAACTAAATTGGAGGTCGGGAAGTGGGTCAAAAACAGGTTACAACAGTCGGAGGTCAAAACAGTTTTGAATTCAGCCTGTTTTCTTTTTAAGTTTTGGGTTGTTTGGGGTACTTAGGGTTGCATTGGGATCTTCTAACGAACATGAGAGATGGTTTATATATTGTAGTAAGTATCTGCACTTGGGCTAAGGTTGTGGTTTAGGGTAAGACCCCCTAATTGTAACAAACCTTTTGTATGTTTAAAATCAGTAAAACTGGAATGAAAAAAGTATATATATATATATATATATATATATATATATATATATATATATATATATATATATATATATATATATATATATATATATATATATATATATATATATATATATATATATATATATATATATATATATATATATATCGGGGCCTTAACAGTAGCTTTAAGGTTAGGGCAAGTGGGAGGAGTTAGCTAACATATGTAAGGGTATGAATATTCCTTTTACAGAAACCATGGGTATGTAAGTGGACGTTTGACTTAAAGTTTGGAGACCTAAAATTGGGACTGTTTTGTGTAAAATACGAACGGGATAGTTATTAAACTTAACCAAGTTAAGGACTTGTTAGGGAAGGATAATGGGGTGATTAGAGCTTATAAATGAGGTATTCATATGGGAATAGGTTAGATGTCCATCATAGGTTGATGAGCCATCTTAGTGATTGGTTCATGTATTGATTGCGTGTTTTTGGTTTGTTAGCTTGTTGCTAGTGCGAGGACTTGTGAAGAAGAAATCAGGTGAGTTTCATAGTCCCATGTTTACTATTGATTTTGACTTCCAGATGGGATGGAAGAGACACTGTGTTATGTTGTTTATAAATTGATGCTGTGAATGTTTTTAAGGTTTGAGATGGACTTGTGTGTACATTATGTGATTAACTGCTATGTGATTCTTGTTCGTGTATGATTTGGATGGGAATGGTACATAGGTGTATGGGCGCCTATGGTGCCATGGTTGTTGGTAAGGCGTGATGCCTTGGAAATTATGGTTGTTGGTAAGGCGTGATGCCTTGGTAATTGTGGTTGTTGGTAAGGCGTGATGCCTTGGAATTGTGATGATTGATTGAACTTGAATGCTAGTTGTTAATACATAATTGTAGCGCATTGTCCATGTGTTATTGTGTTGATGTTTTTTATTCACAGCTTGTAACTGATTTTAGCATTGGAGTCTAAACCTATGACTCTCACCAACTTTATGTTGACGTGTTTTAGTGTCTCTTTCAGGTGATTTTATGGTTAAGCTTGAGAATAGAAGTGGCTAGGATTTGGAGTTGCGTAGGAATGCATTTAGAAGGAGATCCCCGTTCCTTCTTAGTTTCTTTTGTTTGTTTAATAAGTGATATTGTTGGCACCTATATGTTTGTTTTGTTTGTGATATTTGATTGTCTTGGGTAAGAGGTAGGACTGTTACCTACTTACCTAGACTCCTGCATTTGTTGAGATATTGTCATGACTTTTGTGTCACCATTTTATGACATTTCTTATTTCATATAGTTATCTCTATAGACACGCCATGTTGTGATGATATCCATACGTCGCGCCCCATATTCCGCCATGGTGGGGTGCGACACACCCCATGACTATACATACCAAATATTTGAAAAGTACATTCCGAGTACATAATTTTAGGCTTTTGAATCACCCAAAAAGCTTTAAAAACGAGCAAGTTATGACCAAAACAGTTTTATACTAGTTGTTTTTTTTAAAAAAAAAACTAAAGAATCCTCTTAGTAATTAACATAATCCTTTTTAAATGAAAAGAAATAAATGTATGTGAAATTTTCATGAACTTTGTTTAGTCTTGCATAAATAATTATAAATGACGTATATTGATTAAGCTCACTTATATAAACTATTTAAGTAGAAAGAAATTTTATTTCGCTTTATTTTAAAGAAAGTCTTTTAGAATTTGAAATAAATAAGTGTTGATTAAAAAAAAAATCTTATGTTACATCTTGTTTCAAACACGACAACAATACCTTACCCTTATTTTACCGAATACAACCAACTATATAACTCTATAGTAGATTTCCAAGTCCTTTTTTTTCAATATATACCGACCAAAAGAAATGTAAGACCCAACACAAAAGATTTCATTATGTCAAAAGAAATCCCAAGTTATTTCAATAGACTTAAAACCAAGAACACCATTTTAAAACGTACACGTGAAATACGAAACTCAAAGAATACGCTACAACGGAGGTTTAATATAAAAAAAAAGCGAGCTAGCCACCCTCCTAAGGATACAATCGATAATTGTAGGGGATCATACATATATAGGCATATCGGGATACATATACTTAAATCCGTCTAACATCTACTATACAAGCATGTACTAACCCTCTTTCATGCAATCATACTTAGGAATCCATTGAAGTTGTGGTACTTGTATAACTATGTTGGCCACCATACTTATACAATTACCCTTCCCCAATGCACTCCTTCCTATGATGACACTTATAAGATTCATAACACATATATCCATCTACTCACATAAGCTCATAACCACATAACCAAAAAAAATCCAAAACTACACCCATTAAAATAACATAGTCAAACTCTTGAAATACATAAATCCATAGTCTAGCTAAAACAACATAAACTAAATCCAAAACGAATACATAATCAGTTATAAGTCACATCGCCCATAAGAGTGGAAACAGCTTAAAATCCTTCATATCCACCTACTCCTAATAACTCGAACCACCACATGATTCTTAGGGAACATGACTTAAACATCAAAAGAAAATACTATACCTCAGGTACATAAAATAACCCAACAAAAGATAGAAACTACCATGTACCAAATTATGTACTATAATGTACAATTTAAGCAAAATACGACAATGACTAGCGTGAATGATTATGGTTCAACCAGCACTAGTCACACCCCGAAAAGAAAATAACATGTGGCTAAGTATGAACTACTATGGTTCAACCCATACTAGTCAATACTTAACAAACATCGCAATAAAAACCAATAACATCCAGATAACTTTAATTAATATAAAATGCACACATACTCCTATGACGCCTATATGCAGGGACCCTTAAGCTATAGACTAGGTTACTAGACTAGGCAACCTAATTCTCTATAACCATTGTCTCTGATACCATTCTGTCACACCCCACCATGGCGGAATATGGGACGCGACGCATGGATATCATCACAACAATAGCGTGTCCATAGAGAGAACTATATGAATTAGAAATGTCATAAAAGGTGACACAAATGTCATGACAATATCTCATCAATGCAGGAGTCTAGGTAAGTAGGTAACAGTCCTACCTCTTACCCAAGACAAACAAATAACACAAACAAATCAACATATAGGTACATAGTATCACTTATTGAAACAAACAGAAAAATAAACTAAGAAGGAACGGGGATCTCCTTCTAAATTCATTCCTACGCGACTCCAATCCTAGCCATATATGTTCTCACGCTTAACCACTTTATCACCTGAAAGAGACACTAAAACACGTCAACATAATGTTGGTGAGAGTCATAGGTTTAGACTCCAACCGAAAATAGATTATAATAAGCTATGAACAACCATAAACCACTAAAAATATGGACAATGTTCTACAAGTATGCATTAACAACTAACATTCAAGATCAATCATTCCAAACCAAATCCAAGGCTCCCAGCGTTACCAAACACCATGGTACCATAGGCGCCCATACACCTATGTACCAATCCCAAGGCCCCGCCTTATCATTATCCATTGGTCCCATAGATGCTCACACATCTATGTACCTCCCCAAGGCCCCGCCTTGTCAACATCCCCTTGGTACCAAGTCAAACCAAAATAACTGAGACGGTACGTGTCCCCTGATCCAAATCATAAACACCATCAAGAATCACATAGCAGTTAATCACATAAGTGCACACACAAGTCCATCACAAACCATAAAAACATTCACAACATTAGTTACAAAACCATACAGTGTCTCTTCCATCCCATCTGGAAGTGAAAATCATTAAAAGATATGGGACTATGAAACTCACCTGATTGAGCTTCTCCAAAAATTCGCGCACTAGCAAAAAGCTAACAAACAAAAGCACACAATCAAAACATGAACCAAACACTAAGATGGCTCATCAACCCATGATGGACATCTAACCTTCTCCCATATATATACCTCATTTATATGCTCTAAGCATCTCATTACACCCCTCTATAAAGAACTTAACTTAGTTTACTTCATAACCCGTCTCGTTAACATTTTACCCAAAACAGTCCCGGTTTTTAGGTCTCCAACTATAAGCCAAATGCCCACCTAACCATACCCATGATCTCTGTAAGGGAAACCCTACGCCCTTACATATGTCAGCTAACTCCTCCCTTTTGCCCCAACCTTAAAGCTAATGTTAAGGCCCCGATATATATATATATATATATATATATATATATATATATATATATATATATATATATATATATATATATATATATATATATATATATATATATATATATATATATATATATATATATATATATATATATATATATATATATATATATATATATATATACTTCTGCCTATCCGTATATTACCGATTTTGAACATACAAAACGTTTGTTATGATTAGGGGGTCTTATCCTTACCCATTTGCTTAGCCACCCTTCAGGTCTCTTATTTAATATATAAACCAACTACCATGCTCATTAGAGGGCTCAAGTGTACTCCTAAGTACCCCAATCACCTTAAAACATTAAATTAAACCTGACGGATTTCAAAACTGTTTTGACCTCCGACTGTTGTAACATGTTTTTGACCCATCTCCCGACCTTCAATTTAGTTCTAGTTTCTTGCATTTGAAAGCCACTTCAATTAACTTTTCAGGGATGCTTAGATCGCAGAATAAGGGTTTGTAAAACTCTAGATGTGATCAAAACAAGTGACATAAAATTTTGCCCAGTTTTTAAAAACGAATTTAACACAATTAGCTTAATTAATTACCATCACCATGTATAATTATTATCTCTAATTAATCTAATCATGTTTATACCATTATAATACATAATTCATAATTAACTTAACCCTAGATCCATCATGTATTGATTGTAAGAGAATTAAAAACAATTTAATTAAAAAGTGTATTGAAGATTTTACCTTAGAATTTTTGAAAGAAGAAAAATTAATGAAGAAACCTAAATAGACTCCATTGATTTCGACTTAAGCTTGATCTCCAGGGGATTATGATGTGTTTTTAGCTAATAAAAAGTCTTTATATAATTTTCTAACAAGTCCTTGGCCCATTACAAAAGCCCGGTTCCCTTTTTTCCTTTTTTTCCCTTTTCTTTCTTTTTAATCGGCCTAAACCGAATTTAACATATATTTTTTTATTTATTTTCTTTTTATTACTTATTATTATGTTATTAATAATACCTTAATTTACCTTAATTTATTTCGGCTCCTAGAGCCTCTGAAACCTTAAAACCGTAAAACTAGTCAATTTTACGCGTATACCGGAAAAAACGTAAAATATACAGTTTTAAAAAAAAATTCTTAAATTTTGAAATAAACTTTATAACTAAGTCCTAAATGACTTAAAACCATCCCGAAAAATACTCACATGACTAAACACCTTACCCGAGACCTCTAAATGCTAAACCCCAAATCGTAAAAAAAAATACGATTTACTATAATACTTATACATATACGTAAACACTAAAATAACACCATTTCATTTCATAGTCACTAATTGTGAGCTCATGAACATGAAATAAGCGTTCCTCGATTTACTTATGAGTACCTTATACCCATATACGATATCCACACCAACCTCGTTCGCGCAAAATAAACATGTAAACACGCTAATCATATAGTCATACATAAATTAACCTTAAAATAAGACCAAGTGACGAACCTCAAAACCACAGTTATCACATTAAGCTCCTTGGATTTCTTGAATTCATTCAACCTTTTGAATTCAATAGCCTATTTCTCAATTTCTTCAGGTGTAAGAGGATTCTCATTTGAAGCTGTGAAGGTTGTAAATTGAGATGGGTCTGTGGTTGATCCTCCTGTCTCTAGCATAGCAGCTATTTTCTTTAGTTTGGCGTCTGAGTCTACCATAACTATTTCCTTTCCTTTCTTTGAGACAGAGGATGCCACGCTTATGTTTACAGCTCTTCAACTCTTTTGAGAAAATCCATCTGAGCTTGGGTTTGTATAGCTTTGGGTAGGGAGCTAACAGTGAACTTGAGTTTCTTGGCAGCTGATTAACCATCATCCACAGCCTCGCTAGTGTTAACCAGAGTCAAGGATTTTGATGAATCAACTCCATCCTGTGTCTGTTGCTCCCCGTTAACTTCATCCTCATCATCTGGTATAATAATTGGTGTGATGACTTGGAGAGGGACAGGTGAAGGAATAGTGTTGTTGTAAGCAGAGTCTGAGCCTTGTTTGGCAGATTCAAGGTTAAGTACCTTTTCCTTCTCCCCCTCACGTTCAGCCTGTCTTTTCAGACGTTTGGATGAACGTGCTTGAAAGTGCTTAGCAATCTGCTCAACAGAGACAACCATTTCTTGTTGCCTGGTCCTTGAAGCTCTGGCAATTTTCAGGAGGTGGTTGCAATTTCCATTTGTGTTGCGATGAACACGATCAATGATAAAGTTGGTGTGACGAAGTTGCCTGTTTCGTACAGCTTCAAACTGTCTATGCATTGTTAACTCATGAGTATGGAAAATTGTAGGGACCTCTGTGACGATGGCATCTTTGATACGTGTGGACAAATGACTAAGTCCTTGGGACACTCCCTTTCTTGTACCATCTTTGATAGGTTCAGTGACTGCATCCTTAACCGCCTGTGTTATGATCCTTGGAAAGTTGACAATGAAAGAATGCATTTCAGATTTTATGACATCCAACTTTCTTGACAGGCGTTCCATATCTGATTGATGATGTTCAGGTTTAAGATCATGGATGTTCAGGCTTTGTTGTGCATAATCATCCTCCTTTGGAAGTACATCAACGTTAGTTTGGGTAGGATGATCAAACAATAAGAATTCAGCTATCGGATCATATACAGGTATTTGGAAGACTGTAGTGGCAGAGGTAGCAGAGGTGGGAGTTACTACAGCTTCCTTGGGAGGAGGAGTGGTATCAACAGCTGGTGTGGACACAGCGGTATCCTTTGGAGGAGACAGGGATTGCTGGTCATCATCTTCTTCATCCTCCTCCTCCTCAATCATCCCCTCAGGGAGAATCTCATCATCAGGCATGGATTCAGGTTCAGAGAAGTCATCGACTAAGGAGAGCACATCCTCTTCAACATCAGGCATTGGCTCTTCCTTGTTTGGTTGATCTTGAATCATTGTATCAGCTTCTTTTTCTGGCTGCTCCAGAGATTCAATGCTTGGCTATACAACATCAGCCTACAAGTTGTTTTAAATTAGTATCAGGGAAATAAATAAGGGGAATGGTCGCCAGTTCGCTGTCCCAGAGAGGCTGAGGATGATTATTCAGCCACTCCAAAGGATAAAATCTTGGGATTCTTTTAAGTGTGAAAAGTATGAGGTTAATGGTCGCCATTCGCTGCCCCTAGGAAGCTGAGTGTGATTATTTAGCCCCCCAAAAGGTTAAAACCTTTGGGACTCTTTTGATTGTGAAACATATGTTTTTAAGGATCGCCATTCGCTGCCCCTAGGAATGCTGATGGTGATTATTCAGCCCCCCAAAAGGTTAAGAAACCTTTGGGACTCTTTTAAGTGTGAAACATATGTAGGTAAAGATCGCCTGTTACGCTGCCCCTAGGAAAGCTGAGGGTGATGATTCAGCTCCCCCTGAAAGGATAAATCCTTTGGGATTATTTTAAGTGTGAAAAAGATGTAGGGTAAGGTCGTCTTGTAACGCTGTCCCTAGAAGAGCTGAGGATGATTATTCAGCTCCGCTAAAAGTAAAACTTTTGGGATTCTTTTTCTGAGGGAACCAAGAGGCCGTGTGAGGTACAACTACTCTAGGTCGAGACATATATGTATTCAGGTTGTTGTTTGCCTGAATACTATCTAGAGGGTGCAGGGTCATCGGGGTGCTTTAGAAACACAAATGAATCACTCCCTGGTGCATAGACAGGGTGTACAGAAGTCTTAAGGATTTCTAAGTGCATACAATGACTTCTATGGGTCGAGGATAACCCTAACTTCACCACTCTCACCTACAGACATTTGAGAGTGGCTGCTTGTGGACCTCTAAAAATGATAAGACTGATTATCTGTGCGATATCAGCAGAATTAGGCTGGTTTCCTGTTGTCTCGGCTGACAGCGAAACGCTAGAACCTTGTTGTTGGTCACCTGAAGTCTCTGATTCCATAGGAGTCTCTGGAACAGAGGAGGATGAGAGGTTCACGTTCTTCTTTACCCTTGACTTTGCAACAATTTTGGTGTGGGAAGAAGATGGGTTTTTCTTCTTCTTAGGATGTTGGCCAGTTGTTGCCTTGGACGTCGTGGTGTGCTGCCCAGAGGTCAAAGACGTAGACTTGCCAGACACATCAGAGGTATTCACCTTTTCAGAGGAAGGGAGCAAGGACTTCACAACAGAAGGTTGTTTATTTGCAATGTTCAGCATGTGAGAAGTAGCAGGCACATCTTTAGATCCAATCTCCTTATAGATAGCTCCAGTAATACGATAAGGCTTCAGGGATGTGAGAGTAGAGTTGTGGTAGCTGTCACCCAACAGGCTTTCGAAGAGAATAGAAAAAAGCGAACATAACAGATACTTTTCTCTCTGACCTGATTTGGTCCCTTGAGCTTTTCCACGAGGTATGAGAAGAGAATGCTTCCAACATCAATGTTTGTGCCCCAGATCAGCCCAAAAACAATGGATTGGTGATTAAAAGACATTTGGTCTTGAGAACCCTGCATACCACCTAGGGACTTGACTATGTGAGTGAAGAGGACACGCCGCATAGGGGAAAAGTACTTGATCTTCAGGGGAGACTTGGAAAGAACTTCAGCAGGAGTGAGAGCTGGGTTTACATCATGAGTGGGTTTAAGTGTGGCAAGGGCGTCCTTTACAGCCTTTTTGTCTACTACATTCAGGCACTCATCTCCATGTCTTAGCCCAGCCACATTAGCAAAGTCTTTGAGAGAGAAGGCGAAGGGGTGTTCATTGCATGAGAGACTAAAAGTGATGGTGTCGTCAATGACTTCAGCAGAATACCAGAATTCCCTAACGTATTCTTGGTAGAAGACTGTTGGGGTTTTTGTGAGTGCTTCACTTACATCACAATTCTTCATAAAGTTCACCAGATCTGTGTAGGAATCATTAGGAGCCTTGAGCCATCCAATCGAGTTGTTAGAAGCAAGGATGCTCTCATTGAGTTCGAATGTGACGTTTGAAGCCTTGGGAACTGGGTACGCCATGGATTTAAGGTCGAAGAGAAACGAAAATGGTGGAAGGGTTTAGAGAGAGAAAGCTTAGAGAGAGATGAGATTATGAGAAATGAGAATAGTGGTAGGTGAGAATAAACGTGAGACAATATTTATATTCAAAATTTTGAAATAGTTATTCAAACGCATTTAATGCGTAGTGGGAAAAAGACTGCACATGTGGGTCCCTTGACCTTTCAAAACCATTTGTCTCCTCGTTATTCGGAAAAGAAATAATTAAATATAGGGAATGTTTTTTAGCATTTATTTGGAAATTAACTGCCTAGTTTCATGTGAAAAACATTTAATATTTAATCAGACATTTAATGAACACATTTATTATCAAGCCACAGGCTTTGAGATATTAAGCATCCCTAGCTCAGCAACTAACCTGTTGAACGAAGGTTCAACCAAAGGCTTTTAAAAATGTCAGCTAGTTGCAGCTCAGTGGGAACGAAATGCAGCTCAATATCTCCCTTCATTATGTGATCCCTGATAAAATGATACCTGATATCAATGTGTTTAGTTCGAGAGTGAAGAACAGGGTTGTTGGAGATGGCAATGGCACTGGTGTTGTCACAGAAGATTGACACTTTATCATATAAGATCTCATAGTCAGCCAATTGACTTTTCATCCAGAGCACCTGAGCACAACAGCTGGTAGCAGCAACATATTCTGCTTCAGCTGATGACATGGCCACAAAGTTTTGCTTCTTAGCACTCCATCCAACCAATTTTCCTCCTAGGATTTTACAGCTACCTAAGGTGCTTTTTTTGTCAATACAACATCCAACATAGTCTGAATCTAAATAAGCCTTGAGATCAAAGCCTGATTCCTTTGGATACCATAAACCTAGGGAGGTTGTTCCTTTGAGATACCTGAAAATTTTCTTAACATCCACTAGATGGGATTCTTTTGGGTTAGCTTGGTACCTTGCACAGAGACATGTGGAGAATTGGAAATCAGGACGACTAGCTGTTAAATACACGAGTGACCCAATCATGCCTCTGTATAAAGTCTCATTAACAGAGACTCCTGACTCATCAGGACCCAAGTTGTTGGGTGGAAGCATGGGGCATTTCACTGATGCACAATCAGCTAAGACATATTTTTTAAGTAAATCTTTAACATACTTTTCTTGACAAATTGAAATTCCCTTAGGACATTGTTTAATTTGAAAACCCAAAAAGTAAGTTAATTCACCCATCATACTCATCTCATATTTCTTGGTCATTAATTTAGCAAAACGTTTACTAAGATTAACATTAGTTGACCCAAAGATGATATCATCCACATAATTCTGCACAATGATGAAATCACTCTTATCCTTGAAGGTAAAGAGTGTTTTATCAATTGAACCCCTGACAAATTTATTTTCAGTTAAAAAATTAGAAAGAGTTTCATACCATGCTCTTGGAGCTTGTTTCAGCCCATACATGGCTTTGTGTAGTCTGTACACATGATTGGGAAACTCGCTGTTCTTGAATCCTTCAGGCTGTGCAACATATACTTCCTCAGCCAAATCTCCATCGAGGAAGGCACTCTTAACATCCATCTGATACACAGTGAAGTTCATATATGCAACATAAGCAAGGAAGATTCTGATGGCTTCAAGTCTTGCCACAGGAGAAAACGTTTCATCATAATAAATCCCTTCAGTCTGTGTATACCCCTGTGCCACCAGGCTGGCCTTGTTTCTGATGATGTTTCCAATTTCATCTATCTTATTTCTATAAATCCATCTAGTGCATGTGATGTTCTTATCAGGTGGAGCTGGCACTAAAGTCCATACCTTGTTCCTTTTGAACTGATTAATTTCTTCCTGCATAGCAACTACCCACCCATCTTCCAAAGAGACTCAGCTACTCTCTTAGGTTCAATTTGAGAGAGAAATTCAGCAAAGAGACATTCGTTGGCTGAGGCTGACTCTGAGTCATGAATTCGTTGTCTAGTAGTAACCCCTGCATTAGGTTCCCCAATAATGTTGACAAGAAGAATGTGTTGATCTCTTTACCATTTAGTTTGAGGAGTTGGGGAGTCATGGACAGGGACATCTGTGGGGGTAGCTGGCACTATTTGAGTTTCATCCTGTTGAATAGGAGGACTTTCTTCAAAGATGACCTCAGTATTTGTGTCCACTTCAACCATATCAAGGGGTACAGATTCATTGTCAGCAGGAGAGTCTTCAGGGATTTGAAGAATTGGTGAGTCATCTTCAGCAGTTGAGGAAGAAGGACTACAAGAAGGCTATAATTCTTCTTCATCAAGTTCCTGAGACGAAGGAACTTCAATGTTGTGTGTCGACAGAGGGACAAAAGCAGGAACATAAGGAGTGAGAGTGTTGTAGTGATGATGGTGATGACAGGGAGGTCTTGGTTATGAGAATTCATCACTTGG
The DNA here is from genome assembly GCA_025667525.1 of Glebionis coronaria. NCBI lineage: Eukaryota > Viridiplantae > Streptophyta > Magnoliopsida > Asterales > Asteraceae > Glebionis > Glebionis coronaria. Next base: position 250,320,537 of record CM046874.1, read on the forward strand.
GAAGGACACGTTTTCATTAAAATCAATTTCATCACCCTCTATTCCTGTTCTCTGTATGCCATCATCATCTTCATTGAACATGACATGAAAGGTTTCTTCTACTTCTTGTCTTCTAGTATTGAATACTCTGAAGGCCTTGGCAGTGGGAGAGTATCCTAAGAAGAAAGCATCATCAGGTTTTTCATCAAATTTTCCAAGTTTATCCCTGTAGTTATAAATGAACACAGGGCATCCAAAAACATGGAAATAGATGAAGTTTGGAGCTCTGTTTCTGAAAATGTAGGAAGTTTTACCATGTCTCTTGACAATGATAGACCTATTTTGGGTGTAGCAAGCAGTGTGAACAGCTTCTCCCCAAAATTGCTTTGGTAAAGCTGCACCATTTAACATAGTTCTGGCTGCTTCAATCAGAGTCCTATTTCTTCTTTCAGTCACACCATTTTGTTCAGGGGTGCCAGCTGAAGAGAATTTTTATGATATTCCTTTTTCATCACAAAAAGATTCAAGTTGTTGATTCTTGAATTCAATACCATTATCACTTCTTAGAGTTTTGACTCTAACATCATTCATATTTTCAACCTGTCTGATGAAGGACATGATGGTATCAGCAGCATCACTTTTCCTTCTGAGGAAGAAAACCCATGTATACCTTGAAAACTCATCAACTATGACTAAGGTGTATTTGTTGTGATTAATGGTCTGAAGTTTGACAGGAGCAAACAAATTCATGTGAAGGAGATGTAAGCACTTGTCAATAGAAAATGATTGTCTGGTCTTAAAAGAAGACGTGTGATGCTTTCCCTTGACACAAGCTGAACAAGTCTTGTCTTTAGGAAAAGTCACTAAAGGTAGACCAGCAACCAGGTTTTGTGTGGCTATCTTGTTGATGTTCTTAAAGTTGAGATGAGACAGTCTTTTGTGCCACATCCAATTGACACTTTCAGAGGCTTTGGCTAGAAAACAGTTTGAGCTATCTTCAGAGCAAGTAGCCATGTTGATGACATACACATCTATCCTTCTTGGTGCAATAAGCACCACATCAATGTTCTTGTTGAATATGGTTCCCTGAGTCTTAGTAAACAAAACCTTGTAGTCAGCATCACACAATTGGCTGATGCTAATAAGATTGTGTTTAAGACCATTCACATATGCAACCCTTGTAAAAGTTATCCCATTGCAGTTCATTGAGCCGTATCCCTCTGTGTCGCCTGAAGAATTATCCCCAAACACCACTTTAGGACCTGGCTCCTTTGAGTATCTGTGCAGGTATTGTTGAATCCCTGTCATGTGTCTAGAACAACCACTATCTAGATACCATACCGATTCCTTAAGATGTTTCGGCATAGATACATAGAAACAAGTTAGTTCCTATGGTGAACCCACTTTCCAGTGGGTTCCCTGAATTGCTGATTAGCAACTCTTGAGTTCCTATAGAACTTTTGACGATGGGAAGGACAGCTAGCTGTCTCATGGGTGAACCTTCCACATATATCACATCCTGGAAAGTCTCTACACTCATATGAGTGATGGTCTGTGAATCCATAAAATTTACAGAAAAGGATAACGTCTATAATTACCTATTTGTCTCATAGAAGCCTGTTGTCTCTCCCTAGAAGGTGTCTGAGCTCTCTTAACAGCCATTTGTCTATCATGATCTATGGTCATGTGATGAGAGTTTTTACAGATATTGCAGTAAGGTTTGACTATCCATTCACCTTTGGGTTCACCTAGAATAGACTTAGGTTCATGGGAAGTAGAGCATTCAGCAGAAGGCTTAATATGTTGTTTCAAGAGTTCTACTTCTTTCATTAATAACAACAGGTGTTCTTTAGTTGAGGAATCAACTTTGTTCACATATTTTGTTGAGACATGCTTAAAGGCAACTTTCTTAATAGATTGTTTAGCAGGTACAGAAAATACCTTAGCTGGTGGTTTCTCAACATCTGTTTTGGGTTCAGCCTTAGCTCCTCTAGAGGAACTGCTGGGTTTAACTCCTGAGAGCTTAGGTAAGTGTGACACCTCGGGTAGGGTCAAAATATGCAGAAATATCCACGAGATGTCACAAGGGTGGATCGATAGCATATAGCCCATAGAGCATAAGATAAAAAGTTAGTCAAATCAGATTACATGTTTATTCAAACAAATAAATAAAAATTGTTTTAAACAAGGCAATAGGTGATTGTTTTCGTTTCCCAAATAGAACCCCTGACGAGTCCTATGATGCCGATTTCTAAGATGCTGGCGACCATGCATACACCACGTACTAACTTCATATTCCTGTGCAAAACATACTAACGGGGTCAACATAAAGTTGGTGAATTTACAGATTTTAACAATTAATTAGTTTGGACATACAATAATCATAGAAGTAATAATGCACAAAGCATTCTTACTAAAATGTAAATAACATTTGTTTATTATTAGAAACTGAAGCTTAACCCCATAGTCCTCAACAGATGAGGACGTAGTGTCTTACAAAAAGACACCCATTCCAGTTCTAACATGGTATACGTCTGTTGTCCCGGCCAAGGCACAGTGAGCATGACTCACCCAGACGGGGATGGTCAATCCCTATAGATCTATTTATAACATTCGGGCGATTTACAACAATTTAACAGTTTCAATAGTAAGTAATCATAATCCAGTTTATACAATCCAGTCATGTCCAATATATGTTTGCATATTTTCTTTCCCAAAAAGAGAAAGTTTTATCAAGGTTTATAGGGGGCTGTAAACTTACCTGGGAGTAGGCAATTGCTTGTTTAACACGGGTATCCAATCAAAGCTCACACCAAAGTTATGCCTAATCAGATAGTACAGTCTTAATAGATAGTTCAGATAACATATATGTATGCTTATACGGATTTTATTCAGTTTATTCATACTATGATATTTATCTAAATAACCATACTTCAAGTAGCATCAATACTCATTTAACTTATTTATATAAGTTTCATTTCTAAGTTCACATCAAATGTTTAACTATTAATATTAGTTAGCATACATGTATTCATAGTAATCATTCAATTTAAAATTAAGTTTTACATTTAAGTAAACGTAAAAGAAAATGTTTCACTTAAAATATTAATCTATGTTTATAGTACTTGTATCAATAACATCCCGTTAAATTTTATAACCACGTTCTATATTTAAGTAAACATAAGGGGTTTTACTTATAATATGTTTACGTAGTAACATTTAATTTAATTAACGTTCACATAGTTTTATTTCTTAAAAGTATATGTGTACATGTATTAACAATACATATTCATCTTGTTTATACAATTATTTCCTAAAGTAAATATAAATAAAAAAAATATTATTTTATTTAACTTTAAAGTTTCCATAAATTATTTTATAATTTATAAAATAATTTAATCTTAAGAATTATACCTTAATTCTTATGGTCTAAGTATTTTAATTATGTTTTATTATAATTAAAATAGATTTTAGGGTTAGGGCTTGGAAATGTTTCAGAATATGGTAAAACTAGTCCCTCCATATTTTTAAACAAGTAAACTTTCGGATTTTTCATATTTAGTACCTAGGGCTTGTTATAGTTTCGGCTTATGGCAGATTTGGTCCCTCTAGTATTATCTAGGTTTTGTAACTTTACTAAAATGACAAAACAGCCCCTACGGCTTCTTTATGTTTCGGACTATTGCCAAAATGGTCCTTAGGGTTTTAGAATGACAAAATAACTTTTAATAACTTCCCAAAATGGTCCCTAGGGTTTAAGTTGCCACATAAAATAATTATTAAACCCTAGACTTTTGGATATTTACATTTTAAGTCCTTGTGCTTACTAGTTTATTAAAATAAGTTTCATAAGTTACGCTTTTAGTCCTTAAGCTTTATAATTTGTCATTTTTATCCAAAAAGTTTTTGTAAGTCATATTATCATAAAAACTTTTATTTTAACATCTAAACTTTATATGGGCTCATTAAATGGGCTAAACATCTAATGGGCTATTTTAGTGGGCTTATATATATTTCAAGTCCACTAATTTATCTAAATGGGCCTTTAAATCATCTATTGGGCTTAATACATTTTTAGGTCCTTTAATTAGTTAAATGGGCCTAATTGTGATTTTAAGTCCATTTAAGTTACTGTAATTTATAAAATGGGCTTATTGGGTCCATTTAAGTTTTGAATTAACATTTTATGGACTTAATCAGTCCATTAACATTAATTTACATTTTATGTATATTTTTACTTAGGATATTCTTATATGCTTAGTATGAGCTTATTAATATTTAGTTTTCCAATCTAAATGAATAAAACTTACATTTTGCTTTATGTGTTATGCTAAATTAGATCTAGGTGTGTTATAAGGTTATAAGTAGGTCATAAGCCCTAGTAGGAGCTTATATCCCACGGCTAATATTGGTTATAGCTTATTAAGATAAGTCGAGTCTTATTTTAAGGTTGCATGTAGTTTATATGTGCTACAAAATTAGATCTAACTATGTACACACCAAGAAAATAAGTCACAAGTTCAAATTGAGATCTAAACTATGTCTAGACCTAAAAATCAAACATAGATCCAAGTACCCTCATATATAGCTCACGGCTATATTTGTAGATCTTGGTATTTCTAAGATATCCCTTTAACTAGTTTTTAAATCTTGTAATTATTTACAAAAACACATTATGATTATCTAGGTTATATGCATGTTTCCAAGGCTACCATCATTCCAAGAAACAATGTATAGCCCACGGCTATATTGTTCCCTACCAATATTCCCATTAGATGTACTAGCTTATTTCATGTATACCATGTTAAGTTAACACTTATCATTAGATCTAGGTTTTTATGAGCATGCATGTACATCTAACCCATTTTAGGGTCATATGTAACCCACGGCTATATATTCACATAAGTTTACTTGATGATTTTTAATAGCTCTTTTAACATGTAACATTTCATGTTCCACTATTCAAAACTTAGTAGACAAATCATATGGCCTTTACTCATTCTAGCCGTGACCTTTAAGGTCATGGCTTTCATGATTTTTAGGTTTCACAAGTTCTTTTCATGAGATCTATGGTTATTAGTTAACCAAAGTCCCATAAACAAGATTTGTAACCCATGCCATATTTAGATTTATAAAAGGTTTCATATGGTTTTTAAATCTAGTTTAACACATAACACATAAGTCATAAGTTTCTTATTAAAAAGATTTTGAATCATGATCATAGGTTGTATAAATATGCCGTGACCCATAAGGGTCATAGCCTTACCAAATCTTGATTTTTAACATGTTATTCACTTGTGTTTATAGATGTATGAAGATGCATGCATGAAGAAATGAAAGATTATTATGTGTATACCTCTCTTGCCTAAAAGTACCAAAGAGGATCTAGATGAACAAGGAGATATAAGATCTACTCAAGTTGATGGAGAAAACCCTAAGACAAACTAAGCCGTGACCTATAATGATTTGGCTAGGGCTTGTTTGTAGTGATTCCAAAAGAATGATGCCACCAAATGATTTGTAATCAAGATGGGACAAAGATTTAGTTGATTTAATGAATCAACTTTGGATTTTTGTGGCTTATGGCCGAAATGTTTGAGAGAGAAAGAAGTAGAGAGAAGTGAGTTGCATGTAAAATACTTGGTATTTTGACACCTCGTATAAAATCTTATCGTTCGAATCCTTTCGAATTGAAAACCGGTCTTAAGTGCGACTCAATCGTCTTTTGGTGAATCAAGAGAATGGTTTGGTTTGTTTGTCTAATTTAAACTATTAGCAAGTAATTAAAGTGTCGTTGAATAAAATGGAAGAATAAAGATTAAAGCTAGAGTGACGAGTAAAGGCAAAATGAGCACACTAAATAAAACTTACACTTAGAAAATTCTCTAAAAATAAGGACCTAATAGAAAAGTACTAAAAGAAAGTAAGATCGGAATACACCAAAACCTACTCAATCGGAATAAGCCAAAACAAGCCCAGATCGGAATGTATTCCGATCTGGTGGTCGGAATATCGAGAAAACAATACAATCGAAATACACCAAAAACTATCAATCGGAATATCCACAAAATGCACACAATCGGAATACTTGGCAAAACATACTAATCGGAATATTGGGAAAAGTCCCAATCGGAATAACCACAAAGACTACCAATCGGAATGTGCAAATAGGGTCCAATCGGAATACTTAGAAACAAACCGTCGGAATATGAAAGACCTAATCCGATCACTCGATCGGAATAATGAGGGTGCAGATCAGAATAAGGAGAAACCCTTTTCCGATTGGCAAATCGGAAAAGGGGAAGGCTGCTCGGAATGTATAGATCGGAAAGGGGTTTAATCCCTTTCCGATTTTGGTGGGATTCGGTTGGAAAGCAAGAAAATAAGCTATAATGGAGAGCTTATTCCCCAAAACTAGACGAATCAACTTAAACGAAATCAAATAAGCACTTTAATCAACTTATCTATCTCGAAAATCAACAAACTTATGGATCAAACAATAAAAACATAAACTTTTTAAGGAAAACTTATATAAACAAATAAGCTAATCATAAAAATAAGCCAATAAGCACAAAAGTCTTAAAGCTTAATCAAATGAAAACTTATGAAATGATCAAAAGATTAACTTTTTAAGCACGAAATCACTTAGAACAACACGGATCATATGATAATCGCACCAAATTCAATCTAAAATCAAAGAAAAGTAGAATGAGATTAAGGATTAAAAGCTTAAAATAGAACTTGATTAATGAAAATAAGCAATACAAAGATGTTTAATCTTAAAAGATTAAGAAAGAAGATGAAATTTAGTGAGAGAAAGTTTAAGACTTTCTCTCTCTAAAACTAGAGAAAAATGAAAAAGTGAAAATTAACTAAAACTATCTAACCACCCCCCTAATGACTATTAGGAGGGTATTTATAGGGAAGGTGGAAGGAGTGCATGTGTTGCATCTTCTTTCTTGCTTTCTTCACGTTTTCTCGATTCGACTTTAATTCTTTGTCTTTGTCGTCTCGGGATTTGAACTTGTCTTTTAATTTTCTTCTTCTATTAGACTTAAGTTCTTCGACTTCGTTAAACTTCCGTCTTTAGACTTTTTCTTCGATAAATCTTCAGAATAGGCCTTGGACTTCCGTTCTTTTTGCACTCTTGATCTTTTGACTTCGTCTTTTCCCGGTTTCTTCGATAAAAGCCCGTGAAAACCCGTGTTTTCTTCCTTTTTCATATTTTGGTCCTAAAACACAATAAAAACACAAACCACGCATAATTCCGACTTTTACGACATAAATCACACGTTTTGGTCTTGTTATTATTGGAAATAAGTGGTAAAAGGATAAGTGTTTTCACACTTATTAAATCGCCTACACTTGACCATTGCAATGCCCTCATGCAATGCATTAATTTTAAAGCACGGTTTACATTTTCCATCATTAATAACCCACCTTGGCCTTTATTAAATACTAAACATAAAAGATAGGGATAAGTAAAGAAATTAAAAACTTACATTGGGTTTCGGCGGCCATGAACGTTTATCATCCTCAAGTTTCACGTTCCCCATACCAAGCTTAAAAATGAGATCATTGTTATTATAAGTTAGCAGACTATCACGAACTCATGTGGGCCAATTATTCACTTAGACTCCCTTATTCCTAGGTGTATCTCTTATATTTTATTTTTGTCTTGAATGATCACGAGGATGCCTTGTTTGACTTATTTCGATAGTTATTTAGGCCGAAAATAAAGTGAACGATTTAATCAATAGTTAGCTAAGGACCAAATCTTTTAAAACTGCTTCTCGGGACCTCATAAAGTTCATATCTTGGCATAACTCGCTTCACGATTTGAGACCTTTCTCGGACCGATATTTGGCAGCGACTTCATACTTCGAATCTTTGAGAGACGTTCTTGAAATTATGGTCTTCTCTTCATAATAGAAATTTCTTCACTTGAAGTTTTGAGAGATTCTTCATCTTTGGACCACGACTTCTTCATTTTTCTCCAATCTTTATTTTGGACTTTGATATACAACGATCCGCCTCCTTTTAGGACTTGGATCTATTTATCCTCATACCTTGTTAGGGTCTTTTTGGATAGACTTCTCCATGACTTTTGGGGAGTTATTGCCTTTCGTCGTGTGTCTCGATCCTTCATATTGATTTTCGATAAATGATTCTTCACATCACTTTTGGATCTTTAGCAACAAAATGTAGCCCTCATGCCTTGTTAGGGCCTTTTCGGACTCGCCAATCTTCGCATCCCGCTTCAATAAGTTATGCCTTGGCTATGAACTCTAATCCGTACCGAGCAACTTTTAAACGATCTGGGGCTAGAAGCTAAGTAACCTTTTAAATCGTACAACCTTATTTATTGCAGATAAATTTATTAACAAGCGGAGGGAGAATAGGCTTATAATTAACTCACATAAATTCACGAAAGAATACCGAACTTATAATTGACTCTATCATCTCTCGTTCTCCACAGTTTAAAATCTCAAGGAATGAGACTCGTGGATGCTTAGCCTATTAAATCAAAGTTTTGGGTTTTCGAGTCGCCTATAGGATCTTGCAAATTCTTAGACTTTTTCAAGTTTAGAAATCGCGTTTTAAAGTTCCCTTGATAAACGACTCTCTAGGATCAATTATAGGAACTTGCGAAAAGTTCTTGTTCTTAACCCGTGAGAGTTAAGACTTTCGCGTTTTATAGCTCCCTATATAAAAGCCTAGCAAAACTTGACTTAAACACGTTAAGGATACTAGCTAGAGTAAACTTAGGTAAGTAAACTCGGGTTGAGTCAAAATGTTTACGACTAAGAAAAATTTAAAACCACTTTATTTAAGCAAGGAAAGAAAATAACCATAATAAAGGAAAGTACAACAATACAACTAGGCCAAAATAGATTAAAAATTTTGAAAAATGTCGAAAAATCAAATTTTCCGGTTAAAATGAGGGCAAATTCATGGAAAAGACCACTTACTTCGATAGAAGTCCCCCCTACACTGGAGATAAACATTGTCCTCAATGTTTAAGCATGTGGGAGTAAACTCCCCTACACTTAGGACATTGTGCACTTTGTTTAAATCTTGCTAAGGGAAGGACAACTAAAGTGAATTCAATGTGAACATATAGAATATGAAATATTGAATCACAAGCGTTTAGGCTAGAACCGGGAAGATGGGAAACATGGAATCACGGTTCGTCAAAAGTCATCAAGGTGGATCTTTGAAGCTTTAATCGCTGCACAGCACAAGAAACAAGACAACAAACACATACGGGGCTCCCCCTACACTTATTATGAAAGCAGTAAAGTATAGATCACGGGTTGCCTCCCAAGAAGCGCTTGTTTTTGTTCACCGAGTCACGAGCCTGACTCGACCCAATTTTAGTTCATGGGGAACGTGGTGAGGGATGGAGTCATCTCTTGAGAGATGTCCTCACCAAAGTACAGCTTCAGACGCTGGCCATTCACCTTGAAGTTGGGCCCATTTGGCTGAGAAAGCTCAATGGTCCCATATGGAAAGACTTTGGCGACGGTGAATGGACCAGACCAGCGGCTCTTCAACTTGCCAGAGAAGATCTTCAACCGAGAGTTAAAGAGTAAGACTTGATCACCAACGTGGAACTCTCGGTTCTTGATTTTTGCGTCATGAATGATCTTGGTCTTCTCCTTGTAGATAAGCGAGTTCTCATAAGCTTCATTCCTTAGTTCATTTAGCTCGTTGAGTTGAATCTTGCGATGATCACCGGCTTTGTTGATGTCGAAGTTAGCCCACTTCAAGGCCCAGTGCGCCTTATGTTCCAGCTCGATTGGGAGGTGGCATGCTTTCCCGTACACAAGACGATAAGGTGTACAACCGATCGGGGTCTTGTAAGCAGTACGGAAAGCCCACAGAGCATCATCTAACTTATCGGCCCATGCGGCGCGATGCTCTCCCACAGTACGCTCCAAAATTTGCTTCAATCCACGGTTGGATATCTCGGCTTGCCCATTGGTTTGGGGATGATAAGCGGTGGAAAGACGGTGATTGAAACCATACTTAGCCATGACTCTTGCAAATTGATCGTTGCAAAAATGAGTCCCGCGGTCACTGATAATAGCACGAGGAACGCCAAATCGAGCGAAAAGCTGCTTCAAAAAGTTCACAACCACCCTCGCATCATTCGTAGGAAGAGCCTTAGCTTCAACCCATTTAGAAACGTAGTCGACGGCGACGAGGATGTACTTGTTCCCTTTGGAGGATGGAAATGGCCCCATAAAGTCGATGCCCCATACATCAAAGATTTCACATTCCTGTATGAAATTTTGAGGCATCTCATCCTTATGTGTGATCTTGCCTTGGCGTTGGCAAGCATCACAATGCTTAACCATTTCGTGAGTGTCACGATAAATGGTGGGCCAATAGAATCCAGAATCAAACACTTTTTTAGCGGTGTAGTTGGGACCAAAGTGACCACCGGTGGGTCCTTTGTGGCAAGCTTGGAGGATGTCAAAAGCTGCCGGTCCGTCAACACATCGACGAATGATCAGATCAGCACATTGTTTGAATAGATAAGGGTCATCCCAAAAGTAATTCTTAACATCGTTCAAGAACTTCTTCTTTTGTTGGGATGTTAACCCTTTGATGAGAATACCACCCGCTAAGTAGTTTGCAATGTCTGCAAACCACGGGGTGCCATCAAGATTGAGATTTATAGACATTAAGGTCTCTAGGGGGAAAGAGTAATTGATCTCTTTGTTCGGATGATCCCCTTGATATGGATCCTCAAGTCTGCTCAGATGATCCGCGGCTAGGTTTTCGGCTCCCTTCTTGTCACGAATTTCAATGTTGAATTCTTGTAGGAGTAAAACCCAGCGAAGAAGTCTTGGCTTAGCATCATGCTTTGTCATCAAGTACTTCAACGCGGAATGGTCCGTGTATACGATGGTGGGGGATAAAACAAGATAGGGGCGGAATTTCTCAAAAGCATAGACAACAGCTAAAAGCTCTTTTTCGGTTGTCGTATAATGCAATTGAGCCCCCGTCATTGTTTTGCTAGCGTAGTGGATTGGTTGGAAGTTTTTATTCACTCGTTGGCCCAAAACCGCACCAATAGCAAAGTCGCTAGCATCGCACATCAATTCAAAAGGCAGCTCCCAATTAGGGGTAACCAAGACCGGTGCCTTAGTTAGCTTATCCTTAAGAAGATTGAAGGCTTGGAGACACTCTTTAGAAAAGATAAAAGGAGTATCTTTTTCCAAGAGGTGGGTAATCGGGCGAGCGATTTTAGAGAAATCCTGAATGAATCGATGATAGAAGCCCGCATGACCCAGAAAACTTCTCACACCCTTCACGGTTGAAGGTGGAGGTAATTTGGCTATGACATCTACTTTAGCACGGTCGACTTCAAGACCGGCTTTAGAGATTTTGTGTCCTAGCACAATGCCTTCTTTTACCATAAAATGGCATTTTTCCCAATTCAGAACAAGGCGAGTGTCTTCACACCGCTTAAGCATACGTTCCAAATTGGCAAGGCAAGAAGAGAAGGAATCCCCGAAGACCGAGAAATCATCCATGGAGACTTCCATGGTTTGCTCAACCATGTCATGGAAGATAGCCAACATGCAACTTTGGAAAGTCCCGGGGGCATTGCATAAGCCAAAAGGCATTCTTTTGTAAGCAAATGTGCCATAGGGACAAGTGAATGTTGTCTTCTCTTGATCTTGGGGATCGATGGGTATTTGGAAATAACCCGAGAAACCATCAAGAAAGCAATAATATTCATTACCCGCTAAACGTTCAAGCATTTGGTCCATAAAAGGTAGAGGGAAATGATCCTTTCTCGTGGCATCATTGAGTTTGCAGTAGTCTATACAAACTCTCCACCTAGTAACGAGACGGGTAGGAATCAACTTGTTGTTTGCATTGGGCACAACGGTGATTCCGCCCTTCTTAGGCACACAATGGACTGGACTAACCCATGGTGAATCCGAAATGGGGTAAATCATACCCGCATCAAGAAGTTTGATAACCTCTTTTTTGATGACTTCATGGATTTTAGGATTCACCCTTCGTTGGCTTTGAATTGTGGGCTTAAAGTCGTCCTCCATGAGAATTTTATGTGTGCAGAAGTGAGGATCAATTCCGCGGATGTCGGAGATTTTCTAAGCGATAGCTCGTTTATGCTTCTTCAACACGACGACAAGTTGGGCTTTTTCATCTTCTGTCAGATCCTTTGCGATGATGACCGGTAACTTCTCGTTATCTTCCAGGAAAACGTACTCAAGATGAGGAGGTAGGTCCTTAAGCTCGAGAGTAGGAGGATCCTCAATAGATGGTGTAACTAACGATGGATCATCATTAGTCACCTTTTTAGGAAAAGGAGGAGACAACGGGTCCTCATTGAGAAGTCTCTCAATAGTACGAATGTCTTCATCCCAATTGGTGGACAAATTATCATACTTAATATTGAGAGGACCCAAGCTAGCTTCGAAATCATCCAAGTCACTTTCTCCAAAAGGAGTCAATGCTGGAGCAATTGAGGCAACGGTGTCAACATTGAGTAGAGAAGAAAGAGTACTTTTGCAAGCATCATGAAAATGTTCTTCACAAGCCTCATCGAGAACATCAATAGCATTAATACTCTCATATGAATAAGGTTGCTTAGAAATCTTACCCATGTTGAAGACAATTTTATCGTCACCAACTCTCATGATTATTTCGCCCGCGGCTACATCGATGAGAGTGCGACCGGTCCTCAGGAATGGACGTCCAACGATTAATGGAACACGAGGATCCATCTCGTAATCAACGACGACAAAATCCGCCGGGAAGGTGATTTTGTCAACGCTAACAAAGACATCTTCGGCTATCCCCACTGGATAAGCAACCGTACGGTTAGCTAATTCCAGAGTCATTTTGGTGGGGACTAGCTCGGGGAGAGATAATTGCTTCCAAACACTTAAAGGCATTAAGTTTATACTGGCACCTAGATCGGTTAGGGCCATGCAATTCTCTACTCCCGGGAAGTTGCAAGGAATCAAGAAGCGACCCGGATCACCAAGTTTGGTGGGCAATTTCCTTAAGAGCACTGCGGAGCAGTTCTCATTAAGTTGGGTCTGAGCGATGTCAAGAAGCTTTTCCTTATCACTTAGAAGATCTTTAAACATCTTAGCGTATTTGGGCATGTGAGCGAGAGCCTCGGCAAAGGAGATGTTAAAATTCAATTGTTTAAACATTTTTAGAAAGTTTGAAACCTGAATATCATCCTTGCTCTTTTGCTTCTCTTTCCTCAACCTTGAAGGATAAGGTATATTGGATGAAGAAGAAGGCTTTAGGGGAATAGGATCACTCACAACCACGGGTGGTGGGGAAATGGGGATAGAAGGTGAAGGAGGTGGGGAAAGTTGCTCTTTTTCCTTGTTCACAATCACGGGAGGAGGTGTAGGAAGCTCGGGTTCCATATAACCTTTTCCACTACGAGTGGTGATTGCTTTCATCTCCCCTCTTGGATTCGCAACGGTATTACTCGGAAGAGTACCCGAAGAAGAGGGTTGATTACCTTGGATGAGCGAACCAATCATATCACGAAGGGGAACCGCTTGATTATTAAAAGAGTTTTGCATGTTTGCATTAATTTCATTGCTGTGTTTTGCCATATCATTCCTTAGCTCAGCTCGAATATCGTTCCCTTGTTTTGCCATTTCACCCTTCAAGTTGCGGACTTGACTCTAAAGATTCGTCACCATCTCCCGATTCGTCTTCATGAATGTCTCGACGTCTGGACTCACTGCCATCGGTTGATTGAGAGGTGGAGCTTGGTAAGCTTGAGAATTTCCTTGAGGTGGGTATGGGTTTCGTTGGGATTGATATTGATTGTTTGCACGAGGTTGGGATTGGTTGTAGCTTTGTTGTTGGTTTTGGTTTGTAGGAGGGAAACCGGGAGGAGCAAGGTAATTGTTCGAACGATAACTTAGCAAGCCACGGTCTCCTTGAGGCCGGGCTTGATAGCCTCCCGTGGGATAGGTGCCGTAAGCTGCGTTAACGTTTTCAGAAAAATTGGCTTGGGTAGAAGGACAATCATTGTAAGAATGAGGACCACCACATGTGTCACAAGAAATAACAACGACTTTAGCTTGTTGAAAGTTGTTTGTGGCTATGGACATGAAATCTTTGTGCATATTCGCGATTTGTCGGGAAAGTTCGGATATCTCGGGATTGGAAGTAGTAGAAGAAACATTGACTCTCTGATTAGATCTTGAGGATGCTGATGAATCCCAATTCTTGTGGTGAGTAGTCATGTTTTCGATCAACTCTCGACACTCCTCCGGTCGCCTTTTCATAAAAGTACCACCGGCGGCGGCATTGATCGTGTCACGATCACGAAAAGTGAGACCATTGTAGAAGGTGTCAATGAGAGTGACGGGGAGCATATTGTGATTTGGACAACGGTCAATCAAATCATTGTACCGTTCCCAAGCATCGAAAAGCGATTCATCATTCTCTTGCATGAATCCACTGATTTGGTTACGAAGGTTAGTGACCATGGATGGGGGAAAGTAGCGCGATAAAAAGCGTTGAGTCATGTCATTCCACGTATGAATAGAATTTTTAGGAAGACGGTCAAACCATTTTTCGGCATGGTGAGAAAGCGAGTGGGGAAAGAGTTGAAGGCGAAGGTCATCCATAGAAACACCGGAGCACTTCATGCTTTGAGTTATGGTAATGAATTTGTCGAGGTGTTTGTTGGCATCATCATCCGGAATTCCACGAAATGGGTTCGTTTGCACTTGCTGAATCATGTGATGCTTCAACGAAAACTCCTGAGCCGTGACGTGCATTGGCGCAATCGGGCCTCCACGTCCGTTCATGGTGGGTTGACACAATTCCTCCATTGTTCGTAAATCAGGCAGGAGGACATTGTTGTTGTTGTTGTTGTTGTTATTATTCAAATTGGGTAGAGGTGGGTGATTATTGTTGTTATTAACACCAGCCATATCTAAATCTTCACGAGTCTCGGGCTCAGAATAGTTCGAAGATCTAGTACGCATACACCTGCAGAAGAAAAATATACACAGAGAATATCTATATAATATTTTTGGTGCAAAACCTTTTGAAAAGAATTGCTTTTAATGATTTTTCAATGTTTTTGTATTTTTGAAGAGTTTTATATTTTTTTAGGATTTTTGAAAAAATTTTTAAAGCAAGGAAAATAACGTTCAAAGAACGGATCCCAAAATTCAATGCGTCTCTCACTAGAAACCGTTTATCGTAACGAAAAGAGCCGGCAGCGGCGCCATTTAATACTTGGTATTTTGACCCCTGTATAAAATCTTATCGTCCGAATCCTTTCGAATTGAAAACCGGTCTTAAGTGCGACTCAATCGTCTTTTGGTGAATCAAGAGAATGGTTTGGTTTGTTTGTCTAATTTAAACTATTAGCAAGTAATTAAAGTGTCGTTGAATAAAATGGAAGAATAAAGATTAAATCTAGAGTGACGAGTAAAAATAAATGCATGTAAACTTTAAGGCAAAATGAGCACACTAAATAAAACTTACACTTAGAAAATTCTCTAAAAATAAGGACTTAATAGAAAAGTACTAAAAGAAAGTAAGATCGGAATACACCAAAAACTACTCAATCGGAATAAGCCAAAACAAGCCCAGATCGGAATGTATTCCGATCTGGTGGTCGGAATATGGAGAAAACAACACAATCGGAATACACCAAAAACTATCAATCGGAATATCCACAAAATGCACACAATCGGAATACTTGGCAAAACATACTAATCGGAATATTGGGAAAAGTCCCAATTGGAATAACCACAAAGACTACCAATCGGAATGTGCAAATAGGGTCCAATCGGAATACTTAGAAACAAACCGTCGGAATATGAAAGAGCTAATCCGATCACTCGATCGGAATAATGAGGGTGCAGATCGGAATAAGGAGAAACCCTTTTCCGATTGGCAAATCGGAAAAGGGGAAGGCTGCTCGGAATGTATAGATCGGAAAGGGGTTTAATCCCTTTCCGATTTTGGTGGGATTCGGTTGGAAAGCAAGAAAATAAGCTATAATGGAGAGCTTATTCCCCAAAACTAGACGAATCAACTTAAACGAAATCAAATAAGCACTTTAATCAACTTATCTATCTCGAAAATCAACAAACTTATGGATCAAACAATAAAAACATAAACTTTTTAAGGAAAATTTATATAAACAAATAAGCTAATCATAAAAATAAGCCAATAAGCACAAAAGTCTTAAAGCTTAATCAAATGAAAACTTATGAAATGATCAAAAGATTAACTTTTTAAGCACGAAATCACTTAGAACAACACGGATCATATGATAATCGCACCAAATTCAATCTAAGATCAAAGAAAAGTAGAATGAGATTAAGGATTAAAAGCTTAAAATAGAACTTGATTAATGAAAATAAGCAATACAAAGATGTTTAATCTTAAAAGATTAAGAAAGAAGATGAAATTTAGTGAGAGAAAGTTTAAGACTTTCTCTCTCTAAAACTAGAGAAAAATGAAAAAGTGAAAATTAACTAAAACTATCTAACCACCCCCCTAATGACTATTAGGAGGGTATTTATAGGGAAGGTGGAAGGAGTGCATGTGTTACATCTTCTTTCTTGCTTTCTTCACGTTTTCTCGATTCGACTTTAATTCTTTGTCTTTGTCGTCTCGGGATTTGAACTTGTCTTTTAATTTTCTTCTTCTATTAGACTTAAGTTCTTCGACTTTGTTAAACTTCCGTCTTTAGACTTTTTCTTCGATAAATCTTCAGAATAGGCCTTGGACTTCCGTTCTTTTTGCACTCTTGATCTTTTGACTTCGTCTTTTCCCGTTTTCTTCGATAAAAGCCCGTGAAAACCCGTGTTTTCTTCCTTTTTCATATTTTGGTCCTAAAACACAATAAAAACACAAACCACGCATAATTCCGACTTTTACGACATAAATCACACGTTTTGGTCTTGTTATTATTGGAAATAAGTGGTAAAAGGATAAGTGTTTTCACACTTATTAATGTATGAGAGATGGGGATGTGTGTGTTTCGGCGTAAAGATGAGAGAGGGAAAGAGAATGCAAAAGGCATGATTGCCTTGGTAAGGACATTTGTGCCAAGTGTAAGATCTTCCCTTTCCAAGACAACCCTTCTTCTTCCACATATGCATGTGTGTGTCGTGTAAGGCTATCCAAAGAAAAGGGTGGGCTAGAGCATAAGGAATACCTAACTTTGGGCTAGTCCAAGAAAGTTTAGGGATGCCTATAATAATCATACATATATATATACGGCTATATATATATATATATGGTGTGGTATGTTTTTCAAATTTTTGTTAAGTGTTGAATATTTCCAATATTAAGTATACATCTTACTACTTGTTATCCCTAGTTGTATGTACAAGGTTTACATTATGAGTCTTATCTCAACTAGTGTGTATGTACAAGTATATGTACATGTTAGACAAGTTCACACATGACCCATAGAAGTGTAACATATGAGTTTGTGTTCTAGGATTATTGGGTGGAAATCCATTACATAAAATTATGGTAAAATCATGGATTTTACAGCACCACCCCGTTATTTTAGCTTTGTCCTCAAAGCTACTAAAAACTTAGTTATCCTTTAAGTAAGAGATGTTCTAAGTACATGATTCGTTTCAGGTTCTCTCTCAGGTACGGATGGCGGCATGAATGTGAAGTGGTCTAAACTTAGGTTATTCTTATACGCCTGATCTGGCATTTATGGAAGCTTCCGTCATTATATGTGAACAGAAGAGGATGCAAAGAGATCTTTATCCGGATCGCATTATACATCCGATTGAGCAGTAAAGGAGACTGCCTCTGTGGATGGGTAGGCGAGGAACGCAAAGAGATCTTTATCCGGATCGCGCTATACATCCGATTGAGCAGTAAAGGAGACTGCTGCTGCGGATGGGTAGGCGAGGAATGCAAAAAGATCTTTATCCGGATCGCACTATACATCCGATTGAGCAGTAAAGGAGACTGCCTCTATGGATGGGTAGGTGAGGAATGCAAAAAGATCTTTATCCGGATCGCACTATACATCCGATTGAGTAGTAAAGGAGACTGCCTCTATGGATGGGTAGGCGAGGAATGCAAAGAGATATTTATTCGGATCGCACTATACATCCGATTGAGCAGTAAAGGAGACTGCCTCTGCGGATGGGTAGGCGAGGAATGCAAAGAGATCTTTATCCGGATCGCACTATACATCCGATTGAGCAGTAAAGGAGACTACTGCTGCGGATGGGTAGGAGAGGAATGCAAAAAGATCTTTATCCGGATCGCACTATACATCCGATTGAGCAGTAAAGGAGACTGCCTCTGTGGATGGGTAGGCAAGGAATGCAAAAAGATCTTTATCCGGATCACACTATACATCCGATTGAGCAGTAAAGGAGACTGCCTCTGTGGATGGGTAGGCGAGGAATGCAAAGAGATCTTTATTCGGATCGCACTATACATCCGATTGAGCAGTAAAAGAGATTGCCTCTGTGGATGGGTAGGCGAGGAATGCAAAGAGATCTTTATCCGGATCGTACTATACATCCGATTGAGCAGTAAAGGAGACTGCCTCTGTGGATGGATAGGAGAGGAATGCAAAAAGATCTTTATCCGGATCGCACTATACATCCGATTGAGCAGTAAAGGAGACCGCCTCTGTGGATGGATAGGCGCGGGCTTCTCAATGGGTGTTGTAGTCATACTCTTCCCGGATCTGGGAAGCGACCATTAGCTCTGTGGATTTGGTTAGGAGGGTAAATCTATTGCAAATGGTTTCTGATATGAGGAGGACGTGCCAGCTTATTTCATATGCTGGGGAATCCGGGGACGCACTATTTCTACATCCTTTTCATAGGTGAGATACAAGTTATATCTCCATACCCGCGGATGAAAAATTAGGGGTTGAAGGTAAAACAATGATGTTAACTTTAACCCCTCCTATATTAGCAGCTTTAAGAAAAGACTTACGATCTTTACCTCAAGGCAGCGGGGTATAAACATTAGTTAATGGTACTAAAGTTTCTACCCAACAAGGAGGTTAAGATTGTTGTCGATGGCGTCTGCGTAAGAAGTTTCAAGGAATCTGCTTCCTTTGCCGTGAGGCTGAGTGAGAGGGGCGCAGAAAAGAAGTACCTCAAATGGTGGAAATAAAAGAAGATACCAAGAATAAAGAAGTGCGCGCCTTGCAGGGTGTCGTAACAAGGGTCATACATTCACTATTACTGGTTTAAAATTTGTACAAATTCTGTCTTCTAAAGAGAGGAATTTTCATCTCCCAACGTCTAATGGATGATGGTGTTGTCGAACTAATTGGACCCGAAGAGGAAGGAGGAATGCCCAAAAACATAGGACATTCAACATCTCCTTACGGGGGATTGTCGAACATAGCCCTACAAAGTACACCATTGTGAGTTGGATGTGCCTTTCAGGTTTAGCGAGAGAAGAAACAGGTTAGGGAAACAGGTCACTCTCGGACCAAATATTCTTTAGCCCGTTGGTGCTAGAGATGACACTAAATCTAGTGTTAACTATATCGAGGTTATGGCTCCCTAGTATAATCAAGGTTTCATCTCACCAAGGTACACAAACCCATTTTTGGCTATAAGGGATAATTGCATGTTACTTTCTAGCCAATTTGTGCTAAGAACGACATCAAAGTTATCAAGGCTTTCTAGGATCTGATGGTGTAAAACGGTTGATTCAGAAAGTTTTTAAGGAACAACCTCGGATGAGGGTGTTTAACTATCATAACTTTTCCGTCGACTATTCCACAGTATAATAGGAGCCTAGAACTATCGGAGGGATTTCCATTACCTTACTAAATTTAGAAATTGTAGTGCTTTGGTCTACACATGTATCAGACAAGATAGATGCATATTACTGGTTTAGTAAAAACGTACCAGGTACGATGCTGGAGCCTGGGT
Source organism: Glebionis coronaria (assembly GCA_025667525.1). Classification (NCBI taxonomy): domain Eukaryota; kingdom Viridiplantae; phylum Streptophyta; class Magnoliopsida; order Asterales; family Asteraceae; genus Glebionis; species Glebionis coronaria. The sequence goes on from CM046874.1 coordinate 250,340,459, forward strand.
TTGTTGGGGCATTGCCAGCCATGTACACTCGCGAAGGAGTTCCCTTGTCGTCCTTCTTCTGGTTGGCCCTCTTGGGACAATCAGGTCTCACGTGCCCAGGGGTTCCACACTCATAACATACCACAGCTTTCTTCAGCCCGCTACCGCTCCCACCAGTGGGGTTTCGGTTTCTCGGTTGCCCACTTCCACTCCCTCGTGCGTTGGACTTGCCCTTGTTGCGGTTACCAGGATTGGTATTGTGTCGACCTGGGGTGGCAACATTGGTTGGACAATCGCGAGCAAAATGGCCTTGTTGGCCGCACTTGTAGCATCCTTGACATTGTCCTCTAGCAACATGATGGTAGTTGCACTTCGTACACTTGGGCTTTGTCCCTGAGTAGTTCTTGGTCGGGTTGTGGGAGTAGTGTCATCTGCTTGCCCAACGTTTTGCTTTTTGAAAGGCTGTTGGTGCTGGCTACGAGAGTTCTCTTCGGATTTCCTCTTGTTGTCTACTTGTCTCTCAGACAGATTGCGGGTTCGTTTGTTGATCAGCTCAGTCGCAATTTCCATGGCACCTTCCACAGTGGTGGGTCGTGAAGCTAGCACACTGTCATGAATGTTGTTAGGGAGTCCACTGACATACTTTTCAATCTTGTCACTCCTTAGAGGAAACATTCTGGTGCACATCAAGCTTAACTCTTGAAATCTTTGGTTGTACCAAATGATATCATTGTTCTTACACTTGAGATCCCACAGCTCGACTTCCAAATTCTTCATTTCTCCTCTGGGACAGTACTTCTCAGTCATTCTTTCCTTGAGGTTGGCCCAAGTGAGAGTATAAGCAGCGGCATGTTTAAGGGTGGTGACCACAGAGTTCCACCGAGTAAGGGCGTTATCGAGTAGAGTGCATGTAGTATACTTAACTCTGTTCTCGTCAGCACAATCGCTGATGCGGAAAACTGTCTCTAGTCATTCAAACCATCGCATTAGTTCAACAACTCTTTCTTTTCCTCGGTAGTATGAGGGTTTACATTTCAAGAAGTCGGGGTACGAACAAACCCTGTTGAAGTTGTTTCTGCGTATGTTGGGGTTTGGGTCATCGCCCACATTAGCTTCTCTGGCTGTCATGGCTGCCAAAATGCCTTCACCAATCATCTCCCGGAGTTGAGCAGCGGTAACATTATGAGTAGCTTCAGGTACTTCGGTATTAGCGGTATTGAAGACAGTTGCATTATTGGGGTTCGATTTGGAAATCACCATTTGTCTATAACCATACACAAAATGAGATTATTAATTCAATCGTTAGTGCAGTCTTTATATTATTTGCAAGAGAATGATTTCATGCAAAAAATTCATAACAAATTTGGATAACCTGTCAGGATTTCATAATATAATACGTTGCACAACAGATATAACATAAGAGAGTGATTTCATGCAAAGTTCCGTAGGGAATTTTAAACATTCGTCAAGCATATCAAATCCAGAACAAGGTTTAGCTGGCCCTGCTCCGGGTAGTGGTACACATTGTCTTAAGTACATCATATCCAAAATACATGCCCAAATAAAAATGAAAGATAAAGTGCGGGATTACATCACCGAAAGCGGAAAAAGAGATAAAAGTACAAAGGCCCTATATCATGATAGCCGGATGTAACCCGCGAACTTATCATGATGTACAAGAAGTCTAGTACATCTATACTAATCCTGCCTGGATGGTCCACTAGAAGATGCCGGGGCTGACGGTGCGGATGAAGCTGGTGGGGCTGCAGAATTTTTCCTGGTGTTCCACAAAGTCCGAACTGTTGTTCGGGTCTCCTTGAGCGTACGGAGTGCAGACAGTAGCTGGTTCCGGAGCCTATCAACGACCCCTCGGAGATAAGTCATCTCCCTAGTAACCCCATCATGTCGGACAGTGGCGAGATCAGAAGATGGACAAGGATTGCTCCTGAGTAGCAAGAGCAGCATGGGTCTGATGCTGCAGACCTTCCATGACCTGAATGCACTGGTGGAGGTGGTAGTTCTCATCCAATAACCATTTTAGTGCCTCGTCCGTCCTAGCCTGGATGCCCTTAGCAGTCTAGAAGTCTTCCCTCCTAGTGCGGAAAAGGGTGTCTATACGCTCATAGATGACGGCATGGCTATGTTGACTGACTGTCAACTGGCTGCGGAGGTCGGATATCTCTCGCTCATGGCGTGTAGCCAATGCGGAGATCTGGTCCTGGACGGAATCGACACGTCCTGCCCTAGAGCCTTCCTCGGTCTCATAAGTGGAGACGGGTGTGGGTCCGGAGAAATAGCCTGATGAAAAGGACAGAGGCATGGAAGATGGTATGCTAGAAGGGACCCGGTCCTCCTCCATAGAGGTTGGGGCCGGTGTGGCTGATGTTGAGATAGAAAATGGGTCCTCTGGGAGTACAGCTTCGGTGGCTGGGTCATCCTCTGAATCCGAGGCTGACAACCATCCACACTGCGTCGATCGTGGGGATGAACAAACAACTGGAGTAGGAGCTACTCTGGGTAGAAGAGTCGTAGATGCAGTAGGCGGAGTCATGATGCTCTGAAATAGTATCATTTTAAGTTTGAAGTGAGTATAAGCTTACAAACAAAGAACAATATTATTTAGATTACATGCTTTATGAAATATATCCCTTTTTAAACAATTATTAGAATGTTTTAAGGTTACAAATATTTATACTTATACATATATATGTACTATCATGTAAGTAGTTCATTTATCAGCTAGTATGTGTGAAGTTTAGTTTAATATTACTCATATTCGCATTTCAGTATTTTACTATGTAGTGTAAATTTTTTTTTTAAGTTTAACGCGTCTAACATATAGCAATACCTTACTAAACAATATTAATAAGCAAGTGTAGTAAACATATATATATATATATATATATATATATATATATATATATATATATATATATATATATATATATATATATATATATATATATATATATATATATATATATATATATATATATATATATATATTATATATATATATATATATATATATATATATATATATATATATATATATATATATATATATATATATATATATATATATATATATATGTGACACCCCGGGTAGGGTCAAAATATGTGGAAATATCCACGGAGATGTCACAAGGGTGGATCGATAGCATATAGCCCATAGAGCATAAGATAAAAAGTTAGTCAAATTAGATTACATGTTTATTCAAACAAATAAATAAAAATTGTTTTAAACAAGGCAGTAGGTTATTGTTTTTGTTTCCCAAATAGAACCCCTGACGAGTCCTATGATGCAGATTTCTAAGATGCTGGCGACCATGCACACACCACGTACTAACTTCATATTCCTGTGCAAAACATACTAACGGGGTCAACATAAAGTTGGTGAATTTACAGATTTTAACAATTAATTAGTTTGGACATACAATAATCATAGAAGTAATAATGCACAAAGCATTCTTACTAAAATGTAAATAACATTTGTTTATTATTAGAAACTGAAGCTTAACCCCATAGTCCTCAACAGATGAGGACGTAGTGTCTTACAAAAAGACACCCATTCCAGTTCTAACATGGTATACATCTGTTGTCCCGGCCAAGGCACAGTGAGCATGACTCACCCAGACGGGGATGGTCAATCCCTAATAGATCTATTTATAACATTCGGGCGATTTACAACAATTTAACAGTTTCAATAGTAAGCAATCATAATCCAGTTTATAAAATCCAGTCATGTCCAATATATGTTTGCATATTTTCTTTCCCAAAAAGAGAAAGTTTTATCAAGGTTTATAGGGGGCTGTAAACTCACCTGGGAGTAGGCAATTGCTTGTTTAACACGGGTATCCAATCAAAGCTCACACCAAAGTTATGCCTAATCAGATAGTACAGTCTTAATAGATAGTTCAGATAACATATATGTATGCTTATACGGATTTTATTCAGTTTATTCATACTATGATATTTATCTAAATAACCATAGTTCAAGTTGCATCAATACTCATTTAACTTATTTATATAAGTTTCATTTCTAAGTTCACATCAAATGTTTAACTATTAATATTAGTTAGCATACATGTATTCATAGTAATCTTCCAATTTATAATTAAGTTTTACATTTAAGTAAACATAAAAGAAAATGTTTCACTTAAAATATTAATCTATGTTTATAGTACTTGTATCAATAACATCCCGTTAAATTTTATAACCACGTTCTATATTTAAGTAAACATAAGGGGTTTTACTTATAATATATTTACGTAGTAACATTTAATTTACTTAACGTTCACATAGTTTTATTTCTTAAAAGTATATGTGTACATGTATTAACAATACATATTCATCTTGTTTATACAATTATTTCCTAAAGTAAATATAAATAAAAAATATATTATTTTATTTAACTTTAAAGTTTCCATAAATTATTTTATAATTTATAAAATAATTTAATCTTAAGAATTTATACCTTAATTCTTATGGTCTAAGTATTTTAATTATGTTTTATTATAATTAAAATAGATTTTAGGGTTAGGGCTTAGAAATGTTTCGGAATATGGTAAAACTAGTCCCTCCATATTTTTAAACAAGTAAACTTTCGAATTTTTCATATTTAGTACCTAGGGCTTGTTATAGTTTCGGCTTATGGCAGATTTGGTCCCTCTAGTATTATCTAGGTTTTGTAACTTTACTAAAATGACAAAACAGCCCCTAGGGCTTCTTTATGTTTTGGACTATTGCCAAAATGGTCCTTAGGGGTTTAGAATGACAAAATAACTTTTAATAACTTCCCAAAATGGTCCCTAGGGTTTAAGTTGCCACGGAAAATAATTATTAAACCCTAGACTTTTGGATATTTACATTTTCAGTCCTTGTGCTTACTAGTTTATTAAAATAAGTTTCATAAGTTACGCTTTTAGTCCTTAAGCTTTATAATTTGTCACTTTCATCCAAAAAGTTTTTGTAAGTCATAGTTTATCATAAAAACTTTTATTTTAACATCTAAACTTTATATGGGCTCATTAAATGGGAAACATCTAATGGGCTATTTTAGTGGGCTTAAATATATTTCAAGTCCACTAATTTATCTAAATGGGCCTTTAAATCATCTATTGGGCTTAATACATTTTTAAGTCCTTTAATTAGTTAAATGGGCCTAATTGTGATCTTAAGTCCATTTAAGTTACTATAATTTATAAAATGGGCTTATTGGGTCCATTTAAGTTTTGAATTAACATTTCATGGACTTAATTAGTCCATTAATATTTTATGTATATTTTTACTTAGGATATTCTTATATGCTTAGTATGAGCTTATAAATATTTAGTTTTCCAATCTAAATGAATAAAACTTACATTTTGTTTTATGTGTTATACTAAATTAGATCTAGGTGTGTTATAAGGTTATAAGTAGGTCATAAGCCCTAGTAGGAGCTCATATCCCACGGCTAATATTGGTTATAGCTTATTAAGATAAGTCAAGTCTTATTTTAAGGTTGCATGTAGTTTATATGTGCTACAAAATTAGATCTAACTATGTACACACCAAGAAAATAAGTCACAAGTTCAAATTGAGATCTAAACTATGTCTAGACCTAAAAATCAAACATAGATCCATGTACCCTCATATATATCTCACGGCTATATTTGTAGATCTTGGTATTTCCAAGATATCCCTTTAACTAGTTTTTAAATCTGGTAATTATTTACAAAAACACATTATGATTATCTAGGTTACATGCATGTTTCTAAGGCTACCATCATTCCAAGAAACAATGTATAGCCCACGGCTATATTGTTCCCTCCCAATATTCCCATTAGATCTACTAGCTTATTTCATGTATATCATGTTAAGTTCACACTTATCATTAGATCTAGGTTTTTATAAGCATGCATGTACATCTAACCCATTTTAGGGTCATATGTAACCCACGGCTATATATTCACATAAGTTTACTTGATGATTTTTAATAGCTCTTTTAACATGTAACATTTCATGTTCCACTATTCAAAACTTAGTAGACAAATCATATGGCCTTTACTGATTCTAGCCGTGACCTTTAAGGTCATGGCTTTCATGATTTTAGGTTTCACAATTTCTTTTCATGAGATCTATGGTTATTGGTTAACCAAAGTCCCATAAACAAGATTTGTAACCCATGCCATATTTAGATTTATAAAAGGTTTCATATGGTTTTTAAATTTAGTTTAACACATAACACATAAGTCATAAGTTTCTTATTAAAAAGATTTTGAATCATGATCATAGGTTGTATAAATATGCCGTGACCCATAAGGGTCATAGCCTTACCGAATCTTGATTTTTAACATGTTATTCACTTGTGTTTATAGATGTATGAAGATGCATGCATGAAGAAATGAAAGATTATTATGTGTATACCTCTCTTGCCTAAAAGTACCAAAGAGGATCTAGATGAACAAGGAGATATAAGATCTACTCAAGTTGATGGAGAAACCCTAACACAAACCAAGCCGTGACCTATAATGATTTGGCTAGGGCTTGTTTGTAGTGATTCCAAAAGAATGATGCCACCAAATGATTTGTAATCAAGATGGGACAAAGATTTATTTGATTTAATGAATCAACTTTGGATTTTTGTGGCTTATGTCCGAAATGTTTGAGAGAGAAAGAAGTAGAGAGAAGTGAGTTGCATGTATGAGAGATGGGGATGTGTGTGTTTCGGCTTAAAGATGAGAGAGGGAAAGAGAATGAAAAAGGCATGATTGCCTTGGTAAGGACATTTGTGCCAAGTGTAAGCTCTTCCCTTTCCAAGACAACCCTTATTCTTCCACATATGCATGTGTGTGCCGTGTAAGGCTATCCAAAGAAAAGGGTGGGCTTGTGTGGGCTTGAGTTGGGCTAGAGCATAAGGAATACCTAACTTTGGGCTGGTCCAAGAAAGTTTAGGGATGCCTATAATAAGCATATATATATATATATATATATATATATATATATATATATATATATATATATATATATATATATATATATATATATATATATATATATATATATATATATATATATATATATATATATATATATATACGGCTATATATATATGGTGTGGTATGTATTTCAAATTTTTGTTAAGTGTTGAATATTCCCAATATTAAGTATACATCTTACTACTTGTTATCCCTAGTTGTATGTACAAGGTTTACATTATGAGTCTTATATCAACTAGTGTGTATGTACAAGTATATGTACATGTTAGACAAGTTCAAACATGACCCATAGAAGTGTAACATATGAGTTTGTGTTCTAGGATTATTGGGTGGAAATTTATTACATAAAATTATGGTAAAATCATGGATTTTACAATAAGGGTGGTAAATCAACCACATCTTCAGAGACAGGGACATCAGTCAAGAGAGGATCTGACATATGAATTGTCTCTGTAGATTTGAAAACAATCTCTTTGGGTTTTGTGAGAATTTTCAATTTGTTTTTCTTAGCAGAGATATCCCTTTTTATGTCAGCAGGTAGTTCATCATTAAGCAATTCATCTATAGTGAACCTACTACACAACCATTTTTCAATAACCTTATTTAATTCAGATACTTGATCATTTAAGGCACTATTCTTCAAGGTTAACCTATTAACTTCGTTTTGAAGAGATATCTTTTCTAAATTAACCTGTTTGAGAGTTTCACATTCAGCCCTAGCAGTTAACAGTTCATGTTTAACAGAGTGAAACTTATCAAGCAAGTTGTTTCTTTGTTCCTCAACAAAGTGAAAATCAACAATGGTGTAATCGAGGACATGTTTGCGTTCATCACTTTCAGACATAGATAAAAGCATGTGTACCTTTTTCATTGTGATGTCAACCCATTTTCCTGATCTTGCATCTTCTTTCCCAACAGCTGGTTCATCCTCAGCTATTGCCATGAAAGCCCTGACTCTAGTAGTATCTTCCTCATCTAAAGTCAGCGGCTTATCATTCCAATCATACGCTTCAGCTACCAACCCTTTCTCTGTCTTTTTATCACCCCCTTTCTTCTTAGACAGAGCTTCAAGCTTCAAATTCATTTGTTCTAACTCAGCTTTAAGTGCCTTATACTTGTTCTTGTAATCCTTCTTCTAATTGTCTGAGGAGTTGAATTGGTGAGATGAGTTGTTGTGTTGTGATTTGAATTTGTAAGGTTTGGTGGAAGATGATGGATAAGAAGGTGAGGATGTCTTTGTGGAAGGACAGTCTTTATGAAAGTGTCCAAGTTTTCCACAGGCAAAGCAAGTTTCTTTTGATTTGTCGGTTTGTTTGCTAGCTGATCCTACTCTCCCTAATCTTTTGTAAAATCTCCTTTGATTAGCTAGCAAGGCTCTTTCATGAAATTCAGCATTAAGGTCTGTCAAGAACTCTTGGCTGCTGCGTGTGTCTTCTTCAACATCAGAGTCGCTGTCATGAGGGTGTGGGGTAGAAATCAAAGCTTTGGAAGTTGCTCCCCAAACTACAAATCTTTCAGTCTCTGATTTGTATATGGTATCAATCAGCCTTTCTTCATAATTGTACTTTCCATAAAGCTGAGCTATGGTGTCATTCTTGATTGAGTTATTGGCTCTCTGAGTCTGATTCATACTCAACCATTTTCTTGGAAGGCTGTTGACAAATGTGGCATTAATTTCAGCTTGACCAATGGTGACGTCATTCATAGCAAGGTCATTGAGAAGAATCTTCAGCCTTGTATATGTTTGTTGAACCTTTTCACCTTCAAGTGCCTTGAAAGCATTGAACTGAAGTCTGAGTGCCTAAATCTTGGTTTCTCTGGTTTCAGAGGGTCCTTCATGACCAAGGTTAAGGTCTGCCCACATTTGTTTGGCTGTGGGACACTGAATGACAGACTTCATGATGTGTTTGGGAAGACAGGATATGATGATTCTCTTGAGACGTTTGTCTTGGTTTGCCAATTTCCTATCAGTAGAGGTGAGCGCCATGGGAACATAAGGACCATTGTCTAGAATTTCTAGAAGAAATGGTTCAAGTCCGTTGAGATACACGAGGAATTGACTCTTCCAACTAACAAAATCTTCTTCATCAAAGACTGGTACATTGGTGACATGAGATCCGCCTCTTGAGTCAAGAAGTTGAGGTAGATCATCTTCATTTGGAGGTGGAGGAGTGAGTCTTGGTGAAGTTGGTGGTGCATTGTTGTTGTTCCCAGAAGTCGGTGGTGCATTGGTTGTTTCCGGCATGGTGGATCTTGATTATAAAACTTAGAACGATGTTTATGAAGGTTTTAATATCAAACACCGATCTGATACCAATTAAGAGTCCCTAAACTATGCTAGAAACAATAAACTTAACTAATCAACACACATAATTACTTTTCAAACATAATACTTATTATTGTATAATAAAGACTTACAAGTGTTATGGATAACACCGTTTGATGACAATGTGTTGTGCACACTTTGAACAAACTAAACCTAACTTATGAACACAGTCGCAGCTGTTTGGTTCTGTAAGTTCTAAGCATTAATGTGTGAATTCTATCGAAGTGTTAAACTTTAATTCTAGGCTACATAACCTATTTATAGTGGTACGAGGTTGACTCTAAGTACTTGTTGATGGTGACTACACTAGACAGACACTTGTCAGACCTCTGTCACAAGATGCTCTTCTATTCTTGGTAGTCTGCCACAATGCTTTAGGAAAACAGAGCTGACACAGTTTCCCTTTTCTTCATAGTCTCGTATACACTAAGGTATGTCCAAAGTGTACTGAGTGTTAACAGGGTATTGCCACCCCTGTTAACCCTCAACCCCTCAGAGTCCCTGATACATCTTGGTTGTTATCTATCACATCCAATGAGTATGTCTTCAAGTAATCTTCGACTTCCTTGACAATGTCTCTGACATGGACTCCTCTGAGGTTGCTCACAGAGACTTAGATCTCTGTGAGTCTTGCGATACTTTCCTGCCTCCTAGGCACATGCAAGTTACTATCTAACAGCTTGGTTTGTGTTTAAATCTATGATACAGGCAATCTAACAAACTTAGATTCCCAATTAAATCAAAGTATTGGGTTTTCAAGTCATCTATAGGATCTTGCAACTTCTTTGACTTTTTCAAGTTTAGAATTCGCATTTTAAAGTTCCCTTGATAAACGACTTTCTAGGATCAATTATAGGAACTTGTGAAAAGTTCTTGTTCTTAACCCGTAAGAGTTAAGACTTTCGTGTTTTAAATTTCCCTATATAAAATCCTAGCAAAACTTGATTTAAACACGTTAAGGATACTAGCTAGAGTAAACTTGGATAAGTAAACTCGGGTTGAGTCAAAAGATTCATGACGGGCCTAATATATCAACGGCATCTAAATTTGTTAAAACATTTTATTTAACTTTATTTTTCTCTTTTGACTTTATTTTTGAAATGAAATATATACATACGATGCGATAACAAAAGGAAAGAACATAAAAGAGAAGAAATGAAAAATACTACTTGGCCAAAATATCAAATTTTTTTGAAAAATGTCGAAAAATTAGATTTTCCGGTTAAAATGAGGACAAATTAATGGAAAAGCCCACTTAACTTCGTTAGAGATCCCCCTACACTTGATATAAACATTGTCCTCAATGATTAAGCATGTGGGAGTAAACTCCCCCACACTTAGGACATTGTGCACTTTGTTTAAATCTCGCTAAGGAAGAGACAACTATAGCGATTTCAATGTGAACATATAAGATATGAAATATTGAATCACGACAGTTTAGGATAGAACCGGGAAGATGGGAACACGGGATCACGGGTCGTCAAATATCATCAAAGGTGCTATTTGAAGCTTTAATCCCTGCACATCATAAGAAACAAGACAACAAACACCTATGTAGCCCCCTACACTTATTATGAAAACGGGTAAAAAGGATAGATCAACGGGTTGCCTCCCGAGAAGCGCTTTTTTTTGTTAACCGAGTCACGAGCCTGACTCGACCCAGAACTAATTCAAGGGAAATGTGGTGAGGGATGGAATCTTCTCATGAGAGATGTCCTCACCAAAATACAACTTAACACGCTGGCCATTCACCTTAAAGTTTGGCCCATTTGGTTGAGATAACTCAATGGTGCCATAAGGGAAGACTTTGGCGACGGTGAATGGACCAGACCAACGGCTCTTAAGCTTGCCCGAAAAAATTTTCAACCGAGAGTTAAAGAGTAAAACTTGATCACCAATTTTGAACTCTCGGTTTTTGATCTTAGAATCATGAATGAGCTTGGTTTTCTCCTTATAAATCAACGAATTCTCATAAGCCTCATTCCTTAGTTCATTGAGTTCATTGAGTTGGATCTTCCTAAGATTACCGGCTTTGTTGATATCAAAATTAGCCCATTTCAAGGCCCAATAAGCCTTATGCTCCAACTCAATGGGGAGGTGGCATGCCTTTAAGTACACAAGACGATATGGAGTGCAACCAATAGGTGTCTTATATGCGGTACGGAAAGCCGACAAAGCATCATCTAACTCATCGGCCCATGAGGCACGATGCTCTCCCACAGTACGCTCTAAGATTCTCTTAAGTCCATGGTTAGAAATCTCGGCTTGACCATTTGTTTGTGGATGATACGCGGTGGAAAGACGATGATTGACACCGTACTTAGCCATGACTCGAGCAAATTGATCATTGCAAAAATGAGTCCCATGATCACTAATGATAGCATGAGGAACACCGAATAGAGCAAATAATTGTTTCAGAAAGTTCACAACCACCCTCGCATCGTTCGTAGGTAAAGCTTTTGCTTCAACCCATTTAGATACGTAGTCAACGGCTACGAGGATGTACTTGTTCCATTTGGATGATGGAAATGGCCCCATAAAGTCGATGCCTCATACGTCAAAGATTTCACACTCTTGGATGAAATTTGGAGGCATCTCATCTTTATGTGTGATCTTGCCTTGTCGTTGGCAAGCATCACTATAACACCCCCAATTTACATTGCGCAGCGGAAAATACACAATTGGGTGTTATTCACAAACTTCATTGCACAACTCTTTAAATGACCCAAATACAGTATATTTAAGTATAAATATGGAAATAATTTAAATCAATGTCTAAAACCTTCAATCCCAAGTAAAATCAGTTTAAAATATATCAGAGTAGCGTACAGGTTCCCCTAGGATCTTAATCAAAACAACAAACCTTTTACCAAAATACTGGACCATTTATTCTATGTTTATGACAATAGGGAAAGAAATCTGTTTTAGACCAAATTACTACAAAAGCAATCCCGCAATCCTTCTCCAGCAAAGCTCCGCAATTCAACAACTTCAAGTACCTGAAATACATGCTTAAAATCATCAACACAAAGGTTGAGCAAGTCTATAGGTTTTACAAAAGATAATTGAACACATCGTAAAAATCATTCACAATTGTTTAATAGAATTGTGGCCATACAATCTATTAATCAGGTATATCATATTATAGCAGTAGATATTGAATTGTATTAAGCTCATGACACCGACCCCTTAACTTAGTCACCCACGCCAAATGCCAGCATGACTAGAAAAATTACCAGTGCCCCTACTAGGGTATTAATTGCAAGAATACCAATTCTCATTCACGTAAAATTATCCTTCCAGCGGGTTACTTAGCGTAAAGCCCTGGTCTCAGATAGGGTTGTCAGCCCAATAGTACTATTATTAGAATAATCGCCTATTCCCAACTCGCAACATCAAGTCAGAAGATAGTTAACGGCTCATGAATTTAGGGACTTTTGCAATTAGGTACTTATACAATTCATTTCATCAAAGGCAACATCGGGTCCAACAATTACTCATGACATGTGTTCATTATACATCAAATAGCATGTATCCCCCTCGCGGGTTTTAAAATCATTAAAACAAGTATAAAGCGAGGCTATAGGCTCACCTGAAGTAATAGCAGTAGTAAGACGATCTTCGACGATAGTTGATGCCCGTTAAACACAAAAACAGCAACCTATCAAATAAGGCGCGTTCATCAATAATAACTCGAGTAAAATCCATACTTAGTAATATCAAACTCAAAATCATAAAATCACAATCAATCCAAAATAAAAATAATACAAGTGACCTTTTTACTCCATTCTATATGTTTATTCTATTAGTTAATTCCTTCGATAAAAATCTGCCGGTACACACCAAATGTACAAGCTCATTTACCCCACTTAAATACGTCAAATTTTTATGATACTAATCAGAAACTTCACTTACTATATATAGAAAGGCCTGTTAAAAACTAATTAAAAGATTCTACATTTAAAGTTCCCTGCCCGACATATCTTTGAACTATAAAAACCGGACAGTTTTACGTCAACAATTCATATAGTCTTTTAACACATTTATTTTTCTCCGTTTATGAAATCGACACTCAACGTTGAAAATAAACTCGACATACTTATACTTAACATTCAAAATCAGTCCATGACATGTTTAAAAATTCTATTTTATAGTCCCCGAGATTCGATCCAAATATCGACAACAATTATATATTGTGACGATACTCGTCTCCCGGTACACGAAATAATCAAACTAATGTAACTTTTCGCTCGTTTGGAGCTAGAAGTCCTACCTTATACCAAAACAAAGCTAAAAACATCCTCTACAACAATATCTAATTAGTTCATCTCAAACTCAAACTCATATTTTCAGAAAATTAATTTTAATAATCTGTTATAAAATATATATTTAAAAATCCTTAAAAAATAATTTTTCACCACATTTTAACCCCATTTATACCACTATAATCATTCTTACACTACTAGTTTATATCATAACACACTAAATCATCCTAGATGATTAATTCATAAAAAACCAACTCAAAAATATTAACATGCAATCATAAAAACTAATGTATAAACATATAAACACCTACATACAACAACAATTTAAGATCAAACAACAAGATTTTCATCCAAAAATAGGGTTTTTCAAAAATGTCAATGCATGTGTAAGATTTTCATACCAATGGATAGAAAATCAAAAACTAGGAATGGTTCTTTGATTAGTTTTTGTTGAATCAAGCTCAAAATAAATTTTTTGGGGTGTTTGTGTTGTGTGGGGTGGACGGACAAAGAGAGGGAGAGGAGGGAGAGGAGGGAGAGAGAGAATTTTGGTGGTGAAGTGTTTTTGTGTGTTTATTTTGTTTTTGTTTTTCAATTTTATATAGGGAAAGTTTAGGGTAGTTTTTGTCAATTGTGATTCTTTTGGACCAAAGTGCAAATACTTTGTTAAAAAGCGGGAAATGACTATTAGTCACTTTTGAAAATTTGTACGGGTCTCGGGTTTCATTGCTTCTCAAAACTTAAGACGCACACAAAATATGATATTATATAGTCCCGACACGACTTAATACGACATTAAAATAAAAACGTCAAAATATTAAACATCGACATGTTTAAAATAAAACGTAAAATTTCTCGGGCATCCGTCGATATCGTCATCACTAATAATTCTCGCAACTCGTCAAAACGTAAAAATGAAATTTCAACATCATCCAAATCAAATTACCAATCGTCATGACAATCAACCTCGTCAAAAATTTCAAAAATATACGTAAAAATATAATTAAATAATGACCACGGTTTTGGGTTGTTACATCCTACCCTCCTAAAAGAGAGCGACGTCCCAGCGCTCAACCCGCTTCACATTCGTACTTCCTCACTTCTAGAGTCAACGTGACCTTTTATCCTCAAGAGATACTCACGTCTTTCACACCAGTCTAACTCAATTCTTATGATATCACCATATCCACAATTATTACTACACTTCAACTTTCAATTTCACCTTCTATTATGCTAATATTCCTTCATCATTCATAATCCTTCTACATCACTTTCTCAGTTTCATTCCTGCCCCAATACTCTGACAACATACATAGTTGTGATGCAAGTTGTCCAATTACACCTCTTAACTACTGGTATGACGATTATCATCGCATAAAGATTCTATCTTCACTAGTTTCCATTAGTCCTCATAGTGATATATTAAGATATCATCATCCCAAGTTTCAATTATGTTTTGATGTGATTGATATCAATTTCAATTACCATCGTTCAGTTCAACCTTTCACCTTGTCCATTGCTTCCTGAAAATACGCAATATTCCTTCTTAACTCAATTCTTCACACTCTCTGTAGAAATTTCTAATATCCAAAAGTCAATCTCAATCTCTGGTTCACATATAATATGTTCAAACCTTAATCAATACTCATACTTTATCACAACAATTTCCAGTATTCAAAAATTTACTCTGCCTCTATGTCCTGAGGTTACACTCAAACTAAATACAATGAGATTATCCATAATTCTTACAAGTCACTTATATACTTTCCATACTCATTTTCCACTTTCATTATTTCTAACAATCTCTATGTCCCAAGTGTAGTTCTTGCTAGATCACTGAATTACTGTACCTTCCATAGTATATTATTACATCTTCCTCATATCATATTACTGTTTAAATAACTCCGTTAGCCTCATATATTCAAATCTGAAATATATAATGGTCAAATCACTTCCTGATATCATAATATATTTTATTCCAACCATTCTGTATTAATACTTCAATTTGTAAAATTCCTTCAATACTACATGCGACACTCTCAGCACTCTAAGAATAATTAAATTCTCTTTTTGATCTGAACAATTCATTCACCACTGGTCCTTGCATTCTTAACACACTCTCTGATCTAATAGGAGAAAAGTTTAATCATCACAATAACCGTTTTTGTCCCACAAAAACATACATCTCAACTCTTTTATTTCTATTACCATTCTATTTCAAAATTTCCAACAATCTGTTGATCTTCTTCCTTTGATATTCCTTGTTCCATTAGTTTACCAATTCAATTTCCAACTTTCTTTCCATTCCATCCATTCTGCTTGTTTCTACCAATATTCCAATTATCTCAAAACTTAAGAGTCAATTCTCAATTACTTCAGAAATTTTATAAACTCTTTTCCTTCTCCTCCTTACTAATACTCACTAGTTGATAGTGAAAGTATCCACACTTATCCTTCATAATCTAAAACATACTTCGTAATACAGAACTATAACATATCTCATCTAAAATTTACCGATTATTATTTCCCCGTCATCATTAGGTAATCCTTAAATCCTTCCTTTAAAATCCCTGAATGGCATTTATACACAAGTCCTTCTTGTTCTTATTTTCTTCATACTTGATTCCATACAAGTAATACTTTTCCATCCCAAAACAAATACCACAATGCCAAATCTCATGATCATATAAAACCCGTTACACTTCTTTATTCAAGTCAACACACTACTATTGCTTTCCTTTCCACTTGATATTATCCAAATATCATCATCTCAGCTCTATAATTCCTTCAGATTCTCCAATACTAACTATACAACATAGAACTTCAATCTATCCTCAACATTCATAAACAACTTCCTCAACTACAAGATCAGATCTCCAAACCACAACTTATTTATATGAATGGATTTCACACATTTGGTTCTTCTTTGTCAGCTTTATCAATGGTCTAACAATCGGTGAAAACCTCTCGTTAAACCTCCGATAATACTCAGCTTACACAAAGGAATTGACAAGCTTCAGTCAGTTTCGTCGGTATCGACAAAGCCTCAATCGTTTCAATCTAATCAGATTTTCATGATCACTTCAGCCATAGATTGCACATTCTACAACGTCTATAATACTCCAGCTAAAATTCTTATCCAAAGAATTTTACACACCATTCCTTTTTTTAATAACAATTTTCCAGTTGTTAGGGAATACTTTTCTTTCCTTCAATCATCTATTCATCACACTAAACATTCACAATCAATAATGGACACCGATTTGTGGTGCTCAGTTTGTTCAACGTGACATCAATCATCTTATTCACAAAACATCCAGCTTCTTTACTTACTTACATTATCACTTCTCTGATGACTTATCCTTCCAGTCAAATCAGATTATCCTTATGGTCTCATCTGCCAATCCTTACAATCAATCATATTACCATCCTCAATTTCCTGATAATGCCATATAACAAAATATACAATCAGATTGCATAACTCCTATCACTAAGCTAACACAAAGTTTTTTTTTTCAAGACGACAGTGAACTCTACAATTCCGCAGAACAATCACATAGTACCCTCAAGTACTAACTCATCTTCTCATTCTTTTCCGACTACTACTAGTAAAGCACACAGAAAATTTGATCTATTATAATTTCCTCCTACATACCTTCTCTTCATTGACCAATAAAATCTTCAAATAGAATTTCCACTGATTACTCCCTGAAATCAGTACTCAATGTTCAACAACATTCCAATTTAATTCTTTCCACCTTTATTTATCATATCCTATGATATTCATCCTTATCCTGGTTAACTTTCTCACAACTCTAGTTCGGTTAATTGCGCTATAATTCTTAATTCCATAAACTCAGAAAATATTTCCTTAATATATATATATATATATATATATATATATATATATATATATATATATATATATATATATATATATATATATATATATATTATTCTCCCGTCGGTGAATTTCTCATTTCAACCAATCGCAAATTCTTGTTGATTTCTCGTCCTCAAGTCTGCTAAAATCTAACATCTTCAAATCTCAATATATCCTCAATAACACCTTCAGAATTTAATACACCATCAATAACACTTTCAGTATTTTAATAAAATTCTAACTCAATAATTACCAGATAAGAATATACAAATTACTACATCTAAATCTCAAATCTTATCAGTATTTCCAAAATATAAACTATAATAGCAGCAACATTCCTTTCATATTGATTTTCCACTATCTGAATAATTCCTTTATTCAATCTCCTTTACCGAAATGAAAACATTCCATTACCACAGAAATACCAATTCCTATAACACACTCCTTGCTATTCCTTTAGCAGCTCGACGTCCAACTAGTCCGTACTTACATCAAGTAAATAGATAATTACTTAAATGGTATAAAATATATGTGATCCACACATCATACTTCCTCCTGTTTACCCGTTTCATAGTAACTGCTTGAATACCATCTCTTCTTATCTTAGACTATTAAATTCCAAGTTTACCTTCTATTAGAGGAAATAAATCCCTATTCCTTATTGTCATTCGCAACAATACCATTCCTTTACCCTTTTCTGCCACACTTAATTTCGAATCAGGATCAATCTTTAAATTACTA
The DNA here is from genome assembly GCA_025667525.1 of Glebionis coronaria. NCBI lineage: Eukaryota > Viridiplantae > Streptophyta > Magnoliopsida > Asterales > Asteraceae > Glebionis > Glebionis coronaria. Next base: position 250,358,633 of record CM046874.1, read on the forward strand.
TCTATTTTCATCGAGTTGAACATTCCTAAATGACTATCGATATATTAAACATCCATCAATTACTCGAACTTATCCATATAGTTGCACCTTTCCAATTACTATCAATAGTCGTACGACACTCTTCACCGCATCTTTTCTCATTCCTAAGAATTCAACATACAGACATCCTTTTAAAATCTTGCAGAATAACAGCAATATCTCCAACTGGAACAGCAACATCTTAAATCTTAGCAGCATCGTCAGTCTCAGCAGCGTCTTCAGTCTCATCAACATCTTCAACTAAAACAGCAAGATTTTCAATCTCAGCAGCATCTCGTCTCCTCAACACTATCAACTTCAAACAATCTAACAACTATTCCCACAATCATATAATCTACCCTAATGGTTGGCAACCTTTGGAGACATATTTCAAGATACTCAGTCACACACACAGGAATCCCTGCTAATGACAGAAACATATCTCACTCAACTCTTTCCATGTGATAACAGTAGAAAGAAACTTAATAAGTATACACATCGAGATAGAAAGAATAGGATCTTTTCATCAAGATATATCATGAATACTGCATACGCCAACAACACATTACTACCTAAATTCCACAATCATCTTACAAAAGAGAGAAGATAACAAAGACACATCAAAATACTAAAGGGTAATAGTATATTTCATCCATAAATCCGAGAAAATCGCAACAAAACCTTGTCACTGATGTCACTTACCCTTACCATCCTAAACAACAACAATAATAATAATCCATCACAATACTACCTCACAACATCTAAATAATCCAAATACAACACAATAATACATAAACTGAAATACAACAACAATCCATCACTACATCACTCCATAGGATGTGGTCCATCACTTTCTCAAACTTGGCTCGTTCCTGCTTCATCTTCAACTGGTCCTAACTTGCAGCACCTCCCTTTTGGATCTAAGCACGATGGATTCCTAAATCCATACCTCAAAATCCCTCCTTGACACTACGGATCTATCATATAATGAGAATCAGCATACACCTCACTATCTTGAAACTTCCAATGTGGCTCAAGATACGGACCAAGATGAGCTACATATTCACTTAACCTGCGAAGCCTATCTATCTCTTTCTGATACTTCTCAAAATCAGTCCCATAACTTCTCACTTCAGCTCTAACCTCAGTTCTTCCAACCTCACTCTCAGTCATATAATTATCACTATCAGATTCTACAGCATTTTTCTTATCATTCATATCATCCTCGTAATCTAACCATCCTCCTGAAATCTTATGATCACCTACATACTGATTCTGCAAACTCCATTGACCTACATCAAATCCCCCATTCTTGACGTAATATGGTATGTCAGACATTTTCTGGAATCACAGAAAATTCATAAGTACATAAGGTCATTATTCAAAAATATATATATGCAATGCATAATCATGCAAATGCAAATGAATTACGTATGCCGAATATATATGTATACGATGCAATGCAATGCAATGCAAATGATAATTATACAATATTCATAAAAATGAAATTATGATGAAATTATGATGAAATTATGGTGAAAGCACTCCACGTCCTTTCATTAATACCAATACCTCATTGCAGTATTTACTTAATAAATACTCAAGAATTCATAACAATTATAAGGGATACATCTATAATAACAAAGCATAACAAAAAATTAATCTTACCGGAGCCTTGAAGAGAAGTTGAGTTGCTTTTATAAAATACTTTCGACACAAAAGTTATAGTTTAGGACATTTTTCAAAAATCGACCTAATTCGCTATAACTAAAAAGCTCTGGTTACCAATCTATAACACCCCCAATTTACATTGCGCAGCGGAAAATACACAATTGGATGTTATTCACAAACTTCATTGCAAACCACTCAAGGGTGGCCTAGTGGCAAAAAGATTTGTGGCTATCACTACAAAGTGTATGAGGTCTCAAGTTCAATTCCCACTAGGTGCAAACAACCTTGAAGTGGCCACGCCAACCTCCTGAAAAGGGAGGGCTTTACCTGGTTTGAGTCTGTGTGGCGGTGGGCTCAAACCCCGTGGATTAGTCGGCCAATGAATCGGTAATCACGGTTATCAAAAAAAAAAAAAAAAACTTCATTGCACAACTCTTTAAATGACCCAAAAACAGTATATTTAAGAATAAATATGAAAATAATTTAAATCAATGTGTAAAACCTTCAATCCCAAGTAAAATCAGTTTAAAATATATCAGAGTAGCGCACAGGTTTCCCTAGGATCTTAAGCAAAACAACAAACCTTTTACCAAAATACTGGACCATTTATTCTATGTTTATGACAATAGGGAAAGAAATCTGTTTTAGACCAAATTACTACAAAAGCAATCCCGCAATCCTTCTCCAGCAAGCTCCGTAATTCAACAACTTCAAGTACCTGAAATACATGCTTAAAATCATCAACACAAAGGTTGAGCAAGTCTATAGGTTTAACAAAACATAATTGAACACATCATAAAAATCATCCACAATTGTTTAATAGAATTGTGGCCATACAATCTATTAATCACGTATATCATATTATAGCAGTAGCTATTGAATTGTATTTAGCTCATGACACCGACCCCTTAACTTAGTCACCCACGCCAAATGCCAGCATGACTAGAAAAATTACCAGTGCCCCTACTAGGGTATTAATAGCAAGAATACCAATTCTCATTCACGTAAAATTATCCTTCCCAGCGGGTTACTCAGCGTAAAGCCCTGGTCTCAGATAGGGTTGTCAGCCCAATAGTACTATTATTAGAATAAGCGGCTATTACCAACTCGCAACATCAAGTCAGAAGATAGTTAACGGCTCATGAATTTAGGGAATTTTGCAGTTAGGTACTTATACAATACATTTCATCAAAGGCAACATCGGGTCCAAAAATTACTCATGACATGTGTTTATTTTACTTCAAATAGCATGTATCCCCCTCGCGGGTTTTAAAATCATTAAAACAAGTAGAAAGCGAGGCTATAGACTCACCTGAAGTAATAGCAGTAGTAAGACGATCTTCGACGATAGTTGATGCCCGTTAAACACAAAAACCGCAACCTATCAAGTAAGGCGTGTTCATCAATAATAACTCGAGTAAAATCCATACTTAGTAATATCAAACTCAAAATCATAAAATCACAATCAATCCAAAATAAAAATAATACAAGTGACCTTTTTACTCCATTCTATATGTTTATTTTATTAGTTAATTCCTTCGATAAAAATCTGCCGGTACACACCAAATGTACAAGCTCATTTACCCCACTTAAACACGTCAAATTTTTATGATACTAATCAGAAACTTCACTTACTATATATAGAAAGGCCTGTTAAAAACTCATCAAAATATTTTACATTTAAAGTTCCCTGCCCGACACATCTTTGAACTACAAAAACTGGACAGTTTTACGTCAACAATTCATATAGTCTTTTAACACATTTATTTTTCTCCGTTTATGAAATCGACACTTAACGTTGAAAATAAACTCGACATCCACATACTTAACATTCAAAATCAGTCCATTACATGTTTAAAAATTCCATTTTATAGTCCCCGAGATTCGATCCAAATATCAACAACAATTATATATTGTGACGATACTCGTCTCCCGGTACACGAAATAATCAAACTAACGTAACTTTTCGCTCGTTTGAAGCTAGAAGTCCTACCTTATACCAAAATGAAGCTAAAAACATCCTATACAACACTATCTAATTAGTTCATCTCAAACTTAAACTCAAACTTATATTTTCAAAAAATTAACTTTAATAATCTGTTATAAAATATATATTTAAAAATCCTTAAAAAATAATTTTTCACCACATTTTAACCCCATTTTTACCACTATAATCATTTTTTCACTACTAGTTTATATCATAACACACTAAATCATCCTAGATGATTAATTCATAAAAACTCAACTCAAAAATATTAACAGACAATCATAAAAACTAATGTATAAACATATAAACACCTACATACAACAACAATTTAAGATCAAACAACAAGATTTTCATCCAAAAATGGGTTTTTCAAAAATGTCAATGCATGTGTAAGATTTTCATACCAATGGATAGAGAATCAAAAACTAGGAATGGTTCTTTGATTAGTTTTTGTTGAATCAAGCTCAAAATAAAGTTTTTGGGGTGTTTGTGTTGTGTGGGGTGGACGGACAAAGAGAGGGAGAGGAGGGAGAGAGAGAATTTTGGTGGTGAAGTGTTTTTGTGTGTTTATTTTTTTTTCCATTTTATATGAGGAAAGTTTAGGGTAGTTTTTACCAATTGTGATACTTTCGGAGCAAAGTGCAAATACTTTGTTAAAAAGCGGGAAATGACTATTAGTCACTTTTGAAAACTTTTACGGGTCTCGGGTTTCATAAAAATGCTTCTCAAAACTTAAGACGCACACAAAATATGATATTATATAGTCCCGGCACGACTTAATACGACATTAAAATAAAAACGTCAAAATATTAAACATCGACATGTTTAAAATAAAACGTAAAATTTCTCGGGCATCCGTCGATGTCGTCATCACTAATAATCCTCGCAACTCGTCAAAACGTAAAAATGAAATTTCAACATCATCCAAATCAAATTACCAATCGTCATGACAATCAACCTCGTCAAAAATTTCAAAAATATACGTAAAAATATAATTAAATAATGACCACGGTTTTGGGTTGTTACAATCACAATGCTTAACCATTTCGTGTGCATCACGATAAATGGTGGGCCAATAAAATCCAGAATCAAAACTTTCTTCGCAGTGTAATTGGGACCAAAGTGACCACCGGTTGGTCCTTTATAGCAAGATTCCAAGATTTGTAAAGCCGCGGGCCCGTCAACACACCAACGGAGGATCAAGTCAGCACATTGTTTGAAGAGATAAGGGTCGTCCCAATAGTAAGTTTTCACATCCTTGAAAAATTTCTTCTTTTGGTGGGACGATAACCCTTCGATGAGAATCCCACCCACCAAGTAGTTTGCAAAGTCCGTAAACTATGGGGTCTCATCAAGATTGGAGTTAATAGACATCAAGGCCTCGAGGGGCAAAGATTCATTAATCTCTTGGTTTGGAAGTTCCCCTTGATAAGGATCCTCGAGTCTACTCAGATGATCCGCGGCTAGGTTTTCCGCTCCTTTTTTTTATCACAAATTTCAATTTTGAATTCTTGAAGGAGTAAAACCCAACGAAGAAGTCTTGGTTTAGAATTTTGTTTTGTTAAAAAGTACTTCAACGCGGAATGATCGGTGTACACAATGGTGGTGGAAAGGACAAGATAGGGGCAAAATTTTTCAAAAGCATATACAATGGCTAAAAGCTCTTTTTCGGTCGTAGTGTAATGCAATTGAGCCCCCGTCATTGTCTTGCTAGCATAATGGATTGGTTGGAAATGTTTGTTAATTCTTTGTCCCAAAACCGCTCCAATAGCAAAGTCGCTAGCATCACACATCAATTCAAAAGGTAACTCCCAATTAGGAGTAACTAAGACTGGTGCCTTAGTTAATTTATCCTTAAGAAGATTTAAAGATTCGATACACTCTTTAGAAAAGATAAAAGGAGTATCTTTTTCCAAGAGGTGGGTCATCGGGAGAGCGATCTTAGAAAAATCTTGAATGAATCGACGATAGAAGCCCGCATGACCAAGAAAACTTCTCACACCCTTCACGGTTGAAGGTGGAGCTAATTTAGCAATCACATCGACTTTAGCATGGTCGACTTCAAGACCGGCTTTGGAGATTTTATGACCAAGAACAATACCTTCTTTTACCATGAAATGGCATTTTTCCCAATTAAGAACGAGACGAGTGTCTTCACACCGTTTAAGCATACGTTCTAAATTGGCAAGGCAAGTAGAGAAAGAATCACCATAGACCGAGAAATCATCCATAAACACTTCCATAGTTTCTTCAACCATGTCATGGAATATAACCATCATACACCTTTGGAAAGTCCCAGGAGCATTGCATAAGCCGAAAGGCATTATTTTGTAAGAAAATGTTACATAAGGACAAGTGAATGTGGTTTTCTCTTGGTCTTTTGGATCGATGGGAATTTGAAAATACCCAGAGAAACCGTCTAAGAAGCAATAATAGTCATTACCCGCTAAATGCTCGATCATTTGATCCATTAAAGGAAGAGGGAAATGATCCTTACGAATGGCATCATTGAGCTTGCGATAGTCTATGCAAACTCACCAACCCGTGACAAGTAGAGTAGGAATCAACTCGTTGTTTTCATTGGGAGCAACAGTTATTCCGCCTTTCTTAGGCACACAATGGACAGGACTAACCCATGACGAATCTGAAATAGGGTAAATCATTCTGGCATCTAGAAGTTTGATAACTTCTTTCTTGATGACGTCATGAGTTTTTGGATTAACCCTTCTTTGGCTTTGGATTGCGGGTTTAAAGTCGTCTTCCATGAGAATCTTATGAGTACAAAAGTTAGGATCAATTCTGCGGATGTCGGAAATTTTCCAAGCAGTTGCTTTCTTATGATTTTGAGCACATCGATAATTCAAGATTTTTCATTCTCTTGTAAGTCCTTTGCAATGATGACGGGTAACTTCTTATTGTCTTCTAGAAAAACATATTCGAGATAAGACGGTAAATCCTTAAGCTCTAAATCCGGAGGATTGTCGATGGAAGGCGTAGTCAAATTCGGATCATCGTTTATGATTTCCATAGGAGAAGGTGGAGAAATATGGTCCTCATTGAGAAGTTTCTCAATGGTACGAATGTATTCTTCCCAATCGGTGGAAGAATCGTCATATTTTAAGTCCACATCCCCTAAGCTTGCTTCAAATTCTTTCAAAAGGAAGTCACTTTCTCCAAATGGAGCCAGTGAGGGAGCAATAGAGGCAACAGTCTCAACAATGGGACGAGAAGAAAAACCACTTTTACAAGCGTCTTTGAAATGTTCTTCACAAGCCTCATCAAGTACGTCAATGAAATTAACGCTCTCGTGTTCAGAAGGTTGCTTAGAAAGTTTACCCATGTTGAAGACGATTTTGTCGTCACCAGCTCTCATGATTAATTCACCCGTGGCTACATCAATGAGAGTGCGACGGTCCTCAAGAATGGACGTCCAACGATTAATGGAACACGGGGGTCTATCTCGTAGTCAACGATAAAAAAATCCGCCGGAAAGGTGAATTTGTCGACACCGACGAAGACATCTTCGGCTATCCCCACCGGATAAGCAACCGTACGGTTAGCTAATTCCAATGTCATTCGTGTGGGGACTAGCTCGGGTAGAGATAATTGTTTCCAAACGCTTAATGTCATTAAATTGATACTAGCACCTAGATCGGCTACGACCATACAATTCTCTACCCCGGGGAAGTTGCAAGGAATGAGAAAGCGACCTGGATCACCAAGTTTGGTTGGTAATTTCCTTAAGAGAACCGCAGAGCAATTCTCATTAAGTTGGGTTTGAGCAATATCAAGGAGCTTTTCCTTATCACTGAGAAGATCTTTAAACATTTTAGCATATTTAGGCATGTGAGCGAGAGCCTCGGCAAAGGAGATGTTGAAATTTAATTGTTTAAACATTTTAAGAAAGTTCAAAACTTGAATATCATCCTTATTATTCAACTTCTCTTTCCTCAACCTTGAAGGATAAGGTATATCGGGTTGAGATGAAGGCTTTGGAATTGAATTCTCACTCACATCCTTGGGTGGTAGAGGGGTAGAAGTAGAAGGTGAAGGAATTGTAAAAGGGGCTCGTTTTCCTTTTTCACAATCACTGGTGTAGGTGTAGGAATCTCGGGTTCCTTTAAACCTTTTCCACTTCGGGTAGTGATTGCTTTCATCTCCCCACTTGGATTAGCAACGGTATTACTCGGAAGATAACCCGAAGCAGAGGGTTGACTACTTGGGAAGAAACTAGCCATCATATCCCTTAAGTCATTCGTTTGACTACTTAAAGAGTTTCACATGTCATTCCTAAGCTCGGCTCGAAGATCATTCCCTTGTTTCGCCATGTCACCTTTCAAGTTGATAATTTGGCTCTGAAGATTCTTCACCGGCGCGTCATTAGTCCTCATGTACGTTTCAACCTCTTGATTGTATGTCGTGGGTTGGTTGGGATGGGGAACTTGGTAAGCGGGTGGTTGATAAGTGGTTTGTTGATAAAAATGATTATTTACTTGAGGTGGATATGGGTTTCTTTGGGTTTGATATTGACTAGGAGCTCGAGTTTGGTGTTGATTTTTGTGATTAAAGTTGGTTTGGTTTTGAGGAGGAAAACTGGGTGGTGAAAGGAAGTTGTTTGAACGATAACTAAGCAAATTGCGGTCACCTTGAGGACGAGCTTGATAGCCTCCCGTGGAAAAGTTACCGTTAGCCGCATACACATTTTCCGGATTGTCATGAGTAGAAGGACAATAGGTGTATGAATGAGAACCCCCGCAAATGTCACAAGAAGGTGTGATCGCTTTAACTTGTTGAAATTGGTTCGTAGCCATGGTTAAGAAATTATAGTTCATCTCGGCTATTTGGCGGGTAAGTTCGGTTATTTCGGGGTTTGACGAAGTAGAAGAAACATTGGACCTCAGATTATTTCTTGAAGATGCGGAGGAATCCCAATTTTTGTGATGAGTGGTCATGTTCTCTATAAGCTCTCTACACTCCTCAGGTATTCTCTTCATGAATGTACCACCGGCGGTAGCATTAATCGTATCACGATCACAAAAAGTTAAACCATTGTAGAAAGTATCAATCAAAGTGACGGGGAGCATATCATGATTCGGATAACGATCGATCAAGACATTATAACGTTCCCAAGCATCAAAAAGCGACTCATCATGTTCTTGAGTGAAATTACTGATTTGATTGCGAAGACTAGTGACCATGGATGGTGGAAATTAGCGCGACAAAAGTTTTTGAGTCATTTCGTCCCATGTATGAATTGAGTTTTTAGGAAGACGATCAAACCATTTTTCGGCATGGTGGGATAAAGTGTGTGGAAAAAGGTGAAGGCAAAGAAAATCCACAGAAACACCGGGCAATTTCATGCTTTGAGTGACGTTTATAAATTTATCTAGGTGTTTGTTGGCATCATCATCATCCGGTAATCCGCGAAATGGAAAAGCGTTTTGAACTTGTTGGATCATGTGATGCTTGAATGAAAATTCAGGAGCCGTGATTTGCATCGACGCAATCGGTCCTCCACGTCCGTTCATGGTTGGTTGAGAAAGCTCCTCCATCGTACGAAGATCGGGTGGAGGGACATGGTTGTTGTTGTTGTTATTATTCAAATTGGGGTGAGGTGGGTTGTTATTATTATGAACACCGGCCATATCTAAGTCTCTAAGAGTCCCAGGCTCAGAATAAGACGAAGATCGAGTACGCATACACTAAAAATGAAATACAATATTTTTTTTATCTTTTTTATTTTTATTTTTTTATCTTTTTTATTTTTTAGGATTTTGTTGAATTTTTTTTATTTTTTTAGGGTTTTTTTTTTTGAAATTTTTGTGCTTGAAACTAACGTTCCCAAAAGAACGGATCCCAAAATCCAATTTTTCTCACTAAAAACCGTTAATCTTTACGAAAAGAGCCGGCAGCGGCGCCATTTGATTTAAATGGTTTTGATGGGTTTTGCATATGTGTACTCAATCAGTCTCGGTATCTAATCGAATTGATCACGGTTTAGGGTGGAATTATTGGTGTTGGTCACTAAAAAGGGGGAGCTTGATTATCTAAGTCTACAAATAACATAAATGTAAAAGCTATTAAAAATAAAGAAGAATGTCTAACCTTGATTTCTTTTCCAGAATGAATGCTGCACAGTAGAACTTGGTGAAAATAGCTAAAGGTAATTATCTATTTTAAAATAAAGTTGAAAATATAAATGTCGTTGAGTAAAAATGAAAGCTTTAAAAGTTAAACTAAAAATTAAGACTTAAAAGATAAATGACGAAAAATTAAAACTTTAAAATTAAACTTAAAACTTAAAACTTTATAAAAAATGTAAACTTGAAATTAAATAGGAAAAAACTCTTTTGAAAATAAACGAAGTAAAATTGGCGGGAAAAATAAAGATTTAAAACTAAGTCGGGAAATCTAAATTAAAATAAGTCGGAATGCAAAATTTGACCTATGTCGGAATAAAAGATTTTCACCTAATCCGGAATAAAAGATTGGAACATAAGTCGGAATCCACACCTTTACTTAATCCGGAATCCACAATTTTTACCCAATCCGGAATCCACAATTTTAGAACTAATTCGGAATGAAGAATCCCACACATAAGTCGGCATGCGTGTCCTTAATGTAATTCGGAAAACAAGGTGCTACACGTAATCCGGAATCTGTGTGATGCTTGTAATCCGGAATCCATGATTCTCTATCTAATTCGGAATGCTGTTTTTCTAATCAGGAATAATCAATCCGGATATAATCCGGAATATGCAAATCCAAACCTAGTTCGGAATATATGTTTTGAACTTAATTCGGAATACAAACTTTGTACTTAATTCGGAATGCCAATCCACCACCTAATTCGGGAAATAGAACTAGCACACAATTCGGGATGTAGTGTTTTGTTTTGGAGGGAAAATGAATGTTAAGTCGGAATGAAGGTTTGTGATACAAGTCGGGATAATGGGGTTTTGAATATAGTTCGGAATAAAAGGGTTTTGAGAACCCGGATTAACACAAAATAAGCAAAAATCAAATAAGCACTTACAAAAACTTAAACCAAATCAATTTTTAGAAAAAGATAATAAGATACAATTTAAAAACTTTTAAAAACACTAAATAATCAAATTATTTAAAATAAACTTTTTATAAAGATATTAATCTACCAAAATCAACTTATTTAAAAACTAGAAAACATAAAAATTAAGCAATAAGCACAATAATCTAAAAACCTTAAACACACCAACTCAATAAGCACGATCCAATAAGCAAACCAATCACACAATCAACAAGATGAAATCAACTACATGATTAATTAAGCAAAACAATAGATTATGATTAAGAAAGGTAGAATGAGAATTTATTAAAAAGCTTGATTATATTAAAGATTAAGAATCAAGATTACAAGATTAAGATGAAGGTTTAATAAGCTTGAAAGAAAAAGCTAGAGAGAAAAAATAAACACACACTAATTACCTACTAAAATAAAAATAATGACTAAGACTCTAATGACACATTTAGAAAACTATATATAGGGGAAGGGGAAGGTGTTTGTTTCTTCCTCTTTTCTTTTTGTCTTCTCGTCTTTTAAATAACTCGTCTTTCTCGACTTTGTCTCGAGATTAGTCGAATGATAACTTGAACTCGTCTTCTAATTTTCTTCTTTTAGTAGACTTGGTTCTTCGACTTCGTTAAACTTCCGGCTTTAGACTTTTTCTTCGATAAATCTTCAGAAAAGGCCTTTGACTTCTGTTCTTCTTGCACTTTTGATCTTTTGACTTCGTCTTTTGTCTTTTTCTTCGATAAAAGCCCGTGAAAGCCCGTGCTTTTCTTCCTTTTTCATATTTTTGTCCTAAAACACAATAAAAACACAAACCACGCATAATTCCGCCTTTTACGACATTAAATACACGTTTTGGTCTTGTTATTATTAGAAATAAGTGGTAAAAGGATAAGTGTTTTCACACTTATTACGTCCCTCTTATGCGACAAGTTGAATTATTAGGTTCACTTAATCCTCTTACCCCGCCTGGGAGCGAATAGTACATGTACGGTTTGAATGAATGCATATGAATAAGAAATGACATATTATAATAATAATAAAGAAATCTAAAAAAACATAAGACAATAATTTGCACAAGAACGGGCCGTGGAGCTAGCTAGGCACCACGACATTTTATTAGAACATTTATGATTTTTTTGACAAAAATGGAAATCCTAAGAGAAATATAATCTAGAAAGCATGAAAAAAAAATACATGGATCTTCATTGAAGTTGACCACAGTGAAGTGTCCATGCGGAGGCCGTAGCCTTTCAGAGGTAACATCTTTTAAGGTTGCAAATATTCCATGTATGATCTAAGTCACTGTTGATCCCTAACTTAGATCGATTTAGCTTGTGTAAACGAGATTAAATCAAGTTAAACACGTAGAGAAACTTTGTTGTGTATAAAACAGTTTAAGTATTATGCGGAATTAATACTCAAACAAGAACACACAAACAATGTAAACAAAACTTTCACTTTGATTGATTAGAACAAACTTGCTTACAATGAAAGTGTTTAAATGAATGAAAACTTATATGAAAACAAAACCTAAAGGTCTTCTTTTATAGACATAAGAAGCCTTGTACAAGAGTCCACGTATAAGCTATTCTAGGTAAAGATAAATCTTCTATCAGTGCTTGACTTCATCCTATCAACGCTTGACTTCTTCATGTCAATGCTTGATCTATCAACGCTTGTTTTCTTCTTATCAACGATTGTTTTCTTCTTGTCAGCGTCCAAGTGTACTGGCTACATTTTATTCCCAACAATCCTCCCTCAAACTTGATATCTACTCTAGTAATCAAGTTTAAGAATAAAAACTAAGAACTAGGAGGATTCTTACAAATCTTATCAATTTGGTAATAAACATGCCTAATCAAATCTTTGGCCACGTCACTTAAATAGTCAATCTCCAGCTGTGTTGTCTTCATCTTTTCCAAAACTTCTTTGGACATGGGATACTCAGCATCTACAAGAAGATACTCAGCAAACTTTGTAGAACTCAAATAATACACACCAGCAGCTGAATACAAACGCCATTGAAGTCCACTGATATCATCCTCAAGATCCTTCCAAATAGGATCTTCTTCTTCTGGTGCACACATTCTCTTGAATGTTGACCAAATCTTTATTCCATTGACTGAAGTAGGTGCTTCAGTCTCATACTTGGCCATCAACAACCTCCAAAGGTATGCCAAGTCTTCCCTATCTATACTTGCAAAAAGAGACATAAGAGTAGTAAAAGTGTGTACCTCTTTCCCATATCTGCCAATCATCCAAAACCCACTTGCATCTTCTTCATAGCTAATGATAGGGTTTCTGGAATCAAGAGGTAACACTTGTACCATATCTGAAGCTTCCATGGGTGAGAGCTTAATGCTCCTTCTAAGAACAGCTTCACTGGGAGTCACTTTATTTAAATCTTTAGGAAACTCAAGTGGAACTCCCTTCTTCAAAGGCCTTGGTACAATCATAGCCTTCTGAATCTCCATCTCTTCTACAAGTTCTTCTTTCCTTTCATCTGAAAGAAGTCTGACAGTGTTAATCTCTTGCACTCTTGCCCAAATGGGATAAGCCTTTACTCCAATTCTTCAAAGGATAATCCCTACAATTTCTTAAAGGTCCATCCTGTTCCATGACATCTGAGTAACATGTAGTAAAGCTCCCTTCTATCCCTCTTCAACAGTGAGAAAACATTGCTAGCCTTATGCTTCAGAATTACCTTGCAATCTCTTTGAACTCTTAGAAGAATCTCCAAACCCCAAATTTGATCTGAAATTGTCAAATCAGGATTCTCCATAATCTTACTCTCCTAAGCATGGTACATCTGAGAAACTTCTGACATATCATAATCTACCTGCAACTTTAACTCTCTAAGTTTCTCCCTTGCCAACTCATCACCATATTCAAGTCTTTCTGGTTGTTCAATTATCATCACACTTGAATTTGAGCTTCCTTCATCACTTCCTTCTTGTTCCTCAGAAGTAACAACAAATGGTGATTCACCAACCTTCTCCATTCCTTGTTCCACAAGTTGTGCAACCAACTTTGAATCAAACTCTACTTGAGCTGCATCCTTTGGAACTTCTGTTTCTACCATGATTCCTTTACCCTTATCTAATGGATCAATGATGGGTAAAGATGATAATGGTACCTGTGAAGACACTTCCTTGATGATAGTTGATGACTGGAATACACCAACCATATCTGTAGGTCTGTCAACGCTCAAATTCTGTGTGTCAACACCCAACTTACTCTTGTCAGCGCTTGGTGTGTCAGCGTCCAAGGTCTGCTTGTCAACGCTCACCTTACTCGTCTCAACGCCTCTTATGAACTGCTCCATCATTGCTGTAAAGGACAAGTTTAAGTTTGTAGGAGTAACCAAAGATGTATCAAAACCTGATTGCTTCTTCAATTTAGTAAGGGCTTCAGCAACACCCAAAGATTCTCCATCATGTGAGCCTTTGTCACTCACATGGATCTGCTCATCCTCCCCTTTGGAAGAATCCTCCATCCCGCGCCTATTGTTAGCATCCTCCAAAAGAACAATCCTCTCCTTCAATTGCTTGAGTTCAAGGCCTTGTGTACTGAATGTTTGTACCAAGTCTGCATTTTGCTTTTGCAAGCGAATGCAGACAGCCGTCAATGGGTATTTGACCTCCCAAAGTAGAGTCATAGGGCATGTATGAGGTCTTAATGATGTTAGGACTGTCTTGGCCTGCATCTAAGCGAGTACCAATAGTCCCAGCCTCATCCATAGCACCAACCACACTTGTGGTGGTGGTTCACTCTACAACATGGCTAGGACCACCAGAGGAGAACACTCTAGTAGTCCTTGGGCGTTTTATCAACCTATATTCAGGGGGTGTAGAAGATGATGTGGATTAAGTGGTAGTTAGAAGGTTAAGGGGTGTTTGGGTATGTGAAGGAAAGGTGTCAACGTTTGAATTACTAGTGTTAATGTTTGGATTACTAGTGTCAATGCCAACATTTAACATGTCAGCGTTGAAGAATTCTTGGTCAAGTTCCATGTGTTGAGGTAAAGGTAAGGGATCTGGTATTGGGTCAAGTTGTGGTTGTGGGTCAGGTTGAGGTTGTGCTGCTGCAATAACATCAAGCATAGCTTGGGTGAGGGGTAAGTCTCTGTGAGGGGGTGAGTTCATCTTACTAAAAATAGCTTTCTTTTGCATAGGGATCTCATAAAAATCATCATGATCCCTTGTGCAGTACCTTTGCTCATCAAAAACCATTTGTAAAAATCTGGGATAAGCCAAAGTCATCTTATTACCCTTAGTTTTTACACATGCCATCAAAAATCAGTTTAGAAAAATTATACTTTTGCCCATTTGTAATGCACACAATTGCACTAGCAATTGATCTGTTAATTTCATTATGTGCAGTACATTTGGGACTCAAACATTGAAGGATGACATGTATTAAGTACCTCCATGCTGGGGGGAATTCTTGTTTATGATATTTATTAAAGTACCCTCTTCAGGGAAAGGATACCCCAAATCCTGAAGTCCTTGTTCTATCTCATTAATGGGGAGAGTGGTTATACCATCTGCATCATCAAGATGCAAAGCCTAGCAAACCAAGGCTTCAGTAACCACCCAAGTACGCCCATGAACAATAGCTGTTAATGTAGTCACATTATTAAGAGTTGAGGAACTAACAGTGTTCCAAAACTGTTTAATATGAGTGACAGGGATGAGAGGAACATGAGAAAGTGCATACCTAAGTGGAGATGCATTCATATACGCCACCATCTATGTGTATTGTGGAAACAAAGTATCATCAGCCTTCAAATAAGCAATCATATTGTGCTGACTTCTTAATTCCAATACCAAGTCACTTGGTTTAAACTTAGGCGCCATTGTTATAGAAAGCTGCTTGTGAAAGATTATAGAAGATGAATTACAGGAGAAAATTGTTAGACAAGAATATAAGAGTACGCTGTTTAAAAAGTAGGAGCCAAATATATAGGAGTGATAGGCAAATGTTATTGGTCAAAAATAAGGCAAGTATTTTCAAAATATAATGATGAAAATATTGAAAAGAAAATAAGTTATCTAGTGCATTAATTAGAAGTTATCAACTCCCAAAATTACGGCCCCAATTTTCGTCAAAAATAACAACTGGGTAGGACCCAATGAGGGTCAACGGTCAAAAATAACCCATCAACGCCTAACGGCTATATTCCTGTCAACGTTTGCAAAAGCCATGTCAACGTCTAAATTGGTCACAACAACGCTTGAAAATATATCTGTCAGCATCCAAAAATAAAAATAATAAAAATGAAAAAGGACCTTAACAAAGTAATTTATCCTAGTGAAGATAACTTATAAACTAAAAATTATTATAGGACGGCAAGCACTATCCAATTATGCACACTTGCTTATGCAAGATAGACATAACAGTCCTCTAGTGTCCCTTGCTAACCAAAATTCTTATCAGTTAAGTTATCTAATAAAATCCCTTGTAACTCCCAGGTAAACCCAATATAAATCATACCCAAGTCTCCCAACAGACCACATCCAATTCTAGGCCAAAAAGGTCTTGGCAGCATACATAGTATATAAACTTTGCATGCTACAGTGCCTCATGAGATAGAAAAATAACTCATACTCACCAATGGACAAAATCTAGAATTGTGATAAGAGTATTATAAGAATACCCAAAAAGTCCTAAAGGTTCCTAAAACCTCCCCTTAAACTGTGATACATAAGTTGCCAAATAATATGCATGTAAATAAAAATTCATGTCAAGATAGGAATATAAATATTCCAACCATCATCCATAAATTGAAACATGCTCCAATGATTCTCCAAGGATCCATAAGCAACTCTGTATCCAATGGTACAATGCTAACAACGGCTGCACACTTAGATCAAAAACCACAATACTAACATGTTGCTGACAACGTCACGATAACACTTATCAGCGTTAAGATAACCTTTGTCAGCGCTAGACAAATAAAGTGGAAAATCTAACTTCTTAAAAAGACCAATAATAATGCATATCCTGTACATACTTTAACACTAAGACCCCAAAACACATATTAAGTGAGATTGATCATTCCAATACTTGTTACCAAGTAGTGAAATCTTCCAGTATCAAAAGGTTTAGTTACTAAATCAGACACATTTTCTCCTGTGTCAACCCTATTTGGTTGTATTAAACCCTTTTCAAAACAATCTCTTATAAAATGATGTCTAATTTCTATGTGTTTTGTTTTAGAGTGATGTATAGGATTTTTAGTAATGTATAAAGTGCTATTATTGTCTACAAAAATCTTGGTATGCATGAAATTATACCCATAATCCAACAGCTGGTTCTGAATCCATACGACTTGTCTACAACAAGCAGCTGCTACTACATATTCTGCTTCAGTTGTAGAATTGGCCACCACTGTTTGTTTCTTGCATTGCCAAGAGATCAATCTGCTCCCAAGAAACTGACATCTACCAGTTGTGGATTTTCTATCAAACTTGTCACCACCATAATCACTGTCTGAATATGCAATAAGCTCCAATGGTGAATCTTTTGGATACAATAATCCCAGGTCTGAATAACATCTAAGTTATCTAAAGATTCTCTTGACAGCATGAAGATGACATTCTTTGGGAGTCACTTGATGGCGTGCACATGCACACACAGCAAACATAATGTCAGGTCTGGAAGCTGTGAGATACATCAATGAACCAATCATTGACCTATAGTGCCTGACATCCACATCTTTTCCATCACCAACTTTTCCCCAAGGGTGTTCTTTATCCATAGGAGTGCTAGCCCTTTTCTCATGTGGAGAAAAGCCAAACTTCTTCAAGATTTCTGCTACATATTTATCTTGAGAGATGAAGATACCGTCTTCTTTCTGCTGAACTTGTAACCCTAGAAAGAAGTTCATCTCCCCCATTGCACTCATCTTGAATTTGTTTGTCATAAGCTTGGAAAAGTCTTCACTCATCTTTGGACTTGAAGAGCCAAAGATGATATCATCCACATAAACCTGGACAAGTAAGAAATCCTTACCCGTCTTATTTGTAAATAAGGTATGGTTTATAGTGCCCCTTTTGAATCCATTTTCTACCAGATAGGTGGACAATGTGCCATACCATTCTCTTGGGGCTTGATGAAGTCCATACATAGCCTTCTTGACTCTATATACTTTGTCTGAATGCTCTGAATCTTCAAAACCAGGAGGCTGTATTACATACACCTCCTCTACAATTGTGCCATAAAGAAAAGCACTCTTCACATCCATTTGATAGACAGTAAAGCCCCTGCAGGAAGCATAGGCTAAAAATATCCTTATAGCCTCAATCCTTGCAACTGGTGCAAAGACCTCCTCATAGTCTATCCCTTCCTCTTGTGTATATCCTTGAGCCACTAAACGTGCCTTGTTCCTGACCACAATGCCTCTTTCATCCTTCTTGTTTCTAAGAACCCATCTCGTCCCAATAGGTCTGACATGTCTGGGACAATCAACCAACTCCCAAACATCCTGGATAGCAAATTGGTGAAGCTCATCTTGCATTGCTTCCACCCAACTTGGTTCTTTGAGAGCATCAAAAATCTTCTTGGGTTCCTGTTGTGACAGAAACAGGCAAACAAACATGCTTGAACAAGGGGGGTATCAACCTTCTTGTGAATATTGGCAATAAATCCTCCAAGATTCTGATGAGATCTTCTAGTTTGAACAGGATACATCACATCACCAATAATTAGAGAAGAGGGGTGATTTTTGATTGTAGAAGTAAGCACTCCTCCCTCAAAAAGTGTGTTGTCTTCAATCTCATCTTCCATGTTACCAATATCTTCTTCAGACTCTCTTCCCTCAATATCTGAATGAACTTCTCCATTTCTGTTTGAAGGTTCACCTTGTTCAAAATTGGAAGAGAATATATGATCAAGAGAGCTGTCAACGCCTGGATCATGGTTGTCAACGTTTGAGCCATCAACGTCTGAAGTTGTCTTGTCAACGCCAGATTTTCCTTTGTCAGCGCCTGAAAGATCATGCATGTTATCAACTTGTGATACTTGGGGACCACCATTTTCCTTTCCAGCAGCAGCAGCAACAACAAATGCATCTGTCCATATGGGAATAGTGACATACTCAAGTATGGGTGATGATTTGTCTTCTTGTGATCCAACCTCTTCATTAATCTGTGTACCTGAAACATCAACAACTGGTTCTTCCACAACATTTGAAGTTACCTTCACAATGTTTGGATTAGTAACATGCATATAATTCAAAGTCCTAGATAGAGGTTCCAAGTCAAATAACCAATTTGGACCACTTTCAAGATCATTAGGTTTACTTTCTAAAAACCTAGCATGTACTTTTTCAAGTATACGTTTTCCTTCTTAATGTAAACCCTATATCCTCTACTCTGCACTGAATAACCCATGAAGTAGCCTTCATCACCTTTAGCACTGAATTTACCTAAGGCATCACTAGTATCCAACACAACTACATGACAACCAAAAGGTTTAAGAAAACCAATATTAGGTTTCCTTCTCCAAACTAACTCATAAGGTGTTTTGTTATGAATCTTGTTGACTAATGCTCTATTCTGAACATAACAGGCTGTATTCACAACCTCAGCCCAAAAAGCAATGGGAAAGTGAGCATCAGCCAACATGGTCCTGGCTGCTTCTATGAGGTTTCTATTCTTTCTCTCAGCAACCCCATTTTGCTGTGGGGTTCTGGCTACACTAAACTGTCTAGTAATCCCTTTCTTGGCACAAAAATCATCCAACAGCTTATTTCTAAACTCACCACCATTATCACTTCTAAGCATCTTAACCTCATTACCAGACTTCTTTTCTATTTGGGTAATAAAGTTATTTAAATTATCAGCAGTGTCACTTTTCAAAGGTAAAAAGAAAGTCCAAGTAAACCTAGAAAAATCATCAGTGATGACAAAATAATAAGATTTACCATTCAAGATTTCTATGTTAGTTGGACCAAACAGGTCCATATGCAACAAGTGAAGTGGTTTAGAACTAGAGTGCACCTGTTTAGACTTAAATGAGACCTAGTGCTGTTTTCCTTTAAGGCATGCAACACAAGAGTGGTCATTTTGGAAAGCCTTTTCAGGCAAACCATCAACCAAACCATGTCTCACAAGTCTATTTATATTTTTAAAATTAATGTGCCCTAATCTCCTGTGCCAGAGATTACTCTCATCAACTGAAGCCTTAGCATAAAGACATGACAAGTTATTATTCATCCTAATTCCATTAAGATTCACATTGTAAATGTCCTTATGCCTAGGTGTTCTATAATCAATGAATTTCTCATCTGGTATTTTAAAATCCTTGCTCAACACCAAGCATTCAGTATCAGTAAAAAGAACCTTATTTTTGTTATCACAAACTTGTGATACACTAAACAGATTATAGTCAAGTTCTTTTACCAGAAACACGTTTTCAAAACGCAAATTGTTGGTGAGAAGAGTTCCTTTGCTTGTGATAGTTCCATATCCGCCTCCAAAGTAAACTTTGTCACCATCCTTAATGGGAGTGAAGTTAGTGAGATAATCTTCCTTCCCAGTCATGTGCCTAGAGCATCCACTATCCCAATAGCCATAATCATTAACTTGTTTTTGAATGCCCTGCACATAAAGAAAACAAATTAGTTTTGTTTAGGAACCCAAGCCTGAGCAGACTTGGATTCATTTGGTTGTTCAATAAGAACATACTTAGTCCTCATAACAACCCCTTGTTCATCCCTTTTTGGATTAAACACCCAGTTAACCCTAATTGGTTTTGTTATGACCTTTGAAATATAATTAAATCTGTTATAGGTCATAGAAATCCCATCTGAATTAGGGTTTTGATCTTGCTTAGGTCCCCATGTTAAGCTAGAAGAAGCTTTAGACCCCTTTCCCTTTGGTTGCAAATATTTACCATTATTTGGTCTGCCAACGTTTCTGTCAGCGTTTGATTTGGTCTTGTCAACGCTGAAATTACCCTTATCAGCGTTGAACCTAGGGTTTGCTAAAGAAACCCATTGTTTATTAGACTATGTATTGGTCTTCTAAAAAGGTCTTTGTCCATAAGTATTAGACCCTCTAGTAAAGAATGGGGCTGGTCTAACAACTTGTGGACTTTGCTGAACAAAAGCTTTGGGTTTGACAGTGTTTGACTTTTTGTCAGTGTTGACCTTTGAAGCGTTGACACACTTATAGGCTAAATGT
Organism: Glebionis coronaria; assembly: GCA_025667525.1. Lineage (NCBI taxonomy): Eukaryota > Viridiplantae > Streptophyta > Magnoliopsida > Asterales > Asteraceae > Glebionis > Glebionis coronaria. The sequence continues at coordinate 250,379,550 of CM046874.1, forward strand.
GAAAAACTACCATAAGTATAACAGGCTTTTCTCGACAAAACTCTAGGTCTAGAAGAAAAGAAACCTATTCCATTATCACTAATTTGGCTTTTTGGTGACCTAGTTTTTCTATACATTTCTGCATATTTAATACTAGGTTTTCTATCAACGTTTGAGCCAAGGTCAACAGTCTTGCCAGTGATTGGGTTTGTTACTTTGATAGGTGTAGACTCATTTGGGCTATCACTAAGCATGCCACCCTTAACAAGCAGGGTAGGGTTAGCTTTCTTCCATTGGTCCAAATCAGTCAACTTTTGCCTATATTCCTCTACTGAGGTAAGAACTCTTGGTGGAGGAATAAATTCCTCTTCTTGGAGTTCTAGTAAACCAGTCCAAGATAAGTCCTTTCTTTGGACACCATAGAAGTCCCCAGCAGGTGGTGGTACACCAGCATACTCTTTCATCCCAATCCTAATCATATCCCTAGAATCCCTTTGTTCACTAACACATTTTTCTAGGGTTTGTGAGGCTTAATCAAATCTCTGAATTTTAAGGTCTACATTATCCTTATTTTTGATAGCCTCATCTAACTTAACCTGTAATTCAGCATTGACCCTCTCCATGATGTTTCTAATATTAGTACTAGCATTTAAATCATGTTTTAAAATATTGATTTGATCTTTTAGGTCAAGCTCCATTTTCTTATACTCAGCTACAGTCTTTTCATTTTGAGTAAGAGCAAGTTGATAGTTAGACAACTTGCATCTTTCATTACCCACATCTGTTGACAATTTTAAAACTTCTTTGTTAAGTCTTTCAGTGTTTAGACGACAACCCTTACTACAAAAAGCATCATCATATACCTCATTGTCTGATGAAGATTAGGAGTGTGCCATGAGAGCATAGTGAACATGCTCTTCTTCTTCCATTTCAGCAACCAAAGCTTATTCTCTTCCTCATCCTTAGCCAAATAGCTCCAATCCTATCCAACACCATCAATTTCTTGCATTGCAACCATGGCTTTGGGATCCTGAGCCTTAATGATTTGGCTTGAGGGTTTTCCAGCATCAGATCTTCTTGGAGATCTGCATTCTCTCATAAAGTGTCCCATACGATGACAATTGTAACACTCAACTTTGGATTTATCAAATCCAGCAGTGTCCTTAGCATTAAAAGTCATCTTCTTCTTAAATCTTCTATTCCATTTGTTTGCCCTTATGCTTGCAAGGGCCATATTCCACTTTATGTCCATCTCCTCCAAATGCTCATCACTAATTTGCTCAAGGTCCTCATATGTAATCACTGAACCATTGGGCAATGAAGCAATGTATGCACACATGGTATCTAGATCAATACCAGTAGGCTTAACTCTTGGTGAGTCAATTTTGTATGTGTCAGCGTCTGAATGTAAGGCGTTGACAGGATTTGATCCAGCGTTGACACAAGTTGATCCAGTAACGGGATGCATGTATGACTCCTTTTGATTAAACTGACTTCACTATGTGAGAAGAAGGCCATATTTCCATTGGTAGACTTGCTTCCATGATCCAAAAAGAGTTTCTTTCTCCACCAGCCTCAGTTTATTGTAAACATCATCAAAAGTAGAACTATTGTGAGTGTTATTAGCAATTATAGATCTTGCTTCAATTTTCCATGTATCACCAAGACTTTTAAGGAAAGTGGCAATAATATCAACATCACCAAGCACTGTTCCCATGAAGGACAACTTGCTTGTAATGTTAAGAAGTCTGCTTCTCACACTACTTAGCTTCTTATTTGGTTGAGCTTTAAAAACAGCATACTCATGCAAGAGTTTCTTCTTTTTCTCTTGTACAGTATCAGCATTACCACCATAAGCAACTTCAAGAGCTGCCCAAAGATCTTTTGCAGACTCATAGCTTCTATATTTGTGCTGATTTTCTTGTCCCAAAGAGAGTTTCAGAATGCTTAGGGTTTTCATGTCAACCCTTCTCTTTGCTATGTCTTCAGTTGAGATAGCTCTACCATCTTCAGGTTTTTCTTGTCGATCCTCTTCAGTAGAACCTTGAACATTTGTTCTTTGTAAGATGGCAGCTGCAATCTTTTGAGCTTTATTGAATGTGTTTCCATATTCAATAATTTCCCAAAGAGTGTAGTCATGGATTTGTAGATATTGCTCAAAGTTAAACTTCCACAGTTCAAAATTGTCTAGGTCTAGCATGGGAATCTTGATGTTGGGGGATGAGGAGGAGGAGGAGTTTACTTCTAGGGTAGACATGATGTTTTTAGGGTTTTGTGAAAATTAGGGTTTTTTGACGATTTAGGGTTCTGTTCTTTATATCAAAGTTTCTCAACAAGCTCTGATACCTGTTGGGTCAAAAAGTTGATGTGGCAGAAACTCAAAAACGAAGAAAACATCAAGATATTTGTTCAGGCGTTGACAAGAGCAATCTGGGCGTTGACAAGAGCAATTCAGGCGTTGACAGAAAGTCAACAAAAGTCAAACGCAGTCAAAAAGTCAAACGCTGATGGATATTGAAGATTTGATGGAGAATTCTATTTAGGGAATATATTGAGTATATTATTTATGATATACACAATATATAGTTTATCTAAATAGAAGATTTAGATGTTTATTTGATTTTATCTCTTGTAGATTCTGTTCCTTCCACTATAAAAGGAACAAGAGTCTTAGGTTTTATTCATATTATTCATTCACAATGTAAACCTAAAGTGTGTGTCGCACTAGACGTGGGATTCAATGTATACACGTCTAGTGGTTGTTTGTTATTAAATGAACAATCGTTGAGTATTTTATGTGTCTTGTGCCTAAACACCTTGTTATGATCATTGTTCTTTTCCGCTATGTTATCATATGAACGATGATCAACCTAGATATAATGGTTCTTAACCATTGAGTCTAACGATCAATGGACTCCACAATTGGTATCAGAGCCTAAGGCTCTTGATATCTAGGTCCGACGAGGTGTTCGTGTTTGGAGAAGAAAAGAAAAATCCGTATAGGTTTTTCTGGACGTTTTTGTGTGCGCAGCAGTATTCAGAAGGTCATAACTTTTGATTGAACCGTTGGATCGTCACGAAATTTTATATGTGTGTTCTACATACATAGATCTAAACATCCACCGGAGGGATTGTCGAGTTTTATCCCCAGGCAAAAGTTATTAAGCGTCAAAGTCAGCAGCAGGGTATATGCAGTTTTCTGTGGACAACCATGTTCAAAACACGACCTCTCCTTCGTTAACCGTTGGATCATTGTGATTTTTGAACTGTAGATTCTTGGCACATGTGTCTAGAATCTCACCGAAGCGATCTTTGATCTGAGCCCTAATGAAGAAATTATTTGAAGTCGAAGTTCGCTGCAGAAAAGGTAGTAATCTTTTTGTTTTGACATAAAATTATAAATTAGGGTTTCCTTCAAACCCTAGCTCGATTCAAAGCAGAAAAGAGTGTGTGCTTATATGATGTAGCTGTTGTGGTGTTCCTACAAAGGTTTTCGTTTTAGGGTTTCCTAAACCCTAGATCCGTTTTACTAAACTACAGCAGGTTATCATCATCACTTCTTCATGGTCCCAGGAAAAAGACGTTTATAATGCTTCAAAGATGTGTAACGATATTATTATTGTTGCTAAAGTCTTGGAGATACTGGTTGAGATTATATCCGATTCTCTATGGGATATTACTGTATTAAAAAAAAAACAGTCGGATATATTGCATATTGGCATATTATATTCACATAACGGTATATATTAGGTGCGCTTGATTCTTACTGGTGGAGATAGTTGTGTTCACACGAATATTTCTTATGCATTCACACGATTAATGTGATAATGGCTCTACGTTTGGTTGTTAATGTGTTCACACGGATCAAACCTTTTCATTGGTAGAAAAGCTTGTGTTCACACGGTTGTATATCGTGTGTTCACACGATCAAGAAAGCATTATTTACGTGAGTATAAAAAGCAATGTTGACAAATGTATTTTGACGTTGACAAAGTTTTGGTGCAACGCTAACAAGAACGAGGAAGACGCTGACAGGAAGTAATTTGACGCTGACAGAGAATAAGTCAACACTGACAGGTTGACAGTGTTGTCCGAGATATGTGTTTCAAACGCTGACACGTGTTGTCCGATATCGGGCAATACACATGGAAGGATATTGGACAGAGGAGGATCTCGGGTAACACACTGATCGCTGCTGTTTGAGAAAATGGGTACGTTTTAAGCACACAAAAAGGAGGAAAATACACACAAAGGTACATGGAATCTCCGTTTTAATTTAGAATATCATGATGATATTAATGGCTCGGATATTTTGAAAGGGATTAATGATTTTTAAGTAAGTTAGCAACCATTCATGAAGTTATTTATTGGAGTATGTAATTGGGATAGCCTTGTGAAAGAGTTATTCGTTGACATCTTTTACATATAAAGATATTGACTTGTCATGAAGAGGTGTTAGCTTAAGGGGAAGAATTCTTATGGTAAGTTTGATGATTGAAGAAGATTTTCGCGAGTTTTTGTTCTATCATATCTTAAAGTCATGCACTTCCAGTCATAGACTTTAAAGGTAACTTGTTCGTGCTTTACATGGTTGGTGACGACGACTTGTCATAAACACTTGAAGGAGTTACATTATCGTGCCCAGTGTCTCACGAAGGATGAGAATATTGACAAGGGATCGAGGTCTACTTATACTTTGTGCCATGAGTATAAGTTCTTAGTCACATGGATAGTACAAGACATGGAACACAAGGTTGGGTTATTCTACTTCTACATCAAAAATATTATAGTTATTTTTCTTCAGGATCATTACACAGAGCCTACATTTGGAGAATATTCAAAGATTGCATACATTGTTTACTTTCCTGTTGATGTGACAAAAAGGGGAAGATACGCATGCTACACTTGAGGGGAAGCAATTTGAAGATCATGTACAACTTACAAGAGATACACATAGAGTTTTGCCACTATCAACTAGGGAAGATTGTTGGGTCAAAAAGTTGATGTGGCAGAAACTCAAAAACGAAGAAAACATCAAGATATTTGTTCAGGCGTTGACAAGAGCAATCTGGGCGTTGACAAGAGCAATTCAGGCGTTGACAGAAAGTCAACAAAAGTCAAACGCAGTCAAAAAGTCAAACGCTGATGGATATTGAAGATTTGATGGAGAATTCTATTTAGGGAATATATTGAGTATATTATTTATGATATACACAATATATAGTTTATATAAATAGAAGATTTAGATGTTTATTTGATTTTATCTCTTGTAGATTCTGTTCCTTCCACTATAAAAGGAACAAGAGTCTTAGGTTTTATTCATATTATTCATTCACAATGTAAACCTAAAGTGTGTGTCTCACTAGACGTGGGATTCAATGTATACACATCTAGTGGTTGTTTGTTATTAAATGAACAATCGTTGAGTATTTTATGTGTCTTGTGCCTAAACACCTTGTTATGATCATTGTTCTTTTCCGCTATGTTATCATATGAACGATGATCAACCTAGATATAATGGTTCTTAACCATTGAGTCTAACGATCAATGGACTCCACAATACCACTTGTGGAAACCTTGGTTTCCTCAATCTTTTAGCTACTAGGAATGCATCATGTTCATATGATTAGATAATCAAAGCGGAATTAGAACACAACACATTAACAAGGTGTTTAGGCACAAAACACATGAATTACTCTAATGGATTTTTCATTATATTAATAATCAACAATCACTAGGTGTGTATACATTGAATCCCACACCTAGTCGACACACGCTTTAGGTTTACATTGTATATGAAAGTTATGAATAAAACCTAATACCCTTGGTTCCTTTTATAGTGTAAGGAATAGGGTTTACAAGAGATAAGAATGAATAAACATGTAAATCTTCTATTCAAATAAACTAATACAGAATATATTCTGCATACTTATCTAAATAGAAGCTTCCAACAACACTTGTCAATGTTTCTGTCAATGCTTGGATTGCATGTGACAATGCTTGGATTGCACTTGACAATGCTTGTCAATGTTGACTTCTATCAACGCCTGATTTGCTCTTGACAACGCCTGGATTACACTTGTCAACTCTTAGACAAATGCCTTCATGTTTTTTTCGTTTTTGAGTTTCTGCCACATTAACTTTTTGACCCAACAGTCACGGCCATCCATATCACGCAACTTATACGCGCCTAGCCCCAAAGCTTCCGTGACCTCAAACGACCCTTCCCACTTTGGACCCAGCTTCCGTGTGTTCTCCGCGCGACTTGCCTTGTTAGCACGATAAAAAAAATCCCCCGGTCCGAAGGAAACACCCTTGACTTTGGAATCGTAATAGGCTTTCATACGTGCCTTAGACTTGGCCTCATTGATGCCTGCTATCTCTCGTTTCTCCTCCAACAATTCTAGATTGACCCGGAGTTGCTCATCGTTCGTGACGACGTTAACCTCCGCAGTGCGGATTGTTGGCATCCTAATATCTGCTGGAATAACAGCCTCGGTCCCGTAGGCCAGCGCGAATGGAGTGTCCCCATTGGCTGTCTTGATCATTGTCCTATGTTCCCATAGGACATGCGGTAGTTCATCTACCCATTTAGCGCTTCGTTCATCCAAGCGTGCTTTAATACCTTCACCCAAGCTTCTGTTTGCCCGCTATACAAGACCATTAGTCTGTGGGTGCTTAACTGATGCGAAACGCCGTGTAATGTTCAAAGCCGCACACCAATCCTTGAATGGATTATCCGCGAACTGTTTTCCGTTATCCGAAATAATCTCACCTGGCAAACCGAAACGACACACAATATTTTCCCAAACAAACTTTTTTACCTGCTTGCCTGTAATCGATTTCACCGCCTTAGCTTCTATCCAGCGTGTAAAATAGTCCATTGCGACGATCAAGAACTTAACACCTCCTGCCGCCACAGGAAAAGGCCCTGCGATATCGATCCCCCACTTATAGAATGGCCATGGGGATGTGATGGGCGTTAGTTCCTGATGCGGATGCCGCAGTACTGGTCTGTGCGCAGTGATTGTCTCGTGCATCCTGATGCATAGTCGACCAATAGTACCTTGTGCGTAAAGCTCGTGCTACTACATATCTGGGGCCTGCGTACATGCCGCAAGACCCTTCATGTATTTCACTAATCATGTAGCTAGCCTGGCGTGGCCCGACGCATCGTAACCACGGCTGTAGAAAGGAACGCTTGTACAAGATACCTTCTCGAAGTTCGAAGTGTTGCGACTTCCTTTTTATACGCCGTGCCGCCTTATCATCGTCTGGATGGGTTTCATCAGTTAGATAGCTGATGACCGGGGTCATCCATGTAGGTCCTTCTTCTTCAACTATAGTCGCGACTTCCCCTCCTGTAATGGATTTTCCTTGAGTATTTCCACCATACTTGCTTGGATAGATGGGCGAAGCTTGTAGACGCAATTTTGCTAAGAGCATCCGCCTTCTTGTTTTCACCTCTTGGTACCTGTTTGATAGAAAACTTCCCAAAAGCGGCTATGAGTGATTTGACCTTCTCCAAGTATTGGATCATGTTGTCCTCCTTGGCTATGTAACCTCCTAGGATGTGATTCGCAACAAGCCGTGAGTCCACGTAGGCCTCTAGGTTACGGACTCCCATCCTAGCGGCGATTTTTAAACTCGCAATCAATGCTTCATATTCCGCCTCATTGTTCGTGGTTGTGATCTCAAAACGCAAGGCGTAGGTGAATTCCATTCCTTCTGGATTTGTGAGAATAAGGCCAACTCCTGATCCGTCCGTACACGAGGATCCGTCAGTAAACAAAACCCATGATTCCGCTGGAATTTCCTCTTTTTGTACCACTGGTCCGTCCTCCTCTGGCTTCTCAATTAGGAAGTCTGCCAAGATTTGGCCCTTGACCGCTGTCCTTGGTCTATAGGAGATGTTATGTTCTCCTAGTAGAACACTCCACTTCTCTAGCCTCCCGGCCACATATGGCTTAGAGATAATTTATTTTATTGGTTGATCAGTGATAACCACAATTGGGTGCGCCTGGAAGTATCAGCGCAACCTTTTCGCGGCGTATACCAACGATAAAACTAACTTCTCCATAGATGAATAGTTCAGCTCCGGTCCTTGCAATGCTCTGCTTATAAAGTAGTCTGGAGGCTGGACTGAGTCTCGGTCGGTCATGAGGACTGCACTTATTGCTCCGTACGTAGCGGATAGGTACATGATGAGCTCCTCCTTCGGTCGGGGTGCGACTAGCATAGGAAGAGCCGTGAGATGCTGTTTAAGCTTCCCAAAGGTTTCCTCTGCTTCTTTTGTCCAGCTGAAGTCTCCTTTCTTCAAGCACTTCTTGAGTGTTTTGAATAGAGGTAGTGATTTCTCCGCAGACTTCGATAAGAACCTATTTAGCCCGGCCAACTTTCCATTTAGCGATTGTACCTCCTTGAGTGTCCGAGGGGATGGTAACTGTATCACCACGTCCATCTTCTCTGGATAAGGCTTGATTCCGTTTTGATTAATCATATACCCAAGGAACATCCCTTCGGTTGCCCCAAGCGTACACTTTTTTGGATTTAGTTTCATGTTGATTTTCCTCAATGTCAAATGTCTCTTGTATATCACGGAGGAGTGCTTCCTCCGTATGACTCTTGATGACCGGATCGTCAACATAGACCTCAAGGTTGCGGCCTATCTTGGAGTCGAAGGCTTTATCAACAAGTCGCTGATATGTAGCTCCGTCGTTCTTTAGTCCGAACGGCATTTTTGTGTAACAATACACGCCCTGACTGGTGTGAAACGTCGTCTTCTCCTCATCTTCCTCCGCCATCAGTATCTGATGGTATCCTTTGTACGCATCTAAAAAACACTTGAAAGGGTATCCGCATAAGGATTCTACCTTCCAATCAATTTCTGGTAGCGGATAGTAGTCTTGCGGACAAGCTTTGTTCAAGTCTGTGAAATCCACGCACATGCGCCAACTCCCGTCATGCTTCTTGACCATGACGGGGTTAGATAACCACTCGTGGTAGTATACCTTGCGCATATTTCCTGTGTCTACTAATTTCCGTACCTCATCCAGTATGACCTGGCTGCGTTCCGGCGCTTGACCATGCTTCTTTTGTTTAACAGGAGGATATCCCTGGCGGATTTGAAGTTTATGCTCTGCTATCGAACGCGGCACACCTGTCATGTGCTTGGGATCCTATGCGAATATATCAAGGTTCGCTTTTAGGAGAGAGCACATGGCCCTCTTCTCGTTATCCTATAGCATTCCCCCTATGGCCACCTCTTGCTCCGGGTAGTCGGGGTGGATTACCACCTTCCAATTAGGGGGTGGTGATCCTTCCTTGATGGGAACAGGCTGGACTGGTGTTGTCACTGCGTGGCATTCATATGCCGGCACGATTGAGTTATAAATTGTAACAATCCCCCCTTCTATTGGGAATATAATCATACCATGAGCCGTGGATGGGACGGCCCGTATTGCTAAGATCCATGGTCTTCCGATAATACCATTATACGGGGAATGTGAACGTATCACCATAAAGTTCATCCATGCCGTGGTGGAATGTTCTTTATCCCAATGGTCCCCAGTAGGCGCAACTGTCCTATTGGCCAGATAGTATCTCCACTGAAGCCAATGAGCGGCGACGTGGCCGACACTAACTGGCTCTTTATCTCTGATCGTAGCTGTACGAAACAGTGCTCGTAAAGAACTTCTGCCGATGATCCCCCATCCACATACATACAACGAACCTTGTGTGTTCCAATACTTACCTCAATCGTGAGAGGTGCATCGACTACGTTGCTTGTCGTAATGGGAGGGAATGAGATTTCTCTGCCGCGTGAAAATTTTTGACTAATTTTCTGCTTTGTGCGGCGCTGCCAAGATTGGATCATATATATATAGTCGAAGGATTGTCCTTTTGGGGATCCTTCTTATCGTGCTTTTTGTTATCCTTCCCATCCTTCCAGTCCTTGACCAAATGTTCGAGTTTTCCTGATTTGATCAGTGACTCAATGTGCTTCTTGAGCAGGATGCACTCCTCCATGTCGTGGCCTTTGTCGTTGTGGAATTCGCAGAAGCGATTTCCTTGACGACGGTCCACCGGAGTCGTCATTGGGGGAGGCCTTGGGAAGTTCGCCCCTTCTGTCAACAAGATGTCCCGGTAAGTCATCTTTAGAGGGGTGAATTTGTCATCCGACCGCCCTCCTTTATTCTGACTCTTGTAGTCCGAGCCCCTTCCATTTCCTTGGTTGCTTTGGCCCCCTGATTGCCTCTTGGGCTGGTCGTTCGATCGATAGCTATGGTTTCCCTTTGTAGGATTGCCGCGGCTACCGCGGTTTCTCCTTCAACGAAGTTTCTGACCCTTTCCATGAGGTCGTCATACTTCTCCGGTGGCTTGTCATTGAGGCGCCTAATTAATTCCTTGTCCGTTATGGCATGCATGTAATCAAAAATTTTTAGGAGTTCTGGCATCGTTATTGTGCGTGTTCACTCCTCATTGAAACGTTTTGTGAAATCCTTCGTAGATTCTCCAGGCCGTTGCTTGACGGTTGCTAATGAGACCGGATCCCTATTATACTTCTTTCGCTGAGTATAATTGTTTTTGAACGTAGTGCGTAGTTCACTGAAGCTATCAATGCTTCGGGGGGAAGCCCCTCAAACCAATCACGGGCATTGCCAATTAAGGTCGAATTGTACATCTGGCACCATATAGGCATGGGCCATTGTTCGATCTTTGCCTACGTGTCAAATATCTTTAGGTGATCATCCAGATCACCAGACCCATCATAGGTTTTGACACATGTCGTCATACGGTGCTTCTTGTCCTCGGAGTAATTCCGTATGCGGTGGGTGAAGGGATCCTCCCTAGGATCACACCATGGGCGGGAGAGATCTTCCCCCTCTACATCGCGATAATAAGGGTCATCGTATTATCCCTCATCATCCGATGGTGGTGGAGGAGTATACCTAGGTCGCCGACGCTTGGGAGGGTGGTCATCCGAATCCGACCCCAAAGGACCGGGAGGAGGGGGCGGTGCCCCACTTCTCAGCTGAGGACCACTTTTAGAAGAGCTAAGAGCCTTCTTCCCACTATTCACCCTATCCCACACGCTTGTGCGACGATTGCTCCTGGTTAATTCTAACGCCGGTCGTTCGGCTTAGCCGTTGGACCTATCTCCTTCCTCACGAGATTGTAGTAATTCCTGCATAACGCGATCCCCTATGCGCTCGAACACATTCCGAGGTTGAGGGTTTTCCTCAAAGAGGTTTCGTTCCTGCGGTCGTGCCATCCTCTTCTTTTGAGTCTGAGGAGAGGTGCCGGACACGGCCCTGCCAAAGTTGAGCCTAGATTGGAGGTTCCTACCTAGGTTTAACATTGACGCGATACCCGGGACGATCCTCTCAAAGTTCTGCGTGAGAACACGGGCGAGGTCTTCGTCACTAAGTGGTTCCACTTCTACTTCTTCCACGATTGATGGCCTGCGTAGCTCCTTGTTAGGGGCATTAGGCGCACTCCCTGGATCAGGGTTATCCATGGTCATGGTTGGTAGTGGGGTATTACCGGACGTGCATGCCCCACCCAAAGACTGAAAAATGTTTCGTTATTCGGTCTGCCTGTTTGGCTGCCAGGGGACTGGGTGGGGATGAGTATCCCTGTTGATCCCAAACTTAGATCGATTTAGCTTGTGCAAACGAGATTAGATCAAGTTATACACGTAGAGAAACTTTGTTTATGTATAAAGTAATTTAAGTGTTATGCGGAATTAACACTTAAACAAGAACACACAAAGGATGTAAAACAAACTTTCACTTGATTGATTGATTCGAACTTGTTTACAATGAAAGTGTTTAACGTATGAAAAACTTATTATGAAACATAACCTAAAGGTCTTCTTTTATAGACATAAGAAGCCTTGTACAAGAGTCTACGTATCAACTATTCTAGGTAAAGATAATTATAGAAAATACAATGTTGATCCTATCTTTACTAGAAACAAACTAGAAACATAATACGCGTAGACCATATCTTTCTATCAGTGCTTGTGTTCAACCTATCAATGCTTGACTTCTTCTTGTCAACGCTTGATCTGTCAGCGCTTGTTCTTTTCTTATCAACGCTTGTTTTCTTCTTGTCAGCGTTCAAGTGAACTGGCTACATTTTATTCCCAACAATCCTCCACTAAACTTGATATTTACTCTAGTAATCAAGTTTCTGAATAAAAATTAAGAACTAGGAGGAATCTTACAAATCTTATCATATTGGTAATAAACATGCTTAATCAAATCTTTGGCCACGTCACTTGAATAGTCAATCTCCAGCTGTGTTGTCTTCATCTTGTCCAAAACTTCTTTGGACATGGGATACTGAGCATCTACAAGAAGATACTCAGCAAACTTTGTAGAGCTCAAGTAATACACACCAGCAGCTGAATACAAACTCCATTGAAGACCAATGATATCATCCTCAAGATCCTTCCAAACAGTAGGATCTTCTTCTTTTGGTCCACACATTCTCTTGAATGTTGACCAAAGTTTTATTCCATTGACTGAAGTAGGAGCTTCAGTCTCATACTTGGCCACCAACAACCTCCAAAGGTCTACCAAGTCTTCTCTATCCATACTTGCAAAGAGAGACACAAGAGTAGTAAATGTGTGTACCTCTTTCCTATACCTGTCAATCTTCCAAAACCCACTTGCATCTTCTTCATAGCTTATGATAGGGTTTCTGGCATCAAGAGGTAACACATGTACCGTATTTGAAGCTCCCATGGGTGAGAGCTTGATGCTCCTTCTAAGAACAGCTTCACTGGGAACCACTTTATTTAGATCTTTAGGAAACTCAAGTGGAACTCCCTTCTTCAAAGGCCTTGGAACAATCATTGCCTTCTGAATCTCCAACTCTTCTACAAGTTCTTCTTTCCTTTCATATGAAAGAAGTCTTAGTGTGTTCATTTCCTGCACTTTTGCCCAAATGGGATAAGCCTTGTACTCCAATTCTTGAAAAGATAATCCCTGCAATTTCTTAAAGGTCCATCCAGTTCCATGACATTTGAGTAACATGTGATAAAGCTCTCTTCTATCCTTCTTCAGTAGTGAGAAAACATTGCTAGCCTTATGTTTTAGAATAACCTTGCAGTCTCTTTGAACTCTTAGAAGAATCTCCAATCCCCAAATTTGGTCTGAAATAGTCAAATCTGGATTCTCTATAATCCTATTGTCCCAAGCATGGTACATCTGAACTACTTCTGGCATATCAAAGTCTACTTGCAATTTCAACTCTCTAAGCTTCTCCCTTGCCAAGTCATCACCATATTCAAGTCTTTCTGGTTGTTCAATTATCATCACACTTGAATCTGAACTTTCTTCATCACTTCCTTCTTGTTCCTCAGAAGTGACAACAAATGGTGATCCACCAACTTTCTTCATCTCTTGTTCCACAAGTTGTGCAGCCAACCTTGAATCAAACTCTACTTGTGCTGCATCCTTTGGAACTTATACTTCTACCATGATTCCTTTACCCTTATCTAATGGATCAATGATGGGTAAGGATGATGGTAATACCTGTGACGACACTTCTTTGATGATAGCTGATGATTGGAATACATCAACCATATCTGCAGGTCTGTCAACACTCAAATTCCTTGTGTCAGCGCCCAAATTACTCTTGTCAGCGCTTGGTGCGTCAGCGTTCAAATTTTGCTTGTCAACGCCCAACTTACTTGTCTCAGCGTCTCTTGTAAATTGCTCCAACATAGCTGTAAAAGACAAGTTTAAATTTGTAGGAGTTACCAGAGACGTATCAAAACCTGGATGCTTCTTCAATGCAGTAAGAGCTTCAGCAACACCCAAAGATTCTCCATCATGTGAGCCTTTATCACTCACATTAATCTGCTCATCCTCCCCTTTGGAAGATTCCTCCATCCCACGCCTAGTGCTAGCTGATACATGCATTTTCAATGGGTTCAATTTTACTCTCGATATCCTCTCGAATTGATCTAGGTCTTAAGTGGAATGATTGTTCTTGGTTACTAAATAAAGAGGTTGGGTTTTCTAGTCTAATAAAAAGTGGAAATGAAAGTTTAAATCAAAGACAATTACTTTAATTATGATTAACAAAAACTTAGTTGAAAATTTAAAGTTCAAATTAAAATTAAAGTTAACAAGTAAATTGTGAAATATGAGTGAAGAAACAGTAAATTAACAACAGTAAAACAGTAACTATACTAAAAAATAACTGATCCGGAACTTTAAACCTTGATTCGGAACTAACTGATCCGGAAGATACTATTCACTCATCCGGAACTTGCTCATTCGGAACATACTCATCCGGAACTAAATGGCTGATTCGGAACTTTCCGAATGAATGTTCATTCGGAACTTGCTGGATCGGAAGATACTGATTCGGAACCTTCAGCTTGATTCGGAAGATTTACTTGGTTCGGAACTTTAATGCTTGACTCGGAAGTTTCCGAATGAAGGACTCATTCGGAACTTTTTAGCTGATTCGGAAGATCTGGAAACCAGTTACAGTAACAGTATACGAAGAACACGGGATACAAATTTTTATCAAAATCAAATCAAATACTTAAAAAGGATTTACCAAATTAAACACAAATCATTTAGACACCATAAGCAACAAATCCCACTAATAAAAACACAAATCCAAACAACTTTTGAAGATCAAATCAAGAAAATAAAAACTTAAGAACTTGAAGATAAAGATGGAGATGAACAAGATGAAATGAAAGATTAAACAAGAACTTGAATTGATTGATTGATGTTTTGACAAGATGAAACAAAGATTAAAATTACAAGATTAAAGAACTAAAAATAAAAATCACCAATCACCCTAGTGGTGATGGTGTTCTACGAACCAGGAGAAAGAGTGGGGAGGAAGAAAGAAAAACTAGCTCTCTAAAATGTGTGTGGGATGGCCTATTTATAGGTGTTTCCTTTGGTTGGTGAGTGGGCTTTCTCCCGTTCTTCGTGTCTTTTCGTCTTTTCAGAAAAGTTTCCGTTTTCGATTCTGATTCGGGATTTGTTGTCGATTAAATTCAACTCGTCTTTTAATTTCTTCGTTTAATAGACTTGAGTTTCTTCGACTTATATAAATCTTCCATCTTTGGTCCTTTTCTTCGATAAATCTTCGAATAGGCCCAGCGACTTCAAATCTTTTGCATCTCTTGGACAATAGACTTTATCTTGAGTCTTTTTCTTCAGTAAAACCCGTGCAATCCCATGTTTTCTTCAATATTTATCCGGTTGTCTCTGAAAACACAATAAACACAAAAACCACGCATAATTCCAAACAAATGATATTAAATACGTGTTTTGGTCTCGTTTTAGCCCGAATTAAGTGGTAAAAGGATGGGTGTTTACACACCTATCAAATCCCCTACACTTAACCATTGCCATGCCCTCATGCAATGCTTAGTGATAAAGCAAGTTTACACTTTTCTCATAATTAATCAACCTTGGCCTTATTTAAAATTCTACTACACAAAAATTAAAGAAATAAAACTTCAAAGATAACAAAGGGATAGAAACCCATTTTCACTTGAAAATAGCTACATGGAAATAACTTGTAGAGAAATCGATGACTCACATTAGGGCTTTGGTGCTGCGAAGATTTATCACCCTCAAGTTTCACGTTCCCCAAACTAAGCTTAAAAACGAGATCATTGTTATTATAAGTTAGCAATTCAAACACTTACACACATGGCTTAATTAAATGCTTAAACTCCCTTATTCCTAGGTGTATCTCTTGTATTTTATTTTTGTCTTAGAATGATCATGAAGATGCATTTTTGGACTTATTTCGATAGTTTATTAGGGCTGAAAGCAAAGTAGGACGATTTGATCAATAGTTAGCTAAAGGACAAAATCTCTTAAAACTGCTTCTCGGGATATCAAAAAGTTCATATCTTGGCATAACTTGGTTCACGATTTGAGACCTTTCTCGGGCCGATATTTGGCATGTACTTCACACTTCATATCTTCGAGAGACGTTCTTGAGATAATGGTCTTCTCATCATAATAGAGTTTTCTTCACTTGGAGACTTTTGAGGGGTACTCCAACTTTGTTGACCACGACTTCATGATTATTTCTTCAATCTCTAATTGGGATTTTGAGATACAACGATCCGCCTCCTTTTTGGACTTGGATCTATTTATCCTCATACCTTGTTAGGGTCTTTTCGGATAGACTTCTCCATGATCTTTATGGGAGTTGATTGCTTTTCGTCGTGAGTCTTGATCCTTCATATTGACTTTAGGAATAATGCTTTTCACATCACTTTTGGATCTTCAGCAATAAAATTGAATCCTCATGCCTTGTTAGGGCCTTTTCGGACTCGCCAATCTTCGCGCCCCGCTTCATAAGTTATGCCTTGGCTATGAACTCTTATCATTACCGAGCAACTTTTAAACGATCTTGGGCTAGAAGCTAAGTAACTTTTCAAATCGTAAGACCTTACTTATTGCAAATAAATTATTAGCAAATGATGGGAGAATAGGCAAATAATTACACCAAGTGAGCTTGTGCAAGAATACCGACTTATAATTGACTCTATCATTTCTCGTCCTCCACAATTTAAAATCTCAAGTAATGAGACTCGTGGACACTTAGCCTAATAAACCAATTAAGGTCTACATGGTTAAGGATACTAGCTAGAATAAACTTGGATAAGTCTATTCGGGTTGAGTCAAAATAAACGCAACGGGCCTAATATGTCAAAAACTTCTAAACTAGCTACACCACTTTATTAATATTTTTGACTTTATTGCGGAATATATACATATGAAAGCAAAGATAAAAATTTAAAAATTACGACTAAATGGCCAAAGTTAATAAAAAATTTGAAAAATGCTGAAAAATAGGATTTTCCGGTTAATTGAAGGCATTTTCATGGAAAAGTCCACTTAAAACTTCGATAGAAGTCCCCCCTACACTTAAGATAAACATTGTCCTCAATGTTTAAGCATGTGGGAGAAGGTTCCCCTACACTTAGGACATTGTGCACGTTGGTTAACTCAAGTTAAGGAAGAGACGACTAACGTGATCAATTTCAAATGTGAGTATGAAGAAAATTGAATCACGATAGTTGAGAGATAGAACCGGATTTCGGATAAACACGGGAGCATGGTTCTTTAAAGATTCCAAGAGTGCACATATCCCTGTAATCACATCACCACAAAGACAAACGCATATACAAGTCCCCCCCTACACTTAGGGGATTAAAACATATAAGGATAGATACTCGGGCTGCCTCCCGAGGAGCGCTTGTTTTTGATAACCGAGTCACGAGCCTGACTCGACCCAAAATTAGTTCATGGGGAACGTGGTGAGGGATGGAATCACCTCCTTAGAGGTGTCCTCACCAAAGTACAACTTCACTCGTTGGCCATTCACCTTAAAATTTGGTCCATCAGGTTGAGCGAGCTCGAGAGTACCATATGGAAAAATTTGGGCAATGGTGAATGGGCCGGACCAACGAGATTTGAGCTTTCCCGAAAAGATTTTCAACCGAGAGTTAAAAAGTAAGACTTTGTCTCCAACATTGAACTCTCGGTTTTTGATCTTAGAGTCGTGAATGAGCTTAGTTCTTTCCTTATAGATCAAAGAATTTTCATAAGCCTCATTCCGAAGTTCATTCAGCTCATTGAGTTGGATCTTGCGTAGGTTACCGGCTTTGTTAATATCAACATTAGCCCACTTCAAGGCCCAATAAGCCTTGTGCTCCAACTCAATGGGGAGGTGGCACGCTTTCCCGTACACAAGACGATAAGGCGTACAGCCGATCGGGGTCTTGTAAGCAGTACGGAAAGCCCACAAAGCATCATCCAATTTATCAGCCCATGAGGCACGATGCTCTCCCACGGTCCTTTCAAGAATTCGCTTCAGCCCTCGGTTGGATATTTCAGCCTGGCCATTAGTTTGTGGGTGGTAGGCTGTGGAAAGACGATGATTTACACCGTACTTAGCCATGACTCTAGCAAATTGGTCATTGCAGAAATGAGTCCCACGATCACTAATAATGGCACGAGGCACACCGAATCTAGCGAATAGAGCTTTCAAAAAGTTACAAACCACCCTTGCGTCATTAGTAGGCAAAGCTTTGGCTTCAACCCACTTTGAAACGTAGTCAACGGCTACAAGGATGTATTTGTTTCCTTTAGACGAAGGGAATGGCCCCATAAAGTCGATACCCTAAACATCAAAAATTTCACACTCTTGAATGAAATTCTGAGGCATCTCGTCTTTATGTGTGATTTTGCCTTGCTTTTGGCAAACATCACATCGCTTAACCATATCGTGAGCGTCACGGTATATGGAGGGCCAATAAAATCCCGAATCAAACACTTTCTTTGCGGTGTAGTTGGGACCAAAGTGACCACCGGTGGGTCCTTTGTGGCAAGCATGAAGGATTTCATTCGCTGCCGGTCCATCAACACATCGGCGAATAATCAGGTCAGCACATTGTTTGAATAGGTAAGGGTCGTCCCAAAAGTAAGTCTTGATGTCGGTAAAGAACTTCTTCTTTTGCTGGGACGTCAACCCTTCCTTGAGAATTCCACCCGCCAAGTAGTTTGCAAAGTCCGCAAACCACGGGGTTTCATTCGGCTTCGAGTTTACAGAGAATAAGGTCTCCAAGGGAAAAGAATCATTGATTTCTTTGGTCGGATGATCCCCTTGGTATGGATCCTCAAGTCTGCTAAGATGGTCCGCGGCTAGGTTTTCTGCTCCTTTTTTATCGCGGATTTCGATTTTAAATTCCTGGAGCAGCAAAACCCAGCGAAGAAGTCTTGGTTTGGAATCTTGCTTTGTCAACAAGTACTTCAACGCGGAATGATCGGTATACACAATGGTGGTAGAAAGGACAAGATAGGGGCGGAATTTCTCAAAAGCATAGACAACAGCTAAAAGCTCTTTTTCGGTTGTCGTATAATGCAATTGTGCCCCAGTCATTGTCTTGCTAGCGTAATGGATCGGTTGGAAGTGTTTGTTCACTCTTTGTCCAAGAACCGCTCCAATAGCAAAATCGCTAGCATCGCACATCAACTCAAAAGGAAGCTCCCAATTAGGGGTAACCAAGACGGGTGCCTTGGTTAGCTTATCCTTAAGCGAGTTGAAGGCTTCAAGGCACTCTTTGGAAAAGATAAAAGGAGTATCTTTTTCCAAGAGGTGGGTCATCGGGCGAGCGATTTGAGAAAAATCTTTGATAAATCGACGGTAGAAGCCCGCATGACCCAGGAAACTTCTCACACCCTTCACGATTGAAGGTGGAGGCAACTTTGCTATAACATCAACTTTAGCACGGTCTACTTCAAGACCGGCTTTCGAAATCTTATGTCCAAGCACGACGCCTTCTTTTACCATAAAATGGCATTTTTCCCAATTCAGAACAAGGCGAGTGTCTTCGCACCGCTGTAGCATACGTTCTAAATTGGCAAGGCAAGCAGAGAAGGAATCCCCGAAGACCGAGAAATCATCCATGAAGACTTCCATGGTTTGTTCAACCATGTAATGGAAGATAGCTAACATGCACCTTTGGAAAGTCCCGGGCGCATTACATAAGCCAAAAGGCATTCTTTTGTAAGCGAAAGTGCCATAGGGACAAGTGAATGTAGTCTTCTCTTGATCTTGGGGATCGATGGGTATTTGAAAATAACCCGAGAAACCATCAAGAAAGCAGTAATATTCATTACCGGCTAATCGTTCAAGCATTTGGTCCATGAAAGGTAGAGGGAAATGATCCTTTCTCGTGGCATCATTGAGTTTGCGGTAGTCTATACAAACTCTCCACCCAGTAACGAGACGAGTGGGAATCAACTCGTTGTGTTCATTGGGAACAACGGTTATTCCGCCCTTCTTGGGCACACAATGGATTGGACTAACCCATGGTGAATCCGAAATAGGGTAAATCATACCCGCATCAAGAAGTTTGATAACCTCTGTTTTGATGACTTCATGTATTTTTGGATTCACCCTTCGTTGACTTTGAATGGTGGGCTTAAAGTCGTCCTCCATGAGAATTTTGTGCGTGCAGAAGTGAGGATCAATTCCACGAATATCCGAGATTTTCCAAGCGATAGCCTTCTTATGATTTTTCAACACAGCAACAAGTCGGGCTTTCTCTTCATCCTTCAAATCCTTAGCAATGATGACCGGCGACTTCTTCTCTTCTTCGAGGAATACATACTCCAGATGGGGCGGCAACTCCTTAAGTTCTAAATCCGGAGGATTTTCGACGGGAGGCGTATTCGAAGTCGGAGTCTCGATAGCAATAATAGTGGGAGATGGAGGGGAAGGATTGTCTTCTTTGAGGAGGTTTGCAATGAAACTGAGGTCTTCATCCCAAGTGGCAATAGAATCGTCATTATTTTGCTTGACATCTTCCAAGGTGGCTTCCAAATCTTTCCAAAGGAAATCACTTTCTCCAAATAGAGATAGTGATGAGTCGATAGAGGAAACGGTCTCAACATTGGGAAGAGAGGTAGGAATGTTTTTACAAGCATCCTTGAAGTGTGCTTCACAAGCCTCATCAAGAACGTCAATACAATTAACATTCTCGTAAAAAGAAGGTTGTTTAGATAACTTTCCCATGTTGAAGACTACTTTATCGTCACCCACTCTCATGATAAGCTCACCGGCTTCAACATCAATGAGAGTGCGACCGGTCCTCAAGAATGGACGACCAACAATGAGTGGCACACGTGGGTCCATCTCGTAGTCGACGACAACAAAATCGGCAGGGAAGGTGAATTTGTCGACTCCTACAATGACGTCTTCGGCTATCCCCACTGGATAAGCAACCGTACGGTTGGCCAATTCCAAAGTCATTTTGGTGGGGACTAGCTCTGGGAGAGATAATTGCTTCCAAACACTTAGAGGCATGAGATTAATACTGGTACCTAGATCGGCTAGGGCCATGCAATTCTCTACTCCCGGGAAATTGCAAGGGATAAGAAAACGACCCGGATCACCAAGCTTGATTGGCAATTTCCTTAAGAGCACTGCAGAGCAGTTCTCATTAAGTTGGGTGTTGGCGAGATCGAGGAGCTTTTCCTTGTCGCTCAGAAGATCTTTAAACATTTTGGCATACTTGGGCATGTGAGCGAGAGCCTCAGCGAAGGAGATATTGAAATTCAGTTTCTTGAACATTTTAAGGAAATTCGAAACCTGAATATCATCCTTGCTCTTTTGCTTCTCTTTCCTCAACCTAGAAGGGTAAGGTATATTGGAAGAAGAGGAAGGCTTTAGGGGAATAGGATCACTCACAAGCATTGGTGGAGGAGGGGTAGAAAGAAGAGGTGGAGAAATTGGGAGAGGAGAAGGGTGAGGAACAGGAGCAGGTGACTCGTTCTCCTTAGTCACAACCACCGGTGGAGGTATAGGAAGCTCGGGTTCCGTAGTACCTTTGCCACTTCGAGTGGTGATTGCTTTCATCTCCCCTCTTGGGTTCGCAACGGTGTTACTCGGAAGAGTACCCGAAGAAGAGGGTTGATTACCTTGGAAGAAACTGGCCATCATGTTCCTCAGGTCATTTGTTTGGCTATCCAACGTAGTTCTCATATCGGCTCTCAAATCATTTCCTTGCTTGACCAAATCTGCCTTCAAATTGCGCACTTCCTCTTGGAGATTTCCCACAATCACATCATTGGTCCTCATATAGGTGGCGACCTCTTGGTGTAATGCTGTGTTGGCTTGGTTGGGAGGAGCATTGTATGCAGGTGGTTGGTAAGCAGGTTGTTGGTAGACTTGATTGTTACGTTGAGGTGGTTGTTGCTGCTTGTGAGGTGGAATATATGGTTGTCGAGGTTGTTGTTGTTGTTGAGTAGGGCGGTTAAGGTTTTGTTGTTGGTTTGGGTTGGTAGGAGGAAAGCCAGGTGGGGAAAGATAGTTGTTTGATCGATAGCTAAGCAAGTTACGGTCACCTTGAGGTCTAGCTTGATAAGCAGGTTGTTGGTAGGTGCCATATGCCGCATTCACATTCTCAGCAGGGTAATCTTGGGTGGCGGTACAAGTTGTGTAAGAGTGGGGACCACCGCATATCTCACAAGGTTGGCTGACAGCGTTCACTTGTGCATTTTTGGCGTTGTTGCTGTTGTTGTTGCTGACGGTGTGGGTGACAAGCGATTCAAGAAGCGTAGTGATTTTGTCTAATCGCTTGTCGCTGTCATTAGTGCTAGCACTAGCAACATTGGTCCTAATGCTCTTGGTTTGCACACGAGATTTGTTCTCAATGATATCCCAAGCAGCATTGGAAGTCTTAGCCAATAAATTACCCCCTGAGGCACTATTCAGTGAATCTTGGTCATTTATGCTTAAACCATTGTAAAAAGTATTTATTTGATGAACTTTGGTAAAACCATGTTGTGGGCATTTTCTTAAAAGATCTTTAAAGCGATCCCAAGATTCACTGAATGACTCGTCGTACTTTTGTTCAAAGGTTATAATCTCATTCCGCAAAGCGGTAGTACGAGAGGGTGGAAAAAAGTAGTTGATAAACTTTGTTTCCAAATCCGTCCACGAGAGAATACTCTGTGGCGGTTCTTTAGCAAGCCAATGCCGGGCTTGTCCCTCTAAAGAAAAGGGAAAAAGTTGTAACCTTATCACTTCTTGTGGAACGCCATTGAACTTGACCGTGTTCGTGAGTTGTAGAAATCTCTTGATGTGATCGTGTGGGTCATCAATGGTTCGTCCAAAGAATGGTTGAGCTGAGACCATCTGGATAAAGCCCGACTTTAGCTCGAAATTGTTGGCGGCAATTGGTGGAATAACAATTGGATCCATGTTGCCATCGACATGAGCTTGCAGCAATTCAATCATTGGGCGATTATCCGGAAGGTGCTCATTGTTGTTGTTATTGTTCATGTTGTTGAAAGGCGGGTTGTTGTTGTTATTATTGTTGTTCGGAGGTGGTATATTATTGTTGTTTTGTACACCAGCCATGTCTAAGTTATCGAGAGGCTCGGGCTCTTGATAAGACGTGGATCGAGTGCGCATACACCTGCAAAAGAACGAACAAAGAAAAACAAAGCAAAAATATTTTTGGTTTTTATTGTTTTTTTTATTTTTAGGATTTTTGAAAATTTTATATTTTTTAGTTGTTTTTGAAAATTTTCTTGAAAAAGTAACGTTCACGGGGAACGGATCCCAAAATCCAATTTCTCACAAAAAACTTTTGATCTTAACGAGAAGAGCCGGCAGCGGCGCCATTTGATACATTGATTTTGCTATGTTAGGTTCAATTTTACTCTCGATATCCTCTCGAATTGATCTAGGTCTTAAGTGGAATGATTGTTCTTGGTTACTAAATAAAGAGGTTGGGTTTTCTAGTCTAATAAAAAGTGGAAATGAAAGTTTAAATCAAAGGCAATTACTTTAATTATGATTAACAAAAACTTAGTTGAAAATTTAAAGTTCAAATTAAAATTAAAGTTAACAAGTAAATTGTGAAATATGAGTGAAGAAACAGTAAATTAACAACAGTAAAACAGTAACTATACTCAAAAATAACTGATCCGGAACTTTAAACCTTGATTCGGAACAAACTGATCCGGAAGATACTATTCACTCATCCGGAACTTGCTCATTCGGAACATACTCATCCGGAACTAAATGGCTGATTCGGAACTTTCCGAATGAATGTTCATTCGGAACTTGCTGGATCGGAAGATACTGATTCGGAACCTTCAGCTTGATTCGGAAGATTTACTTGGTTCGGAACTTTAATGCTTGACTCGGAAGTTTCCGAATGAAGGACTCATTCGGAACTTTTTAGCTGATTCGGAAGATCTGGAAACCAGTTACAGTAACAGTATACGAAGAACACGGGATACAAATTTTTATCAAAATCAAATCAAATACTTAAAAAGGATTTACCAAATTAAACACAAATCATTTAGACACCATAAGCAACAAATCCCACTAATAAAAACACAAATCCAAACAACTTTTGAAGATCAAATCAAGAAAATAAAAACTTAAGAACTTGAAGATAAAGATGGAGATGAACAAGATGAAATGAAAGATTAAACAAGAACTTGAATTGATTGATTGATGTTTTGACAAGATGAAACAAAGATTAAAATTACAAGATTAAAGAACTAAAAATAAAAATCACCAATCACCCTAGTGGTGATGGTGTTCTACGAACCAGGAGAAAGAGTGGGGAGGAAGAAAGAAAAACTAGCTCTCTAAAATGTGTGTGGGATGGCCTATTTATAGGTGTTTCCTTTGGTTGGTGAGTGGGCTTTCTCCCGTTCTTCGTGTCTTTTCGTCTTTTCAGAAAAGTTTCCGTTTTCGATTCTGATTCGGGATTTGTTGTCGATTAAATTCAACTCGTCTTTTAATTTCTTCGTTTAATAGACTTGAGTTTCTTCGACTTATATAAATCTTCCATCTTTGGTCCTTTTCTTCGATAAATCTTCGAATAGGCCCAGCGACTTCAAATCTTTTGCATCTCTTGGACAATAGACTTTATCTTGAGTCTTTTTCTTCAGTAAAACCCGTGCAATCCCATGTTTTCTTCAATATTTATCCGGTTGTCTCTGAAAACACAATAAACACAAAAACCACGCATAATTCCAAACAAATGATATTAAATACGTGTTTTGGTCTCGTTTTAGCCCGAATTAAGTGGTAAAAGGATGGGTGTTTACACACCTATCACTAGCATTCTCCAAAATGACAATCCTCTCCCTTAATTGCTTGAGTTCAAGGCCTTGTGTACTAACAATTTGTACCAAGTCTGCATTTTGCTTTTGCAAGCTAATGCAGACAGCCGTCAATTCTATCAATGTGTATGGTTCCAATCTGTCCTCCTCTAGAATGGGTATTTGACCTCCCAAAGTAGAGTCATGGGGCATGGATGAGGTCTTAAAGATGTTAGAACTGTCTTGGCATGCATCTAAGCCAGAACCAATAGTCCCAGCCTCATCCATAGCACCAACCACACTTGTGGTGGTGGTTCTCTCTACTACATGGCTAGGACCACTAGAGGAGAACACTCCAGTAGTCCTTGGGCGTTTTTGCAACCTATATTGAGGTGGGGTAGAAGATGATGTGGATTGGGTGGATGTGGGAAGATTAAGGGGTGTTTGGGTCTGTTAAGGAAAGGTGTCAACGTCTGGATTACTTGTGTCAACGCCAACATTGAAGGTGTTAGCGTTGAAGGGTTCTTGGTCAATTTCCATGTGTTGAGGTGAAGGCAAAGGTTTTGGTATTGGGTCAAGTTGTGGTTGTGGGTCTGGTTGGGGTTGTGCTGCTGCAATAACAGCAAGCATAGCTTGGGTGAGGGGTAACTCACGGTGAGGAGGTGAATTCATCTTGGTAAAAATAGCTTTCTTTTGCACAGGGATCTCATAAAAATCATCATGATCCCTTGTGTAGTAGTTTTGCACATCAAAAACCATATGTAAAATCTGGGATAAGCCAAAGTCATCTTATTCCCTTTGTTTTTACACATGCCATCAAAAATCAGTTTTGAATAATTAAACTTTTGCCCATTTGCAATGCACACAATTGAACTAGCAATTGATCTATTAATTTCATTGTGTGCAGTACACTTGGGACTCAAACATTGTAGGATGACATGTATGAGGCACTTCCAGGCTGGGGGAAACTCTTGTTTATGATATTTGTTTAAAGTGCCCTCATTAGGGAAAGGATAACCCAAAGCCCGAAGTCCTTATTCTATTTCATTTATGGGAAGGGTGGTTATACCATCTGCATCATCAAGATGCAAAGCCTGGTGAACCAAGGCTTCAGTAACCACCCATGTATGCCCATGAACAATAGCTGATAATGTAGTCACATTATTAACTGTTGAGGAACTAACAGTGTTCCAAAACTGTTTAATATGAGTGACAGAGATGAGAGGAGCATGAGAAAGAGCATACCTAATAGGAGATGCATTCAAATACGCCACCATATGAGTGTATTGTGGAAACAGAGTATCATCAGCATCCAAATAAGCAATCATGTTGTGTTGACTCCTGAATCCCAATACCAAGTCACTTGGTTTAAACCTTGGTGCCATTGTTGAAGAAAGTTGTTTGTGAATTATTGAGAAAGATGAATTATAGGAGAAAATTTGTTAGACAAGAATATGAGATACCCTGTTTAAAAATAGGAGCCAAACATATAGGAGAGATAGGCACATGTGATTGGTCAAAAATTAGGCAACTATTTTCAAAATATAATGATGAAAATATTGAAAACAAAATAATTTATCTTGTGCATTAATTAAAAGTTATCTGCTCCCAAAATTACGGCCCTAAAATTCGTCAAAAATAACAACTAGGTAGGTCCCAATAAGTGTCAACGGTAAAAAATAACATATCAACGCCCAACGGCTATATTCTTGTCAACGTTTGCCAAAGCCATGTCAGCGTCTAAATTGGTCATAACAACGCTTGGAAAAATACTTGTCAGCATCCAAAAATAAAAGTAATAAAAATGAAAAAGGACCTTAACAAAGTAATTTATCCTAGTGAAGATAACCTATAATTTGATAATTATTATAGGGCGGCAAGCACTGTCCAGTGATGCACACTTGCTTATGCAAGATAGACATAACAGTCCTCTAGTGTCCCTTGCTAACCAAAATTCTTAACAATTAAGTTATCTCATAAAATTCCTTGTAACTCCTAGGTAAAACCCATTATAAATCATTCCCAAGTCTCCCAACTGACCACATCCAATTCTAGGCCAAAAATGTCTTGGCAGCATGCATAGTATATCAACTTTGCATGCTACAGTGCCTCATGATTTAGGAAACTAACTCATACTCACCTGTGGACACAATCTTGAATTGTGATAAGAGTATTATAAGAATACCCAAAAGTCCTAAAGGTTCCTAAAACCTCCCCTTAAACTGTGATACATATGTTGCCCAATAATATGCATGAATATAAAAATTTATGTCAAGATAGGAATATAAATATTCCAACCATCATCCATAAATTAAAACATGCGCAAATGATTCTCCAAGGATCCATAAGCAACTCTGTATCCAATGGTACAATGCTCACAATGCCTGCACACTTAGATCAAAAACCACAAAACTAACATTGTTGCTGACAACGTCACGATAACACTTGTCAGCGTTAAGGTAACCTTTGTCAGCGTTAGACAATTATAGTGGAAAATCTGACTTTTCAAAAAGACCAATAACAATGCATATCCTGTACATACTTTTACAAAAAGACCCTAAAACACATATTAAGTGAGATTGATCATTCCAATACTTGTTACCAAGTATTGAAACCTTCCAGCATCAAAAAGTTTAGTTAATAAATCAGACACATTTTCTTCTGTGTCAACCCTATCTGGTTGTATTAAACCCTTTTCAAAATAATCCCTTATAAAATGATGTCTAATCTCTATGTGTTTTGTTTTAGAATGATGTACAGGATTTTTAATAATGCATAAAGTGCTGTTATTGTCAACAAAAATCTTGGTATGCATTAAATTATACCCATAATCCAACAGCTAGTTCTGAATCCATAAGACTTGTCCACAACAAGCAGCTGTAGCAACATACTCTGCTTCAGTTGTAGAATTGGCCACCATTGTTTGTTTCTTGCATTGCCAAGATATCAACCTACTCCCAAGAAACAGAAACACGTTTTCAAAACACAAGTTTTTGGTGAGTAGAGTTCCTTTGCCTGTGATAGTTCCATATCCGCCTCCAAAGTAAACTTTATCACCATCCTTAATGGGAGTGAAGTTTGTCAGATAGTCTTCCTTCCCAGTCATGTGCCTAGAGCATCCACTATCCCAATAGCCATAATCATTCACCTGTTTTTGAATGCCCTGCACATAAAGAAAACAAATTAGTTTTCTTTGGGAACCCAAGCCTGAGCAGACTTGGATTCATCTGGTTGTTCAACAAGAACAGACTTAGTTCTCATAACAACCCCTTGTTCATCCCTTTTTGGATGAAACACCCAGTTAACCCCAATTGGTTTTGTGATGACCTTTGAAATATAATTAAATCTGTTGCAGGTCATAGAAATCCCATTAGAATTAGGGTTTTGATCTTGCTTAGGTCTCCATGTCAAGCTAGAAGAAGCTTTAGACCCTTTTCCCTGTGGTTGCAAATATTTACCATTATTTGGTCTGGCAACGTTTCTGTCAGCGTTTGATTTGGTCTTGTCAACGCTGAAATTACCCTTATCAGCGTTGAACCTAGGGTTTGCTATAGGAACCCATTGCCTATTAGACCATGTATTGGTCTTCTGAAAAGGTCTTTGTCCATGAGTGTTAGACCCTTTAGTGAAGAATGAGGCTGGTCTAACAACTTGTGGACTTTGCTCCACAAAATTTTTGGGTCTGACAGTGTTTGACCTTTTGTCAACGTTGACCTTGGAAGCGTTGACACACTTATAGGCTAAATGTGAAAAGCTACCACAAGTGTAACAGGCTTTTCTAGACACAACTCTAGGTCTAGAAGAAAAGAAACCTGTTCCATTATCACTAACTTGGCTTTTTGGTGACCTAGTATTCCTATACATTTCTGCATACTTAATGCTAGGTTTTCTAACAGTGTTTGAGCCAAGGTCAACAGTCTTGCCAGTGATTGGGTTTGTTACTTTGATAGGGGTCGGCTCATTTGGACTATCACAAAGCATGCCACCCTTGAAAAACAAGGTAGGGTTGGCTTTCTTCCATTCATTCAAATCAGTCAACTTTTGCCTATATTCCTCTACTGGGGTGAGGACTCTTGGTGGAGGAATAAATTCCTCTTCTTGGAGTTCTGGTAAACCAGTCCAAGATAAGTCCTTTCTTTGGACACCATAGAAGTCCCCAGCTGGTGGTGGAACACCAGAATACTCTTTCATCCCAATCCCAGTCATGTCCCTAGAATCCCTCTGTTTACTAACACATTCTCCTAGGGTTTGTGAGGCCTTATCAAATCTCTGAATTTTAAGGTCTACATTATCCTTATTCTTGATAGCCTCATCTAACTTAGCCTGTAATTCAACATTGACCCTTTCCATGATGTTTCTAATATCATTACTAGCATTTAAATAATGTTTTAAGATATTTATTTTATCTTTTAGGTCAAGCTCCATTTTCTTATACTCAGAAACTGTCTTTTCAGTTTGAGTGAGAGCAAGTTGATAGTTAGACAACTTGCATCTCTTAGTACTCACATCTCCTAACAATCTTAAAACCTCTTTGTTAAGTCTTTCAGTATTTAAACGACAACCCTTACTACAAAAAGCATCATCATATACGTCATTGTCTGATGAAGATGAGGAGTGTGCCATGAGAGCATATTGAACATGCTCTTCTTCTTCTATCTCAGCAACCAAAGCATTATCCTCTTCCTCATCCTTAGCCAAATAGCTCCAGTCCCATCCAATACCATCAATTTCTTGCACTGCCACCATGGCCTTAAGATCCTGAGCCTTAACAATTTGGCTTGAGGGTTTTCCAGCATCAGATCTTCTTGGAGATCTGCATTCTCTCATAAAGTTCCCCATACGATGACAATTGTAACACTCAACCTTGGATTTATCAAATCCAGCAGTGTCCTTAGCATTAAAAGTCATCTTCTTCTTGGATCTTCTATTCCACCTGTTTGCTCTTATACTAGCAAGATCCATGCTCCACTTTATATCCATCTCCTCCAAATGCTCATCACTTATTTGCTCAAGGTCCTCATATGTAATCACTGAACCATTGGGCAATGAAGCAATGTATGCACACACAGTATCCAGATCCAAACCAGCAGGCTTAACTCTTGGTGAGTCAATTTTGTACGTGTCAGCGTCTGAATGTGAGGCGTTGACAAGATATGATCCAGCGTTGACACATGTTGATCCAGTAACTGGGTGCATGTATGAATCCTTCTGATCAAATTGGCCTTCACTATGTGAGAAGAAGGCCATGTTACTATTTGTAGACTGACTTTCATGATCCAAAAGATATTCATTCTCCAACAGCCTTAGTTTGTTGTAGACATCATCAAAAGTAGAACTTTTGTGAGTGTTGTTGGCAATTATAGATCTTGCCTCAATCTTCCATGCATCACCAAGGCTTTTAAGAAAAGTGGTAATTATGTCAACATCACCAATTACTGTCCCCATGAAGGACAACTTGCTTGTAATGTCAAGAAGTCTGCTTCTCACACTACTTAGCTTCTCATTAGGTTGAGACTTAAAAACAACATACTCATGTAAGATTTGCTTCCTTTTCTCTTCCACAGTATCATCATTACCACCATATGCAACTTCAAGGGCTGCCCAAAGGTCTTTTGCAGACTCATAACCTCTGTACTTGTGCTGATTTTCTTGTCCCAAAGAGAGTTTCAGAATACTTAGGGTTTTTATATCAACCCTTTTCTTTGCTATGTCGTCAGCAGACACAGCTCTACCATCCTCAAGTTTTTCTTTCTTATCTGCTTCAGAACATCCTTGAACAGCTGATCTTGTAGCAATGGCATCTGCAATCTTTTGAGCTTTATTGAATGTGTTTCCATAATCAATAATCTCCCAGAGAGTGTAGTCATGGATTTGCAGATATTGCTCAAAGTTGAACTTCCACAGCTCAAAATTGTATGCATCTAGCATGGGAATCTTGATGTTGTGGTTTGAGGAGGAGGAGGTTACTTCTGGAGTGGACATGATGTTTTTAGGGTTTTGTGAAAATTAGGGTTTTGGTGATTTAGGGTTCTTGTGTTCTTTTAGATCAAAGTTTCTCAACAAGCTCTGATACCACTTGTTGATCCCAAACTTAGATCGATTTAGCTTGTGCAAACGAGATTAGATCAAGTTATACACGTAGAGAAACTTTGTTTATGTGTACAGTAATTTAAGTGTTATGCGGAATTAACACTTAAACAAGAACACACAAAGGATGTAAAACAAACTTTCACTTGATTGATTGATTCGAACTTGTTTACAATGAAAGTGTTTAACGTATGAAAAACTTATTCTGAAACATAACCTAAAGGTCTTCTTTTATAGACATAAGAAGCCTTGTACAAGAGTCTATGTATCAACTATTCTAGGTAAAGATAATTATAGAAAATACAATGTTGATCCTATCTTTACTAGAAACAAACTAGAAACATAATACGCGTAGACCATATCTTTCTATCAGTGCTTGTCTTCAACCTATCAACGCTTGACTTCTTCCTGTCAACGCTTGATCTGTCAGCGCCTGTTCTCTTCTTATCAACGCTTGTTTTCTTCTTGTCAGCGTTCAAGTGAACTGGCTAAATTTTATTCCCACCAATCCCATCCCCCGTGGACTTCCGATTCGTAGGATTCGTGTTCCTGGGATTCCCTTGTGGATGTCCCTTCGTCATTAAGAAGATCGGTGATTGAGGTTCTAGCTTAGTGTGTGGGTCCCACGGATGGCGCCAACTTGTTGATACAAAAGTTGGATGATCATTGCTAGACCCCAATTAGGCTCAATTCGGGTAGGTTGGGCTCCGGCTCTTGCACCAAGTGAATAACTTGCTGAGATCCTACACACTAAAGCAACACGCATTAGGCTTATCGTGGGAATGTATCCCACGATTAGACTCCGGTGTGAGAGTAAGTAATCGGTTAGGGTAAAGAATCGGATGTGAGGTTTAGTGTATGAAGAATGTAATACCTTTGTGGAACCCTTGGGGGTTCCTTATAGAGGCAGTGAAACCCTAACGGGCTCACTATTTACTTCGGCCCTAAGTATAGGATAACCACCATAATTAGCTTGATTGTTATCTTCTAATTATGGTTAGTGTATATCTTATACTTTAGGGTAAATCCCAACCCTAATAAGATTGTGATTCTGTCTAACCCTGTCCCGGCTGTATCGGGCCGTGGGCCACACACACTTTATGCGGCCACTGTTTATTCAAGCCCGTAAGCTTAACTGATCCATCCAACCCATTCGTGATGGGCCGGATGCGGGTAGTACCCATGGGCCAGGTCCATGACCCGGTTGGGGACTATTCGTCATCAGGAACCATCAGCCATATGCGCGCCCTACCGCTGTTGGGATCATAGGTCAACAGTACGAGATACCATCCCTACTTCAAACCATAATTATCCGTCTTCCTGTGACAAACAATCGACATGAGCATCTAGGAGTAACAGGTGTATCAACTGCTACAGTTCCAACAACACCTTCTACCACCTCTTCCA
This sequence comes from Glebionis coronaria, assembly GCA_025667525.1. NCBI lineage: Eukaryota > Viridiplantae > Streptophyta > Magnoliopsida > Asterales > Asteraceae > Glebionis > Glebionis coronaria. The sequence goes on from CM046874.1 coordinate 250,411,670, forward strand.
TTAGATACGGTAACGCATCACTGCCTCCCATGTTTGTTATTTGGTATGGATTAGGTAATCGTAACAACGTAATAATTTTGTTCCCCTAACAGACACCCAGGTGTATGATGATCTTTCCGAGGTACCCACACACAGTCGCCAATCAGTAGGTCCTCTCAGGCATTACACGAGTCGACGTCATCGTATTCGGCAGCCATATGATCGGCCAACACCTGTTGGGGCCATAACTCAACAGACGGATGGACTACCGGTCCTTCAAACAACAATTGATCCTTTTCCTCTGCCAAATAATAGTGTGGAACATTCGGGCCAACCAAGTGTGGCAAATCCCAACAGTACAAACAGGCCTTCTATAAATGATCTCTCTGAGGTGCCCACACACACTCGTCAATCAGTAGGCCCTCTTAGGCATTACACGAATCGACGTCGTCGTATTCGCCAGCCATATGCTCAACCAGCACCTGTTAGGGCCATATCTCAACAGACGAAGGGACTACCGGTCCTTCAAACACCAATTGGCCCTCTTCTTATGCCAAACAATGGTGTGGAGCATTTGGGTCAACCAAGTGTGGCAAATCCCAACAGTACAAGCTATGTAACTCGATCTGGTAACTCATGACTGCCTACCGTCTTTGCTATTTGTCATAGGTTACGTTATCCTAATGATGTACCGACCATCTCCCTGTAACAGATGACCCGGTGTATCATGATCTTGGAGATTGCACATACCGGTGCGTGTATTGTGATGCATTATTCTGGCTAGGTGAGCATTTGAAAGCCACCGCCTACAGTCAAGTTCTTGAGTTTCACGCTTGATGTGGCGGTGGTAAATTTTTCATTCCCCACCCGCTAGAACCACCGGCCATAATACAAGAACTTTTTTCGGACGCCCACTTTATGGAAAACATACGCGCGTACAATCAGATATTTGCGATGACTTCCTTTGGCGCAACTATTGATCACTTGGTAAATCAAGGAGCTAGGCTATATGTTTTCAAGGTGGCTGGTCAAATATATCACCGAATGGGTTGTCTTTGCCCTAAACCTGGGGATCCACCCAGGTTTTTGCAATTATACATCTACGACACGCACAATGAGGTTGTTAACCGGCTAGTTCCCTTTGGTGGACAGGCGGACGATTCTTTGGACGCTTCCATTGTAAAGCATTTAATCGTGGCACTTGACGAAAACAACGTGCTGGTATAACTTTTTAGAACTACCTGAGATAAATGCGAGGATGGAAACATCAGTGACTTCAAAATACGCCTTTACAACATGGAATCTGCCCGGGGGTATAAGCTTCCAACATCAAATGATGTGGGGCATTGTGTTTGAAACAAATTAGCGAAGTAGAACTGACTACGATGTCATAATCGAACGCAGAGGTGGTCCTGTTCAACGTATAAGCAAACTCCATAAATCATACATGTCTTTCCAGTTCCCATTGTTGTTCATCTATGGTCAATCTGGATTTTATCCAAAGCTGGTTTTCAGGCCCCGTGTGTTGATCCCAAGCTTAGATCGATTAGCTTTGTGTATACGAGATTTGATCAAGTAATACACGTAGAGAAACCTTTGTATATGCTTTATGAATCTAAGTGTTATGCGGAATTTAACACTTAAACAAGAACACACAAGATGTAAACAATACTTTCACTTTGATTATGAATGTCGAACTTGCTTACAATGAAAGATGTTTACAAACGAAAACTTATATGAAACTTAATTAAACATTAACCTAAAGGCCTTCTTTTATAGACATAAGAAGCCTTGTACAATAATCTACGTATCAACTATTCTAGGTAAAGATAAATATAGAAAATACATTATTATTCTTATCCTTACTAGAAGTATTCTAGATTAAAATAAACGTGTAGATTATATCTTCCGTCAGTGCTTGTCTTCAATGTGTCAATGCTTGACTTTAACTTGTCAACGCTTGAGCTGTCAGCGCTTGTATTGTTCTTGTCAACGCTTGTTTTGTTCTTGTCAGCGCTCAAGTGATCTGGCCTTAATTTATTCCCAACAATCCTCCCCTAAACTTGATATCCACTCTTATGATCAAGTTTCTGAATAAGCATTAAGGACTAGGAGGAATCTTACAAATCTTCTCATATTGATAGTGAATAAATCTGATCAAATCTTTTGCCACGTCACTTGAATAATCTATCTCCAGCTGAGTGTCCTTCATCTTTTCCAAAATAGCTTTGGATATGAAATACTGAGCATCCACAAGTAGATACTCAGCAAACTTTGTAGAACTCAAATGGTATACACCAGCAGCTGAATATAACCTCCATTGAAGACCACTGAGGTCATCTTCAAGATCCTTCCATATTGCAGGATCTTCATCTTTTGACCCACACATTCTTTTGAATGTGGTCCAAAGTTTTATTCCATTAGCTGAAGTTGGTGCTTCAGCCTCATACTTGGTCTCCAGCAACCTCCAAAGGTCCACCAAGTCTTCTCTATCACAACTTGCAAACAAAGATATGAGAGTGGTAAAAGTGTGTACCTCCTTGCCAAACCTGCCAATCTTCCAGAACCCACATTCATCTTCTTCATAGCTCACAATTGGGTTCCTGGGATCTAATGGTAACACTTACACCATATCTGAAGCTTCTAATGGGGAAAGCTTGAGGCTTTTTCTTATGACTGCTTCACTTGGATATAGTGGATCCATATCTTTTGGAAACTCAAATTTAATTCCCTTCTTCACTGGCCTGGGAACCATCATAGCTTTCTTGATTTCCATTTCTTCTACAAGTTCCTCCTTTCTTTCATCTAAAAGAAGTCTGAGAGTGTTTGCTTCTTGCACTCTCACCCAAATGGGATAAGCCCTGTTTTCCAACTCATCAAATGTCAAAGCCTTCAACTTCTGATATGTTCATCCAACTCCATGACATCTGAGCAACATAAAGTAGAGCTCCCTTCTATCCTTTTTCAACTCTGAGAGAATATTGCTTGCCTTGTGTTTCAAAATTACCTGGCAATCCTTCTAAACTCTAAGAAGAAGCTCCAAACCCCATATTTGATCTGAAATGGTCAAGTCTTGATTATCCATGCAGCTTTCTTCCCAAGAATTGTACATTTGAACCACCTCTGGCATGTCAAAGTCAACCTGCAATTTCAACTCTCTCAGCTTCTCTTTGGCCAACTCATCTCCATACTCAAGCCTTTCAGGTTCTATAATCATTACACTTGAGTCTGAGCTAGCTCCATCACTTTCTTCTTCTGAAGTCACAACAAATGGTGACTTTTCCTTTTCATTTTGTTCCATTATTTGTGTCGCTAATCTTCTATCAAACTCAACTTGAGCTGCATCCTTTGGAACAATTTCTTCTACCATTTTACCCTTACCCTTATCTGATGGTGCAATGGTTGGTAAGGTAGATGGTAATACCTGAGTAGAAACCTCCTTGATGATAGATGATGACTGGGATACATCACCTTCATGTGCAGGTCTGTCAACGCCCAAATTTGTTCTATCAGCACCCAAAATACTTCTATCAACGTCCAAATTTTCCTTGTCAACGCTCAAATATCTTCCCTCAGCGCCTTGTGTAACCTCTCTCAACATAGCTGTAAATGATAAATTTAAGTTGGTGGGAGAGACTAAGGACGTATCAAAACCTGTTTGTTTCTTCAAAGATGTAAGGGCTTCAGCAACATCCATTGATTGACCATCCTGGCTGCCCTTATCACTCAGATTTATTTGATCTTCCTCCCCTTTGGAAGATTCCTCCATACCCCTCCTAGCACGATCACTTTCCAAAACAACAATCCTCTCCCTCAAGTGCTTGAGTTCAAGGCCTTGTGAGCTGACAATTTGTACTAAGTCTGCATTTTGCTTTTGCAAGCTAATACAGACTGCCGTCAATTCCATAAGAGTCATTGGTTCCAGTCTACCCTCTTCTAAAATTGGGATTTGACCTCCCAAGTCAGCTTCATTGGGCAAGGATGAGGACTTAATGATGGTGGGACTGCCTTGGCCAGCTTCTAAGCCAGAACCAATAGTCCCAGCCTCATCCAGGTCACCAGCCACACTTGTGGTGGTGGTTCTCTCTGCTACATGGCTAGGACCACCAGAGGAGAACACTCCAGTAGTTCTTTGGTGTTTCATCAACCTATATTCAGGGGGTGTGGAAGATGGTGTGGAAGAATGGGTGGATGTAGGTTGGTTAAGGGGTGTTTGGGATTGTGAAGGTTGTGTGTCAGCGTTGGAAATAGGCACATCAACGCCAACATTTGATGTGTCAGCGTCAAAGGGTTCTTGGTCAATTTGCATTTGTTCAGGTGAGGGTAAAGGTTCAGGAATTGGTTCAAGTTGTGGTTGAGGGTCAATTTGAGGTTGGGGGTCTGGTTGGGGTTGTGCTGCTACAATAACAGCAAGCATGGCTTGGGTTAAAGGTAGGTCTCTATGGGGTGGTGAATCCATCTTCATAAAAGTAGCTTTCTTTTGCTCAGGGATCTTATAAAAATCATTGTGATCCCTTGAGCAGTAACCTTGATCATCAAAAACCATTTGCAGAAAACGGGGATAAGCTAAAGTCATTTTTGTCCCCTTGTTTTTACACATCCCCTCAAAAATCATTTTAGAATAGTTATATTTTTGCCCTGTTGCAATGCACACAATAGCACTTGCAATAGATCTATTGATCTCATTGTGTGCAGTACATTTGGGACTCAAACATTGAAGGAGGACGTGTATGAGGTACTTCCAGGCTGGGGGAAATTCCTGCTTATGATACTTATTGAGAGTACCTTCATCAGGAAAAGGATATCCCAAAGCCCTAAGCCCTTGTTCTATTTCATTTATGGGAAGGGTGGCTATACCTTCAGCATCATCAAGATGCAAGGCTTGGCGTACCAAAGCCTCAGTAACCACCCAAGATCTCCCATGAACAATAGAAGTCAATGTGGTCACTCTATTAACTGTTGAGGAACTAACAGTGTTCCAAAACTGCTTAATGTGTGTGACTGGAATGAGTGGTGCATGAGAAAGAGCATACCTTAGTGGGGATGCGTTCAAATACGCCACCATTTGTGTGTATTGGGGAAACAGAGCATCATCAGCTTCAAGATAAGCAATCATGTTGTGTTGTGATCTGAACCCCAATGCCAATTCTGTTGGTTTAAACTTTGGTGCCATTGATGAAAGCTGTTAATTTTAAGTGAAGAAGATGAAGTTGATAAGAGAAAAGTGATAGACAAGAATTATAGATACCCTGTTTAAAGTAGGAGCCAAATTTATAGGAGAGAAAGAATGCATGTGATTGGCCCAAAAAATAGGAAAAGATTTTCAAAAATCAATCATGAAAATATTGAAAAAGTTATAAGTTATCTCATGCATTAAATGAAAGTACCAACTCCTAAAATTACGGCTTGAAAATATGTCAAAAAGTAACAACTGGGTAGGTCCCATTGAGTGTCAACGGTCAAAAATAACCCATCAACGCCCAACGGCTATAATCTTGTCAACGTTTGCCTAAAGCCATGTCAGTGTCCAATTTGGTCACAACAACGCTTGGAAAATTCTTGTCAGCGTCCAAAAATAAAAATATTTTAAAAAGTGAAGAATGACCTTAACAAGTAATTTATCCTAGAGAAGATAACCAAAAGCTGATAATTATCATAGGGCGGCAAGCACTGTCCAGTTATGCACACTTGCATAAGCAAGATAGACATAACAGTCCTCTAGTGTCCCTTGCTAACCAAAACTCTTAACAACCAAGTTACCTTATAAAATCCTTGTTACTCCCAGGTAAATCCCATATCAAAATTATTCCCAAGTCTCCCAACAGACCACAACCAATTCTAGGCCAAAAATGTCTTGGCAGCATGCAAAGTTGATATACTATGCATGCTACAGTGCCTCATGATTTAGTAAAACTAACTCATACTCACCTGTGGACACAATCTAGAATTGTGATAAGAGTATCATATGGATACCCAATAATCCTAAAGGTTCCTAAAACCTCCCCTTAAACTATGATACAAAAAGTTTGCTAAAATCATGCATGAACATAAAAAAAAATTTATGTCAAGATAGGAATGAAACATTCCAACCATCATCCATAAATAAAAACTTGTCCAAATGCTTCTCCGTTGATCCATAAGCAACTCTGTATCCAATGGTATACTGCTAACACCATCTGCACATTTAGATTGAAAACCACAAAACTAACATTGTTGCTGACAACGCCCCGATAACACATGACAGCGTCGAGGGAAGCTTTGTCAGCGTTAGACAATTATATTGCTGACAACGTTACAAAAACACTTATCAGTGTTCAAGCAACCTTTGTCAGTGTTAGAAAAATATAGTGGAAAATCTAAATCATCAATAAAACCAACAATAATAATGCATCATCCTGTACATACTTTTACAAAAAGAATCCAAAACACATATTATGTGAGATTGACCATTCCAATACTTGTTACCAAGTATTGAAATCTCCCAGCATCAAAAGGTTTAGTTAATAAATCTGACACATTTTCCTTAGTGTCAACCCTATCTGGTTGTATTAAACCTTTCTCAAACCAATCTCTTATAAAATGATGTCTAATTTCTATGTGTTTAGTTTTAGAATGATGTACAGGATTCTTAGTATGCATGAAATTATACCCATAGTCCAACAGCTGGTTCTGAATCCACAAAACTTGACCACAACATGCAGCTGCAGCCACATACTCTGCTTCAGTTGTAGAATTAGCCACCAATGTTTGTTTCTTGCATTGCCAAGATATTAACCTGCTCACAAGAAACTGACATCCACTAGTTGTGGATTTCCTATCAAACTTATCACCTCCATAATCACTATCTGAATATGAAATCAGTTCCAATGGTGAATCCTTTGGGTACCACAAACCAAGACTAGGGTAGCATCTTAGGTACCTAAAGATCCTCTTCACAGCATAAAGGTGACATTCTTTGGGAGTCACTTGATGGCGTGCACAAGCACACACAGCAAACATGATATCAGGTCTGGAGGCAGTAAGATACATCAAGGATCCAATCATGGATCTATAATGCCTGACATCAACATCTTTCCCATCTCCAATCTTTCCCCAAGGGTGTTCTCTATCCATAGGAGTAGTAGCCCTCTTTTCATGTGGAGAAAAGCCAAACTTCTTCAAGATCTCAGCAACATATTTGTCCTGGGAGATGAAGATACCATCCTCTTTCTGCTGAACTTGTAAACCAAGAAAGAAGTTCATCTCCCCCATAGCACTCATCTTGAATTTATCTGTCATAAGCTTGGAGAAATCCTCACTCATCTTTGGATCAGTAGACCCAAAAATGATATCATCAACATAGACCTGCACAAGCAACACATCCTTGCCTTTCTTCTTTGTAAATAGTGTCTGATCTATGGTGCCCCTCTTGAATCCATTGTCCACCAAATAGGTAGACAAAGTACCATAACATGCTCTAGTGGCTTGATGAAGGCCATACATAGCCTTTTTGACTCTATACACTTTATCTGGATGCTCTAGATCCTCAAAACCAGGAGGTTGCATTACATATACTTCCTCAACAATGGTGCCATAGAGGAAAGCACTCTTGACATCCATTTGGTAGACTGTGAAGCCCATGCATGAGGCATAGGCTAGAAAAATCCTAATAGCTTCAATCCTTGCAACTGGTGCAAAGACCTCCTCATAGTCTATCCCCTCCTCTTGTGTATAACCTTGAGCCACTAACCTTGCCTTGTTTCTGACCACAATGCCTCTTTCATCTCTTTTGTTCCTGAGAACCCATCTTGTCCCTATAGGTCTGACATATCTAGGACAATCAACCAACTCCCAAACGTCCTGAATTGCAAATTGGTGAAGCTCATCCTGCATTGCTCCCACCCAACTTGGTTCTTTGAGAGCATCAAATATTTTCTTGGGTTCTTCTTGTGATAGAAAACATGCAAACAAACATGCTTGCACAAGAGGGGTATCAACCTTCTTGTGTATATTGGCAATAAACCCACCAAGACCTTGATGAGATCTTCTAGTCTGAACTGGAGTCATAATATCACCAATGATCTGAGATGTGGGGTGATTCTTCATTGTGGAAGTGAGAACCCCTCCTTCAAAAAGTCTGGTGTCCTTAACCTCACGCTCCATGTTGCCAATATCCTCTTCATCAGACTCTCTTTGATCAATGTGAACTTCTTCAAAAATATTGGAAGGTCCACCTTGTTCAAAACTGGAAGAGAAAAGATGCCCATAAGTGTTGTCAATGTCTGAATCTTGGTTGTCAGCGTCTGGGCTAACAGCACTTGAAATGTTGTTGCCAACGTCTGAGCCATCAACGTCTGAATTGGTCTTATCAGCGCTAGATTTGCCTTTGTCAGCGCCTGAAGAACCATGCATGTTAGTATCTGGTGGCATTTGGAAACCACCATTATCTTGTCCAGCAGCAGCAGCAGCAGCAAAAGCATCTGTCCAAATGGGAATTGTGACATATTCTAATGTAGGAGATGCCTTTTCTGCTTGTGATCCAACCTTCTCATGAACTTGTGTACCTGAAACATTAACAACTTGTTCCTCCACAACATTTGAAGTTACCTTCACAATGTCTGGATTAGTGACAGGCATATAATTTAAAGTTCTAGATAAGGTTCCAAATCAAACAACCAATTAGGACCACTTTCAGGATCACTAGGTTTATTCTCTAAGAACCTAACATGTACTCTCTCAACTATATGTTTGTCCTCTTTAAGATAAATCCTATAACCCTTGCTCTGCACTGAATACCCCATGAAGTAACCCTCATCACCTTTTGTACTAAATTTCCCTAAGGCATCACTAGTATCCAAGACTACTACATGACAGCCAAAAGGTCTGAGAAAACCAATATTAGGTTTTCTTCCCCAAAGTAACTCATAAGGTGTTTTGTTCTGAATTTTGTTAACCAATGCTCTATTTTGCACATAGCATGCTGTATTAACAGCCTCAGCCCAAAAGGCTATTGGAAAGTGAGCATCAGCCAACATTGTTCTGGCTGCTTCAATTAGGGTTCTATTTTTCCTCTCAGCAACCCCATTTTGTTGTGGGGTTCTAGCAATACTAAATTGCCTAGTAATTCCTTTCCTGGCACAGAATTCATCTAGCTTCTTGTTCCTAAATTCTCCACCATTATCACTCCTAAGCATTTTAACCTCATTGCCAGACCTTTTCTCAATCTGAGTGATAAACTCAATAAGAACATCAGCTGTGTCACTCTTCATAGCTAGAAAGAATGTCCAAGTAAATCTAGAGAAGTCATCTGTGACAACAAAGCAATACGACTTACCATTCAAACTTTCTATATTTGTTGGACCAAAGAGGTCCATATGAAGCATATGAAGAGGTCTAGAACTAGTATGCACATGTTTGGACTTGAATGAGACCTTGTGCTGCTTGCCTTTAAGACATGCAACACAAGAGTGGTCATTGTGGAAGGCCTTCTCAGGCAAACCATCAACTAAACCAAGCCTCACAAGTCTATTTATATTTTTAAAATTTATGTGCCCTAGTCTCCTGTGCCACAAATTACTCTCATCTACTGAGGCCTTAGCATAAAAACAAGACATATTGTTATTCATTTTAACCCCATTTAAATTCACATTATATATGTCCTTATGCCTAGGTGTTCTATACTCAATATATTTCTCATCAGGGATCTTAAAATCCTTGCTTAACACCAAACACTCAGTATCAGTAAAAAGAACTTTATTTTTGTTATCACATACTTGTGATACACTAAACAGATTATAATCAAGTTCTTTTACCAGGAAGACGTTCTCAAAACGCAGATTATTGGTGAGAAGGGTTCCTTTGCCTGTGATAGTTCCATATCCACCTCCAAAGTATACCTTATCACCATCTTTAATAGGAGTGAAATTCGTCAGATAGTCTTCCTTCCCTGTCATGTGCCTTGAGCATCCACTATCCCAATATCCATAATCATTGATCTGTCTTTGAATGCCCTGCACATAAAGAAAACAAATTAGTTTTCTTTGGGAACCCAAGTCTTAAAAGACTTGGATTCATCTGGTTGTTCAATAAGAACAGACTTAGTTCTCACAACAACCCCATTCTCATCCTTTTTAGGATGAAATACCCAGTTTACCCCAATAGGTTTTGTAATGACCTTTGAAATGTAATTGAATCTATTGCAAGTCATTGAAATCCCATTATCATTAGGGTTTTGATCTTTCTTGGGTCTCCATGTTAAGCTTGAAGAAGCTTTAGACCCCTTACCTTGTGGCTGCAAATATTTAAGTCTGGTCACGTTTCTGTCAGCGTTAGAATTTGTCCTGTCAACGCTGAAGTTACCCTTGTCAGCGTTGAACCTAGGGTTTGCTACAGAAACCCATTGCCTATTTGACCATGTGTTTGTCTTTTGAAAAGGTCTTTGTCCATGAGTGTTAGACCTTCTAGAAAAGAATGGAGCAGGTCTAATCACTTGTGGACTTTGCTGCACACAAGGTTTGGATCTGGCAACGTTTGACTTTCTAACAACGTTGACTTTCTTCCTGTCAGCGCTGAAATTGTTCCTGTCAGCGCTGGCTTTGGGAGCGTTGACACACTTGTATGCCAAATGTGAAAAGCTACCACAAGTGTAACAGGCTTTCTTAGACACAACCTTAGGTCTAGTAGAGAAGAAACCTGTTCCATGATTGCTAACTTGGCTCTTGGATGACCTATTATTCCTATACATCTCTGCATATTTAATGGTAGGTCTTCTAACAGTGTTTGAGCCTAGGTCAACAGCTTTACTAGTGATTGGGTTAGTAACTGATACATGGCTTTTGACACCCTATATAAAAATTAATTAAAGTTCGTTGTGTGGTTCTCTTCGAATTGAAAAACTTATTTTTTAATGTGTGACTCAGTTGAACTTTGTTGGAACAAAGATGTGTCGTTGTAGTTTTGAAAATAAAAGGTGCAAAACAATTAAAGTAAAGGTGCAATTAAAATAAATCTAAGACTAATTAAAATAAAGTGCAAGTAATTAAAAGCGAGACTAAAACTAAAGGGCACTAAAGTAAAGAACGCAAACTTAAATCTAACTAAGGCAAACTTAAAATGCAACTAAAACTAAAACTTAAACTAAGGCAAATAAACTTAAAGTGCGACTAAGTAAAAAGGCGGGAAAAATAAAGCTTAAAATGAAAAGGCAAAAAACTAAAACTAAGATTTCCCTATCCGGAATAAATCTCCTATTCGGAATAAAGGCTAATCGGAATAACTGTCACCTATTCGGAAAGATTACCCTATTCGGAAAGTTGGTCTATTCGGAATGACAAACTCTATGCGGAATGTGCCTCCTATTCGGAATAACTCCTCTATTCGGAATAGCTGTCCCTATTCAGAAAGAAGTCCTATTCGGAAAATTCAGCTTCTATGCGGAAAGTAGTGCCTATTCGGAATGTCAGCTTCTATGCGGAATGACACCCCTATTCGGAATAATGAATATTCCGAATAGAAAATTCTACAAAAACCCCTATGCGGAATAACTTATTATTCCGAATAAGCAATTTCTATAAACTCTATGCGGAATGTTCCAAGATTCCGAATAAGCAATTTCACAATTCCCCTATGCGGAATGTCTGGAGCCGTCTTCTGGGAAAGAACAGAAACAATAGAACCGAAGAACAAGGAAGGTAAAAATACACGGATCTAATCAAAACTAAGCTAAATCAAACACAAGATCAAACCAAACAAACAAATAAACAACTATTAAACATAAACAATCAATCCAAATCAATAAAACTCACAAAACTTAATCAAATTAATCAAAACCCACTTAATTAAATCAACCAAAATCAAGAACATAAACATTAACAAATCAACACAAAAATTAAGAAAGGAAGAATGAGATTAACAAGATAAAGATAAAGCTTGACAAGAATTAAAAAGAAAAACTTACTTGAATTAAATGGTAATTAAGTGCAAGACAAGGTAATTAAATTGGACAAGTAATAAAAGGTGCAAGGTAATTAAAAATGGAAGAGCTAATTTGTCAAGTTAGCCAACAAAACAAATGATTAACAAATCCTAACTATATATAGGGGAGGATTAGGAAGCTTCCTCCCCTCCTTCATTTCTTGTTAATTGCAAGATTAATTCCTTCCTTCATTTAATCTTCATTAATTGCGTCATTAGTCCTTTTCTTCTAATCTTTCTTTTAAGTTTGGACTTTAAGGACTTGTGGCTCGGGATATCTTTTGAACTCGTCTTTAATTTCTTCAATAAAATAGACTTGAGTTTCTCGGCTTTTGACAAACTTCCGTCTTTTGACTTTTTCTTCGATAAATCTTCAGAATTGGTCTTGGACTTCCGTTCTTTTTCCACTTTTGACTTCTCGACTTCGTCTTTCATCTTTTTCTTCAATAAAAGCCGTGAATGCCCGTGAATTCTCGTGTTTTCTCCACTTTTCACAATTTCGTCCTAAATCACAACAAAAACACAAACTACGCATAATTCCGACATAAAAGACATAAAATACACGTTTTGGTCCGGTTATTATTGTAATTAAGTGGTAGAAAAGATGGGTGTTTACACACCTATCAAATCCCCTACACTTGACCATTGCAATGTCCTCATGCAATGCATTAGTTACAAAGCATGTTTACACTTTTCATCATAATCAATCCACATTGGCCTTTATTAAAGAGATAGAAAATTATAAAAATGCAAAGCAAGGAAAAGCATACCTTGGGTTTTGAAAAATGTCATGAATAATCATCATCCTCAACTTTTCACTTTCTCCAAACCAAGCTTAAAAACGAGATCATTGTTATTATAAGTTAGTAAACTAACACGAACTCATGTGGGCCAATTTTTCACTTAGACTCCCTTATTCCTATGGGTATCTCTTATATTTTATTATTTGTCTTGAATGATCACGAAGATGCATTGTTTGACTTATTTCGATAATTATTTAGTCTGAAAATAAGGTGCACGATTTAATCAATAGTTAGCTAAAGGACCAAATCTTTTAAAACTGCTTCTCGGGATATCAAAAAGTTCATATCTTGGCATAACTTGGTTCGCGATTTGAGACCTTTCTCGGGCCGATATTTGGCAGCGACTTCATACTTCAAATCTTGAGAGACGTTCATGAAATAATGGTCTTCTCTTCATAAATGGAATTTCTTCACTTGGAATTTTTGAGAGATTCTTCATATATGGACCACGACTTCTTCATTTTTCTCCAATCTTTATTTTGGATTTTGATATACAACGATCCGCCTCCTTTATTGACTTGGATCTATTTATCCTCATACCTTGTTAGGGTCTTTTCGGATACACTTCTCCATGACTTTTTGGGAGTTTTTGCTTTTCGTCGTGTGTCTCGATCCTTCATATTGATTTTCGATAAATGATTCTTCACATCACTTTTGGATCTTTAGCGACAAAACATAGCCCTCATGCCTTGTTAGGGCCTTTTCGGACTCGCCAATCTTCGCGCCCCGCTTCATAAGTTATGCCTTGGCTATGAACTCTCGTCATTACCGAGCAACTTTTAAACGATCTGGGGCTAGAAGCTAAGTAACTTTTCAAATCGTACAACCTTATTTATTAGCAGATAAATTTATTAGCAAGTGATGGGAGAATAGGCTCATAATTAACTCACATAAATTCACGAAAGAATACCGAACTTATAATTGGCTCTATCATCTCTCGTTCTCCACAGTTTAAAATCTCAAGTAATGAGACTCGTGGATACTTAGCCTATTAAATCAAAGTTTTGGGTTTTCGAGTCGCCTATAGGATCTTGCAAATTCTTAGACTTTTTCAAGTTTAGAAATCGCATCTTAAAGTTCCCTTGATAAACGACTCTCTAGGATCAATTATAGGAACTTGCGAAAAGTTCTTGTTCTTAACCCGTGAGAGTTAAGACTTTCGCGTTTTATAGCTCCCTATATAAAAGCCTAGCAAAACTTTACTTAAACACGTTAAGGATACTAGCTAGAGTAAACTCGGATTGAGTCAAAAGATTCACAACGTTTGAAAATTAAAACCACTTATTAAACATTTATTCTAATGAGGAAAGAAAATAACTATACAATGGTAAAAACTAATAGGCCAAAATAGATCAAAAATTTTGAAAAATGTCGAAAAATTGATTTTCCGGTTAAAATGAGGACAAATACAAGGAAAAGACCACTTAACTTCGATCGAAGTCCCCCCTACACTTAAGATAAACATTGTCCTCAATGTTTAAGCATGTGGGAGTAAACTCCCCTACACTTAGGACATTGTGCACGTTGTTTAAATCTTGCGAAGGAAAAGACAACTAAAGAGATTCCTAGTCTAATATTGAGAAAATATAAAATAGTGAATCGAAAAGAGTTTAGGATAGAACCGGGAAGAAGTAGAACATGGAATCACGGGTCGTCAAGAATCATCAAGAGTGGATCATTGAAGCTCGAATCCCTGATTAAGAAGTGAGGAGAGGAAATAGCAAGCCAATGGGTCCCCCTACACTTATGGTAAAGAAAGCGGAAAGATAGATGCATGGGTTGCCTCCCAAGAAGCGCTTGGTTTTTGTTAACCGAGTCGTGAGCCTGACTCGACCTTGATCATCAACGGAAGAAACATGAAACAAATCCACCAGGATCAAAGACATAGTTTTCATCCATCAATAAGCAAGAGCTTAAGGCGAACAAGGCAAGCCAAAGAAAAAGTGGCAAGGTTCCCTTAAGCAGCGATGGAGCACGGTGGAAGCAAGGGTGAAGTGCAAGCATGTCTTCAAAATGTCCAAAGATTTTTCCTTTTATTTCATCAGGTGGATACTGAGATGGCTTAAAGACTTTAATACCGGGGTCGAACACCTTTTCCTTCAGGGGAAAATAGCACTCCGGCTCAACCGAGTGTGAAGAAGATCCGCAAAGAAGCACAACCTCGTCCTCAGGAGTGGGACAAAGAGGTGTCAAATCATACGTGCAACGGATTTCGGTGTCGACCGGTTTCTTCTCCTTTGACAAAATGCTCTTCAAATCCAAAGTAGGATCAAGGCGATAATCTTCAAAGTCCAAAGGAGGTGCATCACTTTCATGAGGGAAGTAAGTGTTAAGAAATTCAGAGAAATCTTCCTCGAATGAATAATCGTCCAAAGTAGGATCGAGTGATGGCAGAGGATCTTCAGTATGTGAAGAATCGCTCGAGAGAGTATCAGCCGCATCAAAATCATCGAATGTGGGCAGCTCGGGATACTCAGAAGTACAATCAAAATCATCTGAGTCTGAGCTAGAATCATCATCATCATAAGCATCAAAGACCGGTGGCGAATCATAAATGGGGGAAGCGTCCAAAGTAGGAGGAGAATCATCCACATTATCTTCAAAGAGTGGATTATCAGTGGAAGACTCGAATAGAGGATTGTCGTAGACGGTAAAGTCATCGAGCACATTTATCATATTCACTGATTCTCGGCCTCCAAAGGATTTGCCTGTAAGCTTCCCCATTTTAAAAACTTTAGAATCATCCCTGACTCGTAAGATTAACTCACCTTCGGCCACATCTATTAAAGCACGCCCGGTTCTCAAGAATGGCCGACCAAGTATTAAAGGAATACGAGGGTCCATTTCATAATCAACGACAACAAAGTCAACCGGGAAGGTAAATGTGCCAACTTTAAGAAACACATCTTCGGCTATACCAACGGGGTAAGCGAGAGTGCGGTTTGCAAGTTCGAGAGTCATCTTTGTTGGAATGAGGTCGGGCAATGATAGTGTTTTCCAAACACTGAGTGGCATCAAATTAATACTAGCCCCGAGATCAGCAAGGGCAGTAAATTCTTCAGTTTTGTTGAACACGCAAGGCAACACAAAACGACCGGGATCTCCAAGCTTTTCCGGAAGTTCTCTAAGAAGGACTGCAGAGCAGTTTTCATTTAAGCGTGTGTTGGCGAGTTCAATCAGCTTCTCCTTCTTGCTAAGCAATTCCTTGAATGCTTTGACAAATTTCGGCATGTGGCAAAGTGCTTCAACAAGGCTAATGTTGATGGTCATTTTAGATAGCATATCCACATATTTTGATACTTGGCAGTCATTCTTGGTTAAATCATTGGTCTTGCCTATGCGAGAAGGGTATGGGATTCTGGGTTGATAAGGGTTAGGTGAAGGTGTAGTTGGTGAAGGTTGTGATGTTGAAGGGTCCTTCCGAGATACATCGTCATGACGAGGCGGAGACGGTAATGGTGTACTATCACTAAGTGTAAGAGGAGTAGGGATATATGGTGGTGGAGGAGGTGTAGATGATGGTGGTGAATCAGGTGGATTGACAATGGTAATTCCACTATGCGTAGTTATAGCACTCACATTAGCTCGCGGATTGGTGACGGTGTTTGAAGGTAGAGAACCCGAAGAAGAAGAAGGTTGAGCTTCAGGCAAGAAACTAGCCAACAGATTCTTTAATTCAGTTGTTTGAGTGATGAAAGAGGATTGAAGATTATCACGAACCTCGGTTCTGATGTCGTTACCTTGCTTCAAGATATCTCCTTTCAAATTGATTATTTGGCTCTGTAGATTCTTTATTTGCTCACCTTGAGTTCTCATAATGGTGTCAACATCAGGATTAATGGGTGGGTGTTGTTGGGTGGGTGGTTGATAAGGGTTAGAAGCACGAGGTGGGATTTGGTTGCTTCTATTGTATTTGTTGGCGGGATTTTGGTTTTGAGGAGAAAAACCGGGTGAAAGGTAGTTGTTGGAACGGTAGCTCAGCAGGTTTCTATCCCCTTGTTGTCTAGCTTGGTAATTTTCCGGTGAATAATTACCGTAAGCTGCATACACATTTTCCAGATTTCCTTGTGTCGAAGGACAATCGGTGTATGAGTGAGGACCGCCACATGTTTCACAAGGATTAGCAACCGCTTTAACTTGTTGTTGTTGTTGGTTTGAAGCGAGAAGCGTAATACTTTTGCTCATTTCAGCCATCATGCGGGTGAGTTCGGTCATCTCAGGGTTTGCTGAGGTAGAAGAAACATTGACTCTCATGTTGTTTCTAGAAGAAGCAGAGGAATCCCAGTTCTTATGATGAGTAGTCATGTTTTCAATTAACTCTCTACACTCCTCGGGTCTCCTTTTCATGAATGTGCCACCGGCGGCTGCATTGATCGTATCACGATCTCGAAAAGTCAATCCGTTGTAGAAAGTATCGATCAAGGTGACCGGAAGCATATTGTGGTTTGGAAAACGGTCGATCAAGACATTATATCTCTCCCATGCATCAAAAAGAGATTCATCGGGGTCTTGCATGAAACCGCTGATCTGATTGCGAAGGCTTGTGACCATGGATGGTGGAAAGTAGCGCGACAAAAAGCGTTGAGTCATGTCATCCCAAATGTGAATAGAATTCTTCGGGAGACGATCAAACCATTTCTCGGCATGATGTAATAGAGTGTGTGGAAAGAGTTGTAGGCGAAGCTCATCCATAGTGGCACCAGCCAACTTCATGCTCTGGGTGATTGTAATGAACTTGTCGAGGTGTTTGTTGGCATCATCATCAGGCAATCCTCTAAATGGGTTTGTTTGTACTTGCTGAATCATGTGGTGCTTCAACGAAAACTCAGGAGCGTTGATTTGCATCGGCGCAATCGGTCCTCCTCGTCCAAACATTGTTGGTTGACAAAGTTCCTCCATGGTCCGAAGATCGGGCTGTGGAAGAGCATTGTTGTTATTATTATTATTATTGAGGTGCGGTGGCATGTTGTTGTTGTTGACACCTGCCATATCTAAATCTTCTTGAGGCTCGGGCTCTTGATAATTAGAAGATCTAGTACGCATACACCTGAAAATGCAAAAGAAAAAGAAACCAAACGCAATGGCAATATATATACACAAGAAAGATAAAATCTTTTTGGATTTTTGAAATTTTTAATTTTTATGGTTTTTTATCAATTTTTAATTTTTTATGATTTTTTGAATTTTTTATGCAAGAAAAATAACGCTCACAAGTGAACGGATCCCAAAAAGCAACGTGTCTCTCACAAAAAACTGTTGATCTTTACGAAAAGAGCCGGCAGCGGCGCCATTTGATACAAGGATTTTTGCCCGTATAAAAATTAAGTTCTAATTCGTTGTGTTGGTCTCTTCGAATTGAAAAACTTATTGTTTAATGTGTGACTCAGTTGAACTTTGGTGGAACAAAGATGTGTCGTTGTAGTTTTGAAAATAAAAGGTGCAAAACAATTAAAGTAAAGGTGCAATTAAAATAAATTTAAGACTAATTAAAATAAAGTGCAAGTAATTAAAAGCGAGACTAAAACTAAAGGGCACTAAAGTAAAGAACGCAAACTTAAATCTAACTAAGGCAAACTTAAAACGCAACTAAAACTAAAACTTAAACTAAGGCAAATAAACTTAAAGTGCGACTAAGTAAAAAGGCGGGAAAAATAAAGCTTAAAATGAAAAGGCAAAAAACTAAAACTAAGATGTCCCTATCCGGAATAAATCTCCTATTCGGAATAAAGGCTAATCGGAATAACTGTCACCTATTCGGAAAGATTACCCTATTCGGAAAGTTGGTCTATTCGGAATGACAAACTCTATGCGGAATGTGCCTCCTATTCGGAATAACTCCTCTATTCGGAATAGCTGTCCCTATTCGGAAAGAAGTCCTATTCGGAAAATTCAGCTTCTATGCGGAAAGTAGTGCCTATTCGGAATGTCAGCTTCTATGCGGAATGACACCCCTATTCGGAATAATGAATATTCCGAATAGAAAATTCTACAAAAACCCCTATGCGGAATAACTTATTATTCCGAATAAGCAATTTCTATAAACTCTATGCGGAATGTTCCAAGATTCCGAATAAGCAATTTCACAATTCCCCTATGCGGAATGTCTGGAGCCGTCTTCTAGGAAAGAACAGAAACAATAGAACCGAAGAACAAGGAAGGTAAAAATACACGGATCTAATCAAAACTAAGCTAAATCAAACACAAGATCAAACCAAACAAACAAATAAACAACTATTAAACATAAACAATCAATCCAAATCAATAAAACTCACAAAACTTAATCAAATTAATCAAAACCCACTTAATTAAATCAACCAAAATCAAGAACATAAACATTAACAAATCAACACAAAAATTAAGAAAGGAAGAATGAGATTAACAAGATAAAGATAAAGCTTGACAAGAATTAAAAAGAAAAACTTACTTGAATTAAATGGTAATTAAGTGCAAGACAAGGTAATTAAATTGGACAAGTAATAAAAGGTGCAAGGTAATTAAAAATGGAAGAGCTAATTTGTCAAGTTAGCCAACAAAACAAATGATTAACAAATCCTAACTATATATAGGGGAGGATTAGGAAGCTTCCTCCCCTCCTTCATTTCTTGTTAATTGCAAGATTAAGTCCTTCCTTCATTTAATATTCATTAATTGCGTAATTAGTCCTTTTCTTCTAATCTTTCTTTTAAGTTTGGACTTTAAGGACTTGTGGCTCGGGATATCTTTTGAACTCGTCTTTAATTTCTTCAATAAAATAGACTTGAGTTTCTCGGCTTTTGACAAACTTCCGTCTTTTGACTTTTTCTTCGATAAATCTTCAGAATTGATCTTGGACTTCCGTTCTTTTTCCACTTTTGACTTCTCGACTTCGTCTTTCATCTTTTTCTTCAATAAAAGCCGTGAATGCCTGTGAATTCTCGTGTTTTCTCCACTTTTCACAATTTCGTCCTAAATCACAACAAAACACAAACTACGCATAATTCCGACATAAAAGACATAAAATACACGTTTTGGTCCGGTTATTATTGTAATTAAGTGGTAGAAAAGATGGGTGTTTACACACCTATCAGTAACCTTAATGGGTGGTGATTCATTGGGACTTTCACATAGCAAACCTCCCTTAACAAATAAAGTAGGGTTAGCTTTCTTCCACTCATTTAGGCCAGTCAATTTTTTTTGATACTCTTCCACTGGTGTGACAGCTCTTGGTGGAGGAATGAATTCCTCTTCTTGGCATTCTGGTATACCAGTCCAAGACAAGTCCTTTCTAAGGACACCATAAAAGTCACCAGCTGGTGGTGGAACCAGAGAGTAATCATTCATCCCAATCCCAGTCATGTCCTTAGGATCCCTTTGTTTAGCTACACAGTCTCCTAGGGTTTGGGTGGCTCTATCAAATCTTTGAATTTTGAGGTCAACATTATCTTTATTCTTAATGGCCTCATCTAACTTAGCCTGTAATTCACTATTAACCTTTTTCATGATGTTTCTAACATCCATACTACCCACTAACTCATGTTTTAAGATATTGATCTTATCTTTTAAGTCAAATTCCATTTTCTTATATTCAGAAACGGTTTTCTCAGTTTCAGTAAGAGCTAGTTGGTAATTAGATAATTTGCACCTTTCAGTACTCATATCATCTTTTAGTTTTAACACCTCTTTGTTAAGTCTTTCAGTGTTTAACCTACAACCTTTGCTACAAAAAGCATCATCAAATACCTCATTGTCAGATGAAGAGGAGGAGTGTGCCATGAGAGCATATTCAACATGCTCTTCTTCTTCAATATCAGCAACCAAAGCTTTATCCTCTTCAGCATTCTTAGCCAGATAGCTCCAATCCCATCCTGTACCATCAATTCCTTGAACTGCAACCATGGCTTTGGAATCCTGAGCTTTAACAACCTGACTTGAGGGTTTACCAGCATCAGATCTTCTAGGAGATCTGCATTCCCTCATGAAGTGCCCTATACGATGACAGT
This sequence comes from Glebionis coronaria, assembly GCA_025667525.1. Taxonomy (NCBI): domain Eukaryota; kingdom Viridiplantae; phylum Streptophyta; class Magnoliopsida; order Asterales; family Asteraceae; genus Glebionis; species Glebionis coronaria. The sequence continues at coordinate 250,432,383 of CM046874.1, forward strand.
TGTAGCATTCAACTTTGGATTTGTCAAATCCAGCTGTGTCTTTAGCATTGAAGGTCATTTTCTTCTTGAACCTTCTGTTCCACCTATTTGCTCTTATACTAGCAAAAGCCATGTTCCACTTGATGTCCATCTCTTCCAAGTGCTCATCACGTATCTGCTCAAGGTCCTCATATGTAATCACTGAACCATTGGGCAAAGAAGCAATGTAAGCACAAACAGTTCCAAATCCAAACCAGCAGGTTTAACTCTTGGGGAGTCATTCTTGAATGTGTCAGCGTCTGAAAAGGAGACGTTGACAGGACTTGTTCCAGCGCTGACATATGATGATCCAGTAACTGGATGCATATAAGAGTCCTTCTGATTGAATTGACCTTCACTATGAGAGAAGAAGGCCATGTTGCTGGTGCTAGATTTTGCTTCCATGCTCTGAAAGAGTTTCATCTTCCAAAAGTCTTAGTTTGTTGTAGATGTCATCAAACGAGGAGCTCTTGTAAGTATTGTTGGCAAGAATAGATCTTGCCTCAATCTTCCATGCCTCACCAAGACTTTTAAGAAAGGTAGCATTGGTGTCAACATCACCAACTTGTGTCCCCATGAAGGACAACTTACTTGTGATGTCAAGCAATCTGCTTCTCACACTACTCAGTTTCTCATTGGGTTGAGCTTTGAAGACAGCATAATCATGCAGAAGTTGCTTTTTCTTTTCTTCCTTAGTGTCTGCATTGCCACCATATGCAACTTCAAGAGCTTCCTAAAGATCCTTAGCAGATTCATAGCCTCTATATTTATGCTGGTTTTCTTGTCCCAAAGAGACTTTCAGAATATTTAGGGCTTTCATGTCAACCCTTTTCTTTGCAATATCATCAGCAGCTACAGCTCTACCATCTCCAGGTTTTTCTTTCTTATCCTCTTCAGGGCATCCTTCAACAGTTGTTCTTTGACTAATGGCATCAAGAATCTTTTGAGCCTTATTGAATGTGTTTCCATATTCAATAATCTCCCAGAGTGTGTAGTCATAGATCCCCAGATATTGTTCAAAGTTGAACTTCCATAAGTCAAAGTTGGTTGCATCAAGCATGGGAATCTTGATGTTTGGTAAGGGTGAGGAGGAGGAGGTTATTGCTTCAGACATGATGTTGTTAGGGTTTCTGAGAAAATTAGGGTTTTGGTGTTTTTAGGGTTCTGGTGTTCTTTAAAGATCAAAAGTTCCTCAACAAGCTCTGATACCACTTGTTGATCCCAAGCTTAGATCGATTAGCTTTGTGTATACGAGATTAGATCAAGTAATACACGTAGAGAAACCTTTGTATATGCTTTATTATGCGGAATTTAACACTTAAACAAGAACACACAAGATGTAAACAATACTTTCACTTTGATTATGAATGTCAAACTTGCTTACAATGAAAGATGTTTACAAACGAAAACTTATATGAAACTTAATTAAACATTAACCTAAAGGCCTTCTTTTATAGACATAAGAAGCCTTGTACAATAATCTACGTATCAACTATTCTAGGTAAAGATAAATATAGAAAATACATTATTATTCTTATCCTTGCTAGAAGTATTCTAGAATATAATAAACGTGTAGATTATATCTTCCATCAGTGCTTGTCTTCAATGTGTCAACGCTTGACTTTAACTTGTCAACGCTTGAGCTGTCAGCGCTTGTGATGTTCTTGTCAACGCTTGTTTTGTTCTTGTCAGCGCTCAAGTGATCTGGCCTTAATTTATTCCCAACACCGTGATGGTCACGGGGAAGGGTCAACGGTTACTATGAACAGGTATTATAAATACTAGCCTCACCCACGTGCGTGTTACTACGATCTCATCTTTCGGGGTGGCCAACTTTTCCAACAGTACATAGTCGTTGTGTATTGTGCCCTATAACAGTCGTGACTAGACTATATTAGGAAGCATCAAAACGATATCCAGTCAGACTACCTTACAGGTCTTTATGATTCCTTGAATCAAGGTGAGAATGAGGGTATACAACGTGGGAAACATATTATCCTCCCAATGTCCTTTACTAGTGGTCCTCGATACATGTACAACCACTATCTTGATGCACTCGCCCTGTGTAGAGCTTTGGGGAACCCACAGTTCTTCATCACGTTCACATGTAACATCAAGTGGCCGGAGATAGAAATATACACAGAACAATATCCCTGGCTAACTCCAACCGACAGAATTCATGTCGGTTCCCGTGTGTTTCAACAAAAGTCAAAGATTTTGTTCAGTTCTTATAAGAGACAGAATTGTTCGGGACAGTAACTGGAGGTACTGAACATTAACTTTACCATTGTCTTTTTTAAAATAAATATTCCAAAAATATTTATGCAGCCCCTAATTTCAGTTTTGTATACTATGGAGTTCCAAAAACGAGGCCTACCGCATTGTCACACACTATTGTGGCTTGCAGAGAAAGACAAGATACGTGATGCATCATAGCTAGATGCATTCATTTCTGTAGAACTTCCCGATCACGAAATTGACCCACTGCATTTGCTATTGTTTATGGGCTCATGCTTCACGGACCGTGTGGGGCACCATATATGACTGCACCATGCATGAAAGATGGTAGTTGCAGCAAATTCTTTCCCAAAAATATAATGAACACACATTTTTGATGATGCTGGCCATGCTCACTATCGCCGACGAGACACAGGCATATATGTAACCAAAAAAGAAGCCTTGACAATTGTCATGTGGTGCCTTACAATCGGACTTTGTCCTTGGTGTTCAACGCCTACATAAACGTAGAGTACGGTGGATGAAGCATGTTGATCAAGTATCTTTTCAAATACATTTCTAAAGGTCCTAGCCGGATTTTTGGGAAAGTTGAAAATCCTGATGGTGAGGCTTCGACATCAGCGCCTCAACAACAATTACCGAGAAATGAAATACAAAGTTACATCGACGGTCGATATATATGTCCTCACGAAGCGTGTTGGGGGACATTTGATTTCCCAATACACAGCCGAGAACCAACTGTTCAGATCCTTTCCGTGCACTTAGAGAACATGCAACATATTAATTTTCACGAACGTGACAATATTCAAGTCGTTGTCAATCTTCCTAAAAAGAAAAAAACAACCCTAACTGAGTGGTACGTGTACAATGCACGATATTCAGACGGACATAACTTAACCTACTTGAAATTTCCAATAGAGTTTGTCTGGTACGCAGATGCAAATGCATGGAGACCGAGAATAATCCGAACCAAACACTCCTTTAGAAGGCTTTTTTATGTTCATCCAAGTGCTGGCGAGTTATTCTATTTTAGAATGCTTCTTTCTCACCAAAAAGGTTGTGCATCTCCCGTTGAAGTGAGAACTGTTAACCAAAGAATTCTTCCTACATATCGCGCAGCCTGTGAAGCGCTTGGTCTCCTTGGTGATGATCGGGAATGGGACATCTCTCTTGAAGAAGCGGCTGGCCGCACATCTTCTTCAGAAATAAGAACAATATTCGCGCTAATGTTAATCCACTGCGAGATCGCAAATCTAGTTAAACTCTGAGAAACACATTGGTTCATAATGTATGACGATATTCCCGCGCGAATCTCTGCGGCTACGGGCATTACCAAGATATTTTGTGAACGATGAAGAAAAAAAATTACATACTGTTTGACATACTCACCATCATAAGCGGTTATGGGAAATCACTCACAGAATTTAGCCTCCGAAACCTTCCACAAAAACTTCTTGATGAACTTAAAATAGGCTTCTTATGGAAGAAAAGGGTTACAACCAAGTTTTGCTAATGTTTGAAACTGATCAGGCCCTACCAAAGCTTAACAATAGACAACGCAAATTTTTTGACTTAGTTACACAGGCTTCAACACAAAATCGCCAGGAATTAATTTTTGTGTACGGCCATGGTGGAACCGCTAAAACATTCCTGTGGAAAACAATTACTAGTGCGTTGAGATCTCAATGGAAGATCGTTCTTACCGTAGCTTCTTCTGGTATTGCATCATACTGTTATCCGCGGGTCGAACAGCCCCCTCATGATTTAAAATTCCCCTCGAATTAACAGATGTGTTAATGCAAAGCAATGCCTAAAAATATTGTTAGTGCTAACTAATATTTCTTAGTTTTGATCACGACAAATTACAAAGACATTTATTGTCAAACACTGTTAGCCTCAAAATATTGAGTCAAACAAGAATGTTCGGTCATATGTTTGTTATGTATCGTATTTTATAACGTTGTAATAGGTAATAGGTTAGTCGTGTTTTACGGGCTTAAATTTAAGCTAAAGTTCATTCATAAGTAACTAAAGCCTAAAAGGAAAGCCCGACCCAAACATATAGTCCATAATCAAGCCCACATGTAGGGGGACTATAAATACCCTTCCTAGCATGTTAGGAAGGATGTTGGTTCATTTTTTCTTATTCTCTCTAATCTAATATTCACCAAGTTCTAACCATTCTCTCTCTTTTCTCTCTCTACTTTCTCTCACTAGAATTCATATATCTTCTATCTACCTTTCTTGTTTAATCATCACATATTATATGGGACAACAATTGATATCATTCGTCATGGGGTAGATTTGTGATTGGTTGTTGTTATATCATTTGATTCGTATGATTTAATCCATAAATCATCTCGGATTCAAATTTTTTTTTTTTGTGTTTTCCGTGCTCTAAATCTTGATATCAATCTCCTACATAATTGTGGTAGGGATTTGGGTGTTTTGGTTTGGTTAAAATCACATTTTTCTAGGCAAAATCTCGTTTTTTTACCTAAAGTTTCGGAAAAGTACCCATATTTCGACACTTTAGCTTCCTTTCCACCGCAATAGTCAAGGGTTTATACATTGCGACAAGTATTGCGACGTGTTATTGTGATAGGTAGTATTGTGATAGGCGTCATTGGACAGGTTCACTTTTGAGTCATTGCGACAGACTTTGGTTATTGTGACAGGTATTGCGACAGGATTGCGATGAGCTAAATTTTGTTCGAGTACTTTTTAGACTTAGCCATTATCTAGACTAGTCCCGGAACATAGTTTACAAAAAAAGAGTTTTTTGGCGGGAAAACCATAGTAAAATTTATTTTTTTTCTAGACCATTTTTAGGCCATTTAAGCTTCGATTTCAAATTTTGGCAATGCGAAAAAAAATTCGACCAAAAATTCAAATTTTCGGACCAAAATTCAAATTTTTAGGCCAAATTTCAAATTTTTTAGGTTGTAGTTTTCGTTAAAATTTTCATTTTTCAAAAATTTTCCTTACTAGTTATAGCTATTTCTAACTCGATTTCAAAATTTGGTGATTCAAATTTTTTTGGTCTCCGTTTTATCGGACTGGGGAATTCATTGTCGGACTGAAGAAAAATCGCAATTTTCGGAATTTCAACCGTAACCCAATCACACCATATCTACTTATGATCCGAAGTCACTTCATCTATTGAGACACCATAATCATGGAGAAGAGCAATACGTGTTCAGACGTACCTGACGTAGAGATGGAACGACTACAACAACGGCTATGTATCTTGAAAAAAAAACTACATGGATGGTTTTAGAGTACTTCATGAGTCTTTTAAGGACCCTTCAAGAGTATTGATTGAATTAGGTGAATCCACTGGCACATTTAGAAAAACATTCAGAAATGCCATGGATAAACTTGAAGCACAACTTGTCAACGAAAGAATCAGCGCTAGTGAATGCAAGACCACTTTCACTGATCTCAAGACGACATTTGAAAAGACATTTACTTCTGAGTTCATCAATCTTCGCGTACAAAGGACTGCTTCAAGAGAAATAATGGAATGGATGCTTTATCATATAAATATATGATAACCCGCAACATAGACTTCATTGTAACATATGTGAACCTCACCATACAGACGCAACAAAAGATTGATGAAAGGCTCGATGCAAGTTTTGGAATAGCATTAGATATTGACAACACAAGCTGCAGATTTGAGACTCCAACACACAGTTCAGAGAATGATAACAACAACTCTAGCAAAGAAAGCAGCAGCTCTGGCAAACAAGGCACAGACTCTGAGAATGTCATCAGCAATATACCTTCTTACGACAATGGTCCTGTTTTTGATTCTGATCCATTGGACGAGGTACACAATGATGAATATAATATGTTTGGCAATGCCAATACTCATGATCATAGTGATCAAACAACAACCCTTATTGACACATGTATGACGGAAAAGGTTGATAGCAATACCACACCCGATTCATCAGACATGTGCAATAATAAGTTTGAGGATGATCAACATGCAAATGAGTATGATGATGAGGAGCGTTTCGTGCTTGCTAATTTAATTTCTAGTTTACAAAAAGATGTCAATGAAACTAGAAAGAGTCAAAAGCAATTAAAGAAGGCAAACCAACGCTCACTTAAAAATTTGAAGAATGCAAAGCTGCTCTAATTAAATCTAATGAGACCCTTGAAAGTTATAGAGCTGAGCTTCTTCAAAAGACCAAAGAGCTTGAGGGTTACAAGGGTAGTGCGTTAAAAAGTCAAAAGGACGATCTTGAAAAGAAATACAACAAAACTCTTGAGTTATTAACCAAAGAGAAACGTCAATTTAATGTTTTATTAATGGATGAACGTCAAAAAACGTACCTTGCTACCACCGAAGTTAACGAACTTGAACAACAGCTTTTGATGGATAACACCGAGACTTCTAAAATTCTTGATGTTAATAAACAAGTGGTTGAAACGTTAAAAAAAGATTTCAAACGTCGACATGAAAAAGATACTGAAGAAGTAACGGAACTAGAAAAACAAGTCGAATTTTTGAAGAAAGTTGTTTATAAAACGCATGAATCTATTCAAACCGTAAGAATGATAGCACCTCCATCGATGTTTAAGGGTCAAGCTAGCTTTGCAAGTCCTGATTACCTAGCCCAAGCTCAAGCTGCGAACCCCCGCCTTTATATGGATGAGTCCGAATGGACCGATCTTGAATGTCCTATTGTTAATGATGAGACATCCCTTTGGGAAGAGGAGAGTAGATCATCGGTCAATAAAGAGTTTGTGAAACCATATAATTATGCTTATGAGAATAGTCTATATGGTCTTTTCACTACTAAAAAACAGAAGTCTCGTGAGGAATTGTTTTTAGAAAGCAAACAAAGAAGAATTCAATGGAAGAAAGTTTTTGCCACTAAGAAATCTAACGTTTTTAAATATATCAACTATTTGCCTCTTGATGTTTCTAAAAGAAAAAGTAGAAAAACACTTGGTATTCTTAAACATCACATTGATAATGTTCAATCAATTGTTGAAAGCGATTGGCAAAAACGTTAAAATGATAAATGGCAAAAAGAGATTCATCACGATATAACCTTGCTTGTGAAAGAACTTCTGATACCGAATACGGCAACGATAAAAGCCATTGTTCTTGAATTTGAAACATTAAATAGATCTGAAATGTTTGATGATTTGAAATACGTTGAGTCTCTTGTAAGAGAAATTGATGAACTTCAGACGGAAAAATCAGAGTTCTCGAGTGAAATTGATCTCCTCTTAGAAAAATGTCTCTCCAAAGATATTTTGTGTGTTACTCTTCAATCTTGTGCTGATATCGATGAAGGTTCTAATGTTGCATGCAAATACCTTGATAAGATAAAAGAGTGTGAGCGTCTTGAACTTGATCTTTCGAAACGTAAAGAAAATGTTGATAAAAAGGCTTTTGAGTTACTTCAACACGGAACTGATTTCCTTCAAAAACGTTGTCATTCTCTTGAACTTGCTTTGCAAAAAAAAATCAGAAAAGGTCCAAATGATAATAACTTGCAAGTAAAACTTTCTGCCTTGTGTCGAGAAATGAACGAACAGAGTATGGAAATTACAGACTTGAAAGCTTAGTTGCAAGAAAAGGACATAGCGATAGACGAGTTGAAGAAACTCGTTGCCAAAATGGGTGGGAAAACTGTGGAACCTAAAGTTGTGAAACTTGTTGTTCGACAACCCAATGCTTACAAGGATCTAAAGACATCTATCTTAGGAAAACTGACTCCTTTCTCCAATTCTTCTCATGTCAAATCACCCCTAAGACTGATGTGCCAACAAGTGTTCCAAAACCATCCATATCACCATATGTTCCTCCATTTAGAAAGCACACTATTGCTAAACCCAACCATGTGAATGCACCTGGAACTTCTAGGAATACCCCCGAGCGTGTGACATTTGTCTCCACAAAGGAAACTGTAGTTTCAGATGACTTAGATCATACCCACAACCTAGAGGATTCTAAGAAAAAAAGGGAAGATTCAGAAAGAAAAAAACCATGTATTTAAAACCTAGTACACCAAATCCTACTAGAGTTCAACACACTCCTAATGGTAGTCAACCAAAACCTAGGATCCCTTACCAACAACCTAGGAATTGGAAACCATCCATGAATAGTCATGTTTCGAACACTACGCCTGAACGATTTGGAAAACCCAGGAATACCAGGACTTTCGTGAATCCCAAATTCCCTGTATGTCCCACTTGCAAAAAGGGTATTCACAGTGGAAATCATGACCATTTCATTTTAAAATACCTCTATGAGGTCAAATCTCGTTCCTTTGAACAGAGATCGAATACAGAATCCCATAAGACAACAAGGAGATAGAAACCCGTCGCAAAGAAAAGCAATAACAACAAATCTGAAACGTGGATTCAAAAAGGACATAGTTTCTCTCCAAAGAAGTCTTCCACTGTGCAAGAGAAAACTACTCCTAGATCTAGTCTTTAGTGGAAACCAACGGGTCGGATCTTCAAGGGAGTTGGTCTTAAGTGGATTCTAATAGAGAAGAGTGATGAAACCCGCGCTAGCACGAATGCGAATGTTTTTGCCTTAGACAAGGAATGTGTTACTCCTAACACTAGTATTTGTGCGAACTCTTCTTCTGTCATTGCAGGTACCTCAGCGGATTCTGAACCCACTTCTTCTTAAAAGGGTTCCAATTCTGTACATTCAATATCACCTTCTTCTTTTGTACAAAAGTCTATTTTGGATTATTTTCGAAAAACTTGAAAAATACAAAAATAAAATAAAATGTAAATATCATTAGAAAAACAAAATAAAAAAAATGGAAAAATCTTTGAAAATACCAAAAATATTCTTCTCGACATGTCTTTCAGTATCGATAATATGGACGTGCCTAGAAATGTCGCTCAATAACGACACGTGTGTGTACATAAAGCTCGAATGAAAGTTGTAAATATTTTTCAAAACATGTCATTTCAATGATTTACAATTATCTCAGATTGTGACTCGTGCCTCAAAGAAATGAAAGTTGATCACGAATGATAACTTATCCTCAACAACGGGAAAATTATTTTTTCTCGGTCATGAGTTATTATTAAAAACATTCCAAGTTTTTAAGCTCATGTAAACGACTTACAGTTAAATGTCATACTGTAACTCGAACATCAAATAAAGGAAAGTGTATATTTAAAGATAACTTATCCTAACAATGGCTAGAGCAATCTATCACGGGTTGAGCTTGTCACAAAACATTCAACATTTTGAGCTCAACACAGTGGCTTGTAATCACTTTGAGATTGCAACCCGGGTTGATATTCACGGCGGAGTGTACGATTTAGTGCGCTTACCCTCAACAAAAGAAGAGAAATCTTCTTACACTTGAGTGGATTCGTCAAGACATTCAAAGTCTATGAACTCAAGAGTATGCTTTAGAAAAACCTCTTCGCCAAAAAGAAATAGAGTTTTTCGAAAAGCATTGAACACAAATTTTCAAGAGTTTTTCAATGATTATTCAAAATCTTTCAAAAATTGTGTGTTCAACAACTCCTATCCTCAAAAGTTTAATGTGGATCATATCCTCGTAATGACCATTCCATTGGATCAATTTTTGAGGGGGAGCTTCCCAAATTCATGCTAAGTTTGACACATCTTTCTCCCAAAGGTTTTCAATACTTTTTTTCAAAATATATTTTAATCAAATTTGGTATCTCTAATATCAAAAGATTTCATATATTAGAGATAGGGGAGAAAATGTGATTAGAATGTGATATATTTTGCAAGACTCATGAACTTTAACTCTTACCCACATGTGCGAAACACTTTCGATTATCGATGTACATGTGAAGGGGGAGCAATTATGAAACGACAAAACTATCAAGGTGTTAAATGTTTTTCAAACACTTTGTTAGACTTTTTGAAGTGGTTTTATGGTTACCATCTCATACCCACAACATCTTTAATTCACGACGTTATTGGTGTCAAAAGGGTGATTAGGTTTGAGTCCTATGATCCAACCAGAACCGAAGGGATCTTCCCAGGGACAATGAAATAGATTATTAGAAGTCCTTAGGAAAGATGGAGTAGAATGTGAACGTAGCTGAATGCCGACTAAGTACTGATGCTAACACTGGAACAATCCCAACAAGGTGCTAGTAATGATGTCTTGGTAAGCATTGAAGGGGTTGAAGAATGAAAAAGAAATGTAAGGATAAAAGGTGTAAAGAAAGAAGCCCTCCATACAACTTAGACAGAAACCGGGTCAACACATCATGAAGACAACTCATCATGGACCCAGTGATCTAATGCACAACCCTTACCTAGCTACTCAAGCTTCTCTCAAAATAAGTTTGTTTTATTCTCACGGAGAACAACATGACTTCTATTAGCTTTCTCACTCCGAGATAGTTGATATTGAATAGGTGGCATCTGCTCCAGCCTCCGAGCACTAAAAGTGCACAAATCGAGTCTAGAGCCTAGAGATCAATCAAATCTCGTTAGGACACACGGATGACGAACAAGACAGTCCTACGCTATATCCTTGTGATATTTCTAGAACACTCAGAGTGATACTACTTAGTATTCACAATGATGAGTGGAAATCCTTCCAGTGTTAACATCAAACAATACTACGGTAGGTCATGTGTAAGATTCTTTATGAATTAAACATATGTAAAACTAAAAAGCAATAGTAGTTTGATTCTGAATTGATTCAAACTCATTTCAGGTTTCTACGCAATATCTTTATGGTCTTGCCAGAACATTCAGAGTGATATTCATTAATATTCACAGTGACGAATGGAAATCCTTCTAGCGTCAACCTCAAACGGCGCTACGGTAGGTGACTTGTGAGATTCTTATGAATCAAGCTTGTGTCAATTGGAAAGCAACAATGGTAAGATTCTTCAAGAATCAAACTTGTTCCAGGAATTTGAATTGACGACTTTAATCAAGCGGATATCTATCCAATTGATTCACTCTTTATGTTCGCAGTCTTGCTTTGAGACGGTCGAGTAAAGAGAACGGCTAGTACAACCGCGAAACCCTGTCAAGGAGATTCTTATTTGAGTCTACCTAATCACATGTACGGTATTTAATATCGTATAATAGTCTTCACCGACCGGAGGTAAAACGCTACCGATTTAGGACGAATGTCAAAGCCATTCAGTCTGTGTCTATGTTTTGTCTCGAGAAGCTGGCGTTATGGTGTACTCAGCAAAGTCAAAGATTCAAAACCATATACTCATGCCTAAAGACATACTCAACAAATTAATAGTGTGAGCATGTGGATGAAGACACAAGATCGCAAGATGGCAAAGACAAGTCAAGGATGATTTGAAGATCTCAAGATCAAAAGACAAAGTCGAAAGACAACGACAAAGGCTCAAAGATCAAAACATTAAGGAACAAGACTACTATTACACGTTCAAGACTCATTTATGGCGAGATTAGTAATCTTACAAATCTCTAAATGACAAAGGGTAATGACCTCTCATTGGGGGAGATTGTTAGCCTCAAAATATTGAGTCAAACAAGAATGTTCGGTCATATGTTTATTAGGTATCGTATTTTATAATGTTATAATAGGTAGTATGTTAGTCGTGTTTTACGGGCTTAACTTTAAACTGAAGTTCATTCATAAGTAACTAAAGCCTAAAAGGAAAGCCCGACCCAAACATATAGTCCATAATCAAGCCCACATGTAGGGGGACTATAAATACCCTTCCTAGCATGTTAGGAAGGGTGTTGTTCATTTTTTCTTATTCTCTCTAATCTAATATTCACCAAGTTCCAATCATTCTCTCCCTTTTCTCTCTCTACTTTCTCTCTCTAGAATCAATCTATATTCTATCTACCTTTCTTGTTTAATCATCACATATTATATGGGACAACAAACACAATCATAAAACAAGTTATCTAACAAACTCTATCATCAAGGTAATAATCATTAAACTAACATATCTTAATCATGCTTAGTGATCATAAAAGCTATTAGCCTTAAAACTCACTTTTTTCAAATATGATAAAAGATTTTTAATAAACTTTATTTTTAAGAAAATGTTTTATTAAAATGAAAATGTAAATTTGAATATGGGATATTCCAAATGCCATAAGAATATCCTTTGAAGGTTTAAACAGCCTCAAATATTTCAAATCCACTAAAAGACAAAAAGGAGCGGAGTCTACACTCCGCGGTTCCTTAAGTGCCTACGCGGTTCTCTATTATATAAGGAACCGCCTAGGTAGATAAGGAACCGCCCTCAGCTAGCCGGTGGGCTTTGTCTTCTATAAATAGTGGATCAAATCTGCATTTTCAATAACCCTTTTTGGACATCTCTTTCAACCTTCTTTCTCCTTTCTAATCCTAATCATTTGTAAATGATCACTTAATGTGTTAAGTATGTTTACTCATGATTATCCTCTTGATCTCCTTCTTTACCTTGTCCAAAGAGAAGATCACTAACACAGTTGTGATGTGATTAAAGATGAAGCCTTGATGAAGATCATCCTATCCTAAAGATCTACTCATGTTCATCATTTGTTTAATTGTGCCTTGTGTAGATCCAATATATTTGTGAATACTTGGACTAGTTGTGTTCATCCAAGCTATTTTTGAATACTTGGATTAGAGTTGTGTAAATCCTTTTGCATATGTGTGTGCTTGGATTTGTGTTGTGTAGATCCAAGTTGCATGTGTGTACTTGGATATGTTTAGTTGAGTTGTAATAAGTTGTGTTAGTTCTCACTAAACTATAAAGTGATGTGGTTGTGTCTTGTAAGTTCTCACTTAGCTTCAAAGTGAAGAGTCGTGAAGATTGGTTCTAGCTTTAGATTAGAACTCAACATTTAGCCTTGTGTCGGGAAATGGTGAAGTGGGTGATAAGTGTGGAAACACTCATCATTTATAACCCAAAAACCACTTAAAACACAACCAAATACATTATTTTAAACTGTAAATTATCAGAATTACGTGGGTATTTTGTGTTTATGTGTTTTTAGGTAAAAAGATACATAATAGAGCAAACATGCGTTTTCACTTTTGATAAGAAATATAAAGGGAAGGACTAAAAAGAAAGAATGAAGAAAGATAGTTGACTTGTATCGTCTTCTTCATCAAACGAAGAGAGAGAAGAAAATAATATATAAAAAACAATGGTTTTCATACCTTTCTTGACCAAACCCATTCAAGACGATTTCAAGGAGATCGAGGAAGATTCATGAGAAGATTATAGAACGAAAAATGATTCTCATCACTCCAGCAACACAACCATATAACTTAATTTGATCAAGATCAAGTATTACAGAAAAGCCTAATTCTGGAATGAAGATGGAAGAACCCTATCTCGTATTTACACGTGGCTGTTCGTGATTGGATATACCACGTCATCTCACCTCCCTCACTCTCTATAAATTCACTCCTTCACTCTCAGTTGAAGCGGTTAGACTAGGTGTAGATTACACATAGTGATTAGGTAGTTAGAATAGACGTAGTTAAAGCTTTTAAACAATGACTTGGATTCTGTTATGTTTGTTCAGTTTATACAGTTGTAACAAGTTTTCAGTTTTCACCATTAATGATAATTCAAGTTCTTCTTATTTCTTAACTAATCTTCTTCCCCTGTTTTCTTGAATATGTTCTAGCTTGATATTCTGTTGAGAAAGTTAGTTAAATTTTGTTTGAAACTATTGAATAGCGTTTGTGATCATAAGCTTCTAAAAGCTTGTGATTTGATCTGTAGCTCTAAATGATTTAAACTTGTAAATTTTTGGTGTGATTTCAGTTAGTAAAAGCTTTAATTCAAATTCTGTGGTTTTGATTAAAAACGTTTTTCTGTAAATCAGTTGGTAATTCGGTTTAATTTGCTGATTTATCTTATCGTAATATAATCAGTGATGTTTCATAAGCTAATATAGCAGATATAACAAGTTTATGTTGTTGATAAGTGATAGTTCAAAGAGTTTCGGTTCAGAAACTGTCCCAAAGATTAGTATGATTGTATTTGTCGATTTTGATATTTTTTGTTTGGATATTCAGTTTTGCAGGATAACAGATTTACAGGTGTTTGGATTTGCTATTATGGTGGTAGCAGGTACTGAAAAGTGAAGGTTTTCATATTCGATTCTTGTATGGCAGATAGAACAACTTCGTCACAACGAACAGACCTATAGTTGGAGTAGTGTTTGTTTCAAGCCGGCTCAGCGCCGCACTTCGACTCAGCGGACTAAACCTTCCGGACGAATAGGTTAAGCGCAGATTTATTTTCTGCAATTAGCTAGTTCTATTTTCTAGTTTGTTAATTGTAATTTGAAATTGAATGCATATATGCTCTTTGTTATTACATTGATTTACGTGAGTTAGCTTTTATCAAAATCTTTACTGCCGGCGTCTTGTATAGTTGAGATGATTCGCTTATATCTTTTGGTAGAATAGCTTTATTGATCAGCGTATAATATGGGTTCGGAATGCTCATAATGAGCTATGTCATATTGAAGTAAGCAGTAAGATTTGGCGATTGATTCTCGAATAATAAGTAGTTTTATCAGTTAGGATAGTTGAGATTTATGTCAGTAAGCGTAGGTCTCATTTACTAAACTCATGGAATTGACCTTGTAGTGTAAGTGATTCTGTTTGTGAATGTATAGTTTATATTTTTGCTAATATAGGAAGTAGTATATTTTGCTTATAGAATTTACTTAATGATTTTGATAAAAAAGATTTTGAGTTAGACTTAAAGCGTAATGTTCAAAGTAAAAAAGTAATTCACAATGTTCGAACTTATATTTCGTTTTTGTTAAAGCATAGTAATAAACTTTGTTAAAGTCTACGTTTTTTTAGTTCTCAAATGTGTTTCTAATAGAAATAATACTGTTATTGGTCCAGTTATATTTCTTAGTCAAACATTATCTTGTAGTTATACTGATTTGGGTTTCGATTACTTGTTGGGCTTATATCCAGTGTTAGAATTAAACTGATTTGTATAAATGGCTTAGTATAATAGTTGTTTTCTTTAAAATCTTTTTAGTATAAAGATTAGATTAGTATTATATTAATATATAATATAATAATAGTTTTAATTCTCATTTTGCGTGTCAAGTAGTATAAATTTGCATTTTACATTTTTTTATTTTGTGAACTTTAAATGCAGTAATTGCAATATGTTTTAGATAGTACGTATATGTAGTATTAGATATATTTTTACAATTTTTAATATGCTTTGTGTGCAAATAGCTTAAAAAACCAAAATTACAAATCTTAACCAAAAATAATTAAGTCTTTGCTTGAAAACATTAAATCAATTCGGATTGAGTCGAGAAAAACGAAGTAAAAAGAGAAATATTAAATGGCGCCGCTGCCGGTTCTTTTCGTGAAGATTGACGGTTTTTAGTGAGATATATTGGATTTTGGGATACGTTCACTTTGTGAACGTTATTTTACGTATTATAAATCAAAAATATAAAAAATAAAAAAGATAAAAATAAAAAAAAATTTTAAAAATCACAAAATCAATTCTTTTCCTAAAGAATTGAACCAAAAATATAAAAAATCCAAAAGTAATATTTTTTCTAAAATATTACATCAAAAATATATTGTATATATTGTTTTCACTCGTTTTTACGTACATATTATACTTTCTTAAAAAATCAAATAAATACAAACATGTTTTCTCTATATTATTATATGTAAAAAAGTATACGTAGATATGAACAACTAATCTACCTACTTCCATAAGTATTTCATTGCAATACACTGTTTGTGGCGGCGTTCCGGTGCCACTTACGTGTATCGATTAAACTTAATTAAGAAACAATAGATAAATACTGCGATCTACTTGAACTTGAGAAAGAGGCCACTGTGTAGGGGTATAAGGCGAGTGTATTTCACATTCTAAAGAAGCAGGCTCTTAAGTGCTACGCACCGCCTCGTTTCTCCGCTTCCTTATGGGTCTTTCAAAGGTAATAGTATTGAGTGGTGTGCCACCGAATTAGTACTACATATCTATATATTTTCTTGTGGATATTAATTATTGCACCTTGAGAGAGATAATCTCTTCTCTCTCAAAAGTCGACCGAGAGCTCCTCTCTCACTCCTCGAGTTTATTTACACGTGTACTCGCACGCGTGTAACCATACCACATTTGGTGTATTACTTCCTTCCCCGAGGAAGTGTTTAAATGTAATTCACTTGTATATACATTCGGCCACCTTGCTACACATGGATACTCGTTCCTAGTGGGAGATGTTGCATCCGACTTGTTCTAATTGTGGAGGCCCATATGATACTTATTTATGTGATCAAAACGATGGCTATTATGGGGAGGGTTATGCTTATAATGGAACCGAGAACCCTAATTTTCAACCTAACCTTCAAATGGACTACACTTGTAATGACTATATGGGATATTCGGGTTTTTCATCACAACCTTCACCATCATTTCAAGAGCAAAACTTTAATGAGACATACCAAAACCAAGGATTTTCCAATTATGGAGGCTTTCAAAATGATGAAAATTTTCAATGCTATAATCTAGATACTTTTCAAAATCAAGGATTTTCACATTATGAGGGTTTTCAAATTGAAGGGAATTTTCAAGGATATAATCAAGAGACATTTCATAATCAAGACTCTTTTCAAACCTATAATCCACCTAATTATGGAAATCCACCTCCACCCTATTCTTCGACTTACATGTGCGAGTTTTGTGGAAAAGAACCCCATTATGGTTATGATTGTCGACCAAGGGATCCGCCTTCTTATGCTCCTTAATACATTGATTTTGTATGTAAAAAGTTATCGTCTCGTCTCGATTCGAATTGAAAAAGGGTGAGCGTTTGACTCAGTCGTCTTTTGGTGGAAACAATAGAATGGTCGTTGTAGTAAATTAAATATGTAAGACGTTAAAGTAAATGACGGGTAATTAAAGCTAAAACTAATTAAAAAGTAAATGGTGCTAAATTAAAACTTTTAAAAGTAATTAATTAAATGACAAAAATTAAGACTCGACGAAAAGTAAATTTGACAATATAATAAAAAATGCAAACAATTAAAATAACACTTAAAGAAAAATAGCGGGAAAAGAAATGCTTAAAAATAAAAAGGAAGTAAACAGAACCTGACCCGGAATCCAAAATACTGTCACTATCCGGATTACCAAACTTACTCCGCTTATCCAGAATCTGGGATCAGATCTCTATTCAGAATAAATCTGTCACTTTTATCCCGAATATCAAACTTAACACCAATATCCGGAATACCAATTCTATTCGTTATCCGGAATCACACTCAAATCCTTTATCCGGAATCCTTAAAGTCTGCTTATCCGGAATGTAGAAATCTCAAGTTATCCGGAATGTGGTTAACCGAACCCTTATCTGGAATAATGGTCCTGACAGCTTATCCGGAATTGGCTTCAGCCTCTAATCCGGAATACACGAAAACTCCACTATCTGGAATACCTGCAACCCTTTATCCGGAATACTATCCGGAATAAGTCTCCTTCCTCTTATCCGGAATCTCACAAATGAAACTATCCGGAATTCTAGTTTGATGCCTTATCCGGAATACCTGACTTGTGCCTTATCCAGAATGCGACTTCAGCTGGTTATCCGGAATCCTTGTTGCTAGGCTTATCCGGAATAATGATTTGGCTACTTATCCGGAATTGTACTTTGGAGCTTTATCCGGAATTTGAGGGTTTTACATAACCCGGATAACAATGATAATCAAATAAGCTAAAAACTAATATTAAGCTAAAAACAGATAAGCACTTAACTAAACTTTAACCAAATCAAACTTAAGAAAAAGCAAATAAGCCAAAATTCAAAAACTTTTAAAAACACTAAATAATAAAAATATTTAAAATCAACTTTTTATAAAAATAAACTAATAAGCACTTAATTAAAAATAAGAAAAGCACACAATAAGCTATAAATCAATAAGCAAACACAATCAATAACATAAAAACATAACAATTAATCAAATAAGCATGACAATAAGATAATAAGCACAAAGATTAAAGCAAAACAAGAAGGGTAGAATGAGAGATTAATTAAAGCTTGATTAAAATTAAGATTCAACAATTAAAGTAAAGACAAGAATTAAAAGCTTACAAATTTAAGGTGCAAGACAAGAAATTAAAGGTGCAATTAAGTAAATGACATTAAGAAAAGTGCAAGTAATTAAATGGAAGAACTATTTTGTCAAGATAATCAACACCTCCTAATGTGTCATTAGGAGGGTATTTATAGTGATTAGGGAGGTTAAGCATGTGTTGCTTCCTTCTTTCTTTCTTTCTCGTCTTTTAAATTCTTCGAGTTTTTCGACTTTGTCTCGGGATAAATTGAACTCGTCTTATAATTTCTTCATTTATTAGACTTGAGTTCTTCGACTTCATTAAACTTCCGTCTTTGGACTTTTTCTTCGATAAATCTTCAGAATAGGCCTTGGACATCCGTTCTTTTTGCACTCTTGATCTTTTGACTTTGTCTTTTGTCTTTTTCCACGATAAAAGCTCGTGAAAGCCCATGTTTTCTTCCCTTTTCACATTTTGATCCTAAATCACAACAAAAACACAAACCACGCATAATTCCGACATTTATGACATAAAATACACGTTTTGGCTTGGTTATTATTATAATTAAGTGGTAAAAGGATAAGTGTTTTCACACTTATTAAATCCCCTATACTTGACCATTGCAATTTCCTCATGCAATGCATTAATTACAAAGCAAGTTTTACATTTTCTATCACAATCAATCCACATTGGCCTTTATTTAAAGAGACAAAATATTTAAAGGAAGAAAACAAGTAAAACGATCAAAAACTTACCTTAGGGTTTTGGAATTTCATGAGTGATTATCACCCTCAAGTTTCACATTCCCCATACCAAGCTTAAAAACGAGATCATTGTTATTATAAGTTAGCAAACTAACACAAATTCATGTGGGCCAATTATTCACTTAGACTCCCTTATTCCTAGGTGTATCTCTTATATTTTATTGTTGTCTTGAATGATCACGAGGATGCATTGTTGACTTATTTCGATAGTTTATTAGGTTGAAAATAAAGTGGGACAATTTAATCAATAGTTAGCTAAAGGACAAAATCTTTTAAAACTGCTTCTCGGGACCTCATAAAGTTCATATCTTGGCATAACTCGCTTCACGATTTGAGACCTTTCTCGGACCGATATTTGGCAGTGACTTCATATTTCAAATCTTTGAGAGACGTTCATGAAATAATGATCTTCTCTTCATAATAGGAATTTCTTCACTTGAACTTTTTGAGAGATTCTTCATATTTGGACCACGACTTCTTCATTTTTCTCCAATCTTTATTTGGGATTTTGATATACAACGATCCGCCTCCTTTTAGGACTTGGATCTATTTATCCTCATACCTTGCTAGGGTCTTTTCGGATAGACTTCTCCATGATCTTTAGGGGAGTATTTGCTTTTCGTCGTGTGTCTCGATCCTTCATATTGATTTTTGATAAATGATTCTTCACATCACTTTGGATCTTTAGCAACAAAATGTAGCCCTCAGGTCTTGTTAGGACCTTTTCGGACTCGCCAATCTTCGCATCCCGCTTCAATAAGTTATGCCTTGGCTATGAACTCTAATTAATACCGAGCAACTTTTAAACGATCTTGGGCTAGAAGCTAAGTAAATTTTCGAATCGTACAACCTTATTTATTGCAAATATATTTATTAGCAAGCGATAGGAGAAAAAGCTTATAATCAACTCACATAAATTCATGAAAGAATACCAAACTTGTAATTGACTCTATCATCTCTCATTCTCCACAATTTAAAATCTCAAGGAATGAGACTCGTGGATGCTTAGCCTATTAAATCAAAGTTTTGGGTTTTCAAGTCATCTATAGGATCTTGCAAACTCTCTCTTTCAAGTTTTAGAATTCTCATTTTAAAGTTCCCTTGATAAACGACTTTCTAGGATCAACTATAGGAACTTGCGAAAAGTTCTTGTTCTTAACCCGTAAGAGTTAAGACTTTCGCGTTTTAAAGTTCCCTATATAAAAGCCTAGCAAAACTTGACTTAAACACGTTAAGGATACTAGCTAGAGTAAACTTATATAAGTAAACTCGGGTTGAATCAAAAGATTCACAACGTTTAAAAATTAAAACCACTTTATTAAAATGTACTCTAACAAAGAAAGAAAATAGCTATAAAAAAGGTAAATACAACTAGGCCAAAATAGATTAAAAATTTTGAAAAATGTCGAAAAATCAAATTTTCCAGTTAAAATGAGGACAAATGCATGGAAAAGCCCACTTAACTTCGATAGAAGTCCCCCTACACTTAATATAAACATTGTCCTTAATGTTTAAGCATGTGGAAGTAACCTCCCCTACACTTAGGACATTTTGCACGTTGTTTAAATCTTGCTAAGGAAGAGACAACTAAAGTGATTCCTATTTTAATATTGAAAAATATAAAATAGAGAATCAAAAGAGTTTAGGATAGAACCGGGAAGACGGGTACACAGGATCACGGTTTGTCAAAATTCATCAAGAATGTATCTTTGAAAGCTCGAATCCCTGCATATGATAAGAAAGAAAACAACAAACACATATTAGGGTCTCCCCTACACTTATTATAAAAACAAAGAAAAAGGATAGATACTGCGGGTTGCCTCCCGAGAAGCGCTTGTTTTTGTTAACCGAGTCATGAGCCTGACTCGACCTTGATTAGCATAGGAAGAAGCTTGAAGCACATCCACCGGGATCAAATACATGGTTTTCGTCCATCAAGTAGCACAAGCTTAAGGCGAACAAGGCAAGCCAAAGAAGATGTAACACCCCCAAATTTATACAACTCAATACAGCGGAAGACTCGTTGGTGTTACGGGATAGCACATTACTCACATCATAGACAACGCATAAAAATCGCGTCGTTTAATAATAAATTATTTCCATTCATAAATATCAAAGTTACATCGGTCCCAAGTCATTATATTTCATACAAGGTTTTACAAAGTATTTGAATGGAAAATATAGTTTAGGTGCGGGCCATGAATTCTTGTCGTCTTCCCGAGAATTACCTTCAAGTACCTGAGATAAAACATGTTAAAAGAAAAGGGTCAGCGATAACGCCGAGTGAATTCATAGAGTTAAATAAATTCCATCAATATAATATCAGTATAAAAGTATTACTGAAAATCATCTTGTACAAATCGTTGTAAAAGGCCATAGAATAGCCAAAATCATTTTATACAAATCTTTGTAATAGGCCATAAAATAGCCAAAGTCATTTTATATAAATCCTTATCGAAAATCATAATATAGGCATTGCCTTAAAAATCACCGTACGAGCCAATGTCGTAAAAACATCATACAATACGTCTTATGACGTTGTATAAAATCAAATAAAAACCGTTATATGAATATGGTTATGAAAACCAAAACACAAACATAATATCAATAGTATGACCCTGTATTGCTAGTCAGGCAATACATCGTAATTCGAAGCGTCTAATAGTATTTCGGTGATTTGGATTATTATAAGCCGCATGACATTGTTACCTTACTAAACCAAAACGGGTAGCTAACCCGATACCAATTTTGCCCATCTAAAGTAGCGTGTCGTCACAAAGGTCACGCTATGGAAATCTTCTCATACATAAATTCGCTTACCAATCAATGTGGCACGACAGGGATCAACCGTCAAGGCGCGAACTGGGGTGATCGTCCCCAAATAGTACTATTAAATGCATAAGCGTCTACCAACTCCCGGTAGTTCACAATTCATGCTAATGGGACTTTTAGTGACATAACCTAACTTTAATAATCCATTTGATTTCATCTATCGGGTCCATTAATCATTTATCGGGTCATACAATCGGGTCATTCAATCATTCGGGTCCAAAATCAATAAACAAACAATCGGGACAAATGGTGTCCTATTTTATAAAAACTAACATGTTATCTCCCTCGCGGGTTTATAAAACATTTATAAAAACATTTAAAAGAGTGCGAGGCTATGAACTCACGTTGATGTGGGAAGGCGGGTTATCGGCAATTCGGACGTACGGTACGTGCTTCAATCACGGAAACCTAGACAAATAATAATTGGTCTTAGACGTTTGTCCAATGACTTTATAAAAATATCAATTATGTATACATATGATGATTATATATATATATGATGATCAAGTGGGTTTACATATTCTCGTTTACTCATTTTAGTGTTATATGTCGATAGCTTTTATACTAGTTTACTAGTTTTTACCCATTTACGTGTCTTAAGTCAAATAAGCTTATTATAAGTTATTTAACTTATTTTAATCCATCTTGTACTTATATTATCAGTACATACACTTTCAAGTTGGGCCCAAATGGGTTAAGCCCAATAAGCTCTTTTTATAAGTTTTTATCTTATTAAGTCAAATTATTAGTCCAATATGTTTAGTTAGCTCGTAAATGTCCGTAATTCTTATAGTTCGGGTTTTATCGGTTTTTACTTGTCTTAGTTATCTATACATCAGTATATAACTTTTATAAACTTTACATTAGACGGGTTTGGTCGTCTAAGTTTTATTTGGCGAAAAACGTTAATTTTACGGTGATAGCCGAAAAAGTCGTAAAAATCAAGTTTATAGTTTTTACTACTTATAAATATTATTTTACCACCATTTATATAATTTACCCATTTAATTAACCTTTTATACATTTATATAAATAAGTTTTATAAGTTAGTGGGTTTATATTTTTACATTTTATACATTATAATGTGAGTGCTTATATAATATTAATAAACATTATTTCCAAAATCTGATTTTTAACTTCATGTTCACCATTTTTACCATATCTAGAGTTCTATAATGACTTAGGAGCTCATTTTTGGATGACATGTTCTTCATAATATGTGCTACATATAACTTAGTTATAGCTACTGCCCATTTTGAGTTTAACTTGCCTTAACAGTCCCTACAAAACTGCTTATTCAAATTACACCACCTAACTTGTTTTGATCATATCTCACTCATTATTTTGATTCCATTGCATGGCCAACTCTCACATGTGTATAACATCATCTACTTACTGTAAATGGATCAAACCATGCAATTTTATCAGTTTACCATATGGTTCTTTACTGTTTTTATACAGCCTATTATTTAAACAAGATTTACCCAATTTTTACTTATAGTTTTTCATCTTTTTATCTATGATTATCAACAACAAATCCCCACATAACATTTTTATCATCATATAATCATCATAAATATATACAATAGGAAATAAAATACATGTTTACATAATCAAAATAACAAGAAGTTGAGGAGGACAATCTTTATACCACCATGATGATGTAGGTTGTGATCAAAACATGGATTTTGATGGAGAAACTTGTGCATAGCCAAGACCATCTTCAAGACCACCATGCTCCATGATATCCTTGTGGAAAATCAGCCCCAAGACACCTTGAATACTCCTCCTTGGATGTTATAAGCACCACCAATCAAGAGAGCTTCAAAAGGGCTTCAACATGTGTATGAATAACACATGATTTCTTGGATGAATTTGATCAAAATGGGATTTTGGTGAGTGATATGGGACGGCTAAAATGGGAGAGGATGAGAGTGTTTATGGTTGTTTTGCATGTTGTGAATGTGTTAGCTAGTTTTAGTCTAGTGGTTTTTGTTTGGTGGAAAGCTTACATTGTAAGCTAAGACATGTGTAAGTTTTAGCTAGAAACTTGCCACCAAATTGGTGTGGTGGCTTCTTTAGGCCGGTTTGAATGGGGTTGGGGCAAGTGTCCCACTTGTCTCATCCCCATTTATTTACGGGTACTCCTCGATTCTTGTTTCCTCGATTTGCGTGCCCTCGGGTCGTTTTACGAAAAACGTTTTTATAAATTATGAATCAACGTCACAAAACGAATCCAATAAAAATTGTCTCATCAAAAACGGAGTTCGAAAACGTAAATACGTAATCCTAAGGTTTCCGGTTTAGTCGTAAAGGACGTTAAAATAAAATCGTAAGTCCTAATCTCTTCTCGTAAATTTGTGAGTTTATGAACCAACACAAATTTAAAACTCCAAAATAATATTCGTGGATAAATTTATTTTTCTGAAATGTCGGACTGTCACCAAGGACGGTGTATGTAAACGTAAGCACGTAACGTTGAATCCTCCGGTTTAGACGTAGTCGATGCTACTCCAAGACGTAAATCTAAATTTCTTCCCAAAAATATGTGAATTCATATTGTAACATTAAAATAATGTTTTTAAATAATATTCAAGAATAAAATATCAACCATAAATTGACGGATTGTCACAGCATTTACCCCTAAACAGGATCTTTGTCCTCAAAGATCATCTTACCTTACTACTCGCTTCTTATAGAGTTACAGCCATGTGGGTATTTCCTCCACATTCGGTCTTTTCTCACAAGTGTAATCCATTATAATACGCGAGTTTCATTAAACATAACTACGGGAATAAGATTAGGCTAAATGTTGACTTACTTTCTCTATCCATGATGTTCATGGGTTTTTGATGAATGCAACTTTTCGCCGATCTAAGCTCTACTAAGAATAATCAGATTCTCACTTGATAGATATTCCATCAAGTTCGATATACGAAATATCATTCACGCAGTCTTTGAAGTCCTAGGGTAGATCCAGCTTATATGCCTTTCAAACCAATCTTTTATATCATCTCAATGGTCCCAAACAACGGGGACTTATATCCCATGATTTGTCAGATCATGAATTCATTTTTCCAAGGTTAAAAATTGTGGCATAACTTCGCTACCCATTTGGCACTTCAAGATCTATATTTCATATTCACATAACCTCTTGCCCACTATCGGCAGTCAGTAATCAGATCCTAATTTCAACAATCATTTCAGATCTTGCGGGTCGGGTATTTTGCAAGGATAGGTTCGCCATCATAGGAAACCTTAAACCTAAAAGACAGGTCCAACTCACAGTGGGTGTATGTCGGATGTCTTCATCTCAACTCCTGCATAAAGATGCTCTAAGATTTAGATCCTAGCAAGATTTGATCTCAATCCTAATACGATGATTATCAATGATAATCTCTCCAATGAAAAACGATTATACGGTCTATTACCAAAGGTCATTCATTCAAACATAAAACAACACTTATATTACTCTGTATCGTTACTTTACCTCGTCCCTTCGATTTGGGATGGTACATAATACTCTCATCAAGGTTCGTTCTCAATGATTTCTGAGCAAATCTCTAGAAATTTGATGCGAAGCGAGGATCTTGATATATAGATGATCGATACACGCACACTATGTTTATATAACTTCCTTTAAATAAAAGAGTCTATTTCTTCATCAAGATTCTATCATTAACGAGAATGATATTAGCAGATTTGGTCAGTCTGTCGACGATGACCCAAATCGAATCAAATTCAGATGATGACCTTTGCAATAGCTAGACGTTTACTAATGTATGAGGCGATGTCTGCCTTCATAATTGCCATCAGTACGTCTTCTTCAGACAAAGATACTTTTAGTCGAAAATGACATACATATAATACTTATACTTACAAATTCCAACATAACTATATCTCACAATCCTCTATATTTAGGCAACCACAAGTGGCCTTTTATAAATTTAACGCCATCGGCTTCTCAATCTTAATGATTCATATTAGTCGTGAATCCCTTTTTATTATCTATATCATCCTTTTTACGAACATCGTTTATTTTTATATTGTTCGGCACTTTATTTTGCACGTTCATTATTAAGAAATATATCCTAATTGGTTCTTTATCCTTTTTATAATATGTCAGTATCTATATTATTCTCATGATGATGTAATTATCATGTCCACAATTCACTCAGATATCCTTTCTATATTATACGTCAGTAATTACATTCACCTTCCTGATGAAATAAATATCACAACCGTATTTATTCAAAATTCTTTCTTCATATCTTCTATGTTTTAGTTTCGTCTTTACTATCATTTTTATCCTTTTTACTCAATCTGACGTCTAAAGCGTCGATAATTATTATAATTAATTAAATATTAAATATTCAATTTTTATGAAATGTAAACGTAAAAGTTTTTAAATTTCTTAGTTCGACCAATTATATAAAAATGTTCAAAGATAAATTTGAATTTAATTAACAAGATTTTTGTTGATTTATCGAAAATAATTAATAAGATTCGTAAACGTTTGAAAAATCTTTGGTTATATTTTGGTCAAAGTTTTCTTAGTTGAAAAGCAAAAATTGTCGTTTCAAATTTTAAAGTCATGGTTTCAATGGTTTCCTCAATCCCTTTTTAGGTTATCTTGAGGTATACACAAACATTTACCCCTAAACAGAAGTTTAGTTAAATGGTTTGTGTATAAGGTAATAATCCCTTAAAATCCTTTTGTTAAAACATTTGTCAAAATATATTTGCACTTTCTTTTTAGTATAACTCAAGGTCTTAAATGACTTCTAAATTTTGAAGAGTCAATTTATAGATTCCATTCAGCTATTAATCACATAGTCAAATAATGTAAAGGTTTAAGTCTTTAATCTCATGTTAATTATTCAAGGTACATGTTTTTATTGTTCGGCCAATTTAGGGCAATCTATAATAAATTATTAACTCATTCTTATTCTTATAAACAAACATATAGTCCTTAATGATCACGAGCATGAATTTATCAAATTACATTCTACACACGTGATTCACCAAATTTATGAATGCTACATGTGTATTAGTCAATCCAAACGACATAACATGAAACTCGTAATGTTCATTACAAGTACCGGATGTAGTGATTGGAATAGATAATCTTTTTCGCGGACGCGAAGTTGATGATAACCATGCCATGGATCAAATTGCTAGAACCTTGTAAATGATCGAACAAATCTTCCATTTCGAGTTATGGATTTCGTTTTTGATTGTCAATTTACTCAATTCACAGTAATATATAAATATAAGGAATGATAACACCATAGCTCTTCAGGATGACAGGCTTGGTATAATAAAATCGTTCTCCGACAACTCTCTCAGTTGTACGGTAATTCCTTAAATTCAGATGGTGCTGACGTACAGTGCACAAGTCACAAGTGCAGCACCGGAAATATAATCAGTATCAATTTCAACTTGCCTTAATGGCGAAAGTCTAGGTAATTCACCAACAAATACCTCCTAAAGTTTCAGATAAGATAAACATCTTTTAATAAATACATATTAGGTTCCTTCTAGATTATAATATCTATAACTAGTTCACAACCATTCATGGTAAAATTTCAAGTCTAAATGCAGGATATGGTCATCCATCAAGAATTATTTAGATCACTTTTGATAATCAACATCTTATCATTTAGGGGAATTCTACTCGAGTTCCCATCAATTAAGACAATGTCGTCATGTCATAATCAATCAATCCATTCTACTGGCACTATCAACTTTCCAGTTTTATTGCCGTCGATAAGATGTGAACTTCTCAAAACTCTAATAATAACTCACAATCCTTCACAAATTCAAGGATATTAGGAGACACAACTAACCTTAAGAGAGTAAGGTCAACGCATAATCTATGCGAGAGAATTTCAAATCAAATACAAACGAAAACATTTAACAAATATGAATATATCCCATGTTTTCATAATTTGACTACGCATTCGAAAGCTCCTCGGATCGTTACCCAGGTCATTCAAATGAAATCAGATCAAAAGAAATGATAGGAATGTCGATACATCCAGTCGGGTATCAACACTCGGTAATTAGATACTTTTCCTAAGAATCTCACTATGGGGGAATTGGACAAGAACGGAATATCAATTGTCAAATAAGACAAATTCCACAGATGAGTAAATTCGACTCAGAAGAATAGATGATACAGGCACATATGTAGGTGTCCCTAACACTATGTCCTTATTTTTCACTTCTTGCAGATCTCATTAAAATTTAATCTTTCACAATCCTCAAAGAAAATGTAGTGTATATTCATTAGTTTTATGGTGACTACTAGTCAGTCTTGCATGGTCCATTCTAAATTGTATGTAGGCGCGCAACTATATACAATTTCAAGATTAACAATGCAATACTCAGTTCGTCAAAATTTTATCATCATGTTTATAATAAAAACATTTTCATGCTTAATTCTTAGATAAGAATCAAGAATAAATTTTCAAAGATTTCTTTGTTATGAAAGCAATTAAGTTTTCCAATGTGTTTCATAAGCAACTTTATTCTGATATCAATCACTTTTAAATCTCACTTTGAATAATCCTTATTGTGTTGAAAATTAAATTTTCTCAAAGGATACCGTTTTAACTTTATAAAAACAATGTGTGATCTGCAAAAGAGTGATGAAAGCTTGTTCACCAAGAACTAACTTCAATATGATAGGAAATGAGCTTAGCCAAATAATCATGAGGTTCATGACTTCGATGGCACTCAGGAATACAAAGAGAATAATCCACAACCTAACTCAATTCGAGATGAGTACTTGTTCAATGGTTGCATCACTAATGCGAGCATTAGGATGAAGCAATAAAGGATAGATAACATCGATACGTGTAGAGTTTAGCAATCAAGGGTAGTCTTTTTCATTAATCACAAACAAGTCAAAATTGTACCGTAACACATTACGTGTCACTATGTCATACAATTCTCAAAACTCATCCTACCAACTGATGTCACAGTTAAGTTAGGGATTATTTTTAAAAGATACCACAATGAATACTAATCTACAAGAGTCATTAGGTGTTCCACATGTCCTAGAAGGTCCATCGGTCTCAATTCAGAAGAAGATTTCTTCAATTTATTTATTGGACACTGGGCATCCTCGTTAGTGGAAAATGGCCTAGGAACAACACTTAACACGAATTCAATAATCATTTAAAACCTTATAATTCAATCACAAAACTTAACGACTTCTATTAATAATCTCATATTCCATACTGGTTAAATTTTACTTTATTCAAGTTTTAACCAATTTATACTCAAGGCAATATCCTATCTCATCTTCCAATACTTTCAACCTTATTTTTCGGCCTTGTAAAGGCAATATAATCTTAATATAAATCAACACTTAATTTCCAATCTTATTAGCTCTTACAACAACAATTATCAAATGAGTCATTAATATGAAATGACTTGATCATTCAACTTAGACTTCTCGGAAAGGTATTAGTGGCATGAGGCTTTTGGGTAATGGTTCCAATAACAGCCTCAAGTGCAACTTCACCCTTTCGATTTCAATTTAAGAATTGGATGACAACGAATCAGATGACATCTTTCCAGGTGATAACGTTTTGTCAAACTCCACTCTATAAGAAAGATTGTCATGACATCGATATCAAATTTAATCTCGCCAATTCTTTTTCAATATCACAATCAACTAATATCTACATTTCTACGAGTATCAACCATTTGTTGGGATCATAAATATCCACAACTTGGTTTAGATCTAGGATAGCTAGAATTCCTATGAGAATAGCTTCGATTAATTTACTAGGGGATTTAGGGTTACTTGTGACAATCTCCGTCGTATAAATACCTCGTATAAATAATCAAAATAATCATCAAACAATCATGTAATAAAATTACATCATATATATATAATCCAAGTTATATATATATATTAAAATAACACTTCTCAGTCTTGGCCTTGTCGGTAACTCGGGAATTCTTCGGCACCGTTATAGTCAAAAGATTTTTAGACATTTTTAGAAAAATGTTTATAGTTAAAAGATTTTGAAATGTTTTATTCAAAACCTTGGTTTTAAAAATCTTTCGTTCTCTATAACGAGAGCTCTGGTACCAAACTGTAACACCCCCAAATTTATACAACTCAATACAGCGGAAGACTCGTTGGTGTTACGGGATAGCACATTACTCACATCATAGACAACGCATAAAAATCGCGTCGTTTAATAATAAATTATTTCCATTCATAAATATCAAAGTTACATCGGTCCCAAGTCATTATATTTCATACAAGGTTTTACAAAGTATTTGAATGGAAAATATAGTTTAGGTGCGGGCCATGAATTCTTGTCGTCTTCCCGAGAATTACCTTCAAGTACCTGAGATAAAACATGTTAAAAGAAAAGGGTCAGCGATAACGCCGAGTGAATTCATAGAGTTAAATAAATTCCATCAATATAATATCAGTATAAAAGTATTACTGAAAATCATCTTGTACAAATCGTTGTAAAAGGCCATAGAATAGCCAAAATCATTTTATACAAATCTTTGTAATAGGCCATAAAATAGCCAAAGCCATTTTATATAAATCCTTATCGAAAATCATAATATAGGCATTGCCTTAAAAATCATCGTACGAGCCAATGTCGTAAAAACATCATACAATACGTCTTATGACGTTGTAAAAAATCAAATAAAAACCGTTATATGAATATGGTTATGAAAACCAAAACACAAACATAATATCAATAGTATGACCCTGTATTGCTAGTCAGGCAATACATCGTAATTCGAAGCGTCTAATAGTATTTCGGTGATTTGGATTATTATAAGCCGCATGACATTGTTACCTTACTAAACCAAAACGGGTAGCTAACCCGATACCAATTTTGCCCATCTAAAGTAGCGTGTCGTCACAAAGGTCACGCTATGGAAATCTTCTCATACATAAATTTGCTTACCAATCAATGTGGCACGACGGAGATCAACCGTCAAGGCGCGAACTGGGGTGATCGTCCTCAAATAGTACTATTAAATGCATAAGCGTCTACCAACTCCCGTTAGTTCACAATTCATGCTAATGGGACTTTTAGTGACATAACCTAACTTTAATAATCCATTTGATTTCATCTATCGGGTCCATTAATCATTTATCGGGTCATACAATCGGGTCATTCAATCATTCGGGTCCAAAATCAATAAACAAACAATCGGGACAAATGGTGTCCTATTTTATAAAAACTAACATGTTATCTCCCTCGCGGGTTTATAAAACATTTATAAAAACATTTAAAAGAGTGCGAGGCTATGAACTCACGTTGATGTGGGAAGGCGGGTTATCGGCAATTCGGACGTACGGTACGTGCTTCAATCACGGAAACCTAGACAAATAATAATTGGTCTTAGACGTTTGTCCAATGACTTTATAAAAATATCAATTATGTATACATATGATGATTATATATATATATATATATATATATGATGATCAAGTGGGTTTACATATTCTCGTTTACTCATTTTAGTGTTATATGTCGATAGCTTTTATACTAGTTTACTAGTTTTACCCATTTACGTGTCTTAAGTCAAATAAGCTTATTATAAGTTATTTAACTTATTTTAATCCATCTTGTACTTATATTATCAGTACATACACTTTCAAGTTGGGCCCAAATGGGTTAAGCCTAATAAGCTCTTTTTATAAGTTTTTATCTTATTAAGTCCAATTATTAGTCCAATATGTTTAGTTAGCTCGTAAATGTCCGTAATTCTTATAGTTCGGGTTTTATCGGTTTTTACTTGTCTTAGTTATCTATACATCAGTATATAACTTTTATAAACTTTACATTAGACGGGTTTGGTCGTCTAAGTTTTATTTGGCGAAAAACGTTAATTTTACGGTGATAGCCGAAAAAGTCGTAAAAATCAAGTTTATAGTTTTTACTACTTATAAATATTACCACCATTTATTTAATTTACCCATTTAATTAACCTTTTATACATTTATATAAATAAGTTTTATAAGTTAGTGAGTTTATATTTTTACATTTTATACATTATAATGTGAGTGCTTATATAATATTAATAAACATTATTTCCAAAATCTGATTTTTAACTTCATGTTCACCATTTTTACCATATCTAGAGTTCTATAATGACTTAGAAGCTCATTTTTGGATGACATGTTCTTCATAATATGTGCTACATATAACTTAGTTATAGCTACTGCCCATTTTGAGTTTAACTTGCCTTAACAGTCCCTACAAAACTGCTTATTCAGATTACACCACCTAACTTGTTTTGATCATATCTCACTCATTATTTTGATTCCATTGCATGGCCAACTCTCACATGTGTATAACATCATCTACTTACTGTAAATGGATCAAACCATGCAATTTTATCAGTTTACCATATGGTTCTTTACTGTTTTTATACAGCCTATTATTTAAACAAGATTTACCCAATTTTTACTTATAGTTTTTCATCTTTTTATCCATGATTATCAACAACAAATCCCCACATAACATTTTTATCATCATATAATCATAATAAATATATACAATAGGAAATAAAATACATGTTTACATAATCAAAATAACAAGAAGTTGAGGAGGACAATCTTTATACCACCATGATGATGTAGGTTGTGATCAAAACATGGATTTTGATGGAGAAACTTGTGCATAGCCAAGACCATCTTCAAGACCACCATGCTCCATGAACTCCTTGTGTAAAATCAGCCCCAAGACACCATGAATACTCCTCCTTGGATGTTATAAGCACCACCAATCAAGAGAGCTTCAAGAGGGCTTCAACATGTGTATGAATAACACATGATTTCTTGGATGAATTTGATCAAAATGGGATTTTGGTGAGTGATATGGGACGGCTAAAATGGGAGAGGATGAGAGTGTTTATGGTTGTTTTGCATGTTGTGAATGTGTTAGCTAGTTTTAGTCTAGTGGTTTTTGTTTGGTGGAAAGCTTACATTGTAAGCTAAGACATGTGTAAGTTTTAGCTAGAAACTTGCCACCAAATTGGTGTGGTGGCTTCTTTAGGCCGGTTTGAATGGGGGTGGGGCAAGTGTCCCACTTGTCTCATCCCCATTTATTTACGGGTACTCCTCGATTCTTGTTTCCTCGATTTGCGTGCCCTCGGGTCGTTTTACGAAAAACGTTTTTATAAATTATGAATCAACGTCATAAAACGAATCCAATAAAAATTGTCTCATCAAAAACGGAGTTCGAAAACGTAAATACGTAATCCTAAGGTTTCCGGTTTAGTCGTAAAGGACGTTAAAATAAAATCGTAAGTCCTAATCTCTTCTCGTAAATTTGTGAGTTTATGAACCAACACAAATTTAAAACTCCAAAATAATATTCGTGGATAAATTTATTTTTCTGAAATGTCGGACTGTCACCAAGGACGGTGTATGTAAACGTAAGCACGTAACGTTGAATCCTCCGGTTTAGACGTAGTCGATGCTACTCCAAGACGTAAATCCAAATTTCTTCCCAAAAATATGTGAGTTCATATTGTAACATTAAAATAATGTTTTTAAATAATATTCAAGAATAAAATATCAACCATAAATTGACGGATTGTCACAGCAGAGTAGGCAAGGTTCCCTTAAGCAAAGATAGAACATGGTGGTAGTAAGGGTGAAGAGGTGCAAGCATATCTCCATGGTTTCCAAAAGTCTTTCCTTTTATTTCATCAAATGGATATTGAGATGGCTTAAAAATTGCAATACCGGGATCGAACACTTTTTCCTTTAGGGGAAAATAACACTCAGGCTCAGTAGACCTTGAAGAATATCCGCTCATAAATCGCACAATATCATCCTCAGAAGGTGGATAGAGAGGTGTCAACACATAAGTACTACGGATATCGGTGTCGGCCGGCTTCTTCTCCTTTGAAACGGGTTTCTTCATATCCAAAGGAGGATAAAGACCATAATCATCAAAGTCCAAAGGAGGAGAATCACTCTCATTTGGGAAGTAAGTGTTGAGAAAAGTAGCAAAGTCTTCCTCAAATGAGTAGTCATCCAAAGTAGGATCAAGCATTGTTGGTTGAGGATCTTCATCAAAAGTAGGTGCAAGGTCATCATGTGAAGAATCACTCGAAAGAGTATCGACATCCTCAAAGTCATCATAAGTTGGCATGTTTGGATACTCTGAAACAAAACTATCATAATCATCCCCATCGGAACTAGAATCATTATCATAGTCATCATAGATCGGTGGAGACTCATGAATTGGTGGAGGATCTAAATTGGAGAGAGAATCATCCACATCATCTTGGAAAAGTGGATTGTCATAGCAAGTATAGAAAAGAGGATTGTTGTAGACGACAAAATCATCAAGCACATTAATCATATTCGCTGATTCTCTTCCATTTGGTTTGGTTGTGATCTTCCCCATTTTAAAAACTTGTGCATCATTCCCGACTCTTAAGATTAACTCACCTTCGGCAAAATCGACTAAGGCTTTTTCGGTTCTCAAGAATGGCCGACCGAGTATTAACGGAATACGAGGGTCCATTTCATAATCAACAACAACAAAGTCGACCGAAAAGTGAAGGTGCCAACTTTAACAAACACATCTTCGACAATACCAACGGGGTAAGCGAGAGTGCGATTTGCTAGCTCAAGAGTCATATTTGTTGGTGTAAGATCGGGCAATGATAGTGTTTTCTAAACACTTAAAGGCATCAAATTTATACTTGCCCCGAGATCAACTAAGGCAGTAAATTCTTTGGTTTGGTTAAAAGTACATGGTAGCACAAAACGATCGAGATCTCCAAGTTTCTCCAGAAGTTCTTTAAGAAGGATTAGAACAATTTTCATTCAATCGAGTATTAACAAACTCGACCATCTTCTCCTTCTTATTAAGCAATTCCTTAAACATCTTAACGAATTGAGGCATTTGGGCAAGAGCTTCAACAAGGCTAAGGGTGATGGTCACTCCCGAAATCTTCTTCAAAAAGTTTGACACTTGAATGTCATCCTTGGTGAGCAATCTGCCTTTGTCTAATCGAGATGGATAAGGAATGTTGGGTTTATAGGTGGAAGGTGCGGTTGGTGAAGGGTTTTTCTTGGGTACTTATTTATTAAGAGCTGGAGACGGTAATGGAGAACTAATACTAAGCGTGGGAGTAGGAGGGATAAATGGTGGTGGAAGAGGTGTAGATGGAGTAACTGGGGGAGGGATAGATGGTACTACTAAGGTTGCTCCACTGCGTGTAGTAATAGCACTCACATTCGCTCTTGGGTTGGTGACGGTATTTGAAGGAAGAGAGCCCGAAGTAGAGGGTTGAGTAGTTGGTAAGAAACTAGCCAGCATATTCTTCAACTCATTTGTTTGAGTGCTAAAAGAGGTTTGTATATCATGTCGAAGCTCGGATCTAATATCATTACCTTGCTTAGTGATATCTCCTTTCAAGTTGATGATTTGGCTTTGCAGATTCTTAATTTGCTCTCCTTGGGTCCTCATGAGATCTTCCACATCATGATTAATGGGTGGTGCTTGTTGAGCCGGTGGGTGATAAGGATTAGAAGCTCGAGGTGGGTTTGGGTTGCTTCTATTAAAGTTGTTGTGGTTTTGGTTTTGAGGAAAAAAACCGGGTGAAAGAAAGTTGTTAGAACGATAACTTAGCAAGTTACGATCACCTTGAGGTCGGGCTTGGTAGTTTTCTGTTGAATAGTTACCATAAGCCGCATACACGTTTTCTGGATTGTCATGAGTAGAAGGACAATCAGTGTATGAATGAGGACCGCCGCAAGTGTCACAAGAAGTTGCTACAGCTTTAACTTGTTGTTGTTGATTTATAGCCAAGAGTTGCATATTCTTGCTCATTTCGACCATTGTGCGGGTCAATTCGGTGATATCAGGGTTTGAAGAAGTAGAAGACACATTGACTCTCGGGTTTGATCTTGAGGATGCGGATGAATCCCAATTTTTGTGATGAGTAGTCATGTTCTCTATAAGCTCTCTACACTCCTCAGGTCTTCTTTTCATAAATGTGCCACCGACGGCTGCATTAATCGTATCACGATCACGAAAAGTTAAACCGTTGTAGAAAGTATCAGTTAAGGTGCCGGGGAGCATGTTGTGGTTTGGACATCGATCAATCAAAACATTATATCGTTCCCAAGCATCAAAAAGTGATTCATCGAGTTCTTGTGTAAATCCACTAATTTGATTCCGAAGGCTCATGACCATGGATGGTGGAAAGTAGCGCGACAAAAATCGTTGAGTCATCTCATCCCAAGTATGAATTGAATTCTTCAAAAGACGATCAACCCATTTTGGCATGGTGGGATAAGGTGTGTGGAAATAGGTGAAGGCGAAGAAAATCCATAGTAACACCGGGAAACTTCATGCTTTGAGTAACGGTAATGAATTTGTCGAGGTGTTTGTTGGCATCATCATCTGGTAATCCGCGAAATGGACAAGTGTTTTGAACTTGTTGGATCTTGTGATGCTTCAACGAAAACTCCGGAGCCGTGATTTGCATCGGTGCAATCGGTCCTCCTCGTCCATTCATCGTTGGTTGACAAAGCTCCTCCATCGTTCGAAGATCAGGTGGGGGAACATTGTTGTTATTATTCATGTTGGGGTGGGGTGGATTAGGGTTGTTGTGCACACCAGCCATATCTAAATCTTCACGAGTCTCGGGCTCAGAATAAGTTGAAGATCTAGTACGCATACACCTGCAAAAGCAAAAGAAAAAGATACCAAAGAAATAGAGAATATATATGTACGTGTAAATAAAAATAAAATCTTTTTGGATTTTTGAATTTTTTTTTTAATTTTTATGGATTTTTAACAATTTTTTAATTTTTATGGATTTTTGAAAAATTTTGAGAAAGAAAATAACGTTCACGAGTGAACAGATCCAAAATTCAACGCGTCTCTCACAGAAAACCGTTAATCTTTACGAAAAAAGCCGGCAGTGGCGCCATTTAATAACTAAAATGAGAGATTACGTAAAACTTGATTAAAATTAAGATTCAACAATTAAAGTAAAGACAAGAATTAAAAACTTACAAATTTAAGGTGCAAGACAAGAAATTAAAGGTGCAATTAAGTAAATGACATTAAGAAAAGTGAAAGTAATTAAATGGAAGAACTATTTTGTCAAGATAGTCAACACCTCCTAATGTGTCATTAGGAGGGTATTTATAGTGATTAGGGAGGTTAAGCATGTGTTGCTTCCTTCTTTCTTTCTTTCTCGTCTTTTAAATTCTTCGACTTTGTCTCGGGATAAATTGAACTCGTCTTATAATTTCTTCATTTATTAGACTTGAGTTCTTCGACTTCATTAAACTTCCGTCTTTGGACTTTTTCTTCGATAAATATTCAGAATAGGCCTTGGACTTCCGTTCTTTTTGCACTCTTGATCTTTTGACTTCGTCTTTTGTCTTTTTCCACGATAAAAGGCTGTGAACGCCCATGTTTTCTTCCCTTTTCGCATTTTGATCATAAATCACAACAAAAACACAAACCACACATAATTCCGACATTTACGACATAAAATACACGTTTTGGCTTGGTTATTATTATAATTAAGTGGTAAAAGGATAAGTGTTTTCACACTTATTACTCCTAATGTTTTCAATGAGTTTTATTTTGTATTCGAGCACGGAGGAAGACACCTGGAATATATTTCAAAGGCTATTAATCGTAGGAGAGAAATGAGCCTCGAGGAAATGAAAGAAGAGTCTCGGTGGTTAAGGGAGGAAATTAAGTCTCTTGAGGATGATGAAAGGAACAAGCGATTTAATAATAAGAAAATTGGTGACATATATCGTGAATCGTTGAACAACTCCTCTCGGTTCCTCAAGGAAAATTTAGATGATTTACTCTTTAAGATTGATACAAAAGAAGAAGAAGAATATCTTGCTACTCGTGCTCGTATGCCTTATCGATTCTTCTATGACAATGATGAGGAACCTTCGATTTGTATGACACTTAACGATGACACACCTTCATCACCTTTACCTCACATGGAACCCAAAAACTCTTTACCCATGGGGGAAGAGCCTCTTAGCACTAATACAAACACCGATTTGGATGAATTAACCGCCTCTAGTGTTGAGAACCTTATCCTAATCAAAAGAGAGCTTGAGGGTGTTTCTAATGAACCATGTGACGAGTTTTGTATTGATACCTCGTCTCCTCATGATCACATTGAGATTTCATCACATGTTGACATTCATGCTACTACTAGTGATTTTGGTGATTTCGCTCTTGATGAATTGTTCAAAGAAAGAGATAATGAGATTGAGGAAGAGTTTTTGCAAGACTTGCCACAAATAGAGGATGATGATTATGATTCTAGTGAAGCATCTTATGATATATCATCCGATGACTTTTCATGTCAAAATGACCTTCCTAATTTGGATGAAGATGTTGCTCATATAGAAGAAGTGGAAGATATTCGTATTCGTGAGGTTTGATCAAACGTTTATCTTCTTATCTCCTCGATTGAAGCATTGAATGCAAATTCTAATGACGAGTCCATAGACGAAGAACCTTTCATTGATATTTCTTCAGGTTTTTGAGGTTGCACCTATTGACTTTCATGATCATATCATCCCTTTGAGTGATTCTCTCATTAATACACCTTCTTTTGCGCCTTTTATTCCCACCCTTCCACCCTTGAAGCTGATTATTGATGAAGAAAATCCCATACTCTTAGAGATTGATCCTTTTTCACCTTAGGCACCTTTAGAACCAAAAACCTTTGATATGGATTCTCTTATGGATATTGATGCCATCATAGAGGCTGCTCTTGCTAATACTGATTTAGAGGTCGATGATAGTGTTTCTAATTGGGAAGAGGATATTCGTCTTATAGAGAACATGCTTTTTGGGAAAATAGAGCTTACACCTCCTCCACAATACACTATTAATCTTGATCCTCCTTTCACTATGCCTTCTATGGAAGATTCCCCACCTTTTGATGATGATGAGGAGCATAACATGGACATAATCGTTATGAATGCTTTAATTCCTACACCCTTATTTTCTCATGGTGCTTTGATAACTAAGGGGGGATCTCATATGATTGATACGAGTTCATCTTCTTATTTTCCCATGAAGGGAAAGGTCTTTGATCCTGAGATCCGTATGTTTGATAAATATTGGTTTTCATCTACTCCACTTAAGAGTTTGACTTCTATTGATATGGGATTCTCGCATGAGCTTACTTTGTTGATGCTATCTACTTTGGAGTTGTTCGAGTGTAGAGATGGAAACTATGTATTTGATCCTGGTGTGATTTCTATATGAGAGATTTTGTATGTTGGACAAACTTGAGACACGTTGGACCGTTCCATTTGTCGAGGCGGATATTGTAAATCTTATAGTAAATGGCGACGTGCTAAGTTTGAGTGTATCATGTGAGATGTGCTTCAAAGTGGATATCCTTTATTCTCTATGATGGTTTCCACAAGGACAACCTAATTCGGGGGTGAGTCGAGCTAGAGAGTTAGGGTTAAAAAAATCAAGCATTGAATAACTAGGCTAGAAAACATAGAGCAGATTTAAATAGGTTAGGTTTAATAAGAGGTTGTTATAGTAGGTTGAAGTGGAGGGGTGGCCTTTCTTTGTCTTTTGGTGTTTGTTTCAAGGGTTGCTCTCTCTCTCATTTAATTCTTGGAGCTTATGGAGGAGGCCCGTGTATCCGGTTCACTTCAATTAGTTTTTGCTATTGTGATATTCAAAACACTTGTGCTTAAAATGAATTAACTTTAGTTGTCTCTTCCTTAGCTCGAGTTAAACAAAGCAATCAATGTCATAAGTGTAGGGGAGTTTACTCCAATACTCTTAAACATTGAGGACAATGTTTATCTTAAGTGTAGGGGAGACTTCTATCGAAGTGACCTTGCCTATACTATTGCCTTGACTTCATGATAATTGGGAAATTGATTTTTCAAATTTTTGATGTACTTTGGCCACAAAAAATATCTTCATTGAAAATTTTTGTATTAATCATTTTTCATTTGCATAACACATTTGCATTGTATATATTTCTTCTTTTATTGTTCATCAAAAAATATATAAAAAGGAAAATATATAATTGAAACTAAGATTTTACTCAGGTTAAAAATATTCGTTGTGTTCCAATCTAATCGAATTGAACAACTTTATGTTTTATGTGTGACTCAGTTGAACTTTGGTGGATCAAAGATGTGTCGTTGTAGTTTTGAAAATAAAAGGGGCAAAACAATTAAAGTAAAGGTGCAATTAAAGTAAATCTAAGTCTAATTAAAATAAAATGCAAGTATTTAAAAGCAAGACTAAAATTAAAGTGCAATAAAGTAAATAACGCAAACTTAAATCTGACTAAGTCAAACTTAAAACGCAACTAAAACTAAAACTTAAACTAAGGCAAATAAACTTAAAGTGCGAGTAAGGAAAAAGGCGGGAAAAGTAAAGCTTAAAATAAAAAGGCAGAAAACTAAAAACTAAGAATTCCCTATCCGGAATAAACTCCTATTCGGAATAAAAGGCAATTCGGAATATCTGTCCCTATTCGGAATGTTACCCTACTCGGAATAATTGTCTACTCTGAAAGATTAGCCCATGCGGAATATCCTCTATTCGGAATAAAGTTCCATTCGGAATGTTGGGTCCTATTCGGAATACTGTCACTATTCGGAATGTTCTCCTATTCGGAATATTTACCCTATTCGGAATATCTAGAATGTTCCGAATAGCAATTCTTAAAAACCCCTATGCGGAATAAATGTTCCGAATAGCAATTCTCAAAACCCCTATGCGGAATAAAGTTCCGAATAAGCAATCTCTCAAAACCTCTATGCGGAACACTAAAATCTTCCGAATAAGCAATCTTTAAACCCCTATTCGGAATATTTCTGGGCTCGTTCCTGGGAAAAATCAGTAATCATAAAACGAAGAACAAGGAGGATTAAAAAGTACGAATTAATTAAAAACTTAACCAAATCAACAAAAAGATTAAACCAAACAAATAAATAAACAAATATAAAGCAACAACAATCAATCCAAAACAATAAAACTAACAAAACTTAATCAAATCAATCAAAACCCACTTAAATAAATCAACAAAAATAAAGATCATGAACAAAAACAAATCAACACAAAGATTAAGAAAGGAAGAATGAGATTAACAAGATAAAGATAAAGCTTGACAAGAATTAAAAGGGAAAACTTACTTGAATTAAAATGGTAATTAAGTGCAAGACAAGGTAATTAAATGTGCAAGTATTTAAATTGACAAGGTAATTAAAGGTGGAAGGACTAATTGTCACTATTAGCCAACAAAACAAATGATAACAATCCTAATCTATTTATAGGGGAGGATTAGGAAGCTTCCTCCCCTCCTTCATTTCTTGTTAATTGCAAGATTAAGTCCTTCCTTCATTTAATCTTCATTAATTGCGTCATTAGTCCCTTTCTTCTAATCTTTCTTTTAAGTTTGGACTTTAAGGACTTGTGGCTCGGGATATCTTTTGAACTCGTCTTTAATTTCTTCAATAATATAGACTTGAGTTTCTCGGCTTTTGATAAACTTCCGTCTTTTGACTTTTTCTTCGATAATTCTTCAGAATTGGTCTTGGACTTCCGTTCTTTTTCCACTCTTGATTTCTCGACTCCGCCTTTCATCTTTTTCTTCAATAAAAGCCGTAAATGCCCGTGAATTCTCGTGTTTTCTCCACTTTTCATAATTTCATCCTAAAATACAACAAAAACACAAACCACGCATAATTCCGACATAAAAGACATAAAATACTCGTTTTGGTCCGGTTATTATTGTAATTAAGTGGTAGAAAAGATGGGTGTTTACACACCTATCAAATCCCCTACACTTGACCATTGCAATGTCCTCATGCAATGCATTAGTTACAAAGCATGTTTACACTTTTCATCATAATTATTCCACGTTGGCCTTTATTAAATAGATAGAAAATTATAAAAATGCAAAGCGAAGAAATTAAAAGCATACCTTGGGTTTTGAAAATGTCATGAATAATCATCATCCTCAACTTTTCACTTTCTCCAAACCAAGCTTAAAAACGAGATCATTGTTATTATAAGTTAGTAAACTAACACGAACTCATGTGGGCCAATTACTCACTTAGACTCCCTTATTCCTAGGGGTATCTCTTATATTTTATTGTTGTCTTGAATGATCACGAAGATGCATTGTTTGACTTATTTAGATAATTATTTAGTCTGAAAATAAAGTGCACGATTTAATCAATAGTTAGCTAAAGGACCAAATCTTTTAAAACTGCTTCTCGGGATATCAGAAAGTTCATATCTTGGCATAACTTGGTTCGCGATTTGAGACCTTTCTCGGGCCGATATTTGGCAGCGACTTCATACTTCAAATCTTGAGAGACGTTCATGAAATAATGGTCTTCTCTTCATAATTGGAATTTCTTCACTTGGAATTTTTGAGAGATTCTTCATATATGGACCACGACTTCTTCATTTTTCTCCGATCTTTATTTTGGATTTTGATATACAACGATCCGCCTCCTTTATTGACTTGGATCTATTTATCCTCATACCTTGTTAGGGTCTTTTTGGATACACTTCTCCATGACTTTTTGGGGAGTTTTTGCTTTTCGTCGTGTGTCTCGATCCTTCATATTGATTTTCGATAAATGATTCTTCACATCACTTTTGGATCTTTAGCAACAAAACATAGCCCTCATGCCTTGTTAGGGCCTTTTCGGACTCGCCAATCTTCGCGCCCCGCTTCATAAGTTATGCCTTGGCTATGAACTCTCGTCATTACCGAGCAACTTTTAAACGATCTGGGGCTAGAAGCTAAGTAACTTTTCAAATCGTACAACCTTATTTATTAGCATATAAATTTATTAGCAAGCGATGGGAGAATAGGCTCATAATTAACTCACATAAATTCATGAAAGAATAATGACTTATAATTGGCTCTATCATCTCTCGTTCTCCACAGTTTAAAATCTCAAGTAATGAGACTCGTGGATACTTAGCCTATTAAATCAAAGTTTTGGGTTTTCGAGTCGCCTATAGGATCTTGCAAATTCTTAGACTTTTTCAAGTTTAGAAATCGCATCTTAAAGTTCCCTTGATAAATGACTCTCTAGGATCAATTATAGGAACTTGCGAAAAGTTCTTGTTCTTAACCCGTGAGAGTTAAGACTTTCGCGTTTTATAGCTCCCTATATAAAAGCCTAGCAAAACTTGACTTAAACACGTTAAGGATACTAGCTAGAGTAAACTCGGATTGAGTCAAAAGATTCACAACGTTTGAAAATTAAAACCACTTATTAAACATTTATTCTAGCAAAGGAAGAAAATAACTATACAAAGGGAAAAACTAATAGGCCAAAATAGATCAAAAATTTTGAAAAATGTCGAAAAATTGATTTTCCGGTTAAAATTAGGACAAATACAAGGAAAAGACCACTTAACTTCGATAGAAGTCCCCCCTACACTTAAGGTAAACATTGTCCTCAATGTTTAAGCATGTGGGAGTAAGCTCCCCTACACTTAGGACATTGTGCACGTTGTTTAAATCTCGCTAAGGAAAAGACAACTAAAGAGATTCCTATTTTCATATTGAGAAAATATAAAATAGTGAATCGAAAAGAGTTTAGGATAGAACCGGGAAGACGTAGAACACAGAATCACGGGTCGTCAAGAATCATCAAGAGGGTATCATTGAAGCTCGAATCCCTGATTAAGAAGTGAGGAGAGGAAATAACAATCCAAAGGGTCCCCCCTACACTTATGGTAAAGAAAGCGAAAAGATAGATGCATGGGTTGCCTCCCAAGAAGCGCTTGATTTTTGTTAACCGAGTCGTGAGCCTGACTCGACCTTGATCATCAACGGAAGTAGCATGAGAGAAATCCACCAGGATCAAAGACATAGTTTTCATCCATCAATAAGCAAGAGCTTAAGGCGAACAAGGCAAGCCAAAAGAGAAGTGACAGGGTTCCCTTAAGCAGTGGTGGAGCACAGTAGGAGCAATGATGAAGTGGTGCAAGCATGTCTTCCAAATTTCCAAAGATTTTTCCTTTTATTTCATCAGGTGGATACTGAGATGGCTTAAAGACTTCAATACCGGGATCGAACACCTTTTCCTTTAAGGGAAAATAA
Source organism: Glebionis coronaria (assembly GCA_025667525.1). NCBI lineage: Eukaryota > Viridiplantae > Streptophyta > Magnoliopsida > Asterales > Asteraceae > Glebionis > Glebionis coronaria. Next base: position 250,476,431 of record CM046874.1, read on the forward strand.
TACTCCGGCCCAGCCGAGTGTGAAGAAGATCCGCAAAGAAGCACAACCTCGTCCTCAGAAGTGGGACAAAGAGGTGTCAAATCATAAGTGCAACGGATTTCGGTGTCAACCGGTTTCTTCTCCTTGGACAAAATGCTCTTCAAATCCAAAGTAGGATCAAGACGATAATCTTCAAAGTCCAAAGGAGGTGCATCACTCTCATGAGGGAAGTATGTGTTAAGAAATTCAGAGAAATCTTCCTCAAATGAGTAATCGTCCAAAGTAGGATCGAGTGATGGCGGAGGATCTTCATCATGTGAAGAATCGCTCGAGAGAGTATCGGCCTCATCAAAATCATCATATGTAGGCAGCTCGGGATACTCAGAAGTACAATCAAAATCATCCGAATCTGAGCTAGAATTATCATCTTCATAAGCATCAAAGACCGGTGGAGAATCAAAAATGGGAGAAGCGTCCAAAGTAGGGAGAGAAGCATCCACATTATCTTCAAAGAGTGGATTATCAGTGGAAGACTCGAATAGAGGATTGTCATAGACGGTAAAGTCATCGAGCACATTGATCATATTCACTGATTCTCGGTCTCCAAAAGATCTGCCTGTAAGCTTCCCCATTTTAAAAATTTTAGAATCATCCCCGACTCGTAAGATTAACTCACCTTCGGCCACATCTATTAAAGCACGTCCGGTTCTCAAGAATGGCCGACCAAGTATTAGAGGAATACGAGGGTCCATTTCATAATCAACTACAACAAAATCGACCGGGAAGGTAAATGTGCCAACTTTGATAAACACGTCTTCGGCTATACCAACGGGGTAAGCGAGAGTGCGGTTTGCAAGTTCGAGAGTCATCTTTGTAGGAATGAGATCGGGCAATGATAGTGTTTTCCAAACACTGAGTGGCATAAGATTAATACTAGCCCCGAGATCAGCAAGGGCAGTAAATTCTTCAGTTTTGTTGAATAAGCAAGACAACACAAAACGACCGGGATCTCCAAGTTTTTCCGGAAGTTCTTTAAGAAGGACTGCAGAGCAGTTTTCATTTAATCGTGTGTTGGCGAGTTCAAGCAGCTTCTCCTTCTTGCTAAGCAAGTCCTTGAATGCTTTGACGAATTTCGGCATGTGGCAAAGTGCTTCAACAAGGCTGATGTTGATGGTCATTTTAGATAGCATATCCACATATTTCATTACATTACAGTCATTCTTGGTTAGCTCGTTGGTCTTGCCTATGCGAGAAGGGTATGGGATTCTGGGCTGATAAGGATTGGGTGGAGGTGTAGTTGGTGACGGTTGTGATGTTGAAGGGTCCTTCCGAGATACATCGTCATGACGAGGCGGAGACGGTAATGGTGTACTATCACTAAGTGTAAGAGGAGTAGGGATACATGGTGGTGGAGGAGGTGTAGATGATGGTGGTGGGGTAGATGGATTGACAATGGTAATTCCACTACGCGTAGTTATAGCACTCACATTAGCTCGCGGATTGGTGACGGTGTTTGAAGGTAGAGAACCCGAAGAAGAAGAAGGTTGAGCTTCAGGCAAGAAACTAGCCAACAGATTCTTCAATTCAGTTGTTTGAGTGATGAAAGAGGATTGAAGATTATCACGAACCTCTGTTCGGATGTCATTACCTTGTTTCAAGATATCTCCTTTCAAATTGATTATTTGGCTCTGTAGATTCTTGATTTGCTCACCTTGAGTTCTCATGATTGTGTCAACATCGGGATTAATGGGTGGGTGTTGTTGGGTGGGTGGTTGATAAGGGTTAGAAGCACGAGGTGGGATTTGGTTGCTTCTATTGTAGTTGTTGGCGGGATTTTGGTTTTGAGGAGAAAAACCGGGTGAAAGGTAATTGTTGGAACGGTAGCTCAGCAGATTTCTATCCCCTTGTTGTCTAGCTTGGTAATTTTCCGGTGAATAATTACCGTAAGCTGCATACACATTTTCCGGATTTCCTTGTGTAGAAGGACAATCGGTGTATGAGTGAGGACCGCCACATGTTTCACAAGGATTAGCAACCGCTTTAACTTGTTGTTGTTGTTGGGTCGAAGCGAGAAGCGTAATACTTTTGCTCATTTCGGCCATCATGCGGGTGAGTTCGGTCATCTCAGGGTTTGCTGAGGTAGAAGAAACATTGACTCTCGTGTTGTTTCTAGAAGAAGCAGAGGAATCCCAGTTCTTATGATGAGTAGTCATGTTTTCAATTAACTCTCTACACTCCTCGGGTCTCCTTTTCATGAATGTGCCACCGGCGGCTGCATTGATCGTATCACGATCTCGAAAAGTCAATCCGTTGTAGAAAGTATCGATCAAGGTGACCGGAAGCATGTTGTGGTTTGGACAACGGTCGATCAAGACATTATATCTCTCCCATGCATCAAAAAGAGATTCATCGGGATCTTGCATGAAACCGCTGATCTGATTGCGAAGGCTTGTGACCATGGATGGTGGAAAGTAGCGCGAAAGAAAGCGTTGAGTCATGTCATCCCAAGTGTGAATAGAATTCTTTAGGAGACGATCAAACCATTTCTCGGCATGATGTGATAAAGTATGTGGGAAAAGTTGTAGGCGGAGTACATCCATTGTGGCCCCAGGCAACTTCATGCTTTGGGTGATTGTAATGAACTTGTCGAGGTGTTTGTTGGCATCATCATCAGGCAATCCTCTAAATGGGTTTGTTTGTACTTGCTGAATCATGTGGTGCTTCAACGAAAACTCAGGAGCGTTGATTTGCATCGGCGCAATCGGTCCTCCTCGTCCAAACATTGTTGGTTGACAAAGTTCCTCCATGGTCCGAAGATCGGGCTGTGGAGGAGCATTGTTGTTATTATTATTATTATTGAGGTGCGGTAGTTGATTATTGTTGTTAACACCTGCCATATCTAAATCTTCTTGAGGCTCGGGCTCTTGATAATTAGAAGATCTAGTACGCATACACCTGAAAATGCAAGAGAAAACAAAACCAAAGACAATATATATACACAATAAAGATAAAATCTTTTTGGATTTTTGAAATTTTTAATTTTTATGGTTTTTATGAATTTTTTAATTTTTATGATTTTTTGAAATTTTTATGCAAGAAAAATAACGTTCACAAGTGAACGGATCCCAAAAAGCAACGTGTCTCTCACAAAAAACTGTTGATCTTTACGAAAAGAGCCGGCAGCGGCGCCATTTTGAAACTAAGATTTTACTCAGGTTAAAAATATTCGTTGTGTTCCAATCTAATCGAATTGAACAACTTTATGTTTTATGTGTGACTCAGTTGAACTTTGGTGGATCAAAGATGTGTCGTTGTAGTTTTGAAAATAAAAGGGGCAAAACAATTAAAGTAAAGGTGCAATTAAACTAAATCTAAGTCTAATTAAAATAAAATGCAAGTATTTAAAAGCAAGACTAAAATTAAAGTGCAATAAAGTAAATAACGCAAACTTAAATCTGACTAAGTCAAACTTAAAACGCAACTAAAACAAAAACTTAAACTAAGGCAAATAAACTTAAAGTGCGAGTAAGGAAAAAGGCGGGAAAAGTAAAGCTTAAAATAAAAAGGCAGAAAACTAAAAACTAAGAATTCCTTATCCGGAATAAACTCCTATTCGGAATAAAAGGCAATTCGGAATATCTGTCCCTATTCGGAATGTTACCCTACTCGGAATAATTGTCTACTCTGAAAGATTAGCCCATGCGGAATATCCTCTATTCGGAATAAAGTTCCATTCGGAATGTTGGGTCCTATTCGGAATACTGTCACTATTCAGAATGTTCTCCTATTCGGAATATTTACCCTATTCGGAATATCTAGAATGTTCCGAATAGCAATTCTTAAAAACCCCTATGCGGAATAAATGTTCCGAATAGCAATTCTCAAAACCCCTATGCGGAATAAAGTTCCGAATAAGCAATCTCTCAAAACCTCTATGCGGAACACTAAAATCTTCCGAATAAGCAATCTTTAAACCCCTATTCGGAATATTTCTGGGCTCGTTCCTGGGAAAAATCAGTAATCATAAAACGAAGAACAAGGAGGATTAAAAAGTACGAATTAATTAAAAACTTAACCAAATCAACAAAAAGATTAAACCAAACAAATAAATAAACAAATATAAAGCAACAACAATCAATCCAAAACAATAAAACTAACAAAACTTAATCAAATCAATCAAAACCCACTTAAATAAATCAACAAAAATAAAGATCATGAACAAAAACAAATCAACACAAAGATTAAGAAAGGAAGAATGAGATTAACAAGATAAAGATAAAGCTTGACAAGAATTAAAAGGGAAAACTTACTTGAATTAAAATGGTAATTAAGTGCAAGACAAGGTAATTAAATGTGCAAGTATTTGAATTGACAAGGTAATTAAAGGTGGAAGGACTAATTGTCACTATTAGCCAACAAAACAAATGATAACAATCCTAATCTATTTATAGGGGAGGATTAGGAAGCTTCCTCCCCTCCTTCATTTCTTGTTAATTGCAAGATTAAGTCCTTCCTTCATTTAATCTTCATTAATTGCGTCATTAGTCCCTTTCTTCTAATCTTTCTTTTAAGTTTGGACTTTAAGGACTTGTGGCTCGGGATATCTTATGAACTCGTCTTTAATTTCTTCAATAATATAGACTTGAGTTTCTCGGCTTTTGATAAACTTCCGTCTTTTGACTTTTTCTTCGATAATTCTTCAGAATTGGTCTTGGACTTCCGTTCTTTTTCCACTCTTGATTTCTCGACTCCGCCTTTCATCTTTTTCTTCGATAAAAGCCGTAAATGCCCGTGAATTCTCGTGTTTTCTCCACTTTTCATAATTTCATCCTAAAATACAACAAAAACACAAACCACGCATAATTCCGACATAAAAGACATAAAATACTCGTTTTGGTCCGGTTATTATTGTAATTAAGTGGTAGAAAAGATGGGTGTTTACACACCTATCAATAATAAAGTATATGGTTTAACAAGTTTAGGAGTCTTTGACATATTAGGCCCGCCATGAATCCTTTGACTCAACCAGAGTTTTCTTATCTAAGCTTACTCTAGCTAGTATCCTGAACCATGTAGACCTTTATTGGTTTATTAGGCTAAGCATCCACGAGTCTCATTATTTGAGATTTTAAATTGTGGAGAACGAGAGACGATAAAGTTTGAAGTAAGTGTAAAGGGCTAGATAAACCTCATACTAAATAATTGTGGCTTTTATATCCCCTTTCGTAACCTTTACTTTCTTGTCAACGCATGTATATATTGTTAATAAATAATCAAGAACAATTTTAATTGGTTTGTGGTCTCTTATGCATTTTTGACTAATCATTCGTGGTTGGTATAAGTACGTCTTAAGATTCTAAGTTAGAACGTTTTATGTGTACTAGACTTATGTCATGCTTATTAATTAGCGGGTGTTTTTCCTTTTATTCTTTTCAACTTTGTTTGTGAGGAATAAAGAAAAATAATAGCGGCTTATAAAAATGAATGGCTAGAAAAAAAATTATACAAGACTCCCAAGAGGGGCAGTGAAGTGTTAATTATAGTAGCTATTAAATTCCAATATTACTCTCACAAGGGTTGCGGGGATTTAATAGTTGCTCCAGTCCAATATTACCTTGACGGGTTGCGAGATTGAAGATCCAAGGTCTCAAAAAGGCAGCAGATATAAATTATTGCGTGAGTTTTATTTTTCCTTTCTTAGCGAGTGAGTAGCTACTTATTAATGCATGACATAAGGATCTTACACATAAGACGAATGACTTATTATTTTAGGTCGGACTTATATCAATTGTGGGCGGTTTTCCGAGTAATGGATATGATGGTTACTTAGGATTAAAACCGTGCTTCCTTATTTTTAGATTTTACACTTCTTATATTTCACACTTTAAATAATGACAATTTGCCCAAAAGCAATTTGCTCAAATAATAACTGGTCTTCGAGGCATAATAAGTGGGGGTATAATAGTAACACAATTAATTTGTATGAATAAGTCGATGCACTTTCACTTATGAATAACAATGATCTCGTTTTTAAGCTTGGTATGGGGTAAGTGAAACTTGAGGATGATAAGTGTTCATGGTACCAAAGCCCTAATTAAAGTCATTGATTTCTTAATGAGTTATTTCCATCAAATCATTTCAAGAAAACTCAAAAATAAATAAACAGAGTTTATATTTTGCATTGCATTCATAAAGATTAAAAATCATGCATAATGTAGCATAGTATAGTATATTAAATTGTAAAATGGCCAATGTAGATTAATTATGCGAAAAGTGCAATCTAGAGCTTTGAAATACTGCATCGCATGAGGCCATGACAATGGTCAAGTGGAGGGGAGTTGATAAGTGTGGAAACACTCATCAGTTATAACCCAAAACCACTTAAAACACAACCAAATACATTATTTTAAACTGTAAATTATCATATTTACGTGGGTATTTTGTGTTATGTGTTTTTAGGTAAAAAAATACATAATGGAGCAAACATGCGTTTTCAAGGGATTTATCTGAGAAAAGACGAAGAAAATGACGAAAGATGCTTCAAGGACCTTATTTGCCAAACTTTCAAAGATCAAGGGTTTAAGTTGTAATTTTTACAAAGACAAAGGATGTGAAAGAGTTTAGCTTAAAAGCTTTTAACTCTTTTATATCGCTTTTGATAAGAAATATAAATGGAAGGACTAAAAAGAAAGAAGAAGAAAGATAGTTGACTTATATCGTCTTCTTCATCAAACGAAGAGAGAGAAGAAACGAATACATAAAAAACAATGGTTTTCATACCTTTCTTCACCAAACCCATTCAAGACGATTTCAAGGAGATCGAGGAAGATTCGTGAGAAGATTATAAAACGAAAAATGATCCTCATCACTCCAACAACACAACCATACAACTTAATTTGATCAAGATCAAGTATTAAAGAAAAGCCCAATTCTGGAATGAAGATGGAAGAACCCTAATCTCGTATTTACATGTGGTTGTTCGTGATTGGATATACCACGTCATCTCACCTCCCTCACTCTCTATAAATTCACTCCTCCACTCTCAGTTGAAGCGGTTAGACTAGGTGTAAATTACACATAGTGATTAGGTAGTTAGGATAGATGTAGTTAAAGCTTTTAAACAGTGACTTAGATTCTGTTATGTTTGTTAATATTTCAGTGTATACAGTTGTAACAAGTTTTCAGTATTCACCATTAATGATAATTCAAGTTCTTCTTATTTCTTAACTAATCTTCTTCCCCTGTTTTCTTGAATATGTTCTAGCTTCATATTCTGTTGAGAAAGTTAGTTAAATTCTGTTAGAAACTATTGAATAGCGTTTGTTATCATAAGCTTCTAAAAGCTTTTGATTTGATTCTGTAGCTCTAAATGATTTGAACTTGTAAATTTTTGGTGTGATTTCAGTTAGTAAAAGCTTTAAATCAAATTCTGTGATTTTGTTTAAAAACGTTTTTCTGTAAATCAGTTGGTAATTTGGTTTAATTCGCTGATTTAGCTTAGCGTAATATAATCAGTGATGTTTCATAAGCTAATATAGCTGATATAACAAGTTTCTGTTATTGATACGTGATAGTTCAAAGAGTTTCGGTTCAGAAACTGTTCCAAATATCAGTATGATTGTATTTGTCGATTTCGAGATTTTTTGTTTGGATATTCAGTTTTGCAGGATAACAGATTTGCAGGTGTTTGGATTTTCTGTTATGATGGTAGCAGGTACTGAAAAGTGAAGGTTTTTAGATTCGGTTCTTGTATGGCAGATAGAACAGCTTCGTCACAACGAACATACCTATAGTTGGAGTAGTGTTTGTTTCAAGCCGGCTCAGCGCCGCGCTTCGACTCAGCGGACTAAACCTTCAGGACGAATAGGTTAAGCGCATATTTATTTTCTGCAATTAGCTAGTTCTATCTGATAGTTTGTTAATTGTATTTTGAAATTGAATGCTGCATTGTATTGCTTGGTTTATTCATGTTTGATATCTGCTCTTTGTTATTACATTGATTTACATGAGTTAGCTTTTATCAAAATCTTTGTTGCCTTTGCTAGAGCATCTTGTATAGTTGAGATGATTTGCTTATATCTTTTGGTAGAATAGCTTTCTTGATAAGCGTATAACATGGGTTCGAAATGCTCAGAATAAGCTATGTCATATTGAAGTAAGCAATTAGATTTGGCGAGATTGATTCTCGAATAATAAGTAGTTCTATCAGTTAGGATAGTTGACATTTACGTCAGTAAGCGTAGGTCTCATTTACTAAACTCATGGAATTGATTTTGTAGTGTAAGTGATTCTGTTTGTGAATGTATAGTTTATATTTTTGCTAATACAGGAAGTAGTATAATTTTTCTTGTAGAATTTACTTAATGATTTTGATAAAAAAGATTTTGAGTTAGACTGAAAGCGTAATGTTTAAAGTAAAAAAGTGGTTCACAATGTTCGAACTTAAATTTCATTTTTGTTAAAGCATAGTAATAAACTTTGTTAAAGTCTACGGTTTTTTAGTTCTCAAATGTGTTTCTAATAGAAATAATACTGTTATTGGTCCAGTTATATTTCTTAGTCAAACTTTATCCTGTAGTTATACTGATTTGGGCTTTCGATTACTTGTTGGGCTTATATCCAGTGATAGAGTTAATCTGATTTGTATAAATGGCTTAGTATAATAGTTGTTTTCTTTAAAATCTTTTTAGTATAAAGATTAGATTAGTATTATAATAATATACAATATAATAATAGTTTTAATTCTCATTTTACGTGTCAAGTAGTATAAATTTTCATTTTACATTTTTTTATTTCGTGCATTTTAAATGCGGTAATTGCAATATGTTTTAGATAGTACGTATATGTAGTATTAGATATATTTTTACAACTTTTTACATGCTTTGTGTGCAAATAGATTAAAAACCAAAATTACAAATCTTAACCAAAAACAATTAAGTCTTTGCTTGAAAATGTTAGATCAATTCGGATTGAGTCGAGAAAAACGGACTAAAAAGAGAAATATTAGCAGGATACGTTGTGAAGTTTGGTTCTGTCTTTAGATTAGAACTCGGCATCTAGCCTTATGTCGTAAAATGATGAAGTGGACGACGTTGTGTAGATTGGTCCTTGCTAAGATTAGGTCTCGACATTTAGCTTAATGTCGGAAAATAATGTAAGCGACCTTGTAAGGTTTTCTCCGCCAAGAAGGGAGCTTGTGGATATAGTGGAAATCTCGAGTAGGTGTACTCGAGGAGTGGATTAGGAACGAGGATAGAGTACCTCGTATTTTTCCCTCCGCCTCGGGCTGTCTCGCGATACCTTCTACAGCTTGACCTGCAGCAGTACCTTGACCAACTCCAGGTCCAATAGAAGCAAGCCCTACAGCCAATCCAGCAGCAATAATGGAAGCGGCATAAATCAGTGGATTCATGATAAGTTCCTCGTACCAAAAAAATGGTTAATGATACATTCAACCAATGAACTATGACTTAATTATTCGATTGCTACGATTCATCCAGTCAAAGTAAATACGATTCATCCTCGTTGCCGAACAACTATAAATCTTGGTGTCTTCCTACTAGGTTGTTTCTTTACTTACTCTCTACTTACCTTCATTATCATTACACTTACTACTTGTCATTGTTAATGCATTAGAATTGAACCTAATCATTATGCAACTAGCTTTCAAGTAAAAGATGGTTTTGACACTCACCTAATTGAAAGGAATTTAATTAGGAGATAAACCGAGGAGAAACTATTCAACCCCCCCCCCCCCCCTTCTAGTTTCTGAAATTGGTATCACAGCGATGGTGACACAAGATCTTTGAAGTATATTGTACTTTAAAACTTGGATCGATCCATTGTCTCCTCAAATTAGAAGGTTAAGTTGTACTAACGTTTTTCTTTGGTCAAAACTAATTATTTTTATTGAAAATAGGCCTTTTAATTGGTAATGTTGCATCTCATTTAGATTATTAGTATTTATGCATTTTAGAGTTACTCTTGAAATGTATCTACTAGTTTGCATCTTGTTATATGTAGATACTCATAAAGATCAATCATTCAATTGATTGTGGATTGAGTTACTTACACTTATAGAAGACTCATCTTCTTTGATTTCCAACATCATTGAATGATGATATCAAGATGGATGGGAGTGATACTAGTCCTTGAAGGCTTAGTTGTCACTTTATTCATGATTGGGCTTTGCATTGGTTCCTTGAAATCTTGGAATGCAATATGTGGCTAAGGTACGTTTTCGTTCTTCCGCACGCCCTATTGATCATTAATTGACTATATGCTTATTCTTGGCATCCTTGCCTTGACATTTGCTTGTGGTATGTGATTCTTTCCTTTTTCCTCTCAAACTACTTGACTCACTATGGAGATGTAGAGTGAGTTAGTAGAAGCTTAAAGTATCAAGCATGGTTCTCATGGTTTGCACCTTCACGGTTAGTAGGCCCAATATCATGTGTAACTTGTGCAATTAAGCTCATCTCTAGGATGATTGGTGAATCCCTTGAGATACCAAACTACTTGATTAAGTTGTAGTTGGATTTTACACATTTGGAATTGAAATATTCCAAGTATATTGTTATTGTAAATCCTAGCAATAATTATCCGATCATGTGGGAGAGAAAGTGAATCTATACTTTGCTCACATTTTGAAATAGAGTAAGACTACTCTTGAAATTGATCTTATTCTATGTATCAAAATTGCTTGGTATAGTTCATTAGCAAAGCCGTTTAAACTTTAGCCGGAAAGGCACGTCTTAAACAATATATATGATACAAGCTCTTCGTCTTCTCGACTTGAAGAATGTCTCTTGGTCTTGATTCACTTCTCTTGACTTCCCTCCTCTTTGCTTCTTTGCTACGAGTAGTCGTTTCTCCGTTTCAGTCTTTTCCTATCTCGATTCAACTCGTAATCCTTCAATAAGGCATTATTACCTAGTGTTGTGGTGGTTTAATGATTTCCTAAAGGCTTGAGACATATTTTAAGGATTTTAGAAAAATTTGGTTTTAAAAATTTCTTTGATTTTCTTTGATAAAATCTCGGCACTGTAGGCGATACATTATTGTCGCGGCTCAAACACACGGTTCCATATCGATAAGGAACCGCGACCAGTGTTTGCGACTAAAGTGCCAGTTTTTATAAAAAATCACTTTTTCAAACATTCCTTCTTTCTCTTCTCCAACATAGTGACGGGTATCCCCATTTTCCACCATTGTTGATCTTCCAAAACCTTCAATTACTCAAAATTAATTGATTTCAATTTGTGGGTTTCACTCATCCTTCATTCAAGATCAATTAACTGTAAGTTATTTTCTTCAATTTCATCTAATTTGTTCTAGGGTTCATACATTCATAATTGGGGAATTTTTAAATTGACATTGTATTAAAACCTTACTAGGAATAAGAGTTGACATAGTAATCTTGCTATGATTCCTTAGGTTCATATTCATTGAGATTTCACTAAAACCCACTTGTAAAACAATCCGAATTTTGACTAAATAAATTTGGTTAATTGATGGAGAACCCATGAACAAGTTGGTAATGACATTGTTAAATGCTTACCTAAAAACCTTGTTTTGAAAAACCAATGTTCAAGTTCATTGTTGATCTTACATGATTAATATGGTATTGTCAATGATGAACTAAGTACATTGTGAGCATGGTAATGATAAGGATTAATCCTTTGTTTGTCAAGAAATTGATGAAACACATTCTCATCCTTTTGATTTTTGGTTTATATGTAACATATGAGTAATTGGGGAAATATGTTTGTATGTTATTTTTAGGTACTATCATGACTTCGGGATATCAAAATGACCACCAACGTACTAGAGAATACATGCCTAATATTTCTTCTTTGCGTCAAACTCGTTCTACTCAAAACACTTATCGTAGTCTTGAATCTCGTTGTTTTCATGAAGGACGCATTGTTCCTTCTAACTTTCTTGGACTTGACTTCTTCGATTCATGTCAATACCATTGGCTTTGACTGTTTGCTTGATATAAATGAGCCAATCTTTCCTTCCTTCCTCGTGGAATTCTTTAACTCGTAAACCTTAATGTGCATCAATAATGGTTTATCTATAAGATTTTCTATCAAGGGGAAAACCTTTGTATATACTCTTGAAGAATTTGGTAAGATTGTCAAAGTTCCATACGAAGGTTAGTGTAGGTTTACCGATGCTTGGAGTTTAAACTATTTAGAATCGGCCCCTATTGATGTGCATTATGTGACCAAGATACCCTCGACTTCAGCCATCTCTTGTGCCATTTCTAAACCTCGTGAACACCCTATTCTTGGTAATTTTGAGGGAGAATTTCGTGCTCTCACTCCTTGGGAATTACTAACTAGCAATCTTAATTATTTTATGATCCCTTGGGCCGAAATCATTAGGGAAAATGCAATGTGCTTGGATGGTAATCGCAACCATGTGCCCACTTGTCTTTCATATATGTTGTATTGTGTTGCTACCACCACCCCATACAACCTTGCATTTTTCATAGCTAGAAGAATAAGATTTGTTCTCATTGGGTCTCGTTCTAGTCTTCCATATGCCATGATTCTCTCACGGCTTCTTAGAAAACTTCTTCTTGACTTTCCACCTTTAAATGCTTCATCATTTCACTTCGTGGATCGAGTCATGCTTCCTATTGAAGGAAATGTCTCTTCTGTACCCACACATGATTCAAATGAAGATGGAAATGTCTCTCAAGACGAATCTCTCAACCCTTGTTATGATTTGTCATCGTCTATCTCTCAATTGTCTTCTCTAGACATTCAATCAGACTATCAATATTGTCTCAATCTTCATCTTCAAGAACGCATAAGAAGTGAATCAAGTCAATGAGGAAATGCTCATGGATGAATGGTATATCCCACTCTTGAATGATTAACATGTGTGTAAACATGTTTGGATTGTTGAGCATCATCTCCTTTATTTTTATTTTTAGGATGTTATGTGTTTATTAACTAATACTTCTTGTTTGGATTATTTAGTATTTTAATCCTAATTGTCTATGCGATTGATCTTTCGATTTGCATGGCTTTGTGCATCTTATGTGTTAGTTAACTTCCTAGATTTTGATTAATAGTCCACTTTGGCTTGATAGAACTTTGTATAAAATCTGGGCTAGCAAAAATTTCTGGAAGTGCCTTTTATCAAACCCACTAGGGGCGGCTCCTTATCTGTGTCGCGGTTCCTTTAGCGATAAAGAACCGCGCCTATCTATAAGGAACCGCCGTTGTATGTTCCGAGAAGAATATTTGTTTTACACTGTTTTCCCTTAATCTGTGTAAACTTTGATAATTTTTTTGCAAAAACCTGCACTTTCCTAAACTAGGCTACCTAATTTCATTATTCACCTAAAATGATTTTAACCCATTACTAGTTTGGATCATTCCCTTCTCTTCTTAAACCCTCTCTTGTTGATTATGTTCTTCATCCCTTCAACTCTTCTCTAAACCTAAACACACAACCATGGTGTCCACTAGAACATCCAACTCTTCTAAAACTTCCTCTTCCAAAAGAAACCTTAAGATCAGGATTAAGTTACCTAATCTTGGTTCTTCATATTTTCACACTCCCAAAAATGAGATTTCTCCTATTCTCATTTCCTGATCAACTTCACCACCCCTTGCTCCATGCAAGACCAACTCAACTCATGGTACTAACCATTCACATGGTTCCACCTCTTTCTCATTCCAATAAATAATGAATGAGTTGTCCTCACCCTTCACTCCTAGTCCTCCCTTGGATGGGAATACTCAACCTCAACCTCTACAAAGCATTCCCTTTGTCCTTGAGCCTTTGGTTACCTCTCCTTTCACTCCACCAAATTCACCCATCTCACCCATATCACCCTTGGACACTATGCCTCAACCACCTCCTCCTCCCTCAAACACTAATGCTCCCATTTTGGGCATTCCTATTCCTTACTTCATGGGTGATCCTTACTTCTTTGGTTTTCTAGAAGCTCATGGTGCTAATTGCCCATGTTGTCTCTATAACAACTACATCATTCAAAACCTAAGGTTAGAGATGCTTGGTATTCGTAGGAGGTTACATGATTTCTTGCTTACCTTGTTCTCCATGCCTCCTCCTCCTAGGAGATGAATGATGATTTTCAAAATCAAAAGTTTTTAAAAAAGGTCAAGCCAAAGAAGACTATGCTTTCAAGACCTAGTTTAAGCTAACTTTGTATTAGTTAGTTGTAATTTCTTTTCTTGTATTTCATTTCCTTCATGAGTTTTTCATGAAGATGTTTTATGGATTTAGTTTTTATGTGTTTAACCTATGTGGTCACATTAATCAACTTCAATTTATTTAAAATTGAACCTAAATCTATCACAACCTCTAAAAACTTGACTTATAATTGGATCAAAATGTTATCTAAATATTTTGTCACCCTTTGTCAAGACATTCTTTGTGAATGTGTTGCTTTTATGCAACCCTAGCATACTCTTATGCTAAAAGAGGTAAAAATCCAAGATTTGCAAAATTTTGAAATAGTCATATTTTTCTTCAAAACTCTTGAAAATCATGGTTTAACGTCCACCGGACGCGGCTCCTTAGCTAGTCGGCGGCTCCATATCGATATGGAACAGCGGGACCCTTTAAGGAACCGCATACAACAAAGCCACTTTTGGCTTACTTTTGGTCTTTCTTCTTTGACCACTGTCTTGGTTAAGATTCTTTGTTTACCCAATCTGGCTAAACATTCCCTAACACCTTTTGTTTTCATTTCAAATCTTTGCCTTGTCTACTTTCTTTAAATTCTTCTCTTTTGGGAGTTCTTCTCTTCATCCCTCATTATACCTAACTCTCCCATTCCTAACCTTGACATACCTTTGTCACAGTCTTCTCAACCTAAAGCTTCTTCTTCTAAGCTTTCAAAGAAATCGTAAATCTCGGTTCAACCTGTTTGGATCAAGAATAACAAGAATTCTCATGATTCCTCTTCTCCAAAATCCTCCAAGAATTCTTCTTTCTCTCCGATTAAATATTGGAATGAGACTTACTCTAAATCCAATTACCGAAGAAAAGGAAATTCTTCCACCACCACCTAAACCTTTCAACTCTCCACAACTCAACGACCTATCTTCTTTCCCAAATCTTACTAGGCATTGTGAAAACATCTCTTATCCATTATCTCCCTCTCCACCAAACTCTCATTTTGATGGACCTCCCCCATCTAACGACTTTATTTTGCATCATGGTTCCTCGTGTGCTTGTTGTCGATTTCAACAAATTGAATTTGCTCATGTTTATGACAAGCTAAATTTCCTTGAATTCCTCCTCACTCGACCTCCTCTCAAAGTTTTCGTTCCCGTGAACAAAACTTTGAATGATGCTTCGTCGTCTTTCTTTTCCAACTAAGGCACATTTTGTACTTTAGTTGTTTGATTCAATAAAACTTAAGCAATCATGGAAGATTATCACTACTAGAGTTATTTTTGTTTTGTGGTTTATTTTCCATATTTTTTGCTTTAAATATTCATATCGTGTGTATGCGTATTTCTCTTGTATGTTCTTTCATATTTGTGTAATATGAATGTTATTTGTGTTATTTATTTCCCGATAATTCTTTTTCACACATTTGTCAAAGAGTTGATCATGGTTAAAACTTAAAACTTACTATTAATTACGGGTGATCCCATAAATTCTAAATTTTAACCCCTTGACATTTTAATCAATTTTTATTGGTTTGGATGTTTCTTTTCTTCCTATATTCCACTAATTGAACTTTGATGTTGTCAACACACTCTTTGGACATACTTAGCAAATACTTACTTCTAATTTGAGATTTCTTTTCCTCCTCTCTCTCAAGTTAGTTAGTAGGTAGTGCACATATATACATTGGTGTTTCTTTTCTATCTTATAACCTTTGTGTAGCATGTCACCTTAGCTCATTCACTTGGTGCCCCAAGCAAGGGGGAGTAAGCACCAGCGGGGAGATACTAGCAAAGTCCGATTCTTTTCTTCTTCAAAGACTTGTGCTAACCTTTTTGCTTCGACAAAGGGGTAGAAATGATAGTGATAAACTCATTAATAATTCGAATAATTTTGTATTTTACATAAATGAGTTTATAGTCTGTCGTAATCAAAAAAGGGGAGATTGTTAATGCAAAGCAATGCCTAAAAACATTGTTAGTGCTAACTAATCTTTCTTAGTTTTGATCACGACAAATTACAAAGACATTTATTGTCAAACACAATCATAAAACAAATTATCTAACAAACACTATCATCAAGGTAATAATCATTATACTAACATATCTTAATCATGCTTAGTGATCATAAAAGTGATTAGCCTTACAACTCACTTTTGTAAAATGTGACAAAAGATTTTTAATAAACTTTATTTTTAAGAAAATGTTTTATTAAAATGAAAATGAAAATTTGAATATGGCATATTCCAAATGCCATAAGAATATCCTTTGAAGGTTTAAACAGCCTCAGATATTTCAAATCCACTAAAAGAAAAAAAGGAGCAGAGTCTACACTCCGCGGTTCCTTAAGTGCCGATGCGGTTCTCTATCGATAAGGAACTACCTAGGTAGATAAGGAACCGCCCTCAGCTAGCCGTTGGGCTTTGTCTTCTACAAATAGTGGATCAAATCTGCATTTTCAATAACCCTTTTTGGACATCTCTTTCGGCCTTCTTTCTCTTTTTTCATCCTAATCATTTGTAAATGATCACTTAATGTGTTAAGTATGTTCACTCATGATTATCCTTTTGATCTCCTTCTTTACCTTTTCCAAAGAGAAGATCACTCACACACTTGTGATGTGATTAAATATGAAGCCTTGATAAAGATCATCTTATCCTAAAGATCTAGTCATGTTCATCATTTGTTTAATTGTGTCTTGTGTAGATCCACTATATTTGTGAATACTTGGACTAGTTGTGTTCATCCAAGCTATTTTTTAATACTTGGATTAGAGTTGTGTAAATCCTTTGCATATGTGTGTGCTTGGATTTGTGTTGTGTAGATCCAAGTTACATGTGTGTACTTGGATATGTTTAGTTGAGTTATAATAAGTTGTGTTAGTTCTCACTAAACTATAAAGTGATGTGGCTGTGTCTTGTGAGTTCTCACTAAACTATAAAGTGATGTGTAGTTGTGTTGTGCAAAGTTCTCACTTAGCTTCAAAGTAAAGAGTCGTGAAGATTGGTTCTAGCTTTGGATTAGAACTCGACTTCTAGCCTTGTGTCAGAAAATAGTGAAGTGGGCAACGTTGTGAAGAATGGTTCTATCTTTAGATTAGAACTCGACATCTAGCCCTGTGTCGTAAAATGGTGAAGTGGGCGACGTTGTGTAGATTGGTCCTAGCTAAGATTAGGTCTCGACATTTAGCTTAGTGTCATCAAATAATGTATGCGACGTTGTAAGGTTTTCTCCGCTAAGAAGGGAGCTTGTGGATATAGTGGAAACTCGAGCAGGTGTACTCGAGGAGTGGAGTAGGAACGAGGATAGAGCCTCGTTGCCGAACCACTATAAATCTTGGTGTCTTCCTACTAGGTTGTTTCTTTCCTTACTCTCTACTTGCCTTCGTTATCATTATACTTACTACTTGTCATTGTTAATGCATTAGAATTGAACCTAATCATTATGAAACTAGCTTTCAAGTAAAAGATGGTTTTGACACTCACCTAATTGAAAGGAACTTTAATTAGGAGATAAACCGAAGAGAAACTATTCAACCCCCCTTCTAGTTTCTACAAGATGAATCGCTCTGCCATAAAAAACACGTAGCTAGGTATCTTTCTCAGAGACACGAATGTAGTTATATGAGACGAGGTCCACATGAATAACAGGCGTTGTTTTGAGGCATTGGATAGAAGCCTACGAGACTTAATGACAAGGCCCTTTTGTGTCTTTGGCGGGAAGACAATAATATTGGGTGGAGATTTCAGGCAAACACTTCCTGTTAAAAAAGGAGCTACTAGGATCGAGTTAATGACATTGTCCATCGCCCAGTCCTACCTATGGCAATCGTTCAAGGTTCATGTTCTTACTGAAAACATGAGGCTAATGCATGATGGCCTGGATGATGCAGAAAAAAAACGCAAGATCATTTTCACAATGGTTGTTCGAAGTTGGAAACGGTGAAATTGGTGAGCCGGACCCCGGAGAGCCTCAAAGTGTTAAATGGGTTACCATACCTCAGAAGTTTTATGTCTCGGGGGATGACACGGGTCTTGTAGAACTTATCGACTTTATCTATGATAAAGCAACGATTACAAAACCCACGGTATCAGGTCTGCAAGAAAAGGCGATAGTGTGCCCAAAAAATGAAACATCGGATATCATAAACCAATAGATTCTATCAAAAGTCCCAGGCGAAGGAAGAACATATTTAAGAAATGACGAGGCAATTCCAAGGGGGGTATATGTCTGAAATAGACATGTTGTACCCACCGGAATTTTTAAACACCTTGCAGTTCCCCGGGTTCCCAGCACACGAGTTATAGTTAAAGGTTGGATGTCCAATCTGTTGATCCCAAAGTCAGATCTTAAACCTTAATAGCTTGTTTAAGGGTTGTGATAGAGAGAAAGAATTCAATCTAACACTAGAGAAACTTTGCAAAGCAAAGTAACTAAACAAGATGCGGAATGTAATGTTTAGCACAAGAACAAATGTGATTCAAACGTTGAACTTTAATATATCAAAGATATACGAATACCCAAAGTGGTATTAGGGTTTACAAAACCTTAAAGTAATAATAATGAAAGACAAATGAGAAAGACACACTTTGCATGCTAACCTAGTGAGTCCTTTTATAGGCACAAGGACTCATGTACAAGATCATTACTAACAAACTATGGAAAGTATTAAGGAATAATAACTGAAACGCGTAAAAATCTATTCCATGTTTATCTTTGACAGCAGGGCCTTTGACTTCAGCAGGGGAACCAATCCCCCTGCCTTTGTTATTTAGCAGGGGGAACTTACTCTAGCAGGGGTACCAATAATCAACTAGCAGGGGAAACAAATAAGCATAGATTTATTCCCAACAATCCTCCCCTAAACTTGTGCTTTCCCCTAAAGACAAGTTTCTGAATAAATGCTAGTTGATGAGGATGCTTACAAACTCTCTGGCCAAATCTGACTATGAACCATTCTTACCAGATCATAAGCAACAGGCTTCTTAGCATCTACAATTAGGTTAGCCTGTGCCAGTTTCTTCAAGGTGTCCCGAGAGAAGGGATAATACCTATGATTGAGCAAGTACACACTCACACCTTCCATCACCACCTCATAAACCCCAGAATTAGTAAATAGCTTCCAATACAACAAATCTCCTTTGTTCACTGCATCAAATATAGGATCAAATAACTCATGCTCATACATCCTACGCATGCACTCCCAGATTACCCAATCCTTCTCCACACCATCCATGGTAGGAGGTTTTGCAGCAAACGTCTTCTTCAATATTTTCCACAGATCTTCTAAGTCTTCACTATCTAAAATTTGAAACATGACATCTAGACTTAGAAAGGTCTGTGCTGTATTGTCAGCTCTTGTAAGCTTCCACCAAGTCCTCCCTTTGTGTTCATAAACAGCATACTCTATGATAGCAAACTTCTTTCCATGTTCACTAGGTGAGATATCATCATTTTCCTGCAGAATTAGCTGTTTATCAATCTCATCATTTGAAGGCCTTTGAGACTCTTTAGTAACTATGCCTACTTTCTCCATTCTCTTGAGTCTCTTTGCTGCTCTTTGTACATTAAGTACAGACTTCTCAAGTACTTCTGGAAAACTTCCACCTGCTTGATGCGATGCCCCTGCTTGTGTAGTCTCTCCAGCTTTTCTTTTCTTCGATTCTCTAGCTTTCTGTAGCATTTCACTTTGTCTCCTAAGATACTCAGCTTCCTCAGGAGTGTTGATAGTCATCCAATCCTCCACATCATACAATTTTAGAACTGGTCTGACTGCTCTTTTTATGGCTTCAAAACTCATATCACTGAAGTCACCATCCTTCCACTTTCTATGTCTCTTAAGCAGAACTTTGTAGTGATCAAGTTGCCCTTTCTCTGAAGTTAGATACTTCTCACTCTGAATTTGAATTGCCCTTCATTCCAGATACTCAGTTTGATATTTGTAAACAAGGCAAGTCAACTCATACCTGTCTTCCAAAGGAGCATTTTTCAACTCCTTCTCCCATTGATCAAGAAACTCTCCAACATGAGGTACCCTGTCATCTAGTTCTCTATGCATAATCTCAACCTGCTTGAGCATATCTTTGGGCCTCATCTTCTCCATTCTTTGGTCCTGCATATCCATCTCCTCTTGTTGTAGCCTGAGAGCTACTTGTGCATCATGTGCTTCTTGAGCCCTTTGCTGTTCAGGAGTTAGATGCTTGTATTTTCTCTTGGGCTGTTGCACCATGATTCCTTTTCCTTTGTCTTTTGGATCTACTGCTGGTGCTGGTTTCACTTTAGATGCAGGTTCTTTGATTGTAATCCCCTTCTGAGCTGGTTGCTTTTTGTTCTTCCTAACAAATGTTTGAGTAATATTCTTAGCAGGGGATAAACTTATAGCAGTGGGATCAGCAATGACAGGGGAAACTTTTGAAGCAGGAGCTTCTTCTGGATTACCCATGGTGAGCAATGTTTGAGCAATATCTTTGGTTGCACTCCCCTTGTCACTTCCCTTATCAGCACTTTCTCTCTCCACCCCTTTCTGAGCACTTGTTATATTTCCATGTTCCCCACCAGGATATGAATAATACTCAGTAGACCCTTCTGTGTGTGGAATTTCCTCCCCTTTGGAAGCATCCTCATATGTGGAAAGAATCAGTCTGGGCTTTCTCCTCCCCTCAAGAGTAGCAAGTCTGGTTTCCAAGTGAGAGATAACCAGACCTTGCTTTTTGACATCTTGTACTAGTTGTGCATTCTGCCTTTTCAGACTCATACACATTTTCGTCAATTCTAAATTTGTCAAAGGTTTCATACTGCTCTCAATCCTAGAAGGGAATTTCTCCCCTTTTTGGATATCATGGAGTGGGGGAGAGGACTTATTGATGGTGTCACTATCCTGCTCACCCCTTGAGGATGAGACAGTAGTGGCAGCCAAACCCCCAGGTTGCTCCAAACTCTTGGAGAATCGCCTTTCTGCTGCTTGTGAAGATTCACCAGGCAAGGGAGACCTGGCAAACCTGGATTTTGAACGCCTTTCTTGTTGTGGATCAGCAGGTGGTAGGTTCTTGGCAGGGGAATCAGAAGGTTGTTTTATGGCTGTTTGATTTTTGGCTTCTTCCCGTCTGATTTGGTCCATCATGATTGAAGTGAGTGGAATGTTTTTGCCAGAAAACAAAGGTGATGGTGCAAGCAGTGTGGTGAAGAGTTTGGTGGTGTGTTGGGTTGCTAAAAAATAGTTTCTGTGTTTAATGGGACCATGATCACTCATATTCAGCAGAATTTCTATAAACCTTGGATACATACAAAATTTTGAGGTGCTTGAAACATTTTTAACCATGCCTTTAAAAATCATTTGAGAAAAACAATACTTCCTCCCTGTTGCAAAGCAGATCAGGGCAGAAGCTATCTCACTACCAACCTCATTAAAAGCAATGGTTTTTGGTGACAAACATTGCATAATAGTATGAATCAAATATTTCCAATGAGGGGCAAACTGGCCTTTAGCAAACTTACATTTTTTATTTTCAGAAAGTTTGTACCCCAATTTAACAAGACCTTCAAAAATTTCAGCCTCAGAAAAGTTGGTTATTCCATCCTCATCATCAAGGAGAAGATTCTCCCTGATGGAGGCAAGTGTGATTACCTTGGAATGACCATCAACTGTGCTTTGAATTATAACCTCTCCATTCACTATTTTGGTCATGGCTTTAGACCAGAACTGTTGAATGTGTGAGGTATAAATTCGAGGATTGATGAGAAGGGCCACTCTGAAGTACGAAGACTTTATAAAGGCCACAGCATCAGCAAACTCGGCTGGTTCATCATGAAGCAAAGCAATTTGGTTATGATTAGGATCAATTTTAAGAGTCATGATGAATTTTGAAAATAGTTTAAAGGTTTATAGAGATGAGAGGTAAGTGGGATTAAGTCGAGAGAGAAAGATGGACCTGCTGGTAAAGGGAATTAAGTTTATATAGGCGAATTGAATAGCTGTGATTGGACCAAAATCTTCAAATTGCAAAAATATCAAGGATAAATCTTGATAAAAAATTAATTTATTTGAAATAGAAGGAAAAGATTACCAATCAGCGAAGAAAGCGCCTTAAATATCTTTTAAAAATAATAAAATATTCCCTAACCAAAATTTAAGCAAGCAGGCCCAACGGCTATGAACAGGGTAACGGTATTGTCGGTCAACGGTCAAACAGGGGAATGTTGTGAAAGCAGGGGAATAAAAGAGAAAAGCAGGGGAAACTTCCTAGGGGTATTGAACTAGTCATGGAGAGACTAATGCTAACTAGCTCTGCTCTAATGCACACACTTGTATACACAAGATAGATGCATAGAAACTCAAGAGTCCTCTATTCAGCAATGGTCCCAATACAAAAAGTTAATACATAAGTCCCCCTACACCAGGTTATCCCAAGAAAACATGCATACCCCAGTCACCATCCCAACCTTGTCCCTTACCTATGGTCAGTCAGTCTTGGCAATGTGTGCCACAGTTCTATATTTGAACAGCAAGCTGTTTTAATAGAGAAATGTAAGCACACACTACAGTGCCTCAAGGTTTCAGAGTTCTGACAAGCTTTGCAGCAAGTCATCATTATCCTGAACCCTCACTCACCAGTGGATATGATCTAAGATCATATATGAGCATCCTAAGGATACCCTGAGTCCTAAAGGTGTGACCTAACCTCCCCTGAAACATAGAGTATATACCTGATCCACCAATGAGAATAGTATGCACCATATGAACCTCTGCATTGTTAGTCTAAAACCACATAGAACCACTATTGTAAAAAGAACACACCCAGCTTAAGAGAAAAATCCTCTTGGCAGGGGAATGAATCCCTAGCAGGGGAATCAGTGTTAAAAAGCAGTGGAATGAAAGAGATGGAAAAATGGACTAACAAAAATGGACTAACAATTATACAACAACAGAAGTAAAGTAACCCTGATTATACATGACAAAATAGACATCAGATTTTAAGGAGTAACCATTCCAATACCTGCAACCAGATACTGAAACCTCCCTATATCAAAAGCTTTTGTTAAAAGATCAGAAACATTAAGTTCTGTATCAATTTTCTCAGGGACAATCAGTCCTTTTTCAAAACAATCTCTGATAAAGTGATGTCTAATTTCAATGTGTTTGGTCTTGCTATGAAAAACATGGTTCTTTATAATACAAATAGTGCTGTTGTTGTCAATGAATATCTTGGTTTTAAGAAAGTTATACCCATAATCAAGCAATTGATTTTGCACCCAAAGAACTTGACCACAGCATGCAGCAGCTGCTACATACTCAGCTTCAGTTGTGGATGTTGCCATGATAGTCTGCTTCTTACATTGCCAAGATATAAGCCTGCTCCCCAAAAATTGGCATCCCCCTGTTGTAGACTTCCTATCATTGTTGTCACCAGCATAATCACTATCTGAATAGGCTATCAGCTCAAATGGTGACTCCTTTGGATACCATAGTCCTAAGGTAGGATGACATTTTAGATACCTAAAAATCCTTTTCACAGCAAATAAGTGACACTCTGTTGGTGACACCTGGTATCTTGCACATAAGCAGACTGCAAACATGATGTCAGGTCTTGAAGCAGTGAGATACATAAGAGACCCAATCATAGACCTGTAATTCCTGACATCTATAGGCTTTCCAGGACCATCATTGCCCCATGGATGATCCTTGTCCATTGGAGTGGACACCTTCTTTCCATCAGACATGCCAAACTTCTTTACAATCTCAGCCACATATTTGTCTTGTGAGATAAATATCCCATCTTTCCGCTGCTGAACTTGTAACCCCAAAAAGAAGTTTAGTTCTCCCATGGCACTCATTTGGAATTTATCCTGCATCAATTTGGCAAACTCTTTGCTAAGCATGGAGTTAGCTGATCCAAAAATGATGTCATCCACATAGACTTGTAGTAGCAGAAGGTCACCCTTTTGTTTCTTGGTAAACAGGGTCTGATCAATCTTCCCCCTGTTGAATCCATTGTCTAAGAGATATTTAGAGAGAGTACCATACCAGGCTCTGGGAGCTTGGTGAAGTCCATACATGGCCTTTTTCACTTTGTATACTTTGTCAGGATGTTCTGGATCTTCAAACCCTGGAGGTTGCATGACATAGACTTCTTCATCAATGGTTCCATATAGGAAGGCACTTTTCACATCCATCTAGAAAACAGTGAAGTCCATGAATGAGGCATAAGCAAGAAATAATCTAATAGCTTCAATCCTGGCTACTGGAGCAAACACCTCTTCATAATCGATTCCTTCTTCCTGAGTATACCCTTGTGCCACTAATCTTGCTTTGTTCCTGACAACTATTCCCCTTTCATCCTTTTTGTTCCTGAGTACCCACTTTGTCCCAATAGGCCTTGCCCATTTGGGACAATCAACCAGAATCCAAACCTCTTGTATGTCAAATTGTAAGAGCTCCTCTTGCATGGCTTCAACCCAGCTTGGGTCATTTAAAGCCTGAAAAATCTTCTTTGGCTCTTCTTGTGACAAAAATGCAGTAAACAGACAACATTGCATGTTGTCATGATTGAACTTCATGGTGATATTAGCAATGAAGCTGTGCTCCTTTGCTGTATACCTTGTATGTCTGGGGGCTTCAGGATTGCCAATGATCTGAGAGATAGGATGATCCTTATTAATTCTGTAGGTAGGTTGCATGATGACTTCTGTTTCATCTTCTTCCAAATCAGAATTGATGGGGATATTTTGATTAGGGAAGAAGTCCTCAAAGGAACTCCCAAATGAGACAGCATGACCTAGAGATGGGTGCTGGTGAGCAGAATGAAGCTCTGAATAACTAGGACCTCCACTCCTGATGATTCTGCTTCGACTGCTGGATATGATAGGACCATCATTTATGGGTGTAGATGATGAAATGAGTGGGGATTCTCTTTCTGCATCAGTAGTCTCATTAGCATCATGATCCTTTGTGAAAGAGGAATCAATTTGTCTAGCAGGGGAATCCTGGATTCCACTGCTTTCAGCCATTCCACTGCCTTCAGCCATAGCAGGGGATGAGATTGGCTGTTCTTTTCCTGGAGAAGAATTATCTTCTTGATCATCAGCTTCACTAGGAAACAATGAGGGTACATTCATGTACCTCAGGGGTGACTTCTCTGCACCAGTTGTTTCTTGAGTACCTGAAATGTTAGTGTTCTGCAAGACAACAGGTACATAACTCATGGACTTTGAAAGTACATCTATATCAAAGAACCAGTCAGGACCTGTTTGAACATCTTCAGGTTTGTCTTCAAGAAAGTTCACATGAAGATTTTCTGTGATTTTGCTTGTCTTCTTGTTGAAGACCCTATATCCCTTGCTGTTTAATGAATAACCCACAAAGTATCCATCATCACCCTTTTCACTGAATTTACCTAGATTATCAATAGTGTTCAAGATGATCACATGACATCCAAAGGGTCTGAAAAAGTCAATTAAAGGAGGTCTTCCATTGAACAACTGATAAGGGGTCTTGTTGTGTGCCTTAATTACCAAGGCCCTGTTTTGTACATAACAAGCAGTGGATACAGCTTTAGCCCAAAAGATAACTGGCAGTTTGGAATCAGACAGCATAGTTCTTGCAGCTTCAATGAGTGTCCTATTCCTTCTTTCTGCTACTCCATTCTGTTGAGGTGTTCTAGCAATACTGAATTGCCTCTTGATGCCTTTGTTTATGCAGAAAGAGTCCAGTTTCTGATTTCTGAATTCACCACCATTTTCTGATCTTATGGTAACTACCTTCATGCTTTTTGATAGTTCAATTTGATTGATGAACCCAATGAGTACATCAGCTGTGTCACTCTTTTCAAATAGAAAGAATGTCCATGTAAACCTTGAAAAATCATCAGTAATCACTAAACAGTACCATTTCTTCATTATGCTTGCCACAGAAGTAGGACCAAAAAGATCCATATGCAGTAGTTCCAATGGCTTGGTGGTGGACATACTTGTTTTTGATTTGCAAGATGCTCTGTGTTGCTTCCCTTTCAGACATGCTGCACAAGTATGTTCATTGGCAAAAGACTTGGAAGGAAGACCATGAACCAGATTATGCTTTACTAGTTTGTTCATGTTCTTGAAATTAAGATGACCAAGTCTTCTATGCCATTTCTTACATTCATCTGCTGAAGCTTTGGCAATGAAACATGTTTCATTGTCTTGGAGAGATATGTCCTTGAGATCAATTGTGTACATATTCTTCTGTCTTGGTGTTCTGAGTACAATAGGAGTGTCTTTTGGCAAGACAAACTCCTTTCCTAATACCAAGCATTCAGTGTCAGTAAACAAGACAAAATTCTTGTTATCAGTCATCTGTGACACACTGAAGAGATTGTACTTGAGTTCTTTCACCAAGTACACATTGTCAAAGGTCATCCCATTAGTAACAATAGTTCCTTTTCCTGTTATAGTTCCATGTCCATCTCTAAAAGAAACACCATCATTGTCATGAAGGGGTACAAAATTAGACAAGTACGCTTTTTGTCCAGTCATACTTCTTGAGCATCCACTATCCCAATATGCTCTATCATCCCTTGTCTTCTTTGTCACCTGCAAAAAGAAAAACAAATTAGTTTTTCTTGGGGACCCAAGCCATTACAGACTTGGATCTACCTCGTGTATCAATGTAGGATAGCTTATCAAAAACTAGAGATACACCATTAGATTGAGTACCCCTTTTGGGTGCCCAAACCCAACGAGCTGAGGCTTTCACAGCTTTTCCCCATCTTCTCATGTTCCTGGAATGTACAACTTTTCTAGCAGGGGATACCCCAGTTTTAGCAGGGGAATCCCTATGCTTAGCAGAGGGAACCCACCTTTTGTTTTGGCCTCTATTCATGTGCTGGTAAGGTCTAGAGCCAGATCTATATGCAGTATAAGGTGTTGGGGTGGTCACAGAAGTGTTGGGCTTTGGGTGAACATCATTCTCCTTCCTAAGGGCAGGAACAACATATTTATCAGTCACCCTATTTCTCAAGGCAGGGGCAACATACTTGGCAGGGGAAAATGATTTTGCCCCTGCATTTAGAAGAATGGTTTTAGGTTGCATATCCTTTAAGGGATTTGCAGCCACCATCTCCATTGGTGCCTTACACTCTTGATAAGTGTGTTAAAAGCTGCCACATGTGAAGCAGGGCTTGGTATTAATCACAAAGTCTTCTCCTAATTGATGAGACTTTTGGTCATTCCAATTTCTTTGATTACCTCTGACATTCCTGTACATACCAGCATATTTAATGGTAGACTTAGGGGAGCTACTTTTAGAGCTAGAATTTCTGCCAATAATTCCTTCTCTTGAAAATCTAACAGGGTTATCAATTTGTTTTAAACCAACCTGTTCCTTTTCAACATCCCTAATAACACTAGTTTTAACTAGAGACTCTTCTGTATCTAGATTATTAGGTATATAAGCACTCAAGTCAAACTCAATGTCATCCTGTTTTTCAAAACAAGGGAGACCAGTCCAGGACAGGTCTTTTCTAGGAGAAGGAGCATGGATGTTAGCAGGGGGTGGTGGTATGGTAGCATTCATATTTTTAATCCCAAACCCTGTTTTGTCCCTAGGAGATTGACCAATTTCAACTGCCTTGGTTAAATCTTTTGAAGCTTTTCCAAATTTTTCAACAGTCTCCTCATCTATCTTTTGGTTAGCTTTGAAAATTTCAAGTTCAGCAGTTAATACATTTATAGATTGGTTATTCTCTTTAGCATCTCTTTCTAGAATCACAGTGTGATCCCTATAATCACTTTCTCTTTGCCTATACTCTCTTATGGTGGACTCTAACTGTTCTAAAGCACGTTTGTAGTTATCAAGATCATTATCGCAATTGATATAGTCAGCTTTTACCTTTCTGATTTGATCATTCAAAGATTCAGTATTTTTCCTACAAGCTTTAGTACAGTATGAGTCATCATATACCTCATTGTCAGAGCTGGAACTTGACATAGCCATAAGTGCAAAATCTTCTTCCTTTTCCTCAGCAATCAAGGCTTGATTTCTTTCCACATTCTCTGTCATAGCACTCCAGTCCCATCCATTTGCTCCATCTATCCCCTGCATGGCTACCATGGCTTTAGCACCAGAATCATCATCTCTTGTTTCCTTTATGTAGCTATTCCCAGTCTTAGGTCCTCTGCATTCCCTGGCAAAATGACCCTTCTTGCCACAATTGTAGCATTCAACTTTTGTTTTATCAAACCCAGCCACATCAGAGGGATTAATTGTGATCTTCTTCCCATACTTCTTGTAGAACCTGTTGGCTCTCATACTGAGCAAAGCCATATTCCACTTGATATCCAACTCTTCTAACCCTTGCTTACTGATTTGACTTAGATCTTCATGTAGCACTGTAGATCCTTGTGGCACTTGAGATGCTATAAAAGCACACGCAGTATCAAGGCTGAATGTAGCTGGTCTTTCTTCATCATAGGAAGGTCCAGACCTGGTAGCAGGGGAATAAGTAGCAGGGGCTACTTCTATTCCACTGTTCTTGGAGATTCCACTGCTTTGTGATATGAATGCCATGTTAGCAGGGGAATCAATGATTCCACTTGAGTTGGTGGGAATTGTTCCTTTTGACTTCATTTCATTGACAATAGGTTCAAAAACCTTTAAGTTATTATATATGTCATCAATGTCTTTTTCGTCCAAATCATCCTTATTCTGCCAAATTGCCTTATAGACAAACCATTCTTTCTGGAGGCTGTTAAGAAACCTGGTGTTCACCTGCTCTTTTGATACCTCAATATCAAAGAATTCCATGTGGGCCACCATGTCTTGAAGCCTATTGTAAATAGCTCCAATTGATTCATCACCAATTGCTTTGAAAGAAGCAAAATCATTCAGCATTTGATTTTTCTTCTTCTTCTTTGTGGCTTCATTTCCTCCAAAGGTTTTGCCTATGGCTTCCCATAGATCCTTAGCTGTTTTGTATTTCCTGAATCTGAGTTGATGTCTATCAGGTAGGGCCAACAGCAATGAGCTGTGAGCCCTGACATCATGCCTTCTAGCCAGTATTTCCTTATCACATAGAGCAGCAGATTTCTTCTTGTCCTTACCTTTGGAACTTTCACCTTCTTCCTTGCCCTCTTCAACTGCCACCATTTTGTTGAATTGATCACCAAACTCTATGATCTCCCAGAGAACATAGTGTTCCATTTTCAGATATTGTTGGATTCTGAATTCCCATAATTCAAAGTTTTCAGGATCCAACATGGGTAACTTGAGGTTATTGTGGTTGTTGTTGTCTGAGGATGAATCTGAAGACATGTTTGCTATGAGGATTTTGTTCTTGATTTAGACAAAGTTTCTCAACAAGCTCTGATACCACTTGTTGATCCCAAAGTCAGATCTTAAACCTTAATAGCTTGTTTAAGGGTTGTGATAGAGAGAAAGAATTCAATCTAACACTAGAGAAACTTTGCAAAGCAAAGTAACTAAACAAGATGCGGAATGTAATGTTTAGCACAAGAACAAATGTGATTCAAACGTTGAACTTTAATATATCAAAGATATACGAATACCCAAAGTGGTATTAGGGTTTACAAAACCTTAAAGTAATAATAATGAAAGACAAATGAGAAAGACACACTTTGCATGCTAACCTAGTGAGTCCTTTTATAGGCACAAGGACTCACGTACAAGATCACTACTAACAAACTATGGAAAGTATTAAGGAATAATAACTGAAACGAGTAAAAATCTATTCCATGTTTATCTTTGACAACAGGGCCTTTGACTTCAGCAGGGGAACCAATCCCCCTGCCTTTGTTATTTAACAGGGGGAACTTACTCTAGCAGGGGTACTAATAATCAACTAGCAGGGGAAACAAATAAGCATAGATTTATTCCCAACACAATCATACTGTTATGCAACACCAATTTGGCTAGCGGTCAATGCAATGGAACGAGAATGATTGTCAGAAACCTCATGTCAAAATTGATTGAGACACAAATAATTATCGGCATCCGTATAGGAGAAAAAGTTTACATTCATAGGATCCCACGAACACACGATGACCCGAATTTGTCCTTCACATTTAAGCGTAAGCAGTTCCCTATTAAGGTTTGTTATGCAATGACTATAAATAAAAGTCAAGGTCAGTCTCTTTCAAAAATAGGGGTCTATTTATCTGAACCTGTTTTTAGCCATGACCAGTTGTATGTTGCTTTTTCAAGAGCAACTTCCCCACACGGTCTAAAAATCCTCATCAAAAAACAAGAAAACAGACTAGACAACACAACAAAAAACATCGTCTACATAAATTTTCTTGAAAACATATAGCCAACGACGTTGGCCCACAGATAACCATGTACGAAGACATATAAATATAACTAATATTTTTCTTTTTATAGTTCGTTTTTCTCGACTTAATACGAATTGATCAATCAATAGAAATCGGGTTAACTACTTGTTTTTGGTGTTAGATTTATAGAATTTTGGTAATCTAGGTCTAATTATCACAAAGCATGTAAAAATGTAAACATATGATCTCTACGTATCCGTACTAAGCTAAAAACAAAGTGCACGTACCACAATCAAAGCTAAATGTACAAGTAATCAATGCAAAAAATGTAGAATTGCTCAAAATGTAAAGTTTATAAAAGTATAAGGGCTAGAAATGTAAATTCTGAAAGTTAAAGGACTGAAAATGAAAATATAACAAACTAGTAACAACTTTATAACAAACTACCAAACTTGTAAATAGAAAATGCAACTGACCAACAAATCTAAGGACTTAATTGCAAAACCTAAAAATTTAAACTAATTATAACAGATTTAACCAATTCCTAATCACCAGGGACTTAAATGCGATTTTAAGAACTATTTAAGCAAAAACGGACTTAAATGTGGATGTACATTCCTTAGGTTTGACATTTTCTCTCCAAAAATCTGTCAAAACTGTCTCTAAGTGATTTGGGTGTTGTCTGCCATATGTTGTGTTCTTATGCATGAATCTTGCTGATTTGTTCTTTGTGATGTTGTTATGATACTATTTTAAGGATTTCTTGGTCATATAAACAATTTGCTTTGATAAAATCTTGATTTAGTGTTTTAAAGGTCTGTTTAGGATTGCTGTTTGGTTTATGTTTTGGTGTAATTGAGTAGGTATTTAGGGTTGTTAAGTGTTTGCATCTGCTATTGGTATGGTTATATGTTGATAACTGCTTAACTTGTGCTTTCAAACATCAAAACTGAATCTTGGCTAATCAAGCTTGTTTTAGGTTGTTTTGATCTAAAAATTTTTGAACACTTATATTGTATGCTAATCTAGGGATAACAAGTGATAAAACAAAGTTTGTGCAACCTGAGTAATAGATTTGAAGGTTTGAAGTTCATGTTTTGGTCAAGTACATCAGCAAAGGTCACTTTGTGTTCATCTTTGTTCATGTAAGTCACATATGCTTGATTCTAGATCTAATCATTGAACTAGTGCATGAAACTAGTTTACTTGTGCTTCATTAAGTCTAATTGAACTGTTGTATGCTTTTGGTTAAGTTTGGTAGGCTTTTACTTGATTAAACATTGGCTTATATCATCAGATCTGCTTATTATCATGTCTGTATCATGTATGTGCACATTTTGATTAAACTGTATCGTTTGGCTGGGTGAAATTGTGTTTGCTTGTTTGTTCTTGACTCCCTACAACTCACTGGTTGTAGGGGTGCCCTTATTGTCCAAAAACACCAAGTGAATCTCTCTAAAAAAGCAAATCAAAAAAGTCAAGCAGTGGGAACTCTTTCCCACTGAAAGTTCCCACTGATAGTGTTAACTGGTCATCAGCTTATTAATAAGCTATATAAGCTTATTCTATTGTGCAACAACTTAGATTTTGTAACCAGTCTTACTTATTTGACCCATTTACTTGATATGGAGCTTTTTGGACATTGACTTTTAAGTTTGACTAGAAAACGAATTGACTTTTGTTTTTCAAAACAGCTTATTGCTTTTTCCAGCTTATTGATTGTGCTTATTTGAAATCTTTTTGTTGATTAAGCTTAATTTGGTCATTACAAACCTTTTTCAACTTGAATCAGCTCTTGAAGTGGTCTAGAACTCAAAAACGACTATTTTGTCGTTTTCTGTAGAGAACTTTGGCTTATTTCAGGCTTATTTCTTGAGCTTTTTCAAAAATTCTTTTTACAAACAGCTTTATAATCTCAAAAGAAGGATGTGTGTCAAATTTCAGCTTATGGCATTAGCTTATGGCTTAATGGGCCAAAAAGCCCATTAAGAATAAGTTGAATTCTATTAAGCTGTGATAAGCACTGATTCAGCTTTTGGGCCTTTAGAATTTTGTGTTTAAAATTGAATTTTAGGCTTATCTAGAACTTTTGGGCTTATTTGGTGATCATTTTTCTTATTGCGCCTAAAAAACCCATTAAGCATTATGTTTACTCTTTTGGCCCATTTGGAGGCTCAATAGGGGTATTTAGGTCATTTTACTTTCATTTCTGGTTTTATTAAGTTGAAATAAATTAGTTTGCAAGTTTTTAGAATTTTTTATAAATTTTGAATTTTTAATATTATTTTAATATTTAATATTAATTTTTAATCATTTTAAATAGTTTTAATTAGTTTTAAATTTTTCAAAAATAATTTTTAGTTTAATTAAGTTATTTTAGAGGTTTACAAATTGAAAAATCTTATTTTGGGCTTTTTATTAATTAAATTGATTTTTAGAGCTTTAATTAGCATTAAAAAATATTATTTAATTAAATAAAAGGTTTGAGTAAGTTTTATTTTTGGTAAACTCTAATTGCATTTTTAGGGATTTATTGTGATTTTCTAGTAATTTTTAGGGTAATTTTTAAATTTCGTCACGTTTTTACGTTTTACGTCTTAGTTTTCGTCGTAATTTCATTTTAATCGTAACCGTCATCATTTTCTCTTTTCTTTCTTCTCAATAATGTTAATCTCAAATTTAATCAAGTTTAACACACACACACCAAGCCTCCTTGAAAACGAACTCACACAAGAGTCATTAGTGCACGATTTTCCTAAATCGTCGTACTTACCCTATTTACGCTCTTTTTCCTAAAAGACGTATTTTACAACTACCATTTTGGCGTCGCTGCCGGAGAGGCGTGTTGTGTTAAGTTTGAACAAATTTTGTTTTGATATTATCCATAATAAAGTATTTGTGTGATTAGCACTCTAATCATACGTATTATTAGTTTTCGTTTTTGTGAATATTATTAATATATTGTATTACGTATCACAATAAATTCACAAGTACTCCAAAAGCGTGAAAACGCAACCTTAATTGGGATATCATCACTCAATTATTGTATTCGAATCTAAAGCAAAAGAAAAAGGCAAAATAGATAATTACTTTTGAGAAGCTTGATTTTAATTAACACAAACTATAAGGTGGGTATAAGGCGGTTGTATTTCACGACCTAAGGGAAAAAGGCTCTTAAGTGCTTAGCGCCGCCTCGTTTCCCCCGCTTGCTTGTGCGTGTTAAGAGAAAAAGGGGCTAATCGAGGGTTTTCCAACCAAAGTATTATCTACGTATCATATATATTTGCTTGGTTTCAAAGATTAAACCCTCTTGAACGTTTTGGTGTTCCATCAACGTTCTAAAGTCATCGAAGGCGTTCACTCAACGTGATCATTTTCATTTCTTGAGGCTCCTTTAATCGAGAAATCGATTCGAGGGGAGATTTGTAAATTTGTGTCTACGTAATTCACAAAAATCCAAAAAAAGTTAAAAACAATCAAAAGCACAAAAAAATTGGAAAAAGTAAAAACACCCAAAAGAATCTTCGTTGCTCATCCCCACGTTGTACGTGACGTTTATGCAAACTCGTAACCAAGCAAGACGTGCACGTAAACGTAGAAACCGAAAGGAAGGAACACCTTCTAGTGAAGAATCTCCTATTAACGAACCCATCGTAGAACAAGAAGCTCCCATGGCTAATCGTACTATGATGGAGTTGCTTCAAGCACCCACCGAGGGTTATGGAGAAGCGATTGTGATTCCCGCTATCCTTGCTGAGAATTTTGAGGTTAAGACGGGTTTGTTGTCCATGATTCAAAACAACAAGTTTCGTGGTGACGAAAAGGACAACCCTCATAACCACATTCGCCAATTAAATCGTCTTACGGCAACTTGCAAGTTTAAGGACGTCTCGAACGACTCAATTAAGATGATGCTTTTTTCGTATTCCTTAGCGGGGCCCGCTAAAATTTGGTTAGAGAAAGATCCACCCAATTCTATATTGACGTGGAAGGATCTCGTTTCTAAGTTCGTGAACCAATTTTTCCCGCCCTCTAAGACTACGCACTTGCAAAGTGAGAGTTCAAAGTTTTCACAAGAGTATAATGAGAGTTTTTCAACGGCTTGGAATAGGTTTAAGGAAATGTTGCATGAATGTCCTCATCACGGTTTTTCCGACTTACATCAAATCGACACGTTTTACAATGGCTTGAACGATCATTAGCAAGACTATCTCAATGCCGCCGCGGGTGGTAATTTTTTGTGTAAAACGGTCGAGGAAGCATTGTTGATCATTGAGAATAGGTCCAAGTTTTATAGCCCTCGTAGCACATCGAGTTTTCACAAGGCTTCGTCTTCGCCTTCATTGTCACATACCATCGATGCTTGCCAAATAGAGGCTAATTTGGAGAACAAGATATTTGATAAGCTTAAGGGACTGTTGATTGAGTTTAAAGTTGGTGAACAACCCACTCCCGCTACGGCTAAAGAGGTTGAGGTTTTTTGTATGTACTGTGGTGAAGGTCTGTTAAACAAGTAATTATTCATGCATTTAGTGAGAATTTCCCTTCATTTTTCGCATAATAAATAGCAAAAATGTATTTTTAGTGCATATATCGTTTATATTTGCTATTTATTATTGTAGGTACGAATATTAAAGAAAAGGAGCTAAAACAAAGAAAAAGAGCAAAAACGAGCACGAGGAATGGAAAGAGCACAGGAAATCAAGTTTGACAGTGCATTCGTGTTTTATTGGGCCGGCCCGACACCATTTAAATGAGTCGGACCGACCCATTAATTTGACATCAGCCACACAGGGCCAGCAGCAGCCCAACTAAAGCCCAACAGCAGCATATTACTAGACGCACAAGGCTGCAACCCAAAGGAACTCAGGCCCAGCAGACGCAAGGAAGAGGCCCAATAAAAGGAAAGAGATCAGATATCTGCGTAGAACATAAGCTGTGAAAAACAACATTCCATTTACTTACTTTATTTTTATTAATACTTCCCTGCGTTTTTTTTCCATATAGTTAGGACAGGATAATTTTTTTTCTGTTCCATTTTTTTTGTTCTTTCTTTCTTTTAATAACTTGTCACACAGCTTTAAGATTTTATTTAAAAAAACATATTTTGTATTTGGAAACACGAAGCAACATTCTATTTTGGTAAGATCTCGCTTTGTTATTCTCTTTTTGCCCTGCGTATTATTTATAGAATTTGTAGATTTAAGTTTGGTTTGTTTATTTTTCAGTTATTGGTGATGGGTAATGACTTTCGGCTGATTCATATAGTATGAGTTTAGGTTATGATGTTGGATTCGATTTGGTTGTAGATTGATAGGTTGAGATTATTTTCGGTTGTTATTTGCTGATTTTTAGATGATACAAATGATGCTTGTAGATTTATGGTATGATGATGATTAGTATTTAGCGTTTCGGTAGATGGTTATTATGGAAGGGGTTGTTTTCAGTTGAAGTCTTTTATAGCTAACATTTGATTTGTGGGTTCCATTTTAGATCTTACTTGCGTTTTTTTTGTTTTTAGCTAGGATAGGCTTCCATTTTTTAATTATTACTTTGTTAGGATTAGATAATTTTACTTTACATAGTAATTGAAAATATTTTGAGGTAGAATAGTTTTTTAACAGATTTTTTAAAGCAGTTTTAATAATAAGTAACTTTTAGTCAAAAATAGTATTTTAAATATTTTATGAATTTAGAATTTTAAATAAAAATAGTTTTTATTAATTAGTTTAAAATGTCGTTCATCTTAATTGTTGTTAACGATTTATGTTTTATGTTAGCTCGGCGTCTCCGGTTATTCGCTCGGGTTCGTTTCTCTATCTATTTCATTGACGTTATTTAGTTAGCTTCTATATTGTTGCCTTATTATTGTTTAACTTTAATGTCGAGATTATAGTAGTTTTGATTATGCTCGTTTAGATTACCATCGTTATTGTCCTTAGTATTATTTTAGGTACCTTTAGCTTAATATTCGTAGTATAATTGTCGCTCTTATATCGTTTTATATTTTTAGTCTTTTCAAATTAGTAGATTTAAATATAAAACTCAAAACTTGTTTATTCGAGCATCAAACTTGAGACATAAATGCGGATTTCCATTCACACTTCGCCAGGAACTACGATAACCTTCGGGTGTATGAAACGACTCAAACAAATGGCGCCGCTGTCGGGGATCTGTGTAGCGATGTTTGCGTTGTGTTTTTAGTTAGTGACTTGAAGATCCTTTCGCTTTGAAAGTTTATTTTCATATTTTTATATATGTATATAAAAATATTTAAAAATCCATAAAAATATATAAAATTTATAAAAACCAAAAATATTTTCTTATTTTATCTTTTTTTCTTTATTACTATATATGTCATATAAAAATCAAAAAAATCAAAAAAAAATCAAAAAATATTTTCTTTCAACTTTATTTGTCTTGTAGCTATATATTATATATGATATATAGTTTTATATAGTACATTATATTATTCTATTTTATTTTTATTATTTTAATTAAAAAATGTTTTAAAAATATTCTTCTTTATCTTCTATCGTGTTTAATTCTTTTTCTCATCCCTCTTATTTCTAATTCTTCATGGATTCATATTGTATAGGGTGTGGGAGACCATCGTCTGGTAGTCAATCATGTCAATGGTTTTCATGCGAGCGGTGCGGAAGAGATCTCCCCAATTCACAGTTTGGACATTGTCTATCTTGCAATTCGATTAATTCGTACTTCACCTCTAATGAAAGTACATCCCCCTCTTACATTTTTAGGAATCCTTATCCACAAAATTCACCCCGGGTTTTTCTCAATACCCGTGTTGCAACAATTGTGAGGGCCCTCACGATACTTTTTCTTGTCAACGATGAATTATTATGAGCCAAATCCGTGCTATAATTCTGGTTTTCATAATTTTGAGCCCCCACATTACACCCTCGATCATCAACCTTCTTTCAGCCTGAATGCCGAAGCACGAGCCCTTCTTTTTTAACTCCGTGACGGTTTAATTCGACTAAGCGAAACGTTGGACGAGCGACAGCGACAAGAGCAAGTATCTAATCTTAGTTCTTATACCTCTACGCCTCGTGTGATTCCTTATTGTTATGATGATGATGAGGATAATATTTACGAGCTCAATCCATCATATGAGACTACCACTCCTATTCTTGATTCTTCCACTACGGAGACTGATGCCTCTCTCATCATGGGGGATGAGGGTCTTATCACTATTTGTAAAACCCGCATGCTTTTACCATGAATAGTACCCTTAAGATCGTACGTACTAGATTAAAAATTTCCTATTATAGTATGATTACGTTCACGTGTTAGCATTTTACGTATTACGTACGTGTTAGAACACGACAAGTATATATTACGTACGAACACGCAATAATTATTTAACAATAATTAATCACGAACATGCGATCATGAAATCATGAACGTAATTAAATCACGAACTAATATTAATTACGTATATATATTTATTACGAGCACGAATAAATATATTAAGTCACGGTTAATATTTAACGAGAACACATAAAACACGAACACAAATAAACACGAACGAACACTTAAATAACGAGACACGGAAAACGGTACGGGTACCCCATGTGGGGCCCCATTAACCGCGGCTACATCAAGAGATGGGCCAAGCCCATCTAAATTTTTAACTAACAAGGGTTATTGTGAAATCTTGTTTTCACTTTTCACTTTACAGTAAAACAAATCAAAAACCTAAAAGATTTTTCTCCTTCTCCTTCTTCTCCTTTTTGGTCGCCGCACATAACAACAAGAAAGGGGGTGTTCGTTTGATTTTGATCTTGAATTTTGTACGTGTGTTCGTGTGTGTTCATCCTCGTTAGATCCACGCATTCGGTATACCTTTTTAATCCTTTTTCTTTTTGATTTGATTTAATAAAATTAAATAAGAACATGATGTTTTTAAAAACCTAATTAAAAACATAAATCAAACATGTAATTGGTTATGGGGTAAATCAAAAAGGAGGGTTTTTAGGGGTGTTTGTTTGGCCGACGCCTAAACCGAACCCCAAGGGGGTCTCGGTTTGGCTTATAGACCACCACCGAGACCATATGGTCCCGGTTTGGTGGTGTGGGTCCCACGGCAGCAGCAAACAAAGGGGAACCCCGAAGTGGTTCGGGGTATAGTGTTGATTTCGAGTCCGGTTCATGGTTTCGAGTCACGATCTGGTTCATGGTTTATGTTAAGATTATTTTTTTATAATCATATGTTAAATTAAATTAATAATTATATGACATGATTAATTTAATAAAACATGACTTAGGTTATAATTTAATTATTAGATCATGGAATTATTAACCTAAGTATTTATAATTGTCTAGACTTATAATTAATTAATTATTTAAAAACCATGATTATAATTAATTAATTAACATGACTTAGGTTATATTATTAATAATTAATAATACATGTTTTAACCTAAGTATTTAACTTTATTTAATTAAAAACATGATATATTTAATTAAACACTTTTAACCTATAGTTTATTTAAATTACATGTAATAATTCATAAACTATACCTTATATCATTATGACTTAGAAAAATAATCAGAAAACACTTAAGCTTATATACTTAGCTTATTTAACTAGCTTATATCTATTTATGGAAACTTTTAATTTTTAGAAACTTATTTAATTCAGGCAGCTAATCTATTTATGGAAACATTCTATTTTTAGAAACTTATTTAATTAAGGCAGCTAATCTATTTACGGAAACTTTCTATTTTTGGAAACTTATCTATTTAAGCAGTAATTCTATTTTTGGAAACTTTCTATTTTTGGAAACTTTCTATTTTTGGAAACTTTCTATTTTTGGGAACTTTCTATTTTTGGAAACTTTCTATTTTAGGAAACCTGCTATTTTTAGAAAGTTACTTATTATTACACAATAAGTATAATAATACATGAAATACAAGTAATACTTAATCAGAATAGACAGAATATAGGATAAACACAGTTTCAGGCTTAAAATAGTAAAACATAACATGAACGTATAAAATAAGCTAAGACATGATATAAAACCAGTTACGTATTTAGTAATCAGATACTTATTCACGTATATATTTATGTAGCATTAGTGATACCGAAGTAGGATTCTCCTCAGTTCGTCTTCTTCGTTCACTGGACATAAGGTACGGATTCCCGTCCTTTCAGTATGGACATTCTTTCCTTATTAGGATTCCCCGTATGAATCCAAATGTTTTCCCGTCGTATAAGTTCATACGTTTGATTTGCTTATGTTTAATTTAGAATACATATAGCCATATACATGCATGACCAGTTTCACCTAGTTATGGAGGTACCATAACCATAACACTAGAGGCACTGGTGTTATGACTTCACCACGGCGGAGTGATTACTCGTGGCGTCCCTTCAGCTTTTGGCCATATTATTATATTTATCATGTGGGGCGTATGGGTGCATCCTAGTTACATGTTTTTCAGCAGATTACTCAGTGTGAATGTGGTGTGTGCCTTGCATCCTTCACAAGGAGCTGATCCCTCCTACCCAAACCAGTATATAAAATTAGAGGCAGCCCCTCTAATTTGCATGATGAGGTCACCCCTCCAAGTATTCATGCACGGTGGATTTTCATGACCTATATTGGCTAATGGTAGAATATGCTAAAAAGTTTTTATAAGATAAACATAAGGCTTTTCAAACTATAAAACCAGTTTTACCAAGACTTAACCAGGTTATTCGGGACTTAGTTTCTTCCGCTGTTATATGTTATATGCTTATCCTATTCATGCTTTATTGTACATCCGTGCACTGAGCGTATTGCTCAGCTGTTTTCCTTTTCTATATTCCCAAAACGGCAGGTACTCAGGGACGCTCGTAGACTTTAAGCGTACGTGCGTATGGACTGGAAGCTTTCTAGCCTTTCTTTACTTTATGCATTATCTTTACTTTGATACTCTTGCTATGGACATTGTTTAGTCCTTTCCTTTACAGTACTTATGTTTGTCTGTGATGAGCTTTACTTTTGGACTACCGATGTTTGATTTCGGTATTTTCCTTTCTATGGTCATGAAATGTTTAGACATTTTTCCTTGTATGCTTTGATGACACGCCATAATTACGCGTGACATTCCATTATCAAAATGGGGTGTTACAATTATGGAATCAGAGCCAAGGCTTCGACCTGTAGGCTCTCAAAATATGACCTGTGATTAGTGGGTAGTCACTATGGTCTTCCTAGAACTGACAGTCGTTTTCATGCATTCATCATTTTTATGCATACATATATATGTCATTGTCGCAGGTTTATGACTAAGTAATGGTTGGTACAGGACTGGTCCTATTTAGTCGCATGTGTTTTATCGAAACTTTTAAATTTGGGACCGACCCATAGGCGTCCCCTCGCCATGTCTTTTATTTTGGGTGAACTGACCATAGGCGTTCACTCTCGAGCATACAGAAGTTTTCATAAAACTGCATCATGCATTCATACACAAAATTTTCTTGCATAAAATTTTTCTCATGAATATATATATTTTATGTTTTGAGCTGTTAATCATATGTTTTATGTTATACTGTCAGATGGCAAACACAAACAATCTTTGGGAGATGTTTGCAGCAGCTGATGCAGAAATGCAAGACATCCTTCATTAGAACGACGGCTATCCTCCCCCGCCTAACATTTTCCCCATGGAAGGAAGGAATTGGCTCATGAGGGAATACTATACCATTAGACAACGACCTGACGAAGACATCAATGACTTCATGCAGCGTTTTCTTCGTTATGCGGGTGTCCTGAGAACAGCTGCGGGCACTACTGAAGAGCAGGCACTACATTTTCGTTGGGCTCTTAATCCAATGATCGCCAATAACTTAGGAGGTGCTCCGTTAGATACGGTAGCACAAGTGGCCGATGCAGCACGTAGACTGGAGATGCTGCAGGAGAGAGATGAGTTCGGGGAAGCTGAGAGACCCGACAAGAGGTAAACATTTGTATTCAAGCGGTGACCAATCCGTATTCTTTCCACATATGTAAATATTTTTCATCTCTTTAAATTGTATCTTCCAGGCAGAAAACTGGGGACCGGTCTCAGCCGGCTACTCAGCAGCGGCCTCATCAGCCCAAGGGAAACGGTCAGACTAATGACCGTTCTGCTACGGATAGGCGTGGTGGTAATGATAATTACCGTAACAACGCTGGACACTCCAACAGCAGCAGGTCCTAATACTTACGCATTTTCTTATGATTTCATGTATAACTCATATTCTGACACTTTAGCAAAAACTTCTACCAGGAACCATGGAAACGGTAGGGACCAGAACCAGAGAGGTTCACAGCCTAGCCGTCCAGCTATCACTGGTATTCAATCTTACGATTATCCGCATTGTCCTTGTACCCTATTAGCATGTCTTATGTAAAATGTTTTGTCAGGTTCTCAGCCAGCCAGAGCACCTGCTGGAGGATATACTCATCCTCTTTGCTCTACTTGCCACCGTAGGCACCCAGGGCCATGTCGTCGTAACACTGACGCATGCTTCAAGTGTGGTCTTCCTGGCCATATCATGAAGGATTGCCGTAAGGGCGAGATGGAGGGCACATCGGGACATGCTGATTCCAAGCCGCCTCCTACCACCAGGCGTGTCTACACGACATCTCGAGACCAGGCCAACAAGTCTACAGGTACCATCACTAGAATCTTGTATATGTATGGTCAAGCTGCGTGTGTTCTTTTCGATACGGGTGCTACTCACTCGGTCATTTCAACTGCTTATGCTAAGAACATTAGGATGCTCCCCATGCCACTAGAGAATAGGCTTACTATTTCCACGCCTTTGAGGGACTCTGTATTAATCACCCATGTATACAAGAGTCTTCCCCTAGAATTTGACGATAAGGTTCGACCTGTTGACGCACTTTCGCTGGAAATGAATGACTTTGACATGATTTTGGGCGTGGACTGGCTATCCAAGCATCATGCTACCATAGACTGCCATTCATATCGAGTTATTTTTGGTGATGTTAATGCACCAGAGTACATTCATAACGGGTTCGTACCCGGACGGTCTGTACAAATCATATCTACCCTGCAAGCGCGTGCACTACTGTCACATGGCTGCGAGGGTTATCTAGCTACGGTTCACGACATGGATGCTGAATCTCCATCAATTCAGGATCAACCAATAGTGTCGGAATTCCAAGATGTATTTCCAGCAGAACTTCCGGTCATACCACCTGCACGAGAAGTGAAATTCAATATCGAGCTTATTCCAGGAGCTGAACCAATCTCCAAGGCTCCTTATCGCATGGCTCCCATAGAGCTAAAGAAGCTGAAGGATCAACTTCAAGAACTTCTTGAACGAGGTTTCATTCGACCGAGCGCATCTCCATGGGGCGCACCGGTCTTATTTGTTAAGAAGAAGGACGGCAGTATGCGTCTTTGCATAGACTATCGCGAGCTCAACAAGATTACTATCCAGAATAGGTATCCACTACCGCGTATAGACGATCTGTTTGACCAACTCCAAGGGGACAAACACTTCTCCAAGATTGATCTTAGGTCAGGCTATCATCAGCTACGGGTTAAGGAGCAGGACATCGCCAAGACTGCTTTTCGTACCCGCTATGGCCACTACGAGTTTGTAGTTATGCCATTCGGCCTGACAAATGCTCCAGCAGTGTTCATGGACTTGATGAACAGAATCTTCCATGAATTTCTGGACAAGTTCGTCATTGTCTTCATCGATGACATCCTGATTTTCTCAAAGTCCAAGGAGGAACACGAAGACCATCTTCGTACAGTACTACAGATTCTTCACCAGAAGCAGCTGTATGCTAAATTCTCCAAGTGTGAGTTCTGGTTAGACAAGGTGGCATTCTTAGGTCACATTGTATCAGCAGAAGGAATCACTATGGATCCAGCGAAGGTTGAGGCCATTACTAAGTGTCCGAGGCCGACATCAGCGACGGAAGTCCGCAGTTTCTTAGGCTTAGCTGGCTATTACTGTAGGTTCGTGGAGAACTTTTCCCGCTTAGCACTACCATTGACCAAACTGATGCGGAAAGGGGAGAAATTCGTCTGGACTGAAG
This sequence comes from Glebionis coronaria, assembly GCA_025667525.1. Taxonomy (NCBI): domain Eukaryota; kingdom Viridiplantae; phylum Streptophyta; class Magnoliopsida; order Asterales; family Asteraceae; genus Glebionis; species Glebionis coronaria. The sequence goes on from CM046874.1 coordinate 250,519,914, forward strand.
AACGAGAGAAGAGCTTTGAAGACCTGAATCAGAAGCTAGTATCTGCACCTATTCTTACTCTCCCATGTGGTACGGGTGGATTTCAAATCTACAGTGATGCATCGGGGAAGGGACTTGGCTGTGTTCTCATGCAACATGGGAAAGTGATCGCGTATGCTTCACGGTAGCTTAAGCCTTATGAAGAAAATTACACTACGCATGACTTGGAACCTGTTGCAGTCGTGTTTGCATTGAAGATATGGAGGCACTACTTATATGGAGAATCATGTGACATTTTCACAGACCACAAGAGCTTGAAGTATATCTTCACTCAACGTGAATTGAACATGAGGCAGAGGAGATGGTTAGAGCTTTTGAAGGATTATGACATTAATCTACAGTATCATCCCGAAAAAGCAAATGTTGTAGCAGATGCTCTTGGTAGGAAGTCCGGAATGATCAACGGCATTAAAATCGAGGAGGAAATCATAAGAGATTTGGAGCGACTAGACATCGAGATCATGGTACGTGGACAGCACGGTTACTGGGCTAATCCTAGAGTAGAACCCGAGTTACTCTCTAAGATCAAGGAAGCTCAGAAAGATGATGGAGAAATCTGGGCGATAGTACAGAATTTGGAGAAACAGACAGAATTCAGAGTAGATGCAGATGGTATCGTATGGCAGGGCACGAGACTTTGTGTTCCTGATGACCAAGAACTCCGGGAAGCCTTGTTAGCTAAAGCTCATAGCTCCCCATTCTCTATACATCCTGGTTCGACTAAGATGTACCATGACATCAAGCAGTACTTTTGGTGGAGTGGTATGAAACAGGATGTGGCCACTTACGTCTCCAAATGTCTTACCTGCCAGCAGGTTAAGATCGAGCATCAGCGATCTGGCGGTCTCCTTCAACCGTTAGATATTCCAGAGTGGAAGTGGGACAAAATCACCATGGATTTTGTTACTGGTCTTCCGCCTACCAAGAGGAAGCACGATGCAATTTGGGTTATCGTAGATCGACTTACCAAATCAGCTCATTTCTTACCGATCCGCAAGGAAGACCCGGTAATTAAACTCGCCGATACGTATAGAAGAGAGATCATGAGACTCCACGGTGCACCATCCAGCATCGTCTCAGATAGAGATCCTCGTTTCACTTCGCGATGTTGGAAGAGTCTGCGGAAAGCTTGGGGTACACAACTTAAGCTTAGCACGACTTTTCATCCTCAAACGGACGGACAGTTAGAGCGAACGATTCAGACATTTGAAGACATGTTGAGGTCATGTGCGTTGGAATGGACGGGTGATTGGGACGATTATATCTGTTTGGTGGAGTTTGCATATAACAACAGTTGGCACGCAAGTATCAAGTGTGCTCCGTTCGAGATGTTGTATGGCAGAAAGTGTCGCGCCCCAATCTGCTTGGATCAGGTTGGCGAACGAACACTTGAAGGACCAGAAATCATACAGATGACCAATGAAAAGATCGCAGTAGCTAATCAGAAACTTCAGGAAGCACGGTCACATCAGAAGAGTTACGCCGATAAGCATCATAGGGACATAGATTTTAACGTAGGAGATCACGTCTTCCTTAAGGCTTCGCCGGCACGTGGTGTTAGACGCTTCGGGATTAAAGGGAATCTCAGTCCTCGTTTCATCGGACCGTTTGATATCATTGAACGAGTCGGTGAAGTATCTTACCGGTTAGCGTTACCTCTGCAGCTTTCGCATGTACACAATGTGTTTCATGTGTCCTTACTCAGAGGGTACCAGTATCATCCCCTTCACATGGTTTAGTATCTACTGGAACAGATACGTGAAGATCTCACTTTCATAGAAGAACCCGAACGAGTTCTTGACAGACAAGAACGAGTCATGAGAAGGAAGACGATTCCATTCGTCAAAATCCTTTGGAGGGATCATACCGAGCGGGAAGCCACTTGGGAAACAGAGGAGTCTATCCGGGCTTCTTACCCTCATTTCATATCTTGAATTCGGTTATGTTCTTCTTTTCCAGTTTACTTCATCTATAATTCGGGGACGAATTATTCTTTTTAGGGGGGAAGAGTTGTAAAACCCGCATGCTTTTACCATGAATAGTACCCTTAAGATCGTACGTACTAGATTAAAACTTTCCTATTATAGTATGATTACGTTCACGTGTTAGCATTTTACGTAGTACGTACGTGTTAGAACACGATAAGTATTTATTACGTACGAACACGCAATAATTATTTAACAATAATTAATCACGAACATGCGATCATGAAATCATGAACGTAATTAAATCACGAACTAATATTAATTACGTATATATATTTATTACGAGCACGAATAAATATATTAAGTCACGGTTAATATTTAACGAGAACACATAAAACACGAACACAAATAAACACGAACGAACACTTAAATAACGAGACACGGAAAACGGTACGAGTACCCCATGTGGGGCCCCCTTAACCGCGGCTACATCAAGAGATGGGCCAAGCCCATCTAAATTTTTAACTAACAAGGGTTATTGTGAAATCTTGTTTTCACTTTTCACTTTACAGTAAAACAAAACAAAAACCTCAAAGATTTTTCTCCTTCTCCTTCTTCTCCTTTTTGGCCGCCGCACATATCAACAAGAAAGAGGGTGTTCGTTTGATTTTGATCTTGAATTTTGTACGTGTGCTCGTGCGTGTTCATCCTCGTTAGATCCACGCATTCGGTATACCTTTTTAATCCTTTTTCTTTTTGATTTAATTTAATAAAATTAAATAAGAACATGATGTTTTTAAAAACCTAATTAAAAACATAAATCAAACATGTAATTCGTTATGGGGTAAATAAAAAAGGAGGGTTTTTAGGGGTGTTTGTTTGGCCGACGCCTAAACCGAACCCCAAGGGGGTCTCGGTTTGGCTTATAGACCACCACCGAGACCATATGGTCTCGGTTTGGTGGTGTGGGTCCTATGGCAACAACAAACAAGGGGGAACCCCGAAGTGGTTCGGGGTATAGTGTTGATTTCGAGTCCGGTTCATGGTTTCTTGTCACGATCCGGTTCATGGTTTATGTTAAGATTATTTTTTTATAATCATATGTTAAATTAAATTAATAATTATATGACATGATTAATTTTGATAAAACATGACTTAGGTTATAATTTAATTATTAGATCATGGAATTATTAACCTAAGTATTTATAATTGTCTAGACTTATAATTAATTAATTATTTAAAAACCATGATTATAATTAATTACTTAACAGGACTTAGGTTATATTATTAATAATTAATAATACATGTTTTAACCTAAGTATTTAACTTTATTTAATTAAAAACATGATATATTTAATTAAATACTTTTAACCTATAGTTTATTTAAATTACATGTAATAATTAATAAACTATACCTTATATCATTATGACTTAGAAAAATAATCAGAAAACACTTAAGCTTATATACTTAGCTTATTTTACCAGCTTATATCTATTTATGGAGACTTTCTATTTTTAGAAACTTATTTAATTCAGGCAGCTAATCTATTTATGAAAACTTTCTATTTCTAGAAAATTATTTAATTAAGGCAGCTAATCTATTTATGGAAACTTTCTATTTTTAGAAACTTATCTATTTAAGCAGTAATTCTATTTTTGGAAACTTTCTATTTTTGGAAACTTTCTATTTTTGGTAACTTTCTATTTTTGGAAACTTTCTATTTTAGGAAACCTGCTATTTTTAGAAAGTTACTTCTTATTACACAGTAAGTATAATAATACATGAAATACAAGTAATACTTGATCAGAATAGACAGAATATAGGATAAACACAGTTTAAGGCTTAAAACAGTAAAACATAACATGAACGTATAAAATAAGCTAAGACATGATATAAAACCAGTTACGTATTTAGTAATCAGATACTTATTCACGTATGTATTTATGTAGCATTAGTGATATCGAAGTAGGATTCTCCTTAGTTCGTCTTCTTCGTTCACTGGACATAAGGTACGGATTCCCGTCCTTTCAGTATGGACATTCTTTCCTTATTAGGATTCCCCGTATGCAGCCAAATGTTTTCCCGTAGTATAAGTTCATACGATTGATTTGCTTATTTCTAATTTAGAATACCTATAGCCATATACATACATGACCAGTTTCACCTAGTTATGGAGGTACCATAACCATAACACTAGAGGCACTGGTGTTATGACTTCACCACGGCGGAGTGATTGCTCGTGGCGTCCCATCAGCTTTTGGCCATATTATTATATTTTTCATGTGGGGCGTATGGGTGCATCCTAGTTACATGTTTTTCAGCAGATTACTCAGTGTGAATGTGGTGTGTGCCTTGCATCCTTCACAAGGAGCTGATCCCTCCTACCCAAACTAGTATATTAAATTAGAGGCAGCCCCTCTAATTTGCATGATGAGGTCGCCCCTCCAAGTATTCATGCACGGTGGATTTTCATGACCTATATTGGCTAATGGTAGAATATGCTAAACAGTTTTTATAAGATAAACATAAGGCTTTTCAAACTATAAAACCAGTTTTACCAAGACTTAACCAGGTTATTGGGGACTTAGTTTCTTCCGCTGTTATATGTTATATGCTTATCCTATTCATGCTTTATTGTACATCCGTGCACTGAGCGTATTGCTCAGTCGTTTTCCTTTTCTATGTTCCCAAAACGGCAGGTACTCAGGGACGCTCGTAGACTTTAAGCGTACGTGCATATGGACTGGAAGCTTTCTAGCCTTTCTTTACTTTATGCATTATCTTTACTTTGATACTCTTGCTATGGACATTGTTTAGTCCTTTCCTTTACAGTACTTATGTTTGTGTGTGATGAGCTTTACTTTTGGACTACCGATGTTTGATTCCGGTATTTTCCTTTTTATGGTCATGACATGTTTAGACATTTTTCCTTGTATGATTTGATGATACGCCATAATTACGCGTGACATTCCATTATCAAAATGGGGTGTTACACTATTCCTTTTGATGAGATTCTTATTCTAATCCAAAGTGAGCCTACGGTTGCTTCCGATAGTGATAGTGAGTGTGAATCTCTTTCTAGTGATGATTCATTACCTCCCACCGACATCTTGGGAGATGATTCTTTAGCTTTCTCTAATCCTCTTTTTTGATCTCGATGATGATTTTACTTCTAGTGATGACGAGTCACTATCCGATGAAGACGTTCTGAAAGAAAATTTCAAGATTTATTCGAACCCTTTATTTGATTTGGATGACGCCTACATATCTAGTGAGGTGAACCCTCTCTTTGAAGAGGGGATTGAGGAAATTTATAGCTCCGACTCAATTGCTATTGATGAGCATTATTTGTTAGCCATGCCACCTCCCATCATAGAGGAGGGTGGAGAGATTTGACCCTACCTTCCGTTTTATTCGGTCTGGAGAGGTGACACGGGTGGTAGATATTTCTTCTGATATTTCTCATATTATGTTGCCACCCCGTCCTACAGTGTGTACGCCCAAGCGGGTGATGTATCGCTTTTACTCTCCTCATTTCATACCGGGAAATGAGGATGAGTGTTTTGATCCTGGAGGAGACGTTGATGTTGCTATTACTTGTGATGTTTTACCAATTACCCCATCGACTCTTGCTTTGAGTTTCTATCAAGTGTCCTCGGGTGACACTTTGATATCTGTTTCTCCCACCCTCCCGCCCTTGGTGAAGACGAGTATTCTTAAGGATCGCCTTTATACCTATTTCTCGTATGTTATAAGAATCCTTTTGCTTTTCTTCACTTATACTGTGGATTCTTCTTCTTTATTATTATCCGGTAATGAGGATAAGATTTTTGACCCTTGCATATCTGTTTTGAGCCAGTGGTGATTCTCTTGCTCCCCCATGGACCATTTAATTCGAGATCGAGTCAAGCTCGTGACTCGGTTAACAAAAACAAGCGCTTCTAGGGAGGCAACCCGATGATCTATCCTTCTTTTATCTATTTTCTAACATAAGTGTAGGGGAATGCTTCTTTCCATGTGTGCTTGGTGGTATTTGTTTTTTTTGTACAGGGTTCCCTTGGATCGAGAAGACTTTTAGAGGGTTGATGTTGTTGTTTTCCATCATCTTCTTCATTCAGTCTCTGATCGATCTTCATGTCTATATCAGGGGAGTACTCAGTTCTCATCTTTATCCATACATATCTGATTGTGTTCTCCTTCTTACACTTGGAATTCTAGCATTAGCCTTTTGTGTTCTTAAGTTTAGGGGTAGCACCTTATCACTTTTGAACATTGAGGCCAATGTTCGGTTCTAGGTGTAGGGGGTTTTATATCATGTTGATCATATTCATGCCTACTTGTTTGCCCTCTTGCATCCTATTTTGATCAAATGTGTGTTTGTTTTATTTTATTTTATTAAATAATAATAAAACGTTTTTGACCGTGCGTGATTGACTTGTCCCGTAGGCTAGAACAAAGGGGATCCTGACTCTGCCTGAGTGTTGATCTGGCTGCTCCCTTAACTTTTAGACTAAGCTTTTAGGAAATGTGCAAATAAAAATGCTAAACATTGAGTAGTTGGTTCTCTTTAGAGCTTATATGAGTAACCTGTGGCTTTTCCTCCTAGATTATAACTAGACTAAATAAGTGTGTTTTTTTTCAAGCCCTTGAACGTTAAAAATCATTATGTTATGCAAAAATAAATACATATGCAATTTTGATATAGAGTCCTAGTTCAACTTTTTATTTAAATTTGAGTGAAAGCATACTTTCTTAAAAATGAAATAATGTTGCGTGAATAATATGTTGAAAAGAAAATCGAATCCAAAAAAGAGAAAAAAAGAGAAAATCGAAAAAAAAAGAAAAAAAACAAGAACAAGAAAAATAAAAAAATTGAAAAAAAGAAAAAGAAAAAAAAGTGTTCAATACCGTTAGAAGAGTGGAGTGAATGAATAAGTTTTTTTGTTGCTTTAATTATGATTGTGAGAAACTTGCTTTTTCTCAAATTTAAATCCGAAGTTGAACTAGAATTCGTCAATTTTGTATAAGAGTTTAGACGGTATTAACGAGTGTAGAAGTCAAAGGTCCCGTGAGCTCCGATACTATTCTCGAGGGTGTAAAAACCTAGCCTCCTAAGCTTTGCTAAAGGATAAGCTGAGAAGAAAGTCGCTACATGGAGTGATCTCTCCTTTGAATCTTCAATCTCTAATTACCGTCTTTGTTTTTCATCTAAGTGTCTTTTATTAACTTAGCGGTGATTTCAAGATCTTTGATTTCAAAATCCCGCCAATCCCGGTACTATTCTCCGTGGGGTGTCAAAAGCCCGGGCACTTAACCGATGAGGTTGAGACATTCCGAGAAGAAAGCCGCTACATGGGAAAGGCCATTTTTGAATCTTAAATCTCGTAATACTCAGTAAGTCTAATATTACACTTATATGATTAGCAACCATAATAAATGTCGATTTGAACGATCAAAACTTTGAAAATGAACACACTTGCCTAGTCTTTTATAATTATAGGAGTGAAAAGTTATATTTACAAAGGTTATTAGTATAAGTAGTGTTAGCATTTTGACAAAACGTTTGCACAAGGAGTCTTAGCTTAGTTGGGATTAACAAAAAGAGGATGACGATCTTTATTCCCTGGCGACACCCAGTCTGCGTGTTTCTCGTTCTATGATCCTTATACCTTGAATAAAAAGTCGAGCATGGCGGGTCACTATGAATTTTTATTTTAATTTTATTAACAAGTCGATTTCGAATAAAGTGGGTTTAAATTGGTTTTGGACTTAACATTTGTGATAATAGTTGCTTGGGGGCAAGCAACGTTTAAGTGTAGGGGTGTGTTAAACACGTAATTATTCATGCATTTAGTGAGAATTTCCCTTCATTTTTCGCATAATAAATAATAAAAATGTATTTTTAGTGCATATATCATTTATATTTGCTATTTATTATTGTAGGTACGAATATAAAGAAAAGGAGCTAAAACGAAGAAAAAGAGCAAAAACGAGCACGAGGAATGGAAAGAGCACGGGAAATCGAGTTTGACGGTGCATTCGTGTTTTATTGGGCCGGGCCGACACCATTTAAATGGGTCGGACCGACCCATTAATTTGACTTCAGCCACACAGGCCCAGCAGCAGCCCAACTAAAGCCCAACAGCAGCATATTACTGGACGCACAAGGCTGCAGCCCAAAGGAACTCATGCCCAGCAGACGCAAGGAAGAGGCCCAATAAAAGGAAAGAGATCAGATATCTGCGTAGAACATAAACTGTGAAAAACAACATTCCATTTACCTACTTTATTTTTATTAATACTTCCCTGCGTTTTTTTCCATATAGTTAGGATAGGATATTTTTTTTTCTGTTCCATTTTTTTTGGTCTTTCTTTCTTTTAATAACTTGTCACGCAGCTTTAATATTTTATTTAAAAAGACATGTTTTGTATTTGGAAACACACAGCAACATTCCATTTTGGTAAGATCTCACTTTGTTATTCTCTTTTTGTCCTGCGTATTATTTAGAGAATTTGTAGATTTAAGTTTAGTTTGTTTATTTTCAGTTATTGGTGATGGGTAATGACTTTCGGCTGATTCATATAGTCTGACTTTAGGTTATGATGTTGGATTCGATTTGGTTATAGATTGATAGGTTGAGATTATTTTCGGTTTTTATTTGCTGATTTTTAGATGATACAAATGATGCTTGTAGATTTATGGTATGATGATGATTAGTATTTAACGTTTCGATAGATGGTTATTATGGAAGGGGTTATTTTCAGTTGAAGTCTTTTATAGCTAAAATTTGATTTGTGGGTTCCATTTTAGATCTTACTTGCGTTTTTTTTGTTTTTAGCTAGGATAGGCTTCTATTTTTTAATTATTACTTTGTTAGGATTAGATCATTTTACTTTACATAGTACTTGAAAATATTTTGAGGTAGAATAGTTTTTTAACATATTTTTTAAAGCAGTTTTAATAATAAGTAATATTTAGTCAAAAATAGTATTTTAAATATTTTATGAATTTAGATTTTTAAATAAAAATAGTTTTTATAAATTAGTTTAAAATGTCGTTCATCTTAATTGTCGTTAACGATTTATGTTTTATGTTAGCTCGACGTCTCCGGTTATTCGCTCGGGTTCGTTTCTCTATCTATTTCCTTGACGTTATTTAGTTAGCTTCTATATTGTTGCCTTATTATTGTTTAACTTTAATGTCGAGATTATAGTAGTTTTGATTATGCTCGTTTAGTTTACCATCGTTATTGTCCTTAGTATTATTTTAGGTACCTTTAGCTTAATATTCGTAGTATAATTGTCGCTCTTATATCATTTTATATTTTTAGTCTTTTCAAATTAGTAGATTTAAATATAAAACTCAAAACCTGTTTATTCGAGCATCAAGCTTGAGACATAAACGCGGATTTCCATTCACACTTCGCCAGGAACTACGATAACCTTCGGGTGTACGAAAATGACTCAAACAAGGTCATGATTTCACCGAGTGCATTACCGCCGCTGGAAACACTTCGAGTGCCTACGCGGCCACGGGAACTTATAACCAAATCGGTCAAGTTACCCGCACTAATCAATTGACTCCACCGGGTTTTCCACCAAATCAAAATGCTAACAATTATCGCAACAATCAAGTTGGTTACCAAGGAAATCAAAGGAACAATTATAAAGGTAACAACTATGGGAATCAAGGGACTAATAATCAAGTGCAAAACAAAAATCAAAACCGTGATTTTCAAAACAACAACAAAGGTTTGCAAAACATGAAAGATCTTCTAAATGAATTTGTTGATTATTCAACGACTAATGATGCTAGATTTGATAATATGAAAAGGGATATAATTAGCCTAAGATCCAAAATTAAGAATGATTTGAAGAATGAGTTGAAAAATGACCTTGCTAATGAACTTAAAACTCATACAAACAAAATGGAGAGTAACGTGCAAAGGTTACAACAAAATCAACAAAAAATGGAGCAAGGCCAACATGAAACTAAACAAGAGATGCTTAAGGTGGATAAAAGGCAATCTAAGTTTGAGAATAGAATATCAAGCATGTTTGAGGCTATAATGTGTAAACCGTCTTCTTCGGGTGGTCTTCCTAGTAACACTATGTCAAACCCGAAGAGAGAAATGAAAGTGATTACCACACGTAGTGGTAAGACCTTTAAGGAACCGACTCCTCAACCAATTACTCCTATGGAGAAGGAAATTGATGAAGAACCCGAGGTGGTGGTCAGAAAGGAGCACATTACAATCCCACAAAGTACCGCTCAAACCACACCTACGGTTGATCCTTTAGCAACATTGGAACCCGAGATTCCAAAGGCTATGCCTATGCCCCACCCAACACCACCCTTACCTTACCCATCGAGACTTCGTAAGGAAAAATTTTAGGAGCGTGACAATTACCAATTTGAGCTTTTTATTAAGATGTTTCGTGATTTGCATTTTAACATAAGTTTTGTCGACGCTTTAATCATGATGCCTCGATTTGCCGCCAACTATAAGAGTATGTTAAACAACAAGGAGAAATTGCAAAAACTGTCTAGTTGTTCATCAGTTTATCTTAACCGCATACCTCAAAAAGTCGGTAACCCCGGTAAATTCTTAATTCCGGTTGGTATTCAAGATATGGAAGAATTCTACGCCTTGGCCGATCTTGGTGCTAGTATTAATTTGATGCCTTTTTCCATATTCAAGTCGCTCAATCTTCCTAATCTTACTCCTTCAAGAATGTCTATCGGAATACCCGATCATTCCACGATTCCCGCATGTGGATTGGCCAAAGACTTTTTTGTGAAAGTGGGAAAGTTCTATTATCCAGTAGACTTTATCGTAGCCGATATTCCCACGGTTCCTCAAGTTCCTCTTCATTTAGGTCGTTCGTTTGTAGATACGTCGAGAGCGTTGATTGATGTGCATGCAAGGAAAATCACCTTACGTTTCAACGACGAGGAACTTGTTATAAACGCAACTCAAAACTCAAAACTCCAAACTTTCTCATGTTTATTCTATCGCGACTTTAAACCATATTGATATGATCGATGTCATTTGTGAAGAATTTTCACAAGAATTTTTAGGTTTTGGTGATGAAGAAAATAATGGCAATCCCACTATGCTCGATCCTATTCTTGATAACTCGACACCATCCTTCACTCCATTTGAAGGAGGTGGTTTTACTTTGGAAGAGTTTGGTGTACCTCGAACTTCTAACGAAGACCTCGACAATGATGAGGACTTTTCGATTATCAAGGATTTTCTTAACGATTTCCCATTTCCTCCGCCAGTGGAGGTTATGAGTATCGAACCCAAATCTTCAATCGAGGAACCACCAATCCTCGAGTTGAAAGATCTTCCTCCTCATCTTGAATACGTATTCTTGGAAGGAGACGATAAGTTGCCGGTTATTATTGCGAAGGATCTTTTGGATGATGAAAAAACCGCACTTATCAATATCTTGAAGGATTACAAAGGGGAAATTGCGTGGAAATTATCCGACATTAAGGGTATCGACCCCAAAATTTTGTACCCACAAAATTTTAATGGAGGAATGTAGAAGTATGATAATCTTTGATTTATCAAGAGGGTTGTTAATTCTAGAAGAGAAAGTAGAGAGCGAGATGAGAGAAAATGTAAAAGTGTTATTGAGTAAATGAAACAACCAACACCCCTTTCCATGGTGGAAAGGGGATTATATACCCAAGTCCCTTAGTGGACTTGGGCCTCCGGTCTATGAACATGCTCATGGGTCAGGCTAATGTAAACTTTAATTAAACTTATACTACGAGCCTATAACTATATTGTTGGAGTGACTGAGACTTTCTAAATACGAAAAACGTATTTCTAACAATCTCCCCCAAAGGGAGGTCACTCCAAATTACAAAGTCCTAATCTAGCATGTTAGATCTTCGTTCTTGTGCTCGTAGTCCACTTTCTCTTTTCTTCTTTAACTTTTCTTCTTTTTGTGAGTATGTGTTGAATATCATCAGGGTTTGGTGATGAGACTGTATTTATACATAGTCTCATCGTCCAAATCGGGCTTAAAACGCTTAAAATATCGTCAAAATACCCATATATATGCTTGTGTTTGTTCATTTGTGTATTTTAGGTACGGATATCGTGAAATCAACAAATAATCACAAGAATGAAGCAAAAACGAACACGGGAAATGAAGCCGCACAAAGAACCAAGCCCGAATCATGAATTTCTATTCAAGTCCTTGAAGTTTGAAGAATTGGCAAGATTGGTCCCTCAATTATTGAAGACTTGTCACTTTAGGCCCTTGTAAATCTCAATATTACAAGTGGGTCCTTAAAATTTCAAGATATGTCATTATTAGCACTTAAAGTATGCAAACAATGCATAAAATACCCTTGTGAATATGCTTTACAAAGTTTGGTGGCCAAAATGGGATTTTATAAACTTCAATTACAAAGGGAAAATGGAATGAAAGCTGGCAGAACTTTATATGCAACAAAATTGGAAGTATAGGGGGCATACTTGTGAAAACCAAACCCAAACCCAACTCCAACCCGACATAAGCCCACCTTTTATCACCTTTAACCCAAAACCCGGCCCAAGTCAAACACCCCCAGTCAAACTTACCCACTAAACCTGTTTTATTATTAAATAAACTTTTTTAAACCGTATTTTATTAATTAAAACAGGCGGCAAACACTATTTTTTCCTAAACCAAAATCAAATCCACCCCTGTTCATAATGATGAACCCTAATCACCTTCGCATAATTAACAAAGAATTAACTACCCTAAACTTCCAGAAATACGATTCACGTCACCCTCATCCTACCCCCACTCCCAAAAACACATCACTCTCACCCTATTACCCCACCCACATGCCCCCTGCTACAAACTTTGGACTCCAAGACAAAAGACGCCAGGAAATCAAGGGTTTCTTTTTATTTCTTGTTCCCAAAGGAAATATAAACGGCTAAGATTGTTCAAACCAGCTCATTCCAACTGACAAAGCACATGGGAGCATTTTGACCCAATTTGAATTCTCAACAAAAAGGGCACAAGAGGAAAATCACAAATTAGGGTTTAGTACTTGTAATATTTTATTCAATGTTCTAGTAATTTCCATTGTGTAGTATATAAAGGGTGCTTGTACCTTTTATTTAGTTGTTCCAGTTTTTGTAAGAGTTTTAAATTATTAATGAAAGTGAACTTTTAAGCTTTTGCAAATCCTGAGTTCCTTAATGTTTATTGTAGTTTAATATTTATCTTTTTGCAAATTAATTTAATGGTTTCACGTTTCATTTCATAGGAAGATTTATTTTCTGAAAATCATTTTCTTTTCCAAAAGTTGAAATTTACAGTCATATTGAAGTGAAAGTGGAAGTATGTTGTTTCTTTCAGCTTTGGAGTAAGTTGTTTTCAACCTCCTCCCATTTCACTAAGGGTGTTCTATTACAAGTTTAAGTTCCAAAGATTTCTTACACAAAAAAAATAATCAGTTTTCAATTTTTTTTAGCATAAGCTTATAAGCTATAGCAGCTTATTTAATAAGCTTGTTATAGCTTATTTGTTTGCTCACAGGTCACTTTTTCTGTTCTTTTGTTTTCTTGGCAGGATCAAAGAAATTTCATTTCATTTCAAGCTTGAAGACATTGTAGGTGTGTTTGGGACTGCTGTGGTCCCCACACCATTTCTCTACATCAGCAGCTTGCTCCTCCTTTCCATAAGCCCATGATAAGCTCTTCATTCAACCCCTTGGAAGGCATCAGCTTGTAAGTGGCTTTCAACCCCATTGGCTTGAATATTTGAAGATCTTATGTGTTTATGTGTGAGTTTGTATGAATCTGCTTTGCATGTTGATTTATCTGTTTTAATTTGTTTGATTATGTCTCTTATGCCTGTTATGAGTGATATAGATCAGTTAGAATAGGATTTGCTTGCAATATCTTTGTTAATTTTCCATTTCAGCAAATAAGGGGGTGTTTGGGATAAGGATTTAAGCTAAGATTCTGACAAGCTGTTAGCTTATAAACTGCCTTTGCATTCTTTCATTGCTAGCATTAGGTTATTTCAGTTAAGTATTTTCAGTTTTGATAGGCTTTTAAACATTTTGTATGATAAAACTTGGTAGAAACTAGCATAAACTCAACAAGTTCAGTTCTCTGTTTGTTTTAGCTTAATTTTTGCCCACCATCTTTGAAATCTGTTGAATATTAGGAGCACCTAGGTTTTTAGATAGTTTGTATGTGCATTAGTTAGTTCATGTGCAAGTTTTGAGCAGTTTAAATCCGTTTTTGTGCACCTAGAAAACTAGCACTGTTCACCAGTAACATTTAACCATCACAGCAACTGATCTTGGCTATTTTGTGATTAATTTGCTTCGTGCCTGTGTGTTTTATTGCTTTTACTGACTCCCCACACTTCCATGAGTGTGGGGGTGCCCTTGTTACCAAGCAAAACCAAGTATTAAGCATTCTACAAGCACAAAACCATACAGACCCGTTTTGCATTGCTACCAGTGGGAACCCAGTTCCCACTGCCTTTGTTGTGAGTTCCCCCTGCTAGGCTAAAGGACAAAGTGTCCTAAAGGTCACTTTCAGTTCTTTCCTTTTTTTGTCTTTAGTGGTGTTAAATAGGAATTAGGGTTTCATTCTTTTTTCATTAGTTTTCTTTTTTAATTTTTAATTTTTCTGTTTATTTAATTTTTAAGTTACTGTTCATTTTATAATTTTTAGATTAAATTGCTATTTTTATTTACTTTTAATTATACTGTTTTTGTCTTTTAGTGGTAAAATACATATTTTTCTGTTTTAAAATTTTTCTTATATTTAGAAAATTAATTTAAGGTTTTTAGTTTAAAAATTAGCCACTGTTCACTTTTTAATTATTTTTTTATAATTAATTTAAGTTAATTAGGGTTTAATTATTAATCTGTTTTGTCTTTTAGTGCAAATTTTTACTTTTTTCAAACTTTTTCAATTTTCTACTGTTCATTAGGGTAATTTAGGATTTTTAAAATTGTTAGATTAATTTTGTCATTATTTTATTATTTTTTATGATTATTTTAATTAAAAAATAGTTTTTAGTGATTTAAAAATAGAAAAACAGTTTTTAAAATTTAAGAAAAATACTTTTTAGTCTTTAAATAATATAAGTTAGTTATTAGTTCAATAAATTAATATTTTGGGCATTTTGTTAATTATATTTAATTTTTGGGCTTTAATTAGCATTAAAAATTGAATATTTAATTAATAAAAGGTTTTAAAATATATTTGTTGGATTTTTATTCTTATTTATATTATTTAAGACTTAGTTTAATCTTTTAATTAATTTTTAGGTTTTATTTTTAATTTTGTCACGTTTTACGTATTTACGTTCGCGTTTTACGTCAACGTCGTAGTTTAATCGTAGTCGTAGCTCGTCTTTAATTTTTCTCTTCTAAACCAAAAACGTCACTAATCCAAACATTGTTATTTTATATATTGGCACATTAATACACACACCTCCTTCGAGAACGAACTTGGAATTTATTCGGTTTCGCGTTTTTCCTAAAGCGTGCAACTTAATACTTGCCACGGTTATTTGTTTTTCCCAAAACAAGTGACTAAAAACTACTACATCATTTTGGCGCCGCTGCCGGGGAGGTGTTTAGTGTGCCATTACTATTAGTATCGTGTTTGTGTGAGTAGTGCGTTTTTGCTTTTCCTTTTTGGAAAGCGTGAATGTCGTACATACTCATTTTTGTTATTTTTCATTATTATATTATATTATCCAAATAAATCGTGTTTAATTTTCCTAAATTAAACACAAAACAATCTTTACTATATTGTAGATATATTGGTTTTCGTTTTTTGTGAATATATTATTACTATATTGTACTACGTAAGAACAATAAAGATACAAGTACTCCAAAAGCGTGAAAACGCAACCTTGATTCGGGATTTCATCACTCGATCATTGTATTCGAATCCAAAGCAAAAGTTTAAAGGCAAAATAGATAAATACTTTCGTGAGGCTTAATTTCAATTAACACAAACTATAAGGTGGGTATAAGGCGGTTGTATTTCACGACCTAAAGGAAAAAGGCTCTTAAGTGCTTCGCGCCGCCTCGTTTCCTCCGCTTGCTTGTGCGTGTTTTGAGAAAGAGGGCTAATCGAGGATTTGCCGCCCAAGTATTATCTACGTATATTATATTTGCTTGTTTCCAAGATTAAACCCTCTTGAACGTTTTGGTGTTCCACCAACGTTCTAAAGTCATCGAAGGCGTTCACTCCACGTGATCATTTTCATTCTTTGAGGCTCCTTTAATCGAGAAAGTCGATTCGAGGGGAGATTTGTAGATTTGTGTCTACGTAATACATTCAAAAATCCAAAAAATTAAAAAAACAATCAAAAACCAAAAAAATAAAAAAATTGAAAAATCGAAAAAAACCGCAAAAAGAATCTTCTTTGCTACCACCCATTCTACGCTTAGTGCATGCGCACTCGATCGAAGGATTATTCCAATTCTAGCGAAGCTTCGAATCGACGCAATCGTAATCGAAGGAATCGACGACGTAGACGAGAATTAGAAACCGACGTTCCTAATATCGTTGTTGAAGAAACCTTAGATGAGATGGCCGACAATCGTTCTATGATGGAATTGCTCCAAGCGCCCACCGAGGGTTATGGAGACGCGATCGTAATTCCCGCTATCGAGGCGGAGAATTTTGAGATCAAGAGCGGAATGCTTTCGTTGATCCAAGCTACGAAGTTTCGAGGTCGTGAAGCCGATAATCCTCACGACCATATTCGGAATTTTGATCGTCTTTTGGCCACGAGCAAGTTTAAGAACGTCGACACCGATGTCGTCAAGCTTATGCTTTTTCCGTACTCGCTCGATGGTGCCGCCAAGGATTGGTACGAGAAAGAGCCACCTAATTCGATAGTTACGTGGAAGGATCTCGTTTCCAAGTTCGTTAATTATTTTTTCCCACCGTCTAAGACAACGTTTTTCAAAAACGAGATTACGAAATTTGAGCAAAAACCGAATGAATCTTTTAGAGACGCGTGGGATCGCTTTAAGGAATTGCTTAGGCAATGTCCTCACCATGGTTTTTCCGAGTTTCACCAAATCGATATGTTTTACAACGGTCTTAATTTTCACGAACAAGACTCGTTGAATTCCGCCGCCGGTGGCAACTTTTTGTGTAAGACTCCGAGAGAAGCTTTGATAATTATCGAGAACCGATCCAAGGTTTACCAACTCCGCAACGCACCGAGTGTTGCCAATGTCGCCAATGTTAGTAGTTCTAATCGCGACATTGAGAGAGTTGATGCAAAAGTCGACAAGCTTACGAATGTGTTTACGTCTTTTCTCGTTGAGATGCAAAAGAAAGACGCTCCCGCTACGGTGAAAGCGGTTGAGGTTTCGTGTACGTTTTGTGGTGGACCACATAATTATTACGAGTGTGCGGCTACGGATGGCCAAACGTCGAATGTGAGTGCGTTAAACAACAATTTTTCTAATCAAAATAACGCGGGTCCATCACAACAAGGCAATTATAACCAAGGCAACAATTTTCAAAACCGAAACAATTTTCAAGGTAACAATCAACAAGGAAATTTTTCGAATCAAAATCAAGGAGGTTATAATCAAGGTCGTAATATAACTTGGCAAAATCGAGATAACAATCAAGGAAACAATTTTTCAAATGGGAATCAAGGAAATTTTCAAAGAAGTAATCAAAACCAAGGGAACTTTAATTCTAATCAAAATAGTTCGTCAAACGATTTTCAAAATTACATGAAAACGAATGAGGCTAATATGAGACGATTAGAGGGAGAAATTGGTACTTTGAAAAATGACTTTTCTAATACATTGAAATTACAAAACACGAAGATTTAGCAAGGGCAAATTGATATTAAAAAGATGTTTTCGGCCATAATGAACAAAGCCTCGGGTTCGTCATCAAGTTCGTTACCTAGTGACACCGTTGCTAATCCGAAAGAACAATGTAAAGCCGCCTCGTCTCGTGAGAAAGGTCGTGTGATTACCCCTAACCTTGAAGGATTCCGTGTTGTTTATCCCTCTCAACCCTCGACTTCTAAGACGTCTTCTTGTTCTAAAGTCGATGGGGTGAACGTGGCGACCAAGGAAAAGAGTGCACACCCTCGTGTACCTCAAATTCCATCCACGGTTCAAAAAGAGAGCTTTGTCGACCTCACCAAAGTAACCCTTGAAGAAACTTTTGCTTCGATCCTTCTTAAAAAACCCAAAAGGCGTATGCCGAGAAAGGAAAAGGATCCGGGCCAATTTCTATTACCTTGTGATTTTTCCGAGATTGAGGGATGTTTAGCCCTTGCCGATTTAGGTGCTAGCATCAATCTCATGCCTCATTCTCTTTGGAAATTGATGAGATTGCCTTCGCTTACCCCCACAAACATGACAATCGAGCTTGCAAATTGTACACCTTTAATACCAATCAGAATAGCCGAGGATGTCTATGTTAGGATTGGAAAGTTTGTTTTTCCCGCGGATTTCGTTATATCCGATTACGAGTGTGACCCTAAATGTCCCATTATTTTAGGCCGACCATTCTTATCGACGGCTCGAACCGTAATCGACGTTCACGAGGGGAGACTTACTATGAGATATGGGGATGAGAAAATAGACTTTTTCGCTAGAAAATCCCAAGGATTTTATGAGAATGAAAAAACCGAGGTTTCAAAACCTAATGATTCAAATTCTAATGATTTCAAAATGTTTACTTTAGCGGAAAAAATGAAGCTTGATGCATGTTTTGAAAGAATTAAGAAAAACGGTTTTAAAGATGATGATTTTAATGATAAAGAATACGTGTACCTAATTCAAAAGGGTATGTGTAAATTTATGGATGAAAACTCACTTTGGGATGTTTTTAGCGAAACAAGTGAAACACCAATTCCGAAGGGTGACGTTAATGCCATCACGACAATGACCAAAATGGATTCGTCTTCACCACCTTCGAAGGACCACGTCTTTGAGGCTTCAACTTCTAACTCCATCGAAGTGCCTCCTTTGCCTAGCCCAACACCCGTTGAGGCTAAAGGGTTTATCGACATCGATCCTCTCGTCTTAGAAAAGTCACCTAAGCATAGTCATTTGACTTGTAAGTCCATGGTTGTGAGTGCTCACATCGACTCTTTCTTTGACGATGACGATGGCGATTTTGCCGAGCTTGATCACGTACTTCGAAATCCACATGCTATTTTTGATTCTCCTAAGAAGAAACATGTGAAGTACGATGATTATGAGTTTGATCCCGAGATTGAGGAAATCATTGAACGAGAGCTAGCTCTTATGCCTTCACTCCCACCTACGAGTGAGGTTGATCTTTCCAAAATCGAGGATGAACTTAATGAGTTGGAACGTCTTATTTTCGATGACGAACCAACTCATGTGACCACTAAAAATCCCATTCTCGAGGAGTTACCTAATCAACACTCCTCATTTGAGAATGACGTTTACCACATTCGTGAGGATCTAACTCATCAACGATCCCCACAAAAGAATGATGGTTTCGTGCTTGATCGTGATCTTTTCGAGAGAGTTTCTAAGATACTCAAGGAGGGGATGACAAACCGTGGTTTGACAAGCCTATCTTTGATGAAGTAATCGATGAGATCGACGTTCATGAGGATGACGAGTATGTTGACCCCGAGGGGGCGGTGTTCTTTATTGATAAACGTTTTGAGAACTTATATAATCCGCCACCCCCTCCCGCCAAAGACTTAAATGTGAGAATTTTTAGCGTGACTAATTTTCAATTTGACACGCCAAATATTTTCGACATTATTCAATCGGGTTTTCATAAAGAGTTTTTAAACGATGAAAAAGGAAATGATTTTAAAAATGTTTTAAAAGATTTTTCTACATGTTTAACTCCGTCATCACCGCGTTTTATGAGTACTACCACCTCGTCTACTCCTTTTGACGATGGTGTGTGTGGTTTTAGTATGGGGGAAGCCCCAAATGTTCCCTCACATTTCTCCACCGAGGACGAGATTTACGATCCCGGAATTGCTTGTAAAGGGAAATCTCGGTCTTCCACCGATGCAATAAATGGAAATCGTATCTATTTGCTTGGTGTGAGTCTACCTCGAGTAGCTCATAAGTTTGCCTTACCCATTGCCCCACCTTTCTACTTCTTATCTCTTTTCTTCTACCCCATTGGGGTTTTAGTTTGTGTTGGAGTGGCGTTGTTTCGTCTTTCATCCGAAAACGAAGACGCTATCTTTGACCCCGGTATACGTTTATCGGGTTTTTAAAGTACTCCATGTACTTTTGGGCCTTGTTTATCATGTAAGCCCCATCAAAAATGACCATACCAAGATTATCCCTAAATGATCACATTTATGGGGATTCGAGTCGAGCTTTTGACTCGGTTATCAAAAACAAGGTGCCTCGTGGGGGATTCTCATGCTTATCCTTGTAAATATTATCGCTTTCTTAGTTAATGTAACGAGGGGACTTGTGCTCTTCCTACCTTTGTTCCGTGGTTGTTTGTGATTGTGATTTATTAGGTTCATCGTCATCATTGAAGCCTCTCGTGTTCGTTTTACGGATCACTCGAGCTTCGATCGTTGCCTTTGGAGATTCCGATATCCGATGATATCCTTTTATGTTCTAACGTTTATATTATTAGCATAATTCATAAACGGCTTTTAGGTTATTCGTTTTACCCTTTCCATGCTCGAGATTAAGCATTCGACTTCGTCTCTAGTATGGGGGTGTTTACACCCCTAGACTCGAAACATTGAGGACAATGTTTATTTTTAGTATGGGGGGTGAGTAGATACTTCACCTTGCTTACGTCAACACGCAATCCAATATTCATCTTTTTGTTATCGTTTTGTTGCGAAATAAGGCTAAAAATGGCCAAATTTTAAAATTTTTTCTAGTTTTTCATAAGTGTTTAAGACACGAATGTAGGTTTTCCGATGGTGAGAACGAGAGTAATTTTTGACTCGACCGTGCGTGTTGAGCACTTAGCTTCGATTCCTTAACTTTTTAGGCTAAGTCTCTTAAATGAGGACGAGAAATGATAGAGTTATTTATAAGTCTCGTAATCGTCACGATCTTATGTGTAGTAATTATTAGCTTATTCTCCCAACGCTTTTGTATAATAAATTGTTAATAAATATTGATTTGGCGGTTTAATCACTATTGTTGGTTTCTAATTTGTTTTGGTAGCTTCCATGTAATTAAATTGGGAAAACATTAAGGTATCGCCAGCGTCACGGTTTTGAAGTATTGGCACCCGAATAATCGAAAGCTTCACCTAATAATAAGATTTCAAGTGCTCACCTAAATTAAGCAAAAATTTGAAGCTCACAAGGCCGAAAAATCTATGCCCAAATTGAAAGTGAATCAAGCCTTAATCTTCGAAGCTTTAAAGATCCAAAATTCGCTTTAGCGTGAGGATATACGTCTTTGGCTAATAAAACCACCGATGAGGCGGATAATAAAAGGCAAGGCAAGACCGAAGTCATAATAAAAGCTTCATGGCGAAGTTGAATAAAAGATGGAGGTAAACCAAAGATAATAAGGCCCTTCCGTTAGGGGGCGTATAAAAGTCTAGGTAATAAGTCTCATGTTCAAAACCGTTATAAAACCGTGTTTATCGATTCTTCTTGTTGACTTAATTTTTTGACATCGTTGTCTATTGGGGTGAATTATTAATTTAATGATTTTAGTTACACCGTTAAGTCTCTATTTTTAGACTTAATCTCTATTCACGCATAAGTCAATGATGTATCCTCGTGATCATTAAGACAAAATAAAATATAAGAGATACCCAGTAGGAATAAGGGAGTTTAGGTTCGTAATTAACACTCATGAGATGTGTTCGTGTTGCTAACTTATAATAACAATGATCTCGTTACACGCTTAGCATGGAATTGGGTGAAAATCGAGGACGAAGAAATTATTTCTAACGAAGCATTCACGTGTTCTTGTTCTATGATCCCAAAAGTCACTTAATCGTGATGAAAACATTACATTATGTCTAAAACACGTGTAGTAGTTTATTTAAATTTATGTCTTCAATAAATGTCATCATAAAATGAATTTTGGAAGTGCTACGATACTTAATTCTAGCATTGCGCGGGGACACGGCAATGGTTTAGTATGGGGGAGTGATGAGACTGTATTTATACATAGTCTCATCGTCTAAATCGGGCTTAAAACGCTTAAAATATCGTCAAAATACCCATATATATGCTTGTGTTTGTTCATTTGTGTATTTTAGGTACGGATATCGTGAAATCAACAAATAATCACAAGAATGAAGCAAAAACGAACACGGGAAACGAAGCCGCACAAAGAACCAAGCCCGAATCATGAATTTCTATTCAAGTCCTTGAAGTTTGAAGAATTGGCAAGATTGGTCCCTCAATTATTGAAGACTTGTCACTTTAGGCCCTTGTAAATCTCAATATTACAAGTGGGTCCTTAAAATTTCAAGATATGTCATTATTAGCCTTTGAAGTATGCAAACAATGCATAAAATACCCTTGTGAATATGCTTTACAAAGTTTGGTGGCCAAAATGGGATTTTATAAACTTCAATTACAAAGGGAAAATGGAATGAAAGCTGGCAGAACTTTATATGCAACAAAATTGGAAGTATAGGGGGCATACTTGTGAAAACCAAACCCAAACCCAACTCCAACCCGACATAAGCCCACCTTTTATCACCTTTAACCCAAAACCCAGCCCAAGTCAAACACCCCCAGTCAAACTTACCCACTAAACCTGTTTTATAATTAAATAAACTTTTTTAAACCGTATTTTATTAATTAAAACAGGCGGCAAACACTATTTTTTCCTAAAACAAAATCAAATCCACCCCTGTTCATAATGATGAACCCTAATCACCTTCGCATAATTAACAAAGAATTAACTACCCTAAACTTCCAGAAATACGATTCACGTCACCCTCATCCTACCCCCACTCCCAAAAACACATCACTCTCACCCTATTACCCCACCCACATGCCCCCTGCTACAAACTTTGGACTCCAAGACAAAAGACGCCAGGAAATCAAGGGTTTCTTTTTATTTCTTGTTCTCAAAGGAAATATAAACGGCTAAGATTGTTCAAACCAGCTCATTCCAACTGACAAAGCACATGGGAGCATTTTGACCCAATTTGAATTCTCAACAAAAAGGGCACAAGAGGAAAATCACAGATTAGGGTTTAGTACTTGTAATATTTTATTCAATGTTCTAGTAATTTCCATTGTGTAGTATATAAAGGGTGCTTGTACCTTTTATTCAGTTGTTCCAGTTTTTGTAAGAGTTTTAAATTATTAATGAAAGTGAACTTTTAAGCTTTTGCAAATCCTGAGTTCCTTAACGTTTATTGTATTTTAATATTTATCTTTTTGCAAATTAATTTAATGGTTTCACGTTTCATTTCATAGGAAGATTTATTTTCTGAAAATCATTTTCTTTTCCAAAAGTTGAAATTTACAGTCATATTGAAGTGAAAGTGGAAGTATGTTGTTTCTTTCAGCTTTGGAGTAAGTTGTTTTCAACCTCCTCCCATTTCACTAAGGGTGTTCTATTACAAGTTTAAGTTCCAAAGATTTCTTACACAAAAAAAAATAATCAGTTTTCAATTTTTTTAGCATAAGCTTATAAGCTATAGCAGCTTATTTAATAAGCTTGCTTATAGCTTATTTGTTTGCTCACAGGTCACTTTTTCTGTTCTTTTGTTTTCTTGGCAGGATCAAATAAATTTCATTTCATTTCAAGCTTGAAGACATTGTAGGTGTGTTTGGGACTGCTGTGGTCCCCACACCATTTCTCTACATCAACAGCTTGCTCCTCCTTTCCATAAGCCCATGATAAGCTCTTCATTCAACCCCTTGGAAGGCATCAGCTTGTAAGTGGCTTTGAACCCCATTGGCTTGAATATTTGAAGATCTTATGTGTTTATGTGTGAGTTTGTATGAATCTGCTTTGCATGTTGATTTATCTGTTTTAATTTGTTTGATTATGTCTCTTATGCCTGTTATGAGTGATATAGATCAGTTAGAATAGGATTTGCTTGCAATATCTTTGTTAATTTTCCATTTCAGCAAATAAGGGGGTGTTTGGGATAAGGATTTAAGCTAAGATTCTGACAAGCTGTTAGCTTATAAACTGCCTTTGCATTCTTTCATTGCTAGCATTAGGTTATTTCAGTTAAGTATTTTCAGTTTTGATAGGCTTTTAAACATTTTGTATGATAAAACTTGGTAGAAACTAGCATAAACTCAACAAGTTCAGTTCTCTGTTTGTTTTAGCTTAATTTTTGCCCACCATCTTTGAAATCTGTTGAATATTAGGAGCACCTAGGTTTTTAGATAGTTTGTATGTGCATTTGTTAGTTCATGTGCAAGTTTTGAGCAGTTTAAATCCGTTTTTGTGCACCTAGAAAACTAGCACTGTTCACCAGTAACATTTAACCATCACAGCAACTGATCTTGGCTATTTTTGTGATTAATTTGCTTCGTGCCTGTGTGTTTTATTGCTTTTACTGACTCCCCACACTTCCATGAGTGTGGGGGTGCCCTTGTTACCAAGCAAAACCAAGTATTAAGCATTCTACAAGCACAAAACCATACAGACCCGTTTTGCATTGCTACCAGTGGTAACCCAGTTCCCACTGCCTTTGTTGTGAGTTCCCCCTGCTAGGCTAAAAGACAAAGTGTCCTAAAGGTCACTTTCAGTTCTTTCCTTTTTTTTGTCTTTAGTGGTGTTAAATAGGAATTAGGGTTTCATTCTTTTTTCATTATTTTTCTTTTTTAATTTTTAATTTTTCTGTTTATTTAATTTTTAAGTTACTGTTCATTTTATAATTTTTAGACTAAATTGCTATTTTTATTTACTTTTAATTATACTGTTTTTGTCTTTTAGTGGTAAAAATACATATTTTTCTGTTTTAAATATTTTCTTATATTTAGAAAATTAATTTAAGGTTTTTAGTTTAAAAATTAGCCACTGTTCACTTTTTAATTATTTTTTATAATTAATTTAAGTTAATTAGGGTTTATTTATTAATCTGTTTTGTCTTTTAGTGCAAATTTTTACTTTTTTCAAACTTTTTCAATTTTCTACTGTTCATTCGGGTAATTTAGGATTTTTAAAATTGTTAGATTAATTTTGTCATTATTTTATTATTTTTTATGATTATTTTAATTAAAAAATAGTTTTTAGTGATTTAAAAATAGAAAAATAGATTTTAAAATTTAAGAAAAATACTTTTTAGTCTTTAAATAATATAAGTTAGTTATTAGTTCAATAAATTAATATTTTGGGCATTTTGTTAATTATATTTAATTTTTGGGCTTTAATTAGCATTAAAAATTGAATATTTAATTAATAAAAGGTTTTAAAATATATTTGTTGGATTTTTATTCTTATTTATATTATTTAAGACTTAGTTTAATCTTTTAATTAATTTTTAGGTTTTATTTTTAATTTTGTCACGTTTTACGTATTTACGTTCGCGTTTTACGTCAACGTCGTAGTTTAATCGTAGTCGTAGCTCGTCTTTAATTTATCTCTTCTAAACCAAAAACGTCACTAATCCAAACATTGTTATTTTATATATTGGCACATTAATACACACACCTCCTTCGAGAACGAACTTGGAATTTATTCGGTTTCGCGTTTTTCCTAAAGCGTGCAACTTAATACTTGCCACGGTTATTTGTTTTTCCTAAAACAAGTGACTAAAAACTACTACATCATTTGGCATAGAACATGTTCCTTTGGCCTTTCACGTGCAATCTTTGTCTTCTTATGATCTTCGCCTCTTCGTGACTTCATGTCCCACATACCTATCCTTTGTTGAATTCTTGAAAGTTTCAGAGTTAATACAACGGAAGACTTTTAGGTCATACTTTCTTGAATTTACTGAAATATTTGATGCAGATGGAATAAGTATGTGAGGACGACTTTAGCTGGTACACCGCAACGCCACCGTCTTCAAATGCAGCAACATAATAAGACACGAATAAAATGGCTTTGACATTTTATTCTAATTCGGTAGCATTTTACCTCCGGTCGGTGAAGACCGTTGGACGATAATCAATATCATACTTGTGACAGGTAGCTCTAATTAAAGATCTTCTTGACAAGATTTTGCGGGTAAACCCGTTCTCTTATTCGACCGTCCAAAGCTGACTGAGAACATAAAGAGTGAATCATTTGGATTATAAAATCTGCATGATTGAAGCCGTCAATTCATGAATCCTGGAACAAGTAAATTTCAATTAAGATTTTCACCATCGTTGCTTTCCAGTTGTCACGAGCTTGATTCTAATAGAATCTTGCTTGTCACCTACCGCAGTGCTGTTTGAGGTTGACACTGGAAGGATTTCCACTCTTCACTGTGAACACTAAAGAGTATCACTCTGAGTGTTCTAGCAAGATCACTCAGATAATGCGTAGAGGCCCTGGAACAAGTTTAATCTCAATTAAGAGTTAACCATCGTTTCTTTCCAGTTATCACAGGATCAGTTCTTAAAGAACCGCATGTGTCACCTACCATGAGCTTGTTTGATGTTGGCTCAATCAGGATTTCCATCTTCATGGTAATACTTTTGTATCACTCAGATGTTCTGGCAATATTGCAAGAATACTGCGTGGGACTCATAAAAATCTTTCTTGTTTCTAAAATTGTGTCCTAATGAGACCTTTGATGATCTCGTGGCTCTAGACTCAATAGTGCATTTTGATTTTGTGAACGGAGGCTGGAGAGGATTTCCACCTTTTCAATATCAATTTATTCGGAGTGAATAAACCGATAGATAACGTGTTGAACTCCGTGACATTAAAACAAATATCTTTTTAGAGATATTTGAGTTGGCTGGGAGGGGTTGTGCATCGCATCACTGGGTCCATGATACTTTTGTCTTCAAGATGAGCTGACCTGTTTTCTGCCTAAGTTGTAAGGAGGGCTTCTTTCTTTACACCCTTTATCTTTACATTTCTTTTTCATTCTTCAACCCCTTCAATGCTTACCAATACATCATTACTAGCACCTTGTTGTGATTTTTCTAGTGCTAGCATCAGTACTTGGTCGGCATTCAGCTATGTTCACAATCCATTCCCCATCTTTCCTAAGGACTTCTATTTTCTAACTATGGAACTGTCCTTGGGAAGATTCCTCCGGTTTTGGAAGAATCATTGGACTAATACCTAATCCTACCACCCTTTTGTCACCACATTCGTCGTGAGTTAAGAGTGTTTTAGGTAAGTATTCGTCTTCATGAAAAATTCCTTAAAATCACTGAGGTACTTGTGATATAAATATCAAGAGTTTTTTGTACCTTCAGTGTTTTTGTCAACAAAATGCTCCCCCTTAACATATGCGTAGCATATATCAAGTTGGATTTTCTATTAAGCCCTTTTTCATTTTTAGCCACATATGTTTTACAAGTCTCCTTAATCCCATTTTCTCCCCTGATCTAAAATGTTAACCATTAAGCTTTTAGATATTAATGGATTAACCGGTCTTTAGGTTAAAATTGAAATTGGTTGATGGCCATAGAACATATTAATGCTCCCCCTCAAATTAATGAGGGTTAGTTGTAGTGCTTAAGTATGATATGTTTGAAAGATTTGGAATCTCGTGAGAAACTCTTGAAAAATTTCATACTTTCACACTACAACAAACCACAAAAGCCTAATGCACATATTATATACATATTCATAAGTGACTGTATGGAGTTGACCTGATTGTAGTACGATCACCACTTTTAAATGGATCGTTCCACAAGCCTGTGGTGAGCTCCATACGGTCTGCCACCCACGAATCGTTCGATACTGCGGATCAACCGTCTATCCCTTAACTTCTCCTCAATCATATGGATGGTGTGGTTGGTACTCTTTTTAAACCAGCCTACCAATTCATACTTTACCTCTGGAAGGCCTTGACCTGAGTTGAGCATTAACAGCTTGTCACGTACTTGCTTAAGAGTACCATCTTTGAATTTGTGCAGTTTTGATTGTCGCATGTATTGCATGACCTCTGCTTCATTCAGGTAGAATATGCCCATCTCTGGTTAGAGTGTACCCATATATGGCTTCTTGTCTTGGTGAAAACGACTCATGGGGAGTTGTATGAGGTCGTTTCAGATTTAGCCTGGATTGATAACTCTCTACACCATGTTGTAAGTCTTCAACCCTATTCTTGATCACAATTCTTCGAGTAAATTGTCGAATGTTGGAACTTAGGGCAATAACTTCGTCAGGTTCTAAGTGAGGGACCTTGCCTTGAGCAAAGATAAGTAAAAAATCTTCAATATCTTCAAGTCGTAGGAATTGAAGATCCCTTTCACTTACACTATAAGTCTTACTGTCGTCTCACTTGAATCTGATATCTTTCAAGTACGAGTACCCAAATATATGTAGAAAGCTAACTCCCTGTATGCTTGTGATTCGACGGTTTGAAATTATAGGTGTACCTGATTTGGTATGATTATAGAAATAGTAAGCCGACCTCTTCTTGCCTTGCCAATGTGAGATACATAATTCCGCATATTGATCATATTCCTTGACAAGTTTTTTGCTCCACAGTCCTGGAACCTTATCTTCAATCTAAGGAACGTCCTCCAAGTTTACTGCCTTGCCCATTGTTAGTGATGTAGCATACCTGTTCGCGCCGTTTTCTAAGTAATCCAGATCACGGTTGACAAAGTATTTCATTAAAAGGTTCTTGGCTGTTGCAATAACTGAAGCTGTTAGTGGAAGAAGTACTAGAGCTTGTTCACCTGATGATGTTGATTTGATTGCCTTCATGAGCTTACTGAAATGATATTCTCCCTCATTTTTTGCGATCTACATGGAAGCCCAAAAGTTCTTGTCTTTGATCGTTGTTTAAAGTGTATTTGTATCCATGGTAGGCACTCCATATTTTTCCATCAGGAATCCAAAGAAATCGATTGGATTATTGAGGAATTGTGTAAGATCCGCCTTTTCACTGTCAGAGATTGTACATGTAGTTGCTGTCTGTGTAAGCCATGGTTGTTCTTGAACAGTCTCGTCAATATCAAATGTGTCAGCAAACTCAGGATCTGGTTGATTTATGTCGTCAATATCCATATCGATGTAATGTTGAGGTGGAGAGTGATGTATCACAGATGGTATTGGTTCCTCTTCTTGCATAGGTTCGTGTTCTGCAGGTGCTGTTGATGAGACAGTAGTAGGAACTAGTTTAGAAGACATACCTGTATATGTTCCTGTGTGATGTTGAATTGGTGTAGGCGGTGGAGAGTAATGTTCCACAGACGGTGACGGTTCGTCTTCAATCATTGGTTTGTCTTGTAGCACTGGTTATGCGGGTTCTTCTTGTGATACATTAGTAAGAACCCGTTCAGATGACTTACCTGTGTTGTTGTCATTGGTTTCATCATGCTCGTCATTGGTTTTGTTTTCACTCTCATTTTGTTGTTTATCACCAACTTTTCTTTTGAACTTGCATCACTTTCTTCCTCTTTCTCATCACCTTTCTCGGATTCTTCAGATTCTTCGCCATCAGTACCATTACCTTTACCCTCATCACCATCACCTTTCTCCATATCCTTACCATTACCATTACCGTCTTCATTATCATCATCGTCATCCCCATCACTATCGTCATCCTCGTCTTCCCCGTCATCCTCGTCCTCATCCTCATCCTCATCCTCATCCTTTTCGTCATCCTCTTCTTCTTCATTCTTATCAGAATGTTCTTCCTCCTCCTCATTCTCTTACTCTTCTTCCTCATTTTCTTCCTCGTCTTCATTTTCAGGCTCCTGACATTTCCTTTTCTTTGAAGATTGGGGAACTTCAATGTCTTCTAATGGTGATGTGTTAGAAGCTTCCATTATGACTTTATCAAGAGCTCTTTGCAATTTGTGTTGAGCTTTTGTTTTTGGTGACTTAATGTTGGTTAATCGAGTCTCCAAAGTCTACCTTAATTGCAAGTCAGTAAGGCCTTTAGTGAATAATGCTGGAAGCTCCTGATGTACACATGACCTAACTTCACTCTGAATGATGTTAGTCATAGCATCATTGATGGAGTTGAGTAAGACATTGTTTTCTTTATCACGTGCTTCCTTTTCGGCAATGAACTTCTTATGTTGCTCTTGAAGTTTTAACACGCCACCGTATGCATCGTCGTGTTTGGAATGCTCACGTTTTTGTGCTCAGAAAGCTTTTGTATCAGGCTTAGTGATTGATGTTTTCAAAGTTTCAATCTGTTGTGCCTGATCCTCCAATTGTTTTTGGAAGTGCTGAATGAGTGGATCATTGATCGTGAGAAATGGATTGGAGGTGGATGGTAGTTGTACTGTTGTTGTTGGTGAAGGAGTTACCACAAGTGCTAGAGAGGTTGTGGATTGGATGGTGGTTTGTACGGGTTGTTCGAGGATAGGTGGTGGTATTGGTACAATCACTAGGGCAGTGGTTGGTACTGGTTGTGGGATGATCGGTGGAGGTGTTGGTGTAATTACTTGGGCGACGGTCGGTACTGGTTGATGGATGATCGGTGGCGGCGTTGGTGTGATCACTTGGGCGGTGGTTGGTACTGGTTTATGGATGATCGGTGGCGGCGTTGTTGTAACACTTGGGCTGTGGTTGGTACTGGTTGATGGATGATCGGTGGCGGCGTTGGTGTGATCACTTGGGCGGTGGTTGGTACTGGTTTATGGATGATCGGTGGCGGCGTTGGTGTAATCACTTGGGCAGTGGTTGGTACTGGTTGTACGGTTTCGATTGTAGGTTCAATCGGGGGGACTGTTGTCACGACAATGCTGAATATTGGTGGTGGAGGAGGTGTTTGTTGTTGGATAGGAATCATAGTCAGATGAGCGTCTTCTGCTGCTATCATTGCTGAAGGAGTAGGAAGTGGTTTGCTTAGGTTGACGTCCTTGTACAGGAATGTTTCCATATCTTCTCCTCCACCTCCTAATGATTGGTCATCATAATCATAGTTGATAAAACCATCTATGATATCATCATCTTAGTTTGTTTGGTCTGTGGTTCTTGCCTCAAGTCTGGAATCTTGTTCTTCTTCATCATTTGAGTCGTCTGGATCTCCAAAAGCTTCAAAGGCTAATTATGTCGGGGTTTTTAATCCAGAACCACTACCTGTTTTCTTAGCCAGTACCTCTATCCTATTTGTCTGACGTGCTATTCTCATTTGTTTTTCTTCAGACATTAATGCTGTAGAATCTTCTTCGTCTGCATCTTCATCACGGAGTTGCTCTTTCCCTTTAGCCTTGCCTTTGGCTTTGGGTGAGGAAGTATTTTGGCGTTTGACAACAGTCTTTTTCCTTTTACCCTTTTTCTTTTCAGATGGATCTTTGTTTGCTCTTTTAATCTATGCATCAATATCCGTGAGCATTTGTTTGTAAGGTTCACTGTCCTTGATCCCTTCATTGATCATTGTATCTGGCACTAAAGCTGGACGCAATGAGTACTTAGTAGAATAATAGTCTTCACCCATATGATCCAACACGTAGTCTTGGTCTGATGTATGGTAGAAGAAATTTCCATGCTTGTCAATAGATGGGACACTCTTCATGAACTGGTTGATGATAAGTTTTGTGAACGGTGGAAACGAAAGATGCATTGACTTCTTCTTGGTGCCGATGAACTGGTAGCAAAACTCTTCCCAAAGAAGTAGAGCATAATCCACTTTAGATGCAGTGTATAGACCCCAAAATACATGAGCCTGAGGGGGTCTCATTTGGTCAAATCCACGAGCATTTGAAGTGAGGCACTTAGTGATGATAGTGACGATTGCTTTCCACGGTTGGCCAATGTGTGAAGTGGAAACCTGAGATAGACTATGAATGTCACCCTCATAGTTAAGAGCTCTAATTACTCGAAGCAATTCATATGTGTTTGGATTAGGCACATACTTTTCTCCTTTTGCTAATTTGGGGAATTTGAACAATTTCCTGAATTGAGTTAAATCAAGAGTGAAGTTCTGCTTGTTGATCTTGAAGGTGATAGACCTCTTAGATAATTGTTTTGCCGGTGTAATCGATGTTTTGGCCCAAAACTCGTGAATATAAATTTCGGGAACTGATGCAGTGGCTCTAAGGGTATCCTTTATCGATGACATGTCTAGGATGTCCATTGAGACTTTGAAAGCTGTCACATTTGGATCAAAGTCGTCTTTCAGACAAAAATTGTTCTCTGCAAGTGGTAGTCGGTCACTAAGTGGAACTAGTACGAGGACTAGTTGTTGTTGTTGTTATTCGGTGATTGACATGGTTCCTGCTTAAGATAGCACAGACACAATTGATATATAAAAACATATACATCGCATTATCCATGAAAATTCGTAGTATGGGGAGTATATCACAACAAATGTCATCACATAAAACACATTAAGATAATACAGACAACGTTCATATGAAATACAATCATACATTCAGATTAAAACCTAAAGGCATGGTAGTATAGCACAGACATGTTATTCTAGGGACACCACAACCTAGCTTTAGTTACTTGATGGTTTGGGTTTCATGGTTGTCATAACCACTACTTCAGTGGGAGAACTAGTATAAAGATGACTACGAAGTTCCACAACCACTTCAGTAGGCCTAGGCATTACTACAACCTCAGTAGGTGTTGGCAAAACCTCAACCTCAGTAAGTATTGACAAAACCTCAACCTCAGTAGGTGTAGGCAAAACCTCAACCTCAGTAGGTGTTCGCAAAACCTCAACCTCAGTAGGTTTGAACTCAGCGGTTGCTTCCATTGCCTGAGAACAAAACAGAATATATGGAATAAATAATTTTATCTTTTTTGTTTACAGAAATATCAACTTATAAAATAAGATGAATTTTAGTAATAAGAAACCTTTCAAGTATTCTTATGAGAAAAAATTAATTAACTCCAATTAAAATTGTGTTCGTATTAGAGGCCCTAGTTCTAAGTCGAATGCATAAAGTGGAAGCTTACTATCTTAAAGTTATGTGAAATAAATTACTTATCAACAAAAAACATATCGCAAATTCTACTAGTCCACTTATCGCAAGGTCTATCTATCACAATGCAGGATTCCATCGGGATGTAAACAAGTCATAACACTAAGTGACCTATCAGAAAGATCCCATCGGAAAGATCCCATTGGAAAGACCCCATCAGAAAGACCCCATCGGAAAGACTCCATCAGAATGACCCCATCGGAATAACCCCATCGGAATGACCCCATCTGAATGACCCCATTGGAATGAACCCATCGGAATGACCCTATCGGAATCAATCCATCGGAATCAATCCAGGAAACAATCCATCGGAATCAATCCATCAGAATCAACCCATCGAAATCAATCCATCAGAATCAATCCATTGGAATACTACCATCGGAATCCTACCATCAGAATCCTACCATCGGAGTCCTACCATCGGAATCTTACCATCGAAATCCTACCATCAGAATACCCTATCGGAATCTGCTATCGAAATCCGCTATTGGAATGCCATCAGAATCTGGGGCGGATTTAACAAGGCAACTGCTTATCTTTTGATTTTGAGACAAATGCAATGTTTTAATCAAAATTGTTTAAGTCTAATGTTTATAATGGGTATAAGAACAAAACCCCTCTATCAATCATAAGTTTCATCACATTCACAATCCGAAACCCTAATTCTTGATTGAACGAGATGTAATGCGTATGGAAAGATAAACAGAAGATTAATCATAATTAGCACATAATGACGAATTACCTAGAGGATAAAACAGAAAAAAAACACAAGAAATGAAGGTTTGAAGATCCCTATTAATGGCGGCAAGTATTTAGAGGGGGTGTGTGTGTTTGAGATGTAAATGATAAACAGGGGAGGGGGAGTTTTGACTTAGGTCAACTCTCAAACCAAGTTTGCCAAAAGTGCAAATTGGTCCCCCCCCCCCCCCATTTTTCAAAGATGTATAAACTTTTAAGACAACAAGTTAACAACACATTTTCCCGACTACATTTAAGTTGCTAATACGAACACACCACTAACATTTGTATCGATATGACTTAAGGCATGTGAGGTATAACCTAAGGCCAAATCAATTTCCACACAAGGCACACGTTGCACATAAGGCACACATAGTAAGATTTCTGAAAAGATATTTGAAGACCAATTCATTTTCAAAACGATTTGATATTTGCTCCCCCTCAAACGCTGACCCCTTTTCTATTTAAAGAGTTGTAGTCATTGTTTTTAAAAAGACAAATATCCATGAAGACCTTTTCCGTTTTGAGATTATATGGAACGATTCTGGTGGAAATAAGATTTCTCTTATTTTAACAAAATAAGTGCACTGAAGCATACACTTATTTGTGTTAGACCAAGTTATAAAGTAAACTTGATCCCTTACAAGGTTTTAAAGTAAACCTTGCCCGAGAAAATTAATTCTTGTTGTGAGCCAACGTTTCAAAAGAAATACGTGACTTTAATGCGAAAAGCGGGTTGCATTCAGAAATAACTACAAGCCATATGGGCATGTTTTAAAATATGTACAACTTTCATACGGACTTTATTTATGACGCCGTGTCAATTTTAATCGACATTTCTGAGGCTGTAAATATTACCGTACTAAAAGACATGCCCGATTTAAAATAAAAAATATTTTTGGATTTTCTTAATTTTAAATTTTTTATGGTTTTTGTAAGTTTTATATTTTTGTATTTTCTTTTTGTGGTTTATATATATACGATAATATACAAGATCACGATAAAAGGATACTCTAGAATAGTTTACCACCACTATTCTGCAGATTCTTATACCAACTCTTTAAGAGTCGCAAGTGAGAATGATTTCATGCCCAGCTTTTCGATCAAAAACTCGATACGTCCTCGATCTAAGGCCTTTGTGAATATATCCTCCAGTTGGTACTCAGTGTTGACAAAATACAGCTCGATTACTCTATTTTCCACTTGCTCTTTGATAAAGTGGTAGCGTATGTCAATGTGCTTTGTCCGGGAGTGTTGAACGTAGTTGCAACAAAGGGAAATGGCGCTTTTGTTGTCACAGTACATCGGGATTTTGTTGAATCAAAGACCGTAGTCAGTTAATTGTGATCTCATCCAAAGAACTTGAGGACAACAACCTGACATAGCAATGTATTCAGCCTCTGTACTTGATATTGCAACACTTTTTTGCCTTTTGGATGCCCAACTAATCAGTCTATCTCCAAGAAGTTGCACACTGCCAAACGTGCTACGTCGAGTATCTTGACACCCAACATAATCCGCATTTGCATATGATATTAGTGCAATAGATGAACCCTTCGGATACCACATACCACGATTAAGTGTTCCTTTAAGATACCGAAAGATCCTTTTCACAACATGTAAGTGCTTTTCGGTAGGTCGAGCCTGATACCGGGCACACATGCATATAGCAAATTGCAAATCAGGCCTGCTAGCAGTCAGATAGAGAAGGGTGCCGATCATTCTACGGTAAAGTTTAGGATCGACAGCAATCCCATCTCTATCCTCATCTAACCTGGATCTCTCCACCATAGGAGTATCCACTGGGTCACAGTTTTCAAAATGATACTTTTTCAACGATTCAAGAGCATATTTGGATTGTGTTAGCCTCAAAAATATTGAGTCAAACAAGAATGTTCGGTCATAGGTTTATATTGTAATATTTATTAGAACGTTGTAATAGTTTGTTAAAATAGTCGTGACATTACGGGCTTGATGGTTAGCTTAAAAGGCCTCTTTCAAGGTACTAAGCATTTATTCAAGCCCAACCCAAAACATACATAGTCCATTAGAGAGTCCGCATGTGGGTGAACTATATAAGCACCCTCCTAGCATGTTAGGAGGGTGGCAAGCTTTCATTTCTTAATCTAATTTCACCTAGTTAATCACCTTCATCTCTCTACTTTCTCTCACTACGTTCTCTCTCTAAAATTCATATCTTTTCCATCTCCTTTCTTTAATCTATCATCATATATTTAGGGACAACAATTTCTTAATCTAATTGTTCTCCCTAAATATATGATGATAGATTAAAGAAAGGAGATGGAAAAGATATGAATTTTAGAGAGAGAAAGTAGAGAGAAGAAGGTGATTAACTAGGTGAAAGTAGATTAAGAAATGAAAGCTTGCTACCCTCCTAACATGCTAGGAGGGTGCTTATATAGTCCACCCACATGCGGGCTCTCTAATGGACCATATATGTAAAACCCGTAAAAATAAGGTCATAATTTAATTCTATATTCAATTATTTTGAAGTATTTTATAACGTTAAATACTATTATGCTTAACGGTTTAAGTTGAAACCGATATTGAATAATATATTTTAATATTTTGACGAGCAACGAGAACTACTAGTGATGGCGATACCGACAGATGCCTAAAATTTTATATTTTATTATCGATCGTTTCGATATTTAATATTTTCGACGATATCGTTTTAATTACGTATCGAGTCGTTATATTATTATTTTTCGTGTGCGTTTAAACTTTATAAAAAAAAGTATTTTTACGAAACCTGAGTCTCGTAAATATTTCAAAATTTACAATTTACATTTTCTACCCTTTTAAACTATTTTATTCCATTTTGGACCAAAACTATCACATATTGGCAAAAAAAGCCCTCCACCCACCATATAAAAGGATTTTCTTCCACTAATTTTCACATAGTTAATATAAACAAATTTTTTTTTTCCTCTCTCTTCTTTTTCTCTTACAAACCATGACCCCTCTTTCATACAAAACCAAACTTTGATCCAATTTTACTCAAAATATATTATGATCTAACCAAAAACAATTGAAGACCACATCCTAGAATTTGAAGGGGATTCTTTTGATACCATTTTCATCAACATGCATGAACTTTGAAATTTTGATCAAGAATCTTGGTGAGTAAAGTTGTTAGATAATGTTGCATGTGATTATCTAGTGATAATCATGTGTAGATCATGTTATTTTTGTAAAGAAAATATATTTTTGATTTTGGGTTTTTGATTTTGATGATGATACAAGTGTTAGGATTAGATTATGATGATATTAGGGGCTTAGAAGGATGATAAAAGTTGGTTTTAATCAAAAACTTGATTTTGTATGGTTTTTAAATGGCCAATTTTAGGCAGTAGGTTTAGAGGCATTTTCGGAAATCTTAAGTCTGAAAATAGGTTGATATTATGGGATTATGTTGTAGAGAATTTCGTTAGCTTCGATTTGATATAAAGTAGGCCTTCCAACTCCAAACGAGGTGGAAGATACACTAGTTCGATTTTCGTGTACCGGGAGACGAGTGTCGACACAATCCAGAAATTGTTGTCGATATTTGGATCGAATCTCGGGGACTATAAAATGAGTTTCAAAATGATTCAAGGGCTATTCTCAGGCTCCAAGTTTAGTATTTTGAGTCTATTTTTAGAATCAAGTGGCGGTTTTACAAATGGAGTTGTTTAGAATGGTCAAAATGGTTTCGTAAGTCAAGGTCGCTAAACTGTCCGGATTTTGTGATTCAAAGATGAGTCGGGCAGGGAACTTTAGAAGTAAAATATTTTAATGGGCTCTTGGGAGGACTTTCTACATATAGTAAGTGAGTTCTCTGAGTAGTATCATAAAAAGTTGATATGTCTAAATATAGGAAAACAGCTTGGACATTCGGTGGGCAGATTTTTATTAAAGGCGTAGAATAATAAAATGAATATATAAGAGAGTGTAATAGTATCACTTGTATCGTTTTTTCTCGATTTTGTCGTGATTTTATGAGTCGAGTTTTATATTCCTATGTATGGGTTATTTCTCGAGTCTATTATTAATGAACGCACCTCATTTGATAGGTTGCGGTTCTCGTGTTTGAAAGGCATCATCTATCGTCGGCGATCGTCTCATTACCACTATTGGCTAAGGTGAGTCTATAGCCTCGCTTTATACTAGTTATTAAATGATTTTAAACCCGCGAGGGGGAATACATGTTTTATAAACTTAGAACACAAGATTTTTATGGTATGCTTTGTCCCTCTATGAATGGACCCGTGGTTGCCTTTAAATTGCATTAAGTGATTGCCTTTGTTAAAACCTCAATTATGGACCGTTAATTAACCTATGATGGGTTAACCGCTAGTACAATTAATAGATCTATGGGTGAAGCCGCCCCGGTTCAGTTTTTGTGGACTTGTCATAGAAGCTTAGGCCCGACCTCCACACTGTTTGAGCATATTGTATTGAGAAGTCAGGTATACGGCAATGTACCAATAATCTGGAGGTAACCGACAATTAATAAATCTCTCGTCTTATTAGACTGATATGGGAGTGTCTAAGGGCTCGGTTCCATGAGCTTATTGCAATTTATGCTATATACAATTATCATTGTTGATGCAAATTATTATTTGATGCTTATAAGCATGCCACAAACTTATAATCTTTGCTTGTGTTCAAATTGATTTCATAAACCTATAGATTCACTCGGTATTTTTGCTGATTGTTTTACTCACATGTATTTCAGGTAATCAAGAAGTGGAAGCTTGGAGGTCACGGGGAATGAAGTTGTGCACTGCTTTTGTTGTTCAAACTCTTTGATTTATTTATCGTTCCATTTTCAAAACAAACCAATATGTTGTTTTAACTTATCTTTTGGTAACGATTACTTGGGACTACGCTACTCTGACAAATGTTTTAGGAACGATAAATCTAAAACGTCTCTTTTCGAGTCGTTCTTTATAAATTATGTGTTGTTGTATAATTGTTTAGCACCCAAAGATGTATTCCGCTGCGTGTAAATTTGGGGGTGTTAAAGATTGGTACCAGAGCCATGAGTTATAGAGAACTAGGTCTTTTTCTAAAAACCTAAACTATAACTGTCGGTTTTATTTTTCAAAGAGTCGGTGCACATGATTTCGCGTGACTTCAGGTTCAAGCTACTTCTGGGATTACAACTTTAGTATACATTATTATGTATGCCTTATTGCTAAGTATTTCTAAATAAATACTATAATCCTTTATCGATATATATTTATGTCGTTAAACTTTTCGATAAAAGTTTATCATTTATTAATGATTAACTTAAATAAATACATTGAATTTTCAAGATCTTTCTATATTTATTTTTGAAGTATTTAAATTGCTTTTATTGAAAATTTTATATTATGACCTTACATACTTACATCTGCGCGCGTTACATTTATTGCTTAACTCTTTGAGATATCTATATAGATATTCAAATCGTCTTCCGGCTATTTGTGCTTGGACGTCTTTTAACGTAATCTCCAGACCATTGTGTAGTTCAATGTGTCCTTAGAATAGACTAACCGCTATCGTGTGAGTCATACATTTTGAAACATTTCTTAAAGATCGTGTTGAATAATATCATGGTTTTCATAATATTTTGTTGATTTTTATCACCGTTTTATACGACATGTGAAGATTTAATTCGTTGACACTTATATGTATCGACTCCGAAGTGTATTGTTCGCTTATATCTTGGTAACGTCATTCACCGTTTTGCTTCTTAAATTTCGTGTTGAATACCTTGAAGCATTTTTTGTCATTCATCATGCTATATTTTATTTGATGCTCATTACGAGATTTATTTTTCGTTGTTATAAAATCCACAAGACATGTGTGTATATATGTATATATTTTGAGCCGTTAAGAAGTGTCGAAAAATACACTTTATGCAGAAACTGTAGAGGGAGTATAAACAGGTCAAAAATTAAAAGTAAAACCTGCGTTTTTAAAATAAAATAGTCAAACCTGCACATAACTTGCAGGGGTATTTTGGTCATTTTACATTGGTTTTCAGGTCTCGGGTAAAACTAGAAAGTCGTCTGAAACGTCGTTTTGCATCAAAATGCTTTAGACTCTGAGTCTTGGAGATGTCGTTTATCGGGTCAATTAACCGGCTCATATTTAAAAGTTAAATCTGATAGAAAATTCAGAACATGAGTTTTAAATGTCTCTAAGCTGTTTTGATTTCATTTGAGATCGTAAAATTTTAACAAATATTATTTTACAATTAACGAATACTAGTTGCATGTTAAAATATTTAAAAATAGAAACAGTACAGGATTAGCAATTACCGGATTAATGGTGTAATTTAAAAACGAATAACATACTTTCTTAAAAGCATGTTGTGTCGAGTATCTTACAAAGAATACACATGTGGATTGTTTTATTCTTTTCATATATATGACTCATTTGTCATTCGATGTTATTTTATTTACGTTTTCTTCTAACCTTCCACTAATTTGAGTTGAGTTTTGAAGTTTTGCCTTCACATTCTTCTTCGTCGATATTTTATCGCGTGTCTCATGGCGTTTCGTCTAACCTTATAACCTTTTGAAACCTTAACAACTTGTAACCATTTCATTGGTTGTTTTATGAGCTACTATTTGCCACTTTTTGCAAAACTTTGACTACTTTATACGTTGTCATAATGTCATATTATAAATAAATATGATATTGTTTTACGATTATTTTCACTAATTATTTTTACATTGGTCTTATAAAATACTTTTTGTAACATTAAAAGTTGCTTATTGAGTATCTCACAAATTACTAGTATCCTATAAATTTATAAACTATTTTTAAATTCCATTTTACAAATGGCATGGTTTATATAAACATAAGAAACGTAATACTTTTCGACGAAATGAAGCACTGCATTGCTAGCCCTAAATTATACATGGCCTGATCACCTATGTCTAATTTAGAAGGAGCCATGCTAGGCTGAATAGTAGTCACCTTAAAAATCTTGATAATAATCAACTTTTTACTTGTAATTATGATAAAGATAAATAAAATGAAATAAATTGAAAAGAAGTTTTGAAAACCTTTATAATTTATGCAAGTGGCGCAATTTCTATGCATCCGCATACGTTTTCTTACCTTTTCTTAAACGAATTACGCGCTTACGAATACGTTTTTACTCGATGATTGTTTTTCCACTTGTTACTTCATTTTGTCTTATAACTGATTTCTTTTGACCGTTCGTTTAATTACTGACTGTTGATAAATGACTTGAAATTCTCGATGTTTTATCCTTCCTTCTCGTCAAATCTTCTTTATGCGACTGGGTAGATCTTTGGAATGTCTCCGCACGTGAATAATGAATTATCACTAGAGTGATTTCCGTATATCCGGGATGACGTCCGTCACTATCGTTTGTCTCGAAATCCACTCTTGTGAACCGTGCTTTGACTTCTCTCTTTAAACACTAACATCGTTCATTTGATTTGTTTTAATTACAAGTGATTATTAGGAATTTTATTTATTAAAATTTTTGTATGGATTTTATTTCCGGTCGTGTAACGACCACCGCGAAGTTAACGAGCTGATATTGGTGAACCATCAACCGCACTAACAAAATTTACAACTTGTTTAATCTATTATTTCTTATCGTCTTACCATCAACGCCTTTATTTTATTATTCTCTTTAAGAATTTATACGACATTTGCTTCGTCCCCTTTTGTACCATTGATTTCGTACTAATTGTTGACTATTATTTCCATTCGTATTCGTTTGTTATCTTGTCACATTTTGAAAACCCGAATGTAACCCATATTTATTTTGGAATGATAATCACCTTTATGTATTCCTACAAAGTATTATAAAAAATTTTTTTATGGAACTTGTCTACATTTTCTAATGATTTTCAATCATCGAAATAACCATCACAAGTAAAAGGTCAAATTTATACACCATATTTTGTATAACTAAAACTAATGTTTAAAATAAAATTATGTTCTACCTTTTGAACTAATTGACTTATCATACTTTACTTTTAATGTAATGAAATTGCCAGTTTAATTTATATTCCTAATAGTGATTTACTTTGGAAATTATATTCTCTAATTGTAACCATCAGTATGAGTTTAATTAATAAATTTACGTCATTCCTTCAAAGTTTCTTAAGACGACCAAATAAATTTTGAAACTATCTTACTTCTATTTTTGATGTATCATCTTTATCAAGAAAGTACCTCAATTGCGTTTTAAGGTAATACCAAAACCGGGATGGATGATTGTGACAAACGTTATTTTAATGTTAATATTTAATTCATTCTTCGCTCTCATTTTTCTAGTATTGTGAATAATTATGCTTTACGGTTACGTGAGTCGAGATCCCTCATCGATCGTTAATCTTAAATCATTTTACCACATCTTGTTCGTTTATGCGTTTATTGAAGTCATTTTTATCTCGTTCTGTTCCTCGTATTGAAGATCACTATTTTATTCTGAGTTTAAAATGAATCTCGGGAAGCAGTGTATAAGAAGAAACGATAAGTGTCACCAGGATTTATGTGTGTACTCGTGGAATGATTGAGGACCGAATCTCTTAATGAATGAAGTTAATAAATTTGTTACGACCTCGAGGAGTATGTTGAAGCCGACACCGCAAGTGGAAAGACTCTTGAGATATTATCAAGGGTTCGTTCAAGGTTTTCTCGATGATTAACGGTGGAGATCTATACTCGATGTTTATGTTCGACCTTTTCTTTTATGTACTTATATGGTGTGTGATCTAGTCAAATGATCTTAAGTTGTGAGAACTTGAGACGGCATCATCCGATGACGTCCGATCATGTAGAACACATATTATGTAATATCTTTTTGACTTTCAACAACGATGTTTATTGAGACTTTAATGCGCATTGGCGAAAGTGAGATGGTGTCTTTGTAGTACCTTTTGAGTAGGGACCCGCGTGTGAGCACCCTCCGATGACGAAAATGTTTTTCTTGTTAATTCTTTTTTATGTGTGTCCATGGCTATCCGGCCAGTGGCTATCCTTTAAATTGAAACATTCTTTTTAATTGGACTTACCCGAAAATCCTGTCACCTATTCTTGTCGTCGAATGAGCTTCGTGTGATTCATAAAATTTTCATGTGTCGAACTTGACGGGTGACTGGTGGATAAGGATTTATTTATTCCTTTTTGGTGAAATACAACTTGACGACAAGTTGCGTTTTGTAAAAGAACCAATGGAGATCGTGGATCGAGATTCACGTGGGAACGTAAGGACTTCTTATTAAGGAATGTCGTCATCCTTCCGTGTAGTGAACAACTCGTGTATGAGGCGAGTTGAG
Organism: Glebionis coronaria; assembly: GCA_025667525.1. NCBI lineage: Eukaryota > Viridiplantae > Streptophyta > Magnoliopsida > Asterales > Asteraceae > Glebionis > Glebionis coronaria. Next base: position 250,562,921 of record CM046874.1, read on the forward strand.
CGCCGGGACGTCGCTCCCTTAAGGTGGTGAGGATGTAAAACCCGTAAAAATAAGGTCATAATTTAATTCTATATTCAATTATTTTGAAGTATTTTATAACGTTAAATACTATTATGCTTAACGGTTTAAGTTGAAACCGATATTGAATATTATATTTTAATATTTTGACGAGCAACGAGAACTACTAGTGATCGCGATACCGACAGATGCCTAAAATTTTATATTTTATTATCGATCGTTTCGATATTTAATATTTTCGACGATATCGTTTTAATTACGTATCGAGTCGTTATATTATTATTTTTCGTGTGCGTTTAAACTTTATAAAAAAAGTATTTTTACGAAACCCGAGTCTCGTAAATATTTCAAAATTTACAATTTACATTTTCTACCCTTTTAAACTATTTTATTCCATTTTGGACCAAAACTATCACATATTGGCAAAAAAAGCCCTCCACCCACCATATAAAAGGATTTTCTTCCACTAATTTTCACATAGTTAATATAAACAAAAAATATTTTCCTCTCTCTTCTTTGTCTCTTACAAACCATGACCCCTCTTTCATACAAAACCAAACGTTGATCCAATTTTACTCAAAATATATTATGATCTAACCAAAAACAATTGAAGACCACATCCTAGAATTTGAAGGGGATTCTTTTGATACCATTTTCATCAACATGCATGAACTTTGAAATTTTGATCAAGAATCTTGGTGAGTAAAGTTGTTAGATGATGTTGCATGTGATTATCTAGTGATAATCATGTGTAGATCATGTTATTTTTGTAAAGAAAATATATTTTTGATTTTGGGTTTTTGATTTTGATGATGATACAAGTGTTAGGATTAGATTATGATGATATTAGGGGCTTAGAAGGATGATAAAAGTTGGTTTTAATCAAAAACTTGATTTTGTATGGTTTTTAAATGGCCAATTTTAGGCAGTAGGTTTAGAGGCATTTTCGGAAATCTTAAGTCTGAAAATAGGTTGATATTATGGGATTATGTTGTAGAGAATTTCGTTAGCTTCGATTTGATATAAAGTAGGCCTTCCAACTCCAAACGAGGTGGAAGATACACTAGTTTGATTTTCGTGTACCGGGAGACGAGTGTCGACACAATCCGGAAATTGTTGTCGATATTTGGATCGAATCTCGGGGACTATAAAATGAGTTTCAAAATGATTCAAGGGCTATTCTCAGGCTCCAAGTTTAGTATTTTGAGTCTATTTTTAGAATCAAGTGGCGGTTTTACAAATGGAGTTGTTTAGAATGGTCAAAATGGTTTCGTAAGTCAAGGTCGCTAAATTGTCCGGATTTTGTGATTCAAAGATGAGTCGGGCAGGGAACTTTAGAAGTAAAATATTTTAATGGGCTCTTGGGAGGACTTTCTACATATAGTAAGTGAGTTCTCTGAGTAGTATCATAAAAAGTTGATATGTCTAAATATAGGAAAACAGCTTGGACATTCGGTGGGCAGATTTTTATTAAAGGCGTAGAATAATAAAATGAATATATAGGAGAGTGTAATAGTATCACTTGTATCGTTTTCTCTCGATTTTGTCGTGATTTTATGAGTCGAGTTTTATATTCCTATGTATGGGTTATTTCTCGAGTCTATTATTAATGAACGCACCTCATTTGATAGGTTGCGGTTCTCGTGTTTGAAAGGCATCATCTATCGTCGGCGATCGTCTCATTACCACTATTGGCTAAGGTGAGTCTATAGCCTCGCTTTATACTAGTTATTAAATGATTTTAAACCCGCGAGGGGGAATACATGTTTTATAAACTTAGAACACAAGATTTTTATGGTATGCTTTGTCCCTCTATGAATGGACCCGTGGTTGCCTTTAAACTGCATTAAGTGATTGCCTTTGTTAAAACCTCAATTATGGACCGTTAATTAACCTATGATGGGTTAACCGCTAGTACAATTAATAGATCTATGGGTGAAGCCGCCCCGGTTCAGTTTTTGTGGACTTGTCATAGAAGCTTAGGCCCGACCTCCACACTGTTTGAGCATATTGTATTGAGAAGTCAGGTATACGGCAATGTACCAATAATCTGGAGGTAACCGACAATTAATAAATCTCTCGTCTTATTAGACTGATATGGGAGTGTCTAAGGGCTCGGTTCCATGAGCTTATTGCAATTTATGCTATATACAATTATCATTGTTGATGCAAATTATTATTTGATGCTTATAAGCATGCCACAAACTTATAATCTTTGCTTGTGTTCAAATTGATTTCATAAACCTATAGATTCACTCGGCATTTTTGCTGATTGTTTTACTCACATGTATTTCAGGTAATCAAGAAGTGGAAGCTTGGAGGTCACGGGGAATGAAGTTGTGCACTGCTTTTGTTATTCAAACTCTTTGATTTATTTATCGTTCCATTTTCAAAACAAACCAATATGTTGTTTTAACTTATCTTTTGGTAACGATTACTTGGGACTACGCTACTCTGACAAATGTTTTAGGAACGATAAATCTAAAACGTCTCTTTTCGAGTCGTTCTTTATAAATTATGTGTTGTTGTATCATTGTTTAGCACCCAAAGATGTATTCCGCTGCGTGTAAATTTGGGGGTGTTAAAATATATGTTTTGGGTCGGGCTTGAATAAATGCTTAGTACCTTGAAAGAGGCCTTTTAAGCTAACCATCAAGCCCGTAATGTCACGACTATTTTAACTAACTATTACAACGTTCTAATAAATATTACAATATAAACCTATGACCGAACATTCTTGTTTGACTCAATATTTTTGACGCTAACAATTTCCCCCAATGTGAGGTCATTCCTCTTCGATATTTGGAGATCAATGGAGATTACGAATTTCGTCAAAGATGAGTCTTGAACGTAGCAGTTTTGTTTCTTCATGTTGTGATCTTTGATCCTTTGTCATTGTCTTTCGACTTTGTCTTTTATCTTGAGATCTTCAAATTATCATTGATTTGTCTTTGCCATCTTGCGATCTTGTGTCTTTATCCTCATACTCATACTTTGCACAATCTTGAAAGCTTGCCAACAATCTCCTTTGAAGAGAGGTCATTCCTCTATAGTAATTGATAAGGAAGATTTTGATCATCAGAGTTGCGGAAGTCTTTAGCTTTCTTGATTGTTGAATGTCTTTGGGCATAAGTATGTGGTTTTGAATCTTTGACTTTGCTGAGTACACCGTAACGTAACCTTCTTGAGACAAAACATAGACACGGACTGAATGGCTTTGACATTCGTCCTTAATCAGTAGCGTTTTACCTTCGGTCGGTGAAGACCGTTACACGATATTAAATATCATACCTGTGATTAGGTAGATTCAATTAAGAACCTCCTTGACAGGGTTTCGCGACTGTACTAGTCGTTCTCTTTACTCGACCGTCTCAAAGCAAGACTGCGAACATAAAGAGTGAATCAATTGGATAAATATCCGCTTGATTAAAGTCGTCAATTCAAATTCTTGGAACAAGTTTGATTCATTAAGAATCTTACCATTGTTGCTTTCCAGTTGACACAAGATTTATTCATAAGAGTATCGTAAGTTACCTACCGTAGCCCTGTTTAATGTTGACGCTAGAAGGATTTCCATTCGTCACTGTGAATATTAATAAATATCACTATGATTGTTCTGGCAAGACCATAAAGATGTTGCGTAGAAACCTGAAACGAGTTTGAATCGATAAAGAAATAAACCACTATTGCTTTTCAGTTTTACATATGTTCAATTCATAAAGAATCTTACACATGACCTACCGTAGTGCTGTTTGATGTTAACACTGGAAGGATTTCCACTCATCATTATGAATACTTGACAGTATCACTCTGAGTGTTCTAGCAATATCGCAAGGATATAGCGTAGGACTCTCTTGATCGTCATTCGTGTGTCCTAACGAGATTTGACTGATCTCTTGGCTCTAGACTCGATTTGTGCACTTTTAATGGTCGGAGGCTGGAGCAAATGCCATCTATTCAGTATCAACTATCTCGGAGTGAGAAAGTCAATAGAAGTCGTGTTGATCTCTGTGACAATTAAACAAACTTCTTTTGAGAGAAGCCTGAGTCAGATGGGGAGGGGTTGTGCATTACATCACTGGGTCCATGATGTGTAGTCTTCAAGATGTGTTGACCCGGTTTCTGCCTAAGTTGTATGAAGGGCTAATTTCTTTACACCCTTTATCCTTACATTTCTTTTTCATTCTTCAACCCCTTCAATGCTTACGAAGACATCATTACTAGCACCTTGTTATGATTGTTCCAGTGCTAGCATCAATACTTAGTCGGCATTCAACTTCATTCACATTCTACTCCATCTTTCCTAAGGACTTCTAATAATCTATTGGATTGTCCCTGGGAATATCCCTCCGGATGTGGTTGGATCATAGGACTTAAACTTAACCACCCTTTTGACACCAATAATGTCGTGAATTAAAGATGTTGTGGGTATTTGATCGTAACCATGAGTGCTTGAGTCTTTAGATCACATTTTAATCACATTTTCTCCCCTATCTCTAATATATAAAATCGTTTGATATTAGAGATACCAAATTTGGTTAAAATATATTGTGAAGAATAGTCTTTGAAAAACTTTCGAGAGAAAAATGTGTCAAACTTAGCATGAATTTGGAATGCTCCCCCTCAAAATTTGATCCAATAGAATTGTCATTACGAGGATATAATCCACACTAAACTTTTGAGGATAGGAAAAGATTTTGAATATCATTGAAAAATTCTTGAAAAAATTGTGTTCAACGCTTTTTGAAAAATCAATTCTTTTTGGCGAAAAGCTTTTTCTAAAGCAAAAACTTGAGTTGATAGACTTTGAATGTCTTGACAAATCCACTCAAGTGTAAGAAGATTTCTCTTCTTTTGCTGAAGGTAAGGGCACTAAAGCGTACACTCCCCCGTGAATATAGATCCGGGTTGCAATCTGAAAGTGATTACAAGCCATTGTGTTGAGCTCAAAACGTTGAATGTTTTGTGACAAGCTCAACTCAAGATAGATTGCTCTACCCGCTGTTGGAAATATTGTCCAAAAGAGACAATTTCCTTTATAAAAGATAGAAATGACATGTTTTGAAAAATATTTACAACTTTCATTCGAGCTTTATGTACACACCCGTGTCGTTATTGAGCGACATTTCTAGGTACGTCCATATTATCGATACTAAAAGACATGTCAAGAAGAATCTTTTTGGATTTGCAAAGATTTTTTTAACTTTGTATTTTGCTTTTTCATTAATATTTACAAGTAGATGTTTGATAGATGAATCAAGCAGGCTTCTTTTCCAGAATCTCCAGTTCTGCTGGAGTCAAACATCTCATACCAATTTGCCTAAGTAGATACGCAAACCTCTCTTTCGAAATAGCTTTTGTAAACAAGTCAGCTAATTGGTAATCAGTTCCAACAAAGTATAATGCAACAATACCCCTTTCAACTTGTTCCTTAATGAAGTGATATCTGACATCAATGTGCTTCGTGCGAGAATGCTCTACCGAATTGCAGGAGATGGCTATCGCGGACTTTGAGTCACAGTACATAGGTACTTTATCAAAGTGGAAGCCATAATCCGTGAGTTGTGTTCTCATCCAAAGAACTTGAGCACAACACGCAGATAGAGACACATACTCCGCTTCGGCTTTTGACAATGATGTGCAATCCTGCTTCTTGGAAGACCATCCCACAAGCTTATCTTGACCTAGAAATTGTGCACCACCAGAAGTAGTTTTACGTGTATCAAGACACCCTGCATGAGTAGAATCTGAATAGGCCATTAGAAAGAAACCGGTTTCCCTCGGATCCAGAGTCCTATGTGAATTGTATTCTTAAGGTACCGAAAGATTCGTTTAACCTCCTCGAGGTGCTTTTCAGTGGGTCGTGCTTGATATCATGCACAATAACACGTAGCATGTGATATATCTGGTCGGCTTGCTGTTAAGTACATGAGGGAGCCGATCATGGAACGATATTTCGTTTGATCTATGGCATCTCCCTCCAAATCAGCATCTAGGGATGTGGTTGATAATGGTGTCCCAACGGGGTCACATGAGGTCATACTGTTCTTTTTTATTATCTCTTGACAATACTTAGCTTGGTTAATAAAGATACCACTTGGGGATTGGTGAACGAATTCCTCGAAACAATTTTAGTACTCCCATCATTGACATTTCAAATTTGTTGTGCATTACTTTTTCAAACCATTTTGAAAGTTTTAGGTTTGTAGACCCGAAAATAATGTCATCAACATAAATCTGCACAAGCAAAATGTCATCCCCATATTTATAAGTGAATAAAGTTAGATAAATGGAACCTTTTGAGAAACCTTTGGAGACCAGAAATTTCGAGAACTCGTCATACCACGCCCTTGGAGCTTGCTTGAGTCCGTAATGTGCTTTGTGGAGACGATACACCTTGTCAGGATAATGAGGATTGACGAATCCTTCCGGTTATGTGACATAGACTTCTTCCTTCAAAGGACCGTTAAGAAACACCGTCTTGACGTCCATTTGATAAACGATGAATCCCTTATGTGCAGCATAAGCAAGGAAAATCCTGACCGCTTCCATACGAGCTACTGGTGCAAATGATTCTTCAAAATCAATACCCTCTTTCTGTCCATACCCTTTAGCCACGAGCCTAGCTTTGTTCTTGATGGTTGCGTTTTCTCTATCCATCTTGTTTTTCCAGACCCATCAAAGATTTAATGGAATTACATCATATAGTCTATCAACAAGTTCCCAGACTTTAAGTCTTTCAAATTGAAGAAGTTCATCTTGCATTGATTCAATCCAAGCATGATCAGCCATAGCTTCTTTGATGTTTTTCAGTTCAGCTGTACTCACGAAGAGTGCGAACATACAAACATCGCCATCGGTTTCAAGCTATCGTCTTGTACGAACGGGCTGTGAAGGGTTTCCAACTACGTGAACCAAAGAATGATCTCGGGTCCAATGATGTGTTGAAGGATGTAGTTGATAGAACGTATGCATATTTGACGGATCAACATGGCGAGTAGAAGACTCTCCAGTTTCGTGTACTGGTGTACTGAATGGGTTGATAAAGTCGTCTTCGTCATTTAATGCATAGTCTGCTTGATTTGTGTTCTCTGGAGCAATAAAAGTAGTTGTAGATGTTGTAGGAGCGGTTGTTGATGTGATATTCTGAGGAGGTAAATCTGCAGCAACCCGTGTTGAAGTAGATGAAGTTGTATCCTTTTGTAGACGATGATCGGTATCATCATTCTTATCATGAGTAACAGCGGAAGACTTTGATACAACATGTTTCTCCCCCGTGAAATATGCATCATACATTGGTCCATATAATATTTCCAACTCTTCAATTGTCGTGTTTACTGTCATATCTGCTCTTAGGACATTTCCTTGAACCAGCTTTGAACTTGACGGTTCATTGTTGTGGTCTTGAGTTCTGAGTTCCATGCATTTGTGAACGGAAGTCGTTTGTCGTTGTGGATCGGGACTTAAACTATTTTGTTCAAGTGCCATTTCTTGTAATTCATCAAATCTGATATGAATAGTCTCGACTATCAATTTTGTTCTCTTGTTAAAAACTCTATATCCCTTAGACTGAGTTGCATATCCCACTAGAATACATGCATCACCTTTCTCTTTCATCTTATCCAAATTTTCACCATCTCGAATTATGTAACATGTACATCCAAAAACGTGAAGGTGTTTGAGTGAAGGTTTTCGATCATGGATTGTGTGATATGGTGTCTTTTCGTGTCTTGGGATAATTAAGGATCGATTTTATATGTAGCATGCAGTTGACACGACTGTGGCCCAAAAGTATAATGATAATTTTGAAGCGGATAATAATGCTCGAGCAGCCTCAACCAAAGTACGGTTTCGTCTTTCAACAACGCCGTTTTGTTCGGGTGTTCGAGCAATAGATGTTTCATGTTCAATTCCTTCAGCTTCAAAATAGTTTCTCAGAGTTGAATTCAATAATTTTGTGCCTCTGTCAGTACGAATCAATTTTATTTGAGCTTGAAGACCACGTTGTATCAGTTTTAGGAAGTTGATGAGAACTTCGGGTGTTTCATCCTTGGACCTCAAGAAGTGAGTCCATGTGTACCTTGAGTAATCATCGACAATTACCATAACATATTTCTTTCCATTAATACTATGAACACGCATGAGACCACACAAATCTATATGAAGAAGATCTAACCGTCCTTTAGAGCTTGGTGCAGTATTTGTTTTGAAGCTACTTCGTTTAGCTTTACAAAGCTCACAAGAAGAACAAAGATGATCTTTGATGAATTTCAAGCTTGGAAGGCCTCTCACAATATCTTTCTTGGAAAGCAAGTTGATGGTATCAAAATTAAGATGAGATAAACGTTGATGCCATAACCTACCTGATTCGTTGAAGCTTTAGCCATGAAGCAAATTGGAGTTGATGAAGTTGTGTCTTGAAGTGAAATAGTGTAGAGATCAGTACCCCGTGTACCGGTAAGTAAGTCATTCCTATCATAATCACGAACAAAACATGTCTTCTTTCTGAAAGCAACCTCCAAATCTGCATCATAAAATTGACCAACCGAGAAAAGATTGTGATTGAGCCCTTCGACGTAGTATACCCTTTTTATCGTTATATTTCCCTGAACCAAATCTCCATATCCTAGGATCGGTGAAAATTGATCATTTCCGAATCGGACCGTACACAGGAACTTCTCTACGAAGTTAATTAGAAGCTTGAGATTCCCCGTCATGTGCTTCGTGCATCCGGAGTCCAGTATGAAGAGAATTATTTGTATCACCTGTAGAAGAGTTAGAACACGATGGAGCGTTTGCTAAATTGGATACCACATTAGTTGTGATTGTAGAATCATTAGCTTCTTAGTTCTAGTATCTACGCCTTTGACAATATTCATAGCACACATAGAATGATTAGCATTAGCACATTTTCCACATTTGACACACACAAATTTAACATTCAAAGCATTCAAATCGTTCAAAACATTCAAGTCGTCATTACAAGCGATTACAGACTTTTTATTCTTAAAAACATTCAAATTCCTAGGGTGTTCTTCTACTTCCTTCATCTTCCCTTGACTCTTGTGTTTCCAGGCCTTACCATTTACTTGAGTGCTCTTAAGCTGAGGCCGGCTAACACTAGTAGTGGATACTACTCATGTAGTAGAAGACACACGAATATTAGTGTTTCTAGAAGTCTGAGGCGAGTGACTACCTTTGTTTGTGGGTTTAGTGATCATTCTATACATCCCTGGTTTAATCACATTATTGTGCTTAACGCTTGGTGCTACGATATACCTGATGGGTTGAGTATGTGGTAACCTTTCCTTTCCATCCATCGTGGGGGAAAATACAGGTTTTGCAAATGAAGAATTTGAGAAAGCAGATGGTTTTCCCAAGATAGAGGCTCTATTCACTTTAGAGGCATTGGGTTGTCTAACAACAGGTTTCTTAACGCTAGGTTCCACAACTTTCCCACCCATCTTAGCAATGAGTTTCTTCAACTCTGCTATTGCTATGTCTTTTTCTTGTAACTGAGCTTTCAAATCCAAAATATCAAGACTTTTTTCGTTTAGTAATCGACATGACTCAGATAATTTTACTTCCAAAGGTGTATCATTTGAAAAGCTGTCAACTTTCTTTTGTAAAGCAAGTTCAAGTGAGTGACAATGTTTTTGAAGATAATCATATCTATGTTGAAGTAACAAAAACTATTTTTTGTCAATTTTATTCGAAAGCTCAGTTTCAAGACGTTCACACTCTTTAACTTGATCAAGATATTTGCATGCAACATCAGAATATTCATCAATATCAGCACAAGATGTAACATAAACACACATAATATCTTTTGAGATGCATTCTTGCAAGAGTAGATCATATGCTATAGAAAAGTCGTCTCTTTCAGGTTGATGGTCATTCACTTCTTTTTCAAGAGATTCCACATATTTCAAATCATCAAACATTTCTTGCTTATTTAATGTTTCAAATTCAAAAAAATGTTTTTGCGTTCTTTCCGCAAGCGGAATCAAAATACTTTTCACAAGCACAGTTATATCGTGAGGGATTTCTTTGTTGCCTTTCAAATATTCACGTTCTTTCCAGTCATCGTCAACAACCTTTTTGAAATTTTCAATGCTTTGTTTAAGAAAACTAAGTGTTTGCTTACTCTTGCTTACAGAAGCTTTATATGGCAAGTACTCAATAAATTTTGAAACATTAGTTTTCTTAGTGGCAAAAATTTGTCTCTATTTAATTCTTATTTGTTCACATTCATAAAATATTTGCTCACGAGACTGCTGTTTTTGTGGTTTGAAAATTTCATAAAGACTATTTCATAAGCATAATTATATGGTTTCACAAAGTCTGTATTCACTGGTGATCTACCCTCTTCTTCAAAACATAGTGACTCATCACTAACGGGCCTAACAAGAATACAAGGTCGGTCCATTGGGACTCCTCAAGATAGAGTCGTGGGTTCTCAGATTGAGCTTGCTCGAGGTACTTAGGACCAGCAAAACTAGCTTTACCCTTGAAAAACGAACGAGGTGCCAACATTCGCATGGTTTGAATAGATTGATTTGTTTTATAAAAAAATTTCTTACAAAAATCAATTTGTACTTCAAGTTCCACAACTTTGTCAATGTCCTTAGTTTGTTTAATTTTGAAATCTTTTTTCAAGTTTGCAACCTCTTCCATTTTTGCAGTGACTAGTTTAGTTTTATCCTCTTGAAGAAAATCAATCTTTTGGCTTAACTCATTCACTTTGGTGGTAGCAAGATACGTTTTATGTCGTTCCGTACATAAAGAATTGTTATAATTACGTTTCTCTTGTTCTAAAAGCTTAAGAGTTTTGTTGTATTTAGTTTCATAAACATCCTTTACAATAGTAACAACACCCCTTTGTACCTCGCAAGCTCTTTGTCTTTTTGAATAAGCTCAGCTCTACAGCTTGCAAGAAGCTCACTAGATTTTATAACTGCAGCTTTACTTTCTTGAAAATTTTGAGTGAGCGTAGCGTTTGCTTTCTTCAATTGTTTTTGACTCTTTCTAGTTTCTTTGACATCTTTTTGTAAAGAAGCAATTAAGTTAGCAAGCGCAATACGCTCCTCGTCATCATCATACTCGTTTGCATGTTGATCATCCTCAGACTCATTATTGCACATGTCTGATGAATCAGGTGTGGTATTGCTATCAACCGTTTCCATCATACATGTGTCTTTAATGGCTTTGGGTAGCTCACAATGCTCATGAATATTACCAAACACATTATATTCCTCTTAAACATTATATTCCTCTTCAGTGTGTACCTTATCGATTGGCTCAGTATCAAAGATAGGACCATTGTCATCTTCAGTGACGTTGAGAACTTCTTTAACCTTTGCCATGTACGAGTAATGTGCTTCAAGTTCTTGGGCGGATGCTTCATCATCAGTATCATCAAGCATTGCTCCTTCCTCAGCCGACAATTAACCCCAGGTTCCATCTTCTTGCAAAGCAGCATCTTTTCCTTATGATAACCAGATTCCCTAACTCGTTTCGGCTTTCTGCATTCCTTTTCCATATGCCCATAACCTTGACAATTAAAGCACTGAATCCCACTTTGCTGAACCACTTGAGTACCAACAGTTTCCCTATTCCCAACAGCAGTAGCAATCCTCTGAGTATCATACTTAGCATTTTGTCGATCATACCGTGCAGAACCCTCAACATGTGTTGTATTACGTCGATCATACCTAGGAGGACTTTCATCACGTTGACGTGTGTCATACCTTCGCGGACTCTCAACATATTGGTTCCTTGTATTTGATGATGTTCGAAGATTGTTGTTGGTGTGTTTGGAAATTTTCTTGTAGGTCTTCATAATGAAAGCAATTTGTTGTTTCATCTCCCTATCCTTCTGAGCTAGTTCTTCATCACTGTCCTCTTCAGATGATGGCTCAGGTGATGGTGATGGTGCTCTTGGTTCTTTGTCTCGTGATCTTGTGGGAGCAGAATACTTAGATGAAGTGGAGTATCTTGGTGAGGAGGATGTAGTGGAGTACCTTGGTGAGGAGGATGTAGTGGAGTATGACTTTGGAGCACGAGAGCGATGATCTTGAACGTGTTGAGTGGTAGAAACTAAAGCAAGTGGATTAGCAGTCTTTACTATCCTTTCAGCTCGAGGTTCATTTGCCTCATTCTGAAATTGTTTCAAAATGTCAAAGAGCGTGTGATAGTTGACCTCGTCTAACTTACTTTGTTGTTTCACCAAAGTGACGAACCGTGTCCACTTTGGTTGAAGTTGTTGTAGAAATTGCACATTAACTTGCATGGTGGAGACTTGCAAATTGTTTCTTGTCATGTCATTCATCATCTTGTAGAACCTTGAGTAATATGAATCAATTGATTCCCCATCCAATGAAGTAAACTTACCAAAGTTCCAGAACAAGTTTGTCTTGACATCTTGTTTGTTTAGTGATTCTCCTTGTTGCAGACGTTCAATTGCAAACCACATCTCTTTAGCAGTAGAACATGCATCAACCGTTGAGTAAATATCATCCCCAATCCCACTTAGAATAAGATAGATTGCTTCCTTCTATACATCAATCCAAGCACGGTTCTCTTTAGAAGTATTTTCATATGTTTCCTTTATAGTCTCCTCAGCAGCACCTGGCGTCGAGTCAGTTGCTGGAGTTACAGGAATGGTGATTGTAGTGGGAGTATAGGTACCTTCTTTGATGCATCGTCGAAGAACATCACCATTGGGTTTAGTGTCAAGATATCGAAGGAATCATGATTGCCATTGTGCATATCAACCAGTCACAAGCATTGGTGGTCTCTCTTTGTTACCCGCCACCATGATGTTGTTATTAGTAACACGATATTCAGTATTAGAATCCATCTCAAGAATGAAGTGAAGTGTATAGAATCTTAAGTAGATGTTGTTGTGAGTAGATTGTGGTTGAGACTTCAAGAAATGTTGTGAAAACCCTAAACAATATCTTCCTAAGAGACCAAAAATTCGTAGGCGAAAAATCACACGATTCCAGAAACTGCAAGTTTATTAAAAAAATTCAAAATCACGTTTTTGAAAATTTTATAACTCAACAGTTCGGAATATATCTTTAAAAAATAAGTCGGAATCCAATTTGTGTAATCAATCCGGAATGCACGTTTGTAAAATCCGGAATCAAGTCGGAATAAAACAATCCGGAATCAACTCTTAACCTTATCCGGAATATCAAAAAACAAAAACCTTATTCGGAATAAAATTTCCAAACGTAATCCGAAATAATTACTTCTTCATTTTATCCGGAATCCAATTTTTTTGCACCTTATCCGAAATCTAATTTTTGCACCTTATCCGGAATCCATATTTTGCACCTTATCCGGAATCCAGTTCTTTACCTTATCCGGAATACTTTTGCACCTTATCCGGAATAACACTAATCCTGACCTTGTTTGGAATCTTCTGAGATGAACCTAATTCGGAATAACACAAAACCCTCTTATTCCGAATAAGAAGACCCTTATATTCCGAATAACCAAAAACTTGATTTGTTTCCACACTTTTTGCCCAATAATCAAACCAAAACTACCACTTTTTCCGAAAAGATCACCAAAAAGAAGAACACAAATTCCTACCACAACTTTGTAGGCAATTTGTAAGGAGATTTAGAGCTCGAAAACACACAAAAATTTGAGAAGAGATGATTTGTAGATCAAAATCACACGAATCAAAAAATTAACCACAAACTAAATACACATCTACCCCATGGCGATTGATACCAATTGTTGTCCCTAAATATATGATGGTAGATTAAAGAAAGGAGATGGAAAAGATATGAATTTTAGAGAGAGAAACTAGTGAGAGAAAGTAGAGAGAAGAAGGTGATTAACTAGGTGAAATTAGATTAGGAAATGAAAGCTTGACACCCTCCTAACATGCTAGGAGGGTGCTTATATAGTCCACCCACATGCGAGCTCTCTAATGGACTATATATGTTTTGGGCCGGGCTTGAATAAATGCTTAGTACCTTGAAAGAGGCCTTTTAAGCTAACCATCAAGCCAGTAATGTCACGACTATTTTAACTAACTATTACAACGTTCTACTAAATATTACAATATAAACCTATGACCGAACATTCTTGTTTGACTCAATATTTTTGAGGCTAATAGATTGATTAATAAAGATGCCTCTGGGATTTTGAGAAATTTGCAACCCTAAGAAAAATGAAATTTTTCCCATCATCGACATCTTAAAATGTGTGTACATGATTCTCTCAAAATGGTCAGACAGTCTTTGAGTAGTGGCAGCAAATATTATATCGTCAACATAAATTTGTACCAGTATCATGTCGTTGTCCTACTTGAGAATGAATAATGTTGGGTCCACTTTGCCTTTGGAGAAGCCTTCCGAGATCAGATAAGACAATAGGAGATCGTACCACGCGCGTGGTTCTTGTTTCAACCCATAAAGAGCCTTCTTGAGCTTATACACGTGATTAGGATACTCCTAGTTGACGAATCCATTCGGCTGGCTTACTGATTGTAGTGATTTTGTACCCTTTAGGAAAAGGATGACAAATGGTGGAAGTATTAAGTGTCGGTTTAGGAAAACCGAGCACCAATGACCAAGCAAGTTCGTTTCCCAAGGAGGCAAGTGCGTTGTGTTGAGAGTTGATTTTTGTTTGAGATTATATTGATTGAAAAAGAAATGAGAAAGGAAAGAAAAGACGGTTACGAAAACTAATTAAACTACGACGAAAAAGGCGTGAACGTAAAACCGTAAAAAACGACAAAAATAAAAATTTTCAACCTAAGAAATAATTATAAGCTAAAACAAGTCTAAAATAATATAAATAAGGAATAAAATCCAATAAAAATATTTTAAAACCTTTTATTAATTAAATATTCAATTTTAAATGCTAATTAAAGCCCTAAAATTAAATATAATTAATCAAAATGTCCAAAATATGATTTTATTGAACAAATAACTTACTTATATTATCTAACAACTAAAAAGTATTTTTTTGTATTTTTAAATTACTTTTTTCTATTTTTAAATTACTTAAAACTATTTTAAAATTAAAATAATTATAAAAAATAATAAAATAATGCTAAAAATAATCTACCAATTTTAAAAATCCTATTTTACTCTAATGAACAGTAGAAAAATGAAAAATCTTGAAAAATATTAAATTTCCCACTAAATGACAAAACTAGCTTAATTAAAACCCTAATTAACTTAAATTAATTATAAAAATTAATTAAAAAGGTGAACAGTAACTAATTTTTAAACCAAAAACCTTAAAATATTATTCTAAGTTCAGAAAAATTAATTAAACCTAAAAATATTACTTTTTGGCACTAAAAGACAAAAACAGATAAAATTGATTAAAAATAGCTAAATAACCTAAAAATTACTAAATGAACAGTAAATAAAAATTTTATTAATCAGAAAAATCCTAAATTAAATAAGAAAAATAATGGCACTGGTTTTAAGGTCTAATTCCACTTTTTGGGCACTAAAGACAAAAAAGTAAGAAAACAGATAGTGACATGTGATGGACTTTTGTCCTTTAGCTCAGCAGTGGTAAAAAGGACACTAGCAGTGGGAAAGGAGTTCCCACTGACAGTGTAAAATTTTGGTTTGATTTTCAATAAGCTTAGGAAAGCTTATCTTGATAGCTTTTTTTGGGACAATAAGGCACCCTTATACTCTTTGGAGTATAAGGAGTCTGATTAAGCACAAAAACAAGCAGTCTCTTAACAAGAATAAGCACAAATTAAGCCCCAAAGTTACTGATTAAGCACCAAACAGGTCTGATGAACAATTGCTCATGTTTCATGCACAAATCTGAATTTTAAAACCTTGTATCTTGGAAATAAGCTCACAAGCATGCATACAAGTGACACACAATCCTCAAACACCCTAAAATCTAGCAACCTACCAAGTTTGATAGCAAAATAACTCAAAAAACAGTCACACACAAGCAGTTTCTGATTTTGGCTATGTTTTACCCTTTTAATCATGCAAAATTGTTCAAGACCTACTCAAACTGAAACCAAAGACCATATAGCACTCAGATATACCCTAGGTGATGTTTCTAGACAAGTTTTAACATGCAATTTTATCACAAATGCCTGCTGATCCCTTGACCCAAACACCCCTTTAATTCAGTAAACACAAATTTCAACAAGCAAACCTAAACAACTCTACCCAAATCTGATTCAAAGCTATCTAAACATGCATGTAAACACATAAGAACACAACTCAAACAACTTAAACACACAATCTAAGCAGATTCATACAAAATCACTTAGGCTACAAATTTTTCAGAAACTTAAAAAAATAAAAGGGAAATGAAAGCTACCTTGTTGGGCTTACTTCCAAGCCCAACAGTGGCTGATAAGCCACCTCCAATACACCCGGGTGTATGCTGACAATGATCAACTCTTCTTAACAAACCTGTTTTAAGAAAATCAAAAGAGGAAAAAAAAACACAAATGCTATAAACTGGTTACTTTTCTTTCTTCCTTGAAATCTTTCCACAACTTTACCAATGTTTAAAAACACTTAATAACACTTGATTAATCCAGATTAAACAGACTTGAAACAAAATCTTAACAAGAATCTCACTTTTCAGAAAAACTTGCAAAGAGTTGAAAATTTTTAAAAACAAACAAACTTGAAGACAAATGACCTCAAGAAAGAAAATAACTTAAAAACATTAATGCTGGAAAAGTAAATGGATCACAGTTTCAATGTAGGGTAAACAAAGTTTCATTCATTCATAAAGAAAACGTTTTTACATAAAAACTGGAACAAAGGGCAATACACACATTGTATGCTCCTTTTATACTACTCAAGTGAAGTTTCTAGGTCCTAGAATAAAATAATACGGAAAATTCACAAAGCTAAACCCTAATGAAGGAATTCCCATTTTTGCCCTTGGTGATCTTTGGTCAAGGATGGAATCTTGTGACTTCTGAGATGAAACAGCTGTTGAATGCATCCTAGACGTTTATTTGGTCCTTGGGGACCAAGGAGATGCTTAGGGAGCGTTGGATGACTGCTGAGATACCTTTCTTGCTAAAAATGGTGGGACAGGGGACATGGGGGACCCACAAGGAGGTCACGGGATTGGTGAGTGGGATGTGGGTTTGGTTTGTAGGAGGGTTAATTGTGTTTCTGGAAAGAATGGGCTTTGATTATTGGGTGGTTAAGAAAACCCCAATTAGAGTTCTTGGGATGGTTAAGTTTAGCAGGGAGGGTTTTAATCTGGATAAAGGGAGATTAGTTTTAAATTGGGTGTTTACCTCCAAAATAAACTGATTAATTTAAATCAGTTTAAAAAGAGGAAGTGGGAAGCTGACGTGGGGAAAGGGGATATTGTGATTGGTTGGGGCAATGAGTGGGGTGAGGTGGCGTTTTATGAATGGCTGGGGTGGAGTTCTTGTCTGGCCAACTTTGCCCCCTAGACTCTCTTCTTTTCTTCAATTTGTAATAAGCAGCCAAAAACTTCCATTCCTTTGTAAATTAGTTTGCCAGTTTGGCACTTTCAGTCCTTCAAGTTGTAGTTTATAGGAACAAGGACTAATCTTGCAATTTCTTCACATTCCAAGGACTGATTTTGACATGTTTTCAAACTTTAGGGCTTTGACTTGTTGGTTGACTTCTTGGAGGACCATATTTGACAACTTAGATTTGATGAGGGACTAAATTTGCCAATTCTTCAAAGTTAAGGGTCCTTTTTGTAATTTTGACAAACTTTAGGGACCAAACTTGTAATTATGAAGATACAAGGGTATAAAGTGTCAATTCTTCAAACTTGGAGGACCAATCTTCAATATTCTTCAAATCTTCAAGGGTTTTCTTTGGAAAATTCCTCACTAGGGCTTGGTTCATCGTGCGGCTTCGTTTCCCGTGTTCGTTTTTGCGTGATTCTTGTGATCTTTTGTCATTTTCTCAATATCCGTACCTAAATTACACAAGCAACAAACACAAGCATATATTTGGGTATTTTGATGATATTTAATGCATTTTAAGTCCAAAAAGAACGATGAGACCATGTATAAAAGCCGTCTCATCACTCCCCCATACTAAACCATTGCCGTGCCCTCACGCAATGCTAGAATAAAGTATCGTAGCATCTCCAAAATTCATTTTATTCACTTTATTGAATGATAAACTAGCTATACTACTACTATTACTACTACTTGCGTTATAGACATAATGTATGATTTTCATCGCAAAATGGGACGTTTAGGTTCATAGAATAAGAACACGTGAATGCTTCGTTTAGAAATAATTTCATCGTCCTCGATTTTCACTTTAATTCCATGCTAAGCGTGCAACGAGATCATTGTCATTATAAGTTAGTAATGCTAACACTACTCATATGCCCTAATCACGTACTTATTCTCCCATTATTCCTAAGTTGTATCTCTTATATTTTATGATGTCTTGAATGTTTCACGAGGATACATTGTTTGACTTATGCGATAATAGAGATTTAGGTCTAAAAATAGAGTCCTAACGGTGTAACTAAGACCATCAAATCAATAACCCCTCCTAATAGACGACGATGTTAAAAAATTAAGTTGACAAGAAGAATCGATAAACACGGTTTTATAACGGTTTTGAACATGAGACTTATTACCAAGACTTTTATACGCCCCCTAACGGAAGGGCCTTATTATCTTTGGTTTACCTCCATCTTTTATTCAACTTCGCCATGAAGCTTTTATTATGACTTCGGTCTTGCCTTGCCTTTTATTATCCGCCTCATCGGTGGTTTTATTAGCCAAAGACGTATATCCTCACGCTAAAGCGAATTTTGGATCTTTAAAGCTTCGAAGATTAAGGCTTGATTCACTTTCAATTTTGCATAGATTTTAGGCCTTGTGGGGCTTCAAATTGTTTGCTTGATTTAGGTGAGCACTTGAAATCTTATTATTGGGTGAAGCTTTCGATTATTAGGGTGCCAATACTTCAAAACCGTGACGCTGGCGATACCTTAATGTCTTCCCAATTTAATTACACGGAAGCTACTAGAAAAGACTAGAAACCCAACAATCCTAACTAAACCGCTAAGTCAATATTTATTAAGCAAAAAATATTTACATGCGAAGGGAGAATAAGCAAACAACGAGAACACATGAGTTTTTGAAAGAATACGAGTACTCTACGTTTAGCATAGTAACTTATAATTAACTCTATCATTTCTCGTCCTCATTTAAGAGACTTAGCCTAATGTGTAGTTAAGGAATCAAAGCTAAGTGCTCAACACGCACGGTCGAGTCAAAAATTACTCTTATTCTCGCCATCGGAAAATCTACATTCGTGTCTTCAAACACTTATAAAACATGAGAAAAATTTTAAAATTTGGCCATTTTTAGCCTTATTTTGCAAGAAAACGATAAACAAAACGATAAACTTTGGAAAGCGTGAAGGTTTGGCAAGGCAAGTATCTATTCACCCCCCCATACTAAAGTTAAACATTGTCCTCAATGTTTCGAGTCTAGGGGTGCAAACACCCCCATACTAGAGACGTAGTCGAATGCCTAATCTAGCATGGAAAGGGTGTAACCATTAAATTTAAAGCCGTTTATGAAGTGTGCTAAAAACCTAAGGTTAGAACAATAAAGGATATATCATGGATATTGAGAAATGTCTCCAAAGCAAACGATCGAGTGCTCCCATAAAACGAACACGAGAGGCTCCAATCATGAAGATCATGATCTAAAAACCACATATCACAAACAACCATGGAACAAAGGTTGGAAGGGCACGAATCCCCACACGTAAGCTACATTAGACTAAGAAAGCGATAATATGTACATAGGATAAGCATGGGACTCCCCCACGAGGCACCTCGTTTTTGATTACCGAGTCATGAGCTCGACTCGATCCCCTCAATACTAATTATCATTGGGGAAGGTGACTTGGTCGAGGTAGTTCAAGGATGGAACTTCCCCACCAAAGTAGTGCTTCAACCTATGTCCATTCACCTTGAAGTTAGGACCATCATCTTGAGCTAGCTCGATGGTCCCATACGGAAACACTTGAGTTACGGTGAATGGACCGGACCAACGGGATTTCAATTTACCGGAAAATATTTTCAATCTTGAATTAAAAAGTAAAACTTGATCCCCAATGTTAAAAACCCGGTTTTTAATTTTTGAATCATGCAACTTTTTAGTTTTCTCTTTATAAATCAATGAATTTTCATAAGCAATGTCTCTCAATTCATCTAATTCATTTAATTGCATTTTCCGGTGTTTTCCCGCAGTCTCCATGTCATCATTGCAATGCTTTAGGGCCCAATAAGCCTTGTGTTCTAACTCGATAGGCAAATGACAATTCTTTCCATACACAAGCTTATAGGGAGTGCACCCAATGGGTGTCTTATGAGCGGTCCTAAAGGCCCATAAAGCATCGTCTAACTTATCCGACCAAGATTGTCGGTTTTCTCCCACGGATCTCTCCAAGATCCTCTTCAATGCTCGGTTTGAAACCTCGACTTGCCCACTCGTTTGTGGGTGATAAGCCGTAGAAAGACGACGTGTAACCCCATATTTCCTTAGAACCCTTTCGAATTGGTCATTACAAAAATGGGTTCCACGATCGCTTATGATAGCACGAGGGGTTCCAAACCTAGCAAACAAACTTTTCAAGAACTTAACTACCACACGAGCATCATTAGTGGGCAAGGCCTTCGCCTCCACCCACTTAGAAAGGTAGTCAACCGCAACAAGAATATACTTATTACCACGAGATGATGGGAACGGCCCCATAAAGTCTATGCCCCAAACGTCAAAGATCTCACATACTTGAATGATATTTTGTGGCATTTCATCTTTTTGTGAGGCTTTTCCTTGTCGTTGGCATGCATCACACGACTTCACAAGATCTTGTGCATCTCGGTAAATAGTAGGCCAAAAGAAGCCGGCATCAAACACCTTTTTAGCCGTGATATTAGCACCGTGGTGACCACCCGTGGGTCCCTCATGGCAAGCTCTAAGGATGTTAGAAGCTACGGTGCCAAATACACAACGGCGGATGATTTGATCCGCACAAGTTCGAAACAAGTAAGGGTCGTTCCAAAAATAGAACTTGACATCACGAAAGAATTTTCGTTTTTCTTGAGTTGTCATACCCTTAATGATGAAGTTACCCGCATGGTAATTTGCAAAATCCGCAAACCATGGGGTAGAAGAATCAAGTTTGGAATTCACTACACCAAGTGTCTCGAGCGGAAATGTTTCGGTGATTTCCTTAGGCTCGTAAACACTTTGGTGAGGATCTTCCAAACGAGAGAGATGATCGGCCGCTAGATTCTCGGCTCCTTTTTTATCAACGATTTTGTGATCAAATTCTTGAAGGAGGAGAATCCAACGAAGTAATCTCGGCTTTGCATCTTGTTTAGCCATGAGATACTTGATAGCCGAATGGTCCGTATACACTATGCATTTTGTCAAGACGAGGTAAGGTCGGAATTTCTCAAATGCATACACCACGGCAAGGAACTCCTTTTCCGTTGTAGTGTATTTAAGTTGAGCCTCGGTCATCGTCTTGCTAGCATAGTGTATAGGCAAGAAATGCTTATCATGACGTTGCCCCAAAACGGCCCCAATAGCGTAATCACTTGCATCACACATTAGTTCAAAGGGGAGGTTCCAATTTGGAGCAACAAGAATGGGAGCTTCGGTAAGTTTCCTCTTAAGGATCTCAAAGGCTCGTACACAATCTTCGTCAAAGACGAAACGTGCCTCTTTTTCAAGAAGATGTGTAATGGGTCGAGAAATCTTCGAGAAATCCTTGATGAATCGTCGATAAAAGCCCGCGTGGCCTAGGAAACTCCTAACTCCCTTGACGGTTTTGGGATGAGGTAATTTGGCGATGACGTCTACCTTAGCTTGATCTACCTCAATCCCCGCTTTCGAGACCTTGTGCCCTAAGACGATTCCACTTCTAACCATAAAATGACACTTTTCCCAATTGAGCACAAGGTTGGTTTCCTCACAACGTTTTAACATTCTCTCAAGGTTCGACAAACACGAAGTAAAGGAATCACCAAACACGGAAAAGTCATCCATGAAGACTTCCATCGTCTTCTCGATCATATCATGAAAAATAGCCATCATGCATCGTTGAAAAGTTCCCGGTGCATTACAAAGTCCGAATGGCATTCTACGATAGGCAAACGTTCCATATGGACACGTAAACGTAGTTTTTTCTTGATCACGAGGGTCGATGGGAATTTGGAAGTAACCGGAAAAACCATCTAAAAAGCAATAGAAATCGTTTCCCGCAAGATGCTCCAACATTTGGTCCATGAAGGGCAAGGGAAAATGGTCTTTCGAGTGGCTTCATTCAACTTACGATAGTCAATGCACACTCTCCATCCGGTCACGAGTCTAGTGGGAATCAACTCGTTGGCATCGTTTGGCACAACGGTCATCCCTCCCTTTTTAGGGACACAATGAATAGGACTCACCCAAGGGCTATCGGAAATAGGGTAAATCATTCCCGCGTCAAGGAGTTTAAGGACCTTCTTTTTGATGACGTCGTGAATTTTGGGGTTCACCCTCCTTTGACTTTGGATTGTTGGCTTGAAATCTTCCTCCATTAATATTTTGTGTGTACAAAATTTGGGATCGATTCCCTTAATGTCGGATAACTTCCACGCAATCGCCCCTTTGTGGTCCTTAAGAACATCGACAAGTGCGGTTTTCTCATCATTCGAAAGTTCCTTCGCAATAATAACCGGCAACTTGTCGTCCTCCTCCAAATAGACATACTCGAGGTGAGGAGGTAAATCTTTCAACTCGAGGATAGGTGGTTCCTCAAGTGAAGATTTGGGCTCGATACTCATAACCTCCTCGGGTGGAGGAAATGGGAAATCGTTGAGAAAATCCTTGATAATCGAGAAGTCCTCATAGTTGTCGAGGTCTTCGTCACAAGTACGTGGAACATCGAATTCTTCCAACGTAAAACCACCACCTTCGAAAGGAGTGAAGGTTGGTGTCGAATTATCAAGAATTGGATCTAACATAGTGGGATTGCCACTAGTTTCTTCATCACCAAACCCTAAAACTTCTTGTGAAAATTCCTCGCAAACCACGTCGATCATATCAACGAGGTTTATGGTAGCAACGGAATAAACATGAGAAAGTTGAGAATTTTGAGTTGCGTTTATAACAAGTTCCTCGTCGTTGAAACGTAAGGTGATCTTTCTAGCATGCACATCAATCAAAGCCATAGACGTATCTAAAAACGAACGACCTAAAATAAGAGGAACTTGAGGATCCGTGGGGATGTCAACAACAATAAAGTCTACGGGATAGTAGAACTTCCCCACTTTCACAAAAACGTCTTCCGCCAATCCGCATGCAAGAATCGTGGAATGGTCGGCCAACTCAATAGACATTCGTGAAGGAGTAAGATTAGGAAGATTGAGCGACTTGTAGATTGCAAGTGGCATCAAGTTAATGCTAGCACCAAGATCGGCCAAGGCATAGCATTCTTCCATATCTTGAATTGCACAAGGGATCAAAAATTTACCGGGATCACCGACTTTTTGAGGTATGCGATTAAGATAAACCGACGAACAACTAGACTTTTGGTGTAGTTTTTCCTTGTTGTTCAACATACTCTTAAAGTTAGCGGCAAATCGAGGCATCATGACCAAGGCATCGGCGAAACTCACATTAAAGTGCAAATCACGAAACATTTTCATAAAAAGCTCAAATTGATAGTTGTCGCGCTCTTGTCGTTTCTCCTTCCTAAGTCTCGATGGGTAAGGCAAGGGTGGTGTGTGTTGGGGCATAGGCATAGCCTTTGGAATCTCGGGTTCCAATATGGGTGATGGGTCAACCGTAGGTGTGGCATGAGCGGTACTTTGTGGGATTGAAATATGCTCCTTTTCGACCACCACCTCGGGTTCTTCCTCAATTTCCTCCACCGTTGGAGTAATTGGTTGAGGAGTTGGTTCTTTAAGTGCCTTACCACTACGTGTGGTAATCACTTTCATCTCTCCCTTCGGGTTTGAAACGGTGTTACTAGGCAAACTTCCCGAAGTAGAGGCTTTGTTCCCCATTACGGCTTCTAAAATTGCATTAAGCTTAACATCAAAATTATTAAACTTCACATCTTGGCTAGCGGCTTTTTGGTCAATTCTTTGTTCAAGCCTAGCATGACTTTGCTCTATCTTGTTGTTTTGACCTCGAATTTGGTTAGCAAAATCATTTTTCAATTCATTTCTCATGGCTAGATTTTCCTTAATGAAATTAGCTAACTCCATTGCATTCTTAGCCGTCTCCTTAGCTTGATTAGCCATTTGCTCTTGAATGTTTTCCATAATCTTATCATTTGAAGTAGTGTAATTCAAAAAGTCCAATGGAAGTTCTTTGTTATTTTGTAGACCTTGACTTGCATTTTGAAAATTACGGCTTTGATTTTGATTTTGCAATTGGCTATTACTACTACTCCCTTGATTCCCATAGTTGCTATTACCCTTATAATTGTTCTTTTGATTGCTTTGGTAACCAACTTGATTGTTTCGATAATTGTTAGCATTTTGATTTGGTGAAAAACCCGGTGGAGTCAATTGATTAGTACGAGGAACTTGACCGTTTTGGTTATAAGTTCCCGCGGCCGCGAAGGCACTCGAAGTGTTACCACCGTTGGTAATGCACTCGGAATAATCATGAGCTCCACCACAATACATACAAGAAACCTCAACCGCTTTAATCGTAGCGGGAGCGGGTTGTTCACCAACTTTAAACTCAATTAACAATCCTTTAAGCTTATCAAAAATCTTGTTCTCCAAATTAGCCTCGATTTGGCAAGCATCAACGTTGTGTGACAAACTAGGTGAAGATGAAGACGAAGCCTTACGAACACTCGACGTGCTACGAGGACTATACACCTTAGACCTATTCTCAATAATTACCAATGCTTCCTCGACCGTTTTACACAAGAAATTACCACCCGCGGCGGCATTAAGATAATCACGCTCATGATCGTTCAAGCCATTGTAAAACGTGTCTATTTGATGCAAGTCGGAAAAACCATGATGAGGACATTCGTGCAACATTTCCTTAAACCTATTCCAAGCCGTTGAAAAACTCTCATTAAACTCTTGCGAAAACTTTGAAATCTCGTTTTTCAAGTGCGTAGTCTTAGTGGGCGGAAAAAATTGGTTCACGAATTTTGAAACGAGATCCTTCCACGTCAATATAGAATTGGGTGGCTCTTTCTCTAACCAAATTTTTGCGGGCCCCGCTAAGGAATACGGAAAAAGCATCATCTTAATCGAGTCGTTTGAAACATCCTTAAACTTGCACGTGGCGGTGAGACGATTAAATTGGCGAATGTGGTTATGCGGGTTGTCCTTTTCGTCCCCTCGAAACTTGTTGTTTTGAATCATGGACAACAAACCCGTCTTAACCTCAAAATTATCCGCAAGGATAGCGGGAATCACAATCGCTTCTCCATAACCCTCGGTGGGTGCTAGAAGCAACTCCATCATAGTTCGATTAGCCATGGGTGCTTCTTTCACTACAATGGGTTCGTCAATAGGAGAGTCCTCACTAGTAGGAGTGAGTGATTTGTTTCTTCGTTTACGAGCACGTCTAGCTTTAGAGCGAGTTTGCATAAACGTCACGTACAACGAGAAGGCGAGCAAAGAAAATTCTTTTTGGTATTTTTACTTTTTCAATTTTTTTTGTGGTTTTTGATTGTTTTTAACTTTTTTGGATTTTTTGGAATGTATTAAGTAGATCAAAATCTACAAATCTCCTCACTAATCAAATCTCTTGATTAACGAAGCCTCAAGGAATGAAAACGAACACGTGAAGTGAACGCCTTCGATGACTTTAGAACGATGGTGGAACACCAAATCGTTCAAGAGGGTTTAATCAAATGAAGCCAAGAAAATATATATGATACTTAGTAATACTTTGGGCGGCAAAACCCTCGATTCACTCTCAAAATCAAATACGCACAAGCAAGCGGAGGAAACGAGGCGGCGCGAAGCACTTAAGAGCCTTTTTCCTTTAGGTCGTGAAATACAACCGCCTTATACCCACCTTATAGTTTGTATTATCAAAATCAAGCTTCACGAAAGTATTTATCTATTTTTGCCTTTTTTCTTTGGTTTGAGATTCGAATACAATGATTGGGTAATGACCTCCCAAGTCAAGGTTGTGATTTCTCACGTATTTGGAGTACTTGTAAATTTATTGTTCTACGTATACAATATAGTAATAATATTCACAAAAATCAAAAAACGATAATACGTATTAATAGAGTGCTATTAATACAAATACTATTTATGGATAATATAGAAAACAACAATGGTTCAACCAAAACACAACACGCCTCCCCGGCAGCGGCGCCAAAATGATTGTAGTGATTTTGTACCCTTTAGGAAAAGGATGACAAATGGTGGAAGTATTAAGTGTCGGTTTAGGAAAACCGAGCACCAATGACCAAGCAAGTTCGTTTCCCAAGGAGGCAAGTGCGTTGTGTTGAGAGTTGATTTTTGTTTGAGATTATATTGATTGAAAAAGAAATGAGAAAGGAAAGAAAAGACGGTTACGAAAACTAATTAAACTACGACGAAAAAGGCGTGAACGTAAAACCGTAAAAAACGACAAAAATAAAAATTTTCAACCTAAGAAATAATTATAAGCTAAAACAAGTCTAAAATAATATAAATAAGGAATAAAATCCAATAAAAATATTTTAAAACCTTTTATTAATTAAATATTCAATTTTAAATGCTAATTAAAGCCCTAAAATTAAATATAATTAATCAAAATGTCCAAAATATGATTTTATTGAACAAATAACTTACTTATATTATCTAACAACTAAAAAGTATTTTTTTGTATTTTTAAATTACTTTTTTCTATTTTTAAATTACTTAAAACTATTTTAAAATTAAAATAATTATAAAAAATAATAAAATAATGCTAAAAATAATCTACCAATTTTAAAAATCCTATTTTACTCTAATGAACAGTAGAAAAATGAAAAATCTTGAAAAATATTAAATTTCCCACTAAATGACAAAACTAGCTTAATTCAAACCCTAATTAACTTAAATTAATTATAAAAATTAATTAAAAATGTGAACAGTAACTAATTTTTAAACCAAAAACCTTAAAATATTATTCTAAGTTCAGAAAAATTAATTAAACCTAAAAATATTACTTTTTGGCACTAAAAGACAAAAACAGAAACTTTAAAATTGATTAAAAATAGCTAAATAACCTAAAAATTACTAAATGAACAGTAAATAAAAATTTTATTAATCAGAAAAATCCTAAATTAAATAAGAAAAATAATGGCACTGGTTTCAAGGTCTAATTCCACTTTTTGGGCACTAAAGACAAAAAAGTAAGAAAACAGATAGTGACATGTGATGGACTTTTGTCCTTTAGCTCAGCAGTGGTAAAAAGGACACTAGCAGTGGGAAAGGAGTTCCCACTGACAGTGTAAAATTTTGGTTTGATTTTCAATAAGCTTAGGAAAGCTTATCTTGATAGCTTTTTTTGGGACAATAAGGCAGCCTTATACTCTTTGGAGTATAAGGAGTCTGATTAAGCACAAAAACAAGCAGTCTCTTAACAAGAATAAGCACAAATTAAGCCCCAAAGTTACTGATTAAGCACCAAACAGGTCTGATGAACAATTGCTCATGTTTCATGCACAAATCTGAATTTTAAAACCTTGTATCTTTGAAATAAGCTCACAAGCATGCATACAAGTGACACACAATCCTCAAACACCCTAAAATCTAGCAACCTACCAAGTTTGATAGCAAAATAACTCAAAAACAGTCACACACAAGCAGTTTCTGATTTTGGCTATGTTTTACCCTTTTAATTATGCAAAATTGTTCAAGACCTACTCAAACTGAAACCAAAGACCATATAGCACTCAGATATACCCTAGGTGATGTTTCTAGACAAGTTTTAACATGCAATTTTATCACAAATGCCTGCTGATCCCTTGACCCAAACACCCCTTTAATTCAGTAAACACAAATTTCAACAAGCAAACCTAAACAACTCTACCCAAATCTGATTCAAAGCTATCTAAACATGCATGTAAACACATAAGAACACAACTCAAACAACTTAAACACACAATCTAAGCAGATTCATACAAAATCACTTAGGCTACAAATTTTTCAGAAACTTAAAAAAATAAAAGGGAAATGAAAGCTACCTTGTTGGGCTTACTTCCAAGCCCAACAGTGGCTGATAAGCCACCTCCAATACACCCGGGTGTATGCTGACAATGATCAACTCTTCTTAACAAACCTGTTTTAAGAAAATCAAAAGAGGAAAAAAAACACAAATGCTATAAACTGGTTACTTTTCTTTCTTCCTTGAAATCTTTCCACAACTTTACCAATGTTTAAAAACACTTAATAACACTTGATTAATCCAAATTAAACAGACTTGAAACAAAATCTTAACAAGAATCTCACTTTTCAGAAAAACTTGCAAAGAGTTGAAATTTTTTAAAAACAAACAAACTTGAAGACAAATGACCTCAAGAAAGAAAATAACTTAAAAACATTAATGCTGGAAAAGTAAATGGATCACAGTTTCAATGTAGGGTAAACAAAGTTTCATTCATTCATAAAGAAAACGTTTTTACATAAAAACTGGAACAAAGGGCAATACACACATTGTATGCTCCTTTTATACTACTCAAGTGAAGTTTCTAGGTCCTAGAATAAAATAATACGGAAAATTCACAAAGCTAAACCCTAATGAAGGAATTCCCATTTTTGCCCTTGGTGATCTTTGGTCAAGGATGGAATCTTGTGACTTCTGAGATGAAACAGCTGTTGAATGCATCCTAGACGTTTATTTGGTCCTTGGGGACCAAGGAGATGCTTAGGGAGCGTTGGATGACTGCTGAGATACCTTTCTTGCTAAAAATGGTGTGACAGGGGACATGGGGGACCCACAAGGAGGTCACGGGATTGGTGAGTGGGATGTGGGTTTGGTTTGTAGGAGGGTTAATTGTGTTTCTGGAAAGAATGGGCTTTGATTATTGGGTGGTTAAGAAAACCCCAATTAGAGTTCTTGGGATGGTTAAGTTTAGCAGGGAGGGTTTTAATCTGGATAAAGGGAGATTAGTTTTAAATTGGGTGTTTACCTCCAAAATAAACTGATTAATTTAAATCAGTTTAAAAAGAGGAAGTGGGAAGCTGACGTGGGGAAAGGGGATATTGTGATTGGTTGGGGCAATGAGTGGGGTGAGGTGGCGTTTTATGAATGGCTGGGGTGGAGTTCTTGTCTGGCCAAGTTTGCCCCCTAGACTCTCTTCTTTTCTTCAATTTGTAAAAAGCAGCCAAAAACTTCCATTCCTTTGTAAATTAGTTTGCCAGTTTGGCACTTTCAGTCCTTCAAGTTGTAGTTTATAGGAACAAGGACTAATCTTGCAATTTCTTCACATTCCAAGGACTGATTTTGACATGTTTTCAAACTTTAGGGCTTTGACTTGTTGGTTGACTTCTTGGAGGACCATATTTGACAATTTAGATTTGATGAGGGACTAAATTTGCCAATTCTTCAAAGTTAAGGGTCCTTTTTGTAATTTTGACAAACTTTAGGGACCAAACTTGTAATTATGAAGATACAAGGGTATAAAGTGTCAATTCTTCAAACTTGGAGGACCAATCTTCAATATTCTTCAAATCTTCAAGGGTTTTCTTTGGAAAATTCCTCACTAGGGCTTGGTTCATCGTGCGGCTTCGTTTCCCGTGTTCGTTTTTGCGTGATTCTTGTGATCTTTTGTCATTTTCTCAATATCCGTACCTAAATTACACAAGCAACAAACACAAGCATATATTTGGGTATTTTGATGATATTTAATGCATTTTAAGTCCAAAAAGAACGATGAGACCATGTATAAAAGCCGTCTCATCACTTACGTAGACATCTTCCCTTAATTCACCATTAAGAAATGCCGTCTTAACATCCATTTGGTAGACGATCATATTCATGTGAGTAGTATAAGCAAGGAATAGTCTAATCGCCTCCAATCGTGTAACAGGAGCAAAAGATTCTTCAAAGTCAATACCCAAAGCTTGTTTGTAACCTCAAGCAATAAATCTAGCTTTGTTCCTTAGCACTCCACCTAACTCCTCGAGTTTAACCTTATATACCCACAACAAGGTAATGATGTCAACATTTTCGGGTAGAGGAACTAATTCCCATACTTCAAGTCGTTGAAATTTATTAAGTTCCTCTTGTATGGCTTCAATCCATGATGATTGTTGCATGGCTTGTCGCCAAGATGTGGTTCCTTCTCGTAGAGAAATGCATCAAAGAAGCAATATAATTCGTGCTCTTAGAGTTGATGACATGTCAAGACTGGTCGATCGATGTCACCAATAATATTGCGAATTGGGTGATCCTTTGTCCATTTAGTATTGTGATTTTCAATTCATGGTGGTCTGGAGTAAACGATTACAGGAGCTTCCTCTGAGGTAGACGCACTGTTAGGGGTTTTAGGTATTTTGAGCCAAAGAATGGAAGCTCTTGTAGGTGAGCAAGTTCCAAATGGTGATCATAGTAATCCTCTTTAACATCATTAGGAACGAGTGGGGGTGATGATTCAGGTGTAGTTTGAGAATTGGTTGGGGATGGTGCATCTGTTTCAATAGTAACAGTAGATGCGTCGGATTGATTTTCATTTTCTTGAGCAACAACTTCGGGAATCGGAGCTACTGCTGCAGGTGCTGGAGAATCATCACTAGATAGATCAAAGAATTCATCAAACATAGGTTGAAATAGCTCATCCCACTCGGGCCTTGTAGGTGGTGTAAATGATGGAGAAGTATGATTGTTGGGAGTTAATCCGGAACTAATAGTACCGGTTCCCATCTCATGAAGTGTGGGTTCAGAGCTGTGTTGCTCAGAAGCCATCGATGTCAGCTCATCAAAATCGGCATCCAAAGTTTCTACAATCTTTCCAAGACGACGGTTATAAATTCGGAAAGCTTTCTTTGCGGGTGAGTAACCAATGAAAATTCCAATATCAGCCTTCGGTTGAAGTTTGCCCAAATTCTCACTATTAGTATTTGGATAACACAGTGCACCAAACACATGAAAAAATGAAATATCGGGTTTATGTCCATGAAGTAGCTCATATGGAGTTTTACCATGGCGTTTACGAATGATGGAGTGGTTTTGGGTATAACATACGGTTGCCACTGCTTCGGCCCATAAAAATAAAGGAGCATTCACATAAATCAACATGGTTCTAGCAGCTTCCATAAGTGTACGGTTACGTCTTTCCACGACACCATTTTGTTGTGGAGTGCCAGCAACTGAAGTTTCATGTGAAATACCAACCTCTTCATAATAATCTCGTAGAGTCTAATTAACGAATTTAGTTCCATTATCAGTTCGAATGCGGCGAACAGTAGCATTAAGATGCACTTGGATCATCTTTAGAAAAGTAATAATATAATTTAGTACTTGATCCTTGGTTGCTAAAAACTTTACCCATGTAAACCTTGAGAAATCATCCACCATGAGGAGGATGTATTTTCTACCACTCACACTAGCCGTACGCATTGGCCCGCAAAGATCCATGTGCAAAAGATATAGTGGTTCTTGGTTGGTGTCTTCAGCTTTAGGTTTGTATGATTTCTTGGTGCTTTTCCCCAAAGAACACGCGGAACATAAATGATCCTTGTCGAACTTAAGTTTTGGAAGACCACAAACAAGCTCGTTTTTAGCCAAATGGTTAATAGCATCAAAGTTAAGATGAGATAACCGGCGATGCCACAACCATGACTTGGTCTTAGATGCTTTGGAGAGAAGGCATACAAGAGAGGCGGCCATCATGTTTTGAATGGACAGTGTGTAGAAAAGCGACCTCAAGGTTTGAATCACCAAATTGTCCCACTGAGAATAAGTTGTGACCAAGTCCCTCCACATAATACACCCTTGAAATCGTAACATTCCCAATTTGATATTCACCATAACCCATGATCTTCGCAATATGGTCGTTGCCAAATTTAACCGTTCCTAGAAACTTGGCAACGAAATTTCTTAGCATCGAGCGGTCTCCGGCCATATGCTTTGAGCATCCAGAGTCTAAGTACCAGAGGATGATTTGGACCACCTGAAAATATCACCAGACGAAGATAATGTATCGTAATCTAAATGTTCCTCTATGTTAGCAGGTACAGATATATTTATCTAAGATTTGCTATCAGAAGAGTTCTTAGGCTTCCAAATTTGCTTCCTAGATGCTGGCTTAGATTCTAGTTGTCTAATAACCTGAGGTACTTCTTCACTGGTAGGCACAATAGTGGATGCAGACCTAGTTAAAGGGTGCTTTTTCCATTTCTTAGTGTTGGAGTTCCTATTTAAAGGACGCTGAGACCTAACTTCAGTGGATGTGGTCCTAGTTAAAGGGCACTTAGTTCCATTTGCAGTAAAGGTCCTAACAGTGGGTTTCTATTGCCAACCAACTTGGGTGAATTTCTTCCCCGTTGGGATCCATTCAAGATTGTTCCTAATGGCATACATTTCATTCACATGATCAACAAGGCATAAATCATGACGCTGAGAAAACATGCATTCATTACAATTCCAACATCTCAAATTAGAATTCACATTTTTCTTAAGCTTCTGCATAGAGGAAGAACCTTTTGTCTTAGCTACATGATTCTTTTTATTTAAAACTGAAATAACATTCCTAGGGTGAACTTCTACTAGTGGAAGGCTTGATCTTATCTTTCTTGTCTTGAGATCCTTTAGCCTTACTAGACATAATTACTCCTGTAGAAGCCAAGGGAACATTAGTGACATATTTTGATTTGTGTGTTTAAGACAGGCTTAGCTCCTAGGGTCTTATTGAATGGAGTTATGGCAATGGAGGGGGTTTGTTGTTTAGGTGGTGCAGAACCCGGTTGTCCTATGTAAGTCAAGTTCTCTAAGCATTGTTGTACTTTCTCAATGTAAGCATGAGCAGAGTAATAGTGACTATTTGAGGGATCTAGTTCATAGAGATCATTTACCACATCCCTAGAAAGATCTGCGTGCTTAATTGCATGCTCCATATAAAGCTTATATGATAGTGGATTGTTCTTATGGTACGGATTCTTAGTGATCACCACCTTTTTGTTTTTTGGAGCACTAGAGGTCGGGGCAGAGATTGTAGATGGATTATTAACAACTTCTTGTCCTTTGAGTTGAATTTTCTCCTTTAACTCAGCCAAAACCATGTTTTTGTCTATGAGTTGCATATTTAAGTCAGAGATTTTCTCACACTTTTGGTTCAGTTTGTCAACAAGTGACTTTTGCTCTACCGCATTAAAAGCGAAGCGTTCTTCTAATGAACCATAAATATGTGAAAAACCCTGCTTTACTTTATTAAACTCCTCTAGCATAGAAGTAATTCTATTTTCTAGGGCATGGTTTTTAACCTCTGCGACCTCTAGTTCCACTTTCTCTTTTAGTGACTCTCTCTTAAGTCTCATGATTTCTTCCTCTAATGCCTGAACCACCTGAATCATCTTGTCACTAGTCTCAACGGTGTTTTCACAATCATTTTTTTAAAAGAGTTTCAGTTTTAGATTGATTGTCAATTTCAAGAGATATACAATGTTGTTGACGCTCATCAAAACATTTTGAAAGTGAGTTATAAGAATCTTGAAACTTTAAAAATTCAACGTTAGATTCGTGACAAGAATGATTATCTATATTATTCACAGGTTCAACAATATTCACATAGAGATCATGCACATCATCACATTTATTCACAGCAGATGTAATCTCAAGAGCATATTCAATAGCAACAACTTGCATCACTTCAAGAGACACTACATGTTCCAAAAATCGGTCATATTCGGACAAAATCTTTTCTTTCTCAATTAGATGTTGCTCATAAGCATCATCCATTTCGTAGAAAACTTTTAGAACTTCAGCCATTTCGAAATTAAGATTATCCCTGAGATCTAGAAATCCCTCTTTAATATTGTGTACAAACGGAACGATCTCTTTCTCAAACACCATTTTCATGTGTTCGAAAGCCCATTCTCTAGCAGTTTGAGCCGTTGGAGTCGTACATTCCTTAATGACCTTGTCAAATCCGGTGAGGTATCGCCTAATCTCTTTCATACTTAGCAATACTGTACTCACCGGTGGAAGACCCTTTGGAATTTCCTTAGGTTCATTCGGATTGACAAGTGTAGGAAATATACTAAGGCTTTCTCTAGTAGACATGTAAGTTGGTGTATGGATAAATTCCCTTTGTATATTAAAGCGAATTCTAAAATCCGTTTTTTCATTTTCTGCATTAAGTTGTTCATAATCATACCTAGGTATGTAAAAATCACTTTTGACCGATTCTCTTCATGCAGTGACATATTCTCTGATTCATTCGAATTACCAATCGGGTCTAAGACCAAACCTAACTTGGTTGCATCATAAAGTCGTGGGTTGTGGTTAAATGTTTGCTTCGCATACCCCGGGTTAGGTGGTAAGTATATTAGACGCGATATAGTGAATTCCTTAAAAGATGAATGAAACAAGTGTACTAGATGTGAAGCAGAGTATTGTTTTAAAAGCAAAACTTTAGTCTTTTTAACTTTCTTAGACGCCTTAATTTCCGTTTCAACCCTTTTAGACTCGAGAATTTCGAAATCCGTTTGTAGTTTTTGAAAATTATTAACGACTGACTCTTTTTCATTAAGTTCTTTTGAAAGGTTTGCTCTTAAACTCACAATTTCTAGCAAGTTATCCATTTGTACTTTCCTAAACCTATCAAATTCTAGATTGGTTAAGGTAGTGGTCACTGGAGTTAATTCCAAGGTTTTAACCTTTTCCTTATACAAAGCAAGCTCGGCAGATAGTGTCTGATTAACACCGAGGGTTTCAAGAACCGCATTATTCATTTAGCCAAGCATAGATGTCGACACCATAACCAAATCTTGTTGAGCAGGCGAATTTGTAGACGTAATAGCTCTCGTTTGTGTTTCACTCAAAGTCTGGGGACTTGCATTGATATTGCTATCATTGTTTGTCTCCTCGTTTGAATTACTAACCACTGGAGGCTGTGCCGGATAGTTAGACACTTGCTCAACTTGATAAGGTACAATACTAGTATCATTGGCAGTATTTGGTACCTCAGAAATTGTGTCAGCTCCATAAAGTGAAAGATTTGCCATGAGAGCTGCCTTGGCGGTATTGAGATCATCACAATCTGAATCGTATGCATCAAGATCATCGCACTGGTATGCTGCATTGTTGGTAGAAACTATTGTGAGTCCTTCAGTATCCGCAAATCTTGGATCTGCTAGAAATGCTAACTCTTCTTCATCAAGCTCTCGACCTTGTGCTTGAGCATTAACCAAGTATATCTTTTCCCGAAACCATGTACCATCCCTCTTCCTCTTTGGTTGCTTGCACTCCCGAGCCATGTGTCCTTCCCCTTTGTAGTTATAACAGATGATCGTCTTCATTTTTCCAGTGTTATTTCCCCTTGTAGTAGTGTTGAATGGGCGGGCACTAGTACTGGATGAACTTGGTCTCACCTGAAGTGGTTCCACAGTAACTCTGCTATCTTGGATTGTAGCTTGTTGATGAGAGTTAGAAGAATTCCTCAACTGATTGTTTGTTAGAGATTGTCCTCTATAACCTCTTTTGTTCAACGCTTGAGTGATGTAAGCAGACATTTGTGCAAGTATATCAGTAGGATTATCCCCTTGTCTGAACTCAGGAACTGGAATCTCATCATCATAGTAGAAAACTGGTGCTGGTTGAGCTATATACGCACTTAAAGGAGTACTGACATGTTGTGAGTAATGGGGTTGAGGAACCTCATGTTGCTGGTAAGTGATGGCAGGGTTTGTTGGAGGTTGATAAGGAGAATATGGTTGTGAAGCTTAAGGTAAATGATGTGAGTCACCTTGTGATGAAAATGCTGGTTGCTGATATTGTTGCTGATATGATGTTGGTGGTTGTGGTAAGATCGAATACCATGGAAAGTTTGGATTCTGAAACATGGGCTTGTGATAAGATTATTGTCCTATAGCATAAGGAGTGTTGTTATATGACAGTGTTGGATGATTTGCCATTAATGCCAATGGTTCGGAATAAGATCCTTGAGACATGCGTTTCTGGAGCACATGCTTCTCGTGTTGCTGCAAGAAAGCATAAAGTTGATCTAAATTGGATTTGTGCAGATCTCGAATCAATTTAACATCAGTGACATATTGGCTCCACTCTATGGGTAACATGTTCAAGAACTTGGTGTTGATTTGAAACTAAGCAATTGTGAGATTATACACATTCAAATCATTCATCAAAGTAGTGAAGCGACAGTAGTAATCATGAAGTGTTTCCCCTGGAATGTATGAGAACCTATCAAACAAGTCATAGAGTTGACACTCTCGTTCCTGCTTGAAAAGTGAATTCCCTTGTAACAAAACTGTTAAGCGATCCCAAAGTTCCTTTGCTACCTTGTAATTGCTTACCATACGATAAATATCGGGTGGAAGAGCTTGCTTGATGGTCTGAACGGCCTTGTCATCCGCATCGGCAATGAATTGATTGGCAGCCATTAGTTCATGGAATAGCCTTGGCCTAGTCACATTGTCTACAGTAACTTCACCCTAATCGAGTGGTCCTTGCTCAATGGATTGAACCATGAGTCTCCCACTGGGTCTTCCCATAATATAAGACATCATGCAACCTTGCCATGCTTCAAAAATCTCATTGATAAGCAATGGTGGACGGGTATCGGTACCCGAGATGATAGAAAGGTCAGTAAGCGATGTCATTGTTGGCATGTATGAATGTGAATTAATTTTTGATCCCTTGAATAAAGATTACCAAAATGATCGAGCAATGAAATAAGGTTATGTGTTTTAATGTTGTTTAAACAAAGATGTTGTTATCTTTAGGTTGTGTGTTTTTGTGAAATTTGCAATATCAAAAAATCCACTAAGTTGTGGAAATACTATCTCAATACCCAAATTAATTCAATCTCAATGTGAAATCTCAAAATGTCGTAATTCTCAAACTTAATCCGTCGGAATACCAAAACTTAAACCTGTCGGAATACAACCTGTCGGAATACAATCGGAATAATAATTGGAAAAACATGTCGGAATGTTATCGGAAACCCCGTCGGAATATCTGAAAAAGTATCGGAATAACAGACTGTAACAACTATCGGAATATGTATCGGAAAAACCGTCGGAATAACTATCGGAAAACCATCGGAATAACTATCGGAAAACCGTCGGAATGCCTATCGGAAACACCGTCGGAATAACTATCGGAAACACCGTCGGAATGACGGATCACCAAACCTATCGGAATAATGGTCGGAAAAACGATCGGAATAAGTAAACCCTTTTCCGATGAAAGATATCGGAATAACTATCAGAAAGTAAAACCCTTTCCCGATGAAACCTGTCGGAATAAAGGTACTGTTTCGAGATTTAGAGATAAAAAGATGAATTTTTTGACAAGAAATCTGTGATTTGAACCAACCCAAAGCACCCAAATCTCTACCAAAACTATTTAGAAGATATATGGATCACTTGGAATAACAAAAACACAAAAAAAAAATTCAAACTTGGGTAAAGATCAATAAAAAAACACACGAACACACTAAAGTAAGCATGAACAACACAAAACCAACCTTTATTTCATCCCATGGCTCTTGATACTAGTTGTAGAAGTATGATAATCTTTGATTTATCAAGAGGGTTGTTGTTTCTAGTGAGAGAAAGTAGAGGGAGAGATGAGAGAAAATGTAAAAGTGTTATTGAGTAAATGAAACAACCAACACCGCTTTCCATGGTGGAAAGGGGTTTATATACCCAAGTCCCTTAGTGGACTTGGGCCTCCGGCCCATGAACATGCTCATGGGTCGGGCTAATGTAAACTTTAATTAAACTTATACTAGGAGTGACCGAGACTTTCTAAATACGAAAAACGTATTTCCAACAAGGAAGACTACAAGCCCGCAATCCAATGTCAAAGGAGGGTGAACTCCAAAATTCACGACGTCGTAAAAAGGAAGTCGATAAACTCCTTGACGCGGGAATGATTTACCCTATTTTTGATAGCCCTTGGGTGAGTCCCATTCATTGTGTCCCTCAAAAGGGAGGAATGACCGTTGTGCCAAACGATGACAACGAGTTAATTCCAACTCGACTCGTGATCGGTTGGAGGGTGTTCATCGACTATCGTAAGTTAAATGACGCCACTCGTAAAGGCCATTTTCCATTGCCCTTCATGGATCAAATGTTAGAGCGTTTTGCGGGAAACGATTTCTATTGCTTCTTAGATGGTTTTTCTGGTTACTTTCAAATCCCCATCAATCCTCGTGATCAAGAAAAAACTACGTTTATGTGTCCATATGGAACGTTTGCCTATCGTAGAATCCCATTCAGACTTTGCAATGCACCGGAACCTTTCAAAGGTGCATGATGGCTATTTTTCATGACATGATCGAGAAGACGATGGAATTCTTTATGGATGACTTTTCCGT
This sequence comes from Glebionis coronaria, assembly GCA_025667525.1. Lineage (NCBI taxonomy): Eukaryota > Viridiplantae > Streptophyta > Magnoliopsida > Asterales > Asteraceae > Glebionis > Glebionis coronaria. The sequence goes on from CM046874.1 coordinate 250,601,467, forward strand.
GTTTGGTAGTTCGTTCACTTCGTGCTTAGGAAATTTGAAACATATGTTGAAACTTTGTGAGGAAACAAACCTTGTGCTTAATTGGGAAAAATGTCATTGTATGGTTAAAGAAGGAATTGTCTTAGGGCACAAGGTCTCGAAAGCGGGGATTGAGGTAGACAAAGCTAAGATAGACGTCATCGCCAAATTACCTCATCCCAAAATCGTTAAGGGAGTTAGGAGTTTCCTAGGCCACGAGGGCTTTTATCGTCGATTCATCAAGGAACTTTCAAAGATATCTCGACCCATTACACACCTCCTCAAAAAAGATGCTCCTTTCGTCTTTAACGAAGATTGTGTACGAGCCTTTGAAATCCTTAAGAGGAAACTTACCGAAGCTCCCATTCTTGTTGCTCCCAATTGGAACCTCCCCTTTGAGCTTATGTGTGATGCAAGTGATTACGCTATTGGGGCCGTTTTGGGGCAACGTCATGAAAAGCACTTCTTGCCTATTCACTATGCTAACAAGACGATGATCGAGGCTCAACTTAAGTATACCACAACGGAAAAGGAATTCCTTGCCGTGGTGTATGCATTTGAGAAATTCCGACCTTATCTCATCTTGACCAAAAGCATAGTGTATACGGACCATTCGGCTATCAATTACCTCTTGGCTAAACAAGATGCTAAGCCGAGATTGCTTCGTTGGATTCTCCTCCTACAAGAATTTGATGTCACAATACTTGACAAAAAAGGAGCCGTGAATCTTGCGGTCGATCATCTCTCTAGATTGGAAGATCCTCACCAAAGTATGTACGAGAACAAGGAAATCACCGAAATATTTCCTCTCGATACATTCGGTGTAGTGAATTCCAAGAAAGATTCTTCCACCCCATGGTGTGCAGACATCGCAAATTACCGTGTGGGAAACTTCATCATTAAGGGTATGACGACTCAACAAAAACGAAAATTCTTTCGCAACGTCAAGTTCTACTTTTGGAACGACCCTTACCTATTTCGGACTTGTGCGGATCAAATTATTTGACGTTGTGTTTTTGGTACCGAAGCTTCTAATATCCTTAGAGCTTGGCATGAGGGACCCACGGGTGGTCACCATGGTGCTAACCTCACGGCGAAGAAGGTCTTTGATGCTGGCTTCTTTTGGCCTACTATTTACCGAGATGCACATGAACTTGTCAAGTCGTGTGACTCATGCCAACGTCAAGGAAAAGCCTCACAAAATGATGAAATGCCACAAAATATCATCCAAGTGTGTGAGATCTTTGACGCATGGGGCATTGATTTTATGGGGCCGTTCCCATCATCTCGTGGTAATAAGTACATCCTTATCGCCTTTGAATACCTATCCAAGTGGGTGGAAGCTAAGGCTTTGCCCACAAACGATGCTCGTGTGGTAGTCAAGTTTTTGAATCAATTATTCTTTCGGTTTAGAACCCCTCGTGCAATCATAAGCGATCGTGGAACCCATTTTTGTAATGACCAATTCGAAAGGGTTCTAAAGAAATATGGGGTTACACATAGGCTTTCTACGACTTATCACCCACAAATGAGTGGGCAAGTCAAGGTTTCAAACCAAGCTTTGAAGAGAATTTTGGAGAGGTCGAGAGGGGAAAACTGACAACCTTGGTCGGATAAGTTAGACGATGCTTTATGGGCCTTTCGTACCGCTCATAAGACGCCCATTGGGTGCACTCCTTACAAGCTTGTTAATAACTGACTTTTGGTTGGTTAATAAAAAGGTTTTTGCTTGCAAGATCTCTCTTTGCGTTGCTCGTACCCAATTGATTTATATCGTTGTTTCGTTCTCGGTATCTTCTCGAATCGATCACGGTCAAAAGTGGAATCGTTGTAATTGGTGACTAAAAAGGGGGAGCTTTGGTCTAAATCTACTAAAATGTAAGAACTAGAAATAGTTAAATTAAACTAAAAATTATAACTGAGAATAAGTACCTCAACACTGAATGGAAAACCCAACTCTGGATCCCTATGCGGAATATATTGCTCCATTCGGAATGTTCCCCTTACTCGGAATAATCAATGTCATGCGGAACAAAGCTCTTATGCGGAAAATAGCACTTATGCGGAATAATTTGGGAAAGGGCCTAAGCGGAATAATACTGCTATGCGGAAAACCAATCCTATTCGGAAAAATTGCCTTACTTGGAATAATTGGAAAATATCCTATTCGGAATAATCTGGAAATACCCTATGCGGAAAGTATTTCTTATTCGGAATATATTTTTGAGAAACCCTATTCGGAAAATCTTGGAAAGAAAGCCTTACTCGGAATAATTGAATTATTCCGAATAGGGAAGAAAATTAGCCAATAGTCGGAATAATAGAAATGTTCCGAATAAACAAGGAAAATAACCACTACTCGGAATAATTGAGATATTCCGAATAGTCACAACCCCAGATTCCCTATTCGGAATCTGAGCGAGATCAGAAAGTGTAGCGAAGAACAGGGGAGTTAACAGAACACGAAATCAAAACCAAAAATCACCAAGTTTTTTGATCAAAAACTTAAACCAATTTTACCACTAATCCTTTACTCAAAGAAAGCTTGAATCCAAAACAACAAAATCACAAAACCCACTTACTTTTGACAATCAAACCAAACGAATGAAATTTAAGAACTAAGAATCAAAAAGGTATGAAGAACAAGATGATGGAAAGATTAAAAGATGATTTGTATTAATGAATTAAGATTCAACAAACAAGAAAAGATTAACTTACAAGATTGGAAGATAAATCAAACAAAGATTAAAACCACTCCTTAAGGGAGATGGTTCCTAAAAACTAGGAAGAAGAAAATAACTGAAAAAGAACTAGATAGAGTCTTGAATGGGAGGAGTATTTATAGGCTTCTCCCTTTCTTGGTGAGTGGGCTTTCTTCCCTTCTTTTTGTCTTCTCGTCTTTTCAGAAAAGTTGACGTTTTCGATTCTGATTCGGGATTTGTCGTCGATTAAATTCAACTCGTCTTTTAATTTCTTCGTTAAATAGACTTGAGTTTCTTCGACATGTGTAAATCTTCCGTCTTTGGTCCTTTTCTTCGATAAATCTTCAAATAGGCCCATTGACTTCAAATCTTTTGCATCTCTTGTCTTTTTCCTTGATAAAACCCGTGCAGTCCCATGTTTTCTCCAATATTTATCCGGTTGGCTCTGAAAACATAACAAACACACAAACCACGCATAATTCCAAACAAATGACATTAAATACGCGTTTTGGTCTTGTTTTAGCAAGAAATAAGTGGTAGAAAAGATGGGTGTTTACACACCTATCAATTCCCCTACACTTAACCATTGCCATGCCCTCATGCAATGCTTAGTTATAAAGCAACAATACACTTTTCTCATAATTAATTAACCTTGGCCTTATTCAAATACTACTAAACAAAAGTTAAAGCACTAAGAGAAATTTAAAGTTAATAAAAGGATAGAACATAGCTATGTGGGAATAACTCGTAAAGAGATCGAGGACTTACATTAGGGCTTTGGTGCTGCGAAGACTTATCACCCTCAAGTTTCACGTTCCCCAAACTAAGCTTAAAAACGAGATCATTGTTATTATAAGTTAGCAATTCAAACACTTACACACATGGCTTAATTAAATGCTTAAACTCCCTTATTCCTAGGTGTATCTCTTATATTTTATTTTTGTCTTAAAATGATCATGAAGATGCATTTTTGGACTTATTTCGATAGTTTATTTAGGCTGAAAGCAAAGTAGGACGATTTGATCAATAGTTAGCTAAAGGACAAAATCTCTTAAAACTGCTTCTCGGGATATCAAAAAGTTCATATCTTGGCATAACTCGGTTCACGATTTGAGACCTTTCTCGGGCCGATATTTGGCATGTACTTCATACTTCATATCTTCGAGAGACGTTCTTGAGATAATGGTCTTCTCATCATAATAGAGTTTCTTCACTTTGGAGACTTTTGAGGGGTACTCCAACTTTGTTGACCACGACTTCATGATTATTTCTTCAATCTTCAATTGGGATTTTGAGATACAACGATCCGCCTCCTTTTCGGACTTGGATCTATTTATCCTCATACCTTGTTAGGGTCTTTTCGGATAGACTTCTCCATCATCTTTGTGGGAGTTGATTGCTTTTCGTCGTGAGTCTTGATCCTTCATATTGATTTTGGGAATAATGCTTTTCACATCACTTTTGGATCTTCAGCAATAAAATTGAATCCTCATGCCTTGTTAGGGCCTTTTCGGACTCGCCAATCTTCGCGCCCCGCTTCATAAGTTATGCCTTGGCTATGAACTCTCGTCATTACCGAGCAACTTTTAAACGATCTTGGGCTAGAAGCTAAGTAACCTTTCAAATCGTACGACCTTACTTATTGCAGATAAGTTATTAGCAAGTGATGGGAGAATAGGCAAATAATTACACCAAGTGAGCTTGTGCAAGAATACCGACTTATAATTGACTCTATCATTTCTCGTCCTCCACAATTTAAAATCTCAAGTAATGAGACTCGTGGACACTTAGCCTAATAAACCAATTAAGGTCTACATGGTTAAGGATACTGGCTAGAATAAACTTGGATAAGTCTATTCGGGTTGAGTCAAAATAAACGCAACGGGCCTAATATGTCAAAGACTTCTAAACTAGCTACACCACTTTATTAATATTTTTGACTTTATTGCGGGATATATACATATGAAAGCAACGATAAAAATTTAAAAATTAAGACTAAATGGCCAAAGTTAATAAAAAATTTGAAAAATGCTAAAAAAGATGATTTTCCGGTTTAATGAAGGCATTTTCATGGAAAAGTCCACTTAAAACTTCGATAGAAGTCTCCCCTACACTTAAGATAAACATTGTCCTCAATGTTTAAGCATGTGGGAAAAATCTCCCCTACACTTATGACATTGTGCACGTTGGTTAACTCGAGTTAAGGAAGAGACGACTAAAGTGATCAATTTCAAATGTGAGTATGAAGAAAATTGAATCACGATAGTTTGAGAGATAGAACCGGATTTCGGATAACATGGGGGCACGGTTCTTCAAAGATTCCAAGAGTGCAATAATCCCTGTAATCACATCACCATCCAAAAACAAGCAACCTATATAGCTCCCCCTACACTTATGATGAAAAACGGGAAAGGGGGATAGATACTTGGGTTGCCTCCCGAGGAGCGCTTGTTTTTGTTTACCGAGTCGCGAGCCTGACTCGGTCCCGAACTAATTCAAGGGAAACGTGGTGAGGGATGGAATCATCTCCGGAGAGATGTCCTCACCAACGTACAATTTCAAACGCTGGCCATTCACTTTGAAGTTGGGCCCATTTGGTTGTGAAAGCTCAATGGTACCATAGGGAAAGACATTGGCGATGGTGAATGGACCAGACCAGCGGCTCTTCAACTTGCCTGAGAAGATCTTCAACCGAGAGTTAAAAAGTAAGACTTGATCACCAACGTTGAACTCTCGGTTCTTGATTTTAGCATCGTGGATAATCTTGGTCTTCTCCTTGTAGATCAATGAGTTCTCGTAAGCTTGATTCCTCAATTCTTGTAGCTCGTTGAGTTGAATCTTTCGAAAATCACCGGCTTTGTTGATGTCGAAGTTAGCCCACTTCAAGGCCCAGTATGCCTTATGTTCCAGCTCGATGGGGAGGTGGCAGGCTTTCCCGTACACAAGACGATAAGGTGTACAACCAATCGGCGTCTTATAGGCGGTACGGAAAGCCCACAGAGCATCATCAAGTTTATCGGCCCACGAGGCACGATGCTCTCCCACAGTACGTTCCAAAATTCTCTTCAATCCACGGTTGGATATCTCGGCTTGACCGTTGGTTTGAGGATGATAAGCGGTGGAAAGACGGTGATTGACACCATACTTAGCCATGACTCTTGCAAATTGATCGTTGCAAAAATGAGTCCCGCGGTCACTGATAATAGCACGAGGAACACCGAAACGAGCAAATAGTTGTTTCAAGAACTTACAAACCACCCTCGCGTCGTTAGTGGGTAAAGCTTTTGCTTCAACCCATTTAGAAACGTAGTCGACAGCGACAAGGATGTATTTGTTGCCTTTAGAAGACGGGAATGGCCCCATAAATTCGATGCCCCATACATCAAAGATTTCACATTCTTGTATGAAATTTTGAGGCATCTCATCTTTATGTGTGATCTTGCCTTGTTTTTGACAAGCATCACAATGTTTAACCATCTCGTGAGCATCACGATAAATGGTGGGCCAATAGAATCCCGAGTCAAACACTTTTTTGGCGGTGTAGTTGGGACCAAAGTGACCACCGGTGGGTCCTTTGTGGCACGCTTGGAGAATATCAAAAGCTGCCGGTCCGTCAACACACCGACGAATGATCAGATCAGCACATTGTTTGAATAGAAAAGGGTCATCCCAAAAGTAAGTCTTAACATCGTGCAAGAACTTCTTCTTTTGTTGGGATGTTAACCCTTGGATGAGAACACCACCCGCTAAGTAGTTTGCAATATCGGCAAACCACGGGGTGCCATCAAGATTGGGATTTATAGACATTAAGGTTTCAAGGGGAAAAGAGTCATTGATCTCTTTGTTCGGATGGTCCCCTTGATATGGATCCTCAAGTCTGCTCAGATGATCCGCGGCCAGGTTTTCAGCACCCTTCTTGTCACGAATTTCAATGTTGAATTCTTGAAGGAGTAAAACCCAGCGGAGAAGTCTTGGCTTAGAATCATTCTTAGTCATCAAGTACTTCAACGCGGAATGGTCCGTGTATACGATGGTGGTAGATAAAACAAGATAGGGGCGAAATTTCTCAAAAGCATAGACAACAGCTAAAAGCTCTTTTTCGGTTGTCGTATAATGCAATTGAGCCCCCGTCATGGTTTTGCTAGCGTAGTGGATTGGTTGGAAGTGTTTATTCACTCTTTGGCCCAGAACCGCACCAATAGCAAAGTCGCTAGCATCGCACATCAATTCAAAAGGCAGCTCCCAATTAGGGGTAACCAAGACCGGTGCCTTAGTTAGCTTGTCCTTAAGAAGATTGAAGGCTTCGAGACACTCTTTCGAAAAGATAAAAGGAGTATCTTTTTCCAAGAGGTGGGTCATCGGGCGAGCGATTTTAGAGAAATCCTGAATGAATTGTCGATAGAAGCCCGCATGACCCAGAAAACTTCTCACACCCTTCACGGTTGAAGGTGGAGGTAATTTGGCTATGACATCAACTTTAGCACGGTCGACTTCAAGACCGGCTTTAGAGATTTTGTGTCCTAGCACAATGCCTTCTTTTACCATAAAATGGCATTTTTCCCAATTCAGAACAAGGCGAGTGTCTTCGCACCGCTTAAGCATACGTTCCAAATTGGCAAGGCACGAAGAGAAGGAATCCCCGAAGACCGAGAAATCATCCATGAAGACTTCCATGGTTTGCTCAACCATGTCATGGAAGATAGCCAACATGCACCTTTGGAAAGTCCCGGGAGCATTGCATAAGCCAAAAGGCATCCTTTTGTAAGCAAATGTGCCATAGGGACAAGTGAATGTTGTCTTTTCTTGATCTTGGGGATCGATGGGTATTTGAAAATAACCCGAGAAACCATCCAGAAAGCAGTAATATTCATTACCCGCTAGACGTTCAAGCATTTGGTCCATAAAAGGTAGAGGGAAATGATCCTTTCTCGTGGCATCATTGAGTTTGCGGTAGTCTATACAAACTCTCCACCCAGTAACGAGACGGGTAGGAATTAACTCGTTGTTTGCATTGGGCACAACGGTGATTCCGCCTTTCTTAGGCACACAATGGACTGGACTAACCCATGGGGAATCCGAAATAGGGTAAATCATACCCGCATCAAGAAGTTTGATAACCTCTTTTTTGATGATATCATGTATTTTAGGATTCACCCTTCTTTGGCTTTGAATAGTGGGCTTAAAGTCGTCCTCCATGAGAATTTTATGTGTGCAGAAATGAGGATCGATTCCACGGATGTCGGAGATTTTCCAAGCGATAGCTCTTTTATGCTTCTTCAACACAGCGACAAGTCTGGCTTTTTCGTCTTCTTTCAGATCCTTTGCGATGATAACCGGTAACTTCTCGTCGTCTTCTAGGAAAACGTACTCAAGATGAGGCGGTAGGTCCTTAAGCTCGAGAGTAGGAGGATCCTCAGTAGATGGTGAAACTAACGATGGATCATCATTAGTCACCTCTTTAGGAGTAAGAGGAGACAATGGGTCCTCATTGAGAAGTCTCTCAATAGTACGAATATCTTCATCCCAATTGGTGGACGAATTATCATACTTAATGTCGAGGGGACCCAAGCTAGCTTCGAACGCATCCAAGTCACTTTCTCCAAAAGGAGTAAATGCCGGAGCAATTGAGGCAACGGTCTCAACAGTGGGTAGAGAAGAGAGAGTACTTTTGCAAGCATCCTGAAAATGTTCTTCACAAGCCTCATCGAGAACATCAATAGCGTTAACACTCTCATATGAATAAGGTTGCTGAGAAATCTTACCCATGTTGAAGACAATTTGATCGTCACCAACTCTCATGATTAATTCGCCTGCGGCTACATCAATGAGAGTGCGACCGGTCCTCAGGAATGGACGTCCAACGATTAATGGAACACGAGGGTCCATCTCGTAGTCAACGACGATAAAATCCGCCGGGAAGGTGAATTTATCAACGCCAACAAAGACATCTTCGGCTATCCCCACTGGATAAGCAACCGTACGGTTGGCTAATTCCAAAGTCATTCGTGTGGGGACTAGCTCAGGGAGAGATAATTGCTTCCAAACACTTAAAGGCATTAAGTTTATACTGGCACCTAGATCGGCTAGGGCCATGCAATTCTCTACTCCCGGGAAGTTGCAAGGAATCAAGAAGCGACCCGGATCACCAAGTTTGATGGGCAATTTCCTTAAGAGCACTGCGGAGCAGTTCTCATTAAGTTGGGTCTGAGCAATGTCAAGAAGCTTTTCTTTATCACTTAGAAGATCTTTAAACATCTTAGCATATTTGGGCATGTGAGCGAGAGCCTCGGCAAAGGAGATGTTAAAATTCAATTGTTTAAACATTTTTAGGAAGTTTGAAACCTGAATATCATCCTTGCTCTTTTGCTTCTCTTTCCTCAACCTTGAAGGATAAGGTATATTGGATGAAGAAGAAGGCTTTAACGGGATAGGATCACTCACAACCACGGGTGGTGGGGAAATGGGGATAGAAGGTGAAGGAGGTGAGGAAAGTTGCTCTTTTTCCTTGTTCACAATCACGGGTGGAGGTGTAGGAAGCTCGGGTTCCATATAACCTTTTCCACTACGAGTGGTGATTGCTTTCATCTCCCCTCTTGGATTCGTAACGGTATTACTCGGAAGAGTACCCGAAGAAGAGGGTTGATTACCTTGGATGAGTGAACCAATCATATCACGAAGGTGAACAGCTTGATTAGTAAAAGAGTTTTGCATGTTGGCATTAATAGCATCACTGTGTTTGTCCATATCATTCCTTAGCTCGGCTCGAATATCGCTTCCTTGTTTCACCATGTCATTCTTCAAGTTGACAAACTGACTCTGAAGATTCGTCACCATCTCACGATTAGTCTTCATGAACGACTCGACGTCGGGGTTTACTGCCATCGGTTGATTGAGAGGTGGAGCTTGGTAAGCTTGAGAATTTCCTTGAGTTGGGTAGGTATTTCTTTGGGATGGATATTGATGTTGAGCACGAGGTTGGGATTGGTTGTTTCGGTTATAGCTTTGTTGTTGGTTTTGGTTTGCAGAGGGAAACCGGGAGGTGCAAGATAATTGTTGGAACGATAACTTAGCAAGCTACGGTCTCCTTGAGGACGAGCTTGATAGCCTCCCGTGGGATATGTACCGTATGCCGCGTTAACGTTTTCAGAATAATTGCCTTGAGTTGAAGGACAATCATTATAATAATGAGGACCACCACATGTGTCACAAGAAATAGCAACGGCTTTAGCTTGTTGAAAGTGGTTTGTGGCTATGGTCATGAAATTCTTGTTCATTTCAGCGAGTTGTCGCGAAATTTCAGTCATCTCAGGATTGGAAGTAGTAGAAGAAACATTGACTCTCGAGTTAGATCTTGAGGATGCGGATGAATCCCAATTCTTGTGGTGAGTAGTCATGTTTTCAATCAACTCTCGACACTCCTCTGGTCTCCTTTTCATAAAAGTACCACCGGCGGCGGCATTGATCGTGTCACGATCACGAAAGGTGAGACCATTGTAGAAGGTGTCAATGAGAGTGACGGGGAGCATATTGTGATTAGGACAGCGGTCGATCAAATCATTGTATCGTTCCCAAGCATCGAAAAGCGATTCATCATTCTCTTGCATAAATCCACTGATTTGGTTACGGAGGTTAGTGACCATGGATGGTGGGAAGTAGCGCGATAAAAAGCGTTGAGTCATGTCGTTCCACGTATGAATAGAATTCTTAGGAAGACGGTCAAACCATTTTTCGGCATGGTGAGAAAGCGAGTGAGGAAAGAGTTGGAGGCGAAGGTCATCCATAGAAACACCGGGAGATTTCATGCTTTGGGTAATAGTTATGAATTTGTCGAGGTGTTTGTTGGCATCATCATCCGGAATTCCGCGAAATGGATTCGTTTGTACTTGCTGGATCATGTGATGCTTTAATGAAAACTCTTGAGCCGTGACATGCATCGGTGCAATCGGGCCTCCACGTCCGTTCATTGTGGGTTGACATAGCTCCTCCATGGTTCGTAAATCGGGTGGATTATTCATATTTTGGTGGGGTGGGTTATTAGTATTGTTGTTTGGGAGGGGTGGATTATTGTTGTTGTTGTTGTGTACACCTGCCATGTCTAAGTGTTCGAGAGTCTCGGGCTCTGAATAAGACGTGGATCGAGTACGCATACACTAAAAAGAGAATGCAAGAGAAAATATTTTTTTGTTTTTATAGGTTTTTTAATGTTTTTGTATTTTTGAAAATTTTATATTTTTATGGATTTTTGAAAATTTTTGTGCTTGAAAATAACAATCCCGAAAGAACGGATCCCAAAATCCAATTTTTCTCACAAGAAACCGTTGATCCTTACGAAAAGAGCCGGCAGCGGCGCCATTTTAATAACTGACTTTTGGTTGGTTAATAAAAAGGTTTTTGCTTGCAAGATCTCTCTTTGCGTTGCTCGTACCCAATTGATTTATATCGTTGTTTCGTTCTCGGTATCTTCTCGAATCGATCACGATCAAAAGTGGAATCGTTGTAATTGGTGACTAAAAAGGGGGAGTTTTGGTCTAAATCTACTAAAATGTAAGAACTAGAAATAGTTAAATTAAACTAAAAATTATAACTGAGAATAAGTACCTCAACACTGAATGGAAAACCCAACTCTGGATCCCTATGCGGAATATATTGCTCCATTCGGAATGTTCCCCTTACTCGGAATAATCAATGTCATGCGGAACAAAGCTCTTATGCGGAAAATAGCACTTATGCGGAATAATTTGGGAAAGGGCCTAAGCGGAATAATACTGCTATGCGGAAAACCAATCCTATTCGGAAAAATTGCCTTACTCGGAATAATTGGAAAATATCCTATTCGGAATAATCTGGAAATACCCTATGCGGAAAGTATTTCTTATTCGGAATATATTTTTGAGAAACCCTATTCGGAAAATCTTGGAAAGAAAGCCTTACTCGGAATAATTGAATTATTCCGAATAGGGAAGAAAATTAGCCAATAGTCGGAATAATAGAAATGTTCCGAATAAACAAGGAAAATAACCACTACTCGGAATAATTGAGATATTCCGAATAGTCACAACCCCAGATTCCCTATTCGGAATCTGGGCGAGATCAGAAAGTGTAGCGAAGAACAGGGGAGTTAACAGAACACGAAATCAAAACCAAAAATCACCAAGTTTTTTGATCAAAAACTTAAACCAATTTTACCACTAATCCTTTACTCAAAGAAAGCTTGAATCCAAAACAACAAAATCACAAAACCCACTTACTTTTGACAATCAAACCAAACGAATGAAATTTAAGAACTAAGAATCAAAAAGGTATGAAGAACAAGATGATGGAAAGATTAAAAGATGATTTGTATTAATGAATTAAGATTCAACAAACAAGAAAAGATTAACTTACAAGATTGGAAGATAAATCAAACAAAGATTAAAACCACTCCTTAAGGGAGATGGTTCCTAAAAACTAGGAAGAAGAAAATAACTGAAAAAGAACTAGATAGAGTCTTGAATGGGAGGAGTATTTATAGGCTTCTCCCTTTCTTGGTGAGTGGGCTTTCTTCCCTTCTTTTTGTCTTCTCGTCTTTTCAGAAAAGTTGACGTTTTCGATTCTGATTCGGGATTTGTCGTCGATTAAATTCAACTCGTCTTTTAATTTCTTCGTTAAATAGACTTGAGTTTCTTCGACATGTGTAAATCTTCCGTCTTTGGTCCTTTTCTTCGATAAATCTTCAAATAGGCCCATTGACTTCAAATCTTTTGCATCTCTTGTCTTTTTCCTTGATAAAACCCGTGCAGTCCCATGTTTTCTCCAATATTTATCCGGTTGGCTCTGAAAACATAACAAACACACAAACCACGCATAATTCCAAACAAATGACATTAAATACGCGTTTTGGTCTTGTTTTAGCAAGAAATAAGTGGTAGAAAAGATGGGTGTTTACACACCTATCACTTGTGTATGGGAATAATTTTCACTTGCCAATTAAACTCGAGCACAAATCTTATTGGGCCCTAAAGCATTGTAATGATGATATTGAGACCGCAGGAAAACACCGGAAAATGTAATTAAATGAATTGGATAAACTGAGGGATATTGCTTATGAAAATTCATTGATTTACAAAGAGGAAACTAAAAAGTTTCATGATTCTAAAATAAAAAACCGGGTTTTTAACATTGGAGATCAAGTGTTTCTTTTTAACTCAAGATTGAAAATATTTTCCGGCAAGTTGAAATCCCGTTGGTCCGGACCATTCACCATTACCCAAGTGTTTCCTTATGGGACCATCGAGCTAGCTCAAAATGATGGTCTTAACTTTAAGGTGAATGGTCATAGGTTGAATCACTACTTTGGTGGGGAAGTTCCTTCTTTGAACTACCTCGACAAGTCACCTTCCCTAATGATAATTAGTATTGAGGGGATCGAGTCGAGCTCATGACTCGGTAATAAAAAACGAGGTACCTCGTGGGGGAGTTCCCATGCTTATCCATGTACATATTATCGCTTTCTAATGTAGCTTACGTGAGGGGATTTGTGCCCTTCCAACCTTTGTTCCGTGGTTGTTTGTGATATGTGGTTTTTAGATGATCATTACCTTCACGATTGGAGCATCTCGTGTTCGTTTTACTCGAGCTTCGATCGTTTGCTTTGAAGAATTTCTCGATATCCATATGATATATCCTTGATTGTTCTAACCTTAGGTTTTTAGCACACATCATAAACGGCTATAAATTTAACGGTTCTACCCTTTCCATACTGGATTAAGCATTCGACTACGTCTCTAGTATGGGGGTATTCTACCCTTAGACTCGAAACATTGAGGACAATGTTTAACTTTAGTATGGGGGTGAATGGATACTTGCCTTGCTAAACCTTCACGCTTTCCAAAGTTTATCTTTTTGTTTATCGTTTTGTTGCAAAATAAGGCTAAAAATGGCCAAATTTTAAAAATTTTCTCATGTTTCATAAGTGTTTGAAGACACGAATGTAGATTTTCCGATGGCGAGAATAAGAGTAATTTTTTACTCGACCGTGCGTGTTGAGCACTTAGCTTCAATTCCTTAACTTTATATTAGGCTAAGTCTCTTAAATGAGGAAGAGAAATGATAGAGTTAATTATACGTTACAATGTTAAACGTAGAGTACTCGTATTCTTTCAAAAACTCATGTGTTCTAATTATTTGCTTATTCTCCCTTCGCTTGTATATATATTTTGCTAATAAGTATTGGCTTAGCGGTTTAGTCTTGATTGTTGGTTTCTAGTCTTTTCTAGTAGCTTCCATGTAATTAAATTGGGAAAACATTAAGGTATCGCAAGCGTCGCAATTTTGAAGTATTGGCAACCCGAATAATCGAAAGCTTCACCCAATAATAAGATTTCAAGTGCTCACCTAAATTAAGCAAAAAGTCGAAGCTCACAAGGCCGAAAAATCTATGCAAAATTGAAAGTGATTAAGCCTTAATCTTTGAAGCTTTAAAGATCCAAAATTCGCTTTAGCGTGAGGATATACATATTTGGCCATAATAAACACCTCATGGCGAGGTTAAATAAAAGGAAAGGCAAGACCGAAGTCATAATAAAAGCTCCATGGCAGAGTTGAATAAAAGATGGATGTAAACCTATGATAATAAGGCCCATCCGTTAGGGGGCGTATAAAAGTCTTGGTAACAAGTCTCAAGTTCAAAACCGTTATAAAACCGTGTTTATCGATCCTTCTTGTTGACTTAATTTTTTGACATCGTTGTCTATTAGGGGAGGTTATTAATTCGATGGTCTTGGTTACACCGTTATGACTCTATTTTTGGACCTTACTCTCTATCATCACATAAGTAACAAATGTATCCTCGTAAACATTCAAGACAAAAATAAAATATAAGAGATACCACTTAGGATTAAGGGAGTCTAAGTACGTGATAGGGCATATGATTAGTGTTAGCATTACTAACTTATAATGACAATGATCTCGTTACATGCTTGGCATGGAATTGGGTGAAATCAAGGATAACGAAATCATTTCTAACGAAGCATTTACGTGTTCTTGTTCTATGAACCTAAACATCCCATTTTGCGGTAAAAATCCTACATTATGTCTAAAACGCAAGTAGTAGCAAGTAGTAGTAGTGTAGTAAGTTTATGATTCAGTAAAAGTCCATAAAAATGAATTTTGTAGGTGCTAAGATACTTTATTCTAGCATTACGTGAGGGCACGGCAATGGTTTAGTATGGGGGAGTGATGAGGCTGCTTTAATACATAGTCTCATCGTCCAAAACGGGCTTAAAATGGTTAAAATATCATACAAAGTGCCATATATATGCTTGTGTTTGCTCAATGTGTATTTTAGGTATGGATATCGAGAAAATGACAAAAGATCACAAGAATCAATCAAAAACGAACATGGGAAACGAAGCCGCACAATGAACCGGACCCTAGAGTTGATTTTCCAAGAAACGTCCTTGAAGAATTGAAGATTGTACAAGAAGGGTCCTTCATTATTGAAGAATGGACACTTTAAACCCTTTTATATTCATAATAATAAGTTTGGTCCCTAAAGCTTGTCAAATTTACAAAAAGGACCCTCAACTTTGAAGAATTGGCAAGAATAGTCCCTCAAAATTAAAGGCTTGTCACTTTTAGTCCTCCATGAAGACAAGAATACAAGTGAAGACCTTGAAGAATGAAGACATGCCAAAAATAGCCCTTCAAATATCATCAAATTACAAAACAAGTCCTTTGATAAACTTTTGGAAAGTTTTTGGGGCAAATGTGTGAAGTTTAAAACTTCACTAACAAAGGAAATTTGGTTTAGGCTGATAAAACTAGAAATGAAAGAAGAAAGAAAGATGGAGGGTTAATCTTGGCAGACAACCTAAGTTACCTAGACCAACCATGGCTTGACACATGCCTCACTCACTCCTCTCACCCAATCAAAACCCATCAAACTGCCACCTCACATCCCACTCACCCGTTTACATAACTAATTATTAATTAGTTATTAAACTCGCGCCTAAACACCTTTTCAAACATAAAATCATATCAAAAGCACCACTATTCACATGAAGAACACGAATAGGATTTCTTAATCTTGTGGAATTAAAGCCTAATTTCGTCCAGAATATTGATTGAAGGTTAACTAAACCTAAACCCACCCTTAAACCCCAATCACCATCACCTCACATGTTACTACAACCCTCCCCTGCCCCAATATTCACTCCAAAACAAAAAGCATGCAGAGAATCAACGTCCCACACTCTTGCTTTCATCCTAAGCTTCATTTGGACCCCTTGGATCACTTTGCACCTACTAGCATCACATGAATCCTCATACAAGTCTAAATTCAGTCAAAAAATATTCAAACTTCGGCAAAATAGGGACTTCAAGCACTAGGGTTTCTAGCTTATTTTCATCATTTTAGGACTTGCAACCCTCTATATAAAGGGTGTTAGCTTTTACTTTCACTCCTGTTCTTGGTTTTCCGTAGGTCACAAATCTGTAAATCTTGTTTTCTAAGTGAATGAAAAAAGTTTGATATTGTTGACGAATTCCAAGCACCACTTTACATTTCATGTTTGTTAATGTTCTAAGTTTGTAAATTTGAGGTTCTAAAAGTTTGTTTTAAAGTTTATGCAAGTGTTTCAAAGTTTTCTCAAAAATTTGATTATTCCATTTACTTGTTCAAACACTTGGAGTTTTTGGGTTATAAGCTGATCATATCACCCTGATAAGATATTTATCAAGGTGGGGTGAGACTTGTGGCTTGGTAATATTCAAGGGGTGGGGTACAAGAGTGGAAGAATTCAGTTTATTTTCATTTTTTATATATAATCTGTTTGTTCTTAACTCTATTGATCTTAGCAGGTGTTATTGGAAGCTTGTGTCTTGTTTTGCTAGACACATCAACTCTTAGATTCGGGAGTGTGGATGTACATTCCTTAGGTTTGACATTTTCTCTCCAAAAATCTGTCAAAACTGGTTCTAAGTGATTTGGGTGTTGTCTGCCATATGTTGTGTTCTTATGCATGAATCTTGCTGATTTGTTCATTATGATGTTGTTATGATACTAGTTTAAGGATTACTTGGTCATATAAACAATCTGCTTTGTCAAAATCTTGATTTAGTGTTTTAAAGGACTGTTTGGGATTGCTGTTTGGTTTATGTTTTGGTGGAATTGAGTAGGTGTTTTGGGTTGTTAAGTGTTTGCATCTGCTATTGGTATAGTTATATGTTGATAACTGCTTAACTTGTGCTTTCAAACATCAAAACTGAATCTTGGCTAATCAAGCTTGTTTTAGGTTGTTTTGATCTGAAAATTTGTGAACACCTAGATTGAATGCTAATCTAGGGATAACAAGTGATAAAACAAAGTTTGTGCAACCTGAGTAATAGATTTGAAGGTTTGAAGTTCATGTTTTGGTCAAGTACATCAGCAAAGGTCACTTTGTGTTCATCTTTGTTCATCAGTAAGTCACATATGCTTGATTCTAGATCTAATCATTATACCAGTGCATGAAACTAGTTTACTTGTGCTTCATTAAGTCTAACTGAACTGCTGTATGTGATGAGATGGCATTTATACATGATCTCATCATTCTTTTCGGGCTTTAAATGCATAAAATGTCATATAAATACCATATACATGCTTGTGTTTGTTTACTTGTGTATTTTAGGTATGGATATCGTGAAAAAGACAAGATCACAAGAAACAAGGAAAAACGAACACGAGAAACGAAGCCGCACAATGAACCGGGCCCTAGCCTATGATTTCTCAAAGAAAATACCTTGAAGATTTGAAGATGAACAAGAATGATCCCTCATCAAAGAAGAAATGACACTTAAAACCCTTGTATATTCATAATTACAATTTTGGTCCCTTAAGTTTGTCAAAATGACAAAATGGTCCCTCAACTATGAAGATTTGGCAAGTTTAGTCCCTCAAGATTCAAAATTGTCAACAATGGTCCTCCATAATGCTAAAAATCCAATGAAGACCTTCAAAGATAAAAAAAATGACCAAGATCAGTCCTTCAAATATCAAGAATGTGCAAAATATACCTTTGAAAATATAATGGAAAAGTATTTGTGGCCAAAGTGTGATAATATAAACTTCACTAACAAAGTAAATGAGTTTATGGGCTGATAAAACTTGTTATACATGTTTCCCAATACACAAGGACTAAAGCTGCCATTCCCAAAGTTTGAATTCAACAAACACGCGCCAAACAGACATAATCTACCAAAATAGGATCAAACGTGGCACTATTCACCCTTCATCCCACCAAGAATTACTTTTTACAAAACAAAGGGTTAATCCCAATTACCCATACCCAAAAGTGATTAACCCTCCCACGCTTCACCTCACACACTCAATTCACCCATTCCATCACCCAATGGACCCCAACCATCAACCTCGTCCACCAATGACATTGCAACTTCCTCTCCAAGGCATTCCACGTGGCAAGATCAACGTCCCACACTCCTTACTTGGTCCCAAAGTAAAAATAAACGTCTTGGATGAATTTGGACAACTCAACAACTCAAGCACTCAAGGGCAATTCAGAGAATGCAGTAGCTAGGGTTTCATGTATTTCAGCATTCTAGAATCATCACTTGTAGTCTATATAAGGAGACCTCAACATGTGAGAGTCCCTTGTTCCAGTTTTTCTCTTAAACATTGTAATTCCTTTTAAAAATTTATAAAAGTTTGGTATTTTGAAAAAATTGTAATTCCTTTTTATGTTTTTGAAAGTTGGTGTTGTTTAAGAGTGAAGCTGAGTTCCATTTTATGTTATAAAGGTGTTTTGATCTTTGGATTGAAGCACGTTTTGGTTTGATAAGGTTTTCAAGTTTGAAAAAGTTTGAAATCCTTGAATCTGTTTGGTTATTTTACTTGTACTAACCCCTATCCATAAGCCTAATGCTCTTGCTGCCTTGTGTTGGAGATCCATTCATACAAAGCTCTGGTTCTACTTTAAACCATCAGCAGACCTTCATCTTCTTTGTTCAAGGACCTTGGTCACTCTCTAGCTGTTGAGAGTGGTCCAAGGAGCATTGTTGATCCTCCTAGCAAGTTGTGGAGGATAGGTATTGAGTTATTTAAGTTTTCCTCTCAAAATATTTTGTTTAAGTCTGTTATGCACTTTGCTATGTGATTTGGAGTATTTGTGTTGGTGCTTTGTGTTTTATTGTTTAGATCTGCTAGTTGTTACCTAGGTGAGGTATTAGGATCATAAAATCAGTAGGTTGTGTTTAAAAATCAAAAGTTTGTTTGAAAAGGTACTAAAACAAGGTTGTTTGGATTTTGGGATCAAAAGGCCTTGTGGCCTTGTGCCCTTGGTTCTTGGGGCTTGGATACACTAAACAAGTCATTTGTCACCTGTTTTGAACATTGGTTAAGTCTCAAAAGGTTTGGAAAAGGTTTTGATAGTTTTGATAAAAATCTAATAATATTGGTTTGAAAATGGTCAAACACATCAGCAAGGATTAAATCCTTGTTGTTTGCATTTAGAGTCTGATTTTTGGATTGGGAAGAGTTTAGGTGAAAATCTATCTGTGCAATATCTGTTGGTGGAATTTAGTGGCTTATTGAGTGTGCTAGAGCTTATACAAGTTGGCTGAAGTGGTCATTTGCATCAGCAAAGTGACCACCTCATGTGTACCTTGCATTTGTTATTCTAGTGCTTTCCCTGTTGTTTTGTTGATTGATACTTGTTACTTTGCTGCTTGTGAGTGTATTTGGCTATTTGGATTGTTTGCTTAAGTGCTTATAAGCCAACTGGCTTATTGGCCAATTTTGTCCAAAATTTGTCATCATTTGGCTAACTTGCCTCTTGATTCACAAGGACTCAGCCTTGATTCCTTCACAAAAGTCGCTCAAAACAAGCTATTAAACAATCCCTGGCAATTTGGTTAACTTTGGTGCACTTTGACTTTTTGTCAAATAAGCTATATTTGGCTTATTTTTTAGTTCTGCTTATTGGTACATGCAACAACTTATTTTTTGTGATAGGTGTCATTTTTCTTAGCTTAATATCATATTTGAGAAGTTACAGGTCTTTAGGTTAAGCTTTTTCTAGGAAACTAGCTTATTTGGCTTTTTCAGCCAGCTTATTTGCTTCTACAGCTTATTCTACTTGACTCTTTGTGATTTTTATTTTTGATTATTATTAGTTAAGCTATTTGTGAGCTTTTGCAAAAAGACTCAACTTTTGAAATCCTCTAGAACTCAAACCCGACTATTTTGTCTTTTAGTGGATTTTCATTTTGCTTATTTCTGGCTTATTGGTTAAGCTTTTTCAAAATTTCTTTTTACAGATCTCTTTAGTATCCCAAAAGAAGGTTGTGTGTTAATATAGATCTTATGTCACTAGTTATGGCTTAATGGGCTTATTGGCCTAATAAGTATAAGCTTTTGGCTATTTAAGCTGTGATAAGCTCAGAATCAGCTTTTGGACCTTTAGATTTTTGTGTTTAAAATTAAACTTTGAGTTGGACTGTGCTTTTTAGGAGCTTATAGGACACTTTTAATTATTGGGATGAAAAGCCCATTAATTTTGGACTGTTTTTTTTAGCCCAATAGGGGTATTTTGGTAATTTCAATTTCATTTTCTGATTATTTAGGTTAAGATAAACTAGTTTGTAAGTTTTTAGAAATTTTTATAGTTTTTGAATTTTTTATATTATTTTAATATTTAATTTTAGTTTTTAATCATTTTAAATAGTTTTTATCTTTAAATTTAATAAAAATAGTTTTTAGTTTAATTAAGTCATTTTAGAGTTTTACAAATTGAAAAATATTTTTTTGGGATTTTTATTAATTATTTTGATTTTTAGGGCTTTAATTAGCATTTTAAAAATACTATTTAATTAAATAAAAGGTTTAAAAAAGTTTTGATCATTTGTAAACCCTATTTGGATTTTTAGTTATTTTAGGTGATTTTTGGGGAATTTTTAGATTAATTTTTATTTATTTCCCTTTTTACGGTTTTACGTTTTGTCGTCGTAGTGTAATTTTAACGTATCCGTCATTCTAATTTCTCATCTTTGCTTCTCATATTAATCCAAAATCATACAAGTTATTCACACACAATAAACCTCCTTGGGAAACAAACTTGAACTTCATTGGGTCATTAGTGCACGGTTTTCCTAAATCGTCGTACTTAATACTTACCGCATTTACGCCTTTTCCCTAAAAGGTCGTATTTTACCACAATCATTTTGGCACCGCTGCCGGGGAGGTGTGTCGTGATTAATTTGGACAAATTTTGTTTTTAATATCTAACCATAAATAGTATTTGTGTTAAATAGAAATCTATTAACACGTATTATCGGTTTTTTCGTTTTTCTTGTGAAATTATTATTAGAGTTAACTACATTTTTGGTCCTCGTGGTTTGATCTAGTTTTCACTTTTGGTCCAAAAACTAAAATAGTTTCGATTTTGACCAAAAAGTAAGTTTTTTCTCCACTTTTGGTCCAATTTTCGTTGACTGTTAGTTTGACCAGTTATAAAAGATGTAAAATGACTAAAGTTTCCTTACTTTGTTATTGTAAAATTACTAAAATACCCTGATCCACTAACTATACCACACAACCTTTTCATCTTCATCTTTATACATTTTTTTAACCAAATGAATATGCTCGGTACATTTGATGTTCAAGTTGTAACCCATTATATTCATATTAAAACTGAAACAACATCACCCATTCCAGAATTGGACATTACCAAAATCAATATGAGAAAATTCAAAATCATACTCATTCCACTTCATAAATCATATCGGGAAACACCAAAAATCTGAATCATCATTAAAGCATATCCAATGGTTGCTTTAGCTGCTGCCAAAACTAACACCTTTTATAGAACAACAGCACTCCATGAAAATTGAGCTACCCATACTATTATTCAAAAGATCAGCATCATCAGCAACAAGTTTCATTTGCATCCCACTAGTGTGTTTCAATCATAAGTTTGGTGGCTTATTATTTTGCTAATATTCACAAGATCAAATAACAAAACAAAACTAAGTGCTTGTTGATTTATTTTTTTGACTTTGTGTTTCCTATCTTATACCACAAATCCCACCACGACCAAACCCATCGCCATCACCCAAAACCCCCTTCGTCATTGCCATCGCCACAACCAAAACCTCATTCTAACCATCACGAAACCACCATCACTAGATCAGACCATATTTGTCATTATGTGGTTTTTCATGGTTGTTCTGGTGTTCGGTTGGTTGCGGTGGCCTACGGGATGTAACTGTCTTGATCAAGGGACTAATTGTGTGACACTGTGTTGTTTGGTTGATTGTGGATGTGTTTTGGTTTGGTAAAGAGATAAAGAGGGTGTGGGTGGGTGGATTTTTATTTTTTTATTTAATATATGTGAAATGACAAAGATGCCCTAATATTTAACGGTCAAATAAAGTCAATTTAACAGAGTTTAAAATTGGACCAAAAGTGAAGAAAAAGTTTAATTTTTGGTAAAAAAAACGAAACTATTTGATTTTTTGGACCAAACGTGAAAACGAGACCAAACCACGAGGACCAAAAATGCAGTTAACTCTTATTATTACTATATTGTATATGTATCACAACTAATACAAAATATCTCCAAAACTGTGAAAACATAACCTTAATTGGGATTTGATCTCCTAATTATTGTATTCGAATCTCAAACAAAAAGAAAAAGGCAAAAATAGATAAATACTTTCGTGAAGCTTGATTTTAATCAATACAAACTATAAGGTGGGTATAAGGCGGTTGTATTTCACGACCTAAGGGAAAAAGGCTCTTAAGTGCTTTGTGCTGCCTCGTTTCCCTCGCTTGCGTGTGCGTGTTGAGAGAAAAAGAGCTAATCGAGGGTTTTGCCGCCCAAAGTATTATTACGTATCATATATATTTGCTTGGTTTCTTTGTGATTAAACCCTCTTGAACAATTTGGTTTTCACCAAAGTTCTAAAGTCAATCAAAGGTGTTCACTCCATGTGATCGTTTTCATTCTTTGAGGCTCCTTTAATCAAGAGTTTGATTCGAGGAGAGATTTGGTAGATTGTTGTCTACAAATACACACAAAATCTAAAAAAATTAAAAACAATCAAAAACACAAAAAAATTAAAAATCAACAAAAACCCCAAAAGAATCTTCTTTGCTCACCTCCACGTTCTACGTCACGTTTATGCAAACTCGTAATCAAGCAAAACGAGCTCGTAAACGTCGTCAAAAGGAATTAAATCAAGAACCTTTGATTGAAGAAGAACCTCTAATTGTCGAACCCGTTGTAGAACCAATAGTCACTATGGCTAATAGTACTATGATGGAGTTGCTTCAAGCACCCATCGAGGGTTTTGGAGAAGCTATTGTGATTCACAATATCCTAGCGTAGAATTTCGAGATCAAGACGGGTTTAATGTCGATGCTTCAAGAAAACAAGTTCCGCGGACATGAAAAAGACAACGCGCATTATCACATAAGGAATTTTAATCGTCTCACCGCAACAAGCAAGTTTAAGGATGTTCCACATGACGCCACTAAGATGATGTTGTTTCCATACTCGTTAGATGGACCCGCAAAAATTTGGCTCGAGAAAGAACCGCCAAATTCGATTTTGACATGGGGTGATCTCGTCTCTAAGTTTGTGAACCAATTTTTCCCGCCATCTAAGACAACACATTTGAAAAACGAGATTTCAAGGTTTACACAACGTTCTAATGAAAGTTTTTCAATGGCATGGGAACGATTTAAGGAAATGTTACATGAATGTCCTCACCATGATTTTTCGGAATTGCATCAAATTGATACTTTTTATGATGGGCTTAACGATCATGAACAAGACTATTTGAATGCCGCCGTGGGTGGTAATTTTTTGTGCATAACGACTGATGAAGCTTTAAAGAGTATCGAGAATAGATCTAAGGTTTATAACCCTCGTAACACACTGAGTGTTGCCTCTATGGGTTCATCTTCATCGTCTCGTAACATGAATGCCTTACATGATGAAGCAAATGAGGAGAATCGTTTTTTCGATAGATTTTCGACGCTTATGACTCATTGGAAAGCACAAGATGCTTTGAATTCCGCATCGGTTAAAGCGGTTGAAAAGAGTTGTATATCTTGTGGTGGAGCTCCTGATTTTTCCGAGTGCATTACCGCCGGTGGTAACACTTCGAGTGCTTACGTATCAACGGGAACTTATAACCAAAACGGCCAAGGTTCCCGCCCAAATCAAGCTTCCCAAAATCAAAATTTTAACAACTATCGAAACAACAATCAAAGTGGTGGTTATCAAGGCAATCAACGTAACTATAACAAAGGTAATTACCAAAGTGGGAACAATGGGCAAGTGCAAAATCAAAACCAAAACCGTGATTTTCAAAATACTACACAAGGTTTTCAAAATGCTCACACTAAAAATCTTCAAGGAGAATTTTTGGATTATGCTAAGGCAAATGATGCTAAGTTTGATAACATGCAACGAGAAATGATTAGCTTAAGATCCGAGTTGAAAAACGAGCTTAAAAACGAACATGCTAATGAATTGAAAACTCATGCTAATAAAATGGAAGGAAACGTTCAACGTCTTCAACAAAATCAACAAAAGATGGAACAAGGTCAACATGAGATTAAGCAAGAGTTGTTAAAAGCGGATAAAAGGCAATCAAAATGTGAAGATCGAATGGCTAGTATGTTTGAAGCTATCAAGTGTAAACCCTCTTCCTTGGGTGGTCTTCCTAGTGATACCATTGCAAACCCGAAGGGAGAAATGAAGGTTATTACTACTCGTAGTGGTAAAAATTTCAAGGAACCAATCTCTCATCCTAGTACTTCTATGGAGAAGCAAATCAAGAAAGAACCCGAGGTGATGGTCGAAAAGGAGCATTTTATAAGCCCACGAAGTACCGCTCAAACCACACCTATGGTTGAACCAATACCAATTGTGGAACCCGAGATTCCAAGTCCGATGCCTATGCCCCAACCCACACCACCGTTACCTTACCCATCAAGACGAAACAAGGAAAAAATTGTAAGAACGTAATAAACAACAAATTGAGCTTTTTATAAAAATGTTTCAACAAGTGCATTTTAATGTGAGTTTAGCCGACGCGTTGTTATACATGCCTCGTTTCGCTTCCACTTTTAAGGGTATGATGAACCATAAGGAGAAGCTTTCAAAGCTATCTAATTGTTCTTCGGTTTATCTTAATCGAATACCGGAAAAAGTTGGTGACCCCGGGAAGTTTCTCATTCCATGTGATATACAAGAAATGGAAGGATGCTACGCCTTGGACGATCTTGGTGCGAGCATTAACTTGATGCCTTTTTCCATGTGGAAATCGCTATCGCTTCCGGCTCTTACTCCATCGAACATGTCTATCGAGATGGCCGATCATTCTACGATTCTCGCATGTGGAATAGCCGAAGATGTTTTCGTGAAAGTGGGGAAGTTCTACAATCTCGTTGATTTTATCGTAGTGTACATCCCCGCGGATCCTCAAGTTCCTCTAATTTTAGGTCGACCATTTTTAGACACCTCGAGATCACTTATCGATGTTCATGCTAGAAATATAACTTTGTGATTCAACGAAGAGGAACTTGTTATAAACGCTACTCAAAACTCAACACCTTCTCATGTTTATGCAATCGCTACCATCAACCACATTGACTTAGTCGATGTAGTTTGCAATGAGTTTTCACAGGAAGTGTTAGGTTTTTCTGGTAGTTCGTCAAGTGGCAATCCCACTATTTTGGATCCGATTCTAGCTAATTATACACCAAATCTCACTCCATTCAAAGGAGGCGATTTTATTTTGAATGAAATCGACAATGAAGATGAGGTGATTAATGGTAATGATACTCTCATTCCACCATTTATTCCGCCGATTGAAGTTATGAGTGTTGAACAAAAATCATCAATCGAGGAACCGCCAATCCTTGAATTGAAAGACCTTCCATCTCACCTTGAATACGCATTCTTGGAAGGTGATGACAAGTTACCGGTAATTATTGAAAAAGATCTTTCCAATGATGAAAAAACCGCACTTTTGAAAATCCTTAAAGCTCATAGAGGGCCAATTGCGTGGAAAATTTCTGACATTAAGGGTATTGACCCAAAATTTTATACTCACAAGATTTTAATGGAGGAGGACTACAAACCGGAAATTCAAAGTCAAAGAAGGGTAAACCCCAAAATTCACGATGTCATTAAAAAAGAGGTCTTAAAACTTCTTGACGCTGGAATGATTTATCCTATCTCCGATAGCCCATGGGTGAGCCCAATCCATTGTGTCCCTAAGAAGGGAGGAATGACCGTTGTGCCTAATGAAAACAACGAGTTAATTCCCACTCGTATTGTGACCGGTTGGAGGGTGTGTATTGACTACCAAAAGTTAAATGACACCACTCGTAAAGACCACTTTCTCTTGCCCTTCATGGATCAAATGTTGGAGCGACTTGCGGGAAACGACTTCTATTGCTTTTTAGATGGTTTTTCCAGTTACTTTCAAATCCCTATCGACCCTCGTGATCAAGAGAAAACTACGTTTACGTGTCCATATGGAACGTTTGCTTATCGTAGAATGCCTTTCGGACTTTGTAATGCACCGAGAATGTTCCAACGGTGTATGATGGCTATTTTTCATGATATGATCGAGAAGTCAAAGGAAGTATTCATGGATGACTTTTAGGTGTTTGGTGATTCGTTCACGTCGTGTTTATCCAATCTCGAGAAAATGTTAAAACGTTGTGAAGAAACCAACCTTGTGCTTAATTGGGAAAAATGTCATTTTATGTGTAAACAAGGAATCGTCAAAAGGGCACAAGGTCTCGAAAGCGGGGATTGAGGTAGATAAAGCTAAGATAGACGTCATCGCCAAATTACCTCATCCCAAAACCGTTAATGGAGTTAGGAGTTTCCTAGGCCACGCGGGCTTTTATCATCGTTTCATCAAAGACTTTTCGAAAATCACTCGACCTATGACACACCTTCTCGAGAAGGATGCTCCTTTTAACTTCAATGAGGATTGTGTTCGAGCTTTCGAAACTCTTAAGAGGAAACTTACCGAAGCTCCCATTCTTGTTTCTCCTAATAGGGAATTACCCTTTGAAATCATGTGCGATGCAAGTGATTATGCAATTGGGGCCGTTTTAGGGCAACGTTATGAAAAGCACTTCCGTCCTATCCATTATGCTAGCAATACGATGACCGAGGCTCAACTTAAGTACACCACAACGGAAAAGGAATTCCTTGCCGTGGTGTATGCGTTTGAGAAGTTCCGACCTTACCACGTCTTGACGAAAAGCATAGTGTATACGGATCATTCGGCAATCAAGTACCTCTTAGCTAAGCAAGATGCTAATCCAAGATTGATTCGTTGGATTCTCCTCCTACAAGAATTTGATGTCACCATACTTGACAAAAAAGGAGCCGAGAATCTAGCGGCCGATCATCTCTCCCGTTTAGAAGATCCTCACTAAGATGTATTTGAGAACAAGGAAATCACCGAAAAATTTCCTCTTGAGACTCTTAGTGTAGTGAGTTCTAAGGACGACACCCCATGGTTTGCCGACATTGCAAATTACCATGCGGGGAACTTCATAATCACGGGTATGACGACACAACAAAAGATAAAATTCTTTCGTGACGTCGAGTTCTATTTTTGGGACGACCCTTATCTCTTTCAGGTTTGTACGGATCAACTCGTTCGACGTTGTGTCTTTTGTCACACCCCACCATGGCGGAATATGAGGCGCGACGTATGGATATCATCACAACAACAGTGTGTTTATAAAGAGAACTATATGAATTAAAAATGTCATAAAAGGTGACACAAATGTCATGACAATATCTCATCAATGCAGGAGTCTAGGTAAGTAGGTAACAGTCCTACCTCTTACCCAAGACAAGCAAATAACACAAACAAATCAACATATAGGTTCATAGTATCACTTATAGAAACAAACAGAAAAATAAACTAAGAAGGAGCAGGGATCTCCTTCTAAATGCATTCCTGCGCGACTCCAATCCTAGCCACATATGTTCTCACGCTTAACCACTTTATCGCCTGAAAGAGACACTAAAACACGTCAACATAATGTTGGTGAGAGTCATAGGTTTAGACTCCAACCGAAAACAGATTAAAATAAGCTGTGAACCACCATAAACCACTAAACATATGGACGATGTGCTATAAATATGCATTAACAAATAACATTCAAGATCAATCATTCCAAACAAAATCCAAGGCTCCCAGCCTTACCAAACACCATGGTACCATAGGCGCCCATACACCTATGTACCAATCCCAAGGCCCCGCCTTGTCATTATCCATTGGTCCCATAGATGCTCACACATCTATGTACCTCCCCAAGGCCCCGCATTGTCAACATCCCCTTGGTACCAAGTCAAACCACAATAACAATCAAGAATCACATAGCAGTTAATCACATAAGTGTACACACAAGTCCATCACAAACCATTAAAACATTCACATCATTAGTTACAAAAAAACCAAAAAGTGTCTCTTCCATCCCATCTGGTAGTCAAAATCATTAAAAGACATGGGACTATGAAACTCACCTGATTGAGCTTCTCCAAAAGTCCGCGCACTAGCAAAAAAGCTAACAAACAAAAGCACACAATCAAAACATGAACCAAACACTAAGATGGCTCATCAACCTATGATGGGCATCTAACCTTCTCCGATATATATACCTCATTTATATGTTATAAGCATCTCATTACACCCCTCTATAAATCCCTTAACTCAGTTTACTTCATAACCCGTCGCGTTAACATTTTACCCAAAATAGTCCCGGTTTTTAGGTCTCCAAACTATAAGCCAAACGCCCACCTAAACATATCCATGATCTCTATAAAGGAAAACCTATGCCCTTGCATATGTTAGCTAACTCCTCCCTTTTTCCCCAACCTTGAAGCTACTGTTAAGGCCCCGATATATATATATATATATACTTCTGCCTATCCGCATTTTACTGATTTTGAACATACAAAAAGTTTGTTATGATTAGGGGGTCTTACCCTAACCCATTTGCTTAGCCACCCTTCAGGTCTCTTATTTAATATATAAACCAACACCCACGCTCATTAGAGAGCTCAAGTGTACTCCAAGTACCCCAATCACCTTAAAACATTAAATTAAACCCGACTGATTTCAAAACTGTTTTGACCTCCGACTGTTATAACCTGTTTTTGACCCACCTCCCACCTCCAATTTAGTTCTCGTTTTTTTCATTTGAAAGCCACTTCAATTACCTATTCAGGGATGCTTGGATCGCAAAATAAGAGTTTTTAGAACTCTATATATGATCAAAACAAGTGACTCAAAAATCTGCCCAGTTTTTAAAACGAATTTAAACATGATTA
Source organism: Glebionis coronaria (assembly GCA_025667525.1). Classification (NCBI taxonomy): domain Eukaryota; kingdom Viridiplantae; phylum Streptophyta; class Magnoliopsida; order Asterales; family Asteraceae; genus Glebionis; species Glebionis coronaria. The sequence continues at coordinate 250,630,547 of CM046874.1, forward strand.
AACCCTAATTAACATCACTAATAATCACCAATCATTATCCTAATCATGTTAATTGTTATAAAACCCCTAATTACAGATATATTAAGAACTTTAATCCATCATATAAATTGATTACATAAAACTTGAAGCCTTAATGCTATAAAACAAGAAAACAATAAGAATTAAATCAAGATTTTTACCTCAAATCTTCAAGAAAATTATTTTTGATGAATCCCTAAATTAGGGCTTGTAAAAATTCGGCCAAAAGGGGAGAAAATTAATGAAAAACTTTTTTTTTGATATAAACATGGTATTTATATGTTTTATTTAAAAGGCTTTTCCAAATTGGGCTCAAGTTGGGTCTTTTGGCCCATTATCCTTTCTTTTTCTTTTCTAGTCGGTATAAAACCCGATTCATATATATATATATATATATATATATATATATATATATATATATATATATATATATATATATATATATATATATATATATATATATATATATATATATATATATATATATATATATATATATATATATATATATATATATATATATATATATATATATATATATATATATATATATATATATATATATATATATATATATATTTAAGACTTATTAATATATTATTAATAATACCTTAAGTTACCTTAATTTATTTCAGCTCCTAAAACCTCAAAACCGTAAAACTAGTCAATTTACGCGTATACCGTAAAAAAACGTAAAATATACAATTTTAAAAAAACTCTTGAATTTTGAAATAAACTTTTAAAACTAAGTCCTAAATGACTTAAAACCATCCCGAAAAATACTCCCATGACTAAACACCTTACCCGAGACCTCTAAATGCTAAACCCCAAATCGTAAAAAAAAATACGATTTACTATAATACTTATACGTATACGTAAACACCAAAATAACACCATTTCATTTCATAGTCACCAATTTGTGACCTCATGAACATGAAATAACCGTTCCTCGATTTACTTGTGAGTACCATATACCCATAAACGATGTCCACACCAACTTCGTTCACGCAAAATAAACATGTAAACACACAAAACACATAGTCACACATAAAATAACCTAAAAATAAGACCGAGTGACGAACCTCAAAACCACGGTTGTCACATCACTCCCTCCTAATAGAAATCTCGTCCCGAGATTTACTCCTTAGGATCGTCATTATCAAATAGCTGAGGATACTTGCTCCTCATAAATCCTTCCCGTTCCTACGTGAACTCTAGTCCATGTTCCAAATTCCATCTTACCATAACTACGGTATATTACCCTTTTTTCCAACATCTTAGCTTCACGCACCAAAATCTCTACCGGCTCTTCGATGAAACGAAGACTCGTATCGATACTAATATCATCTAACGTTACTTGCAAGTCGGTTCTTGCTAATCATTTCCTCAAGTTTGATACATGAAATACATCATGCACACTACTCAATTCCTTCGGTAATCTCAACCTATACGCCACTAGCCCAATCCTTTCAAGGATTTTAAATGGACCCACAAATCTAGGTGCTAACTTCCCTTTCTTTCCAAACCACATCACTCCTTTCCATGGTGAAACCTCTAGCATAACCTTACCTCCAATCTTAAATCCCAACGGCTTATGCCTCTCGTCCGCACAGCTCTCTTGTCGGTTCTTTGCCATTTTCAACCTCTACTTAAGCACTGCCACCACCTCCATAGTTTTCTGATCTACCTCCGGTCCAATACGTTGGCCGCTTCTAACTTCATCCCACTATAACGGTGATCCACCTCATCTCCTATGAATTAACTCCAACAGTTTCTACTACAATTCCTATCACCAGACCTAACGGCTTCTATCCTCTACGGATTTTCCATCATTCAGAAGTTCTCCCAACCTTTATCACATCCAATGGTATATGCATGATTGCATAAACAAAAGCTTCCCATAACATTCACATGAAACATGTCATAACCACCATCTTATCCTTGCTTTCCCATGCTTGGAACCAAGTAACTAACAATCCTTCATACTAACAGGTGCTACACCTTTTCTCTAGGTGATCGTTCCATTGTTCGTGACTACTAACCTCTTGCTATAACGGTTTTCCCTTCAATATCACCCCACCATCTTGACAACCTCTTGCTCCCTCTAATCATTCTTCCTCCATACTACTTTTCGCTTGTATTTCCACAATCTTGATTTCCATACCATCTTATATCCCGTCTTCAGCCTATAATTTAGGCGTTTCCTCCTTTATTCCCTACATCCTCATCAATGGGGAACATGCCCCTATCACCGGTGACTCTCTCTTTGTAGGAGAATTCTTCCTAATATAATGCGTTCTCCAACTATCTCCAAATCTCACGCCAATGCTCTAGGCGTCTTTCTCAATTACCTCTATAGTATGCTCATACCAACCATTAGTCTATCAACGATATACTACGCTTGCTTCGCATCGTTTCTTCCCTTGCCATAATCCTTCATAAGGCATTCCATACCTATTAGGTTAACTTTTACACGAAACCTCTTATTCCATCGCATTTGTGCGCAATCCTTCCAACTTCTCAACTATGTGACTTCTCATTCCTCTTGAAATATGGGATGAATTTGTCCGTCTATCGACTATCACCCAACTCTCATCGTACATATTCCTCCACCACGTTATGTATCCCTTCCAGCAAATTCGTCCTTACATTGCCCTTTCTAAGCCACTCCTATCTATGTAGGAAGTATAGTCTACGTCCCGTTTCTCCATATGATTGTCCAAGCCACGCAACATAAATGTTGGCGCGTTCTCTGCTTTAGACAACTCAACTCGCGCAACCTACATCCTGCATCCAAACCACCCTAATACGTCATCCATATAGTTCAAGTTTGTCTCAGCTTCACTTCATTCTTTTTATTCCATGTCTCATCAACCATGCTTGCCTTTCCCAGATGGTACTTAGCCTTGCAATTGTCTTTCATCACTTAACTCCACCCATCACCTTTGCCAAATGTTCAATCAAAATGATTGAATATGTGTTAGAGACATTCAAGATCCGTATAGATCATTCTCTACGTCTAATACCCCAAATGCCTCTAGCATTCTAGGCAGATATAACAGTCCAACTCCACTGACTAAGTCTTATCTAGTTCTTCCAAATCTTCAGTTCCTGCATCGTATAAGCAATCGCCTTTCTTTGTCGTTCTCGTACACCTCCAAATCCTTGCTCCACGTATCGTCATGCTTCGCGAATTCATCCAGTCCTTCCGATAATTCCAAGACCGGATCATTATCCAATCACCTCTTCAGCCTCCAAAACGCTTCCTCATCCCTCTTTACTTTGCCCCTTGTTGGCTCCATGATATACCATCATCTCTAACTACTCATCCTGGTCAACTTAATCCTAAAACTCACACTTGAAAATCTCACGTATAATTCCCTTTCCTAACAACTCTAAAACCAACTCATAATTCGCCTCACTCTCCTTTTTAGACTTTGAGTAGATCAAGATGTCGTAGATACTCTCGATGACAACTCGTTTATATACGTTCATGCACACTCGGTTCATTGACTCCATGAAAACCGCTAGTGCTCTGGCGAAGCTAAATGCATAACCGTAACCCAAAGCATTCATACAACATCCTTAGCAGTTTTCAACTACGTCCTACTTGCACCCTATCTTAGTGGCAATACGAATAAGTTCCTACCTCGTTCTACTCGTAAAATTCTACACGCATTCTAAAAGACCAATACTTCCTCTTATCAAACTATTCAACCGCTTTCCACATCCAATCTACTAATAAGCAACTAAACTTTTATCTTGCATTCCTTGCAATTTCTAAAAACTCCTGTTTTTAAATCATTCCATCAACAATTGCCTTGGAAAGGCACTAACTACAACTCCTCTCACTTCTCCTACTTGCTCTATTCATGGTTCTACCTCAAAGTAATAGGGAAACCTACTAAATCTCAGGAAATTTTCAGAAAGCTTACATGCCTTACGAACAATCATAAATACCTTTGAGGTATTATATCCCCTTCCAACACTCTCTATGGCGCGTTACTTGTGCCAATATCCATACATTATACAAATCTCTATTCATCTCCCTTGGCACTACTAATAGACCTCATGACCACATTAGTTCGTCTACGAACTTCTAACTCTTTCCTCCCCACTAAGGGCATTCCGACCATTCTCTCATGGTCACCTACTTAATCGTGTAGGCGCGACCAAGTCTGTCATATGACTACCTCAACACTCCCGATCAATACGCAACCAAAACTACATCCTAAATCCACTAGATACAATCGACGAATCAAACCCACGGATAACTAACGACATTTCACGTGCACGAGTTAAAACAGACCAAAACCACGAAAACTCAAAAGGAAAACTCAAACATGTACCAATTCAAATGACTCATGATAAAGAAAAAATGATCCAAGAAACACTTAATGGCAACCAAAACATCTTACGCCCCGCGACATATTATTTAAACCGTGCACAAGATCGACATTTCCAAAAGAATATTATTTATTTATTTTTTTACCTCCCCACATCTATGTGACTCAAACAATCTACAAACAACCCTCTTGACGAACTCAAAACTCAACTCAAAGACTAGGTATCCCGTGCATCCCAAATCATAAAAATAAACTACTATTCAAAACTCAACCTTTAACCCGACACTTGTACAATAATTTCGACCAGGATACTGACCTCCCATGACTATACATTCTGAATATTTGAAAAGTACGTTCCGAGTACATAATTTTAGGCTTTGAATCACCCAAAAAAACTTTAAAAACGAACAAGACCAAAACAATTTTATACCAGTTGTTTTAAAAACTAAAGAATAAACTTGGTGATTAATGCAATCCTTTTAAATGAAAGAAATAATTGTATGTGAAATTTTCATGAACTCAATTTAACCTTGTATAAATAATTATAAATGACGTAAATCGGTTAAACTCAATTATATAAACTATGTAAGTAGAAAGAAATTTTATTTCGCTTTATTTTAACAAAAAGTTTTTAGAATTTTGAAATAAATAATTGTTGATTAAGAATTCTTATGTTACATCTTGTTTCAAACACGATTCCAACACCTTACCCTTATGTTACCGTATACAACCAACTATCCAACCCTATAGTAGATTTCCAAGTCTATTCAATATATACCGACAAAAAGGAATGTAAGACTCAACACAAAAGATTTCATTATCCCAAAAGAAATCTCAATTTATTTCAATATACTTAACACCAAGGAAACCATTTTAAAACGGACATGTGAAATAGGAAACTCGAAGAATACGCCACAACGGAGGTTGAATATCTAAAAAGAAGCGAGCTAGCCACCCTCCTAAGGATACAATCGATAATTATAGGGGATCATACATATATAGGCATATCGGGATACATATACTTAAATCCGTCTAACATCTACTATACAAGCATGTATTAACCCTCTTTCATGCAATCATACTTAGGAATCCATTGGAGTTATGGTACTTGTATAACTATGTTGGCCACCATACTTATACACTTACCCTTTCCCCAATGCACTCCCTCCTATGATGACACTTTTAAGAATTAATACAACACATAACACATATATTCATCTACTCACATAAGCTCATAACCACATAAACAATAAAGTCCAAAACTCCATCCATTAAAAAAATTATAATCAAACTATTGGAATACATAAATCCATAGTCTAGCTAAAACAGCATAGACTAAATCCAAAACAAAAACATAATCAGTTATAAGTCATGTCGCCCATAAGAATGGAAACAGCTTAAAATCCTTCATCTCCACATACTCCTAATAACTCGAACCACCACATGATTCTTAGGGACATGACTTAAACATCAAAAGAAAAATACTATACCTCAGGTACATAAAATAACTCAACAAAAGATAGAAACTACCATGTACCAAATTATGTACTATAATGTACAATTTAAGAAAAATACAACAATTACTAGCGTGGATGATTATGGTTCAACCTTCACTAGTCACAACCCGAAAAGAAAATAATTGTGGCTAAGTATGAACTACTATGGTTCAACCCATACTAGTCAAAACTTAACAAACATCACAAGTAAAAACCAATAACATCCAGAAAACTTTAATTAATATAAAATGCACACATACTCCCATGACGCCTATATGCAGGGACCCTTAAGTTATAGACTAGGCTGCTAGACTAGGCAACCTAATTCTCTATAACCATTGTCTCTGATACCATTCTGTCACACCCCACCATGGCGGAATATGGGGCGCGGCGTATGGATATCATCACAACAACAGCGTGTCTATAGAGAGAACTATATGAATTAAAAATGTCATAAAAGGTGACACAGATGTCATGACGATATCTCATCAATGCAGGAGTATAGGTAAGTAGGTAACAGTCCTACCTCTTACCCAAGACAAACAAATAACACAAACAAATCAACATATAGGTTCATAGTATCACTTATAGAAACAAACAGAAAAATAAACTAAGACGGAGCAGGGATCTTCTTCTAAATGCATTCCTACGCGACTCCAATCCTAGCCACATATGTTCTCATGCTTAACCACTTTATCGCCTGAAAGAGACACTAAAACACGTCAACATAATATTGGTGAGAGTCATAGTTTTAGACTCCAACAGAAAACAGATTAAAATAAGCTGTGAACCACCATAAATCACTAAACATATGAACGATGTGCTACAAATATGCATTAACAACTAACATTCAAGATCAATCATTCTAAACAAAATCCAAGGCTCCCAGCCTTACCAAACACCATGGTACCATAGGCGCCCATACACCTATGTACCAATCCCAAGGCCCCGCCTTGTCATTATCTATTGGTCCCATAGATGCTCACACATCTATGTACCTCCCCAAGGCCCCCCCCCCCCCCCCCCTTTTCAACATCCCCTTGGTACCAAGTCAAACCACAATAACAATCAAGAATCACATAGCAGTTAATCACATAAGTGTACACACAAGTCCATCACAAACCATAAAAACATTCACAGCATTCGTTACAAAAAAAAACCAAAAGATGTCTCTTCCATCCCATCTGAAAGTCAAAATCATTAAAAGACATGGGACTATGAAACTCACCTGATTGAGCTTCTCCAAAAGTCCGCGCACTAGCAAAAAAGCTAACAAACAATAGCACACAATCAAAACATGAACCAAACACTAAGATGGCTCATCAACCTATTATGGACAACTAACCTTCTCACATATATATACCTCATTTATATGCTCTAAGCATCTCATTACACCCCTCTATAAAGCCCTTAACTCATATTACTTCATAACCCGTCCCGTTAACATTTTACCCAAAACAGTCCCGGTTTTTAGGTCTCCAAACTATAAGCCAAACGGCCACCTAAACATACCCATGATCTCTGTAAAGGAAACCCTATGCCCTTACATATGTTAGCTAACTCCTCCCTTTTGCCCCAACCTTGAAGCTACTGTTAAGGCCCCGATGTATATATATATACTTCTGCCTATCCGCATTTACCGATTTTGAACATACAAAAAGTTTGTTATGATTAGGGGGTCTTACCCTAACCCATTTTCTTAGCCACCCTTCAGGTCTCTTATTTAATATATAAACCAACACCCATGCTCATTAGAGGGCTCAAGTGTACTCCTAAGTACCCCAATCACCTTAAAACGTTAAATTAAACCCGGCTGATTTCAAAACTGTTTTGACCTCCGACTGTTGTAACCTGCTTTTTGACCCACCTCCCGACCTCCAATTTAGTTCTCGTTTTTTCATTTGAAAGACACTTCAATTACCTATTCAGGGATGCTTGGATTGCAAAATAAGAGTTTGTAGAACTCTAGATATGATCAAAACAAGTGACTCAAAAATCTGCCCACTTTTTAAAACGAATTTAAACATGATTAAACCCTAATTAACATCACTAATAATCACCAATCATTATCCTAATAATGTTAATTGTTATAAAACCCCTAATTACAGATATATTAAGAACTCTAATCCATCATATAAATTGATTACATAAAACTTGAAGCCTTAATGCTATAAAACAAGAAAACTAAATTAAATCAAGATTTTTACCTCAAATCTTCAAGAAAATTATTTTTGATGAATCCCTAAATTAGGGCTTGTAAAAATTCGGCCAAAAGGGGAGAAAATTAATAAAAACTGATTTTTGTGATATAAACATGGTATTTATATGTTTTATTTAAAAGGCTTTTCCAAATTGGGCTCAAGTTGGGTCTTTTGGCCTATTATCCTTTCTTTTCTTTTCTAGTCGGTTTAAAACCCGATTCATATATATTTTTTTTTATTTTTTTTTTCTTTTTAAGACTTATTAATATATTATTAATAATACCTTAAGTTACCTTAATTTATTTCAGCTCCTAAAACCTCAAAACCGTAAAACTAGTCAATTTACGCGTATACCGTAAAAAAACGTAAAATATACAGTTTTAAAAAAACTCTTGAATTTTGAAATAAACTTTTAAACTAAGTCCTAAATGACTTAAAACCATCCCGAAAAATACTCCCATGACTAAACACCTTACCCGAGACCTCTAAATGCTAAACCCCAAATCGTAAAAAAAATACGATTTACTATAATACTTATACGTATACGTAAACACTAAAATAACACCATTTCATTTCATAGTCACCAATTTGTGACCTCATGAACATGAAATAACCGTTCCTCGATTTACTTATGAGTACCATATACCCATAAACGATGTCCACACCAACTTCGTTCACGCAAAATAAACATGTAAACACACAAAACACATAGTCACACATAAAATAACCTAAAAATAAGACCGAGTGACGAACCTCAAAACCACCGTTGTCACATCTTTAGTACCGAAGCTTCTAACTTCCTTAAAGCTTGTCACGAGGGACCCTCGGGTGGTCACCATGATGCTAATCTCACGGCTAATAAAGTGTTCGATGCCAGTTTCTTTTGGCCTACAATCTATCGTGATGCACACGCACTTGTGAAGTCATGTGATTCTTGCCAACGTCAAGGAAAATCGTCTCAACGTGATGAAATGCCGCAAAATATAATTCAAGTGTGTGAGATTTTTGACATTTGGGACATTGATTTTATGGGGCCGTTCCCATCATCTCATGGAAACAAGTATATCCTCGTCGCCGTCAACTACCTATCTAAGTGGGTGGAAGATAAGGCTTTGCCTACGAATGATGCTCGTGTGGTAGTGAATTTTTTGAAGCAACTATTCTCTCGGTTTGGAACCCCTCGTTCTATTATAAGCGATCGTGGAACCCATTTTTGTAATGACCAATTCGAAAAGGTTCTAAAGAAATATGGGGTTACACATCGTCTTTCTACGGCTTATCACCCGCAAACGAGTGGGCAAGTCGAGGTTTCAAACCGAGCTTTGAAGAGGATTTTAGAGAGGTCGATTGGAGAAAACCGTGCTTCATGGTCCGACAAACTCGATGACGCTTTATGGGCCTTTCGGACCGCTTATAAGACACCTGTCGGTTGTACTCCTTATAAGTTGGTTTATGGAAAGAATTGCCACTTGCCTATTGAATTGGAACACAAGGCATATTGGGCCCTAAAGCATGCCAATTATGACTTGAAGACCGCGGGAGATCACCGGAAAATACAACTTAATTAAATGGATGAATTAAGAGATAATGCTTATGAAAATTCATTAATTGTTAAGGAAAAGACTAAAAAGTTTCATGATTCAAAGATTAAAAACCGGGTTTTTAACGTTGGTGATCAAGTGTTACTTTTTAACTCTCGATTGAAGATATTTTCCGAGAAATTAAAATCTCGTTGGTCGGGCCCGTTCACCATAGCACAAGTGTTTCCTTATGGGACCATCGAGCTAGCTCAAAATGATGGTCCTAACTTCAAGGTGAATGGACATAGACTTAAGCACTACTTCGGTGGGGAAGTCCCTTCTTTGGACGACCACGACCAAGTCACCTTCCCCAATGATAATTAGCATTGAGGGGATCGAGTCGAGCTCATGACTCGGTAATAAAAAACGAGGTGCCTCGTGGGGGAGATCCCATGCTTATCCATGTACATATTATTGCTTTCTAATGTAGTTAATGAGAGAGGATTTGTGCCCTTCCAACTCGTTATCTCGTGGTTGCTTGTGAATGTGTTATCTAGTTCATCATCATCGCCACGATTGAAGACTATTGTGTTCGTTTTTGTGAGCCTCGGTCGTTTGCTTGAAGAGTTTTTCACGAATCCATGACATATCCTTTATTGTTCTAACAATTATCTTTTAGCATAATTCATAAACGGCTTTAGATATATTGTTGATCACCATTTCCATGCTAGATCCTAAGCATTCGACTCTTCGTCTCTAGTATGGGGGTGCTCCACCTTTAGACTAGAAACATTGAGGATAATGTTTAATTTTTGTATGGGGGGTGAATAGATACTTGCCTTGCTACGCCCTCACGTTTTCCAACTTTCATCGCTTTTGTTTTGTTGCAGATAAGGCTAAAAATGTCCAAATTTTAAAAAAATTTCTTAGTTTTCAAAAGTGTTTTTAAGACACAAATGTATATTTTCCGATGGGTAGAATAAGAGTAAACTTTTGACTTGATTGGCATTTGGAGCCTTTACATTCCTTAACCCGCTTGAATCAAGTTTTGCTAGACTTTTATATAGGGAACTTTAAAACGCGAAAGTCTTAGCTCATACGAGTTAAGAACAAGAACTTTTCGCAAGTTCATATAATTGATCCTCGAAATTCACTTATCAAGGGAACTTTAAAATGCATTGTCTAAACTAGAAAAGGTCTAAGAAAGTGCAAGATCCTATAGGTGACTTGAAAACCCAAAACTTCGATTTAATATAGTCTTAATGAAGCTAATCCAAATTTGACTTAATTTTGACTTGCATGGATAAGTATTCACGAGTCTCTTTAATTAGAGGTCTTTAAATAGTGAAGAACGAGAAGTGATAGAGTTAGACAAGTGATCCTGCTAAACGTAGAACATGAAAATGTTCTTTCAAAAACTCATATGTTTTTAATTGTGGCTTTTTCTCCCATAAGATCAATGCATTAGGAATAAATATAATTGCAATAAGTAAGGTCGTACGATTTGAAAGGTTACTTAGCTTCTAGCCCAAGATCGTTTAAAAGTTGCTCGTGGTTGAATAGAGTTCATAGCCAAGGGATAACTTATTGAAGCGGGACGCGAAGATTGGTGAAGCTCCAAAAAGGCCCTAACAAGGCATGAGGACTCTATTTTGTTGCTAAAGATCCAAGATGATGTGAAGAATCATTATTCCAAAATCAATATGAAGGATCGAGGCACACGACGAAAAGCAATTACTACCCTAAATTTCATGGAGAAAGTCTATCCAAAAAGACCCTAACAAGGTATGAGGATAAATATATCCAAGTCCTAAAAGGAGGCGGACCGTTGTATATCAAAATCCAAGATAACGATTGAAGAAAAATGATGAAGTCGTGGTCCAAGTATGAAGAATCTCTCAAAAATGTCAAGTTAAGAAATTCCAAAATATGAAGAGAAGACCATAATTTCAAGAACTTCTTCCGAAGATTCGAAGTATGAAGTAAATGCCAAATATCAGTCCGAGAAAGGTCTCAAATCGTGAAACGAGTTATGCCAAGATATGAACTTAAGGAGATTACGAGAAGCCGTTTTAAAAGATTTTGTCCTTTAGCTAACTATCGATTAAATCGTGCTACTTTATTTTCGGACTAATAAATACTCAAATAAGTCAATATGAATCACTTGTGATTCATGAAAAATAGTTAAAAAAATTCTAGATACCTTTTCTTTTCATAATAACTAGGATTGCGGAGAGAAAAAGTATTACACAATTTGGACGTATGAGTAGTGTTAGCATTGTGACTTGTACCAACAATGATCTCATTTTTGCACTTAGCATGGAATGTATGACAATCGAAGATGACAAACTTTACTCTATGATACATTCACTTGTTTCTATTTATTAACCCTAAAAGTCACATTTGTGATGAAAATCATACATTATGTCTTTAACATATCTTCGTAGTATTGTAGCAAGTTTTACTTTTCAATAAAGGGTAATAAAATTGAATTTTGGAGATGCTTAGATACTTTATTCTAGCATTGCGTGACAGCACGGGAATGGTTTAGTATGGGAGAGTGATGAGATGGCATTTATACATGATCTCGTCATTCTTTTCAGGCTTTAAATGCATAAAATGTCATATAAATACCATATATATGCTTGTGTTTGTTTACTTGTGTATTTTAGGTATGGATATCGTGAAAAAGACAAAAGATTACAAGAAACAAGGAAAAACGAACACGAGAAACGAAGCCGCACAATGAACCGGGCCCTAGTCTATGATTTCTCGAAGAAAATACCTTGAAGATTTAAAGATGAACAAGAATGATCCCTCATCAAAGAATAAATGAAACTTAAAACCCTTGTATATTCATAATTACAAGTTTGGTCCCTTAAGTTTGATAAAATGACAAAATGGTCCCTCAACTTTGAACATTTGGCAAGTTTAGTCCCTCAAGATTCAAAATTGTCAACAATGGTCCTCTATAATGTTAACCATCCAATGAAGACCTTCAAAGATCAAAAATGTCCAAGATCGGTCCTTCAAATATCAAGAATGTGCAGAATATACCTTTGAAAATACTATGGAAAAGTATTTGTGGCCAAAGTGTGAAAATATAAACTTCATTAACAAAGGAAATGAGTTTATGGGCTGATAAAACTTGTTATACATGTTTTCCCAAAATACAAGGACTAAAGCTGCCATTCCCAAAGTTTGAATTCAACAAACACGCGCCAAACAGACACAATCAACCAAAATAGGATCAAACGTGGCACTATTCACCCTTCATCCCACCCAGAATTACTTTTTACAAAACAAAGGGTTAATCCCAATTACCCATACCCAAAAGTGATTAACCCTTCCACGCTTCACCTCACACACTGAACTCACCCATCCCATCACCCAATGGACCCCACCCATCCACCTCGTCCACGAATAACATTGCAACTTCCTCTCCAAGGCATTCTACGTGGCAAGATCAACATCCCACACTCCTTACTTGGTCACAAAGAAAAAATAAACGTCTTGGATGAATTTGGACAGATCAACAACTTAAGCACTCAAGGGCAATTCAAAGAATTCAGTAGCTAGGGTTTCATGTATTTCAGCATTCTAGAATCATCACTTGTAGTCTATATAAGGAGACCTCAACATGTGAGAGTCCCTTGTTCCAGTTTTTCTCTTAAACATTGTAATTCCTTTTTAAAATATATAAAAGTTTGGTATTTTGAAAAAATTGTAATTCCTTTTTATGTTTTTGAAAGTTGGTGTTCTTTAAGAGTGAAGCTGAGTTCCATTTTATGTTATTAAGGTGTTTTGATCTTTGGATTGAAGCACGTTTAGGTTTGATAAGGTTTTCAAGTTTGAAAAAGTTTGAAATCCTTGAATCTGTTTGGTTATTTTACTTGTACTAACCCTTATCCATAAGTCTAAAGATCTTGCAAGCTTGTTGACACCAAGCTTGTAAAGGGATTTGAGCCTTTGGACAGGTTGTTTGATGCCTTGTATTAGAGATCCATTCCTACAAGGTCTGGTTCTACTTTGAACCATCAGCATACCTTTAAATTTTTTGTTCAAGGAACTTGGTCACTCTCTAGCTGTTGAGAGTGGTCCAAGGAGCATTGTTGATCCTCCTAGGAAGTTGTAGAGGATAGGTATTAAGTTCTTTAAGTTTTCCTCTCAAAATATTTTGTTTAAGTCTGTTATGCACTTTGCTATGTGATTTGGAGTATTTGTGTTGGTGCTTTGTGTTTTATTGTTTAGATCTGCTAGTTATCACCTAGGTGAGGTATTAGGATCATAAAATCAGTAGGTTGTGTTTAAAAATCAAAAGTTTGTTTGAAAAGGTACTAAAACAAGGTTGTTTGGATTTTGGGATAAAAGGCCTTGTGGCCTTGTGCCCTTGGTTCTTAGGGTTTGGATACACTAAACAAGTCATTTGTCACCTGTTTTGAACATTGGTTAAGTCTCAAAAGGTTTGGAAAAGGTTTTGATAGTTTTGAAAAAAATCTGATAATATTGGTTTGAAAATGGTCAAACACATCAGCAAGGATCAAATCCTTGTTGTTTGCATTTAGAGTCTGATTTTTGGTTTGGGAAGAGTTTAGGTGATAAGCTATCTGTGCAATATCTGTTGGTGGAATTTGGTGGCTTATTGAGTGTGCTAGAGCTTATACAAGTTGGCTGAAGTGGTCATTTGCATCAGCAAAGTGACCACCTCATTTGTACCTTGCATTTGTTATCCTAGTGCTTGCCCTGTTGTTTTGTTGATTGATACTTGTTACTGTTGGGCCAATGAAAGTTTTAACTATGGCCCAGTCTAGATTTGTTTAATTAGACTAAGTGTTACTGATCGCTGAGAGGACCAGCGACAGAGACCAGACCAGTGGAAGGCAAAGCCTCAGCTGGCACACCAGGAACATTCAAGTCAAAGACAATGTCAGAGAAGTCGAATACAATCTGAAGTCATACTCACCAGCGATTATGGATAGCTGGGATGTAGAAGGAATGTGCTGGTGTTCAAGGATCTCTGAGTTGACAATACTCAGAGATCACTTAAGAACCCTAGAAGTCTGAGACAAGCAAAGCTTGTCCAATCCTTTATAGTTTAGGCGGGAGAATCTACCAAGTGTTTTGAGCGGGACAAAACAAGAGATTCAAGATAAAGCCTAGTACGACCTAGTGGGACAAAAGGTGAACATTTGGCAGAACTGTTCACCTAAAGTTGTTTAAAGGTATGTCTCGATTTGGACATGCATTTAATACGTTGTACTCTTCCATTCAGAAGGTGACACGTATCAACTACTCCCACTAAGGAAGCAACCTCGTACCACTATAAATAGAAGTGAGAAAGGAGAATTAAATCAACCCTTGTGCTTGGATAATTTATCTAAGTTATTTCTCACCTTGGAACCGCTGAGCCCTCAGCTGTCTACCAGCGTCTCATTGGTTCCCTTGTAAACTTGAGTCTCGAATCTAGTTTACTTGTTCTAGGGTTCATTTCTTATTGTCATTCAACGAGTGTATTCGTAGCACTTTGTAATACTTTTTTTATAACAGTTAATAAAGCATTACGCGTTTGAAAAGTATTTCATTGTGTTTTCGTGGTTATAAGAGTTATAGTTTCAATAATTGTCATATTAAGGGACTTTCAATTGGTATCAGAGCGGTTTGATTTATAAAACTTTTCATAAACCGTTCTTGTTTTTAAAATCAAGATCCTAATATGGCTGATACTATACCTCCTCCACCCTTTGGTCAAACCAGTCAAGGTACCACTTCGACCACCGCACTGGCCACCACATCTACTACCATGCCTACACCAGTTGTATGCATTGGTAATAATGATGATGACCTTCCCCAACTACTTGATGTTCGAGGGGGGTCACATGTGTCCAATGTTCCAGCGTTCGATGAAGAAGATTTTTCAAGTTGGAAAAGTGAATTTCTTATATATTTAGATGGCTTAGAACCCTTCTTGATAGAAATCTTAAAAAATGGTCCCTATGTACCACTGGCCGTTTCCTCTACCCCTGAGAGACCCATTAAGAAGCCTAATAAGCAATGGTCTCTAGCGGATAGACGTCTGGCTAACCAGGACAAGAGACTCAAAAGTATCATAGTCTCTTGCCTACCCAAGAACATTATGAAGTCCGTCATTAAATGCAACTCTGCTAAGGAGATGTGGACTGAGTTAGTTCTAGGGTATGAAGGTCTAGAGGAAACAAAAGAAACCAAAATCCAAGCCCTTAGACTTGAGTTTAATGCTTTTAAAGCATTGGAAACAGAAACTGTTGCACAAACTTATACTAGGCTTAAGATTTTGTTGAATGATTTGGGAAACAATGGAGTTGTTCTACCTAAGGCTGAGGTTAATGCTACATTTGTCAATAGTTTACCAAGAAAATGGCTTAGCCTAAATCAGACCTTAAGAGCAAATAATGCTATAACAAATGATACCTTAGCCCAACTGTTTGGTAGATATAACTATGAAGAAGGGCTAATTGACTCCATTTACAAATCAGAGACTGACAAGTTTACCACCAATATCACTCGTTCAAAAGCTCTTGTTGCTAACCATTCTTTTCAGGACAGCGACTCTGACATAGAAGAGGACACCAAAAGCAGTCAAGAATTTCTTGATGATTACATGATGAGTTCCATGACAGAGCCCTTCTAGCTGACCAAAAGAGGTACTACAAGAGATCTGGTAGAGTTGGAGCTACAAAGGTTGATAAATCCAAGGTGTCATGCTACACTTGTGGAAAGACTGGTCACTTTCAGAAGGATTGCTGGTCAAACAAAACCTCCTCTCCAAGCTTTCCTTCATCCAACAACAACAGCAGCAAGAAGAAGTTTTCCACCTCACCTTTCAAGCAAACTTCTCACTCTGACTCAGAGGGCTAGAAGGACTAAAAATTTAAGTACAAAGCCTTGAAAGCTGAGTTGTTAAAACTCAACCAGAAAGCTGATGATGCAGCCAAGAAAAAGGATGTTAAGAAGACTGAAAAAGGTCTGATTGCTGCCTCATTCGACTATGATGGTGAACCCCTCACAACTTAGGATGAAGGTACCACTACCGTTAGAGCCTTTATGGTTGTCGCTGATGAAGAACCCGCTGTGGGTAAAAGTGAAGCAAGATCTGGTCAATGGGTGGACATCACTATGAAAAAGGTACAAAGATTGCTATCTATGCCTGAAGGTCCTGACAGAGACCATGTCAGTGACTATACCTTGGTTGACCTTCACTTTGTGGAAGAGCAAAGAAAAAACCTGCTAAACAAATTTCATAGTCTTAAAACAGAGTTAAATCTTTGCCAATCTGAATTAACAAATCTTAAACCATTTGTGAATCTTGCTAATCAACTTCAAAATGAAGTAAGCAAATTATCCATTAAAAATGAGTCTATATCTGATGAAAACACTGAACTCAGAAAAACCATTGAAAAATGGAATTTGGCTCAATCCACAGTGGAAGAAATAGTCGCTGAATCCATACCAAGTGATGTGGTTCAAGCTATTGGGGGAAAGGGTAGATACAAAAACCATATACCTGTTCCCAGTGTTAAATTTATCCCTTCAGATGTTTCTTCTCCATCTTCCACCTCTGTGGATGAGATAAACTCTGACAAGCAGTCAGAGGTACCAGCCCCACCAAGACTCGCTGGTGTTAACCCATCTAATTCCTTGCTTGGCCCAAAACCTCCAACCTAAACCCCTGAGAATCCAATTCTCAAAGTCGCTGATAAAGCGAACAAAAAGGTTTTTGTGGCCAAGGACTCCAACAAACCCACTCCCCCCCCCCCCTGAAGAGCTTTCACCCACCAAACAACTTCTCCTCACCTTGATGGAAGAAGTAAAGGGGTTGAAAGAACAAATCAACCCCAGAGTTAATAGTCCATCTGTTAACTCTCTTGGTGAAGGATCTAGTAGCTCTAAGGGGAGAGATTTATTCAGGCCTTGCAAGCATTGTGGTTTCAAGAATCATTCCTCTGAGGATTGCTCAAAGAAACCAAAATGTATCACATGTGAGTCTACTGAACACACCTCCAGAGAGCATGAGGAGATCATTGCGGTTCAAAGAACCAAAACTCAATTGAGATCAAAAACTCCTCACATGCCCACTAGAAGAGCTGAGCCCAAACCCAGAGACAATTCTCAGGGTTATAGACCAAATCCCCCATGCAAGTACTGCGGCTTCTTCGACCATCACTCTGATGAGTGTGAGCATTATCCCGGATGTGACATCTATGGAAGTATGTGTCATGAACCCAGAGACTGCAACCAAAGAGGGGGAGGAAACCACAGAAGGACCAATGTCGCTGGTCAGCGACAGCATGGACCTACTGGAAAGTGGGTTCATCATAGAAACTAATCTGGCTTTGTTATATTTATGCATGAATATCTGAAGAAATTTGTTTGGTATCTAGATAGTGGGTGCTCCAGACATATGACAGGGGTTAAACAATATCTGCATTGATATAAAAAGGAGTCTGGTCCAAAAGTAGTCTTTGGAGATGACTCCTCAGGGGCTACTGAGGGTTATGGCTTAGTGGATTGTAATGGAATAACCTTCACAAGGGTCGCTTATGTCAATGGACTGAAGCACAACTTAATCAGCATTAGTCAACTCTGCGATGTTGGCTTCAAAGTTCTGTTCACTAAGACCCAAGGAACAATCTTCAATCAAAACGATGATGTTGTTCTAATTGCACCCAGAAGAAGGGATGTATATGTCATCGACATGACATCTTGTCCAGAAGGGACAAACACCTATCTCTATCCCAAAGCATCTGATAGTGAAAATTGGCTATGGCATAAGAGACTCTCCCATCTCAACTTCAAAAACATCAACAAACTGGCCAAGAATGATTTAGTAGCTGGGCTTCCCTCTCTGACCTTCACCAAAGACAGACCCTGCTCAGCCTTCGAGAAAGGGAAGCACCATAGAGCCTCATTTAAGACAAAACAATCATTCTCCATGAATAAGTGCCTCCATCTTCTTCACATGGACTTATTTGGACTAGTAAAACCTCAATCCCTTAATCACAACAAATATACACTAGTCATTGTAGATGAATTCTCCAGATTCACATAGGTATTCTTTCTCAAAAGAAAGAGTGATGCTGCTGAAAGAATAATGTCCTTCATCAGAGAAATAGAGAACTTCAATGACTGCAGAGTTAAGGCTATCAGAAGTGACATTGGCACTGAATTCAAGAATCATGCCATGGAAGCCTTTTGTGATGAAAAGGGAATATCACATAACTTTTCTAACCCATGCACCCATGAACAAAATGGTGTCGCTGAAAGAAGAAACAGAACCCTCATAGAGGCTGCTAGAACCATGCTCAGCGATCAAGACTTCCAAAACAATTTTGGGGTGAAGCTGTGAACACAACCTGTTATACACAAAACAAATCCATTATAGTGAAGAGACACAACAAGACCTCTTATGAAGTGTATAGGAAGAGGGCCCCTAATGTAAGCTACTTCCATGTCTTTGGTTGCCCTGTTTTCATTCACAACTACAGAGATCACCTGGGAAAATTTGATGAAAAGTCTGATGATGGATTCTTCGTTGCCTACTCTCCCACCTCCAGAGCCTATAGGGTATCAACATCCGCAGACAAGAACTAGAAGAATCCATCCATGTCACCTTCAATGAAGCAGATGATGTCATTAATCACACCAACACAGAAGAATGTGACATTGACTTCAATGAAGTTAAATCATATCCAGAGGATGATTACTCAAATCCCAAGGAATCATCTAAGGCCAGTCACAAGGACTTTCCTTATGTTCATGCATTTGATCCTCATTCAATCTCTGACATCACTCCAGAGGTTGAAAATGTTGAACAAATCACTCCACCCACTACACTAAATGCTGATCTCATCGAACCAATCTCTCCTCTTGATGAAGAGATTATGGATGAATAAATAATATGTGAAGATCCCCCAGCATTCATTGAACCTACTGTAACTCCTGAACCCACAGAGACCCCTTCTCCTCAATCCAAATGGAGCAGGAACTAAGATATTCTTCTGGTGAATATTCTTGGTGAACCCTCTGAGGGAGTCACCACCAGAGGCAAATTGAGATCTCTGGAAACCGCCTCAGCGAATGAATGCCTTTTCGCTGATTTTCTCTCTGAGGATGAACCTAAGAATATGGTTGTTGCGCTTCTAGATGAAGGGTAGGTTGTTGCCATGCAAGATGAGTTGAATCAGATCAAGAGGAACAAGGTGTGGACTCTGGTAAAAGCTCCAGCTGGGAAATAAGTGGTTGGAACTAAATGGGTCTACAGAAACAAGAGGGATGAAGCTGGCATGATTGTTAAAAACAAGGCTAGGCTTGTGGTGCTGGGGTATAATCAATCTAAGGGGATTGACTATGATGAAACGTTTGCACCAATAGCTAGATTGGAAGCTATCAGAATCTTCCTAGCCTTTGCAGCTTATATGGGGTTTACTATATACCAGATGGATGTGAAGAGTGCTTTCCTAAATGGTAAGCTTGCAGAGGAAGTATATATCTATCAACCCCCAGGGTTTGAAAGCTGTGAGTATCCAGATCACGTCTGCAGACTTCACAAAGCACTCTATGGGCTAAAACAAGCGCCTAGAGCCTGGTATGAAACCCTATTAAAATTCTTACTTGAAAATAAATTTGGCAGGTGTACCATTGATCAAACCCTGTTCACTTATAGGTCCAAGGGTGATGTCATTTTAGTACAGATTTATATGGATGATATAATTTTTTGTTCAACCAATATTACATTGAGCAAACAATTTGCCAAACTAATGACCAAAAAGTATGAAATGAGCATGATGGGGGAATTAACTTTTTTCTTAGGTTTTCAAATTAAACAAAATTCAAAAGGAATTTCCATTTGTCAAGAAAAATATGTTAAGGATTTGCTCAAGAAGTATGATATGTCTGATTGTGCATCAGTGAAATGCCCCATGCTTCCTCCCAACAACTTGGGAGCTGATGACTCAGGGGTCTCTGTTAATGAGACCTTATATAGAGGCATGATTGGGTCACTGATGTACCTCACAGCAAGCAGACCAGACATACAATTTGCCACATGTCTCTGTGCTAGGTACCAAGCTAACCCCAAGCAATCCTACCTTGTAGCTGTCAAAAGAATTTCCAGGTACTTAAAAGGATCTCCCACATTGGGTCTCTGGTATCCAAATGGATCAGGCTTCGACCTCAAAGCCTACTTAGACTCTGACTATGATGGGTGCTGTCTTGATAGAAAGAGCACCTCTGGGAGTTGTCAAATCCTTGGAGGAAAGTTAGTATGCTGGAGTGCCAAGAAACAAAACTCTGTGGCCATGTCATCAGCTGAAGCTGAATACGTAGCAGCCGCTGGTTGTTGTGCTCAAGTTCTCTGGATGAAAAGTCAGCTGGCTGATTATGGGATCACTTATGAAAAGGTTCCCATATTTTGTGACAACACGAGTGCTATAGCCATCTCCAATAATCCGGTACTTCATTCCAGAACTAAGCATATTGACATCAGGTATCACTTTATCAGAGACCATATTTTAAAAGGTGATATTGAGCTTCATTTTATACCCACTGAATACCATCTCGTTGATATATTCACCAAGCCTCTGGCTGAGCCTAGTTTTACTAGGTTGGTTGTTGAGCTGGGTATGCTCAATATTGGTAAACAAATCTGATAAATGATCTTTGTCTCTGGACATTAAAGGGAATTGAATGTAACGAGGTAGTTACATTCCAATGGGGGTTAATATATTCCCATATTTAATTCAATTGATTATCCTTTATTGTCAACAACTTTCCCGCTTTCCAAGGGACAGAAAAATCACATGAAGAGTCAAGGGGTCCCACTTTTCTTAAAAGGTAAACTTTTGCATTAAATGCTTTAATTGAAAAACGGCTAATCCTTTTATCAAAACCCTTAACTCATTTTTCAAACTTCACATTACTCATTACTTTCACACACTCATACTATTCATCTTCTTCACAACCTCCATTTCTTCCATACATCAACAATGGCGTCTTCATCAACAAACACATCTTTCACCGTCTTGGCCGCCTCGAACGTAGATTTTGGGATACACGATGGTAATATTGCCCTGAACAACTGTGTAGCTCTCTTGGAACACAAAAATTCCCTCTACCATCCATTGTTCTCCTTCCTCAAGAACTCTACCATTTATGAAGCCATTACCAGAGTACCTTCCACATGCTACCACCAATACTTGAAGGAGTTCTAGTATATCGCCGAAGTTGATCAAACCTCTTCACACATCACCTTCAACCTTTCCACACATCCCCAACCTCTCACTTTTGATCTTCACACCTTTGCCAAAGTCATTGGACTTCCAGTCAATGAAGGCATGTCCAGCGCCACGGTAAAGAAGGCTCTGGCTACCCTTCGTCCTCATGACGACAATGATAAACCTTTCACCACCCAAGGTTTCTAGAACAAATCACTGATCAAAGTGAACTACTTTTCACCCATTTGGAGGACGCTGATGTTGTACATTGTGAAATGTCTGGGTGGAAACCAGGGTCTCATGATCAACTTAATGGAGCCCAGCAAGCAATTGCTTACAGCTTAATTTGGGGGCAAGATATTGGGATCGCTCACATACTTTACTCTGACCTCATTTCTAAGCTGGAAAAACAAAGGGAAGAAGAATCGACTGGCCACCATCTGCTACACAAGATATCTCTCTCTTCTCTTAGAAGATATGCTGGGTGAAGGCTACACAAATGATGAACTTCTCTCCTTCTCTCCTTATCACATCACTGCTGCCTCACTAAAGACTCCCTTGGAGGATGAAGTGCCTCTCAGCAGGCACATGATGCAGGTTGTTGGGCTACTCGTTGCTGATGGAGAGCCCTTGATCCCTCACAATAAGGTGAATGCTGAAAGACTAACTGACAAGTCTATGTCCAAGACCTCTGTGCAGTCCTCTTCTCAGCCCAAGGTGCCCAAGGACAAGAAGAAAAAGAGGAAAGACATCCCCCTTTCCTCTAAAACCCCTTCTGTTAATCCTTCCAAGACCAAGAAGACCAAGAAGAACCCATCCCCTTCTTTGGAAGATGTGGTTGAAGAGCCCGCCGCTAACAAACAACCTGAGTCTAGCGTCTCTCAGTCAGCAGAGACGACTAAGAACCTTCTCAACGCTGATATCTCTCAGGTATTAGTTTGCCATTTTATTCTCTTGGAGGTTCACATACAATCACTCTCAATATTCTGTAGGAGAGAGTGATGAAGTCTTAGGGTTTGTCTCAACCCATAGAGTGTATGTGTCAGCACCTAAAACTCTTAGGATTATTTGTACACTCTGTCTTAACACAAGGATATGATTCATTTATGCTCATAACGCACCCCGATGATCCTTCACCATCTGGACTGTGCTCTTGTCCATAACAACTTGAGCATGCTATAGGTCCCGACCCAGAGTCTCTGCACTTCACGTGGTCTCTGGGTCCCCTCATATGAAAAGAGTCCCAAAGAATTTATTCTTTTGGGGGGACTGAATAATCACCCTCAGTCTTCCTAGGGGCAGCGATAAAAGGCGACCATTACCCTCAAATATGTCACAACTAAAAGAGTCCCAAAGAATTTACTCTTTTGGGGGGACTGAGTAATCACCCTCAGTCTTCCTAGGGGCAGCGATAAATGGCGACCTTTAACTTCCATGTATTCACAATTAAAAGAGTCCCAAGGAGCAATCCTTCAGGGGGAGTTGGATAATCACACCCACCTATCCTAGGGGCAGCGAACGGCGACCATTCACCACATAATTTTCACAAATCAAAAGAGTCCCAAGGAGTAATCCTTATGGGGGAGCTGGATAATCACACCCAGCTATCCTAGGGGCAGTGAATGGCGACCCTTCAACATATTTGTTTCACACTTAAAAGAGTCCCAAGGAAAAATCCTTAGGGGGGCTGGATAATCACACCCAGCTTTCCTAGGGGCAGCAATGGCGATCTATAACTTCATATTTTTTTCACATTGGTTACTAACAAATGTCATAACAGGCTCATAATCTTCATGAAGAACAGCAAAATGATGATGCCTATTCCATTGCTGGTGATGAAAATGCTGAAGCCCCCCACATAGATCTGGATGCCATGTCAGACATTGATTCCATGCCAGAGGATGAGGTCTTCATTATTGAAGATGACTTGACCATTTCAGACTATGCTGATATGGATGCTGATGATGACCCATCTCCTTCCCATCAATGACAAATGTGCAAGAACTGGATGCAAAGCAGATATTAGACCAGAGGCTCTGTACACCAACCCCAGTTCCCTTCCCAACTTTACCAAATGTCATGGAACTGGGGGCGATGCAACACTTAGAACATTTACAAAACCTCAAGCCTGTCCATGTTCCTCGAATGAAAGATGTTCAGGAACTCGTCGCTGAGGATCTTTGGGTCAAGAGGGGTGACATCAGTAAAACCAAGCCTAAAGTCACAAATGATGTCATCCTCTCTGAATTGAAAACACTCACCCATGCTACTGAGGATCTCACCACCACCCTAGAGACTTCACTAACTTCATCTGTGGAGTCCTCTATGACTGTACTGCTTCTGCAACTACTGGGAAATGCCTTACAAACTCACCTCCCAGCTGTTCTAGACCAGAGTCTTCAGCAATACATACCATCAGTCCTCACAACAGCTGTCAAAGCAAATGTTGTAGCTATTTCCAAGGCGTTTGAGCCTTCCAGAAAACTTCTTCAGGAGCTCTTACAAGAGGAACTTAAAGAAATCTGCTTATTTGTCCATCAAGAATTTGTTAAGTTCCTCAAACCTGGATCAGGCACAGCTACTGTCGGTGCTATGCCTGAGGGGGAGAATTCAGCAACCTCCACCTCTAAAGAAGAAGCAGACACTGCTCCACCTAAGGGGGAGCAATCACTTAAACAACCAACACCTTCAACAGGGATTCCAACACCAAAACCCATCAGATCCTTCAACTTCATCACTGAGGCAGCAAAGGATAGGGGTAAAGGAATTGCCATTGAAGAACCTGAAATAAACCTACATTCCCTCCAAGAAGAAGGCGGATCCAGAGCCAAGCTCTCCAAACACTCTGACTTGAAAAAATTTAAGAGCGCTGATGAACCACCACTTACCCTAGAGCAGGCAAAGGCTCAAATCTTGGAACACAAAAGGCTAGAAAACATTAGAGCAGCTGAACTCAAGAGCAAAGAAGCTCTGAACAAACTCTCTCTTGCTGTAAAGGAAGCTCAGTTGGTTAAGCTCAAAGAACTGGAAGTTAAAAGGAGCAACCTTCAAAAGGAATATGAAAGAATTGTGGACCAAAGAGCTGAACCCGGTCAAATCACCAAGTATGCATGTTACACTGACAAAGACAAAAGAGTAGTGATGACCCTTTACAGAGAAAACCAACTAAGCAACTACAAAGTCTTTAGTGACTTTAAACTCAGAGATATGGGCCTCTCTGAATGGTTAGAAATGTTGTCTCTTGCCCAAAAGAAGATTGAGCTTGGTGCTGCCCAAATGATGAAAAACATTCAAGCAAAGCTGAATTGGGTAAGAGACACAGCAAAGAAGCTGAAGGTACCTCTATAACACCCCAAAATGTGATATGCGGAAGCGGTGAAGCTCGGGGGCTGTTACGTCATTGTATCATAGTTCAAGGTACAAGAGAACGACTCTAAATGAGACGTTTTATAAAAATACCTCGTTGAATTTAAATTAAAAGCATCACATTACAAAAGGGTCTCAGTTTCAAAAGATAGTGCAGCGGAATGTAAAAGTTTTAAACATCAACGAGATAATAGTTCAAAAGCAGAAGTAAATAAATGTCCGAAGATAGCCATGAAATGCATGCGGACTCCAAGTACTTCATACAGCAGGTACAACACATCATCAATTACCTAAGATAAATGCTAAATTGGGTCAACATAAAGTTGGTGAGAATATAGGTTTCAAGTAAAAATTCATGGTCATTCAGTTTCATATTTCATTTCATGTACACGTGCAACTATAGGAGATATAGTGCCAAGTGTAGGATAAATTGGGTGTTCACAGTATTTATGATAGCGCTAAGCTCGTGACATCGAAACTAGTGATCCAGTGCATACAATAGATTGCATACATAAATTTTGCCCCAATGGAGTACCTAGCCAAGATAACTCCGTTCATACAAATGGTACACACTCGTCCGGCGTCAGAATGCCCGAGTGGAGGTTGTCAACCCTCAATAGATCTATCCGTAACATAAGAGCTTACTCCAGCAGAGTAACTAACGATTCACGATAGTGGGGACTATGGCTAAAGCAACTTAAGCTATCTCATAAATAGTGTTCACAAAGCGTTCACAGAAATCAAGTTTTACTTGCGTCCAGAAGCAAGTCATCAAAGCATTTATCACATCCCAAAACATTAAACATACAAAAATAGTTTAATAGGGATCTATAAACTCACCTTAAGCAACGATTCAAACCGCACAAGTAAGATCAAATAGTAGCGAGCAACTCTAGCAACAACCTAAATATAATACTATAGTTTAGGCGCTAGCAAATAAGTCACAATAGTTCATCACGTACGTTACTCATCGATCAAGTATATATTTTGTTGTTAAAATCGTGACTTGTAAATGTTACATCGTTATAACATTATAGTATATATATATACTTAGGCAAAAATATTTATTTTTGACTCGACAAAATTTCGACAGCCTTTCGGCGTAAATTTTAATTTACCAAAATTTATCTTAACAAATTTTCCTACGTAAATTCTAACGAAAATTCGGCAGCCTTTCGGCGTCACATAAAAATTTGCCATTTTTAGTAAGTACTCAAATCTCGTCCTAAATCCCCTATTTTCAACAATTTCTCAATCGCCAACAATTCAACAATTCATTTTTCACAATCGTAACAATTTCAACTTCCAACGTTCAAACTTTCAATAGTACAACAAGTATTCGCTTTTCGAGCTAACATGGTTTTACAAAACAAGTCCAACATCCATACATACCATTTAGTAACTATTTCGACACTTAAAACAACTCCGTTTAACTCGAAAATGTCGTTTCGACCACTTTAAAAATCTGGACAGCAACCACTTATAGTGTTGTTCTCCAAAAATAAAGTTTTCTGACAACGTAATTTAAACAACCACAACTTACTCATTTTAGCTCCGTTTTTAGCCCATAATATATCGAAACGAAGGTATTCACTTATATTTTCATAATATCGTAGTAAACTAGTGTCAAAACAATTTTTACGACTCTCTACGCCACTTACAAAAGTCGGACAGATTGTACGTATTCCGTAAAAACTCGTTTTCGACCATTTTCAAACGTAACCACTAGTAGTAACACTACTAGTTTCTTCTAATTTTTCATATACAACAACAATATCAAAGATTTTTCTTCAAGTTTACAAATAAAAAATGTATATACTTATATTTTTCACAACTCTTTCAATTATCCCATTTTCATGTATGGATCTAATAGATCCACACTTAATTCCCACAAATCTTGAAATATTTCATGACCAAAAATAGTTTTCATCATTTTATTTCATAAAAATACTTGATGAGTAACATGCATGCATATATCTACAAAGATCATGCATGGAAAAATGAAAAGATGAAAAGATTTAAGAAATGACCTTGTGTAACGATCCTACGTAACCACAACGATCCGATCTACAATAATACCCACTAATAATCAACAAGAACTTCTACCCTAATCTTCAACCCAAAAACTTCTCAAATCATCAAACCAAGAAAATCCATTCTTCTATATGCTTATACAAGCTCTAGGGTGTATTTGTTTTGTGTTGAATCTTGGTAAAATGAAGCTTTTCAAAAATCAACAATGGTGGAAATGGATATGTGTTTGTGCCGTGTGTTTTAGAGAGAGAGAGAGGGGTTGTGTGTGTGTTTTTGGTTGAGTGAAGTGAATAAGTGTAAGTATATGAAATGTGTTTGTGGTATAAGGTTAAAAATAATGTAAGGTGTGTAAGTTAAGCTTAATTTGGCAAAGTGTGAAAATATGGTGTATCTTGCATGTGGTGCTTGGTTTTGGCCGGTTATGGGGGGTCCCACATGGGGTATATTATTCAAAAAATTTACTATGGTAATTAGTTAAAAGGTTTAAGGTAAAAAGGTTAGTTAGTTTTAGGTAAATATCAAAAAGTATATAGTTAAGTTAAAAATTACGTAAAACTTAAAAATTTGACGAAATATATTAAATTTACGATTTTTCGACGAAAACTGACATTTTACGATTGGTAAAGTATTTTATGCATGTTAACGACGGTTAAACGTAAAAACGACGTAAAATACGAAAACGCGATACGTTAATTAAATATTCACAGTAAATACGATTTATTACTATAAATAGCAAAAATACTGAAATACAGGAATATATAAACATATACAGAAATATTTAAATACGCTGCTCAAGAAAATACGATTACGCTGCTAAAAACTAAACAGTTAAGCACATAATTCACAGATAACGAATAATCTCACGAATTATCGTCAATTCATTGACCGTCTCAGCACTTTGGTCAGGTTCATAGAAAATGTTCAGAATAATGACTGAGCTCAGAGTCAGGCCATTACTCGTCAGCAAACAGTTTTTCAGACAACGCGGGATAACTTCCCGGTTCCAACACAGTTAAATCACATAGTTGACTAAATAAAAAGTCAAAGGGTAAAATAGTCATTTTTCAAAGTAGGGTACCAGGTGTTACATCATCCCCTTGATAGAGAAGCTTTGTCCTCAAAGCTTAGGAGTGTCACGGTTTCTAGAATTGTCAAAGAGTTGTGGATATTTCTTGCGAAATTGATCCTCACGCTCCCAAGTGAATTCAGGTCCACGTTTAGAATTCCACCTCACCTTGATGATAGGAATACGACTCTGTTTCAATCATTTGACCTCACGGTCCATGATTTCAACAGGTTCTTCGACAAATTACATCTTGTCGTCGATTCGGAGTTCCTCCAATGGTATAACGAGTGTTTCATCAGAAAGGCACTTCTTCAAGTTCGACACATGAAAAGTACTGTGCACGCGGCTCAACGCTTGCGGTAATTCGAGACGATAGGCTACAGTTCCAACCTTTGCCAGAATTTTGAAAGGTCCAATATAACGGGGGTTCAGCTTTCCTCGCTTGCCAAAACGTACCACACCTTTCCAAGGCGATACTTTTAGCATCACTTTGTCTCCCACTTGAAATTCGAGAGGCTTACGTCGAACGTCGGCGTAACTCTTTTGACGATCACGGGCTGCTTGAATTTGGCTCTTGATTTGAACAATCTTTTCAGTCGTTTCACGGATGAGTTCAGGGCCAGTGAGTTGACTATCCCCAACCTCACTCCAACATACAGGCGAGCGACATTTACGACCATACAACGCTTCAAACGGTGCAGCCTTAATACTGGTATGATAACTATTGTTGTAAGAGAATTCTACTAGAGGCAGATGTCTGTCCCATTGCTTTCCAAAGTCAAGCACACAAGCACACAACATGTCCTCCAGCGTTTGAATAGTTCTCTCACTCTGTCCGTCAGTCTACGGGTGATAAGCAGTACTCATGTCCAATTGCGTACCCAACGCTTTCTAAAGTGATTTCCAAAATTACGAAGTAAATCTACCATCTCTATCAGAAATTATCGAGATCGGTATTCTATGTTTTGTGACTATTTCCCTCAGATATAGTCTCGTAAGCTTATCCATCGAATCATCTTCCTTCATAGCCAAAAAGTGTGCAGATTTCGTAAGTCGATCCACAATTACCCAAATTGTGTCGTATCCGTTGGTCGTTTTAGGCAGCTTAGTTATGAAATCCATGGTTATATTTTCCCATTTCCACATAGGAATTACAGGTTGAACCAACAATCCAGATGGTTTTTGGTGTTCTGTTTTCACTCTAGCGCAAGTCAGGCACTTCCCTACATAAGTAGCGATTTCAGCTTTCATATTTGGCCACCAATACAACTTCTTCATATCCTGATACATTTTGTCAGATCCTGGGTGAATCGAATACTTAGATTTATGCGACTCGTGCATAATCACGTCCCTTAGTCCTCCAAACCGTGGTAACCAACTTCTACCATTCAGACATAGCGTTCCATTAGTGCTAGTCTCCAATTTCTTAGTAACCATTCCTCCT
Source organism: Glebionis coronaria (assembly GCA_025667525.1). Taxonomy (NCBI): domain Eukaryota; kingdom Viridiplantae; phylum Streptophyta; class Magnoliopsida; order Asterales; family Asteraceae; genus Glebionis; species Glebionis coronaria. Next base: position 250,660,286 of record CM046874.1, read on the forward strand.
AATTTCTCAGCTTCAACATTTTCAGGCTTAAGAGCTTCGGTTTGTGCTTCACGAATTTGCACAGGTAAGTTCGGATTGATAACCATAGCTAACGATCTAACTCTACGTGTCATCAGTTGTTCCTTTCTACTTAGCGCATCCGCCACTACATTGGCCTTCCCAGGGTGGTAACGGATTTCACAGTCATAATCACACGAGCAACTCGATCCATCGACGTTGTCTCATGTTCAGTTCCTTCTGATCAAGAATATGTTGTAAACTCTTGTGATCGGTATAGACGACACACTTGGTTCCATACAAGTAGTGTCTCCACAATTTCAAGGCAAATACTACCGCTCCTAGCTCCAAGTCGTGCGTAGTATAGTTTTTCTTATGCGTTTTCAATTGTCGTGACGCGTAGGCGATAAGTTTCTTCCTCTGCATCAACACAGCTCCCAATCCTTTTGCTGATGCATCACAGTAGACCACAAAGTCTTCTGATCCTTCTGGTAATGATAGAATAGGCGCACTACACAACATTTGTTTCAACTTCTAGAATGCTAATTCCTCCTTATCTCCCCATTCGTATTTCACCTTCTTTTGAGTCAACTTCGTCAATGGTTTCGCGATTTTCGAGAATCCCTCGATGAATCTTCGGTAGTATCCGGCGAGTCCTAAGAATTGGCGAATTTCAGTCGGTGTCGTAGGAGCAGTCCACTCCCTAATCGATTCAATCTTAGCAGGATCAACATGAATCCCCTTGATATCTATAACGTGACCTAGAAATTGTACTTTTGGCAACCAAAAATCACACTTCGAGAACTTAGCGTACAATTCCTCCTTCTTAAGCAATTCCAATATTATCTTAAGATGTTCCTCATGTTCCTTCTCATTCCTTGAGTAAATCAGTATGTCATCGATGAACACAATGACAAACTTGTCCAAATACGGTTTACACACCCGGTTCATGAGGTCCATAAACACAGCAGGTGCGTTTGTCAAACCGAACGGCATCACTTGGAACTCATAGTATCCATACCTAGTCCTAAAAGCAGTCTTTGCAACATCTTCCTCACGGACTCTTAATTGGTGATAACCAGACCTAAGGTCAATCTTTGAGTAAACGCTCGATCCTTGCAACTGATCAAACAGATCATCGATCCTAGGTAACGGGTAACGGTTCTTGATGGTAAGTTTGTTCAACTCACGATAGTCGATACACATCCGAAAACTCCCATCCTTCTTCTTTACAAATAAGACTGGAGCTCCCCAGGGTGAAGAACTCGGTCTTATGAATCCTTTATCAGTCAACTCTTGTAGTTGCGTCGCTAGTTCTTGCAATTCCGACGGTGCTAAACGATAAGGCGCTCGAGCAACAGGTGCAGCTCCCGGTATTAAATCGATCTGGAATTCAACTTGTCTAGCCGGCGGTAATCCAGGCAAATCTTCAGGAAAGACTTCCGGAAAATCCCGTACGATAGGTACATCTTCCAACCGTTTTTCTTCCGTCTGCTTTTCAGTAACACAGGCTAAAAATATGTGGCAACCTTCCGACAACAACTTCTGAGCCTTGACACGCGAGATAATGTTCAGTCGTGACTTCCCTTTTCCGTCACTCGTATCCCCTTGTATCTCCAAAACTTCATCACCAAATGGTAAACGAACGATCTTCTCGTCACATACAATCGTAGCACGATATCTCGATAACCAATCCATTCCGACAATCACGTCAAAACTCCCTAACTCAATAGGCATAAGGTCTATTACGAAAGGATGACCTAGAAGATTTAAAGTGCATCCACGAAGTATAGTGTCGGCTTCTATCAACTTCCCATTAGCTAACTCAATAGTGTACTTAGTGTCTAAGGGCGAAGGGGTCACATCAAGTAAAACACTAAAAGCAGTCGACACAAAACTCTTATCGGCTCCAGTATCAAATAAAATAGAAGCATAACGACCATTGAGAAGAAACGTACCCGTCACAACGTCGGGGTTTTGTTGCGCTTCTCCTCCTCCTATCACATAGACCCTTCCACGAGCTTCCCCAGCTTTAGCATTCTTTCCTTGGTCCTTGTCCTTGTTCTTTTTCTTTGGGCACTCATTGCTGTAGTGTCCCTTCTGCTGACATTCAAAGCAAGTGACGTTGGCTTTCGTGTTGGGTGGTGACTTCCAATTCTTAGCAATGTGTCCAGTTTTCTTGCAGTTGTGACACTGTACATTGCATTGTCCATTGTGGTGATGCTTGCATCGATTGCACAGAGGTAACGTCCCATTGTACACTCCCTTTTCCCCAGTACCAGCAGTGTACGCTTTCACAGTGTCTTGCCTCTTATTCAGATAGTTCCCCTGGTTGTTCCTTTGGTTATTCCCCCACTTTCTCTTGTTGTCCGCGGCATACCCAGCATTTGCTCGAACAACTTGGTTCATCAGACTGTGAGCCATCCTTATAGCATCACTAACTTTTGTCGGTCCAGACGATGTCACATTCCCTTGAACTCTACCCGGTAAACCCCAAATATAACGCTCAACCTTCTTCTCTTCATCCGGAACCATTCCAGGACATAGCAAACACAACTCTTGGAACCTCCTAGTGTACGTCCCAATATCATTGTTCTTCACAGTCAAGTTCCACAGTTCGATTTCCATTTTCTGAATCTCATTACGAGGACAGTACTCCTTAGTCAACAACTTCTTAAGTTCCTCCCAACTCATTCCATACGCCTCCTCGGCTCCAGCCGTCTGCACATGTGTGTTCCACCAGGTCAACGCTCCAGCAGCTAAAGTACAAGTAGAATAAGTCACTTGGTTCTCAACAGCACATCCACTAACACGGAACACAGCTTCCATCTTTTCAACCCAACGAGCTAATCCGACAGCTCCTTCATTACCATTAAAAGTCAAAGGGTCACAGCTCCTAAAGTCCTTGTAAGTACATTGCTTAGGCGGTCGATTGTCAACATTGTTCGGTGGTGCTTCGTTCACGTTGTTGTTAGCTTGAACGTTTGCCAGTGCAGCAGTCACTCGTTGAGTAATCAGTGCTTCCAATTGAGCGTCAGTCATTCCGTTACGTGTGTTCACCATTGTTTCTCTGCGTTAAGACAACAATGCAATTAAGGTTCAAGCACGAATATACACGTTATATATTTCTTATGCTAAAATAGAATGCAGAATTTAACAGTACAACAACATAGAAAGGATAGTCACTGGTCAAAGTCATAAAGCTAAATTCCCATTCATAATCAAAATATCAAGTACATAGTCATAAAATAAGAGTTTTGATTAAATACCAAAGATCAAAACAAAACCAAAAATAACAACGAAAATGGTGATTGGATTAGAATCAGACTATAGATGTAATCGAAATGATACGTGATAGTATGCGATGACATATCCTACAACAACCAAAATGCGTATTAAAGCAGTTATAGGGTATGCATGAAATAATCATGTATAGAAATTAAAGTATGCAAATCAGCGAAATGCATATGTATATAAAACATATTACGTATTACATAATATATATTACATATTACTTATAGTGTTATCCTACGTAATACATTACGTAGTACACATATATATACAGAGTAACAAGTAGCCACATCGGTTATAGTCTAGGCCTAAGATGCAAACCTAGTTCGCTATAACCAAGGCTCTGATTACCAATTCTGTAACACCCCAAAATGTGATATGCGGAAGCGGTGAAGCTCGGGGGCTGTTACGTCATTGTATCATAGTTCAAGGTACAAGAGAACGACTCTAAATGAGACGTTTTATAAAAATACCTCGTTGAATTTAAATTAGAAGCATCACATTACAAAAGGGTCTCAGTTTCAAAAGATAGTGCAGCGGAATGTAAAAGTTTTAAACATCAACGAGATAATAGTTCAAAAGCAGAAGTAAATAAATGTCCGAAGATAGCCATGAAATGCATGCGGACTCCAAGTACTTCATACAGCAGGTACAACACATCATCAATTACCTGAGATAAATGCTAAATTGGGTCAACATAAAGTTGGTGAGAATATAGGTTTCAAGTAAAAATTCATGGTCATTCAGTTTCATATTTCATTTCATGTACACGTGCAACTATAGGAGATATAGTGCCAAGTGTAGGATAAATTGGGTGTTCACAATATTTATGATAGCGCTAAGCTCGTGACATCGAAACTAGTGATCCAGTGCATACAATAGATTGCATACATAAATTTTGCCCCAATGGAGTACCTAGCCAAGATAACTCCGTTCATACAAATGGTACACACTCGTCCGGCGTCAGAATGCCCGAGTGGAGGTTGTCAACCCTCAATAGATCTATCCGTAACATAAGATCTTACTCCAGCAGAGTAACTAACAATTCACGATAGTGGGGACTATGGCTAAAGCAACTTAAGCTATCTCATAAATAGTGTTCACAAAGCGTTCACAGAAATCAAGTTTTACTTGCGTCCAGAAGCAAGTCATCAAAGCATTTATCACATCCAAAACATTAAACATACAAAAATAGTTTAATAGGGATCTATAAACTCACCTTAAGCAACGATTCAAACCGCACAAGTAAGATCAAATAGTAGCGAGCAACTCTAGCAACAAACTAAATATAATACTATAGTTTAGGCGCTAGCAAATAAGTCACAATAGTTCATCACGTACGTTACTCATCGATCAAGTATATATTTTGTTGTTAAAATCGTGACTTGTAAATGTTACATCGTTATAACATTATAGTATATATATATATATACTTAGGCAAAAATATTTATTTTTGACTCGACGAAATTTCGACAGCCTTTCGGCGTAAATTTTAATTTACCAAAATTTATCTTAAGAAATTTTCCTACGTAAATTCTAACGAAAATTCGGCAACCTTTCGGCGTCACATAAAAATTTGCCATTTTTAGTAAATACTCAAATATCGTCCTAAATCCCCTATTTTCAACAATTTCTCAATCGCCAACAATTCAACAATTCATTTTTCGCAATCGTAACAATTTCAACTTCCAACGTTCAAACTTTCAATAGTACAACAAGTATTCGCTTTTCGAGCTAACATGGTTTTACAAAACAAGTCCAACATCCATACATACCATTTAGTAACTATTTCGACACTTAAAACAACTCCGTTTAACTCGAAAATGTCGTTTCGACCACTTTAAAAATCTGGACAGCAACCACTTATAGTGTTTTTCTCCAAAAATAAAGTTTTCCGACAACGTAATTTAAACAACCACAACTTACTCATTTTAGCTTCGTTTTTAGCCCATAATATATCGAAACGAAGGTATTCACTTATATTTTCATAATATCGTAGTAAACTAGTGTCAAAACAATTTTTACGACTCTCTACGCCACTTACAAAAATCGGACAGATTGTACGTATTCCGTAAAAACTCGTTTTCGACCATTTTCAAACGTAACCACTAGTAGTAACACTACTAGTTTCTTCTAATTTTTCATATACAACAACAATATCAAAGATTTTTCTTCAAGTTTACAAATCAAAAATGTATATACTTATATTTTTCACAAATCTTTCAATTATCCCATTTTCATGTATGGATCTAATAGATCCACACTTAATTCCAACAAATCTTGAAATATTTCATGACCAAAAATAGTTTTCATCATTTTATTTCATAAAAATACTTGATTTTGTAACATGCATGCATAGATCTACAAAGATCATGCATGGAAAAATGAAAAGATGAAAAGATTTAAGAAATGACCTTGTGTAACGATCCTACGTAACCACAACGATCCGATCTACAATAATACCCACTAATAATCAACAAGAACTTCTACCCTAATCTTCAACCCAAAAACTTCTCAAATCGTCAAACCAAGAAAATCCATTCTTCTATATGCTTATACAAGCTCTAGGGTGTATTTGTTTTGTGTTGAATCTTGGTAAAATGAAGCTTTTCAAAAATCAACAATGGTGGAAATGGATATGTGTTTGTGTCATGTGTTTTAGAGAGAGAGAGAGGGGTTGTGTGTGTGTTTTTGGTTGAGTGAAGTGAATAAGTGTAAGTATATGAAATGTGTTTGTGGTATAAGGTTAAAAATAATGTAAGGTGTGTAAGTTAAGCTTAATTTGGCAAAGTGTGAAAATATGGTGTATCTTGCATGTGGTGCTTGGTTTTGGCCGGTTATGGGGGGTCCCACATGGGGTAAATTATTCAAAATTTTTACTATGGTAATTAGTTAAAAGGTTTAAGGTAAAAAGGTTAGTTAGTTTTAGGTAAATATCAAAAAGTATATAGTTAAGTTAAAAATTACGTAAAACTTAAAAATTTGACGAAATATATTAAATTTACGATTTTTTGACGAAAACTGACATTTTACGATTGGTAAAGTATTTTATGCATGTTAACGACGGTTAAACGTAAAAACGACGTAAAATACGAAAACGCGATACGTTAATTAAATATTCATAGTAAATACGATTTATTACTATAAATAGCAAAAATACTGAAATAAAGGCATATATAAACATATACATAAATATTTAAATACGCTGCTCAAGAAAATACGATTACGCTGCTAAAAACTAAACAGTTAAGCACATAATTCACAGATAACGAATAATCTCACGGATTATCGTCAATTCATTGACCGTCTCAGCACTTTGGTCAGGTTCACAGAAAATGTTCAGAATAATGACTAAGCTCAGAGTCAGGCCATTACTCGTCAGCGAACAGTTTTTCAGACAACGCGGGATAACTTCCCGGTTCCAACACAGTTAAATCACATAGTTGACTAAATAAAAAGTCAAAGGGTAAAATAGTCATTTTTCAAAGTATGGAAAATTACCAGGTGTTACAACCTCTGCCTCCTCAACTTTCACAACAACAACCTTCTCAAGGACAAAGAAAAAGAAAAACCCAAATGGGGCCTCTGGTGGAGAAGTTGGTCACTGAGAATATTGTGGTAGATGGGATGCACAGAAACTTGGTACTGCCCAAAGAGATCACTAAACCAGTAGGGGCAAAGTATACTCAGAACCAAAAACGTGTATGGTCTTCATGAATGGTAATTGTGAGTATTGCTTTCAGCGGATGAATGAACTACATCTGGCGTCAACCATCCAGCTCATCAGACTCAAACAGGGCATCCTAAGGAATTGCAAATTAGCTGGGGATTTTGAGTTTGAAGTTGAGTTGGTCATCAACTCTAGAAGTGACAAAGTTGAAGCCCAGAGAATCTGTGATCAAGGCCTCGATCACTGAAGAACCTTTTATTTTTGTTTATGTTTACACCACTGGGTGTTCTTGTAATAGACTAGGTTCTTTATGTTTAATAAAACTCTGAGGTATGTTTGTTAAATTATGTGTAAGAAGAAGCCGTGTACTCACTTACAATAATTTTAGACTTAGTATAATTTATAAACAAATAGGGGGAGATTTTGGGCCAATGAAAGTTTTAACTATGGCCCAGTCTAGATTTGTTTAATTAGACTAAGTGTTACTGATCGCTGAGAGGACTAGCGATAGATACCAGACCAGTGGAAGGCAAAGCCTCAGCTGGCACACCAGGAACATTCAAGTCAAAGACAACGCTAGAGAAGTCGAAGACAATCTGAAGTCATACTCACCAGCGATTATGGATAGCTGGGATGTAGAAGGAATGTGCTGGTGTTCAAGGATCTTTGAGTTGACAATACTCAGAGATCACTTAAGAACCCTAGAAGTCTGAGACAAGCAAAGCTCGTCCAATCCTTTATAGTTTAGACGGGAGAATCTACCAAGTGTTTTGAGCGGGAAAAAACAAGAGATTTAAGATAAATCCTAGTACGACGTAGTGGGACAAAAGGTGAACAGTTGGCAGAACTGTTCACCTAAAGTTGTTTAAAGGTATGTCTCGATTTGGAAATGCATTTAATACGTTGTACTCTTCCATTCAGAAGGTGACACGTATCAACTACTCCCACTAAGGAAGCAACCTCGTACCACTATAAATAGGAGTGAGAAAGGAGAATTAAATCAACCCTTGTGCTTGGATAATTTATCTAAGTTATTTCTCACCTTGGAACCACTGAGCTCTCAGCTGTCTACCAGCGTCTCATTGATTCCCTTGTAAACTTGAGTCTCGAATCTAGTTTACTTTTTCTAGGGTTTCATTTCTTGTTGTCATTCAACGAGTGTATTCATAGCACTTTGTAATACTTTGCTTATAACAGTTAATAAAGCATTACGCGTTTGAAATGTATTTCATTGTGTTTTCGTGGTTATAAGAGTTATAGTTTCAACAATTGTCATATTAAGGGACTTTCAGTTACTTTGTTGCTTGTTAGTGTATTTGGCTATTTGGATTGTCTGCTTAAGTGTTTATAAGCCAACTGGCTTATTGGCCAATTTTGTCCAAAATCTGTCATCATTTGGCTAACTGACCTCTTGATTCACAGGGACTCAACCTTGATTCCTTCATAAAAGTCGCTCAAAACAAGCTATTAAACAATCCCTGGCAATTTGGTTAACTTTGGTGCACTTTGACTTTTTGTCAAATAAGCTATATTTGGCTTATTTTTTAGTTCTGCTTATTGGTACATGCAACAACTTATTTTTTGTGATAGGTGTCATTTTTCTTAGCTTAATATCATATTTGAGAAGTTACAGGTCTTTTGGTTAAGCTTTTGCTAGGAAACTAGCTTATTTGGCTTTTTCAGCCAGCTTATTTGCTTCTATAGCTTATTCTACTTGACTTTTTGTGATTTTTCTTTTTGATTATTCTTAGTTAAGCTATTTGTGAGCTTCTGCAAAAAGAATCAGCTTTTGAAACCCTTTAGAACTCAAACCCGACTATTTTGTCTTTTAGTGGATTTTCATTTTGCTTATTTCTGGCTTACTGGTTAAGCTTTTTCAAAATTTCTTCTTGCAGATCTCTTTAGTATCCCAAAAGAAGGTTGTGCGTTAAATTAGATCTTATGGCATCAGCTTATGGCTTAATGGGCTTATTGGCCCAATAAGAATAAGCTTTTGGCTATTTAAGCTGTGATAAGCTCGGAATCAGCTTTTGGTCCTTTAGACTTTTGTGTTTAGAATTAAATTTTGAGTTGGACTGTGCTTTTTGGGAGCTTATTGGACACTTTTAATTATTGGGCTGAAAAGCCCATTAATTTTGGATTGTTATTGTTTTTAGCCCATTTGGGGGCCTAATAGGGGTATTTTGGTAATTTCAATTTCATTTTTTGATTACTTAGGTTAAAATAAACTAGTTTGCAAGTTTTTGGAAATTTTTATAATTTTTGAATTTTTTATATTATTTTAATATTTAATTTTAGTTTTTAATCATTTTAAATAGTTTCTATTGGTTTTAAATTTTATAAAAATAGTTTTTAGTTTAATTAAGTCATTTTAGAGTTTTACAAATTGAAAAATCATTATTTGGGCTTTTTATTAATTATTTTGATTTTTAGGGCTTTAATTAGCATTTAAAAATTAATATTTAATTAAATAAAAGGTTTAAAAAAGTTTTGATCATTTGTAAACCCTATTTGGATTTTTAGTTATTTTTGGTATTTTTTGGGAATTTTTAGATTAATTTTTATGTTGTCCCTTTTAACGGTTTTACGTTTTGTCGTCTTAATGTAATTTTAACGTATCCGTCATTCTAAAAAATTTCTCATATTTTCTTCTCATATTAATCCAAAATCATCCAAGTTATTCACACACAATAAACCTCCTTGGGAAATGAACTTGAACTTCATTGGTGTTGGAAATACGTGTTTTGTATAAAGAAAGTCTCGGTCACTCCAACAATATAGTTATAGGCTCGTAGTATTGTTTAAGTAATATTTATGTTTAGCCCGACCCATGAGCATGTTCATGGGCCGGAGGCCCAAGTCCACTTAAGGACTTGGGTATATAAACCCCTTTCCACCATGGAAAGGGGTGTTGGTTGTTTACTTATTTTTCACACTTATTAAAGTTTTCTTAGTTTCTCTCTCTACTCTCTCTCTCTCTAGAATAACAACAACCATCTTGATTAGTTATAAGATTATCATTGTTCTACAATTGGTATCAAGAGTCATGGGATGATATAAGGTTTTTTGTTGTGTTAGTTTTTAGTTTTCATACTCTTTTAATCAAGATTTATCCGTGTTTTCAAATTTTTTTGTGTTTTTTACCACAAAATCTTTATTACAAATTGCCTACATAGTTGTAGTAGGAATTTGTGTTATTCATATAGGTGATTTTCATAAAAAAAAGTTGGAATTTTTGGCTTGATTTTTGGGTAAAATTTAAAAGCTCAAAATTTTTGTTTATTCGGGATACAAGCGTTTTAGTGTTCGGAATACTAGGGTTTTGCAGATTCAGAATTGAGTGTGGATTGGTGTATTCAGAACTAGCTCATAAATAGTCGAATCCGAATTAGGTCAGAATATTATCATATTCCGATATAGCTCAAGGTTATATATATTCTGGATTAGGTTGTTGTTCTTCCAAATTTCGAGTTAGGTAGAGCACCAGATTCCGAACTACATCAGAATCGATTCCGAATTAGGTAGTTGAGCACCAGATTCCGAACTACATTAGAATCGATTCTGAATTAGGTAGTTAAGCACCAGATTCTGAACTACATCAGAATCGATTCTGAATTAGGTAGTTGACCACCAGATTCCAAACTACATCAGAATCTCACAGATTCCGAGTTAGGTCGTTGATCCACATATTCCGAGTTACGTCAGATCACCAAATTCTGAACTACATCATAATCTCACAGATTCCGAGTTACATCCTTGATCATCAGATTCTGAATTACATCAGTGATCTTCAAATTCCGAGTTACATCCTTGATCATCAGATTCCGAATTACATTAGTGATCTTCAGATTCCGAGTTACATCCTTGATCACCAGATTCCGAACTACATCAGAATTCACATATTCCGAATTAACTCAGAATTTCACATTCCGAACTAGTTCAAGGATTTACATATTCCGAATTAGATCAAGTTTTTTTTGGACTTTGTAAATTTTGGGAGAATTCTACAATAACTCACAACAAATTTCACAACCTTATTTCATTGCTCGATCAAAAGATAATCTTTATTCCATCAAGTGTTCAAAAATGAATCCTCATTCATTTATGCCTACAATGACATCGCTTACCGATATTTCAATCATTTTGGGTACCGACACTCGCCCACCGTTGCTCATCAAAGACTTATTTGAAGCATGGCAAGGTCATATGAAAACTTACATCATGGGTAAACCCAATGGTCGACTTATGCTTCAATCCATTGAAAAAGGTCCACTCGATTGGGGAGAAGTTACTGTCAACAATGTGACGCGGCATAGGTTGTATCATGAGTTACCGGATGCTAACAAACTCATTGCAGATGCAGATGAAAGGGCCGTTCAGACAATACTTCAAGCCCTTCCACCCTATATCTATAGAATGGTAAGTGAACACACAGTGGCAAAGGATCTTTGGGATTGATTAACTGTTTTGTTACAAGGGACTTCTCTAACTAAGCAAGAACGAGAGTGTCAGTTGTATGACTTGTTTGATAGGTTTACATACATTCCAGGGGAAACTCTTCACGATTACTACTGGCGTTTCACTACTTTGATGAATGATATGAACGTGTATAATCTAAGGATTGCTCAGTTTCAACTAAACACCAAATTCTTGAACACGCTACCCCAAGAGTGGAGTCAATATGTCACTGATGTCAAGATGATTCGAGATTTGCATAAGTCAAATTTAGATCAACTCTATGCTTTCTTGCAGCAACACGAGAAGCACGTGATCCAAAAACGCATCTCTCAGGGATCTTATCAAGAACCATTGGCATTAATGGCAAATCAACCAACATTGTCATATCACAACTCTCCATTTGCTTTGGGACACCAATCTTCCTATCAACAATTGTATCAAACTCTAAGCTTCCCATAGTATTCAATCTTGCCACAACCGCCTACATCTTATCACCAACAATACAAGCAACTAGCAACATCATCACGAGACTCACATCAGTTACTAATACAAGGCTTTTTGCAACCGAGTATGAAAGTTCGTTGAACCGATCTTTTCGAATTGATTACCGATCTAAAGTGCGACTCGATTGTCTTTTGGTGAACAAGAGAATGGTTTGGGTGATTATCTATTTTAAACTAATAGCAAGTAATTTAAATGTCGTTGAGTAAAGTCGAAGTTTAAAGATTAATACTAAAATGACTAATTAAAAGTAAAATATTGAAAACTTAAAGACTAGATTAGGAAAAATACTTGAACACTTAATAAACTAACACTTGGGAATTTTGTAAAAACAAGAAATTCAAACCATCGGAATGTTGGAAATCGAGACTGATCGGAATGCGTCACAAACAGACTGATCGGAATATGGGAAAGGAATCCCAATCGGAATCTGTTAAATTGACCCAATCGGAATGTTTGAAAACATCCCCAATCGGAATAACTAAAATGTCCTCGTCGGAATGTCTGGAAAAGGGATCAAATCGGAATGAAGACAAACAGCTCTAATCGGAATGTTGAGATGACTCAGATCGGAATAATATGCAAAACCCCCAATCGGAATAATCCACAAGGCCACAGTCGGAATACTAAACCCTATTCCGATCCTTGGTGATCGGAATATGGATGCTGAAATCGGAAAACACAAAACCCTTTTCCGATTTGACAATCGGAAAGAGGGGGATGGTGGTGGTCGGAATAAGCTGATCGGAAAGGGGTTTAGACCCTTTCCGATTTATATGGGATTCGAATAAGAGCTAGGCAATAAGCTATTTTGAATAAGCTAATTCCCAAACTAGAACGAATCAATAATGAAACGGGTCAAATAAGCACTAATAACAACTTATCCAAACTTAAAATAAACAAACTTTTAAATCAAACCATAAAAAGATGAACTTTTTAAAGAAAACTTTTAAAAAGTAAATAAGCTAAACATGTAAATAAGCCAATAAGCACAAGGAACTTAAAGCATAATCGAATGAAAGCTTATGTAGGAACAAAAAGATTAACTTTTTATGCACGAAATCATTAAGAACAGCACGGATCAAATGAAATTCGCACCAAAATCAATCTAACAATCAAAGAAAGGTAGAATGAGATGAAAGATTAAAAGCTTAACTAGAACTTGATTAATGAAATCAACAATACATAAAGATTTAATCTTGAAAGATTAAGAGAAGAAAGATAAAAACTTAGTGAGAGAAAGTGGAGAACTTTCTCTCTCTAAAACTAGAAAGAAAAGTGAAAAAAATGAAAACTAAAACTAAAGACTAACTACCCTCCTAATGTGTATTAGGAGGGTATTTATAGGGAAAATGGAAGGAGTGCATGTGTTGCATCTTCTTTCTTTCTTTCTTCACGTCTTCTCGACTCGATTTAATTCTTTGTCTTTTCTTAACGTCGTCTCAGGATTTTGAACTTGTCAACAAGCTACAATTCAAGATGGCAGAGTAATGGTGCAACCACTTCAGGGGAGACCAAGTTCATCTAATGCTGGTGCACGTCCATCTAACACTGCTGCTACAAAGGGTAATAACACTGTCAAAATGAAGATGATTATATGTTATAACTGCAAAGGGGAAGGGCACATGGCTCGAGAGTGTAAGCAGCCCAAGAGGAAAAGGGATAGCACATGGTTTCAGGAGAAGATCTACTTGGTGAATGCTCAAGCCCAAGGACGTGAGCTCGATGAAGAAGAGTTTGCATTTCTTGCAGATCTGGGAGTTGCGGACACTGACAGTCTCATAGCAGCCATCACAAACAATGTCGCATATTAATGTGATGATCTTGATGCATACGACTCTGACTATGATGATCTCAATACCGCCAAAGCAGCTCTCATGGCAAATCTTTCACTTTATAGAGTTGACACAATTTTCGAGGTAACAAATATTGCCACGGATACTAGTATTATACCTTATCAAGTTGAGCAAGTGTCTGAGTATCCGGAACAGCCTCTGGTGGTTAGTAACTCAAACGAGGAGACAAACAATGATAGCAATATCAAAGCAAGTCCCCAGACTTTGAGTGAACCACAACCGGGAGATATTACGACTACAAATTCGTTTGCTCAACAAGATTTGGTTATGGTGTCGGCATCTATGCTTGGCCAAATGAATAATGCGGTCCTTGAAACCCTCAGTGTTAATCAGACTTTATCTGCCGAGCTTGCTTTGTATAAGGAAAAGGTTAAAACCTTGGAATTAACTCCAGTGACCACTACCTTAACCAATCCTGAATTTGATAGGTTTAGGAAAGTCCAAATGGATAATTTGCTAGAAATTGAGAGTTTAAGAGCAAATCTTTCGAAAGAACTTAAAGAAAAAGAGTCAGTCGTTAATAATTTTCAAAAACTACAAACGGATTTCGAAATTCTCGAGTCTAAAAGGGTTGAAACAGAAATTAAGGCGTCTAAGAAAGTTAAAAAGACTGAAATTTTTCTTTTAAAATAATACTATGCTTCACATTTAGTACACTTGTTTCATTCTTCTTTTCAAGAGTTCAATCTATCGCGTCTAATAGACCTACCACCTAACCCGGGGTATGCAAAGCAAGCATTTAACCACAACCCACGACTTTATGATGCAACCAAGTTAGGATTGGTCTTAGATCCGATTGTGTTTTCAAATGAATCTGAGAGCATTTCACTACATGGAGAGAATCGGTCAAAATTAATTTTTACATATCCTGAGTATGATTATGCACAACTTAATGCAACATATGCAAAAATAGATCTTAGAACTCGCTTTAATATGAAAAAGGAATTTATCCATACATCAGCTTACATGCCTACTAGAGAATGCCTTAGTATACTTCCTACACTTGTTAATTTGGACGAACCTAAGGAAATTCCTAAAAATCTTCCACCGGTAAGTACGGTATTGCTAAGATTGGAAGAGATTCAGCGATGCCTAACCGAGTTTGACAAGGTCATCCTAGAATGTACGAATTTAACGGCTCAAACCGTTGGAGAATGGGCTTTCGAACACCTGAAAACGGTGTTTGAGAAAGAGATCGTTCCGTTTGTAGACAATATTAAAGAGGGATTTTTCGATCTCGCGGGAAATCTTAGTTTCGAAATGGGTGAAGTTCGAAAAGTTTTCTATGAAATGGATGATGCTTATGAACAACATTTAATTGAGAAAGAAAAGATTTTGTCTGAATATGACCGATTCTTAGAACATATAGTGTCTCTCGAAGTGATGCAAGTTGTTACTATTGAATTTGCTTTTGTGATGACAACTGCTATGAATAAATGTGATGATGTGCATGATATATCTATGAATATTGTTGAACCTGTGAATAATGTAGATAATCATTCTTGTCATGAATCTAACTCTGAATTTTTAAAGCTTCAAGATTCTTATAACTCACTTTCAAAACGTTTTGATGAGCTTCAACAACATTGTATACCTCTTGAAATTGAAAATCAATCTAAAAATGAAACTCTTTCAAAAATAAATGATTGTGAAAACTCCGTTGAGACTAGTGACAAGATGATTCAGGTGGTTCAGGCATTAGAGGAAGAAATTATGAGACTTAAGAGAGAATCTGTAGCAGAGAAATTGTAACTAGAGGCTGCAAAGATTAAAAATCATGCCCTAGAAGATAGAATTACTTCTATGATAGGGGAGTTTGATAAAGTAAAGCCGGGTTTTTCACAAATTTATGGTTCGTTAGAAGATCGCTTCGCTATTAATGCGGCAGAGCAAAAGTCACTCGTTGACCAACTGAACCGTAAGTGTGAGGAAATCTCTGACTTAAATATTCAACTCATAGACAAAAACATGGTTTTGGCTGAATTAAAGGAGACACTTCAACTCAAAGGACAAGAAGTTGTTGATAATCCAGCTAGGATCTCTGCCCCGACCTCTAGTGCTCCAAAAACCAACAAGGTGGTGATCACTAAGAACCCGTACAATAAGAACAATCCACTATCATATAAGTTATATTGGGAGCATGTAGTTAAGTACGCGGATCTTGCTAGGGAAGTGGTAGATGATCTTTATGAACTTGATCCTAGGAATAGTGAATATTACCATGCTTAGGCTTACATTGAGAGGGAACAACAATGCTTAGAGCACTTAAAGTACATAGGACAATCGGGTTCTGCACCACTTACACAACAAACCACCACCATTGCCATGACTCCATTCAATAAGAATCCAGGATCTAAGCCTATATTAAACACACCCATCAAGGCTAAATCAAAATCTGTAACTAATGTTCCCTTGGCTTCTACAGGAGTAATTGTATCTAGTAACGCTAAAGGATCTCAAGACAAGAAGAATAGGATCAAGCCTCCCACTAGTAGGACTGCGAAGAAGAAAGTAGAAGTTCACCCTAGGAATGTTATTTCAAATTTGAATAAAAAGACTCATGTAACTAAGACTAAAGGCCCTGTGTTTGTGTAGCAGCCTAAGCAAAATGTGAATTCTAATTTGCGATGTTGGAATTGTAATGAATGCATGTTTTCTAAGCATCATGATTTATGCCTTGTTGATCACGTGAATGAAATTTATGTAATTAGGAACAATCTTGAATGGATTCCAACAGGGAAGAAATTCACCCAAGTTGGTTGGCAATGGAAACCCAGTGGTAGGACCTTCACTGCTAATGGAACTACGTGCCCTTTAACTAGGATCACATCCACGGAAGTTAGGTCTCAGCGTCCTTTAAATAGGAACACTAGCACTAAGAAATGGAAAAAGCGCCCTTTAACTAGGTCTGCCCCCACTATTGTGCCTACCAGTGAAGAAGTACCTCAGGATCCTAGACAACTAGAATCTAAGTCGGCATTTAGGAAGCAAATCCGGAAGCCTAAGATTTCTTCGGTTAGCAAATCTAAGATAAATATATTTGTACCTGCTAACATAGAGGAACTACTAGATTCTGATACATCGTCTTTGTCTGGGATATTTTCAGGTGGTCCAAATCATCCTCTGGTACTTGGACTCTGGATGCTCAAAGCATATGACCGGAGACCGCTCGATGCTCAAAAATTTCGTCAGCAAGTTTCTAGGAACGGTGAAATTCGGCAACGACCATATTGAGAAGATCATGGGTTATGGTGAATAGCAAATTGGGAATGTTACGATTTCAAGGGTATATTATGTGGAGGGACTTGGTCGTAATATATTTTCAGTGGGACAATTTTACGATTCAAACCTTGAAGTGGCTTCTCGACAACATACTTGCTTTATTCGCGATCTTGAAGGAAATGATTTGTTAAAGGGTTCTCGAGGGGATAATCTCTACACATTGTCCATTCAAAACATGATGCCCGCCTCTCCTGTATGCCTTCTTTCCAAAGCATCTAAGACCAACTCATGGTTGTGGCATCGTCGGTTATCTCATCTTAACTTTGATGCTATAAACCATTTGGCTAAAAACGAACTTGTTCGTGGTCTTCCAAAACTTAAGTTCGACAAGGATCATTTATGTTCCGCGTGTTCTTTGGGGAAAAGCACCAAGAAATCATACAAACATAAAGCTGAAGACACCAACCAAGAACCACTGTATCTTTTGCACATGGATCTTTGCGCGCCAATCCGTACGGCTAGTGTGAGTGGTAGAAAATACATCCTCGTCATGGTGGATGATTTCTCAAGGTTTACATGGGTAAAAATTTTAGTATCCAAGGATCAAGCACCAAAGTATATTATTACTTTTTTAAAGATGATCCAAGTACGTCTTAATGCTACGGTTCGCCGCATTCGCACTGATAATGGAACTGAGTTCGTTAATCAAACTCTACGAGATTATTATGAAAAGGTCGGTATTTCACATGAAACTTCTGTTGCTCGCACTCCACAACAAAACGGTGTCGTGGAAAGACGTAACCGTACACTAATGGAAGCTGCTAGAACTATGTTGATTTATGCGAATGCTCCTTTATTCTTATGGGCTGAAGCAGTGGCAACCGCATGTTATACCCAAAATCGCTCCATCATTCGTAAACGCCATGGTAAAACTCCATATGAGCTACTTCATGGACACAAACCCGATATTTCATTTCTTCATGTGTTTGGTGCACTGTGTTATCCAAATACTAATAGTGAGAATTTGGGCAATCTTCAACCGAAGGCTGATATTGGAATTTTCATTGGGTACTCACCTGCAAAGAAAGCTTATCAAATTTATAACCGTCGTCTTGGTAAGAGAGTATAAAGTTTGGATGCCGATTTTGATGAGCTGACAGCGATGGCTTCTGAGCAACACAGCTCTGAACCCGCACTTCATGAGATGGGAACCGGTACTATTAGTTCCGGATTAACTCCCAACAATCCTACTTCTCCATCATTTATACCACCTACAAGGCCCGAGTGGGATGAGTTATTTCAACCTATGTTTGATGAATTCTTTGATCCACCTAGTAAGGATTCTCTAGCACATGCAGCAGTAGCTCCGGTTCCCGAAGTTGTTTCTCAAGATAATGGAAATCAGTCTGAGGCATCTACTATTACTGTTGGACCAGATGTCCCATCCCCCACCAATTCACAAACAACACCTGAATCATTACCCCCACTTGTTCCTAATGATGTTGAAGAGGATCACTATGATCACGATTTGGAAATTGCTCACTTACAAGAGCTTCCTTTCTTTGGTTCACAAATACCTGAAAACCCTCACGGTGCGTCAACCTCAGAGGAAGCTCCTGCAATCGTTCACTCCCGACCACCACGGATTGAAAATCATAACACCAAATGGACAAAGGATCACCCAATCCGAAATATTATTGGTGACATCGATCGACCAGTCTTGACACGCCACCAACTCCAAGAACATGCATTATATTGCTACTTTGATGCATTTCTTTCCGACATTGAACCTAAAAATTGGCAACAAGCTATGACACAATCATCTTGGATTGAAGCCATGCAAGAGGAACTTAATGAATTTCAACGTCTTGAAGTGTGGGAATTAGTTCCTTTACCCAACAACGTTGAAATCCTTACATTGTTGTGGGTATATAAGGTTAAACTCGATGAGTTAGGTGGAGTGTTAAAGAACAAAGCTAGATTGGTTGCTATAGGTTACAAACAAGCTTTGGGTATTGACTTTGAAGAATCCTTTGCTCATGTTGCACGTTTGGAGGCGATTAGACTATTCCTTGCTTATGCTGCTCACATGAACATGATCGTCTACCAAATGGATGTTAAGACGGCATTTCTTAATGGTGAATTAAGGGAAGATGTCTACGTAAGCCAGCTGAATGGGTTCGTCAACTCGGAGTATCCTAATCACGTGTACAAGCTCAAGAAGGCTCTTTATGGGTTGAAACAAGCTCCACGCGCGTGGTACGATCTCCTATCGTCTTATCTCATCTAGAAAGGCTTCTCCAAAGGCAAAGTGGACCCAACATTATTTATTCTCAAGGAGGACAACGACATGATACTGGTACAAATTTATGTTGATGATATAATATTTGCTGCCACTAATCAAAGACTGTCTGACCATTTTGAGAAAATTATGTCCACACGTTTTAAGATGTCGATGATGGGAAAATTTTTATTTTTCTTAGGGTTACAAATTTCTCAAAATCCCAGAGGCATCTTCATTAATCAATCCAAATTTGCTCTTGAATCATTAAAGAAGTATCATTTTGAAAAGTGTGACCCCGTGGATACTCCAATGGTGGAGAGATCCAAGTTAGATGAGGATAGGGATGGGATAGCTGTCGATCCTAAACTTTACCGTGGAATGGTCGGCACCCTTCTCTATCTGACTGCTAGCAGGCCTGATTTGCAATTTGATATATGCATATGTGCCTGGTATCAGGCTCGGCCTACCGAAAAGCACTTACATGTTGTGAAAAGGATCTTTCAGTATCTTAAAGGAACACTTCATCGTGGTCTACGGTATCCGAAGGATTCCTCTATTGCACTAATATCATATGTAGATGCGGATTATGTTGGGTGTCAAGATACTAGACGTAGCACTTCTGGCAGTGTGAAACTTCTTGGAGATAGACTGGTTAGTTGGGCATCCAAAAGGCAGAAAAGCGCTGCGATATCAAGTATAGAGGCTGAATACATTGCTATGTCCGGTTGTTGTGCTCAATTTCTTTGGATGAGATCACAATTAACTGACTACGGTATTGGATTCAACAAAATGCCGATGTACTGTGATAACAAAAGTGCAATTGCCCTTTGCTGCAACTACGTTCAACATTCCCGGGCGAAGCACATTGACATACGCTACCACTTCATCAAAGAGCAAGTGGAAAATAGAGTGATCAAACTTTATTTTGTCAACACTAAGTATCAGCTGGCTGATATATTTACAAAGGCCTTAGATCGAGGACGTATCGAGTTTTTGATCGAAAAGCTAGGCATGAAATCATTCTCACCAGCGACACTTAAGGAGTTGGCAGAAGAATCTGCAGAATAGTAGTGGTAAACTATTCTAGAGTATCCTTTGATAGTGATCTTGTATATTATCGTATATATTTAAACCACCAAAAGAAAAATAGAAACATATAAAACATACAAAAACCATAAAAGATATAAAATCAAGAAAATCCAAAAATATTTTTCATTTTAAAACGGGCATGTCTTTTAGTACGGTAATATTTACGGCCTTAGAAATGTCGATTAAAATTGACACGGCGCCATAAATAGAGTCCGTATAAAAGTTGTACATAATTTTAAAACATGCCCATATGGCTTGTAGTTATTTCAGACTGCAACCCGCTTTTCGCATTAAAGTCACGTATTTCTTACGAAAGCGCTGGCTCACAACGGGAATTAATTTTCTCGGGTATGGTTTACTTTTAAACCATACAAGGGATCAAGTTTACTTTATAACTTGGTCTAACACAAATTTATGTACGTTTCAGTGCACTTATTTTGTTAAAATAAGAGAAATCTTATTGCCACCAAGAATCGTTCTTTTAAATCATTAAACGGAAAATGCTTTCATTGGTTTTCGAATCCTTAAACAAAGACTACAGCTCTTTAAATAGAAAACGGGTCAACGTTTATGGGGGGGAAAATCTTAAATCATTCTTTCATCAATACATCGTCTTCTAGAATCATTCTCAGAAAATAAATGGTTAAAAGGTTGTTCATCATATGTTTGTCACGTATGTGGTATTTGAATTTGTTGTAGACTGTTTATCATACTTGTGATTGGACCTTAGAAATTCATGGTTTTTAGGCAAATCATTTAAGTGCGTTGATTGGTTGTGTGTGCTCAATAGTTTATAAAAATATTGAGGTTATAACGAACGTTAAGTATTCCATTAATAAAAATTATACTTAGATAGGCTTTAAACTTAAATGAAAATCAAAAGGTACAAGAAGGGCCAAATTGTCAAAACTAATAAACTTATTATTGGTCAAAAAAGGTTTGACCCCGCCCCTTATCCCTTATTTCGTTTCACTATCACAATCAAACAAACAATTCACTTTGCCGCCATTGATTTCCCAACCAAGTTCTCTCTTTGATTTTCGATCATCACAACTAAGGTAAATATGATGTTCATTTTTTCTTCTCGATTAAAATTGTCAATCCCCTCATGTCTGCTTAGGGTTAATAGATTTAATTGAATTGACTAAGATTGAATAAAAGGGGGTTTTGTTTCGGTATAACACAAGAAGATTAAATTGATTGTGATAATACCCAAAAACACTTGTGTTTGATGGTTTCTATGTTTGATAACTCAGTTAAAAGCAAAAACACTCAGACTCAGGTTGGGTATAAGAGGTATTCTGACTTAGGTCACAGACGAGAGTATTCCGAACTAGGTTCCAAATGGAAGTATTCCGAACTAGGTCTCAATCGCTTGTATTCCGAACTAGGTCTCAATCGCTTGCATTCCGAACTAGCTCTAGAATGTCTGTATTCCGAACTAAGTTATGGATGCCTGTATTCTGAACTAGGTCCCGTTTGCCTGCTTTCCGAACTACGTCCCATTTGCCTATATTCCGAACTAAGTCATGATTGCATGTAATCCGAACTAGGTCCCATTTTGCCTGTATTCCGAAATAGGTCAGAAAACTTTGTATTCCGAACTAAGTCTCAGGATGATGCATTCCGAACTATGTGCGTGATTAGCGTATTCCGAACTATGTGCGTGATTAACGTATTCCGAACTAAGTGAGGAATGGTCTATTCCGAACTATGTGAGGGATGGTCTATTCTGAACTCTGTGAGGGATGGTCTATTCCGAACTAAGTAAGGGATGCTTTATTCCGAACTATGTGAGGGTTGGTCTATTCCGAACTAAGTGAGGATTCGTCTATTCCGAACTAAGTGAGGATTCATCTATTCCGAACTAAGTGAGGATTCATCTATTCCGAACTAAGTGAGGATTCGTCTATTCCGAACTAAGTGAGGATTCATCTATTCTGAACTAAGTGAGGATTCATCTATTCCGAACTAAGTGAGGATTCATCTATTCCGAACTAAGTGAGGATTTATCTATTCCGAACTAAGTGAGGATTCATCTATTCCGACTTAGGTTAGAAATGCTACATTCCGACTTATGTCCCTCATGACAAATTTCGACTTAGGTCAAAAATGCTACATTCCGACTTAGGTTAGAAATGACTTATTCCGACTTAGGTTTAGCATGATGAATTCCGAATTGTGTGTGATATGGACTCCAAATTGCTGTTTCTGGTTGCATGAATTTTAACTTGTTGATTCTTTTGGGTAATGATTGTATGGTTTCTATGCTAGTTGCTATGTTTTAAGGAAATTGAAATAGGATGCTACTACATAATATATATCTTTTGTATCAATGTGTATGTTTCATCTTAAGCAGATTTCATGGCTCGCACTTAATAGCAACAAACTCAACTTGACAATGAACTAGTACCAGAAGAAAACCGTCTTCCAATCACTACCAATAATCAATGATTGAAAGAAGGTTTCATTCCATCACAAGCAGCATTCAGAATAGCTATCGAAATACTCGATCTCACACCGATCAAATCTGCACTTCGGATTTCAGCAAGTGTTCCTGAAGTTTACATGCATGAGTTCACATCCTCTCTCAAAGCCATCACAAACACAAAGTTTTCCTTCAACATCATTGGTCAGAAGAAGGAATTTTCTCTTAGATAGTTTCGTGAAATCTTTGACTTTCCTCCTCCTAAAGGGAAAACATATGCTCCTGTTCCAGATTTAAAACAAATATTAGATCTGATTTTGTCTCTTGGTTATGAAGGAGAATTGCCAAACATATCCAAGTTTAACACATCTAGACTTGGACAACCCTGGAAAGCAATCTTTAGTATCATTATTCGATGTCTTATGGGCAAATCCAAAGGGTATGATTCTATGAGACTTTCTCAGGCTCGTATTTTCTATGGCATCTACAAGAGACTCGATTTGGATTATGCTGCTCTCATATGGGAAGAATTTCATTATCAAGCCTTCAGACGCGCTAAGAATAAATCTGACCACTTTCAGTTTCCACGATTCACTAAGCTCATTATCAATTACTTTATGAAAGCCGATGAAGCTATAGATCAACGTGGAGGATTCTTTGTTAACTCAGAAGATGATGATTTCTGTATAGTACACATGAGACAAGAAGGACAAAAGATTGTTTACTCAGGTATTCCTGCTCCTGTTCCGGATCATATGCTGAATGACAAAATCAAAAAGAGTGCTTCCTATAAGACTCTTCTGAAAGAAAATGAAGATCATTCAAAGAGAGTATAATTGTATGAATCTACTACAGAGTTCAAAGCACCAAAAGCCAAAGGCAAAAGGAAGGAAACTGATTCCTCAGAAGCTGAGACACCAACACAAGACAAGGGAAAAAGAACAAAAACAGTGTCTTTATGGGAGAAAAAGGCCAAGGGAAAGAAAACACTTCTCTTCAATGAAGACTTGCTTGAAGACATTGACGAACAACAACAGCCGTTGACTAAGAAACAACAATCCAAGCAATTGAAGAAGGCTTTAATACAAAGTAGACGGGAGACGGGAGGTAGTGGATCGAAACAGACAACGAAAGTCGTCTTGCCTGACATTGTTGAATTTGGAGAACCAGATAACTTTGTTGACGAACTAGTTCAGGATGATGAAGATGATCAACAATACGAACAACAAGATACGTTCCTTGATGATATTCAACCAGAGACAACAGTACAGGGAGCATCCACAAGGACAAGAGTGTCACCAAATCCTCGTCTTTGTCAGATCCAGTAGGTAAGTACTTGAACCTTGACTCACTTGAATCTGAAGTTACTAACACTGATCTTTCAACAAACCTGAACATGGTAAATGTCCCCATAACTATGGCCACTACATCAGTACTCAGCACCATTGTCACAACTCATGTCACACCTACAAAATCAACTGCTCATCCAACACCATTGCTGGTATCTCCACCTGTCACACCAGATTTTATGCAAATCATCGAACAACGCTTGAAGGCTCAAGAGGATAAGACTATTCTAGTTACAGAGCAATTAGAATCTTCAAAGACGGCCTATGAAAAGGAACTCGCTAGTCTTCGTGATGAATTAGCAAGCAAGAAGGATTTTGAAAAAGAAATCGACCAGCTTCGAAAAGAATTAACTAGTCGTCAACAATCTAAAGAGTCAATAAGAGAAAATCTAGAAGCTATAGTGGAAAGGAAGCAAGAATCAATTAAACGTCTTTGCGCACTTAGAAACAAATACAAAGAGGAGAAAGAAGAACTTGTTCAAGCTAATGCCACACTAATTGAATCAATCGATGAAAAAGTTCAAGAATCTATTGAAACCGTACTTCCTCCTCTGCAAGATGAACTAAAAGACATCGCTGCAAGCAAAATGATGATCAAGTCTTCCGACACTCCGCAGTCCGACTTTCTCATAGCTCAAAGACTCACAGATTACGAGTTGAAGAAGTTGTTGCATGCTAAGATGATTCAAGTCGGGTCCTACAACCGAACGCCAGAACAACAAGCACTTCACAAAGCTTTAAAGACGGCAATGGATCAAGACACCGAGATCTTTGAAAAACATGGCACCGTCGTCCCATACAGCACTCTCGATCAAGAAAAAGACGTTGAAGATGAGGATGAGTCAGACAAACCTGAAGAACCATCCGAGAATGAAGATGACGATGACGATGAAGATGTCAATGATGATGATGGTGACAATGATGAAAAGGGTGATCGTAACGATGATGATGAAGACAGCATGGACGAACGTATAAATGATGAAGATAAACCAGAGAATGATGATGAAGAGGAAAATAATGAAGAAGAGGACGATGATAACAACAAAGATAAGTCAGATGGTGAAGGAGATCTAACTTCAGGAAAAGGTGACAAGTCTCAAAAGTATAATGTTACTAAAGATCAAACAACTTCAATAGTCGAGGAAACTCCAGACTCTGAGTCAACTCCAACCGGCAAATGCACCAAACACCGTCATGATGTTGATGTTAATCTGACATCGGGTTTACTTCAATCAGCTTCAGCTATCACATCTACATCACCACCACAACAACTACCCATCCGAGAACCCGATCAACCAATACCTGAAACGTCTAAGTCTACACTAGTGAAGGACACTCAACGTACTCAGACAATTCGAGTAATTTTTCCAAATCGAGCTCTAGAATCTGCAAAAAGTCATGATATTTGATGAGATGGCATTTATACATGATCTCATCGTTCTTTTCGGGCTTTAAATGCATAAAATGTCATAATTATACCATATATATGCTTATATTTGTTTACTTGTGTGTTTTAGGTATGGATATCGTGAAAAAGACAAAAGAACACAAGAAACAAGGAAAAAACGGACACGAGAAACGAAGCCGTACAAAGAACCAGGCCCTAGTTATGGAATTATCCAACAAAAAACCTTGAAGACTTGAAGATGTACAAGATTGATCCTCAAATTATGAAGAAATGACACTTAAAACCCTTGTATTTTTATAATTACAAGTTTGGTCCCTTAAGTTTGTCAAAATTACAAAAAGGTCCTTCAACTTTGAAGAATTGGCAAGTTTAGTCCCTCAACAATTCTAAATTGTCAATAATGGTCCCTCATGAAGTCAAAGATACAATAAAGACCTTGGAAGATCAAGAAAGTCCAAGATCAGTCCTCAAACTATGCAAAAATGGCAAAAACAACCCTTGAAAACCTTTTGCCAAAGTTTTGGGGCAAAAGTGTGAAGTTTGTAACTTTAATAATAAAGGAAATCAAGTTTTGTTGGCTGAAAACACGTTTTACCCTTTTCTCCAAAATACAAGGACTCATATTGCCATTCTGAAAGTTCAAATCTCACAAACACGCGCCAAACAACTCCACCCCCAAATATCGGATCAAAACTTACTACTATTCACCCTGATGAACCCAGTTACCATCCCACTTAAATCAAAGGGTAAAAACAAATTACCCAGACACATGTTTGATTCACATGCCCTAACATCTATCCCACACCAAAAACCCTCAATCCCACTCACCTAAGGACCCCACCATTCAAACCCGTCCACCTATCACATCATTCCTTCATCTCCAAGGATTGTCATGTGGCCAAATCAACAGCCAACACTCATTGCTTAGCCCCAAAGCTAAAATGAACAGCCAGGATGCATTTGGACAGCTCAACAACACAATTCGTCTAGAAGATTTCAAGGGTATTTTAGGGACTTCATAGCCTAGGGTTTTCATTGTAATCTCAGCCCTTGTGGCCTATATAAGGAATCCTCAACATGTGAGAGAGCCTTGTTCCAGTTTTACTCTTTAAACATTGTAATTCCTTTTTAAAATTTATAAAAGTTGGTATTTTAAGAAAATTGTAATTCCTTTTTATGTTTTTGAAAGTTGGTGTTGTTTAAGGGTAATTCTGAGTTCCATTTGATGTTATAAAGGTGTTTAGATCTTGTGGTTTAAATACGTTTATGTTTGGTAAGGATTTCAAAGTTTGAAAAACCTTGAAATCAGTCATCTGTTTTGCTTATTTTACTTGTACTAACCCTTATCCAAAAGCTATAAGCCCTTGCAAGCTTGTTGACACCAAGCTAGTGAAGGTTTATCAACCTTTGGATATGTTGTTTGTTGTTTGTGTTGAAGACATAAAGCCCTTGAGGTTCTGCTTTGAACCATCAACCAAGGCATATCTCATCTCCTTTGTTCAAGTACCTTGGTCTTGTTCTAGCTATTGAACAAGGTCCAAGGAGCATTGTTGATCCCTCTAGGAAGTTGTGGGGGATAGGTATAACCTCTTGTTAAGTTTCCTCTAAAAATTTTCATGTTATTGTCTAATTTGTACTTTGCCATGTGATTTGTTGATTTTGTGTTTGTGCTATGTGTTTTATAGTTGTTATCTCTTAGTTGTCACCTAGTTGAAGTTTTTGAACCATAAAATTAGTAGGTTATGTGATTAAATAAAAAGTTTATTTGAAAAAGGACTAAAACAAGGTTGTCTGGGTTTATTGGATCATAAGGCCTTGTGGCCTTGTGCCCTTGGTTCTTAGGGTTTGGGGAGTCTAAACAAGTCATATGCAATAGGTTTTGGTCACTAGTTAAGTTTCAAGAGGTTTGGAAAAGGGATTTCAAGTTTTGGAAAAATCTGAAAAAAGGGGTTTGAAATTGGTCAAACACATCAGATCCAATAAAATCTTTGTTTGTTGGATCTAAGGTCTGAAATCTGGTTTGGAAAGAATTTAGGTGATAAGCTATGTGTGCAGTATCTGTTTGTTGATGTTGGTGGCTTATTGAGGGTGATAGAGCTTATCAAAGTTGGCTGAAGTGGTCATTTGCATCAGCAAAGTGACCACCTCAATTTTGCCTTGCATTTTGTTATCTAGTGTATGCCCTGCTTGTTTATTGCTTGGAACTTGTTTTTGTGCTGCTTGTGAGTAGATTTGGCTATTTGGTTTGCTTTGTTGCTGGCTTATAAGCTAACTGGCTTATTAAGCCTTATTTGCCAAAATCTGTCATCATTTGGTCAACTGACCTCTTGATTCACAAGGACTCCACCTTGAGTTCTTCACAAAAATTGCTTAAAACAAGCTTACAAACAATTCCTGAACATTTGGTGAAATTTGAAGGACTTTGACTTTTGGTCAAATAGGCACATTTTGGCTTATTTTTGAGAACTGCTTATTGGTACATGCAACAACTTGGCTTTTGTAATAGGTGTCATTTTTCTCAGCTTAATATCAAATCTGGAAGGTTACAAGTCATTTGGTTAAATTTTTGCTAGAAAACTAGCTTATTTGGCTTTTTCAGCCAGCTTATTTGCTCCTACAACTTATTCTACTTAGCTTTTTGTGATTTTTATGATTTATTATTCTTAGTTAAGCTATTTTTGAGCTTTTGCAAAAAGAATCAGCTTCTGAAACAGCCTAGAACTCTAACCCGACTATTTTGTCGTTTTGTGAAATTCTTCTTTGCTTATTTCTGGCTTATTGAGTGTGCTTTTTCAAAATTTCTTTTCACAGATCTCTTAGGCATCTCAAAAGAAGGTTGTGTGTTTAATTAGAGCTTATGTCATTGGCTTATTGCTTAATGGGCTTATTGGCCCAATAAGAATAAGTTGTTGACCTTTTAAACTATGATAAGCTCAAAACCAGCTTTTGGGCCTTCAGACTTTTGTGTTTAGAATTGAATTTTGAGTCAGATAGGGCTTTTTCAGGTCATTTGGGCCAAGTTTGACTTTTTGGGCCCATTTAGCCCATTAAGGTTGACTGTTTTGGTTTTTAGCCCATTTGGGGGCCCAATAGGGGTAATTTGGAAATTTCACTTTCATTATCTGATTATTTAGGAAAAAATAAACTAGTTTGCAAGTATTTAGAATTTTTTATAATTTTTGGATTTTTAATATTATTTTATTATTAAATTTCAAATTTTATATTTTTGCACTTTTTATATTTTTCTTAGGTTTAATACATTAAAATAGAATTTTTGCAACTTTTAGATTAATTTTATCTAAATTCTTCTAATTTCTAGAATTGTTTTAAGTTTTTAATAGTTTTTAATCATTTTAAATAGTTTTAATTAGTATTAAAATTCATAAAAACAGTTTTTATTCTTATTTGGTCATTTTAGAGGTTTACAAAGTGAAAAATCTTTATTTGGGCTTTTTAATAATTATTTTGATTTTTAGGGCTTTAATTTGCATTTAAAAATTAATATTTAATTAATTAAAAAGTTTGAAAAAGTTTTGATCATTTGTAAACTCTTAGTTTATTTACTTTGATTTTTGGTAATTTTTTGGGAATTTTTAGAATTAATTTTTTTATTTTAGCTCTTTTTACGGTTTTAATTTTAGTCGTTGTAGTAATAATTTTCACGTCTTCGTTATTCTATTTTCTCATCCCCTTCTTTCAAATATTAATCTCAAATATCATTGCATTTTAGTCACACACATATACCTCCTTGGGAAACGAACTTAATTGGGTCATTAACACTTGATTTTCTTAAGTCATTTGTTTAATACTTTCCGCTCATTTACGCTCTTTTGTTTTCCTAAACAAGAGACGTTATTTTACTACAATCATTTTGACGCCGCTGCCGGGGAGGTGTGTCGTGATTAATTTTTCATTTTGTTTTTAATATTAACCATAAATAGTATTTGTATTAATAGAACTCTACTAATACGTATTATCGGTTTTTTCGTTTTTCTTGTGAAATTATTATTACTATATTGTATTAAGTATCACAACAAATACAAAATATCTCCAAAAGTGTGCAAACACAACCTTAATTGGGATTTGATCTCCTAATTATTGTATTCGAATCTCAAACAAAAAGAAAAAGGCAAAAATAGATAAATACTTTCGTGAAGCTCGATTTTGAAAAATACAAACTATAAGGTGGGTATAAGGCGGGTATTATAAAATATGCCCTAAGGAAAAAGGCTCTTGAGTGCTTCGCCCCGCCTCGTTTCCCCGCTTGCTTGTGAGTATTTTGAGATTGAAAGCTAATCGAGGGTTTTGCCGCCCAAAGTATTATTACGTATCATATATATTTGCTTGGTTTTCTTTGTGATTAAACCCTCTTGAACAATTTGGTTTTCACCAAAGTTCTAAAGTCATTCGAAGGCGTTCGCTCCACGTGATCGTTTTCATTCTTGTGAGACTTCTTTAATCAAGAGTCTGATTCGAGGAGAGATTTGGTAGATTGTTGTCTACGAAGATACACAAAATCCAAAAAAATTAAAAACAATCAAAAAGACAAAAAAATTGAAAATCCACAAAACACCAAAAAGAATCTTCTTTGCTCACCTCCCATTCTTCGTCAAGTTTATGCTAACTCATATCAAGCAAAACGAGCTCGTAAACGTCATCAAAGTCAAGGAAATCAAGAGCCTTTGATTGAAGAACAAACTCCAATTGTTGAACCCGTTGTAGAACCAATAGTCGCCATGGCTAATCGTACTATGATGGAGTTGCTTCAAGCACCCACCGAGGGTTTTGGTGAAGCTATTGTGATTCCCGCCATCCTTGCGGATAATTTTGAGATTAAGAGGGGTTTAATGTCGATGTTGCAAGAAAATAAGTTTAGAGTCATGAAAAAGACAACCCGCATTACCACATAAGGAATTTTAATCGTCTCACCGCAACAAGCAAGTTTAAGGATGTTCCACATGATGCCATTAAGATGATGTTGTTTCCATACTCGTTAGATGGACCCGTTAAAATTTGGCTAGAGAAAGAACCGCAAAATTCAATTTTGACAGGGGTGATCTCGTTTCTAAGTTTGTGAACCAATTTTTTCCACCATCTAAAACAACACATTTGAAAAATGAGATTTCAAGGTTTACACAACGTAATAATGAAAGTTTTTCAATGGCATGGGAACGATTTAAGGAAATGTTACATGAATGTCCACACCATGATTTTTCGGAATTGCATCAAATAGATACTTTTTATAATGGGCTTAATGATCATGAACGAGATTATTTGAATGCCACCGCGGGTGGTAATTTTTTGTGCAAAATGACCAATGAAGCTTTAAAGATTATCAAGAATAGATCTAAGGTTTACAACCCTCGTAACACACCGAGTGTTGCCAATATGGGTTTGTCATCGTCGTCATCGTCTCGTCACATTAATGCCTTACATGATTAAGCTAATGAGGAAAATCGGTTTTTCGATAGGTTTTCAAATCTTATGACTCATTGGAAAGCACAAGATGCTTTGAACTCCGCATCGGTTAAAGCGGTTGATAAGAGTTGTTTGTCTTGTGGTGGAGCTCATGATCTTTCCGAGTGCATTACCGTCGGTGGTAACACTTCGAGTGCTTACGTAGCAACGGGAACTTACAACCAAAACGGCCAAGGTTCCCGCCCAAATCAAGCTCCACCAAATCAAAATGCTAATAACTATCGAAACAACAATCAAAATGGTGGTTATCAAGGCAATTCACGTAACTACAACAAAGGGAATTATCAAAGTGGGAATGGACAAGTTTCAAATCAAAACCAAAACCGTGATTTTCAAAACACTACACAAGGTTTTCAAAATGCTCACACTAAAAATCTTAATGGAGAATTTTTGGATTATGCAAAAGCAAACGATGCTAAGTTTGATAATATGCAACGTGAGATGATTAGCTTAAGATCCGAGTTGAAAAACGATTTTAAAAACGAACTTGCTAATGAACTTAAGACTCATGCTAATAAAATAGAAGGAAACGTTCAACGTCTTCAACAAAAGATGGAACAAGGACAACATGAGATTAAGCAAGAATTGTTAAAAGCGGATGCTAGGCAATCAAAATTTGAAGACCGAATGACAAAAATGTTTGAAGCAATCATGTGTAAACCCTCTTCCTCGGTTGGTCTTCCTAGTGATACCATTGCAAACTCGAAGGGAGAAATGAAGTTTATTACTACACGTAGTGGTAAAACTTTCAATGAACCAATCTCTCGTCCAAGTACTTCTACGGAGAAGGAAATCGAGAAAGTGCCCGAGGTGATGGTCGAAAAGGAGCATATTACAAGCCCACGAAGTACCGCTCAAACCACACCTACAGTTGAACCAATACCAATCATGGAACCCGAGATTCCAAGGCCGTTGCCTAATGTCCAACCCACACCACCCTTTACCTTACCCTTCGAGACGAAACAAAGAGAAATTGCAAGAACGTAACAAACAATAAATCGATCTTTTTATAAAAATGTTTCAACAAGTTCATTTTGATGTAAGTTTAGCCGACGCGTCGTTATATATGACTCGTTTCGCTTCCACTTTTAAAAGTATGATGAATGATAAGGAAAAGCTTTCAAAGCTTGCTAATTTTTCTTTGGTTTATCTTAACCGCTTACGGAAAAAGTTGGTGACCCAGAAAGTTTCTCATTCCTTGTGATATACAAGATATGAAAGAATGCCTCGCCTTGGCCGATCTTGGTGCGAGCATTAACTTGATGCCATTTTCCATTTGGAAATCGCTTTCGCTTCCGGATCTTACTCCTTCGAACATGTCTATCGAGATGGTCGATCATTCTATGATTTTAGCATGTGGAGTTGCCGAAGATGTTTTCGTGAAAGTGGGGAAGTTCTACTATCCCGTTGATTTTATAGTAGTTGACATCCCCGCAGATCCTCAAGTTCCTCTAATTTTAGGTCGTCCATTTTTAGATACCTCGAGATCGCTTATCGACGTTCATGCAAGAACTATTACTTTGAGATTCAACGAAGAGGAACTTGTTATAAACGCTACTCAAAACTCGACACCTTCTCATGTTTATGAAATCGCTACCATCAATCACATCGACTTAGTTGATGTGGTTTGCGATGAGTTTTCACAAGAAGTGTTAGGTTTTTCCGATAGTTCGTCAAGTGGCAATCCCACTATTTTGGATCCGATTCTTGCTAATTCTACACCAAATCTCACTCCATTCCAAGGAGGCGATTTTAATTCAAATGAAATCGACAATGAAGATGAGGTGATTATTAGTGATGATACTTCTATTCCACCATTTCTTCCGCCGATGGAAGTTATGAGTGTTGAGCAAAAATCTTCAATCGAGGAACCGCCTATCCTTGAATTAAAAGATCTTCCATCTCACCTTGAATACGCATTCTTGGAAGGTGATGACAAGTTGCCGGTTATTATTGCAAGAGGTCTTGCTAATGATGAAAAAACTGCGCTCTTGAAAGTTCTTAAAGCTCATAAAGGGGCAATTGTGTGGAAAATTTCTGACATTAAGGGTATTGACCCAAAATTTTGTACTCACAAGATTTTAATGGAGGAGGACTACAAACCCGCAATTTAAAGTCAAAGAAGGGTAAACCCCAAAATTCACGATGTCATAAAAAAGGAAGTTTTAAAACTCCTTGACGCGGGAATGATTTATCCGATCTCCGATAGCCCATGGGTGAGCCCAATCCATTGTGTCTCTAAAAAGGGAGGAATGACCGTTGTGCCCAATGAAAACAACGAGTTAATTCTCACTCGTGTTGTAACCGGTTGGAGGGTGTGTATTGACTACCGAAGGTTAAATGACGCCACTCGTAAAGACCACTTTCCTTTGCCCTTCATGGATCAAATGTTGGAGCGACTCGCGGGAAATGAATTCTATTGCTTTTTAGATGGTTTTTCCAGTTACTTTCAAATCCCTATCGACCCTCGTGATCAAGACAAGACTACGTTTACGTGTCCTTATGGAACGTTTGCTTATCGTAGGATGCCTTTCGGACTTTGTAATGCACCGGGTACGTTTCAACGGTGTATGATGGCTATTTTTCACGATATGATCGAGAAGTCGATGGAAGTGTTTATGGATGACTTTTCGGTGTTTGGCAATTCGTTCACGTCGTGTTTATCTAATCTTGAGCAAATGTTAAAATGTTGTGAAGAAACCAATCTTGTGCTTAATTGGGAAAAATGTCATTTTATGTGTAAACAAGGAATCGTCTTAGGACATAAGGTCTCGAAAGCGGGGATTGAGGTCGATAAAGCTAAGGTAGACGTCATCGCCAAGTTACCTCATCCCAAAACCGTTAAGGGAGTTAGGAGTTTCCTAGGCCACGCGGGCTTTTATCGTCGTTTCATCAAAGACTTTTCAAAAATCTCTCGACCTATGACACACCTTCTCGAGAAGGATGCTCCTTTTAATTTCAATGAGGATTGTGTTAGAGCTTTCGAAACTCTCAAAAGGAAACTTACCGAAGCTCCCATTCTTGTTGCTCCTAATTGGGAATTACCCTTTGAAATCATGTGCGATGCAAGTGATTATGCTATAGGGGCCGTCTTAGGGCAACGTTATGAAAAGCATTTCCGTCCTGTCCATTATGCTAGTAAGACGATGACCGAGGCTCAATTAAAGTACACCACAACGGAAAAGGAATTCCTTGTCGTGGTTTATACTTTTGAGAAATTCCGACCTTATCTCGTCTTAACTAAAAGCATCGTGTATACCGACCATTCGGCTATCAAGTATCTCTTAGCTAAGCAAGATGCTAAGCCGAGATTGCTTCGTTGGATGCTCCTCCTCCAAGAATTTGATGTCACCGTGCTTGACAAAAAAGGAGCCGAGAATCTAGCGGCCAATCATCTCTCTTGTCTAGAAGATCCTCACAAAGATGTTTTCGAGAACAAGGAAATCACCGAAACATTTCCTCTTGAGACTCTCGGTGTAGTGAATTCTAAAGACACTACCCCATGGTTTGCCGACATTGCAAATTACCATGCAGGCAATTTCATAATCAAGGGTATGACGACACAACAAAAGATAAAATTCTTTCGTGACGTCAAGTTCTATTTTTGGGACGATCCTTATCTCTTTCCGGTTTGTGCGGATCAACTCGTTCGACGTTGTGTTTTTGTTGCCGAAGCTTCTAACATCCTTAGAGCTTGTCACGAGGGACCCACGGGTGGTCACCACGGTGTTAATCTCACGGCTAAGAAAGTGTTCGATGCCGGCTTCTTTTGGCCTTCTATCTATCGTGATGTACACGCACTTGTGAAGTCGTGTGATTCGTGCCAACGTCAAGGAAAATCGTCTCAACATGATGAAATGCCGCAAAACATAATTCAAGTGTGTGAGATTTTCAACATTTGGGGCATAGACTTTATGGGGCCTTCCCATCGTCTCATGGTAACAAGTATATCCTCATCGTCGTCGACTACCTTTCTAAGTGGGTGGAAGCTAAGGCTTTACCTACTAATGATGCTCGTGTGGTAGTGAAGTTTTTGAAGCAACTATTATCTCGGTTCGGAACCCCTCGTGCTATTATAAGCGATCGTGGAACCTATTTTTGTAATGACCAATTCGAGAAGGTCTTAAAGAAATATGGAGTTACTCATCGTCTTTCTACGGCTTATCACCCGCAAACGAGTGGGCAAGTCGAGGTTTCGAACCGAGCTTTGAAGAGGATTTTAGAAAGGTCGATTGGAGAAAACCGTGCTTCATGGTCCGACAAACTCGATGACGCTTTATGGGCCTTTAGGACCGCTTATAAGACACCTATCAGTTGTACTCTTTATAAGTTAGTCTATGGGAAGAATTGTCATTTGCCCATGGAATTGGAGAATAAGGTATATTGGGCCCTTAAGCATGCTAATTTTGACTTAAAGACCGCATGAGATCACCGGAAAATACAATTGAATGAATTGGATGAATTAAGAGATAATGCTTATGAAAATTCATTAATTTTCAAAGAAAAGACTAAAAAGTTTCATGATGCAAAGATTAAAAACCGGGTTTTTAACATTGTTGATCAAGTGTTACTTTTTAACTCTCGATTAAAGATATTTTCCGAGAAGTTGAAATCTCGTTGGTCGGGTCCTTTCACCATTACACAAGTGTTTCCTTATGGGACCATCGAGCTAGCTCAAAATGATGGTCCTAACTTCAAGGTGAATGGACATAGGCTTAAGCACTACTTTGGTGGGAAAATTCCTTCATTGGATGACCTCGACCAAGTCACCTTCCCCAATGATAATTAGCATTGAGGGGATCGAGTCGAGCTCATGACTCGGTAATCAAAAACGAGGTGCCTCGTAGGGTAGATCCCATGCTTATCCTTTTTATGCTTTCTAATAAATAATGAGAGGGGATTTGTGCCCTTCCAACTCGTTGTCTCATGGTTGTTTGTGATTGTGTTATCTAGATCATCATCATCACTACAATTGAAGACTCTCGTGTTCGTTTACGTGAGCCTCGATCGTTTGCTTGAAGAAGTTTTTCACGAATCCATGACATATCCTTTATTGTTCTAACAATTATCTTTTAGCATAATTAATAAACGGATTTAGATATATTGTTGATGACCCTTTCCATGCTAGATCCTAAGCATTCGATTCTTCGTCTCTAGTATGGGGGTGCTCCACCTTTAGACTCAAAACATTGAGGACAATGTTTAATTTTAGTATGGGGGTGAATAGATACTTGCTTTGCTACGCCCTCACGTTTTCCAATTTTCAACGTTTTGTTTTGTTGCTAATAAGGCTAAAAATGGCCAAATTTTAAAATTTTTCTTTAGTTTTAATAAGTGTTTTTAAGACACAAATGTATATTTTCTGATGGGTAGAATAAGAGCTAATTTTTGACTTGATGGGCATTTGGAGCCCTTTATATTCCTTAACCCGCTCAATTCAAGTTTTGCTAGACTTTTATATAGGGAACTTTAAAACGCGAAAGTCTTAGCTCATCCGGGTTAAGAACAAGAACTTTTCACAAGTTCCTATAATTGATCTTAGAAAGTCACTTATCAAGGGAACTATAAAATGCATTCTCTAAACTTGAAAAAGTCCAAGAAAGTGCAAGATCCTATAGGTGGCTTGAAAACCCGAAACTTTGATTTGATATAGTCTTAATGAAAGCTAATCCAAATTTGGCTTAATTTTGACTTTCATGGCTAAGTATTCACGAGTCTCTTTAATTAGAGGTCTTTAAATAGTGAAGAACGAGAAATGGTAGAGTTAGACAAGTGATCATGCTAAACGTAGAACACGAAAATGTTCTTTCAAAAACTCATATGTTTTTAATTGTGGCTTTTTCTCCCATAAGATCAATGCATTAGGAATAAAAATAATTGCAATAACTAAGGTCGTACGATATTAAAGGTTACTTAGCTTCTAGCACAAGCTCGTTTAAAAGTTGCTCGGGGTTGAATAGAGTTCATAGCCAAGGCATAACTTATTGAAGCGGGATGCGAAGATTGGTGAAGATCCAAAAAGGCCCTAACAAGGCATGAGGGGCTCTATTTTGTTGCTAAAGATCCAAGATGATGTGAAGTATCATTATTCCTAAATCCATATGAAGGATCGAGACACACGACGAAAAGCAATTGCTCCCCTAAAGATCATGGAGAAAGTCTATCCAAAAAGACCCTCACAAGGTATGAGGATAAATATATCCAAGTCCGAAAAGGAGACGAATCGTTGTATATCAAAGTCCAAAATAAAGATTAAAGAAAAATGATGAAGTCGTGGTCCAAGTATTAAGAATCTCTCAAAAAACGTCAAGTGAAGAAATTCCAATATATGAAGAGAAGACCATAATTTCAAGAACGTCTTCCCAAGATTTGAAGTATGAAGTACATGCCAAATATCGCTCCGAGAAAGGTCTCAAATCGTGAAACGGGTTATGCCAAGATATGAACTTAAGGAGATACACGAGAAGCCGTTTTAAAAGATTTTGTCCTTCGACTAACTATCGATCAAATCGTGCTACTTTACTTTCGCACTAATAAATACTCAAATAAGTCAATATGAATCACTTGTGATCCATGACAAATAGTTGGAAATTTCTAGAAACCCATTTCCTTTTATAATAACTAGGTTGCGGGGAGAAAAAGTATTACACAATTTGGACGTATGAGTAATGTTAGCATTGTGACTTGTACCAAAAATGATCTCGTTTTTGCACTTAGCATAGAATGTATGACAATCAAGGATGACGAAATTTACTCTATGGGACATTTACTTGTTTCTATTCATTGACCCTAAAAGTCACATTCGTGATGAAAATCATACATTATGTCTTTACACATCTTCTTAGTATTGTTGCAAGTCTTTTACTTTTCAATAAATGGTAATAAAATTCAATTTTGGTGATGCTTAGATACTTTATTCTAGCATTGCGTGAGGGCCCGGCAATGGCTTAGTATGGGGGAGTGATGAGATGGCATTTATACATGATCTCATTGTTCTTTTCGGGTTTTAAATGCATAAATGTCATAATTATACCATATATATGATTGTATTTGTTTACTTGTGTGTTTTAGGTATGGATATCGTGAAAAGACAAAAGATCACAAGAAACAAGGAAAAAACGGACACGAGAAACGAAGCCGTACAAAGAACCGGGCCCTAGTTATGGAATTATCCAAGAAAAACCCTTGAAGACTTCAAGATGTACAAGATTGATCCTCAATTTATGAAGAAATGACACTTAAAACCCTTGTATTTTCATAATTACAAGTTTGGTCCTTTAAGTTTGTCAAAATTACAAAAAGGTCCTTCAACTTTGAAGAATTAGCAAGTTTAGTCCCTCAATAATTCTAAATTTTTAATTGTAACACCCCATTTTGATAATGGAATGTCACGCGTAATTATGGCGTGTCATCAAAGCATACAAGGATAAATGTCTAAAACATTACATGACCATAGGGATAATCGGAATCAAACATCGGTTCCCAACATAAGCCCAAAACATAATAAAGCAAAAGAAATGAATGAAAGACTAAACAAGCATAAGTATATGAGGGCAAGAAGGAAAAGAAGTCTCTAGCAGCTTCCATCCTATGCACGTCCTCCAAATGCTCGAGTCTTCCCTAGGGTACCTGCCGTTTTGGGACATGGAAAGGAAAGTAACGGCTGAGCAAAACGCTCAGTGCACGGATATAGACATAGTATGAATGACTAAGCATAATAAAGACTTAATAGCAGCGGAAATGTATAAGTCCTGGAAAACCTGGAACATGTTCATAAAACTGTTTTTATAGTTTGAAAAGCCTTATGTTTATCTTATGAAAACTGTTTAACATATTTTACCATTAGCCAATATAGGTCATGAAAATCCACCGTGCATGAATACTTGGAGGGGTGACCTCATCATGCAAATTAGAGGGGCTGCCTCTAATTTAATACACTGGTTTTTGGGTAGGAGGGATCAGCTCCTTGTGAAGGATGCAAGGCACACACCACATTCACCATGAAATCCTGACTGAAAACATGTAACTAGGATGCACCCATACGCCCCACATGATAAATATAATATAAATGGCCAAAAGCTGAAGGGACGCCACGAGCAATCACTCCGCCGTGGTGAAGTCATAACATCAGTGCCTCTAATGTTATGGTTATGGTACCTCCATAACTAGGTGAAACTGGTCATGCATGTATATGGCTTTAGGTATTCTAATTAAACATAAGCAAATCAAACACATGACTTATACTACGGGAAAACATTTGGCTGCATACGGGGAATCCTAATAATGAAAGAATGTTCATACTAAAAGGACGAGAATCTGTACCTTATGTCCAGTGAACGAAGAAGATGAACTGAGAGGAATCCTACTTCTGTATCACTAATACTACATAAATACATACATGAATAAGTATCTGCTTACTAAATACGTAGCTGGTTTTATGTCATGTCTTAGCTTATTTTATATGTTCTTATCATGTTTTACTGTTTAAAGCCTTAAACTGTGTTTATCTTATATTATGTTTACTCTGATTAAGTATTTCTGGTATTTCATGTATTATTATACTTACTGTGTAATAATAAGTAATTTTCCAAAAATAGCAGGTTTCCTAAAATAGAAAGTTTCAAAAAATAGAAAGTTTCCAAAAATAGAAAGTTTCCAAAAATAGAAAGTTTCCAAAAATAGAAAGTTACCAAAAATAGAAAGTTTCCAAAAATAGAAAGTTTCCAAAAATAGAATTACTGCTTAAAATAGATAAGTTTCCAAAAATAGAAAGTTTCCCATAAATAGATTAGCTGCCTTATTTAAATAAGTTTCCATAAATAGATTAGCTGTCTGAAATAAATAAGTTTCTAAAAAATAGAACGTTTCCATAAATAGTTTAGCTGCCTTATTTAAATATGTTTCTAAAAATAGAAGTTTCTATAATTAGAAATAAGCTGGTTAAATAAGCTAAGTATATAAGCCTAAGTGTTTTCATGATTATTTTCTAAGTCATATGATATAATGTATAGTTTATTAATTATTTCATGTAATTATAATAAACTATAGGTTAAAATATTTAATTAAAGTATATCATGTTTTTAATTAAATAAAGTTAAATACTTAGGTTAAAACATGTATTATTATTTATTAATAATATAACCTAAGTCATGTTAATTAATTAATTATAACCATGGTTTTTAAATAATTAATTAATTTATAAGTCTAAAAATATAAAATACTTAGGTTAATAATTTCATGATTTTAATAATTAAAATAACCTAAGTCATGTTATTAAATTAATCATGTCATGTTCATTAATTTAATTTTAACATAAGATTATAAAAGAAAAATAATCTTAACATACACCGTGAACCGGATCTTGACTAAGAACCATGAACCAGACATGAAATCGACACCATACCTCGAACTAACTCGGGGTTACCCTTGTCTTGATGCTGCCGTGGGACCCACACCAACCAACCGGGACCATATGGTCTCGGTGGTGGTCAAATAGCCAAACCGAGACCCTCTCGGGTTCGGTTTAGGCGGCGGCCAAGAACAAACACCCCCAAAACATCCCTTTTGATTTATTCCAAAACCAATTCCATGTTAGATCTATGATTTAATTAGGTTTTTAAGAAAAACATGTCATGTTCTTAATTATTAAAAAGATTAAATCAAAAGAAAAGGGATAAAGGATTTACCGAATGCGTGGATCTAAAGAACGATGAACAAACACGAACACTAGCAATAATTCCAAGATCAAAGATCAACAAACACCCTTTTGGTGTGTTTGAAGGTGGCGGCCAAAAAGAGAAAAAGAAGGAGGAGGAGAAGTTTTAGGTTTCTGTAAAATTCTTCTGTAAAGTGAAAATGAGTAGTGATCTTTTCCTAATTCCTTGTTTTAGTAAAAATTGATGGGCTAAGCCCATCTTCCCTCCCTAATTTCGTGGTATGGGGCCCACATGGGGTAACCCATACATTTCCTGAGTCTAAATATTATAGTGTGCTCTCGTGTGTTCTCGTGTTCGTAATTTACGTGTTTTAATTAGTTATCGATCGTGACTTAATATACTTATTCGTGTTCGTAATAAATATATATACGTAATTAATATTAGCTCGTGATTTAATTACGTTCATGATTTCATGATCGCATGTTCGTGATTAATTATTGTTTAAATAATTATTGCGTGTTCGTGCGTAATAAATACTTATCGTGTTCTAACACGTACGTAATACGTAAAATCCTAACACGTAAACGTAATCGTACTATAAAAGGAAAGTTTTAATCTAGTACGTACGATCTTAAGGGTACTATTCATGGTAAAAGCATGCGGGTTTTACATTAATAATGGTCCCTCATGAAGTCAAAGATACAATGAAGACCTTTGAAGATCAAGAAAGTCCAAGATCAGTCCTCAAACTATGCAAAAATGGCAAAAACAACCCTTGAAAACCTTTTGCCAACGTTTTGGGCCAAAAGTGTGAAGTTTGTAACTTTAATAACAAAGGAAATCAAGTTTTTTTGGCTGAAAACACGTTTTACCCTTTTCTCCTAAATACAAGGACTCATATTGCCATTCTGAAAGTTCAAATCTCACAAACACGTGCCAAACAACTCCACCCCCAAAAATCGGATCAAAACTTACTACTATTCACCCTGATGAACCTAGTTACCATCCCACTTAAATCAAAGGGTAAAAACAAATTACTCAGACACACATTTGATTCACATGCCCTAACATCCATCCCACACCAAAAACCCTCAATCCCACTCACCTAAGGACCCCACCATTCAAACCCGTCCACCTATCACATCATTCCTTCATCTCCAAGGATTGCCACGTGGCCAAATCAACAGCCAACACTCATTGCTTAGCCCCAAAGATAAAATGAACAGCCAGGATGCATTTGGACAGCTCAACAACATAATTCGTCTAGAAGATTTCAAGGGCATTTTAGGACTTCATAGCCTAGGGTTTTCATTGTAATCTCAGCCCTTGTGGCCTATATAAGGACTCCTCAACATGTGAGAGAGCCTTGTTCTAGTTTTACTCTTTAAACATTGTAATTCCTTTTTAAAATGTATAAAAGTTGGTATTTTAAGAAAATTGTAATTCCTTTTTATGTTTTTGAAAGTTGGTGTTGTTTAAGGGTAATTATGAGTTCCATTTGATGTTATAAAGGTGTTTAGATCTTGTGGTTTAAATACGTTTATGTTTGGTAAGGATTTTAAAGTTTGAAAAACCTTGAAATCAGTCATCTGTTTTGATTATTTTACTTGTACTAACCCTTATCCAAAAGCTATAAGCCCTTGCAAGCTTGTTGATACCAAGCTAGTGAAGGTTTATCAACCTTTGGATAGGTTGTTTGTTGTTTGTGTTGAAGACATAAAGCCCTTGAGGTTCTGCTTTAAACCATCAACCAAGGCATATCTCATCTCCTTTTTTTCAAGTACCTTGGTCTTGTTCTAGCTGTTGAACAAGGTCCAAGGAGCATTGATGATCCCTCTAGGAAGTTGTGGGGGATAGGTATAACCTCTTGTTAAGTTTCCTCTAAAAAATTTCATGTTATTGTCTGATTTGTACTTTGCCATGTGATTTGTTGATTTTGTTTTTGTGCTTTGTGTTTTATAGTTGTTATCTCTTAGTTGTCACCTAGTTGAAGTTTTTGAATCATAAAATCAGTAGGTTATGTGATTAAATAAAAAGTTTGTTTGAAAAAGGACTAAAATAAGGTTGTTTGGGTTTATTGGATCATAAGGCCTTGTGGCCTTGTGCCCTTGGTTCTTAGGGTTTGGGGAGTCTAAACAAGTCATATGCAATAGGTTTTGGTCACTGGTTAAGTTTCAAGAGGTTTGGAAAAGGGATTTCAAGTTTTGGTAAAATCTGAAAAAAGGGGTTTGAAATTGGTCAAACACATCAGATCCAATAAAATCTTTGTTTGTTGGATCTAAGGTCTAAAATCTGGTTTGGGAAGAGTTTAGGTGATAAGCTATTTGTGCAGTATCTGTTTGTTGATTTTGGTGGCTTATTGTGGGTGCTAGAGCTTATCAAAGTTGGCTGAAGTGGTCATTTGCATCAGCAAAGTGACCACCTCAATTTTGCCTTGCATTTTGTTATCTAGTGTATGCCCTGCTTGTTTATTGCTTGGAACTTGTTTTTGTGCTGCTTGTAAGTAGATTTGTCTATTTGGTTTGCTTTGTTGCTGGCTGATGTAGGTTTTTCGTACACGTTTTAGGAAAAACGCGTATGAGTGGCAAGTATTAAGTTGCACGCTTTAGGAAAAACGTGAAACCGAATAAATGCGGGTTCGTTCTCGAAGGAGGTGTGTAGATTAATGTGCCAATTATATAAAATCAAGTTTGGATTAGTGACGTTTTTGTTTGAGAAG
This sequence comes from Glebionis coronaria, assembly GCA_025667525.1. Taxonomy (NCBI): domain Eukaryota; kingdom Viridiplantae; phylum Streptophyta; class Magnoliopsida; order Asterales; family Asteraceae; genus Glebionis; species Glebionis coronaria. The sequence goes on from CM046874.1 coordinate 250,703,692, forward strand.
AGAAAATTTAAAGACGAGCTACGATTACGATTACACTACGACGATTTGACGTAAAACGCGAACGTAAATACGTAAGACGTGACAAAATTAAAAATTAAACCTAAAAATTAATTAAAAGTTAAAACTAAGTCTAAAATAATATAAATAAGAATAAAAATCCAACAAATATATTTTAAACCCTTTTATTAATTAAATATTCAATTTTAAATGCTAATTAAAGCCCTAAAATTAAATATAATTAACAAAATGTCCAAAATATTATTTTATTTAACTAATAAGTCACTTATATTATTTAAAGACTAAAAAGTACTTTTCCTAAATTTTCAAAACTATTTTTCTATTTTTAAAACACTAAAAACTATTTTTAAACTAAAATAATCATAAAAAATAATAAAATAATGCTAAAAATAATTTGACAATTTTGAAAATCCTAATTTATGCTATTGAACAGTAGAAAAATGAAAAGTTTGAAAAATGTAAAATTTTGCACTAAAAGACAAAACAGATTAATATTAAAACCCTAATTAAACTAATTTAATTCTAAAAAATAATTAAAAAGTGAACAGTAAAAACTTTTTAAACTAAAAATCTTAAAACATTTTTCTTAATCTATGAAAAATTTTAAAACTGAAAAATATTTAATTTTACCACTAAAAGACAAAAAACAGAAATTAAAAAGTAATTAAAATAACAATTAAATCTAAATAATACTGAATGAACAGTAACTGAAAAAATGATTAAACTGGAAAATCAAGAATTAAATAAGAAAAATATTGAAATAAATTTCAAGGTCTAAAACTTGTTTTGAGGCACTAAAGACAAAAAAACCAATTTTCTGAAAGTGACACTTGCTCACTGTTTTGTTTTTAGTGTAGCAGTGAGAACTTATGGACTACCAGTGGGAAATTGGTTCCCACAACTAATTATAAAAATAGGTTAGTTGACCTAAAAGCTTAGGAAAGCTTATGTGATGGCTTTTCTTGGACAATAAGGCACCCTTACACTCAGTTGAGTGTAGGGAGTCAGGAAATACAAGTAAACACACCACTCAAGTTCAAAGATTCTACCCTAAGGCACAAAATCAGTTACTGCAAGTCAGAAAGTAGTCTTGGGTGACTTTGCTGATTAACTAGGCAATTAGGTGAGGTTCAGACACTCAAATGATGATCACTAAATTACCAAATCAACCTAACCAAGGTCCACGCCTAAAATATACCTACTTTTTAACAGATATCTAAGTTTGATGACCAACAAATTACTAAAACAGGCTATGTTTAGTATGACTGATGAACATAGCAGACTTCACAACTATCTATCTTGCAAACTAGCTTTTATCCTACCAAACTGAAATTTAAATATCCAATACACCTAATGTTCACCTACTGAGTGCATCTAATCAGATTACAAGGTTAGGTCTGTCAAATCCTGCCTATGCAACCTAATGCCAAACACCCCTCAATATTCAGAAACTTGAAATTTTCAAACCAATTGTTGCAAAAGCAACTTGAAACTGATTACAAAGTATTCTAACATGCATAAGATTAACAAGTAAGCAATAACCAATAATAAAAACACACAAAATAGCAACAGTCACACAAAATCACCAATCCTTTAAATTTTACAAAATATGGAAGGGTTCAAGCCTTTTACCTTCCTTGACCTACATCCAGGCCAAGGGGATGGCTGATGCCATCTTCCAATCAAGTAGAAACTTGAGCTATGGGCTTATGAGAGGCTGCCAAGTAGAGATGATGCTAGGTGGGGACTACTGCAGTCCCAAACACCCCAATATGTCTTGGAAAAATAGAACCTGCTAAGAAAGAGTTAAAGCAAGTGCACAAAATCCCAAAAGCTGCTCACAAAAGCTAGATGTCAGTTAGCTTTTGATGAGAGCTTATGGAATCTAAGGTAAAAAAACAGTAAGGTAACAAAAGATTTTTATGATATTGGAAAATTTTTAGAAAATTTTACCAAATCCGAAAAACTTGTAAGGAAAACAGTAACCAAATGAGCCAATAAGTTTGAATGAGCTTATAGGCTTTTAGCTTGTCAGACATAAAAGCTTATACAGCTTATACAAACTTAGATGTTACAAAAGAAATTTCTCCAAAAAAAAACTTTTGAAACAAGAATCCACTTGTGAAATTAACTAAACTTGCAATGAAATAAATGATTAAACTAATCAAAAGCAGTAAGGAACTCAGTATAACTTTGCAAATAGATTTTAGGAAATACTGTAAATATTCATTAACTTTAAAAAATTTACAAAGCTAAAACTGGAACAATGCATATGGGCACAGGACACCCATATATATACTACATTAAAGAAAATACTAGAAGAAAAACCCTAAGCTATAAAAATTCCGCATCTGCCCTTGTGGTCAAAAATCTTCAAACGGGTCAAAACCTCCCATGTGATGATGTTGATGTCCAGCTATGTTAAAATGATCTTGGTCGTTTAATGTATCCTTTGGGAACAAGAAATCGTCTATAGCCCTTGATTTTCTGTGAAGATGCCAAAATTGCTAAAATGGGGGAGCATGGGACAATGGGGGGCCCTCATGTGGTCACGGGATGGGTATGGTTGTTGGTGGGTTTGGTCCAAATGGCCATCAATCACTGTTCTGGAGGTTTAGGGGATAAACCCCTTTGATTCTTGCCTCAATTAGATTAGGGTTTATGGGTTAGGGGAAAAGGAACAGTGGGGTTTAATTGGGTTAGGGGTAATTAGTTTTCAAAATTTGTGTTAGGCGCTTTTTTTAGTAACTGATTTATTAATCAGTTATTAAAAGTTGTAGTGGAATGCTGAGGTGGTGGGAAGTGGTGAGGTGGTGGTATGTGAGTGGATGGTGGGGATGACGTGGGAGATTGATTGGCTGTGGTGGGTTGTAGTGTCTGGGCAGGAATGGCCCCCCAAGTTCCAAAATGTTTCCACTTCAATTTTAACAGCTTTTCAACTCATTTCCTTTGAAATAACTTTCTAGGACTTGTCAAATTTGGCACCATGTATTAGTAAACTTTTCACCAAGGATCAAAAGTGTACAAAGGGCATTCTTCAAGGGCCATTTATGTCAACACATAAACATGAGGGGCTTGTCTTGATATAACTTCAACTTTGAAGGACCAAACTTGCCAAATCTTCAAAGATGAGGGACCAGAGTTGCCAATCTTCAATTCTTCAAGGGTGTTTTTGGAAATTCCATTCTTGGGCCCGGTTTCTTGTGCGGCTTCGTTTCCCGTGTTCTTTTTTGCTCTATTCTTGTAATCTTTTGGTGAATTCACGATATCCGTACCTGAAATACACAATGAACAAACACAAGCATATTTTTGGGTATTTTGACGATATTTTAAGCGTTTTAAGCCCGATATGGACGATGAGACTATGTATAATTACAGTCTCATCACTCCCCCATACTAAACCATTGCCGTGTCCCCACGCAATGCTAGAATTAAGTATCATAGCACTTCCAAAATTCATTTTATGATGACATTTATTGAAGACATAAACTTAAATAAACTACTACACGTGTTTTAGACATAATGTATTGTTTTCATCACGATAAAGTGACTTTTGGGATCATAGAACAAGAACACGTGAATGCTTCATTAGAAATAATTTCGTCGTCCTCGATTTTCACCCAATTCCATGCTAAGCGTGTAACGAGATCATTGTTATTATAAGTTAGCAACACGAACACATCTCATGAGTGTTAATTACACACCTAAACTCCCTTATTCCTACTTGGTATCTCTTATATTTAATTTTTGTCTTAATGATCACGAGGATACATCATTGACTTATGCGTTAATAGAGATTAAGTCTAAAAATAGAGTTTTAACGGTGTAACCAAAATCATTAAATTAATAATTCATCCTAATAGACAACGATGTCAAAATTAAGTCAACAAGAAGGATCGATAAACACGGTTTTATAACGGTTTTGAACATGAGACTTATTACCAAGACTTTTATACGCCCCCTAACGGAAGGGCCTTATTATCATTGGTTTACCTCCATCTTTTATTCAACTTCGCCATGAAGCTTTTATTATGACTTCGGTCTTGCCTTGCCTTTTATTATCCGCCTCATCGGTGGTTTTATTAGCCAAAGACGTATATCCTCACGCTAAAGCGAATTTTGGATCTTTAAAGCTTCAAAGATTAAGGCTTGATTCACTTTAATTTGGGCATAGATTTTTCGGCCTTGTGAGCTTCAAATTTTTGCTTAATTTAGGTGAGCACTTGAAATCTTATTATTAGGTGAAGCTTTCGATTATTCGGGTGCCAATACTTCAAAACCGTGACGCTAGCGATACCTTAATGTTTTCCCAATTTAATTACATGGAAGCTACTAAAATAAATTAGAAACCAACAATAGTGACTAAACCGCTAAATCAATACTTATTAACAATTTATTATACAAAAGCGTGGGGAGAATAAGCTAATAATTACTACAAATGAGATCGTGACGATTACGAGACTTATAAATAACTCTATCATTTCTCGTCCTCATTTAAGAGACTTAGCCTAAAAAGTTAAGGAATCAAAGCTAAGTGCTCAACATGCACGGTAGAGTCAAAAATTACTCTTATTCTCACCATCGGAAAACCTACATTTGTGTCTTAAACACTTACGAAAAACTAGAAAAATTTTAAAATTTGGCCATTTTTAGCCTTATTTTGCATAAAACGATAACAAAAAGATGAATATTGGATTGCGTGGTGACGTAAGCAAGGTGAAGTATCTACTCACCCCCCCATACTAAAACTAAACATTATCCTCAATGTTTCGAGTCTAGGGGTGAAAACACCCCAATACTAGAGACGAAGTCGAATGCTTAATCTCGAGCATGGAAAGGGTAAAACGAATAACCTAAAAGCCGCTTATGAATTATGCTAATAAGATAAACGTTAGAACATAAAAGGATATCATCGGATATCGGAATCTCCAAAGGCAACGATCGAAGCTCGAGTGCTACGTAAAACGAACACGAGAGGCTTCAGTTAGAACATAAAAGGATTAATTATTTTAATATTATTTTATTATTAAATTTCAAATTTTACATTTTTGCACGTTAGAACATAAAAGGATATCATCGGATATCAGAATCTCCAAAGGCAACGTTAGAACATAAAAGGATTAATTATTTTAATATTATCTTATTATTAAATTTCAAATTTTACATTTTTGCACTTTTTATATTTTTTTTTAGGTTTAATACATTAAAATAGGATTTTTGCAACTCTTAGATTAATTTTATCTAAATTCTTCTAATTTCTAGAATTATTTTAAGTTTTTAATAGTTTTTAATCATTTTAAATAGTTTTAATTAGTATAAAAATTCATAAAAATAGTTTTTATTCTTATTAGGTCATTTTAGAGGTTTACAAAGTGAAAAATCTTTATTTGGGCTTTTTAATAATTATTTTGATTTTTAGGGCTTTAATTAGCATTTAAAAATTAATATTTAATTAATTAAAAGGTTTGAAAAAGTTTTGAATATTTGTAAACTCTTAGTTTATTTAATTTGATTTTTGGTAATCTTTTGGGAATTTTTAGAATTAATTTTTTTATTTTAGCTCTTTTTACGGTTTTAATTTTAGTCGTTGTAGTAACAATTTTCACGTCTTCGTCATTCTATTTTCTCATCCCCTTCTTTCAAATATTAATCTCAAATATCATTGCATTTTAGTCACACACATATACCTCCTTGGGAAACGAACTTAATTGGGTCATTAACACTTGATTTTCCTAAGTCATTTGTTTAATACTTTCCGCTCATTTACGCTCTTTTGTTTTCCTAAACAAGAGACATTATTTTACTACAATCAATTTTCCAGAATCGAGTGAACCGACATGGGTGGATACAGTTAATGTAGATGAAGATGCACCCGAGCAAGCTTGGGACACAGAAGCTGCTAGCATTCGTCCGCTAACTCGAGAAGATGAACCAGATTTATCCCAAATCCTCAACAATCCCATCGACTTCTTAGCATATCTAATCTACAGGTATGGAACTGACAATGTAACTCCAGCGATGGTAACTCGAGCTTTTCATGATCCCACCATCATTCCTACTTCAAGAATCAGTAGAATGGAGCTGAATACAATGCGAATGAGCTGTTGAAAGCAATGAACCTTCCTCAACGAACATGTCACAGGTCTGAGAATGCTCCTCTCCCGATCACTGATGCTGACAATCAAATCATACGTGATTTCTTTGTCTGCTATGACCTTGAGTATTTAGTAAACGGCGCCAACAAGTATGCGACTTCCTTAACCTTGGTCAAAGCTGCAACTCGGGGGTCAATACCCTGGATTGAAGAAAAGGTTGATTGTATATGGGTAAGGAAATTAATTCCTGAGTATGATCATTATGCTGAATTGGGTGCATCACATTGGAGAGAAACTATACAGAAAGCCTACAGCTATGCATGTGGTTTCAAGTCAAAGACTCCAGTAAAATCCGAGTTCAGAATCAAAGCCATTTTAGGAGTAAGAGTTGAACCCAAAGTCGGCTATCATCATATAACAGAAATCAGATTAAAAAGAGAAGACGACAAATCCTATACCATCATGGAAGGAGACTTCTCGGATCTTCCTCTTGTTGACATTGAAGATATGTTACTGTTGATGACTCAAGACACACTCAAACACTTGAACACTGAAGACTACATTGCCCTGAATTCAGCTCTTCGAATGTATACTCGTCGCATCGTGATAAAGAAGAGAGTTGAAGACTTGCAACTTGGCGTTGAGAGCTATCAGAAGAAGCTGAACCTCACTGCTCCATACACTCAGGTTCCTGCTATTCATCACGACAAAAGCCCGTACACAAGCACTACAAAACCGGTTCCAGACACTTTCTATTTGAATGGATCTGGTGAGAAGAAATTCCTGAGAATAGCGGAACTCTCCAACTTTAGTAACAGGACTCTTGAGCAAGTTCGGGACACATTGATTCAGATCAACAGAACCAAGAAGCATCCCCAACTTACCGTCCGGTGGCACGCAGGGTACGAAACAAGTGCTAGCTACCTGATAAACAAGATTAATGAAAAGTTGTGGTAAAGACGCTTGATGAGGAGTATTGAACGATTCGTTGGTGGAAGACCATATAGAGCACACCACAAGCTGATGTAACGATCCATCTAATGGGCCGTACTATCTCAGGTTATTCCATATTGGTTAATTTGTGAATATGTAAATATTGTAAATATTGTGCTTTTGTGGCTTGTTGTAGTGTGAATGTATGATAATGTTTCAAGAATTTCTCACGAGATTCTAAATCTTTCAAAATCTATCATACTCAAGCACTACAACTAAACCTCATTAACTTGAGGGGGAGCATTAATATGTTCTATGGCCATAGGTTAATTTCATTTTTACCCAAAGACCGGTTAATCCATTCAATATCCCAAATATTAATGGTTAACATTTTGGATAAGGGGGGAAAATGAGATTAAGGAGACTTAATGATATTTGGATAAAATAAATGAAAAAGACTTAAAGATAAACCAACTTAATATGTGTAATGCACATGTTAAGAGGGAGCATTTTTGATGAACAAAACACTTAAGGCACAAAAACTTTGATTATAATATCACAAGTGCTTTAAGTGATTTTCAAGAATTTTTCATGGTGACAATACTTACCCAAAACACACTTAATTCACGACGGATGTGGTGACAAAAGGGTGGTAGGATTAGGTATTAGTCCAATGATTCATCAGAACCGATGGAATCTTCCCAAGGACAATTCCCTAGATAGAATTAGAAGTCCTAGGAAAGTTGGAGATGATTGTGAACGTAGTAGAGTACTGGTTGTAGTGTTTTACTACTCTTTAGGAAAAGAGCGTAAATAGGGAAAGTATCGAGTGATGATTTAGGAAAATCAAACACTAATGACCCTTATGGTATGAAAGTTCGTTTCCCAAGGAGGTATATGTGTGTGAGAAATTTGTTAAATGTTTGTGATTAATGATTGGTTTAGAAGGGGATGAGAAAAGAAGATGACGAAGTCGTAAAAAATAAAAATAAACACTACTAGAAAGTTAAAACGTAGAACCTTAAAAACCACAAAAATAAAAATTAATTCTAACAAATTACCAAAAATTCACCAAAAATCAAAATAAATAAACTAAGAGTTTACCAATGATCAAAACTTTTTCACACCTTTTATATAATTAAATATTCAATTTTTAAATGCTAATTAAAGCCCTAAAAATCAAATAAATTATCAAAAAGCCCAAATAAAGATTTTTCAATTGGTAAACCTCTAAAATGACCTAAAAAAGATTAAAAACTATTTTTAGAAATTTTTAAACTAATAAAAACTATTTAAAATGATTTAAAAACTATTAAAACTTAAAATAATTATAAAAATTAATCTAAGAGTGATAAAATTATTCTAAAAGTTGCTAAATTCCTATTTTAATGTATTAAACCTAGGAAAAATGTAAAAAGTTGGAAAATGTGAAATTTTAAAAATAATAATAAAATAATATTAAAAATCCAAAAATTATAAAAAATTCTAAAAACTTGCAAACTAGTTTATTTTAACCTAAATAATCAGAAAATCAAAGTGAAATTACCAAAATACCCCTATTGGGCCCTCAAATGGGCCAAATCCAAAAACAGTCAACCAAATTGGGCTTTTGGGACCAAAAAGTCAAACTTGGCCCAATTGACTTGGAAAAGCCCTATCTGACTTAAAATTCAATTCTAAGAACAAAACTCTAAAGGCCCAAAAGCTGAAAATGAGCTTATCACAGCTTATTTAACACTTAGCTTATTCTTATTGGGCTTTTCAGCCCATTAAGCCATAAGCTAATGCCATAAGCTCTAATTTGACACACAACCTTCTTTTGGGATGCTTATGAGATCTGTAAAAAGAAATTTTGAAAAAGCTCACTCAATAAGCCAGAAATAAGCAAAACAAAAATTCACTAAAAGACAAAATAGTCGTTTTAGAGATTTAGGGCACCTCAGGACTTGATTCAACTTGCAAAAGATTTCAAATGGACTCAATAAGCCAAATCAATCAACAAAAATCCAATAAGCACAACCAATAAGCCAGAATAAGCACAAATGAACTTATGAAAAAGTCAATGGAGTTGGTTTTCTAGTCAAACCCTAAAGTCAACCACCCAAATGCTCCAGTAAGAACAAATGGGTCAAAATATGAGCACCTATTACAAAAACAAAGTTGTTGCTGGTTGAAATAAGCTGTTATAGCTTATTGATAAGCTGAACCCAAATTTACACTATCAGTGGCAACTAGCAGGGGAAAGGAGTTCCCACTGCTTTGACTATTTGACCAAGCTTATTTGAGAGTTCTGGTTTGATCCAATTGGAAACAAAGGCACCCTTGTGATCAGTGAATCACAAGGAGTCAATAGCAACAAGAAAATCACAAATTGGTTCACAAAATAAGCCACAATAAGCCAAACAGTCACCAGATATGCACCAGATATGGAAATAAGCAGTTAAGCACTTAATAAGCAGATTTAGACTGAATAAGCCAACCAAACTTAACAAGATGCATACACAAGCTATATAAACTAAGAACAAACACAAAGCAACAAGAATCAAACACTGAATCAAAGAAAATAACAAGATCAAAGCACACAAGGTTTCTGATGAACAATGAACATTATGCAGACAAGTTTTGCTGAACTACTTGACACTTGATCTAATTTCAAGCCTCAAATCCTTCTTCCCTGGTGTGATTAACTCAGATTTAGCACTTGTTAGCCCTAGCCTAAGCTTAGATCTAGGTGTCCTCAAAGTCCTAGCCAATTTTACCAAGTTTTTAAGATTTTATAACCAAATTATGAATCTATGTGTTCAAACCCACAAAACCTGCAAACATATGAACTAATGCACCTAACAAACAGATACCAACTCTTGCAACCACAATACAAGCACTTAGCAAACCACAAATCCAAAGTAAGCAGTAGACCCAAACACTCCTTAATCTTCTACTTAACAAAGAAACTTGTGATTTCTTCTAACAACCTACTGATTTTAATGATCAAAAACACTTCCTAGATAGCAACTAACACAATCAAACTCATAAATCACCAGCACAAACACCAATACTCAAAATCAAAGCACCAAATCAAAAACAGTCATAAACATGAAATTTTGAGAGGAATCTTAATCAAGGGATTATACCTGCCTTCCACAACATCCTAGGAAGGCCAGCTATGCTCCTTGGACCTTGTTCAACAACTAGAACAAGACCAAGGTACTTCAATGAAGATGATGCAAACTGCCTTGGTTGATGGTTCAAAGTAGAACCTCAAGGACTTTATGTCTTCAACACAAGCAGCAAACAACTCAACCAAGGGCTCTAATCCCTTCACAAGCTTGGTGTCAACAAGCTTGTAAGAGCTTATAGCAAATGGCTAAGGGTTAGTACACAAAACAAGCCAAAACAGAACCTAGGATTTCAAGGTATTTGAACCTTAAAAACCTTATGAACCAAGACGTGCCTTAACCACAAGATTAAGGTAGGTCTTAACAATCAAATGGAACTCCGAATTAGGCTACTCAAACACCAAAATTTTAATTAAATCAAAAAGAGATTTCACAATTTCAGAAATTCAAATTTTATTTAAACTTAAAAAGGAATTACAAAGATAATAGCCTAAAACTGGAACAAAGCTCTCTCATAGGTTGAGGAGTCTTTATATAGGCAAATGCCAAGCTAGCACTATTCACAAACCCTAGAAGTGAAATTCCCTAAATGCCCTAAGTCCTTCTAGACATTTTGATGGAATGAGCTGTTCAAATTCATCTTGGACGTTCATTTCAGCTTTGATATGAAGCAAAGAGTCTAGGCTGTTGATTTGGCCACGTGGCATGTCTTGGAGGGCAAGTAGTCATGTGATGGGTGAAACGGTTTGAATGGTGGGGTCCTTTGGGTGAGTGGAAGTGTGAGTTTAGGCATGGGATAGATTCGTGTGAAGGTTAATTGTGTTTTGGTGTAGGTAATTGTAAAAACCCCTTTGTTGGTAAAAAGTTAATTCTGGGTTCATACGTGTGAACAGTGCCACGTTTGATCCGAATTTAGTGGGGATTTTGTGTTTGGCGCGTGTTTGTTTAGTTTAAACTTATAAACTTGGCAACCTTGGTCCTTTTTCTTCCTTCCTTTTGTCTTTTGTGTTTAAAAGTCTGTCAGCGTCTAAATCCTTTGTAACAACTTCCAAGACTTGGCAAATTTGGCACAAAACTTTCTAAAAAGTGTTCCAAGGGTTATTTTTGACACTTTTGCATATTTGAAGGACTGATCTTGGACACCTTTGATCTTCAAAGGTCTTCAATGTATCTTTGGCTTGATGAGGGACCATATTTGACAATTTGAAATTGTTGAGGGACTAATCTTGCCATTTCTTCAAAGTTGAGGGACCTTTTGTGTAATTTTGACAAACTTAAGGGACCAAACTTGTAATTATTAATATACAAGGGTTTTAAGTGTCATTTCTTCAATAAATGAGGATCAATCTTGTTTGTCTTCAAGTCTTCAAGGGTATTTGTTGAGTATTCCATGATTAGGGCCCGGTTCTTTGTACGGCTTCGTTTCTCGTGTCCGTTTTTCCTTGTAACTTGTGATCTTTTGTCTTTTTCACGATATCCATACCTAAAATACACAAGTAAACAAACACAAGCATATATATGGTATTTTATGACATTTTTATGCATTTAAAGCCCGAAAAGAACGATGAGATCATGTATAAATGCCATCTCATCACTCCCCCATACTAAACCATTGTCGTGCCCTCACGTAATTCTAGAATAAAGTATCTAAGCATCACCAAAGTTCAATTTTATTAACCTTTATTGAAGAGTAAAAAGACTTGCAACATACTACGAAGATGTGTAAAGACATAATATATGATTTTCATCACAAAAAGTGATTTTTAGGGTCAAAGAATAGAAACAAGTAAATGTCCCTTAGAGTAAACTTCGTCATCCTTGATTGTCATACATTCCATGCTAAGTGCAAAAACGAGATCATTGTTGGTACAAGTCACAATGCTAACACTACTCATACGTCCAAATTGTGTAATACTTTTTCTCCCCGCAATCCTAGTTATTATAAAAGGAAATGGATTACTAGCATTTTTTATCTATTTGTCATGGATCACAAGTGATTCATATTGACTTATTTGAGTAGTTATTAGTCCGAAAGCAAAGTAGCACGATTTGATCAATAGTTAGCCGAAGGACAAAATCTTTTAAAACGGCTTCTCGTGTATCTCCTTAAGTTCATATCTTGGCATAACTCGTTTCACGATTTGAGACCTTTCTCGGACTGATATTTGGCATGTACTTCATACTTCGAATCTTGGGAAGACGTTCTTGAAATTATGGTCTTCTCTTCATATATTTGGAATTTCTTCACTTGACGTTTTTGAGAGATTCTTCATATTGGACCACGACTTCATCATTTTTCTTCAATCTTTACTTTGGATTTTGATATACAACGATCCGCCTCCTTTTCGGACTTGGATATATTTATCCTCATACCTTGTTAGGGTCTTTTTGGATAGACTTTCTCCATGATCTTTAGGGGAGTAATTGCTTTTCGTCGTGTGTCTCGATCCTTCATATTGATTTAGGAATAATGATACTTTACATCATCTTTGGATCTTTAGCAAAAATAGAGCTCCTCATGCCTTGTTAGGGCCTTTTTGGATGATCGCCAATCTTCGCGTCCCGCTTCAATAAGTTATGCCTTGGCTATGAACTCTATTCAACCCCGAGCAACTTTTAAACGATCTTGCGCTAGAGGCTAAGTAACTTTTCAAATCGTACGACCTAACTTATTGAAATTATGATTTATTCCTAATGCATTGATCTTATGGGAAGAAAAAGCCACAATTAAAAACATATGAGTTTTTGAAAGAACATTTTCATGTTCTACGTTTAGCATGATCACTTGTCTAACTCTATCATTTCTCGTTCTTCACTATATAAAGACCTCTAATTATAGAGACTCGTGAATACTTAGCCATGCAAGTCAAAATTAAGCCAAATTTGGATTAGCTTTCATTAAGACTATATCAAATCAAAGTTTTGGGTTTTCAAGCCACCTATAGGATCTTGCACTTTCTTGGACTTTTTCAAGTTTAGAGAAAGCGTTTTAAAGTTCCCTTGATAAGTGACTTTCTAGAATTAATTATAGGAACTTGCGAAAAGTTCTGTTCTTAACCCGTAAGAGTTAAGACTTTCGCGTTTTAAAGCTCCCTATATAAAAGTCTAGCAAAACTTGAATTGAGCGGGTTAAGGAATGTAAATGGCTCCAAATGCCCATCAAGTCAAAAATTAACTCTTATTCTACCCAACGGAAAATATACATTCGTGTCTTAAAAACACTTATGAGAACTAAAAAATTTTAAAATTTGGCCATTTTTAGCCTTATTAGCAACAAAATATTGAAAATTGGAAAGCGTGAGGGCGTAGCAAAGCAAGTACCTATTCACCCCCCCATACTAAAAGTAAACATTGTCCTCAATGTTTCGAGTCTAAAGGTGGAGCACCCCCATACTAGAGACGAAGAGTCGAATGCTTAGGATCTAGCATGGAAAGGGTGATCAACAATATATCTAAAGCCGTTTATTAGGTATGCTAAAAGATAATTGTTAGAACAATAAAGGATATGTCATGGATTCGTGAAAAACTTCTTCAAACGAACGATGGAGGCTCACGTAAACGAACACGAGAGTCTTCAATCGTAGATGATGATGATGATCTAGATAACACAATCACAAACAACCATGAGACAACGAGTTGAAAGGGTACAAGTCCCCTTATTAGTGAATAGTGAGCATAAAAGATAAGCATGGGATCTCCCCCACGAGGCACCTCGTTTTTTATTACCGAGTCATGAGCTCGACTCGATCCCCTCAATGCTAATTATCATTGGGGAAGGTGACTTGGTCGAGGGCAACCATTGAAGGAATTTCCCCACCAAAGTAGTGCTTAAGCCTATGTCCATTCACCTTGAAATTAGGACCATCATCTTGAGCTAGCTCAATGGTCCCATAAGGAAACACTTGTGTAATGGTGAACGGACCCGACCAACGAGATTTCAATTTCCCGGAAAATATCTTATGACGAGAGTTAAAAAGCAACACTTGATCACCAACGTTAAAAACCCGGTTTTTAATCTTTGAATCATGAAACTTTTTAGACTTTTATTTAAAAATTAATGAATTTTCTTAAGCATTATCTCTTAATTCATCCAATTCATTCAATTGTATTTTCCGGTGATCTCCCGCGGTCTTCAAGTCAAAGTTTGCATGCTTTAGGGCCCAATATGCCTTGTGCTCCAACTCAATGGGCAAATGACAATTCTTCCCATAGACTAACTTATAAGGAGTGCAACCGATAGGTGTCTTATAAGCGGTCCTAAAGGCCCATAAAGCGTCATCAAGTTTGTCGGACCATGAAGCACGGTTTTCTCCAATTGACCTCTCTAAAATCCTTTTCAAAGCTCGGTTCGAAACCTCGACTTGCCCACTCGTTTGTGGGTGATAAGCCGTAGAAAGACGATGAGTAACTCCATATTTCTTTAGAACCTTTTCGAATTGGTCATTACAAAAATGGGTTCCACGATCGCTTATAATAGCACGAGGGGTTCCGAACCGAGAGAATAGTTGCTTCAAAAACTTTACTACCACACGAGCATCATTAGTAGGCAAAGCCTTAGCTTCCACCCACTTAGAAAGGTAGTCCACCGCGACGAGGATATATTTGTTGCCATGAGACGATGGGAACGGCCCCATAAAGTCTATTCCCCATATGTCGAAAATCTCACACACTTGAATTATGTTTTGCGGCATTTCATCACGTTGAGACGATTTTCCTTGACGTTGGCACGAATCACACGACTTCACAAGTGCGTGTGCATCACGATAGATAGAAGGCCAAAAGAAACCGGCATCGAATACTTTCTTAGCCGTGAGATTAGCACCGTGGTGACCACCCGTGGGTCCCTCGTGACAAGCTCTAAGGATATTAGAAGCTACGGCACAAAAAACACAACGTCGAACGAGTTGATCCGCACAAACTCGAAAGAGATAAGGGTCGTCCCAAAAATAGAACTTGACGTCACAAAAGAATTTTCGTTTTTGTTGTGTCGTCATACCCTTGATTATGAAATTGCCCGCATGGTAATTCGCAATGTCGGCAAACCATGGGGTGGTGTCTTTAGAATTCACTACACCGAGAATCTCAAGAGGAAATGTTTCGGTAATTTCCTTGTTCTCGAAAACATCTTTGTGAGGATCTTCTAGACGAGAGAGATGATCGGCCGCTAGATTCTTGGCTCCTTTTTTGTCAAGCACGGTGACATCAAATTCTTGGAGGAGGAGCATCCAACGAAGCAATCTCGGCTTAGCATCTTGCTTAGCTAAGAGATACTTGATAGCCGAATGGTCGGTATACACGATGCTTTTAGTCAAGACGAGATAAGGTCGGAATTTCTCAAAAGCATAGACCACAGCAAGGAATTCCTTTTCCGTTGTGGTGTACTTTAATTGAGCCTCGGTCATCGTCTTGCTAGCATAATGGATAGGACGGAAATGCTTGTCATAACGTTGCCCTAAGACGGCCCCTATAGCATAATCACTTGCATCGCACATGATTTCAAAGGGTAATTCCCAATTAGGAGCAACAAGAATGGGAGCTTTGGTAAGTTTCCTTTTGAGAGTTTCGAAAGCCTTAACACAATCCTCATTGAAGTTAAAAGGAGCATCCTTCTCGAGAAGGTGTGTCATAGGTCGAGAGATTTTCGAAAAGTCCTTGATGAAACGACAATAAAAGCCCGCGTGGCCTAGGAAACTCCTAACTCCCTTAACGGTTTTGGGATGAGGTAACTTGGCGATGACGTCTACCTTAGCTTTATCGACCTCAATCCCCGCCTTCGACACCTTATGTCCTAAGACGATTCCTTGTTTACACATAAAATGACATTTTTCCCAATTAAGCACAAGATTGGTTTCTTCACAACGTTTTAACATTTGTTCGAGATTAGATAAACATGACATGAACGAATTGCCAAACACCGAGAAGTCATCCATAAACACTTCCATCGACTTCTCGATCATATCGTGAAAAATCGCCATCATACACCTTTGAAACGTACCCGATGCATTACAAAGTCCGAAAGGCATCCTACGATAAGCGAACGTTCCATAAGGACACGTAAAAGTAGTCTTCTCTTGATCACGAGGGTCGATAGGGATTTGAAAGTAACCGGAAAAACCATCTAAAAAGCAATAGAATTCATTTCCCGCAAGTCGCTCTAACATTTGATCCATGAAGGGCAAAGGAAAGTGGTCTTTACGAGTGGCGTCATTTAACTTTCGGTAGTCAATACACACCCTCCAACCAGTCACAACACGAGTGGGAATTAACTCGTTGTTTTCATTAGGCACAACGGTCATTCCTCCCTTTTTAGGGACACAATGGATTGGGCTCACCCATGGGCTATCAGATATAGGATAAATCATTCCCGCGTCAAGGAGTTTACGGACCTCCTTTTTAATGACATCGTGAATTTTGGGATTCACCCTTCTTTGACTTTGAATTGCGGGTTTGTAGTCCTCCTCCATTAAAATCTTGTGAGTACAAAATTTTGGGTCAATACCCTTAATGTCGGATATTTTCCACGCAATTGCCCCTTTATGAGCCTTAAGAACTTTCAAGAGCTCGGTTTTTTCATTATTAGCAAGACCTTTTGCAATAATAACCGGCAACTTGTCATCACCTTCCAAGAATGCGTATTCAAGGAGAGAAGGAAGATCTTTCAATTCAAGGATAGGTGGTTCCTCGATTGAAGATTTTGGTTCAACACTCATAACTTCCATCGGCGAAAGAAATGGTGGAATAGAAGTATCATCACTAATCAACACCTCATCTTCATTGTCGATTTCATTTGAAGTGAGATCGCCTCCTTGGAATGGAGTGAGATTTGGTGTGGAATTAGCAAGAATCGGATCCAAAATAGTGGGATTGCCACTTGACGAGCTATCGGAAAAACCTAACACTTCTTGTGAAAACTCATCGCAAACCACATCAACGATGTCAATGTGATTGCTGGTAGCGATTGCATAAACATGAGAAGGTTTCGAGTTTTGAGTAGCGTTTATAACAAGTTCCTCTTCGTTGAATCTCAAAGTGATAGTTCTCGCATGAACATCGATAAGCGATCTCGAAGTGTCTAAAAATGAACGACCTAAAATTAGAGGAACTTGAGGATCCGCGAGGATGTCAACTACTATAAAATCAACGGGATAGTAGAACTTCCCCACTTTCACGAAAACATCTTCGGCAACTCTACATGCCATAATCGTAGAATGATCGGCCATCTCGATGGACATGTTCGAAGGAATGAGAGCCGGAAGCGAAAGCGATTTCCAAATGGAAAATGGCATCAAATTAATGCCCGCACCAAGAACGGCCAAGGCGAGGCATTCTTTCATATCTTGTATGTCACAAGGAATGAGAAACTTTCCGGGATCACCAACTTTTTCCGGTATGCGGTTAAGATAAACCGAAGAACAATTAGCAAGCTTTGAAAGCTTTTCCTTATCGCTCATCATACTTTTAAAAGTGGAAGCGAAACGAGGCATATACAACAACGCGTCGGCTAAACTCACATCAAAATGCACTTGTTGAAACATTTTTATAAAAAGCTCGATTTGTTGTTTGTTACGTTCTTGCAATTTCTCTTTGTTTCGTCTCGAATGGTAGGGTAAAGGTGGTGTGGGTTGGTCATTAGGCAACGGCCTTGGAAACTCGGGTTCCACTATTGGTATTGGTTCAACCGTAGGTGTGGTATGAGCGGTACTTCGGGGATTGTAATGTGCTCCTTTTCGACCATCACCTCGGGTTCTTTCTCGATTTCCTTCTCCGTAGAAGTACTTGGACGAGAGATTGGTTCCTTGAAAGTTTTACCACTTCGTGTAGTAATAACCTTCATTTCTCCCTTCGGGTTTGCAATGGTATCACTAGGAAGACCACCCAAGGAAGAGGGTTTACACATGATTGCTTCAAACATCTTATCCATTCGGTCCTCAAATTTTTGATTGCCTAGCATCCGCTTTTAATAACTCTTGCTTAATCTCATGTTGTCCTAATTCCATCTTTTGTTGATTTGTTGAAGACGTTGGACATTTCCTTCCATTTTGTTTGCATGAGTTTTAAGTTCATTAGCAAGTTCATTTTTTAGCTCGTTTTTCAACTCGGATCTTAAGCTAATCATCTCACGTTGCATGTTATCAAATTTAGCATCATTTGCTTTTGCATAATCCAAAAATTCTCCTTGCAAATTTTTAGTGTGAGCATTTTGAAAACCTTGTGTGGTGTTTTGAAAATCACGGTTTTAGTTTTGATTAGAAATTTGTCCATTCCCATTTTGATAATTCCCTTTGTTGTAATTGCGTGAATTGCCTTGGTAATTACCTTGGTTGTTGTTTCGATAATTGTTAACATTTTGGTTTGGTGGAGCTTGATTTTGGCGGGAACCTTGACCGTTTTGGTTATAAGTTCCCGTTGCTACATAAGCACTCGAAGTGTTACCATCCGCGGTAATGCACTCGGAAAAATCATGAGCTCCCCCACAAGATAAACAACTCTTAGCAACCGCTTTAACCGAAGCGGAATTGGAAGCTTCTTGAGCCTTCCAATGGGACATTAGATTAGCAAATCTATCAAAAAACCGATTTTCCTCATTAGCTTCATCATGTAAGGCATTAATGCTACGAGACGATTGTGACGATGATGACGAACCCAAATTGGCAACACTCGGTGTGTTACGAGGGTTATAAACCTTAGATCTATTTTCGATGATTTGTAAAGCCTCATTCGTCGTCTTGCACAAAAAATTACCACCCGCGGCGGCATTCAAATAATCTCGTTCATGATCATTAAGCCCATTATAAAAAGTATCAACTTGATGTAATTCCGTAAAATCATGGTGTGGACATTCATGTAACATTTCTTTAAAGCATTCCCATGCCATTGAAAAACTTTCATTATTTCTTTGCACAAATCGTGAAATCTCATTTTTCAAGTGTGTTGTTTTAGATGGTGGAAAAAACTTGTTCACAAACTTAGAAACGAGATCGGCCCATGTCAAAATTGAATTTGGTGGTTCTTTCTCGAGCCAAATTTTTGCGGGTCCATCTAACGAGTATGGAAACAACATCATCTTAATGGCGTCATGTGGAACATCCTTAAACTTGCTAGTGCGGTGAGACGGTTAAAATTCCTAATGTGGTAATGCGGGTTGTCTTTCTCATGACCTCTAAACTTATTTGCTTGCAACATTGACATTAAACCCGTCTTAATCTTGAAATTCTCCGCAAGGATGGCGGGAATCACAATAGCCTCTCCAAAACCCTCGGTGGGTGCTTGTAGCAACTCCATCATAGTACGATTAGCCATGACGACTTCTTGTTCTACAATAGGTTCAACAATTGGATGTTCTTCAACAATCAACGTCTCTTGATTGGCTTGCTTTTGAAGTCGTTTACGAGCTCGTTTTGCTTGATTATGAGTGATCATAAACTTCACGAAGAATGGGAGGTGAGCAAAGAAGATTCTTTTTGGGTGTTTTGTGAATTTTCAATTTTTTTTTGTTTTTGATGATATTTAATTTTTTTATTTTTTTTTTGGATTTTGGTGTATCTTCGTAGACAACAATCTACAAAATCTCTCCTCGAATCAAACTCTTGATTAAAGAAGCCTCAAAGGAATGAAAATGATCACGTGGAGTGAACGCCTTCGAATGACTTTAGAACTTTGGTGAAAACCAAATTGTTCAAGAGGTTTTAATCACAAAGAAACCAAGCAAATATATTATACGTAATAATACTTTGGGCGGCAAAACCCTCGATTAGCCTTCAATCTCAAAATACTCACAAGCAAGCGGGGAAACGAGGCGGCGCGAAGCACTTAAGAGCCTTTTTCTTTAGGGTATATTTTATAATACCCGCTTTATACCCACCTTATAGTTTGTATTCTTCAAAATCGAGCTTCACGAAAGTATTTATCTATTTTTGCCTTTTTCTTTTTGTTTGAGATTCGAATACAATAATTAAGTGATGAAATCCCAATTAAGGTTGTGTTTTCACACTTTTGGAGATATTGTGAATTTATTGTGATACTTAATACAATATATTAATAATATTTGTACAAGAAAAACCAAGAAAACCGATAATACGTATTAGTAGAGTTCTACTAATACAAATACTATTTTGGTTAATATTAAAAACAACAATACAAATTAATCACGACACACCTCCCCGGCAGCGGCGCCAAAAATGGTTGTAGTGTTTTACTACTCTTTAGGAAAAGAGCGTAAATAGGGAAAGTATCGAGTGATGATTTAGGAAAATCAAACACTAATGACCCTTATGGTATGAAAGTTCGTTTCCCAAGGAGGTATATGTGTGTGAGAAATTTGTTAAATGTTTGTGATTAATGATTGGTTTAGAAGGGGATGAGAAAAGAAGATAACGAAGTCGTAAAAAATAAAAATAAACACTACTAGAAAGTTAAAACGTAGAACCTTAAAAACCACAAAAATAAAAATTAATTCTAAAAAAATACCAAAAATTCACCAAAAATCAAAATAAATAAACTTAGAGTTTACCAATGATCAAAACTTTTACAAACCTTTTATATAATTAAATATTTAATTTTTAAATGCTAATTAAAGCCCTAAAAATCAAATAAATTATCAAAAAGCCCAAATAAAGATTTTTCAATTGGTAAACCTCTAAAATGACCTAAAAAAGATTAAAAACTATTTTTATATATTTTTAAACTAATAAAAACTATTTAAAATGATTTAAAAACTATTAAAACTTAAAATAATTATAAAAATTAATCTAAGAGTGATAAAATTATTCTAAAAGTTGCTAAATTCCTATTTTAATGTATTAAACCTAAGAAAAATGTAAAAAGTTGGAAAATGTGAAATTTTAAAAATAATAATAAAATAATATTAAAAATCCAAAAATTATAAAAAAATTCTAAAAACTTGCAAACTAGTTTATTTTAACCTAAATAATCAGAAAATCAAAGTGAAATTACCAAAATACCCCTATTGGGCCCTCAAATGGGCCAAATCCAAAAACAGTCAACCAAATTGGGCTTTTGGGACCAAAAAGTCAAACTTAGCCCAATTGACTTGGAAAAGCCCTATCTGACTTAAAATTCAATTCTAAGAACAAAACTCTAAAGGCCCAAAAGCTGAAAATGAGCTTATCACAACTTATTTAACACTCAGCTTATTCTTATTGGGCTTTTCAGCCCAATAAGCCATAAGCTAATGCCATAAGCTTTAATTTGACACACAACCTTCTTTTGTGATGCTTATGAGATCTGTAAAAATAAATTTTGAAAAAGCTCACTCAATAAGCCAGAAATAAGCAAAACAAAAATTCACTAAAAGACAAAATAGTCGTTTTAGAGATTTAGGGCACCTCAGGACTTGATTCAACTTGCAAAAGATTTCAAATGGACTCAATAAGCCAAATCAATCAACAAAAATCCAATAAGCACAACCAATAAGCCAGAATAAGCACAAATGAACTTATGAAAAAGTCAATGGAGTTGGTTTTCTAGTCAAACCCTAAAGTCAACCACCCAAATGCTCCAGTAAGAACAAATGGGTCAAAATATGAGCACCTATTACAAAAACAAAGTTGTTACTGGTTGAAATAAGCTGTTATAGCTTATTGATAAGCTGAACCCAATTTTACACTATCAGTGGCAACTAGCAGGGGAAAGGAGTTCCCACTGCTTTGACTATTTGACCAAGCTTATTTGAGAGTTCTGGTTTGATTCAATTGGAAACAAAGGCACCCTTGTGATCAGTGAATCACAAGGAGTCAATAGCAACAAGAAAATCACAAATTGGTTCACACAATAAGCCACAATAAGCCAAACAGTCACCAGATATGCACCAGATATGGAAATAAGCAGTTAAGCACTTAATAAGCAGATTTAGACTGAATAAGCCAACCAAACTTAACAAGATGCATACACAAGCTATATAAACTAAGAACAAACACAAAGCAACAAGAATCAAACACTGAATCAAAGAAAATAACAAGATCAAAGCACACAAGGTTTCTGATGAACAATGAACAATATGCAGACAAGTTTTGCTGAACTACTTGACACTTGATCCAATTTCAAGCCTCAAATCCTTCTTCCCTGGTGTGATTAACTCAGATTTAGCACTTGTTAGCCCTAGCCTAAGCTTAGATCTAGGTGTCCTCAAAATCCTAGCCAATTTTACCAAGTTTTTAAGATTTTATAGCCAAATTATGAATCTATGTGTTCAAACCCACAAAACCTGCAAACAGATGAACTAATGCACCTAACAAACAGATACCAACTCTTGCAACCACAATACAAGCACTTAGCAAACCACAAATCCAAAGTAAGCAGTAGACCCAAACACTCCTTAATCTTCTACTTAACAAAGAAACTTGTGATTTCTTCTAACAACCTACTGATTTTAATGATCAAAAACACTTCCTAGATAGCAACTAACACAATCAAACTCATAAATCACCAGCACAAACACCAATACTCAAAATCAAAGCACCAAATCAAAAACAGTCATAAACATGAAAGTTTGAGAGGAATCTTAATCAAGGGATTATACCTGCCTTCCACAACATCCTAGGAAGGCCAGCTATGCTCCTTGGACCTTGTTCAACAACTAGAACAAGACCAAGGTACTTCAATAAAGATGATGCAAACTTCCTTGGTTGATGGTTCAAAGTAGAACCTCAAGGACTTTATGTCTTCAACACAAGCAGCAAACAACTCAACCAAGGGCTCTAATCCCTTCACAAGCTTGGTGTCAACAAGCTTGTAAGAGCTTATAGCAAATGGCCAATGGTTAGTACACAAAACAAGCCAAAACAGAACCTAGGATTTCAAGGTATTTGAACCTTAAAGACCTTATGAACCAAGACGTGCCTTAACCACAAGATTAAGGTAGGTCTTAACAATCAAATGGAACTCAGAATTAGGCTACTCAAACACCAAACTTTTAATTAAATCAAAAAGAGATTTCACAATTTCAGAAATTCAAATTTTATTTAAACTTAAAAAGGAATTACAAAGATAATAGCCTAAAACTGGAACAAAGCTCTCTCACAGGTTGAGGAGTCTTTATATAGGCAAATGCCAAGCTAGCACTATTCACAAACCCTAGAAGTGAAATTCCTTAAATGCCCTAAGTCCTTCTAGACGTTTTGATGGAATGAGCTGTTCAAATTCATCTTGGATGTTCATTTCAGCTTTGATATGAAGCAAAGAGTCTAGGCTGTTGATTTGGCCACGTGGCATGTCTTGGAGGGCAAGTAGTCATGTGATGGGTGAAACGGTTTGAATGGTGGGGTCCTTTGGGTGAGTGGAAGTGTGAGTTTAGGCATGGGATAGATTCGTGTGAAGGTTAATTGTGTTTTGGTGTAGGTAATTGTAAAAACCCCTTTGTTGGTAAAAAGTTAATTATGGGTTCATACGTGTGAACAGTGCCACGTTTGATCCGAATTTAGTGGGGATTTTGTGTTTGGCGCGTGTTTGTTTAGTTTAAACTTATAAACTTGGCAACCTTGGTCCTTTTTCTTCTTTCCTTTTGTCTTTTGTGTTTAAAAGTCTGTCAGCGTCTAAATCCTTTGCAACAACTTCCAAGACTTGGCAAATTTGGCACCAAACTTTCTAAAAAGTGTTCCAAGGGTTATTTTTGACACTTTTGCATATTTGAAGGACTGATCTTGGACACCTTTGATCTTCAAAGGTCTTCAATGTATCTTTGGCTTGATGAGGGACCATATTTGACAATTTGAAATTGTTGAGGGACTAATCTTGCCATTTCTTCAAAGTTGAGGGACCTTTTGTGTAATTTTGACAAACTTAAGGGACCAAACTTGTAATTATTAATATACAAGGGTTTTAAGTGTCATTTCTTCAATAAATGAGGATCAATCTTGTTTGTCTTCAAGTCTTCAAGGGTATTTGTTGAGTATTCCATGATTAGGGCCCGGTTCTTTGTACGGCTTCGTTTCTCGTGTCCGTTTTTCCTTGTAACTTGTGATCTTTTGTCTTTTTCACGATATCCATAACTAAAATACACAAGTAAACAAACACAAGCATATATATGGTATTTTATGACATTTTTATGCATTTAAAGCCCGAAAAGAACGATGAGATCATGAACAAATGCCATCTCATCAAGTACCGACTAATTACTGATGCTAGCACTAGAACAATCACAACAAGGTGCTAGTGATGATGTATTGGTAAGTACTGAAGGGGTTGAAGAATGAAAAAGAAATGTAAAGATAAAGGGTGTAAAGAAAGAAGCCCTCCTTACAACTTAGGACAGAAACTGGGTCAACAGAACTATTATTAGGATCATTTTTAAATGATTCTCAATATTGAAGACAAGATATCATGGACCCAGTGATGTCATGCACAACCCCTCCCAACTAACTCAAATATCTCTCAAAAGATGTTTGTTTTGATCACACGGAGCTCAACACATTATCTATTGTCTATTCACTCCGAATAGACTGATATTGAATAGGTGGCAATCCTCTCCAGCCATCGCTCACTAAATCAAAACGCACTATCGAGTCTAGAGCCACGAGATCATCAAAAGTCTCATTAGGACACTTTCCTTCTATTCCTTGCTTCTTCACACACTGTGAAAAGTAAGAGATCTTTATGAGTCCTACGCAGTATTCTTGTAATATTGCCAGAACATCTGAGTAATACGTACGTACTACAATGAAGATGGAAATCCTGCTTGAGCCAACATCAAACAAGCTCATGGTAGGTGACACGTGCGGTTCTTTAAGAACCAATCTTGTGAAAACTGGAAAGAAACAGTAGTTTAATTCTTAATTGAACTTAAACTCGTTCTAGGCCTCTACGCATTATCGTATGATCTTGCCAGAACACTCAGAGTGACACTCTTTAGTGTTCACAGTGACGAGTGGAAATCCTTCTAGTGTTAACATCAAACAGCACTTGGTAGGTAACAAGCAAGATTCTATTTGAATCTAGCTCGTGATAACTGGAAAGCAACGATGGTGAAAATCTTAATTGAAATTCACTTGTTCCAGGTTTCATGAATTGACTGCTTCAATCATACGGACTTTTAATCCAAATGATTCACTCTTTATGTTCGCAGTCAGCTTTAGACGATCGAATAAAGAGAACGGGTTTACCCGCGAAATCTTGTCAAGGAGATCTTTAATTAGAGCTACCTGTCACAAGTACGATATTAATTATCGTCCAACGGTCTTCATCGACCGGAGGTAAAATGCTACCGAATCAGAATAAAATGTCAAAGCCATTTTATTTGTGTCTTATTATGTTGCTGCATTTGAAGACAGTGGCGTTGCAGTGTACCAGTTGAAGTCGTCCTCACATACTTATTCCTTCTGCATCAAATATTTCAGCAAATTCAAGAAAGTCTGACCTAAAAGTCTTCCGCTGTATCGACTCTGAAACTTTCAAGAAGTCAACAAAGGATAGGTATGTGGGACATGAATTCACGAAGAGGCAAATATCATAAGAAGACAAAGATTGCACGTGAAAGGCCAAAAGAACATGTTCCAAGCAAAAGCCTGATGTTATTCAACACATATTCACAAAAGGAAGAAAAGATAAAGAAGAAAAGAGAAAGTGGACTACGAGCTCAAGAACAAGATCTAACATGCTAGATTAGGACTTTGTAAATTTGGAGTGACCTCCCTTTGGGGGAGATTGTTGGAAATACGTTTTTCGTATAAAGAAAGTCTCGGTCACTCCAATAATATAGTTATAGGCTCGTAGTATTGTTTAAGTAATATTTATGTTTAGTCCGACCCATGAGCATGTTCATGGGCCGGAGGCCCAAGTCCACTTAAGGACTTGGGTATATAAACCCCTTTCCACTATGGAAAGGGGTGTTGGTTGTTTACTTATTTTTCACACTTAATAAAGTTTTCTTAGTTTCTCTCTCTACTATCTCTCTCTAGAATAATAACAACCCTCTTGATTAGTTATAAGATTATCATTGTTCTACAATTGGGTCATTAGTGCACGGTTTTCCTAAATCGCCGTACTTAATACTTACCGCATTTACGCCTTTTCCCTAAAAGGTCGTATTTTACCATAATCAGTATGTTTTTGGTTAAGTTTGGTAGGCTTTTACTTGCTTAAACATTGGCTTATATCATCAGATCTGCTTATTATCATGTCTGTATCATGTCTGTGCACATTTTGATTAAATTGTATCATTTGGCTGGGTGGGATTGTGTTTGCTTGTTTGTTCTTGACTCCCTACAACTCACTGGTTGTAAGGGTGCCCTTGTTGTCCAAAAACACCAAGTAAATCTCTCTAAAAAAGCAAATCAAAAAAGTCAAGCAGTGGGAACTCTTTCCCACTGAAAGTTCCCACTGAAAGTTCCCACTGATAGTGTTAATTGGTTATCAGCTTATTAATAAGCTATATAAGCTTATTCTATTGTGTAACAACTTAGATTTTGTAATCAGTCTTACTTATTTGACCCATTTACTTGATCTGGAGCTTTTTGGACTTTGACTTTTAAGTTTGACTAGAAAACGAATTGACTTTTGTTTTTCAAAACAGCTTATTGCTTTTTCCTGCTTATTGAGTGTGCTTATTTGAAATATTTTGTTGATTAAGCTTAATTTAGTCATTACAAACCTTTTGCAACTTGAATCAGCTCTTGAAGTGGTCTAGAACTCAAAAACGACTATTTTGTCGTTTTCTATAGAGAGCTTTGGCTTATTTCAGGCTTATTTCTTGAGATTTTTCAAAAATTCTTTTTACAAACAACTTTATAATCTCAAAAGAAGGATGTGTGTCAAATTTCAGCTTATGCCATTAGCTTATGGCTTAATGGGCCAAAAAGCCAATTAAGAATAAGCTTAATTATATTAAGCTGTGATAAGCACTAATTCAGCTTTTGGGCCTTTAGAGTTTTGTGTTTAAAATTGAATTTTAAGCTTATTAGGAAATGTTAGGCTTATTTGGTGATCATTTTTCTTATTGGGCCTAAAAATGCCCATTAAGCATTCTGTTTACTGTTTTGGCCCATTTGGAGGCCCAATAGGGGTATTTAGGTCATTTTACTTTCATTTATGGTTTTATTAAATTGAAATAAATTAGTTTGCAAGTTTTTAGAATTTTTTATAAATTTTGAATTTTTAATATTATTTTAATATTTAATTTTTAATCATTTTAAGTAGTATTAAATAGTTTTAATTAGTTTTAAATTTTTCAAAAATACTTTTTTGTTTAATTAAGTTATTTTAGAGGTTTACAAATTGAAAAATCTTATTTTAGACTTCTTATTAATTAAAATGATTTTTAGTGCTTTAATTAGCATTAAAAAATTATTATTTAATTAAATAAAAGGTTTGAGTAAGTTTTGATTTTTGGTAAACTCTAATTGCATTTTTAGTGATTTATTGTGAGTTTCTAGGAATTTTTTAGGGTAATTTTTAAATTTCGTCACGTTTTTACGTTTTACGTCTTAGTTTTCGTCGTAGTTTTATTTTAATCGTAACCGTCATCATTTTCTCTTTTCTTTCTTCTCAATAATATTAATCTTAAATTTAATCAAGTTTAACACACACACCAAGCCTTCTTGAGAACGAACTCACACAAGGGTCATTAGTGCACGATTTTCCTAAATCGTCGTACTACCCTATTTACGCTCTTTTTCCTAAAAGACGTATTTTACAACTACCAGTTATGCAAATGAAAAAAATGATTAATGCAAAAATTATGAATGCATATTTT
The DNA here is from genome assembly GCA_025667525.1 of Glebionis coronaria. Lineage (NCBI taxonomy): Eukaryota > Viridiplantae > Streptophyta > Magnoliopsida > Asterales > Asteraceae > Glebionis > Glebionis coronaria. Next base: position 250,731,558 of record CM046874.1, read on the forward strand.
TTGTGGCCAAAGTAAATCAAAAATTTGAAAAATGTTTGAAAAATCATTTTCCCAATTATCATGAAGGCAATGACAATATTCTAGGTAAGGTCACTTCGATAAAAGACCCCCTACACTTAAGATAAACATTGTCCTTAATATTTAAGAGTATTAGAGTAAGCTCCCCTACACTTATGACATTGATAACTTTGCTTAACCGGAGCTAAAGAAAGGTCTACTAAAGTGAATTCATGTTAGACACAATGTTTTGAATATCACAATAGTATCAAAGTGAACCCGATACGAGGGCCTCCTCCATAAGCTCCAATGCATAAAATGAGAGAGAGCAACCCTACAAACACGAAGAAGACAAAAGAGAGGCACCCCCTACACTTCATCTCGACTATATTACCCTTTTATTCCTATCCTACCACACTCTATTCTAGATGATCTAATCCTAGTTATTCAAGCTTGATTTATGGAGTCTCTAGCTCGACTCATGCCACACTTAAAGTGCCTATGGACAACCTATCATGGAGAGTAAAAGATTTACCCTTTTAGCAAAAACTCTCCATGATAAGGTAAAACAAGTTATCAAGTACACAAAACCCCATGAATAGCCACCCAGATCAAATACATAATTGCCCTCCCAAGAGTAGCACAATCCAAAAGTAGACATCTCAATCAATGGTGAGGTAGGTAAGGTTTCCTTGTCCATGATTCTTTCCCATAAATTTCCCATAAGATGATGAGGTGAATCTCTACAACTTCTCATAAGGTTTCCTTTTATTGCATTAGGTGGATACTGAGTTGTCTCAACATTCTCTATACCATGATCAAAAATCTTTTCCTTCATGGGAAAATAACAAGTGGTGGTAGCCTTAGAAGATTCCACCTTATACTTTACATCTTGAGAGAAAGGTTGTGGAGTAGTAAGTGTTAGTTAATATATTTCAGCCATTAAAATTAGGCCTTAAGCCCGTTTATGTTATTTCTAAATCCTTCTAATATGGCTTATATATTGTAATCTCTGTGATTGAATGAGACATGGAAATTCACCAATCTTACATTCACTCGTCCAGATTTGTCTTATGTCGTGCAACAGATTTGTTTATATATACATGATCCTAGGGAGCCTCACTTAGCTGCTCTCAAGAGGATTCTTCGTTATGTCTGGGGCACTTTGGATTTTGGTTTATAGTTATATGCGTCATCAGGGTCTTCTCTTGTTGCTTACTCTGGCGCCGATTGGGCTGGTTGCCCTGCTACTCGCAGATCTACATCCGGTTATTGTGTATTTTTGGGTAACAATCCTTTATCATGGTCTGCTAAGCGACAAGTAACTCTTTCACGTTCTAGTGCTGAAGCTGAATATCGGGGTGTTGCTAATGTTGTTGCTGAGGCAGCTTGGTTGCGCAATCTACTTCGAGAACTACATACACCACTATCGACCGCTACTCTTGTGTATTGTGATAATGTTAGTGCCGTCTATTTATCTACTAATACAGTGCAACATCAACGAACTAAACACATTGAGATTGATATTCATTTTGTTCGTGATATGGTTGCAATGGGTCATGTGCGTGTTCTTCATGTTCCATCTCGTTATCAGTATGCCGATATCTTCACCAAAGGTCTTCCTACGGCATTATTTGAAGAATTCCGCACCAGTTTGAGTGTTCGATTACCTCCCGCTCAAACTACGGGGGAGTGTTAGTTAATATATTTCAGCCCATTACAATTAGGCCTTAAGCCCGTTTATGTTATTTCTAAATCCTTCTAATATGGCTTTTATATTGTAATATCTGTGATTGAATGAGACAAGGAAATTCACCAATCTTACAATAAGTGTCATCACACTTGTAGAGGAAATCACAAGGTTTTTCTTGTTCTTAGAGAACTCCTCATCAAAAACATCCTCATAAGGTGACATAAAGAATCTCTCCAATTCAACATCCAAATGATATAAATCACTGTCATCTTGAAACTTCTCAAAAATTGGTTCATCAATTGAAGGCTCAAAGAAAGGATGTGAATTAGTGTGTAAGAAAGGTGGTGAAATAGGTGAAGCATTATGGGTATGAGGTGTATCACAAGTTGAGGAAGAAAGATTAGCAAGTGAAGGTTTATGAAAAGGTTGAGTAGGAATGGAATCTCCATAAGCAATCTCTCTATTTCAAGAATATCCTCATCCCAATTGGAACGTGATGTATCAACCACAAGATCATCTCTCTTAAGATAAGCTTCAATATCTTCATTAATTGATAGGTGTGTAAACACCCATCTTTTCTACCACTTAATTACAATAATAACCGAGCCAAAACGTGTATTTTATGTCTTTTATGTCGGAATTATGCGTGGTTTGTGTTTTTGTTGTGATTTAGGACGAAATTGTGAAAAGTGGAGAAAACACGGGCATTCACGGGCTTTTATTGAAGAAATAGATGAAAAGACGAAGTCAAAAAGTCAAGAGTGCAAAAAGAACGGAAGTCCAAGACCAATTCTGAAGATTTATCGAAGAAAAAGTCAAAAGACGGAAGTTTATCAAAAGCCGAGGAACTCAAGTCTATTTTATTGAAGAATTAAAAGACGAGTTCAAAAGAAATCCCGAGCCACAAGTCATTAGAGTCCAAGTTTAAAGAAGATTAGAAGGAAAAAGGACTAATGGTGCAATTAATGAAGATTAAAGGCTTAAGGACCTAATGACGCAATTAAGAAGAAATGAAGGAGGGGAGGAAGCTTCCTAATCCTCCCCTATATATAGATTAGATCTTAATTACTTTCATTTTGTTGGCTAATCGTGACAATTAGTTCTTCCACTTTTAATTACCTTGTCATTTAAATACTTGTCAAATTTAAATTCTTGTCTTGCACCTTAATTACCATTTAATTTCAAGTAAGTTTTACTTTTAATTCTTGTTAATCTTTATCTTTATTTTGTTAATCTCATTCTACCTTTCTTAATCTTTGATTCTTGTTGTTTATGTTTATGTTCATGTTCTTATTTTTCTTATTTTGATCAAGTGGGTTTTGTTTATTTTGATTAAGTTTTGTGAGTTTGATTGTTTTGGATTGATTGTTTATGCTTAATAGATGCTCTGTTATTAGTTTGCTTTAATCTTGTGTTTGATTTAGCTTTGTTTTGATTATTTTCGTGCTATATCTCGTTCCCTTGTTCTTCGCGAGTTGTTACTGTAACTTCCCAGGTATCTTGCTGATCTTTCTCGTTATTCCGAATAAAGGTCTTAAGAGGGTGTCCATGCGGAATATTTGATATTCCGCATAAGGTGGATATTCCGAGTAAGGGAATTTATTCCGCATAGACTGATATTCCTAGTAGAGGAGATTATTCCGAATTGACCTGGATATTCCGAATAGAGGACTTTATTCAGCATAGATACTTTATTCCGGATAAGGCTATTATTCCGAGTAGACTGTTATTCCGCATAGGGAACTTTATCCGGATAGGTGACAGTATTCCGCATAGGGGACTTTATTCCGAATAGACAGGATATTCCGAGTAGGCTTCTTATTCCGCATAGAGGAATTTATTCCGAATAGGAATGAATTCCGAATAGGAATTATTTTCAGTTTCTTCATTTTCAGCTTTTAATTTCCTGCTTTTTAATTTCGAGCTTTATTTTTCCTGCCTGCCTTTTTAATTAGTTGCACTTTAACCTTGCCTTAGATTTCTTTTAGCCTTGCCTTAGTTTAAACTTTAGTTTTAGTTGCGTTTTAAGTTTGCCTTAGTTAGATTTAAGTTTGCGTAATTTACATTTAGTGCCCTTTAATTTTAGTCACGCTTTTTAATACTTGCACCATTTACTTTAATTAGACTTAGATTTACTTTAATTGCCCTTTTACTTTAATTGTTTTTGCACATTTCATATACTACAACGACAACTTTATTGTTTCCACCAAGAACAGCTGAGTCGCACAGAGAACCTAGATCAATTCGATTAGACATACTTAGAACGATAACTTTTATACGGGGTGTCAAAAGCCTTGTATCAAATGGCGCCGCTGCCGGCTCTTTTAGTAAAGATTAACGGTTTTCTGTGAAAGACGCGTTTCTTTTTGGGATCCGTTCACTTGTGAGCGTTATTTTTCTTGCATAAAAAATTTAAAAAATCATAAAAATTAAAAATTGATAAAAATACATAAAAATTAAAAAAATTTCAAAAATCCAAAAAGATTTTATTTTTATTGTGTATATATATTGTCTTTGTGTTTGGTTTCTTTTTCTTTTGCATTTTCAGGTGTATGCGTACTAGATCTTCTAATTATCAAGAGCCCGACACTCAAGAAGATTTAAGTATGTCAGGTGTTACCAACAATATTCCACCGCACCACAATAATAACAACAATGTTCTTCCACAGCCCGATCTTCGGACCATGGAGGAACTTTGTCAACCTACCATGTTTGGACGAGGAGGACCGATTGCGCCGATGCAAATCAACGCTCCTGAGTTTTCGTTGAAGCACCACATGATTCAGCAAGTGCAAACTAACCCATTCCGTGGATTGCCTGATGATGATGCCAACAAACACCTCGACAAGTTCATTACAATCACCCAAAGCATGAAGTTGCCTGGTGCCACAATGGATGTACTTCGCCTACAACTCTTCCCACATACTTTATCGCATCATGCCGAGAAATGGTTTGATCGTCTCCCGAAGAATTCTATTCATACTTGGGATGACATGACTCAACGCTTTTTGTCGCGCTACTTTCCACCATCCATGGTCACGAGCCTTCGCAATCAAATCAGCGGTTTCATGCAAGACCCTGATGAATCTCTTTTTGATGCTTGGGAGAGATATAATGTCTTGATCGATAGATGTCCAAACCACAACATGCTCCATGTGACCTTAATTGATGCTTTCTACAACGGTTTGACTTTTCGTGATCGTGATACGATTAATGCAGCCGCCGGTGGCACATTCATGAAAAGGAGACCCGAGGAGTGTAGAGAACTTATTGAGAACATGACTACTCACCACAAAAACTGGGATTCCTCTGCTTCTTCAAGGAACAACCCGAGAGTCAATGTTTCCTCCACCTCAGCAAACCCTGATATGACCGAACTCACCCGCATGATGACTGAAATGAGCAAAAGTATCACGCTTCTCGCTTCAAACCAACAACAACAACAAGTTAAAGCGGTTGCTAATCCTTGTGAAACATGCGGCGGTCCTCACTCATACACCGATTGTCCTTCTACACAAGGAAATCCGGAAAATGTGTACGCAACTTATGGTAATTATTCACCGGAAAATTACCAAGCTCGACCTCAAGGGGATCGAAATTTGCTGAGTTACCGGTCAAACAACTACCTTTCCCCCGGTTTTTCTCCTCAAAACCAAAACCCCGCCAACAACTACAATAGAAGCAACCAAATCCCACCAAGAGCTTCTAATACTTATCACCAACCCGCCCAACAAACCCCACCCATTAACCCAGATGTTGAAGCCATAATGAGAACCTAAGGTGAGCAAATCAAGAATCTACAGAGCCAAATTATCAATTTGAAAGGAGATATCACGAAGCAAGGAAATGACATTAGAACCGAGGTTCGCGATAATATTCAATCCTCCTTCAGCACCCAAACGAATGAATTAAAGAATATGTTGGCTAGTTTCTTGCCCTCCACTCAACCTTCTACTTTGAGTTCTCTACCTTCAAACACCGTCACCAATCCGCGAGCTAATGTGAGTGCTATTACTACCCGTAGTGGAATTACCATTGTCGATCCACCGATCCCGCCCCCATCATCTACACCTCCTCCACCACCATTTCTCCCTACTCCTAGTATTAGTGCGCCATTACCGTCTCCGCCTCGTCATGACGATGTATCTAGGAAGGACCCTTCAACATCTCAACCTTTACCTGATTCACCAAATACACTTTCCACCTATAAACCCAACATCCCATATCCTTCTCGCTTGGGCAAGAACAACATGCTAACCAAGGAGGACTCTCAAGTGACGAGCTATATCAAGATGATTTCTCAAATGAACTTCAACATTAGCTTTCTTGAGGCACTTGTCCACATGCCGAAATTTGTCAAAGCATTTAAGGAATTGCTTAACAAGAAAGAGAAGTTGCTTGAGCTCGCCAACACACGCTTAAATGAAAACTGCTCTACAGTTATTCTCAAAGAACTTCCGGAAAAGCTTGGAGATCCCGGTCGTTTTGTGTTGCCTTGCGTTTTCAACAAAACTAAGAATTTACTGCCCTTGCTGATCTCAGGGCCAGTATTAATTTGATGCCACTGAGTGTTTGGAAAACACTATCATTGCCCGACCTCACTCCAACGAAGATGACTCTTGAACTTGCAAATCGCACTCTCGCTTACCCCGTTGGTATAGCCGAAGACGTGTTTATCAAAGTCGGGACATTTACTTTCCCGGTCGATTTTGTCGTCGTTGATTATGAAATGGACCCTCGTATTCCTTTAATACTTGGTCGGCCATTCTTGAGAACCGGACGAGCTTTAGTGGATGTGGCTGAAGGTGAGTTAATCTTAAGAGTCGGGAATGATTCACAAATTTTTAAAATGGGGAAGCTTACAAGCAAATCCTTTGGAGGCCGAGAATCAGTAAATATGATTAATGTGCATGATAACTTTGTTGTCTACAACAATCCTCTATTCGATTCTTCCATTGATAATCCACTTTTTCAAGATGATGTGGATGATTCTCCTCCTACTTTGGAAGCTTCTCCCATTTATGATTCTCCACCGGTCTTTGATGCTTATGATGATGAGTCTAGCTCAGATTCGGATGATTATGCTGATCTTACTTATGAGTATCCCGAGCTGCCCACATATGATGATTTTGATGAGGCCGATACTCTTTCGAGCGATTCTTCACATGATGAAGATCCTCCGCCATCACTCGATCCTACTTTGGACGATTACTCATTTGAGGAAGACTTCTCTATGTTTCTCAACACTTACTTCCCTCATGAGAGTGATGCTCCTCCTTATGATTTTGAAGATTATCGTCTTGATCCTACTTTGGATTTGAAGAAAATACTTTCTAAGGAGAAGAAACCGGTCGACACCAATATCCGCAGCACATATGATTTAACACCTCTTTGTCCCACTTCTGAGGACGAGGTTGTGCTTCTTCGCGGATCTTCTTCACACTCTGCTGAGCCTGAGTGCTATTTTCCCTTAAAGGAAAAGGTGTTCGACCCCGGTATCGATATTCTGCAACCATCTCAGTATCCACCTGATGAAATAAAAGGAAATATCGTTGGAACTTATGGAAATCTGCTTGCACCACTTCACCCTTGCTTCCACCATGCTCCATCGCTGCTTAAGGGAACCTTGCCTATCCTTCTTTGGCTTGCCTTGTTCGCCTTAAGCTTATGTTACTTGATGGACGAAAACTATGTCTTTGATCCTGGTGGATATGTTTCATGCTTCTTCCGTTGATGATCAAGGTCGAGTCAGGCTCACGACTCGGTTATCAAAAATCAAGCGCTTCTTGGGAGGCAACCCATGCATCTATCTTTTCGCTTTCTTTATCATAAGTGTAGGGGAGACCCTTTGGTTTGCTATTTCCTCTCCTCCCTTCTTATAATCAGGGATTCGAGCTTCAAAGACACACTCTTGATGATTCTTGACGACCCGTGATTCCGTGTTCCCTTCTTCCCGGTTCTATCCTAAACTCTTTTCGATTCACTATTTTATATTTTCTCAATATTAAAATAGGAATCTCTTTAGTTGTCCTTTCCTTAGCAAGATTTAAACTACGTGCACAATGTCCTAAGTGTAGGGGAGTTTACTCCCACATGCTTAAACATTGAGGACAATGTTTATGTTAAGTGTAGGGGGGACTTCTATCGAAGTTAAGTGGCTCTTTTCCTTGTATTTGTCCTCCTTTTAACCGGAAAATCAATTTTCGATATTTTTCAAAAATTTTGATCTATTTTGGCCTATTAGTCTTTACCTTTGTATAGTTATTTTTCTTTCTTTGCTAGAATAAATGTTTAATAAAGTGGTTTTAATTTTCAAACATTGTGAATCTTTTAACTCAACCCGAGTTTAATTATCTAAGTTACTCTAGCTAGTATCCTTAACGTGTTTGAGTCAAGTTTTGCTAGGCTATTATATAGGGAGCTATAAAACGCGAAAGTCTTAACTCTCACGGGTTAAGAACAAGAACTTTTCGCAAGTTCCTATAATTGATCCTAGAGAGTCGTTTATCAAGGGAACTTTAAAATGCGATTTCGAAACTTGAAAGAGTCTAAGAATTTGCAAGATCCTATAGGCGACTCGAAAACCCAAAACTTTGATTTAATAGGCTAAGCATCCACGAGTCTCATTACTTGAGATTTTAAACTGTGGAGAACGAGAGATGATAGAGCCAATTATAAGTTTGGTATTCTTTCGGGAATTTATGTGAGTTAATTATAAACCTATTCTCCCATCGCTTGCTAATAAATTTATCTGCAATAAATAAGGTTGTACGATTTGAAAAGTTACTTAGCTTCTAGCCCAAGATCGTTTAAAAGTTGCTCGGTATGGATTAGAGTTCATAGCCAAGGCATAACTTATTGAAGCGGGATGCGAAGATTGGCGAGTCCGAAAAGGCCCTAACAAGGCATGAGGGCTATATTTTGTTGCTAAAGATCCAAAGTGATGTGAAGAATCATTTATCGAAAATCAATATGAAGGATCGAGACACACGACGAAAAGCAAAAACTCCCCGAAAGTCATGGAGAAGTGTATCCGAAAAGACCCTAACAAGGTATGAGGATAAATAGATCCAAGTCATAAAAGGAGGCGGATCGTTGTATATCAAAGTCCAAAATAATGATTGGAGAAAAATGAAGAAGTCGTGGTCCAAGTATGAATCTCTCAAAATTTCAAGTGAAGAAATTCCATTATGAAGAGAAGACCATAATTCATGAACGTCTCTCAAGGTTTGAAGTATGAAGTCGCTGCCAAATATCGGTCCGAGAAAGGTCTCAAATCGCGAAGCGAGTTATGCCAAGATATGAACTTTATGAGGTCCCGAGAAGCAGTTTTAAAAGATTTTGTCCTTTAGCTAACTATTGATTAAATCGTTCACTTTGTTTTCGGACTAAATAAACTATCAAAATAAGTCAACAATGCATCCTCGTGATCATTCAAGACAAAAATAAAATATAAGAGATACACTTAGGAATAAGGGAGTCTAAGTGAATAATTGGCCCACATGAGTTCATGCTAGTTTACTAACTTATAATAACAATGATCTCGTTTTTAAGCTTGGTTTGGAGAAAGTGAAAACTTGAGGATGATGATTATTCATGACATTTCCAAAACCCAAGGTATGCTTTTGATTTCTTTACTTTAATGCTTATAGTTTTCTGTCTCTTTAATAAAGGCCACTGTGGATTGATTATGATGAAAAATGTAAACTTGCTTTGTAACTAATGCATTGCATGAGGGCATTGCAATGGGCAAGTGTAGGGGATTTGATAGGTGTGTAAACATCCATCTTTTCTACCACTTAATTACAATAATAACCGAGCCAAAACGTGTATTTTATGTCTTTTATGTCGGAATTATGCGTGGTTTGTGTTTTTGTTGTGATTTAGGACGAAATTGTGAAAAGTGGAGAAAACACGGGCATTCACGGGCTTTTATTGAAGAAATAGATGAAAAGACGAAGTCAAAAAGTCAAGAGTGCAAAAAGAACGGAAGTCCAAGACCAATTCTGAAGATTTATCGAAGAAAAAGTCAAAAGACGGAAGTTTATCAAAAGTCGAGGAACTCAAGTCTATTTTATTGAAGAATTAAAAGACGAGTTCAAAAGAAATCCCGAGCCACAAGTCATTAGAGTCCAAGTTTAAAGAAGATTAGAAGGAAAAAGGACTAATGGTGCAATTAATGAAGATTAAAGGCTTAAGGACCTAATGACGCACTTAAGAAGAAATGAAGGAGGGGAGGAAGCTTCCTAATCCTCCCCTATATATAGATTAGATCTTAATTACTTTTATTTTGTTGGCTAATCGTGACAATTAGTTCTTCCACTTTTAATTACCTTGTCATTTAAATACTTGTCAAATTTAAATTCTTGTCTTGCACCTTAATTACCATTTAATTTCAAGTAAGTTTTACTTTTAATTCTTGTTAATCTTTATCTTTATTTTGTTAATCTCATTCTACCTTCTTAATCTTTGATTCTTGTTGTTTATGTTTATGTTCATGTTCTTATTTTTCTTATTTTGATCAAGTGGGTTTTGTTTATTTTGATTAAGTTTTGTGAGTTTGATTGTTTTGGATTGATTGTTTATGCTTAATAGATGCTCTGTTATTAGTTTGATTTAATCTTGTGTTTGATTTAGCTTTGTTTTGATTATTTTCGTGCTATATCTCGTTCCCTTGTTCTTCGTGAGTTGTTACTGTAACTTCCCAGGTATCTTGCTGATCTTTCTCGTTATTCCGAATAAAGGTCTTAAGAGGGTGTCCATGCGGAATATTTGATATTCCGCATAAGGTGGATATTCCGAGTAAGGGAATTTATTCTGCATAGACTGATATTCCGAGTAGAGGAGATTATTCCGAATTGACCTGGATATTCCGAATAGAGGACTTTATTCAGCATAGATACTTTATTCCGGATAAGGCTATTATTCCGAGTAGACCGGTATTCCGCATAGGGAACTTTATCCAGATAGGTGACAGTATTCCGCATAGGGGACTTTATTCCGAATAGACAGGATATTCCGAGTAGGCTTCTTATTCCGCATAGAGGAATTTATTCCGAATAGGAATGAATTCCGAATAGGAGTTATTTTCAGTTTCTTCATTTTCAGCTTTTAATTTCCTGATTTTTAATTTCGAGCTTTATTTTTCCTGCCTGCCTTTTTAATTAGTTGCACTTTAACCTTGCCTTAGATTTCTTTTAGCCTTGCCTTAGTTTAAACTTTAGTTTTAGTTGCGTTTTAAGTTTGCCTTAGTTAGATTTAAGTTTGCGTAATTTACATTTAGTGCCCTTTAATTTTAGTCACGCTTTTTAATACTTGCACCATTTACTTTAATTAGACTTAGATTTACTTTAATTGCCCTTTTACTTTAATTGTTTTTGCACATTTCATATACTACAACGACAACTTTATTGTTTCCACCAAGAACAGCTGAGTCGCACAGAGAACCTAGATCAATTCGATTAGACATACTTAGAACGATAACTTTTATACGGGGTGTCAAAAGCCTTGTATCATTAATCAAGTCATTTTCACTAAGCAATCTTTCAATCTCAAGAACCTCTTCTTTCCCATTTGAAGTAGAAGAATAAACTCCATAATCCACTTTCCCTAAGCTTGCCTCAAATTCATCTATAATGGAATCACCTTCATCAAAGGGAGGAAATGAAGAGGTGATGGAGGCTATAGTCTCAACATATGGAAGATCATATTCACCACTCTTACAAGCTTCATGAAAATATTTATCACACACTTCATCAAGAATATCAACGTTATTCACTTCTTTATCAAGAATATCAACATGATTCACCGTCTCGGGCTCACTGGATTTCTTAGACAACTTTCCCATGTTAAACACAACCTTTTGATCTTCCACCCTCATAATGAGTTCACCTTCCGCCGCATCAATAAGAGTACGACCGGTTCTCAAGAAAGGCCTTCCTACAATAAGGGGAACTCGAGGATCTACATCATAATCCACAACTACAAAGTCCGCGGGGAATGTAAACTTATCAACCCTACAAATACATCTTCCATTATCCCCACCGGATAAGCTATTGAACGTTTGCTAACTCAAGTGTCATCCTAGTAGGTGTGAGTGCGGGAAGAGAGAGTCGTTTCCAAACCGACAAAGGCATCAAATTTATGCTTGCACCAAGATCCGCAAGTGCCATACAATTCTCTACCCCCGGGAAATTACAAGGAATCAAGAATCGGCCCGGATCACCAATTTTAGTAGGCAACTTCTTTAACAACACCGCAGAACAATTTTTGTTCAATGAAGCATTAGGCACATCAACCAATTTCTCTTTGTTCGAAAGAAGGTCCTTAAACATCTTGGCAAACTTAGACATATAAGCTAAAGCCTCCGCAAAATATATATTGATATTCAATTGCTTAAACATCCTCAAGAAGTTGGACACTTGTATATCATCTTTGTTCTTAACTTTCTTCTTTCTCAATCTAGAAGGATATGGAAGATTTGGTTTTGGTAAAGGTTGAGTGGTAGTTGTTGAAGGACTCTCTTTTGGTGTTTCTTCAATGATAGGTGTGGAATGTGAAGGATTAGTAGGTGTAGGAGGTGAAGGTGTAGAACTAGAAGGTGTAGGAATTTCATAAGGAGGAACCATGGTAGGAGTCACCAAAGGAGGTGTAGGATGTATTAAAGGGTCAATGGTTGTTTTTCCACTCCTTGTAGTGATTGCATTTACATTTGCCCTTGGATTGGTTTTAGTGTTGGATGGTAAAGCACCTTGTGGTCTTTGATTAAAGAGCAACATAAACTTCTTATTGGTCTCTTCTTGCATTTCCTTCATTTACCTCTCACGAGCAGTAAGCTTTTGAAGAATCAAATCCATGGGAGAAGGTTGCATGTTTCCTTGATGAAAACCTTGGTTTGGATATTGAGGTGGAGGTGGTTGGTGAAACCCTTGGTTATTTCCATGAAAGTTGTTTCCTTGATTTTGAAAGTTACTAGGCCCTCTATTGTTATTATTTCCTTGATAATTTCCTCTTGGCCCTTGGTTTCTATTAAGCAATTGTGGAGTGTTTGGTTGGTTTTGGGTGGGTTGATGGGGAGGGAAACCGGGTGGATCAAGGTAATTGTTGTACTTGTAAGAGAGGTGATTAGGATTAATGTTGGGTTTAAAGTACTCTCTTTGTTCATCATGATAAGCATAGCATTCTCCTTGAAAGTTTTGAACTTTATCACATTGCAAGTAGGAGTGAGGACCTCCACATGTCTCACAAGATAGGGTGATGGCATTAACATTGTTGGTAGAAGAATTGTTCAAGGTGATTTCACAAAGTTTCAAAACCATATCACTAATAGTATCAACCTTTTGATATAAAACCTTGTCATTTGGTTGAGTAGCACCCTCTTGCACCACATGTACTACCTCATCTCTATCCCTATTTCTTTGAACCATGGATATTGTTTCATTGATATCCCATGCATCTTGTGTGGATTTTGAAAGAATGTTCCCACCCGCGGCCGAGTTAAGGGAATCTTGATGGTGAGATCTCAAACCATTGTAGAAGGTGTTAATTTGGTGAACTAGGTTAAAACCATGGTTTGGGCACTTTCTTAACAACTCTTTAAACTCTTCCCAAGCTTCACTAAAGTTTTGGTCTTGCTTTTGTTGAAAACCTATGATTTGATTTCTCAAGGCGGTGGTTCGTGAAGGAGGAAAGAACTTATTCACAAATTTTTTCTTCAAATCATCCCAAGTGAAAATGCTACTAGAAGGTTGCTTATCTAGCCAATTCCTAGCATTTCCATCCAAAGAGAAAGGGAATAAGATCATCTTAACCGCATCGGGTGGTTACCCCATTATACTTAATGGTATTACAAAGTGACATGAATCTCTTGAGATGGTCATGAGGGTCATCCATAGGTCTCACTATGAAGGGGATAAAATAAACCATAGTAATCATGCATGTCTTAAGCTCAAAATTGTTAGCGGCTATCTCAGGAATGACTATGGCATCCGCATTCCCATACACATTGGATTGGAGAATCTCAATCAATGTCCATTGTCCATGGCTTCTTGTAAGTTGTCGAAAGCATGATTCTCGGGATCGACTTGATGGACGGTTTTGCTCTTGTTCTTTTTCTTCCTTTTGGGAGGAAGGAGTTGTACACCAATAGGTATATGTGCACGGGCTCGAGTGCGCATGCAACTCAACACGAGGAATGAGAGAGGAGCTCTCGGTCGAGTTTGGAAAAGAATAGATTATCTCTTCCGAGGTTCAATAGTGAAAAACACAAGAAAATATAATATATATGTAGTACTAATTGGGCGGCAAAACCCCCAACAAGCCTTTCTTCTTAGAATACTTACTAGTGAACGGGGGAATGAGGTGGTGCTGAGCTCTTAAGTACCTGTTTCTCTTAGGCTTGCATTTTATAGCAAAGCCGCCTTTCTATTCACTTAATAGTTCGTATTCTTCGAATTCTTGATTATTGAAAGGGTTTATCTATTTTTGCCTTTAATTTACTTTGATTGATACACATAAATGGGACCGGAACACCCCCAAGTACGGTGTATTGCCAAGGAAATACTTATGGAAGTAGGTAAATTGGTTGTTCGTATCTACGTATATGTATTTACATATAATAATATATCAAAAATATTTTTGTATTTATTTGATTTTTATGAAAGTTTAGTATGTACGTAAAAACGAAATCCAATATATACAATATATTTTTGGTGTAATCTTTTAGGAAAAATATTACTTTTTGATTTTTTTTTTATTTTTTTGGTTCAATTCTTAGGAAAGAATTTATTTTTGTGGTTTTTTATTTTTTATATTTTTATCCTTTGATTTTTTTATATTTTTTTATTTATGATACATAAAAGGAACGTCCACAAGTGAACGGATCCCAAATCCAATACGTAACCGTCAATCTCCACGTAAAGAACCGGCAGCGGCGCCATTTAATATTTGTCTTTTTATAGTTCGTTTTTCTCGACTCAATACGAATTGATCAATCAATAGAAATCAGGTTAACTAATTGTTTTGGGTGTTAGATTATAGAATTTTGGTAATCTAGGTCTAATTGTCATAAAGCACGTAAAAATGTAAAAATATGATCTCTACGTATCCGTACTAAGCTAAAAACAAAGTGCGCATACCACAATCAAAGCTAAATGTACAAGTAATCAATGCACAAAATGTAGAATTGCTCAGAATGTAAAGTTTATAAAAGTATAAGGACTAGAAATATAAATTCTGAAAGCTAAAGGACTGAAAAATGAAAATATAACAAACTAGTAAGACTTTTTTACAAACTTGTAAACAGAAAATGCAACTGACCAACAAATCTGAGGAGTTAATTGCAAAACCTAAAAAGTTTAAACTAATTATAACATATTTAACCAATTCCTAATCACCAGGGACTTAAATGCAATTTTAAGAACTATTTAAGCAAAAACAAGCACTATGGTTTGATTAAGCTAGAACAAGAGTTATAAGCCACCAATTAAGCTGAAATAAGTTTCAAAAGTTTGCAATCTCAAAATTACCTAGCCAATTATCAAAGAATTTAGCTGAAAGCCCTATAAGCTTAATAAGCAAATTTGGAATAAGCCACTTTTATTGAATCAGCTTATTGGGATAAGCCCTAGAGCTGTAAATCTCAAAATATGATCTAGAGGTTAAATGATGGACACCTATCCAAGAAAATTCCAAAAAGCACCAAGGAATAAGCCAGAAAATAAAATAAGCTATATTGGGCTTATTTTGACCAAACGTTGACCAAGTTTGACTTTGGTCTAAACTTATTTTCTAAGCTTATTACACTAATTTGTGAAAGAAAATGGTAACTTTTAAGAAGAAAATAAGCAGATATTGAAAATCTGTTAAGCACTTATCACAAAAACAGAACTTGATCCTAATGCTTATTCTAAGGCTTATTTCTCACTCAGATGTGAGAACTGTATGTTCTACCTTATATGTCTAAAAAGCTAGGATGTTAAGCTTTACTCAGAATCAAAAATCACAACCTAACTCTAAGTAATGAAGATTTGAGGAGTGATTGAATTAGGCATGTTCTTGCTAGAAATCTAACCCAATGATTTTTAAAATCCTTTTGTCTGTTTGACTGAGTTTGACTCCAAAAACTTGAACGTTCACTTGTTACCAGTTACTAAGTGTATGCAAACTCTAAACAACAACTTTCAAACACTGGTTCAAAGATTGTGATCTAATCCAAACACTAGTTTACTGAAATAAGCAAGAATTAAGCTATGAAAACTTAACAAATCAAACTGAATAAGCTAACAACCAGTCAAGTCATATCAAAGACATCAAAATGAACAAGTAACAGGCAATTGCAAGTAGGACTACACTAAGATACAGAAAATAACATGCAAACTGATTTTTAGTGGAAAATTGTAAAGAAAGCTTATGGCTTATGATTGAAGGCTCCTTTGATGAAGAAGTGGAGCGCTGAGCTCACTTTTTCACTAATCAACACCAAAATCAGCTACTCTATCAGCTACAACCCAAATCAACTATCATCATCATCTACGCTGGAACTAATCTGCAAGAACTAGCATCTTTTGGTTATGTCTGAGCTATGGCTTGAATCTGAAACTACCTGAGCACTTGTGAAAACTTCCAAAGTGATCAACAAACTCTATTGATCAAGTGTGATCAACAGAATCAACAGCAAACATGAATAGTAGCAATGCAGTAAGGTATAAGAAGGTATTTGAGTGAATTAAGTGAAATGGAGAATTTTATTAATGGAGTGTTTGTTACAACTGAAATAACAGACTAACTAACCTTCTCAAAGTGATTGTCAGACACTTTGAGAGGTGTTAACTAACTAAGTGAAACAGGATTCAGAGAGAAAATGAGAATGTGTGTGTTTTTCACACACTAGCTAACTATCTAAAAATGAGTATACAATGGGGTATTTATAGAGTGAAAATGGAATGCTGGTTGTTGATGACGTGTTCCAACCAATGGGACGTTGCCAGGTGTCCACACTTGCTCAATTGAAATCTGCAATTCATGATCCAATTTGGGGGAAAATTATTCTTTGGATGAAATGTTGATTAACCAAGTGGGTTGAGTTCGTCTCTTCATTTGGATCATATTTGGTGTTGAAAGCTTTTCCTGAAAGTGTATAAATCGTCCTCTTCATTCTGGGCATGAAAGGACCACGTGGCGTGCTCTGATTTGTCCATTAATTGTGACACGGATCATGATCTATAGGAACAGTGAAGTATTTGTGTTGCTGGCTCGCCATTGCTTGAAAAGAGTTAGTGCGTTTATACTGTTGAGATTTGCCGCATTAATACCCAGCTCACTCTTTCTTCATTAATTATGCATAGCTGGCAATCCAAGTCTTCATTATACTCGCATTTGATTGTTTAAAGACATAGCACACGGATCATGTCTGATTTACTTTCCCAATTTGGCAATTTTGGTCCCTTTGGTTATCAACTTTATATCTTGAGTTCTAGACTTCAAAAACTTGTCATTCTTAGCCCTTTGACTTTGTACTTGACCATAGTTGACCCATTGGCTTGTTGACTTTGACTTTGACCAGATTTAACTTTGTTCTTGACTTTTCCATCTTGACACTTTTAGTCCCTCAACTTTGCAGCTTGTCAAGAAAGGTCATTTGACTTGTGTTGACTTGTCATCTTTGTTCCTTATTTTGTCTTTTCTTCATCATAAATGCCTTGAATTTTATGTTTGCATCAAATTTGTATCTTTTTACCTACACAAGCACAAACAAAAGAATACCCATAATTCTGCTTTTACACTTTAAAATCTGGTATTTTACTTTGTGTTTTAGGGTTAAATTGATATAATTGATATGAGATTTCACTCATATCAATAACCTATACTATATCATATAATTACCTTTCTGTTCATATGTAACATACATGTATATTACCCTGATATACATTACATTCATACTACTATGTAGGTCGTACGTATATAATGTCGTTTGCTACATAATAAGGTACGGTAAGTGATTACGAAGTTTGCTATTTAGGATCATTCTTGTCTATATTTTCTATGAATCTTATATAAATGAATGTGCTTATATGATGCGCACTGTGTGTATGTTTGTAAAAGAAGGATACCCTTTCATATTACCAACTGTGTATGACAGTGGCGTATTTCTTATGCAGGCTGACAAACAAGTATGATAAAAGCAAGTACCACTGCATTGGTGCCGGCGGTGACACCGATATCGGATATCAAACCTGGCCAACGAGGATGTGTCATTGAAGCATTCGTATATCGTAAATGGATAGCCAAGAGTATGCCAACAAAATACTCACCACAGATGAGAGACCTTCACTTTTGTTGCATGTTGATCGATAGAAAGGTAATGTGTCTTACCTAATCGAATACACAAGCACGATAATTGGGCCCACAATTTAACGTCCTCTCATTGCAGGGCGATGCCATCCAAGCAAATATGGATCTGAATAACACCACCTACTTTGATTCGTTGCTTGAATATAAGAAAGTTTATCGGATCACCGACTTCTTTTGCGAGGAAACAAGCCGTTACCAACAGCTGTTGCGCCACCAAACAACCCTAAGATTTGGAAAGATCACAAAATTTCAGCTTCTGGAAGGTGACGACAAAGATTACCCACAACATTATTTCGAGTTTCTATCATACAACCAACTGTCATCACGCGTCCTATACCGTGATAGTCAACAAAAAATGATATATCCACCACTGGTAGGTAATGCACTTTGGTTTTTTTCTTATTCTTATACAAACACAAAGACTCGCATGATATCATTCCCGCCTAACAGACTACATGAGGTGCGTGTGAGCTATCGGCGATGTGCCTCCAAGGGAGAGTGTCGGACGCAAAATTAATATTGAGGATATACAGTAAGTAATACCACATGCCTTCAGTTACTCTAACATAATACACTGCTAAATATAACGGTTTTTTTCTCTCTTTTTTCATTCACCCTCAGTGGGACCGTCATCGAAATGACGCTTTGGGACGCTCTTGCAACCCATTTTCCAAAAGAAGAAATTGAAAAAGACCTCCCCCAGTAATGATTGTTGTGACGGCATGCAGGGTGTCGAGCTACAAAGGTTAGCCTAAAAGTAAACAAGTCTTATAACATCCGTTCATTACAAATCTATGTATGTAACCCTCTTGCACAGGAGGACTAGAACTCTCTGCAACGCCAGGCACACACTATTACATCAACCCACCGACGCCCGAGGTTAAGCAGGCATACAAAACGTACGTGTTTTCATCTTTTCAACCAACTCTTCCTCTGCATGTCATTCTATAATATGTTGTTATCTTTAAGGTCTAACTACCTAATGTACCGCAGACTGGTCAAAAAGTTCAAAACTACACCCATGTTGCAAATTACAAAATATTACTATCGTGCCCCTAGAGAGACGAAAAAAGCCACCAACCAAACAATCTCTTCTTTATTACTACAACACCCAGATAACTACAAGGTATAAACGCCTCTTAATCAAAGACTTTGTCACAGACCATTTTTGTACATATATAACACACAACCTAATGCAGAATGTGGAGTTCACATGTACTACAACAATAACAAACGTCGTGCAAAACAGACATTAGCACTATGTCTCCTTTGGAAAGTGTAGGAAAAAACCAAACGACTATGAAGTAGTGTACGTTTGTGAAGATCACGACGAGATAGAACACCCAGAATTCAAGTAATGACACCAAATCTAATATAGCTACACCCATACAACAATAGAGACTAAATGACTAATATATCTTCTACGATAGACATTTTAACAAACGTAATCTATTTAACATGTACAACTTTAAAAGAACTGTCTATGATGGAAGTGCAACAACAAGTTTCACATTCTTTTCAGAAGCTGGTCGTGCAATTACTGACCACGGATGTTCAGATCTCGCACGCAAATACACGACAATTGATAGGCGGACAATGCCTAAGGAAATCATTCATATTGTTGGGCAGAAGAGGACATTTGTCATACACTTTTCACCGTTCTCAAAAAAGGACCAGGAGGAGAGTTCTGTGTCGACGATGTCATCAACACCCCACCACAAATTAAGATGGAAACAAAATTTGCACTTACATAGAAGGCAGAAGGTTCCGGGACATCGACATCGGTTAATGACATATCCGCTCTTAGCCCAATACCGGATTGCAACAACATCACACCCAAAACTGACATGGACCCAGCAGAACTAGGTATCACTCTTTCGCATGTACGCTTTGTTTACTGAGTTTGTATATATGTCACCCAAACCATACGGTTGACGACTTGCAAAACATTTAAGACAAACAAAAAACCCGCTTGATAAGCCGTACACTTACATGTTTTAAACAACAATAGATGCCACACACAACACACAAAGGTGCATGAACGTACTTAAAATGGATAACTATACACAAAAATTTACGCACATATGCCCTTTTACTTTACAAATAAGTAGCTACATTATTATCACTAAAACTGGACAGTTAATTGATTATTATGTTTTTCCTACACAGGAACCCCTCCATCACATGTGCTTGACGAAGCGACTGAAACAATTGTAGTAGCATCCCAAAAACCAGAAGAGGTCAGCAAAACAAGTCGTTCTAAAAGGGTCCTGTTGCCTCAGTTAGAGAAACCAACGAAAAAATAAAAGAAACCATAGGTTCAGAAACAACGGTAGAACAAACTCTTTTGAGAAAAACAGTGGTTATGTAAACTTTTGTAATGTCTAAAACGCAAAAACTATGGTTGCGCCTGTTATTCAACTATAACGAACGCTAACAACAATGGGTGTACAGATTTTGGTCTCGATATGACAACTTCCCAAATTTCATTTGCGGGCACTATACCCGTTACCCAGAAAACTCGCCCTTCGCCGCAGCGAAGCGCGGGTACAAATCCTAGTTTTGAAAATAAAGAGGAATGTTACATTCACAAAAAATTTATAAAAAATAATACATATAATGATGTGTAGCTTAATGCGTGGATGCAAACATGTGAAAAGAATAAAAAGTACGAGAGATAAGATTAATAGTTTTAATGACATATTGTTATGTGATTTTTTTAAAACATTATGTGGATCTAGTATTTTTAAAAAATAAAAAGTTAAAAAATGAAATCTAAATTTTTATTTAAAGAAATTATGAGATAATATAAAAGAATTGGAAAAAAACTCATATTTAATTTAAAATAGTTATTTTAGTCATCAGGTCACGGGTTTCACCATAAGGTCACGAGCTTGATCACAAAATTACGGCTTCGATTGCCGGATCAACCTGGTCGAGTCACCGATCTACTGATGTTACCATCGGGTTAATCGATCGAGTCACGAATCAAAGATTCGATGACCGAGTCAACCCAATCAAATTACCATGTCACTAACCACCGAGTTACAATTCGACCATCATATCAATTAGCATATCTTTAGAATGGTTAAACAATTTTTGTTATTATTAATTAATTCAAGAACATTTTTATTTTATTTTATTTTATTTGCAAGGTTTAAGACTTTATTATATTTTGGATTAGGATTTTAAGACAATTTGGTGTGTTAAAATTATGTTTTATGTTATTTGCTTTGGAAGAAAATATTTTGTTAGTGCAGTAATTGCAAGGGTTGATTTGTGAATTCGTCATCGGAAAATATGAAGTTTTCTGTAGATTCGGAGATGTTTGATGAGGAATTGTCAGGATAGAAATTATCATATGGTTAACTCAAATTAAAAATTGGTAGTTTAAATTTCGGTATAGCAAATAACCGCTTTAAGTATAGAATGTGGAATCTTTAATTATGACGTCAGATTATGAAGTCAGAATAAAGGGTTATGTCATTCAAAAAGTTGTTGTTTTATTATCTATAAAGATAAAAAATGCCTACTTATTTAAAAACAATGGTATAAGCCGTTAGGTCACGAGTTTTATCACAGGATCACAGGTTTGACCACAAGATTACGGGTTTGATTGTCGGATCGACTCGATCAAGTCACCGTCTACTAGTTCTATCATCATATTAACCTGGTCGAATCATCGGTCAAATATTCGATAACCGAGCCACTGATTTAATCATCGATTCGACTATCAAATCAATTAGCATAGTTAACCATCAATAGTTAATCAATTTCTATTGTTATGCCAAGTATGTCTAACAATAAAAAAAAAAAAAAAAAACATACTTTCATAACCATAAAACCAAACACCCGTATACGGAGAAACTGGGTTTGCCACCAACTTCACCAAAACAAATAAAAAGGGCACGATCTTGAAAACAAAGTGACCCCAACTAACAGAAAAAATAAAATGAAGCAGAACATAAATGTCCAAAAATCTTTATTAAATTCATTAAAACATGTGTTTAAAAGCATATCTGATAAATCATTTGGGTTTCAAGTATCATTAGCAGCAAGTAGTGTTTTAAGTTTTGCTGGTTTGTTTTTGGCTTTTAAAGATGAAAACAGTAAAGGAAGAAAGCTGTTGTTTTCTTGGTTGCAATCATCGGATGATGAAGATTTGTCTGAGGATTTGTGTCTTGTTCCTGGTTTGCAGAATCTTGGGAATAATTGTTTCTTAAATGTTGTTTTGCAGGTATCTTTTTATTTTGTTTCTTAATTGGATTTTGTTATTTTGTTAAAATGCAATGACTAGATAATTAAACGGGTAGACGGATAAGGTGTTCCCTGTTTAAGTTACCCGGGGAGGGCTAGCCTTTTTTACTCAAATGTGTGCGTGCCTCAACGGGTTAATACAGGACCTAGCCTTCACCAATGAGGAAACCAAAGACATTACCACTACGCGATTTCGTGGTGGTCAAGGGTTTGTAATGTCTAGATAAATAAATAATGAAAAAGACCAATTGCATGTACATTAGGGGCTTTAGGTTAGGTTAGAGATGACGATGGCTTGGGAAAGGAAGGGTTTTAGGTTAGCCAAACCACTTCCGAGTTGCCTAGTGGTCAACACAAGTTCGAACCTGATGTCATCACAAGTGAGAGCCTCACTAGGTAAACATCTTGGGTTGTCAAGGGAAAGGGTTCGGAACAGTCAAGGGGATTTACCCGGTTAGGCCATGTAAATATGCGTCAAAGACTCGCCTTCCCTTGTTCATTGTAGGTTATCTCAAGTAAGCACTTTGATATACTTAGCTCGAAAACATGCTAACTGAAAACTCTTCGTTTGCCCTAAAATAAGCAGATAAGCAGTAGAAGCAGTTTGGATTATCTAAACTTTTTGAACCAGATAAACTAGCCTAAACAAGCAACCCCACACACCCTTCATAATTGATCTTTTTGTTATTGTAAACTACTAATAACATGGTTTCACATACTTGTTATTATGTACTAATAGGGTTTATATACAACTCACTTTCGCCATTTTGTCTAGTTATCAGTAAAAATTTGTGTTCGTCATTGTATGTAAGAAATGCATGCTTTTTTAGCGTAGGGTTGCACGTATTATAAATGAACTAATGTAGTATAACTGTATAAGTCATTAATTGTAAAAAAGTTATTGGTCTGAATTTGGATTTTTAGTTTGAAATGTATATTTAGGTGGTGTCAGGGTAAGCTTGTTCAAACAATGGGTTGATACAGCTAATAAACACTTTTCAGTTTATGGATTGAGCCAAGCAGCTTATTTTTTTGCATTGTATTTGTCACCTGTCACTACATAAGCTTCTTATGCGCTTCTGTAATCGGGTATAAACAGTTTAATTTAGCTTTCCCAAACACCACCTTATATGGTTTGGGTTTTGTGAAACCTACTGTATGTCTGTATTTGGTGAGAAAGTCGGAGAACTTTAATTGAATATTGCCTTATATAACTAAATCTTGTCTGAAACATGTGAAACTAGTTTGAAAGGAAACCCCAGGATAGGTTATGTATAATCTGCCTTTGGGTTCCTGGTATGGAAAATGTTATGTCTCGGTGTGATTTGGAATGGTCTAAAACTGTTTTATCATTTATTATAATGAAACGACATTGTTTAGGTAAGTGAGTAGGATTATATCACCAGCCCAATAGTTTGACTCCTGTTCGAGACTGAAGCGCTGGTATATGGTTTCTGTTATAGGTTTCAATACTTTCAAAGTTTTGGTTCAGGTTGCATAAGTGTTATGTGATACTCACATTAACATAAACGTGAAGGTTGAGTTATGTAATGTGCGGAGTGCCAAGTTCGAGTTATTTACACATATTCCACTTGTTATGTACTTAGATCATCATCACTTGGTGAAGAATGTTATATCTCCACGGTCTTTATCAAACTCGGGTGGCCTACATTGTCCCAACTCTATTTATATGAAACCTTGTACGCTTGTGTTATTCAACTAAAAACTTTCATGAAAAAAGTGGAAATTATATTACTCAGGATTACTCAATTTATGTGTTTGGATTGAAAATCTTGATAGGCTTTGGCGAGCTGTTCTTGTTTTCTGACTTCAATACAAAAGATTGTGGATGAGTTTGAAGCTGCATCAGATAATGATCAAATTGAGGATATGCCGCTTGCTGTGTCATTGAATGCTCTATTGCAAGGTACCTACAATTTAATAACGTTATTGAACCTTCATCCAACTTACAACTATATTGTTACTCAACGTTGATCTTAAACAGAAGTTACCAACCAAATAAAATTCTTTATAATAATTGTTTCTTTAAATTCTTTGTAGAACTATGTATAGTTCGGGATGAAAGCATAGTGTTAAGTCCACGAAAAGTGATGCTCGCAATGGCTGATTATATGCCTAATTTCAATCTAACGAGTCAACAGGATGCAGAAGAAGCATTAGCACACATGCTGTCTTCGTTAAGAGCAGAATGTTCAGAATATTTTGCATCTACTCATGGTTCTTTAGCTGTTGTGAACGCATCGAGTAACCGTATTCTCACTGCTGAGAGAGGGGTTATCTTTAGTGAGCTACAAAGATGGACTCAAAGCTTTCTTGGCCCGTTTAATGGGATTGTTGGAAGCATTTTAACCTGCAAAAGCTGTTCGTTTCAGGTTGAATGGTACTCTTTTTTTTAGTAATCATTGCTTTCTTCTAACTCTAGCTGCTAACTATATAAGCAGTAGAAGATGTTTAGAAAGAATATCACTATTGCATTCTGTTACTAATGACCATATACAAATATATATATACAGGCGTAGAAACTTAATCCTCAACTCTGTCGAATTCCCTATCTATATTGAATTCCTAATTAAGTTAATCCAACCCTCGCTATTTCATAATAAAATAGAACCTATCAACCTAATACTTATCCTAAACAACAGTTTATCTGTGCAAATTAGAGGTTAAAGGTTGCAATTTCAGCCTGTTTATGTGTGAACGGGTTAATCTGGGTTTTACTTTACTGTAATGGATCAAATGGGTAAAGTTCAGTTATTTGGTTAATGTAGAATGGGTTTAACGGGTTCAAAAATGTAGTAAAAATCTTCCAGGTTTTATTTCAAAATTTTATTTATCATTGGAATGATACTATATACATACCCCTGTTAAACTTAGACCATTAGATATGTATAAACCCAAAAAATGAATAGTGACGCATGATTTTGTTTGATTAACTTGGCAGATTTCTTTGGATTTTCAATATTTCAATTGCTTGTACCTTTCACCTCCTACATATGCAGGGGGTGGTTCTATCGTATGTAAACTCCTCACTCTCTTTTATCTTCTTGGGTGTTATTTTTATATATGCATAGCTCGAGTGATGAGCAAAATTATCTTTACTATTTTGTTATTGTATGTATCAAGATACCAGGATGCTCTATAGAGGATTGCCTTGAGCGATTTTTTGTTGCAGAACGCCTTGAAAACTATTTTTGCACTCACTGTTGGCATACTACGGCCTTGAGATATTTGTCTCTACTAATTAAAAATGAGGTGAGTTACCATTAGGCATATCAATCTCATTTTTGCTAGTGATTAACATTCGCAATTTTTATAATGTAGTAGTGGCTATGAGATATGTGAATCAAACTGTTTCTTTCATCGCAGGTCGAGTTGACCTTGACCTGCCAATATTATTATTTTTTCTCTATTTTTCATATAGTCTTTATAACTAGTTAATGTAGTAAACATGATTGTGGAACACATTCATAACCCTTCTCCTTTTTAGTTAGCTCTTTATACTCGGCCTTTTTGAGTTATGATGATAGATTTTCAAGCTTTTCTCAAGAACCTTTTTAATTTCTTAGACTTAAAGATTGTACTAAATGTTATGTGTGCTCAAATTGACAGGCAGATATTGATAAACTTAGAAGCTGTAGCAAGCATGATACTTGTGACTGCAAGCATCTACCATCGCTAGGACCATTCCCGTGGTCAAACAACCATTCTTATACTTTTAAACAATTACATATAGCTCGTTGTCCGGAGGTAAGTAATTATTCACTCTCAAGCAATTAATTAATTAATAATTAAATGGCATATATTTAAGGGTTTTTTTGGTATAAAATTCCAATCACTTATTCATTGTCTTGTTCTAACTTCTAAGTTTTTGTAAAAGATAACATTGCGTCCCGTTTGGGTAATTGTGATGTATGTATATAACATTTTATACCCAAAAATTTAACATTTTGATGGTAAAAATCATTTTTTTAAGGTAATTTATAATTCTTTTTGGCTAAAAAATGACTCAGATGTACTTAAAAAGTACAATTACTAGAACATGACAAATGAAGAAGTTTGCTTCTACTTCATGCAAAAAGACCACCCCCATTTCATACTTGGGCAATTTACATTATTTGACATAAAAAATAAAAGTTTGCAACAGAAGTCACAGTATAAAGGTTTTCTAACATCCTTAAAGATAAAACTTTAAGCGTAAAAAATTAAAACAATTGGTGCATAAGGATGTAAAGCGTAAATTGGTCCCCTTTATTTAGTCCATTCTTCTCCTCGAGTCCCGTACCTGTTATTTGAACCTGAAGATGTACAATAAATGCCTAAGCCTAAAGGCTTAGTGAGGTCGTGTGTTGTGTACATTAAAATATTGCACATAATCTATGTATAACAAAGAAATGGTGAAGTACATGTGTACTATAACCTAAACGTGTTGTGTTGTCAACCGTGCTTTTAGGTGGCAATCCTATACCATTCCTAAAAATCGATCATTAACATCATTGACTTGTATCAAGAAACTTACATGCAATGGTTCACTCCCACCTCACTGGCTCACTATGACTCACACATACTTGAAACTTATAAAGACGAAAGTGAAATCAAGCTTGGGCTGATTTAGAATAACTATTTACTAGCAAAAGAATTAGTTTATCCATCACCCTCTCTTGTTAACGTATAACCTCCATCTCTACTCTTACAAGTTTAGATGCTTATCTACTACATTTATGTAAACTTGTTCTTTTAACATGGATTTGTAGGCTAATAATGATTAATAAGGCAAACATTATATGTAATGAAAAATTAGTCAAAATCAACCCAATCTTTCTTATGTATAATAAATAAATACGTCAAGATATTCATTAATGACGGGTAAATCCATAGCTTCCTCCCGTTTCTCTTTCTTGGTATCCACGACTTGCGCTTTAATATGTCAAACATCGTTTCCTTAAATAGATTCTAGCTTTTATCGCCATGATTAGTTTTGGACCCTCATGTTTCTTATGTCCGTACACTTCTATTATTTCACCATCGGGTGGTTTGATTAATTTTTTATTACATATTATGTTTGCCTCATTTTAAGCAACCAATCCATGCTAAAAGAACAAGTTTACACAAACGTTGCATATAAGCATCTAAACTTGTAAGAAACGAGATGGAGGTTATACCTTAAGAAGAGATGGTCATAAAGAAATTAATTTCTTTTTGAAATAAACACTTATTCTAAAAACTAACCAATATCATATATAAGGCTTAACATATATATTTTATACACAAATTCTACACTATTTAAAAAAAGTACATTAACATTAAGAAGAGATGGTCATGGAATGGTTTTGCATGTAAAGCTTAGATGCATGACAGCGCTATATTCACTTTCCCCGTTTATTTATATTAAGTTTAGATTTTGATTTTGGGTCTTTACATGTTGATATGTAGATTTTGTGCCTTAACTTACAACGTGCCTCAGTTAATGCCTTTGGGGAATTCATCAAACTCCAGGTACCAACTTTATTTTGCAAAGAATCATTATAAAATTCGTTTTTCTTCGTTAATTGATAACCAGTGTTGTGTAATTATAGGGCCATATCTCATTTCCGTTGACTTTGAACATGTCACCTTTCCAAAACAAGGGAACAGAACTTAGACATTCTGAACAGAAGTTGCCAATTCGCAGACTGGCACACCAAAATCAGCAGCTGATTCGTTATTCTGATATAATCAAATTACAAAATGATGCTTACCCATCGGATTACATATATAAACAACCGTCATCAAATGTTTATGATGACACGGAAACTAACGAGGAACAAACTACACACAAGGAGGCCAAGGTTTGTCAGTTGCTTGTTTATAAATTTGTTGCTTCAGACTAGAGGTGCCACTCAGGGTTGGTCTAGTAATGGTTCATATTGCGTTCATGTACAAAAGCGTGAAATTCATATCTTGGAATGCGATGCGATGGGTTGGGTTTATTGGGTGGGCCCGTAGATACTCATGCTCGTTTTTTACAAATAAATGTGCTAAATATGTATACACTAATTATAGCATCTCAATTATAGTTTAACTTCTCAATAATATGGAGGTTGTATACATTTTTAGCGACTTCGACCCGTGCGACCCATTTGATTCAGTAGAAATAGGACATAACCCAGAGGAGCTATTTTATATAATAACATATTTATCAACATCTCCACATATAGTAAATAAATTTCGTCAAATATTGAGTTTATAAGTTACTTGCTTGACCTGAAAAGTCTAATGTGTTCCCTTTATAACACGTTTCTTCTGATTGAATCATTCTACTTAGGTGTTCGAGACTTCAAACTCTACACCACCTAATGGGCACCATAAGTACAATCTTGTTTCAGTTGTTGAGCATTTTGGAGATACGGGAGGTGGGCATTACACCGTTTACAGAAGAGTAATTAACAAAACAAAGAATTCTGAAAGTGATGCAACAGCGGAATCATGCAATGTGTATTGGATTGGAGTTTCAGATAGCCAAGTTTATAGAGTCTCAGAGGAAGATGTTCTTGCTTCAAGAGCTAGCTTACTTTTCTATGAGAGAGTTTCGGAAGTCTGAGAGCTTAACAATTTTTATTTTGTTTTAGTTTTGGGTTTTGTCCATGCTAACAAAAAGAAAATGATTTTGGGTTTTGGGTTTTGATCATCTCACAATTATTGTCAGATTGCCCACACAGTCTGCAATTGTATAAACATGTAAAACTATGTCAACATGATGGTGTGAACACTTTTCACTTGATTATTTTGGGTTTTGGGTTTTCACTTTTATACCTTTTCTTACCACATTCGGACAATATCACTCAGTTGTGATTTTGATACTTTGGCATCTAAACATTTTTCATATCAGTGTCAAATAACATTGTCATGTACTCGGTACAACTTGTTGATTTGATTCTTTAATGCTTTACAGACCAGTATTTTGTCTATATAAGTACAAACCTCTTTTTGTAGCACCTTTGACTTCATTAACGAGCATGTAATCATCAACACTATCCTTGTGGGCAGTCTTGGATGAGTTTTTGAAAGCAGAAGTTGTCAATTTCACCTTTTGGGATCTATGCTCAGCTTTAGTCTGTTTTGTGGATTGCTAGCTAGTGGTTCTATGTTCAAATACTGGGTGGAAAAGTGTTATTGGTTGGTGGAAGATGAGTAATGTCATTTTTGGTAAATTTTAAAGGCTTACGGCTTACCACAGTTAAAAACAAAAAACAAAAAACGGTATAGAAACTGGTGGTGTGATGGATGTTTTACAATATATATGGTGCTTGAAACAAGAGTTTTTACGAATATAGTTACAAATCTGTCAGTGTCAACTACTACAAGTATATAGTTACAAATCTGTCAGTGTCTTAACTACTATAAGTGTCTTATGTCTTTGTTTTAGATCGCTCACGCAATCAAAGGTAACATTTTGTAATTGTTAGAATGGGTGTCAAACCCGACTCGCTTGCAAGTTCTAAGGATACACAATTGGTATCATATGTAGATTTTTTTAGTGTCAGTGGTCGTGCTGTTGCGATTTTAACTGCTCCTCCTTTATGCTTATATTACTAGAGATTCTTTCAAGACAAAACTTTAGCAATGATCAAACCTTTGAATCATCAAAAACTGAAATCCTGAACACTTTCATATATATTACATACTTAAGATAGGTGTCACATACCATTCATATATATACATAATAGTTTAAGCACTTCAACTTTAGTAAAAAGTCTGATCACATTAGATAATAACCACCACCGTGCAAAATCACTCGTGAGTAACATGACAACCGCACACTTCACGGAATAACTTCTAACTTCCACAAGCCAAGCATTCATCACGGTTCAACAATGAACATACCATTTGAGACATTTCAGTATTCTTGTTATCTTCCTCACTTGCAGTCTTTGTGTTTTCCTGCATTAAAATAGAGGTTTTTGGTTTATATTTCTTCAGAGGAACACACAAAAAAATAAAGAAAAAAGAATAATTAATTGAGCAACGAAACAATGGCGAGTAGTTAAGGAATATTACTTTGAGAATGGAAGTATCAACAGTGAACTTAATTGCATCAGCTGCAGCACGTGATCGCAGATAGTACATCCCTGTTTTAAGTCCCTGAAGTAAAAAAGTGCATTTTATCATTAAGAGAAGCATTAACCAAGCAAATACCTTATGCAACACACCCAAAACTATGGGGCAAAATGAATTAGTATGTTTATAATAATTACAAAAAGTATATAGCTTCAATAATATTCTGATTTATATGAGAAACTATTAAGAAAATGTAGCCATACAAAAAATTAACCCCGTCATAAGTAAAGGCTTCGGAATTGCCACACATTAACTAGAGTTAAAAAAGAAAGCAAAAGTAAATAATGTTTTATACCTTTGACCATGTATGGAAATGCAAGGATGTAAGCTTTCCAAAGTTGGGTTGGTCCATATGAATATTAAGGCTTTGACTCTGGTCTATGTAGCAGCCACGATCCACAGCCATATCTACCAATGTCCTTTGCTTGATCTCCCAAACAGTTCTGTTTCCGCATCACAATGTAAGAAAGCAGAAATATAATGTTATCAGAAGTAAGAGATTATAAAGACAAGAAACTCCATATCATACTTGTAGATAGCCTTCAAATCCTTTGGGATTTCAGAAATTTTCTGAACAGAACCATCTTCGTAGATTATCTGATTCTTAAGAGTAGGGGTCCAAAGGCCCATCTCAGTCAAGTCATGTAACAGATGCTTGTTGACCACTACAAATTCCCCACTGTGTAAAACAATTGCCATTAAAATCAGGTAAGAAGAGTATGCAAAGCATATCCAAGATGCAGCTACATGCAGGTTGGGTAGCAATGCAAAAAAAGTAGCTTTTGTACACATATTAGTGTTGAGGTCTACACAGTATTTCAATAACAATGTAAATTTTTTACTAAACAATGTAAGGTTTTTACACAAATATAATCTTTTTGCCAACTTCCAACCAATATGATGACTTGTTTTATAGTTAAAAATTTTTAATTTTATCCCAGTCCAATCGGAAACTAATAGTTAGAAATATTCAGCTCCGCATATCCCAGCAAAACAAAACTGCTGATAGTGAGAAACTTACCTCAAAACTCTGCGACTGTAGATATTAGAGGTATATGGCTCAAAACACTCATTATTTCCAAGAATCTGACTTGTTGAAGCAGTTGGCATTGGAGCTACAAGTAGTGAATTCCTTACTCCGTTCTTAGATATCATTGCACGCAAAGCACTCCAATCCCATAGATCTGAAGGTGTCACTCCCCACATGTCTGGTTGAAGAACTCCCTAACAGTAATTACAGGTGGATAGAACAGTCAGTGGAGTTCCAGCAATCATTTATAGTTAGTGTGATAAATTATTCCCACCGCTAACATAAAATTTTTCTCAGATCATCAAGATCATACTTTTTCAAACTGAGGTTATTATAAATTACTTGAATATCGCCATTCCTAATTGCTATATCTTATAAGAACACCAAGCGTGTCATAATGTTCAATTTAGGCATGCCAATAGTTGTGTTGCAGCAAAACGATGACTAATCATAAACATATTGACTAAAAGCACACGTGCAAGAGACAGACCTTGCTAACAGGACTTCCAATATATGTTTCATAAGTGCCTTCTTTTTCAGCTATCTCTGACGAAGTTTTCAGGGCATGATAATATATTGTTTCAAATATGTCCTTGTTCAACTGTTGAGCCTGCAATTCAATATAAAAGAACAGTGAAAATCATATAAAGCAGCTATCTCCTTATGAACTGCATCAGAAATGAGAGCACATGGAGTACCTCTGGAGAATCGAACGCCATACCCAGCAATATGAAAGTATCTGCAAGACCCTGGACCCCGATACCAATTGGCCTATGTCGAAGATTTGATGTTTTTGCAGTTTCAACAGGATAGTAATTCACATCAATAACTTTGTTGAGGTTCGTAGTAACAGTTGAGGTGATCTAATAACAATAAACAACGAGATTTCACGTAAGTATGCCTACTGATGTATACAACTTCAAACATAATGATAAGAGCTACAAAATAAACCTCTGCTAGTTTGCTGAAATCAAAGTAGCGATTGTTGAAACCTCTGCTACCAACAAGCTTTGATGGTTGGGATTCTGCTGGAACTCCCTGAACAGAGTAAAAGAGAATTTTAGACAATGTCTAGCATATACAATAGGTAAAAGTGGCAAAATAAACAGACCGTACAGGTTGTACAGTTGGGTAACCCCATTTAATATTTTTTATTATTGTAACTTCTTTGAACAGAGTTTGATTAACCCAAAGCAGTGTGCATACATGACTGGAGTAGTTTTTTTGTTAAGTAAGAAGTGTAAAACTGAGCTGTAAGAGATAAAACATCACCCAAACAGCCCCATAAGTCTTGGGTCAAAAATACCACTTGAAATGAATCCACATTCTGAAGAAGTAAATAATATTCAAGTCGTACCTTTTCTCTGACATATCGTGGTAATGCAATTGATGCCAGATTACATACAGCAGTTTCTGTAGGGCTTGTGTACTCAATAATCTCAGTACACAGATTTGAAGACTTAATAGTACCAAGATTCTGCTGGTTGCTCTTTCTATTACAAGTGTCCTAAGAAGGCAACAAGCATTAGTCAGTCAAAATTGAAAGAATAGAAATAACAGTATAAAAACTACACTGTACTAAACCATAGATGAAAAAAAAACCTTGGTCCAAAACATACCTTGTACAGCATATAAGGTGTCCCAGTTTCTATCTGAGACTTCAGGACTTCAAACCAAAGATTTTGTGCCTGGACAACTGTCTTGGCTTTTCCCTGATTATACAAGAACAAGTCACTATTTGGCCAGAACAACATCATAAGAGAACTTTTTAAATTTTGACAAAGATACTTAAGCCTACCTGTTTTTCATACTGGGTGTACAGGGTTTCAAATTCTTGACCCCAACAATCAGCTAAACCTGGAGCCTCATTTGGACAAAACAACGACCACTGGCCATTACTCTGGACTCTTTCCATGAAAAGGTCAGGTATCCAAAGAGCATAAAACAGATCCCGGGCTCGCTGCTCTTCCTGCATAAAGTAGTATGCACAAATTTATGAAATGTTGACTAAGAATGTTCTGAACAAACCATCCCCATCAAGTTCAACCTCAAATTTTACAAAAGAAAAACACAAATACTGCATTTTCAATTTTGGAGGAAAGGGAAAAGAATTTAATAAAATCTTATGGTGACATAATCAGTATTTACAATAGGTCAATATTACCTTTCCATGATTCTTCCTCAAATCCAGAAAAGAAAAGATATCAGCATGCCACGGCTCCAGATATACAGCAAAAGCACCTAATTCAATTCAAAGATTTAATACAACATAGCAGCTTCATAAAAGAGGTAAAAACACAGCAACATAAAATCACATACCCTTCCTCTTGCCGCCTCCTTGGTCAACATATCGGGCGGTATCATTAAAAACACGCAACATTGGAACAATACCATTAGACGTTCCATTTGTTCCACGTATGTAGCTTCCAGTTGCACGGATATTATGAGCAGAAACACCAATTCCTCCTGCTGATTTGCTGATAACAGCACATTCTTTTAGTGTGTCATATATGCCTTCAATGCTATCATCTTTCATGCATACCAGGAAACAGCTACTCAACTACAAATCATGTTATTGAAACATTATGAGAAACCAATAACATATAAGAATATCATTTCCGTATTTGTTATTTAAGCAAGAAAAACGAAACTAATGTAATAATGAAGGATTTTTCATACTTGAGGCCTTGGTGTTCCTGCATTGAAAAGTGTGGGAGATGCATGGGTGAACCATCGCTGTGACATCAAATGATATGTCTTGATAACAGAGGCGATATCATCCTTGTGAATCCCAACAGCAACCCGCATTAGCATATGCTGAGGCCTTTCGACAACTTTCCCCTCAATCTTCAACAGGTAAGATCTCTCAAGGGTTTTAAAACCAAAATAATCATAGTCAAAGTCCCGATCATATATAATCTCACTGTCCAGTCTAGCAGCATGCTGAAACATATAAATCATACACAGTTACTACCTTTAGAAGAGATATCATCGCATCACAATTTGATGTGTAATTTTACAGATTAACACTATCAAACCCAACATAGTAAATGTATAAAAAACTGAGGCAATTTTTTTGAAGTATGAAAAATGCCTAATGAAATGAGCACGACATCAAAATTCAAATACTGAACTCTTAACATGCACGTTT
Organism: Glebionis coronaria; assembly: GCA_025667525.1. Lineage (NCBI taxonomy): Eukaryota > Viridiplantae > Streptophyta > Magnoliopsida > Asterales > Asteraceae > Glebionis > Glebionis coronaria. The sequence continues at coordinate 250,766,151 of CM046874.1, forward strand.
CCCAAACAAACATATTTGATTAATATTTTGTTGAAATTTCTCATCAGTGTAAAGTGTTCAAAAATATCATTCATTGATAATTCCTCAGAAATCTGAGTCTGTTTACAAACATACATATCACCTTCATAATAATTTCATAAACATCATCTGCAATCAGAGCAGCCTTCTTCCCAGATCTCTCACTGACATGGTTGTACATGTCTTTTATTCTGCAATAAAAGAGAAGTTAACATTAAGTTACAGCTTACAACTCTATATAGTGTATCAAAATTCAGTAAACACCAGTCAACTTACGTCTCAGAGAACGATTTTTTAGTGTTCTTATGCAGATTTGAAACCGCAATCCTTGCAGCCAACTGCAAAAAGAACATATTGATTTCAATTGTGTACAATTATCATAACCATAATACCAAACAACTAAAACTCCAATTTCGCAACGCTGCCCAAAATCAAACATCTGCAATTGTATAATCAATATACTCAATTCATCTAAAATATAATCTAACCGAACCAACTCACTTTGCAGTGTCATAAAATTTCACAATTGCCAAATCATCACATACCACATAGTTTCCTCAAATTAAAGATGCTAACATCTTAGAACAGCATAATTCAGTTAAAACTTGTTAATCCATTTTGATACACTTGATAATGTCCCCCACCTGGCCTCTGATAAATTATACTACTTATCTGCAATAGACTACTTTCTTAATTTGATTATTAAAGTTTACAGTGTCATTTTATACCATTTCCACCAACGATGAGCATATTTGCTTAGGCTCTTAACCAAAACCGAAGCTATTTTGATAATTTGCAACTCAGTTAATCAATTAATGGTCAATTGTTCACTTGATTATCAAACTTCGTTAAAAAACTTATACGATTACGAATACTTAAAAAGTGAAACTGTTTACTTGCTATAATAAACTCATAAGCCGAAAATCATAATAGTACATTAACTATTTAGCTGGAATTGTTTAGTCATTAGTACATGTTTTCAACTGAGTTTTGCTATTCATAATAAGATGCATACAAGTTATTTAGTTTTTGGCTTATAGTGGGCTTATGACTTATTTGGTTTTGGGCTTATGTTTCATAAGCTCACTTTTTGTGGCTTATTTTGAAACTTCCCATCTTGTATAAGCCCAGAATTCTTCAAAATAAGGCATCAAAAGTGAGCTTATGAAGCATAAGCCCAAAACTTAGTACGCTGTAAGCCAGCTATATAGACCAAAACAAACACCCCCTCAAAATCAGTTAACAATTTTCAGTCAGTTAAACAGAATTCTGCATCATTTATCTGCTTCAATTCTGGCGTTTGCCACATCATCTCTTTTAACTGACTCCACGTCTTCTAATTTACTAAACAATCCCAAATCAATATGTATACACTTAAATAATTACAAAATGGTATATATGTAACAATAGTGTATATTAGTATCCCTAAACAATATGTTAACCAATAATGCCTTAAGTCAGTTAAACCGATTTTTTGGTCCAATTTCACTATCATACTTTCCGTTTCTTCGCACTAGTATTTGCCGCGTCGTCACTATTCACTATTTACCCAACCACTAAAGGGTGTTTGTTTCAGCTTTAATAGTCGGCTTATGGCTAAATTAGTATTGGGCTTATGTTTAATAAGCTCACTTTGTGTGGCTTAATATAAGTTCATTATGGCGTAATAAACTTATAAAAGCCAAAAATTATCAAAATAAGCCACAAAAACGAGCTTATGAAACATAAGCAAAAACCAAATAAGCCATAAGCCCATTATAAAAGCCGAAACAAAACAATTATCCACTAAACAAACACTTAATTAATCATATACTCCGTACTAATTAAATAATCAAATGGTAATTATAAACAGAGTTATACAACAATTATTACAAATAAAAACAACAAATAGTTAAAAAAAACACATAATTAAATAAATACTTACACAGGCATAATCAGGATGGTTAGCAGTCAAAGCAGCAGAAGTCTCAGCGGCTAATTCATCCAACTGAGAAGTAGTCACGCCTTTATAAACACCGGCACACACTTTCTGCGACACGAGTACCGGATCGCAGTGATCTACACTCAATCCATAACTCAGTTTCTTCAATCGAGCGGTGATTTTGTCGAAATGGACCGTTTCTTGACGGCCGTCTCTTTTTACTACATACATGATCGGAATTGTAGCGGTTGTTAAAATGAGGATAGTGTGTTTTTTTTAAGGGGGTGGGTGTGTGCGTGTTTGAAAATAGGGATTAGGGTTTTATGGAGAAAAAATAGGGGGGAATTCTCCCGCCAACTGGATAATGGGCGCGGGCTCTTTATTAGATTGGGTTTGGAATATTTTGGGATTGGAGCGGCCGGTTTTTAAAATCTATAGTTCAAATGTGTTGGATAAACTTCTTTTTCTCATTAGGCTTGGTGGGACACTTTAAAAAAGTGAGTTTCGTTTTAAAATTATTATTCATTCATAGAAAAGTGTATCGTTTAAAAAAAAGAAGTTATAATTACTTCTTTTTTTTTATAAAAACAATGTTACTCTTAATCAATTAATTTTAACTATAATTTTAATTGAAAATAATATAATAATCTTGATCTAAGTTTTCTACTTATTTTTAAAAATGCGCAATTAATTTAGGACAAGCCGAAAATGAGATATGGACAATAATTTTAATACGGAGATAGTAGTTTTAATTATTTTTTATTTTAATTGGGAATATGTGTGGTATTTAAAAGATGTTTATTAAACAAAAGGTTTGAGTCCATTTTAGCTCCTCATTAAGTGGAAAGTAAACACATATCCAATGAGGTATATTTTATATGAATTAAATATTTTATTGAAAGGTGAATTTCTCATTTTCATTATAGTTGAAAAGTGAGTTGGATAAGTGTAAAGTGAAAGTTAGGTTTGCGCTAACATGGAGGAGGGTTTATCACCACCTTATGCTGGCCAAAGTGGTTTGTAAGTCATGAGTGAGTATCTTATACTCACACGTGACTTTTATCCCTCCCATCAAAGTCACGCGCGAGTTTAAGATGGAAGGGTGAAAAACTTTCTTTACGTGCATTAAAGAGAAAAAGATCCATATTTTTATTTATTGGTGTATTTGATTTGATTTGTGAATGTGTGAGGTATTTAGTGGGGTGTTATTTTATATAAAATGTGTATTTTAATGAAAGGTGAGTTTTCCACCACCACTATGGTTGAAAGGTAAGATGTGTGAGTGAAAAGAAAAAATTGAGGTAACCCTGGGTTGAAGCATTGGAGTAGGAGGTACCATGGTTGTTATATGGCGCCAAAGGCTTAAGATACATAGAAGGAAGGTTCTTACAACTAGAGTCTGAACTTTTAGGTCTAAGTTTCTACTATCAACAACACTTAAGATACCAAGACTAAAGGTTCTTGTAACTTCAGTGAGTACTAGACCTCGATGATGAGTGTATGACTTTTGAACATTCCACAACATTTCGTTGTTCAAGCCATACAAATGATTGTTGCTAACAAGATCTTGCCTCACGGGATCATTGAACATGATCATCCCTAGTTTTGGTTCTTCAAGTATATGTCTGTGGAGATGATTCTGGAACTAAACATAATTCTTATGCTTCTTTGTGGTGGTGAATAGTTCACCAACATCTGGCCTTATTCATTAGCCAACTTGTTTAGCTCCATGATTAGAACTTAATCCTCTAGTGGAATATTAGGGTCAATCTTCCACATTTGCCATGTTTTCTCAAAGTTCTTTTTAAAGGAGTTAATCATGTTGAAGACGTGATTCTATCTTTTCGAAGTATTCTTTCCAGCCCTATATTCAACCTCTTGCCATTCATGGAAGGAAAGTTCCTTGGACTGAAGTCGACCATGATTTCATTTTAGCCGTCTACTTTGTAAACCTTGATGTCAATGGTCCCCTTCAGTGTCATTAAATCCACATTTATGATCTTAGATGGATGTTTTCTACTCCCTCCGTCCCACTTTTATCGTCCTCATTTGACTTTTAATGTCAAATTTTTACAACTTTGATCTCTAATATTTTTTTTTTGTTACATAATACTTGATACAAAATATGTGAATAGATTCTTTTTTACATGTGTTTTTCATTGTATAATTATCATCAAATATTATGTAACACAAACTAAAATATTAAGTATCAAAGTTGAATAAAATGACTTCAACAAATCAAACGAGGACAATAAAAATAAGACGGAGGTAGTATTTAGCAACATCATGCATAGTTTCTCTTACATTAGTTTTCTGGTGAAGAAATCAGAGACTAGTTCTTCGCCTATCTTATGGTAAAGCTATATTCTTATTGCATTTCTTGTTTCTTATTCTTCTTGTTTTTCTAAATAATATAGATCTTGTTAAGCAACCTATCCATCTGCTAAGAAATTAACCTTCATATTATAGAGGGAAACACGCTCCCCTAGGAGCAGTGATCCCCCTCACAACATTCTTAAAATATTAACAGTATCGCCCCTCACAAACAGGCATTTCCCTCATAAAAAACTCACACACAAAACACGCACAAAACACTGACACCCTCCGTTTACTGACTCCGTTCATGAGCGATGATCCTTTGGTTTTTTTGGCGTTGCCCCGTTACTAATTAATTCTGCCCCGTTACTCATTAATTGGCGTGGCCTTTCCTTAATTGAATTTGCCCTTTGGGGTTTCGTTTGATTTTTTTGGGTTTGCCCTTTCGTCATAATCCTTAATTGATGTTGGCCCTTTCTGATTTACTTTAATTTTTTGGGGTTTGCCCTTTGGTGATAATCCTTAATTGATATTGTTTGTTTGTGTAGTTTTTTGTGAGGGAAAGGCATGTTCGTTAGGGGCGATACTATTAATATTTGGATACCATCTTGGCCCTTCGTTGGAGATTCGTGTAACCATGGTCACCGTTGATGTTTTTTCCCTTCCATACATATATATAGCAAAAATACCAACCAAATTTTGTTGGGATTGTATTATTTGTGGGTTAGCTACCTTCTCAGATCAATTATTCAACCTTCCCCTTTCTCTTGTTGATCCGGTTAACAAACGGTTGTAAGTTTCCACCTTTTCATTTGCTTTAGATTATACCTTACATGATTCGGATTACATTATATGTTACACAGCTTGGTTTCGATTACAGCTTGAAAAAAAATATTAGGTTGCTTTAGGGACTGTTTGTTTTAGCTTATATAATGTAACCTTATTTTGGCTTTCTTTTGGCTTATGTAACCCTCGATTTTGTAGCTTCTTTGGAGACTTATGAGGTTATGTAACTTTGCTATGATATGCTAAACTTATATAAGCCCATAAGTTACCAATAAGCTTAAAAAACAAGGTTTATGAAATATAAGTCGAAAGATTTTTTGCCTTATATAGCGTAAACCCTAAATTTGTACCTTATTTTGAGAGTTAGGAGCTTATATAAGTTTATCATGATATAATAAACTTATATAAGCCCATAAACCTCCAAATAACCCACAAAAGTGAGGTTTATGTTATATAAGCCCAATCATCTTACATTATATAAGCCAAACCAAATACCCCCTTAGATTAAATGTGTTAGCAAAGGTTGTGAAAAAAAATTATGGTGTTTAGTTACGCTATGTTTGCCTATTGGACTACCATGTTTTGTGTTGGTATGGCAGCATTTTTTTTTTGTTGCTGTTAGAAATTTTCCTATTGATCAGGGTTGTATATCGGTTTTCAGTTTACTTGCATTTTAGTAAAAAAAATTATGTGTGACAGGAAAGAAGTGCGTGTTTGCGCTGTAGAAAGGAGCGGGCCTGTGAATGGGAAAAAGTATATAATAAGGGGCTGTGAGATAGAGATTGTAGCTACGTTATTGGTGCACGCGACCGAAGCAATAGAAAAATGGTTCCTTTAATTTATGATTGGTTGGCATGTTATAGTCGCTATGGTGTTCATTGTATGTTTGATTGTGTTCATGGGACAATAAAATCGGAGGCTATGATCAATAGTTACGGCCTTTGAATAAGACTGAGTCGGTAAAAACATTCGTGTCTTGGCGGGGCGAACTGTTAAGTTTGCAGCCATGCCGAGTGTAGCCACTTTCTGTGCCTCACAGACGCGACTTGAATCCATAAAGTGGACGAAACTCAGTTTTAACAGCCCCGTCCAGGCGACCCTTTATGGTTGCTGGCATACCATGCGTTTATGCATTACCGGGATTTAAGGCTATTGTTCTTTTTTATATCCATGCCATAGATCCATGCCTTATTTAAACGTGGTCGAAAAAAAAAAAGCCTTTCTAGGGTGTGGCCATTCCCCAACTATGTTTTTTTGACAAAACAGTGGGTCCGAGTTAGTGATTGGCGATGAAGATATTGTTTCATGCGGGCGTTACCCGGTTTCCAACTGTATTTGGTTGGGAGATGATGATAGTTGTAAACGGCCTGATTTTCGATGTGGCATCACGGCGTCGTGTTTGCAGCCATATCAGGTCACTAACTTGAATCTTTGGTCGCACGTTCTCAGCTCTAAGCCACTACATTGTAACATCAGCGGTCTCGCGTTCCTAAAAGGTTTATGCTTTTAAAAAATTGGCTGATTATAACAACTATCAGTAAAGCCTTTCTAGGGTGTGGCCATTACCGAACCATGTTTTTTTGACAAAAAACAGTGGGTCCGAGTTATTAATTGGTGATGAAGATATTGTTTCATGCGTGCGTTACCCGGTTTCCAACTGTATTTGGTTGGGAGATGATGATAGTTGTAAACGGCCTGGTTTTCGGCGTGGCATCACGGCGTCGTGTTTGCAGCCATATCAGGTCACTAACTTGAATCGTTGGTCGCACGTTCTCAACTCTGAGCCACTACATTGTAACAACAGCGGTCTTGCGTTCCCAAAAGGTTTACGTTTTTTAAAAATTGGCTGATTATAACAACTGTTAGTAAAGTAGCCAGAGTGCTTTTTTTAACACCTTGCATAACAAACTAGTTAGGGATCATTGGGAGTTTCCATTGTTGTCATTCCTGTTTTTTTGGTTGTCGGGTTGATGGCAGGCGACGATGGTGACGTTCGTGTCGTTCGTTGTCGCTGTTGATTTCGGGCGACGATAGTGGGAAAAAAGTATATAATAAGGGGATGTGAGTAACGCACTGTAGCTAAGCATTCCCCTGTTTTACTACAATAGTAATTATGTTTTTAGTAGTTACCTTTGGTTACCACGGTATGCGATTATATGGGCTATGATGAGTTGCAACGGGTCAGGATACAGCTGAGATCAAATGTCTCTTGGTTGGGCACCCTTTCAGGGTTGCAGCCATGGCGTGTATGATTGCTGATGATCAGGTTGAATCGGCCCGTAACTTGTCGGGCCAACACGAAGTCGTGCTTGCAGGCATGGCGGGTCACGCACCTTTACTGCTCTTCCCACCCTCACATATCTGAGCTTATTCTTCCAAGATTGTGGTTTGGGTTTGTTTACTGACATGTCTGTTTCTCGGCTGAGATTCGATATCGGTTTATCAACGCGGGCAAAAAATTGTTCCACCTGCCAGTGTCGGTGGCGGATCGGGATGACTGTAAGTTTTTTTATTGTTGCATAATTGGTTTGGAAAAAAAAATGGCCATCTCGCGTTACTTAATATTTGGTTGTTTATTTGTTCATGAAAGGTGACCAACCTGCCGAAATAGAATGACAGCGTGTGTTGGGGCTAAAAGATCATGCCTACCAGATGGGTGTTCGGGTAAGTTTAGTGTTAATGCAAGTGATGCCTAAAAACATTATTAGTGTTAACTAATCTTTCTTAGTTTTGATCACAACAAACCATACAACACATTTAGTGTAAAACACAAAATGAATTATTTAACTAACACTATCATCAAGGTAATAATCATATCACTAACCTTTCTTAATCATACTTAGTGATCATCAAAATGATTATCCTTAAAACTCACTTTTGTTAATATGACAAAAGACTTTTTAATAAACTTTCTTTTTTAGAAAATGTTTTATTAAAATGGAAAATGAAAATTTGAAAATAGCATATTCCAAATGTTGTTAGAATATCCTTTGAAGGTTTCAAATACCTCAGATATTCCCACCCCACTAAAAGACAAAAAACGGAGCATAGTATAGTGGTGGTACCTTAAGTACCTACGCGGTTCCTTAGCGATATGGAACCGCGGGGTGAGATAAGGTACCGCGTACAGCTAGCCGTTATAGATCCGTTATACTTTGTCTCCTTTAAATAGTGGGTCAAATCTCATTTTCCAACAAGCCTCTTGGACGTTTTTCTCAGCCATCTTTCTATTTTCTATAGCATAATCATTAGTAAATGATCACTTAAATTTTTAAGGATGTTTACATATGATTATCCTCTTGATCCCCTCCTTTACCTTGTCCAGTGAGAAGATCACTCACTCACTAGTGTTGTGATAAAGATGAATCTATGAGCTAGTCATATTCATCATGATACCCTTTTTGTTTTAGGTCAATCCAATGTATTTATGAATACTTGGACTAGTTGTGTTCATCCAAGTTATTTGTGGATACTTGGATTTGTTGTGTACATCCATTGCATATGTGTTTGCTTGGATTTGTGTTGTGTAAATCCAAGATACATGTGTGTACTTGGATAAGTCTAGTTGAGTTGTAATATATTTGATTAGGAGTTCTCACTGAACTATAAAGTGATGTGGTTGTGTCTTGTGAGTTCTCACTAAACTATAAAGTGACTAGTAGTTGTGTTGTGTGAAGTTCTCACTTAGCTTCAAAGTGAAGAGTCGTGAAGATTGGTTCTAGCTTTCGATTAGAACTCGACATCTAGCCTTGTGTCGTAAAATGGTGAAGTAGGCAACGTCGTGAAGATTGGTTCTACCTTAAGATTAGAACCCGACATCTAGCCTTGTGTCGTTAAATTGTGAAGTAGGCAACGTTGTGTAGATTGGTCCTAGCTAAAGATTAGGTCTCGACATTTAGCTTAGTGACGGAAAATAATGTAAGCAACGATGTAAGGTTTTCTCCGCCGAGAAGGGAGCTTGTGGATATAGTGGAAATCTCGAGTAGGTGTACTCGAGGAGTGGAGTAGAAACGAGGATAGAGCCTCGTTGTCGAACCACTATAAATCTTGGTGACTTCCCACTAGGTTGTCTCCTTCCTTACTCTTTACTTATTTCATTATCATTACACTTACCTATTATCTTTGCTAGTGCATTTGAATTGAACCTAATCATTATGCAACTTAGCCTCAAGTAAAAGATAGTTTTGATACAAACCAAATTGAAAGTAATTTTAATTTGGTCACCAATCGAAGAGAAACTATTCAACCCCCCTTCTATTTTCTACAATTGGTATCAGAGCGATGGTCACTCAAGATCTTTGAAGTATATTGTACTTTGAAACTTGGATCGATCCATTGTATCCTCAAATTAGAAGGTCAAGTTATACTAAAGTTTCTCTTTGGTCAAAACTATGTTTTCTTTGAAAATAGGTCTTTTAATTGATAATATTGCATCCCAGTTAAGATTAGTAGCCTTTATGCATTTTAGATATACTCTTGAAATGTATCTACTAGTTTGCATCTTGCTTTGTGTAGGTACTCATGAAGATCAGTCACTTAATTGGTTGTGGATTGAGTTACTTGAACTTGTAGAAGACTCATCTTCATTGATCTTTAACATCTTTGAATGATGATACCAAGATGATTGGGAATGATACTAGTCCTTGAAGACTTAGTACTCATCATAGTCATTGATTGGGCATAGCACTTATTCCTTCATGGATTGCTCTTTATGGCCAAGGTACGCTTTCGTTCTTCCACACGCCCTTTGATCATTCTTTTGATCATTACTTGACTATGTGCTTGTTCTCGGCATCCTTGCCTTGACATTTATTTGTGGTTTGTGTTTCTTTTCCTTTATCCTCTCAAACCTTCATTGCTTGGATACTTGACTCACTATGGTGATGTAGAGTGAGTTAGTAGAAGCTTAAAGTATCAAGCATGATTTCCGTGGTTTGTACCCATACGGTTAGTAGGCCCTTTGTGGGAGAGAAAGTGAATTAATACCTTGCTCATATTTTGGTTTAGACTAAGACTATTATTGAAAGTGATCTTAGTCTATACTTGAATAATTGCTTTGTGCTTATTCATTACCAAAGCCGTTTAACGTTTCGCCGGAAAGGCACGTCTTAAACCACTATATATGACACAAGCTCTTCGTTTCCATCATTTGAAGATTGTCATTATTCCCTTGAGCATTTTTTTCCTAGTCTTGATTCACTTCCCTTGTCTTCTCTCCACTTAGTCGTTTTGCTACGAGTAGTCGTTTGTCCGTTTCGGTTCTTTTCGATCTCGATTTAACTCGTAATCCTCCGTTTAGGCATATTGCTTAGTGTTATGATGATCCAATGATATTCTAAAAGGCTCATGATTTAATTTTAAGTATTTTAGAAAAACTTGGTTTTCAAAATTTGGCGTTTTTCATAGATAAAAACCTGCCTCTGTAGGCGGTTCCTTATCTAGGCGGCTCAAACCCGCGGTACCTTATCGATAAGGAACCGCGGGCAGAAACTTTTGTCAGAGCGCCAGTTTGATTATTTTATTCATTTTCGAACCACTATCTCTCTCTCCCAAAAACACACAGCCCACGGGTTTCTTGTTTTTCCACCATTGTTGAAGCTTCCAAAACCTTCAATCACTCAAATTAATTGATTCCAAGTTGTGGGTGTGGATTTGTAAATCTATGCTTATGATTTTAGAGAGAGAAAGAGATAGAAAGATGGTGGATTTCACACTTCTAGAGAGAGAAAGTTAAGAACAACTATGTGTAAATTATGAAAAACCACACCCTCTCCATCAAAGGAGAGGGTTTATATACCCAAGCCCTTGTCATGGGCTTGGGCTTACATTTTGGGCCGGCCTACACATGTTGTAGGCTAGGCTTGTTCTTGTTAAATAAGTAAATAAAGTTAACTAAACTACGAGCTATTACATGGACTATTAATGGAGTGACCGATCCTTCTTAATACGTAAAACGTATTTCTAACAATCTCCCCCTAAGGGAGGTCACTCCAAACAAGGGCGTTACCCAAGTTACAATAATAAGAAAAACCTAGCATACTATGCTTGTCTTGAGCTCGTAGTCTTCGTCTTTCTTTTTCTTTTTCTTCTTTTCTGGTGAACATGCTGATGTGATCTTTGATATCAATCTTGAGCATTAATCTCTTGCCTTGATCTCGTGCATCCATCACTTGTGATCTTCGCCTCTTCGTGACCTCACGTCCCACATACTTATACCTTTGTAATTCTTGAAAGCTTCAGAGTTTGATACAGCGGAAGACTTAACTTTTAGGCTTTCTTGAATTAAATGAGATATTAAGTGCATAAAGTATAAGCATGAGGGGACGACTTCTTCTTGGATCCCGCAACGCCACCGTCTTCAAATGCCGCAACATAAGTAGACACGAACGAAATGGCTTTGAACATTTCATTCTAATTCGGTAGCATTTTACCTCCGGTCGGTGAAGACCGTTGGACGATATTAGATATCGTACCCGTGACGGATAGTTTCAATTAAGTAACTTCCTGACAGGATTTCGCGGGTAAACCCGTTCTCTTTATTCGACCGTCCAAAGCTGACTGCGAACATAAAGAGTGAATCATTTGGATAAAGATATCCGCATGATTTGAAGCCGTCAATTCATGTTCCTGGAACAAGTGAAATTCAATTAAGAACCGCACCATCGTTGCTTTCCAGTTGTCACGAGCTTGATTCGTATAGAATCTTGCAAGTTACCTACCAAGTGCTGTTTGAGGTTAACACTAGAAGGATTTCCACTCATCACTGTGAACACTAAGTTATCACTCTGAGTGTTCTGGCAAGATCACTAAGATATTGCGTAGAGGCCTGGAACGTGTTTAAATTCAGTTAAGAATTAAACAGCTGTTGCTTTCCAGTTATCACAAGTTTGATTCATAAAGAATCGCACAAGTCACCTACCATGAGCTTTTTGATATTCACTCAAGAAGGATTTCCATCTTCATTGTAAATACTTTCGTATTACTCGGATGTTCAGGCAAGATCATGAAGATTTTGCGTAGGACTCTTAAAATCTTTCTTACTTTTCACAGTGTGTGAAGAAGCAAGGAAATATGAAAGTGTGTCCTAATGAGATATTTGATGATCTCAAATGGCTCTAGACTCGATCGTGCATTTTGGATTTTTAGTGATCGGAGGCTGGAGAGGAGTGCCACCATTTCAATACCAATTTATTCGGAGTGAATAAATCGATAGATAACGTGTTGTCTCCGTGTGATAAAAACAAATATCTTTTAAGAGATATCTAAGTTAGCTGGGATGGGTTGTGCATTGCATCACTGGGTCCATGATGTCTGTCTTCAATATCAAGAATCATTAAAGTGATCTCAATAGCATATGTGTTGACCCGGTTTCTGCCTAAAGTTGTAAGGAGGGCTTCTTTCTTTACACCCTTTATCTTTACAATTCTTTTTCATTCTTCAACCCCTTCAATGCTTACCAATACGTCATAACTAGCACCTTGTTGTGATTGTTCCAGTGCTAACTTAAGTACTTGGTCGGCATTCAGCTACGTTCACAATCTTTCTCCAACTTTCCTAAGGACTACTATTTCTAGCTATGGAATGTCCTTGGGAAGATTCCTCCGGTTCTGGAAGAATCATAGGACTTAACCTATCCTACCATCCTTATGTCACCACAATCTTCATCGTCGTGAGATAAATGGGTTTTGGGTAAGTATATGTCACCATGAAAATCCATTTTGATATGCAAATCCGTTTTGCTCCCCCTTAACATATGCCACGATATTCGAAAACATTTCGCACATGTCGGGATGAGCCAACACATTAAGTCAAACCATTTGTGATAATATCCCATATTAAATCACATTTTCTCCCCCATATTAAAAATATTAACCCAATCGATGTTTTTAATATCAATTGATTTAATGAAGTTTTAACAAAGGTTTTGGGAAGAAAAATGCAAGTCCGTTTTACCTTCATGCTGTCAAACGTATGAGATATGATACCAATTTGTAACATGATCACATATTCACCATATTAGAAAAAATTAACAAGGTTGGACCTGATGGATGAGAACATCATATGATAAGATCAAATGGTTCTTGTCAGCATATGTTGGTCGCCGCGTCTCGTCTGAAGTCATCTCTTGACACCACGTGTACGATTGGTATTGTTGTCTTGACACCAACTTGTGAACTTGGCACGTTCGGCATCGAAGATTCTGAATGCTTGACAATTGCTCCCCCTCAATTGTTGACCCGTGTTCTATCGAAAGAGCTGTAGTCGTCGGTTGAGTAGTCGCATCGTCGAGTATGTAGATACCAATTGTAGATAGCTATGGTTGTAGAGATGATAGCTTCATAAAAACAAGACTTCTCTTGTTTTAACAAATAAATGCACTGAGGCGTACATAGATTTGTGTTAGACCAAGTTATAAAGTAAACTTGATCCCTTACAAGGTTTTAAAGTAAACCTTGCCCGAGAAAATTAATTCCCGTTGTGAGCCAAAGCTTTCATAAGAAATACTTGACTTTAATATGAAAACCGGGTTGCAGTCAGAAATAACTACAAGCCATATAGGCATGTTTTATGAAATATTTACAACTTTTGTACGAACTCTATTTATGGCGCCGTGTCGATATTAATCAACATTTCTAAGGCCGTAAATATTATCGTACCAAAAGACATGCCTTTGAAAAATAAAGTAAAAATATTTTTGGATTTTTCTGAATTTTTTAGTTTTTATGGTTTTTATATGGTTTTATATTTTTGTATTTTGCTTTTGTGGATAATAATATAAACAATATATACAGATGATCACCAAGGATACGGAGAATAGTTTTACCACCACTATTCTTTCGCTTCATCTGCTAGTTCCTTAAGAGTCTCAGGCGAGAAGGTTCTCATTCCTAGCTTGTCGGCCAAAAATTCAATTCGAGCGCGATCTAAAGCCTTCGTGAAAATATCCGCCAATTGATACTCAGATCGGACAAAGTAAAGCTCGATTACTCCATTTTCCACTTGCTCCTTGATGAAGTGGTAGCGAATGTCAATATGCTTCGACCGGGAGAATTGAACATTGTTGCAGCATAAGGCAATTGCACTCTTGTTGTCACAGTACATCAGAATCTTGTTGAAACCTAAACCATAGTCGGTTAATTGCGATCTCATCCAAAGAATTTGAGCACAGCAACCGGACATAGCTATGTATTCTGCTTCCGTACTTGAAATTGCAGCGCTTTTCTGCCTTTTCGATGCCCAACTGATTAGTCGATCTCCTAGTAGTTGCAAAGTTCCACTCGTGCTACGCCTTGTATCTTGACAACCCGCGTGATCCGCATCTGCATATGCCATTAGTGCAATAGAAGAGTCCTTCGAATACCAAAGTCCCCGATTAATGGTTCCTTTAAGATATCGAAAGATCCTTTTAACAGTAGCTAAGTGTAACTCAGTAGGCCTAGTTTGATACCTGGCACACATACATATAGCAAACTGAAGATCAGGTCGACTAGCTGTGATATACAGAAGAGTACCGATCATTCCACGATAAAGTGTCAGATCAACGGCAACTCCATGTGGATCTGCATCAAGCTTAGTTTTCTCCACCATTGGAGTGTCCACGGGGTCGCAAGATTCCATCTTATACTTCTTAAGCGATTCAAGGGCATACTTGGATTGATTGATAAAGATGCCTCTGGGACTCTGAGATATCTGAAGACCTAAGAAGAATGATACCTTGCCCATCATTGACATCTTGAACTTGGAAGACATGAGTGTCCCAAACTCATCTGATAAGGTTTGGGTCGAGGCTGCAAATATAATATCATCAACATATATTTGTACCATAATCATATCTTTACCTCGTTTCTGAATGAACAGCGTGGGATCCACCTTGCCTTTTGCGAAGCCTTGAGTAATGAGGAATTGTGACAATAGATCATACCATGCGCGTGGAGCTTGCTTCAACCCATAGAGAGCCTTCTTAAGCTTGTACACATGATTAGGATAATTAGGATTCACAAAACCATCCGGCTGTTGAACATAGACTTCTTCCTTGATTTCACCATTAAGAAATGCCGTCTTCACATCCATCTGATAGACGATCATATTCATATGGGCTGCATAAGCGAGGAATAGTCTAATAGCTTCCAAACGGGCAACAGGTGCAAAGGATTCCATAAAGTCGACGCCCAATAATTGCTTGTATCCACGAGCTACTAGTCGAGCTTTGTTTTTCAATATTCCGCCTAACTCATCGAGTTTCACCTTGTAAACCCATTTCAAAGTGAGTAACTGCACTTGATCCGGGCATGGGACAAGTTCCCAAACATCAAGACGTATGAATTCGTTAAGTTCTTCTTGCATAGCTTCTATCCAACAAGATTGAGTAAAACCTTCTTTCCATGTCTTAGGTTCAACTTCAGTGAGAAAAGCATCAAAGTGACAAAACATTGCACTTTCTTGTAACTGACTTCGTGTGGATACTGGACGATTAGGGTCACCAATAATAGAATCTATAGGATGATCCTTTGTCCACTTGCTGTCATGTTCACGAATCCGTGGATTGGAGTAAACTGTAGAAGGAGCTTCCTTTGAGGTGGACGACCCGGCTTGAGTAGGGTCAGGAATAGATACACCAAAGAATGGAAGTTCACGCATTTGAGCGAATTCTAAATCGTGATCATCATCATCCTCTTCATCATCAATAGGCATGACATGGGTAGTTGAAACATGTGTTGGTTGAGAATTACTTGTTGAAGGTATATCTTGACCAATTGTTGTTGCAGATGTATCTGATTGTGCAACGGTTGCTGGAGCGACAACTTCGGTTACCGGAGCTATTACTTCAGGTTCTGGAGCAACAATACTTGGAGGAGTAAAGAATTCATCAAAGAACGGTTGAAACAACGTATCCCATTCCTTCCTAGTAGGTGGTGTAAATGATGATGAAGTAGGGTTGTTTGGGACAAGACCAGAACTAATATTACTGGGTCCCATTTCATGAAGTGCGGGTTCAGAGCTGCTTTGCTCAGAAGCCATTGCTGTCAGCTCATCAAAATCAACATTCATAGTTTCGAGGATCTTGCGTGAATTACGGTTGTAGATTCGGAATGCCTTCTTTGCAGGTGCGTAACCAATGAAAATACCAATATCAGCCTTTGGTTGAAGTTTTCCCAAATTGTCACCATCATTGTTTGGATAGCAAAGAGAACCAAATACATGAAGATATGATAAATCTGGTACTTTTCCATGGAGAAGCTCATAAGGTGTTTTACCATGGCGTTTACGAATTAGTGACCGGTTTTGGGTGTACACTGCTGTAGATACTGCTTCTGCCCATAAAAACAATGGAGCCTTTGCGTAAATTAACATCGTTCTAGCAGCTTCCATAAGTGTGCGATTTCGCCTTTCAACGACACCGTTTTGCTGTGGAGTGCGAGCAACGGATGTTTCATGAGAAATGCCAACTTCTTCATAATAATCACGCAAAATTTGATTCACAAATTCGGTTCCATTATCTGTACGAATGCGTCGGACAGTAGTGTTGAGACGCACTTGAATCATCTTGAGGAATCTGATGATGAATTTAGGTGCCTCATTTTTTGCTTTAAGAAATTTCACCCATGTAAACCGAGAGTAATCATCGACAATGACGAGGATGTACTTTTTGCCACTAAGACTTTCAACACGCATTGGCCCACAAAGATCCATATGCAACAGATAAAGTTTCTCTTGGTTGGTGTCTTCAGTCTTGGGTTTGTAAGACTTCTTAGTGCTTTTCCCCATTGTACACGCGGAACACAAATGATCCTTGTGAAATGATAGTTTAGGAAGACCACGAACAAGTTCGTTTTTCGCCAAGTGATTAATAGCGTCAAAGTTAAGATGAGATAACCGTCGATGCCATAACCATGACTTAGTCTTCGATGCTTTGGAGAGAAGACATACGGGAGAAGCGGCCATCATGTCTTGTAGAGACAAAGTATACAAATTATTCCCTCGAGTACCTTTCAATAAATCAACCCCTTCCAAATTACGAATGAAGCAGGTATGCTCTCGAAAAGCAACTTCTAGGTTTGCATCACAAAATTGTCCCACAGAAAATAAGTTGTGACCGAGACCTTCCACGTAATACACTCTTGAAATTATAACATTCCCAATATGATATTCACCATAACCCATTATCTTTGCAATATGATCATTTCCAAATCGAACCGTGCCAAGAAACTTGCTGACGAAATTTCTGAGCTGAGAGCGATCTCCGGTCATATGCTTGGAGCAACCAGAGTCCAAATACCAGAGAACAATTTGGACCACCTGTTTTCAATAACAACAGTAGACAATGCATTGGAAACTATTGGTTCCGGAGTGTTAGCAGATACAAATATAGAATTATCAGAATTGCTAACATTTTCAAGACCCTTAGATTTCCTACGTTTTCTAATGTGAGTTTTAGCACTAACAGGTTTTACTGTTCCAACCTTCTTTGGTTTTGGATTATTTGCGGGCACTACAGTGGGAGTAGACCTATTTAAAGGGCACTTGGTTCCTACAGTAGTGTCGGTGTTCCTAGTTAAAGGACACGCTTGTGTTTTGGTAGCCTTGGTACTCCTAGTTAAAGGGCACGCTTTCTTCGCTGTAGTGGGAGTGATCCTAGTCAAAGGGCACATATTTCCTACTATAGTGAAAGTTCTACCAGTGGGGCGCCACATCCAGCCAACTTGGGTGAACACTTTCCCAGTCGGTCTCCATTCTAATCCATTTTTCCGGGCCTGCATCTCATTCACATGGTCAATAAGGCAAGAATCATGATGACTAGAAAACATACATTCATTGCAATTCCAACATTTTAAATTAGAATTCACAGTAGGCTTAGAACGCTGCACAACCGCAGAGCCTTTAGGTTTAGCTACATGATTCTTTTTATTCAAAACAGAAATAACATTCCTAGGATGGGCTTCTACTTTCTTCTTCACTTGACTACTAGATGGGGGCAAGATCCTATCATTCTTCTTGTTTCTTTTAAGCTTAGATCTTTGAGCCTTAGTAGTGGTGCTTACTCCTGTAGAAGGCAACACGGGAATATTAGAAGCTGATTTTGATTCCGCCTTATCTTTAGTGACCAAGGTTTGAGATGAATTAGTCCTAGGGCCCTTGTTAAGTGGTGTGACGGCAATAAGGGTTCTTTTGATTGCACTAGAGGACGATGCTGAGATAGTGGCTGCGTTATCTACAACATTCTTACCTTTGAGAGTACGAAGTGTTTCCTTTAACTCAGCCAAGACCAGGTTCTTATCACAAATTTGTTCCCTCAAATCAGATATTTCCACCGACTTTCGATTCAATTGTTCAATCAACGATTGATTCTGTGCAGTGGTATCAACACATGCGGGCTGTACTGAATCGAAGAGTCGTGTATTTTTCTGTTTTAAGTTATCAACTTTGGACAAAATCTTGGAAACTCGATTATCTAGATCAAGTTTAAAATTCTTAGCGGCCTCAAGTACGTTCACACAGTTAAGCTCCTTAGATTTCTCTATTTCTATCGGCAAAGAGTTAGCAACTTTGTTACTTGGCTGACGCTGTTTTGATTGTAAATTCAATCGAAAATTCTTTTCAAAATTTGCATCATCGATATTAACACCTTCGAATGACGTTTCAAAGATTTCTTGAATAAATTGTTGCTTGCATTCAAGCGAAATACAATGTGTTTGAATCTCATCAAAACGTTTTGAAAGCGAAGAATATGAATCTTGAAGCTTTAAAAATTCAGCGTCAGATTCGTGACAAGTACTATCTACCACAGTATCCACAGACTCATCATTATGCACAATAGAATCATTATCAACACTTGTATTCACACAGACAGAAACTATATCATGAGACATCACTTGATTCAGAAGCAGATCATTATGGCGTGAAACCCGTTCTATTTCAAGTAAACTGTTTTCATAAGCATCTTCCATTTCATTGAAAACACGTCTAACTTCTTCTATTTCCAAAAACAAATCTTGATCAATAGTACGAAGGCAAGCTTTAACATTGTTTACAAACGGAACAATTTCATCTCGAAACGCAGCTCTAGTGTGCTCAAAGTTCCATTCACCTTCCGTTATGGCCGTGGCCGTCGTACGTTCCAAAATGACCTTGTCAAAATCGGCTAAGTGTTGGTGAACCGTATTTAAGTTAACGGACGCCTTACTTACCGGTGGAATTAACTTTGTTAAATCCTTTTTGACGAGTGTAGGAGACGTACTAGGAAGGTTTTCACTTGACAAACTTTGGGGCACAAGAACTGTTAATTCTGCTAATTCCTTTTGTAAGCGAATGCGTGTCTTTTTCGAAAATTGATCTTTGTTATGTTGATCATAATCAATTGTATGGAATTTTGAAAGCATTTTAGAATGAGTTTCATCCCCAAGTGATTGTGTCTCCTCAGTACTACGAACAAAAGGTGCTTCTTTCGATTTGCCAATTATGGTCATGTCATAAAGGCCGGGAATATATTCCTGAGCTTGTTTTGCATAACCGGGATTAGGTGGTAAATCTTGAAGACGCTTAAGTTCGAATTCTTTAAATGATTTAGTTAGAAGATGAACCTTTTCTGTGGAAGCGTATTGTTTTAAAAGCTGTTGTTCTTTGAATTTAAGAAGTTTGGTAGCATTAATTTCCGATTCAACCTTTTTAGACTCGAGAGTTTCGAAATCCATTTTAAGTTTCTGAAAATCATTGACAACCGACTCCTTTTCTTTTAATTCATTGGAAAGATTAGCTTTTAATGATTCTATTTCTTTCAAGTGTTCAATCTTTTCAAAACGAAATTGGTCAAATTCAGAACATGTTATTTTCTCTTCTTGAGGGACCATTTCAAAAGTTTTGACCTTTTCTTTATGCAACGCAAGCTCAGCAGTTAGGGTGGAATTCGTATCTACGGATTGTCTGAGGGCCATATGCATTTGATCAATAATATGTTTAGGCACCATTACCAAATCATGTTGAGCATAAGATTCCATACCCGTCGTAGCATTTGGTTGAGGTTCACTCAAATGTGTATAATTGGATACTACAGCATTTGAGTTACTAGTTCCCGAATGCTGTTCGAGGTTGTCATTTTCATGCCCAACTTGATGTTGGTTATCATCAATATTATTAGATGTGGTTGGTACCTCACTGATGACATCAGAACCGTAGTGAGAGAGATGCAACAAGAGCAGCTTGGGCAGAGTGAATGTCATCACAATCAGAATCATATGCGTCAAGGTCATCTGCTTGATAAGCTGCATTAGAAGTAGAAACGACCGCAATGCCTTCAGTATCTGCTGCCCCTGGGTCTGCCAGAAATGCCAACTCCTCTGAATCCAAAATCTTCCCCTTAGACTGAGCATCAACCAAATACATCTTCTCACGAAACTATGCATCATCCCTCCTCCTTTTCGGCTGAGTGCATTCCCTAGCCATATGACCTTGTCCTCGGCAATTGTAGCAAGTCACAACCTTCTTAGGACCAATAGGACTCCCATTTCCACTAGCTTGAGAATTCACAGCTTGATTGTTCCCAGTCCTTGTAGGAGGTCCATATGAATTTTGCCTTCCCTGAATAGGTTGCACCGTCACTTGACCATCTTGAACAGTGGCTTGTTGTCGAGGATTTGAAGAGGTGCGGAGCTGATTGTTTGTTGGTGGAAATCCTCTAGTAGCAACAAGTTTTGACAAGTAAGCAGTGAGATGGTTTAGAACATCTGCTGGCGCATCATTTGGAGTAAAGACCGGTGCTTGGATTGGTGGAAGTTCATTAGAGTAGAAAGCTTGTGCTGGTTGTGCTTCTATTGGAAAATATCCTTGCTGAGGAGTATAGCCCAATGGAGAAGTGTTGGCTTGTGATGGTGATGTTTGATATGGTGGTTGTTGTTGAAAAGATTGTTGATGAACACTTTGTTGATATTCTTGTTGTGGCATCATTGGTGGTTGATAAGATGGTTGTTGTGGTTGCTGATAGATGTGTGTTGGTGGCTGCTGCAAGTATGATGGTTGTTGATAAGTAAAAGCCATGTTTTGTTGAGAAGCATACATTGCAAGTGGATCATGAACTTGAGGTGTAGACAACCGGGCCTCGATCACATGGCATTCGTGTTGTTGAAGAAAAGCTTGAAGTTGATCCACATTGGTGTTATGCAAATCCTTAGCCAATTTAACATCCGTCACGTATTTTTTCCATTCTGGAGGAAGAGTGTTCAAATACTTGGTGTTCAATTGAAAGGTAGGAATTGCCATGCCATAGATGTTAAGCTCATTCAACAATAGGGTAAATCTCAGATAGTAATCATTGAGAGTCTCCCCTGGCACATAGGCAAACTTATCAAAAGTATCATAAAGCTTACACTCTCGTTCTTGTTTAGTTAACGAGGTGCCTTGCATTAGAACACGAATTCTATCCCATAACTCTTTGGCAACTTTATGTTTGCTGACGAGTTTGTAGACATCTGGAGGAAGAGCTTGGAGAATGATGTTTGTAGCATACTTATCACATTTATCTTGAATCTTCATATCTCCAGTCAACTCACCCGTTGTGCGAGGACGAGTGGTCGTACCTTCCGTCACAGTACCATAATCTAATGGTCCATTGAGCACCGATGCCCAAATTAGATGTCCATTCTCCTTGTTCAACATATAAAGTTCCATTCGGGAAGCCCATTCCTCATACATAGTCTTCACCAACATTGGTGGACGATTATCCGTACCCGAGAGGATGGACTTATCCGTAAGAGATGTATACTCCATTTCAATAAGTTAAGATTTACAAAGTTGATCGAACAATGAAATAAGGTTAAGTATTTTTGTGTTGTTGTGAGTTAAAAACCGAGAAACAATGTTAAAATCCCCTAAAATATGTTCTCGATAAACCAAAAATTCCAAGTCAAAATTACACACGATGTTCGAAATTTTTTATGGAAAAAAATTGTGATTATCGGAATGCCAGATCGGAATGTCATATCGTAATACTTGATCGGAATGTCAGATCGTAAAACCAGATCGGAATGTCAGATCGTAACACCAGATCGGAATGTCAGATCGTAATACCAGATCGAAATATAGCCCTGTCGAAATGTTGTTGGTATCGGAATGTTCAGATCGCAAAGCCCTATCGGAATGTTCAGATCGCAAAGTGGCTGACAAAATTCGAGCAGAGTAACGACTTAAAATACTTCCTTATACCCGTCGGAATCTCAGATCGCAATAGCTATCGGAATGATTCAGATCGGAATAAGTGATAAAAATCCCACGATCGCAATGTAGAAACCAAACCCTTTCCGATGGAAGGTTATTGCGATGGAAGCCCAAGTACAATTTGTACTTTCCGATGAATGTTTCTGCTTAAATTTCGGAATGATAGAACACAACCTTTTTGCACTTTTGATCCAAAAAAATGATGTTTTAATCAAAATCAATACACCAAAAAACACTACAATCCTACTGAATACGTTATGCTTCTTGAAATCACGAACAAACACAAAAAAATTTTGATGATTCGGTAAAATGAACTCAAAAAGCCACGAAATGCTTATAAGAACATACGAATCACACAAACAAACCTATATTTCATCCCAAGCTCTTGATACCATTTGTGGATTTGTAAATCTATGCTTATGATTTTAGAGAGAGAAAGAGATAGAAAGATGGTGGATTTCACACTTCTAGAGAGAGAAAGTTAAGAACAACTATGTGTAAATTATGAAAAACCACACCCTCTCCATCAAAGGAGAGGGTTTATATACCCAAGCCCTTGTCATGGGCTTGGGCTTACATTTTGGGCCGGCCTACACATGTTGTAGGCTAGGCTTGTTCTTGTTAAATAAGTAAATAAAGTTAACTAAACTACGAGCTATTACATGGACTATTAATGGAGTGACCGATCCTTCTTAATACGTAAAACGTATTTCTAACAGTGGGTTTCACTCATCCTTCATCTAACATCAATTAATTGTAAGTATTTTCTTTCAATATCATCTATTTTGTTCTAGGGTTCATCCTTTCATAATTGGGGATTTTTAAAATTGAAATTGAATTAAAACATTAATAGAAATGTGGGTTGACATGGTTATTTTACTATGATTCCTTAGGTTCATATTCATTAAGATTTCACTAAAACCCACTTGTAGAACAAATCCGAATTTAGGCTAAATGATTTTGGTTGAAAGATGGATTTGAGATGAACCCATGAACAAGTAGGTAATGACATTGTTAATGCTACCTAAAAACCTTGTTTTGAAAAACCAATGTTCTAATCCATTGTTGATCTAACATAGATCATGTGTTCTTGGTTAATGATGGAATAGACACAGTGTGAACATGAGAATGATATGGATTCAATCCTATGTTTGTCAAGAAATTGATATAACACATTCTCATATTTTCGATCTTTGATTTTATTTTCATATGAGTGATTGGAGAAATATTTTCTTGTGTTTATTTAGGTACTAATCATGCCTTCTCAATATCAAAAAGATCATCAATTCACTAGAAACTATATGCCGGACATTTCCCAAACCTATGCTTTCCCTCAACTTCAAAAATCGTTTCCGTCCCTTTCCACTCGAAATTTCCATGAGGGTAGGGTTGTAGATACAAGAATAACGGGGTATAGATATATCAACTCTATGTTTGAGCATATTGGATTTGATTGCTTGCTCTTAATAGACGAAGAAATTTATCCCTTGTTTCTTCATGAATTCTTTAGCACTTACTCCATGCTTGAAATCAATGGCCAAATCTTTATTCGCTTCATGTTGAATGATCAAATCATTCAATATTCCCTCGATGATTTTGGTGATATTCTTGGTGTGCCATATAGAGGCACTTGTCGTTTTTTGGACAAATGAAGACTTGATGCTCTCGTGGAGTCCAACGATAAACCTTTAGATGACATCACCGAAGTTGATCTAAATTTCATCCTTGATATCATCTCGAAGGAGCGTGATGGAAATGTTGTGAGAAGCCTTCATACTAATGTGCGAAATGTGAATCGCTATGAAGTGCTCTCAAGCGACCTTAAGGACTTCATGGTCCAATGGGCTAACATCCTTAGGGAGAATGTGTTTTGTCTTGGTGGAAACCGAGATCATATCCCGACGTGTATGGTGCATATGTTGTTTTTCATCTTTACATCAACCGAGTACAACTTAGCATTCTACATCGCTCGACGTATAAATTATGCTCTTTCCAAACCCAAAACAAACCTTCCCTATGCTATGCTTCTTACTCGCCTTTTTAGAAGGGTTGGTGAAGATTTTCCTCATCTCGATCTTTCTCACTTTCACCCGGTTCAACGGGTTATGTTACCTATTCAAGAGGTATATGAACGAAAGCCTATAAGTGACCGAGGTTCACGAAAATCCAATCATCAAGAGCCGGATTATGAGGACACCGATACGCCAACAAGTAATGGTGATGGCGTCGGTACTAGTTCTCATTTCCACTCTTCGAGTAATTCCCATCCATCCTCAAGCCCATTCGAGGATGAATTTGAAGACCTAGCTCCCCCACCTCATTACTCCTCTAGTGAAGTACCGGAAGATCTTAACATGGAGCATCTTTACCGTGAAAACCTTAGGACTAGAGGTGAATTGCATGAACACCGGGTTGAGTCAACGAAGGGTTTCAAGTTCTTGGGGAATATGATCAAGGGATTGGGCAAAAAGAGAAGGTGAAAGCTTTGAAGTATTTCAAAGAATACATGTTGGTAAACACGCAACGTTGAACAATTTTATTTTATCTTGGATGTGTATTAACTTATGATTACATGTTTGGATTATTATTTATGTTGATCCTAATTATTTCTTATGCAATGATGTTTGTGATTTACATAGCTTTGTGCATGCCTTATGATAGTTAGCTTATTAGATTATGATATGTAGTTAACTTTGTCTTGTGAATCTTTTGGTAAAAATCTGGGTTTATCAAAAACTGGATGGGAAACTTTTGAAAGCCCTCTGGTCGCGGTTCCATATCGACCCGCGGATCCTTATCGATAAGGTACCGTCGGTCCTAGATAAGGAACCGCCGGCCACTGTGCACGACAGCATCTTTTGCTTTACACTGTTTTCTTAAATCTGTGTAAACCTTGCATGATTTTCAGTAATAAACTGCACATTTCCTAAACTAGCTTACCTAAATTCATTATTCACCTAAAATGATTTTAACCCTTTACTAGTTTGGATCATCCCCTCACCCATTTAAACCCACCTTGTTAGACATGTTCTTCACACATCAAAACATCATTCCCTAAACCTTAAACCACCCTTGTCAACCATGGTGTGTACCAAAACCTCAAACACTTCCAAGACCTCCACCCCAAGGAAAACACTCAAAATAAGGATTAAGGTAGCCAAGCTTAACTCCTCACCTTTCCACACACCTAAGAATGAGATGGTTCCTATCCTCATTTCTTCATCACCTTCCCCACCTCTTGCACCATGCAAGACATCATCCACCCATGGTACTAACCACTCCATTGGTTCTACCTCCTCTTCATTCAACTCAAGAATGAATGAGCTCTCTTCACCCTTCACTCCAAGTGCACCCTTGGATCTGACCACACAACCCCAACCAATCCAAAGCATTCCTTTTATGAATGACTTTGATGACACTTTGGTGACTTCACCATTTACCCCTCATAACTCACCCATTTCACCAACCTTGTAGAATTTACCTCCACACTCACCCATTTCCCCTTTAGGGAACATGCATCCACTCTCACCCACATCGCCCCTGGAGAACTTGCCTCCTCCACCTCCACCCAACTCAAACATTCCAATTTTGGGTGTTCCACTTTCCCTCCTTTTGGGTGATCCATACTATGGGTTTCAACAAACACATGGTCCTAATTGTCCATGTTGTCTTTACAACCACTACATCATCCATAACCTTAGGATGGAAATGTTTGGACTACATAGGAGGTTGCAAGAGTTCTTGCTTACCTTGTTCTCCATGTCTCCTCCTAGGAGATGAATGATGAAGTTTTCTAAATAAATGGTTTTCAACAAAACCAAGCTAAAGAAGACTACTAATCTAGATCTAATGTTAAGCTAGCTTTGTTATAGTTAGTTGACTTAATTTTCTAGTTGTCATTTCCTTCATGTATGTTTCATGTTGTTGATCTATGGATTTAGCTTTATGTGTTTTCATCCTTATGTGCACATTAATCAACTTTAATTTGAAATTAAAATTTAACCTAAATCTATCACAACCTCTAAAAACTTGACTAAAATTAGTTCAAAATGATATTCAAATATTTTGTCACCCTTTGTCAAGACATTCTTTCTGAATGTGTTGCTTTTTGCAACCCTAGCATAATTTGATGCTAATAGAGGTAAAATTCCAAGATTTGCAACCTTTTGAAAAAGTCTTAGTTTTTCCCAAAACCCAGGAAAAACATGGTTTCACGTCCACTGTAGGCGGCTCATTAAAAGTCGCGTGGTTCCTTATGTGGTAAGGAACCGCCGGTCCCTTTAAGGTACCGCGGGCAGAAATCAGTTTTTGACGATTTTTTGGTCAAAACTTTTAAAACCCTATACCCTGTCAAGATTCCTTGTTTACTCAAATTGACTAAACATTCCTTGACACTTCACATTTTGTATTCAAATTCTTACCTTGATTACATTTTACTTATACCCCAACCTTGAGATTTCATTCTCACACCTTCCCAACCTTGAGAATTCATTCTCACATAACCTTGAGATTTCATTCTCACACTCTCACAATGCCTAACTCCTACATTCCTAACTTTGACATTTCTTTGTCACAACCCCACTCACCCAAAGCTTCCTCATCCAAGCTTTCAAATAAACCGAAAATCTCGGTTCGACCTATTTGGGTTAAGAAGAATGAACCATCTTCGTCCAAACCACCCATAAACCCTACCTTCTCTCCAATCAAGTATTGGAATGAGACTTATACCATAAACCCCATCACCGGAGCTAAAGAAAATGTTCCCCCACCACCACAATCCTTCAACACCCCTCAACTCAATGACCTTTCAACCTTCCCAAACCTCACAAGGCATTGTGAAAACATTCCTAAACCCATTACCCCACCACCACCAAACCCTAAGTTTGATGCCATACCCCCATCAAACGATTTTGTGTTGCATCATGGATCCTCGTGTGCTTGTTGTCGATTTCAACAAATTGAACTTGCTCATGTGTATGAGAAGTTAAATTTTCTTGAATTCCTCCTCACTCGACCTCCTATTCAAGTTTTCGTTCCGGTGGACAAAACTTCGAATGATGCATCGTCATCTTTTTAGTCTTTTATTTTTTTTGCAATCTTAGAAAATTATCACTATTAGAATAGCTTATGCTTTGTGGTTTATTTTCCATATTTATTGCTTTTAGATACTCATATTGTGTGTATGACTATCTTCTTTGTTGTGTCTTTTTCTTTTATGTAACCTTTGTGTTGTTTGTGTGTTATTTCATTAGTTCTATTTTGAGTTGATCATGGTTAATTTTTACAATTGCTTATGGGTGATTCCATCAATTCTAAACTTTAACCCATTGACAAGCTTATCATCTTCATCGGATTGAAGCTTGATTTTGTCAATTACCTCTTTGGACATACTTAGCAAAATACTTGCTTCTAATTTGAGATTTCTTCTCTCTCCCTCTCAAGTTACTTAGTAGGTAGTCATCATATATACATTGGTGTTTCTTTCCTTTCTACTAACCTTTGTGTAGCATGTCACCTTAGCTCACAAACTTGGTGCCCCAAGCAAGGGGGAGCAACCACCAAGGGGGAGCTACTAGCAAAGTTTGATGTTCTTCGAAGACTTGTGCTAACCTTTTTGCTACGACAAAGGGGGAGAAATGATAGTGATAAACTAGTTAATAATTCCATATTTTGTGTTTCTACGTAAATGAGTTTATCGTTTGTCGTAATCAAAAAGGGGGAGATTGTTAATGCAAGTGATGCCTAAAAACATTATTAGTGTTAACTAATCTTTCTTAGTTTTGATCACAACAAACCATACAACACATTTAGTGTAAAACACAAAATGAATTATTTAACTAACACTATCATCAAGGTAATAATCATATCACTAACCTTTCTTAATCATACTTAGTGATCATCAAAATGATTATCCTTAAAACTCACTTTTGTTAATATGACAAAAGACTTTTTAATAAACTTTCTTTTTTAGAAAATGTTTTATTAAAATGGAAAATGAAAATTTGAAAATAGCATATTCCAAATGCTGTTAGAATATCCTTTGAAGGTTTCAAATACCTCAGATATTCCCACCCCACTAAAAGACAAAAAACGGAGCGTAGTATAGTGGCGGTACCTTAAGTACCTACGCGATTCCTTAGCGATATGGAACCGCGGGGTGAGATAAGGTACCGCGCACAGCTAGCCGTTATAGATCCGTTATACTTTGTCTCCTTTAAATAGTGGGTCAAATCTCATTTTCCAGCAAGCCTCTTGGACGTTTTTCTCAGCCATCTTTCTATTTTCTATAGCATAATCATTAGTAAATGATCACTTAAATTGTTAAGGATGTTTACATATGATTATCCTCTTGATCCCCTCCTTTACCTTGTCCAATGAGAAGATCACTCACTCACTAGTGTTGTGATAAAGATGAATCTATGAGCTAGTCATATTCATCATGATACCCTTTTTGTTTTAGGTCAATCCAATGTATTTATGAATACTTGGACTAGTTGTGTTCATCCAAGTTATTTGTGGATACTTGGATTTGTTGTGTACATCCATTGCATATGTGTTTGCTTGGATTTGTGTTGTGTAAATCCAAGATACATGTGTGTACTTGGATAAGTCTAGATGAGTTGTAATAGATTTGATATCACTATTAGAATAGTTTATGCTTTGTGGTTTATTTTCCATATTTATTGCTTTTAGATACTCATATTGTGTGTATGACTATCTTATTTGTTGTGTCTTTTTCTTTTATGTAACCTTTGTGTTGTTTGTGTGTTATTTCATTAGTTCTATTTTGAGTTGATCATGGTTAATTTTTACAATTGCTTATGGGTGATTCCATCAATTCTAAAATTTAACCCATTGACAAGCTTATCATCTTCATCAGATTGAAGCTTGATTTTGTCAATTACCTCTTTGGACATACTTAGCAAAATACTTGCTTCTAATTTGAGATTTCTTCTCTCTCTCCCTCTCAAGTTACTTAGTAGGTAGTGATCATATATACATTGGTGTTTCTTTCCTTTCTACTAACCTTTGTGTAGCATGTCACCTTAGCTCACAAACTTGGTGCCCCAAGCAAGGGGGAGCAACCACCAAGGGGGAGCTACTAGCAAAGTTCGATGTTCTTCGAAGACTTGTGCTAACCTTTTTGCTACGACAAAGGGGGATAAATGATAGTGATAAACTAGTTAATAATTCCATATTTTGTGTTTCTACGTAAATGAGTTTATCGTTTGTCGTAATCAAAAAGGGGGAGGTTGTTAATGCAAGTGATGCCTAAAAACATTATTAGTGTTAACTAATCTTTCTTAGTTTTGATCACAACAAACCATACAACACATTTAGTATAAAACACAAAATGAATTATTAAACTAACACTATCATCAAGGTAATAATCATATCACTAACCTTTCTTAATCATACTTAGTGATCATCAAAATGATTATCTTTAAAACTCACTTTTGTTAATATGACAAAAGACTTTTTAATAAACTTTCTTTTTTAGAAAATGTTTTATTAAAATGGAAAATGAAAATTTGAAAATAGCATATTCCAAATGCTGTTAGAATATCCTTTGAAGGTTTCAAATACCTCAGATATTCCCACCCCACTAAAAGACAAAAAACGGAGCGTAGTATAGTGGCGGTACCTTAAGTACCTACGCGGTTCCTTAGCGATATGGAACCGCGGGGTGAGATAAGGTACCACGCACAGCTAGCTGTTATAGATCCGTTATACTTTGTCTCCTTTAAATAATGGGTCAAATCTCATTTTCCAGCAAGCCTCTTGGACGTTTTTCTCAGCCCTCTTTCTATTTTCTATAGCATAATCATTAGTAAATGATCACTTAAATTGTTAAGGATGTTTACATATGATTATCCTCTTGATCCCCTCCTTTACCTTGTCCAATGAGAAGATCACTCACTCACTAGTGTTGTGATAAAGATGAATCTATGAGCTAGTCATATTCATCATGATACCCTTTTTGTTTTAGGTCAATCCAATGTATTTATGAATACTTGGACTAGTTGTGTTCATCCAAGTTATTTGTGGATACTTAGATTTGTTGTGTACATCCATTGCATATGTGTTTGCGTGGATTTATGTTGTGTAAATCCAAGATACATGTGTGTACTTGGATAAGTCTAGTTGAGTTGTAATAGATTTGATTAGGAGTTCTCACTAAACTATAAAGTGATGTGGTTGTGTCTTGTGAGTTCTCACTAAACTATAAAGTGACTAGTAGTTGTGTTGTGTGAAGTTCTCACTTAGCTTCAAAGTGAAGAGTCGTGAAGATTGGTTCTAGCTTTCGATTAGAACTCGACATCTAGCCTTGTGTCGTAAAATGGTGAAGTAGGCAACGTCGTGAAGATTGGTTCTACCTTAAGATTAGAACCCGACATCTAGCCTTGTGTCGTTAAATTGTGAAGTAGGCAACGTTGTGTAGATTGGTCCTAGCTAAAGATTAGGTATCGACATTTAGCTTAGTGACGGAAAATAATGTAAGCAACGATGTAAGGTTTTCTCCGCCGAGAAGGGAGCTTGTGGATATAGTGGAAATCTCGAGTAGGTGTACTCGAGGAGTGGAGTAGAAACGAGGATAGAGCCTCGTTGTCGAACCACTATTAATCATGGTGTCTTCCCACTAGGTTGTCTCCTTCCTTACTCTTTACTTATTTCATTATCATTACACTTACCTATTATCTTTGCTAGTGCATTTGAATTGAACCTAATCATTATGCAACTTAGCATCAAGTAAAAGATAGTTTTGATACAAACCAAATTGAAAGTAATTTTAATTTGGTCACCAATCGAAGAGAAACTATTCAACCCCCCTTCGAGTTTCTACATTTAGGAAGACCGTTTATCGTCTTCCTGCTCTATCCTGCACCAGCTATGGACTAGCGCTAGGATTAGGTATTTTCTGTTTGCCTATAACTTATATGATACTTTTATACGACCTATGATAATTTTATACGTAAGAGATTGATAAGCTCCCACCTCCTGTAATCCTTGCTGTCGGGTGTTGCCGAGTAACCGAATACACAGGTTTGCTAAAGTATAACTCTTCCCTGATGACAAAAAAAGACCAGTTGACTACGAAGGAACGTTTGTTTGTGAAGATGACGGAGAACTGGAGGACCCCTTATTTAGGTATGGAAATGTTATTCACAGTGCATCCACGATTACTAACCAAAATACTAAAACAACCATATTATGGAAAATGGCAGATACAGTTTCAAAACAAGTGTTCACGATGGCACTGCCCAAGCCAACTTCACCTTCTTCGACCAAGCTGGGTTAACGTTGACAAGCTCATCACAAGCGAAATGTTGACAAGGCTGGAGGAACCAAAAGGAATAGAAGGTTTTTGTACAACGTCACTTGTGGCAACAGCAGAAGAGAAACCTTTGTCTGCCCCTCACGAACCACAAATAATAATGGCCACCAGCTCTATCGTTGAAATACAAAAGAATGAACCAGGTAACACTCTATACTACACGTTTGTTACACAACAACCTTTAGTTTTTTTCATGTTTCCTTCTTTAGAGTTTGTATCAATGAAACCAAAATAGAAAAGTAAATAAATAAACATTTGCCAGAAACAAACATACAAATACATTAAACCAAATACATAAAGAAGCCCTGCCAATGAACCAACTTCATTGCCAGTACCAAAATAACAAACACCCAGGCGCACACACCTGGTCCATTCTTGGTAGACACAGAAACACAACACAATCAACATAATGGCCGACGATGATTTATTCAACATACACAAAGCGAACACCTTAATGCGCATTCTATAACACCCCCATAATGGTCAAATGCAGCGGAATAGTACGTAGGGTGTTACTTTAATGGATCGATAGCACACAATATATAGAGCAATGATCATAATAGTCATTTAAAAACATATCATATGAAATAAATTGTACACATTTAGTATCTTGTCTGAAATACAACATTTATCAATAATGTGAAAAAAATATCCCAGCCCGATGGTAACATGATGCTTCAATGATGCTGGAATCCAATGTATGGACCTGTTTTTATTCCTGAGAAAACATATAAAATAAAATGTGGGGTCAACACGAGGTTGGTGAATTCATAGGTTTAATTTAATAAATAAATGTATTGATATGCCAAACACCACGATCATAGTAGGACAATCACAACCAATACTATAGAAGCTCCTATTGCCCTGTAATAAAAGCTAGACATGATGCTCAAGCGCCATTATGGTCAAACCCGATGTTGTTTCCCTCAGTCCGACAATGAAATAAACCTGTTGCTTAGCCTAAGCGTTTCATGATAGCAAGTCACGCAGGCCGGGTGTTGTCAATACCCGAATAGATCTATTCATAACATTTCGCGCTACACTACTAACTATTACAGTCCACGGGAATGGGGCAAACAATAGGCAATAAGTTGTTATATGTTGATGTTATCCGTGCATGTTTGCATATAAAAAGTTAAGTATGTTTTCTCCCCCAGTTATAAATACAGTAAAGATGGGGCCATGAACTCACCTCAGTGGTAATGACATAGTGATGATGTCACTGAATAAACTAGCACAGTGATCACGAAGTGATGAAATTACCTAAGTAATTTAGATGACTCGGTAAATGCAAAATAATAATGCATGACAAATGTAACTGATGAAAATGCATGATCACGAATTAATAAGTTGTTACGATTGTTTAAGTATTTACACTTATAGTGAGTTGTCAATAATATATTTTTAGTTTCTAAAAATATATTTGGATTGTCCAATAAAAGGGTAATAAATTAAATAATAGATTTTTATTTAATTTAATTAATTGTAAGAAAATAATATATTCCATTTAATTTTCTTAAGGATCTAAACATATTTAATAAGATTTGTCTGTTTATAAAGTTTCGTAAATAAATCTTAATAATTTACTTAATTATCAAAACGACTTAATTTAATTTATTAATAAAATAAATTATTAATAAAATAAATTATTAATAATTTTAATTCAATTAAAATTACTCGTAAGTCCTCGTAGTATAATAACTTCCAAAATAACCTTTAAAGTCTCGTTCGTTAAGTGTTTCACCTCGTTAGTCCTTAGTCCTTGAGTGCATTTCCAAAACACGCCCCTAGGGCTTATAATACTTTCTTTATATGGCAAATTTGGTCCCTAGGGTTTACTAGTATCGAAATATTTACAAACCGAGTCCCTAGGGCTCTGTTTAATTTTGTGAAATGGCAAAACACCCCCCTCAAGTCTCGAAAACATTAAAATAGGAGTTAGGGCTTGTATTAAGTTTCGATAATGACACAACTAGTCCCTCATATCTCAAAAATATATATTTTGAGGATTAGGGCTTGTATTAAGTTTCAAAAGTGACACAATTAGTCCCCATGGTTTGATTAGTTCTCGGTTTAAACAGAAACGCGCCCTATACTTTTGGAAATGGAAATTTTGGTCCCTAAACTTCTTTAAAGTCACGAACACATATATACATGTTTTATTAAGTTATATTTTTTACTATTACTTTCACCAAATTACTACAAAGGCACGAAAAGTTTCCCTAAACATGATTTTGGGCTTGGTTGGCCCAATAGGTCACGGTTTGGGCTTTATAGGCCTAAAGGGCTAGCTTTTGGGCTTGTCTAGTTTCCTACTAATTTCATTAAGCATACTAACTAATACACTAGATAATTGTGGGCTTATATGAGCTTATATGTCCCGGCTTATATAAGCTTATGGCTTATTTGTCTCGGCTTATATAAGTGTGTGGCTTATTTGTCTCGGCTTATATAAGTTTATTAGTTCTTCTAATCCTAAACATATTCTAACTATATAAGCTTATCAAATATGTGTTTCCTATACCACTTAATATTAAGCCATGAATAAGGGCTTATAGTTTGAGCTTATTGTTTAAGATATAACACTAAGTTATTTAACTAAGGCTTACATTAGGTTTCTATAAGTAAGGTTTCTACTAGTATATCATAAGCATAATGTTTTGAAGCATATTTGCCCACGAAAACAATATAAGCCGTGGGCTTATATGTTGTTTGTGGGTCGTGCTATGGTATTTTACGTGTGCATGTAATTCTAGCTTCATTTCCTTGGCTTATATATGCATGACATGTAAAGAGGAGTATGAAAGGAATGAAATGGAGTCTTGGAGGATTTATACTAACTTGTAATTAGAAGAGATGGTGGATGATCAAGGATTAGGGCTCCTATGCGTCGGTTGCTTCCTAAACGTGACCTAGGAAGGTCTTTGACTTGTCTTGAATGCTATGAATCTTGTGTGGAGTAGTTATAAATGTATTGGAACCAAGATTTTGATGTAGTAAATGTTTGTGTATAAGTTTGTTGCGTCTAGGTGGTATGTGAAGTTGGTGATCCGAATTTTAAGTGTGTGAGGGTGAGGAGTGAGAGCTTTGCTTGCTAAATATCTTAGATGAGAATGATGGGTGTGTCTTGGGTTGAGCCACGGCAAGAAAGAAGCACAAGTAAGATTTGAGGTGATTTTCCAAGGTACTAGGAGTACTAGATTATTAATGAACTTGTTGTACACTTTGACTTTTGGTAAGCCCCCATCCATCGCATCTATGCATTTCAAAGGGGACAATATGGAGTTGCATAGTGTATTCATAAATGAGGTGATGTACATTGTGAAGTGTTTGTGTGGCTTGGGGTTTCTACACGTCTAAAGGGGAAAGATGTGTGCTAGTTGTCTTAGTTTCTATACTACTTACATATCTAAGCTTAGATATACCTAGTACATTCCATAAATGCAAAACATGTACACACTGTCTTTGGTTCGAAATATGGCCGACGGTTTTGGCTAGTCAAAAGGAGTGAGTGACTTAAATAGTGTAAGGTTTTAATTAGGGTGTGTTGTACATATTTGTAAAGTCAAATGTATTTGAAAAAGGTTTCTAGGTAAGTATAGTTGTGAATGGTATAGTATTCGGCTAGAATATATGTCTAGGATAGGTTTTGGTTCAAATTTAGTGTCTTGGTAAGGTTACTAGGAGTCTAAGTATAATATAGTAGAAGTAGGTCAAGTCCTAAGTCATTTTGGTTATGTTTTAGGATCCTTGGTGAAAGTATAGTCATAATTTAATAAATGTATAATTTACTTTATTTAAAATGTAAGACATTTGTGAAAATAAGTTAAAGTGGATGTTTGTAGTGTTTAATGATAAAGAGTAGTTTATGTTGAATCATAGTATTGTTTATGAGGTGAGGAAAATATATAATTATATATTTTGAAGCATAAAATAGTTCCTTGGTAAGTGTTATTAATTGTGATCATGGGTTTAGATTTTTATAAATCAAATTGATGAATGCTTATGATCAAGTGTTTCAAGTGACTTACTAGTCCCAATGTATGATTTTTTAATGTCTTGTATGCTCATATAATGTAGTCATAAAAATGTCCTTATGATTAAATACTCATAATCATAATATAATGTCATGTGATCAAATGTTTCCATGTTCTGATGATTTAAATGATGTATGCTCATGTATGATGCATATGATTGCTCAAAAGATTTCATGCAAAGGTGGTAATATATATAGATATCATGAGGTGACGTGTACAATGATGGCATAGTCAAAACCTGAAATTTACAGGTTTTACAGCACTATCTCATTATTTTAGCTTTTCATCAAAGCTTAAGATGACATTACTGCTCAGGTGAACAGGTGTGGGTACTTAGCTCTAAATGAGTCTTCGCGTTCCCAGGTGAACTCATGATGTAACACCTCATTTTGATAATGGAAATGTCACATGCAATTATGGCGTCTCATCAAAGCATACAAGAAAAATGTCTAAACATTACTTGACCATAAAAGGAAATACCAGAATCAAACATCGGTAGTCCAAAAGTAAAGCTCATCACACACAACATAGTATAGTAAAGGAAATGACTAAACAATGTCCATAGCAAATGTATCATAAGAAAGGAAATGCATAAAGTAAAGAAGGCTAGATAGCTTCCAATCCATATGCACGTACTCTTAGTGTCTACGAGCGTCCCTGAGTACCTGCCGTTTTGGGAACATAGAAAAGGAAAACGGTTGAGCAAATACGCTCAGTGCACGGATGTACGATAAAGCATGAATAAGATAAACATATAACATAATAACAGCGGAAGAAACTAAGTCCCGAGTAACCTGGTTAAATCTTGGTAAAACTAGTTCAATAGTTTGAAAGTCTTATGTTTATCTTATAAAAACTGTTTGTCATATTTTACCATTAGCCAATATAGGTCATGAAAATCCATCGTGCATGAATACTTGGAGGGGTGACCTCATCATGCAAATTAGAGGGGCTGCCTCTAAATTAATATACTGGTTTTTGGGTAGGAGGGATCAGCTCCTTGTGAAGGATGCAAGGCACACACCACATTCACCATGAAATCCTGAATAAAAACATGTAACTAGGATGCACCCATACGCCCCACATGATAATTCTAATATAAATGGCCAAAAGCTGAAGGGACGCCACGAACAATCACTCCGCCGTGGTGAAGTCATAACATCAGTGCCTCTAATGTTATGGTTATGGTACCTCCATAACTAGGTGAAACTGGTCATGCATGTATATGGCTATAGGTAATCTTAATTAAACATAAGCAATCAAACACGTAACTTATACTACGGGAAAACAGTTGGCTGCATACGGGGAATCCTAATAAGGAAAGAATGTCCATACTGAAAGGACGGGAATCCGTACCTTATGTCCAATGAACGAAGACGATGAACTGAGAGAAATCCTACTTTCGAATCACTAGTGCTACATAAATACATACATGAGTAAGTATCTGCTTACTAAGTACGTAGCTGGTGTTATGTCATGTCTTAGCTTATTTTATGTGTTCTTACCATGTTTTACTGTTTTAAAGCCTTAAACTGTGTTTATCTTATATTCTGTTAAATCTGATTAAGTATTTCTGGTATTCCATGCATTATTATACTTACTGTGTAATAATAAGTAACTTTCCAAAAATAGCAGGTTTCCTAAAATAGAAAGTTTCCAAAAATAGAAAGTTACCAAAAATAGAAAGTTTCCAAAAATAGAAAGTTTCCAAAAAAAGATTTACTGCTTAAAATAGATAAGTTTCTAAAAATATAAAGTTTCCATAAATAGATTAGCTGCCTTAATTAAATAAGTTTCCATAAATAGATTAGCTGCCTGAAATAAATAAGTTTCTAAAAATAGAAGGTTTCCATAAATAGATTAGCTGCCTTGTTTAATTAAGTTTCTAAAAATAGAAAGTTTCCATAATTAGAAATAAACTGGTTAAATAAGCCAAGTATATAAGCCTAAGTGTTCTCATGATTATTTTTCTAAGTCGTATAATATAAGGTATAGTTTAATAATTATTTCATGTAATTCAATTAAACTATAGGTTAAAATATTTAATTAAAGTATAACATGTTTTTAATTAAATAAAGTTAAATACTTAGGTTAAAACTTGTATTTATTATATATTAATAATATAACCTAAGTCATGTTAATTAATTAATTATAGTCATGGTTTTTAAATAATTAATTAATTATAAGTCTAAAATATAAAATACTTAGGTTAATTAATTTCATGATTATTAATAATTAAATAACCTAAGTCATGTTATTAAATTAATCATATCATTTTATTAATTTAATTTTTAACATAAGATCATAAAACATAAAAAAACTAAACATACACCATGAACCGGATCTAGACTAAAAAGCATGAACCGGACATGAAATCGACACAGTACCCCGAACCAACTCGGGGTACCCCGTGCCTTGATGCCGTCGTGGGACCCACACACACCAACCAAGACCATATGGTCTTGGTGGTGGTCGGTTGGCCAAACCGAAACCCCTTTGGGTTCGGTATAGCCTACGGCCAAAAACAAACACCCCTTAAAAACATACTTTTGATTTTATTAAACCCCAAATCATGTTAGATCCATGTTTATTTATTAGGTTTTTATAAAAACATAACATGTTCTTGATTTATAAAAGATCAAATCAAAAGAAAAAGGTTTAAAAAGGATTTACCGAATTCGTGGATCAAAAGGATGAAGGACAAACACGATCACCAACTAATTTTCCAAGATCCAAGATCACAAACCACCTCCTTGTGGTGTTTGTAGGGTGGCGGCACAAAGAAGAAAAAGGGAAGGAGGGTTTTTAGGTTTTTGCTAAAAATCTTCTGTAATTGTAAATGAGTAGTGAAAATCCCTTAAACCCCTTTTAGTAAAATTTGACAAATGGGCTTGGCCCATTTGTCCTTGTAGCCACGGGTAGGGGGCCCCACTTAGGGTACCCGTACCTTTTTCCGTGTCTCGATGTTAAGTTATACGTTCGTGATTATTTGTGTTCGCGTTTTAAGTGTTCTCGTTACGTAAATATCGTGATCTAATATATTTAATTACGCTCGTAATAAATATATATACGTAATTAATAATAGTTCGTGTTTTAATTACGTTCATGATTTCATGATCGCATGTTCGTGATTAATTATTGTCAAATAATTATTACGTGCTCGTGCGTAGTAAATACTTATCGTGTTCTAACACGTACGTAATACGTAAAATCCTAACACGTAATCATAATCATGCTATATTAGGAAAGTTTTAATCTAGTACGTACGATCTTAAGGGTACTATTCATGGTAAAAGCATGCGGGTTTTACAACTCTTCCCCCCTAAAAAGAATAATTCGTCCCCGAATTATAGATAAAGTAAACTGGAAAAGAAGAACATACCCGAATTCAAAATATGAAATGAGGGTAAGAAGCCCGGATAGACTCCTCTGTTTCCCAAGTGGCTTCCCGCTCGGTATGATCCCTCCATAGAATTTTGACGAATGGAATCGTCTTCTTTCTCATGACTCGTTCTTGCCTGTCAAGAACTTGTTCGGGTTCTTCTATAAAAGTGAGATCTTCACGTATCTGTTCCAGTGGATACTGAACCATGTGAAGGGGATGATATTGGTACCCTCTGAGTAAGGACACATGAAACACATTGTGCACATGCGAAAGCTGCGGAGGTAACGCCAATCGGTAAGATACTTCACCGACTCGTTCAATGATATCAAACGGTCCGATGAAACGAGGACTGAGCTTCCCTTTAATCCCGAAGCGTCTAACACCACGTGCCGGCGAAACCTTAAGGAAGACGTGATCTCCTACGTTAAAGTGTATATCCCTACGATGCTTATCGGCGTAACTCTTCTGACGTGACCGTGCTTCCTGAATTTTCTGCTTAGCTACTGCGATCTTCTCATTGGTCATCTCTATGATTTCTGGTCCTTCAAGTGTTCGCTCACCAACCTGATCCCAGCAGATTGGGGCGCGACACTTTCTGCCATACAACATCTCAAATGGAGCACACTTGATACTTGCGTGCCAACTGTTGTTGTATGCAAATTCCACCAAACAGATGTAATCGTCCCAATCACTCGTCCATTCCAACGCACAAGACCTCAACATATCTTCCAATTTCTGAATGGTTCGCTCCGACTGTCCGTCCGTTTGAGGATGAAAAGCCGTGCTAAGCTTAAGTTTTGTACCCCAAGCTTTCTGCAGACTTTTCCAAAAGCGCGAAGTGAATCGAGGATCTCTGTCTGAGACGATGCTGGATGGTCCACCGTGGAGTCTCATGATCTCTCTTCTGTACGTATCTGCGAGTTTACTTACCGGATCTTTCTTGCAGATCGGTAAGAAATGAGCTGATTTGGTAAGTCGATCTACGATAACCCAAATTGCATCGTGCTTCCTCTTGGTAGGCGGAAGACCAGTAACAAAATCCATGGTGATTTTGTCCCACTTCCACTCTGGGATATCTAACGGTTGAAGGAGACCACCAGATCGCTGATGCTCGATCTTAACCTGCTGGCAGGTAAGACATTTGGAGACGTAAGTGGCCACATCCTGTTTCATACCACTCCACCAAAAGTACTGCTTGATGTCATGGTACATCTTAGTCGAACCAGGATGTATAGAGAATGGGGAGCTATGAGCTTCAACTAACAAAGTTTCCCAGAGTTCTTGGTCATCAGGAACACAAAGTCTCGTGCCCTGCCATACGATACCATCTGCATCTACTCTGAATTCTGTCTGCTTCTCCAAATTCTGTACTTTCGCCCAGATTTCTCCATCATCCTTCTGAGCTTCCTTAATCTTAGATAGTAACTCGGGTTCTACTCTAAGATTAGCCCAGTAACCGTGCTGTCCACGTACCATGATCTCGATGTCTAGTCGCTCCAAGTCTCTGATGATTTCCTCATCGATTTTAATGCCGTTGATCATTCCGGACTTCCTGCTAAGAGCATCCGTTACTACATTTGCCTTTCCGGGATGATACTGTAGATTAATGTCATAATCTTTCAACAACTCTAACCATCTCCTCTGCCTCATGTTCAATTCACGCTGAGTGAAGATATACTTCAAGCTCTTGTGGTCCGTGAAAATGTCACATGATTCTCCATATAAGTAGTGCCTCCATATCTTCAATGCAAACACGACTGCAGCAAGTTCCAGGTCGTGCGTGGGGTAATTTTCTTCATAAGGCTTAAGCTGCCGTAAAGCGTACGCGATCACTTTCCCATGTTGCATGAGAACACAACCAAGTCCCTTCCCCGACGCATCGCTGTAGATTTGAAATCCACCCGTACAAGATGGTAGAGTGAGAATAGGTGCAAATACTAGCTTCTGCTTCAGGTCTTCAAAGCTCTTCTCTCGATCTTCAGTCCAGACGAATTTCTCCCCTTTCCGCATCAGTTTGGTCAATGGTAGTGCTAGGCGGGAAAAGTTCTCCACGAACCTACGGTAATAGCCAGCTAAGCCTAAGAAACTGCGGACTTCTGTCGTTGATCTCGGTCTTGGCCACTTAGTAATGGCCTCAACCTTCGCTGGATCCATAGTGATTGCTTCTGCTGATACAATGTGACCTAAGAATGCCACCTTGTCTAACCAGAACTCACACTTGGAGAATTTAGCATACAACTGCTTCTGGCGAAGAATCTGTAGTACTGTTCGAAGATGGTCTTCGTGTTCCTCCTTGGACTTTGAGAAAATCAGGATGTCATCGATGAAGACAATAACGAACTTGTCCAGAAATTCATGGAAGATTCTGTTCATCAAATCCATGAACACTGCTGGAGCATTTGTCAGGCCAAATGGCATAACTACAAACTCGTAGTGGCCATAACGGGTACGAAAGGCAGTCTTAGAGATGTCCTGCTCCTTGACCCGTAGCTGATGATAGCCTGACCTAAGATCAATCTTGGAGAAGTGTTTGGCCCCTTGGAGTTGGTCAAACAGATCGTCAATGCGTGGCAGTGGATATCTATTCCGAATGGTAATCTTGTTGAGCTCGCGATAGTCTATGCAAAGACGCATATTGCCGTCCTTCTTCTTAACAAACAAGACCGGTGCACCCCATGGAGAGGCGCTCGATCGAATGAAACCTCGTTCAAGAAGTTCTTGCAGTTGATCCTTCAGCTCCTTCAGCTCTATGGGAGCCATGCGATAAGGAGCCTTGGAGATTGGTTCAGCTCCTGGAACCAGCTCGATACTGAATTCCACTTCTCGTGCAGGTGGTATGCCCGGAAGTTCTGCTGGAAAAACATCTTGGAATTCCGACACTATAGGTTGATCCTGAATTGATGGGGATTCAGCATCCATGTCGTGAACCGTAGCTAGATAACCCTGGCAGCCATGTGACAGTAGTGCACGCACTTGCAGGGTAGATATGACTTGTATAGACCGTCCGGGTATGAACCCATTATGAATGTACTCTGGTGCATTAACATCACCGAAGATAACTCGATATGCATGGCAGTCTATGGTAGCATGATGCTTGGATAGCCAATCCATGCCCAAAATCATGTCGAAGTCATTCATGTCCAGCGGAAGTGCGTCAACAGGTCGAACCTTATCGTCAAATTCTAGGGGAAGACTCTTGTATACATGGGTGATTAATACAGAGTCCCGCAAAGGCATGGAAATAGTAAGCCTATTTTCTAGTGGCAAGGGAGGCATCCTAATGTTCTTAGCATAAGCAGTAGAAATAACCGAGTGAGTAGCACCCGTATCGAAAAGAACACATGCAGCTTGACCATACATATACAAGATTCCAGTGATGGTACCTGTAGACTTGT
The DNA here is from genome assembly GCA_025667525.1 of Glebionis coronaria. NCBI lineage: Eukaryota > Viridiplantae > Streptophyta > Magnoliopsida > Asterales > Asteraceae > Glebionis > Glebionis coronaria. Next base: position 250,808,551 of record CM046874.1, read on the forward strand.
TGGCCTGGTCTCGAGATGTCGTGTAGACACGCCCGGCAGTAGGAGGCGGCTTGGTATCAGCATGTCCTGATGTACCCTCCATCTCGCCCTTACGGCAATCCTTCATAATATGGCCAGGAAGACCACACTTGAAGCATGCATCAGTATTACGGCGACATGGTCCTGGGTGCCTACGGTGGCAAGTAGAGCAAAGAGGATGAGTGTATCCTCCAGCAGGTGCTCTGGCTGGCTGAGAACCTGATGAAACATTTTACATAAGACATGGTAATTGGGTACAAAGGACAAAGCAGATAATCGTAAGATTGAATACCAGTGATAGCTGGACGGCTAGGCTGCGAACCTCTCTGGTTCTGGGTCCTACCGTTTCCATGGTTCCTGGTATAAGTTTTGCTAAAGTGTCAGAATATGAGTTATAACATGAAAACATAAGGAATTGCGTAAGTATTAGGACCTGCTGCTGTTGGAGTGCCCAGCGTTGTTACGGTAATTGTCATTACCGCCACGCCTATCTGTAGCAGAACGGTCGTTAGTCTGACCGTTTCCCTTGGGCTGATGAGGCTGCTGCTGAGTAGCCGGCTGAGACCGGTCCCCGGTTTTCTGCCTGGAAGATACATTTAAAGAGATGAAAAATTGACATATATGGAAAGTATACGGATTGATCAACCGCTTGAATACTAATGTTTTACCTTTTGTCGGGTCTTTCAGCTTCCCCGAACTTATCTCTCTCCTACAACATCTCTAGTTTTCGTGCTGCATCGGCCACTTGTGCTATAGTGTTGAACGTAGCACACACCAGATTGTTTGCGACCGATGTGCGAAGAGCCCATCTAAAGTGATGTGCCTGCTCTTCAGGAGTACCTGCTGCCGCACCAAGGAAACCAGCTAAGCGAAGAAAGCGCTGCATAAACTCGTTGCTATTCTCCCCAGCTCTCTGTCGGATCCCATGGTACTCTCTCTTGAGCTTGTCCTGCTCAACCTTGGGAAAGAACTGCTCCATCACCCTGTCCTTAAACTGAGCCCAAGTCAAACCAGCAACCCACTCGTCACCACCTTCAGACTGCATCAATGCTAACCACCAGTTGAGTACATCGCCTTCGAACCGATAGCATGCCAACCTCGCCTTGTATGCGGGGTCACAACCCATAGCGTTGAAAATCTTCTCGATGTGTGCCAACCAGCTTTCAGCATCGCTGGGGCTATCTGTCTTCTCAAAAGCTCGAGGGCGGAGCTTGTTGAATCTCTCCAGCCATATTGCTAATGTCACTAGAGGAGGAGGAGGTGCCTGATTATGCTGCTGATTGTTGGCAGCTTGAACTTCAGCCCTGATGTCATTCCTCAGTTGAGGAAGCAAAGCTTGCATGGCAGCCTGAATTGCAGCATTGAGCTGCTCCTGTTCGCGTGTGAGAACCATCTGACAGTATAACATAAAACATATGTTTAAACAGATCAAAACATAATATATATATATATATATATACATGAAAAAAAATTATACTAAAATTTCACGAGAAAAATTTTATGCAAGAAAATTTTGTGTATGAATGCATGATGCAGTTTTATGAAAACTTTTGTATGCTCGAGAGTGAACGCCTCTGGTCAGTTCACCCAAAACAAAAGACATAGCGAGGGGACGCCTATGGGTCGGTCCCAAATCTAAAAGTTTCGATAAAACACATGCGACTAAATAGGGCCAGTCCTGTACCAACCATTACTTAGTCAAAAATCTGCGACAATGACATGTATATGTATGCTTAAAAATGATGAATGCATGAAAACAACTGTCAGTTCTAGGAAGACCGTAGTGACTACCCACTAATCATAGGTCATATTTGAGAGCCTACAGGTCGAAACCCTGCTCTGATATCATAATTGTAACACCCCATTTTGATAATGGAAATGTCACATGAAATTATGGCGTGTCATCAAAGCATACAAGGAAAAATGTCTAAACATTACTTGACCATAAAAGGAAAATACCGGAATCAAACATCGGTAGTCCAAAAGTAAAGATCATCACACACAACATAGTATAGTAAAGGAAAGGACTAAACAATGTCCATAGCAAATGTATCATAAGAAAGGAAATGCATAAAGTAAAGAAGGCTAGATAGCTTCTAATCCATATGCACGTACTCTTAGTGTCTACGAGCGTCCCTGAGTACATGCCGTTTTGGGAACATAGAAAAGGAAAACGGATGAGCAAATACGCTCAGTGCACGGATGTACGATAAAGAATGAATAAGATAAACATATAACATAATAACAGCGGAAGAAACTAAGTCCCGAGTAACCGGGTTAAATCTTGGTAAAACTAGTTTAATAGTTTGAAAGTCTTATGTTTATCTTATAAAAACTGTTTGTCATATTTTACCATTAGCCAATATAGGTCATGAAAATCCATCGTGCATGAATACTTGGAGGGGTGACCTCATCATGCAAATAAGAGGGGCTGCCTCTAATTTAATATACTGGTTTTTGGGTAGGAGGGATCAGCTCCTTGTGAAGAATGCAAGGCACACACCACATTCACCATGAAATCCTGAATAAAAACATGTAACTAGGATGCACCCATACGCCCCACTGATAAATATAATATAAATGGCCAAAAGCTGAAGGGACGCCACGAGCAATCACTCCGCCGTGGTGAAGTCATAACATCAGTGCCTCTAATGTTGTGGTTATGGTACCTCCATAACTAGGTGAAACTGGTCATGCATGTATATGGCTATAGGTAATCTTAATTAAACATAAGCAATCAAACACGTAACTTATACTACGGGAAAACAGTTGACTGCATACGGGGAATGCTAATAAGGAAAGAATGTCCATACTGAAAGGACGGGAATCCGTACCTTATGTCCAGTGAACGAAGAAGATGAACTGAGAGGAATCCTACTTCCGAATCACTAGTGCTACCTAAATACATACATGAATAAGTATCTGCTTACTAAGTACGTAGCTGGTGTTATGTCATGTCTTAGCTTATTTTATGTGTTCTTACCATGTTTTACTGTTTTAAAGCCTTAAACTGTGTTTATCTTATATTCTGTTAAATCTGATTAAGTATTTCTGGTATTCCATGCATTATTATACTTACTGTGTAATAATAAGTAACTTTCCAAAAATAGCAGGTTTCCTAAAATAGAAAGTTTCCAAAATAGAAAGTTTCCAAAAATAGAAAGTTACCAAAAATAGAAAGTTTCCAAAAATAGAAAGTTTTCAAAAATAGAAAATTTTCAAAAATAGAAAGTTTCCAAAAATAGATTTACTGCTTAAAATAGATAAGTTTCTAAAAATAGAAAGTTTCCATAAATAGATTAGCTACCTTAATTAAATAAGTTTCCATAAATAGATTAGCTGCCTGAAATAAATAAGTTTCTAAAAATAGAAGGTTTCCATAAATAGATTAGCTGCCTTATTTAATTAAGTTTCTAAAAATAGAAAGTTTCCATAATTAGAAATAAGCTGGTTAAACAAGCTAAGTATATAAGCCTAAGTGTTCTCATGATTATTTTTCTAAGTCATATAATATAAGGTATAGTTTAATAATTATTTCATGTAATTCAATTAAACTATAGGTTAAAATATTTAATTAAAGTATAACATGTTTTTAATTAAATAAAGTTAAATACTTAGGTTAAAACTTGTATTTATTATATATTAATAATATAACCTAAGTCATGTTAATTAATTAATTATAGTCATGGTTTTTAAATAATTAATTAATTATAAGTCTAAAATATAAAATACTTAGGTTAATTAATTTCATGATTATTAATAATTAAATAACCTAAGTCATGTTATTAAATTAATCATATCATTTTATTAATTTAATTTTTAACATAAGATCATGAAACATAAAAAAAACTAAACATACACCATGAACCGGATCTAGATTAAAAAGCATGAACCGGACATGCAATCGACACCGTACCCCGAACCAACTCGGGGTACCCCGTGCCTTGATGCTGCCGTGGGACCCACACACACCAACCAAGACCGTATGGTCTTGGTGGTGGTCGGTCTGCCAAACCGAAACCCCTTTGGGTTCGGTATAGCCTGCGGCCAAAAACAAACACCCCTTAAAAACATACTTTTGATTTTATTAAACCCCAAATCATGTTAGATCCATGTTTATTTATTAGGTTTTTATAAAAATATAGCATGTTCTTGATTTATAAAAGATCAAATCAAAAGAAAAAGGTTTAAAAAGGATTTACCGAATTAGTGGATCAAAAGGATGAAGGACAAACACGATCACCAACTAATTTTCCAAGATCCAAGATCACAAACCACCTCCTTGTGGTGTTTGTAGGGTGGCGGCACAAAGAAGAAAAAGGGAAGGACGGTTTTTAGGTTTTTGCTAAAAATCTTCTATAATTGTAAATGAGTAGTGAAAATCCCTTAAACCCCTTTTAGTAAAATTTGACAAATGGGCTTGGCCCATTTGTCCTTGTAGCCGCGGGTAGGGGGCCCCACTTGGGTACCCGTACCTTTTTCCGTGTCTCGATGTTAAGTTATACGTTCGTGATTATTTGTGTTCGCGTTTTAAGTGTTCTCGTTACGTAAATATCGTGATCTAATATATTTAATTACGCTCGTAATAAATTTCACGTAATAATTATTTGACAATAATAATAGTTCGTGTTTTAATTACGTTCATGATTTCATGATCGCATGTTCGTGATTAATTATTGTCAAATAACTATTACGTGCTCGTGCGTAGTAAATACTTATCGTGTTCTAACACGTACGTAATATGTAAAATCCTAACACGTAATCGTAATCATGCTATATTAGGAAAGTTTTAATCTAGTACGTACGATCTTAAGGGTACTATTCATGGTAAAAGCATGCGGGTTTTACACAGGACCTCTCCTAGAGTTCCAACGTATCTTAACTAACAGGATTTGGCTTCGCTTCAGTTTCTTGACTACTCTCTCCATGACTTCAACAGGTTCTTCTACAAATTGGAGTTTGTCATCAAAGTGGACACCCTCCAATGGCATGGCTAATGGCTCATCCGCGTAGCACTTCTTCAGGTTTGAGACATGCCATGTAAAGTGTACCCGACTCATCTGTTGGGGTAACTCTAAACGATAAGCGACTTCACCAATTCTGGCGATTACTTTGAAGGGTCCTACGTAACGTGGATTTAATTTCCCACATTTTCCAAATCGTACAACGCCCTTCCAAGGTGATACCTTGAGCATAACACGGTCACCTACTGTGAATTCCATAGGTTTCCGTTTGCGATCTGCATATCTCTTTTGTCTGTCTTGTGTAGCTTGAGTTCTTTGTTTGATGAGAGTGATCTTCTCAGTAGTCTCTTGGACCAGCTTGGGTCCAGTCAACTGAAATTCCCCCACCTCTGCCCAGCACACGGGTGATCTGCACTTGCGGCCATATAGGGCCTTAAATGGTGATGCTCTGATGCTGGCATGGTAGCTGTTGTTGTAGGAGAATTCAACCAATGGTATATGTTCGACCCATCCTTTTCCAAAGTCGATCACACATGCCCTCAGCATGTCTTCCGATGTTTAGATTGTTCGTTCACTCTGACCGCTAGTCTGTGGGTGATAAGCAGTACTCATGTCCAAGTTTGTTCCCAAGGCTCGTTGACAAGCTTTCCAAAAGTTTGACATAAATCTACCATCTCGATCACAGATGATTGAGACTGGTATACCGTGTCTAGTCACAACTTCCTTGAGGTATAGTTTGGCCAACTTGTTCAGAAAGTCATTTTCTTTGATGGGCAGGAAATGAGCTGATTTTGTGAGTCGGTCGACGATTACCCAAATTGTATCGTAACCGTGAGATGAAGTAGGAAGCTTGGTAATGAAGTCCATGGTGAATTTGTCCCATTTCCACTTCGGTATCTCGGGTTGGACTAACAAACCGGATGGTCTCTGATGTTCTGTCTTCACTCTGGCACAAGTCAGACATTTCTTCACGTATGTGGCAATGTCTGTCTTCATGTTTGGCCACCAATATAATTTCTTCACGTCCTGATACATCTTTTCAGATCCGGGATGTATGAAGGACTTAGACTTATGAGATTCGTGCATGATCACGTTTCTCAAGTCTTCGTAACATGGTAACCAACGTCTTCCGCGTAAACATAACATTCCGTCTGCTCTGGCTTCTAACTTCTCCTTGCTTAGATCGGTCCTAAGCATTCCTCCTATGTCTTCCTTTTCAATGTTTTCAGGTTTCTGTGCTTGAAGTTGAGCCTCTAATATCTACTTGGGTAGATCCAAGCTAATGGTCATAACTAGGGCTCGAAATCTCATGGGAGGATCAGTTCCCTTTCGGCTTAGTGTATCTACAACTACGTTGGCTTTACCTGGGTGGTATTTGATATCACAGTCGTAGTCACTGAGCAATTCTATCCAACGACGTTGTCTCATGTTCAGCTCCTTCTGGTCTAGGATATGTTGCAAACTTTTGTGGTCGGTATGCACTGTGCACTTTGTTCCATATAGGTAGTGTCTCCAAATTTTTAAGGCAAAAACTACAGATCCAAGCTCTAGATCATTAGTAGAGTAATTCTGCTCGTGCTTCTTTAGTTTTCTTGAAGCATAAGCAATCACTTTCTGTCTCTGCATTAACACAGCTCCTAAGCCTTTGTGTGAGGTATCATAGTAAATAACGAAGTCTTCGTTGCCTTCTAGTAAGGCTTATATAGGTGCACTACACAATTTCTGTTTTATGGTTTAGAAAGCGGCCTCTTCTTTTTATCCCCAATCAAATTTCATGCCTTTCTGAGTAAGCTTCGTCATAGATTTAGCTATCTTAGAAAATCCTTCTATAAATCTCCGGTAATAACCGACAAGACCTAAGAATTGGCGAATTTCCTTTGGCGAAGTGGGTGCTGCCCAATCCTTTACGGATTCGACTTTTGTGGGATCTACCTAAATTCCTTTGCTGTCAATCACATGACCAAGAAAATGTACTTTAGGAATCCAAAAATCACATTTGGAGAATTTGGCGTATGGCTTCTCTTCCTTAAGCAATTTCAGTACTTGAGCAAGGTGTTCTCCGTGCTCTTGTTCATTCTTGGAATAGATGAGTATGTCGTCGATGAACACGATGATGAATTTATCCAGATACGGTCTGCACACTCGGTTCATGAGGTCCATGAATATGGCTGGTGCGTTGGTCAATCCAAATGGCATGACTTGAATTTCGTAGTGAGCGTAACGAGTCCGGAAGGCTGTTGTTGGTATGTCCTCCTCTCTGACTCTCAGCTGATGGTATCCAGATCTTAAGTCAATCTTGGAATACACACTTGATCCTTGTAGTTGATCAAATAGGTCGTCGATTCGTGGTAGCGGATAATGATTCTTTACAGTTAACTTATTCAGTTCCCTGTAATCGATGCACATTCGAAAAAAACCATCTTTCTTTTTGACAAACAGCACTGGAGCTCCCCAAGGTGAGGAACTGGGTCTGATAAAACCTTTGTCTGATAGTTCTTGAGGTTGTTCAGCGAGTTCTTTCATCTCGGTCGGTGCTAATCGGTATGGTGCTTTAGCTACAAGTGTAGCTCCTGGTATCAAGTCAATTTGAAATTCCACTTGACGAGTCAGAGGTTAACCAAGTAAGTCGTCTGGGAAAACTTCGGGATAATCACGGACAATTGGCACCTCCTTGATTTGTTTCTTCTTTGGTTCCTCTTCTTTGTCTATCTTTGAAATATGTGCTAAAAAGATAGGGCATCCTTTTAGTATATACTTCTGGACTTTGGTGCATGAGATAACACTTAGTCTGGTGACAGTTCTATCTGAATTTCCTTCTCCTCGGACAATTAGATTTTCCTTTCCCCACGGTATACGGACTAGATTTTTGTCACACACAATGGTTGCGTGATATTTTGCTAACCAGTCCATACCAATAATGACGCCAAAACTACCCAAATTTATAGGTATTAAATGAATATCTAATGGACGATTTAGAAGATTTAAGGTACAACCTCTTAGAATAGTGTTAGTTTCGATGATTTTACCATCTGCTAATTCGACTCTGTAACAATTGTCTAGCTGTGAAGGGGTGATTCCTAGTAAACTACTAAACTCAGTGGATATAAAACTCCTATCGGCTCCCGTATCAAACAAAATAGTTGCATAACGATTGTTCAGAAGAAACGTACTAGTAACCACATTGGAGTCGGGGTTGGTCTTGGTATCTCCTATAACATAAATTCTGGATGGAGCTCTTCCTCTGTTCTCGTTCCTAACTGCTTGCTTTGGGCACTTAGGCTTGATGTGTCCGATCTCCCTGCAACCATAGCAACGAACTTCCCTACGTGTCATACTACCACTGCCAGTGTGCTGGCAGTTTCCATGTTGTCCACTTCCGCGGAAGTTCTGACTGTTGCCATTGTTGGGCCTATAGTTGGTACTGGAGTTGTTCTTGATAGCTGTAGCATGTGTGTTGCCCTGTCCGGGCCTTCGGCATTCAGCAGTAGGGTAGTGATAGAAATTACACTTGGAACACTTTGGCTTGTTACCTACATATGGAGGTGGTACCGAGGAAATAACATTGTAGACCTGACCCAAGTTTTGTCTCTTTGGTTGCTGGGTCTGGTGATGACTACGGTAGTTCCCATCAACTTTCCTCTTGTACTCTGACCGTCTAAGCAAGTTATCACGTCCCCGTTTTTCCATCAACTCTGTGGCAAACTCTATGGCACTCTCGTCTGTAGTGGGTCAGGATGCGAGTACACTGTCATGCACAGAATCAGGAAGTCCACTAACGTACTTCTCTATCTTGTCTTTCACGTCAGGAAACATTCGAGTACACATCAAAGTCAACTCCTGAAACTTCTGATTGTAGGTCGTGATGTCATGATTTGAGCATTTGAGGTTCCACAAGTCAATCTCTAGTTTCTTAATTTCATCGCAAGGATAGTATTTCACGGTAAGTATTTCTTTTAATCCAGTCCAGGTCATCCCATAGGCTTCATAATGCCCAAGGGTAGCAACTAGTGAGTTCCACCATGTGAGAGCATGTTCCAAAATAATATAGGTGGCAAATTTCACCTTGTTTTCTTTAGTACAATCACTAATGTGGAACACTGTCTCGGTCCTCTCGAACCATTGCATAAGTTCTACTACCCCTTCCTTGCCCTTGAAGTAACTAGGCTTACATTTCAGGAAGTCGGGGTAGGTACACCCTCTGGCATTTCGATCTCTAGCATTTGAGTTTTGGTTGTCGCCCTCGTCCCCGCTGGTAGGTGTTTTCCTAGCGGCTAGAGTATCAGCAATGCCTTGACCGATAAGCACTCTAAGTTGTGCTTCTGAAATAGTCGCTGAGGGAGCAGCGTCGGGATTTAGTCGAGTGACTCTGTGTGCCATTATTCTATAATACACAAGAATGAGATTTATTAGCTGATTAATATGATTATTATATTAAGCTGCATGGAAAATGTGTATGCATATAATTCACAACAAATTGGATAACCTGTTAAGAGTTCATAATAATATAAATACAAGCAAACAAGTAGATGATAACATGTCAATTCTAGTGAATAACAATATAATGCAAGTACATCCAATCTAAGACATGGATACAACAATCCTGTCTAAATTAGTGGTACACATGTTTGTAGTACAACAAAAGATAACCTACCTACTAAGGTTAGGTGCTAATGATAAAGATACAACTGAGATGAAATATAAGTACAAAAGACCTAAATCATACGAGCTAAGATGCAACTCAATGCTTGTCATGATGTACAAAGATATCTATCCTACACTAGTATGGATGCCTGTAGGTGCGGATGGTCCATCTAGTGGTATGGGTGCACGAGTATCCTGCATGTGAATCATAGCTCTCCTGGTCTCCTGGGAGAACCTCATAGTCTCGATCAACTGAATCTGGCGTGCAGTATCGGCACTCCAAAGAAGATCTGTCTCTGTAGTGACCCCCTGGTGGCGGAGATCTGCCAGGTCGATGAAGGTCCTGAAGGTATCCTCCTGTGTGAGTATGGCAGCCTGGGTCTCGTACTGATGACCCTCCAGTGAAGCTAGGCGATATCGGAGGTAAGAAACCTCATCCAAAAGCCACTATATAGTCCCCTGGGTCATACCCAAAGAACTCTGAGTGGTATGTGACTCACCAGCCACAGTCCATTAGAGAGATTTAAATCTCTCCTGAAGTACGGCGCGACCCTGCTGGTCCGCCTGAAGTAAGGCATGGATGAGTGCGATATCCTGCGCCTGTCGGGCTACAAGAGCGTCGACCTGTGCTTGTAGAGCGCAAAGTCTAGCCTAGCTAGCTCTCAAACCCTCTCCTATCTCAAAGGTCGAGTCAGGAGTAGAGTCACGCCTCCTCTTGCGAGGTGGCAAGGCACTGGTGGGATATGAGTGGAGTGCAGAAGGTGGTAGAAAAGGTGGTAGAGTAGGCACAACCTGATCCGCCTTTCTAGGTGGAGATGCAGGTACGACAAGTAGTGGTGATGTAGGAGATATAGCAGGTGGTGATGGGGTAGGAGAATCTGATAGTATGATAACTCCATCAGGCTGGTCACCTCTGGACTCGGTGTCGGATGCATGTCCGGCAAGTACCGATGTCGGCGATAGCGGTGCGATGGTAGGAACCATGAGCTCCTCGAAAGTAGTCACGATGGTAGGTGTCGTCATGATATCTAAAAATAGTAGCATTTCAAAGTTGAGTAAGTATTAGCTTACACAATTCAAAAAGTTTTCAAAATGCATATGCAATGCGGTTTATGTCTCTTTAACAATGCTTGTTAAAAATAATAATATGTGTAGATACTTAAGTGATTTAATAACTCGGAGGTTATAAATCGGCGTACAGTTAGTTCACATAATATGCATGCTCTATATGCTATATGCCTAACTATAAAGGTTCCCTAAAAATCAATTTTTCTTTTTGATTGATTTAATATTTCAGTTATAGTCCAGTTTAAATTTTTATTATTTTAATTTTTTTATTATTGATCTGGTTCTCTATAACTATGCGCTCTGATACCATTCTGTAACACCCTCATAATGGTCAAATGCAGCGGAATAGTACATGGGGTGTTACTTTGGTGGATCGATAGCACACAGTATATAGAGCAATGATCATGATAGTCATTTAAAAACATATCATATGAATTAAATTGTACACATTTAGTATCTTGTCTAAAATACAACATTTATCAATAATATGAAAAATATCCCAGCCCGATGGTAACATGATGCTTCAATGATACTGGAATCCAATGTATGAACCTGTTTATTTTCATGAGAAAACATATAAAATAAAATGTGGGGGTCAACACGAGGTTGGTGAATTCATAGGTTTAATTTAATAAATAAATATACTGATATGCCAAACACCACGATCATAGTAGGACAATCACAACCAATACTATAGAAGTTCCTATTGCGCTGTAATAGAAGCTAGACATGATGCTCAGGCGCCATTATGGTCAAACCCGATGTTGTTTCCCTTAGTCCGACAATGAAATAAACATGTTGCTTGGCCTAAGCGTTTCGTGATAGCAAGTCACGCAGGTCGGGTGTTGTCAATACCCGAATAGATCTATTCATAACATTTCGTGCTACACTACTAACTATTATAGTCCACGGGAATGGGGTAAACAATAGGCAATAAGTTGTTATATGTTGATGTTATCCGTGCATGTTTGCATATAAAAAGTTAAGTATGTTTTCTACCCTAGTTATAAATACAGTAAAGATGGGGCCATGAACTCACCTCAGTGGTAATGATGTAGTGATGATGTCACTGAATAAACTGGCACAATAATCACGAAGTGATGAAATTACCTAAGTAATTTAGATGACTCAGTAAATGCAAAATAATAATGCATGATAAATGTAACTGATGAAAATGCATGATCATGAATTAATAAGTTGTTACGATTGTTTAAGTATTTACACTTATAGTGAGCTGTCAATAATATATTTTTAGTTTCTAAAAATATATTTAGATTGTCCAATAAAAGGGTAATAAATTAAATAATAGATTTTTATTTAATTTAATTAATTGTAAGAAAATAATATATTCCATTTAATTTTCTTAAGGATTAATAACTAGATTTTACTCAGTTAAAAAGTTCGTTGAAATCGGTCTATTCGAATTGATTACTGGTTTAAGTGCGACTCAGTCGTCTTTTGGTGGAAACAAATAGATTGGTCGTTGTTGTAAAATAAAATGCAAGACTTTTAAGTAAATGACGGGTAATTAAAACTAAAACTAATTTAAAAAGTAATTGTGTAAAATTTAAAACTTTAAAAGTAAATGACGAGAAATTAAATGACGTAAAATTAAAACTCGACAACAAGTAAATTAGACAATGTAATAAAAATGAAAATTTGAAAACTTAAAATAATGCAAACTTTAAAATTAAACTAAGACAAAATATTAAAACAAAACCAAATCCGTCGAAATCCACCTATCGGAATCCGATCGGAATGTAAGCTGTCGGAATGCACTTACCACTCTATCGGAATGATGATCGGAATGTGTATCCGTCGGAATACGATCGGAATGGCACCTATCGGAATGTAAGAACAGAATCTATCGGAATGAATAAAAAAACAAAACTGTTGGAATAAGTAAACACTAAGCTATCGTAATGCATAAAATAGACAACGATCGGAATATTGCTGATGAAATTTTGGCAGCACTTCGTCGCAATAAAACCTTAAGACCCATCGCAATGTACGATCGCAATGAGCGATCGCAATCATGATCGAAATAAGGGGGAAAAATTGTCGGAATCTCAAAACCCCTTTCGATACAACGATCGGAATAAGTGAAAGCTGTCGGAATCCAAAACCCCTAGGTTTTTGCGATGAAGCACCAAGCAATACGATGAAGTGAAAATAAGCTAAAAACTCAATAAGCACTTCTAATAAGCACTTATCAAAAACTAAACCAAAGCAATAATAAGACGAACAAAATAAGCTACAAATTTAAAGACTTTCAAGACACAAAATAAGCAAACTTTTATAAAGTAAACTAAAAGATTAAACTTTTAAGAAAACTTAAAAGACAATAAGCTAAATACAAAATAAGCCAATAAGCATGTCAAGCTCAAAGCTTAAATCATATAAAAGTCTAGGTAGGAATAAAAAGATAAACTTTTTAACCAACTAAGCAATAAGATCAAGCAAAATGATTGCTTAATCCGAATCAATAATCAAAAATAAGAAAAGTAGAATAAGAATGATAATGAAAAGCTTGATTAAAAGAAAATAAAGATTCAACAACAAAATTAAAAGACTTACTTGGAATTAAAGGCAAAAAATTTAAGGTGCAAAACAAGAGAATTAAATTGACAATTAAGTAAATAACATGAAATTAAAATGTGCAAGTAATTAAAGGTGGAGAGCTAAGTTGTCAAATTAGCTAACACCTCCTAATGTGACATTAGGAGGGTATTTATAGGAGATTATGGAGGTTAGCATGTGTTGCTTCCTTCTTTCTTTCTCTTTCTTGTCTTTTCGTTCGACTTTTTCGACTTTGTCTCGGGATTAATTGAACTCGTCTTATAATGTCTTCATTTATTAGACTTGAGTTCTTCGACTTCATTAAACTTCTGTCTTAAGACTTTTTCTTCGATAAATCTTCAGAATAGGCCTTGGACTTCTGTTCTTTTTGCACTCTTGATCTTTTGACTTCGTCTTTTGTCTTTTTCTTCGATAAAAGCCCGTGAAAGCCCGTGTTTTCTTCCCTCTTCACATTTTGATCCTAAATCACAACAAAAACACAAACCACGCATAATTCCGACATTTACGACATAAAATACACGTTTTGGCTTGTTTATTATTATAATTAAGTGAAAGGATAAGTGTTTTCACACTTATTAAGGATCTAAACATATTTAATAAGATTTGTCTGTTTATAAAGTTTCGTAAATAAATCTAAATAATTTACTTAATTATCAAAATGACTTAATCTAATTTATTAATATTTTTAATTAAATTAAAATTACTCGTAAGTCCTCGTAGTATAATAACTTACAAAATAACCTTTAAAGTCTCGTTCGTTAAGTGTTTCACCTCGTTAGTCCTTGTTCGTTGAGTGCAATTCCAAAACACGCCCCTAGGGCTTATAATACTTTCGTTATATGGCAAATTTGGTCCCTAGGGTTTCCTAGTCTTGAAATATTTACAAATCGAGTCCCTAGGGCTCGATTTAATTTTGTGAAATGGAAAAACACCCCCCTCAAGTCTCAAAAACATTAAAATAGGAGTTAGGGCTTGTATTAAGTTTCGATAATGACACAACTAGTCCCTCATATCTCGAAATATATATTTTGAGGATTAGGGCTTGTATTAAGTTTCAAAAGTGACACAATTAGTCCCCATGGTTTGATTAGTTCTCGGTTTAAACACAAACGCGCCCTATACTTTTGGAAATGGAAATTTTGGTCCCTAAACTTCTTTAAAGTCACGAAAACATATATACATGTTTTATTAAGTTATATTTTTTACTATTACTTTCACCAAATTACAACAAAGGCACGAGAAGTTTCCCTAAACATGGTTTTGGGCTTGGTTGGCCCAATAGGTCACGGTTTGGGCTTTATGGGCCTAACGGGCTAGCTTTTGGGCTTGTCTAGTTCCCTACTAATTTCATTAAGCATACTAACTAATACACTAGATAATTTTGGGCTTATATGAGCTTATATGTCTCGGCTTATATAAGCTTATGGCTTATTTGTCTCGACTTATATAAGCGTGTGGCTTATTTGTCTCGGATTATATAAGTTTATTATTCTTATAATCCTAAACATATTCCAACTATATAAGCTTATAAAATATGTGTTTCCTATACGACTTAATTTTAAGCCGTGAATAAGGGCTTATACTTTGAGCTTATTGTTTAGGATATAAAACTAAGTTATTTAACTAAGGTTTACATTAGGTTTCTATAAGTAAGGTTTCTACTAGTATATCATAAGCATAATGTTTTGAAGCATATTTGCCCACGAAAACAATATAAGCCGTGGGCTTATATGTTGTTTGTGGGTCGTCCTATGGTATTTTACATGCGCATGCAATTCTAGCTTCATTTCCTTGGCTTATATATGCATGACATGTAAAGAGGAGTATGAAAGGATTGAAATGGAGTCTTGGAGGGTTTATACTTACTTGTAATTAGAAGAGATGGTGGATGATCAAGGATTAGGGCTCCTATGCATCGGTTTCTTCCTAAACGTGATATAGGAAGGTCTTTGACTTGTCTTGAATGCTATGAATCTTGTGCGGACTAGTTATAAATGTCTTAGAACCAAGATTTTGGTGTAGTAAATGTTTGTGTATAAGTTTTTTGCGTCTAGGTGTTATGTGAAGTTGGTGATCCGAATTTTGAGTGTGTGAGGGTGAGGAGTGAGAGCTATGATTACTAAATATCTTAGATGAGAAAGATGGGTGTGGTCTTGGGTTGAGCTACGACAAGAAAGAAGCACAAGTAAGATTTGAGGTGATTTTCCAAGGTACTAGGAGTACTAGATTATTAATGAACTTGTTGTACACTTTGGCTTTTGGTAAGCCCCCATCCGTCGCATCTATGCATTTCAAAGGGGACAATATGGAGTTGCATAGTATATTCATAAATGAGGTGATGTACATTGTGAAGTGTTTGTATGGCTTGGGGTTTCTACACGTCTAAAGGGGAAATATGTGTGCTAGTTGTCTTAGTTTCTATACTACTTGCATATCTAAGCTTAGATATACCTAGTACATTCCATAAATGCAAAACATGTACACCTTGTCTTTGGTTTGAAATGTGTGACGGTTTTGGCTAGTCAAAAGGAGTGAGTGATTTAAATAGTGTAAGGTTTTAATTAGGGTGTGTTGTACATATTTGTAAAGTCAAATGTATTTGAAAAAGTTTTCTAGATAAGTATAGTTGTGAGTGGTATAGTATTCGGCTAGAATATATGTCTAGGATAGGTTTTGGTTCAAATTTAGTGTCTTGGTATGGTTACTAGGAGGCTAAGTATAATATAGTAGAAGTAGGTTCAAGTCCTAAGTCATTTTGGTTAAGTTTTAGGATCCTTGGTGAAAGTATAGTCATAATTTAATAAATGTATAATTTACTTTATTTAAAATGTAAGACATTTGTGAAAATGAGTTAAAGTGGATGTTTGTAGTGTTTAATGATAAAGAGTAGTTTATGTTGAATCATAGTATTGTTTATGAGGTGAGGAAAATATATAATTATATATTTTGAAGCTAATACAAGGGTTTGCCTCGTATGAAAGTTCGTTGTTCCAATCTTTTCGAATTGATTACCGTTAATTAGTGCGACTCAGTCGTTCTTGGTGGAAAATAATTTGAGTCGGTTGATTATCTATTTTTAAACTAAAATGTTGTTGAGTAAAATTAAAGCTTTAAAAATTAACCTAAAAATTACTAGAAAAATACTTGGTTAAAATGGAGATTTCGGGAAGCATGCAATTTTTGGAAATTAAAACGTAAATGATTAAAAACTTGAAAACTTGTTTAAAATAAACTAAGTAAAAAGGTGGGAAAAGTATAATTTAAATACTAAGAAAAATAAAACAAAAGCCAAAGTAGATCGCAATGCGATCGTACTCAAATTGCAAGATGGATCGCAGTGGTGGATCGTACTCAGATCGTAGCCTACGATCGTAGTATAGGGATCGCACTCACTGATCGCAACCACGATCACAACAAGTGGATCGTGGCCTGTGATCGTGACAACAATGATGGCAATCAATGCGATCGTACCCAGAGATCGTAACACGATCGCACCCACAGATCGCAATGAGTGATCGTGGTGTGGATCGTAGCCAAAGAAAGAACAATGATCACAGTCAATGCGATCGTATCCAGATATCGTAACCAAGGAAAACCCTCATAAGATCGCAATATAAAACAAAGAGTAACTTAAGCTGCAACGAATAAGCAGTTAAACCAATAAGCACTTACCAACTTTTAGACAAGAGTAATTAAGCACAAATTTGAAAACTTTTGGAATCTAAACACGTGAACTTTATAACACGAACTTTAAAACGATAAAACTTTTAAGAAAGCTTAAAAGTAAATAAGCTAAACATACGAATAAGCCAATAAGCACAAACAGCTTAAAGCTCAAACGTATAAGAACTTATGTAGGAATAAAAAGATGAGCTTTTTAATCACTTAAACATCAAAATCAATCACGGATCATTAATATTTCGGATCAAAGGTAAACCAAAATCAAGAAAGGTAGAAAGAGATTAATGAACAAAAAGCTTAACTTGAACTTGTGATTAATGAAATCCAAATACAAGGATGATTAAAAGCTTAAACTTGAAAGATAAAAAATAAAGAAAAGATGAAACTTAGTGAGAGAAAGTTTAAAACTTTCTCTCTCTAAAAACTAAGGAAAGGAAAAAATGAAACTAGCTAACCACCCTCCTAATGTGTTTAGGAGGGTATTTATAGGAGATGGAAGGTGCATGTGTTGCCTCCTATTTCTTTCTTCTCGTCTCGACTCGATTTAAATCCTTTGTCTTTCTCGACGTCGTCTCGGGATTTGTCGATATAAATTGAACTTGTCTTATAATTTTCTTCTATAATTGGACTTGCGTTCTTCGACTTCATTAAACTTCCGTCTTTAGACTTTTTCTTCGATAAATCTTCAGAATAGGTCTTGGACTTCCGTTCTTTCTGCATTCTCGATCTTTCGACTTCGTCTTTAGTCTTTTTCTTCGATAAAAGCCCGTGATAGCCCAAGTTTTCTTCCTTTTGCATTTTTTGGTCCTAAAACACAATAAAAACACAAACCACGCATAATTCCGACTTTTACGACATAAAATACACGTTTTGGTCTTGTTATTATTGGAAATAAGTGGTAAAAGGATAAGTGTTTTCACACTTATTAGAAGCATAAAATAGTTCCTTGGTAAGTGTTATTAATTGTGATCATGGGTTTAGATTTTTATAAATCAAATTGATGAATGCTTGTGATCAAGTGTTTCAGGTGACTTAATAGTCCCAATGTATGATTGTTTAAAGTCTTGTATGCTCATATAATGTAGTCATACAAATGTCCTTATGATTAAATACTCATAATCATAATATAATGTCATGTGATCAAATGTTTCCATGTTCTGATGATTTAAATGATGTATGCTCATGTATGATGCATATGATTGCTCAAAAGATTTCATGCAAAGATGGTAATATATATAGATATCACGAGGTGACGTATACAATGATGTCATAGTCAAAACCTGAAATTTACAGGTTTTAAACATTCAAATAGTCGTTTCAATCAGAAACGTTTCCTTGCAACCGTTCAATGAATCTTTCCATCCTACCGATGCGGTTGCCAGTTGCCACTGCTTCGGCTGCGAGCTGTTCTCGAAAGGAACAATCTTCACGTGTCAGTGTCCCTAAAAATGCCACCATCTGGTTAACTTCCAGTTCCCCAACAACGATCCTTAGCTCATAAACAAGACGAGTCCTACAAATGACACCACTATTCGCCTCTTGCCACATTTGCTCCATCCTAGCTTTCCAGACTGTTTCGTCTAGGATCTCATCCTGTAGACGACAAATAAACATGTCCGCCCAATCGTCAGTTCCTACTTCTTTCTCCAATGCATCACATTTTGGGCGGTACACCATTGGTTATTTCTTTATAAAATTAACTATAAATGTGTGAACTCTATCATGTTAACACTCCTTTATATAGAAACGCCTCCTAGCTTACATCCTATAGCGTCCTACACTAACAATCAGCACTACCACCAAAAACAGTAACCCAATCCCGAATTGCATAATTCTCGGCTTAGCTTCCCAAAAATATATTTAAATAAAACACTATCCCCATCCACACACTGTTCCCATCATCTATTATTCTACCTTTTCTGTTTATTTTTTGCCACATTTAGACAATATAAAAAAACCATTTATGGCCAAACAGAAAAAACAAAAATAATGTTGTCAATGGTTCACTCTCCTCACACCCCTTAAATGCTAATCTACAATAGTATCCACTATCATTCTTGCCTCCATAAGTAGTTACACCCGTTTGATGGGCCTCTGCACGTCTTTACCAGAAGTGGTGAAAAACAAAGCACCAACAACGGTACCACAATGTTGCTGTGATCTATAATGCATACTTTTGCTTCGATTAAACAACATATTATAACACACAAACACACCATTGTACACAACTCGATTAGAACCTAATGAAATACCATTAGAACATAATGAAAGAGCATATTTCACACATAAACGACATTCATTATATTACAAACAACATACAACACAACTTCAAGCAAAACAACATAACAACGAGTTTGGCCATATAAAAGACATACCACCAACAAATACGGCCAGACTATACACAATCGGATCCTACATGCCATTTATTACAAACACACAAACAAGCTTCTTGCTCTAAACATCCGTTCTATCATTACATGGGTTACAAGGTGTTGATCCCAAACTTAGATCGATTAAGCTTTGTGTATACGAGATTAGATCAAGTACTACACGTAGAGAAACCTTTGCTTATGAATAAAGTAACAAAGTGTTATGCGGAATTAACACTTGATCTAAAACACAAAGATGTTAAACAAACTTTCACTTGTATTAGAATAATCGTACTTGGTTACAATGAAAGAGTTTAACTTGCGAATACTTATGAAAACTGATATATGACTTTAACCTAAAAGACCTTCTTTTATAGAACAAGAAGTCTTGTACAATAAGCTACGAATCAACTATTCTAGGTAAAGATAATAATAGAAAATACAATGTTGTGCTTATCTTTACCATACATAAATAAAGAAACAAATAAACAAAAGATATTCCATCAGTGTCAATCTTCAAGGCTGTCAGCGTTGACTTCTTCAATGTCAACGCTTGGCTGTCAGCGTCCAATGTCTTCTTATCAGCGTTGACATTCTTCTTATCAGCGTCTAGTGAACTGACCCATATTTTATTCCCAACAATCCTCCCCTAAACTTGATATCCATTCCAATGATCAAGTTTCTGAATAAAAACTTAAGACTTAGGAGGAATCTTGCAAAAACTTCTTATGTTGGTGATAAACATATCTGATCAAGTCCTTGGCCACGTCACTAGTATAATCAATCTCCAAGGGTGTCTCTAGCATCTTCTCCAACACTTCTTTGGACAAGAAATAGTCAGCATCCACAAGTAAATACTCTGAAAACTTTGTAGAGCTCATATGAAATACACCACAAGTAGAATAAAGCCTCCAATGAAGATTACTGAGATCATCTTCAAGATCCTTCCATATGGCAGGATCTGCTTCTTTTGGACCACACAAAGTCATAAATGTGTTCCAAAGTCTTATTCCATTTGCTGAAGTAGGTGCTTCAGCAGTATACTTGGCCTCTATTAATCTCCATAGATGCACCAAGTCTTCCCTGTCTATGCTTGCAAATATAGAAATAACTGAAGTGAAAGTATGTACCTCCTTTCCAAATCTGCCAATCTTCCAAAATCCACACTCATCTTCATCAAAACTGATGATTGGATTTCTGTCATCTAGAGGTACTACATTTACCAAATCTGAAGCTTCCAATGGAGAAAGCTTGAGATGCTTCCTTATAACACCTTCAGTTGGAAAATACACATCCATGTCTTTAGGAAATTGGAAAGGATCTCCTTTCTTTACTGGTCTTTGAGCAATCCTCATTTCCTTTTGAATCTGCATTTCCTCAGCAAGCTCTTGTTTCCTTTCTTCTGAAAGAAACTTGTAGACATTCTGTTCTTGCACCTTCCTCCAAATAGGATGTGCCCTATACTCTAACTCCTCAAAAGATAAAGCCAGCAACTTCTTTGATGTCCAATTAGGCTGATGACATCTAAGCAACTTATAGTACAACTGCCTTCTATCTCTTTTGAGCCAGGTCTTGACCTCTTGTGCATTAAACCTCATAATCACCTTTATGTCATCTTGTACCCTGAGAAGTACTTCCAATCCCCAAATTTGATCTGATAAGCTCATCCCTGGGTTGTCCATAACCTTGTCTTCCCAAGCATGGTACATTCTGGTGATTTCTGGTAGGTCCCAATCAATCTGATTCTTCAACTCACTCAACCTTTCCTTTGCAAGCTCATCCCCATATTCAAGCCTTTCTGGATCTTCAATAATTTGAATACTTGAATCTGAGCTATCACCTTCTTTATCATCACCACTTTCTTCCTCACTCTCAGAAACAACAAATGGTGATCTTCTACTCCTCTTCAAATCTCTTTCCACAAGTTGTGCAGCCAACTGTTCATCAAATGCAATTTGTGCTGCATCTTTCTTTGGAACATCTTCTTCAATCAGAATCCCTTTACCTTTGTCTTTTGGATCAATAATTGGTAAAGTAGAAGAAGAAACCTGTGTGGACACATCTTTGATGATTGTTGATGGCTGGAATACATCAACACCACCTGCAACTTTATCAGCGTTCAAGTTACTCCTATCAGCGCCACGATTACCTTTGTCAGCGCTGGATGTGTCAGCGTTCAAACCTGTATCAGCGCCCAATGTTTCTTTGAAAGTTCCTTCCAAGTTTAATGGTGTCACCTTGGATGTATCAATAACTGGGTACTTCTTCAAGTTTGTGAGAGCTTCAGCAACCTGTAAAGACTCACTAAATTGTGAACTCTTCTCTGAACTCTTCTCACTAGCTGTATGAATCAGCTCATCCTCCTCATCCTCTTCATCCTCCCCTTTGGAAGATTCCTCCATTAGACTCCTGCTACTTGGATTCTCCAAAACAGTTACACGCTCCCTTAAAACTTGGAGTTCACGTCCCTGTTTGTTGACAATTTGTACAAGGCTGACATTTTGCTTTTGCAAGCTAATGACAGCAGCCGTCAATTCAATTATTGTCATAGGTTCCAATCTGCCCTCAGCTAGAATGGGGATTTGACCTCCCAAAGTAGAATCATAGGGCATGGATGAGGTCTTAATGATGTTGGGACTGTCTTGACCAGCTTCTAAGCCTGTGTCAATAGCCCCAGCCTCACCCATGTCACCAGCCACACTTGTGGAGGTGGTTCTCTCTGCTACAAGGCTAGGATCACTAGAGGAGAACACTCCAGTAACCCTTTGGCGTTTAGTCAACCTATATTGTAATGGGGTGGAAGATGAAGTAGATTGTGTGGGTGTTGGTTGATTAAGGGGTGTTTGGGATTAATCAGGAATGTTATCAGTGTTGGGATTGGCTGTGTCAGCGCCCACATTGTGAGTGTCAGCGCTGGGTTGGTCAATGTCCATGTGGTCTGGTGAAGGTAATGGTTCATGAATAGGCTCAAGTTGGGGTTCAGGTTCTGGTTGTGGTTGTGGTTGTGGTTGTGCAGCCTGAATTACTTCAAGCATGGGTTGGGTAAGAGGTATGGAGTCGTTTGTGGAGCTCATTTTAGCAAAAATGGTTTTCTGTTGTTTAGGGATCTCATAAAAAGTGTCATGATCCCTAGAACAATATTCTTGTAAATCAAAGACCATTTGCAAAAATCTAGGGTAAGCCAAAGTCATTTTACTTCCCTTGTTTTTACACATCCCTTCAAAAATCATTTTTGAAAAATTATACTTAAGCCCACGTGTTATACAAACCAAAGCACTTGCAATTGACCTGTTTATTTCATTAAAAGAAGTACATTTTGGACTTAAGCATTGTAAAAGGACATGTATCAAATATTTCCAGTCAGAGGGAAATTCCTGCTTATGATATTTATTTAAAGTGACATCAGCAGGAATAGGATAACCCAATTCCCTAAGACCTTGTTCTATTGTTGCAATGGCAAGGGTAGTCACACCATCAGCGTCATCAAGACGCAAAGCTTGGCGAACCAAGCTTCAGTGACCACCCATGTTCTTCCATGAACAGTAGAGGTTAATGTGGTCACTCCATTAGTTGTTGTGGAACTAACATTGTTCCAAAACTGTCTAATGTGTGCGACAGGGACTAATGGTGTATGAGAAAGTGCATACCTCAATGAAGATGCATTTAAAAATGCCACCATCTGTGAATACTGAGGAAACAAATCATCATCAGCAGTCAAGTAAGCTACCATATTGTGTTGGCTCTTGAACTCCAATGTTAAATTCTTTGAGTTGAATTTGGGTGCCATGTTTGAAAGCTGTTTAGGTTATGTGAGATGGGAAAAATCTAGGAGAAAAATGTTAGACAAGAAAATATGAATACCCAGAATAAAAAGATTAGCCAAATTTATAGGAGAGATGCATGATTTTGATTGGTCAAAAATGAGGCAGTTATATTCAAAGAATAATGATGAAAATATTGAATCAAATATAACTTATCTCATGCATTAATTAAAAGTAACTTCTCCCCAAAATTACGGCCAAAGATTAGTCAAAAATAACAACTGGGTAGGGCCCACTAGGTGTCAACGGTCAAAAATAGCCCATCAGCGCCCAACGGCTATATTTTCTTGTCAGCGTTTGCCTAAAGCCTTGTCAGCGTCACGATTGGACGTAACAGCGTTTGGAGAAAAACTTGTCAGCGTCTAAAAAATAAAAATATTTTAAAAGAAAAAGACCTTAACAAAGTAATTTATCCTAAGGGAAATATCTTACAAGTTGATAATAATTACTGGGCGGCAAGCACTGTCCATTTATGCACACTTGCATAAGCAAGATAGACACAAATGTCCTCTAGAGTCCCTTGCTAACCAAAATACTTACCAACAAAGTTATTTCATAAAATTCTTTGTAACTCCCAGGTAAACCCATATCCAAAGTATTCCCAAGTCTCCCATCAGACCACAACCAATTCTAGGCCAAAAATGTCTTGGCAGCATGCATAGATTGTCACCTTTGCATGCTACAGTGCCTCATGGTTTAGTAAAACTAACCCATACTCACCTGTGGACACAATCTAGAATTGTGATGAGAGTATTATAAGAATACCCAAGAGTCCTAAAGGTTCCTTAAACCTCCCCTCAAACTATGATACATGAGTTCTCAAAATATATATGAACATTAAAAATTTATGTCAAGATAGGAATATAAATATTCCAACCATCATCCATAAACAAAACATGTCCAAATAGCTCTTCAAAGATCCATAAGCAACTCTGTATCCAATGGCATAAAGCTACCATCACCTGCACATTTAGATGAAAACCACAAAACTAACATTTGTTGCTGACAGCGTCCCAACAACACTTATCAGCGTTGAAGGAACTCTTGTCAGCGTTAGACAATAATATCTCCAACAACGGTAAAATAACACTTGACAGCGTTACATTTACCTTTGTCAGTGTTAGAAAAATAATGTGGAAAATCTAAATCATCATAAAGACCAATAACAATGCATTATCCTGTACATACTTTTACAAAAAGGTTCCAAAACACATATTAAGTGAGATTAACCATTCCAATATTTGTTACCAAATATTGAAATCTTCCAGCATCAAAAGGTTTAGTTAATAAATCAGCCACATTATCTTCTGTGTCTACCCTATCTGGTTGTATTAAACCTTTCTCAAAGCAATCTCTTATAAAATGATGTCTAATTTCTATGTGTTTGGTTTTAGAATGATGTACAGGATTTTTAATAATGCATAAAGTACTGTTATTGTCTACAAAAATCTTGGTATGCATAAAATTATACCCATAATCCAACAGCTGGTTCTGAATCCATAAGACTTGTCCACAACAAGCAGCTGCAGCCACATATTCTGCTTTAGTTGTAGAGTTTGCCACCACTGTTTGTTTCTTGCATTGCCAAGATATTAATCTGCTCCCAAGAAATTGGCATCCACCAGTTGTGGATTTCCTATCAAACTTGTCACCACCATAGTCACTGTCTGAATATGCAATAAGGTCCAATGGAGAATCTTTTGGGTACCACAAGCCAAGATCTGGGTAACATCTTAGGTACCTAAAAATTCTCTTCACAGCAAAAAGGTGACATTCTTTGGGAGTCACTTGATGGTGTGCACATGCACACACAGCAAACATGATGTCAGGTCTTGAGGCTGTAAGATACATCAATGATCCAATCATTGATCTATAGTGCCTAACATCCACATCCTTTCCAGCTCCAATTTTTCCCCAAGGGTGTTGCCTATCCATAGGAGTGGAAGCCTCCTTCTCATGTGGAGAAAAACCATATTTCTTCAAGATTTCAGCTACATACTTGTCTTGGGAGATGAAGATACCATCTTCTTTCTGATGAACTTGTAAACCTAGAAAGAAGTTCATCTCACCCATTGCACTCATCTTGAATTTATCTGTCATGAGCTTGGAAAAGTCCTCACTCATTTTTGGATCAGTAGACCCAAAAATGATGTCATCAACATAGACCTGCACAAGCAACACATGTTTTCCTTTCTTCTTTGTAAATAGTGTCTGATCTATGGTGCCCCTCTTGAAACCATTTTCCACCAAGTAGGTGGACAATGTACCATACCATGCTCTTGGGGCTTGATGAAGTCCATACATTGCTTTCTTCACTCTATAAACTTTGTCTGGATTCTCAGGATCTTCAAAACCAGGAGGTTGCATGACATATACCTCCTCAACAATTGTCCCATAGAGGAAAGCACTCTTCACATCCATTTGGTAAACAGTAAAATTCATACAAGAGGCATAAGCTAGAAAAATTCTTATAGCTTCAATTCTTGCAACTGGTGCAAAAACTTCTTCATAATCAATTCCTTCCTCTTGTGTATATCCCTGAGCTACCAAACGTGCCTTGTTTCTGACCACAATACCCCTTTCATCTTTCTTGTTCCTTAGAACCCATCTTGTCCCAATTGGTCTCACATATCTAGGACAATCAACCAGCTCCCAAACATCCTGTATAGCAAATTGGTGAAGCTCATCCTGCATTGCTTCCACCCAACTTGGTTCCTTGAGAGCATCAAAAATTTTCTTGGGTTCTTCCTGTGACAGAAAACAGGCAAACAAACATGCTTGTACAAGAGGGGTATCAACCTTCTTGTGTATATTGGCAATAAATCCACCAAGACCTTGATGGGATCTTCTTGTCTGAACTGGAGCCATAACATCACCAATGATCTGAGATGTGGGGTGATCCTTTGCTGTGGAAGTGAGAACTCCTCCTTCAAAAAGTCTGGTGTCCTCAACTTCACGCTCCATGTTGCCAATATCTTCTTCAGATTCTTCTTGATCAACAGAAATCTCTTCATGGACATTTGAAGGTCCACCCTGTTCAAAATGGGAAGAGAAAAGATGTGCAAAGGTGTCATCAAACTCTGAACCTTGCTTGTCAGCGTTTGGACTAACAGTGCTTGAACTATTGTTGTCAGTGTCTGATCCATCAGCGTCTGAATTGCTCTTGTCAGCGCTTGATTTCCCTTTGTCAGCGCCTGAAGAAGTATGCATGTTTGTATTTGGTGGTATCTGAAAACCACCATTATCTTTTCTAGCAGCAGCAGCAGCAGCATAATACTCATCTGTCCATATAGGAAGTGTAACATATTCTTGTGTGGGAGATGATTCAACTGCTGGTGGTCCATCCTCCTTAGCAACCTGTATACCGGAAACATTACCAATTCTCTTTTCCAAAACACTTGAAGTTACCTTCACAATGTCTGGATCAGTAACAGGCATATAATTTAAAGCTCTAGATAAAGGTTCTAAGTCAAACAACCAATTTGGACCACTCTCAGGATCACTAGGTTTACTTTCTAAAAACCTAACATGTACTTTTTCAAGTATACGTTTTTCCTTTTTAATGTAAACCCTATATCCTTTACTCTGCACTGAATAACCCATGAAGTAGCCTTCATCACCTTTAGAATCAAATTTACCTAGGGCCTCACTAGTTTCTAGAACAACTACATGACAACCAAAAGGCTTTAGAAAACCAATATTTGGCTTCCTTCCCCAAAGTAATTCATAAGGTGTCTTATTATGTATCTTGTTGACCAATGCCCTATTCTGAACATAACAAGCTGTGTTAACAGCTTCAGCCCAAAAGGCTATAGGAAAGTGGGCATCAGCCAACATGGTTCTGGCTGCTTCAATAAGGGTCCTATTCTTCCTTTCAGCAACCCCATTTTGCTGTGGGGTTCTAGCTATGCTAAACTGCCTAGTAATCCCTTTCTTGGCACAAAAATCATCTAACAACTGATTTCTAAACTCACCCCCATTGTCACTTCTAATAATTTTGACCTCATTACCATTTTTCTTTTCAATTTGGGTAATGAAATTAATCAGACTTTGGGCAGTTTCACTTTTCTTGGCTAAAAAGAAAGTCCATGTAAACCTGGAATAATCATCAGTGATAACAAAACAGTATGATTTACCCTTCAAACTTTCTATATTAGTTGGACCAAAGAGGTCCATATGCAATAAGTGAAGTGGTTTAGAACTAGAGTGCACCTGTTTAGACCTGAATGAGACCTTGTGCTGCTTGCCCTTAAGACATGCAACACAAGAGTGGTCATTGTGGAAAGCCTTTTCAGGCAAACCATCAACTAAACCAAGCCTCACAAGTCTATTGATATTCTTAAAGTTTATGTGCCCTAATCTCCTGTGCCAAAGATTACTTTCGTCTACTGAGGCTTTAGCATACAGACATGACATTTTATTATTTATCTTAATTCCATTAAGATTCACATTATATATGTCTTTATGCCTTGGTGTTCTAAAATCTATGTATTTCTCCTCAGGGAGCTTATAATCTTTGCTTAACACCAAGCACTCAGTATCTTTGAAAAGAACCTTATTTTTGTTATCACACACTTGTGATACACTAAACAAATTATAATCCAGTTCTTTTACCAAGAAGACATTCTCAAACCGTAGATTGTTGGTGACAAGGGTTCCTTTTCCTGTGATTGTTCCATAGCCCCCTCCAAAGTATACCTTATCACCATCTTGAATAGGAGAGAAATTGGTCAGATAGTCTTCCTTTCCTGTCATGTGCCTTGAGCATCCACTATCCCAGTATCCATAATCATTGATCTTCTTCTGAATGCCCTGCACATAAAGAAAACACATTAGTTTTCTTTGGGAACCCAAGCCTTGGAAGACTTGGATTCATTTGGTTGTTCAACAAGAACAGACTTGGTTCTCATAACAACCCCATTTTCATCCCTGTTTGAATGAAATTCCCAGTTAACCCCAATTGGTGTTGACAATGCCTTTGAAATATAATGAAACCTGTTGCATGTCATAGAAATACCAGTAGAATTAGGGTTTTGGTCTTGTTTTGGTCTCCATGTTAAGCTAGTAGAAGCTTTAGACCTATTTCCCTGTGGTTGCAAATACCTAGGTTTAGCAGTGTGTCTGTCAGCGCTGAAATTTCTCTTGTCAGCGCCCCGATTGCTCTTATCAGCGTTGAACCTAGGGTTTGCTACAGGAACCCATTGCCTATTGGACCAAGTGTTTGACTTTTGAAAAGGTCTTAGGCCTTGTGTGTTAGACCCTCTAGAAAAGAATGGGGCTGGTCTAACAACTTGTGAACTTTTGTTCACAAAGGTATTGGGTCTGACAGTGTTTGACCTATGTTGACTTTTGTCAGCGCTGAAATGGTTCCTATCAGCGTTGACATTGGAAGCGTTGACACATTTGTATGCCAAATGTGAGAAGCTACCATATGTGTAACAAGCTTTTCTAGACATAGTCTTAGGTCTAGAAGCAAAGAAGCCTGTTCCATGGTTACTAACTTGGCTTTTTGGTGACCTAGTATTCCTATACATCTCTGCATACTTAACACTAGGTTTTCTAACAGTTTGTGGGCCAAGGTCAACAGCTTTGCCAGTGGTAGGGTGTGTGATCTTAATAGGTTTAGGATCATAGGACTCCACAATTGGTATCATGTTTGGTGTGGGCTCATTTGGACTTTCACACAACAACCCTCCCTTAACAAACAAGGTGTGGTTAGCTTTCTTCCACTCATCTAGGTCAGTCAGCTTTTGCTTGTATTCCTCAACTGGGGAAGTCACTCTAGGTGGAGGAATGAATTCCTCCTCTTGGCATTCTGGCAAGCCAGTCCAAGATAAGTCCTTTGATTGGACACCATAGAAATCCCCAGCTGGTGGTGGAACACCAGTATAATTGTTCATCCCAATCCCACTCATATCCTTAGAGTCTCTTTGTTTACTAACACACTCTCCTAGGGATTGTGTGGCCTTATCAAATCTCTGGATTTTAAGACTCACATTATCTTTATTTTTGTTAGCCTCCTCTAACTGAGCTATCAAATCAAGATTAACCCTATTTACTATATCTTGAACATCTTTACTCTGATGTAACTCATGTTTTAAGATATTTATTTGATCCTTTAAATCAAACTCCATTTTCTTATACTCAGCTACTGTCTTTTCTGTTTGGGTAAGAGCAATTTGATAGTTAGATACTTTGCATCTTTCAGTACTTGCCTCATCTAATAATTTAACTATCTCTTGTTTTAATTTTTCAGTATTTAAACGACAACCCTTAGAACAGAAAGCATCATCATATACCTCATTATCTGATGAAGAGGAGGAGTGTGCCATGAGAGCATATTCAACATGCTCTTCTTTAACTTCAGCAACCAAAGCTCTGTCCTCTTCCTCATTCTTAGCCATCCAGCTCCAATCCCATTCTCCAACACCATCAATTTGTTGAACAGCAACCATGGCCTTGGGATCTGGGCTCTTAATCATTTGGCTTGAAGGCTTCCCAGCATCAGATCTTCTTGGAGATCTACATTCCCTCATAAAGTGCCCCATCCTATGACAGTTGTAGCACTCGACTTTGGACTTGTCAAACCCAGCAACATCCTTAGCATTAAAGGTCATCTTCTTCTTGAACCTTTTATTGAACCTGTTTGCTCTTAAACTTACAAGAGCCATAGTCCACTTGATGTCCATTTCTTCCAATTGTTCATCACTTATCTGCTCAAGATCTTCATATGTAATCCTTGAATCACTGGGCAAAGAAGCAATGAATGCACACACAGTATCTAGATCAAAACCAGCAGGTTTAATTCTATCAGCGCCATGATTGTATGTGTCAGTGCTTGAGTACAAAGCGTTGACAGGATATGATCCAGCGCTGACAGACTGACATCCAGCGCTGACACCTTGAGATCCAGTGGCTGGATGTCCATAGAAGTTCATGGAATCAAATTGGCCTTCACTTTTTGAGAAGAAGGCCATGTTGCTACTGGAAGATTTATTATCACTATCCAATTGCCATTCATTCTCCAACAGTCTTAGTTTGTTGAAGATGTCATCAAACCTGGAAGTCTTGTGGGTATTATTGACAAGAATGGATCTTGTCTCAATCTTCCATACATCACCAAGGCTTTTGAGAAAAGTAGCATTCAATTCAGGGTCATCAATCTGTTTTCCCATGAAGGAAAGTTGACTTGTGATGTCAAGAAGTCTACTTCTCACACTGCTGAGATTCTCATTAGGTTGAGCTTTAAAGACATCATACTCATGCAATAGTTGCTTCTTATTTTCTTCTTTTGTGTCAGCATTGCCACCATGTGCTACTTCAAGAGCTTCCCAAAGCTCTTTTGCAGACTCAAAGCGTTTGTATTTGTGCTGATTCTCATGACCTAGGGCGTGTTTCAAGATGTTCAAGATTTTCATGTCCACCCTCTTCTTGGCTATATCTTCAACAGCTACAGCTCTCCCATCTCCAGGCTTTTCCACCTTATCAGCTTCAGGACAATTAGGAACAGCTGTCCTTGTGGCAATTGCAGCAGTAATCTTTGCTGCTTTGTCGAATGTGTTCCCATATTCGATAATCTCCCAAAGAGTGTAGTCATGAATAGCTATGTATTGCTCAAAATTGGACTTCCAAAGCTCAAAGTTCCTGGCATCAAACATGGGAATTTTGATACTAGGGTTTGAGAAGTTGTTTTGTAGCAAAGAAGCAGGTTGATCTGTGCCAGACATGATGTTTTTAGGGTTTTGAGAATTTTAGGGTTTTTAGGGTTTTTGGTGTTTTAGGGTTCTTACGTTACTTAAAGATCAAAAGTTTCTCAACAAGCTCTGATACCACTTGTTGATCCCAAACTTAGATCGATTAAGCTTTGTGTATACGAGATTAGATCAAGTACTACACGTAGAGAAACCTTTGCTTATGAATAAAGTAACAAAGTGTTATGCGGAATTAACACTTGATCTAAAACACAAAGATGTTAAACAAACTTTCACTTGTATTAGAATAATCGTACTTGGTTACAATGAAAGAGTTTAACTTGCGAATACTTATGAAAACTGATATATGACTTTAACCTAAAAGACCTTCTTTTATAGAACAAGAAGTCTTGTACAATAAGCTACGAATCAACTATTCTAGGTAAAGATAATAATAGAAAATACAATGTTGTGCTTATCTTTACCATACATAAATAAAGAAACAAATAAACAAAAGATATTCCATCAGTGTCAATCTTCAAGGCTGTCAGCGTTGACTTCTTCAATGTCGACGCTTGGCTGTCAGCGTCCAATGTCTTCTTATCAGCGTTGACATTCTTCTTATCAGCGTCTAGTGAACTGACCCATATTTTATTCCCAACACAAGGATCGGAAAAATGATCCAGATCTTGAAGACGCCCATCAGAATCGTCCGCCAGTGCCTGTAGCTTCCACAGCTCCGCGACATCACGCTCTTGCATGTCACCTAGCAGCCAAAGCATTCAACTCACACGGTGGTCCGGACTAAGGCTAGACAACTCACTTATAAACTGGGCCCTCTCATCAATGTCGTTTTTTAATCGCGCATGCAGATCTTCAATCCTGGCCCTCCACTCCGTCTCAGCCTCAATCTTCTTCCGCATATAGAAATAGGAAACGCTTCCAAAATCGCTGGAAGAACAAAGAACTTGCAAAGTGTGACAACCGTGGTTTTGAGGTTCGTCACTTGGTCTTACTTTTAGGTTATTTTATGTGTGACTACTTGATTTTTGTGCTTACGTGTTTATGTTGTGTGAACGAGGTTGGTGTGATTATTGTTTATGAGTATGGAGTACTCATAAGTAAATCGAGGTACGGTTAATTCATGTTCATGAGATTACAATTAGTGACTATGAAATGAAATGGTGGTATTTTGGTGGTTACGTATACGTATAAGTATTATAGTAATAGTGTATTTTTTAGGATTTACGGGTTAGCATTTAGAGGTCTCGGATAAGGTAATTCGCCATATGAATATTTTTCGGGATGGTTTTAAGTCATTTAGGACATAGTTATAAAGTTTATTTAAAAATTTGAGATTTTTTTTAAAAAGTGTATATTTTACGTCTTTTACGATAAAACGCGTAAAATTGACTAGTTTTACGGTTTTGGGGTTTTGGAAGCTTTAGGAGTTGTAATAAATTAAGACAAATTAAGGTAATGTTAGTAGCATATTATTTAACAATAAAAAAAGAAAAAAATATATAAATATGTATATGGGCGGTTATTAGGCTGACCTAAACAAAAAAAGGGGGAAAAAGGGGTTTAAGGTAAGTAGTGTTTGGGTTGGGCTAGGACTTTTGTTATAAAAGGCCCCCCTACACCAAAACAAATCATATTTTTCTCCTGGAACCTTTAAGTCGACGGCAGAAGAGTGCTTTTAGGGTTTTCTGTATTTTTTTTTCATTCTCCATTTAATTAAAGGTAAACCTTCTTAAACCTTTTTGATTGAATTGTTTTTATGATTAAATTAATCATTCTTATGATGGATTAGGGTTTATATAAAATCAGTAAATTAATGATGTTATAATCATATTGTGATGATCATATAATCTAGGGCTTGTATTAGATGGGGTTATGGGTAATTAATTAGTTCAATTTGTTTAAAACCCGTTTTTAAAAACTGGGCAGATTTTGAGTCAATTGTTTTGATCATATCGGGAGTTCTATAAACTCTTATTTTACGATCTAAGTACCCCTGGAAAGCTATTTGAAGTGGCTTTCCAATGCAAGAAACGAGAACTAAATTGGAGGTCGGGAAGTGAGTCAAAAACAGGTTACAACAGTCGGAGGTCAAAACAGTTTTGAATTCAGCCTGTTTTCTTTTTAAGTTTTGGGTTGTTTGGGGCACTTAGGGTTGCATTGGGATCTTCTAACGAACGTGAGAGATGGTTTATATATTTTAGTTAATATCTGCACTTGGGCTAAGGTGGTGGTTTAGGGTAAGACCCCTTAATGGTAACAAACGTTTAGTACGTTTAAAATCAGGAAATCTGGAATGACAAAAGTAGATATATATATATCGCGGCCTTAACAGTAGCTTTAAGGTTAGGTCAAGTGGGAGGTGTTAGCCAACATATTTAAGGATATGAATATTCCTTTTACAGAAACCATGGGTAGGTGTAAGTGGGCGTTTGAACTAAAGTTTTGAGACCTAAAAACTGGGACTGTTTTGGGTAAAATACGAACGGGTTAGTTATTAAACTTAACCAAGTTAAGGACTTGTTAAGGAAGGGTAATGGGGTAATTAGAGCTTATTACTGAGGTAAATATGTGAGAATAGGCTAGATGTCCATCATAGGTTAATGAGCCATCTTAGTGATTGGTTCGTTTATTGATTTCGTGTTTTTGGTTTGTTAGCTTGTTGCTAGTGCAAGGACTTGTGAAGGAGCTATCAGGTGAGTGTTCATAGTCCCATGTTTATTTTTGTTTTTGACTTCCAGATGGGATGGAAGAGACACTGTGTTGAGTTGTTTCTAAATTGTTGCTATGAATGTTTTATGGTTGTGATGGACTTGTGTGTACACTTATGTGATTAACTGCTATGCTTTTTGATTTGTTATTGTGGTTTGACAAGGTAGTGGCCTTGTGGTTTGCCAAGGTAGTGGCCTTGGGATAGGTACATAGGGTGATCATCTATGGTACCATAATATTGTTTGGCAAGGTAGGAGCCTTGGATTGGTTTGGTATGATTAATCTTGATTGATAGTTGTTAATACATAATTGTAACACATTGTCCATATGTTCTTTTGTTGATGATTGTTATTCACAGCTTGTAACTGATTTAGCGTTGGAGTCTAAACCTATGACTCTCACCAACTTTATGTTGACGTGTTTTAGTGTCTCTTTCAGGTGATACTATGGTTAAGCATGAGAACATATGTGGCTAGGATTGGAGAAGCTTAGGATTGCATATAGAAGGAGAATCCCCGTTTCCTTCTTAGTTTTTATTTGATTGTTCTTTTAATAAGTGATACTGTGGCACACATATGTTTGTTGGTATGTTATTTGTTGTCTTGGGTAAGAAGTAGGACTGTTACTTACTTACCTAGACCCCTTGCATTTGTTGAGATATTGTCATGACCTTCGTGTCACCATTTTTATGACATTTCTTATTTCATATAGATGTCTCTATAGACACGCCATGTTGTGATGATATCCATACGTCGCGCCCCATGTTCCGCCATGGTGGGGTGTGACAGAATGGTATCAGAGACAATGGTTATAGAGAATTAGGTTGCCTAGTCGCGTAGCCTAGTCTATAGTTTAAGGGTCCCTGCATATAGGCGTCATAGGAGTATGTGTGCATTTTATAATTTGATGTGTTTGAATGTTATTTTGCGATGTTGTTAAGTTAGGAACTAATATGGGTCATACTTGACCACATAATATTTTCCTTTCGGGTTTTGACTAGTGCGGGTTTAACTACCATCGTCCACGCTAGTCATCTTGGTACTTTGCTAGAAAATGTATGTTATGATTTATGATTTAATGCATGATAGAATCTGTCTTTTGTTATGTTATACTATGTATCTGATGAGTGATATTTTCTTTTAATGTTTAAGTCATGCCTTCTGAGAGACAAATAGTGGTGCAAGTCACTGGAATTAGGAGGTTAAGATGCAACGTACGTACAAACTATAGAAGGAAAATTCCAGAGGCGTGGTATCCATGCGAGGCGATAGAACACATGTCTAGGGCAAAAGTGAACCGGGCGTGGGTATATAAGACAGTCCTAACAATAACATCTAAGGAAGGGAATATGGAGGTACTATTGAGGACTGTCAAGACTAAACCAGTTTATTCATGGGATAACAATAATGAAGGAGAAGTAAGCGATACCGAATCCGATACCGAATCCACTGCATCCAATAGTTATTTGTTTTAAATTTTCCGACTCTTATGGACGGCATGCCTTAAAATTATTTATGTTTTCGTTTGGATTATGTCTACGCTAGTTTAGCTAGACCATGGATTTATGATGTTTCAAGTTTTGACTATGTTATTTTAATAAATGGAGTTTTGGATTTTATTTTGTGTGTTTATGTGCTTGTGAGTTGATGGATTATGTGTTATGTGTAGTATTAATTTCTTATAAGTGTCATCATAGGAGGGAGTACATTGGTGAAAGGGAACATGTATAATTATGGAGGCCTACATAATTATATATGTGCCACAACACCACTAGACTTTCAAGTATGATTGCATGAAAGAGAATTGATACATGCTTGTATAGCATATGTTGGTAGTATGTATGATTATGATTAGGCGTATGTATGGTGGTAAGTATACTATATGGAGTATTCTGGTAGTTGTTAACGGGTGTCAAGTTTTTACTATCAGCATGGTGAACACGCGAAATGGTGCTGGTGGAAGTGGTGGTGATGGAAATCCTGACTTGGCTACTTTGATTGCTGCTCAAATGGCCAACATAATACCAACCATTGTTCAGCAGGTGACTAACAACCTGAACAACAATAATAACAACAATGGTCAAGGAGGAGGTGGAAACAATGGTTGTAGCTATAAGGCATTCACTTATTGTGGTGCAAGAGAGTATGATGGGAAGGGCGGCGCGGTAGTACTTACCCAATGGATTGAGAAGATAGAGAATGTAATTCAGATGAGTGGATGCTTACCAAATCAAATGGTCATGTACGTAACTGGTTCACTGGTAGGGAAGGCTTTAACTTGGTGGAACACCCAAGTTCAAGCAAGGGGAAGAGTTGCAGCAAATGCTATGGCTTGGGCCGATTTTAAAGCTCTTATGACTACGGAGTTTTGTCCAAGCAATGAGATGGAGAAGCTGGAAAATGAGTTTTGGGGACATGCTATGGTTGGAGCGGCTCATGCAGATTACACAGATCGCTTCCATGAATTGGCAAAGCTGGTTCCCCATTTGGTTACCCCTGAGGCGAACAAGATTAAGCGGTACATTGCTGGATTACCTCCTCAGATCAGGGGAATGATTAAGGCTACTCAGCCTAACACAATACAACAGGCCATACTAACGGCAGGAATACTTACTGAGGAGGCGGTATCTAGTGGAATCTTGGTAAAAGCGGGGGATAAAAGAAAGGAGCCAGAAGCCGCGAAGTCGCCTGACACCAACTGGAAGAATGCTAAGAAGGCGAAAGATGGAAGAAATTTTGCCATGAGGGTACCTCAAGGTTCTGGAAATCTGAACAACAACAATGCTGCCTGCCGAACCTGCTCTAGGTTCCATCCAAGAGGTACACCATGCCAAACATGTTACAATTGCCAGAAACCGGGACACTTTGCCAGAAAATGTGACGCACCTAACAGAAACGCAACACCAATCCAGTTTGTAAGGATGAATGTCACCGGGGGAAATTGTTTTGAGTGTGGGCAACCCGGGCATTTCCAGAGGGAGTGTCCTAGATTGGTTGGAGCAACCAACCAGGGCAGAGGCCAGTTAGCTTTGGAGGGAAGTCGAGGAAACCAAGGCGGTGGAAACCGGAACAATGCTAACCGCAAAAATGGGAACACTGGGAATCAGAACTGGAACAGGAACGAGGGAAATCAGAATAGGGGAAATCGGAATGGAGGCAGGGTTTACCTTGCAAATGCAGTAGAGGCGGTTCAGGACCCGAATGTAGTCACGGGTACGTTTTCTGTTAACAATCACCTCGCTACGATTCTTTTTGACTCTGGGGCAGATTTTAGTTTTGTGTCGTCTCAATTCGTGCCTTTGTTAGATATGAACCCTAGTGTAGCGAAACCAGGATATGTGATTGAAATAGCTAGTGGTAAGCAAGAAGAAGTAGATGAGATATTTTTGAACTGCAAATTAGAGTTGGGAGAATTTAAGTTCACCATAGATTTAATCCCTCTAGGACATGGGAGCTTCGATGTAATCATTGGGATGGATTGGTTATCGAAGCATAGGGCTGAGCTAATGTGTCATGAAAAGATTGTTAAGATACCCATAGGTGATATGAAGGTGTTATACGTGTACGGAGAAAAGAATGAGAAGAAGACCATGTCCCTTATGAATGCCAAGGATGATGAGCCACAAATCATTAAGATTCGAGTAGTAAGAGAGTTCGTCGATGTATTCCCGGATGACTTGATGGGGTTACCACCGGTGAGACAAGTAGAGTTTAAGATTGACTTAGTACCCGGGGCAACACCCGTAGCGAAGTCACCATATCGTCTAGCACCGTCAGAGATGCAAGAATTAGCCGAGCAACTTAAGGAATTACAGGATAAGGGTTTCATTCGACTAAGTTCTTCTCCATGGGGAGCGTCGGTGCTATTTGTCAAGAAGAAGGATGGATCTTTCCGAATGTGTATTGATTATCGGGAGTTGAACAAGCTGACCATTAAGAACCGTTATCCTCTCCCAAGGATTGACGATTTATTTGATCAGCTGCAAGGAGCAAGGTACTTCTCAAAAATTGACCTTAGGTCCGGTTATCACCAACTAAGGTTCTGTGAGGAGGACATACAAAAGACCGCGTTCAGAACAAGGTACGGACACTTTGAATTCACCGTTATGCCATTTGGATTGACAAACGCGCCAGCAGTGTTCATGGATCTAATGAACCGAGTGTGCAAGACATATCTAGACAAATTTGTCATAGTCTTCATTGATGACATACTTATCTACTCTAAGACGGAGGAGGAGCATAACCAACATTTGAGATCGGTATTGGAGCTGCTCAGGAAGGAGAAACTTTATGGGAAGTTCTCCAAGTGTGAATTTTGGCTGCAAGAGGTACAATTTATGGGGCATGTAATCGATAATGATGGCATACATGTAGACCCAAAGAAGATTGAAGCAGTAAAGGATTGGAAGGCACCTACTACACCGTCAGAAATAAGGTCATTCTTAGGCTTGGCAGGATATTACAGGAGATTTATAGAGAATTTCTCTAGAGTATCAAAGCCTTTGAAACTGTTGACCCAAAAGAATCAGAAGTATGAATGGGGCGAAGAGCAAGAACATGCGTTTCAGACACTAAAGGATAGGTTGTGTAATGCACCTATCTTGTCTTTACCAGAAGGGGTGGAAGATTTTGTGGTTTACTGTGATGCGTCCAACCAGGGTTTGGGATGTGTTCTTATGCAGCGAGACAAGGTCATAGCTTATGCATCACGACAATTGAAAAACCATGAGAAGAATTACACCACACATGACTTGGAACTAGGAGCTGTAGTCTTTGCTCTCAAGATATGGAGACATTACTTTTATGGGACGAAAAGTGTGATCTTTACGGACCACAAAAGTTTGCAGCACATCTTTGATAAGAAAGATTTGAACATGAGGCAAAGACGATGGTTGGAGTTATTTTGTGATTATGACTGTGAGATTAAGTATCACCCTGGGAAGGCCAATATGGTGGCAGATGCGCTAAGTAGGAAGGAGAGGCTAAAACCAAAGAGAGTAAGGGCAATGAGCATAACAATTCAGACAACTCTTAAGGATAGAATTCGGGCAGCACAAGTAGAGGCCGTAAAGGAAGAAAGGCTGGTTGAAGAAAATATACATACTATGGATCAATACATGGAAGAAAGAGGAGATGGTTGCAAGTATTACTTGGATAGAATCTGGGTTCCGTTGTTTGGCGATACAAGGAAGGTGATATTGGATGAAGCTCATACGTCGAGGTATTCGATACACCCAGGAGCTGATAAGATGTATCGGGACATGAGAGATATGTATTGGTGGCCAGGAATGAAGAAGGATATAGCTTTGTACGTTAGTGAATGTTTGACTTGCTCCAAGGTGAAGGCTGAACATCAAAGACCGTCAGGGTTACTGCAACAACCAGAGGTTCCTAAATGGAAGTGGGAGAATATTGCCATGGACTTCACTACAAAACTGCCAAGGTCTAACAGTGGAAATGATATGATTTGGGTAATAGTGGACAGACTGACTAAGTCTGCCCATTTTGTGGCAATGAAGGAGGATGATAAGATGGAAAGGTTTGCCAAGAAATACTTGGAACATGTGGTGGCAAAACATGGAGTACCGGTGTTGATCATATCAGATAGAGATAGCAGGTTTACGTCTAGATTTTGGGGACTATTGCAGAAGGCTTTGGGTACGAGGCTGGATATGAGCACAGCTTATCATCCGCAGACGGATGGACAGAGTGAGAGGACTATACCAACACTGGAGGACATGTTAAGAGCATGTGTGATAGATTTTGGAGGAAGTTGGGAGAATCATCTGGCGTTGGCAGAATTCTCGTACAATAATAGCTACCATGCTAGTATAGAGTGTGCACCGTTTGAGGCACTCTATGGTAGGAAGTGTAGGTCACCGCTGTTATGGGCTGAAGTAGGAAGTAGCCAACTAATTGGACCGGAGATGGTACAGGAGACTACGGATGCGATTACCGTGCTTAAGGAAAAATTAAAGGCGGCTAGAGATCGACAAAAGAGCTATGCGGAAAAGAGGCGTAAGCCGTTGGAATTTGGGGTTGGGGACAAGGTGATGCTAAAGGTTTCACCATGGAAAGGGGTGATGCGGTTCGGGAAGAAAGGGAAGTTAGCGCCTAGATTTGTGGGGCCATTTGAAATCCTTGAAAGGATTGGGCTAGTGGCATACATGTTGAGATTACCGGAAGAGTTAAGTAGTGTACATGATGTGTTTCATGTCTCAAACTTGAGGAAATGCTTAGCAAGAACTGACTTGCAAGTGTCGGTGGACGATATTAGTATAGATGCGAGCCTTCGTTTTATTGAAGAGCCGATAGAGATTATGGACCGTGAAGTTAAAACCTTGAAAAGAAGTAAGATACCGTTAGTTAAGGTTAGGTGGAATTCTAAACGTGGACCGGAGTTCACGTGGGAACGGGAAGAGTTTATGAGGAGTAAGTATCCTCAGCTGTTCGTTAATGACGATCCTAAGGAGTAAATCTCGGGACGAGATCTCTATTAGGAGGGAGTGATGTGACAACCGTGGTTTTGAGGTTCGTCACTTAGTCTTACTTTTAGGTTATTTTACGTGTGACTACTTGATTTTTGTGCTTACGTGTTTATGTTGTGTGAACGAGGTTGGTGTGATTATTGTTTATGAGTATGGAGTACTCATAAGTAAATCGAGGTACGGTTAATTCATGTTCATAAGATCACAATTAGTGACTATGAAATGAAATGGTGGTATTTTGGTGGTTACGTATACGTATAAGTATTATAGTAATAGTGTATTTTTTAGGATTTACGGGTTAGCATTTAGAGGTCTCGGATAAGGTAATTAGCCATATGAATATTTTTCGGGATGGTTTTAAGTCATTTAGGACATAGTTATAAAGTTTATTTAAAAATTTGAGATTTTTTTTAAAAAGTGTATATTTTACGTCTTTTACGATAAAACGCGTAAAATTGACTAGTTTTACGGTTTTGGGGTTTTGTAAGCTTTAGGAGCTGTAATAAATTAAGAGAAATTAAGGTAATGTTAGTAGCATATTATTTAACAATAAAAAAAGAAAAAATAATATAAATATGTATATGGGCGGTTATTAGGCCGACCTAAACAAAAAAAAGGGGAAAAAGGGGTTTAAGGTAAGTAGTGTTTGGGTTGGGCTAGGACTTTTGTTATATAAGGAACCCTTACACCAAAACAAATCATATTTTTCTCCTGGAACCTTTAAGTCGACGGCAGAATAGTGCTTTTAGGGTTTTCTGTATTTTTTTTTTCATTCTCCATTTAATTAAAGGTAAACCTTCTTAAACCTTTTTGATTGAATTGTTTTTATGATTAAATTAATCATTCTTATGATGGATTAGGGTTAGGGTTTATATAAAATCAGTAAATTAATGATGTTATAATCATATTGTGATGATCATATAATCTAGGGCTTGTATTAGATGGGGTTATGGGTAATTAATTAGTTCAATTTGTTTAAAACCCGTTTTTAAAAACTGGGCAGATTTTGAGTCAATTGTTTTGATCATATCGAGAGTTCTATAAACTCTTATTTTACGATCCAAGTACCCCTGGAAATCTATTTGAAGTGGCTTTCCAATGCAAGAAACGAGAACTAAATTGGAGGTCGGGAAGTGGGTCAAAAACAGGTTACAACAGTCGGAGGTCAAAACAGTTTTGAATTCAGCCTGTTTTCTTTTTAAGTTTTGGGTTGTCTGGGGCACTTAGGTTGCATTGGGATCTTCTCACGAACGTGAGAGATGGTTTATATATTGTAGTTAATATCTGCACTTGGGCTAAGGTGGTGGTTTAGGGTAAGACCCCTTAATGGTAACAAACTTTTAGTACGTTTAAAATCAGGAAATCTGGAATGACAAAAGTAGATATATATATATCGGGACCTTAACAGAAGCTTTAAGGTTAGGACAAGTGGGAGGTGTTAGCCAACATATGTAAGAGTATGAATATTCCTTTTACAGAAACCATGGGTAGGTTTAAGTGGACGTTTGACCTAAAGTTTTGAGACCTAAAAACTGGGACTGTTTTGGGTAAAATACGAACGGGTTAGTTATTAAACTTAACCAAGTTAAGGACTTGTTAAGGAAGGGTAATGGGGTAATTAGAGCTTATTAATGAGGTAAATATGTGAGAATAGGCTAGATGTCCATCATAGGTTAATGAGCCATCTTAGTGATTGGTTCGTTTATTGATTTCGTGTTTTTGGTTTGTTAGCTTGTTGCTAGTGCAAGGACTTGTGAAGGAGCTATCAGGTGAGTGTTCATAGTCCCATGTTTATTTTTGTTTTTGACTTCCAAATGGGATGGAAGAGACACTGTGTTGAGTTGTTTCTAAATTGTTGCTGTGAATGTTTTATGGTTGTGATGGACTTGTGTGTACACTTATGTGATTAACTGCTATGCGATTTTTGATTTGTTATTGTGGTTTGACAAGGTAGTGGCCTTGTGGTTTGCCAAGGTAGTGGCCTTGGGATAGGTACATAGGGTGATCATCTATGGTACCATAATATTGTTTGGAAAGGTAGGAGCCTTGGATTGGTTTGGTATGATTAATCTTGGTTGATAGTTATTAATACATAATTGTAACACATTGTCCATATGTTCTTTTGTTGATGATTGTTATTCACAGCTTGTAACTGATTTAGCGTTGGAGTCTAAACCTATGACTCTCACCAACTTTATGTTGACGTGTTTTAGTGTCTCTTTCAGGTGATACTATGGTTAAGCATGAGAACATAGGTGGCTAGGATTAGAGAAGCTTAGGATTGCATATAGAAGGAGAATCCCCGTTTCCTTCTTAGTTTTTATTTGATTGTTCTTTTAATAAGTTATATTGTGGCACACATATGTTTGTTGGTATGTTATTTGTTGTCTTGGGTAAGAAGTAGGACTGTTACTTACTTACCTAGACCCCTTGCATTTGTTGAGATATTGTCATGACCTTCGTGTCACCATTTTTATGACATTTCTTATTTCATATAGATGTCTCTATAGACACGCCATGTTGTGATGATATCCATACGTCGCGCCCCATGTTCCGCCATGGTGGGGTGTGACACAAAGCATGAAGTACTCCTCGCCAACTCATTTTTTTTCCTTGAGTGTTTTACCATGGATGTTGCCTGCAATGTGTTACACCCAACTAGAATGGCACACTTAAATAGACCATCTCCAACCCATTGTTGGCATGTCACATTGGATTCATTCATTTTTTTATATTACTCTAGCCAACTAGCCACTAAAGCTTGCAACAGTTAGATTCTCAATAGCATGGAACTAAATCAGTGACATAGATTCCAAGCAAAATGCCAAGCATACGTGCATCCAAAAATGTGCCAATACAATCACCAAGAGCCACAAATGAATCACTGTTAGCAGCATGCCTACCATGCTTGCTATCATGATGCAGAGGATGACCAGATTTATTTAATCTCATTTACATTGGTTCCTGCCATTACAATTGTTCGATATATGTAACAAATTTAAAAAAAACCACCCAAAAAACAACAAATGCACACGCGCAAGGCGCGTGCCAATATTATTCGTACAAATAATACGCAACCCTGACAGTCTAAAACCATGTCTATCAGTATACGAATTTCAAAAGCACAATTACACTGGAAACATGAAAAGTACAAATCAAACCACCACACCGGTCTCCAACTTGACAACGACCACTTATTCTTCGACAACTGTGTGTACATTCAACACCATGTATCAGTCAGACACATTCCCTTGCAAGCTTTGTGAAAACCTTTCCATACGCCTGATACGATTCCCAACCGCAGTTGCTTCAGTTGCAAGTTTGTCGTGAAATGCACAGGCATCATCTTGCAACATCTGTAGGAAAGCCACCATCTGATTAACCAGTGGTTCCCCTGAAACCGTCATTAGCTCCTGGACAATGTGGGTCCTGTCAGTAACCCCACTATTAATTTGTCGCCAAAGCTGTTCCATACTTTGTTTCCAACCCATCTCTCCTTGGATATCATTTTGCAGCTGGCAAACAAACATGTCCGCCCAATCACCAGACAGGGTTTCTTGCTCCAAAATAGCGCATCTTGGTCGGTATGCCATTTTCCACTACCTTTTATTAGATACCTACAAATGTTTGTAAAATTGTGTGAAACGAAACCTGTTATCACCCCTTTATATAACATGTATTGCTTGCTTACATTGTATGGTAACACACATTTTAAAATATAAAAAAACCATATATGGCCAGACACAAAAGAACCAAACAACTATTAACAGTAGGCCACTCTACTCACAACCCTTAAATGCTAAGCTCCAATAGCATCATCCACTATCATTCCTATCTATAAAAGTGGTAAAAAAGGTAACCTTATAAACAACTAACTCTATAAACAATCATGTCCATATATGGGAAATAAAATCCCAACGAGATGTATTAAAATTAAAAGATGTTCTGAATTTAAAGATAACCAACAACAACATAAACATATCGCAACATAAACATAGGTGGCGTACGACTACCTATAGTACGACAAATACATATAAAGTTAAAACAACGAAGACCAAACATAACCTTCCCACACACGCCTAAGAACAACAGTTTATTGAAAACATACAAACGCATAGGCAATCACTGGGGCCGCCCTACAAAGACTTTCGATGATCATATATTGCGGATGAAAAACTCCATATCGGTCACACGATTGTCAGACGCACCCATCAATTCTTGTAGTTGGCGAAGCTCCGCCTCAGCTCGGTCTTGCATGTCCAATAGCAAAGAAACCATGTAGCTCAAAAGCGGTTCTGGGCTAATACTAGATAACTCGCTTATCAACCCGTCCCTCTCAGGAATTATAGCCCTTTTACGGCCATACATAACTTCGAGTCTCCCCTCCAATCCATCTCATCAGCCACCTGTTCACGCAGGTAGAACTAAAAACAGTTGCGGAACTCCTCAGAACCGCAAGCCATCTGCAAAGCACACAGCCTTCTCAACCAACACATTTTTCGTAACGGATTATCGATTGCTCTGTGCACGGAGATGTATTGCTAATACATGGCATGACATCCTTATATACAACTGCGCCAGACCACTGTTGCAACATACCATTGGGAGCTTATATTACTTTAAAATATACACATAACAAAATCTACAACCCTTTCATGAGCAGCTTGACCCTTATGATTCAGCATTATGTCACAACTATAACACAAACTCCAACATAATCCAATGTGCATGCGCAATTACAGGAATACAACTTAATAGGCGTTTGACTAAATCCTAACCACAAATGAAGATTGTCACCAACAGGTATGCTAGGCCTTCAAAACAACTATCACATACATACCAATAAAGATCATACACATATGCCTTTTAATTTCAAATAAGTAGATACATTAACAGTTAATACTTGTAAGTAAATCCAACAACACATATTACTACCAAAAGA
This sequence comes from Glebionis coronaria, assembly GCA_025667525.1. Lineage (NCBI taxonomy): Eukaryota > Viridiplantae > Streptophyta > Magnoliopsida > Asterales > Asteraceae > Glebionis > Glebionis coronaria. The sequence goes on from CM046874.1 coordinate 250,853,546, forward strand.
GTTGTTGTAAATATTGACCTACTTGCTTACTGTATTATTGTAAATACACACCCCACCAGCGGATTTTCGTGTTTGAACTATAATGTTTTAGCTCATCTTAATGTTTCTTGGGTTTGAGTCAAAACTGAAACATTATATCCTAGCATAAAACTTTCAGAAATAAAATAAGACTTCATAAACTCCACTAATCATATACAATGCAGGGGCAATGGATGCATTTTCACAGAAGCACCAAAGGTAGTGTCAATTGCTTGCGGATTCAAAAGATGCTCCAACGAAGAGAGTGACCGCACGAATGACTAGGAAAGTAAGAAATAGATGTGAATGACGTGTATCTCTAAAAGATAGAAAAACAGAACAGTTCGTGTTGAGGAGAGAGGTCTATATTATCCCGAAAGCAGTTTATGTTGCATACAAACTATTTAGTTATCAGATTATGTTTCATACGCAGTTTTTTCTGAGGTTTACGGAGGCTGCAATATCTATAGTTTTCCGTAAAAGCACCAAAACAAAACTCTTTTTGTGTTTGATGTAATACCTAAATTTCCTTCGCAACCCTTGCCAAAAGCGCCCGCCTTCACCGCAGCGAAGCGCAAGGCAAAAATCCTAGTTCCTTTTAATGCTTAACTCATCTTTATAACCACTACACTTCTTCACTTATGGTCAACCCCTCAATCTTTTTTATTGTTCGTAAATTACACGTTTTAGAAAAAACAAGTAAATGCGGTAAGTATGAAGTCAATGGGTTTAGGAAAACGTGAAGACTGAATATTAGAATTCGTTCTCGAAGGAGGTATGTGTTGTGTGCCAATATTAAAAATAACTTGTTTGGATTAGTTCGTTTTTGAAATAGAAAAGAGAGAAAAGTAAAAACGAGTTACGCTAAAAATTAAACTACGACGAAGAAAACGTAAAATCGTAAAACGCGTCGAAAAATAAACTTTATCTAAAAAATTTCAAAAAATTAAATTAAACTCCTAAAAATATATCTATGGTATAAAAATAAAGAAAACTTGTTGAAACATTTTTAATTTATTAATATTTAATTTTTAAATACTAATTAAAGCCCTAAAAATCAAATAAATCAATAAAAAGTCCAAACCAAGATTTATCACTTGTAAACCTCAAATATACTTAATTAACACTAACAAATATTTTTCCAAAATTTTTCACTAAATAAATCTATTTTTTATAAGCTAAAATCAATTTTTAACTTAAAATAATCATAAAAAAATAAAATAATAATGAGAAAAATACAAAACCGATTCTGAAAATTCCAAAATACTATGAAATACTAGGCAAAAATGAAAAGTTGCAAAATAATAAGAAATAAGCTTAAAAAGAACAAGCAATAAGCTGTTGAGCTTATATGCCTAACAGTGGGAACAATCCGGTGCTTTAGTGGGAACTGTGGTTCCCACTGCCTTTGTTATTTTCAAAGAAAACAAAAAGGGTTTCGATTGAGCTTGTTTGGATGTTTGTTTGTTGGTGTTTTGGAGAATAATTGGCACCCCCACAACCAGTGAGTTGTGGGGAGTCTAAATGCACATAAAAACAATTTAACTAACACCAAATCATCACTATGATCACACAGATCAGCCACAGATTAGACACACAAGAGTTATGCAAAAAAATGAGTGTCTGCTGGTATGTTTAGCACTATCAGTGAGTTTTTAAGCTACAAAAGCTAGAACTTAAGCACACCCAAACCTAAAATAGTAGCACACAGCCCTAGATCTACACCTATGCTAACAGATAACAATTTTTCAAAACCAAACTCACAAAATCAAAGGGTTTATACCATACTCTTACTGTGTAGACGGAAAATGGATTCTTGCTGGTGCAGTTGGTATTTAATCCAATTTTGTGCTATCAAAACTTGATATTAACCTATCCAAAACTAAACCTAATGGTGTACAACCCTAGACTACCTAATGGACTAACAGTGAACAAGTTTACAAACCTCAGACACACAAAACAAGGCCTATAAACCCCACTGTATGAAATATGCAGTTTTGAACAAATGTATGAAAAACTAGCAACCTTGATTTTATATTAAAGCTACACTAACCAACACTCAAACTAATTTTAAATAAACTAAATTAGAGTGTGTAGACCTGTTTGGTTGATCAAAGTTGTCACTCACCCATCTAAACCAACATATCCAAAAACCCCTTTAAGAACAGAATACCAGACTTTTTCAAAAGGAACTCTCACAAATCAAGACCAATCTACCTAGGGATAACTGAACATATCTAATCAATAAGAAAACATCATTTAAACAAGAAACTTAAAACTACAAACATTGCAAACAAGTTTCACACAAATCCTAAATCTAGCAGAAAAATAGCAAGAGGGAAGTGGGTTATCACCTATGGGCTTGATCAACTCATAGACACACCAAAACGCCATAAATCCACCTTTCTGAAACAAGGAAGTTTGTAATGACCTGTTGCAAATGGCAGGAAGTGAGGTGGAGAGTAGACTACAACAGTTTAAGCTCCCATATGCCTTCAAAATAATGAAACAACAAGGAAGGAGATGCCCTTGTTGATACCTGCAAACCACAAAACCACAAAGGCAAAAACAAAGTACCCAAAAGCTCACACACAAGCTTGTTGTCAGCAAGCTTTTGTAATGGCTTTTGGTGTACAGTAAGCTTAAACAAACAGACAAGAAAAAAGAGATTTTGGAAATAAGAACCAAACTTTTGTAACTTAAAACTTTGAACCTAAATTCACCAAACACAATATAACACGACTCTAGATCCAAAAGATAAAAACTCAGTTGTCACTTCAGTTGCATTTAGGATCAAGATTCATGGATCTCAAAAAAAATATTTTCCAAAAAAACTTGAACAAATATATTTTTTGATAAACAATTTAAACTAAATTTGCAACTAAATAGAGGATTACACTACAATGACATTAAAGGAAAAGGAAACTCAACTTTGTAAAAACATTAATTTTCATTAAATTAAAAATTTGATACAAGAGACTGGAACAATCAAAATAGGTCACAAGTCGACCTATTTATACTACATTGCTGAACATTCTAGAATAAACATAAACCCTAGCCTCTAATTTATAGAAAAGTAATTGAGTTCCTTGTTTGAAAAATCAGTCAAACTCCTATGTGATTGCTTTGGAGTTGCCATGCTGTGAGGACCAATCTTGAACGTCCAAATAAACTTTGTGAACAAGAAATTGACGCCAAGCGTTGATATGTTGTGTAGATTCTTCTTTTGCCATTTTTTGTGTGACAAGGGAGCTCGTGTAGGGCCACTGGGTGAGAGTGACAGTTTTATTGGGAGTGGGATAGGTTAAGGCTTGGGGAATCATGTTTCTAGAAATTGTGGGTTAGTGGTTTTGGTTAATTAAGGATCTGGGTATTTAGGGTTTGTTGTTCATGAAGGGGGATTAATTGGGGTTTAGATCGTGGGTTAGTGGTACATGATATGTTTGCCGCCTTAATCTATAGTTAAATATGTTTAAAACGTATTAACTAAAATATGGTTTGGGTTAAGTAAAAATGGGTAGGGGTGTTTTGGGCTTGTGTAGTATAGGATGGGTAGTGGATTAGTGGTGGACTGGGCTTGTGGGTTAAGTGGGGTATAGAAACCGGTTATGGGTTTATAGATTGGCTGATTTGCCCCCTAAGCTTTCCAAAATTTGGCAGATCATGTTTAACAGCTTATACCTCTTATTCCCTTTGTTACATCTTCGGGGGAATTGCAATTTGCCCCCTCAAACTTTAGCAAACTTAGGATAACGACCATATATGCACTTGTAGCAATCTTCAAGGGACAAACATGTAAATTCTTGAAATATTAGGGACCCATATGTAATTTGTGAGATTTACAAGGGTATAATATGACAAGTCTTCAATAGTTAAGGGACCAATCTTGACAAATCTTCAAACTTCGTGGACTTCTTTGGAAATTTATTGCTCAGGTCCGGTTCTTTGTGCCGCTTCGTTTCCCGTGTTTGTTTTTGCTTGTTTCTTTTGATCTTTTGATGAATTCACGATATTCGTAACTAAAATACATAATGAGCAAATACAAGCATATTTTCCGGTATTTTAGGGTAAAAGTTATACAATACCATCGTACTTATCAAATGTACCGACTTTAAACACTTATAATTTAGTCGCTAGACATTACCAATGAACTTTCAAATTAATGGTAGACTTTACCAATCTTACCCTGATATGACTCAATTACCCTTTTATTCTTTAACATTTTATATTCTATTAAAAATCTCAGATCAGTACCAAACAATGGAGGCCTCTCCTTGCTGACTATATCCAATCTTGTACATCAACCGAACATATCTGATTCATTCAAATTCATATTGACCACATACTATAACAAGATTAATACAACTCGGTAATCGAGTTCATGTCACTCTATATACAAAACCACATACCCATAGTCAAACGAACCCTACAAAACCTCACAAATGATGTTCCACTCGTAGGATTTTTTGTAGACATGTTTTGCACTTCCATGATTGATGTTGCTAACGATCTCAAGATCCCATCATACTTATTCTTTACGTCTCCTGCGGCTTATCTTGGTTTTGTCCTCCACCTTACAACATTGTCATCCGATGAGACTGACACAGACTTAATGTCTCAGTTAAGGGTACAATGTTTTAACACCCCTGTACCGTTGAACACATATCCATTGCATTATATCAAGAAAAAAGATCTTGGTTACTCGTGCTTTGTGCATCACGCACTTAGGTGCAAAGAGACCAAATGTATTGTAAACCGGTGGGGACCGATTATTGATCATGTAGGACCAGTTAAATGGCATGCAAACCGGTCAAATCATGAAAATATTAACGAATGTTTAGACCAACAACCTTCGTTATCCGTTGTTTTTCTATGTTTTGGTAGCATGGGGAGAAACATCTAAATGCTTTTGAGATGGTGAATGAGCTTGGATTGAGTGTAGAGGTAAGGTCAACATGTGAGGAGAATATGTGGAACACATATAGTTCTTTTAGTGGCAATATATGTAATTATATTAAAGAAGATAAGGGGTAATAGAGTCATTTCAGGGTAAGATTGGTAAAGTCTACCATCAATTTGAAAGTTCATTGGTAATGTCTAGCGATTAAATTGTAAGTGTTTAAAGTCGGTACATTTTGATAAGTACGATGGTATTGTATAGCTTTTACCCGGTATTTTATGACATTTTTACACATTTTAAGCCCGAAAAGAATGATGAGACTATGTATAATTGCAGTCTCATCACTCCCCCATACTAAACCATTGTTGTGCCCTCACGCAATGCTATAATTAAGTATCATAGCACTTCCAAAATTCATTTTTATATGACATTTATTGAAACGTAAATTTAAATTTACTACTACGTGCGTTTTAGACATAATGTATTTTTTCATCACGAGAACGTGACTTTTAGGGTCAAAGAATAAGAACACGTGAATGCCTCATAGAGATAATTTCGTCGTCCTTGATTTTCACCTAATTCCATGCTAAGCGTGAAACAAAATCATTGTCATTATAAGTTAGTAATACTAACACTACTCATATGCTCTAATCACGTACTTAAACTCCCTTATTCATAAGGTGTATCTCTTATATTTTATTTTTGTCTTAATGACCACGAGGATACATTTTCGACTTATGCGTGAATAGAGATTAGGCCCAAAAATATAGTTAAAACGTTATAAGCAAAATAACCGAATTAATAATCTTTCCCAATAGACAACGATGTCAAAAAATTAAGTCAACAAAAAGGATTGATAAACACGTTTTTATAACGGATTTGAACATGAGACTTATTACCAATTTGCATTGGTTTACCGCCATCTTTTATTGAACTTCGCCATGAAGTGTTTATTATGACTTTGGTCTTGCCCTTGTCTTTTATTTAACCTCGACATGAGACTTGACGTATATCCTCAGGCTAAGGCGAATTTTTGATCTTTAAGGCTTCATGGTTTTAAGACATTCACTTTCAATTTTCGCATATATTTTTCGGCCTTGTGAGCTTGAATTTTTTGCTTGATTTAGGTGAAGAGGAACTTAAAATTATTATTGGAGAAGCCTTTGATTATTCGGGTGCCAATACTCCAAATCCGTGACGCTGGCGAAACCTTAATGTTTCCCCAATTTAATTACATGGAAGCTACTAGAATGAATTAGAAACCAACAATAGAGGTTAAACCGCAAAAAACCTATTTATTAACAATTTAATAAATAAAAGCGATGGGAGAAAAAACAAATATATAAACCACATGAGTTTTTGAAAGAATAAGAGTACTCTACGTTTAGCATAGTAACTTATAATTAACTCTATCATTTATCGTCCTCAGTTTAATGAGACTTAGCCTAATATAGTTAAGGAATCAAAGATAAGTTCTCAACACGCACGGTCGAGTCAAAAATTACTCTTATTCTCACCATGTCGTGTCTTAAACACTTATCAAAAGCGATAAATTTTTTAAAATTTGGCCATTTTAGCCTTATTTTGCAACATAACGATAACAAAAAAATGAAAATTGGATTACGTGATGACGTAACCAAGGTGAAGTATCTATTCACCCCATACTAAAACTAAACATTGTTCTCAATGTTTCGAGTCTAAGGGTGAAACACCCCATACTAGAGATGAAAAGTCGAATGTTTAATCTCGAGCATGGAAAGGTTATAACGAATAATCTATAGCCGTTTAGGAATTAAGCTAAAAGAGTAAACGTTAGAACGTAAAAAGATATCATCGGATATCGGAATCTTTAAAGGCAACAATCGAAGCTCGAGTGATACGTAAAACAAATACGAGAGGCTTCAAGGATGACGATGATTCCTAATAAATCACAATCACAAACAACCACGAAACAAAGGTTAGAAGAGCACAAGTCTCCACATTACACTATTAGAAAATAATAATATGTACAAGGATAAGCATGGGATTTACCCCATGAGGTACCTCGTTTTTTATAACCAAGTCAAGAGCTCGACTCGAATCCCCATAAATGTGATCATTTAGGGATTATCAAGGTAAGGTCATTTTTGGTGGGGCTTAAATGATAAACAAGGCCCAAAAAGTATGTGGAGTACTTAAAAATCTGATAAGCGTATACCAAGGTCAAAGATAGTGTCCTCGTTTTCATGGATCAAACGAAAAACTGCTACTTCAACCAATAGTAGAACCCCAAAGGGGTAGAAGAAAATAAATGAGAAGAAATAGAAGGGTGGAACAATGGGTGGGGCACAATAACTTTGAGCTACTCGAGGTAGACTCGCACCAAGAAAACGAAAAGATTTTCCATTTATTACATCAGTGGAAGACCGAGATTTCCCTAAAAAAGCGATTCCGGGATCGAATATCTCGTCCTCGGTGGTAAAGTGTGAGGAAACATAAGGGGCTTCCCCCATACTAAAACCACGCAAAGCATCGTCAAAAGGAGTAGACGAGCTTGTAGCACTCAAAACGCGTGGTGATGACGGAGTTAAAATAGTAGGAACATCATTCAAATTAAATTTAAAATCTTTTCCTTTTTTGTCGTTCAAAAACTCTTTATGGAAACCCGATTTAATTATGTCGAAAATATTTGGCGTTTCAAAAGTTATGGTTGGGGCGCTAAAAATCCTCACATTTAAGTCGTGGGTAGGGGGAGGTGGATTGTGTAAATTCTCAAAACGTTGATCAACAAAGAACACCGCCCCCTCAGGGTCAACATAAACGTTATCCTCAAGATCGTTAATCGCATCGATTTCTTCATCGTAGATAGGCTCGTCAAACCAAGGTTCGTCGTTCACCAATTTGCGTTTCTAATCACTTCATATTAGCGTCATTTGATTTTAAGTAGTTTGAAAATCATTAGAACTATTAGAATTGTGATTAAAACCTTGGTTTTGAGTCCCATTCGAAAAATTGTTTCCTTGATTGTTGTTGTTCGAAAATTTTGAATTTTGATTTTGAGAAAAATTACGGTTTTGGTTGTTGTTGTTTTTTAAACCTCGATTTTGCCCATTCAAATTTTGACCTTGATAATTGTTATTTCCTTGGTTTTGAAAAGTTCCTTGTTGAATATTTCCTTGAAAATTGTTTCGATTTTGAAAATTGTTGCCTTGGTTACTATAATTCGCTTGTTGTGATGGACCGGCGTTATTTTGATTTTGATAAATTTCCATTTAACGCGTTTACACTCAACGTTTGGCCATCCGTAGCCGCACACTAGTAATAATTATGAGGTCCACCACACAACGTACACGAAACCACAACCGCTTTCACCGTAACGGGAGCATTTTTCATTTTGATAAAAAACGACGTAAAAGCATTCGTCAATTTATCGACTTTCGCATCAACCCTCTCAATATCGCGATTATAATTACTAATATTAGCGACATTGGCAACACTCGGTGTGTTACAGAGTTGGTAAACCTCAGATCTATTCTCTATAATCAATAACGCTTCCCTAGGAGTTTTGCACAAAAAGTTACCGCCCGCGGCGGAATTTAACGAATCTTGCTCTTGAAAATTAAGACCATTATAAAAAGTATCGATTTGGTGTAACTCGGAAAAACCGTGGTTAGGACATTGCCTAAGAAATTCCTTAAAACGATCCCACGCGTCTCTGAACGACTCATTCGGCTTTTGTTCAAACCTTGTGATCTCGTTTTTGAAAAACGTGGTCTTAGACGGTGGAAAGAAATAATTTAATGAATTTGGAAACGAGATCCTTCCACGTATTTATGGAATTAGGTGGTTCTTTCTCGTACCAATCCTTGGCGGCACCATCGAGCGAGTACGGAAAAAGCATAAGCTTAATGACATCGGTGTCAACGTTCTTAAACTTGCTCGTGGCTAAAAGACGATCAAAATTCCAAATGTGACCGTGAGGATTATCCGCCTCACGACCCTTAAACTTTGTTGCTTGAATTAAAGTCAACATTCCGCTTTTTATCTCAAAATTCTCCGCATCGATTGCGGGAATGACGATCGCGTCTCCATAACCCTCGTTGGGTGCTTGGAGCAATTCCATCATTGTACGATTCACGACCATCTCGTCTCTAGTTTCGACAACGATATTAGAAATGTTCCTTTCTAATTCACGTCTTCGTTTTCGATTCGACACGTCGCTAGAATCCGAATAGTCCTTCGATAGAGTGCGCATGCACTAAACATAGAATTGGGGGGGGGGGGGGGGGGGGGGGTAGCAAGGAAGATTATTTTCGGGGTTTTCAAAATTTTCAATTTTTTTGGTTTTTGATGGTTTTTTTATTTTTTTTGGATTTTTGGTGTATTACGTAGATAATTAAATCCACAAAACTTATCCACAAATCAAATGTCTCAATTAATGGATCCAAAGATAATGAAAGTAATCACGTGAAGTGAAAACCTTCGTCGACTTTGAAACGTAGGTGGAACACCAAAACGTTTCGAGGGTTCAATAATATAAGGACAAAAATAAGATATATAATACTTGAGTGACAAACCCTTAATCAATCGTCACTAAATCTATACGCACAAGCGAGCGGAGAAAATGAGGGGGCGCGAAGCACTTAAGATCATTTTTTCCTTAGGTCGTGAAATACAACCGCCTTATACCCACCTTATAGTTTGTGTTAACCGAGATTAAATCAACTAAGAGTATTTATCTATTTTGCCTTTGACTTTCGTTTGAAATCGATACACTTAATAATGACCGGAACGCCCACTATTAAGGTGCGATTTCTCGCGTATTTGGATAGTATTGTGTATTAATTGTGCTACGTAAATACAATATATTATTCACAAGAAAAACAAAAAACTATTTTGTGTTAATTAATTTCATCTTAACACTTTTTATTTTTATGGCTAATAATATATACTAAAAATAAAAACGAGTATGTACGATATTTACGCCTTCCTAAAATGGAAAGTCAAAAACGCACTACTCAAACAAACACGATGGTATAATATGGCAACAAATACCTCCTTGGCAGCGGCGCCAAAATGATTGTTCGTAAATTACACATTTTGGAAAAAACGAGTAAATGCAGTAAGTATTAAGTCAACGCGTTTAGGAAAACGTGAAGACCGGATATTAAAGTTCGTTCTCGAAGGAAGTGTATATGTTGTGTGCCAATATTAAAAATAACTTGTTTGGATTAGTTCGTTTTTGGAATAGAAAAGAGAGAAAAGTAAAGACGAGTTACGCTAAATATTAAACTAGGACGAAGAAAACGTAAAATCGTAAAACGCGTCGAAAAATAAACTTTATCTAAAAAATTTCAAAAAATTAAATTAAACTCCTAAAAATATATCTAGGGTTTACAAATAAAGAAAACTTGTTGAAACTCTTTTATTAATTAATATTTAATTTTAAAATACTAATTAAATCTCTAAAAATCATATAAATCAATATAAAGTCCAAACCAAGATTTTATCACTTGTAAACCCCATATATACTTAATTAACACTAAAAAATATTTTTCCAAAGTTTTTCACTAAATAAATCTATTTTTATAAGCTAATAACAATTTTTAAATTAGAATAATCATAAAAAATATAAATAATAATGAGAAAAATACAAAACCAATTCTGAAAATTCTAAAATACTATGAAATACTAGGGAAAAATGAAAAGTTGCAAAAATAATGACAAATAAGCTTAAAAACAACAAGCAATAAGCTGTTGAGCTTATATGCCTAACAGTGGGAACAATCTGGTGCTTTAGTGGGAACTGTGGTTCCCATTGCCTTTGTTATTTTAACAAAAAACAAAAAGGGTTTTGATTGAGTTTGTTTAGATGTTTGTTTGTTGGTATTTTGGAGAACAATTAGCACCCCCACAACCAGTAAGTTGTGGGGAGTCTAAATGCACAAAAAAAACAATTTAACTAACACCAAATCATCACTATGATCACACAGATCAGACACACAAGAGTTATGCAAAAAATGGGTGTCTGCTGGTATGCTTACCACTATCAGTGAGTTTTTAAGCTACAAAAGCTAAAACTTAAGCACACCTAAACCTAAAATAGTAGCACACAACCCTAGATCTACACCTATGCTAACATATAGCAAGTTTTCAAAACCAAACTCACAAAATCAAAGGGTTTATACCATACTCTTAGTGTGCAGACGGAAAGTGGATTCTTGCTGGTGCAGTTGGTATTTAATCCAATTTTGTGCTATCAAAACTTGATATTAACCTATCCAAAACTAAACCTAATGGTGTAAAACCCTAGACTACCTAATGGACTAACAGTGGACAAGTTTACAAACCTCAAACACACAAAACAAGGCCTATAAACCCCACTGTATGAAATATGTAGTTTTGAACAAATGTATGAAAAACTAGCAACCTTGATTTTATATTAAAGCTACACTAACCAACACTCAAACTAACTTTAAATCAACTAAATGAGAGTGTGTAGACCTGTTTGGTTGATCAAAGTTGTCACTCACCCATCTAAACCAATAGATCCAAACACCCCTTTGAGAACAGACTACCAAACTTTTTCAAAAGGAACTTAATCAAATCAAGACCAAATCTACCTAGGGCTAACAGAATATATCTAATCAATAAGAAAACATCATTTAAACAAAAAACTTGAAACTACAAACATTGCAAACAAGTTTCACACAAACCCTAAATGTAGTAGAAAAATAGCTAGAGGGAAGTGGGTTACCACATATGGGCTTGTTCAGCCCATAGACACACCAAAACGCGCCACATCCACCTTTCTGAAACAAGGAAGTTTGTAATGAGCTATTGCAAATGGCATGAAGTGAGGTGGGGAGTAGACTACAACAGTCTAAGCTCCCCTATGCCTTCAAAATAATAAAACAATAAGGAAGGAAATGCCCTTACTGATACCTACAAACCACAAAACCACAAAGAGAAAAACAAAGTACCCAAAAGCTCACACAGAAGCTTGTTGTCAGCAAGCATTTATAAAGGTTTTTGGTGTATAGTATGCTTAAAAAAACACACAAGAAAACAATGAGATTTTGAAAATAAGAACCAAACTTTTGTAACTTAAAACTTTGAACCTAAATTCACCAAACACAGTATAACACGACTCTAAATCCAAAAGATAAAAGCTCAGTTGTCACTTCACTTGCACTTGGGATCAAGATTCATGGATCTAAAAAAAATATTTTCCAAAAAAACTTGAACAAATATATTTTTGATAAACAATTTAAACTAAATTTGCAACTAAGTAGAGGATTACACCACAATGACATTAAATAAAAAGGGAACTCAGCTTTGTAAAAACATTAATTTTCATTAAATTAAAAAATTGATACAAGAGGCTGGAATAATAAAAATAGGTCACAAGTCGACTTATTTATACTACATTGCTGAACAACTAGAATAAACATAAACCCTAGCCTCTAATTTAAAGAAAAGTCCTTGAGGTCCTTGTTTGAAAAATCAGTTAAACTCTATGTAATTGCTTTGGAGTTACCGGGCTGTGAAGACCAATCTTGAACATCCAAATAAACTTTATGAACAAGAAATTGATGCCAAGCGTTGATATGCCGTGTAGATTCTTCTTTTTCCATTTTCGGTGTGACATGGGAGCACATGTGGGGCCACTGGGTGAGGGTGACAATTTTATTGGGAGCGGGGATGGGTTAAGGCTTGGGGGAATCATGTTTCTGGAAATTGTGGGTTAGTGATTTTGGTTAATTAAGAATCTGGGTATTTAGGGTTTGTTGTTCATGAAGGGGGATTAATTGGGGTTTAGACCGTGGGTTAGTGGTACAGGATATGTTTTCCGCCTTAATATATTGTAGTTAAATACGTTTAAAACGTATTTGTTAATGCAAAGCAATGCCTAAAAACATTGTTAGTATTAATTAATCTCTTAGTTTTGATCACGACAAATTACAAAGTCATTTATTGTCAAACACAATCATAAAATGAATTATCTAACAAACACTATCATCAAGGTAATAATCATTACACTAACATATCTAATCCTAATCATTTTTAAATGATCACTTAATGTGTTAAGTATGTTTACTTATGATTATCCTCTTGACCTCCTTCTTTACCTTGTCCAAAGAGAAGATCACTCACACACTTATGATGTGATTAAAGATGAAGCCTTGATGAAGATCATCCTCTTCTAAAGATCTTGTCATGTTCATCATTTGTTTATTTGTGTCTTGTGTAGATCCAATGTATTTATGAATCATTGGATTAGTTGTGTTCATCCAAGCTATTTGTGAATACTTGGATTAGAGTTGTGTAAATCCTTTACATATGTGTGTGCTTAGATTTGTGTTGTATAGATCTAAGTTACATGTGTGTACTTGGATATTCTTAGTTCAGTTGTAATAAGTTGTGTAAGTTCTCACTAAACTTTAAAGTGATGTGGTTGTGTCTTGTGAGTTCTCACTAAACTATAAAGTGATGTGTAGTTGTGCTGTGTGAAGTTCTCACTTAGCTTTAAAGTGAAGAGTCATGAAGATTGGTTCTAGCTTTAGATTAGAACTCAACATCTAGCCTTGTGTCGGAAAATGGTGAAGTGGGAAACGTTGTGAAGATTGGTTCTATCTTTAGATTAGAACTTGACATCTAGCCTTGTGTCGTAAAATGGTGAAGTGGGCGACGTTGTATAGATTGGTCCTAGCTAAGATTAGGTCTCGAAATTTAGCTTCGTGTCGGAAAATAATGTAAGCCAAGTTGTAAGGTTTTCTCCGCAAAGAAGGGAGCTTGTGGATATGGTGGAAATCTTGAGTAAGGTGTACTCGAGGAGTGGAGTAGGAACGAGGATCGAGCCTCGTTGCCGAACCACTATTAATCTTGGTGTCTTCCTACTAGGTTGTTTCTTTCCTTACTCATTACTTACATTCAACATCATTACACTTATTACTTATTGTTAATGCATTAGAATTGAACCTAATCATTATGCAACTAGCTTTCAAGTAAAAGATAGTTGTGGCACTCACCTAATTGAAAGGAATTTTAACTAGGAGATAAACCGATGAGAAACTATTCAACCCCCTTCTAGTTTCTATAGTATTAACTAAAATCTGGTTTGGGTTAAGTAAAAACGGGTAGGGGCGTTTTGGGCTTGGGTAGTATAGGATGGGTAGTGGATTAGTGGTGGACTGGGCTTGTGGTTAAGTGGGTATAGAAACCTGTTATGGGTTTACAGATTGGCTGATCTGCCCTGTTCACTTTCCAAAATTTGGTAGATCATGTTTAACAACTTATACCTCTTATTCCTTTGTTACATCTTTGGGGGAATTGCAATTTGCCCCCTCAAACTTTAGCAAACTTAGGATAAGGACCATATATGCACTTGTAGAAATCTTTAAGGGCCAAACATGTAAATTATTGAAATATTATAGAGCAATATGTAATATGTGAGATTTACAAGGTATAATATGACAAGTCTTCAATAGTTGAGGGACCAATCTTGACAAATCTTTAAACTTTGAGGACTTCTTTGGAAATTCATTGCTCGGGTCCGATTATTTGTGTGCCTTCATTTCCCGTGTTCGTTTTTGCTTGTTTTTGTTGATCTTTTGTTGAATTCACGATATCCTTACCTAAAATACACAATGAGCAAATACAAGCATATTTTCCGGTATTTTATGACATTTTTACACATTTTAAGCCCGAAAAGAGCGATGAGACTATGTATAATTGTAGTCTCATCACTTCTCATCATCATAAATATTTTCCTTGCCTTTGGAATGCTTCCCCCTTAGATGTAGAAGGAATGTCTTGAAATGGTGAGGTGTAGGTTGTGTTTGTTGGTTGAGGAGGTTGTTCATGTACTGGAGTTTGTTTCTCAACTTTCTTCCAAATATACTGCTGGAACATCTGATCAATGGGATTTGTAGAGGTGGTATTTTCCTCCCATGAGCATGAGAATGCCTAGCAACTCCTGTTAAAGCACCACGAGTAGACAATATGGCTGAAAATTTATACAAGGAATAGTAAACTTTGTTAAGCAAAGTTGGGACTTCAGTGATAATATTGAGTTTCTCCTGAACCTCCATAGATACATCCAACTTTTGTTTTTCTAACATCGACACCATTTCTTTGATTTTTATTACTGCGTCACATAGATCATTTACCTGACCGGGTACTGGAAGAAAGTGAGCAGGAAACTCCAAAGTGGCATTAGCCAGCGAGGTCTCCAAGTCTTATAATGAGCTTATCATTGTGGTCGGAGTGACCAGACTATGTGTTAATGAAACTAATGCCTAAAAACATTTATAGAAACTAGAAGGGGGGGGGGGGGGGGGGGAATTTTTTTTCACCAGTTTATCTCCTAATTAAAGTTCCTTTCAATTAGATGAGTGCAAAAACTATCTTTTACTTGAAAGCTAGTTGCATAATGATTCGGTTCAATTCTAATGCATTAACAATGTGTAGTAAGTATAATGATAATGAATGTAAGTAATGAGTAAGGAAAGAAACAACCTAATAGGAAGACACCAAGATTTATAGTGGTTCAGCAACGAGGATCTATCCTCATTCCTACTCCACTCCTCGAGTACACCTTTCTCGAGATTTCCACTATATACACAAGCTCCCTTCTTGGCAGAGAAAACCTTACAACGTCGCTTACATTATTTTCCGACACTAAGCTAAATGTCGAGACCTAATCTTAGCTAGGACCAATCTACACAACATCGCCCATGATGAGACTGTATTTATACATAGTCTCATCGTCCAAATCGGGCTTAAAACGCTTAAAATATCGTCAAAATACCCAAATATATGCCTGTGTTTGTTCATTGTGTATTTTAGGTATGGATATCGTGAATTCACCAAAAGATCAAAGGAATCAAGCAAAAACGAACACGGGAAACGAAGCCGCACAAAGAACCGGGCCCAAGTTTTGAATTTCCAAAAATAGTCCTTGAAGAATTGAAGATTGGCAAGATTGGTCCCTCTACTTTTAAAGACTTAACATTTTATACCCTTGAAAAACTCAATATTGCATATTGGGTCCCTAAAATGTTGAGATATTGCATTATTGGACCTTGAAGAATGCAAAATGTGCATAAAATGCCCTTGTGAACATTTATGATAAACATTTGTGGCCAAAATATGAAGTTACAAACTTCATTAACAAAGGAATGCAACTTTTTGCTGATTTTATATTAAATGGAAGTATCAAAGGAATCCAGGGGGGAAACATGGGCAAACCAAACCCAAACCCACTCCAAACCCGTCACTAACCCATCATTAGCCCACCAAATTCCCTTAACCCGACCCCCAGCCCAAGTCAAACACACCCGAGTCAAACCTTACTTAATTTTTTAAAACCGGTTTAATATTATTACTTTTGGTGGGAAACAAGTACTGTGCAAGATTAACCCCATAATCCTCTTGTTCTTAATCAAATGAGCCCAGATTTTTAATCTTCATTTCATAGGGTTTATTAAAATTGGTTACCCAGAAGCTTAATTAAACCCAAAAGATTGACATCCCATGTGACAACTGACATCCAGCTCACCCCATACTTGCTACCTGCCAAGACTCTTCACGGGATACCTTCCAGGATACTGACATGACGACTAATCCAAGGGTTCATATTCATTGCTTGTTGACCACAAGTAATTCAACACTCCAGATTTCTTCTCTGCCTGCTAAGCATCACATGGGACTCAAGAGGATTCTAGAACTCCAAATGAGAATATGGAATATGCTCAGGATCTTTCAGGGGTGTTTTTGGAAGATCACTAGACTAGGGTTTTTAGTTTTTGAATCATCAGTTGTAATATAAATAGACGTAGCAGTTTCATTGTAACTTTTGTTCCAGATTTTTTTGTAAAACTGATTTTATGAATAGTCAAAGTATATTTTCAGCTTTCCAATTCTTCTGAGTTCCAGTAGTTTAATTTTATTCTTAAATCTGTCTCTTTTATGTTTAAGCTATTGTTAATTTAGTATACCAAAAATATTTTCAAAAAAGTTTGTTTAAGAGATTTGGGACCCAACCCATAAAAAGCAGTCCTGAATCTTGTTTGACAATCAACATTCAGGGTTTGTTGTTTATGGTTTGTTAAAGTTTTGTTGGTTATCATCATCCAAAGAGGTTTTCAAAAAGTTGTGTTGCAAGATTTCTAAAAAATCTGTTTCTATACCTAGTTTTGTCTAACTTTTACTGTAGCATAAGCTTACCACAAGCCTGACAAGCTTGTGATAAGCTTATACTGTTTGAAGTGTTCTTCTTGTTGTTTGTTTTGTGCAGGTTACAAGATCTCATTCCATTTTCTTTTCCTTGGAAGATATATTGTGGGCGTGTGGGTTCTTGTTAACCACCACCATCATCATTCTTCTACAATCAACAACCTTGTTCCAAAGCCATAAGCCCAGCTTTAAAGCTGATGGGAGATGGCATTGCAGCCATAGTGGGGCCCGGATGTGGGTCCCACAAGGTATAAACCTAGGCTTGAACCCTCTCATAGCTTAAAATTTGTGTTTGTATGAATTTTGGTATAAAGTTGTTTGCCTGATTGTTTTGGATGCTTTTCATGTTCATTTAAGTTCATTATGCATGCTAGATCTTTGATTATTCAGATTTGGTAGGGTTTGTTAGCTATTGGTTTGTAAATTTTAGATTTCTGATATTAAGGGGGTGTTTGGGATAAGGATTTAAGCTAAGATTCTGACAAGCTGTTAGCTTATAAACTGCCTTTGCATTCTTTCATTGCTAGCATTAGGTTATTTCAGTTAAGTATTTTCAGTTTTGATAGGCTTTTAAACATTTTGTATGATAAAACTTGGTAGAAACTAGCTTAAAAATCAGCAAGTGTCATTTTCTGTTTGTTTCAGCTTAAATTTGCCCACCATTTTTGTTGCCTGCTAGCTTTAGGTAGTATCTAGGGTTTGGAGTTGAATTGTGGGTGTTTGGTAGTCATTTGTGCAAGTTTTGGCCACTAGAAACTCACCAAATTGCAAGTTAGACCAGTCACTGTAGCACAGCCATTGACATCCATATCAGCAACTGATCTTGGCTATTTTTGTGATTACTTTGCTTTGTGCCTGTGTGTTTTATTGCTTTTACTGACTCCCCACACTTCCATGAGTGTGGGGGTGCCCTTGTTACCAAGCAAAACCAAGTATTAAGCATTCTACAAGCACAAAACCATTCAGACCCGTTTTTTTAATACAAGCAGTGGGAACCAAGTTCCCACTGGTAGGCTATTGTTTGTACTGCTTGTGCTAAAAGACAGAATCAAGCACAAGTGTCACTATCAGTGTTACTTTTTTTTGTCTTTAGTGGTGATATTTAGGTTTTAGACTTTAATTCTTTTTCCAATATTTTTCTTATTTATTTTCTGATTTTTCAGTATTATTTATTTTCCAGTTACTGTTCATTAAATAATTTTTAGATTATTTAGCTAATTTAATTACTTTTTAATATATCTGTTTTTGTCTTTTAGTGTGAAAAATCAATATTTTTAGTTTTAAAATTTTTTCTTAGATTCAGAATATTAATTTAAGATTTTTAGTTAAAAAATATTTACTGTTCACCTTTTTAATCATTTTTTATAATTAAATTAGTTTAATTAGGGTTTAATTATTAATCTGTTTTGTCTTTTAGTGCAAATTTTTACATTTTTCAAACTTTTTCAATTTTCTACTGTTCATTAGGGTAATTTAGGATTTTTAAAATTGTTAAATTAATTTTGGCATTATTTTATTATTTTTTAGGATTATTTTAATTTAAAAATAGTTTTTAGTGATTAAAAATAGAAAAAATAGTTTTAAAAATTTAGGAAAAATACTTTTTAGTCATTAAATAATATAAGTTAGTTGTTAGTTCAATAAATTAATATTTTGGGCATTTTGTTAATTATATTTAATTTTAGGGCTTTAATTAGCATTAAAAATTGAATATTTAATTAATAAAAGGTTTTAAAATAAATTTGTTGGATTTTTATTCTTATTTATATTATTTAAGACTTAGTTTATTCATTTAATTAATTTTTAGGTTTTAATTTTTAATTTCGTCGCGTTTTACGTATTTACGTTCGCGTTTTGCGTCAAATCGTCGTAGTTTAATCGTAATCGTAGCTCGTCTTTACTTTTTCTCTCTTAAACCAAAAACGTCACTAATCCAAACATTGTTATTTTATATTTTGGCACATTAATACACACACCTCCTTCGAGAACGAACTTGGAATTTATTCGTCTTCACGGTGTTCCTAAATCGTGTCGATTAATACTTGCCGCATTTATACTCGTCTTTCCTAAGACTTGTATATCTATAAAAACTACTACACATCAATTTTTGGCGCCGCTGCCGGGGAGGTGTTTAGTGTGCCATTACTATTAGTATCGTGTTTGTGTGAGTAGTGCGTTTTAGCTTTTCAATTTTTGGAAAGCGTGAATATCGTACATACTCATTTTTTGTTATTTTTCATTACTATATTATAATATCCAAATAAAACGTGTTTAATTTTCCTAAATTAAACACAAATCAATCTTTTACTATATTGTAGATACATTGGTTTTCGTTTTTATTATATTATTACTATATTGTACTACGTAAGAACAATAAAAATACAAGTACTCCAAAAGCGTGAAAACGCAACCTTGATTCGGGATTTCATCACTCGATTATTGTATTCGAATCTAAAGCAAAAGTTTAAAGGCAAAATAGATAAATACTTTCGTGAAGCTTAATTTTGATTAACACAAACTATAAGGTGGGTATAAGGCGGTTGTATTTCACGACCTAAAGGAAAAAGGCTCTTAAGTGCTTCGCGCCGCCTCGTTTCCTCCGCTTGCTTGTGCGTGTTTTGAGAAAGAGGGCCAATCGAGGGTTTGCCGCCCAAGTATTATCTACGTATATTATATTTGCTTGTGTTTTCAAGATTAAACCCTCTTGAACGTTTTGGTGTTCCACCAACGTTCTAAAGTCATCGAGAACGTTCACTCCACGTGTTCGTTTTCATTCTTTGAGGCTCCTTTAATCGAGAAAGTCGATTCGAGGAGAGATTTGTAGATTTGTGTCTACGTAATACATTCAAAAATCCAAAAAAATTAAAAAACCAATCAAAAACCAAAAAAATTGAAAAATCGAAAAACCGCAAAAAGAATCTTCTTTGCTACCACCCATTCTACGCTTAGTGCATGCGCACTCGATCGAAGGATTATTCCAATTCTAGTGAAGCTTCGAATCGACGCAATCGTAATCGAAGGAATCGACGACGTAAACGAGAATTAGAAACCGACGTTCCTAATATCGTTGTTGAAGAAACCGTAGAGGAGATGGCCGATAATCGTTCGATGATGGAATTGCTCCAAGCGCCCACCGAGGGTTATGGAGACACGATCGTAATTCCCGCTATCGAGGCGGAGAATTTTGAGATCAAGAGCGAAATGCTTTCGTTGATCCAAGCTACGAAGTTTCGAGGTCGTGAAGCCGATAATCCTCACGACCATATTCGGAATTTTGATCGTCTTTTGGCCACGAGCAAGTTTAAGAACGTCGACACCGATGTCGTCAAGCTTATGCTTTTTCCGTACTCGCTCGATGGTGCCGCCAAGGATTGGTACGAGAAAGAGCCACCTAATTCCATAGTTACGTGGAAGGATCTCGTTTCCAAGTTCGTTAATTATTTTTTCCCACCGTCTAAGACAACGTTTTTCAAAAACGAGATTACAAAATTTGAGCAAAAACCGAATGAATCTTTTAGAGACGCGTGGGATCGTTTTAAGGAATTGCTTAGGCAATGTCCTCACCATGGTTTTTCCGAGTTGCACCAAATCGATACGTTTTACAACGGTCTTAATTTTCACGAACAAGACTCGTTAAATTCCGCCGCCGGTGGCAACTTTTTGTGTAAGACCCCGAAAGATGCATTGATAATTATCGAGAACCGATCCAAGGTTTACCAACTCCGCAATGCACCGAGTGTTGCCAATGTCGCCAATGTTAGTAGTTCTAATCGCGACATTGAGAGAGTTGATGCGAAAGTCGATAAGTTGACGAATGTGTTCACGTCTTTTCTCGTTGAGATGCAAAAGAAAGACGCTCCCGCTACGGTGAAAGCGGTTGAGGTTTCGTGTACGTTTTGTGGTGGACCTCATAATTATTACGAGTGTGCGGCTACGGATGGCCAAACGTCGAATGTGAGTGCGTTAAATGGAAACAACAATTTTTCAAATCAAAATAACGCGGGTCCATCACAACAAGGCAATTATAACCAAGGCAACAATTTTAATCAAAACCGAAACAATTTTCATGGAAACAATCAACAAGGAAATTTTTCGAATCAAAATCAAGGAGGTTATAATCAAGGTCGTAATATAACTTGGCAAAATCGAGATAACAATCAAGGAAACAATTTTTCAAGTGGGAATCAAAACAATTTTCAAAGAAGTAATCAAAACCAAGGGAACTTTAATTCTAATCAAAATAGTTCGTCAAACGATTTTCAAAATTACATGAAAACGAATGAGGCTAATATGAGACGATTAGAGGGAGAAATTGGTACTTTGAAAAAAGATTTTTCTAATACATTGAAATTGCAAAACACGAAGATTGAGCAAGGGCAAATTGATATTAAAAAGATGTTTTCGGCCATTATGAACAAAGCCTCGGGTTCGTCATCAAGTTCGTTACCTAGTGACACCGTTGATAATCCGAAAGAACAATGTAAAGCCGCCTCGTCTCGTGAGAAAGGTCGTGTGATTACCCCTAACCTTGAAGGATTCCGTGTTGTTTATCCCTCTCAACCCTCGACTTCTAAGACGTCTTCTTGTTCTAAAGTCGATGGGGTGAACGTGGCGACCAAGGAAAAGAGTGCACACCCTCGTGTACCTCAAATTCAATCCACGGTTCAAAAAGAGAGCTTTGTCGACCTTACCAAAGTAACCCTTGAAGAAACTTGTGCATCGATCCTTCTTAAAAAACCCAAAAGGCGTATGCCGAGATAGGAAAAGGATCCGGGCCAATTTCTACTACCTTGTGATTTTTCCGAGATTGAGGGATGTTTAGCCCTTGCCGATTTAGGTGCTAGCATCAATCTCATGCCTCATTCTCTTTGGAAATTGATGAGATTGCCTTCACTTACCCCCACGAACATGACAATCGAGCTTGCAAATTGTACTCCACTTATACCAATTGGAATAGCCGAGGATGTCTATGTTAGGATTGGAAAGTTTGTTTTTCCCGCGGATTTCGTTATATCCGATTACGAGTGTGACCCTAAAATGTCCCATTATTTTAGGCCGACCATTCTTATCGACGGCTAGAACCGTAATCGACGTTCACGAGGGGAGACTTACTATGAGATATGGGGATGAGAAAATAGACTTTTTCGCTAGAAAATCCCAAGGATTTAATGAGAATGAAAAAACCGAGGTTTCAAAACCTAATGATTCAAATTCTAATGATTTCAAAATATTTACTTTAGCGGAAAGAATGAAGCTTGATGCATGTTTTGAAAGAATTAAGAAAAACGGTTTTAAAGATGATGATTTTAATGATAAAGAATACGTGTACCTAATTCAAAAGGGTATGTGTAAATTTATGGATGAAAACTCACTTTGGGATGTTTTTAGCGAAACAAGTGAACCACCAATTCCGAAGGGCGACGTTAGTGCCATCACGACAATCACCAAAATGGGCTCGTCTTCACCACCTTCGAAGGACCATGACTTTGAGGCTTCAACTTCTAACTCCATCGAAGTGCCTCCTTTGCCTAGCCCAACACCCGTTGAGGCTAAAGGGTTTATCGACATCGATCCTCTCGTCTTAGAAAAGTCACCTAAGCATAGTCATTTGACTTGTAAGTCCATGGTTGTGAGTGCTCACATCGACTCTTTCTTTGACGATGACGATGGCGATTTTGCCGAGCTTGATCACGTACTTCGAAATCCACATGCTATTTTTGATTCTCCTAAGAAGAAACATGTGAAGTACGATGATTATGAGTTTGATCCCGAGATTGAGGAAATCATTGAACGAGAGCTAGCTCTTATGCCTTCACTTCCACCTACGAGTGAGGTCGACCTTTCCAAAATCGAGGATGAACTTAATGAGTTGGAACGTCTTATTTTCGATGACGAACCAACTCATGTGACCACCACAAATCCCATTCTCGAGGAGTTACCTAATCAACACTCCTCATTTGAGAATGACGTTTACCACATTCGTGAGGATCTAACTTATCAACAATCCCCACAAAAGAATGATGGTTTCGTGCTTGATCGTGATCTTTTCGAGAGAGTTTCTAAGATACTCAAGGAGGGGAATGACAAACCTTGGTTTGACAAGCCTATCTTTGATGAAGAAATCGATGAGATCGACGTTCATGAGGATGACAAGTATGTAGACCCCGAGGGGGCGGTGTTCTTTATTGATAAACGTTTTGAGAACTTATATAATCCGCCACCCCCTCCCACCAATGACTTAAATGTGAGGATTTTTAGCGCGACTAATTTTGAATTTGACACGCCAAATATTTTCGACATTATTCAATCGGGTTTTCATAAAGAGTTTTTGAACGATGAAAAAGGAAAGGATTTTAAAAATGTTTTAAATGATTTTTCTACATGTTTAACTCCGTCATCACATCGTGTTATGAGTACTACCACCTCGTCTACTCCTTTTGACGATGGTTGGTGTGGTCTTAGTGTGGGGGAAGCCCCAAATGTTCCTTCACACTTTACCGCCAAGGACGAGATTTACGATCCCGGAATTGCTTGTAAAGGGAAATCTCGGTCTTCCACCGATGCAATAAATGGAAAATCTTTTCGTTTGCTTGGTGTGAGTCTACCTCGAGTAGCTCATATGTTTGACTTACCCATTGCCCCACCTTTCTACTTCTTATCTCTTTTCTTCTACCTCTTTGAGGTTCTAGTTTGTGTTGGAGTGGCGTTGTTTCGTCTTTCATCCGAAAACGAAGACTCTATCTTTGACCCCGGTATTCGTATATCGGGTTTTTTAAAAGTACTCCATGTACTTTTGGGCCTTGTTTATCATGTAAGTCCCACCAAAAATGACCAAACCAAGATTATCCCTAAATGATCACATTTATTGGGATTCGAGTCGAGCTTTTGACTCGGTTATCAAAAACAAGGTGCCTCGTGGGGGATTCTCATGCTTATCCTTGTAAATATTATTGCTTTCTTAGATTAATGTAACGAGGGGACTTGTGCTCTTCCTACCTTTGTTCCGTGGTTGTTTGTGATTGTGATTTATTAGGTTCATCGTCATCATTAAAGCCTCTCGTGTTCGTTTTACGGATCACTCGAGCTTCGATCGTTGCCTTTGGAGATTCCGATATCCGATGATATCCTTTTATGTTCTAACGTTTATCTTATTAGCATAATTCATAAACGGCTTTTAGGTTATTCGTTTTACCCTTTCCATGCTCGAGATTAAGCATTCGACTTCGTCTCTAGTATGGGGGTGTTTACACCCCTAGACTCGAAACATTGAGGATAATGTTTAGTTTTAGTATGGGGGGGTGAGTAGATACTTCACCTTGCTTACGTCACCACGTAATCCAATATTCATCTTTTTGTTATCGTTTTGTTGCAAAATAAGGCTAAAAATGGCCAAATTTTAAATTTTTTCTAGTTTTTCATAAGTGTTTAAGACACGAATGTAGGTTTTCCGATGGTGAGAATGAGAGTAATTTTTGACTCGACCGTGCGTGTTGAGCACTTAGCTTCGATTCCTTAACTTTTTTAGGCTAAGTCTCTTAAATGAGGACGAGAAATGATAGAGTTATTTATAAGTCTCGTAATCGTCACGATCTCATGTGTAGTAATTATTAGCTTTTTCTCCCCACACTTTTGCATAATAAATTGTTAATAAATATTGATTTGGCGGTTTAGTCACTATTGTTGGGTTTCTAATTTGTTTTGGTAGCTTCCATGTAATTAAATTGGGAAAACATTAAGGTATCGCCAGCGTCACGGTTTTGAAGTATTGGCACCCGAATAATCGAAAGCTTCACCTAATAATAAGATTTCAAGTGCTCACCTAAATTAAGCAAAAATTTGAAGCTCACAAGGCCGAAAAATCTATGCCCAAATTGAAAGTGAATCAAGCCTTAATCTTCGAAGCTTTAAAGATCCAAAATTCGCTTTAGCGTGAGGATATACGTCTTTGGCTAATAAAACCACCGATGAGGCGAATAATAAAAGGCAAGGCAAGACCGAAGTCATAATAAAAGCTTCATGGCGAAGTTGAATAAAAGATGGAGGTAAACCAAAGATAATAAGGCCCTTCCGTTAGGGGGCGTATAAAAGTCTTGGTAATAAGTCTCATGTTCAAAACCGTTATAAAACCGTGTTTATCGATCCTTCTTGTTGACTTAATTTTTTGACATCGTTGTCTATTAGGATGAATTATTGATTTGATGATTTTGGTTACACCGTTAGAACTCTATTTTTAGACTTAATCTCTATTCACGCATAAGTCAATGATGTATCCTCGTGATCATTAAGACATAATAAAATATAAGAGATACCAAGTAGGAATAAGGGAGTTTAGGTTCGTAATTAACACTCATGAGATGTGTTCGTGTTGCTAACTTATAATAACAATGATCTCGTTACACACTTAGCATGGAATTGGGTGAAAATCGAGGACGACGAAATTATTTCTAACGAAGCATTCACGTGTTCTTGTTCTATGATCCTAAAAATCACTTAATCGTGATGAAAACAATACATTATGTCTAAAACGCATGTAGTAGTATTTAAATTTATGTCTTCAATAAAAGTTATCATAAAATGAATTTTGGAAGTGCTATGATACTTAATTCTAGCATTGCGTGGGGACACGGCAATGGTTTAGTATGGGGGAGTGATGAGACTGTATTTATACATAGTCTCATCGTCCAAATCGGGCTTAAAACGCTTAAAATATCGTCAAAATACCCAAATATATGCCTGTGTTTGTTCATTGTGTATTTTAGGTATGGATATCGTGAATTCACCAAAAGATCAAAGGAATCAAGCAAAAACGAACACGGGAAACGAAGCCGCACAAAGAACCGGGCCCAAGTTTTGAATTTCCAAAAATAGTCCTTGAAGAATTGAAGATTGGCAAGATTGGTCCCTCTACTTTTGAAGACTTAACATTTTATACCCTTGAAAAACTCAATATTGCATATTGGGTCCCTAAAATGTTGAGATATTGCATTATTGGACCTTGAAGAATGCAAAATGTGCATAAAATGCCCTTGTGAACATTTATGATAAACATTTGTGGCCAAAATATGAAGTTACAAACTTCATTAACAAAGGAATGCAACTTTTTGCTGATTTTATATTAAATGGAAGTATCAAAGGAATCCAGGGGAGAAACATGGGCAAACCAAACCCAAACCCACTCTAAACCCGTCACTAACCCATCATTAGCCCACCAACTTCCCTTAACCCGACCCCCAGCCCAAGTCAAACACACCCGAGTCAAACCTTACTTAATTTTTTAAAACCGGTTTAATATTATTACTTTTGGTGGGAAACAAGTACTGTGCAAGATTAACCCCATAATCCTCTTGTTCTTAATCAAATGAGCCCAGATTTTTAATCTTCATTTCATAGGGTTTATTAAAATTTGTTACCCAGAAGCTTAATTAAACCCAAAAGATTGACATCCCATGTGACAACTGACATCCAGCTCACCCCATACTTGCTACCTGCCAAGACTCTTCACGGGATACCTTCCAGGATACTGACATGACGACCAATCCAAGGGTTCATATTCATTGCTTGTTGACCACAACTAATTCAACACTCCAGATTTCTTCTCTGCCTGCTAAGCATCACATGGGACTCAAGAGGATTCTAGAACTCCAAATGAGAATATGGAATATGCTCAGGATCTTTCAGGGGTGTTTTTGGAAGATCACTAGACTAGGGTTTTTAGTTTTTGAATCATCAGTTGTAATATAAATAGACGTAGCAGTTTCATTGTAACTTTTGTTCCAGATTTTTTTGTAAAACTGATTTTATGAATAGTCAAAGTATATTTTCAGCTTTCCAATTCTTCTGAGTTCCAGTAGTTTAATTTTGTTCTTAAATCTGTCTCTTTTATGTTTAAGCTATTGTTAATTTAGTATACCAAAAATCTTTTCAAAAAAGTTTGTTTAAGAGATTTGGGACCCAACCCATAAAAAGCAGTCCTGAATCTTGTTTGACAATCAACATTCAGGGTTTGTTGTTGGTTTGTTAAAGTTTTGTTGGTTATCATCATCCAAAGAGGTTTTCAAAAAGTTGTGTTGCAAGATTTCTAAAAAATCTGTTTCTATACCTAGTTTTGTCTAACTTTTACTGTAGCATAAGCTTACCACAAGCCTGACAAGCTTGTGATAAGCTTATACTGTTTGAAGTGTTCTTCTTGTTGTTTGTTTTGTGCAGGTTACAAGATCTCATTCCATTTTCTTTTCCTTGGAAGATATATTATGGGTGTGTGGGTTCTTGTTAACCACCACCATCATCATTCTTCTACAATCAACAACCTTGTTCCAAAGCCATAAGCCCAGCTTTAAAGCCCGGATGTGGGTCCCACAAGGTATAAACCTAGGCTTGAACCCTCTCATAGCTTAAAATTTGTGTTTGTATGAATTTTGGTATAAAGTTGTTTGCCTGATTGTTTGGATGCTTTTCATGTTCATTTAAGTTCATTATGCATGCTAGATCTTTGATTATTCAGATTTGGTAGGGTTTGTTAGCTATTGGTTTGTAAATTTTAGATTTCTGATATTAAGGGGGTGTTTGGGATAAGGATTTAAGCTAAGATTCTGACAAGCTGTTAGCTTATAAACTGCCTTTGCATTCTTTCATTGCTAGCATTAGGTTATTTCAGTTAAGTATTTTCAGTTTTGATAGGCTTTTAAACATTTTGTATGATAAAACTTGTTAGAAACTAGCTTAAAAATCAGCAAGTGTCATTTTCTGTTTGTTTCAGCTTATATTTGCCCACCATTTTTGTTGCCTGCTAGCTTTAGGTAGTATCTAGGGTTAGGAGTTGAATTGTGGGTGTTTGGTAGTCATTTGTGCAAGTTTTGGCCACTAGAAACTCACCAAATTGCAAGTTAGACCAGTCACTGTAGCACAGCCATTGACATCCATATCAGCAACTGATCTTGGCTATTTTTGTGATTAATTTGCTTTGTGCCTGTGTGTTTTATTGCTTTTACTGACTCCCCACACTTCCATGAGTGTGGGGGTGCCCTTGTTACCAAGCAAAACCAAGTATTAAGCATTCTACAAGCACAAAACCATTCAGACCCGTTTTTTTAATACAAGCAGTGGGAACCAAGTTCCCACTGGTAGGCTATTGTTTGTACTGCTTGTGCTAAAAGACAGAATCAAGCACAAGTGTCACTATCAGTGTTACTTTTTTTTGTCTTTAGTGGTGATATTTAGGTTTTAGACTTTAATTCTTTTTCCAATATTTTTCTTACTTATTTTCTGATTTTTCAGCATTATTTATTTTCCAGTTACTGTTCATTAAATAATTTTTAGATTATTTAGCTAATTTAATTACTTTTTAATATATCTGTTTTTGTCTTTTAGTGTGAAAAATCAATATTTTTAGTTTTAAATTTTTTTCTTAGATTCAGAATATTAATTTAAGATTTTTAGTTAAAAAATATTTACTGTTCACCTTTTAAATCATTTTTTATAATTAAATTAGTTTAATTAGGGTTTAATTATTAATCTGTTTTGTCTTTTAGTGCAAATTTTTACATTTTTCAAACTTTTTCAATTTTCTACTGTTCATTAGGGTAATTTAGGATTTTTAAAATTGTTAAATTAATTTTGGCATTATTTTATATTTTTTAGGATTATTTTAATTTAAAAATAGTTTTTAGTGATTAAAAAAATAGAAAAAATAGTTTTAAAAATTTAGGAAAAATACTTTTTAGTCATTAAATAATATAAGTTAGTTATTAGTTCAATAAATTAATATTTTGGGCATTTTGTTAATTATATTTAATTTTAGGGCTTTAATTAGCATTAAAAATTGAATATTTAATTAATAAAAGGTTTTAAAATAAATTTGTTGGATTTTTATTCTTATTTATATTATTTAAGACTTAGTTTAATCATTTAATTAATTTTTAGGTTTTAATTTTTAATTTCGTCGCGTTTTACGTATTTACGTTCGCGTTTTACGTCAAATCGTCGTAGTTTAATCGTAATCGTAGCTCGTCTTTAATTTTTCTTTCTTAAACCAAAAACGTCACTAATCCAAACATTGTTATTTTATATTTTGGCACATTAATACACACACCTCCTTCGAGAACGAACTTGGAATTTATTCGTCTTCACGGTTTTCCTAAATCGTGTCGATTAATACTTGTCGCATTTATACTCGTCTTTCCTAAGACTTGTATATCTATAAAAACTACTACACATCAGCCCACTTAACCATTTTACGACACAAGGCTAGATGTCGAGTTCTAATCCAAAGCTAGAACCAATCTTCACAATGTTGCCTACTTCACCATTTTCCGACACAAGGCTAGATGTCGAGTTCTAATCCAAAGCTAGAACCAATCTTTACGACTTTTGACTTTGAAGCTAAGTGAGAACTTCACACAACAAAACTTCATATCACTTTATAGTTTAGTGAGAACTCACAAGACACAACCACATCACTTTATAGTTTAGTGATAACTAACACAACTAATTACAACTTAACTAAATATATCCAAGTACACACATGTAGCTTGGATCTACACAACACAAATCTAAGCACACACATGTGGAAAGGATTTACACAACTCTAATCCAATTATTTACAAATAGTTTGGATGAACATAACTAGTCTAAGTATTCACAAATACATTGGATCTACATAAGACACAAATAAATAAAGGATGAACATGACTAGATTTATAGGAGAAGGTGATCTTCATCAATGCTTCATCTTTAATCACATCACAAGTGTGTGAGTGATCTTCTCTTTAGACAAGGTAAAGAAGGAGATCAAGAGGATAATCATGAGTAAACATACTTAACACATTAAGTGATCATTTACAAATGACTAGGATTAGATAGGAGAAAGAAGGCTGAAAGAGATGTCCAAAAGGGTTGATGAAAATGCAGATTTGATCCACTATTTATAGAAGACAAATGCCAACGGCTATTTGGGGGCGGTGCCTTAACTACCCAGGCGGTTCCTTATCGATAGGGAACCGCGTAGGCACTTAAGGAACCGTGGAGAGTAGACTCCGCTCTTTTTTGTCTTTTAGTGAATTTGAAATATCTGAGGCTGTTTAAACCTTCAAAGGATATTCTTATGGCATTTGGAATATGCCATATTTAAATTTACATTTTCATTTTAATAAAAGATTTTCTTAAAAATAAAGTTTATTCAAAATCTTTTGCTACATTTGACAAAAGTGAGTTTTAAGGCTAATCACTTTTATGATCACTAAGCATGATTAAGATATGTTAGTGTAATGATTATTACCTTTATGATAGTGTTTGTTAGATAATTCATTTTATGATTGCGTTTGACAATAAATGTCTTTGTAATTTGTCGTGATCAAAACTAAGAAAGATTAATTAATACTAACAATGTTTTTCGGCATTGCTTTGCATTAACAATCTCCCTCTTTTTGATTACGACAAACTATAAACTCATTTACGTAAAATACAAGTTTATTCGAACTATTAACGAGTTTATCACTATCATTTCTCCCCATTTTTCGAAGCAAAAAGGTTAGCATAAGTATTTGAAGAAGAAAAGAACCGGACTTTGCTAGTAGCTCCCCCTTGGTGCTTACTCCCCCTTTCTTGGGGCACCAAGTAAATGAGCTAAGATGACATGCTACACAATGGTTATAAGAAAGAAAAGAAACACCAATGTATGTATGTGCACTACCTACTAACTAACTTGAGAGAAGAAGGAAAAGAAATCTCAAATTAGAAGCAAGCATTTGCTAAGTATGTCCAAAGAGTGTGTATTGACAACATCATAGTTTAATTGGTGGAATAAAGGAAGAAAAGAAACATCCAAACCAATCAAAGATGATTAAAATGTCAAGGTGTTAAAATTTAGAATTTTATGGAATCACCCATAATTAATTGTAAGTTTTAACCATGATCAAATCTTTAAAAAAATGCGTGAAATAGAATTAGCGGGAATGATAACACACATAACATTCATATTACACAAATATGAAATAACATACAAGAGAAATATTCATACACACAATATGAATATCTAAAGCAAAAGATATAGAAAATAAACCACAAAGCATAAACTACTCTAATAGTGACAATCTTCTAAGATTGCTTAAGTTTTATTGACTCAAACAACTAAAGTACAAAATGTGCCTAATAAGTGTGTAAACACTTATCCTTTTACCACTTAAACAAGGAAAAACCAAACCAAAACGTGTATTTAATATCGTAAAAGTCGGAATTACGCGTGGTTTTGTGTTTTTGTGTGAAATAGGTACAAAAGATCATAAATGAAGAAAACACGGGATTTCACGGACATTCATCGAAGAAAAAGGTCAAAGATAAAAGTCAATGGACTAAAAGTGCCAAAAGAATGGAGTTTGGAGGGCTAAGGAGGAAGATTTGATGAAGATTTTACAACAAGGACCATTTTTGCCATTCTCCAAAGTCATCCACTAATAAACCACATGGAAGAGCACACAATTATGAAGCCAACGGTCCCGACCTCGCATCATAACTCCTCACGGTTTGTTCTCTATGAATTTTTTATTTTTAATTAGTTTTTAAATTAAATAAATAGTTTTTAATAAATAAATAATAAATAAAAATATATTTTTGTAAATGAATAAAAAATAGTAAAAATAAAAGTTTTTTTATTTTATAATAGTTAGTTTAGTATTGAAATAATTAATTTTGATTTTTAAATATTTTTTGTTTTAGTAGTTTTATTTTTATTTATTTTTATCTATTTTTAAACTAACACAAAAATATTAAAAAGAAAAAAATAGCATGTGTGTTTCTTTTGTGTGTAATTAGGTGCATGTTTCTAGAAAATTAAAGATGGTGGAGTTGGTTAAAGTAGATTAATTAAGAGCCTTTGAATAAAAGAATAATGAAAGGTGAAGATGGTGATCCATGTGAAGTGCTTCCATTGGTCTATCTAAAATTATATTTCATCCTATTGGTGGAAACACATCATCACCTACCAAATGACCAAGATGCCCTCAAGTTAAAGAAGATAAGGTGATTAAAAGCTTAAAAAGACTAATCTACCCCAAGCACCTTGACTTCAGCTATAAATAACACCTCGTTTTTCTTTATTTTGTATGTAGATTTTAGGTAGGTAAATAATGTCAATTTTATTTCTTGTTTTTTAAATGTATCTCCTTTCAACTTTGTACTATCTTATCATTAATCACTTTCATATTAATAAAAGTTTATGTTTTAGCTTATTCTCTTTTAGCTTATTCTCATTCTACCTTTCTTTATCTTTTTACTTTTAATAATCTAGCTTATTATTTTGGGATTAGTTTTTTCATAACTTTTTCCAAATAAGTTAAGATTTATATAAAAGCTTGGAATAAGTCATCTTATTTCAAGCTTATTGTTTCCTTATATTCCTAGATCTAGCTTATTGTTGGATGATTTATTTAATTAGCTTTATAGATTTTTAAATCTCATAAGTTCTAAGCTTAGGCTTACAACTTATTTATAAGCTAGCTTTTTAATTAATTACTTTTAGTTTATATCTTTAAGTTTTTTTACATCTATTAGTTTTAAGTTTTAAAAATTAAAAATACTTTCATAAAACAAAAAAGTAGTTAGATCTATTAGTTTTTTATACTAATTCGTTTAGATCTATAAGTTTCTAGTTTAAAAATCAAAGTATTTTCATAAAATAAAAAAAAATAGTTTAGATCTATTAGGTAATTGATAAAATAGTATAGATCTATTAATTTTATTCGAATCTATTTATATAATATTAATAATTGCTTATTATCCTAACCTCTTGTGCTTTTTGTGATCTTGGCGAATCGATTTATCAAGTTTGGTAAAGAGGTTATGGTTGATTAATTTGGTTCGAGTTTGATTTGGTTGGCCGTGTACTTTACGGGCCGGGTTACGCTTAGATTTAGTGTTGATTTGTTTGGCCGTGTACTTTACGGGCCGTATTTTGTTGCTTTTGGGAGGCCGTGTACTTTACGGGCCATGTTTTGTTGATTATGTTGATGTTGTTTTAGAGCGTTATCTTCGGACTACGGGTATCATAATTCTCTCCTTTTTATTTTTATAGCTTAATCGTTTTAGTTTAGTTAATTAGAGTAATATTGTTTAAATTGTTTTCATAAAATATATTTTTCATAAAAATCGGTTTAATTAGTTTTAGATATTATTATTGTTTAAAAAAAATAGATTAAAAGGTTTAAAAAATAGATTTCATTTAGATAAGCTTATTATTAGTATAAAGTTTACACATTTTTGTGATTATTAAGCTTATTAGTATATTAAGCTTGTAGCTTTATCATCTAAAAAGATTAATAAGCTTAAAAGATTGAAGCTTTACGCTTTATTTTTAAGTTTATCTTTGTGATTTCATTTTTTGTCACTATTACTTGATATTACGTGCTTGCATTAGATTAATTTTGCATTTAGATTTATTATTTTTTTTAATTATAGTTTATTTTTGTTGCATCTAGATCTAAATTTGTAGTTTAATTTTATATTGCATTTTAGAGTAATTTTACGTGAATTAATTGCGCTTTTACTTTTATATATTCCTTAGCCTAAATAATTCTCCGCATTTTAGTTTAAATAGACATAGATACCAAGCAATTACTATTAACCATAAACAAATATAGTCTTTACAATAAAATTGGATTTCAATTCGAATAGATTCGACGAAACGATTATACTAAAAAATCGGGTTATTAGTGCCTTAGTTGGAAAAGAAAGACGACGAAGCATCATTCGAAGTTTTGTTCACGGGAACGAAAACTTTAAGAGGAGGTCGAGTGAGGAGGAAATCAAAGAAACTTAGCTTGTCATAGATATGAGCAAGTTCAATTTGTTGAAAACGACAACACGAGGAACCATGATGCAAAACAAAGTCGTTAGATAGGGGAGGTCCATAAAAATTAGAGTTTGGTGGAGAGGTAGATAATGGATAAGAGATGTTTTCACAATGCATAGTGAGATTAGGGAAAGAAGATAGGTCATTGAGTTGAGGAGAGTTGAAAGGTTTAGGTGGTGGTGGAAGAATTTCCTTTTCTCCGGTAATTGGATTTATAGAGTAAGTCTCATTCCAATATTGAATCGGAGAGAAAGAGGAATTCTTGGAGGATTTTGGAGAAGAAGAATCATGAGGATTCTTGTTCTTTTTGATCCAAATGGGTCGAACCGAGATTTTCGGTTTCTTTGAAAGCTTAGAAGAAGAAGCTTTAGGTTGAGAAGATTGTGACAAAGAAATGTCAAGGTTAGAAATGGAAGAATTAGGCATTATGAGGGATGAAGAGAAGAACTCCCAAAAGAGAAGATTTTAAAGAAAATAGACAAGGAAAAGATTTGAAATGAAATTAAAAGGTTTTAGGGAATGTTTAGCCAAATTGGGTAAACAAAGAATCTTAATCAAGACAGTGGTCAAAGAAGAAAGACCAAAAATAAGCCAAGAACGGCTTCCCTGTACGCGGTTCCTTAATAGAGCCCGCAGTTCCATATCGATATGGAGCCGCCTGGGGGCTAAGGAGCCGCGTCCAGGGGACAGCAAACCATGATTTTCAAAAGTTTTGGAGAAAAATAAGACTTTTTCAAAATTTTGCAAATCTTGGATTTTTACATATTTTAGCACTAGGTTATGCTAGGGTTGCATGAAAGCAACACATTCACAAAGAGTGTCTTGACAAAGGGTGACAAAATATTTAGATAACATTTTGATCCAATTTTAAGTCAAGTTTTTAGAGGTTGTGATAGATTTAGGTTCAATTTTAAATAAATTGAAGTTGATTAATGTGATCACATAGATTAAAACACATAAAACTAAATCCATATATCATCCACATGATAAAATCATGAGGGAAAAGAAAATAAATACAAGAAATAACATGACAACTAAATACTACAAAGTTAGCTAAAACTAGGTCTTGAATTCATAGTCCTCTTTGGCTTGACCTTCTTTAAAAAACATTTTATTTTGAAAACCATCATTCATCTCCTAGGAGGAGGAGGCATGGAGAACAAGGTAAGCAAGAAATCATGCAACCTTCTATGAAGACCAAGCATCTCCAACCTTAAGTTTTGAATGACGTAGTTATTATAGAGACAACATGGGCAATTCGCACCATGAGCTTCTAGGAACCCAAAGAAGTAAGGATCAACCATGAAGTGGGGAATAGGAATGCCCAAGATAGTGGCATTAGTGTTTGAGGGTGGAGGTGGTGGTGGAGACATAGTGTCCAAGGGTGAGATGGGAGAATTTGGTGGAGTGAAAGGAGAGGTAACCAAAGGCTCAAGGACAAAGGGAATACTTTGTAGAGGTTGAGGTTGAGTAATCCCATCCAAAGGAGGACTAGCAGTGAAGGGTGAAGAAAACTCATTCATTCTTGATTGGAATGAATATGAGGTAGAACCATGTGAATGGTTAGTACCATGGGTTAAGTTTGTCTTGCATGGAGCAAGGGGTGGTGAAGGTGAAGAGGAAATGAGAATAGGAGAAATCTCATTTTTGGGAGTGTTAAAAGATGAAGAATCAATGTTAGGTAACTTAATATTAATATTAAGGCTTCTTTTAGAAGAGGAAGTTTTGGAAGAAGTGGATGTTCTAGTAGACACCATGGTTGTGTGTTAAGGTTTAGAGAAGAGTTGAAGGGATGAAGAACACAATCAACAAGAGAGGGTTTAAGAAGAGAAGGGAATGATCCAAACTAGTAATGGGTTAAAATCATTTTAGGTGAATAATGAAATTAGGTAGCCTAGTTTAGGAAAGTGCAGGTTTTTGCAAAGATTTTATCAAAGTTTTACACGGATTAAGGAAAACAGTGTAAAGCAAAGATTCTGTCGAAACAGTGACAGGCGGTTCCTTATGTAGGGCCGTGTTTCTTTATCGCTAAGGAACCGCAGATTCGATAAGGAACCGCGACCAGCGGAGTCAAAAATTTACACTTCCTCAAACTTTGGTTAGCCCAGATTTCACACAAGTAAATAGCAAGCCAAAGTTAACTATAAATCAAAATCTAGGAAGCTAACAAACACATAATATGCACAAAGCTATGTAAATCGAAAAATCGATTACATAGTTAATTAAGGATTAAAATAGTTAGTAATTGATAGTTGAGTTTTTGTATACCCTTTAGGAAAAGAGTGCACAAAATAGGGTAAGCACGACGATTTAGGAAAACCGTGTGTAAATGACCCTAAAGTGAGTTCGTTCTCGAGGAGGCTAGTGCGGTGTGTAATGAATTGATTAACTTTTGTGATTTTATTGTTATGAGAAAAGAAAATAGAAATAGGGTAAGAAGAGAATGACGGTTACGACGACGGATTACACTAAGACAAAAAGGTCGTTCACGTAAAACCGTAAAAAGCACCAAATTAAATATTTTATCCTAAAAATTCCTAGAAGTTGCAAACAAATCCTAAATAATGTAAAAAGAGTTTACAAAAAATCAAAAATCACCCAAACCTTTTAATTAATTAAATAATGATTTTTTAATGCTAATTAAAGCCCTAAAAATCAATTTAATTACTAAAAAGCCTAAAATGAGTTTTATCACTTTGTAAACCTCTAAAACAACTTAACTTAATTTAAAACTAATTTAGAAAATTTTTAAACTAACCAAAACTATTTAAAATGATTTAAAAACTATTAAAACTAATAAAACTTAAAATAAGTATAAAAAGAAATCTAAGGACTATGAAAATATTCTAAAAGTTGCAAAACTCCTAAATTTAGATACTTGAACTAGGAAAAATGAAAAAATAGAAAAAACTAACTTTCAATTTTTAATAATAAAATAATAATAAAATATTCAAAAAAATTCAAAGTTTATAAAAAAATTCTAAAAAATTACCAAAAATCTAGAAAAATGCAACTAAGACAGAAATGCAATCAAAAGTTTCCAAAACCTTTTTAATAATTTTATATTAATTTCTAAAGTTGGTAAAAAACCCTAAAATCATATAAAATCAAAAATAAGTTAAAATGAAAACTTTAATGGCTATAAACCTCAAAAATATAGTTAAAAACCTAAAAACTATTTTTCCAGATTTTTAAAATACTTTTTCCTATTTTTTATTTACTTTCTAAATCTTAAACTTAAAATAATCCTAATAAATAAACTATTCACGTGAAAAATAAATTTTTTGAACCAAAAAGTCCTAAACCTAAATGAGAACAATAGAAAAATGCTAAGTGGTAAAAATCTAATAAGAATAAGCTGAAATCAGCTTATTACAAAACTGCTTGATTTAATAAGCTACAAACAGACACTCCTTAAGTATTTAAAAGTCCAAGTGATAACCAGTCAAAGACCCTAGGGCAACTGGTTATCACGCTGGAGTGTGAGAGGAGTGGCGAAGGTTCGAGTCCTGGCCACATCCTTTTTGTAAAAAGAAAACTTTTTTTTAAAACTTTTAAAACTCAATTAGAGTAACCTAAACTACTCTAAATCACAAACTTTATCAAAAATAGGCTAGAATTAAAGTTACTAGAATCAAAACAATGCCCAGTTAGGTTGCTTGATGAACACAAAGGGAAAAACGTATCTTCACTTGTGAAGATAGAACAAGAGGGCTTGTTCTTGGAGGTTTGTTGGTGTTTGATGGACAATGGGGGCACCCCTACCCTCAGTTGAGTGTAGGGAGTCAAATATAGCACAAAAAACCACAAGCACTTAGCAAAAATCAAGCACAATAAGCCCTAATCAGTCACTGTATTTCTATTTGGGGTATTTGATGAACAGTGATGGTTCAAATTGCACAAAAATGAAATTCAAAGCTCACAAACTAGCTTAAAATGACTAACAATCTATACCTAACAGATTACAAACCTTATACTAACCTAACTCTAACAACCAGCAAAATTTCAAGGCAAAATTCACTCTATAATAAACAGAAAAATGGACTTTTTGATTTAGCTAGTGAATACCAATTTAAAACATGCAATTGCTATTTTACTCTACCAAATTCACACACTTCAACTGAAATACCCTTCTACCACTACAACATGCATATCAAGTTGCTTTCAAGCCATGATTCATCATTTCCCTTAGCTTAAAACACAGTCCCAAACACACCTTTATATTCAGAAAATGGATTTTTTTCAAATCAAATGCTTATAAACCTAACCTAAACTGATCCTAATCACCTCTAACATGCATCATAATCCTAGTAAGCTAAAATCAAACCACTTAACAAACACATAAACAACTTTCTCACAAAATCACACTTATAAAACTAGAAAACAAGGATTCAAGCTAAGTTACCTTGTGGGACCTACAATCCAGGTCCCACTATGGCTGAAAAGCCATCTCCCTTCAGGCTCGGGCCTGAGCTGAACCTTTTGGATGTAAAGATGAACAAGGTGGGGACTACAACAGTCCCAAACACCCCTAAATTCTGCAATTGGTTTGTGACTTGTAAACCTGCCAAGAAAGAAAACAAGAGCAGAAGTGACTTGGTACAAGAGCTTAATAAGCTATAAGACTGACTTATGAGTTAAGCAGCTTCAAGCTTATGAGCTAATAAATGAAAAAAAAAATCAGAAAAGTGAGATGTAACTTTTCAAATCAATAAACTTTGAACTCCCTTTAATTTGGACAAAAGTTCAGATATAAGCTGAAATCAAACCCCACTCCACTTTCACTTTGTGTGGTTTGATTTCAAGTTAATGAAAAAACTTTTCCAAAATCAATACTTAAAAACAGAAAAAATTATTTTCTGAAAAACTTTCTTGAATATCTCTTGAACAACAAACTTTGTGGAACTCAGATTTTCTTAACTTAATACCAGCTTTTAAATAAAGAAAAGGAATTACTTTTTACCAAAATACCAACTTTCATTCAACTTAAAAAGGAATTATAATAAAAATTAAGAAAATCTGGAACAAAGGCAAGTCACAACATTTGACTGCTCTTTATACTACTCAGTAGAAGGATCTAGAATTCATAAAAAACTAAACCCTAATCTATATGAAATTCCAATAAAACCCTTGGTCAATGGTCTTCAAAATCGTCCAAATGGAGTCATGTGACTGAAAGTGATATGCAAGCTGTCTTGTTTGATCTTGGACCCTTCATTTATGCTTGGCGGACAAGTTGAGGTATATGGGACGTTGATTTAGTCAAGGCCATGTGATGGGTGTAGCAGGGGAGGGGACAAAAGGTAGAGTGGTCGTTTTCTGGGTTGTGGGGTGTGTTGGGAGTGGGGTAGGGAGTAAAAACCCTAAAGTTAATTAGGATTAAGGTTAAAAATTAAGGTGATTAGAACTGGGTTTTTTAGGGTTTGTGGGGATGAAGGTGGTTAAACAGTTTAGTTTGATTCGTTTGGGGGTTTAAAAAGTTGTTTCCCCCACTTAATCCTTTCATTAAATTGATTTTAAAAAACCAGTTAATACTTAACTGAATGGGAAAGTGACGTGGAGTGGTGAGGAGAGTTGATTGGCTGGTCAAAGGTCAAGGGTGACGTGTCAGGATGTAAGTGGTGGTGGTAAGAATGGTTGTCTGCCCCATTTTGGTCCCTTGGTTTTCCTTGTTTGTTCACTTAGTAATAAACAGCTACAAAACCAAATCCCTTTGTTATAACTTTGGTTAACTTGTCAAATTTGGCACAATCACTTTGCAAACTTGTTTCAAGGACTTCTTTTGTAATTTCTTCATTCTCCAAGGACTAAACTTGTAAATACTTGATATTTTAGGGACCCACAAGTAATTTTGAGGATTTACAGGGGTATAAAATGACAAGTCTTCATTCTTGAGGGACCAATGTTGCCAATCCTCAAAACTTCAAGGTCAAATTGGAAAATCCATGATTCGGGTCCGGTTCATTGTGCGGCTTCGTTTCCCGTGTTCGTTTTTGATTGATTCTTGTGATCTTTTTGTCATTTCCACAATATCCGTACCTAAAATACACAAGCAACAAACACGAGCATATATTTGGCATTTTTAATGATATTTAATGCATTTTAAGCCCAATTTGGACGATGAGACTATGTATAAAAGCAGTCTCATCACTCCCCCATACTAAACCATTGCCGTGTCCTCACGCAATGCTAGAATAAAGTATCATAGCACCTCCAAAATTCATTTTTATTCACTTTATTGAATGATAAACTAGCTACACTACTACTATTGCTACTACTTGTGTTTTAGACATAATATAATGTTTTCATCGCAA
Source organism: Glebionis coronaria (assembly GCA_025667525.1). Taxonomy (NCBI): domain Eukaryota; kingdom Viridiplantae; phylum Streptophyta; class Magnoliopsida; order Asterales; family Asteraceae; genus Glebionis; species Glebionis coronaria. The sequence continues at coordinate 250,893,837 of CM046874.1, forward strand.
AATGGGACGTTTAGGTTCATAGAATAAGAACACGTGAATACTTCGTTAGAAATAATTTCATCGTCCTCGATTTTCACCCCAATTCCAAGCCAAGCGTGCAACGAGATCATTGTCATTATAAGTTAGTAATGCTAACACTACTCATATGCCCTAATCACGTATTTATCCTCCCATTATTCCTAGGTTGTATCTCTTATATTTTATTTTGTCTTGAATGTTTCACGAGGATACATTGTTTTACTTATACGATAATAGAGATTTAGGTCTAAAAATAGAGTCCTAACGGTGTAACCAAGACCATCAAATCAATAACCCCTCCTAATAGACAACGATGTTAAAAAATTAAGTCAACAAGAAGGATCGATAAACACGGTTTTATAACGGTTTTGAACATGAGACTTATTACCAAGACTTTTATACGCCCCCTAACGGAAGGGCCTTATTATCTTTGGTTTACCTCCATCTTTTATTCAACTTCGCCATGAACCTTTTATTATGACTTCGGTCTTGCCTTGCCTTTTATTATCCGCCTCATCGGTGGTTTTATTAGCCAAAGACGTATATCCTCTCGCTATGGCGAATTTTGGATCTTTAAAGCTTCGAAGATTAAGGCTTGATTCACTTTCAATTTTGCATAGATTTTTCGGCCTTGTGGGGCTTCAAATTGTTTGCTTGATTTAGGTGAGCACTTGAAATCTTATTATTGGGTGAAGCTTTTGATTATTCGGGTGCCAATACTTCAAAACCGTGACGCTGGCGATACCTTAATGTCTTCCCAATTTAATTACACGGAAGCTACTAGAAAAGACTAGAAACCCAACAATCCCAACTAAACCGCTAAGTCAATATTTATTAAGCAAAAAAATATTTACATGCGAAGGGAGAATAAGCAAACAACGAGAACACATGAGTTTTTGAAAGAAGAGCGACTTATACGTTTAGCATAGTAACTTATAATTAACTCTATCATTTCTCGTCCTCATTTAAGAGACTTAGCCTAATGTGAAGTTAAGGAATCAAAGCTAAGTGCTCAACACGCACGGTCGAGTCAAAAATTACTCTTATTCTTGCCATCGGAAAATCTACATTGGTGTCTTCAAGCACTTATAAAACATGAGAAAAATTTTAAAATTTGGCTATTTTTAGCCTTATTTTGCAACAAAACGATAAAGAAAAAGATAAACTTTGGAAAGCGTGAAGGTTTGGCAAGGCAAGTATCTATTCACCCCCATACTAAAGTTAAACATTGTCCTCAATGTTTCGAGTCTAGGGGTGCAAACACCCCCATACTAGAGACGTAGTCGAATGCCTAATCTAGCATGAAAAGGGTGTAACCAATAAATTAATAGCCGTTTATGAAGTGTGCTATAAACCTAAGGTTAGAACATCAAAGGATATATCATTTGGATATTGAGAAAGTCTTCAAAGCAATCGATCGAGTGCTCCCATAAAATGAACACGAGAGGCTCCAATCGTGAAGAACATGATCTAAAAACCACAATTCACAAACAACCACGGAACAAAGGTTGGAAGGGCACAAATCCCCTCTCATTAAACTAATTAGAAAGCAATAATATTTACATGGATAAGCATGGGTTTCCCCCACGAGGCACCTTGTTTTTGATAACTGAGTCAAAAGCTCGACTCGAATCCCCATAAATGTGATCATTTAGGGATTATCATGGTGTGGTCAATTTTTAGTGGGGCTTACATGATAAACAAGGCCCAAAAACAACTGGTATTAAGGACTAAGTCCTTTGATGGTGCAAAATACCGGGATCGAAGATGGCGTTCTCGTTTTCATTGGAAAAACAAATCAACGCCACTTCATCATGTGCCAACATAAACCCAAAGGGTTTAAAGAAAATAGATGAGAAGAAATAGAAGGGTGGGACAATGGGTAAGTCACAAAAACCATGAGCTACTCGAGGTAGACTCGCACCAATCAAATAGAAAGATTTTCCATTTATTGCATCGGTGGAAGACCGAGATTTCCCTTTATAAGCAATTCCGGGATCAAATATCTCGTCCTCGGTGGAGAAAGGGGAGGGAACATAAGGGGCTTCCCCCACACTAAGTCCACACAAAGCATCGTCAAAAGGGGAAGACGAGCTTGTAGCACTCAAAACACGAGGTGATGACGGAGTTAGCATTGTAGAAAAATCTTTTAAATCCAATTTAAAATCTTTCCCTTTTTCATCTTTTAAACTCTCCTTATGAAAACTCGACTTAATTATGTCAAAAATATTTGGCGTTTCTAAAGCAATGTTAGTCACACTAAAAATTCTCACATTTGAAAACCGTTTTGGTTTAGGTGGTGGTAAGTTCTCAAAACGTTTGTCAACAAAGAAAACTTCCCCATCGGGATCAACATATTCATCATCCGAAGAATCATTCTTGATTGGAACCGTAGGCTTAACACTCTTAACCTCCACCGGCAGATGGGACGGAAAATCGTTTTTATCATCAACTTAAAACTCTTTTTGAAATCCTTTTACAAATGTTTTTGATGGGATTAACATTGTTCAAAGACGTGATAGAATACACATGAGAAAGTGTGGAGTTTTGAGTTGCATTTATGACGAGTTCTTCCTCATTGAAACGAAGAGTGATTTTCCTAGCATGCACATCGATAAGTGCTCTCGAGGTATCCAAAAATGATCGACCTAAAATTAGAGGAACTTTAGGATCGATGGGAATGTCAACAACAATAAAGTCCACGGGATAGTAGAACTTTCCAACTTTCACGAAGACGTCCTCGGCTACTCCACAAGCTAGAATCGTAGAATGATCGGCCATCTCGATTGACATTCTTGAAGGAGTAAGATTGGGAAGATTGAGCAACTTAAAAATCTCAAGAGGCATCAAATTAATACTAGCACCAAGATCGGCCAAGGCGTAGCATTCCTCCATATCTTGTATTGCACATGGGATTAAAAATTTACCGGGATCACCAACTTTTTGAGGTATGCGGCTAAGAAAAACCGATGAACAACTAGACGACTTTTGCAATTTCTCTTTGTTATTCAACATACTTTTGAAGTTCGCGGCAAATCGAGGCATCATGACCAAGGCGTCAGCAAAACTTATATTAAAATGCAAGTCACGAAACATTTTCATAAAGAGTTCAAATTGATAATTATTTCGTTCTTGTGCCTTTTCCTTGTTTCGTCTTGAAGGGTAAGGTAAGGGTGGTGTGGGTTGGGGCATAGGCAAAGGCCTTGGAATCTCGGGTTCCATGATTGGTATTGGTTCAACCGTAGGTGTGGTTTGAGCGGTACTTCGTGGGCTTGGAATTTGCTCCTTTTCTACCACCACCTCGGGTTCTTTCTCTTTTTCCTTCTCCGTAGAAGTACTTGGACGAGAAATGGGTTCTTTGAAAGTTTTACCACTACGAGTAGTAATAACCTTCAATTCTCCTTTCGGGTTCACGATGGTATCACTAGGAAGACCACCCGAAGAAGAAGGTTTACACATGATAGCTTCAAACATTTTTCCCATTCGGTCTTCAAACTTAGATTGCCTAGCATCCGCTTTTAACAACTCTTGCTTAATCTCATGTTGACCTTGCTCCATTTTTTGTTGATTTTGTTGGAGTCGTTGAACATTTCCTTCCATTTTATTAGCATGAGTCTTTAGTTCATTAGCAAGTTCGTTTTTAAGCTCGTTTTTCAACTCGGATCTTAAGCTAACCATTTCACGTTGCATATTATCAAACTTAGCATCATTTGCTTTTGCATAATTCAAAAATTCTCCTTGAAGATTTTTGGTGTGATCATTTTGAAAACCTTGTGTGGTAGTTTGAAAATCACGGTTTTGGTTTTGGTTTGAAATTTGCCCATTTCCACTTTGATAATTACCCTTGTTGTAGTTACGTTGATTTCCTTGATAAGCACCACTTTGATTGTTGTTTCGATAGTTGTTAGCATTTTGATTTTGTGGAGCTTGATTTTGGCGGGAACCTTGACCGTTTTGGTTATAAGTTCCCGTGGCTACATAAGCATTCGAAGTGTTACCATCCGCGGTAATGCACTCGGAAAAATCATGAGCTCCACCACACGAAATACAACTCTTGGCAACCGCCTTACCCGAAGCGGAATTTGAAGCTTCTTGAGCTTTCCAATGGGACATAAGAGTTGAAAACCTATCGAAAAACCGATTCTCCTCATTTGCTTCATCTTGCAAGGCATTAATGCTACGAGACGATGACGAACCCAAATTGGCAACACTCGGTGTGTTACGAGGGCTATAAACCTTAGACCTATTCTCAATGATTTTCAAAGCCTCTTCGGTTGTTTTGCACAAAAAATACCACCCGCGGCGACATTTAAGTAATCTCGTTCATGATCATTAAGCCCATTATAAAAAGTGTCAATTTGATGCAATTTGGAAAAATCATGATGTGGACATTCATGTAACATTTCTTTAAACCTTTCCCAAGCCATTGAAAAACTTTCATTAGACCTTTGTGTAAATCGTGAAATCTCGTTTTTCAAATGTGTTGTTTTAGATGGTGGAAAAAATTGATTCACAAATTTTGAAACGAGATCACCCCACGTCAAAATCGAATTTGGGGGTTCTTTCTCGAGCCATATCTTGGCGGGTCCATCTAACGAGTATGGAAACAACATCATCTTAATGGCATCGTGTGGTACATCATTAAACTTGCTTGTCGCGGTGAGATGATTAAATTGCCTAATGTGATAATGTGGGTTGTCTTTCTCGTGTCCGCGAAACTTGTTGGCTTGAAGCATAGACATTAAACCCGTCTTGATCTCGAAGTTCTCCGCAAGGATGGCGGGAATTACAATGGCCTCTCCAAAACCCTCGGTGGGTGCTTGAAGCAACTCCATCATAGTACGATTAGCCATGATAACTTCTTGTTCTACAATAGGTTCCTCACTTGGAGTCTCTTCACTAGAAAGATTAGGAGTAGGTGTTGCCTCATTTTTGTTTTTTCGTTTACGTGCACGTCTTGCTTGATTACGAGTAAGCATAAACGTCACGTACAACGTGGGGATGAGCAAAGAAGATTCTTTTTGGTGTTTTTAACTTTTTCAATTTTTTTTGGATTTTGGAATTGTATTAGGTAGACAAAAATCTACAAATCTCCTCCTTAATCAAATCTCTTGATTAAAGAAGCCTCAAGGAATAACGATCACGTGAAGTGAACGCCTTCGATGACTTTAGAACGTGGGTGGAACACCAAAACGTTCAAGAGGGTTTAATCAATGAAACCAAGAAAATATATATGATATGTATTAATACTTTGGGCGGCAAAACCCTCGATTAGCTCTCAAAATCAAATACTCACAAGCAAGCGGGGAAACGAGACGGCGTGAAGCACTTAAGAGCCTTTTTCCTTAGGATATATTTTATAATATCCGCCTTATACCCACCTTATAGTTTGTATTTTCAAAATCGAGCTTCTCGAAAGTATTTATCTATTTTTGCCTTTTTTCTTTGGTTTGAGATTCGAATACAATGATTGGGTAATGACCTCCCAAGTCAAGGTTGTGATTTCTCACGTATTTGGAGTACTTGTGTATTTATTGTTCTACGTATACAATATAGTAATAGTATTCACAAAAAACGAAAAACCGATAATACGTATTAGTAGAGTGCTACTAATACAAATACTTATTATGGCTATATAAAAACAACAATTGTTCAAGTCAAAACACAACACGCCTCCCCGGCAGCGGCGCCAAAATGATGGTTGAGTTTTTGTATACCCTTTAGGAAAAGAGTGCACAAAATAGGGTAAGCACGACGATTTAGGAAAACCGTGTGTAAATGACCCTAAAGTGAGTTCGTTCTCGAGGAGGCTAGTGCGTTGTGTAATGAATTGATTAAAATTTGTGATTTTATTGTTATGAGAAAAGAAAATTGAAATGGGGTAAGAAGAAAATGACGGTTACGATGACGGATTACACTAAGACAAAAAGGTCGTTCACGTAAAACCGTAAAAAGCACCAAATTAAATATTTTATCCTAAAAATTCCTAAAAGTTGCAAAACTCCTAACTTTAGATACTTGAACTAGGAAAAATGAAAAAAATAGAAAAAACTAACTTTAAATTTTTAATAATAAAATAATAATAAAATATTCAAAAAAAATTCAAAGTTTATAAAAAAATTCTAAAAAATTACCAAATATCTAGAAAAATGCAACTAAGACAGAAATGCAATCAAAAGTTTCCAAAACCTTTTTAATAATTTTATATTAATTTCTAAAGTTGGTAAAAAAACCCTAAAATCATATAAAGTCAAAAATAAGTTAAAATGAAAACTTTAATGGCTGTAAACCTCAAAAATATAGTTAAAAACCTAAAAACTATTTTTCCAGATTTTTAAAATACTTTTTCCTATTTTTTATTTACTTTCTAAAATTTAAACTTAAAATAATCCTAATAAATAAACTATTCACGTGAAAAATAAAATTTTTGAACCAAAAAGTCCTAAACCTAAATGAGAACAATAGAAAAATGCTAAGTGGTAAAAATCTAATAAGAATAAGCTGAAATCAACTTATTACAAAACTGCTTGATTTAATAAGCTACAAACAGACACTCCTTAAGTAATTAAAAGTCCAAGTGATAACCAGTCAAAGACCCTAGGGAAACTGGTTATCACGTTGGAGTGTGAGAGGAGTGGCACAAGTTCGAGTCCTGGCCACGTCCTTTTTGTAAAAAAACACTTTTTTTTAAAACTTTTAAAACTCAATTACAGTAACCTAAACTACTCTAAATCACAAACTTTATCAAAAATAGGCTAGAATTAAAGTTACTAGAATCAAAACAATGCCCAGTTAGGTTGCTTGATGAACACAAAGGGAAAAACGTATCTTCACTTGTGAAGATAGAACAAGAGGGCTTGTTCTTGGAGGTTTGTTGGTGTTTGATGGACAATGGGGGCACCCCTACACTCAGTTGAGTGTAGGGAGTCAAATATAGCACAAAAAACCACAAGCACTTAGCAAAAATCAAGCACAATAAGCCCTAATCAGTCACTGTATTTCTATTTGGGGTATCTGATGAACAGTGCTGGTTTAAATTGCACAAAAATGAAATTCAAAGCTCACAAACTAGCTTAAAATGACTAACAATCTATACCTAACAGATTACAAACCTTATACTAACCTAACTTCTAACAACCAGCAAAATTTCAAGGCAAAATTCACTCTATAATAAACAGAAAAATGGACTTTCTGATTTAGCTAGTGAATACCAATTTAAAACATGCAATTGCTATTTTACTCTACCAAATTCACACACTTCAACTGAAATACCCTTCTACCACTACAACATGCATATCAAGCTGCTTTCAAGCCATGATTCATCATTTCCCTTAGCTTAAAACACAGTCCCAAACACACCTTTATATTCAGAAAATGGATTTTTTTCAAATCAAGTGCTTATAAACCTAACCTAAACTGATCCTAATCACCTCTAACATGCATCATAATCCTAGTAAGCTAAAATCAAACCACTTAACAAACACATAAACAACTTTCTCACAAAATCACACTTATAAAACTAGAAAACAAGGATTCAAGCTAAGTTACCTTGTGGGACCTACAATCCAGGTCCCACTATGGCTGAAAAGCCATCACCCTTCAGGCTCGGGCCTGAGCTAAACCTTTTGGATGTAAAGATGAACAAGGTGGGGACTACAACATTCCCAAACACCCCTAAATTCCGCAAATGGTTTGTGACTTGTAAACCTGCCAAGAAAGAAAACAAGAGCAGAAGTGACTTGGTACAAGAGCTTAATAAGCTATAAGACTGACTTATGAGTTAAGCAGCTTAAAGCTTATGAGCTAATAGATGAAAAAAAAATCAGAAAAGTGAGATGTAACTTTTCAAATCAATAAACTTTGAACTCCCTTTAATTTGGACAAAAGTTCAGATATAAGCTGAAATCAAACCCCACTCCACTTTCACTTTGTGTGGTTTGATTTCAAGTTAATGAAAAAACTTTTCCAAAATCAATACTTAAAAACAGAAAAAATGATTTTCTGAAAAACTTTCTTGAATATCTCTTGAACAACAAACTTTGTGGAACTCAGATTTTCTTAACTTAATACCAGCTTTTAAATAAAGAAAAGGAATTACTTTTTACCAAAATACCAACTTTCATTCAACTTAAAAAGGAATTATAATAAAAATTAAGAAAATCTGGAACAAAGGCAAGTCACAACATTTGACTGCTCTTTATACTACTCAGTAGGAGGATCTAGAATTCATAAAAAACTAAACCCTAATCTATATTAAATTCCAATAAAACCCTTGGTCAATGGTCTTCAAAATCGTCCAAATGGAGTCATGTGACTGAAAGTGATATGCAAGCTGTCTTGTTTGATCTTGGACCCTTCATTTGTGTTTGGGGGACAAGTTGAGGTATATGGGACGTTGATTTAGTCAAGGCCATGTGATGGGTGTAGCAGGGGAGGGGAAAAAAGGTGGAGTGGTCGTTTTTTGGGTTGTGGGGTGTGTTGGGAGTGGGGTAGGGAGTAAAAACCCTAAAGTTAATTAGGATTAAGGTTAAAAATTAAGGTGATTAGAACTGGGTTTTTTAGGGTTTGTGGGGATGAAGGTGGTTAAACAGTTTAGTTTGATTCGTTTGAGGGTTTAAAAAGTTGTTTCCCCCACTTAATCCTTTCATTAAATTGATTTTAAAAAACCAGTTAATACTTAACTGAGTGGGAAAGTGACGTGGAGTGGTGAGGAGAGTTGATTGGCTGGTCAAAGGTCAAGGGTGACGTGGCAGGATGTAAGTGGTGGTGGTAAGAATGGTTGTCTGCCCCATTTTGGTCCCTTGGTTTTCCTTGTTTGTTCACTTAGTAATAAACAACTACAAAACCAAATCCCTTTGTTATAACTTTGGTTAACTTGTCAAATTTGGCACAATCACTTTGCAAACTTGTTTCAAGGACTTCTTTTGTAATTTATTCATTCTCCAAGGACTAAACTTGTAAATACTTGATATTTTAGGGACCCACAAGTAATTTTGAGGATTTACAGGGGTATAAAATGACAAGTCTTCAATTCTTGAGGGACCAATGTTGCCAATCTTCAAAACTTCAAGGTCAAATAGAAAATCCATGATTCGGGTCCGGTTCATTGTGCGGCTTCGTTTCCCGTGTTCGTTTTTGATTGATTCTTGTGATCTTTTTGTCATTTCCTCAATATCCGTACCTAAAATACACAAGCAACAAACACGAGCATATATTTGGCATTTTTAATGATATTTAATGCATTTTAAGCCCAATTTGGACGATGAGACTATGTATAAAAGCAGTCTCATCAGTAATCCAAATAGGTAGTAATAGTTAATACACACATAATAATAAAAGAGAAGTTCAACACCACAAAACATGTCCAACAACATTTTCATTATGAATCAAATCCAAGTCATCATATCTTCTTCTTGCCAACTCCTTTGATCAATTTTCCCAAGTACTTAAATCCACCTCTTGACTCAACTCGATGATCAAGCAACTCACCTTCTGTTCTAAGATTTGACCGATAGACATCCTCAAGACTAAGGTTCTCTGGAATTTCACTAGTAGCATGGTGAGGAGGAGGAGATAGGTCTTCTAACTCGTCTATGAATGAGTTAGTGGATGGGTGGGAGTTACTCGAAGAGCCAAAATAGGCACTTGTACCTATGCCATCACCATCACTTGTTGACATAAAAGTGTCCTCATCATCGGACTCTTGTTGGTCGGCTTTTCTTGAACCTCTATCATTTCTAGGCTTTCTTTCATATACCTCTTGAATAGGTAACATTACCCGTTGAACCGGTTGAAAGCGAGAAAGATCGAGATTAGGAAAGTCACGAACAACCCTTTTTAAGAGGCGAGTAAGGAGCATGGCATAAGGGAGGTTTGTTTTGGGCTTGGAGATAGCATAATTGATCCGTCGAGCGATAAAATATGCTAAATTGTACTTGGTTTCGGTAAAGATGCAAACTATCATATGCACTTAACATGTCGGAACATGATCCCTGTTACCACCAAGACAAAACACATTTTCCTTAAGGATGTTCGCCCATTGAACCATATCATCATTAAGGTCACTTAAGAGAACCTCATGACTTTTCACCGAACGTCTGTTAGTATGAAGGCTTCTTACAACGGTTCCATTACGCACTTTGGAAATGATGTCAAGGATGAAGTCAAGGTCAACTTACAAGTTGTCATTTGGAGGAAAATCGTTGGACTCAAGAAGAGCCTTAGAATTCCATTTATCCGTGAAACGACAAGTGCCCTCAAAAGTTACACCAAGAATTTGACCAAAGGCTTCGAGAGAGTATTGAATGAGTTGACCATTCAAGATGAACCTAACAAATATTCTACCATTTTCCATAATGAGAAAATAAGTGCTAAGGAACTCCAAGAGGAATTGGGGGTAAATGTCTTCTTCTATGTATAACAAACAATCGAACCCAATTTGTTCAAACATAGACTTAATGTAAGCATAATTCCTAATGTCCTCTTGGACAACTCTACCCTCGTGGAAACAACAAGTTTGAAGGGAACGATAGGTGTGGGCAAGTTGAGTTGAGTGACAAAAGTCGGCAAGGTTAGGCATATATTGTCTAGTGTCTTGGTGATCTTTTTTATATCTTGAAGGCATGATTTGTACCTAAATACAAAACAAATATTTGTCCAATCACTCATATGTTACATATAGGCTAAGAATAAAAAATATGAGAATGTATTTCATCAATCTCTTGAAAAACAAGGTTTAATCCTTATCATTCTCATACTTACAATGTACCTAGTTCATTATTGACAATAACATATTGATCATGTAAGATCAACAATGAACTTTGAACATTGGTTTTTCAAAACAAGGTTTTTAGGTAAGCATTCAACAATGCCATTATCAACTTGTTCATGGGTTCATATCAATTCCATCAATCAACCAAAACTATTTAGTCAAAATTTGGATTTGTTCTACAAGTGGGTTTTAGTGAAATCTCAATGAATATGAACCTAAGGAATCATAGTAACAATACTATGTCAACTCTTATTCCTAGTAAGGTTCTAATTCAATGTCAATTTAAAAAATCCCCAATTATGAATGTATGAACCCTAGAAAAAATTAGATGAAATTGAAAGAAATAACTTACAATTAATTGATCTTTTATGATGGATGAGTGAAACCTACGAACTTGAATCAATTAATTTGAGTGATTGAAGGTTTTTGAAGAAACAACAATGGTGGAAAACCAAGAACACGTCGCTGTATGTGTAAAGGAGAGAGAAGGTTTTGTTTGAAAAGGGTTATTTTAATAAAACTGGCGCTTTGGCGAAGTTTCTGCCCGCGGTTCCTTATCGATAAGGAACCGCGCATTTGAACCGTGCGTGATAAGGAACCGCCTACAATGGCTGGTTTTATCAAAGAAAAACAAAGAATTTTTGAAAACCAAAAATTTTAAAGTACTTAAAAATATATCTTAAACCTTTTAGGATATCATTGGACCACCACAACACTATGTAATAATGCTTTATTGAAGGATTACGAGTTGAATCGAGATAGGAAAAGACCGAAACGAACAAACGAATACTCGTAGCAAAGAAGCAAAGGGGAGAGGAGTCAAGGGAAGTGAATAAAGACCAAGAACATTGCTCAAGAGACAAATGACATTCTTCTAATCGAGGAGACAAAGAGCTTGTGTCATATATAGTGGTTTAAGACGTGCCTTTCCGGCGAAAGTCTAAACGGCTTTTGTAATGAATTATACCAAGCAATTTTGATGAATAGAATAAGATCATTTTCAAGATTAGTCTTATTCTGTTTCAAAACATGAACAAAGTATAGATTCACTTTCTCTCCCACATGATCGGATAATTATTGCTAGGATTAACAATAACAATATCCTTGGAATATTTCAATTCCAAATGTGTAAAATCCACCTACAACTTAATGAAGTAGTTTGGTATCTCAAGGGATTCACTAATCATCCTAGAGATGAGCTTAATTGCACAAGTTACACATGATATTGGGCCTACTAACCGTAAGGGTGCAAACCATGCTTGATACTTTAAGCTTCTACTAACTCACCCTACATCTCCATAGTGAGTCAAGTATCCAAGCAATGAAGGTTTGAGAGGGAAAAAGGAAAGAATCACAAACCACAAATAAATATCAAGGCAAGGATGCCAAGAACAAGCATATAGTCAATTAATGATCAAAAGAATGATCAATAGGGCGTGTGGAAGAACGAAAGGGTACCTTGGCCATAAATTGCATTTCACGCTTTCAAGGAACCAATGCAAAGCCCAACAATGACTAATAGTGACTACTAGGTCTTCAAGGACTAGTATCACTCCTACCCATCTTGATGTCATCATTCAATGATGTTGGAAATCAAAGAAGATGAGTCTTCTACAAGTGTAAGTAACTCAATCCACAATCAATAGAAAGATTTATCTTAATGAGTACCTACACATAACAAGATGCAAACTAGTAGATAAATTTCAAGAGTAAATCAAAATGCATTAATACTACTAATCTAAATGAGATGCAATATTATCAACTTAAAAGGCTCATTTTCAACAAAAAATAGTTTTGACCAAAGAAAAAATTTACAATTTAACCTTCTAATTTGAGGAGACAATGGGTCGATCCAAGTTTTAAAGTACAATATACTTCAAAGATCTTGTGTCACCATCGCTCTGATACCAATTGTAGAAACTATAAGGGGGGTTGAATAGTTTCTCATTGGTTTATCTCCTAATTAAAATTCCTCTCAATTAGGTGAGTGCAAAAACTATCTTTTACTTGAAATCTAGTTGCATAATGAATAGGTTCAAAGTTAATGCATTAACAATGTGTAGTAAGTATAATGATAATGAATATAAGTAATAAGTAAGGAAAGAAACAACCTAATAGGAAGACACCACGATTTATAGTGGTTCGGCAACGAGGCTCTATCCTCGTTCCTACACCACTTCTCGAGTACACCTTACTCGAGATTTCCACTATATCCACAAGCTCCCTTCTTGGCGAAGAAAACCTTACAACGTCGCTTACATTATTTTTCGACACTAAGCTAAATGTCGAGACCTAATCTTAGCTATGACCAATCTACACAACGTCGCCCACTTCACCATTTTACGACACAAGGCTAGATGTCGGGTTCTAATCCAAAGCTAGAACCAATATTCACAACGTTGCCTACTTTACCATTTTCTGACACAAGGCTAGATGTCGAGTTCTAATCCAAAGCTAGAACCAATCTTCACGACTCTTTACTTTGAAGCTAAGTGAGAACTTCACACAACACAACTACATATCACTTTATAGTTTAGTGAGAACTCACAAGACACAACCACATCATTTTATAGTTTAGCGAGAACTAACACAACTAATTATAACTCAACTAAATATATCCAAGTACACACATATAGCTTGGATCTACACAACACAAATTTAAGCACACACATGTGCAAAGGATTTACACAACTCTAATCCAAGTATTCACAAATAGTCTGAATGAACACAACTAGTCCAAGTATTCACAAATACATTGGATCTACACAAGACACAAATAAACAAATGATGAACATGACTAGATCTTTAGGAGAAGGTGATCTTCATCAATGCTTCATCTTTAATCACATCACAAGTGTGTGAGTGATCTTCTCTTTGGACAAGGTAAAGAAGGTGATCAAGAGGATAATCATGAGTAAACATACTTAACACATTAAGTGATCATTTACAAATGACTAAGATTAGATAGGAGAAAGAAGGCTGAAAGAGATGTCCAAAAAGGGTTGATGAAAATGCAGATTTGATCCATTATTTATAGAAGACAAATACCAACGGCTATCTGAGGGCGGTTCCTTAACTACCCAGGCGGTTCCTTATCGACAGAGAATCGCGTAGGTACTTAAGGAACCGCGGAGAGTAGACTCCGCTCCTTTTTGTCTTTTAGTGAATTTGAAATATCTGAGGCTGTTTAAACCTTCAAAGGATATTCTTATGGCATTTAGAATATGCCATATTCAAATTTACATTTTCATTTTAATAAAAGATTTCCTTAAAAATAAAGTTTATTAAAAATCTTTTGTTACATTTGACAAAAGTGAGTTGTAAGGCTAATCACTTTTATGATCACTAAGCATGATTAAGACATGTTAGTGTAATTATTATTACCTTGATGATAGTGTTTCTTAGATAATTCGTTTTCTGATTGTGTTTGACAATAAATGTCTTTGTAATTTGTCGTAATCAAAACTAAGAAGATTAATTAATACTAACAATGTTTTTAGGCATTGCTTTGCATTAACAACATTAATTATAACTAATATTTCTTAGTTTTTATCACAACAAAGTGTAAAAACATTTATCGTTAAATATAACTATAAGACGATTATTTAATGAACACTATCATTTAGTTAATAACCATTTAAGTCTTACACAAATATATCTTAAACAAGTTTAGTGGTCATTAAAGTGATTAAACTTAAAACTCACATTTAATTATGAAATTAAGTATAATGCAGTTCGTTTTTTCTCAGTTCTTGCTAATAGAAAGTCCAACCAATATCGGGTTTTTAATTGTTCTTGGTTGTTAAGCTTGCTTGGTTATTCTATTGCTAATTCAACAAATGCTTTGCAAAACAGAAAATTATTACCTACGTATATGTAAAACAAATTGCAAATACCACGTTTTTATTCAAGTAAAAATTCAAAATGCAAAATATGAAACTTAAAGGACTGAAATTGTAATTTCTATGAAAAGTAAATGCTTGAAATGTAAACTCTAACAATTATAGGGACTAAAAATGTAAAACTGTTAACTAAAAGGATCAAAAATACAAATTCTATAACAAACTAACCAAAAGTGTAACAAATTAACAAAATACTAACTGAAATTTAACAACTTCCAAATTCCAGGGACTAAAACAATGCAAACCCTAAAAACATGAAGATTAGCCAAAAATTAACACTGACAGAACTAAAAGGACCAAAGTGCAATAAAGAAAACTTTTTAAGCAAAAACGGGACAAAGGAGAAATTAAGCTCGTTCAAGCTTATTTCTCAACCAAACTTGATGAAACAACTTGCAAAACTCTTGAAATCTCAATTAAGCTACGTGTGTTCAAGGAAATTTGCTAAAAATCAGAAATAAGCAAATGAGTGCTTATTAATAAGCTCAAAATAAGCTACAGCTAAATCTAATCAACCACAACTTGATTTTTCTATTAAAACTGATTAAGCAACTGATTTAAAGAAGGGGAAATCAAACCAGAACGAATTTCATCAAGTAATAAGCTCTAAATCTGAATTAAGCTAAAAAGAGCTTATGTTGACCAAGCGTTGACCAACTGTTTTTTCAAAAAGCTAATTTTCTCAAAAATCAAGTAACTCAACTACCTAAATGGATTTGTGAAGAAAAAGTGCTAAGTTTATGAAGAGGAAAATGAGATACAGATTTTCAGTTGTCAAGTTACAGAAACTTGAGTTAAGTCTACTAATCTGATTTTGGCTTATTACTAAGTGCTTATTGAATACTGTATTAAATCCTTCTAGACTCTGATTCTTTATGATGTAAGCTAAGACTGAAAACAAATTTGGTGAAATTTCATCAAGTAATGAATTAGAACAAATCAATTGAAAATGGCAAGTTTTTAAGACCAAAACTGAATGAAAACTGACCCAAACTATTCAAGTGCCATTTGCCTGTTTGACCTTCTACTTGACTTGTAAAAGACTTAAAACAACTTGTTATCACTCAATGACTGTAAATGAACTTTAAAAATCCAAATCTCAATGCTTGAAAACTATTTTTGAGCTATTCCCAAACACTCCTTTACTGATTTTTACAAACTTTTACAAATGCTTTTAGAGTTCTGAATTAAGCTGACTTAAAAGCTATAGCAGTCTGAATTCAATGGTCAAAATGAAAAGTAATAGAGCTCGATGCACTCAATAAACTCCACTAGAACTACAAACCAACTACAAGAACAAAAGAGACTGAATCAAAGCAGTTAACTAGAATTAAATCCAAATCAAAGAACAAGCAAACAGGTTTGAACTACTAACACTCTAAAATCTAGAAAACATCAACAACAAGCAACTTATATCAAGCAGCCATCAAGTTTATTCTAAGAAAATAAGCATGCAGTTAACTATTGAGTGGAACAAAAATCAAGAAGCTTAAAACCTATTGAAGAATTCCTTTGAGAAGAAGAGGAGCGCTGAGCTCTCTTACCCTAGTGATAACCACCACCTTATCACTAGGAATCAATAAATCAACAATAACTGCTATCTAATCAACAAGAAACCATCATTCTGCTTGAAAACTCCATTGAAACTATGCAATGACTGAATTGTGATCAAACAGCTAGCAAACTTCACCAATGTCAGTTATGATCAATGATTAATCATAACAAACACTTATCAGCAACACTAGTATCCAAATGCAGCAAGAAATGAACTGGAATGACAAGAAAAGTTTTGGCGGGAAAGAGTGAATTTGAATTTTATTAATGGGAAACGGTTACAAAGTTGTTACAAGGGTAGTAACTAACTAACTAACTCAAGAGTTTGTCAGACTCTTGAGTAGCTAGGGTAAGATTGAGGGAAAAAGGAAAGGAAAAGTAGAACTAGGTGTTTTTACAAAATTAAGCTACCACTGAAAATGAAGTCTAATCCAGCTATTTATAGACATGAAGGAAGAGTTTGTTGGGGTTGGTGACGTGTCAGAACCAATCCCATCTTGCCACGTGGAGAATTCTGCATATTGCACTTTGAAGGTATGAACAAGGATTTGGGTTTTCTTGATTGGATGGATGAAATGTTAATTGAGTTGCACCATTATGTTCGTCTCTTCAAATTGATCAACTTTGGTGTTTAAATCTTTCCATGAAATGGCTTCTATCTCAAACGCGATTCTGGGAAAATTTTTCCTTCTTGAAGATGCCACGTGTCAAATTCTGATTGGTTGAAAATCAGTCACACGGATTGCACTGTTTGGATTTGGTAATAAATGTGAGGCGGCTGAGTGGATATTAAGTATTTGATCCGTGTGCTTCCTTTTCCTTTCTCTCATTGGCTGAATTAGTTATCACATGGATCAATCTTGGATAACTTTCAAAAGTTGGCAGAACAAGTCCTTGTACTTGACAGATTATTGTTTTAAGCTACAATCTTCATTCTTTTGACATATTTGGTCCTTCAACTTCCATCCTTGAACAAAATGGTCCTTTGACTGAGTTGACTTGAGAGTTGACCAAGTTTGACTTGAATCTTGACTTTACATTATTTGCACTTTTAGTCCTTCAACTTTCATAACTTGTCAAGATAGGTCCTTATACTTCAAAGTCTTGTCACTTTTGATCCTCTTTTGTCTTTTTCATCCATTTGAGCTTGATTTTTCCTTGTTTGCTTGAAAATGTATCTTTTTACCTACACAAGTGCACACAAACACAAACATACCATATAACACTGTTTTTGCCAAATAAATTGGTATTTTGCTTCATGTTTTAGGGTTATTTGTTATTAAAAGGATATGAGTTTAAGCTCATATCAAATTCCCCTACACATGAACATTGTCATGTCCTCATGCAATATTATATTTTAAGGCTCAAAATTTTACATTTCCCTCATAATTAATCCACCTTGGCCATATGAGATGCATCTACACTTCTCTAAACTAAATGATGCATGATTTTCACTTTCAATAATGTAATGAATCAAAATACAATTCTATCTATATCTTTTTGATTTTTCTTGAAATGGTTTTGATGGAAATAACTCATAAAGAATTCAATGACTTAAATTTGGGCTTGGGTACCATGGACATTTATCACCCTCAAGTTTCACTTTCCCCATACCAAGCTTAAAAATGGGATCATTGCATTCACAAGTAAAAAGTGCATCAACTTATTCATGACAATTAAATGTGGAACCGGTTATTATTTGAGCAAATTGCTTGAAGGCAAATTTGTCATTATTCAAGTGTGAAGTATAAGAAGTGTAAAATCCAAAAATAAGGAAGCACGGTTTTAATCCTAAGTAATCCTCTCATCCATTACTTGGAAAACCGCTCACAATTAATACAAGTCCGTATTAAGAGTAATAAGTCATTCGCCTTATGTGTAAAATCCTCATGTCATGCTTTCATAAGTAGCTACACACTCGCTAAGGGAAGGAAAAAAATAAAACTCACGCAATAATTTACATCCGCCATCTTTTTGAGACTTTGGATCTTCAACCCCGCAACCCGTCAAGGTAATATTGGATTGGAGCAATCTATTGAATCCCCGCAACCCGTCAAGGTAATATTGGAACTCAATAGTCACTATAATTAACACCACACTGCCCCTCTTGGGAGTCTTGCATTATTTATTTTTTCTTTTTTTTTTCTAGCCACTCATTTTTTTTCATAAGCCGCTCTTATTTTTCTTTATTCCTCTCAAAGAAATTTGAAAAGAAGAAAAGGAAAAACACCCGCTAAATATGGAGCATGACATAAGTCTAGTACACATAAAACGTGCTAACTTAGAATCTTAAGACGTAATCATATCAACCATGAATGATTAGCCAAAAGTGCATAAGAGATTACAAACCAATTAAAACCGTACTTGATTATTTATTAACAATTATATACATGCGAAGAAAGTAGAGATAAAGAAGAGAAGGGTTTAGCCACAAGTAATTGCCATGAAGTCTATCTAGCCCTTTTACACTTGCTTCAGCTCTATCATTTCCCATTCTCCACAAATTTAAAATTTCAAATAATGAAATTGGTGGATGCTTAGCCTAATAGACCAATGAAGGACTACATGGTTAAGGATACTAGCTAGAGAGTGCTAAGATAAGCAAACTCGGGTTGAGTCAAAATATCCATAGCGGGCCTAATATGTCAAAGAAGTCTAAATTTGTTAAAACCATGTTTTATTATATTTTTTTCTTTTTATTTATTTTGATGAAAAATAAAAGAATATATACAATGCAAATGTGATATGCAAAATGAAAATGATTGATGCAAAAATTATGAATGCATATTTTTGTTGGCCAAAGTAGATCAAAAATTTGAAAAATGTTGAAAATTCAATTTTTCCATGTTATCATGCAAGACAATGACAAGTTCTAGGTAAGGTCACTTCGATAGAAGACCCCCCTACACTTAAGCTAAACATTGTCCTCAATGTTTAAGAGCATGGAAGTATAAAAAACTTCCCCTACACTTATGACAATGAATAGACTTTGCTTAACCCAAGTTAAGGAAAGGACAACTATTAGTGAAATCATGTTTAAGCACAAGGTGTCAATGAAAATTCACTAAATTAACGAAGTGAACCGGATACAAGGGCCTCCTCCATAAGCTCCAAAGCATGAGATGAGTGAGCAACCCTACAAACAAGCATGAAGACAAAAAAAGGTCTCCCCTACACTTATCTCCAAGTCTATGCCTTTATTTCTAACCTACAACACTCTAAACCTAGTTATACGATGCTTGAGTTAATGAGTCTCTAGCTCGACTCGTCCCTCAATGAATTAATTCATGGGGAAAATGGGGACCTCTTGGACCATTTCAACGGAAATGTCCTCCCCAAAGTAATGTTTAACACGGTGACCATTCACTTTAAAATTTGGACCATCGGGTTGGGACAACTCAAGAGTTCCATATGGAAACACTTGAGCAATAGTGAATGGACCGGACCATCTCGACTTAAGCTTGCCCGCAAAAAGCTTCAATCTTGAGTTAAAGAGGAGAACCGGCTCTCCAACTTTGAACTCGCGATTCTTGATCTTAGCATCATGCAATTTCTTAGTCTTTTCCTTGTAAAGCAAAGAATTCTCATAGGCATTGGCTCTCAACTCATCCATCTCATTGATTTGATCTTTCCTATGTAAACCGGCTTGGTTTAAATCAAAGTTAGCCCACTTGAGAGCCCAAGATGCCTTATGTTCTAACTCAAATGGGAGGTGGCACGCTTTTCCATAGACAAGCCTATAAGGAGTACAACCAATTGGTGTTTTAAAAGCCGTCCTAAACGCCCACAAAGCATCATCAAGCTTATCCGACCAAGAAGCTCGATGTTCTCCCACCGTTCTCTCTAAAATCCTCTTTAAACCACGATTTGTGACCTCGGTTTGACCATTTGTTTGAGGGTGATACGCGGTAGAAAGTCTATGATTCACTCCATATTTCTTCATAACTCTTGTGAATTGATCATTACAAAAGTGCGTACCACGATCACTTATGATGGCCCGAGGTACACCAAATCTAGCAAACAATTGTTTCAAAAACTTTACAACCACTCTAGCATCATTAGTAGGTAAGGCTTTAGCCTCCACCCACTTGGACACATAATCCACCGCCACAAGTATATACTTGTTTCCCTTAGAGGATGGAAAAGGTCCCATGAAATCTATTCCCCATACATCAAATATCTCACACTCTTGGATAAAATTTTGTGGCATCTCATCACGTTGTGTAATTTTTCCTTGTCTTTGACAAACATCACAAAATTTCACCATCTCTTGGGCATCCTTGTAAATGGAAGGCCAATAGTAACCCGAATCAAAGACTTTCTTGGCGGTGTAGTTAGGCCCAAAATGTCCACCCGTAGGTCCTTTATGACATGCCTCTAAGATTTTAAATGCCTCGGGCCCATCTACACACCGTCTAATGATTTGGTCCGCACATTGCCTAAAAAGATATGGATCATCCCAAAAGTAATACTTAACTTCCTTAAGAAACTTTTTCTTTTGTTGGTAAGTAAGACCCTCAATAAGCACATTGCCCACAAGATAGTTTGCGATATCCGCAAACCAAGGTGTGGCATCCTCTTGGGAAGAGATAGACATGAGCTCCTCTAGTGGAAAGGATTCATTGATTTCTTGATGTGGAAAATCTCCTTGAAAAGGATGCTCAAGTCTACTCAAATGATCCGCCGCTAAATTCTCGGCCCCTTTCTTATCACGAATCTCTATCTTAAACTCTTGAAGCAACAAAACCCATCTCAAAAGCCTAGGCTTAGCATCTTGTTTTGTCATAAGATACTTGAGAGCGGAATGATCCGTATACACTATGGTTTTGGAAAGCACAAGATATGGTCTAAACTTCTCAAAAGCATATACTATAGCAAGCAACTCTTTTTCGGTGGTAGTGTAATGAAGTTGTGCACCGGTCATGGTTTTACTCGCATAGTGTATAGGTTGAAAATGCTTATTAACTCTTTGTCCTAAGACGGCCCCCACCGCATAATCACTAGCGTCACACATAAGCTCAAAAGGTAATTCCCAATTTGGAGAAACCAAAACGGGAGCCTTAGTTAATTTTTCCTTAAGGGTCTCAAAAGAGTCTAAACAAGCTTGGTCAAAAATGAAAGGAGCCTCTTTCTCCAAGAGGTGAGTCATCGGTCTAGCTATCTTAGAAAAATCTTGTATAAAGCGCCTATAAAATCCCGCATGACCTAAGAAACTCCTCACACCTTTAACCGAGGTGGGTGGGGGAAGCTTAGCAATCACATCAATTTTAGCTCGATCAACTTCTAATCCCTTATTGGATATCTTGTGTCCTAAAACAATCCCCTCTTTCACCATAAAGTGACATTTCTCCCAATTAAGCACCAAACGTGTTTCCTCACAACGCTTAAGCATTCTCTCAAGATTGGTGAGACATGAGCTAAAGGAGTTTCCAAATACGGAAAAGTCATCCATAAAAACCTCCATGGTTTGCTCTATCATGTCATGGAAAATCGCCATCATGCACCTTTGAAACGTCCCTGGTGCATTACATAGGCCAAAAGGCATCCTCTTGTAAGCAAATGTACCGTAGGGACAAGTGAATGTGGTCTTTTCTTGATCCTTAGGGTCAATGGGTATTTGAAAATAACCCAAAAAGCCATCAAGAAAACAATAGTACTCATTTCCCGCTAAGCGTTCAAGCATTTGATCCATAAAGGGAAGCGGGAAATGGTCTTTCCTAGTTGCCTCATTGAGTTTTCTATAATCAATACAAACTCTCCAACCGGTCACAAGTCTCGTGGGAATAAGCTCATTGTTCTCATTAGGCACCACGGTGATTCCACCCTTCTTTAGAACATAATGAACCGGGCTAACCCATGGAGAGTCAGAAATAGGGTAAATCATACCCGCATCTAAGAGTTTAATCACTTCTTTCTTAATAACCTCATGGATTTTTGGGTTAACTCTCCTTTGGTTTTGAATGGCGGGTTTATAGTCATCCTCCATAAGGATTTTGTGAGTACAAAAATGTGGATCAATTCCCCTTATGTCGGATATTTTCCATGCTAAAGCTTTCTTATGTTTCTTAAGAACTTCAATAAGTTGCTCTTTCTCATCCTCTTTCAACTCTTTAGCAATAATCACCGGTAATTGGTCTTTTCCTTCTAAGAAAGCATATTCTAAGTGGGATGGAAGTTCCTTAAGTTCAATGGGAGGTGGACTCTCTATGGAAGGTTTAACTATGGAAGGTTCCTCAATGGTAATCTCTTGTGGAATAGGAGAAGGAATAGGGTCCTCATTGAGCAACTTTTGGATTGTAAGAATATCTTCTTCCCAATTAATGGGAGAATCATCATCACCAAGAAAGTTGGACTCAAATTCCTCCAATAGGAAATCACTCTCTCCAAAAGGTGTTAAAGAGGGAGCAATTGAGGCCACGGTTTCAACATGGGGAATCTCATCACTAGCACTCTTACAAGCATCATGAAAGTGTTCATTACACACTTCATCTAGCACATCCACAATGTTAATAGTCTCACAAGGTCTAGACTCCTTAACCTCTTTTCTATCACAAACTTTCCCTAATTTAAACACCACTCTCTCATCTTCTACTCTCATAATTAATTCTCCTTCCGCCACATCTATCAAGGTACGACCCGTTCTCAAAAACGGTCTACCAACAATCAAAGGAACTCTAGGATCCATATCATAATCGACCACAAAAAAGTCGGCTGGAAAGGTAAACTTATCCACACCTACAAACACATCTTCCGCGATACCTACGGGGTGAGCTATGGTTCGGTTGGCTAGTTCAAGAGTCATCCTAGTGGGAGTGAGCTCGGGAAGAGATAGTTGTTTCCAAACCGATAAAGGCATGAGATTTATGCTCGCCCCTAAATCCGCCAAAGCCATGCAATTTTCAACACCGGGAAAATTACAAGGTATCAAGAAGCGCCCCGGATCTCCAAGTTTTGTTGGTAAGGTTTTAAGTAAAACCGCGGAACAATTTTCATTAAGTGATGTGTTGGGCAAATCAACCAATTTCTCTTTGTTTGAGAGCAAATCCTTGAACATCTTAGCAAACTTTGGCATATAAGCAAGAGCTTCCGCAAAGGATATGTTGATGTTGAGTTGCTTGAACATCCTTAAGAAATTGGAGACTTGGATGTCATCTTTGTTCTTTAACTTGTCCTTTTTCAACCTTGAAGGATATGGAAGAGTAGGCTTTGGTGTAGGTGGAATAGGTGTTGTGGTGGAAGATTTGTCTTTGTTAGCTTCTTCATTGGGAAGTGTGGAAGGTAAAGGAGAAGTATGAGGTGGTTGAGAAGGTGTGTTTGAGTGAATAGGAGCATTTTGAGGAGGTGGAGTAGAAGTAGAAGGCTTGTCACAAGTAGGAGCACAAGTGGGTTGAACAAGAGTAGGTTTAGGAGGTGAAGGATCCTTTGTTGTTGTTCCACTCCTTGTTGTAATAGCATTGACATTGGCCCTAGGGTTTGTTTGTGTGTTAGAAGGTAAAGCCCCTTGTGGTCTTTGAGTTACCGCTACTAAAACCCTATTGATTTGTTCCTCCAATGTACGTTTCATTTGGTCATTCATTCTCTTCTCAATTTCACGCATTTTCTTGTCAACATACTCTTGAGTCTCTTGCATCCCATATCCTTGAGTTGGATTTTGAGGGTAAGCTTGATTTGGTATTGAAGCATATGCTTGATTGGGAATAAATGGAAGTGGTTGATTAAATCCTTGTTGTGGTGGATAAAAGGTATTTGCTTGAGGTTGAAATTGATTGGGTGCCTTGTAATTATTTCCTTGGTATGGTGGTCTTAGCCCTTGATTCCTTGCTAAAATTTGAGGAGGATTTTGTGGAATTTGGGTGGGTGGTTGGGGTGGGAAGCCGGGTGGAGTAAGGTAATTTTGGGATTTGTAAGAAAGGTTATTTGGATTGATATTAGGTTTGAAGTGTTCACGATGTTCCTCTTGGTAAGCATAGCATTCCCCTTGATACCCTTGCACCTTATCACATTGTTCATAAGAATGGAGACCTCCACAAGTAACACAAGAAATGGTGATGGCATTCACATTATTTGAGGAATTGTTCAATGTCATGCTCTTAAAATTTTGAAACATTTCTTGTTGTCTTTGCAAATTCCTTTCACTATCTCTATCCATCCTTTGAAAAATCGCTTCTTGAAACTTGAGGAGTTGGTTGTCACAAGGGATTTGAGAATTATTTTGGATAACATGAACCTTTTCTTCAAATGGATTGTTTGTTTGAACCATTGCCTTAGTCTCAATGATGTCCACAGCCTCTTGGTATGTCTTAAGAAGAATATTCCCTCCCGCGGAAGCATTGAGTGAATCTTGGTGGTGAGCTTTAAGGCCATCATAAAAGAGACTTATTTGGTGAACTTGATCCAATCCATGATTAGGGCATCGCCTCAACAACTCACTATACTCTTCCCAAGCATCACTAAAGGATTGGCTAGGTTTTTGTTGAAAGCCCATAATTAAATTCCTCAAAGCCATAGTTTTTTGTGGAGGAAAGAACTTGTTCAAAAACTTAGTGGTAAAACCCTCCCATGTGGTGATACTATCGGGTGGTTGGGTGTCTAACCAATTCTTAGCACTCCCCTTTAAGGAAAATGACACTAACATCAATCTAATGACCTCATGTGGAACCCCATTATGCTTAATGGTATTGCAAAGTGAAAGGAATCTCTTAAGGTGAGCATGAGGATCCTCATTTTGTTTTCCTAAGAAAGGTGATAAGGCAACCATATTGATCATAGATGTATGTAGCTCAAATGTGTTAGCGGGAATGTCGGGAATCTTAATGGCACTAGAATATCCATGAATGTTGGATTGCATACGTTCATACAAAGTACGATTATCAATAGCCATGGCTTCTTGTGGTGGAGTCAAAGCACGATTCTTGTGATCGGCTTGGTGGACGGTGGTGGTCTTACTCTTTCTCTTTTTCTTCCTTTTCGGAGGAAGAGGTCGTACACCAATCGGTATTTGTGCACGCCCGCGAGTGAGCATGCAACTCAATACGAGGAATGAGAGAGAAGCTCTCGTGTGACTTTGAAGAGAAATGGATTATCCTCTTCGAGTTTCAATATTAAATATCCACAAGAAAATAACAATATATGTATTTACTACTTTGGGTGCAAGACCCTCAATGAAGCCTTCCTTCTTAGAATACTCCCAAGTGAACGGGGGGTTAGGTGGCGCGAAGCACTTAAGTACCTATTGACCCTTAGATGGCATTTTATAGCACATCGCCTTTCTATTCACTTAAATGTTCGTATTCTTCGAATTGTTGCTTATTGAGAGTATTTATCTATTCTTGCTTTATTTTGTTTGATCGATACACGTGTCAAGGACCGGAGCGCCCCTCAACACGGTGTATTGCCTCGGCAATACTTATGGAAGATATGTAGATTGATCGTTCTTATACGTATACGTATTTACTTATAATAATATATGGAAAATATTTTTGTATTTATGAGTTTTTTAAGGGAAAATACTATATGTACATAAAAACCGAGAGAATCCAATAATATATATTTTTGGTTGCAATCTCTTAGGAAAAAGATTGCTTTTTGGATTTTTTATTTTTTTTGGTCAATTCTTTAGGAAAAGAATTGTTTTGTTAATTTTTAGTTTTTATATATTTTTATATTTTTGATTTTTTATTTGTTTTTGATTTATGATACGTAAAAATAACGTTCACAAAGTGAACGGATCCCAAAAGCCAATGAAAACCGTCAATCGATAGTCTCTCGTGTAGTCAAAGAACCGGCAGCGGCGCCATTTGAAATTAAGTATAATGCAGTTCGTTTTTTCTCAGTTCTTGCTAATAGAAAGTCCAACCAATATCGGGTTTTTAATTGTTCTTGGTTGTTAAGCTTGCTTGGTTATTCTATTGCTAATTCAACAAATGCTTTGCAAAACAGAAAATTATTACCTACGTATATGTAAAACAAATTGCAAATACCACGTTTTTATTCAAGTAAAAATTCAAAATGCAAAATATGAAACTTAAAGGACTGAAATTGTAATTTCTATGAAAAGTAAATGCTTGAAATGTAAACTCTAACAATTATAGGGACTAAAAATGTAAAACTGTTAACTAAAAGGATCAAAAATACAAATTCTATAACAAACTAACCAAAAGTGTAACAAATTAACAAAATACTAACTGAAATTTAACAACTTCCAAATTCCAGGGACTAAAACAATGCAAACCCTAAAAACATGAAGATTAGCCAAAAATTAACACTGACAGAACTAAAAGGACCAAAGTGCAATAAAGAAAACTTTTTAAGCAAAAACGGGACAAAGGAGAAATTAAGCTCGTTCAAGCTTATTTCTCAACCAAACTTGATGAAACAACTTGCAAAACTCTTGAAATCTCAATTAAGCTACGCGTGTTCAAGGAAATTTGCTAAAAATCAGAAATAAGCAAATGAGTGCTTATTAATAAGCTCAAAATAAGCTACAGCTAAATCTAATCAACCACAACTTGATTTTTCTATTAAAACTGATTAAGCAACTGATTTAAAGAAGGGGAAATCAAACCAGAACGAATTTCATCAAGTAATAAGCTCTAAATCTGAATTAAGCTAAAAAGAGCTTATGTTGACCAAGCGTTGACCAGCTTTTTTTTCAAAAAGCTAATTTTCTCAAAAATCAAGTAACTCAACTACCTAAATGGATTTGTGAAGAAAAAGTGCTAAGTTTATGAAGAGGAAAATGAGATACAGATTTTCAGTTGTCAAGTTACAGAAACTTGAGTTAAGTCTACTAATCTGATTTTGGCTTATTACTAAGTGCTTATTGAATACTGTATTAAATCCTTCTAGACTCTGATTCTTTATGATGTAAGCTAAGACTGAAAACAAATTTGGTGAAATTTCATCAAGTAATGAATTAGAACAAATCAATTGAAAATGGCAAGTTTTTAAGACCAAAACTGAATGAAAACTGACCCAAACTATTCAAGTGCCATTTGCCTGTTTGACCTTCTACTTGACTTGTAAAAGACTTAAAACAACTTGTTATCACTCAATGACTGTAAATGAACTTTAAAAATCCAAATCTCAATGCTTGAAAACTATTTTTGAGCTATTCCCAAACACTCCTTTACTGATTTTTACAAACTTTTACAAATGCTTTTAGAGTTCTGAATTAAGCTGACTTAAAAGCTATAGCAGTCTGAATTCAATGGTCAAAATGAAAAGTAATAGAGCTCAATGCACTCAATAAACTCCACTAGAACTACAAACCAACTACAAGAACAAAAGAGACTGAATCAAAGCAGTTAACTAGAATTAAATCCAAATCAAAGAACAATCAAACAGGTTTGAACTACTAACACTCTAAAATCTAGCAAACATCAACAACAAGCAACTTATATCAAGCAGCCATCAAGTTTATTCTAAGAAAATAAGCATGCAGTTAACTATTGAGTGGAACAAAAATCAAGAAGCTTAAAACCTATTGAAGAATTCCTTTGAGAAGAAGAGGAGCGCTGAGCTCTCTTACCCTAGTGATAACCACCACCTTATCACTAGGAATCAATCAATCAACAATAACTGCTATCTAATCAACAAGAAACCATCATTCTGCTTGAAAACTCCATTGGAACTATGCAATGACTGAATTGTGATCAAACAGCTAGCAAACTTCACCAATGTCAGTTATGATCAATGATTAATCATAACAAACACTTATCAGCAACACTAGTATCCAAATGCAGCAAGAAATGAACTGGAATGATAAGAACAGTTTTGGCGGGAAAGAGTGAATTTGAATTTTATTAATGGAAAACGGTTACAAAGTTGTTACAAGGGTAGTAACTAACTAACTAACTCAAGAGTTTGTCAGACTCTTGAGTAGCTAGGGTAAGATTGAGGGAAAAAGGAAAAGAAAAGTAGAACTAGGTGTTTTTACAAAATTAAGCTACCACTGAAAATGAAGTCTAATCCAGCTATTTATAGACATGAAGGAAGAGTTTGTTGGGGTTGGTGACGTGTCAGAACCAATCCCATCTTGCCACGTGGAGAATTCTGCATATTGCACTTTGAAGGTATGAACAAGGATTTGGGTTTTCTTGATTGGATGGATGAAATGTTAATTGAGTTGCACCATTATGTTCGTCTCTTCAAATTGATCAACTTTGGTGTTTAAATCTTTCCATGAAATGGCTTCTATCTCAAACGCGATTCTGGGAAAATTTTTCCTTCTTGAAGATGCCACGTGTCAAATTCTGATTGGTTGAAAATCAGTCACACGGATTGCACTGTTTGGATTTGGTAATAAATGTGAGGCGGCTGAGTGGATATTAAGTATTTGATCCGTGTGCTTCCTTTTCCTTTCTCTCATTGGCTGAATTAGTTATCACATGGATCAATCTTGGATAACTTTCAAAAGTTGGCAGAACAAGTCCTTGTACTTGACAGATTATTGTTTTAAGCTACAATCTTCATTCTTTTTACATATTTGGTCCTTCAACTTCCATCCTTGAACAAAATGGTCCTTTGACTGAGTTGACTTGAGAGTTGACCAAGTTTGACTTGAATCTTGACTTTACATTATTTGCACTTTTAGTCCTTCAACTTTCATAACTTGTCAAGATAGGTCCTTATACTTCAAAGTCTTGTCACTTTTGATCCTCTTTTGTCTTTTTCATCCATTTGAGCTTGATTTTTCCTTGTTTGCTTGAAAATGTATCTTTTTACCTACACAAGTGCACACAAACACAAACATACCACATAACACTGTTTTTGCCAAATAAATTGGTATTTTGCTTCATGTTTTAGGGTTATTTGTTATTAAAAGGATATGAGTTTAAGCTCATATCAAATTACATGTGAGAAAACATTTTTTATCTTAAATTGTTTTATGGAAATGGAAAATTGAAAGTTTGAATTTAAGATATTCCAAAATGAAACTGGATATTCCGAGTGAGGTATAAACCTCACTAGATGGCTTTCCCTACTACAGGACAAAAAGGAGCGTAGTCTAGAATGCGCAGTGCTTTATGAGTACCCGCGGTCCCTTATATAATAAGGAACCGCAGGAACAATAATGAACCAAGGTTAGACTAGCCGCTGGAACCTTGTTCATATAAATAGTGGAACATTTTCCCATTATCCGTGAACCTTTTTGGACTTCTTTTCTGCTTCTAGATCTCCTTTTTGTCTTTAATCATTAGTAAATGATCATTTAGTTGGGTAAGTATGTTTACTTATGATTATCTCTTTAATCCCTTTCTTCATATGTCTAAAGAGAAGATCACTACACACTTGTGATGTGTTAAAAGATGAAGCCTTGATAAAGATCATCTATTTATAGATCTAATCATTTTCATCACATTCATTCATTTGAGTCTTGTGTAGATCTAAGGTATATGGGTATACTTGGACGAGTCTTGTGTGTTAGTTCTCACTTAGCTCTAAAGTAATGTGAGTATGAGTGTTGTGTGTGTTAGTTCTCACTTAGATCTAAAGTGATGTAAGTATCAGTGTCTTGTGAGTAAGTTATCACTTAGCTTTAGAGTGATGTACGTGTGAGTATGAGTGTGTTAGTTCTCACTTAAATTGAAAGTGATGCGAGTATGAGAGATGGGTGTAAATTAGTTCTAGCTAAGATTAAAATTCGACATCTATCCTTGTGTCAGTAAAGAAAATGGGTGACGAGTGAATATTGGTTCTAGCTAATATTAGAACTTGGCATCTAGCATTGTGTCGGTAAATGGAAATGAGAGACAAGTGTAGATTGGTTGTAGCTATGATTAGAACTCGACATCTATCCTTATGTCGGTAAAGGAAATGTGCGATGAGTTAAGATTGGTTCTAGCTAGGATTATAACTCGACATTTAGCTTAGTGTCGAGAATTGTTGTGAGCGTCGATGTAAGGTTTTCTCCGCCAAGAATGGAGCGTGTGGATATAGTGAAAATCTCGAGTAGGTGTACTCGAGGAGTGGAGTAGTAACGAAGAGAGAGCTTCATTGCCGAACCACTATAAATCCTTGGTGTCTTCCTTTAGGTTGTTTTTTTTCTTACTCCTTACTCATCTTTGTCTTTATCTTTAGTCATTCCTTATCATGATCTCTTGATATAGCAAATGTTTTTGAAACATTGGTAATTGCCATAACTATTATGAAGCAAGTTTTCAAATAATATTCACATCTAATGACTAACACAATTTTAGTTAGGGAAACTATTCACCCCCTTATAGTTTCTACAAGTGGCATCAGAGCTTAGGTTATTCAAGATCTTTGAAGTATATTGTACTTTAAAGCTTGGATCGATCTATTGTCTCTACTACATAGAAGGGTTAGTTTCACTAAAGTTTCCTTTTTGGTCAAAACTTCTTTTCTTAAAGATTGACCTTGAAATTGATGTTATATCATCTTGTCTTTATTATGATCTCTTTAGTAGTCTTTATGCATTTTAGATCTACTTTTGAAATGTATATACTAGTTTGCATCTTTCTTTGGTATATGTACTCATGAAGACTAATCATTGATTTGATTATGGATTGGTGGTCATGAGTCACTTACACTTGTTGAAGACTCATCTCCTCTTGATCTCCAACATCACGGGATGATTATATCAAGATTGTTAGATGAGTTATTAGTCCATCGGAGACCAAGGATACACTTTGCGGCCAAGGTATGCTTTCGTCATTCCACACGTCCTTTGATCATTATTTTGATCTTTGCTCGACTATGTGTTTGTTTTGTTTTGGCATCCTTGCATTGACTCTTGTTTTTCCTATGTGCTTCCTTTCTTTTACTATCTCAAACCTTCATGGTCTCGAATAATTGGCTCACATAAGTGACTTAGTCGAAGTATACAATATTGAGCATGATGTACATGGTTTGCAACCTTATACGACAAGTAGGTCCTATATCATGTGTAGCGTGTGCAATTAAGATCGTTTGTAAGTTGATTGCTAAATCCTTTGAAAAACCCAATTACATCATATGATGTAGTTAGGACACTACACATCTGGAATTGAAATATTCCAAGGATATTGTCATTGTATCTCATAACAATGCTCTAAATCCGATCAAGAGGAAGAGAAAGTGAATCTATGTCTTTACTCATCTTTTGTAAAAGTTTAAGACATTTATTTAAGTGCTTTTACTCTATGAAAAAAATAGGTTGGTATTGTTCATTACCAAAGCCGTTTAGTATTACGCCAGAAAGGCACGTCATGAATCACTATAAATAACACAAGCTCTTGGTCTCAACATCTTGAAGGTCATCATTAGTCTCTTGAGCATTGATCTTTGGTATTGAATTGGTCCTCTTTGATCCTCTCACCTCTCCTCTTTCATGAGTCTTCGTTTTGTCCTTTTTTGATTTTGATTCTACTCGTAATCCTTTGTTAAGGCATTAATCTAGTATTCAAGTGGTCTAATGAATTTCAAAACTCTTAAAATATATTTTAAGTATTTTAGGGAAAATCCATTTGAAAATTTTCTTTCATTCTCATGGTTTTGCTTGGATTGTGTCCGCGGTTCTTAAAATGTCACGGTTCACTCCGCAGCTCAATATATATATTGAACCACGGGTCCACCATACATAAAATAATCTGTTTTTACTATTTTAACCTTTTTCAAAAATACCCTATTCACCCTACCTGCTGGTGTGCAACGAGAAACACCTCAAACCTCCATTAAAGTTTTTCTAAAACTCCCAAATCACTCAAATTAATTTATTCCAAGTCAAAGGTTCTATCAAACCTTCATTTCATCTAATTCGTTCTAGGGTTCTTAATTTTATAATTGGATATTTTTGAAATTTAAATGAATTAAAATCAAATTAGGTATGCGGGTATCCATAGTTTAATTGATATGATTCATATAGGTTCATATTCCTTAGAATTCCATGAACCTCAATTGTTGAACAAATTCGAAATTGACTAAAGTAATTTGGTTTAATTTCAAAACTGATATGAACCCTTGAATGAATTATTAATTGCATTGTTAATGCTTACCTAAATTTTTTTTAGAAAACTAATGTTCAAGTTCATAATTGATGTGTATAGTTCATATGCATTTGTCAATGGTGAATTTGTTAATTATGAACATAGGAATGCTAAGGAATTATCCTTTGATTAGTCAATTGGTTGATTAACCACATTCCTATGATTTTGGAAAAAAACACATATGTAACAAAGACTGATTTGTGGATATACTTTTCTTTGTTTATTGTAGGTACTAAAAATGTCTTTGGAAATTCAAAATGACCACGAGAAAACTAAAGAGTATATGACTATTCTTTCTGACTATTATCATTCCCGAACCCTTAGAAACACCCTCCGTTCTCTAGAAAAACGATGCTTTCATTAAGGTCTTCTTGTCCATTCAGATCTCGTTGGGCATGAATTCACTCGGTTCATGTTCAATTTTATTGGTTTATCTTTTTTTTTTCTGTTGGTTTAACTTGCTTGCTTGAAATTAATAAACCTACTTTCCCTCACTCTCTTCTTGAGTTCTTTAGCTCCTTCTATCTCATGTGCATCAATAATGGATTATCTATCTAGTTTTCTGTAGGATATGTAAATCTTGCTTACGTTTTTAGAGAAAGAAAGAGATAGAGAGATGGTGAGAACACACACACTTAGAGAGAGAAAGTGAAACAAAACACTTTTTCACTATGTGTTAAAATGAAGAACACACACCCTCTCCATCAAAGGAGAGGGTTTATATACCCAAGCCTTGTGATGGGCTTGGGCTTACAATGTTGGGTCGGCCTACACATGTTGTAGGCTAGGCTTGACTTTGTTTGTTTAATAAAGGTATCTAGACTACGAGCTACTACTTAATATATTGTCAGAGTGACCGAATCTTCCTAAATACGTAAAAACGTATTTCCAACAATCTCCCCCTAAGGAAGGTCACTCCAAACAAGGGCGTTACCCGAGTTACAATAATGAAATAAACCTAGCATACTATTCTTGTCTTGAGCTCGTAGTCTTCGTCTTTCTTTTTTTTTCTTTTCTGGTGAACATGCTGATGTGATCTTTGATATCAATCTTTAGCATCAATCTCTTGCCTTGATCTCGTGCATCCATCACTTGTGATCTTCGCCTCTTCGTGACACCATGTCCCACATACTTATACCTTCGTAATTCTTGAAAGCTTCAGAGTTTGATACAGCGGAAGACTTAACTTTTAGGCTTTCTTGAATTTGATGAGGTATTAAGTGCATAAAGTATAAGCATGCGGGGACGACTTCTTCTTGGATCCCGCAACGCCACCGTCTTCAAATGCCGCAACATAAGTAGACACGAACGAAATGGCTTTGAACATTTCATTCTAATTTGGTAGCATTTTACCTCCGGTCGGTGAAGACCGTTGGACGATATTAAATATCGTACCCGTGACGGATAGTTTCAATTAAGTAACTTCCTGACAGGATTTTGCGGGTAAACCCGTTCTCTTTATTCGACCGTCTAAAGCTGACTGCGAACATAAAGAGTGAATCATTTGGATAATAATATCCGCATGATTTGAAGCTGTCAATTCATGTTCCTGGAACAAGTGAAATTCAATTAAGAACCGCACCATCGTTGCTTTCCAGTTGTTACGAGCTTGATTCGTATAGAATCTTGCAAGTTACCTACCAGGTGCTGTTTGAGGTTAACACTAGAAGGATTTCCACTCATCACTGTGAACACTAAGGTATCACTCTAAGTGTTCTGGCAAGATCACTAAGATATTGCGTAGAGGCCTGGAACGTGTTTAAATTCAGTTAAGAATTAAACAACTGTTGCTTTCCAGTTATCACACGTTTGATTCATAAAGAATCGCACAAGTCACCTACCATGAGCTTTTTGATATTCGCTCAAGAAGGATTTCCATCTTCATTGTAAATACTTTCGTATTACTCGGATGTCCAGGCAAGATCATGAAGATTTTGCGTAGGACTCTTAAAATCTTTCTTACTTTTCACAGTGTGTGAAGAAGCAAGGAAATATGAAAGTATGTCCTAATGAGATATTTGATGATATCAAATGGCTCTAGACTCGATCGTGCATTTTGGATTTTAGTGATCGGAGGCTGGAGAGGAGTGCCACCATTTCAATACCAATTTATTAGGAGTGAATAAATTAATAGATAACGTGTTGTCTCCGTGTGATTAAAACAAATATCTTTTAAGAGATATCTGAGTTAGCTGGGATAGGTTGTGCATTGCATCACTGGGTCCATGATGTCTGTCTTCAATATCGAGAATCATTAAAATGATCTCAATAGCATATGTGTTGACCCGGTTTCTGCCTAAAGTTGTAAAGAGGGCTTCTTTCTTTACACCCTTTATCTTTACAATTCTTTTTCATTCTTCAACCCCTTCAATGCTTACCAATACGTCATAACTAGCACCTTGTTGTGATTGTTCTAGTGCTAACTTAAGTACTTGGTCGGCATTCAGCTACGTTCACAATCTTTCTCCATCTTTCCTAAGGACTACTATTTCTAGCTATGGAATGTCCTTGGGAAGATTCCTCCAGTTCTGGAAGAATCATAGGACTTAACTTATCCTACCATCATTACGTCACCACAATCTTCATCGTCGTGAAATTAATAGGTTTGGGGTAAGTATATGTCACCATGAAAATCCATTTTGATATGCAAATCCGTTTTGCTCCCCTTAACATATGCCACGATATTCGAAAACATTTCGCACATGTCGGGATGAGCCAGCACATTAAGTCAAACCATTTGTGATAATATCCCATATTAAATCACATTTTCTCCCCCATATTAAAAATATTAACCCAATCGATGTTTTTAATATCAATTGATTTAATGAAGTTTTAACAAAGGTTTTGGGAAGAAAAATGCAAGTCCGTTTTATCTTCATGATATCAAACGCATGAGATATGATACGATTTGTAACATGATCACATATTCACCATATTAGAAAAGAATTGACAAGGTAGGACCTGATAGATGAGAACATCATATGATAAGTTCAAATGGTTCTTGTCAGCATATGTTGGTCGCCTCGTCACCGTTGAAGTCATCTCTTGACACCACATGTACGATTGGTATTGTAGTCTTGACACTAACTTGTGAGCTTGGCACGTTCGGTATCAAAGATTCTGAATGCTTGACAATTTCTCCCCCTCAATTGTTGACCCGTGTTCTATCAAAAGAGCTGTAGTCGTCGGTTGAGTAGTCGCATCGTCGAGTATGTAGATACCAATTGTAGATTGCTATGGTTGTAGAGATGATAGCTTTATAAAAACAAGACTTCTTTTGTTTTAACAAATAAATGCACTGAAACGTACATATATTTGTGTTAGACCAAGTTATAAAGTAAACTTGATCCCTTACAAGGTTTTAAAGTAAACCTTGCCCGAGAAATTTAATTCCCGATGTTGAGCCAAAGCTTTCATAAGAAATACTTGACTTTAATGTGAAAACCGGGTTGCAGTCTGAAATAACTACAAGCCATATAGGCATGTTTTATGAAATATTTACAACTTCTGTACGAACTCTATTTATGGCGCCGTGTCAATATTAATCAACATTTCTAATGCCGTAAATATTATCGTACCAAAAGACATGCCTTTGAGAAATAAAGTAAAAATATTTTTGGATTTTTCTAGATTTTTCAATTTTTATGGTTTTTATATGGTTTTATATTTTTGTATTTTGCTTTTGTGGATAAAAATATAAACAATATATACAGATGATCACCA
Source organism: Glebionis coronaria (assembly GCA_025667525.1). Classification (NCBI taxonomy): domain Eukaryota; kingdom Viridiplantae; phylum Streptophyta; class Magnoliopsida; order Asterales; family Asteraceae; genus Glebionis; species Glebionis coronaria. Next base: position 250,929,794 of record CM046874.1, read on the forward strand.
AGGATACTGAGAATAGTTTACCACCACTATTCTTTCGCTTCATCTGCTAGTTCCTTAAGGGTCTCAGGCGAGAAGGTTCTCATTCCTAGCTTGTCGGCCAAAAATTCAATTCGAGCGCGATCTAAAGCCTTCGTGAAAATATCCGCCAATTGATACTCAGACCGGACAAAGTAAAGCTCGATTACTCCATTTTACACTTGCTCCTTGATGAAGTGGTAGCGAATGTCAATATGCTTCGACCAGGAGAATTGAACATTGTTGCAGCTGTTGGAAACTCACTTTATGTCACATCACATTTAATTGACATTGAACATTTAATTGAAGTTCGAGAATTCCACGTTTTTAAGCTCATGCACAAGGAATTATAGTCACATCACAGACTATAACTCGTTCATCAAAGACAGGAAAGTTCATCCCGATGATGACTTATCCTAAAAACGAGAAATTCATTTTTCTCGGGCATGAGCTTATATCAAAAACATTCCAAGTTTTTAAGCTCATGCATTAAGGCTTATAGATAAATGACAGTCTATAACCCGCTCTTCAAAGGCAGGAAAGATTATCGCCGATGATAAACTTATCCTAACAACGAGAAATTAAGTTTTCTCGGGCATGAGCTAATATTAAAAACATTCGAAGTTTTTTAAGCTCATGCACTATGACTTACAGCTAAATGTCAGACTGTAACTCGAACTTCAAATAAAGGAAAGTTTATCATTACTGATAAACTTATCCTCATAACGAGAAATTCAATTTTCTCGGTCATGAGCTTGTCTTAAAACATTCGAAGTTTTAAGCTCAGAAAGGAAAGTGTATCTTTTAAATAAGAGAACTTTTCCTCATAACGAGAAATTAACCTTTCTCGGTCATGAGCTTTCCGTTAAAACAGTCAAAGTTTTCAAGCTCATGAAAACGACTTCTAAGTAAATGTCAGCTTAGGACTCGTCCTTCAGATAAAAGGAAAGTTTATCGCCGATGGTAACTTATCCTTAACAACGGGAAGTTTACAACTTCTCGGACTTGAGCTCGCCTTTAAGATATTCAACATCTTAAGCTCAAGTAATTGGTTTTCAAAACTTTAAACACAATTTTTTCAAGAATTTTTCAAAAGGTTTTTCTAAATCTTTCAAAATTGTGTGTTCAAAACGTTTTGATAAAAAAAGCATGTCTTCTGGAATCGATAATATTTACGAACCTAGAAATGTCATTCAATAATGACACGGGGTTGTAAATAAAGTTCGAGCAGAAGTTTAAAAGATTTAAAACATGCTCCATATGGTTTGCTATTATTTCCGATAGTAACCCGCTTTTCACATTGAAGTCAAGCATTTCACCGGAAAGCCTTGACTTCCAAATCCGAAGTTATCATCTCCACAATACGAAGTTCGTTGCAATTGATATCTACATACTAGACGATGCGACTACTCAAACGACGACTACAGCTCTTTAAGTAGAACACGGGTCAACAATTGAGGGGGAGCAATTGTCAAGCGTTCAGACTCTTCGATGCCGAAAGTGCCAATAGTTCACAAGTTGGTGTCAAGACAACGATATCAAATGTCCATGTGGTGTAAAGGGGAAGATAATTTCAGAAGTTACGAGGAAGACCAACATTCGTGAACAAGAACCATGTGCTTCTTTCATATGATGTTCTCCATCATTCAGGTCCAACCTCGTAAATTTCTAATATTGTGAATTCATTATGATCTTTGCACGTGATAAATACCTTACAATTGTGTTTAAAAGGTATTTAATTTACGTTTCAAGTACACCCTCATTAATTTGAGGGGGAGCTTGTGTAATTCATGAAAAAAATTGGATTTGCATTTTTCTTCCCAAATTTTCTTAAAATGCTATTAAATCAATTGATATTAAAAACATCGATTGGGTTAATATTTTTAATATGGGGGAGAAAATGTGATTTAATATTGAGATCAATAATGGTTTGACTTAATGTGCTGGCTCATCCCGACATGTGCGAAATGTTTTCGAATATCGTGGTATATGTTAAGGGGGAGCAAAATGATTTTGGATATAAAAATGGATTTCATGGTGATTTATACTTACCCGCAACCCATTTATTTCACGACGATGAAGATTGTGGTGACATAAGGATGGTAGGATAGGTTAAAGTCCAATGATTTCTCTAGAACCGGAGGAATCTTCCCAAGGACATTCCATAGCTAGAAATAGTAGTCCTTAGGAAAGATGGAGAAAGATTGTGAACGTAGCTGAATGCCGACCAAGTACTTAAGTTAGCACTGGAACAATCACAACAAGGTGCTAGTTATGACGTATTGGTAAGCATTGAAGGGGTTGAAGAATGAAAAAGAATTGTAAAGATAAAGGGTGTAAAGAAAGAAGCCCTCCTTACAACCTTAGGCAGAAACCGGGTCAATTCATATGCTATTGAGATCATTTTTAATGATTCTTGATATTGAAGAAAGACATCATGGACCCAGTGATGCAATGCACAACCCTTCCCAGCTAACTCAAATATCTCTCAAAAGGTATTTGTTTTAATCACACGAAGATCAACACATTATCTATTGGTTTATTCACTCCGAATAAATTGGTATTGAAAAGGTGGCACTCCTCTCCAGCCTCCGATCACTAAAATCCAAAATGCACGATCGAGTCTAGAGCCATTTGAGATCATCATATATCTCATTAGGACACACTTTCATAATTCCTTGCTTCTTCACACACTGTGAAAAGTAAGAAAGATCTTAAGAGTCCTACGCAAAATCTTCATGATCTTGCCTGAACATCCGAGTAGTACGAAAGTATTTACAATGAAGATGGAAATCCTTCTTGAGCGAACGTCAAAAAGCTCATGGTAGGTGCTTGTGCGATTCTTTATGAATCAAACTTGTGATAACTGGAAAGCAACAGTGGTTTAATTCTTAAATGAATTTAAACACGTTCCAGGCCTCTACGCAATATCTTAGTGATCTTGCCAGAACATTCAGAGTAATACTATTAAGTATTTACAGTGACGAATGGAAATCCTTCTAGTGTTAACATCAAACAGCACTTGGTAGGTAACTTGCAAGATTCTATATGAATCAAGCTAGTGACAACTGGAAAGCAACGATGGTGCGGTTCTTAATTGAACTTCACTTGTTCCAGGAACATGAATTGACGGCTTCAAATCATGCGGATAATATTATCCAAATGATTCACTCTTTACGTTCGCAATCAGCTTTGGACGGTCGAGTAAAGAGAACGGGTTTACCCGCGAAATCTTGTCAAGGAGGTTCTTTATTGAAACTACCTGTCACAAGTACGATATTTAATATCGTCCAACGGTCTTCACCGACCGGAGGTAAAATGCTACCGAATTAGAATGAAATGTTCAAGGCCATTTCATCCGTGTATATGGTTTGTTGCTAACTGTCTTATGCAGCGTAACAAAAAGGTGGCATTGCGGTGTATAATCCAGAAGAAGTCGTCACCACATGCTTATACTACATACACTTAGTACTTCAACAAATTCAAGAAAGTCTGAAGGTCAAGTCTTCCGCTGTATCAAACTCTGAAGCTTTCAAGAATTTAAAGGTATAAGTATTAGGAACATGAAGTCACGAAGAGGCGAATTTCACAAGTGATGAATGCACAAGGTCAAGGCAAGGAAACATGCTCAAGACTAAAGTCAAAGATCACATCAAGCATATTCACAAGAACAAGATCGAAGACTCAAGCATAGTATGCTAGGTTTAAGATTTTTGTAAAATGGTGTGACCTCCCTTATGGGGAGATTGTTGGAAATGCGTTTTCCCAAAGAAAGTCTCGGTCACATCATTATTAGCATAGATCACGAGCTATAGAATATTTAGAACTTTGTAACTTGGAGCGACCTCCCTTAGGGGGAGATTGTTGGAAATACGTTTTTACGTATTTAAGAAGGATCAGTCGCTCCAACGATATATTAATGTATTAGGCTCGTGATCCAAGTATAGCCCATATAGCCCACATGTAGGGTGGGCTATATATACCCCTCCTAGCATGTTAGGAGGGGTGGTTCTTTCATTCACAACTTTTCATTTTAATAAATCTTAGTTTCTCTCTCTATCTTTCTTTTCTCTCCTTTCTCTCTCTACACCACCATCTTCCTCCTCCTCCTTCTCCATTCAATCAATAGATAATCCATAGTTTGCCAAATCCTAAGATATCGTAGACCTTCAGCAGCATAAGGCAATTGCACTTTTGTTGTCGCAGTACATCGGAATCTTGTTGAAACCTAGACCATAGTCGGTTAATTGTGATCTCATCAAAAGAATTTGAGCACAGCAACCGGACATAGCTATGTATTCTGCTTCCGTACTTGAAATTGCAGCACTTTTCTGCCTTTTCGATGCCCAACTGATTAGTCGATCTCCTAGTAGTTGCAAAGTTCCACTCGTGCTACGCCTTGTATCTTGACAACCCGCGTGATCCGCATCTGCATATGCCATGAGTGCAATCAAAGAGTCCTTCGAATACCAAAGTCCCCGATTAATGGTTCCTTTAAGATATCGAAAGATCCTTTTAACAGTAGCTAAGTGTAACTCAGTAGGCCTAGTTTGATACCTAGCACACATACATATAGCAAACTGAAGATCAGGTCGACTGGCTGTGATATACAGAAGAGTACCTATCATTCCACGATAAAGTGTCGGATCAACGGCAATTCCATGTGGATCTGCATCAAGCTTAGATTTTTCCACCATTCGAGTATCCACAGGGTCGCAAGATTCCATCTTATATTTCTTTAGCGATTCAAGGGCATACTTGGATTGATTGATAAAGATGCCTCTAGGACTCTGAGATATCTAAAGACCTAAGAAGAATGATACCTTGCCCATTATTGACATCTTAAACTTGGAAGACATGAGTGTCCCAAACTCATCCGATAAGGTTTGGGTCGAGGCTGCAAATATAATATCATCAACATATATTTGTACCATAATCATATCTTTACCTCGTTTCTGAATGAACAGCGTGGGATCCACCTTGCCTTTAGCGAAGCCTTGTGTAATGAGGAATTGTGACAAAAGATCATACCATGCGCGTGGAGCTTGCTTCAACCCATAGAGAGCCTTTTAAGCTTATACACATGATTAGGATAATTAGGATTCACAAAACCATCCGGCTGTTGAACATAGACCTCTTCCTTGATTTCACCATTAAGAAATGCCGTCTTCACATCCATCTGATAGACGATCATATTCATATGGGCTGCATAAGCGAGGAATAGTCGAATAACTTCCAAACGGGCAACAGGTGCAAAGGATTCCATAAAGTCGATGCCCAATAATTGCTTGTATCCACGAGCTACTAGGCGAGCTTTGTTCTTCAATATTCCACCTAACTCATCGAGTTTCACCTTGTAAACCCATTTCAAAGTGAGTAACTGCACTTGATCCGGGCATGGGACAAGTTCCCATACTTCAAGACGTATAAATTCATTAAGTTCTTCTTGCATAGCTTCTATCCAACATGATTGAGTAAAAGCTTGTTGCCATGTCTTAGGTTCAACTTCAGTGAGAAAAGCATCAAAGTGACAAAACATTGCACTTTCTTGTAACTGACTTCGTGTGGATACCAGACGATTAGGGTCACCAATAATAGAATCTATAGGATGATCCTTTGTCCACTTGCTGTCATGTTCACGAATCCGTGGATTGGAGTAAATCGTAGAAGGAGCTTCCTCTGAGGTGGACGACCTGGCTTGATTAGGGTCGGGAATAGGTACACCAAAGAATGGAAGTTCACGCATTTGAGCGAATTCCAAATCGTGATCATCATCATCCTCTTCATCATCAATAGGCATGACATGGGTAGTTGAAACAGGTGTTGGTTGAGAATTACTTGTTGATGGTATATCTTGACCAATTGTAGGTGTAGATGTGTCTGATTGTGCTTCGGTTGCTGGAGCGACAACTTCGGTGACCGGAGCTATTACCTCAGGTTCTGGAGCAACAATACTTGGAGGAGTAAAGAATTCATCAAAGAACGGTTGAAACAATGTATCCCATTCATTCCTAGTAGGTGGTATAAATGATGATGAAGTAGGGTTATTTGGGACAAGACCAGAACTAATGTTACTGGGTCCCATTTCATGAAGTGCGGGTTCAGAGCTGCTTTGCTCAGAAGCCATTGCTGTCAGCTCATCAAAATCAACATTCATAGTTTCGAGGATCTTGCGAGAGTTACGGTTGTAGATTCGGTATGCCTTCTTTGCGGGTGCGTAACCAATGAAAATACCAATATCAGCCTTTGGTTGAAGTTTTCCCAAATTGTCACCATCATTATTTGGATAGCAAAGAGAACCAAATACATGAAGATATGATAAGTCTGGTACTTTTCCATGGAGAAGCTCATAAGGTGTTTTACCATGGCGTTTACGAATTAGTGACCGGTTTTGGGTGTACACTGCGGTAGATACTGCTTCTGCCCATAAAAACAATGGAGCCTTTGCGTAAATTAACATCGTTCGAGTAGCTTCCATAAGTGTGCGATTTTGCCTTACAACGACACTGTTTTGTTGTGGAGTGCGTGCAACGGATGTTTCATGAGAGATGCCAACTTCTTCATAATAATCACGCAAGATTTGATTCACAAATTCGGTTCCATTATCTGTACGAATGCGTTAGACAGTAGTGTTGAGACGCACTTGAATCATCTTGAGAAATCCGATGATGAATTTAGGTGCCTCATTTTTTGCTTTAAGAAATTTCACCCATGTAAACCGAGAGTAATCATCGACAATGACGAGGATGTACTTTTTGCCACTAAGACTTTCAACACGCATTAGCCCACAAAGATCCATATGCAACAGATAAAGTTTCTCTTGGTTGGTGTCTTCCGTCTTGGGTTTATAAGATTTCTTAGTGCTTTTCCCCATTGTGCACGCGGAACACAAATGATCCTTGTGAAATGAAAGTTTAGGAAGACCACGAACAAGTTCGTTTTTCGCCAAATGATTAATAGCGTCAAAGTTAAGATGAGATAACCATCGATGCCATAACCATGACTTAGTCTTCGATGCTTTAGAGAGAAGACATACGGGAGAAGCGGTCATCATGTCTTGTAGAGACAGAGTATACAAATTATTCCCTCGAGCACCTTTCAATAAATCAACCCCTTCCAAATTACGAATGAAGCAGGTATGCTCTCGAAAAGCAACTTCTAGGTTTGCATCACAAAATTGTCCCACAGAAAATAAGTTGTGACCGAGACCTTCCACATAATACACTCTTGAAATAATAACATTCCCAATATGATATTCACCATAACCCATTATCTTTGCAATATGATCATTTCCAAATCGAACCGTACCAAGAAACTTACTGACGAAATTTCTGAGCTGAGAGCAATCTCCGGTCATAGGCTTGGAACAACCAGAGTCCAAATACCAGAGAATAATTTGGACCACCTGTTTTCAACAACAACAGTAGATAATGCATTGGAAACTATTGGTTCCAGAGTGTTAGCAGATACAGATAAAATATTATCAGAATTGCTAACATTTTTGTGACCCTTAGATTTCCTGCATTTTCTAATGTGAGTTTTAGCACTAACAGGTTTTACTGTTCCAACTTTCTTAGGTTTTGGATTATTCGCGAGCACTACAGTGGGAGTAGACCTATTTAAAGGGCACTTAGTTTCTACGGTAGTGTTGGTGTTCCTAGTTAAAGGACACGCTTGTGTTTTGGTAGCCTTGGTACTCCTAGTTAAAGGGCACGCTTTCTTCACTTCAGTGGGAGTGATCCTAGTTAAAGGGCACACATTTCCTACTATAGTGAAAGTTCTACCAGTTGGGCGCCACATCCAACCAACTTGGGTTAACACTTTCCCAGTCGGTTTCCATTTTAATCCATTTTTCTGGGCATACATCTCATTCACATGGTCAATAAGGCAAGAATCATGACGACTAGAAAACATACATTCATTGCAATTCCAACATTTCAAATTAGAATTCACACTAGGCTTAGAACGCTGCACAACCGCAGAGCCTTTAGGTTTAGCTACATGATTCTTTTTATTCAAAACAGAAATAACATTCCTAGGATGGGCTTCTACTTTCTTCTTCACTTGACTATTAGATGGGGGCAAGATCCTATCATTCTTCTTGTTTCGCTTAAGCTTAGATCTTTGAGCCTTAGTAGTGGTGCTTACTCTTGTAGAAGGCAACACGTGAATATTAGAAGCTTGTTTTGATTCCGCCTTATCTTTAGTGACCAAAGTTTGAGATGGTTTAGTCCTAGGGCCCTTGTTAAGTGATGTGACGGCTATAAGGTTCCTTTTGATTGCACTAGAGGACGATGCTGAGACAGTGGCTGCGTTATCCACAACATTCTTACCTTTTAGAGTACGAAGTGTTTCCTTTAACTCAGCCAAGACCAGATTTTTATCACAAATTTGTTCCCTCAAATCAGATATTTCCACCGACTTTCGGTTCAATTGTTCAATCAAGGATTGATTCTGTGCAGTGGTATTAGCACATTCGGGCTTTACTGAATCAAAGAGTCGTGTATCTTTCTGTTTTAAGTTATCAACTTTGGACAAAATCTTGGAAACTCGATTATCTAGATCAAGTTTAAAATTCTCAGCGGCCTCAAGTACGTTAACACATTTAAGCTCCTTAGATTTCTCTATTTCTATCGGCAAAGAGTTAGCAACTTTGTCACTTGGCCGACGCTGTTTTGATTGTAAATTCAATTGAAAATTCTTTTCGAAGTTTGCATCATCGATATTAACACCTTCGAATGACGTTTCAAAGATTTCTTGAATAAATTGTTGCTTGCATTCAAGCGAAATACAATGTGTTTGAATCTCATCAAAACGTTTTGAAAGCGAAGAATATGAGTCTTGAAGCTTTAAAAATTTAGCGTCAGATTCGTGACAATTACTATCTACCACATTATCCACAGATTCAACATTATGCACAATAGAATCATTATCAACACTTTTATTCACACAGACAGAAACTATATCATGAGACATCACTTGCTTCAGAAGCTGATCATTTTGGCGTGAAACCCGTTCTATTTCAAGTAAACTGTTTTCAAAAGCATCTTCCATTTCATTGAAAACACGTCTAACTTCTTGTATTTCCAAAAACAAATCTTGATCAAGATTACTAAGACAAGCCTTAACATTGTCTACAAACGGAACAATTTCATTTCGGAACGCAGCTCTAGTGTGCTCAAAGTTCCATTCACCTTCCGTTATGGCCGAAGCCGTCGTACGTTCCAAAATGACCTTGTCAAAATCGGCTAAGTGTTGGTGAACCACATTTAAGTTAACGGACGCCTTGCTTACCGGTGGAATTAACTTTGTTAAATCCGTTTTGACAAGTGTAGGAGACGTACTAGGAAGGTTTTCATTTGACAAACTTTGGGGCACAAGAACTGTCAATTCTGCTAATTCCTTTTGTAAGCGAATGCGTGTCTTTTTCAAAAATTGATCTTTGTTATGTTGATCATAATCAATTGTATGGAATTCTGAAAGCATTTTAGAATGAGTTTCATCCGCAAGTGATTGTGTCTCCTCAGTACTACGAACAAAAGGTGCTTCTTTCGATTTGCCAATTATGGTCATATCATAAAGACCGGGAATATGTTCCTGAGCTTGTTTTGCATAACCTGGATTAGGTAGTAAATCTTGAAGACGCTTAAGTTCGAGTTCTTTAAATGATTTAGTTAAAAGATGAACCTTTTCTGTGGAAGCGTATTGTTTTAAAAGCTGTTGTTCCTTGAATTTAAGATGTTTGGTAGCATTAATTTCTGATTCAACCTTTTTAGACTCGAGAGTTTCGAAATCCATTTTAAGTTTCTGAAAATCATTGACAACCGACTCCTTTTCTTTTAATTCATTAGAAAGATTAGTTTTTAATGATTCTATTTCTTTCAAGTGTTCAATATTTTCAAAACGAAATTGGTCAAATTCAGAACATGTTATTTTCTCTGCTTGAGGGACTATTTCAAAAGCTTTGACCTTTTCTTTATGCAACGCAAGCTCAGCTGTTAGGGTGGAATTGGTATCTACGGATTGTCTGAGGGCCATATGCATTTGATCAATAATATGTTTAGGCACCATGACCAAATCATTTGAGTTACTAGTTCCCGAGTGCTGTTCGAGGTTGTACTTTTCATGCCCAACTTGATGTTGGTTATCATCAATATTATTAGATGTGGTTGGTACCTCACTGACGACATCAGAACCGTAGTGAGAGAGATTAGCAACGAGAGCAGCTTGGGCAGAGTGAATGTCATCACAATCCAAATCATATGCGTCAAGATCATCTACTTGATAAGCTGCATTAGAAGTAGAAACAACTGCAATGCCTTCAGTATCTGCTGCCCCTGGGTCTGCAAGAAATGCTAACTCCTCTGAATCCAAAATCTTCCCCTTAGATTGAGCATCAACCAAATACATCTTCTCACGAAACCATGCATCATCCCTCCTCCTTTTCGGCTGAGTGCATTCCCTAGCCATATGACCTTGTCCTCGGCAATTGTAGCAAGTCACAACCTTCTTAGGACCAATAGGACTCCCATTTCCACTAGCTTGAGAATTCACAGCTTGATTGTTCCCAGTCCTTGTAGGAGGTCCATATGAATTTTGCCTTCCCTGAATTGGTTGCACCGTCACTTGACCATCTTGAACAGTGGCTTGTTGTCGAGGATTTGATGAGGTGCGGAGCTGATTGTTTGTTGGTGGAAATCCTCTAGTTGTAACAAGTTTTGACAAGTATGCTGTGAGATGGTTTAGAACATCAGCTGGCGTATCATTTTGAGTAAAGACCGGTGCTTGGATTGGTGGAAGTTCATTAAAGTAGAAAGCTTGTGCTGGTTGTGATTCTATTGGAAAATATCCTTGCTGAGGAGTATAGCCCATTGGATAAGTGTTGGCTTGTGATGGTGATGTCTGATATGATGGTTGCTGCGGAAAAGATTATTGATGAACACCTTGTTGAAATGCTTGTTGTGGTATCACTGGTGGTTGATAAGATGGTTGCTGATAGGTGTGTGGTGGTGATTGCTGCAAGTATGATGGTTGTTGATAAGTATAAGCCATGTGTTGTTGAGAAGCATACATTGCAAGTGGATCATGAACTTGAGGTGTAGACAACCGAGCCTCGATCACATGGAATTCGTGTTGTTGAAGAAAAGCTTGAAGTTGATCCACATTGGTGTTATGCAAGTCCTTAGCCAATTTAACATCCGTCACGTATTTTTTCCATTATGAAGGAAGAGTGTTCAAATACTTGGTGTTCAATTGAAAGGTAGGAATTGTCATGCCATAGATATTGAGCTCATTCAACAATTGGGTAAATCTCAGATAGTAATCATTGAGAGTCTCCCTTGGCACATAGGCAAACTTATCAAAAGTATCATAAAGCTTACACTCTCGTTCTTGTTTAGTTAACGAGGTGCCTTGCATGAGAACACGAATTCTATCCCATAACTCTTTGGCAACTTTATGTTTGCTGACGAGTTTGTAGACATCTGGAGGAAGGGCTTCGAGAATGATGTTTGTAGCATACTTATCAAATTTGTCTTGAATCTTCATATCTCCAGTCAATTCACCCATTGTGCGAGGACGAGTAGTTGTACCTTCCGTCACTGTACCATAATCTAATGGTCCATTGAGCATCGATGCCCAAATGAGATGTCCATTCTCCTTGTTCAACATATAAAGTTCCATTCGGGAAGCCCATTCCTCATACATAGTCTTCACCAACATTGGTGGACGATTATCCGTACCCGAGAGGATGGACTTATCCGTAAGAGATGTGTACTCCATTTCAATAAGTTAAGATTTACAAACGTTGATCGATCAATGAAAGAAAGTAAATGTGTTTGTTGTTGTGAGTTGAAGTCGAGAAACAATGTTAAAATCCCCTAAAATATGTCCTCGATAAACCAAAAATTCCAAGTCAAAATTACGCACGATTTGTTCGAAATTTTTTAAGGAATAATTTTTGTTATCAGAATGTTGATCGGAATAGTGATCGGAATATCAGTCGGAATAGTGATCGGAATATCAGTCGGAATAAGCCATATCGGAATAACCTTGATCGGAATCTCCCAAATCGGAATAAACCCTAATCGGAATAACCTTGATCGGAATGTACCTAATCAGAATAAACCTAATCGGAATACCTTGATCGGAATACAAAATCTGAATACCAATCGGAATGTACCTAATCGGAATGTGCCAAATCGGAATACCTAATCGGAATACCTGATCGGAATGTACCCAAAATCGGAATCCCTAAACCCTATTCCGATTACACTGATCGGAATGTCCTAGAAACCCTTTTCCGATGACCTGATCGGAATAATTCCCACTTTTCTCGGACAAAACTCAACCAATTCGTGATTTTAAGCCAAAAAATGATCAAAACACCCAAAATTTTTGTGTTTTTAGCCAAAGTAACTATACCAAATTCCTACCACAACTATGTAGAAGATTTGTATCAAGAAAAAACCATCAAAAACACAAAAAAAAAATTGGTTCGTGTAAAAATGGATCAAAATAGGCGTATGAATCAAGAACACAAACACATGAACAATACAATCATCCCATGGCTCTTGATACCATTTGTAGGATATGTAAATCTTGCTTATGTTTTTAGAGAGAGAAAGAGATAGAGAGATGGTGAGAACACACACACTTAGAGAGAGAAAGTGAAAGAAAACACTTTTTCACTATGTGTAAAAATGAAGAACACACACCCTCTCCATCGAAGGAGATGGTTTATATACCCAAGCCTTGTGATGGGCTTGGGCTTATGATAGGTGTGTAAACACCCATCTTTTCTACCACTTAATTACATTAATAACCGGACCAAAACGTGTATTTTATGTCTTTTATGTCGGAATTATGCGTGGTTTGTGTTCTTGTTGTGATTTAGGATGAAAAGGTGAAAAGTGGAGAAAACACGGACATTCACGGGCATTTACGGGCTTTTATTGAAGAAAAGGATGAAAGACGAAGTCAAGAAGTCAAGAGTGCAAAAAGAACGGAAGTCCACGACCAATTCTGAAGATTTATCGAAGAAAAAGTCAAAAGACGGAAGTTTATCAAAAGCCGAAGAATTCAAGTCTATTTTATTGAAGAATTCAAAGACGAGTTCGAAGAAATCCCGAAGCCAAAAGTCCCTTAAGTCCAAGTTTAAAGAAGATTAGAAGAAAAGGACTAATGACGCAATTAATGAAGATTAATAAAAGAAGGGACTTAAGCTTGCAATTAAGAGAAAAGGAAAGAGGGGAGGAAGCTTCCTAATCCTCCCCTATAAATAGTCATTAGATGTAAACATTTCATTTTGTTGGCTAAGGTGACAATTAGTCTTCCACCATTTTCATATATTGTCATTTACTTTTCATGTTATTTAAATTCATGTTATGCACCTTAATTACCATTTAATTCCAAGTAAGTTTTCATTTTAATTCTTGTCAAATCTTTATTTTATCTTGTCAATCTCTTATCTACCTTTCTTATTCTTTGATTTGTTGTGTTTATGTTATGTTCATGCTCATGCTTTTATTTTGATCTAAGTGGTTTTTAATTATTGTGGTTAAAGTTGGTTGATTTCATGTTTTTAATTGTTTGTTGATGTTTATCTGATGATTCGTTACTATTTATAATTATCTGTGAGTTTGATTTTGGTTAAATTGTTATTTTCTTGCTGCTACTGTTTCCTTGTTCTTCGGGAATGTTTGCTTGTTTCTGATCTTTCCAGATATAGTTCCGAACCAAGACAAAGGAAAGTGTTCATTCGGAACTTCTAAAATTCCGAATCAAGGCTTCATCCGGAAGATTTGGGATTTGAAAAACTTCCGAACCAAACTTGTTCATCCGGAACTTTCAAAGTTCCGGACGAAGTTAAAACTTCCGAACCAAAGGAATTCATTCGGAACTCCAAAGTTCCGAACCAAGGGTTTCATCTGGAACTTTCCAAAAGTTCCGAATCAACTTAAAGTTCCGAATCAAGGACCAAAGTTCCGAATAAAGGCTGTTCATTCGGAAGTCAGAAACTTCCGAGTCAAGGTTGTTCATTCGGAACTTCCATAAGTTCCGGATCAAAGGTAATCTTCCGAGTCAAGGGTGTTCATTCGGAAGTTCAAAACTTCCGAATCAAGAGCTTCATCCGGAATCTTCCGAATCAAGGGGTGACCTAATACTTCCGAATCAAGGAAGATTTTACAAGTTCCGAATCAGTAAGTTCCGAACGAAGCATTGTTTTGGATAGGTGACATATTCAGACCAATTTGTTCCGGATCAAGGATTTTGGTAATATTCCAAGTGAAGAAGAATCATTTCAACCAAAGGTGACATTTAGGACGAGTGATTGTTCCAAACGAAGGTTTATTCCGAATGAGCTGTATTCAGGTTCTTATTAGTTTTCGTCTTTAATTTTTATTTTCAAGCTTTATTTTTCTTGTCTTTTATTTAATTGCACTTTTAGATTATTTGCCTTAGTTTTATTTTAGACTTGCCTTAGTTTTAGTCGCACTTTAAGTTTGCCTTAGATAGATTTATATTCACGTAATTTACTTTAGTGCCTTTAATTTTAGTCACGTTTTTAAATACTTGCACCTTTACTTTAATTAGACTTAGATTTACGTTAAGAGCACTTTTACTTTAATTGTTTTACACCTTTTTATTTTTAAAACTACAACCAAAAATATTTGTTTCACCAAAGATCAACTGAGTCACACATAGGAGCCTAGATCAATTCGTTAAGATTCCGAGAACACGAACTCAATCTTTAGATTTTAACTAGGTAAAATCTAAGTTATCAGAATCAAGTTATCAAATGTAGCTGCCGGCTCTTTTCGTTAAGATCAACAGTTTTCTGTGCTAGACACGTTGCTTTTTGGGATCCGTTCACTCGTGAACGTTATTTTTCTTGCATAAAAAATTCAAAAATCATAAAAATTAAAAATTGATAAAAAACCATAAAAATTAAAAATTTCAAAAATCCAAAAAGATTTTATCTTTATTGTGTATATATATTGTCTTTGTGTTTGGTTTCTTTTTCTTTTGCATTTTCAGGTGTATGCGTACTAGATCTTCTAATTATCAAGAGCCCGAGCCTCAGGAAGATTTAGATATGGCAGGTGTTAACAAAAACAACATTCCACCGAACCTGAATAATAATAATAACAACAATGCTCTTCCACAGCCCGATCTTCGGACCATGGAGGAACTTTGTCAACCAACAATGTTTGGACGAGGAGGACCGATTGCGCCGATGCAAATCAACGCTCCTGAATTTTCGTTGAAGCATCACATGATTCAGCAAGTACAAACAAACCCATTTAGAGGATTGCCTGATGATGATGCCAACAAACACCTTGACAAGTTCATTACAATCACCCAAAGCATGAAGTTGCCTGGGGCCACAATGGATGTACTCCGCCTACAACTCTTCCCACATACTTTATCGCATCATGCCGAGAAATGGTTTGATCGTCTCCAGAAGAATTCTATTCACACTTGGGATGATATGACTCAACGCTTTTTGTCGCGCTACTTTCCACCATCCATGGTCACAAGCCTTCGCAATCAGATCAGCGGTTTCATGCAAGATCCCGATGAATCTCTTTTTGATGCATGGGAGAGATATAATGTCTTGATCGACCGTTGTCCAAACCACAACATGCTTCCGGTCACCTTGATCGATACTTTCGACAACGGATTGACTTTTCGAGATCGTGATACGATTAATGCAGCCGCCGGTGGCACATTCATGAAAAGGAGACCCGAGGAGTGTAGAGAGCTAATAGAGAACATGACTACTCATCATAAGAACTGGGATTCCTCTGCTTCTTCTAGAAACAACACGAGAGTCAATGTTTCTTCTACCTCAGCAAACCCTGAGATGACCGAACTCACCCGCATGATGGCTGAAATGAGCAAAAGTATTACGCTTCTCGCTTCAAACCAACAACAACATCAAGTTAAAGCGGTTGCTAATCCTTGTGAAACATGTGGCGGTCCTCACTCATACACCGATTGTCCTTCGACACAAGGAAATCCGGAAAATGTGTATGCAGCTTATGGTAATTATTCACCGGAAAATTACCAAGCTAGACAACAAGGGGATAGAAATCTGCTGAGCTACCGTTCAAACAATTACCTTTCACCCGGTTTTTCTCCTCAAAACCAAAACCCCGCCAACAACTACAATAGAAGCAACCAAATCCCACCTCGTGCTTCTAACCCTTATCAACCACCCACCCAACAACACCCACCCATTAATCCCGATGTTGACACCATCATGAGAACTCAAGGTGAGCAAATCAAGAATCTACAAAGCCAAATAATCAATTTGAAAGGAGATATCTTGAAGCAAGGTAATGACATCAGAACCGAGGTTCGTGAAAATCTTCAATCTTCCTTCATCACTCAAACAACTGAATTAAAGAATCTATTGGCTAGTTTCTTGCCCGAAGCTCAACCTTCTTCTTCTTCGGGTTCTCTACCTTCAAACACCGTCCCCAATCCGCGAGCTAATGTGAGTGCTATAACTACGCGTAGTGGACTTACCATTGTCGATCCACCTATTCCACCACCATCATCTACACCTCCTTCACCACCATGTATCCCGACTCCTCCTACACCTAGTGTTAGTGCACCATTATCGTCTCCGCCTCGTCATGACGGTGTATCTCGGAAGGACCCTTCAACATCACAACCTTCACCAACTACACCTTCACCTAACCCTTATCAACCCAGAATCCAATACCCTTCTCGCATAGGCAAGACCAACGAGCTAACCAAGAATGACTGTAATGTATTGAAATATGTGGATATGCTATCTAAAATGACCATCAACATTAGCCTTGTTGAAGCACTTTGCCACATACCGAAATTTGTCAAAGCATTCAAGGAATTGCTTAGCAAGAAGGAGAAACTGATTGAACTCGCCAACACACGATTAAATGAAAACTGCTCTGCAGTCCTTCTTAGAGAACTTCCGGAAAAGCTTGGAGATCCCGGTCGTTTTGTGTTGCCATGCGTGTTCAACAAAACTGAAGAATTTACTGCCCTTGCTGATCTCGGGGCCAGTATTAATTTGATGCCACTGAGTGTTTGGAAAACACTATCATTGCCCGATCTCATTCCAACAAAGATGACTCTCGAACTTGCAAACCACACTCTCGCTTACCCCGTTGGTATAGCCGAAGACGTGTTTATTAAAGTTGGCACATTTACTTTCCCGGTCGATTTTGTCGTAGTTGATTATGAAATGGACTCTCGTATTCCTTTAATACTTGGTCGGCCATTCTTGAGAACCGGACGTGCTTTAGTAGATGTGGCCGAAGGTGAGTTAATCTTAAGAGTCGGGGATGATTCTAAAGTTTTTAAAATGGGGAAGCTTACAGGCAAATCCTTTGGAGGCCGAGAATCAGTGAATATGATCAATGTGCTCGATGACTTTACCGTCTATGACAATCCTCTATTCGAGTCTTCCACTGATAATCCACTCTTTGAAGATAATGTGGATGATTCTCTCCCTACTTTGGACGCTTCTCCCATTTATGATTCTCAACCGGTCTTCGATGCTTATGATGATGATGATTCTAGCTCAGATTCGGATGATTTTGACTGTACCTCTGAGTATCCCGAGCTGCCCACTTTCGATGATTTCGATGAGGCTGATACTCTATCGAGCGATTCTTCACATGATGAAGATCCTCCGCCATCACTCGATCCTACTTTGGACGATTATTCATTTGAGGAAGATTTCTCTGAATTTCTCAACACATACTTCCCTCATGAGAGTGATGCACCTCCTTTGGACTTTGAAGATTATCGCCTTGATCCTACTTTGGATTTGAAGAGCATTCTGTCCAAGGAGAAGAAACCGGTCGACACCGAAATCCGTTGCACTTATGATTTGACACCTCTTTGTCCCCCTTCTGAGGACGAGGTTGTGCTTCTTTACTGATCTTCTTCACACTCGGTTGAGCCTGAGTGCTATTTTCCCTTAAAGGAAAAGGTGTTCGACCCCGGAATTGAAGTCGTTAAGCCATCTCAGTATCCACCTGATGAAATAAAAGGAAAAATCTTTGGACCCATTGAAGACATGCTTGCTCCACTTCAACTTTGCTTCCACCGTCCTCCATCGCTGCTTAAGGGAACCTTGCCACTTCTCTTTTGGCTTGCCTTGTTCGCCTTAAGCTCTTTCTTATTGCTGGATGAAAACTATGTCTTTGATCCGGTTGGATTTGTTTCATGCTTCTTCCGTAGATGATCAAGGTCGAGTCAGGCTCACGACTCGGTTAACAAAAACCAAGCGCTTCTTGGGAGGCAACCCATGCATCTATCCTTTCGCTTTCTTTACCATAAGTGTAGGGGGGCCCTTTGGATTGCTATTTCCTCTCCTCACTTCTTAATCAGGGATTCGAGCTTCAATGATCCACTCTTGATGATTCTTGACGACCCGTGATTCCGTGTTCTACGTCTTCCCGGTTCTATCCTAAACTCTTTTCGATTCACTATTTTATATTTTCTTAATATTAAAATAGGAATCTCTTTAGTTGTCTTTTCCTTAGCGAGATTTAAACAACGTGCACAATGTCCTAAGTGTAGGGGAGCTTACTCCCACATGCTTAAACATTGAGGACAATGTTTATCTTAAGTGTAGGGGGGACTTCTATTGAAGTTAAGTGGTCTTTTCCTTGTATTTGTCCTCATTTTAACCGGAAAATCAATTTTTCGACATTTTTCAAAATTTTTGATCTATTTTGGCCTATTAGCTTACAATGTTGGGCCGGCCTACACATGTTGTAGGCTAGGCTTGACTTTGTTTGTTTAATAAAGATATCTAGACTACGAGCTACTACTTAATATATTGTCAGAGTGACCGAATCTTCCTAAATACGTAAAAACGTATTTCCAACATTTTCCATTATGGGCAAAACTATCATATACTCCCTCTCAGAATTTGGTCGAATTCTCAAGGTACCTTATGATGGTCAATGTCGGTTCATTGACGCTTGGAGTCTTACCTCCTTGGAATCGGCTCCTATTGATTGTCACTATGTCACCGAAATTCCTAGCCCCTCGTTCATAGCTCGATCCATTCAAAACCCCCGCAAATGTCCGATTCTCGGTGAGTTCCAAGGAGTCGTTCGTGCTCTAACTCCTTGGGAATTACTAACTAGTGAACTTAATGATTTCATGTTGCCATGGGCCAAAATTATTATGGAAAACACAATATGTCTTAGTGGTGACCACGATCACATACCCGCATGTCTTGCACATATGTCGTATTGTGTCACTACATCTACCCCGTATAATCTTGCGTATTTCATTGCTGTTAGGATCAACTTCGTTATTTTCAGTTCTAATTCTTACCTCCCTTTTGTGATGCTCCTTACTCGCCTTCTTAGAAGGGTTGGTCATGATTTTATACATCTTGAAGTGTCCTCCTACATCTCTGTCAATCGGGTAATGCTTCCCATTCAAAGGAACTATTCACGAGAGCCTAGGAGTGACAATTGTGATGAGAGAAGTGATATTCGGGAAGCAACATATGATACTGGGTATGATACAACTTCATCTCGTTATGATGATGAAGTTGAAATCAATGCCGACATAGGTTCCTCGAGTACTTTCCCACCATCAATGTATAGTTACATTAATGGTTCAACCCAAGAGCCTTCTTCCTCTTCTATTTTTTCGAGGTTCCTCAAGACATAATCCTTGAGACTCCCTATTTTCAAAATCTTCGGATTTAGGAGGAAACAAGAAATGGCCTCAAGTCCATTGGAAAGATGTTCAAGAGATTGGTAAAGAAGAAGAGATGATTCTTCATGATTGCCACGTTAAGTTTATCTCTTATATTTAGACTTTATTTTAGTTTATGATTTATGTTTGTATGAAGTAATTGTTTGGATTGTTTCTTTTTAATCCTAATGTGTTCATGTATTTGGTTTTCCAAATTACATGATTTATGTGCATTACTTGTTGCTTAGCTATTTAGATTTTGGTTAACGATCTCTTATACCTTAATATTAAAAACTGGAAATTCTGGGCTTTTGAAAAATTCTGGAAAACCGTTTTGCAACCCTTATGTTCGTAGTTCCCTAAATACTAGCGGTGCAATATATATATTGAACTGCAGGAATATTTAATGAACCGCATGTGACTTTTTCGAACAGAACCTTCCTTTTACATTGTTCTTTCTAAATCTTTGTAAACATGGATAAAACTTCTGCTAACATCTGATTTTTCCAATATAATCTTGACAAGCTTCATTGTTTACCAAAAACATTTTAATACCATTACCACTTTGAGTCACTCCCTCTTCTTTTTAAACATTCATCTTCTTCATCATTTAAACCTTCTAAACCTAAACACTTACAACCATGGTGTCCACTAGATCATATTATTCCACCAAAAACTCCTCCACAAAGAAAAGCCTTGAGATCAAGATTAAGATACCCAAAGTGGGTTCTTCTCTTTTGCCACCACCTCCAAGAATGAGATGACACCTTCTCTTATTCTTATTTCATCCCCATCGTCGCTACCTCTTGCACCATGCAATACATCTTTCACTTTTGGTACCAAGCATTCTTTTGGTTCTACCTCTTCTTCATTCCAATAAGGTAAAAATGAGGTTACCTCACCTGTCTCTCCAAGTCACATCTTGAAAGAGAATCATCAACCTTTCAAAAGCATCCCATTTGAGGATGAATTTGTTGCACCTTCTCCAATTTTACCTTTTGACACTGTTGATACAAAAGTTGGATGATCCTAGCTTGACTCGAATTAGGCTTAATTCGGGTGTTTGGGCTCCGGCTCCTACACCAAGTGAACTTCGGTTTGAGATCCTGTACACTAAAAGTAACACGCTGTTAGGCTTACCGTGGGAGCGTATCCCACGATTAGACTCCGGCGTGAGAGTAAGTAATCGGTTTAAGGTTAGTAATCGGATGAGAGGTGAGAGTGTGAAGAATACGATACCTTTGTGGAACCCTTGGGGGTTCCTTATGTATAACCCGCATGCTTTTACCATGAATAGCACCCTTACGATCGTACGTACATGATTAGAACTTTCCTTATTACGTACGTGTTATTACACGATAAGTATTTAATACGTATTAAGACACGATAATTATTTCAATAATAATTATAATCATGAACATACGAACATGAAATCATGAACGTAAATAATCACAAGCTTAATATTATGTATTTACGTATATTTATTACGGTTACGAATAAATGTATTACGACACAAACGATAACTAAATAAAACACGTAAACACGACACGAGAAAATATATAATAATTAGACACAGAAAACAATGCGTTACCCCTTGTGGGCCCTCTTACCCGCGGCACCAACACAAGACAAGGGCCAAGCCCACTTTGAATTTTATTAAAACAAGAAATAAGGGAAATCATATTTTCATAATCACAGAAAAATTAGAAAATATCAAAACCCTAATCTCTCTTTTCTCTCCTCTTGGCCGCCGGGTACAAACACACAAAACGGGGTGTGTTGGTTGATTTTGGTGATCAAATCTTGCAAGAGTGTTCGTGTTATTCATTCTACATTGTTCACGTATTCGGTAAATTATTAAACCCCTTTTTCTTTTATGTTTTATTAAATTAAAACACATGAAATCATAAAGTTATGATAAAAACAAGTTAATCATCATGTAATTAGTCATGGGGGGTAAATTAATCATGGTTTTTAGGGGTGTTTGTTTCGGCCGACGCAAGGAACCGAGACAAAAAGGTCTCGGCTTGCTTTTGGTCGCACCAACAACCGAGACCAAGAGGTCTCGGTGTGGGCTGTGATGTTCGATCACAAGAACAAGGGACCCCGACCTCGGTCGGGGTGTGGTTTGGTGTTTGTTTCGGTCTCGACAGAAACAAGAACACCACCGGCATAAGCCGGTGGCTAATATGGAAAGCAGGGGGAACCACAGCCGCGATAGCAGGGGGAACACCAGCTAGCCGGTGGGAACTTTGCCCAGCCGTCGGCTTTAGCCGAGAAAACAGGGGGAACCACCGGCACAGCCGGTGGCTGTTTTTACAAAAACAGTGGCAACCGGCCAAGCCGGTTTTGCCACTGTTAAGGGTGCGTTTGGTTGGCCGGTTCACGGGTCCGGTTCATGGGTTCACGGGCACGGTTCACGACTTAATTAATTTACAAGTTAATTACTTTTACAAGACTAATTTTTACAAGGTTAATTAAATTGATTTAACATGTTACTTAATTAATTTAATTACATCATGGCTTAGGTTATTATTATTATTAATAATACATGGATTTTAACCTAAGTATTTATTATTTATATTAGACTATATAATTAATTAATTATTACACATGCCTTATAATTAATTAATTTACATGACTTAGGTTATATTAATAATAAATATTAATACATGTTTTAACCTAAGTATTTTTACTTTTATTTAATTAAATCATGATATATTTAATTAAATAATTTAACCTATAGTTTATTTAATTTACATGTAATAATTAATAAACTATACTATATATCACATGACTTAGAATATAAATCAGTAAACACTTAAACTTATATTATTAGCTTAATAATCCAGCTTATTTCTATTTATGGAAGCTTTCTATTTTTAGAAACTTATTTAATTAAGGCAACTAATCTATTTATGGAAACTTTCTATCTTTAGAAACTTATCTATTTTAAGCAGTAAATCTATTTTTGGAACTTTCTATTTTTGGAAACTTTCTATTTTTGGAAACTTTCTATTATAGGAAACCTGCTATTTTTAGAAAGTTACTTTATATTACACAACAAGTATAATAATACAAGAAATACTTAATCGGAATAGACAGAATACATGATAAACGCAGTATAAAGCTAAGATCAGTAAAACATGACATGAACATATAAAACAAGCTAAGACATGATATAAAATCAGTTACGTACACAGTAATCAGAATACTTATGCACGTATATTATTTATGTAGCATTAGTGATATCGAAGTAGGACTCTCTTCCGTTCGTCTTCTTCGTTCACTAGACACAAGGTACGGATTTTCCGTCCTTTCAGTATGGACATTCTTCCTTATTAGGATTCCCCGTATGCAGCCAACTGTTTTCCCCAATATATGTTTTATATGTTTTTGAATTGCTTATGTTTTATTAGATACCTAAAGCCATATACATGCATGACCAATTTCACCTAGTTATGGAGGTACCTTCAACTTTGGCCATATTATTATTATCATGTGGGGCGTATGGGTGCATCCTAGGTTACATGTGGTGTATCCCAGTGTTATGACTTCACCACGGCGGAGTGATAGCTCGTGGCGTCCCTTCAGCTTTGGCCATATTATTATTATCATGTGGGGTGTATGGGTGCATCCTAGGTTACATGTTTTCAGCAGATTAATCAGGTGAATGTGGTGTGTGCCTTGCATCCTTCACAAGGAGCTGATCCCTCCTACCCAAACATTTATATTAATTAGAGGCAGCCCCTCTAATTGCATGACGAGGTCACCCCTCCAAGTATTCATGCATGTTGATATTTTATGACCTATATTGGCTAATGGTAAACATGTTAAACAGTTTTTATAAGATAAACATAAGACTTTTCAAACTATAAAACCAGTTTTACTAAGATATACCAGGTTATCCAAGACTTAGTCTTTTCCTCTGCTTTATGCTTATATGCTTATGTTATTCATGTTATACTTGTATATCCGTGCACTGAGCGTTATGCTCAGCCGTTTTTCTTGCATAAATTTTTTATCATGATTTATCGGTATAATTTTTTTTTCATATATATACTTTATGTTTTGATCAGTTTAATCATGTATTTTATGTTATACTGTCAGATGGTAAACACACACAATATCCGGGAGATGGTTGCGGCTGCCAATGCAGACTTGAAGGACTATCCTTCCCCACCTCGCAACTTTCCCACGGAAGGAAGGAATAGGCTCATGAGTGAATACTACACTATTAGACAACGACCTGAGGAAAATAGCAATGATTTCATACAGCGTTTCCTTCGGGTCGCTGGTGTCCTGAGAGCAGCCGCGGGCACTACTGAAGAGCAGGCACAACATTTCCGTTGGGCCCTTTCTCTAAAGATTGCCAATAACTTAGAGTGTGATACGTTAAACACTGTGGCACAAGTGGCCGATGCAGCACGTAAGCTAGAGTTGCTGCAAGAAAGAGAAGAGTTCGGGGAAGCAAAGAGACCCGATAAGAGGTAAACATTCGTATTCAGCGGTGAGCAACCCGTATTCTTTCAGTATATGTCAATATTTCATCGCCTTAAACTGTATCTTCCAAGCAGAAGACTGGGGACCGGTCTCAGCCGGCTACTCAGCAACAGCCTACTCAGCCCAAGGGAAACGGTCAGACACACGACCGTTCTGCTACGGATAGGCATGGCGGTAATGATAATTACCGTAACAACGCTGGACACTCCAACAACAGCAGGTCCTTTTACTGACTCATTTTCTTATGATTAATGCTATAATTATTAATTCAGACACATTAGAGAATCTTCTACCAGGAATCATGGTAACAGGAGGGACCAGAACCAGAGAGGTTCACAACCTAACTGTCTAGCTATCACTGGTATTCCATCTTACGATTTATCCACATTGTCCTTTGTACCTTTTATCATGTCTCATGTATATTGTTCTTATCAGGCTCACATCCAGTCAGGACACCTGCTGAAGGATATACTCATCCTCTTTGCACTACCTGCAACCGTAGACACCCAGGGCCATGTCGCCGCGATAGTGACGCATGCTTCAAGTGTGGTCTTCCTAGCCATCGCATGAAGGACTTCCGCAAGGGCGAGATGGAGGGTACATCGAGACATGCTGATACCAAGCCGCCTCCTACTAGTGGACGCGTTTACACGACATCTCGCAATCAGGCCAACAAGTCTATAGGTACCATCACTGGAATCTTGTATATGTATGGTTAAGCTGCATGTGTTCTGTTTGACACGGGTGCTACTCACTCGGTCATTTCTACTGCTTATACCAAGAATGTTAGGATACTCCCCATGCCACTAGAGAATATACTGAATATTTCCACGCCTTTAAGAGACTCTGTACGCATAAACCATGTGTACAAGAGCCTTCCCCTAGAGTTTGATGACAAGATTCGTCCTGTTGACACACTTCCGCAGGACATGAATGATTTTGACATGATATTGGGCATGGATTGGCTATCCAAGCATCATGCTACCATAGACTGCCATTCTTATCGAGTCATCTTCGGTGATGTTAATGCACCAGAGTACATTCACAACGGGTTCGTACCCGGAAGGTCTATACAAATCATATCAACCCTGCAAGCACGTGCGTCTTCACATGGTTGCGAGGGTTATCTAGCTACTGTTCATGACATGGATGCTGAATCCCCATCAATTCAAAATCAGCCGATAGTGTCAGAATTTCAGATGTATTTCCAGAAGAACTTTCGGGCACACCACCTGCACGTGAAGTAGAATCTAATATCGAGCTCATCCCAGGAGCTGAGCCGATTTCCAAGGCTCCTTATCGCATGGCTCCCATAGAGTTGAAGGATCTTAAGGATCAATTGTAAGAACTTCTGGAACGAGGCTTTATTCGACCGAGCGTATTTCCATGGGGCGCACCGGTCTTATTTGTTTAGAAGAAGGACGGCAGTATGCGTCTTTGCATAGACTATCGCGAGCTCAACAAGATCACCATCAGGAATAGGTTTCCTCTACCACGCATAGACGATCTATTTGACCAACTCTAAGGGGCCAAACATTTCTCCAAGATTGATCTAAGGTCGGGATATCATTAGCTACGGGTTAAAGAGCAGGACATCGCCAAAACTGCTTTCCATACACGTTATGGCCACTACGAATTTGTAGTCATGCCATTTCGCCTTACCAATGCTCCAGCAGTGTTCATGGATTTGATGAACATAATCTTCCATGAATTTCTGGACAAGTTCGTCATTGTCTTCATTGATGACATCCTGATATTCTCTAAGTTCAAGGAGGAACACGAAGACCATCTTCGTACAGTACTACAGATTCTTCGCCAGAAGCAGCTCTATGCTAAATTCTCCAAGTGTGAGTTCTGGTTAGACAAGGTGGCATTCTTAGGTCACATTGTATCAGCAGAAGGAATCACGATGGATCCAGCAAAGGTTGAGGCTATTACCAAGTGGCCAAGATCGACATCAGCGACTGAAGTCCGTAGTTTCCTAGGCTTAGCTGGTTATTAGCGTAGGTTCGTGGAGAACTTTTCCCGTTTAGCACTACCATTGACCAAACTGATGCGGAAAGGGGAGAAATTCATCTGGACTGAAGAAAGAGAGAATAGCTTTGAAGACCTAAAGCAGAAGTTAGTATCTGCACCGATTCTTACTCTCCCATCTGGCATAGGTGGATTTCAGATCTACAGTGATGCGTCAGGGAAGGGACTTGGCTGTGTTCTCATGCAACATGGGAAAGTGATCGCGTACGCTTCACGGCAGCTTACGCCTTATGAGGAGAATTACCCTACGCATGACTTGGAACTTGCAGCAGTCGTGTTTGCATTGAAGATATGGAGACACTACTTGTATGGAGAATCATGTGACATTTTCACGGACCACAAGAGCTTTAAGTATATCTTCACTCAACGTGAATTGAACATGAGACAGAGGATATGGTTAGAGTTCTTGAAGGATTATGACATTAATCGGCAGTATCATCCTAGCAAGGCGAATGTAGTGGCAGATGCACTTAGCAGAAAGTCCGGAATGACAAATGGCATTAAAAATGAGGAGGAAATTATAAGAGACTTGGAGCGACTAGACATAGAGATCATGGTACGTGGACAACACCGTTACTGGGCTAATCTTAGAGTGGAACCCGAGTTACTCTCTAGGATCAAGGAAGCTCAGAAAGATGATGGTGAAATCTGGGCGATAATTCAAAATTTGGAGAAGCAGACATAATTTCGAGTAGACGCAGATGGTATCTTATGGCAGGGCACGAGACTTTGTGTTCCTGATGATCAAGAACTCCGGGAAGCATTGTTAGCTGAGGCTCATAGATCCCCATTCTCTATTCATCCTGGTTCGACCAAGATGTACCATGACATCAAGCAATACTTTTGGTGGAGTGGTATGAAACAGGATGATGCGACTTACGTCTCTAGATGTCTTACCTGCCAGCAGGTTAAGATCGAGCATCAACGATCTGGCGGTCTTCTTCAACCGTTAGATATTCCAGAGTGGAAGTGGGACAAGATCACCATAGATTTTGTTACTGGCCTTCCGCAGACAAAGAGGAAGCACGATGCGATTTGGGTTATCGTTGATCGACTTACCAAATCAGCTCATTTCTTACCGATCCGCAAGGAAGATTCGGCCAGTAAACTTGCCGATACTTACAAGAAGGAGATCATGAGGCTTCACGGTGCTCCATCCAACATTGTCTCAGACAGAGATCCTCGGTTCACTTCACGATTTTGGAGAAGTCTGCAGAAAGCTTAGGGTACAAAACTTAAGCTTAGCACGGCTTTTCATCCTCAAATAGACGGGCAATCGGAGCGAACGATTCAGACATTAAAAGACATGTTGAGGTCATGTGCGTTGGAATGGACGGGTGATTGGGACGATTATATCTGTTTGGTGGAGTTTGCATACAACAACAGTTGGCACGCAAGTATCAAGTGTGCTCCTTTCGAGATGTTGTATGGGAGAAAGTGTCGCGCCCCAATCTGCTGGGATCAGGTTGGTGAGCGAACACTTGAAGGACCAGAAATGATTGAGTTAACCAACGAGAAGATCGCAATAGCTAAGCAGAAACTACAAGAAGCACGGTCTCGTCAGAAGAGTTATGCAGACAAGCATCGTAGGGACTTACACTTTAACGTAGGAGATCACGTGTTCCTTAAGGTTTCGCCGACACGTGGTGTTAGACGTTTTGGAATCAAAGGGAAGTTCAGTCCTCGATTCATCGGACCGTTTGATGTCATTGAGCGAGTCGGTGAAGTATCTTACCGTTTAGTGTTACCTCCACAGCTTTCTCATGTTCACGATGTTTTCCATGTGTCCTTACTCAGAGGGTACAAGTATCATCCCCTTCACATGGTTCAGTATCCACTGGAATAGATTCGTTAAGATCTCACTTTCATAGAAGAACCCGAACGAGTTCTTGACAGACAAGAACGAGTCATGAGAAGGAAGACGATTCCATTGTCAAAATCCTTTGGAGGGATCATACCGAGCGGGAAGCCACTTGGGAAACAGAGGAGTCTATCCGGGCTTCTTACCCTGATTTCATATTTTGAATTCGGGTACGTTCTTCTTTTCCAGTTTACATTATCTATAATTCGGGGACGAATTATTCTTTTTCGGGGGAAGAGTTGTAAAACTCGCATGCTTTTACCATGAATAGTACCCATAAGATCGTACGTACATGATTAGAACTTTCCTTATTACGTACGTGTTATTACACGATAAGTATTTAATACGTATTAAGACACGATAATTATTTCAATAATAATTATAATCACGAACATACGAACATGAAATCATGAACGTAATAATCACGAGCTTAATATTATGTATTTACGTATATTTATTACGATTACGAATAAATATATTACGACTCGAACGATAACTAAATAAAACACGTAAACACGACACGAGAAAACGTATAATAATTAGACACGGAAAACAATGGGTTACCCCTTGTGGGCCCTCTTACCCGCGGCACCAACACAAGACAAGGGCCGAGCCCACTTTGAATTTTATTAAAACAAGAAATAAGGGAAATCATATTTTCATAATCACAAAAAAATTAGAAAATATCAAAACCCTAATCTCTCTTTTCTCTCCTCTTGGTCATCGGGTACAAACACACAAAAAGGGGTGTGTTGGCTGATTTTGGTGATCAAATCTTGCAAGAGTGTTCGTGTTTTCATTCTCCATTGTTCAGGTATTCGGTAAATTATTAAACCCCTTTTTCTTTTATGTTTTATTAAATTAAAACACATGAAATCATAAAGTTATGATAAAAACAAGTTAATCATCATGTAATTAATCATGGGGGGTAAATTAATCATGGTTTTTAGGGGTGAAATTGTGTATAATGCAGTTCGTTTTTCTCAGTTCTTGCTAATTGAAAGTCCAATCAATATCGGGTTTTTAACTGTTTTTGGTTGTTAATCTTTTTTGGATATTCTATTTGCTAATTCAACAAAGCCTTGCAAAACTGAAATATATTACCTACTTATATGTAAAACATCGTGCAAATACCAAGTTTTTATGCAAGTAAGATTCAACATGTAAATTTTAAAACTAAAAGGACTGAAAATGTAAATTCTATGAAATATAAATGCTCAAAATGTAAAGTCTAACAAGTATAAGGTCTGAAAGTGTAAAACAGCAAACCAAAAGGATCAAATATGAAAACTATGTAACAAACTAACCAAATTTGTAACAAATCACAAAACTGCTAGCTAAAACTTAACAACTTCCAAACTATAAGGACTTGTTTTATGCAAACCCTAAAAATGTGCAAATTAAGCCAGGTTTAGAAACTGTTTAAAACAAGAGGGACTATATTGCAAATTTTGAAAACTATTTAAGCCAAAACGGGTTTCCAAGACAAATAAGCTCGTTTGCGCTTATTAATCAACCAAATCTGTTCAAACAAGTTGCAAAACACTTCAAATTGAAAATCAACTAGACATGTAAGAGGATTTTGGCTGAAAGTGTAAAATAAGCAAATAAGCACTCCTCAATAAGCTCAAATTAAGCTCTAGAACAATCTGAACATGCACAATTGGATTTTTGTGCTTAAACTGATTAATGAGCTCAAATTATGAATGGGAAATCAAGTCATATCAAATTTCATCAAATAATAAGCTGGGAAATTGAAATAAGCTGAAAATGGCTTATGTTGACCAAGCGTTGACCAAAATTTTTGACAATAAGCTGAAACTCTAAAAAATCATCCAATATCATCTACTAAGTGGATTTGTGAAAGAAAATTGCCAGGATAATGAATAGAATCAAGAGATATGAAAATCCAGTTTCCATTTACAAAAACATGCCTTTCCTCAAGTGATCTGATTTTAGCTTATTTCTCCTAGCTTAATAGAAACTGTATCAAGTGCTTATAGGATATGAAAGTTCATATATTGATCTACAATTGAGAACAGGTTTGGCAAGATTTCATCAACAAACAAACAAATGCCAGCTAAATGAAAATGACAACTTTTTAAAGCAAAACTGAATGTAAATTGACCCAATCCTTTTTCTTGCCAATTGCCTTTTTGACCTTCAAGTTGACTTGAAAATGACTTAAAACACTTTGTTATGACCTATCAACTAGAAATGAACATTAACTTGCCAAAATCCAATACTTGAAAATCAATAATTGTGTAAACCCAAACACTCCTTTATCAGTTCTTAATGAAAATTTTCAAAGACTTTGCAAGTTCTAATTCAAGCTGAGTGAAAAGCAATTGCAAACCAAACTCAATGCTCAAAATGAGATGTAATGAAACTGCTAGCAAGTATTTATCACTACTAGAACTCAATTAAGATAGGTAGGCTAAAAGTAACTGAAATAAGCTATCAGCTAGATCACAATCCAAAGTAATAAGCAGATAAGCAAAACTAAGTCTACCAGCTAACTAGAATCAATCCACAACCAAGCTAACAAGTTTTATCATACATTCACAAAGGATTTACACTAGAAAAGAAGCATGCAATTGATAATTTTAGTGGAACCAAAAATCAGAACTTCAGAACCTTGTGAAGAAACCATTGGGAAGTAGAGGAGTGATGTACTCTCTATCCTAGTGCTAACCACCACCTTAGCACTAGATCAACAATCTACAATCAACAGATCAACTATCAATCAACAAGAATCATCTCCATGGCATGAACTCATCACTTGTGCTATGGATTTGAACTGAAATCAACAAACAGCTACAATTCTTCCTTCAAAGTCAATTATGATCAATGAATGATCATAACAAATTTCAAACAGCAACACAAGTATCAATTGAAGCAGGTATGAACAGTAAATAATGAAGATAGAATTTGGCGGGAAAAGGTGAATTTGAATTTTATTAATGGAATTCAGTTACAAAGTTGTTGAAAGGATGCTAACTAACTAACTAACTCAAGAGTGTGTCAAACTCTTGAGTAGTTTAGCTAAAAAGGGAAAAGATTGAAAGGAAAAGGTAAATGTGTGTTTTTTCACACTTACAACTACTCTCTATAAATGAAGCTAAAACAGACTATTTATAGACTTGAGAAGGAAGTTTGTTGGGGTTGGTGACGTGTTGGGACCAATCACAGGTCTCCACGTGGCATAATTCTGCTAAGTTCATCTTGCAAGTATGAACATGAATTGAGGCTTTTTGTTTGAGTTGATTTGATGTTAATTGGTGATGACCATTGTGTTCGTCTCTCAAAAATAAGCGCTTTTGATGTTTATAACTCTTCATGAAATCCATTGTAGCTCAAAAACGATCCTGGGAAATTTTGGTTATTTTGAAGATGACACGTGTCGATTCCTGAATGGCTGAAACAAGTGCACACAGATTGCACTGTTTAGATTTTGTCATTAATGAAGGCGGATGAGTGGGAAATTAATGCTGATTATTTGGCAATCCATGTTTACTCTTTCCTGGCTTCTCATTGGTCTAAACATGTAACACATGGATTGAACTTGTAATAATTTCCAAGATTGGCAGATTTAGTCCCTAGACTTTGGCAGATTGCACTTAAAGGCTTGTAACTTCATTTCTTTGGGACTTTTAGTCCTTCAAACTTCATTCTTGAGCAGAATTGGTCCTTTGACTGAGTTGACTTGATAGTTGACCAAATTTGACTATGATCTTGACTTTTTACAATATTTACACTTTGGTCCTTCATCTTTGGCAGTTTGTCAAGATAGGTCCTTGTACTTCAAAGTCTTGTCACTTTTGATCCTTCTTTGTCTTTGTCATCAAATTAAGCTTGATTATTCCTTGTTTGCTTGAAAATGTATCCTTTTACCTACACAAGTGTACACAAACACAAACATACCACATAATACTGTTTTTGCAAGATAAATTGGTATTTTGCTTCATGTTTTAGGGTTATTTGTTGATAAATTGATATGAGTTTTTGCTCATATCAAATCCCCTACACTTGAACATTGTCATGTCCTCATGCAATTCTATATATTTTTAAGCACAAATTTACATTCTTCTCATAATTAATCCACCTTGGCCATATGGAATGTATCTACACTACTCTAAACTACATGATGCATGATTTTGGCTTTTAACAATGCAATGAGCAAAATACAATGCTATCTATATCTTTTTGATTTTTCTTGAAATGGTTTTGATGGAAATAACTCATAAAGAATTCAACGACTTTGATTAGGGCTTGGGTACCATGGACATTTATCACCCTCAAGTTTCACTTTCCCCATACCAAGCTTAAAAATGGGATCATTGCATTCACAAGTAAAAAGTGCATCAACTTATTCATGACAATTAAATGTGGAACCGGTTATTATTTGAGCAAATTGCTTGTGGGCAAATTTGTCATTATTTCAAGTGTGAAGTATAAGAAGTGTAAAATCCAAAAATAAGGAAGCACGGTTTTAATCCTAAGTAATCCTCTCATCCATTACTTGAAAAACCGCTCACAATTAATATAAGTCCGTTTCAATAATAATAAGTCATTTGCCTTATGTGTAAGATCCTCATGTCATGCTTTCATAAGTAGCTACACACTCGCTAAGGAAAGAAAAATAAAACTCACGCAATAATTTACATCCGCCATCTTTTTGAGACTTTGGATCTTCAATCCCGCAACCCGTCAAGGTAATATTGGATTGGAGCAATCTATTGAATCCCCGCAACCCGTCAAGGTAATATTGGAACTCAATAGTCACTATAATTAACACCACACTGCCCCTCTTGGGAGTCTTGTATAATTATTTTTTTTTCTTTTTCTTTTTTTTTTCTAGCCACTCATTTTTTTATAAGCCGCTCTTATTTTTCTATATTCCTCACAAAGAAAGTTCAAAAGAATAAAAGGAAAAACACCCGCTAAATATTGAGCATGACATAAGTCTAGTACACATAAAACGTTCTAACTTAGAATCTTAAGACGTACTTACATCAACCATGAATGATTAGACAAAAATGCATAAGATATTACAAACCAATTAAAACCGTTCTTGATTATTTATGAACAATTATATACATGCGAAGAAATTAGAGGTTAAGAAGAGAAGGGTTTAGCCACAAGTAATTATCATGAAGTTTATCTAGCCCTTTTACACTTGCTTCAGCTCTATCATTTCCCATTCTCCACAAATTTAAAATCTCAAATAATGAGATTGGTGGATGCTTAGCCTAATAGACCAATGAAGGACTACATGGTTAAGGATACTAGCTAGAGAGTGCTAAGATAAGCAAACTCGGGTTGAGTCAAAATATCCATGGCGGGCCTAATATGTCAAAGAAGTCTAAACTTGTTAAAACCATGTTTTTTTTTTCTTTTTATATATTTTTGATGAAAAATGAAAGAAGAGATATATACAATGCAAATGTGTTATGCAAAATGATTGATGCAAAAATTATGTATGCATATTTTTGTTGGCCAAAGTAGATCAAAAATTTGAAAAATGTTGAAAAATCAATTTTCCATGTTATCATGCAAGACAATGACAAGTTCTAGGTAAGGTCACTTCGATAGAAGACCCCCCTACACTTAAGCTAAACATTGTCCTCAATGTTTAAGAGCATGGAAGTATAAAAACTTCCCCTACACTTATGACAATGAATAGAGTTTGCTTAACCCAAGTTAAGGAAAGGACAACTATTAGTGAAATCATGTTTAAGCACAAGGTGTCAATGAAAAATCACTATAGTAACGAAGTGAACCGGATACAAGGGCCTCCTCCATAAGCTCCAAAGCAAGACATGAGTGAGAAACTCTACAAACAATCATGAAGACAAAAGAAGGTCTCCCCTACACTTATCTCCAAGTCTATACCTTTATTTCTAACCTATAACACTCTAAACCTAGTTATACGATGCTTGAGTTAATGAGTCTCTAGCTCGACTCGTCCCTCAATGAATTAATTCATGGGGAAAATTGGGATCTCTTGGACCATTTCAACGGAAATGTCCTCCCCAAAGTAATGCTTAACACGGTGACCATTCACTTTAAAATTTGGACCATCGGGTTGTGACAACTCAATAGTTCCATATGGAAACACTTGAGCAATAGTGAATGGACCGGACCATCTCGACTTAAGCTTGCCCGCAAAAAGTTTCAATCTTGAGTTAAAGAGGAGAACCGGCTCTCCAACTTTGAACTCACGATTCTTGATCTTAGCATCATGCAATTTCTTAGTCTTTTCCTTGTAAAGCAAAGAATTTTCATAGGCATTGGCTCTCAATTCATCCATTTCATTGAGTTGATCTTTCCTATGGGAACCGGCTTGGTTTAAATCAAAGTTAGCCCACTTGAGAGCCCAAGATGCCTTGTGTTCTAACTCAAATGGGAGGTGGCACGCTTTTCCATAGACATGCCTATAAGGAGTACAACCAATTGGTGTTTTAAAAGCCGTCCTAAACGCCCACAAAGCATCATCAAGCTTATCCGACCAAGAAGCTCGATGCTCTCCCACCGTTCTCTCTAAAATTCTCTTTAAACCACGATTTGTGACCTCGGTTTGACCATTTGTTTAAGGGTGATACGCGGTAGAAAGTCTATGATTCACTCCATATTTCTTCATAACTCTTGTGAATTGATCATTACAAAAGTGCGTACCACGATCACTTATGATGGCCCGAGGTACACCAAATCTAGCAAACAATTGTTTCAAAAACTTCACAACAACTCTAGCATCATTGGTAGGTAAGGCTTTAGCCTCCACCCATTTTGACACATAATCCACCGCCACAAGTATATACTTGTTTCCCTTAGAGGATGGAAAAGGTCCCATGAAATCAATGCCCCATACATCAAATATCTCACACTCTTGGATAAAATTTTGTGGCATTGATTGTGGTAATTTACACCTCTTAGGAAAAAGGCGTAAAAGTGGTAAGTATTAAGTGTACGTTTAGGAAAACGTAAACACTAATGACCCTTAAGGTATGAAAGTTCGTTTCCCAAGGAGGTATATGTGTGTGAGAAATTTGTTAAATGTTTGTGATTAATGATTGGTTTAGAAGGGGATTAGAAAAGAAGATGACGAAGACGTAAAAATAAAAATTAACAAAAAAAATCACTACTAGAAAGTTAAAACGTAGAACCTTAAAAACCACAAAAATAAAAATAAATTCTAAAAATTACCAAAAATTCACCAAAAATCAAAAATAATAAACTAAGAGTTTCCAATGATCAAAACTTTTTCAAACCTTTTAAATAATTAAATATTCAATTTTTAAATGCTAATTAAAGCCCTAAAAATCAAATAAATTATCAAAAAGACTAAATAAAGATTTTTCAATTGGTAAACCTCTAAATGACTTAAAAAGATTAAAAACTATTTTTAGAAATTTTTAAACTAATAAAAACTATTTAAAATGATTTAAAAACTATTAAAACTTAAAATAATTATAAAAATTAATCTAAAAGAGATAAAATTATTCTAAAAGTTGCTAAATTCCTATTTTAATGTAATTAACCTAAGAAAAATGTAAAAAGTTGGAAAATGTGAAATTTTAAAAATAATAATAAAATAATATTAAAAATCCAAAAATTATAAAAAATTCTAAAAACTTGCAAACTAGTTTATTTTAACCTAAATAATCAGAAAATCAAGGTGAAATTACCAAAATACCCCTAATGGGCCCTCAAATGGGCCAAATCCAAAATCAGTCAACACAAATGGGCTTTTGGGCCCAAAAAGTCAAACTTGGCCCAATTGACTTGGAAAAGCCCTATCTGACTTAAAATTCAATTCTAAGAACAAAACTCTAAAGGCCCAAAAGCTGAAAATGAGCTTATCACAGCTTATTGAACACTCAGCTTATTCTTATTGGGCTTTTCAGCCCATTAAGCCATAAGCTAATGCCATAAGCTCTAATTTGACACACAACCTTCTTTTGGGATGCTTATGAGATCTGTAAAAAGAATTTTTTAAAAAGCTCACTCAATAAGCCAGAAATAAGCAATGTATTATTTCACAAAACGACAAAATAGTCGGGTTTGAGAAATAATGCACCTCAGAACTTGATTCAACTTGAAAAAGTTTTCAAATGGACTCAATAAGCAAAATCAATCAACAAAAATCCAAAAAGCACAACCAATAAGCCAGAATAAGCACAAATGAACTTATGTAAAAGTCAAAGGAGTTGGTTTTCTAGTCAAACCCTAAAGTCAAACACCCAAATGCTCCAGTATGAACAAATGGGTCAAAATATGAGCACCTATTACAAAAACAAAGTTGTTGCAGGTTGGAATAAGCTATTATAGCTTATTGATAAGCTGACACCAGTTTTACACTATCAGTGGCAACTAGCAGGGGAAAGGAGTTCCCACTGCTTTGACTAATTGACTAAGCTTATATGAGAGTTCTGGTTTGATTCAATTGGAAACAAAGGCACCCTTGTGATCAGTGAATCACAAGGAGTCAATAGCAACAATAAAATCACAAATTGGTTCACACAACAAGCCACAATAAGCCAAACAGTTACCAGATATGCACCAGATATGGAAATAAGCAGTTAAGCACTTAATAAGCAGATTTAGCCACAATAAGCCAACCAAACTTAACAGGATGCATACACAAGCTATATAAACTAAGAATAAACACAAAACAACAAGAATCAAACACTGAATCAAAGTAAATAACAACATCAAAGCACTAGAAGTTACTGATGAACAATGAACATATGCAGAAACAAGTTTGCTGATATACTTGACACTTGATCCAATTTCAAGCCTCAAATCCTTCTTCCCTGGTGTGATTAACTATGATTTAGCACTTGTTAGCCCTAGCCTAAGCTTAGATCTAGGTGTCCTCAAAATCCTAGCCAATTTTACCAAGTTTTGAAGATTTTATAGCCAAATAATGAATCTATGTGATCAAACCCACAAAACCTGAAACAGATGAACATATGCACCTAACAAACAGATACCAACACTTGCAACCACAACACAAGCACTTAGCAAACCACAATCCCAATTCAAGCAGTAGACCCAAACACTCCTTAATCTACCACTTAACAAAGAAACTTGTGATTTTAACTAATAACCTACTGATTTTAATGATCAAAAACACTTAAACAATAGCAACTAACACAATCAAACTCAAAAATCACCAGCACAAACACCAATTCTCAAAATCAAAGCACCAAATTCAAAACAGCCATAAACATGAAATTTTTAGGGGAATCTTAACCAAGAGATTATACCTGCCTTCCACAACATCCTAGGAAGGCCAACTATGCTCCTTGGACCTTGTTCAACAACTAGAACAAGACCAAGGTACTTCAACAAAGATGATCAAAGCCTGCTGATGTTCAAAGCAGAACAAGGCTTTGATTATGATATGTCTTCAACACAAGCAACAAACAAACTCAACCAAAGGCTTAGAATCCTTCTCAGGCTTGGTGTCAACAAGCTTGAAAGAACTCAAGGCTTAAGGCTAAGGGTTAATACACAAATATAAGCCAAATTCAGAAACAAGGACTTCAAGGCTTTTGAACCTTGAAAACCTTTCAAACCTAGACGTGCCTTAACCACAAGGTTAAGGAAGGTCTAATCAAACAAATGGAACTCAGAATTAGGCTACTCAAACACCAAACTTTTAATTAAATCAAAAAGAGATTTCAAAATTTCAGAAATTCAAATTTTATTTAAACTTAAAAAGGAATTACAAAGATAATATCCTAAAACTGGAACAAAGGGACTCTCACATGTTGAGGTCTCCTTTTATAGGCAAATGCCTGGCTAAACACTATTCACAAACCCTAGCAACTGAAATTCCTATTCTATCCTTGCAGAACCTTCTAGGTGTGTTGCCAGCTGTTTTTGGAGAATCCTGGACGTTTGTTGAGTGCTTAGGGACCAAGTAATGATTTGCAGCCCTTGATTTTGCCAAGTAAGGATCAAGTGCCAAGTGTCGTATTGTGAGTGGGGATGGGGGAATCATTCTGGTAGTGGGATTTAAGGTTTAAGGTGTGGGATGTGATTGAGGTGATGTGAATCACACGTGGGTTGAGTCAATTTTGATTTCCTCTTTGTTTTGCTCATTTTTGATCCTGGGTAAAAAGTTGTTCATCCTTGGTAAAAATCCAAACCGTAAGTGTTTGGCGCATTTTTAGGAATTTGAAGTTTGGGATATGACAGCTTTGGTCCTTGTGTTTTGAGAAAAGTTGTATAACAAGTTATTTTGTAAACAAAGCGTGTTTCCCTTTGTTTTAACTTTCACCATTTGTCACTTTTGGCACCAAACTTTCCAAAAAAGGTTATCAAGGGTTATTTTTGACACTTTTGCATATTTCAAGGGCTGATTTTGGACAATGTTGATCTTCAAAGGTCTTCAATGTATCTTTGGCTTGATGAGGGACCATAATTGACAATTTGAAATTGTTGAGGGACTAATCTTGCCATTTCTTCAAAGTTGAAGGACCTTTTGTGTAATTTTGACAAACTTAAGGGACCAAACTTGTAATTATCAATATACAAGGGTTTTAAGTGTCATTTCTTCAATAAATGAGGATCAAACTTGCACATCTTTAAGTCTTCAAGGATAAATGTTGAATATTCCATGATTAGGGCCCGGTTCTTTGTACGGCTTCGTTTCTCGTGTCCGTTTTTCCTTGTAACTTGTGATCTTTTGTCTTTTTCACGATATCCATACCTAAAATACACAAGTAAACAAACACAAGCATATATATGGTATATTATGACATTTTTATGCATTTAAAGCCCGAAAAGAACGATGAGATCATGTATAAATGCCATCTCATCACTCCCCCATACTAAGCCATTGTCGTGCCCTCACGCAATGCTAGAATAAAGTATCTAAGCATCACCAAAGTTCAATTTTATTAACCTTTATTGAAAAGTAAAAGACTTGCAACATACTAAGTTAATGTGTAAAGACATAACATATGATTTTCATCACAAAAAGTGACTTTTAGGGTCAAAGAATAGAAACAAGTAAATGTCCCTTAGAGTAAACTTCGTCATCCTTGATTGTCATACATTCCATGCTAAGTGCAAAAACGAGATCATTGTTGGTACAAGTCACAATGCTAACACTACTCATACGTCCAAATTGTGTAATACTTTGTCTCCCCGCAATCCTAGTTATTATAAAAGGAAATGGGTTACTAGCATTTTTTATCTATTTGTCATGGATCACAAGTGATTCATATTGACTTATTTGAGTAGTTATTAGTCCGAAAGCAAAGTAGCACGATTTGATTAATAGTTAGCCGAAGGACAAAATCTTTTAAAACGGCTTCTCGTGTATCTCCTTAAGTTCATATCTTGGCATAACTTGTTTCACGATTTGAGACCTTTCTCGGACCGATATTTGGCATGTACTTCATACTTCAAATCTTGGGAAGACGTTCTTGAAATTATGGTCTTCTCTTCATATATTTGGAATTTCTTCACTTGACGTTTTTGAGAGATTCTTCATATTGGACCACGACTTCATCATTTTTCTTCAATCTTTACTTTGGATTTTGATATACAACGATCCGCCTCCTTTTCGGACTTGGATATATTTATCCTCATACCTTGTTAGGGTCTTTTTGGATAGACTTTCTCCATGATCTTTAGGGGAGTAATTGCTTTTCGTCGTGCGTCTCGATCCTTCATATTGATTTAGGAATAATGATACTTCACATCATCTTTGGATCTTTAGCAAAATAGAGCTCCTCATGCCTTGTTAGGGCCTTTTTGGATAATCGCCAATCTTCGCGTCCCGCTTCAATAAGTTATGCCTTGGCTATGAACTCTATTCAACCCCGAGCAACTTTTAAACGATCTTGCGCTAGAGGCTAAGTAACCTTTCAAATCGTACGACCTTACTTATTGCAATTATGATTTATTCCTAATGCATTGATCTTATGGGAAGAAAAAGCCACAATTAAAAACATATGAGTTTTTGAAAGAACACTTTCATGTTCTACGTTTAGCATGATCACTTGTCTAACTCTATCATTTCTCGTTCTTCACTATATAAAGACCTCTAATTAAAGAGACTCGTGAATACTTAGCCATGGAAGTCAAAATTAAGCCAAATTTGGATTAGCTTTCATTAAGACTATATCAAATCAAAGTTTTGGGTTTTCAAGCCACCTATAGGATCTTGCACTTTCTTGGACTTTTTCAAGTTTAGAGAATGCGTTTTATAGTTCCCTTCATAAGTGACTTTCTAGAATCAATTATAGGAACTTGCGAAAAGTTCTTGTTCTTAACCCGTAAGAGTTAAGACTTTCAAGCTTTAAAGCTCCTTATATAAAAGTCTAGCAAAACTTGAATTGAGCGGGTTAAGGAATGTAAATGGCTCCAAATGCCCATCAAGTCGAAAATTAACTCTTATTCTACCCAACGGAAAATATACATTCGTGTCTTAAAAACACTTATGAAAAACTAAGAAAAATTTTAAAATTTGGCCATTTTTAGCCTTATTAGCAAAACAAAAAATATTGAAAATTGGAAAGCGTGAGGGCGTAGCAAAGCAAGTACCTATTTACCCCCCCATACTAAAAGTAAACATTGTCCTCAATGTTTCGAGTCTAATGGTGGAGCACCCCCATACTAGAGACGAAGAGTCGAATGCTTAGGATCTAGCATGGAAAGGGTGATCAACAATATATCTAAAGCCGTTTATTAAGTATGCTAAAAGATAATTGTTAGAACAATAAAGGATATGTCATGGATTCGTGAAAAACTTCTTCAAACGAACGATGGAGGCTCACGTAAACGAACACGAGAGTCTTCAATCGTAGATGATGATGATGATCTAGATAACACAATCACAAACAACCACGAGACAACGAGTTGAAAGGGTACAAGTCCCCTTATTAGTGAATAGTGAGCATAAAGGATAAGCATGGGATCTCCCCCACGAGGCACCTCGTTTTTGATTACCGAGTCATGAGCTCGACTCGATCCCCTCAATGCTAATTATCATTGGGGAAGGTGACTTGGTCGAGGGCAACCATTGAAGGAATTTCCCCACCAAAGTAGTGCTTAAGCCTATGTCCATTCACCTTGAAATTAGGACCATCATCTTGAGCTAGATCGATGGTCCCATATGGAAACACTTGTGTAATGGTGAACGGACCCGACCAACGAGATTTCAATTTTCCGGAAAATATCTTAAGACGAGAGTTAAAAAGCAACACTTGATCACCAACGTTAAAAACCCGGTTTTTAATCTTTGAATCATGAAACTTTTTAGTCTTTTCTTTAAAAATTAATGAATTTTCATAAGCATTATCTCTTAATTCATCCAATTCATTCAATTGTATTTTCCGGTGATCTCCCGCGGTCTTCAAGTCAAAGTTTGCATGCTTAAGGGCCCAATATGCCTTGTGCTCCAACTCAATGGGCAAATGACAATTCTTCCCATAGACTAACTTATAAGGAGTGCAACCGATGGGTGTCTTATAAGCGGTCCTAAAGGCCCATAAAGCGTCATCGAGTTTGTCGGACCATGAAGCACGGTTTTCTCCAATTGACCTCTCTAAAATCCTCTTCAAAGCTCGGTTCGAAACCTCGACTTGCCCACTCGTTTGCGGGTGATAAGCCGTAGAAAGACGATGAGTAACTCCATATTTCTTTAGAACCTTTTCGAATTGGTCATTACAAAAATGGGTTCCACGATCGCTTATAATAGCACGAGGGGTTCCGAACCGAGAGAAAAGTTGCTTCAAAAACTTCACTACCACACGAGCATCATTAGTAGGCAAAGCCTTAGCTTCCACCCACTTAGAAAGGTAGTCCACCGCGACGAGGATATATTTTGTTGCCATGAGACGATGGGAATGGCCCCATAAAGTCTATTCCCCATATGTCGAAAATCTCACATACTTGAATTATGTTTTGCGGCATTTCATCACGTTGAGACGATTTTCCTTGACGTTGGCACGAATCACACGACTTTACAAGTGCGTGTGCATCACGATAGATAGAAGGCCAAAAGAAACCGGTATCGAACACTTTCTTAGCCGTGAGATTAGCACCGTGGTGACCACCCGTGGGTCCCTCGTGACAAGCTCTAAGGATATTAGAAGCTTCGGCACCAAACACACAACGTCGAACGAGTTGATCCGCACAAACCCGAAAGAGATAAGGGTCGTCCCAAAAATAGAACTTGACGTCACGAAAGAATTTTCGTTTTTGTTGTGTCGTCATACCCTGGATTATGAAATTGCCCGCATGGTAATTTGCAATGTCGGCAAACCATGGGGTTGTGTCTTTAGAATTCACTACACCGAGAGTCTCAAGAGGAAATGTTTCGATGATTTCCTTGTTCTCGAAAACATCTTTGTGAGGATCTTCTAGACGAGAGAGATGATCGGCCGCTAGATTCTCGGCTCCTTTTTTGTCAAGCACGGTGACATCAAATTCTTGGAGGAGGAGCATCCAACAAAGCAATCTCGGCTTAGCATCTTGCTTAGCTAAGAGATACTTGATAGCCGAATGGTCGGTATACACGATGCTTTTAGTTAAGACGAGATAAGGTCGGAATTTCTCAAAATCATAGACCACGGCAAGGAATTCCTTTTCCGTTGTGGTGTACTTTAATTGAGCCTCGGTCATCGTCTTACTAGCATAGTGGATAGGACGGAAATGCTTGTCATAACGTTTCCCTAAGACGGCCCCTATAGCATAATCACTTGTATCGCACATGATTTCAAAGGGTAATTCCCAATTAGGAGCAACAAGAATGGGAGCTTCGGTAAGTTTCCTTTTGAGAGTTTCGAAAGCCTTAACACAATCCTCATTGAAGTTAAAAGGAGCATCCTTCTCAAGAAGGTGTGTCATAGGTCGAGAAATTTTCGAAAAGTCCTTGATGAAACGACGATAAAAGCCCGCGTGGCCTAGGAAACTCCTAACTCCCTTAACGATTTTGGGATGAGGTAACTTGGCGATGACGTCTACCTTAGCTTTATCGACCTCAATCCCCGCCTTCGACACCTTATGTCCTAAGACGATTCCTTGTTTACACATAAAATGACATTTTTCCCAATTAAGCACAAGATTGGTTTCTTCACAACGTTTTAACATTTGCTCGAGATTAGATAAACATGACGTGAACGAATTACCAAACACCGAGAGGTCATCCATAAACACTTCCATCGACTTCTCGATCATGTCGTGAAAAATCACCATCATACACCGTTGAAACGTACCCGGTGCATTACAAAGTCCGAAAGGCATTCTAAGATAAGCGAACGTTCCATAAGGACATATAAAAGTAGTCTTTTCTTGATCACGAGGGTCGATAGGGATTTGAAAGTAACCGGAAAAACCATCTAAAAAGCAATAGAATTCATTTCCCGCAAGTCGCTCCAACATTTGATCCATGAAGGGCAAAGGAAAGTGGTCTTTACGAGTGGCGTCATTTAACTTTCGGTAGTCAATACACACCCTCCAACCGGTCACAACACGAGTGGGAATTAACTCGTTGTTTTCATTAGGCACAACGGTTATTCCTCCCTTTTTAGGGACACAATGGATTGGGCTCACCCATGGGCTATCGGATATAGGATAAATCATTCCCGCGTCAAGGAGTTTAAGGACCTCCTTTTTAATGACATCGTGAATTTTGGGATTCACCCTTCTTTGACTTTGAATTGCTGGTTTGTAGTGTTCCTCCATTAAAATCTTGTGAGTACAAAATTTTGGGTCAATACCCTTAATGTCGGATATTTTCCACGCAATTGCCCCTTTATGAGCCTTAAGAACTTTCAAGAGCTCGGTTTTTTCATCATTAGCAAGACCTTTTGCAATAATAACCGGTAACTTGTCATCACCTTCCATGAATGCGTATTCAAGGTGAGAAGGAAGATCTTTCAATTCAAGGATAGGTGGTTCCTCGATTGAAGATTTTGGTTCAACACTCATAACTTCCATCGGCGAAAGAAATGGTGGAATAGAAATTTCATCACTAATCAACACCTCATCTTCATTGTCGATTTCATTTGAAGTGAAATCGCCTCCTTGGAATGGAGTGAGATTTGGTGTGGAATTAGCAAGAATCGGATCCAAAATAGTGGGATTGCCACTTGACGAGCTATCGGAAAAACCTAACACTTCTTGTGAAAACTCATCGCAAACCACATCAACGATGTCAATGTGATTGATGGTAGCGATTGCATAAACATGAGAAGGTTTCGAGTTTTGAGTAGCGTTTATAACAAGTTCCTCTTCGTTGAATCTCAAAGTGATAGTTCTCGCATGAACATCGATAAGCGATCTTGAAGTATCTAAAAATGAACGACCTAAAATTAGAGGAACTTGAGGATCCGCGGGGATGTCAACTACTATAAA
This sequence comes from Glebionis coronaria, assembly GCA_025667525.1. Lineage (NCBI taxonomy): Eukaryota > Viridiplantae > Streptophyta > Magnoliopsida > Asterales > Asteraceae > Glebionis > Glebionis coronaria. The sequence continues at coordinate 250,974,315 of CM046874.1, forward strand.
ATCAACGGGATAGTAGAACTTCCCCACTTTCACGAAAACATCTTCGGCTACTCCACATGCCATAATCATAGAATGATCGGCCATCTCGATGGACATGTTCGAAGGAACGAGAGCCGGAAGCGAAAGAGATTTCCAAATGGAAAATGGCATCAAATTAATGCTCGCACCAAGATCGGCCAAGGCGAGGCATTCTTTCATATCTTGTATGTCACAAGGAATTGTTGATCCCAAACTTAGATCGATTAGCTTTGTGTATACGAGATTAGATCAAGTATAACACGTAGAGAAACCTTTGTTATATGCTTTGTGAATCTAAGTGTTATGCGGAATTTAACACTTAAACAAGAACATAAGATGTAAACAAAACTTTCACTTTGATTATGAATGTCGAACTTGCTTACAATGAAAGATGTTTACGAATGAAAACTTATGTAAAACTTGATACTAAACATTAACCTAAAGGCTTTCTTTTATAGACTAAGAAGCCTTGTACAATAAGCTACGTATCAACTATTCTAGGTAAAGATAAACATAGAAAATACATTGTCGTTTCTATCCTTACTAGAAGTATTCTAGAATATAATAAACGTGTAGCTTACATCTTCCATCAGTGCTTGTCTTCAATCTGTCAACGCTTGACTTTAACTTGTCAACGCTTAAGCTGTCAGTGCTCAATTTGTTCTTGTCAACGCTTGAGTTGTTCTTGTCAGCGCTCAAGTGATCTGGCCTTAATTTATTCCCAACAATCCTCCCCTAAACTTGATATCCACTCTTATGATCAAGTTTCTGAATAATCATTAAGAACTTGGAGGAGTCTGACAAACCTTCTCATATTGGTAATAAATAAATCTGATCAAATTCTTTGCCACGTCACTTGTATAATCTATCTCCAACTGGGTGTCCTTCATCTTTTCCAAAACAGCCTTGGATATGAAATACTGAGCATCTACAAGTAGATACTCAGCAAACTTTGTAGAACTCAAATGGTATACACCAGCAGCTGAATATAACCTCCATTGAAGACCACTGAGGTCATCTTCAAGATCCTTCCATATTTCAGGATCTTCCTCATTTGTCCCACACATTCTTTTGAATGTGGTCCAAAGTTTTATTCCATTAGCTGAAGTTGGTGCTTCAGCCTCATACTTGGTCTCCAGCAACCTCCAAAGGTCCACCAAGTCTTCTCTATCACAACTTGCAAATAAAGATATGAGAGTGGTAAAAGTGTGTACCTCCTTGCCAAATCTTCCAATCTTCCAGAATCCACATTCATCCTCATCATAACTCACAATTGGATTCCTGGAATCTAATGGTAACACTTGCACCATATCTGAAGCTTCTAATGGGGAGAGCTTGAGACTCTTTCTAATAACTGCTTCACTTGGATATAGTGGATTCATATCTTTTGGAAACTCAAGTGTAAATCCCTTCTTCACTGGCCTGGGAACTATCATAGCTTTCTTGATTTCCATCTCTTCTGCAAGTTGCTCCTTTCTTTCATCTGAAAGAAGTTTGTAAGTGTTCTCTTCCTGCACTTTCACCCAAATAGGATAAGCCCTATGTTCCAACTCATCAAATGTCAAAGCCTTCAACTTCTGATGTGTCCATCCAACTCCATGACATCTGAGCAACATAAAATAGAGCTCCCTTCTATCCCTTTTCAACTCAGAGAGAATATTACTTGCCTTGTGCTTCAAAATCACCTTACAATCCTTCTGAACTCTAAGAAGAAGCTCCAAACCCCATATTTGATCTAAAATGGTCAAGTCTGGATTATCCATACAGCTTTCTTCCCAAGAATTGTACATCTGAACCACCTCTGGCATGTCAAAATCAACCTGCAATTTTAAATCTCTCAACTTTTCCTTGGCAAGCTCATCACTATACTCAAGCCTTTCTGGTTCTATAATCATCACACTTGAGTCTGAGCTAGCTCCATCACTTTCTTCTTCAGAAGTCACAACAAATGGTGACTTTTCCTTTTCACCTTGTTCCATCAATTGCTCAGCCAGTCTTCTATCAAATTCAACTTGGGCTGCATCCTTTGGAACAACTTCTTCTACCAATTTACCCTTACCCTTATCTGATGGTGCAATGGTTGGTAAGGTAGACGGTAATACCTGAGTAGAAACTTCTTTGATGATAGATGATGACTGGAATACATCATCTTCATGTGCAGGTCTGTTAACGCCCAAATTTCCTCTATCAGCGCCCAAAATACTTCTATCAGCGTCCAAACTTGTCTTGTCAACGCTCAAATATTTTCCCTCAGCACCTTGTGTAACCTCTCTCAACATAGCTGTAAATGATAAATTTAGATTGGGTGGAGAGATTAAGGACGTATCAAAACCTGTTTGTTCCTTCAAAGTTGTAAGAGCTTCAGCAACATCCATTGATTGACCATCTTGACTGCTCTTATCACTCAGATTTCTTTGATCTTCCTCCCCTTTGGAAGACTCCTCCATACCCCTCCTAGCATGATCACTCTCCAAAACAACAATCCTCTCCCTCAATTCCTTGAGTTCAAGGCCTTGTGAGCTGACAATTTGTACTAAGTCTGCATTTTGCTTTTGCAAGCTAATGCAGACTGCCGTCAATTCCAAAATAGTCATTGGTTCCAGTCTGCCCTCTTCTGAAATGGGGATTTGACCTCCCAAGTCAGGTTCATTGGGCATGGATGAGGACTTAAGTATGGTGGGACTGCCTTGGCCAGCTTCTAAGCCAGAACCAATAGTCCCAGCCTCATCCAGGTCACCAGCCACACTTGTGGTGGTGGTTCTCTCTGCTTCATGGCTAGGACCACCAGAGGAGAACACTCCAGTAGTCCTTTGGCGTTTGATCAACCTATATTCAGGTGGTGTGGAAGATTGTGTGGAAGAATGTGTAGATGTGGGTTGGTTAAGGGGTGTTTGGGATTGTGATGGTTGGGTGTCAGCGTTGGAAATAGGCACATCAACGCCAACATTTGATGTGTCAGCGTCAAAGGGTTCTTGGTCAATTTGCATTTGTTCAGGTGAGGGTAAAGGTTCAGGAATAGGTTCAAGTTGTGGTTGAGGGTCAATTTGAGGTTGGGGGTCTGGTTGGGGTTGTGCTGCTGCAATAACAGCAAGCATGGCTGGGGTTAAAGGTAAGTCTCTATGAGGTGGTGAATCCATCTTTGCAAAAATAGCTTTCTTTTGTTCAAGGATTTTATAAAAATCATTGTGATCCCGTGAACAATATCTTTGATCATCAAAAATCATTTGCAGAAAACGGGGATAAGCCAAAGTCATTTTTGTCCCCTTGTTTTTACACATTCCTTCAAAAATCATTTTAGAATAGTTATATTTTTGCCCTGTTGCAATGCACACAATAGCACTGGCAATGGATCGATTGATCTCATTGTGTGCAGTACATTTGGGACTCAAACATTGAAAGAGAATGTGAATGAGGTACTTCCAGGCTAGGGGAAATTCCTGCTTATGGTACTTATTAAGAGTACCTTCATCAGGAATAGGATATCCCAAAGCCCTAAGCCCTTGTTCTATTTCATTTATGGGAAGGATGGTTATACCATCAGCATCATTAAGATGCAAGGCCTGGCGTACCAAGGCCTCAGTAACCACCCAAGACCTCCCATGAACAATAGAAGTCAATGTGGTCACTCCATTAACTGTTGAGGAACTGACAGTGTTCCAAAACTGCTTAATGTGTGTGACTGGAATGAGTGGTGCATGAGAAAGAGCATACCTTAAGGGGGATGCGTTCAAATACGCCACCATTTGTGTGTATTGAGGAAACAAATCATTATCAGCAACAAGATAAGCAATCATGTTGTGTTGAGACTTGAACCCCAAATCCAATTCTGCTGAGTTAAACCTTGGTGCCATTGATGAAAGCTGTTAATTTGAAGTGTAGAAGATGAAGGTTGATAAGAGAAAAGTGTGAGACAAGAATTATAGATACCCTGTTTAAAAATAGGAGCCAAATTTATAGGAGATATAGAATGCACGTGATTGGCCCAAAAATAGGCAAAGATTTTCAAAAACTAATCATGAAAATATTGAAAAAGTTATAAGTTATCTCATGCATTTAATGAAAGTAACAACTCCTAAAATTACGGCTTGAAAATATGTCAAAAAGTAACAACTGGGTAGGTCCCATTGAGTGTCAACGGTCAAAAATAACCCATCAACGCCCAACGGTTATAATCTTGTCAACGTTCGCCTAAAGCCATGTCAGCGTCCAATTTGGTCACAACAACGCTTGGAAAAATCTTGTCAGCGTCCAAAAATAAAATTGTTTTAAAAAGTGAAAAATGACCTTAACAAGTAATTTATCCTAGAGAAAATAACCAAAAGCTGATAATTATTATAGGGCGGCAAGCACTGTCCAGTTATGCACACTTGCATAAGCAAGATAGACATAACAGTCCTCTAGTGTCCCTTGCTAACCAAAATTCTTAACAACCAAGTTAGCTTACAAAATCCTTGTTACTCCCAGGTAAATCCCATATCAAAATCATTCCCGAGTCCCCCAACAGACCACAACCAATTCTAGGCCAAAAATGTCTTGGCAGCATGCAAAGTTGATATACTATGCATGCTACAGTGCCTCATGGTTTAGTAAAACTAACCCATACTCACCTGTGGACACAATCTAGAATTGTGATAAGAGTATCATATGGATACCCAAAAATCCTAAAGGTTCCTAAAACCTCCCCTTAAACTATGATACAAAAAGTTTGCTAAAATCATGCATGAACATAAAAAATTTATGTCAAGATAGGAATGAAACATTCCAACCATCATCCATAAATAAAAACTTGTCCAAATGCTTCTCCTTTGATCCATAAGCAACTCTGTATCCAATGGTATACTGCTAACACCATCTGCACATTTAGATTGAAAACCACAAAACTAACATTGTTGCTGACAACGCCCCGATAACACATAACAGCGTTGAAGGAAGCTTTGTCAGCGTTAGACAATTATATTGCTGACAACGTTGCAAAAGCACTTATCAGTGTTCAAACAACCTTTGTCAGTGTTAGAAAAATATAGTGGAAAATCTAAATCATCAATAAGACCAATAATAATAATGCATCATCCTGTACATACTTTTACAAAAAGAATCCAAAACACATATTAAGTGAGATTAACCATTCCAATACTTGTTACCAAGTATTGAAATCTTCCAGTATCAAAAGGTTTAGTTAATAAATCTGACACATTTTCCTCAGTGTCAACCCTATCTGGTTGTATTAAACCTTTCTCAAAGTAATCTCTTATAAAATGGTGTCTAATTTCTATGTGTTTAGTTTTAGAATGATGTACAGGATTCTTAATGAAGGCCTTCTCAGGCAAACCATCAACTAAACCAAGCCTCACAAGTCTATTTATATTTTTAAAATTTATGTGCCCTAGTCTCCTGTGCCATAAATTACTTTCATCTACTGAGGCCTTAGAATAAAAACAAGACATATTTGTATTCACTTTAATCCCATTTAAATTCACATTGTATATGTCCTTATGCCTAGGTGTTCTATACTCAATATACTTCTCATCAGGGATCTTAAAATCCTTGCTTAACACCAAACACTCAGTATCAGTGAAAAGAACCTTATTTTTGTTATCACAAACTTGTGATACACTAAACAAATTATAATCCAGTTCTTTTACCAGGAAGACGTTCTCAAAACGTAGATTATTGGTGAGAAGGGTTCCTTTGCCTGTAATGGTGCCGTAGCCCCCTCCAAAGTATACCTTATCACCATCTTTAATAGGAGTGAAATTCGTCAGATAGTCTTCCTTTCCTGTCATGTGCCTTGAGCATCCACTATCCCAATATCCATAATCATTGATCTGTCTCTGAATGCCCTGCACATAAAGAAAACAAATTAGTTTTCTTTGGGAACCCAAGTCTCAGAAGACTTGGATTCATCTGGTTGTTCAATAAGAACAGACTTAGTTCTCACAACAACCCCATTCTCATCCCTTTTTGGATGAAAAACCCAGTTAACCCCAATTGGTTTTGTAATGACCTTTGAAATGTAATTAAATCTATTGCAAGTCATTGAAATTCCATTATTATTAGGGTTTTGTTCTTTCTTGGGTCTCCATGTTAAGCTTGAAGAAGCTTTAGACCCCTTACCTTGTGGCTGCAAATATTTAGGTCTGGTCACGTTTCTGTCAGCGTTGGATTTTGTCCTGTCAACGCTGAAATTACCCTTGTCAGCGTTGAACCTAGGGTTTGCTACAGGAACCCATTGCCTATTTGACCAGGTGTTTGTCTTTTGAAAAGGTCTTTGTCCATGAGTGTTAGACCTTCTAGAGAAGAATGGGGCAGGTCTAATCACTTGTGGACTTTGCTGCACACAAGGTCTGGGTCTGACAACGTTTGACTTCCTAACAACGTTGACTTTCTTCCTATCAGCGCTGAAATTGTTCCTATCAGCGCTGGCTTTGGGAGCGTTAACACACTTGTATGCCAAATGTGAAAAGCTACCACAAGTATAACAGGCTTTCTTAGACACACTCTTAGGTCTATGTAAAACCCGCATGCTTTTACCATGAATAGTGCCCTTAAGATCGTACGTCCTAGATTAAAACTTACCTCATTTAGTATTGATCACATTCATGTGCTAGTAATCAAGCAAGTGCATACGTGTATGACAGGATAAGTATCGATTACGTACGAACTCATGATAAACAGTTAATAAAAATGTCACGTGAACATAATTAAATCATGATCACCATTTGAAATACGAACTAGAATAATTACATAAATACATATAATATAATTACGAGCGTTAAGATTACGATAACTACATGATAAAATATACAGAAACGCTTCAGACACGAACACGTTTAACCACGAACGAACACGGAACATCGGGACACGAGAAAGGTACGGGTACCCCATGTGGGGCCCCCATACCCACGGCACAACAACCATAATGGGCTTAGCCCATGGACTTTTACAAGTAAAGGGGGGGTTATGGTAAAAATATGTTTTCATTTTTTCACTTTCAAGAAATAAACACAAAAACCCTAAAAGAGTTTTCTCTCCTCCTCCTTGTTCTCTCTTTGTGCCGCCACCTTAGCATCACCATAGGAGGGTGATTGGTTGATTTTGATCTTAAAAACTATTGCTATAATCAGTGTTTGTTCATCCTTTTCCAAGCTACATAGTGGTATACCTTTTTAAACCCTTCTTTTTAATTCTTTTGAATCTTTGTTTATGTTCATGAATATGTTATTGTTTTTCTTATTTAAACATGATAATTAAACATTGATCTAACATGTTTTGGTATAAATTAAAATCAAAGAATGATTTAAAAGGGTGTTTGTTTTTAGCCGCCTAGCAAAACAAACCCGAGGGGGGGTTTGGTTTGCTTATTGCCGCCACCACCAAGACCATTTTAGGTCTTGGTTGGTGCTTGTGGGACCCACGGCAGCAAGGAGGCACACGTGCCCCGGGTTTGGCTCGGGGTACGGTGTCGAATTCATGCCCGATTCATGGTTCGTTGGTTAAATCATGATCTATGTTACATGTTAATTTTTATGAATCATGAACTTAGGATATAAATTAATTAATAACATGAGATATTAATTAAATCATGACTTAGGTTATTCTAATTATTAATTTAGCATGATATTAATTTAACCTAAGTATTTTATGTTATAAGTTATAATTAATTAATTATTTAAAACATGCCTATAATTAATTAATTTAGACATGACTTAGGTTATATTATTAATAATAATAATACATATTTTAACCTAAGTATTTCATTTCATTTTAATTAAAACATGTTATACTCTAATTAAAATGCTTAACCTATAGTTTAATTAAAATACATGAAATAATAATTAAACTATATACTATATCATATGACTTAAGAAATCAGCTTATAAACACGTAGACTTATATGTTAGCTTATGTAACCAGCTTAATTCTAAATATGGAAACTTCTATTTATAGAAACTTAATTAAATAAGGCAACTAATCTATTAATGGAAACCTTCTATATATGGAAATCTATCTAATTCAGGCAGCTAATCTAATCATGGAAACCTTCTATATATGGAAACTTATTTAATTAAGGCAGCTGATCTATTTTTGGAAACTTTCTATTTTTAGAAACTAATCTATTTTAAGCAGTAAATTCTATTTTAGGAAACTTTCTATTTTTGGAAACTTTCTATTTTTGGAAACTTTCTATTTTTGGAAACTTTCTATTTTTGGAAACTTTCTATTTTTGGTAACTTTCTATTTTTGGAAACTTTCTATTTTTGGAAACTTTCTATTTTTGGAAACTTTCTATTTTTGGAAACCTGCTATTTTTGGAAAGTTACTTATTATTACACAGTAAGTATAATAATACATGAAATACCAGTAATACTTAAACGGATTAATCAGAATACAAGATAAACACAGTTTAAGGCTTTAAACAGTGAACCATGACCTAAAACATACCAAGTCAGCTAAAATGAGACATAAAACCCAGTACGTAATCAGTGAATCGATACTTATACACGTGTGTATTCATGTAGCGTTAGTGATCCAGAAGTAGGAGTCTTTCTTCCGTTCATTCACTGGACTTGAGGTACGGATTCCCGTCCTTTTAGTATGGACATTCTTTCCTTATTAGGATTTCCCCGTATGCAGCCAACTGTTTTCCCCAGTATTTGTTTTATTGTTTTGAACTGCTTATGTTTAATTAGCATAATCTATAGCCATATACAAGCATGACCAGTTTCACCTAGTTATGGAGGTACCATAACCATAGCATTGGAGGCACCGATGTTATGACTTCCCCACGGCGGAGTGATTGCTCGTGGCGTCCCTTTCAGTTTTGGCCATATTATTATATCATGTGGGGCGTATGGGTGCATCCTAGTTACATGTTTTATTCAGTATTTCATGGTGAATGTGGTGTGTGCCTTGCACCCTTCACAAGGAGTTGATCCCTCCTACCCAAACCAGTATATTGATTAGAGGCATCCCCTCTAATCAGCATGATGAGGTCACCCCTCCAAGTATTCATGCACGTGACCTTTTCATGACCTATATGGGCTATGGTATATATATGTTAAAACAGTTTTCACAAGATAAACATAAGGCTTTTCAAACTATAAAACCAGTTTTCTTAATACTTAACCAGTATACTCAGAACTTAGTCTTCCGCTGTTATATGTTACATGTTTATCCTATTTCATGCTATATTGTACATCCGTGCACTGAGCGTCTTGCTCAGCCGTTTTCCTTTTCATGTTCCCAAAACGGCAGGTACTCAGGGACGCTCGTAGATCTCAAACGTACGTGCATATGGATTGGAAGCTTTACTGTCTTTCTTTACTTTTTGCATTTCCTTTACTTTGATACAGTTGCTATGGACATTGTTTCGTCCTTTCCTTTTACAGTATTTATGTTTGTGTGTGATGAGCTTTACTTTGGGGTTCCCGATGTTTGATTCCGGTATTTCCCTTTTATGGTCGAATAATGCTTAGACATTTATCCTTGTATGCTTTGATGACACGCCATGATTATGCGTAAGATTCCATTTCCAAAATGGGAGGTTACAATTATGGTATCAGAGCCAAGGTTTCGACCTGTAGGCTCTCAAATATGACCTGTGATTAGTGGGTAGTCACTACGGTCTTCCTAGAACTGACAGTTGTTTTCATGCATTCATCATTTTAAGCATACATATACATGTCATTGTTACAGGGTTTTTGACTAAGTAATGGTTGGTACAGGACTGGCCCTATTTAGTCGCATGTGTTTTATCGAAACTTTTAAATTTGCGACCGACCCATAGGCGTCCCCTCGACATGTCTTTTGTTTTGAGTGAACCGACCAGAGGCGTTCACTCTCGAGCATCAAAAGTTTTCATAATGCTGCATCATGCATTCATACAAAGATTTTCTTGCATAAAATTTTTCTCGTGAAATTTTTTTAGCATAATTTTTTTTTTTTATGTATATATACAAGTTATATTTTATGTTTGAACTGTTAATCATATGTTAGGTTATACTGTCAGATGGTTCTCACACGCGAGCAAGAGCAGCTTAATGCTGCAATTCAGGCTGCCATGCAAGCCTTACTTCCTCAACTGAGGAATGACATTCGTGCTGAAGTCCAAGCTGCCAACAATCAGCAACAGCAGAATCAGGCACCTCCTCCTCCTCCTCCCCCAGTGACACTAGCAGTATGGTTGGAAAGATTTAACAAGCTCCGTCCTAGAGCTTTTGAAAAGACTGATAGCCCCAGCGATGCTGAAAGCTGGTTGACTCACATTGAGAAAATCTTCAATGCTATGGGATGTGACCCCGCCTTCAAGGCGAGATTGGCATGCTACCGGTTTGAAGGCGATGTACTCAACTGGTGGCTAGCTTTGACGCAGTCAGAAGGAGGTGATGAATGGGTCGCTGGTTTGACATGGGCCCAATTCAAGGAGAGAGTGATGGAGCAGTTCTTTCCTAAGGCAGAGCAGGACAAACTCAAGCGTGAATACCATGGGATACGTAAGAGAGCGGGCGAAAATAGCAACGAATTCATGCAGCGCTTTCTTCGCCTAGCTGGTTTTCTAGGAGCAGCAGCTGGTACTCCTGAGGAGCAGGCACACCACTTTAGGTGGGCACTTCGCACCTCGGTCGAGAACAATCTGGTATGTGCTACGTTCAATACAGTAGCACAAGTGGCCGACGCAGCAAGGAAGCTTGAGATGTTGCAGGAACGAGATGAGTTTGAGGAAGCTGAAAGACCCGACAAGAGGTAAAACATTTCGTGTTCTAGCGTTAACCAGACCGCATCCTATCATTATATGTTCTATAATCATCTCTTAAACTGTATCTTCCAGGCAGAAAACTGGGGACCGGTCTCAGCCGGCTACCCAGCAGCAGCCTCATCAGCCCAAAGGAAACGGTCACAATAACGACCGTTCTGTTGTGGAAAGGCGAAACGGTAATGATAATTTCCGTAACAATACGGGACACTCCAACAACAGCAGGTCCTACTATTTACGCATCTTATTATGATTTCATGTTATATCTCTCATGCTGACACTATATTAACCTCTACCAGGAACCACGGTAACGGGAAGGACCAGAACCACAGGGGTTCTCAGCCTAACCGTTCAGCTAACACTGGTAAACCTCTCATGACGCTTACGTCCTATACTCGTGCATATACTTTATTCTTAACACATTTTGTCATCAGCAGGCCCTCAGCAAGCAAGGACTCCTGCTGGAGGATTCACTCATCCTCTTTGCAGTACTTGCCATCACAGACACCCTGGCCCATGTCGTCGTGATTCCGACGCGTGCTACAAGTGCGGCCTCCCTGGCCATCGTATGAGAGATTGCCGTAAGGGTGAAATGGAGGGTACTTCGGGTCATGCTGATACTAAACCGCCTCCTACCACTGGGCGTGTCTACACGACATCGCGCGATCAGGCAAACAAATCTACAGGTACCATTACTTGAATTTTGTATATGTACGGCCAGGCTGCATGTGTTCTTTTCGACACGGGTGCCACTCATTCAGTTATTTCCACTACTTATGCCAAGAACATCATGACACTTCCCTTGCCATTAGAAAATAGGCTTACTATTTCCACGCCTTTGAGGGACTCTGTATTAATAACTCAAGTATACAAGAGTCTTCCTCTAGAGTTTGACGATAAAGTTCGTGCAGTAGATGCACTTCCCCTAGACATGATTGAGTTCGATATGATTCTCGGCATGGACTGGCTATCCAAGCACCATGCTACCATAGACTGCCACTCATATCGGGTGATCTTTGGCGACATTAATGCACCTGAGTACATTCATAACGGGTTCATACCCGGACGGTCTGTACAAGTGATATCTACCTTGCAAGCACGTGCATTACTGTCACATGGCTGCGAAGGTTATCTAGCTACGGTTCACGACATGGATGCTGAATCCCCATCGATTCAGGATCAACCAGTAGTTTCGGAATTTCAAGACGTCTTCCCAGATGAACTTCCAGGCATACCACCTACAAGAGAAGTGGAGTTCAACATCGACCTTGTTCCAGGAGCCGAGCCAATCTCTAAGGCTCCGTATCGTATGGCTCCCATAGAGCTAAAAGAACTAAAGGACCAACTGCAGGAACTTCTTGAACGAGGGTTCATTAGACCAAGCGCATCTCCATGGGGCGCACCGGTCTTGTTCGTTAAGAAGAAGGACGGCAGCATGCGACTTTGCATTGACTACCGTGAACTTAATAAGATTACCATCTGCAATAGATATCCACTGCCACGTATAGACGATCTGTTTGACCAACTTCAAGGAGCCAAACACTTCTCAAAGATCGATCTAAGGTCAGGCTACCATCAACTGAGGGTTAAAGAGCAGGACATTGCTAAGACTGCTTTTCGTACCCGCTATGGCCATTATGAGTTTGTGGTCATGCCATTCGGCCTGACTAACGCTCCAGCAGTATTCATGGATCTGATGAACAGAATCTTCCATGAATTCCTTGATAAATTTGTCATTGTATTCATCGATGACATCCTGATTTTCTCAAAGTCCACGGAGGAACACGAAGACCATCTCCGTACGGTACTACAGATTCTTCACCAGAAGCAGCTGTATGCGAAATTCTCCAAGTGTGAGTTCTGGTTAAACAAGGTGGCATTCTTAGGTCACATTGTATCAGCAGAAGGGATCACTATGGACCCAGCGAAGGTTGAGGCTATCACTAAATGGCCAAGACCAACGTCAGCGACAGAAGTCCGCAGTTTCTTAGGCTTAGCTGGATATTATCGCAGATTCGTGGAGAACTTTTCCCGCCTGGCATTGCCTCTCACCAAACTGATGCGAAAAGGAGAGAAATTCGTCTGGACGGAAGATCGAGAGAAGAGCTTCGAAGACCTAAAGCAGAAGTTAGTATCTGCACCTATTCTTACTCTCCCATCTGGTACAGGTGGATTTCAGATCTATAGCGATGCATCGGGGAAGGGACTGGGTTGTGTTCTCATGCAACATGGGAAAGTGATCGCGTATGCTTCACGACAGCTTAAGCCCTATGAAGAAAACTACCCTACGCATGACTTGGAACTTGCTGCAGTGGTGTTCGCATTGAAGATATGGAGGCATTACTTATATGGAGAATCATGCGACATTTTCACGGATCACAAGAGCTTGAAGTATATCTTCACACAGCGAGAATTGAACATGAGACAAAGGAGATGGTTGGAACTGTTGAAGGATTACGATATTAACCTACAGTATCATCCCGGGAAAGCTAATGTAGTAGCAGATGCACTCAGCAGAAAGTCCGGAATGATCAACGGCATTGAGATCAAGGAACAAAACATAAGAGACTTGGAGCGGCTAGACATCGAAATCATGGTACGTGGGCAGCACGAATACTGGGCGAATCTTAGAGTAGAACCTGAGTTACTGACTAGGATCAAGGAAGCGCAGAAGGATGATGGAGAGATTTGGGCGATAATTCAGAATTTAGAGAAGCAGACAGAATTCAGAATGGACGTAGACGGTATCGTTTGGCAGGGCACGAGACTTTGTGTTCCTGACAACCAAGAACTCCGGGAAGCATTGTTAGCTGAAGCTCACAGCTCCCCATTTTCTATACATCCTGGGTCGACAAAAATGTACCATGACATCAGACAGCACTTTTGGTGGAGTGGTATGAAACAGGATGTAGCCACGTATGTCTCCAAATGTCTTACCTGCCAGCAGGTTAAGATTGAACATCAGCGATCGGGCGGTCTCCTTCAACCGTTGGATATTCCAGAGTGGAAGTGGGACAAAATCACCATGGATTTTGTTACCGGTCTTCCGCCTACCAAGAAGAAGCACGATGCTATTTGGGTCATTGTTGATCGACTCACCAAATCAGCTCATTTCTTACCGATACGCAAGGAAGATCCGGTAAGTAAACTCGCAGATACTTACAGAAAGGAGATCATGAGACTCCACGGCACTCCCTCCAGCATCGTCTCAGACAGAGATCCTCGTTTCACGTCGCGATTCTGGAAAGGTCTGCAAAAAGCTTGGGGTACACAACTTAAGCTGAGTACAGCCTTCCATCCTCAAACGGACGGACAATCGGAGCGAACAATTCAGATATTGGAAGATATGTTAAGGTCGTGTGCGTTGGAATGGACAGGTGATTGGGACGATTACATCTGTTTGGTCGAGTTTGCATACAACAATAGCTGGCACGCAAGTATCAAATGTGCTCCTTTCGAAATGTTGTATGGCAGAAAGTGTCGCGCTCCAACTTGCTGGGATCAAGTGGGAGAGCGAACACTCGAAGGACCAGAGATTATAGAAATGACCAATGAGAAGATTGAGGTAGCTAAACAGAAGTTGCAAGAAGCACGGTCACGTCAGAAGAGTTACGCCGATAAGCATCGTAGGGACATACATTTTAATGTGGGAGATCACGTCTTCCTCAAGGTTTCGCCGGCACGTGGTGTTAAACGCTTCAGGATCAAAGGAAAACTCAGTCCTCGTTTCATCGGACCTTTTGATATCATTGAACGAATCGGTGAAGTATCTTACCGATTGGCGTTACCTCCTCAGCTTTCGCACGTGCATAACGTGTTCCATGTGTCCTTACTCAGAGGGTACAATTATCATCCCCTTCACATGGTTCAGTATCCACTGGAACAGATACGTGAGGATCTCACTTTTATAGAAGAACCCGAACGAGTACTCGACAGGCAAGAACGAGTCATGAGAAGGAAGACGATTCCTTTCGTCAAAATCCTTTGGAGGGACCATACCGAGCGGGAAGCCACTTGGGAAACAGAGGAGTCTATCCGGGCTTCTTACCCTCACTTCATATTTTGAGTTCGGGTATGTTACTTCTTTTCAGCTTACTTTATCTATAATTCGGGGACGAATTATTCTTTTTAGGGGGGAAGAATTGTAAAACCCGCATGCTTTTACCATGAATAGTGCCCTTAAGATCGTACGTCCTAGACTAAAACTTACCTCATTTAGTATTGATCACATTCATGTGCTAGTAATCAAGCAAGTGCATACGTGTATGACAGGATAAGTATCGATTACGTACGAACTCATGATAAACAGTTAATAAAAATGTCACGTGAAAATAATTAAATCATGATCACCATTTAAAATACGAACTAGAATAATTACGTAAATACATATAATATAATTACGAGCGTTAAGATTACGATAACTACATGATAAAATAAACAGAAACGCTTCAGACACGAACACGTTTAACCACGAACGAACACGGAACATCGGGACACGAGAAAGGTACGGGTACCCCATGTGGGGCCCCCATACCCACGGCACAACAACCATAATGGGCTTAGCCCATGGACTTTTACAAGTAAAGGGGGGGTTATGGTAAAAATATGTTTTCATTTTTTCACTTTCAAGAAATAAACACAAAAACCCTAAAAGAGTTTTCTCTCCTCCTCCTTGTTCTCTCTTTGTGCCGCCACCTTAGCATCACCATAGGAGGGTGATTGGTTGATTTTGATCTTAAAAACTATTGCTATAATCATTGTTTGTTCATCCTTTTCCAAGCTACATAGTGGTATACCTTTTTAAACCCTTCTTTTTAATTCTTTTGAATCTTTGTTTATGTTCATGAATATGTTATTGTTTTTCTTATTTAAACATGATAATTAAACATTGATCTAACATGTTTTGGTATAAATTAAAATCAAAGAATGATTTAAAAGGGTGTTTGTTTTTAGCCGCCTAGCAAAACAAACCCGAGGGGGGGTTTGGTTTGCTTATTGCCGCCACCACCAAGACCATTTTAGGTCTTGGTTGGTGCTTGTGGGACCCACGGCAGCAAGGAGGCACACGTGCCCCGGGTTTGGCTCGGGGTACGGTGTCGAATTCATGCCCGATTCATGGTTCGTTGGTTAAATCATGATCTATGTTACATGTTAATTTTTATGAATCATGAACTTAGGATATAAATTAATTAATAACATGAGATATTAATTAAATCATGACTTAGGTTATTCTAATTATTAATTTAGCATGATATTAATTTAACCTAAGTATTTTATGTTATAAGTTATAATTAATTAATTATTTAAAACATGCCTATAATTAATTAATTTAGACATGACTTAGGTTATATTATTAATAATAATAATACATATTTTAACCTAAGTATTTCATTTCATTTTAATTAAAACATGTTATACTCTAATTAAAATGCTTAACCTATAGTTTAATTAAAATACATGAAATAATAATTAAACTATATACTATATCATATGACTTAAGAAATCAGCTTATAAACACGTAGACTTATATGTTAGCTTATGTAACCAGCTTAATTCTAAATATGGAAACTTCTATTTATAGAAACTTAATTAAATAAGGCAACTAATCTATTAATGGAAACCTTCTATATATGGAAATCTATCTAATTCAGGCAGCTAATCTAATCATGGAAACCTTCTATATATGGAAACTTATTTAATTAAGGCAGCTGATCTATTTTTGGAAACTTTCTATTTTTAGAAACTAATCTATTTTAAGCAGTAAATTCTATTTTAGGAAACTTTCTATTTTTGGAAACTTTCTATTTTTGGAAACTTTCTATTTTTGGAAACTTTCTATTTTTGGAAACTTTCTATTTTTGGTAACTTTCTATTTTTGGAAACTTTCTATTTTTGGAAACTTTCTATTTTTGGAAACTTTCTATTTTTGGAAACCTGCTATTTTTGGAAAGTTACTTATTATTACACAGTAAGTATAATAATACATGAAATACCAGTAATACTTAAACGGATTAATCAGAATACAAGATAAACACAGTTTAAGGCTTTAAACAGTGAACCATGACCTAAAACATACCAAGTCAGCTAAAATGAGACATAAAACCCAGTACGTAATCAGTGAATCGATACTTATACACGTGTGTATTCATGTAGCGTTAGTGATCCAGAAGTAGGAGTCTTTCTTCCGTTCATTCACTGGACTTGAGGTACGGATTCCCGTCCTTTTAGTATGGACATTCTTTCCTTATTAGGATTTCCCCGTATGCAGCCAACTGTTTTCCCCAGTATTTGTTTTATTGTTTTGAACTGCTTATGTTTAATTAGCATAATCTATAGCCATATACAAGCATGACCAGTTTCACCTAGTTATGGAGGTACCATAACCATAGCATTGGAGGCACCGATGTTATGACTTCCCCACGGCGGAGTGATTGCTCGTGGCGTCCCTTTCAGTTTTGGCCATATTATTATATCATGTGGGGCGTATGGGTGCATCCTAGTTACATGTTTTATTCAGTATTTCATGGTGAATGTGGTGTGTGCCTTGCACCCTTCACAAGGAGTTGATCCCTCCTACCCAAACCAGTATATTGATTAGAGGCATCCCCTCTAATCAGCATGATGAGGTCACCCCTCCAAGTATTCATGCACGTGACCTTTTCATGACCTATATGGGCTATGGTATATATATGTTAAAACAGTTTTCACAAGATAAACATAAGGCTTTTCAAACTATAAAACCAGTTTTCTTAATACTTAACCAGTATACTCAGAACTTAGTCTTCCGCTGTTATATGTTACATGTTTATCCTATTTCATGCTATATTGTACATCCGTGCACTGAGCGTCTTGCTCAGCCGTTTTCCTTTTCATGTTCCCAAAACGGCAGGTACTCAGGGACGCTCGTAGATCTCAAACGTACGTGCATATGGATTGGAAGCTTTACTGTCTTTCTTTACTTTATGCATTTCCTTTACTTTGATACAGTTGCTATGGACATTGTTTCGTCCTTTCCTTTTACAGTATTTATGTTTGTGTGTGATGAGCTTTACTTTGGGGTTCCCGATGTTTGATTCCAGTATTTCCCTTTTATGGTCGAATAATGCTTAGACATTTATCCTTGTATGCTTTGATGACACGCCATGATTATGCGTAAGATTCCATTTCCAAAATGGGGTGTTACAGTCTAGAAGCAAAGAAACCTGTTCCATGATTGTTAACTTGGCTCTTGGGTGACCTATTATTTCTATACATCTCTGCATATTTAATGGTAGGTCTTCTAACAGTGTTTGAGCCTAGGTCAACAGCTTTACCAGTAACTGGGTGAGTAACCTTAATGGGTGGTGATTCATTGGGACTTTCACATAGCAAACCTCCCTAAACAAATAAAGTAGGGTTAGCTTTCTTCCACTTATTTAGGTCAGTCAGTTTTTGTTGATACTCTTCCACTGGAGTGACAACTCTTGGTGGAGGAATGAATTCCTCTTCTTGGCATTCTGGTATACCAGTCCAAGATAAATCCTTTCTAAGGACACCATAGAAGTCACCAGCTGGTGGTGGAACCAGAGAGTAATCATTCATCCCAATCCCAGTCATGTCCTTAGGATCCCTTTGTTTAGCTACACAGTCTCCTAGGGCTTGGGTGGCTTTATCAAATCTTTGAATCTTGAGGTCAACATTATCTTTATTCTTAATGGCCTCATCTAACTTAGCCTGAAGGTCTCTATTGACCTTTGTCATGATATTTCTAATATCCATACTACCCTCTAGCTCATGTTTTAAGATATTTATCTTATCTTTTAAATCAAATTCCATTTTCTTGTATTCAGAAACGGTTTTCTCAGTTTCAGTAAGAGCTAGTTGGTAATTGGACAATTTACACCTTTCAGTGCTCATATCATCTTTTAGTTTTAACACCTCTTTGTTAAGTCTATCAGTGTTTAGCCTACAACCTTTGCTACAAAAAGCATCATCATATACCTCATTATCAGATGAAGAGGAGGAGTGTGTCATGAGAGCATATTCAACATGCTCTTCTTCTTCAATATCAGCAATCAAAGCTTTGTCCTCTTCAGCATCCTTAGCCAGATAGCTCCAATCCCATCCAGTACCATCAATTCCTTGAACTGCAACAATGGCTTTGGAGTCTTGAGTTTTAACAACCTGACTTGAGGGTTTACCGGCATCAGATCTTCTAGGAGATCTGCATTCCCTCATGAAGTGCCCCATGCGATGACAGTTGTAGCACTCAACTTTGGATTTATCAAATCCAGCAGTGTCTTTAGCATTGAAGGTCATCTTCTTCTTGAACCTTCTATTCCACCTATTTGCTCTTATACTAGCAAGAGCCATGTTCCACTTGATGTCCATCTCTTCCAAGTGTTCATCACTTATCTGCTCAAGGTCCTCATATGTAATCACTGAACCATTGGGCAAAGAAGCAATGTAAGCACACACAGTATCCAAATCCAAACCAGCAGGTTTAACTCTTGGGCAGTCATTCATGAATGTGTCAGCGTCTGAAAAGGAGACGTTGACAGGACTTGTTCCAGCGCTGACAAATGATGATCCAGTAACTGGATGCATAAAAGAGTCCTTCTGATTGAATTGACCTTCACTATGAGAGAAGAAGGCCATGTTGCTGGTGCTAGCTTTGCTTCCAAGAGCTGAAAGAGTTTCATCTTCCAACAGTCTTAGTTTGTTGTAGATGTAATCAAATGAAGAGCTCTTGTAAGTATTATTGGCAAGAATAGATCTTGCCTCAATCTTCCATGCCTCACCAAGACTTTTCAGAAAGGTAGCATTGGTGTCAACATCACCAACTTGTGTCCCCATGAAGGACAACTTGCTTGTGATGTCAAGCAATCTGCTTCTCACACTACTTAGTTTCTCATTGGGCTGAGCTTTGAAGACAGCATAATCATGCAGAAGTTGCTTTTTCTTTTCTTCCTTAGTGTCTGCATTACCACCATATGCAACTTCAATTGCTTCCCAAAGATCCTTAGCAGATTCATAGCCTCTATATTTGTGCTGATTTTCTTGTCCCAAAGAGACTTTCAGAATATTTAGGGCTTTCATGTCAACCCTTTTCTTTGCAATATCTTCAGCACCTACAGCTCTACCATCTCCAGGTTTTTCTTTCTTATCTTCATCAGGACATCCTTCAACAGCTGATCTTGCCGTAATGGCATCCTGAATCTTTTGAGCCTTATTGAATGAGTTTCCATATTCAATAATCTCCCAGAGTGTGTAATCAAAGATCCCCAGATATTGTTCAAAGTTGAACTTCCATAAGTAAAAGTTGGTTGCATCAAGCATGGGAATCTTGATGTTTGGTAATGGTGAAGAGGAGGAGGTTATTGCTTCAGAAATGATGTTTTTAGGGTTTTGAGAAAATTAGGGTTTTGGTGTTCGTGTATCGTTCTGGTGTTCTTCAAAGATCAAAAGTTCCTCAACAAGCTCTGATACCACTTGTTGATCCCAAACTTAGATCGATTAGCTTTGTGTATACGAGATTAGATCAAGTATAACACGTAGAGAAACCTTTGTTATATGCTTTGTGAATCTAAGTGTTATGCGGAATTTAACACTTAAACAAGAACATAAGATGTAAACAAAACTTTCACTTTGATTATGAATGTCGAACTTGCTTACAATGAAAGGTGTTTACGAATGAAAACTTATGTAAAACTTGATACTAAACATTAACCTAAAGGCTTTCTTTTATAGACTAAGAAGCCTTGTACAATAAGCTACGTATCAACTATTCTAGGTAAAGATAAACATAGAAAATACATTGTCGTTTCTATCCTTACTAGAAGTATTCTAGAATATAATAAACGTGTAGCTTACATCTTCCATCAGTGCTTGTCTTCAATCTGTCAACGCTTGACTTTAACTTGTCAACGCTTAAGCTGTCAGTGCTCAATTTGTTCTTGTCAACGCTTGAGTTGTTCTTGTCAGCGCTCAAGTGATCTGGCCTTAATTTATTCCCAAAAGGAATGAGAAACTTTCCGGGATCACCAACTTTTTCCGGTATGCGGTTAAGATAAACCGAAGAACAGTTAGCAAGCCTTGAAAGCTTTTCCTTATCGCTCATCATACTTTTAAAAGTGGAAGCGAAACGAGGCATATATAACAACGCGTCGGCTAAACTCACATCAAAATGCACTTGTTGAAACATTTTTATAAAAATCTCGATTTGTTGTTTGTTACGTTCTTGCATTTTCTCTTTGTTTCGTCTCGAAGGGTAGGGTAAAGGTGGTGTGGGTTGGTCATTAGGCAACGGCCTTGGAAACTCGGGTTCCACAATTGGTATTGGTTCAACCGTAGGTGTGGTATGAGCGGTACTTCGTGGGATTATAATGTGCTCCTTTTCGACCATCACCTCAGGTTCTTTCTCGATTTCCTTCTCCGTAGAAGTACTTGGACGAGAGATTGGTTCCTTGAAAGTTTTACCACTCCGTGTAGTAATAACCTTCATTTCTCCCTTCGGGTTTGCAATGGTATCACTAGGAAGACCACCCGAGGAAGAGGGTTTACACATGATTGCTTCAAACATCTTAGCCATTCGGTCCTCAATTTTGATTGCCTAGCATCCGCTTTTAATAACTCTTGCTTAATCTCATGTTGTCCTAATTCCATCTTTTGTTGATTTTGTTGAAGACGTTGGACATTTCCTTCCATTTTGTTTGCATGAGTTTTAAGTTCATTAGCAAGTTCATTTTTTAGCTCGTTTTTCAACTCGGATCTTAAGCTAATCATCTCACGTTGCATGTTATCAAATTTAGCATCATTTGCTTTAGCATAATCCAAAAATTCTCCTTGCAAATTTTTAGTGTGAGCATTTTGAAAACCTTGTGTAGTGTTTTGAAAATCACGGTTTTGGTTTTGATTAGAAATTTTTCCATTCCCATTTTGATAATTCCCTTTGTTGTAATTGCGTGAATTGCCTTGGTAATTAACTTGGTTGTTGTTTCGATAATTGTTAACATTTTGATTTGGTGGAGCTTGATTTGGGCGGGGACCTTGACCGTTTTGGTTGTAAGTTCCCGTTGCTACATAAGCACTCGAAGTGTTACCATCCGCGGTAATGCACTCGGAAAGATCATGAGCTCCCCCACAAGATAAACAACTCTTAGCAACCGCTTTTACCGAAGCAGAATTGGAAGCTTCTTGAGCCTTCCAATGGGACATAAGATTATCAAATCTATCAAAAAACCGATTTCCTCATTAGCTTCATCATGTAAGGCATTAATGCTACGAGACGATTGTGACGAAGATGACGAACCCAAATTGGCAACACTCGGTGTGTTACGAGGGCTATAAACCTTAGATCTATTCTTGATGATTTGTAAAGCCTCATTTGTCGTCTTGCACAAAAAATTACCACCCGCGGCGGCATTCAAATAATCTCGTTCATGATCATTAAGCCCATTATAAAAAGTATCCACTTGATGCAATTCCGTAAAATCATGGTGTGGACATTCATGTAACATTTCATTAAATCGTTCCCATGCCATTGAAAAACTTTCATTATTTCTTTGCACAAATCGTGAAATCTCATTTTTCAAGTGTGTTGTTTTAGATGGTGGAAAAAACTTGTTCACAAACTTAGAAACGAGATCGGCCCATGTCAAAATCGAATTTGGCGATTCTTTCTCGAGCCAAATTTTTGCGGGTCCATCCAACGAGTATGGAAACAACATCATCTTAATGGCGTCATGTGGAACATCCTTAAATTTGCTAGTGGCGGTGAGACGGTTAAAATTCCTTATGTGGTAATGCGGGTTGTCTTTCTCGTGACCTCTAAACTTATTTGCTTGCAACATCGACATTAAACCCGTCTTAATCTCGAAATTCTCCGCAAGGATGGCGGGAATCACAATAGCCTCTCCAAAACCCTCGGTGGGTGCTTGTAGCAACTCCATCATAGTACGATTAGCCATGACGACTTCTTGTTCTACAATAGGTTCAACAATTGGAGGTTCTTCTTCAACAATCAACGTCTCTTGATTGGCTTGCTTTTGAAGTCTTTTACGAGCTCGTTTTGCTTGATTACGAGTGATCATAAACTTCACGAAGAATGGGAGGTGAGCAAAGAAGATTCTTTTTGGGTGTTTTGTGAATTTTCAATTTTTTTGTGTTTTTGATGATATTTAATTTTTTTGGATTTTGGTGTATCTACGTAGACAACAATCTACAAAATCTCTCCTCGAATCAAACTCTTGATTAAAGAAGCCTCAAAGGAATGAAAACGATCACGTGGAGTGAACGCCTTCGAATGACTTTAGAACTTTGGTGAAAACCAAATTGTTCAAGAGGTTTTAATCACAAAGAAACCAAGCAAATATATTATACGTAATAATACTTTGGGCGGCATAACCCTCGATTAGCCTTCAATCTCAAAATACTCACAAGCAAGCGGGGAAACGAGGCGGCGCGAAGCACTTAAGAGCCTTTTTCCTTAGGGTATATTTTATAATACCCGCCTTATACCCACCTTATAGTTTGTATTTTTCAAAATCGAGCTTCACGAAAGTATTTATCTATTTTTGCCTTTTTCTTTTTGTTTGAGATTCGAATACAATAATTGAGTGATGAAATCCCAATTAAGGTTGTGTTTTCACACTTTTGGAGATATTGTGAATTTATTGTGATACTTAATACAATATAGTAATAATATTTGTACAAGAAAAACCAAGAAAACCGATAATACGTATTAGTAGAGTTCTACTAATACAAATACTATATGGTTAATATTAAAAACAACAATGCAAATTAATCACGACACACCTCCCCGGCAGCGGCGCCAAAGTGATTGTGGTAATTTACACCTCTTAGGAAAAAGGCGTAAAAGCGGTATGTATTAAGTGTACGTTTAGGAAAACGTAAACACTAATGACCCTTAAGGTATGAAAGTTCGTTTCCCAAGGAGGTATATGTGTGTGAGAAATTTGTTAAATGTTTGTGATTAATGATTGGTTTAGAAGGGGATTAGAAAAGAAGATGACGAAGACGTAAAAATAAAAATTAACAAAAAAATCACTACTAGAAAGTTAAAACGTAGAACCTTAAAAACCACATAAAATAAATTCTAAAATTACCAAAAATTCACCAAAAATCAAAAATAATAAACTAAGAGTTTACCAATGATCAAAACTTTTTCAAACCTTTTAAATAATTAAATATTCAATTTTTAAATGCTAATTAAAGCCCTAAAAATCAAATAAATTATCAAAAAGACTAAATAAAGATTTTTCAATTGGTAAACCTCTAAATGACTTAAAAAGATTAAAAACTATTTTTAGAAATTTTTAAACTAATAAAAACTATTTAAAATGATTTAAAAACTATTAAAACTTAAAATAATTATAAAAATTAATCTAAAAGAGATAAAATTATTCTAAAAGTTGCTAAATTCCTATTTTAATGTAATAACCTAAGAAAAATGTAAAAAGTTGGAAAATGTGAAATTTTAAAAATAATAATAAAATAATAATAAAATAATATTAAAAATCCAAAAATTATAAAAAATTCTAAAAACTTGCAAACTAGTTTATTTTAACCTAAATAATCAGAAAATCAAGGTGAAATTACCAAAATACCCCTAATGGGCCCTCAAATGGGCCAAATCCAAAATCAGTCAACACAAATGGGCTTTTGGGCCCAAAAAGTCAAACTTGGCCCAATTGACTTGGAAAAGCCCTATCTGACTTAAAGTTAAATTCTAAGAACAAAACTCTAAAGGCCCAAAAGCTGAAAATGAGCTTATCACAGCTTATTGAACACTCAGCTTATTCTTATTGGGCTTTTCAGCCCATTAAGCCATAAGCTAATGCCATAAGCTCTAATTTGACACACAACCTTCTTTTGGGATGCTTATGAGATCTGTAAAAAGAATTTTTGAAAAAGCTCACTCAATAAGCCAGAAATAAGCAATGTATTATTTCACAAAACGACAAAATAGTCGGGTTTGAGAAATAATGCACCTCAGAACTTGATTCAACTTGCAAAAGTTTTCAAATGGACTCAATAAGCAAAATCAATCAACAAAAATCCAAAAAGCACAACCAATAAGCCAAAATAAGCACAAATGAACTTATGTAAAAGTCAAAGGAGTTGGTTTTCTAGTCAAACCCTAAAGTCAAACACCCAAATGCTCCAGTATGAACAAATGGGTCAAAATATGAGCACCTATTACAAAAACAAAGTTGTTGCAGGTTGGAATAAGCTATTATAGCTTATTGATAAGCTGACACCAGTTTTACACTATCAGTGGCAACTAGCAGGGGAAAGGAGTTCCCACTGCTTTGACTAATTGACCAAGCTTATATGAGAGTTCTGGTTTGATTCAATTGGAAACAAAGGCACCCTTGTGATCAGTGAATCACAAGGAGTCAATAGCTACAATAAAATCACAAATTGGTTCACACAATAAGCCACAATAAGCCAAACAGTTACCAGATATGCACCAGATATGGAAATAAGCAGTTAAGCACTTAATAAGCAGATTTAGCCACAATAAGCCAACCAAACTTAACAGGATGCATACACAAGCTATATAAACTAAGAATAAACACAAAACAACAAGAATCAAACACTGAATCAAAGTAAATAACAAGATCAAAGCACTAGAAGTTACTGATGAACAATGAACATATGCAGAAACAAGTTTGCTGATATACTTGACACTTGATCCAAATTCAAGCCTCAAATCCTTCTTCCCTGGTGTGATTAACTATGATTTAGCACTTGTTAGCCCTAGCCTAAGCTTAGATCTAGGTGTCCTCAAAATCCTAGCCAATTTTACCAAGTTTTGAAGATTTTATAGCCAAATAATGAATCTATGTGATCAAACCCACAAAACCTGCAAACAGATGAACATATGCACCTAACAAACAGATACCAACACTTGCAACCACAACACAAGCACTTAGCAAACCACAATCCCAATTCAAGCAGTAGACCCAAACACTCCTTAATCTACCACTTAACAAAGAAACTTGTGATTTTAACTAATAACCTACTGATTTTAATGATCAAAAACACTTAAACAATAGCAACTAACACAATCAAACTCAAAAATCACCAGCACAAACACCAATTCTCAAAATCAAAGCACCAAATTCAAAACAGCCATAAACATGAAATTTTTAGGGGAATCTTAACCAAGAGATTATACCTGCCTTCCACAACATCCTAGGAAGGCCAGCTATGCTCCTTGGACCTTGTTCAACAACTAGAACAAGACCAAGGTACTTCAACAAAGATGATCAAAGCCTACTGATGTTCAAAGCAGAACAAGGCTTTGATTATGATATGTCTTCAACACAAGCAACAAACAAACTCAACCAAAGGCTTAGAATCCTTCTCAGGCTTGGTGTCAACAAGCTTGAAAGAACTCAAGGCTTAAGGCTAAGGGTTAGTACACAAATATAAGCCAAATTCAGAAACAAGGACTTCAAGGCTTTTGAACCTTGAAAACCTTTCAAACCTAGACGTGCCTTAACCACAAGGTTAAGGAAGGTCTAATCAAACAAATGGAACTCAGAATTAGGCTACTCAAACACCAAACTTTTAATTAAATCAAAAAGAGATTTCAAAATTTCAGAAATTCAAATTTTATTTAAACTTAAAAAGGAATTACAAAGATAATAGCCTAAAACTGGAACAAAGGGACTCTCACATGTTGAGGTCTCCTTTTATAGGCAAATGCCTGGCTAAACACTATTCACAAACCCTAGCAACTGAAATTCTTATTCTATCCTTGCAGAACCTTCTAGGTGTGTTGCCAGCTGTTTTGGGAGAATCCTGGACGTTTGTTTAGTGCTTAGGGACCAAGTAATGATTTGCAGCCCTTGATTTTGCCAAGTAAGGATCAAGTGCCAAGTGTCGTATTGTGAGTGGGGATGGGGGGAATCATTCTGGTAGTGGGATTTAAGGTTTAAGGTGTGGGATGTGATTGAGGTGATGTGAATCACACGTGAGTTGAGTCAATTTTGATTTCCCCTTTGTTTTGCTCATTTTTGATCCTGGGTAAAAAGTTGTTCATCCCTGGTAAAAATCCAAACAGTAAGTGTTTGGCGCATTTTTAGGAATTTGAAGTTTGGGATATGACAGCTTTGGTCCTTGTGTTTTGAGAAAAGTTGTATAACAAGTTATTTTGTAAACAAAACGTGTTTCCCTTTGTTTTAACTTTCAACATTTGTCACTTTTGGCACCAAACTTTCCAAAAAGGTTATCAAGGGTTATTTTGACACTTTTGCATATTTCAAGGGCTGATTTTGGACAATGTTGATCTTCAAAGGTCTTCAATGTATCTTTGGCTTGATGAGGGACCATAATTGACAATTTGAAATTGTTGAGGGACTAATCTTGCCATTTCTTCAAAGTTGAAGGACCTTTTGTGTAATTTTGACAAACTTAAGGGACCAAACTTGTAATTATCAATATACAAGGGTTTTAAGTGTCATTTCTTCAATAAATGAGGATCAAACTTGCACATCTTTAAGTCTTCAAGGATAAATGTTGAATATTCCATGATTAGGGCCCGGTTCTTTGTACGGCTTCGTTTCTCGTGTCCGTTTTTCCTTGTAACTTGTGATCTTTTGTCTTTTTCACGATATCCATACCTAAAATACACAAGTAAACAAACACAAGAATATATATGGTATATTATGACATTTTTATGCATTTAAAGCCCGAAAAGAACGATGAGATCATGTATAAATGCCATCTCATCTGGCATCTCATCACGTTGCGTAATTTTTCCTTGTCTTTGACACACATCACAAAATTTCACCATTTCATGGGCATCTTTGTAAATGGAAGGCCAATAGTAACCCGAATCAAAGACTTTCTTGGCGGTATAGTTGGGCCCAAAATGTCCACCCATAGGTCCTTTATGACACGCTTCTAAGATCTTAAATGTCTCAGGCCCATCTACACACCGTCTAATGATTTGGTCCGCACATTGCCTAAAAAGATATGGATCATCCCAAAAGTAGTACTTAACTTCCTTAAGAAACTTCTTCTTTTGTTGATAAGTAAGACCCTCAATAAGCACATTGCCCACAAGATAGTTTGCGATATCCGCAAACCAAGGAGTGGCATCCTCTTGGGAAGAGATAGACATGAGCTCCTATAATGGAAAGGATTCATTGATTTCTTGATGTGGCAAATATCCTTGAAAAGGATGCTTAAGTCTACTCAAGTGATCCGCCGCTAAATTCTTGGCCCCTTTCTTATCACGAATTTCTATCTTAAACTCTTGAAGCAACAAAACCCATCTCAAAAGCCTAGGCTTAGCATCTTGTTTTGTCATAAGATACTTGAGAGCGGAATGATCCGTATACACTATGGTTTTGGAAAGCACAAGATATGGTCTAAACTTCTCAAAAGCATATACTATAGCAAGCAACTCTTTTTCTGTGGTAGTGTAATGAAGTTGTGCACCGGTCATGGTTTTACTCGCATAGTGTATAGGTTGGAAATGCTTATTGACTCTTTGTCCTAAGACGCCCCCCACCGCATAATCACTAGCGTCACACATAAGCTCAAAAGTTAACTCCCAATTTGGAGAAACCAAAACGGGAGCCTTAGTCAATTTTTCCTTAAGAGTCTCAAAAGAGTCCAAACAATCTTGGTTAAAAATGAAAGGAGCCTCTTTCTCCAAGAGGTGAGTCATCGGTCTAGCTATCTTAGAAAAATCTTGTATAAAGCGCCTATAAAATCCCGCATGACCTAAGAAACTCCTCACACCTTTAACCGAGGTGGGTGGGGGAAGCTTAGCAATCACATCAATTTTAGCTCTATCAACTTCTAATCCTTTGTTGGATATTTTGTGTCCTAAAACAATCCCCTCTTTCACCATAAAGTGACATTTCTCCCAATTAAGCACTAAACGTGTTTCCTCACAACGCTTAAGCATTCTCTCAAGATTGGTGAGACATGAGGTAAATGAATTTCCAAAGACGGAAAAGTCATCCATAAAAACCTCCATGGTTTGCTCTATCATGTCATGGAAAATCGCCATCATGCACCTTTGAAACGTCCCCGGTGCATTACATAGGCCAAAAGGCATCCTCTTGTAAGTAAATGTACCGTAGGGACAAGTGAATGTGGTCTTTTCTTGATCCTTAGGGTCAATGGGTATTTGGAAATAACCCGAAAAGCCATCAAGAAAACAATAGTACTCATTTCCCGCTAAGCGTTCAAGCATTTGATCCATAAAAGGAAGCGGGAAATGGTCTTTCCTAGTTGCCTCATTGAGTTTTCTATAATCAATACAAACTCTCCAACCGGTCACAAGTCTCGTGGGAATAAGCTCATTGTTCTCATTAGGCACCACGGTGATTCCACCCTTCTTTGGAACACAATGAACCGGGCTAACCCATGGAGAGTCGGAAATGGGGTAACTCATACACGCATCTAAGAGTTTAATCACTTCCTTCTTAATAACCTCATGGATTTTTGGGTTAACTCTCCTTTGGTTTTGAATGGCGGGTTTATAGTCATCCTCCATAAGGATTTTGTGTGTACAAAAATGTGGATCAATTCCCCTTATGTCGGATATTTTCCATGCTAAGGCTTTCTTGTGTTTCTTAAGGACTTCAATAAGTTGCTCCTTCTCATCCTCTTTCAAATCTTTAGCAATGATCACAGGTAATTGGTCTTTGCCCTCTAAGAAAGCATACTCTAAGTGGGATGGAAGGTCCTTAAGTTCAATAGGAGGTGGACTCTCTATGGAAGGTTTTACTATGGAAGGTTCCCCAATGGTAACTTCTTGTGGAATAGGAGAAGGGATAGGGTCCTCATTGAGCAACTTTTGGATTGTAAGAATATCTTCTTCCCAATTAATGGGAGAATCATCATAACCAAGAAAGTTTGACTCAAATTCCTCTAAGAGGAAATCACTCTCTCCAAAAGGTGTTAAAGAGGGAGCAATTGAGGCCACAGTTTCAACATAGGGCATCTCATCACTAGTACTCTTACAAGCATCATGAAAGTGTTCACCACACACCTCATCCAACACATCAACAATGTTAATAGTCTCACAAGTTCTAGACTCCTTAACCTCTTTCCTATCACAAACTTTCCCTAACTTAAACACCACTCTCTCATCTTCTACTCTCATAATTAGTTCTCCTTCCGCCACATCTATCAAAGTACGACCCGTTCTCAAAAACGGTCTACCAACAATCAAAGGCACTCTAGGATCCATGTCATAATCAACCACTACAAAGGCGGCCGGAAACGTAAACTTATCCACACCTACAAACACATCCTCCGCTATACCTACGGGGTAAGCTATGGTTCGGTTGGCTAGTTCAAGAGTCATCCTAGTGGGAGTGAGCTCGGGAAGAGAGAGTTTTTTCCAAACCGATAAAGGCATGAGGTTTATGCTTGCCCCTAGATCCACCAAAGCCATGCAATTTTCAACACCGGGAAAATTACAAGGTATCAAGAAGCGCCCCGGATCTCCAAGTTTTGTTGGTAAGGTTTTAAGTAGCACCGCGGAACAATTTTCATTAAGGGATGTGTTGGGCAAATCAACCAATTTTTCTTTATTTGAGAGTAAATCCTTGAACATCTTAGCAAACTTTGGCATATAAGCAAGAGCTTCCGCAAAAGATATATTGATGTTGAGTTGCTTGAACATCCTTAAGAAATTGGAGACTTGGATGTCATCCTTGTTCTTTAACTTGTCCTTTTTCAACCTTGAAGGATATGGAAGAGTAGGTTTTGATGTAGGTGGAATAGGTGTTGTAGTGGAAGATTTGTCTTTGTTAGCTTCTTCATTGGGAAGTATGGAAGGTAAAGAAGAAGTATGAATAGGTTGAGAAGGTGTGTTTGGGTGAATGGGAGCATTTTGAGGAGGTGAAGTAGAGGTAGAAGGCTTGTCACAAGTAGGAGCACATGTGGGTTGAACAATAGTAGGTTTAGGAGGTGAAGGATCCTTTGTTGTTGTTCCACTCCTTGTTGTGATGGCATTGACATTGGCCCTTGGATTTGTTTGTGTGTTGGAAGGTAAAGCCCCTTGTGGTCTTTGATTTAATGCCATTAAAATCCTATTGGTTTGTTCATCCGCTATACGTTTCATTTGATCATTCATTCTCTTCTCAATTTCACGCATTTTCTTGTCAACATACTCTTGAGTCTCTTGCATCCCATATCCTTGATTTTGAAGTTGAGGGTAAGCTTGATTTGGTATTGGAGCATATGCTTGATTGGGGAAAAGTGGAAGTGGTTGATTAAATCCTTGTTGTGGTGGATAAAAGGTATTTCCTTGATGTTGAACATTGTTGGATGCCTTGTAGTTATTTCCTTGGTAAGGTGGTCTTTGCCCTTGATTCCTTGGTAAAATTTGAGGAGGATTTTGTTGAATTTGGGTGGGTGGTCGGGGTGGGAATCCCGGTGGAGTAAGGTAATTTTGGGATTTGTAAGAAAGGTTATTTGGATTGATATTTGGCTTGAAGTGTTCACGATGTTCCTCTTGGTAAGCATAGCATTCCCCTTGATACACTTGCACCTTATCACATTGTTCATAAGAATGCGGACCTCCACAAGTGACACAAGAAAGAGTAATGGCATTCACATTATTTGAAGAATTGTTCAATGACATGGTCTTAAAAGCTTGAAGCATTTCTTGTTGTCCTTGTTTGACTTGTTGAAGGATCTCTTGTTGAAATTTGAGGAGTTGGTTATCACAAGGTGTTTGAGAATTGTTTTGGAGAACATGAACTCTTTCTTCAAATTGATTGTTTGTTTGAACCATTGCTTTAGTCTCAATGATGTCCAAGGCCTCTTGCATGGATTTAAGAAGAATATTCCCTCCCGCGGAAGCATTGAGTGAATCTTGGTGGTAAGGTTTAAGGCCATTATAGAAGGTATTGATTTGGTGAACATCATCCAATCCATGGTTAGGGCATCGCCTCAATAACTCACTATACTCTTCCCAAGCATCACTAAAGGATTGACTAGGTTTTTGTTGAAAGCCTATAATTAAGTTCCTCAAGGTCATGGTCTTAGATGGAGGAAATACTTTTTCAAAAACTTAGTGGTGAAACCATCCCATGTGGTGATACTATCGGGTGGTTGGGTGTCTAACCAATGCTTAGCGGGTCCCTCTAGTGAAAATGACACTAACATCAACTTAATAGCATCATGTGGAACTCCATTGTGCTTAATGGTATTGCAAAGAGAAAGGAATCTCTTAAGGTGAGCATGAGGATCATCATTCTTGTTACCATAGAAAGGTGATTGTGAAACCATAGTAATCATAGACGTATGTAGCTCAAATGTATTTGCGGGAATCTCGAGAATCTTAATAGCACTAGCATATCCATGAACATTGGTTTGCATACGTTCCATCAAAGAACGATTATCAACAGCCATGGCTTCTTGTGGTGGAGGAGTCAAAGCACGATTCTCGTGATCGGCTTGATGGACGGTGGTGGTCTTACTCTTTCTCTTTTTCTTCCTTTTCGGAGGAAGAGGTTGTACACCAATCGGTATTTGTGCACGCCCGCGAGTGAGCATGCAACTCAATACGAGGAATGAGAGAGAAGCTCTCGTGTGACTTTGAAGAGAAATGGATTATCCTCTTCGAGTTTCAATATTAAATATCCACAAGAAAATAACAATATATGTATGTACTACTTGGGTGCAAGACCCCAATGAAGCCTTCCTTCTTAGAATACTCACAAGTGAACGGGGGGTTAGGTGGCGCGAAGCACTTAAGTACCTATTGACCCTTAGATGGCATTTTATAGCACATCGCCTTTCTATTCACTTAAATGTTCGTATTCTTCGAATTGTTGCTTATTGAGAGTATTTATCTATTCTTGCTTTATTTTGTTTGATCGATACACGTGTCAAGGACCGGAACGCCCCTCAACACGGTGTATTGCCTTGGCAATACTTATGGAGAATATGTAGATTGGTTGTTCTTATACGTATACGTATTTACTTATAATAATATATGGAAAATATTTTTGTATTTATGAGTTTTTTTAAGAGAAAATACTATATGTACATAAAAACCGAGGGAATCCAATAATATATATTTTTGGGTGCAATCTCTTAGGAAAAAGATGGCTCTTTGGATTTTTTAATTTTTTTGGTCAATTCTTTAGGAAAAAATTGTTTTGTTAATTTTTAGTTTTTATATATTTATATTTTTGATTTTTTTATTTGTTTTTGATTTATGATACGTAAAAATAACGTTCACAAGGTGAACGGATCCCAAAAGCCAATGAAAACCGTCAATCGATAGTCTCTCGTAAAGTCAAAGAACCGGCAGCGGCGCCATTTGAAATTGTGTATAATGCAGTTCGTTTTTCTCAGTTCTTGCTAATTGAAAGTCCAATCAATATCAGGTTTTTAACTGTTTTTGGTTGTTAATCTTTTTTGGATATTCTATTTGCTAATTCAACAAAGCCTTGCAAAACTGAAAAATATTACCTACTTATATGTAAAACATCGTGCAAATACCAAGTTTTTATTCAAGTAAGATTCAAAATGTAAATTTTAAAACTAAAAGGACTGAAAATGTAAATTCTATGAAATATAAATGCTCAAAATGTAAAGTCTAACAAGTATAAGGTCTGAAAGTGTAAAACAGCAAACCAAAGGGATCAAATATGAAAACTATGTAACAAACTAACCAAATTTGTAACAAATCACAAAACTGCTAGCTAAAACTTAACAACTTCCAAACTATAAGGACTTGTTTTATGCAAACCCTAAAAATGTGCAAATTAAGCCAGGTTTAGAAACTGTTTAAAACAAGAGGGACTATATTGCAAATTTTGAAATCTATTTAAGCCAAAACGGGTTTCCAAGACAAATAAGCTCGTTTGCGCTTATTACTCAACCAAATCTGTTCAAACAAGTTGCAAAACACTTAAAATTGAAAATTAACTAGACCTGTAAGAGGATTTTGGCTGAAAGTGTAAAATAAGCAAATAAGCACTCCTCAATAAGCTCAAATTAAGCTCTAGAACAATCTGAACATGCACAATTGGATTTTTGTGCTTAAACTGATTAATGAGCTCAAATGATGAACGGGAAATCAAGTCATATCAAATTTCATCAAATAATAAGCTGGGAAATTGAAATAAGCTGAAAATGGCTTATGTTGACCAAGCGTTGACCAAAATTTTTGACAAAAAGCTGAAACTCTCAAAAATCATCCAATATCATCTACTAAGTAGATTTGTGAAAGAAAATTGCCAGGTTAATGAATAGAATCAAGAGATATGAAAATCCAGTTTCCATTTACAGAAACATGCCTTTCCTCAAGTGATCAGATTTTAGCTTATTTCTCCTATCTTAATAGAAACTGTATCAAGTGCTTATAGGATATGAAAGTTCATATATTGATCTACAATTGAGAACAGGTTTGGAAAGATTTCATCAACAAACAAACAAATGCCAGCTAAATGAAAATGACAACTTTTTAAAGCAAAACTGAATGTAAATTGACCCAATCCTTTTTCTTGCCAATTGCCTTTTTGACCTTCAAGTTGACTTGAAATGACTTAAAACACTTTGTTATGACCTATCAACTAGAAATGAACATTAACTTGCCAAAATCCAATACTTGAAAATCAATAATTGTGTAAACCCAAACACTCCTTTATCAGTTCTTAATGAAAATTTTCAAAGACTTTGCAAGTTCTAATTCAAGCTGAGTGAAAAGCAATTGCAAACCAAACTCAATGCTCAAAATGAGATGTAATGAAAATGCTAGCAAGTATTTATCACTACTAGAACTCAATTAAGATAGGTAGGCTAAAAGTAACTAAAATAAGCTATCAGCTAGATCACAATCCAAAGTAATAAGCAGATAAGCAAAACTAAGTCTACCAGCTAACTAGAATCAATCCACAACCAAGCTAACAAGTTTTATCATACATTCACAAAGGATTTACACTAGAAAAGAAGCATGCAATTGACAATTTTAGTGGAACCAAAAATCAGAACTTTAGAACCTTGTGAAGAAACCATTGGGAAGTAGAGGAGTGCTGTACTCTCTATCCTAGTGCTAACCACCACCTTAGCACTAGATCAACAATCTACAATCAACAGATCAACTATCAATCAACAAGAATCATCTCCATGGCATGATGTAACACCCCATTTTGGAAATGGAATCTTACGCATAATCATGGCGTGTCATCAAAGCATACAAGGATAAATGTCTAAGCATTATTTGACCATAAAAGGGAAATACCGGAATCAAACATCGGTAACCCCAAAGTAGAACTCATCACACACAAACATAAATACTGTAAAAGGAAAGGACGAAACAATGTCCATAGCAAACTGTATTAAAGTAAAGGAAATGCATAAAGTAAAGAAAGACAGTAAAGCTTCCAATCCATATGCACGTACGTTTGAGATCTACGAGCGTCCCTGAGTACCTGCCGTTTTGGGAACATGAAAAGGAAAACGGCTGAGCAAGACGCTCAGTGCACGGATGTACAATATAGCATGAAATAGGATAAGCATGTAACATATAACAGCGGAAGACTAAGTTCTGAGTAAACTGGTTAAGTATTAAGAAAACTGGTTTTATAGTTTGAAAAGCCTTATGTTTATCTTATGAAAGCTGTTTTAACATAAATATACCATAGCCCATATAGGTCATGAAAAGGTCACGTGCATGAATACTTGGAGGGGTGACCTCATCGTGCTGATTAGAGGGGATGCCTCTAATTAATATACTGGTTTGGGTAGGAGGGATCAACTCCTTGTGAAGGATGCAAGGCACACACCACATTCACCATGATATACTGAATAAAACATGTAACTAGGATGCACCCATACGCCCCGCATGATATAATAATATGGCCAAAACTGAAAGGGACGCCACGAGCAATCACTCCGCCGTGGGGAAGTCATAACATTGGTGACTCCAATGTTATGGTTATGGTACCTCCATAACTAGGTGAAACTGGTCATGCTTGTATATGGCTATAGATTATGCTAATTAAACATAAGCAGTTCAAAACAATAAAACAAATACTGGGGAAAACAGTTGGCTGCATACGGGGAAATCCTAATAAGGAAAGAATGTCCATACTGAAAGGACGGGAATCCGTACCTCAAGTCCAGTGAATGAACGGAAGAAAGACTCCTACTTCTGGATCACTAACGCTACATGAATACACACGTGTATAAGTATCGAATCACTGATTACGTACTGGGTTTTATGTCTCGTCTTAGCTTACTTTATATGTTTTAGGTCATGGTTTACTGTTTAAAGCCTTAAACTGTGTTTATCTTGTATTCTGATTAATCTGATTAAGTATTACTGGTATTTCATGTATTATTATACTTACTGTGTAATAATAAGTAACTTTCCAAAAATAGCAGGTTTCCAAAAATAGAAAGTTTCCAAAAATAGAAAGTTTCCAAAAATAGAAAGTTTCCAAAAATAGAAAGTTTCCAAAAATAGAAAGTTTCCAAAAATAGAAAGTTTCCAAAAATAGAAAGTTTCCTGAAATAGAATTTACTGCTTAAAATAGATTAGTTTCTAAAAATAGAAAGTTTCCAAAAATAGATCAGTTGCCTTAATTAAATAAGTTTCCATATATAGAAGGTTTCCATGATTAGATTAGCTGCCTGAAATAGATAGATTCCCATATATAGAAGGTTTCTATTAATAAATTAGTTGCCTTATTTAATTAAGTTTCTATAAATAGAAGTTTCCATATTTAGAATTAAGCTGGTTACATAAGCTAACATATAAGTCTAAGTGTTTAAAAGCTTATTTCTTAAGTCATATGATATAGTATATAGTTTAATTATTATTTCATGTATTTAATTAAACTATAGGTTAAGCATTTTAATTAAAGTATAACATGTTTTAATTAAAATGGAATAAAATACTTAGGTTAAAATGTGTATTATTATGTATTAATAACATAACCTAAGTCGTGTCTAAATTAATTAATTATAAGCATGTTTTAAATAATTAATTAATTATAACATATAACATAAAATACTTAGGTTAAATTAATATCATGCTAAATTAATAATTAAAAATAACCTAAGTCATGGTTTAATTAATATCTCATGTTATTAATTAATTATATCCTAAGTTCATAATTCATAAATTTTAACATGTAGCATAAATCATGATTTAACCAACGAACCATGAATCGGGCATGAACTCGACACCGTACCCCGAGCCAAACTCGGGGTACTTGTGCCCCCTTGCTGCCGTGGGTCCCACATGCACCAACCAAGACCAACAATGGTCTTGGTGGTGGCGGCTAAAAGCAAACCGAACCCCCCCTCGGGTTGGTTATGCTAGGCGGCCAAAACAAACACCCTTTTATATCGTCCTTTGATTTTAATTCACCCCAAAACATGTTAGATCAATGTTTAATTATCATGTTTTAATAAGAATAATAATAACATGTTCATGAAAATAATCAAAGATTTAAAAGAATTAAAAAGAAAGGTTTAGAATGATATACCAATACGTAGCTTGAAAGAGGATGAATAAACACGGTTTATAGCAATGATTTTCAAGATCAAAATCAATCAACAACCACCTATGGTGGTCCTATGGGTGGCGGCACAAAGAGAGACCAAGGAGGAGGAGAGAAACTTTTTTAGGTTAAATGTTTATTTTTCATGAAATGTAAAAATGAAATGAAAAGTTACCATAACCCCCCCTTTCATGTAAAAGTCAATGGGCTAAGCCCATTATGGTTATGTGTGCCGTGGGTATGGGGACCCACATGGGGTACCCATACCTTTTCTCGTGTCCCGATGTTTCGTGTTCGTTCGTGGTTAAACGTGTTCCTGTTTAAAGTGTTTCTGTTATTTTATCATGTAGTTTATCGTATTCTTAACGCTCGTAATTATATTATATGTATTTACGTAATTATTTTAGTTCGTGTTTTAAAATGGTGATCATGATTTAATTATGTTCACGTGAAATATCTATTAACTGTTTATCATGAGTTCGTACGTAATCGATACTTATCATGTCATACACGTATGCACTTGCTTGATTATTAGCACATGAATGTGATCAATACTAAATAAGGTAAGTTTTAATCTAGGACGTACGATCTTAAGGGCACTATTCATGGTAAAAGCATGCGGGTTTTACAATTCTTCCCCCCTAAAAAGAATAATTCGTCCCCGAATTATAGATAAAGCAAACTGGAAAGAAGTAACATACCCGAACTCAAAATATGAAGTGAGGGTAAGAAGCCCGGATAGACTCCTCTGTTTCCCAAGTGGCTTCCCGCTCGGTATGGTCCCTCCAAAGAATTTTGACGAATGGAATCGTCTTCCTTCTCATGACTCGTTCTTGCCTGTCGAGCACTCGTTCGGGTTCCTCTATAAAAGTGAGATCTTCACGTATCTGTTCCAGTGGATACTGAACCATGTGAAGGGGATGATACTTGTACCCTCTGAGTAAGGACACATGGAACACGTTATGCACGTGCGAAAGCTGAGGAGGTAACGCCAATCGGTAAGATACTTCACCGATTCGTTCAATGATATCAAATGGTCCGATGAAACGAGGACTGAGTTTCCCTTTGATCCCGAAGCGTTTAACACCACGTGCCGGCGAAACCTTGAGGAAGACGTGATCTCCCACCTTAAAATGTATGTCCCTACGATGCTTATCGGCGTAACTCTTCTGACGTGACCGTGCTTCCTGCAGCTTCTGTTTAGCTACTTCGATCTTCTCATTGGTCATTTCTATAATCTCTGGTCCTTCGAGTGATCGCTCTCCCACTTGATCCCAGCAGATTGGAGCGCGACACTTCCTGCCATACAACATTTTGAAAGGAGCACATTTGATACTTGCGTGCCAGCTGTTGTTGTATGCAAACTCGACCAAACAGATGTAATCGTCCCAATCACCTGTCCATTCCAACGCACACGACCTTAACATATCTTCTAATGTCTGAATTGTTCTCTCCGACTATCCGTCCGTTTGAGGATGAAAGGCCGTACTAAGCTTAAGTTGTGTACCCCAAGCTTTTTGCTGACCTTTCCAGAATCGCGACGTGAAACGAGGAACTCTGTCTGAGACGATGCTGGAGGGAGTACCGTGAAGTCTCATGATCTCCCTTCTGTAAGTATCTGCGAGTTTACTTACCGGATCTTCCTTGCGTATCGGTAAGAAATGAGCTGATTTGGTGAGTCGGTCAACAATGACCCAAATAGCATCGTGCTTCTTCTTGGTAGGCGGAAGACCGGTAACAAAATCCATGGTGATTTTGTCCCACTTCCACTCTGGAATATCCAACGGTTGAAGGAGACCGCCCGATCGCTGATGCTCAATCTTAACCTGCTGGCAGGTAAGACATTTGGAAACATAAGTGGCTACATCCTGTTTCATACCACTCCACCAAAAGTACTGTCTGATGTCATGGTACATTTTTGTCGACCCAGGATGTATAGAAAATGGGGAGCTGTGAGCTTCAGCTAACAATGCTTCCCGGAGTTCTTGATTGTCAGGAACACAAAGTCTCGTGCCCTGCCAAATGATACCGTCTGCGTCCATTCTGAATTCTGTCTGCTTCTCCAAATTCTGAATTATCGCCCAAATTTCTCCATCATCCTTCTGCTCTTCCTTGATCCTAGACAGTAACTCAGGTTCTACTCTAAGATTCGCCCAGTATCCGTGCTGCCCACGTACCATGATTTCGATGTCTAGCCGCTCCAAGTCTCTTATGTTTTGTTCCTTGATTTCAATGCCGTTGATCATTCCGGACTTTCTGCTGAGTGCATCTGCTACTACATTAGCCTTCCCGGGATGATACTGTAGGTTAATATCATAATCCTTCAACAGTTCCAACCATCTCCTTTGTCTCATGTTCAATTCTCGTTGAGTGAAGATATACTTCAAGCTCTTGTGATCCGTGAAAATGTCGCATGATTCTCCGTATAGGTAATGCCTCCATATTTTCAATGCGAACACCACTGCAGCAAGTTCCAGGTCATGCGTAGGATAGTTTTCTTCATAGGGCTTAAGCTGCCGTGAAGCATACGTGATCACTTTCCCATGTTGCATGAGAACACAGCCCAGTCCCTTCCCCGATGCACCGCTGTAGATCTGAAATCCACCTGTACCAGATGGGAGAGTAAGAATAGGTGCAGATACTAACTTCTGCTTTAGGTCTTCGAAGCTCTTCTCTCGTTCTTCCGTCCAGACGAATTTCTCTCCTTTTCGCATCAGTTTGGTGAGAGGTAGTGCCAAACGGGAAAAGTTCTCCACGAATCTGCGATAATATCCAGCTAAGCCTAAGAAACTGCGGACTTCTGTCGCTGACGTTGGTCTTGGCCATTTAGTGATAGCCTCAACCTTTGCTTGGTCCATAGTGATCCCTTCTGCTGATACAGTGTGACCTAAGAATGCCACTTTGTTTAACCAGAACTCACACTTGGAGAATTTCGCATACAGCTGCTTCTGACGAAGAATCTGTAGTACCGTACGGAGATGGTCTTCGTGTTCCTCCGTGGACTTTGAGAAAATCAGGATGTCATCGATGAATACAATGACAAACTTATCAAGGAATTCGTGGAAGATTCTGTTCATCAGATCCATGAATACTGCTGGAGCATTTGTCAGGCCGAATGGCATGACCACAAACTCATAATGGCCATAACGGGTACGAAAAGCAGTCTTGGCAATATCCTGCTCTTTAACCCTTAGCTGATGGTAGCCTGACCTTAGATCGATCTTTGAGAAGTGTTTGGCTCCTTGAAGTTGGTCAAACAGATCATCTATACATGGCAGTAGATATCTATTGCGGATGGTAATCTTATTAAGTTCACGGTAGTCTATGCAAAGTCGCATGCTGCCGTCCTTCTTCTTAACGAACAAGACCGGTGCGCCCCATGGAGATGCGCTTGGTCTAATGAACCCCCGTTCAAGAAGTTCCTGCAGTTGGTCCTTCAGTTCTTTTAGCTCTATAGGAGCCATACGATACGGAGCCTTAGAGATTGGTTCAGCTCCTGGAACAAGGTCGATGTTG
Source organism: Glebionis coronaria (assembly GCA_025667525.1). NCBI lineage: Eukaryota > Viridiplantae > Streptophyta > Magnoliopsida > Asterales > Asteraceae > Glebionis > Glebionis coronaria. The sequence continues at coordinate 251,015,112 of CM046874.1, forward strand.
AACTCCACTTCTCGTGCAGGTGGTATGCCTGGAAGTTTAGCTGGGAAAACGTCTTGAAATTCCGAAACTACTGATGATCCTGCATCGATGGGGATTCAGCATCCATGTCGTGAACCGTAGCTAGATAACCCTCACAGCCATGTGACAATAATGCACGTGCTTGCAAGGTAGATATGACTTGTACAGACCGTCCGGGTATGAACCCGTTATGAATGTACTCTGGTGCATTAATGTCGCCAAAGATCACCCGATATGAGTGGCAGTCTATGGTAGCATGGTGCTTGGATAGCCAGTCCATGCCGAGAATCATATCGAACTCAATCATGTCTAGGGGAAGTGCATCTACTGCACGAACTTTATCGTCAAACTCTAGAGGAAGACTCTTGTATACATGAGTTATTAATACAGAGTCCCTCAAAGGCGTGGATATGGTAAGCCTATTTTCTAATGGCAAGGGAAGTGTCCTGATGTTTTTGGCATAAGTAGTGGAAATAACTGAGTGAGTGGCACCCGTGTCGAAAAGAACACATGCAGCTTGGCCGTACATATACAAAATTCCAGTAATGGTACCTGTAGATTTGTTTGCCTGGTCACGAGATGTCGTGTAGACACGCCCAGTGGTAGGAGGCGGCTTAGTATCAGCATGACCTGAGGTACCCTCCATTTCACCCTTACGGCAATCTCTCATACGATGGCCAGGAAGGCCGCACTTGTAGCACGCGTCGGAATCACGACGACATGGGCCAGGGTGTCTGCGATGGCAAGTGCTGCAAAGAGGATGAGTGAATCCCCCAGCAGGAGTCCTTGCTTGCTGAGGGCCTGCTGATGACAAAATGTGTTAAAAATAAAGTATATGCACGAGTATAAGACATATGCATCATAAGATGTTCATCAGTGTTAGCTGAACGGTTAGGCTGCGAACCCCTGTGGTTCTGGTCCTTCCCATTACCGTGGTTCCTGGTAGAGGTTAATATAGTGTCAGCATGAGAGATATAACATGAAATCATGAGAAGATGCGTAACTAGTAGGACCTGCTGTTGTTGGAGTGTCCAGCGTTGTTACGGTAATTATCATTACCGCTACGCCTTTCCACAACAGAACGGTCGTTAGTGTGACCGTTTCCTTTGGGCTGATGAGGCTGCTGCTGAGTAGCCGGCTGAGACCGGTCCCCAGTTTTCTGCCTGGAAGATACAGTTTAAGAGATGATTATAGAACATATAATGATAGGATGCGGTTTGGTTATCGTTAGAATACGAAATGTTTACCTCTTGTCGGGTCTTTTAGCTTCCCCGAACTCATCTCGTTCCTGCAACATCTCTAGCTTCCTTGCTGCGTCGGCCACTTGTGCCACAGTATCCAACGGGGCACCCGATAAATTATTGGCAATCCTTGGGTTAAGGCCCCAACGAAAATGTAGTGCTTGTTCTTCAGTGGTGCCTGCGGATGCCCTCAGGACTGCTGTGTACCCGAGGAACCTCTGCATGAACTGACCACAATTCTCGTCGGGTCTCTGTCTCATGGCGTAGTATTCCCTCATGAGTCGATTCCTTCCTTCCATGGGGAAAATAATAGGTGGGGGAGGATATTCGTTGTCATGAAGAATGGCGTCTTGCCTTTCTGCCTCCATGTCTGCAAATAACTCCCAGAGTTTGTCTGTGTTTGCCATTTGACAGTATAACATAAAACATATGATCGACAGTTCGAAACCTAAAATATAAATTATATATATACATGAAAAAAATTTTATACCAAAATTTTCACGAGAAAAATCTTATGCAAGAAAATTTTTGTATGAATGCATGATGCAGTTTTATGAAAACTTTTGATGCTCGAGAGTGAACGCCTCTGGTCAGTTCACTCAAAACAAAAGACATATCGAGGGGACGCCTATGGGTCGGTCCCAAATCTAAAAGTTCCGATAAAACACATGCGACTAAATAGGGCCAGTCCTGTACCAACCATTACTTAGTCAAAAACCCTGTAACAATGACATGTATATGTATGCTTAAAATGATGAATGCTTGAAAACAACTGTCAGTTCTAGGAAGACCGTAGTGACTACCCACTAATCACAGGTCATATTTGAGAGCCTACATGTCGAAACCTTGGCTCTGATACCATAATTGTAACACCCCATTTTGGAAATGGAATCTTACGCATAATCATGGCGTGTCATCAAAGCATACAAGGATAAATGTCTAAGCATTATTTGACCATAAAAGGGAAATACCGGAATCAAACATCGGTAACCCCAAAGTAGAACTCATCACACACAAACATAAATACTGTAAAAGGAAAGGACGAAACAATGTTCATAGCAAACTGTATTAAAGTAAAGGAAATGCATAAAGTAAAGAAAGACAGTAAAGCTTCCAATCCATATGCACGTACGTTTGAGATCTACGAGCGTCCCTGAGTACCTGCCGTTTTGGGAACATGAAAAGGAAAACGGCTGAGCAAGACGCTCAGTGCATGGATGTACAATATAGCATGAAATAGGATAAGCATGTAACATATAACAGCGGAAGACTAAGTTCTGAGTAAACTGGTTAAGTATTAAGAAAGCTGGTTTTATAGTTTGAAAAGCCTTATGTTTATCTTATGAAAACTGTTTTAACATAAATATACCATAGCCCATATAGGTCATGAAAAGGTCACGTGCATGAATACTTGGAGGGGTGACCTCATCATGCTGATTAGAGGGGATGCCTCTAATTAATATACTGGTTTGGGTAGGAGGGATCAACTCCTTGTGAAGGATGCAAGGCACACACCACATTCACCATGATATACTGAATAAAACATGTAACTAGGATGCACCCATACGCCCCGCATGATATAATAATATGGCCAAAACTGAAAGGGACGCCACGAGCAATCACTCCGCCGTGGGGAAGTCATAACATTGGTGCCTCCAATGTTATGGTTATGGTACCTCCATAACTAGGTGAAACTGGTCATGCTTGTATATGGCTATAGATTATGCTAATTAAACATAAGCAGTTCAAAACAATAAAACAAATACTGGGGAAAACAGTTGGCTGCATACGGGGAAATCCTAATAAGGAAAGAATGTCCATACTGAAAGGACGGGAATCCATACCTCAAGTCCAGTGAATGAACAGAAGAAAGACTCCTACTTCTGGATAACTAACGCTACATGAATACACACGTGTATAAGTATCGAATCACTGATTACGTATTGGGTTTTATGTCTCGTCTTAGCTTACTTTATATGTTTTAGGTCATGGTTTACTGTTTAAAGCCTTAAACTGTGTTTATCTTGTATTCTGATTAATCTGATTAAGTATTACTGGTATTTCATGTATTATTATACTTACTGTGTAATAATAAGTAACTTTCCAAAAATAGCAGGTTTCCAAAAATAGAAAGTTTCCAAAAATAGAAAGTTTCCAAAAATAGAAAGTTTCCAAAAATAGAAAGTTACCAAAAATAGAAAGTTTCCAAAAATAGAAAGTTTCCAAAAATAGAAAGTTTCCAAAAATAGAAAGTTTCCAAAAATAGAAAGTTTCCAAAAATAGAAAGTTTCCAAAAATAGAAAGTTTCCTAAAATAGAATTTACTGCTTAAAATAGATTAGTTTCTAAAAATAGAAAGTTTCTAAAAATAGATCAGCTGCCTTAATTAAATAAGTTTCCATATATAGAAGGTTTCCATGATTAGATTAGCTGCCTGAAATAGATAGATTCCCATATATAGAAGGTTTCCATTAATAGATTAGTTGCCTTATTTAATTAAGTTTCTATAAATAGAAGTTTCCATATTTAGAATTAAGCTGGTTACATAAGCTAACATATAAGTCTAAGTGTTTAAAAGCTTATTTCTTAAGTCATATGATATAGTATATAGTTTAATTATTATTTCATGTATTTAATTAAACTATAGGTTAAGCATTTTAATTAAAGTATAACATGTTTTAATTAAAATGGAATAAAATACTTAGGTTAAAATATGTATTATTATGTATTAATACCATAACCTAAGTCGTGTCTATATTAATTAATTATAAGCATGTTTTAAATAATTAATTAATTATAACATATAACATAAAATACTTAGGTTAAATTAATATCATGCTAAATTAATAATTAAAAATAACCTAAGTCATGGTTTAATTAATATCTCATGTTATTAATTAATTATATCCTAAGTTCATAATTCATAAATTTTAACATGTAGCATAAATCATGATTTAACCAACGAACCATGAATCGGGCATGAACTCGACACCGTACCCCGAGCCAAACTCGGGGTACTTGTGCCCCCTTGCTGCCTTGGGTCCCACATGCACCAACCAAGACCAACAATGGTCTTGGTGGTGGCGGCTAAAAGCAAACCGAACCCCCCCTCGGGTTGGTTATGCTAGGCGGCCAAAACAAACACCCTTTTATATCGTCCTTTGATTTTAATTCACCCCAAAACATGTTAGATCAATGTTTAATTATCATGTTTTAATAAGAATAATAATAACATGTTCATGAAAATAATCAAAGATTTAAAAGAATTAAAAAGAAAGGTTTAGAATGATATACCAATACGTAGCTTGAAAGAGGATGAACAAACCACGGTTTATAGCAATGATTTTCAAGATCAAAATCAATCAACAACCACCTATGGTGGTCCTATGGGTGGCGGCACAAAGAGAGACCAAGGAGGAGGAGAGAAACTTTTTTAGGTTAAATGTTTATTTTTCATGAAATGTAAAAATGAAATGAAAAGTTACCATAACCCCCCCTTTCATGTAAAATTCAATGGGCTAAGCCCATTATGGTTATGTGTGCCGTGGGTATGGGGCCCCACATGGGGTACCCGTACCTTTTCTCGTGTCCCGATGTTTCGTGTTCGTTCGTGGTTAAACGTGTTCGTGTTTAAAGTGTTTCTGTTATTTTATCATGTAGTTTATCGTATTCTTAACGCTCGTAATTATATTATATGTATTTACGTAATTATTTTAGTTCGTGTTTTAAAATGGTGATCATGATTGAATTATGTTCACGTGAAATATCTATTAACTGTTTATCATGAGTTCGTACGTAATCGATACTTATCATGTCATACACGTATGCACTTGCTTGATTATTAGCACATGAATGTGATCAATACTAAATAAGGTAAGTTTTAATCTAGGACGTACGATCTTAAGGGCACTATTCATGGTAAAAGCATGCGGGTTTTACACATGAACTCATCACTTGTGCTATGGATTTGAACTGAAATCAACAAACAACTACAATTCTTCCTTCAAAGTCAATTATGATCAATGAATGATCATAACAAATTTCAAACAGCAACACAAGTATCAATTGAAGCAGGTATGAACAGTAAATGATGAAGATAGAATTTGGCGGGAAAAGGTGAATTTGAATTTTATTAATGGAATTCAGTTACAAAGTTGTTGAAAGGATGCTAACTAACTAACTAACTCAAGAGTGTGTCAAACTCTTGAGTAGTTTAGCTAAAAAGGGAAAAGATTGAAAGGAAAAGGTAAATGTGTGTTTTTTCACACTTACAACTACTCTCTACAAATGAAGCTAAACAGACTATTTATAGACTTGAGAAGGAAGTTTGTTGGGGTTGGTGACGTGTTAGGACCAATCCCAGGTCTCCACGTGGCATAATTCTGCTAAGTTCATCTTGCAAGTATGAACATGAATTGGGGCTTTTTGTTTGAGTTGATTTGATGTTAATTGGTGATGACCATTATGTTCGTCTCTAAAAAATAAGCGCTTTTGATGTTTATAACTCTTCGTGAAATCCATTGTAGCTCAAAAACGATCCTGGGAAATTTTGGTTATTTTAAAGATGACACGTGTCGATTCCTGAATGGCTGAAACAAGTGCACACGGATTGCATTGTTTAGATTTTGTCATTAATGAAGGCGGCTGAGTGGGAAATTAATGCTGATTATTTGGCAATCCATGTTTACTCTTTCCTGGCTTCTCATTGGTCTAAACATGTAACACATGGATTGAACTTGTAATAATTTCCAAGATTGGCAGATTTAGTCCCTAGACTTTGGCAGATTGCACTTAAAGGCTTGTAACTTCATTTCTTTGGCACTTTTGTCCTTCAAACTTCATTCTTGAGCAGAATTGGTCCTTTGACTGAGTTGACTTGATAGTTGACCAAATTTGACTATGATCTTGACTTTTTACAATATTTACACTTTGGTCCTTCATCTTTGGCAGTTTGTCAAGATAGGTCCTTGTACTTCAAAGTCTTGTCACTTTTGATCCTTCTTTGTCTTTGTCATCAAATTAAGCTTGATTATTCCTTGTTTGCTTGAAAATGTATCCTTTTACCTACACAAGTGTACACAAACACAAACATACCACATAATACTGTTTTTGCAAGATAGATTGGTATTTTGCTTCATGTTTTAGGGTTATTTGTTGATAAATTGATATGAGTTTTTGCTCATATCAAGGGGTGTTTGTTTCGGCCGACACAAGGAACCGATACCAAAAGGTCTCGGCTTGCTTTTGTTCGCACCAACAACCGAGACCAAGAGGTCTCGGTGTGGGCTATGATGTTCGGTCGCAAGAAAAAGGGACCCCGACCTCGGTCGGGGTGTGGTTTGGTGTTTTTTTGGGTCTCGGCAGAAACAAGAACACCACCGGCATAAGCCGGTAGATAAATAAGGAAATCAGGGGGAACCACAGCCGCGACAGCAGGGGGAATCGGCTAGCTGTGGGAACTTTGCCCAGCCGGCGGCTTTAGCCGAGAAAACAAGGGGAACCACCGGCACAACCGGTGGTTGTTTTTGTGAAAACAGTGGCAACCGGCCAAGCCGGTTTTGCCACTGTTAAGGGTGTGTTTGGTTGGCCGGTTTACGGGTCCGGTTCACGGGCACGGTTCACGACTTAATTAATTTACAAGTTAATTATTTTTACATGACTATTTTTTACAAGGTTAATTAAATTAATTTAACATGTTACTTATGTAATTTAATTACATCGTGGCTTAGGTTATTATTATTATTAATAATACATGGATTTTAACCTAAGTATTTATTATTTAAATTAGACTATATAATTAATTAATTATTAAACATGCATTATAATTAATTAATTTACATGACTTAGGTTATATTAATAATAAATATTAATACATGTTTTAACCTAAGTATTTTTACTTTTATTTAATTAAATCATGATATATTTAATTAAATACTTTAACCTATAGTTTATTTAATTTAGAAGTAATAATTAATAAACTATATTATATATCACATGACTTAGAATATAAATCAGTAAACACTTAAACTTATATTATTAGCTTAATAATCCAACTTATTTCTATTTATGGAAACTTTCAATTTTTAGAAACTTATTTAATTAAGGCAGCTAATCTATTTATAGAAACTTTCTATTTTTAGAAACTTACCTAATTTAAGCAGTAAATCTATTTTTGGAACTTTCTATTTTTGGAAACTTTCTATTTTAGGAAGCCTGCTATTTTTAGAAAGTTACTTATTATTACACAACAAGTATAATAATACAAGAAATACAAGTAATACTTAATCGGAATAGACAGAATACACGATAAACGCAGTATAAAGCTAAGATCAGTAAAACATGACATGAACATATAAAACAAGCTAAGACATGATATAAAAATAGTTACGTACACAGTAATCAGAATACTTATGCACGTATATTATTTATGTTGCATTAGTGATATCGAAGTAGGACTCTCTTCCGTTCGTCTTCTTCGTTCACTGGACATAAGGTACGGATTCTCTGTCCTTTCAGTATGGATATTCTTCCTTATTAGGATTCACCGTATTCAGCCAACTGTTTTCCCCAGTATATGTTTTATATGTTATTGAATTGCTTATGTTTAATTAGATACCTAAAGCCATATACATGCATGACCAGTTTCACATAGTTATAGAGGTACCATAACCATAACACTGGAGGCACCAGTGTTATGACTTCACCACGGCGAAGTGATAGCTCATGGCGTCCCTTCAGCTTTGGCCATATTATTATTATTATCATGTGGGGCGTATGGGTGCATCCTAGGTTACATGTTTTTAGCAGATTAATCAGGTGAATGTGGTGTGTGCTTTGCATCCTTCACAAGGAGCTGATCCCTCCTACCCAAACATTTATATTAATTAGAGGCAGCCCCTCTAATTGCATGACGAGGTCACCCCTCCAAGTATTCATGCACGTTGATATTTCATGACCTATATTGGCTAATGGTAAACATGTTAAACAATTTTTATAAGATAAACATAAGGCTTTTGAAACTTTAAAACCAGTTTTACTAAGACATACTAGGTTATCCACGACTTAGTCTTTTCCTCTGCTTTATGCTTATATGCTTATGTTATTCATGCTATACTTGTATATCCGTGCACTGAGCGTTATGCTCAGCCGTTTTTCCTTTCATGTTCCCAAAACGGCAGGTACTCAAGGACGCTCGTAGACTTTAAGCGTACGTGCATATGGATTGGAAGCTTTCTAGCCTTCATTATTTTATGCATTTCTTTATACTCTTGATACTCATTTCCATGGACATTGTTTAGTCCTTTTCATTTACAGTACTTATGTTTGTGTGTGATGAGTTCTACTTTTGGGGTACCGATGTTTGATTCCGGTATTTCCTTTACGGTCATGCGATGTTTTATACATTTATCCTTGTATGCTTTGATGACACGCCATAATCACGCGTGACATTCCATTTACCAAAATGGGGTGTTACACCTTATATAGGCGGTAAAACCCTAGTGGGCTTTTACTACAGCTTCGGCCCCAAGTAAAGGATAAATACCATAATTAGCTTTATTGTTATCTTCTAATTATGGTTAGTATATATCCCCTACTTTAGGGTAAATCATAATCCTAATTAGGTTGTGATCCTGTCTAACCCTGTACCAGCTGTGCCGGGCCGTGGGCCGTACATATCCTGTGCGGCCACTGTTCATTCGAATCCCATAAGCTCAAATGACATTAGTCTAACCCATTCGTGATGGGTCGGATACGGGTAGTACCCGTGGGTCGGGTTCATGACCCGGTTGGGGACTATACGTCATCAGACATCATGCCTCCTCATCCTCCTAACACTCCTATAATGGGTGTTCCTATCTACCATCCCTTGGGTGACCCATACCTATTTTCTTTTCTTAAGGCACATGGAACAAATTGTTTATGTTGTTTATACAACAACTATCCCATCCAATCTCTTAGGGTGGAAATGCATGGGTTGCATGGAAGGTTGGAGAACTTTGTGTTGTCCTTATTTGCTCCTACTTCTCATCCACCCATGGGATGAGATGTAGATATTTAATTTTTTTTTAAATATCAAGGCATGGAGATCAACCAACCAAGATTAGAATAGCTGGCTAATTTAGTTAGTTGTTTTTTTTATGTATGTTTGTTTCTTTCATGTATTTTTCATGAATTGGCTTAGTGGATTTTGTAACAATCGCAAAATTTCGAATTGTTTAATTTATTTAAATCTGAGTTAACAGGTTAGACTTGTTCGTCTATTGAATTTTCCCCGTTTGATTTTATGCAAAATATGTACGTGGCTAGTTGACGCAAACGATTTTCTCCCGACACGAGCCGGAAATGTACGATCATGTGTATATACGAACCATCATTTCCTTTACTTGTCTTGCTACATAGTTATGATGCCACAAAGGACTCATTTAGCTATTTTACTATCAATCACATACTAAACAAATCACCATCAGTAAGGTAACAACAATAAAGGTAAGTAGTACACATACTTTCTTTACTCACAAGTCCAACTATCCATTAGCCACCTCCTGCCAACACACTTGCCGAGTCTTCTCCTCCTCTTGTCCCCATCCTTGAACAATCGAAATACTACAATCCAACACATATCCCACACATTCCCTATATGTAAATCCCTAGTCTAGTTTATTGGAAAGGCACTTGTCTAGATTCCATAATTTTTCTTATAGAAATAAACTCACCCTAGTTACTCCTTCACAATCAACTACCATCTGGAAAACGCATAACCAAAATGCCAAATTGTTTATAATCCTCATTAGTTAATACCCAACAGAGACTTTACACAACTAAAACACCCTCATCAAACTATTAAAACCTTCTAACCTAAGTTCATAAATAAGTAAGTCCTAGAGTGTTAGCAGCTGTTGAAGTCCTTCCTTCATTGGGTCGACGGTGCAAGCTTTGGTCGTCACAGGTTAGTTTGCAATAACCAGAGGAGAGTGGTTCTGCTCGTGAACGTGATTCACTAGTTGGTTTCGGGATTTTTCTTGATCAAGTCGCTGCCTAGGTGTAGGGTACAAGTCTAGTGATAGTTACAAGCCGGGTTCTCCTCTCATCCTACACTACCTTGTAAGATCTCAGCCCTTGTAATTTCCTTACGTTTAACCACCTAGTATGTTGCTTGCACAAGATTATAAAGAAAGAAAAATGTTTGACACTATAACTCACCTTTTGATAACAGACCTTATATTGGAAAACTTGGCTAACACATTAATATAATAAACATCCAACGATTCTATGTTCAGACATAGTATGGATAACGTACTCATACCAAAAATCAGTTTCTAAATCATTGATTTACTAGTTTAAAAATAAGATGCAAAGTCGTGATTTTATGTAGGATAGACAAGACCTGCTATGAGGCACTTTGGACCAGCCACTACTCATTCCGGGCAGGGTCATGTCAGGTCCTGGGTTTGTTGTGTAAATGATTTGTTAGTGGTCACCTAGGCGGCTATATTTTTTTAACGCGGCCCATTAATGTATATATGGTAACATATACAATTTTTCTGCATATAATAGCATAATCACGTAAGTGGGTTAATCATAGTCTTCGTGTGCGTTTTCTATACCATTAGGAGTCGCCTTGTCTAAAGGTTAAATTACTTGTTAAAAACTCGATACTATCACCTTTCCATAGAGCTGTAAAACAAGTAAAATGATTGACAAACGAACACACAATATGGACCTAAAAAAACCGTGTGTGTGGACTGCTGGTGCGTGGGTGTTTGACTATTTAAAAAGAAAGAAAAGAGAATGGAGACTGTGAGTGTCAGTATGTAGCAAAATACTAATGTGGATAACCTGTGTGTATAGGCAGGTGTGTGTGTATCATGTACTACAAGAAGAAGAAAAGCCACAGGGTAATAACCAATTTCCTTAAAAGTGAAATAGTGTGTGTGTTCAGTAGGTGCTGCGAGTGTGTGAGTGTTGAATCTATAAAAATTATGTCCTTTCCTTCTTTCTTTAATTACAAACGTGTAAGAGCCACGAGTCAATAGAAAATTGTATAAAATGTTTCACTTTAAGTCAGAGGGTCGAATGCCAGTGGTTTAGACTTTTCTTCACCCAACGTCCTCACTTCACACTCCGTTTAAGCATACAAACCGCATATGTTTCCAAAAACTAAAAATACTACAATAATGTCGACCCAGCCTAGTTTTCGACGATGTTACCCGTTTGGCCTACGGGTCATTAATAAACCCGTCGTTCACATTTAAAATTCTAGAAAATAACCTCAGTAATGAATAAAAGATGTGTTAAAAATCATGACTGGGCAGCCTACTTTGGACCATATTTTAACAACTTTAGAGACTAAGCCAGAGGGAGGTCTCAATCGATTATCGTTGTCCTCACGGCCTAGTTTCTGAATTGACCACTTGTATATTTTATGGGTTAAAAATGAATGACTTATCGACCTATAAAAATGACATTTCGACACAAATGAAATAATTGTAAAAATGACAATTGTATGTTATAAACTTAAACGCAAGCACATACTAGGGATAAATTGTCATAAACTCATTCATATTGCATTTTTAGTCTAAGTATGACTTATTTTACTTAGGCTACGAGTAGAGCGTTTTGCATTGATTCACGTGCCTCGTTATCCGTGCCACTACTATTATTTCCGCTTTGCTACTTGATTAAGGTGAGTTTCATAACCCTAATTTTTACTTGTTTTGTATACTTTTGGGGTGAGAATATTGCTTTTTTTTAAACGGATGAACATACGTACTAAAACTTGATACGGGTTTACCTACTAAAGGTCTAAGTCTCTGATATCCTAGTTGTCTTTAGCCCACTATCATGAACCGTTAATTACTATGTGTAAGCGCGAATGTTATGGATAGATCTATTAGGTTGACATCCATATCTAATTGTGGTTGTGTGGTCGAATTAGATACAATTACATTTGAGGTCTCAGAGATGTCCTAGGATAGGCATCTGCTCGGACTCAGATTATACATTGTTAGTTTGGTTAACGCTTCGGTGTCGTGACCTTAGACGTAGGTGTAAATGTATGTTATCTGATTATAATCTTGTATTTGCTATAAGATTATATGCCGGTTGCCTGACTAAAATCTTATGGTTCATCACACTATTTAAACCTAAACCTATGAACTCACCAACCTTTGTGTTGACACTTTAGCAATGTTTTTCTCAGGTATCAAGACGAAGGAGTGACTTGGATGTGCCATGGGAGATAATAAATGTGTGACTATCAAATGATGTTTTGAACTTTTACTCATGTTACTGAAAACTCTGATTTAATTTATAATGTTGTACAAAAATATTTTCGAATAATGTTTTATACTTATAGTCATTAAATCATTCAAAAGGACTTATTTAAATGTCATTCTTTATTATTATGTCTTATGATAGTCATGATAGTCGTACCCCAGTGTATTCACGTACTCTGGTAATTTTGGGGTGTGACAGATTGGTATCGGAGCCATGGTTATAGAGAACTAGGTTACTTTTATAAAAAATCATTTTTATAAATGTTGAGTCAAAAATGAAATTTTGGGAAAAGAGTAACACTAGACTATAACCGTTTCTCCATCTTCATGGGCCACTTCACTCCACGTCTTTGATACAAATAAGTTGTGACTCGAATTATCTCATGTGTTTTGCCCTGCTAATTTGAAACTTAATTTCCACGCATCATTATTAATATGATCTCTCTCTTTGTGTGGATTATATACATATACACCATCTTTGTATGGATGTACGCTAAGTCGATTTGAGTTCCAAGTGTTAGTGAGATATTTAGCATCCTTGCTTGGATTGGTAAGCTACTAACATGTTTTGTGTCGTGCTTATTTGAACTAAAATGGTTTATGCCATATTTAATTTAGAGTAAAACGTACACGTATTTTTACCACGAAACTACTATCGACTATCGAAAAATTTGTCTGTTTCCATAGAACCGAATATCAATATACGCCGAATTAAAAATATCGCCGCGTTTCCTAGAACTTAAAACCATATGAATATCTCTATATGCCATGTGTGTTGTAGTATTAATGTTAATTTGTAGAAATACTTAAATCAAACAGTGCTATTATAAAAGTCGAAAGAGTAACCATTTATTAGGTCCGGTAAATTGTTACTCCACTTGACATCTATAATAGAATCAGTTGAGGAAGAGTAGCCTAAATTAATTAACGAGTTATGAATTGGAATTAGATACGTAAATTATCTTGTTGTATAATTGTTTTGCTCATTTTGAGTACGACTAAAGAACGACGACGCCGTCTCCATTTATATACAAATTATGACGATAATACTCCTGTAATGCTCCAAAAAGTACTATAATTCAAAGAACGAATAATATTTCACAATATGAGGACTATCCATAAATACGCTAATGCGTAAGTCAAATGGTTACCGAATAAAAATTCCGTTTGGGATAAATTATGCAAAGACGAATCTAAAAAGTTCTAGTCCATTGGTTTGCTACTAAATTACAACAAATTTACTAAAACATTAAGACGTCGATATAACCACAAAGACTGTAAAACCCGCATGCTTTTACCATGAATAGTACCCTTATGATCATACGTACATGATTAGAACTTTCCTTTTATAGCACATTTACATTTCACGAACAAGAATTACAAGTATTACGTACGTGTTATAACACGATAAGTACTTATTACGTATTAAGACACGATAATTATTTCAATAATAATTATAATCACGAACATACGGACATGAAATCATAAACGTAAATTAATCAAGAGCTTAGTATTACGTATGTACGTATATTTATTACGATCACGAATAAATATATTAAGTCAAGAACGATAATTAGTTTAATCACGTAAAACACGAACACGAGAACACACTAAATATTAGTCACGAAAAGTACGGGTTACCCCTTGTGGGCCCCCTTACCCGCGGACACAACAAGAAGAGGGCCAAGCCCACACAAAATTTACTAAACATGAAATCAAGGGAAAACTATTTTCATAATTCAAGAATTTAGAAAATAATTAAAACCCTAATCCCTTTTCTCCTTCCTCTCCTTGGCCGCCGGGTTTGACACACACACAAGGTGTGATTGGTTGATTTTGGTGTTCGATTTATTGCAAGGATTGTTAGTGTGTCATCCTCCTTTGATTCACGTGATCGGTATAAACCCTAAACATCTTTTCTTTTTATGATTTTGATTTATAAATCACATGAAACCATGAATGTTTTAATAACAAATTAAAAACAAGTAAACACATGTTAATTAATCATGGGGTAAAATTAACTACGGGTTTAAGGGGTGTTTGTTTGTGGCCGACGCAAGAACCGAGCCCCAAAGGGGTCTCGGCTTGTCTTTGATTCGCACCACCGAGACCTCAATGTCTCGGTGTGGTGGTTTTGTGTCTCGGCAACAGCAGAAAGAAGGAGACCCTAACCTCGGTCGGGGTATGTCTTGGCTCGGGTGGGTCTCGGCTAGGACAAAGGACCACCACCGGCTTAAGCCGGTGGCTAAATATGGAAAGCAGGGGGAACCACATGCCGCGACAGCAAGGGTAACCACCGGCTAGCCGGTGGGAACTTTTGGCTAGCCGGCGGCTAGACTTGACCAAGGGTGCATTTGGGTCTGGTTCACGGGTTTAAACCAGTCCGGTTCACACATGGTTAGATTTATAACACGGTTCGGTTCATGGGTTACTTTTTACAAGATTAATTATATTTACAAGTTTATTTTTTTACAAGACTTAAATTAAATTAATTTAAAACATGTACATGATTAATTTAATTTACATGACTTAGGTTATTAATATTATTATTAATACATGAATTTTAACCTAATTAGTTATCATTTTAATTAGAATATATTGTTAATTAACTATTAAAATCATGACTTATAATTAATTAATTTACATGACTTAGGTTATATTATTAATAGATAATAATACATGTCTTAACCTAAGTATTTTTACCTTTATTTAATTAAATCATGTTATATTTAATTAAATACTTTAACCTATAATTTATTTAATTCACATGAAATAATTAATAAACTATACTATTTAATTACATGACTTAGAATATTAATCAGTAAACACTTAAGCTTAGACAATTAGCTTAATAATCCAACTTATATCTAATTATGGAAACTTTCTATTTTTAAAAACTTATTTAGTTAAGGCAGCTAATCTATTTATGGAAACTTTCTATTTTTAGAAACTTATCTATTTCAAGCAGTAAATCTATTTTTGGAAACTTTCTTTTTTTGGAAACTTTCTATTTTTGGAAACTTTCTATTTTTGGAAACTTTGTATTTTTGGAAACTTTCTATCTTAGGAAACCTGCTATTTTTAGAAAGTTACTTATTATTACACAACAAGTATAATAATACATGAAATACAAGAAATACTTAATCAAAATAGACAGAATGCATGATAAACACAGTATAAAGCTTAAATCAGTAAAACATGACATGAACATATAAAACAAGCTAAGACATGATATAAAACCAGTTACGTACTCAGTAATTAGATACTTATACACGTATGTATTTATGTAGCATTAGTGATACCGAAGTAGGACTCTCTTCCGTTCGTCTTCTTCGTTCACTGGACACAAGGTACGGATTCTCCGTCCTTTCAGTATGGACATTCTTCCTTATTAGGATTTCCCCGTATGCAGCCAACTATTTTCCCCAATATATGTTTTATATGTTTTTGAATTGCTTATGTTTAATTAGAATACCTAAATCCATATACATGCATGACCAATTTCACCTAGTTATGGAGGAACCATAACCCTAACACTGGAGGCACCAGTGTTATGACTTCACCACAACGGAGTGATAGCTCGTGGCGTCCCTTTCAGCTTTTGGCCATATTATTATTATCAGGTGGGGCGTATGGGTGCATCCTAGTTTACATGGTTTCAGCAGATTATTCAGTGTGAATGTGGTGTGTGCCTTGCATCCTTCACAAGAAGTTGATCCCTCCTACCCAAAACCAGTATATTAAATTAGAGGCAGCCCCTCTAATTTGCATGACGAGGTCACCCCTCCAAGTATTCATGCACGTTGATAATTCATGACCTATATTGGCTAATGGTAAATATGTGAAACAGTTTTTACAAGATAAACATAAGGCTTTTCAAACTATAAAACTAGTTTTACTAAGATATAACCAGGTTATCTAGGACTTAGTCTTTTCCGCAATTTCATGCATATATGCTTATATTATTCATGCTTTGCTTGCATATCCGTGCACTGAGCGTTATGCTCACCCGTTTTCCTTTTCATGTTCCCCAAACGGTAGGTACTCAGGGACGCTCGTAGACTATAAGCGTACGTGCATATGGATTGGAAGCTTCCTAGCCTTCTTTACTTTATGCATTTGTTTATACTTTGATACTCATTTCCATGGACATTGTTTAGTCCTTTCATTTACAGTACCTATGTTTGTGTGTGATGAGTTCTACTTTTGGGATACCGATGTTTGATTCCGGTATTTCCTTTATGGTCATGTAATGTTTAGACATTTATCCTTGTATGCTTTGATGACACGCCATAATCACGCGTGACATTCCATTTATCAAAATGGGGTGTTACAATTATGGTATCAGAGCCTGGTTTCGACCTGTAGGCTCTCAAAACATGACCTGTGATTAGTGGGTAGTCACTATGGTCTTCCTAGAACTGACAGTCGGTTTTCATGCATTCATCATTTTCATGCATACATATATATGTCATTGTCGCAGGTTTATGACTAAGTAATGGTTGGTACAGGACTGACCCTATTTAGTCGCATGTGTTTTATTGAAACTTTTAAATTTGGGATTGACCCATTGGCGTCCCCTCGCCATGTCTTTTGTTTTGAGTGAACTGACCATAGGCGTTCACTCTCGCTCATACAAAAGTTTTCATAAAACTGCATCATGCATTCATGTACTGGTTTTTCCTGCATAAAATTTTTCTCATGATTTATTGGTATAAATTTTTTCCATGTATATAGTTTATGTTTTGATCAGTTTAATCATGTATTTTATGTTATACTATCAGATGGTTCTCACAGGCGAGCAGGAACAACTCAATGCAGCAATCCAAGCTGCAATGCAAGCTATGCTTCCTCAGCTGAGGAACGAAATCAGGGCTGAGGTTCAGGCTGCCAACAATCAACAACATCACCCAGTACCTCCTCCTCCTCCAACAACATTTGCCACATGACTGGAGAGAATCAATAAGCTCCGCCCTCGTGCTTTCGAGAGAACAGATAGCCCTAGTGAAGTTGAATGCTGGTTGGCTCACATTAAGAAGATCTTTGATGCTATGGGCTATGACCCTGTTTTCAAGTCGAGGTTGGCATGCTACCGGTTCGAAGGTGATGTGTTAGAATGGTGGATAGCACTGAAGCACTGAGGGAGGTGATGATTGGGTGGCTGGTTTGACTTGGGCTTAGTTCAGGGATAGGGTAATGGAACAGTTCTTTCCCAAGTCTGAGTAGGACAAGCTGAAGAGGGAGTACCATGGGATCCGACAGAGAGCTGGGGAGAATAGCAACGAGTTCATGCAACGCTTTCTTCGCTTGGCTGGTTTCCTTGGTGCAGCAGCAGGTACTCCTGAAGAGCAAGCACACCACTTCAGGTGGGCTCTTCGTACATCGGTCGCAAACAACTTGGTGTGTGCTACGTTCAACACGGTGGCACAAGTGGCCGATGCAGCACGTAAGCTGGAGATGCTGCAGGAAAGAGATGAGTTCGGGGAAGCAGAGAGACCCGATAAGAGGTAAACATTCGTATTCAAGCGGTGACCAATCCGTATTCTTTCAGTATATGTCCATATTTTATCTCTTTAAATTGTATCTTCCAAGCAGAAGACTGGGGACCGGTCTCAGCCGGCTACTCAGCAACAGCCTAATCAGCCCAAGGGAAACGGTCAGACTAACGACCGTTCTGCAACGGATAGGCATGGCGGTAATGATAATTACCGTAACAACGCTGGACACTCCAACAGCAGCAAGTCCATATACTTACTCATTTTCTTATGATTACATATTATAATTCTTAATTCTGACACATTAGCAAATCTTCTACCAGGAATCCTGGTAACGGGAGGGACCAGAACCAGACAGGTTCACAGCCTAACCGTCCAGCTATCACTAGTATTCAATCTTACGATTATTCGCATTGTTCTTTGTACCTATTATCATGTCTCATGTATATTGTTTTATCAGGATCTCAGCCAGTCAGGACACCTGCTAGAGGATATACTCATCCTCTTTGCTCTACTTGCCATCATAGGCACCCAGGGCCATGTCGTCGCGACAGCGACGCATTCTACAACCGTGGTCTTCCTGGCCATCGCATGAAGGATTGCCGCAAGGGCGAGATGGAGGGTACATCGGGACATGCTGATACCAAGCCGCCTCCTACTAGTGGACGCGTTTACACGACATCTCGCAATCAGGCCAAAAAGTCTACATGTACCATCACTGGAATCTTGTATATGTATGGTCAAGCTGCATGTGTTCTGTCTGATACGGGTGCTACTCACTCGGTCATTTCTACTGCTTATGCCAAGAATGTTAGGATACTTCCCATGCCACTAGAGAATATACTGAGTATTTCCACGCCTTTGAGAGACTCTGTACGTATAACCCATGTGTACAAGAGCCTTCCCCTAAAGTTTGACGACAGGGTTCGTCCTGTTGACGCACTTCCGCTGGACATGAATGATTTTGACATGTTTTTCGGTATGGATTGGCTATCCAAGCATCATCCTACCATAGACTGCCATTCATATCGAGTCATTTTCGGTGATGTTAATGCGCCAGAGTACATTCATAACGGGTTCGTACCCGGCAGGTCTGTACAAATCATATCAACCCTGCAAGCATGTACATTACTTTCACATGGCTGTGAGGGTTATCTAGCTACTGTTCATGACATGGATGCTGAATCCCCATCAATTCAGGATCAGCCGATAGTGTCAGAACTTCCAGATGTATTTCTAGAAGAACTTCTGGGCATACCACCTGCACGTGAAGTAGAATTTAATATAGAGCTCATCCCAGGAGCTGAGCCGATTTCCAAGGCTCCTTATCGCATGGCTCACATAGAGTTGAAGGAGCTGAAGGATCAATTGCAAGAACTTCTGGAACGAGGCTTTATTCGACCGAGCGCATCTCCATGGGGCGCACCGGTCTTATTCGTTAAGAAGAAGGACGACAGTATGCGTCTTTGCATTGACTATCGCGAGCTCAACAAGATTACCATCAGGAATATGTATCCACTACCCCGTATAGATGATCTGTTTGACCAACTCCAAGGGGCCAAACATTTCTCCAAGATTGATCTTAGGTCGGGCTATCATCAGCTACGGGTTAAGGAGTAGGACATCGCCAAGACTGCTTTCCGTACATGCTATGGCCACTACGAATTTGTAGTCATGCCATTTGGCCTTACCAATGCTCCAGCAGTGTTCATGGATTTGATGAACAGAATCTCTCATGGATTTCTGGACAAGTTCGTCATTTTCTTCATTGACGACATCCTGATTTTCTCTAAGTCCAAGGAGGAACACAAAGACCATCTTCGTACAGTACTACAGATTCTTCGCCAGAAGCAGATATATGCTAAATTCTCCAAGTGTGAGTTCTGGTTAGACAAGGTGGCATTCTTAGGTCACATTGTGTCTGCAGAAGGAATCACGATGGATCCAGCAAAGGTTAAGGCTATTACTAAGTGGCCAAGGCCGACATCAACGACTGAAGTCCGTAGTTTCCTAGGCTTAGCTGGTTATTACCGTAGGTTCGTGGAGAACTTTTCCCGTTTAGCACTACCATTGACCAAACCGATGCGGAAAGGGGGAGAAATTCGTCTGGACTGAAGAACGAGAGAAGAGCTTTAAAGACCTAAAGCAGAAGTTAGTATCTTCACCGATTCTTACTCTCCCATCTGGTACAGGTGGATTTCAGATCTACAGTGATGCATCGGGGAAGGAACTTGGCTGTGTTCTCATGCAACATGGGAAAGTGATCGCGTACGCTTCACGACAGCTTAAGCCTTATGAGGAAAATTACCCTACGCATAGCTTGGAACTTGCAGCAGTCGTGTTTGCATTGAAGATATGGAGGCATTACTTGTATGGAGAATCATGTGACATTTTCACGGACCACAAGAGCTTGAAGTATATCTTCACTTAGCATGAATTGAACATAAGACAAAGGAGATGGTTAGAGCTGTTGAAGGATTATGACATTTATCTGCAGTATCATCTCGGCAAGGCGAATGTAGTGGCAGATGCACTTAGCAGAAAGTCCGGAATGATAAACGGCATTAAGATTGAGGAGGAAATCATAAGAGAATTAGAGCGACTAGACATAGAGATCATGGTATGTGGACAACACGTTTACTGGGCTAATCTTAGAGTAGAACCCGAGTTACTCTCTAAGATCAAGGAAGCACAGAAAGATGATGGAGAAATCTGGGCGATAATTCAGAATTTGGGGAAGCAGACAGAATTTCGAGTAGACGCAGATGGTATCTTATGGCAGGGCACGAGACTTTGTGTTCTTGATGATCAAGAACTCCGGGACGCATTGTTAGCTGAGGCTCATACCTCCCCATTTTCTATCCAGCCTGGTTCGACCAAGATGTACCATGACATCAAGCAGTACTTTTGGTGGAGTGGTATGAAACAGGATGTTGCTACTTACGTCTCCAAATGTCTTACCTGCCAGCAGGTTAAGATCGAGCATCATCGATCTGGCGGTTGATTGTAGCTTTTTGCAACCCTTTAGGAAAAGAGAGGCAAAGTAGTGGTGAGTATTAAACAAACGGCTTTAGGAAAAACCAAGTGTTAATGACCCAAATGAATTCAAGTTCGTTTCCCAAGGAGGCAAGTGCGTTGTGTGTTGAATTGATTAATGATTTGTGATTATATGATTGAAAAAGGAAGAAAGAAATGAGATTAGAAGAGAAAGACGGTTACGAAAACGGATTAAACTAAGACGAAAAAGGCGAACACGTAAAACCGTAAATAGTGCCAAAATTAAAATTTTAACCTAAAAATTCCTAAAAGTTACTAAAAATCCCCAATAATATTCTAAGAGTTTACAAAAAATCCAAACTTGCTAAAACCTTTTAATTAATTAGATAATGACTTTTTAATGCTAATTAAAGCCCTAAAAATCACAATTAATTATTAAAAAGCCCTAAACAAAATCTTATAGTTTGTAAACCTCAAAAATATCCTAATTAAGCTAAAAAAATATTTTTTAAAATTTTAAAACCAAATTAAACTATTTTTCAACACTTTAAAAACTATTAAAATCAATTAAAACTTAAATTAATTCTAGAAAATAATTGAGAAGTCCTAAAAATATTTGGAGAGTGACAAAACTCCTAATTAAGTGTCCTTAACCTAGGAAAAATGTAAAAACTAAAAAAAATCAAACTTCAATTTTTGATAATAAAATAATATTAAAATAATCAAAAAAAATTCAAAGTTTACTAAAAAATTCTAAAAAATTACCAAAAATCCTAAATAATGTAACTAAGACAAAAATGAAATTAAAAGTTCCTAAAACCTTTTTAATAATTTTATATTAAGTTTTAAAGTTGGTAAAAAACCCTAAAATCAAATAAAATTAAAAATTAGACTTTTTGAAAACTTTTTAGGCTGTAAACCTCAAGTTACTTAAATAAAACCTAAAAAATATTTTTTTGGATTTTTAAAATTACTTTTACTATTTTTAAATTACTTTCTAAAATATAAACTTAAAATAATCCTAGTAAATTAAATAATTACGGGAAAATTAATATTTTTGAACCAGAAAGTCCCTAACCTATATGAAAACAAAAGAAAAATGCTAAATGTGAAAAAGCTTAAAGGAATAAGCTGGAAACAGCTTATTAATAAGCTGTTAGTTAAATAAGTCACAAAACAAACACCACTTAAATATAATTTGAAATGAACTCTATCAGTCAAAGACCCTAGGGCAGAGATGGTTAACGCGTTTGTGTGTGGGAGGAGTGGCGCAGGTTCGAGTCCTGGCCACGTCCTTTTTACTCTTTTATTTTTTTTTTCTTTTTAAACTTTTAAATCTCAAACCTGTGACATTGTTAAGCTTAAAAAACACAAATCCAAACCAATCTAAACAAGTTTAAGACAATTTGTAACCAAAAACGTACCCAGTTGGGTTTTTATGAACTCAAAGGAAGAAAGTTATCTTCACAAGTGAAATTAGGATCAAGAGGTGCTTGATCAATGAGATTGGTGGTGTTTTTGTTGGACAATGAGGCACCCCTATACTCAGTTGAGTATAGGGAGTCAGAATACACACAAAAACGAGCAAATAACACACAAGATCTCACACAATTGCTCAATGAAGGTTGCTGTTATACTTATGTTTAACTGATGAACAATTTGACCAAATTTCTAGCACAAATGTGAATTTTAAAGTCCAATAACTTGCACACAAATCAACCAGCTAACATAAAACCAATTCACAACCCTTCAATAACCTATAATCTAACAACTTATCAAGATTTGATAGCCAAATCCTCACAAAATCAGTCACAAAAGCAGTCACTGGATTTTAAGCTATATGGCCAATTTTTTTACATGCAACCTTGTTTAAAATCTATCCAAACTAAAACCTTAGTGCACATAACACTTAGTAACAACCAAAGAAATGTTTTTAATCAGGGTTTAAGCAAGTTTGATGTAAAAAAAACTCAACTTAATCCTTATCCCAAACACCCCTTAATAAACTGAAATCAAATTTTTTCAAACAAAATTCAAACAAAATTCAAACAAAACTCATCCAATCTGATTTAAAGTGCTACTATCATGCATATTAGTCCCTAATACAGCAATATCAAACCAAATAACAAACACTTAAACACTTAGCACAAAAATCATACCAAATCAAATCCAAACTGAAAACTGAAACTGAACAAGGAATTTACCTTGTTGGACCTACATCCAGGCCCAACAATGGTTGCTTAACCATATCCAATAGGCTGGGGCCTATGCAGAACTCTTGAACAAACAATTTCCAATGAACCTGCTAAGAGAAAATAAGAACAAGCACAAAATATGCAATTATCTGATTTTTCTGAAACCTTTTTAAATCCTTTCTCACAACTCTCTTAAACAACTTCCTTTGAAAGTACTAACACAAACACATTCCAACCTTGGAAAACCAAATGAGAACAAGTATTTCACCAAGAAAAACCAATTTTCAGAAACTTTTGAAAACAAGACTAAATTTTAAAAACTTGAAAAGTAAACAAACTTGGAACTTAAACAACAATCAAACAATGTAAATGAAGCTGGCTCTTTCTTCTCATCAACAAACTTTAACCTTTTTTTATTCATCAAAAACAGGACTTACAAAGTTGTGAAAAAGGAGAAAAAAGAACAAGGGTTCATCCACAGCTTGGAGACTCCTTATATACTGTCTAAGAGAACATTCTAGTGCTAGGAATAAAAAAATGAAAAGCTAAAACCCTAGCAAAGGGATTTCCTGAATTGCCCTTGATTTTGACTGAAAATTGGGTCAAATAGATACATGTGAAGTTGCCAGCTAGCTTGTGTTGATCTTGGACGTTTATAAGTCCTTGGGGGCCAAGTATAATCATCTCAGACGTTCATCTTGTCTGTTCTTGGGTTTGGGACGAAAGTGATGGGCAGGGGAAGGTCCCACAACCACATGGGTGTGTTGTGGATGGAATTTGGGTTGTGGGTTGGGTTTGTATGATGGTTAATCAAGGTTTTGTAGTGGCTTAACAAAAACCCCTTTGATTTAGTTAGGAATGGGATTAGGGTTTATGTGGGTGAATTAGGGGAAAATTAGGGATGGTGGGTGAACATAATCTGTTTGGAGGGAATTTTAATGTTGGAAATACGTTTTTACGTATTTATGAAGGATCGGTCGCTCCAACGATATATTATTGTATTAGGCTCGTGATCCAGTTTGTAGTAAATATAGTCCATATAGCCCACATGTAGGGTGGGCTATATATACCCCTCCTAGCATGTTAGGAGGGGTGGTTCATTCATTTTCATAATTTTCATTTTGATCAAATAACACTTTCTCTCTCTACTTTTCTTTTCTCCCCTTTCTCTCTCTACACCTCATCTCCTTCTTCCCCATCTCCACCATCTAATCAATAGATCAATCCATCAATTACCAAATCCTTAGAAATCGTAGACCTTCAATTGGTATCAAGAGCCATGGTTAAATCTTAGGATTTGCATATTTTTTATCTTTCAATTTGGTGGTAAAAATCTTTTCTTTTTATAAATTTTTTCAATTTTATAAAGTTATCTATTTTTTTTTCTATCAATTTTATAAAATTTTCAATTTTCTTTTTATCCATTTCAGTTTTTATCAATTTTTATTTTTTTATTATTATTTTTTTTATTATTAGTTTTATTCTTCCGTGTTTTTGTCCATCAATTTTTCTCCATCAATTTTTGTCCAAAACAGTCCCAATCTGTCAAAAGTGTCATCAGTCTTTTAATCATTTTTTTTAATCAGTTTTAATCAATTTTTCATTTTTCTGGTACAACTTTGTTTAATCACTCGTTTTTTAATAATTTTTTTAATCAGTCATTTTTAATCAGTTTTCTCCTTCTTTTTCATATAAGTCCAAACCTATCTGTCAAATCTGTCAAAACAGTCCCAACCTATCCAAAACTATCAGTTTTCTCGATTATTCCGAATAAGCTTTCCGCGTAGGCTGTTATTCCGCGTAGGCTATTTTTTCCGAATAGACAAATTTTTTCGAATAGACTACTTTTTTCCGAATAGACTTTTTCCGAATAGACTTTTTCCGAATAGACTTTTTCAGAATAGACTTTTTCAGAATAGACACTTTCCGAATAGAAGACTATTCGGAATAGACAGACTCTCGACACACCAACGACTGGACTCAAAACCTGACTCGACCAAAACCTTTCGACTCAAACCCAAACACAACTTCAACACAAACACAGCAACACACAACCATCTAAACAAACTCTCAAACCCATCCAAACCCTCTCGTCTCTTGTATTACTCACCCAATACACCCGCCTAATCCAACAACACCCTAGACTCAACGACTCGACAAACAAACCTCTCGTCAAACCAAAAAACCTCATACAACACCCTAGACTCTCAAACCCACTGACATCCAAAAAACAACCCTCGACTTCATTCTGAAAACCCAAAACACACTTCACTCAATCACTCACAACTCCCACACTCACTTCACTCAATTCGACTACACCCACACTCACTCACTCCTCGAACAAAACCAACCCCTACCCAAACACCCTTGACAAACAGATTGGAACTCGGACTCCAAACACAAATACAAACTCCACGACACCCATCTTTAAAACCAGACTCAAAACAATTCAGAAACTTAATCTCAGAGTCATTCTATATGTCGTAGATCTTTTCAGATCTTATCCTTTTGAATGAAACTCATCACTGATCTGTGTTTTTGGTTAAAACCATCCTTTAATATACGAATATTAGGAACGAATCATAACAACGTTGTTAGATTCGGTCTTGTATTCGTTTTTAATTACACACTATCGACATGCAATTATCAATTAACTTACCCGAGACCATTTATTTATAGACCTTGAAAAACATCACCAGACCTCACACTCCACACATAACCTGACAACCACCCACGACAACAAAAAACAAGTTACAAAAATACCTACCAAACTGACACACACAGAAGGACACTACAGAAGATAGAAGACAGACACACGCATGCAACAAAGTTATAATACCTACCCGAGACCTCAATCAAGAGACCTTGAAGATTCATCTTTTTGAGCAAGTTTTGGTTTCGATTGAGGAGAGAGAGTGATAACGGGGGCTGAGAAAGTTTGTTGAGCGAAAAAGTGGCGGAGGAAACAAGTGAAGAGAAGGGGGCGGAGTTTCTGTGAGATTAGATGTTGATTGAGCAGGTAATCAAGAAAGAGAGAGAGACGGAGGTGTCTTTGGGAGATAAAAGGCCGTGAGATTAGGTTTGAGAGCTTTGACTGAGAGAGAGGGAGTTGAATGGAAGGGTGAAGACGAATTGTGAGAGAGAGAGAATAGATTGCACTTATTTACTTTGGGCGGATACAACAAGGAAAAAGCATGGGCGGACTTAACAAAGTTTTTTTTTTTTGAGTTTACAAGCATCTTCATTGTTACACGTGTTACACTTTGGTTATTTTTTATCCTTCTAGTTTTCATTTTTTAGTTAAGTTACCCTTTTACATATTTAAAAAGTTTATTTAGTTAAAGTTTTTAAGTTTTTAAAAGTTATAAATATTTTAAAATAGCAAAGTTTATAAAAGTTAATTAAGGCGGGTATTTTGATAGAATTAAATTGGTAAAATATTTGACGGGTTAAAAGTTTTTGTGGCCGGATTGGAAGAAAACTGACGAGTCAACGTGACAGAATTTCTTTTTAGTGGCTACGCATTTTTTATCAGATTTACTACGGATCTTTTGTTGGTGTTGTCATATCCACAATCATTTGTCATCGACCTTTCAATGGATTCTTTGAATTCGACTTTTCAAGAGGGAAAATTGCATATATTGCAAGACGATACAAGAAGCAGCCACAAGAGAATAGAATCAGGAGGAAAACGGGAACCAAGTAGCATGTCAGGTACAGATAATATTCTTCATATGTTGTCTGAAATGAATGCGCTAATTAACAATCCTGCTAATAGTTTTACGACTGCTTCATTAACCAATTCTGTGTCTAGGACTGAAGAGCTCGAAACGATTGTAGCTCAACAATCAAAAGATCTTGAGGATGCCAAACTTGAATTTTCTAAGAAAACGGACAAATTTGAAACATATTTTGAAAAACTTGAAAAATCAAATGTTGTTCTTGAAAGAAAATTGGATCAAAAAGTGTTAGATTCTAAAGCTGAAAAGGATAATCTTTTGAAACAAATTCAGTTGCTTGAATCTAAGTTGGCATCCTAAGATGAATTGCTCAAAGAGAATGAGACCTTAAAAGCTCAAGTTCAGGAAAAGGTGTTTGCTATAGCTGCGTTGAAAAACGAGTTAAGGAAAAATAGAGGATCTAGTGTGGACACTAAGCTTGAAAAACCATCAATCTTGGGGAAACCGCCTACAAATCAGTTCGTCAGACAACCGATTGTCAGACAACCTACTGCATTTAGATCCGAGCGACCACAATCCTCGAGACCGCGGTTTGCCTCCCAAGTTGATTTGGTTCATCTTTTTAGACCAGTCACTCCAGCAACTAGGCCCAATGTGATCACTCCAGCTTTAGCAAGACCAAATCATATGATTGCCTCTAGTTTCCCTAAAAATACCAAGACCACGTCTAGAACTAGTTCAAATGACGTTTGCCATGAATCTGATCTTAGGGAAGCTAAGCAAAAGACACATGTAAGAGAAAGGAATTTCAAACCTAGTCAGATGCCTTCTAGTTTACCCAACACTGCTAACCGTAGCATGTCCAATCCTAGGAGAATCAATCAATCATCTAGGGATTCTAGATCTTACTCGGACATTAAATATGCTACTTGTAAAACATGTAGAAAATGTATCTTTACGGCAAATCATGATTCCTGTATCAAAAAATTGCTTAATGAGGTGAACTCCCGTGCTAGACTTAAATCCCAGTGGGTTGCTAAAATCAAACCCGTTGGCAAAATGTGGCACCCCACTGGTAGAACTTTCACTCTTGTAGGAAACGAGTGCCCTTTAACTAGGATAGTCTCTGATTCTACGAAGACTACTAGGGAGGAAATTGCAAAGGATGATACTTCACTTAAGCCTGAACTTAAAATTTTTTATAAAAGGAAACGTTTGCCAACTAAGACAAGTGAATCATCCCCTCAGGCCATCTCTGACACAAGTAAAGCCAACTGTGAACCCCCACGTGCTTCAAAAATAGATATCTCTAACCCATGCAAAAGTATACAAACTCCTAATGAGAATGCAGGTACCAAAGTTGATGTTCCAAAAGAACGAAGCGGTCCAATCGTTGTATACCGTTCAACTAAGGACACTCTTAGAGTTTGGTTGCTGAAGAAGCAGATATCAGAGAAACAAATGTCTCAGGGGATTCATGGTTAAGCATGCACAAGGACTTACAGTCACATAACAGACTGTAACTCGATCTCAAAAGACAGGAAAGTTCATCCCGATGATGACTTATCCTAAAAACGAGAAATTCATTTTTCTCGCGCATGAGCTTATATCAAAAACATTCCAAGTTTTTAAGCTCATGCATTATGGCTCCTCGTTAAATGACAGACGACGACCCGGATTTCAGAGACAGGGAAGTTTATCCACGCAACGATAACTTACCCTCTTAACAAGAAATTAAGTTTTCTTGGACACGAGCTTATCCTAAAACCATTCAAAGGTTTTAAGCTCGTGTATATGGCTTAACGTTAAATATCAGACGATAACCCGTGCTTCAAAGAAAGGAAAGTTTATCGCCGATGATAAACTTATCCTAACAACGAGAAATTAAGTTTTCTCGGGCATGAGCTAATATTAAAAACATTCGAAGTTTTTAAGCTCATGCACTATGACTTACAGTTAAATGTCAGACTGTAACTCGAACTTAAAATAAAGGAAAGTTTATCTTTTATGATAACTTATCCTCTTAACGAGAAATTCACCTTTCTCGGTCATGAGCTTGTATTAAAACATTCGAAGTTTTAAGCTCAGAAAGGAAAGTGTATCTTTTAAATAAAAGAACTTTTCCTCGTAACGAGAAATTAACCTTTCTCGGTCATGAGCTTTCCGTTAAAACAGTCAAAGTTTTCAAGCTCATGAAAAACGACTTCTAAGTAAATGTCAGCTTAGGACTCGTCCTTCAGATAAAAGGAAAGTTTATCGCCGATGGTAACTTATCCTTAACAACGGGAAGTTTACAACTTCTCGGACTTGAGCTCGCCTTTAAGATATTCAACATCTTAAGCTCAAGTAATTGGTTTTCAAAACTTTGAACACAATTTTTCAAGAATTTTTCAAAAGGTTTTTCTAAATCTTTCAAAATTGTGTGTTCAAAACGTTTTGATAAAAAGAGCATGTCTTCTGGAATCGATAATATTTACGAACCTAGAAATGTCATTCAATAATGACACGGGGTTGTAAATAAAGTTCGAGCAGAAGTTTAAAAGATTTAAAACATGCTCCATATGGTTTGCTATTATTTCCGATAGTAACCCGCTTTTCACTTTGAAGTCAAGCATTTCACCGGAAAGCTTTGACTTCATAATCCGAAGTTATCAACTCCACAATACAAAGTTCGTTGCAATTGATATCTATATACTCGACGATGCGACTACTCAAACGGTGACTACAGCTCTTTCAATAGAACACGGGTCAACAATTGAGGGGGAGCAATTGTCCAGCATTCAGAATCCTTGATGCCGAGAGTGCCAAGTTCACATATTGGTGTTAAGACAACGATATCAATCATACACATGGAGTCAAGAGATAACTTCAGAAGTTACGAGGAAGACCAACATTCGTGAACAAGAACCATGTGCTTCTTTCATATGATGTTCTCCATCATTCAGGTCCAACCTCGTAAATTGCTAATATTGTGAATTCATCATCATATATTGATCTTTGCACGTGTTAAATACCTTACACTTGTGTTTAAAAGGTATTTAATTTAAGTTTCAAGTACACCCTCATTAATTTGAGGGGGAGCTTGTGTAATTCATGAAGATAATTGGCTTTACATTTTTCTTCCCAAATTTTCTTAAAATGCTATTAAATCAATTGATATTAAAAACATCGATTGGGTTAATATTTTTAATATGGGGGAGAAAATGTGATTTAATATGGGAAATGATTAATCACAAATGGTTTGACTTAACGTGTTAGCTCATCCCGACATGTGCGAAATGTTTTCGAATATCGTAGCATATGTTAAGGGGGAGCAAAATGGATTTGCACTTCAAAATGGATTTCATGGTGACATACACTTACCCAAAACATCTCTATTCAAGACGGTGAAGATTGTGGTGACATAAGGATGGTAGGATAGGTTAAAGTCCAATGATTTCTCTAGAACCGGAGGAATCTTCCCAAGGACATTCCATAGCTAGAAATAGTAGTCCTTAGGAAAGATGGAGAAAGATTGTGAACGTAGCTGAATGCCGACCAAGTACTTAAGTTAGCACTGGAACAATCACAACAAGGTGCTAGTTATGACGTATTGGTAAGCATTGAAGGGGTTGAAGAATGAAAAAGAATTGTAAAGATAAAGGGTGTAAAGAAAGAAGCCCTCCTTACAACCTTAGGCAGAAACCGGGTCAATTCATATGCTATTGAGATCATTTTTAATGATTCTTGATATTGAAGAAAGACATCATGGACCCAGTGATGCAATGCACAACCCTTCCCAGCTAACTCAAATATCTCTCAAAAGGTATTTGTTTTAATCACACGGAGATCAACACATTATCTATTGATTTATTCACTCCGAATAAATTGGTATTGAAAAGGTGGCACTCCTCTCCAGCCTCCGATCACTAAAATCCAAAATGCACGATCGAGTCTAGAGCCATTTGAGATCATCAAATATCTCATTAGGACACACTTTCATATTTACTTGCTTCTTCACACACTGTGAAAAGTAAGAAAGTTCTTAAGAGTCCTACGCAAAATCTTCATGATCTTGCCTGAACATCCGAGTAATACGAAAGTATTTACAGTGAAGATGGAAATCCTTCTTGAGCGAACGTCAAAAAGCTCATGGTAGGTGCTTGTGCGATTCTTTATGAATCAAACTTGTGATAACTGGAAAGCAACAGTGGTTTAAACTCTTAAATGAATTTAAACACGTTCCAGGCCTCTACGCAATATCTTAAGTGATCTTGCCAGAACATTCAGAGTAATACTATTAAGTATTTACAGTGACGAATGGAAATCCTTCTAGTGTTAACATCAAACAACACTTGGTAGGTAACTTGCAAGATTCTATACGAATCAAGCTCGTGACAACTGGAAAGCAACAATGGTGCAGTTCTTAATTGAACCTCACTTGTTCCAGGAACATGAATTGACGGCTTCAAATCATGCGGATAATATTATCCAAATGATTCACTCTTTACGTTCGCAGTCAGCTTTAGACGGTCGAGTAAAGAGAATGGGTTTACCCGCGAAATCTTGTCAAGGAGGTTCTTTATTGAAACTACCTGTCACAAGTACGATATTTAATATCGTCCAACGGTCTTCACCGACCGGAGGTAAAATGCTACCGAATTAGAATGAAATGTTCAAGGCCATTTCATCCGTGTATATGGTTTGTTGCTAACTGTCTTATGCAGCGTAACAAGAAGGTGGCATTGCGGTGTATAATCCAGAAGAAGTCGTCACCACATGCTTGTACTACATACAGTTAATACTTCAACAAATTCAAGAAAGTCTGAAGGTCAAGTCTTCCGCTGTATCAAACTCTGAAGCTTTCAAGAATTTAAAGGTATAAGTATGTGGAACAAGAAGTCACGAAGAGGCAAATTTCACAAGTGATGAATGCACAAGGTCAAGGCAAGGAAACATGCTCAAGACTAAAGTCAAAGATCACATCAAACATATTCACAAGAACAAGATCGAAGACTCAAGCATAGATGCTAGGTTTAAGATTTTGTAAAATGGTGTGACCTCCCTTAGGGGGAGATTGTTGGAAATATGTTTTCCCAAAGAAAGTCTCGGTCACATCATTATTAGCATAGATCACGAGCTATAGAATATTTAGAACTTTGTAACTTGGAGCGACCTCCCTTAGGGGGAGATTGTTGGAAATACGTTTTTACGTATTTATGAAGGATCGGTCGCTCCAACGATATATTATTGTATTAGGCTCGTGATCCAGTTTGTAGTAAATATAGTCCATATAGCCCACATGTAGGGTGGGCTATATATACCCCTCCTAGCATGTTAGGAGGGGTGGTTCATTCATTTTCATAATTTTCATTTTGAACAAATAACACTTCCTCTCTCTACTTTTCTTTTCTCTCCTTTCTCTCTCTACACCTCATCTCCTTCTTCCCCATCTCCACCATCTAATCAATAGATCAATCCATCAATTACCAAATCCTTAGAAATCGTAGACCTTCATTTAATATTAAATTAACTCATTTAAACGAGTTAATTAATTAAATTAGGTTTTGGTGAGTGGAGAGGTGACATGGAAGGGGGGAAGTGTCTGATTGGTGGAGGGTTTAAGGTTGGTGACGTGGAGGGTTGTGAGTGGTGGGGATAACTTAGGTTGTCTGGGCAGTAAAGGCCCCCCAAGGTTCATTCTTCTTTCACTTTGTATAAACAGCTACCAAACTTCCATTCCTTTGATATTATCTTTGGAAAGTTTACATTTTTGGCACAACCTTTTTATAAACTTTTTCCAAGGGCTTCAAATGTACTTTCTTCATTCTTCAAGGGCTGTTCTTGTACAATCTTGATAATTTAGGGACCTCAATGCATTTTATGAGTTTTGCAAGGGTATAAATTGTCAAATCTTCAAAAATGAGGGACCAATGTTGCCAATCTTCAATTCTTCAAGGGTATTTTTGGAAATTCAAAACTTGGGCCCGGTTCATTGTGCGGCTTCGTTTCCCGTGTTCGTTTTTGCGTGATTCTTGTGATCTTTTGTCATTTTCTCAATATCCGTACCTAAAATACACAAGCAACAAACACAAGCATATATTTGGGTATTTTGATGATATTTAATGCATTTTAAGCCCGATTTGGACGATGAGACTATGTATAAAAGCAGTCTCATCACTCCCCCATACTAAACCATTGTCGTGCCCTCACGCAATGCTAGAATAAAGTATCGTAGCATCTCCAAAATTCATTTTTATTTACTTTATTGAACGATAAACTAGCTACACTACTATTGCTACTTCTTGTGTTTTAGACATAATGTATGATTTTCATCGCAAAATGGGACGTTTAGGTTCATAGAATAAGAACACGTGAATGCTTCGTTAGAAATAATTTCATCTTCCTCGATTTTCACCCCAGTTCCATGCTAAGCGTGCAACGAGATCATTGTCATTATAAGTTAGTAATGCTAACACTACTCATATGCCCTAATCACGTACTTATCCTCCCATTATTCCTAAGTTGTATCTCTTATATTTTATTTTGTCTTGAATGTTTCACAAGGATACATTGTTTGACTTATGCGGGCCCCGCTAAGGAATACAGAAAGAGCATCATCTTAATCGAGTCGTTTGAGACGTCCTTAAACTTGCAAGTGGCGGTGAGACGATTAAATTGGCGAATGTGGTTATGAGGGTTGTCCTTTTCGTCACCTCGAAACTTGTTGTTTTGAATCATGGACAACAAACCCGTCTTAACCTCAAAATTCTCCGCAAGGATAGCGGGAATCACAATCGCTTCTCCATAACCCTCGGTGGGTGCTTGAAGCAACTCCATCATAGTTCGATTAGCCATGGGTGCTTCTTTCACTACAATGGGTTCGTCAATAGGAGACTCCTCACTAGAAGGAGTGGTTGATTTGTTTCTTCGTTTACGAGCACGTCTTGCTTTGGAGCGAGTTTGCATAAACGTCACGTACAACGAGAAGGCGAGCAAAGAAGATTCTTTTTGGTGTTTTTACTTTTTCAATTTTTTTGGGTTTTTTTTGATTGTTTTTTACTTTTTTTGGATTTTGGAATGTATTAGGTAGACACAAATCTACAAATCTCCTCCTTAATCAAATCTCTCGATTAAAGAAGCCTCAAGGAATGAAAACGATCACGTGAATTGAACGCCTTCGATGACTTTAGAACGATGGTGGAACACCAAATCGTTCAAGAGGGTTTAATCAATAGAAACCAAGAAAATATATATGATATGTAATAATACTTTGGGCGGCAAAACCCTCGATTCACTCTCAAAATCAAATACGCACAAGCAAGCGGAGGAAACGAGGCGGCGCGAAGCACTTAAGAGACTTTTTCCTTTAGGTCGTGAAATACAACCGCCTTATACCCACCTTATAGTTTGTATTTTCAAAATCGAGCTTCACGAAAGTATTTATCTATTTTTGCCTTTTTCTTTGGTTTGAGATTCGAATACAATGATTGGGTAATGACCTCCCAAGTCAAGGTTGTGATTTCTCACGTATTTGGAGTACTTGTAAATTTATTGTTCTACGTATACAATATATTAATAGTATTCACAAAAAAACGAAAAACCGATAATACGTATTAGTAGAGTGCTACTAATACAATTAGCTATTTATGGCTAGTATAAAAACAACAATGGATCAATCAAAACACAACACGCCTCCCCGGCAGCGGTGCCAAAATGATTGTAGCTTTTTGCAACCCTTTAGGAAAAGAAAGGCAAAGTAGTGGTGAGTATTAAACAAACGGCTTTAGGAAAAACCAAGTGTTAATGACCCAAATGAATTCAAGTTCGTTTCCCAAGGAGGCAAG
This sequence comes from Glebionis coronaria, assembly GCA_025667525.1. NCBI lineage: Eukaryota > Viridiplantae > Streptophyta > Magnoliopsida > Asterales > Asteraceae > Glebionis > Glebionis coronaria. The sequence goes on from CM046874.1 coordinate 251,049,839, forward strand.
TGCGTTGTGTGTTGAATTGATTAATGATTTGTGATTATATGATTGAAAAAGGAAGAAAGAAATGAGATTAGAAGAGAAAGACGGTTACGAAAACGGATTAAACTAAGACGAAAAAGGCGAACACGTAAAACCGTAAATAGTGCCAAAATTAAAATTTTAACCTAAAAATTCCTAAAAATTACTAAAAATCCCCAATAATATTCTAAGAGTTTACAAAAAATGCAAACTTGCTAAAACCTTTTAATTAATTAGATAATGACTTTTTAATGCTAATTAAAGCCCTAAAAATCACAATTAATTATTAAAAAGCCCTAAACAAGATCTTATAGTTTGTAAACCTCAAAAATATCCTAATTAAGCTAAAAAATATTTTTTAAAATTTTAAAACCAAATTAAACTATTTTTAAACACTTAAAAACTATTAAAATCAATTAAAACTTAAATTAATTCTAGAAAATAATTGAAAAGTCCTAAAAATATTTGGAGAGTGACTAAACTCCTAATTAAGTGTCCTTAACCTAGGAAAAATGTAAAAACTAAAAAAAATCAAACTTTAATTTTTGATAATAAAATAATATTAAAATAATCAAAAAAATTCAAAGTTTACTAAAAAATTCTAAAAAATTACCAAAAATCCTAAATAATGTAACTAAGACAAAAATGAAATTAAAAGTTCCTAAAACCTTTTTAATAATTTTATATTAAGTTTTAAAGTTGGTAAAAAACCCTAAAATCAAATAAAATTAAAAATTAGACTTTTTGAAAACTTTTTGGGCTGTAAACCTCAAGTTACTTAAATAAAACCTAAAAACTGTTTTTTTGGATTTTTAAAATTACTTTTACTATTTTTAAATTACTTTCTAAAATATAAACTTAAAATAATCCTAGTAAATTAAATAATTACGGGAAAATTAATATTTTTGAACCAGAAAGTCCCTAACCTATATGAAAACAAAAGAAAAATGCTAAATGTGAAAAAGCTTAAAGGAATAAGCTGGAAACAGCTTATTAATAAGCTGTTAGTTAAATAAGTCACAAAACAAACACCACTTAAATACAATTTGAAATGAACTCTATCAGTCAAAGACCCTAGGGCAGAGATGGTTAACGCGTTTGTGTGTGGGAGGAGTGGCGCAAGTTCGAGTCCTGGCCACGTCCTTTTTACTCTTTTATTTTTTTTCTTTTTAAACTTTTAAATCTCAAACCTGTGACATTGTTAAGCTTAAAAAACACAAATCCAAACCAATCTAAACAAGTTTAAGACAATTTGTAACCAAAAACGTACCCAGTTGGGTTTTTATGAACTCAAAGGAAGAAAGTTATCTTCACAAGTGAAATTAGGATCAAGAGGTGCTTGATCAATGAGATTGGTGGTGTTTTTGTTGGACAATGAGGCACCCCTATACTCAGTTGAGTATAGGGAGTCAGAATACACACAAAAACGAGCAAATAGCACACAAGATCTCACACAATTGCTCAATGAAGGTTGCTGTTATACTTATGTTTAACTGATGAAAAATTTTACCAAACTTCTAGCACAAATGTGAATTTTAAAGTCCAGTAACTTGCACACAAATCAACCAGCTAACATAAAACCAATTCACAACCCTTCAATAACCTATAATCTAACAACTTATCAAGATTTGATAGCCAAATCCTCACAAAATCAGTCAGAAAAGCAGTCACTGGATTTTAAGCTATATGGCCAATTTTTTTACATGCAACCTTGTTTAAAATCTATCCAAACTAAAACCTTAGTGCACATAACACTTAGTAATAACCAAAGAAATGTTTTTAATCAGGGTTTAAGCAAGTTTGATGTCAAAAAAAAACTCAACTTAATCCTTATCCCTAACACCCCTTAATAAACTGAAATCAAAATTTTTCAAACAAAATTCAAACAAAACTCATCCAATCTGATTTAAAGTTCTACTATCATGCATATTAGTCCCTAATACAGCAATATCAAACCAAATAACAAACACTTAAACACTTAGCACAAAAATCATACCCAATCAAATCCAAACTAAAAACTGAAACTGAACAAGGAATTTACCTTGTTGGACCTACATCCAGGCCCAACAATGGTTGCTTAACCATCTCCAATAGGCTGGGGCCTATGCAGAACTCTTGAACAAACAATCTCCAATGAACCTGCTAAGAGAAAATAAGAACAAGCACAAAATATGCAATTATCTGATTTTTCTGAAACCTTTTTAAATCCTTTCTCACAACTCTCTTAAACAACTTCCTTTGAAAGTACTAACACAAACACATTCCAACCTTGGAAAACCAAATGAGAACAAGTATTTCACCAAGAAAAACCAATTTTCAGAAACTTTTGAAAACAAGACTAAATTTTAAAAACTTGAAAAGTAAACAAACTTGGAACTTAAACAACAATCAAACAAAGTAAATGAAGCTGGCTCTTTCTTCTCATCAACAAACTTTAACCTTTTTTCATTCATTAAAAACAGGACTTACAAAGTTGTGAAAAAGGAGAAAAAAGAACAATGGTTCATCCACAGCTTGGAGACTCCTTATATACTGCCTAAGAGAATATTCTAGTGCTAGGAATAAAAAAATGAAAAGCTAAAACCCTAGCAAAGGGATTTCCTGAATTGCCCTTGATTTTGACTGAAAATTGGGTCAAATGGATACATGTGAAGTTGCCAGCTAGCTTGTGTTGATCTTGGACGTTTATAAGTCCTTGGGGGCCAAGTAGAATCATCTCAGACGTTCATCTTGTCTGTTCTTGGGTTTGGGACGAAAGTGATGGGTAGGGGAGGGTCCCACAACCACATGGGTGTGTTGTGGATGGAATCTGGGTTGTGGGTTGGGTTTGTATGATGGTTAATCAAGGTTCTGGAGTGGCTTAACAAAAACCCCTTTGATTTAGTTAGGAATGGGATTAGGGTTTATGTGGGTGAATTAGGGGAAAATTAGGGATGGTGGGTGAACAGAATCTGTTTGGAGGGAATTTTAATATTAAATTCACTCGTTTAAACGAGTTAATAAATTAAATTAGGTTTTGGTGAGTGGAGAGGTGACGTGGAAGGGGGGAAGTGTCTGATTGGTGGAGGGTTTAAGGTTGGTGACGTGGAGGGTTGTGAGTGGTGGGGATAACTTAGGTTGTCTGGGCAGTAAAGGCCCCCCAAGGTTCATTCTTCTTTCACTTTGTATAAACAGCTACCAAACTTCCATTCCTTTGATATTATCTTTGGAAAGTTTACATTTTTGGCACAACCTTTTTATAAACTTTTTCCAAGGGCTTCAAATGTACTTTCTTCATTCTTCAAGGGCTGTTCTTGTACAATCTTGATAATTTAGGGACCTCAATGCATTTTATGAGTTTTGCAAGGGTATAAATTGTCAAATCTTCAAAAATGAGGGACCAATGTTGCCAATCTTCAATTCTTCAAGGGTATTTTTGGAAATTCAAAACTTGGGCCTGGTTCATTGTGCGGCTTCGTTTCCCGTGTTCGTTTTTGCGTGATTCTTGTGATCTTTTGTCATTTTCTCAATATCCGTACCTAAAATACACAAGCAACAAACACAAGCATATATTTGGGTATTTTGATGATATTTAATGCATTTTAAGCCCGATTTGGACGATGAGACTATGTATAAAAGCAGTCTCATCAGCGGTCTTCTTCAACCGTTAGATATTCCAAAGTGGAAGTGGGACAAGATCACCATGGATTTTGTTACTGGTCTTCCGCCGACAAAGAGGAAGCATGATGTAATTTACCAAATCAGCTCATTTCTTACCGATCCGCAAGGAAGATTCGGTCAGTAAACTCGCTGATACTTATAGAAGGGAGATCATGAGACTTCACCGTGCTCCATCCAGCATCATCTCAGACAGAGATCCTCGTTTCACTTCGCGATTCTAGAGAAGTCTGCAGAAAGCTCGGGGTACACAACTTAAGCTTAGCACGACTTTTCATCCTCAAACAGACGGACAATCAGAGCGAACGATTCAGACTTTAGAAGACATGTTGAGGTCATCTGCATTGGAATGGAAAGGTGATTGGGACGATTATAAGTGTTTGGTGGAGTTTGCATACAACAACAGTTGGCACGCAAGTATCAAGTGTGCTCCTTTCGAGAAGTTGTATGGCAGAAAGTGTCGCGCCCCAATCTGCTGGGATCAGGTTGGTGAGCGAACACTTGAAGGACCAGAAATGATAGAGCTGACTAAGGAGAAGGTCGCAGTAGCTAAGCAGAAGCTGCAAGAAAGCACGGTCACGTCAGAAGAGTTACGCAGACAAGCATCGTAGGGACTTACATTTTAACGTAGGAGATCACGTTTTCCTTAAGGTTTCGCCGGCACGTGGTGTTAGACGTTTTGGAATAAAAGGGAAGCTTAGTCCTCGATTTATCGGACCGTTTGATGTCATTGAACGAGTCGGTGAAGTATCTTACCGTTTAGCGTTACCTCGGCAGCTTTCTCATGTTCACGATGTTTTCCATGTGTCCTTACTTAGAGGGTACAAGTATCATCCCCTTCACATGGTTCAGTATCCACTGGAACAGATTCGTGAAGATCTCACTTTCATAGAAGAACCCGAATGAGTTAATGACAGACAAGAACGAGTCATGAGAAGGAAGACGATTCCATTCGTCAAAATCCTTTGGAGGGATCATACCGAGCGGGAAGCCACTTGGGAAACAGAGGAGTCTATCCGGGCTTCTTACCCTCATTTCATATTTTGAATTCGGGTATGTTCTTCTTTTCCAGTTTACTTTATCTATAGTTCGGGGACGAATTATTCTTTTTAGGGGGAAGAGTTGTAAAACCCGCATGCTTTTACCATGAATAGTACCCTTATGATCGTACGTACATGATTAGAACTTTCCTTTTATAGCACGTTTACGTTTCACGAACAAGAATTACAAGTATTACGTACGTGTTATAACACGATAAGTACTTATTACGTATTAAGATACGATAATTATTTCAATAATAATTATAATCACGAACATACGAACATGAAATCATGAACGTAAATTAATCACGAGCTTAGTATTACGTATGTACGTATATTTATTACGATCACGAATGAATATATTAAGTCACGAACGATAATTAGTTTAATCACGTAAAACACGAACACGAGAACACACTAAATATTAGTCACGAGAAAAGTACGGGTTACCCCTTGTGGGCCCCCTTGCCCGCGGACACAACAAGAAGAGGGCCACGCCCATGCAAAATATACTAAACATGAAATCAAGGGAAAACTATTTTCATAATTCAAGAATTTAGAAAATAATTAAAACCCTAATCCCTTTTCTCATTCCTCTCCTTAGCCACCGGGTTTAGCACACACACAAGTTGTGATTGATTGATTTTGGTGTTCGATTTATTGCAAGGATTGTTAGTGTGTTCATCCTCATTTGATTCACGTGATCGGTATAAACCCTAAACCTCTTTTCTTTTTATGATTTTGATTTAAAAATCACATGAAACCATGAATGTTTTAATAACAAATTAAAAACAAGTAAACACATGTTAATTAATCATGGGGTATAATTATCTAAGGGTTTAAGGGGTGTTTGTTTTTGGCCGACGTAAGAACCGAGCCCTAAAGGGGTCTCGGCTTGTCTTTGATTCGCACCACCGAGACCTCAAGGTCTCGGTGTGGTGGTTTTGTGTCTCGGAAACAACAGAAAGAAGGAGACCCCGACCTCGGTCGGGGTATGTCTTGGCTCGGGTGGGTCTCGGCTAGGACAAAGGACCACCACCGGCTTAAGCCGGTTGCTAAATATGGAAAGCAGGGGGAACCACATGCCACGACAACAAGGGTAACCACCGGCTAGCCGATGGGAACTTTTGGCTAGCCGGCGGCTAGACTTGACCAAGGGTGCATTTGGGTCCGGTTCACGGGTTTAAACCAGTCCGGTTCACACATGGTTAGATTTAAAACACAGTTCGGTTCATGGATTACTTTTTACAAGATTAATTATATTTACAAGTTTATTTTTTTACAAGACTTAAATTAAATTAATTTAAAACATGTACATGATTAATTTAATTTACATGACTTAGGTTATTAATATTATTATTAATACATGAATTTTAACCTAAGTAATTATCATTTTAATTAGACTATATAATTAATTAATTATTAAAATCATGACTTATAATTAATTAATTTACATGACTTAGGTTATATTATTAATAGATAATAATACATGTTTTAACCTAAGTATTTTTACCTTTATTTAATTAAATCATGTTATATCTAATTAAATACTTTAACCTATAGTTTATTTAGTTCACATGAAATAATTAATAAACTGTACTATTTAATTACATGACTTAGAATATTAATCAGTAAACACTTAAGCTTAGACAATTAGCTTAATAATCAGCTTATATCTAATTATGGAAACTTTCTATTTTTAGAAACTTATTTAATTAAGGCAGCTAATCTATTTATGGAAACTTTCTACTTTTAGAAACTTATCTATTTTAAGCCGTAAATATAATTTTAGAAACTTTCTATTTTTAGAAACTTTCTACTTTTGGAAACTTTCTATTTTTGGAAACTTTGTATTTTTAGAAACTTTCTATTTTAGGAAACCTGCTATTTTTTGAAAGTTACTTATTATTACACAACAAGTATAATAATACATGAAATACAAGAAATACTTAATCAGAATAGACAAAATACATGATAAACACAGTATAAAGCTTAAATCAGTAAAACATGACATGAACATATAAAACAAGCTAAGACATGATATAAAACCAGTTACGTACTCAGTAATTAGATACTTATACACGTATGTATTTATGTGGCATTAGTGATACCGAAGTAGGACTCTCTTCCGTTCGTCTTCTTCGTTCACTGGACACAAGGTACGGATTCTCCGTCCTTTCAGTATGGACATTCTTCCTTATTAGGATTTCCCCGTATGCAGCCAGCTGTTTTCCCCAGTATATGTTTTTTATGTTTTTGAATTGCTTATGTTTAATTAGAATACCTAAGGCCATATACATGCATGACCAGTTTCATCTAGTTATGGAGGTACCATAACCATAACACTGGAGGCACCAGTGTTATGACTTCACCACGGCGGAGTGATAGCTCGTGGCGTCCCTTTTAGCTTTTGGCCATATTATTATTATCAGGTGGGGCATATGGGTGTGTTAGAAATACGTTTTAACGTATATTAGAAGTATCGGTCACTCCACAATAGTATTAATGTTGTAATAGCTCGTAGTTAATGTTACTTATTAAGTTAAGTAAGAAACCGACCCATGGGCTTGTCATGGGTCGGCCCAAGCTCAATATAGGCCTTGGATATAAATACCCCTTTCCACCATGGAAAGGGGTTGGTTGTTGATTTTCCACATTCTCATTTTTAATGAAAAACACATTTACTCTCTCACTTTCTCTCACTAGTTTCTCTCTCTAGGAATCTTCAACCCACTTCATAGATTAACAAGATTATCAATATTCTAGATTTGGTATCAGAGCCATGGGGTGATTTAAGGTAAGGATTAATGTGTTGCTTTTTTAGTTTTTGAATCTATTAGTGATCTTTAGAAAAAATCAATCTTGAATCTTGTTGTTTTTGGTGTTTTTGTTATTGGGATTAGTTGATAAGGATTGGGTTTAGCTTATTTTGGTAAAAATCATAAAACTTTTTGTGGTTTTTGATCAAAAAATCGTGTTTAAGGAACTGTTCTAAGTCTCGAACTTATTTCCCAGAATATTCCGAATAGCTTTCTATTCGGAATATCAGACATTCAGCATAAGAGATTTTCCGAATAGATATTCCGAATAGCAAAAGTTTTCCGAATAGCAAAAGTTTTCCGAATAGCAAAATCTTTCCGAATAGCAAATCTTTCCGAATAGCAAAAATATTCCGAATAGACTACATTCCGAATAGCCAACATTCCGAATTGTAGGAATATTCCGAATAGCCAACATTCCGAATAGGAATATTCCGGTATAAGGGTTTTTCCGCATAAGGTTATTCCGAATAGGGTTTTTCCACATAAGGGTTATTCCTCATAAGGGTTACTCCGAATAGGGATTATTCCCGATAAGGTATTATTCCGAATAGGGGTTTTTCGACGATTTTTAGTGGATTTAATCTTGGCTTCTTACACTCTTTACTTCAACAACACAACACAATTCATAACCTTACTTCACTGCTCGATCAACCGATAATCTTTGTTTCTCTGAAGTGATCAAAATGAATCCGAATTCATTAATGCCTCAGATGACATCACTTACGGATATTTCCGTCATTACGGGAACGGATAATCGCCCTCCAATGCTTATTAAAGAAGTATTTGAAGCATGGCAAGGCCGTATGATGTCATACATTAAGGGAAAACCGACATATGGGAGGCTTATGGTCAAGTCAATTCTAAATGGTCCACTTGATTATGGTACCATCGTAGTTAACAATGTGACTCGACCAAGGGAGTTTGAAGAACTTACACCAGCTCAACAACTTGTTGCCGATGCAGACGAAAAGGCTCTTCAAACCATTCTCCAAGCTCTTCCACATGACATCTATCGAATGGTAAGTCAGTATACGGTTGCAAAGGATTTATGGGAACGTCTAAAGGTGTTGCTACAAGGTACGTCTCTTACCAAACAAGAAAGGGAATGTCAGCTGTATGATCTGTTTGATAGATTTACGTACAGCCCAGGGGAAACGCTTCACGACTATTACTTCAGATTCACTACTCTCATGAATGATCTGAATGTATACAATCTCGTGATTGCTCCATTCCAGGTTAACACCAAATTTTTGAATACTTTACCTCAAGCTGAATGGGGTGAGTATATTACCGATGTTAAGTTAACCAGGGATTTGCATAAGTGCAATTTGGATCAACTCTATGCTTTTCTTCAGCAGCATGAGAAACACGTGATCATGCACCGTTCGCCTCGAGGTATGTACCCTGATTCTTTAGCTTTGATGGCGAATCAACCAAGCTTGTCACACAACAACACTCCTTATATCTTAGGACACCAAGCCTATCATCCATCACCTTACATGACACCAAGCTTCCCCCAATATTCGATTCTACCGCAACCTCCCACCTCACATCAGCAACAATATCGGTTTAATGCACCTTCATCACAATATGCTTCACAACCTCACCCAGCAAGCATTGCACCTTATGCTCAGTCTTCATATTCTTCTTATCCAGAGAATGCAGCATATCCATTAAGCTACTCTGACCACATGAGTATTCCTTCTAGTACTTATGCAGATCAACAAGACCAAGCACTGTATTGTGATAATGATGAAGTCCCCATTCCTGAGTTCAAACAAGGAACTGACCCAGTTGAAATGTTAGCCACTTTGTCTGCTTATCTCACAAAGACATTGAGCAAACGAGGATTTCGAGGACCAGCTCCTACTAACAATCAGCTGAGGAATTCATCCAATTCTTGCCAACAAGCTACTATTGAGAATGGCAGGGTAATGGTTCAACCTATTCAACCTTATCAGGGAAGACCTACTACATCAACCACCAATGTGCGCACGGTCAATCCTGCTCCAATGGTCAACACTCCTCCACGGGCTAATTCCACAGGAAAGTTGAGAATGATTACATGCTACAACTGTAAGGAAGAAGGTCACATTTCCAGGGATTGCAAAAAACCCAAGAGGAGAAGGGATGGTCAATGGTTTACAGAGAAGATTTATCTGGTGAACGCTCAGGCACAAGGAAGGGAACTTGATGAAGAGGAGCTTGCATTTCTTGCTGATCCAGGGATTGCTGAACAAGACGTTGTCACCACACAGAATGCAGCATACCAAGCAGATGATCTTGATGCTTATGATTTAGACTGTGATGAACTACAATCTGCACATGCAGCTCTTATGGCAACTGTCTCTAGCCTAGGGCCAGAAAAAAGATCTGAGGTACTTATTAATACCACTGATACTAGTATTCAACCACATCAAGTTGTGCAAGAGCGTGCTGATTCGAATGAGTCTTCGGTGGTGACTCTTTCAAATGAGGAGACAATCAATGATAGTAATATCAATGTGAGTCCCCAGACTTTGAGTGAATCACAACCGGGAGCCATTTCGCATACGCATATTCCTGCTCAACAAGATTTGGTCATGGTTCCTGCCACATTACTTAGCCAAATGAATACTGCACTCTTAGAAACCCTAGCTAAGAATAAGAATTTGTCTGCTGAGATTGCTTTGTGTAACGAAAAGGTTCAAACTTTGGAATTAGTTCCTTCGTCCACTGTTCTAACAAATCCCGAATATGATCATTTTCGAAACAAACAAATGAGTCATTTGCAAGAAATTGAAACCTTAAGAGCAGATCTTTCTAACGAACTTAAAGAAAAAGAGTTAGTGGTCACTAATTTTCACAAACTTCAAACGGATTTTGAGTTACTCGAGTCTAAGAAGAATGAAATGGAAATTAATGCGGCTAATAAGATTAGAAGTTTAGATTATTTGCTTTTAAGACAATACGCTGCCTCTCAATTAGTGCACTTATTTGATGCTTCGTTTAGAGAATTTAACTTATCACGTCAAAAAGGCCTTCCCCCTAACCCACGGTATGCAAAACAAGCTCTTATCCATAGTCCACGACTTTATAATGCAACCCAATTAGGATTGGTCTTAGACCCGATTGTTATTTTCGATGATCGCAAAAATAAGGATCTAGTTGATGAGAATCGGTCATACAACTTTGCAAAATATCCCGAGTGTGATTATTTTAAAATGAATCAGGAGTTTGCAAAAACCGATTTTAGAATTCGCTTCCATATGGATAAAGATCTCATCACAGCACCAACCTACATGTTAAATGAAGAAAACCCTAGTACACTTCCTACACTTGTCAAAATGGACGGACCTAAGGAAATTCCAAAGGATCTTCCACCTGTTAGCACTGTATGGTTAAACTTGCAAGAGATTAATCAATATTTTGCTAGTTTTGACAAGGTCATTTTGGAATGTACGACTTCAAATGGCCTAAACGCCGGAGAATGGGCTTTCGAACACATGAACGAGGTGTTTAAGAATGAGATCAATCCGTTTGTCGAAAGTCTAAAAGGAAGTTTTGCATCTCTTTCGGAAAATCTTGAGTTTGAAATTGCAGAAGTTCAAAAAGTGTTTTATGAAATGGACACCGCTTACGAACTACAATTAATTGAAAAGGAAAAGATTTTATCCGAATATGACCGATTCTTGTCCCAAGTAATTTCGTGTGATGTGCTTACTACTGTGAATGTTAATTATTTGAATGAGCTTACATCCGCTATGATTAAATGTGATGCTGTGAATATATGTGATGATGTGTGTGATCTCTCTGTAAATGTTGCTGATACTGTAAATGAGGTAGATAATCATTCTTGTCACGAATCTAACGCTGAATTTTTAAAGCTTCAAGATTCTTACAATCTACTTTCAAAACGCTTTAATCAACTTGAACAACATTGTATATCTTTAGAATTAAAACAACAATCTCAAAATGAGGATCTTTTGATAACAAATGGTTGTGAAAACAGTATTGAGACGAGTGACAAGATGATTGCAATAATTAAGGCATTAGAGGAAGAGATTATGAGATTAAAGAGAGATGTGTCATCAAGTGAAACACTAAAATTGGAACTAGAGGCTGCAGAGTCTAAAAACCAGGACTTAGAAATTAGACTTTCGTCTATTCTAGGGGAGATGGATCGTGCAAGACAGGGAATGTCCAAACTTTATGGTTCACTAGAAGAACGCTTCGCTTTTAATGCGGCACAACAACAATCTTATGTTGAACAATTGAACCAAAAATGTGAGGAAATCTCTGACTTAAATATCCAGCTCATTGACAAAAACATGGTTTTGGCCGAGTTAAAGGAGACACTTCTTCTCACCCGACAAGAAGCTGTTAATAACTTAGCTACCAACTCTGCACCGTCCTCTAGTGCTCCAACAACCAAGTCAGTAGTGCTTTATAAGAACCCACTCCATAAGAAAAACCCGGTTACCTACGATGATTATATGAGGAATGCAATTAAGCATGTAGACCTTGTTAGGGATATTTTAGACGATCTTTATGCCTTAGATCCCTCAAGTAGCTACTATTATTCAGCTCATGAATATATTAAGCGAGTTCAATATTGCTTAGCATATTTGCAATACATAGGTAAACCAGGTTCTGCACTACTCACTAATCGACCCATTGCTGTAACTCCATTCAATAAGACCCCAGGAGCAAAACCGTCATTGGCACCATCAAGTAAGGCACCTTTAAAATCTGTTGCTAATGTTCCCACTTTGCCTTCTACAGGATTAAAAGAGTCTACTAAGGCTAAAGGATCGCCACTCAAGAAAGATAAGATCAAGCCCTCCACTAGTAGTACCAACAAGAAGAAAGTAGAAGCTCACCATAGGAATGTTTTGTCAGATTTAAATAAAAAGAATCATGTTAAGACTAAAAGCTCTGCGCCTGTGCAGAAGCCTAAACCATTCGTAAATTCTAATTTGAAATGTTGGAATTGTAATGAATGTATGTTTTCCCAACGTCATGATTTGTGTCTTATTGATCATGTGAATGAAATGAATGCCATTAGGAATGATCTTGAATGGAAGCCAACTGGTAGAACTCGTGCCCAAGTTGGATGGCAATGGCGTCCCACTGGTAGGACCTTTACATTAGATGGAAAAATGTGCCCCCTAACTAGGAATGCATCCATTGAGGTTAGGTCTCAGCGTCCTTTAGTTAGGAACACTAGCACTACAGTATGGAAACCGCGCCCTTTAATTAGGTCAGCCCCCACTATAGTGCCTATCAGTGAAGAAATACCTCAGGATTTAAGCCAACTAGAATCTACACCACCAACTAGGAAGAAGGCTAGGAAATCTAAGAAACCTAGAGTTATCAAATCTAAGATTATTAAATCTGTACCTGCTAATAACAAGGAACATTCAGATTCCGATACCTCTACATTGTCCTCGTCTGGTGATATTTTCAGGTGGTCCAAATCATCCTCTGGTATTTGGACTCCGGTTGTTCAAAGCATATGACCGGAGATCGCTCGATGCTCCGAAATTTCGTCAGCAAGTTTCTTGGAACGGTTAAATTCGGTAATGATCATATTGCAAAGATAATAGGGTATGGTGAATATCAGATTGGAAACGTTACGATTTCAAGGGTATACTATGTAGAAGGTCTTGGTCATAATTTATTTTCGGTAGGACAGTTTTGTGATTCCAACCTAGAGGTTGCTTTTCGACAACATACTTGTTTCATCCGCAACTTGGAAGGAAAAGACTTGTTGAAGGGATCTCGTGGTGCAAATCTTTATACGTTGTCCCTACAAGACATGATGGTCGCCTCTCCAGTATGTCTTCTCTCCAAAGCATCTAAGACCAAGTCATGGTTATGGCATCGCAGATTATCTCATCTAAACTTGGATGCTATTAATCATTTGGCTAAAAACGAATTAGTTCGTGGTCTTCCAAAGCTCAAATTTCACAAGGACCATTTATGTTCCGCGTGTTCAAGGGGGAAAAGTACCAAGAAATCATACAAGCCCAAAGCTGAAGACACCAATCAAGAAAAACTTCATCTTTTGCATATGGATCTTTGTGGGCCAATGAGAACTGAAAGTGTGAGCGGTAAGAAATTCATTCTTGTTATTGTGGATGATTTCTCCAGGTTTACATGGGTTAGATTTCTACGTACAAAGGATGAAGCACCGAAGGCTATCATCACTTTTCTGAAATTCATTCAGGTACGTTTAAATACTACTGTCCGCCGTATTCGTACAGATAATGGTACAGAGTTCGTCAACCAGACTCTTCGTGCTTACTATGAAGATGTTGGTATCTCACATGAAACATCCGCTGCACGTACTCCACAACAAAACGGTGTCGTTGAAAGACGAAATCGTACGCTTATGGAAGCTGCTAGGACTATGCTTATTTATGCGAACGCTCCATTATTCTTGTGGGCAGAAGCTGTATCTACCGCATGTTTCACCCAAAACCGCTCTATCATTCGGAAACGCCATGGAAAAACACCTTACGAGCTTCTACATGATCGTAAACCCGATGTTTCATTCTTTCATGTGTTTGGTGGTCTTTGTTATCCAAACATTAATAGTGAGAACTTGGGCAAACTTCAACCAAAAGACGATATAGGTATTTTCATTGGTTACTCACCTTCCAAGAAAGCATACCGAATTTACAACCGTCGTCTTGGTAAGATTGTAGAAACTATGGACGCAGATTTCGATGAGCTGACAGCGATGGCTTCTGAGCAACGCTGCTCTGAACCGGCGCTTCATGAGATGGGAACCGGTGCTATTAGTTCCGGATTAGTTCCCAATAATCCTACTTCTACATCATTTTTACCACCTACAAGGCCCGAGTGGGATAAACTGTTTCAACCGTTGTTTAATGAATTCTTTGATCCCCCAAATGATGAAGTTCCAGCACCTGTAGTGATAGCTCCAATCCCTGAAGTTGTTGCTCAAGCTAATGAAGCTTTATCAAATGCATCTTCAATTAACATTGAACCGGATGCACCTCTACCAAGTGATTCTCAAACTACACCTGAATCGTCACCCTTACTTGTGCCTAATGATGTTTAAGAGGATTCTATTGATCACGATTTAGAATATGCTCACCTACAAGAGCTTCCTTTCTTTGGTGTACTGATACCTGAAAACCCTTCAGCCGCATCTACCTCAGAAGAAGCTCCTTAAATTGTTCATTCCAGACCACCAAGGATTGAAAACCACAGCACCAAATGGACAAAAGATCACCCAATTAGGAATGTTATTGGAGATCTAAATCGACCAGTCTCTACACGCCATCAATTACAAGAGAGTGCACTCTATTGCTATTTTGATGCATTTCTCTCCGAAGTTGAACCTAAAAATTGGCAACAGGCTATGACTCAATCATCTTGGATTGAAGCCATGCAAGAGGAACTAAATGAATTCCAAAGACTTGAAGTATGGGAATTAGTTCCTCTCCCTGACAAGGTTAACATCCTTACTTTGTTGTGGGTTTATATGGTTAAACTCGATGAGATGGGTGTAGTCTTGAAGAATAAGGCTAGGTTGGTTGCTAGAGGATACAAACAAGCCTTGGGTATAGACTTTGAAGAATCTTTTGCTCCTGTTGCAAGATTGGAGGCAATTAGACTATTCCTTGCGTATGCTGCTCATATGAACATGATCGTCTATCAAATGGATGTGAAGACGGCATTTTTTAACGGTGAACTAAGGGAAGAAGTCTATGTTAGTCAGCCGGATGGGTTCGTTAGCACGGAGTTTCCTAATCATGTGTACAAGCTTAATAAGGCTCTCTATGGGTTGAAACAAGCTCCACGCGCGTGGTATGATCTCCTTTCAACATATCTCATCTTGGAAGGCTTCTCCAAAGGCAAGGTGGACCCCACTCTATTCACTCTCAAGGAGGACAACGACATGATACTGGTACAAATTTATGTTGATGATATAATATTTGCTGCCTCTAACATAGAATTGTCAAAACGCTTTGAGAAGATAATGTCCACACGCTTTCAGATGTCAATGATGGGAAAAATTTCATTTTTCTTAGGATTGCAAATTTCTCAGAATCCCAGAGGCATCTTTATTAATCAATCCAAATATGCTCTAGAATCTTTAAAGAAATATAACTTTGATAATTGTGACCCCGTGGACACTCCAATGGTGGAGAAATCCAAGTTAGATGAAGATAGGAATGGGATTATTGTCGATCCAAAACTTTACCGTGGGATGATCGGCACCCTTCTCTATCTGACTGCTAGCAGGCCTGATTTGCAATTTGCCGTATGCATGTGTGCCCGGTATCAGGATCGGCCTACCGAAAAGCACCTACATGTTGTTAAAAGGATCTTTCGGTATCTCAAATGAACACTTAATCGTGGTCTATGGTATCCGAAAGATTCCTCCATTGCTTTAATATCATACCCAGATGCCGATCATGCTGGGTGTCAAGACACGAGGCGTAGCACTTCTGGGTCTGTGCAACTCCTTGGAGACAGATTGATTAGTTGGTCTTCAAAAAGGCAGAAAAGCGCTGCAATTTCTAGCACGGAGGCTGAATACATCGCCATGTCCGGTTGTTGTGCTCAAGTCCTTTGGATGAGATCACAATTAACTGACTATGGTTTGGGATTCAACAAAATCCCGATGTATTGTGACAACAAGAGCACCATTGCCCTTTGCTGCAACTACGTTCAACACTCCCGGGCCAAGCACATAGACATTCGATACCATTTCATTAAAGAGCAGGTGGAGAACGGAGTGATCGAGCTGTATTTTGTCACTACTGAGTACCAGCTGGCAGATATGTTCACCAAAGCCTTAGATCGAGGACGAATCGAGTTTTTGATCGACAAGCTTGGCATGAAATCATTCTCTCCAGCGACTCTCAAAGAATTGGCAGAAGAATCAGCTGAATAGTGGTGGTAAACTATTCAGGCGTATCCTTTGTTCGTGATCATGTATATTATCGTATATATTTAAACCACAAAAAGAAAAATACAAAAATATAAAACCAAGAAAAACCATAAAAAATATAAAACCTAGAAAAACCATAAAAATTATAACATCAAGAAAAACCAAAAATATTTTTCGTTTTTTTAAATCGGGCATGTCTTTTAGTACGGTAATATTTACGGCTTTAGAAATGTCGATCAGTATTGACACGGCGCCATAAATAGAGTCCGTATAAAAGTTGTACATTTTTAAAACATGCCCATTATGGCTTGTAGTTATTTCAGACTGCAACCCGGTTTTCATATTAAAGTCACGTATTTCCTTTGAAAACGTTGGCTCACAACGGGAATTAATTTTCTCGTGCATGATTTACAAGCCAAATCATGCAAAGGGATCAAGTTTACTTTACAACTTGGTCTAACACGAGTTAGTGTACGTCTCAGTGCATTAATTTGTCAAAATAAGAGAAATCTTATTGCCACCACGAATCAATCTTTTCAAGATATTAATTGGAAATGTTTTCATCATGTGCCTCGTTAAACAATGACTACAGCTCTTTAAATAGAAAACGGGTCATCATTTAAGGGGGAGAAAATGTTAAATCATCTTTGACATCAAAAAGATCTTCAAAAGTTTTCGAGGAAACTCAAGTAGCTCAATGGTTAATGGTTGGATAGCTTTGGCACTTGTCTTGTAGTTGCTCATAAGTTTGTTATGAATAGTTAAGCTCTGTGTATGTTAAGATAGGTTAAAGAATTAAGATTCGGAAATTTAACGTGTGTTAATGAATTAAAACAAAAAGAAAAACAAGGAATGATGAATAAAGAAAAAGGAAAAAGATGAGGGGTCAAAAATGACAATGAGTCAAACTTGTTAAAGTTTGACCCATGTCAAAAATAAACCCCCCCGTTTTCTTGTCTTTCTTTCTATCTCCTTTCTTTCTGTGTTTTCTCCTTCCCCGCCATTAACACATAGTCAAACACACACTAACTATTCATTATAAACATCACTGTGAATCAAACAACAAGATCTTCAAAAAGGTACTCATAATCGGATCAATTATTCCTGTGAATGAATTTAATTCTCTCATTTTAATTGGATTAAATCTAATTAGGGTTATGCTTAATTAGGGTTAATTAATTGGGGGTTTTGCCTGGGATTCACTCGGAATAGACATAGATTAACAGTCATGGCTTTTAGAACACTTAAAACAAACAAATCAAGCTTAATTAAGAAGATTATAAGTGTTTTAAGCATTCCGAATAAACTGATCTTTCCAAGTAAAGCCACTTATTCCGCATAGAGTGGTCTTTCCGAATAAGAGTTTTTATTCCGCATAGACTGATCTTTCCGAATAGAAATTTTATTCCGCATAAGACTAAACATTCCGCATAGAATAATTATTCCGAATAGACCTTTTATTCCGCATAGGATTTTATTATTCCGCATAGCCCTTTGTTCCGCATAGACCAAATATTCCGCATAGAGCAAATATTCCGAACAGGAACTTTATTCCGCATAGGCACTTTATTCCGGATAGAGAAATTATTCCGGATAGAGGTTTATTCCGGATAGAGATTTATTCCGAATAGGAGGTTATTCCGGATAGAGGTTTATTCCGAATAAGAAGTTTATTCCGGATAGGAAATTATTCCGAATTGAATGTTTATTCCGGATAGAAGATGTTTGAGTGTTTTACAAGCTTAAGGGATTAGGTCATATGTTTAATGCTTAGGAATAAAATCATAATGATATTCATATTTGTATGTATCAACCTTTGTGTTTTATCTTAAGCAGAAACGATGACTAACCCAACAGTACAACAAATATAAGACGCCAGAGCCACCGCCATTGCCTCAGCCAAGACTCTAAAGTTTCTTCCAAACAACTACCGTTTGAAGGAGGTATCTCATTCTACCCATAATGGATTTAAGGTAGGACTAGCCATACTTGATAACTCTCATCTCAAGCATGCGCTAAGGAATAGTGCTTCAGTGCCCTATGACTACCTTTACGAGTTCTGGGCTACCAAGGAGAGGACGTCGAACAAAATCACATTTTCCTTGGACAACAAGCAGCAGACGCTTAATGTGTCAGACTTCAGGAAGATCTTTGGATTTCGGCCGTCACCCAAAAGCCTATCATTCTCAGCCAACCCGACTAAGGACCAGATCATGGAAATGTTCACTGCCATTGGATGTCCTGACATACGAACCGTGTCTGAGTTTACTACTGCCAAAGTGGGTCAACCATGGAAAGCTATTTTTGGGATTCTAAGCCGATGTCTCACACCCTAAACAACTGGGTTTGATGCTGTTCGTCCACCGATCGTCAAGCTGTTTTATGGGATATACAGAGGTATGGGTATTGACTATGCATCATTACTATGGGAGGAGTTTGTTTTCCAACTCTTTGCCAACACGAAGTCTAAGGCCAAAGCATATCAGTACCCTAGGTTTATAAAACTAATCATCCGTTATTTTATGGAGAACGATGCTTCCATTGACAAGCGTGCAGGTAGTCGTCACCACACGATGGATGATGATGATTTGGTAGACTTAAGGCAGGAGACTCATTCGAATATGGTTATTCCTGGTCCCATTCCCAGTCATCTCCTGACCGATGAGTTTATCGCTTCTACTGACTACAAGAACTTGCTACAAGAAATCGAGAATCAACGAGCAAGCATTCAAGCAGGAGAAGACTCATCTACCACGGTTAAGAGCAAAGGTAAACGCAAGCAAACAGCTTTACCTGAACCCAAAGCCAAAAAGACAAAGACCGTAGCTAAGAAGGGTAAAAGCACGGCTGACGAGTTTGTTCTTCACGATGAAGAAGATCCTACTATCGATTTAACTCGTAAGTCTGAGAAGAAGTTAATGAAGATGGCTCTCGAAAAGAGTAGGAGAGACACGGGGGGTAGTGGTTCGGGTGCACAGATGAATGTTGAAGAAGAGTACGAGGAGCCAGATGATGTTGATGAGTTTGGATCTCCCGAACGGTATTCTACTTCGAAGGAGACATCCATTGCTGTTTCAGCAAGTGTTGAAAAGGAGTCCGGTGCTCCTACTTTCATGGTACCTACCCAGCCTCTTGTAACTCAACCTCCACCAATCCAGCCATTACCAACCCGCCCAGTAACAACACCATTCCTTCCACCTCCAATAACTTCCATCCTCAGTACTATAGTCACAACCAAGACTCTTTAACCCACCCCGAGTAGCTCTGCATCATCTTCAATGGCTGCATTTGTAATGGCAGAATTGTTGGATAAACACACAGACAGTCAAAGACAAGAGATGAATAAACTTCGAGAAGAACTACTTAGACGAGTTCAAAGTGAAGAAGCATCCAAGAAAGCCCAAGAAGAGATGCTAGCCGAGTTCGCTGTAGAGATGGAGTTGACACGTAAAGCTCATGCAGAAGAACTTGCTCAGGTCAAAAAGGCTGAAGCTGATAGGTATGAAGCACGACTTACGAGACTTCGAGCTATTAAGGATAACTACAAGGAGCAGAAAGAAACTCTTGAAGCTTCTATTGAAGAGAGAGTGAAAGAATCCGTTGAGTCCCTTATGCCTAAACTGCGTGATAAGTTGAAGACACTCGCGGCTGATAACTTGATGATTAAGTCATCCAATCCTTCTGAATCCGCCTACAAAATTGCATATGACTTAACGGATTTTGAATTAAAGAAGATTCTCAAAGCTTGTATGAGGGAAGTTGGATCTTTTGATAAGTCCAAAGTTCAGCGAACACTCTGCAAGTCACTAAATGATGCTATCATGGAGGATGATCGGTTATTTAAAATGTTTGGAAGTGTGGTACCTTACCACATTCTGCCTGAGGAGGAAAAGGATGATAGTGAACAAGAAGAGGGTGATGGTGAAGAAGAAGAAGAAGAAGAAGAAGAAGATGATGATGGTGACGATGATGATGAGGATGATGATGATGATGATGGTAGTGATGGTGGTGATAGAAATGAGGAGAGTGCTAAGGGAAGCAACGAGGATGACGATGAGGATGATGATGGTAAACAGCCTGAAATGGGGGACAAGGTGGCCAGCACAAAGAAACCATCTAAGTCTGGTACCAAGTCACAGAAAGATGCTGCGCAAATGGAAAAATCCACTTCAACGGAATCAAGACGATCCAAGTGGCGCCATGATGTGAATGCTACTACGGCATCCTCGATTCCCGGTACATCTATTGCTGTGTCTATACCTGTTACCACTAACCCTGTTAGTTCTTTTGTTGCTCCTGTGATTGCAGAATCAGTTACTGAACCTGAGTTTGCACAACACTCACCTGTTCATGACACCGCCGAGATGCCTGAATCAGAACCAGCAGATGTTCACGTTTCTACTCTACTGCAACAAGAAACACAATCTACTTTTCCCGAGTCAAGCACACGGGACTGGGCAGACACATTGGAGATTGACGAGACTGCACCGCAACAAGCTTGGATCACGGCAGCTGCTAAATATGATCCAATCACAGACGCTGACAGAGATGTTCTATATCTCCGTATCCGTAGTCCGATAGACTTGTGTGCATTTCTGGCTCATGAGTATAAGTCTTCGGACACTCCGTCTTTGGTGAAGAGAGCGCTAAAGGATAAGAGAATTCGCGCCAAAACTAGGTTAAGCCAAATGGAGTACGAGTACTATGCTGACGAGGTCCTGAAAGCTCTTAACACCGTTCAAAGGCCAGGCCTCCATGAATCAGAAAGAGCTCCACCTCCACTTGATCCTTCTCAAGATAATCAAATTGCTCTCGACTTCTTCGTCACCAATGATCTTGAATATCTTCTCAAGGGTTCATCAAAGTACGCAACCTCCCTGACCTTGCTGAAAGCGGCTAACTGGGGGACAATACCCTGGATCGAGGAAAAGGTAAACCGACTCTGGGTCCCAAAGGTAACTCGTAATTATGATATGTATGCTGTTATAGGTGCATCACATTGGGACAAACGAGTCCGAAGGGCATACAGAGGTTGCTGCTTAGCCAATTTAGGAAGCAACGTTAGATCCGATATTCGCATCTCCAGCATTTTGGGA
Source organism: Glebionis coronaria (assembly GCA_025667525.1). Taxonomy (NCBI): domain Eukaryota; kingdom Viridiplantae; phylum Streptophyta; class Magnoliopsida; order Asterales; family Asteraceae; genus Glebionis; species Glebionis coronaria. The sequence continues at coordinate 251,071,383 of CM046874.1, forward strand.
CTGAAAACTGAAGCCAAGAATGGCTATTATCATGTGACGGAGATTCGTCTAAAAAGGGAGGATGACAGAGAATACACAATCCAGCAGGGAGATTTTTCTATCATTCGCCTTGAGGATATCGAAGACATGTTGCTTATGATGACCCGGGATCAACTCACCCATATTGCTCGTGAAGACATCATTGCCTTGAATACAGCACTTCGTATGTTCACACGAAGTGTTGTTATCAAGAAACGAGTTGAAGATCTTCAATTGGGAGTCGAAAGCTACCAAAGGAAGCTTAACCTGACCCGTCCAATGAACCAAGTTCTACCTCAACATGTCACAAGATGTCCTTATACCGGCATTTCTGTTCCGAGTTACGGGATTTTCTACTTGAACAGTCGAGGGATAATGAAGTTTATGAGGGTGGGTGAGCTTTATAAGTACAGTGATGGGACTCTCTTATACGTCAGAGGAAAGTTGGAGCATCTTAATTTGGGTGGGTCTTTACCAGAGATGACTGAGGATTGGCATCAGGGTTATCGGCAAATGGCGAAGTATGTGATCAAGAAGATTGATCAAAAGCTCCGGGAACGTAGATTGATGAGGAGCTTAGAAAGGTTCGTTGGTGGTAGACCATATTTAGTGCACCACAAGTTACTGCAACGATCCATCTAATGGGTCGTACATTTCAGGTCCACTTTATATTGGTTTTTAATTGTGAATATGTAAATTTGTGAATATTGTGCTTTTACGGCTTGATGTAGTGTTAAGGTATGACAATTTTTCAAGAATTTCTCACGAGATTCTAAATCTTTCAAAATATATCATACTAAAGCACTACAACTATCCCTTATTAATTTAAGGGGGAGCATTAACATGTTCTATGGCCAAACATCGATTTCATTTTTACCCAAAGACCGGTTAATCCATTCAATATCCCAAATATTAATGGTTAACATTTTGGATAAGGGGATAAAATGGGATTAAGGAGACTTAAATGATACTTGGCTAAAAGATGAAAAAGACTTAACGATAATCCAACTTAATATGTGTAAAGCACGTGTTAAGGGGGAGCGTTTTTTGATGAACAAAACACCTAAGGTTCAAAACTTCTGATTTCAATATCACAAGTACCTTGAGTGATTTTCAATGATTTTTCATGGTGGCTATACTTTCCCAAAACACGCTTAATTCACGACGGATGTGGTGACAAAAGGGTGGTAGGAATATGTTTAGTCCAATGATTCATCAGAGCCGATGGAATCTTCCCAAGGACAATTCCCTAGATAGAATTAGAAGTCTTAGGAAAGTTGGAGAAAGATTGTGAACATAGCTGAATGCCGACCAAGTACTTAAGCTAGCACTGGAACAATCACAACAAGGTGCTAGTTATGACGTATTGGTAAGCATTAAAGGGGTTGAAGAATGAAAAAGAATTGTAAAGATAAAGGGTGTAAAGAAAGAAGCCCTCCTTACAACTTTAGGCAGAAACCGGGTCAATACATATGCTATTGAGATCATTTTTGTTAATGATTCTCGATATTGAAGAAAGACATCATGGACCCAGTGATGCAATGCACAACCCTTCTCAGCTAACTCAAATATCTCTCAAAAGGTATTTGTTTTAATCACACGGAGATCAACACGTTATCTATTGGTTTATTCACTCCGAATAGACTGATATTGAAAAGGTGGCACTCCTCTCCAGCCATCGCTCACTAAATCAAAACGCACTATCGAGTCTAGAGCCACGAGATCATCAAAAGTCTCAATAGGACACTTTCCATTTATTCGTTGCTTTCTCACACACTGTGAAAAGTAAGAGATTTTTATGAGTCCTACGCAGTATTCCTGTAATATTTCCAGAACATCCGAGTAATACGCAAGTATTACAATGAAGATGGAAATCCTGCTTGAGCCAACATCAAACAAGCTCATGGTAGGTTACACGTGCGGTTCTTTAAGAACCAATCTTGTGAAAAACTGGAAAGAAACAGTAGTTTAACTCTTAATTGAACTTAAACTCGTTCCAGGCCTCTACACATTATTATATGACCTTGCCAGAACACTCAGAGTGATTCTTTATTGATCACAGTGACGAGTGGAAATCCTTTTAGTGTTAACATCAAACAGCACTTGGTAGGTGACGTGCAAGATTCTTTATGAATTAAGCTCGTGATAACTGGAAAGCAACGATGGTGAAAATCTTAACTGAAATTCACTTGTTCCAGGTTTCATGAATTGGCGGCTTCAATCATAAGGATTTTTTAATCCAAATGATTCACTCTTTATGTTTGCAGTCAGCTTTGGACGGTCGAATAAAGAGAACGGGTTTACCCGCGAAATCCTGTCAGGAAGTTACTTAATTGAAACTATCCGTCACGGGTACGATATCTAATATCGTCCAACGGTCTTCACCGACCGGAGGTAAAATGCTACCGAATTAGAATAAAATGTCAAAGCCATTTTATTCGTGTCGTTGGTGTGTACCTGTTAAAGACGGTGGCGTTGCTGTGTACCTGTTGAAGACGGTGGCATTGCTGTGTACCAGTTAAAGACGGTGGTGTTGCGGTGTACCTGTAGAAGTCGTTCCCACATGCTTATGTTTTTCTGCATCAAAGTTCAGCAAAATTCAAGAAAGTGCAAAATGAAGTCTTCCGCTGTACCAAACTCTGAAGCTTTTGAGAATTCAACAAAAAAGACATAAGTGTGTGGAACATGGAGTCACGAGGAGGCAAGATTCACAAGAAGGCAAAGATCGCACGTGATTGGTCAAAAGAACAATGCTCTCAAGCCAAAGCCTAAAAGATCAAATCAACATATTCACAACAAAAAGAAAGAAGAAAAGACTACGAGCTGAAGAACGAAGACTTAGTATAGTATGCTAGGTTTAGAACTGTGTAACGTGGAGTGACCTCCCTTAGGGGGAGATTGTTAGAAATACGTTTTAACGTATATTAGAAGTATCGGTCACTCCACAATAGTATTAATGTTGTAATAGCTCGTAGTTAATGTTACTTATTAAGTTAAGTAAGAAACCGACCCATGGGCTTGTCATGGGTCGGCCCAAGCCCAATATAGGCCTTGGATATAAATACCCCTTTCCACCATGGAAAGGGGTTGGTTGTTGATTTTCTACATTCTCATTTTTAATGAAAAACACATTTACTCTCTCACTTTCTCTCACTAGTTTCTCTCTCTAGGAATCTTCAACCCACTTCATAGATTAACAAGATTATCAATATTCTACAGGGTGCATCCTAGTTTACATGTTTTCAACAGATTATTCAGTGTGAATGTGGTGTGTGCCTTGCATCCTTCACAAGGAGCTGGTCCCTCCTACCCAAAACCAGTATATTAAATTAGAGGCAGCCCCTCTAATTTGCATGACGAGGTCACCCCTCCAAGTATTCATGCACGTTGATAATTCATGACCTATATTGGCTAATGGTACATATGTTAAACAATTTTTACAAGATAAACATAAGGCTTTTCAAACTATAAAACCAGTTTTACTAAGATATAACCAGGTTATCCAAGACTTAGTCTTTTCCGCTGCTTCATGCTTATGCTTATATTATTCATGCTTTGCTTGTATATCCGTGCACTGAGCTTATGCTCACCCGTTTTCCTTTTCATGTTCTTAAAATGGCAGGTACTCAGGGACGCTCGTATACTTTAAGCGTACGTGCATATGGACTGGAAGCTTCTTAGCCTTCTTTACTTTATGCATTTGTTTATACTTTGATACTCATTTCCATGGACATTGTTTAGTCCTTTCATTTACAGTACTTATGTTTGTGTGTGATGAGTTCTACTTTTGGGATACCGATGTTTGATTCTGGTATTTTCTTTATGGTCATGTAATGTTTAGACATTTATCCTTGTATGCTTTGATGACACTCCATAATCACGCGTGCCATTCCATTTATCAAAATGGGGTGTTACAATTATGGTATCAGAGCCTGGTTTCGACCTGTAGGCTCTCAAAACATGACCTGTGATTTGTGGGTAGTCACTATGGTCTTCCTAGAACTGACAGTCGGTTTTCATGCATTCATCATTTTCATGCATACATATATATGTCATTGTCGCAGGTTTATGACTAAGTAATGGTTGGTACAGGACTGGCCCTATTTAGTCTCATGTGTTTTATCGAAACTTTTAAATTTGGTACCGACCCATTGGCGTCCCCTCGCCATGTCTTTTGTTTTGAGTGAACTGACCATAGGCGTTCACTCTCGCTCATACAAAAGTTTTCATAAAACTGCACATGCATTCATGTACTAGTTTTTCCTGCATAAATTTTTTCTCATGATTTATTGGTATAATTTTTTTTCATGTATATAGTTTATGTTTTGATCAGTTTAATCATGTATTTTATGTTATACTGTCAGATGGTTCTCACACGCGAGCAGGAACAACTCAATGCAGCAATCCAAGCTGCAATGCAAGCTATGCTTCCTCAGCTGAGGAACGAAATCAGGGATGAGGTTCAGGCTGCCAACAATCAGCAGCATCACCCAGTACCTCCTCCTCCTTCTCCAGCAACATTGTCCACATGGATGGAGAGAACCAATAAGCTCCACCCTCGAGCTTTCGAGAGAACAGATAGCCCAGTGAAGTTGAAAGCTGGTTGGCTCACATTGAGAAGATCTTCGATGCTATGGGCTGTGACCCTGTTTTCAAGTCGAGGTTGGCATGCTACCGGTTTGAAGGTGATGTGTTAGAATGGTGGATATCACTGAAGCAGTCAAAGGGAGGTGATGATTGGGTGGCTGGTTTGACTTGGGCTTAGTTCAGGGATAGGGTAATGGAACAGTTCTTTCCCAAGGTTGAGCAGGACAAGCTGAAGAGGGAGTACCATGGGATCCGACAGAGAGCTGGGGAGAATAGCAACGAGTTCATGCAGCGCTTTCTTCGCTTGGCTGGTTTCCTTGGTGCAGCAGCAGGTACTCCTAAAGATCAAGCACACCACTTCAGGTGGGCTCTTCATACATCGGTCGCAAACAACTTGGTGTGTGCTACGTTCAACATGGTGGCACAAGTGGCCGATGCAACACGTAAGCTGGAGATGCTGCAGGAAAGAGATGAGTTCGGGGAAGCAGAGAGACCCGATAAGAGGTAAACATTCGTATTTAAGCGGTGACCAATCCATATTCTTTCAATATATGTCCATATTTCATCTCTTTAAATTGTATCTTCCAAGCAGAAGACTGGGGACCGGTCTCAGCCGGCTACTCAGCAACAGCCTAATCAGCCCAAGGGAAACGGTCAGACTAATGGTCGTTCTGCTACGGATAGGCGTGGCGGTAATGATAATTACCGTAACAACGCTGGACAATCCAACATCAGCAGGTCCACTGAGCGTCATGCTCACCCGTTTTCCTTTTCATGTTCCCAAAACGGCAGGTACTCAGGGACGCTCGTATACTTTAAGCGTACGTGCATATGGATTGGAAGCTTCCTAGCCTTCTTTACTTTATGCATTTCTTTATACTTTGATACTCATTTCCATGGACATTGTTTAGTCCTTTCATTGACAGTACTTATGTTTGTGTGTGATGAGTTCTACTTTTGGGATACCGATGTTTGATTCTGGTATTTCCTTTATGGTCATGTAATGTTTAGACATTTATCCTTGTATACTTTGATGACACGCCATAATCACGCGTGACATTCCATTTATCAAAATGGGGTGTTACAAAGACTAAGGAGAAGAACCCAAGAACGTGAAGATTATTCCAGTTTCTAAATCAAAGGGACCATCTCGTGTCGTGAAGTTGAGAATCCTTGATTTGAAATGTGGCCACCTCTTAGGAGTTTTAATTTCAGAATGGTTGATGATAAGTCGTGAGTGAACCCAAAACCAATATATATAATAAAAAATGTTAAGAGGTATAACGATGCTTAGCAAGGTCTCAAGGTTGTTCTTGTTTGATTGGGTTGCGAGACTAAGTTAAGTTCAATCGTTACACAACTTAAGGTTTTTGATGAGTTTTCTTGAGGGTGGATAAGACTCATGAATATACATGTTTCGTGATAAGTTTGATCGTTAAGTTATAACATATTTGATGAGCTTTGTGTGGGTTTACACGATGATAATTTGTGTGAGTAATACCTAAATATGAGTAAAACGCAAAATGAGAACAAAATAACCGAAACATTTGTGACAAAATCAAAGCTCAGAGAAATTATTATGATAGAATTGAGTTATTGATTTTTTTAAATCGATTGAAAAATTTTACAATGGGTAAAAAAAATTGTTAAAAATATACGAACTAGCAACAGTAAGTTAAGGAAAGATCAAAGATTGAACAAGAACTAGTATGGACTACTTTATAGATGTAAGTCGACTAAACTTCAAAGATATAATTGCTCATCTCAGTTAAAAGTAGCGAACATTTAGCAAGAAAATTTCCTAAAATGAATAACCCAATTCGATGAAAGGTTAAATATTGTGTAAGGATAATTGTATTTATCCGTTCGTGGGAAAAGTACAAACATGAGTACGTGGAAGAGCACGTTATAAGACTCTAACTTTTCACAATCACCTATGATTACTATTAAGGACTACTTGGATATTTAAGTAGGCCTGTGGAACGATTTTATAAGAACTTAACAAAAAAATTGCGTTTATTGAGACTAAAAATGGTCATTCACTTGTTTGAATGATAACTTGTACTCTAAGCTTCAAAACTATGTATGGAACGTAATTCAGAATGAAATGTAGGACTTTTTATAAAATGGTCCCTCGATAATTGTATTAAAATAATTGTGAGAAAAGCTCAGTCAAATTTGGACGATCGTTAAATTGATCACCGTGAAAGAACTAACAAGAATATACATCGGTTGTCCGTTAATTGTACACAGAAAATATGAAATGATCGAACAAGGCTGCAATGATCTTAAAGAGGTCATCTCTCGTCAATACCAAAATTCCATTAGGGCCGTTGACACGTTTGAGGTTAGTATCCGCATGGTCGACCGAACCATGGATCCTAGTGTTTACGAAAAAGCTAAGGAAATGACTGTTACACCGGATAGCACTTTTGGACCTCGAAAGACCCTTTTGAAAACTAAAGTGTACTATTCCGTTAGTGGAAGAAAGGGGCCTTATGAGAGGAGGTGCTCCATGTTAAAGAGTGATGACGTATAGTCCCCAACCGGGTCATGAACCCGGCCCACGGGTACTACCCGTATCCGGCCCATCACGAATGGGTTGGATTAATGTCATTTGAGCTTATGGGCTTGAGTGAGCAGTGGCCACATAAGATGTGTGCGGCCCACAGTCCGGCACGGCCGGTACAGGGTTAGACAGAATCACAATCTTGTTAGGATTGGGATTTGCCTCAAAGTATAGGATATACACTCACCATAATTAGAAGATAACAATCAAACTAATTATGGTGATTATCTTGTGCTTAGGGCCGAAGCAACAGTGACAGCCCATTAGGGTTTCACTGCCTATATAAGGAACCCCCATGGGTTCCACAAAGGTATCACATTCTCTCTATTCTCAACCTGCAGTCGATTATCTAAACCCTAAACCGATTACTTACTCTCACGCCGGAGTCTAATCGTGGGATACGTTCCCACGGTAAGCTTAACGCGTGTTGTTTTAGTGTGCAGGATCTCAGCAAGACATTCACTTGGTGTAAGAGCCGGAGCCCAGCCTACCCGAATTAAGCCTAATTCGGGTCAAGCAAGGATCATCCAACTTTTGTATCCACAAGTTGGCGCCATCTGTGGGACCCATACACTAAACTCTTTCTCGGTCTCAATCTCAATCTCTCTCAATGACGAAGGGACAATTTCAGGGAAACCTAAGGAACCCGAATCCTGGGAATCGAAAGTCCGTAGGTGATGGGATACTCACCTCCGCTCAACCCCAAGGTGGCTAAGCAGGAGGGCCGAATAACCGAAACATGTTCCAGTCTCTTGGTGGGGCAGGTACGTCCGATAACACCCCACTACCAACCATCACCATGGATAATCCTGATCCGGGGACTGCGCCAAAGGCCCCTAATAAGGAGCCATAGAGGCCACAAGTCGAGACAGAATTGGAAGGGGGTTCACTCGGTGACGAGGACCTCGAACGTGTACTCACGTAGAACTTTGATAGAATCGTCCCGGGTATCTCGTCAAGGCTAAATCTGGGAAGGAACCTCCAATCCAGGATTAACTTTGGCAGTCCCGCGCCTGGTACTTTCCCTCGAAATCGAAAGAGGAGAAGGAGGGCGCGCCCCCAGGAACAACCTCCCTTTGAGGAAACCCCTCAACCTCGGAACGTATTCGAGCGCATAGGGGATCGCATCATGCAGGAATTGCTACAAGCCCATGAGGATGAGGATAGGTCGGACGGCTCCACTGGACGCCCGGTGTTGGAAAATCCCGTGAACAATCACCGCACTAGTGTGTGTGATAGGGTGAACTCTGGTGGGAAGAAAGCTCCTAACTCTTCTCACAAAAGTGGTCATCATGGCCAACCGAGGAGTGGGGAACCGCCTCCCCCTCATGACCCTTCGGGATCTGATTCGGATGACCATCCTCCCAGATGTCACCGAACTAGGTATTCCCCCCACCACCCTCAGACGATGAGGGATACTACGTTGATTCCTTCTATCGGGATGAAGGGGAGGATCTTTCCGTCCATGGTGCGGCGACAGAGAGGACGCCTTCACTCTCCGCATACGGAACTACTCTAAGGAAAAGAAGCGCCGTGTGCCGGCGTGCGTTAAAACCTATGATGGGTCTGGTGATCCGGACGATCACCTAAAGATATTTGATATGCAGGCGAAAACTGAACGATGGCCAATGCCTATATGGTGCAGATGTTCAATTTGACCTTGATTGGAAATGCCCGTGATTGGTTTGAAAGGCTCCCTCACCGAAGTATTGATAGCTTCGGCGAGCTACGCACCGCGTTCAAAAACAATTATACTCAATGAAAGAAGTATAATAGGGATCCGGTCTCATTAGCAACCGTCAAGCAAAGGCCCGTAGATTCTACGGAGGACTTCACGGAACGTTTCAATGACGAGTGCACGCGCACAAAAACGTGCCCAGAGCTCCTAAAAATTTCTGATTACATGCATGCCATAACGGACGAGGAGTTAATTAGGCGTCTCAATGACAAACGACCGGAGAGGTACGAGGACCTCATGGAAAGGGTCAGAAACTTTGTAGAAGGAGAAACCGCGGTAGCTGCAGCGTACCCTACAAAGGGAAATCATAACTATCGATCAAATGACCAGCCCTAGAGGCAATCAGGTGGTCAAAACACCCTAGGTAACAGAAGGAACTCGGATTACAAGAGCCAGAATAAAGGAGGGCGGTCGGATGACAAATTCACCCCTCTAAAGATGACTTTCCGAGATATCTTGTTGACGGAAGGGGAAAACTTCCCAAGGCCTCCCCGAATGACAACTCTAGTTGACCGCCGTCAAGGAAATTGCTTCAGCGAATTCCACAATTATAAGGGTCACGGTACGGAGGAGTGCATCCAGCTCAAGAAGCACATAGAGTCGCTGATTAAATCAGGAAAAATCAAACACCTGGTCAAGGATTGGAAGGATGGGAAGGATAACAAAAAGTATGACAAGAAGGACTCCCAAAAGGACAATCCTTGAACCATATATATGATCCAATCGTGGCAGCGCCGTACAAGGCAGAAAGTTAGTCAAAAATTTTCACGCGGCAGAGAGATCTCGTTCCCTCCTATTGTGGCGAGCAACGTGGCCGATGCACCTCTCACGATTGAGGTAAGAATTGGAACCCATGACGTTCGTTGTATGTATGTGGACGGAGGATCATCCGCGGAAGTACTCTACGAACATTGCTTCGTATAGCTACGACCAGAGATCAAAAACCAATTAGTGCTGGCCACGTTGCCGCTCATTGGCTTTAGTGGAGACACTATCTGGCCAATAGGACAACTGCGTCTACTGGTAACCATTGGGGATAAAGAGCATTCCACCACGGCGTGGATGAACTTTATGGTGATACGTTCACACTCTCCATACAATGGTATTATTGGAAGATCAGGCATCCTAGCCATACGGGCAGTCCCGTCCACGGCTCACGACATGATTAAATTCCCAGTTGAAGGGGGAATTGTTACTATTTACAATTCGATCGTATCGGCATCCGAGTGCCATGCCATGACAACACCAGTCCAGCCAGTTCCCATAAAGGAAGGATCACCACCTCCCAATTGGAAGGTGGTAATCCACCCCGACTACCCGGAGCAAGAGGTAGCCATAAGGGGAACGCTATCGGAAAAAAAAAGGCCATGTGCTCTCTCCTAAAGGAAAACCTTGATATATTCACGTGGGATCCAAAGCATATGACGGGCGTGTCGTGTTCGATAGCAGAACATAGGCTTCAAATCTGCATGGGATATCCCACTGTTAAGCAAAAGAAGCATGATCAAGCACCAGAACGCAGCCAAGTAATACTGGACGAGGTACGGAAGCTGGTGGACGTAGGAATTATCCGCGAGGTATATTATCATGAGTGGTTATCCAATCCGTTCATGGTCAAGAAGCATGACGGGAGCTGGTGCATGTGTGTGGACTTCAAAGACTTGAAGAAAGCTTGTCCGCAGGACTGCTATCCGTTACCAGAAATAGATTGGAAGGTGGAATCCTTATGCGGATACCCTTGCAAATGTTTTTTAGACACATAAAAAGGATACCATCAGATACATATGGCGGAGGAAGACAAGGAGAAGACGGCGTTCCACACTATCCAGGGCGTGTATTGTTACACAAAAATGCCGTTCGGACTAAAGAACGCCGGTGCGACATATTAGCGACTTGTTGATAAAGCCTTCGACTCGCAGATAGGCCGTAACCTTGAGGTCTATGTTGACGAATTGGTCATCAAGAGCCATACGGAGGAAGCACTTCTCCGTGATATCCAGGAGACGTTCGACACGTTCAGGAAAATCAACATGAAACTGAATCCAAAAAAGTGCATGTTTGGAGCAACCGAAGGAATTTTCCTTGGGTATATGATTAATACAAACGACATTAAACCTTGTCCAGAGAAGACGGACGCCGTGATACAGCTACCATCCCCTCGGACACTCAAGGAGGTACAATCACTCAATGGAAAGCTGACTAGGCTTAATAGGTTCTTGTCAAAGTCCGCGGAGAAGTCTCTCCCTTTGTTTAAAACACTGAAGAAGTGCTTAAAGAAAGGAGACTTTCGCTGGACAAAAGAAGCAGAGGAAGCCTTTGGGCAGCTCAAACAACATATCGCGGCTCTTCCCATGCTAGTTGCACCTTTACCTAAGGAGGAGCTAATTATGTATCTGTCCGCTATGTACGGAGCAATCAGCGCAGTCCTTATGACTGATCGGGATTCAGTCCAGACTCCGGTTTACTTCATAAGTAGAGCTTTGCAAGGGCCGGAGTTGAATTATTCATCAATGGAGAAGTTGGTTTTGTCACTGGTTTACGCCGCGAAAAGGATGCGCCGGTACTTCCAGGCGCACCCAACTGTGGTTATCACTGATCAACCAATAAAACAGATCATCTCTAAACCGGACGTGGCCGGGAGATTACAGAAGTGGAGCGTCCTACTAGGAGAACATAACATCTCTTATAGACCAAGGACAGCCGTCATGGGCCAAATTTTGACAGACTTCCTAATTGAGAAACCCGAGGAGGACGAACCAATAGTGCAAAAAGAAGAAATTCCAACGGAACCATGGGTTTTGTTTACTGACGGATCTTCTTGCACGGACGGATCAGGAGCCGGCCTCATTCTAACGAATCCGGAAGGAATGGAATTTACCTACGCCTTGTGCTTTGAGTTCACAGCCACGAATAATAAAGCAAAATATGAAGCATTGATTGCAGGTTCAAAAATCGCCGCTAGGATGGGAGTCCGCAACCTTGAGGCCTATGTGGACTCACGGCTTGTCGCGAATCACATCCTAGGAGGGTACGTAGCTAAGTAGGATAACATGATCCAATACTTGGAGAAAGTCAAGTCACTCATCGCCGTTTCTGAAAAGTTTTCCATCAAGCAAGTACCAAGAGGCGAGAACAAGAAGGCGGATGCTCTTAGCAAGATTACGTCTACAAGTTTCGCACATTTATCCAAGCAAGTGTTGGTTGAAATACTCAAGGAAAATTCCATTACAGGGTGAGAAATCGTGACCATAGTTGAAGAAGAGGGACCTACATGGATGACCCCGATCATCAACTATCTAACTGATGAGACCCTTCCGGAGGACTAAAAGGCGGCGCGACGTATCAAAAGGAAGTCACAACATTTTGAACTCCGAGATGGTGTTCTATACAAGCGTTCCTTCCTACAGCCGTGGCTGCGATGCGTCGGGCCGCGCCAAGCTAGCTATGTGATTAGTGAGATACATGAAGGGTCATGCGACATGCACGCAGGCCCCAGATCGATAGTGGCACGAGCTTTACGCACAGGGTACTATTGGCCGACTATGCATCGGGACACACGAGACATGATTCTTAAATGCAGTGATTTCCATGTACACATGCTAGTACCGCGGCATCCACAACAAGAACTAACATCCATCACATCCTCATGGATATTCGATAAGTGAGGGATTGATATCGCAGGACCTTTTCCTGTTTCCGCAGGGGGCGTTAAGTTCTTGATTGTAGCTATGGACTATTTTACTCGCTGGATAGAAGCTAAGGCGGTCAAAACGATTATGGGCATACAGGTAAAAAAGTTTGTTTGGGAAAATATTGTGTGTCGCTTTGGTTTTCCAGGCAAGATTATCTCGGATAACGGAAAGCAGTTCGCGGATAATCCATTCAAGGATTGGTGCCTGGCGTTGGACATCACACGGCGTTTCGCATCAGTTAAACACCCACAGACTAATGGTCTCATAGAGCGGGCAAATAGAAGCCTGGGTGAGGGTATAAAAGCACGCTTGGATGAAAGAAGCGCCAAATGGGTAGATGAACTGCCGCATGTCCTATGGGCACACAGGACAATGATCAAAACAGCCAATGGGGACACTCCATTCGCGCTGGCCTACGGAACCGAGGCTGTTATCCCAGCAGAAATTGGGATGCCAACAATCCGCACTACGGAGGTTAACGTCGTCACAAACGATGAGCAACTCCGGGTCAATATACACTTGTTAGAGGAGAAGCGAGAGATAGCGGCCATCAATGAGGCTAAGTCTAAGGCACGTATGAAAGCTTATTACGATTCCAAAGTCAAGGGAAGTTTGGTCCAAAGTGGGAAGGGCCGTATGAGGTCACGGATGATTTGGGACTAGGAGCGTACAAGTTGCGTGATATGGATGGTCGTGACTTGGACCATACATGGAATATTTGCAACCTTAAAAGATGCTACCTCTGAAAGGGCTACGACCTCCGCATGGACACTTCGCTGTTGTCAGCTTCAATGAAGATCCATGTATTTTTTGTTTTCATGCTTTCTAGATTCTATCTGTCTTAGGATTTTAATTCTGTCAAAAAATCATAACCGTTCTAATAAAATGTCGTGGTGCCTAGCTAGCTCCACGGTCTGTTCTTGTGCAAATTATTGTCTTATGTTTTTTGGATTTATTGTTATTTCCCTAGTATGTTATTACTTGTTTATACACATTCATTCAAACCGTACATGTACTATTCTCACCCAGGCGGGGTAAGAGGATTAAGTGAACCTAATAATTCTACTTGTCTCATAAGAGGGATGCAACCCCAGTGACGCGGATCATGTATCCTTACTAGACACCTTATTTACAAGACGTTGTAATAAGTTTCCACATGCCGTACTTACATAGTGCCAGACATGATAAAGACACACGGTGCATGTCTAATAAATTATAGACTTGGTTTTATTCTTAATCAACCATGACACGTCATGCAAAACAGATACACGACATCTAAGGAATATAAACAAGTTTCAATATAAACAAACAAAATTGCCGTGATCACCACGGACGCATACACATCATATTCTATGTGTTTAGATAAAATGTTACACAAAAGTGCCGGGGACATCCACGGACGCATATTTGTTACAAATACAAGTGTTCAGAAATTACAGCCATCGAAGTACGCCCTACATAGGGGGGAGAAACTTTCCTATATCTTTCTTCTCTTCGGCTATCCAGGACGACGATGCTTCACCATGGTCTTTCTTGTTATGGGCCCGAACCGCGTTCGCCTCCAACGTCTCACTTAATGTCTGTTCACCAACCACGATCCTCGTGACGTCCTCATAAATAGGAAGGGTGAGCTGGCTAGGCGAAGGCGCGAAATGGGCCCGGGAGTCTTTTTCACCTTACGAGCACGCGCCCAGACATAGTTTTTCCATGATTTCCCTATTGGACGCGTCCTTTACGGACTCAAGCTCGGCCAAGAAAGGGTACTCCAAATCCCTCATTGCAGCCATAGACACATTCATCTTCCCTGCAGCCCCGGGGTTGAAGTAAGCATGCTTGGTGAAGTTCTGTTTCTTGCTTATCAGCTCTACGGCCATGACCATACCTTCGTGTCGGCCACGGTCAATACCATCCGATAGGAGATCAGCAAACTGCTGCACAAATTATGGAGCCTCCATCACTTTCATAACAGCTAGACGCGCCCCATGACCCACCATCCACCTACGGCCAGCAATGGCTATGAGTAGTTGGGGGCACAGCACCTCATCACAGTCTGTGATGAGGGCGTCCAACTCAGCATCCTTCTGCGCAGATGTCTCAATCACCCGTTCCAGCACTGCCCTTTCCTTAGCAAGCTCATCCTTCAAAGTCTCCCCGTCCTTGACCAACGTACGTACCTCCTCTAGCTCTCTCGAGAGGGCAGATACCTGGTCAGCTGAGGTCTTCGCCAATGCTTTGGCTACGGCCACCTGTGAGTGTTATAATAACGTTAGAATAAAGCATGCATAATATGGACACATGCATAATACCTTTGCAGATAAGTAACTTAGTTTTTGAAGCCTCAAGTTGGGCTTCGAGCTCGGCAACACGCTTGTTATGAGCAGTGGCGTGCGCGGCTTGTTCTTTCACGGTTGCCTCAGCTGTGGCAAGTTGGGATTGGAGGGTTGCAATGATGGATTCATTTTCCTCAATCATCTTCTCCCTACGGCCGTTTTTCCTCTTTAAAGACTAGATGTGCTCCAGGGCGGCCTCAAACCTCACCCACATTGATGTGCCCATGGCCAACTGATGCACCAGGGCCCCATTGTATTCATCCACTAGGTCATGATGACTTAGTGCGTTTATATCTTTCACAAGGCCAGGAGGAATACAATGGTTAAGGTAGTCTCGACACTCTTCCGCGTCCCTCATCCTATCAGTAATGGATGTCTTCCACTCAGGATTAAAGCGTGTGGAGGGTCTGGATACAGTAATTTCCTACGAGGCCGTTGGGGTACCTTCCTCGAAGGCCGGGCCAGATTTGGGCGCTGAGGCTTGACGGACAGGTTCTTTCCCCTTCCTCGTCCCTTGGACTGGCGCGGCACCAGCTTGGTTATCCCTGCGAAAAACAAAATCAATCACATAAGTATCATTACAAAGGCACGTACCTTTTACTTAGAAAAAATACAATGACATAGATATATGAGGACGACTTACATGTTTGTCTTCTCCAGCTCTGACATAGTGGGAGGAACCTGTGAGACCGGCTCAACAGCTTGGGGTTGCACGTTCTGGGCTATATGGGCATCCTGTGCCGTCCCCGAGGCCTGGTTTATGCTTTCACCAGATTGGTAGAGGGGGTGGTCTTCGCGCAGTCTCTTGGCTGGGGCATTGTGCTCTCCCACCACGTCCTCAGTGGCCTTTCTTGCCCTCTTAATCTTTCTTCTGGTACGCCTTAGGACGGGTTGCTCTTTTTCTTCCTCCTCCTCATCGTCTTGCTGCACTTCCTCCTCATCATCCTCACCCATCATTCGGGCAAGGCTGGAAGTGGTTCTCTCGATATTATCACCCTGCTCCTCATCATGAGCATGGGTGGCAGTCTTAGGCTATGAGGAGGGCCCAACATCATTTTCCAGCATCATCGCGTCTCCGTCCTCATTATCAAAATCTATGGGGGTCTTCTGAATGGTTGTATCTTCCTTGTCGGATTGAGGGTCGGGTACGACTGCCAAGGCGACTGTCACGTCCCTGGTTTGTTCAAGCAATGGAAGCTCGTTTTCTCGCCTGGGGCGCATTCCCTCCGGAATGGTCTTAGGGTCTCCCTGATGTAGGACTCCAAAGAAATTCATTTCTGCAAAACAAGTGGTATGTTAGTTACGGACTATACACTTACATATCTTTGCGGATGAATATACTACACCTACCTTCACCTCGGCTTCTCCAAAATACGGGGTATCTGTTCGATGGGCCAAAATATTACGCCTAATGCCTAGGAGGCAAAGGAATGACTCGGGAAGACTCCTATGAAACCCTGTTCTGTTTCTATCTATTTCTTGAGCATGCTGGGTATTATATGTGCCGGTTTGGGGAGGAAAGTCAAGGCGTAATCTGTTCTTATATACAAACTCAGTCGGCCACACTACTGCGTCAATAAAAAAGTAGTGGTTTTAGTGAGTCCATGGCTTTGTTGTGACTCACGGGGCTGTTTGGGGATCGTTTCTTGAAAGAAAGCCAGCCATTCACTAGGTTTGGAATGTAGAACAACCTAAACAACTCTACGGTTGGGGGGATGTTTCGGGCACGACATAAGATTTCAAATTGACTTATCTTACACGCGCCTATGCAGTGTAGTTGGGTGATATGTACATCATAGTATCTTAATAAATCTACAAGGAACCTAGTGAGAGGGATGCGGTAGTTGGCCGCATAAAAAAGACGAGTGTACAAGCCTATATTTCCCTGGGGGGCTTCAGTTATAAGCTCCCCGACACCAGGAAGAGAGGGGTGAAGGCTGCTAGGAATGTAATAATCAGAGCAAAACTCTCCTAGTTTTACTTCTGTCATCACATTCAGCACAAATCCGATAGTGGGATTGTTCCTATGAGCCATAATTTATTAAGAAATGATGAAAGGCACGGTGTTCTAACCTGTGTGGGGGAAGATCCGTGCGAAAGAAATTGATGGTTATGAAGAAAGCGTTAATGGCGGAAAAATAGCAAAAGACTGTGTGTAACACACATCCGTATGGGCAGCCTTTTTATAGGGTTGCCTCGATAATACTAATTCATTAGATTCATGCCACATGTCTTCCACTAACCTAAATTGTGTGGTTAAGGAGATAAGTGGCAAGTTAACAGTCAGGCGGGACCCACGGGTCAATTCTGACTCAGAAGATTGCGTCGCTCGAGGTACTGACTGTTTGCACTTTGTCTGTCAACATGCCAGGTGAGCAGTCAAATGTGTCGAGATATTCGGTCATACGTATGACCATATTTAATGTTTCATTTAATGTGTCTCGGTAGCCACGTGCGCCTGGGGTACCATTTATTGGTGCATAGGAATAAATTCTTTTCTAAAGGTTGTCACGTGCGGGCGAGATATGGTTTTCAAATACAACATTTCAAAATGTTCTTTCTTGGTACGTTCGAGGGGCATTTTTAGGCAAGATATTACGCCTACGGCTGTAACAACTAGACTGGGGGCACATGATGACGTATAGTCCCCAACCTGGTCATGAACCCAGCCCACGGGTACTACCCGTATCTGGCCCATCACCAATGGGTTGGATTAATGTCATTTGAGCTTATGGGCTTGAGTGAACAGTGGTCGCATAAGATGTGTGCGACCCACGGCCCCGCACGGCCGGTACAGGGTTAGACAGAATCACAATCTTGTTAGGATTGGGATTTGCCTCAAAGTATAGGATATACACTCACCATAAATAGAAGATAACAATCAAACTAATTATGGTGATTATCTTGTGCTTAAGGCCGAAGCAACAGTGACAGCCCATTAGGGTTTCACTGCCTATATAAGGAACCCCCAAGGGTTCCACAAAGGTATCACATTCTCTCTATTCTCAACCTACAACCGATTATCTAAACCTTAAACCGATTACTTACTCTCACCTCATAGTCTAATCGTGGGATACATTCCTACGATAAGCTTAACGCGTGTTGTTTTAGTGTGCAGGATCTCAACAAGACATTCACTTGGTGCAAGAGCCGGAGCCCAGCCTACCCGAATTAAGCCTAATTCGGGTCAAGCAAGGATCATCCAACTTTTGTATCAACAACGAGCATATCAAGAATGAGCACCATGAGGCAAGGTGTCAGAAAACTTAACTATCACCCTATGAAAAGACCGAATAACCCCCTTCTAGAAAGCACCATGTGCTGATCAAGTAAATACTCTACCACCTCCTACTCGTCGTGCAAGGACTAGCTTCTCAGAGGATGTGCCTAAACAAACTCCTACTGGGAATAAGTTGTATCTCGGCAACCTCCCATATTGCCAGAAGTGTGACTATCACCATAAGAGTAGTTGCACGAATCATTGCATGCTTTATGATAACGTTAGGCATTTGGAGAGTGATTACCGAGTGGTAAAGGCCCATGAGAAGAGTATGAAGGAATGCTACATGGAGGAATACCTGTTGAGGCAAGAAGTGCTTCGAAAAGGAAAGGAAATTGCTCAAGAAGGAAGTTCGGGAGCAAAGAGCGTTCAATACCGCATCAACATTTTACACCGGGTTTAATTCAAGATGGATGCACCGATAATCCTCAAGTACCAACCCAAGGGTTTCTACTCTCGTCATGGATAGAGTGTTGAAATCCATGTATTATTAATTACTTTACTTTCATGCAAATCAAGTGACTCGACGTCCGTCGATGTTACCACCAACAAAACTTAATATGTAACCGTATTCTAAGTTTTTATTTAAATGTGTTATCTTATCTCTGAAATATTTCCTTTACATATCACTAACGATATGTCCTTTTTTTGGGAGAAAAATTTACCCAACAAAATTTTACTTAAGAAAAAGTTTTTATTTCCTTTTTATGTCTAAGAAAAATATATCGATTAAATGTTACTTAAAGATTTTTATAAAATATTTTTTAAAAACATTACAAAAAATCCTTTTAGTATAAGAAATCATCATCGAGAACTTTATTAGTGGGAATGATAACAATCATGATAAAGTAATTTGAAAAAAAATGAAATTAGTAAAGGTATTACCAATAAAACGCCACAACTAATAACGAAACATTTTTTTGTAAGGATTACCATGTGAAGTTTTGGAAAAATTTAGTTTACGAAAAGCTTGATGTGGAAAACACAAACTATTGATGACTATGATGAGATCTAGCACGAACAATTATGATAAACAATTTGTTAATTTTGGAAGTGAACAATAGTAACCATTGGAATGAACTATGAACTATCAATATATAATCTACAACCTCAAAGAAATAATTGATGACGAAAAGGAGGATGCAACCGTTGGACCCGAGACGTATGTAGCCTGATCAACTACGTGCGATCATGGTCGAACGCGAGCATGCTCGTAGTAGTCACCATGGATTGAGATATATTAGTAGTATTTCGAACATCTTAAGTTTTCGATTTACTTTCCAAATAAATTGTCATGTGTTATAAAGGTCAAATAGCATCATCTAAATTAGAAAACATTGCATACGCCTTGGAAGCAAATTTCTTACGTCCATTATTTCGCTACTACGTTGTAAGAACTCATTTGAGATGCGGAGAATATTACGAGGGCTACCGAAGGAAACCAATGAGATTCTACGCCAAGTAAACTCAAATAGACTTGAGTGGAGAGAAACCTAAGTGAGCAACAAACCCTGGATATTGATGTTGAGGACGAAACACCTCTTGAGTAAAACTTAATTTAACAGGTATCGTAACGCTACCATATAATAGTTGAATTCAAGAAATTAATTTGGTAGGAATGGCGATGAGACGCCCTAAGGAGCAAAGCCCGAATTTAACGGGTATCGAGACCCCACTATAGTTTGAATCAAAGTTCTAGGAGTATTTTGGTCGAGATGAGTATGATCTTTTTCCAAGGGAAGGAACGAGAAGGATTTAATAGTGAGAGTAGTCGACATATACCACCCATTCTCCTACCATATGAGAAAATGATTTAAAATAATTTACTAACGAGATTGTATAAGAAGGAAATTCCCATAGACGGAATGAAATTTTCAACCACCGTGAGTTGTGATGATCGTTTATTTTAGGCTTTGAAAAATCGATTCGAGAAACTTTGACATATGTATTACTTATCGCCACCAAGTACATGATCAAGGTGAACGGAAATAACCAAGCTATGGAAAACGAATTTCAAACTTGTGCTATTATCCGTAGGTAGATTTGAATAAACATCTATCGTTGAAAGGATTCTAGTGTAACTATAGTCGTCGGTATAACATGGTTTAAGACCTTGTGAGAGTAGAAAGTATTGTTAAACGCCATCTATGCGGAAGATGACAACACGAGACTCTTCAGATTTAAAACAATACGCGAGACGACGAGAAAAGTATTGATGAAAAATATCACTTAACAAAACCAATATTGTCGAGGAAAGTCGACATGCAAAGAAAATAACAACTACTAAAAACCAATGAGGAACATCATATGTTCATGTACGATTGGAATAAACTTTTATTCGTTCAAAAGTTAAGATAGTTAAAATAGATTTAACTTTATTAAGAAACTAAGGGAAGCGCAAACTTCGAACACTAATAAACGTAAGCAAAGTTCACAAACATACAAAGATCCAATAGTTCTTACTCTTTTGATTCGTCTGACGACATGGACGTTTGAGTTTCAGGAGAAACTCAGTTTAACGGGTATCGAATGTAACAATCGTAAAATTTCGACTTGTTTAATTTATTTAAATATGAGTTAATGGGTTAGACTTGTTCGTCTATTGAATTTTCCTCGTTTGATTTTATGCAAAACGTGTACGTGGCTAGTTGACGCAAACGATTTTATCCTGACACAAGCCGGAAACGTACGACCATGTGTATATACAAACCACCATTTCCTTTACTTGTCTTGCTAAACAGCTACGATGCTACAAAGGACTCATTTAGCTAGTTTACTATCAATCACATACTAAACAAATCACCCTTTCACTCTGTCAGTAAGGTAACAACAATAAAGGTAAGGAGTACATATACTTTCTTTACTCACAAGTCCAACCATCCATTAGCCACCTCCTTGAAGGTTTATGAAGTTCATAACAATTATTAAAAACCTTAATATGGATCAAAGCACACATAGTGGAAGCGATTTAACAAGATCATAATAATAACACAATTATAATTAACCGAATTAGGGTTACATACCTTTATCCTAGCGAAGATCCACAAGGTCACCAACGAATCACCAATTATGGTTTATGACGAACATAACCAAGATGTAGTCTAAAGTAAGACTACATTATGTTCTTGTACACACGTAATACAACGAGCTAAGCGTGATTCTAGCACGTGTAAACCGAGCTTCTACGTTTGTAGAATATCTATCCAACAACCCTAGAGAGGGGCTAGGACTAGATTATTGCTAAACCAAAACCAAAGGATAAAAGGAACCCTAAAAAGGGTGTTTTTCCTTTGGAGTTGATTTGCAATAGAAAACAAACAAATCAAACAAACCAAACGAAACCCTAAGGTGCGTTTGGCTATGTGATCGCAGGAGGGTGAAGAGAAAGAGAGAATGGGGATAAAATTATGAAGGCTATGGGATTGTTTATATAGGCCTTGGCAAATCTTATTCTCCAAGTAATAAACTAATAAGGAAACAAAATCCCCCTTTGGGCCTTGTATAACCGGTGGTGGAAGCCCACCCATGGGGCTTCCGGAACTTTTCCTTTTTCTTCTTTTCTCTTCCATTTAATTCCATAACGGTCGTTTATACTTAACTTTTAATTATTAACGATCGTTAGTTAAGCTTCGGTTTAATTTAATAAATATAATTAATATATTTAATAAATAAATTAACTTTTTATGTAATGTGTGCAATCCCGTAATCCCAAGTTTGATCCTAACACACGACTATTTAAATATAAGTCCATAAAACTTTCAGCTCCCACTTGGACATATTTCAAAATATCGTGATCACATTGGTTAGCGTCTAGTTACACGCCAATGCCCTAGTCCGATCTCGAGGAAGGTCTCTTGGATAAAACCTTTTAGTGATTTACTATCATTATTATTATCCTTTCATTTCAAATACAACGTTAATAGGATATAGATCTCAGTCATTCCTTACATTAACCATTCTGTTTCTCGTTTACGGATATAGCAAGATCACCAAAACAAATTTAGGTGCGGCCGCAGAAATATCTTACTACTCCCCCGAGGGGCCCAGCTGTATTATACTTCAAAATAATTTTGAAGGAAACAAATCCCATATTGACTACAAGCAAAACTTATGAATTTTGCAACACTTCTGAAAATAACCCTTATAGCTACCAGTTACGTTTAGCGTTAGATTATTTTACAGAAATGCACTAGATCCACGACAGTTTCCTGGTATCTCAGGTCTAAGGATAACTATTTATGATTTACTTGATGACGAAGATCCATAAACTAAAATCATATCGTTGGGATAAGTCCAATATTTGATTCATCAAATATCATCCAAAATAGACCAATATACTTTCAAGTATACTATGTCACTATTTTGAATTGTCTTAGTTTAATAATATTCCCATATTATTAATCGACAACGGACATTTAGAAATATCATAATATTCATGGATTAAAACATGTAAAATAGGATACAAAATTAAATAATAGAAAATAAAGGAAACTCAATCTTTATTTCATCAATTCAATAATGTCTTAAACATCCTTTATCCAAATACCAAAATAGATCAATGCATAAAATTGGTATATGCATCATATCTCTAGCAATGACATTCATACTTGTTTGGCAAAGCATAAAATAACCAATCTTGACCTATTAGAATTTTGAGAATACTTTCTTCAAGAATTTAATTGAAATTCTTGTACATGTGCATTCAGATAGTTTGATATTGCCACATAGTATCAAAATTATGAAACATCCTTGATCACCAATTTCCTAAACTTCCACAACATATTTGAAGTTTAAAGTATTCTAATTCTTTAATGTATAATGCAACTTTAATCAACATGTCATCTCCAAAGATCCCATGACTAATATGAGTGTTACCTCAATTATATCTTTTCAAGTTTGATAACTTGTCATAAAATATATAAATACGTTACCTTTAATATCTATTATGTAATGTTTGATTCCAACCAAACCTCCAAGTTTGTTGGCTATGATAATTTGCACAACTATTGACAAATTACTCATCCATAGAATATGGAAGTTGATCCAAGAGTTAGGATGTTATTCTATTTCTAAACATATTCCTCTAGAATATTCATTACACAAGTTATTTAATAACTTTTAAATAGATCAATATATTCAAATCATCATGCATTTTAAGCATGATATAAATACAACACGACACACATGAAAATTTCTCAAACCAGATTTAGATTTCTTCATGTTCTAAATATCCATATAAATTTACTACATAGCATATTATGTTGTATTTCCACCGCATAAATAAATAAATTTATTTGTTCCAAGGTTATGTATATCTTATTTTCTAAATCTTCAAAGTAAAGTTTCATCTCAAATGTAAACCAAATCTGTTGGGAATAAATTAAGGCCAGATCACTTGAACGCTGACAAGAACAACTCAAGCGTTGACAAGAGCAAAGTGAGCGCTGACAGCTTAAGCGTTGACAAGTTAAAGTCAAGCGTTGACAGATTGAAGACAAGCACTGATGGAAGATGTGAGCTACACGTTTATTATGTTCTAGAATACTTCTAGTAAGGATAGAAACGACAATGTATTTTCTATGTTTATCTTTACCTAGAATAGTTGATACGTAGCTTATTGTACAAGGCTTCTTAGTCTATAAAAGAAGGCCTTTAGGTTAATGTTTAATATCAAGTTTTCATTAAGTTTTCATTCGTAAACATCTTTCATTGTAAGCAAGTTCGACATTGATAATCAAAGTGAAAGTTTTGTTTACATCTTGTGTTCTTGTTTAAGTATTAAATTCCGCATAATAATTAGATTCACAAAGCATATAACAAAGGTTTCTCTACGTGTTATACTTGATCTAATCTCGTATACACAAAGCTAATCGATCTAAGTTTGGGATCAACAAGTGGTATCAGAGCTTGTTGAGGAACTTTTGATCTTTGAAGAACACCAGAACGATATACGAACACCAAAACCCTAATTTTCTCAAAACCCTAAAATCATCATGTCTGAAGCAATAACCTCCTCCTCCTCATCCTTACCAAACATCAAGATTCCTATGCTTGATGCAACCAACTTTGACTTATGGAGGTTCAACTTTGAATAATATCTGGGGATCTTTGACTACACACTCTGGGACATCATTGAATATGGAAACTCATTCAATAAAGCTCAAAAGATTCTGAATGCCATTGCAACAAGAACAGCTGTTGAAGGATGTCCTGATGAAGATAAGAAAGAAAAACCTGGAGATGGTAGAGCTGTAAGTGCTGAAGATATTGCAAAGAAAAGGGCTGACATGAAAGCCCTAAATATTCTGAAAGTGTCTTTGGGACAAGAAAATCAGCACAAATATAGAAGCTATGAATCTGCTAAGGATCTTTGGGAAGCAATTGAAGTTGCATATGGTGGTAATGCAGAAACTAAGGGTAAGTTGGTAGAAGAAATTGTTCCAAAGAATGCAGCTCAGGTTGAATTTGATAGAAGATTGGCTGAGCAAATGATAGAACAAGGTAAAAAGGAAAAGTCACCATTTGTTGTGACTTCTGAAGAAGAAAGTGATGGGGCTAGCTCAGATTCAAGTGTGATGATTATTGAACCAGAAAGACTTGAGTATGGTGATGAGCTTGCTAGGGAAAAGTTGAGAGATTTAAAGTTGCAGATTGATTTTGATATGCCAGAGGTGGTTCAGATGTACAATTCTTGGGAAGAAAGTTGTATGGATAATCCAGACTTGACCATTTCAGATCAGATATGGGGTTTGGAGATTCTTCTTAGAGTTCAGAAGGATTGTAAGGTGATTTTGAAGCACAAGGCAAGCAACATTCTTTCAGAGTTGAAAAGGGATAGAAGGAAGCTCTACTTTATGTTGCTCAAATGTCATGGAGTTGGATGGACACATCAGAAGTTGAAGGCTTTGACATTTGATGAGTTGGAACATAGGGCTTATCCCATTTGGGTGAAAGTGCAGGAAGAAAACACTTTCAGACTTCTTTCAGATGAAAGAAAGGAGCAACTTGCAGAAGAGATGGAAATCAAGAAAGCTATGATAGTTCCCAGACCAGTAAAGAAGGGATTTACACTTGAGTTTCCAAAAGATATGAATCAACTA
Organism: Glebionis coronaria; assembly: GCA_025667525.1. NCBI lineage: Eukaryota > Viridiplantae > Streptophyta > Magnoliopsida > Asterales > Asteraceae > Glebionis > Glebionis coronaria. The sequence continues at coordinate 251,096,697 of CM046874.1, forward strand.
TATCCAAGTGAAGCAGTTATTAGAAAGAGCCTCAAGCTCTCCCCATTAGAAGCTTCAGATATGGTGCATGTGTTACCACTAGATTCCAGGAATCCAATTGTGAGTTATGATGAGGATGAATGTGGATTCTGGAAGATTGGAAGATATGGCAAGGAGGTACACACTTTTACCACTCTCATATCTTTATTTGCAAGTTGTGATAGAGAAGACTTGGTGGACCTTTGGAGGTTGCTAGAGACCAAGTATGAGGCTGAAGAACCAACTTCAGCTAACGGAATAAAACTTTGGACCACATTCAAAAGAATGTATGGGACAAATGAGGAAGATCCTGAAATATGGAAGGATCTTGAAGATGATCTCAGTGGTCTTCAATGGAGGTTATATTCAGCTGCTGGTGTATGCCATTTGAGTTCTACAAAGTTTGCTGAGTATTTACTTGTAGATGCTCAGTATTTCATATCCAAGGCTGTTTTGGAAAAGATGAAGGACACCCAGTTGGAGATAGATTACACAAGTGACGTGGCAAAGAATTTGATCAGATTTATTTATTACCAATATGATAAGGTTTGTCAGACTCCTCCAAGTTCTTAATGATTATTCAGAAACTTGATCATAAGAGTGGATATCAAGTTTAGGGGAGGATTGTTGGGAATAAATTAAGGCCAGATCACTTGAACGCTGACAAGAACAACTCAAGCGTTGACAAGAGCAAAGTGAGCGCTGACAGCTTAAGCGTTGACAAGTTAAAGTCAAGCGTTGACAGATTGAAGACAAGCACTGATGGAAGATGTGAGCTACACGTTTATTATGTTCTAGAATACTTCTAGTAAGGATAGAAACGACAATGTATTTTCTATGTTTATCTTTACCAAGAATAGTTGATACGTAGCTTATTGTACAAGGCTTCTTAGTCTATAAAAGAAGGCCTTTAGGTTAATGTTTAATATCAAGTTTTCATTAAGTTTTCATTCGTAAACATCTTTCATTGTAAGCAAGTTCGACATTGATAATCAAAGTGAAAGTTTTGTTTACATCTTGTGTTCTTGTTTAAGTATTAAATTCCGCATAATACTTAGATTCACAAAGCATATAACAAAGGTTTCTCTACGTGTTATACTTGATCTAATCTCGTATACACAAAGCTAATTGATCTAAGTTTGGGATCAACAAGTGGTATCAGAGCTTGTTGAGGAACTTTTGATCTTTGAAGAACACCAGAACGATATACGAACACCAAAACCCTAATTTTCTCAAAACCCTAAAATCATCATGTCTGAAGCAATAACCTCCTCCTCCTCATCCTTACCAAACATCAAGATTCCTATGCTTGATGCAACCAACTTTGACTTATGGAGGTTCAACTTTGATAATTGCATTTTGTACTTTTCCAAAGATTTATTTTGAAGTAATAAACTCATTTCGATTACTTAAGTCCTTTCTCAAGTAGCCATTCAAGAAATAGTTAATACATATCTAAATTTGTCAATTTAAAATATGACCATCAAAATCTTTATACATTTAATGTGTTTAGGAAAGAATACTCAATCACAATTAATTACTTAAGTGTGACTAATAATCTATTCATAATACTTACATTAAATATGTGTATAATTTTGTCCATATAATTTCGACACAAAGATTAAACCACTACAATTGGCGTTTTTCTTCCTTTGACGAAACTCATCTCCAATTTCTAGTCAAACTATTTAAGATAAACCAAAACCGAAATCTGATTATCTTGTTGGACAACATCTATAACGATCATAGTATGAGTAGCTTACCCAAAACAATATTTGGTAACAAATCACAACAATTATTTGTAACTCATAATTCTCAGCATATAAATCGCATATCCTAGATATCCTTACGGACCTATGACGTAAATTCCTTTGTCTTGAGAGTTAGCATTTACAAGCCTTCCTCATGATAATTACTAGTGTATTTCAGAAGATTATGTATCTTGTAATTTTATCTTTCAAGATCAAAACTCCCACTTGCTTTTAGTAACTTAAAATTACTCTTTAAATACATAGCAAATAGATCAACACTCCAACGTTATCTATGTGGGACATTACAAAACACAATGGCAGTTCCATACTCTTTATTTTCTAAACAATCCACTTCATAAGTAGTTTAGCAAAATTCGAACTTCGTTTAAGATATAACGTGATTCATCACATCCCATATATAATGGTATCTTATTAATCTTCTTAGCTCAAGTCATACTCAACCTTCTAACCTTGATATTTTTTGGAATAAAAGGAAGATATAGTTATCTTGTATCAAACATCACCATCATATTGAGAGTTTGATTTTCCTAATGAACATAACATAACAATGATGTATTTTATTTAGGAAAATATTGTAAGTTGTTGGAAATACGTTTTACGTATTAAGAAGGATCGGTCACTCCAACGATAGTCCATGTAATAGCTCGTAGTTTAGTTAACTTTCTTTATTTATCAAACAAGAACAAGCCTAGCCTACAACATGTGTAGGCCAGCCTAAATGTAAGCCCAAGCCCATGACAAGGGCTTGGGTATATAAACCCTCTCCTTAGATGGAGAGGAGGTGTGGTTAATCATTTTTCACATAGTTTACTCTTGTTTCTCTCTCTAGAATTTTGTTTAATCCACCATCTCTCTATCTCTTTCTCTCTCTAAAACATAAGCCAAATTTACACTTCTACAAATGGTATCAGAGCGTATTGTTCTTGTGTTTGTGTTCATAAATTCGTGTGTTTTTGATCTCCTAATCCCTCGTCCAAAATTTTTTTTGGTGTTTTTTGTGGTTTGATCTTCACCAATATCATCTACATACACGTATTAGTGATTTGGGTTACTTGGATCGCTCAAAAACGCAAAATTTTTGAGTGTTTGGATTCACTTTTGGCTTCAAGATTCGTATTTCGTAAAGTACAAACGAATTCCTTGTTTTTCTCCAAATTTCGCAACATTTGGTATAATTTCGCAATGGTGGAATTGCGAAATTGTTGAGAATTGCGAAATCCTTGCAAAAGTTGCGGAATTGAGTATCCTCCAGCTTTGCGGAATCTTGCAATAATTCCGGAATTGGAATTGTGGAATTGTTCTTTTGTATTGAAAAATTGATCTATTCTGAATATTGCGAATTCTTGGCTTCATTGCGGATTTACAGCATTGCGGAATTAGTATTGCGGAATCTTCAAAAATTTGCGGAATTAGCATATTGCGGAATCTTGGATTTAGGAGTTGCGAAATTGAATCATTGCGAAATCTCAACAATTGCGGAATCTTTCACTTTTTTGCGAAATCCTGTAACTTGAATTATTGCGGAATCTTCCCAAGGAATTGCGAAATCAGTCACAAGTTGCGGATTTATGCATTGCGAATTCATGCATTTTACTAATTGCGGATTCTTTTGAGTGATTGCGAATTTGAATCAAATCCACAAAGGGATTGCCAAATCATTGTACCTTATTGAGGAATCTTCACATTGCGAAATCTTTGGAACTTTCCACGATTTTTTCAAGATTTTCGAAAAACGTGATTTAGAAAATTTCGTACAAACTCGAGTGTAATTTTGCAGTGGAATTTTGGTTTCTCACGAAGACAATTTCGGGAGAATTGAACATTGTTGCAGCATAAGGCAATTGCACTCTTGTTGTCACAGTACATCGGAATCTTGTTGAAACCTAGACCATAGTCGGTTAACTGCGATCTCATCCAAAGAATTTGAGCACAGCAACCGGACATAGCTATGTATTCTGCTTCCGTACTCGAAAAGACAGAAAAGCGCTGCAATTTAAAGTACGGAAGCAGAATACATAGCTATGTCCGGTTGCTGTGCTCAAATTCTTTGGATGAGATCGCAGTTAACCGACTATGGTCTAGGTTTCAACAAGATTCCGATGTACTGTGACAACAAGAGTGCAATTACCTTATGCTGCAACAATGTTCAATTCTCCCGGTCGAAGCATATTGACATTCGCTACCACTTCATCAAGGAGCAAGTGGAAAATGGATTAATAGAGCTTTACTTTGTCCGGTCTGAGTATCAATTGGAAGATATTTTCACGAAGGCTTTAGATCGTGCTCGAATTGAATTTTTGGCCGACAAGCTAGGAATGAGAACCTTCTCGCCTGAGACTCTAAAGGAACTAGCAGATGAAGCGAAAGAATAGTCTTGGTAAAACTATTCTCCGTATCCTTGGTGATCATTTTATATATTGTCTATATTTTTATCCACAAAAGCAAAATAGAAAAATATAAAACTATATAAAAACCATAAAAATTGAAAAATTCATAAAATTCCAAAAATATTTTTACTTTATTTTTCAAAGGCATGTCTTTTGGTACGATAATATTTACGGCCTTAGAAATGTTGATTAAAATCGACACGGCGCAATAAATAGAGTTCATACAAAAGTTGTAACTATTTCATAAAACATGCCTAATGGCTTGTAGTTATTTCAGACTGCAACCCGTTTTTCACATTAAAGTCAAGTATTTCTTATGAAAGCTTTGGCTCACAACGGGAATTAATTTTCTCGGGCAAGGTTTACTTAAAACCTTGTAAGGGATCAAGTTTACTTTATAACTTGGTCTAACACAAATCTATGTACGCTTCATTGAATTTATTTGTTAAAACAAGAGAAGTCTTGTTTTTATGAAGCTATCATCTCTACAACCATAGCAATCTACAATTGGTATCTACATACTCGACGATGCGACTACTCAACTTACGACTACAGCTCTTTCAATAGAACACGGGTCAACAATTGAGGGGGAGCAATTTCAAGCTTTCAGAATCTTCGACGCTGAACGTGCCAAGTTCACAAGTTGGTGTCAAGACAACAATACCAATCGTACACGTGGTGTCAAGAGATGACTTTAGACGCGACGAGGCGACCAACATATGCTGACAAGAACCATTTGATCTTATCATATGATGTTCTCATCAATCAGGTCCAACCTTGTCAATTCTTTTCTAATATGGTGAATATGTGATCATGTTACAAATCGGTATCATATCTCATAAGTTTGATATCATGAAGATTAAATGGACTTGCATTTTTCTTCCCAAAACCTTTGTTCAAACTTCATTAAATCAATTGATATTAAAAACATCGATTGGGTTAATATTTTTAATATGGGGGAGAAAATGTGATTTAATATGGGATATTATCACAAATAGTTTGACTTAATTTGCTGGCTCATCCCGACATGTGCGAAATGTTTTCGAATATCGTGGCATATGTTAAGGGGGAGCAAAATGGATTTTCTATATCAAAATAGATTTTCATGGTGACATATACTTACCCAAAACCCATTTATTTCACGACGATGAAGATTGTGGTGACATAAGGATGGTAGGATAGGTTAAGTCCTATGATTCTTCCAGAACCGGAGGAATCTTCCCAAAGGACATTCCATAGCTAGAAATAGTAGTCCTTAGGAAAGATGGAGTAAGATTGTGAACGTAGCTGAATGCCGACCAAGTACTTAAGTTAGCACTGGAACAATCACAACAAGGTGCTAGTTATGACGTATTGGTAAGCATTGAAGGGGTTGAAGAATGAAAAAGAATTGTAAAGATAAAGGGTGTAAAGAAAGAAGCCCTCCTTATAACTTTAGGCAGAAACCGGGTCAATACATATGCTATTGAGATCATTTTAATGATTCTTGATATTGAAGACAGACATCATGGACCCAGTGATGCAATGCACAACCCATCCCAGCTAACTCAGATATCTCTCAAAAGGTATTTGTTTTAATCACACGGAGACAACACGTTATCTATCGATTTATTCACTTCGAATAAATTGGTATTGAAAAGGTGGCACTCCTCTCCAGCCTCCGATCACTAAAATCCAAAATGAACGATCAAGTCTAGAGCCATTTGAGATCATCAAATATCTCATTAGGACACACTTTCATATTTCCTTGCTTCTTCACACACTGTGAAAAGTAAGAAAGATTTTCAGAGTCCTACGCAAAATCTTCATGATCTTGCCTGAACATCCGAGTAATACGAGAGTATTTACAGTGAAGATGGAAATCCTTCTTGAGCGAATATCAAAAAGCTCATGGTAGGTGACTTGTGCGATTCTTTATGAATCAAACTTGTGATAACTGGAAAGCAACAGCTGTTTAATTCTTAACTGAATTTAAACACGTTCCAGGCCTCTACGCAATATCCTAGTGATCTTGCCAGAACACTCAGAGTGATACCTTAGCGTTCATAGTGATGAGTGGAAATCCTTCTAGTGTTAACCTCAAACAACACTTGGTAGGTAACTTGCAAGGTTCTATACGAATCAAGCTTGTGACAACTGGAAAGCAACGATGGTGCGGTTCTTAATTGAATTTCACTTGTTCCAGGAACATGAATTGACGGCTTCAAATCATGCGGATATTCTTATCCAAATAATTCACTCTTTATGTTCGCAGTCAGCTTTGGACGGTCGAATAAAGAGAACGGGTTTACCCGCGAAATCCTGTCAGGAAGTTACTTAATTGAAACTATCCGTCACGGGTACGATATCTAATATCGTCCAACGGTCTTCACCGACCGGAGGTAAAATGCTACCGACTTAGAATGAAATGTTCAAAGCCATTTCGTTCGTGTCTACTTATGTTGCGGCATTTGAAGACGGTGGCGTTGAGGAATCCAAAAAGAAGTCGTCCCCACATGCTTATACTTTATGCACTTAATATCTCATTTAATTCAAGAAAGCCTAAAAGTTAAGTCTTCCGCTGTATCAAACTCTGAAGCTTTCAAGAATTACGAAGGTATAAGTATGTGGGACATGGCGTCACGAAGAGGCGAAGATCACAAGTGATGGATGCACGAGAACAAGGCAAGAGATTAATGCTCAAGACTGATATCAAAGATCTCATCAGCATGTTCACCAAAAAAGAAAAAGAAAAGAAAGACGAGGACTACGAGCTCAAGACAAGCATAGTATGCTAGGTTTATTTAATTATTGTAATTTGGGTAATGCCCTTGTTTGGAGTGACCTCCCTTAGGGGGAGATTGTTGGAAATACGTTTTACGTATTAAGAAGGATCGGTCACTCCAACGATAGTCCATGTAATAGCTCGTAGTTTAGTTAACTTTCTTTATTTATCAAACAAGAACAAGCCTAGCCTACAACATGTGTAGGCCGGCCCAAATGTAAGCCCAAGCCCATGACAAGGGCTTGGGTATATAAACCCTCTCCTTAGATGGAGAGGGGGTGTGGTTAATCATTTTTCACATAGTTTACTCTTGTTTCTCTCTCTAGAATTGTGGTTAATCTCTTTTTCTCTCTAAAACATAAGCAAGATTTACACTTCTACATAAGTCAATCTTAACAATATTAAGATAAATATATATATCTTTAGGCTTACCTATATACCAACTAAATCATCTTAGTGGTATAATAGATTTCCTAACCATTTTGCATGCTCAAGTACTTCTAATACAAAGTCACTTCATTTCCATGTCTTTAAAACATAAACGTCTTACTTTATATTATACGTCTTTCAATACTTTAAGTTTGTGACTTTATTCAATAAATCATAAACACGTATAACTAAAGTAATCATGAACACCACTAGGTTTCAATAATCTTTTCAAGTTAATTCACTACTATGTCTATTTATGTAATTTCAAGAACACACAAATATTTAACTTTAGTTGAATAAGATTACTCTATATATTTATGTCATTCAAGGAATTGTCCATTTTAAGAAACCGCAAAATAATCCACGCCCGATCTTACGACATGTGGATATTTTACCCTCGTGTTTACAATTTAGTCCAAGCTTTCACATGACTAAATCAAAACAACAAGTGTTTCTTAATGTGAATGATATATATACTTTTAAGTAGTCTTTTAATCATATTGACACATGATCTAACTTTCATCTAGTTATTAATTAGATCGTCAGTATCTTATATTGAAGACAAGAGAATCATATCTTTATGAGTTTTTTCTTGCACACAATGTTCATTTCTCCCACTTGTGCATCGAACAACCTCATATATTAGATAAACATCACGTCTAACGTTCGTCTATACAAAATATGATTGTGTCACATATATTAGCTTGTACAAGTGGATGTAGAACCACTTAATCAACAAGAATCCATACATGAATATCCTTGGAGATAATAGTATCGACAATTCAAAAGTAATTATCTTAGAACATACTAAAGATAATATGGGTTATTACCAAGACAACAAGGCTTGTAACTCCCACTGAATTAGAGAATGTTTTAATAGACTCAAAATCAGTAATACAACACAATTCTCCCACTGAACTTGACAACATTGAAAATGTTTCATAATCGGTGAAAATAATTAGTGTTGTGTTTACTTTCTTACACTTTTGAAAAACATATTCGTAACAACTACTTATAGTGTTTAAGAGTGTACTCGACTTCGTAAATGATGACTTATCTATCAAATGCTTTTTAACTTGAAAGACTTGACATGCAATTTCTTCCTTAATAGGTCTACCAACCCCACAATGGTATGTAGTGCCTAGAAATGGTCAAAGCACAACTACTAGATAAATATGCTACTTTGCCTTATAACCAATTAGCGGTAACTTTTAATAACTCAAAATATGCACTTTTCTTAACTATTAAAGTTTGCTATGAGTTATGGATTTGAATTTGACATTTCTAAAATCCTTATTACTCCTTCTTCACTCATGGAAAAGAGTTTAGGTTTATCTTTTCATTGTAAATTGACTCTATCCTCAACCATACGGCTTTAGATCAATAAATGAATAAACCACGTTTACGGTGTAATGTTGCATTAATACATTTGTAAAAGAATTTACAAAATTCAGTTTTAGTATTTTCGATAATACCATTCAAGAAAATAAAATTACCCCGGTAATAATAACCATAGTATTTTCCTTGAAAACTAGAATCCAAAATGACATAATTTCATCACATCAGTTGATCTGCTAGCAATGAAAGTATTCAAGATGGTAACTTGTCGAACAATGATTGACAAACAAATTTGCAATTTCTAGATATCTAAGGGATTTACATTGCCAAAAAGTCATTTTGCATTGTAAACATGTTTCATCCCTTCTTTATGCCTTAAGTTTCTAGATCTTACTGAGTAACTCAATTAAGTCGACTAATCTAAAGAACGTAAAACCTTCATGTGCAATCTTATTCAGTCATGAAGTTTTTCTCTCCATTACAACATCGTCCAAAATCTCATATGACGAAAATTATAACTTCAAGTGTTCGTTAATTAGATGGCATATGACTTAAATTTTAATGGTATTGATTTTGGTGTCAAAATCATGTATGGAGAAGCATGCATACATCTCCATAGCATAAGTTTAATAAAACTTTTAGTAAACTTTTTAGTGAGTCTAAAATTTCATCATATATTTGCAAGTTGAGGTATTGGTTAAACCAATTAAAGACTTTACCCACAACTAAATTCACACTGTACTTTTTCTAGAACTTAGCTAAAGCACAAAGCAAAAACCTTATTCATTGTGTTTCGGATGTGAATTTTTGCGGTTAAATCATCCTTAAGGAATTATGTAAATAATAATCGTAGGTAATTCCAACTTTGATGCGCAGGCAAGCCGGGAATTTGGTCAGCGCTGAAGCATAACACCTCCTTCCTTAACCGGGTATATGACCAGCAGTGCGTTATACCCACTTTATAGTTTGTCAAAGTTGAGTAGGCCGTTAAGTTATTATTGCAATTCCAATCAACACAAATCATATGTTAATTAGATCTCAAAACAATTCATTAATTTTGATATGATTTAGTCCATATTAATTTTTCTTGGAAAAAATTACCCTTGTTTACAACATACAATCAATATAAAATGTATGAAAACAAGTAGGTACAAAAAAAACTAAATCATAAACACATAATAACAATTTATATGTGCAATAAATAAATCAAATAGCCACATGCATACGATTTATTCAATAAATAATATCAAATCTAGGTTTTTTATATTTATATAAAAGTCTTCCCTAATTTTAGATTTATTGAATCAAATAAAGCATGTAGCAAAACACGTAACAGTTACCACATAAAACATATGATCCATGAAAAACATGCATGTTCATCACGGATCTCCCACATAACTTAACAATTAAATCTCTACGGATCGAAACATTAATTCACATAACATGTGCAATTCATCAAAGTTCCACCCAAATTACTTAACAAATTAATAAAATCTCTACGGATCGTAACCTTAAATACATGACATAACAATTAATCAAGTAATTATCTAAAGATCAAAACATGCAATTTTAGGGTTTCACAAAAAAAACTATCTTTAAATTTATAATCGGCTAAAAAAAAACAAAATAAACCGACCCCCCTTTTTTTTAAATCGAATTAAAAAAAAAGACAAAACAAAAACCCTAAATTTTCTTTTAAAAAAACATGTAGTTTTAACTCAAAACAATTACTAGTTAAAAACAATCTTTTGATCTCGATAGTTATAACATGTTAAAACGGCTCTCGATGCCACTGAAGGTTTATGAAGTTCATAACAATTATTAAAAACCCTAATATGGATCAAAGCGCACATAGCGGAAGCGATTTAACAAGTTCATAATAATAACACAATTATAATTAATAGAATTAGGGTTACATACCTTTATCCTAGCGAAGATCCACCAGGTCACCAACGAATCACCAATTAGGGTTTATGACGAACATAACCAAGATGTAGTCTAAAGTAAGACTACATTATGTTCTTGTACACACGTAATACAACGAGTTAACCGTGATTCTAGCACGTGTAAACCGAGCTTCTACGTTTGTGGAATATCTACCCAACAACCCTAGAGAGGGGTTAGGACTAGATTATTGCTAAACCAAAACCAAAGGATAAAAGGAATCCTAAAAAAGGTGTTTTTCCTTTGGAGTTGATTTGCAATAGAAACCAAACAAATCAAATAAACCAAACGAAACCCTAAGGTGCATTTGGCTATGTGATCGCAGTAGGGTGAAGAGAAAGAGAGAATGGGGATAAAATTATGAAGGCTATGTGATTGTTTATATAGGCATTGGCAAATCTTATTCTCCAAGTAATAAACTAATAAGGAAACAAAATCCCCATTTGGGCCTTGTATAACCGGCGGTTAAAGCCCACCCATGGGGCTTCCAGAACTTTTCCTTTTTCTTCCTTTCTCTTCCATTTAATTCCATAACGGTCGTTTATACTTAACTTTTAATTATTAACGATCGTTAGTTAAGCTTCGGTTTAATTTAATAAATATAATAAATATATTTAATAAATAAATTAACTCTTTACGTAATGTGTGCAATCCCGTAATCCCGAGTTTGATCCTAACACACGACTATTTAAATATAAGTCCATAAAACTTTCACTCCTGCCAATACATTTGCCGAGTCTTCTCCTCCTCTTGTCAACAATCTAAATACTACTAGCGAACACATATCCCACACATTCCCTATATTTAAATCCCTAGTCTAGTTTATTGGAAAGGCACTTGTCTAGATTACACAATTTTGCTTATAGAAATAAACTCACCCTAGTTGCTCCTTCACAATCAACTACTCTCGGGAAAACGCATTACCAAAATGCCAAATTGTTTATAATCCTCATTAGTTACTTAGTACCCATCAGAGACTTTACGCAACCAAAACACCCTCATCAAACTATTAAAACCTTCAAACCTAAATTCATAAATAAGTAAGTCCTAGAGTGTTAGCAGTTGTTGAAGTCCTTCCTTCGTTGGGTCAACGGGTGTTTGGTCGTCTCGGGTTCATTTGCAATAACCAGAGGAGAGTGATGCTGCTCGTGAACGTGATTCACTAGTTGGTTTTGGGATTTTTCTTGATCAAGTCGCTGCCTAGGTGTAGGGTACAAGTCTAGTGCTAGTTACAAGTCGGGTTCTCCTCTCATCCTACACCACCTTGTAAGATCTCAGCCCTTGTAATTTCCTTACGCCTAACCACCTAGTATGTTGCTTGCACAAGATTATAAAGAAAGAAAAATGTTTCACACTATAACTCACCTTCTGATAACATACATTATATTGAAAAACTTGGCTAACACATTAATATAATAAACATCTAACGACCCTACGTTCATACATAGTATGGATAACGTACTTGTTGGAATCGTACACCAACAAACCTGAAGATCGAAACGTGGAACCCTAGATCCCTGAAGACGATCGCAGAGTCGCAACAAACGAAACCCACAAAGACGACACTACAAAGGTAACCAAACGATTATGTTTTATTAATACTATCGATTGGTACAATAGAAAGAATAGAAGATGCGGTATGATTGAGCATCACCCCCTCACCTCCTTTTACAGGATGAGGGGGTCGGTTACCGATTGATGATCGGGCTTGGATCCAACCGGGCTCAAACATACAAGGTAATTAACTAATCTAAACTATTATTGGTAATAAATCTAACAATTTCCACCTTCGTACCAATACTAGTTAACCTCGACACCAAGTATCTCCATACAATACTTGAACTTCGGATCTGGAATCACCTTTGTGAAAGCGTCAGCTGCATTATCTTCCGTGCCTATCTTTGTCACTTCCATATCTTTAGATTCCACGATCTCCCTGATGAAGTGATACCTCACGTTGATATGCTTCGTCCTCTCATGAAACATTACATTTCTTGAGAGATGAATTGCCCCTTGATTATCAAAATTCACAACCACTGACCTTAGGTTTATTCCCAACTCGATTAGTAGACCTTTAAGCCAAATGCTTTTCTTAACAGCTTCCGTAAGCGCCATATACTACGCCTCTGTAGTAGACAATGCAACAACATGCTGCAGAGTTGCTTTCCAACTCACAACACAGCTATGTACCATAAACACGTACCCGGTTATCGACCTACCCTTGTCAGGGTCTTTAGCATAATCGCTATCCACGAAACCGTCAACATCTACGTGCTTCCCTTGATCTCTACCATACACTAGACCTACATCAGCAGTGCCCTTCAAGTACTTCAAAATCCACTTCACCGCTTCCCAGTGATTTTTACCTGGATTCGCCAAATACCTGCTCACAATGCTAACAACATACGCAAGATCTGGTCTAGTGCAAACCATCAAGTACATTAAACTACCTACAACATTCGCATATGGGACCTTACTCATTCTTTCCACATCCCAGTCACTCGACGGACAATCCTTCAAAGATACCTTGAAGTGTTCTCCCAATGGCACAGAGACCGACTTGCCATTATCCACTCTGTAGTTATTCAGAATTTTCCGCACATATCCCGACTGAGGCACCTTCAGGGTTCAGTTACCCCTATCCCTGACAATCTCCATACCAAGTATCTTCCTAGCTGGACCAAGTTCCTTCATATCAAACTATTTCCGCAGCAGTCCCTTGGTATATTCGATCTCAGACTTGCTTTTACAAGCAATCAACATATCATCTACATACAGCAGTAGATATATGTACATACCTGGTGCAAACTCCTTGAAGTAAACACAACTATCATAGTTGCTACGGCTAAACCCATTGCTGACCATATACACATCAAACCGTTTGTACCACTGCCTTGGAGACTGCTTAAGACCATAAAGATATTTCTTCAACAAACATACCTTGCTGCCCATTCCTTCTTCCAAACCAAGGGCTGCCTCATATAAATGGTTTCTTCAAGATTACCATGCAAAAACGCCGTCTTCACATCAAGTTGTTCCAACTCGTAATCTTCACAAGTAGTTAATGAGAGGATCACCCTAATAGATGTATGTCGAACCACGGGTGAGAATACCTCATTATTGTCAATCCCTGCTCGTTGTGTAAACCCCCGAGCTACCAGCCTTGCTTTATACTATGGTTTCTAAACGCCTTCAATCCCTTCTTTAATCTTATACAACCACTTGCAGCTTACCAGCTTCTGACCACGTGGTTGATCGACCAGCTCCCAAGTATGATTCTTCTTTAAAGAACTCATCTCTTCCTCCATAGCACGAACCCACTCATCCTTTTCAGATGAATTGATCGCCTCCTGGAATGTGATTGGTTCATGTGTATCTTCTTCCTCAGCAATAGCAAACGCATAAGCCGTAATATCATCTTCTTCCCTAGACCCTGATGATCTAGACAATGATACATTACCTTCATTGCTATACCTTACAGGTTTAGTAGTTGTTCTCTTAGCTCTATCACGCACCAGAACATAGTTGTCCAGATTCTGTTGTTGTGGCATTGCATCTACTGCATCTTCAACTTGATCCTCATATTCATTCCCTGGATTTAACCCAGTATGAGGATCCACAGTTGGTTCGATCCGACTACCTTGAAGTTCCACCTCAAACTCAATTTCCTTCCCAGAATCTGCAGCACCAGCACCCTTGAGAGTATCCTTATACATAAGGCTCTCATTAAAGACTACATCCCTGCTTATGATTATCTTCGGTTTAACATTATCCAACCTCCATAATCTGTATCCCTTCACACCCTTAGGATACCCCAGGAATATGCATTTTATAGCTCTAGGCTTGAGCTTCCCCTAATTCACGTGTGAATAAGCAACGTAACCAAATATCTTCAACATCTCGTAATTCGCCAGATGTCCTGACCATAAATCCATAGGTGTCTTCTTCTCCAAAGCTGTAGATGGAGACCTATTGATCAGATATGCTGTCGTCACCGTTGCTTCTGCCCAGAATGATTCTAGCAAACCAGACTGAATCAGTAAACACCTAACCTTGTCCAAGAGCGTCCTGTTCATTCGTTCAGCTAGACCATTCTGTTGCAGAGTTCCAGCAACCGTCAAATGTCTTACTACCCTGCTCTCCTTGCACAAGTTATTAAACTCCTGATTACAAAACTCCAAACCATTATCCGTTCGAAGTTTCTTCAGTCTTCTACCTGTCTGGTTTTCTACCAACTGCTTCCACTCCTTGAACTTGCTGAACGCCTCGCTTTTGTTTCTAAGAAAATACACCCAAACCCTCCTCGAATAATCATCAACAATCGATAAGAAGTAACGACAACCACTCATCGATTCCACCTGAGAAGGACCCCAGAGATCTGCATGGACATAGTCTATAACTCCCTCTGTTGTGTGCTGACCTCGACCGAAACTCACCCTGGTCGATTTTCCAAGAACACAATTTTCACAGAATTCGAGCTTACCTAGACCTTCGTTCCCCAGCACCTCTCTTCTTTTGAGTTCAGTCAAGCCTGCTTCACTAATGTGACCCAGGCGTTTATGCCACACCTGCGCAAGACTTTCCTTTTCTTCTATACCAACACTAGCTTCACTTGATTCAGCCCAACCATCCAAGGAGTACACACAATTTTCCTTCAAAGTTCCTGACAAAACCATCAAAGAACCCTTGATCACCTTTACTCTTCCATTCTGCAACTTCACGGTATAGCCCTCTCGATCCAGAGTGCCCAAAGATAACAAATTTCTTTTCAACTCGGGAATGTAACGCACATTCTCAAGCACAAAACTTGAACCATCTTTCATTTGTACTCTCACCTTCCCTATCCCCTTGATGGCACATGCTCTATTATCACCGAGCAAAACCATACCACCATCAAGCTCCTTAAAATCAAACAAGAAGTCCCTCCTAGGCGTCATGTGATAGGAACCACCAGAGTCCATGATCCACTCTAAGAACCTTTCCTCACTCACCGCCATCAACAAATCACCATTGTCATAACCCTTAGAATACGTCCCAGCGTCCTGTTTTGCATTCTTGTTGACAAAGCCAGTTGATTTCTTCTTGTTCCATTTTGGACAGTCTTTCTTAAGGTGATCCTCAGAATAGAATATGTAACACTTCTGTTTATAAGTTCCTTTACCTTTTGACTTTGATCGCGAACTACCACATCCTTGATTACCCCGATGCTCCGGCCTTCCCCTTACAAATAACCCATCACCATCATCCTTTGCATCTGTCCTCTTCTTCAACTCCCATGAATTGAGGGTAGAGAAGACATCTTCCAAAGAAAGCGACTCCCTTCCATAAAGCAATGTCTCCACAAAGTTATCATATGAATATGGTAATGATGTATGTAACATGAGTGCCTGATCTTCGTCATCAATTTCAACGTCTATGTTCGCCAAGTCACCGATCAATTTATTAGACTCATCTATATGTTCAGATAACTTCTTACCTGAATGCATGTAGAAAGTGAACAGCTTCTTCTTCAAGTACAATTTATTGGCTAAAGACTTTGTCATATACAAAGTTTCTAACTTTCACCAAACCCCCGCAGCAGAATTTTCTTTGTTGACTTCCCTCAACACCTTGTTATCCAAGCACAAGAGTAAGGCACTGTGTGCTTTTTTTATAGACTTCCGTCTTCAACGCCGCAGTCTTTTCAGCGTCCGTCATGGTATCCGGGAATGGATCTAACGCAGCCTCCCAACCATGTTGAATTAATAGACACCGCATCTTCACACGCCACAACCCGAAGTCATTAGACCCGTCAAATTTTTCGACGTCAAACTTCGCTATCGACGACATATTCTTTCTCCCTTGTTGCGTAAAAAAAATCCTTCTTGCAGATCGATTTAATTAGAATATCCCTAAACCTCGATCACGTACAAGCAAAACTCGATCGTACACTTGAAAACCCAAGCAAACCACGATCAAACTTGAACCACAAGAACCCCGCAACAAAAAACCTTGTGTTGTAATTACTAAATTATATTAGTTGATAACTTTTAATTATAACAATTAAAAATCTAAAATCAACAATATAATAAGAAACAAAATCCAATGGGCCTTTGTAAAAATAGACCCACGTGATCAGTACTAGTAATAACAAAGACTAAGAAACCCACGTCTTATGCACTTCGTCTTCTCCAAAGCATAAACCTGCAACTCAAAAAAAAATTCCGATCAACCTCGAAACCCTTTTTTCTTCCACGATACTCTTGATCTAGCACCGATATTCGAAGCCCAACGAACCTTGAGCTCTGATACCACTTGTTGGAATCGTACACTAACAAACCTGAAGATCGAAATGCGGAACCCTAGATCCCTGAAGACGATCGCAGAGTCGCAAAAAACGAAACCCACAAAGACGACACTACAAAGGTAACCAAACGATTATGTTTTATTAATACTATCGATTGGTACAATAGAAAGAATAGAAGATGCGGTATGATTGAGCATCACCCCCTCACCTCCTTTTATAGGATGAGGGGGTCGGTTACCGATTGATGATCGGGCTTGGATCCAACCGGGCTCAAACATACAAGGCAATTAACTAATCTAAACTATTATTGGTAATAAATCTAACAGTACTCATACAAAAAACCAGTTTCTAGATCATTGATTTACTAGTTTAAAAATAAGATGCAAAGTCGTGATTTTATTTAGGATAGACAAGACCTGCTATGAGGCACTTTGGACCAGCCACTACTCATTCCGGGCAGGGTCATGTCAGGTCCTGGGTTTGTTGTGTAAATGATCGTCACCTAGGCGGCTATATTTTTTTAACGCGGCCAATTAATGGACATATGGTAACATATACAATTTTTCTGCATATAATAGCATAGTCAGGTAAGTGGGTTAATCATAGTCTTCGTGTGCATTTTCTATACGATTAGGAGTCGCCTTGTCTAAAGCTTGAATTACTTGTTAAAAACTCGAAACTATCACCTTTCCATAGACCTGTAAAACAAGTAAAATTATTGACAAACGAACACACAATAAGGACCTAAAAAACCATGTGTGTTGACTGCTGGTGCGTGGGTGTTTGAACAAAACAGGAGTCTGGTATGCGAGTAGCAGTAACAAGTCATGATATGGTTTCCTACTATAACTATATAGTGTGCGTGCATGATAAACAGGAAGGGGTAATACACCTCATCTCTTTTTAAATTCATGTTTGTACATGCGAGTAGCAGTAAAACAAACCTCGTGTTGGTATAGATGTGTGCGTGTAATTATGAAACAAGAAGCAAAAGACCAACAATATGATATATTATGTGTGGACATCATGTATATGTGTGTGTGTGTTCATGAGGGTGTGTACAATCAGCGTCAAGGAAACAAGAAACTAAAAATAAATACACTGTAGCTTTTAAACAAATAAGAGTGTGTGTGCGTGTTTGAGGCAGCAGGAGGAAGTAACCTATATAAAAGATTAAACAAATGAAAACATAGACTGTTGTATGCATGTGTATACATGGGGGGAGGGAGGACACTTTTGACTATTTAAAAAGAAAGAAAAGAGAATAGAGATAGTGAGTGTTAGAGTAAAAGGTCTCACGGCTAGGCAAAGTCTCTTCACTTGTGACACCTCAGCGCCATATCACATCAACTAACCAAAACAAAAAACCAACTAAACACCCACTCACTTACAACTAGTTTCTCTCCTCTTCACTTAGGTCCCACCACTCTCCATTTTATTTCTTTTTTCATTTTTCATACAAAATAAAATTTATTTCACTTAAATAAAACATTACAAATACGGAAATAAAAATTACAAATACGGAATAAAATTGAAAACGATACAATACAATACGGTACGGTTCGACGGAATCTAATCGGTTTCGGGATCCGAATCAGATTCCGATGAAATACCCCACGATCTCCTGATGAATTCGCGTGTCTTTTCCCACTTGATCTGCTTCGCCAACTCTTGTTTCTCCCGTTCTTCTTCTGCTAATGCTTCACGTAATGCTTCTTCATCATTAAGCAGTTGATATTCTTGTGCCTCAGTAAGACGGAACTCAGCAGGTACCTGGTATTCTTCAACAGGGCTCTCTGGTTGATGAATAGTAGGAACGGATGATTCACCCATCGTGTTTGGGTAAGGTTGTGGAGGGTAAGGTCGTGGAGGGATTGTCTCTGGTACCTTTTCCGGTGTCGATGGGTTGCTTCGAGTAGCTTTTCGTTTGTTTTGTTTCTTGTTTGCAGAAGTGTTTCCTTGAGACATGTTTTAGAGTATGGTTTTGTGTGAGAAAAAAAACTTAAGGGAAGTAGTATTTATAGTGAAAATATAGCCGTTGGAACCCATGTTAAATATAGCTGTTGGAAAATTCAAATTTAAACATAGCCGTTGGAAAATTCATTACTGAAACTAAAATTACAACATAGAAAATAAAATAACATTACTGAAATTAAAATAACATTATTTAAATTAAAACTAGAATACCGAAATTAAAATTCTCTAATCCATTCTTTTTTAGAATCCATCTGTTTTTCGATTTTAACGCCTTCTTCAACCAAAGCATCATGTATTTCATAGTCTTTGTTCGATTCTTTTTTCAAAAATTCGATTATCTGATCACGCCACTCTTTTGGAATATCCTTGCATTTTTCACATGCCTCATGTAGTTCAAATTTTGCAGAGGATGCACTTTTAAATTTGAGGGCTAAATCCATAATCGCTTTCTGTCGAATGTTGTCTTCCTTAATTAGTTTAGCAACTAATTTTTTGATTTGATCATAAGTGTGTGGAGCCGAACAAACCATTCTAGTAGTATTTTATTGATTTTAGGGAATGAATATGATTGTTAAAATTGTTAAATGAGGGAGAGTTTATATAAAGATTAAGATTTTTATTTTTTTAAAATTCTAACCGTTGTAAAACGGTTTAAAAACGATTGGGCTCCACAAATCTTCACTTTTCAGCTCGTTGAAGTTTGGCGAATTGATCACGGCGAGGGGGGGGGGGTGGGAGTCACGGCGAGCCCCGGCGAGGGTGCCACCTCGGACCGGTGAGGGTCTCTCGCCGTGACACCGTTTGCTCTTAGTATGTAGCAAAATACTAATGTGGATAACCTGTGTGTATAGGCAGGTGTGTGTGTGTATCATCTACTTCAGGAAGAAGAAAAGCCAAGGGTAATAACCAGTTTCCTTAAAAGTGAAATAGTGTGTGTGTTTAGTAGGTGCTGCGAGTGTGTGTGTGTGTGTTGAATCTATAAAAAATATGTCCTTTCTTTCTTTCCTTAATTACAAACGTGTGAGAGCCAGGAGTCAATAGAAAACTGTATAAAATTATTCACGTCTGGGTCGAATGCCAGTGGTTTAGACTTTTCTTCACCTAGCATCCTCACTTCATACTCCGTTTAAGCATACACACCGCATATCTTTCCAAAAATTAAAAACACTACAATAATGTCGACCCAACCTAGTTTTTGACGATGTTACCCGTTCGGCCTACGGGTCATTTATAAACCCGTTGTTCACATTTAAAATTCTAGAAAATAACCTCAGTAATGAATAAAAGATGTGTTAAAAACCATGACTGGGCAGCCTACTTTGGACCTTATTTTAACAACCTTAGAGACTAAGCCCGAGGGAGGTCTCAATCAATTATCGTTGTCTTCACGGCCTAGTTTCCGAATTGACCACTTGTATTTTTACGGGTTAATAACGAATGACTTATCTACCTATGAAAATGACCTTCCGACACAAATGAAATAATTTCTAAAAATGACAATTATATGTTATAAACTTAAACACAAGCACATAATAGGGATAAATTGTCATAAACTCATTCATATTGCATTTTTAGACTAAGTACGACTTATTTTACTTAGGTTACGAGTAGAGCGTTTTGCATCGATTCGCATGCCTCGTTATTCATGCCACTACTATTATTTCCGCTTTGCTACTTGATTGAGGTGAGTTTCATAGCCTCACTTTTTACTTGTTTTGTACACTTTTGGGGTGAGAAGATTGCTTGTTTTAAACGGATGAACATAAGTACAAAAACTTGATACGAGTTTACCTACTAAAGGTCTAAGTCTCTGATATCCTAGTTGCCTTTAGCACTATCATGAACCGTTAATTACTATGTGTAAGCGCGAATGTTATGGATAGATCTATTGGGGTTGACATACCTATCTAATTGTCGCTGTGTGGTCGAATTAGATACAATTACATTTGAGGTCTTATAGATGTCCAAGGATAGGCATCTGCTCGGGCTCAGATTATATATTGTTGGTTTGGTTAACGCTTCGGTGTCATGAGCTTAGACGTAGGTGTAAACGTATGCTAATTGATTATAATCTTATATTTGTTATAAGATTATATGCCGGTTGCATGACTAAAATCTTAAGGTTCATCACACTATTTAAACCTAAACCTATGAACTCACCAACCTTTGTGTTGACACTTTAACAATATTTTTCTCAGGTATCAAGACGGAGGAGTGACTTGGTTGTGCCATGGGAGATAATAAATGTGTGACTATCAAATGATGTTTTGAACTTTTACTCATGTTACTGAAAACTCTGATTTAATTTATAATGTTGTAGAAAAATACTTCCGAATAATGTTTTATACTTATAGTCATTTAAATCAATTGAAAGGACTTATTTAAATGTCATTCTTTATTATTATGTCTTATGATAGTCATGATAGTCGTACCCCAGTGTACTCACGTACTCTGGTAATTTGGGGGTGTGACAGATTTAGTTATATTATTATGTTTTATCTCTTTCTATTCTACACATATTATTCAACTTAAATTTAATCTTAAAATTGAACCTAAATCTATTGTCACCTATAAACTTGACTATAACTGGATCAAAATGTTATATTAATATTTTCACCCTTTGTCAAGATACTCTCTTATAAGTATGTTGCTTTTTATGCAACCTTAACTTAACATAATGCTAATAGAGGTAGAAATCCAAGATTTGCTAAAATTTGAAAAAGTCCCTGTCTTCTTTCAAAATTTACGAAAATCGTATCTGGACAGTCACTGTTCGCGGTTCCATAAATGAACCAGCGAATCATTATTAATGATGAACCGCATCCCTATTTAACGTACCGTGACCGGTGAGTCCATTTGTTCGTTTTGGCATTTTCTCTTTTGACCAACTTTTTCCAAGATTCTTTGTTTTCCTATTTAAACCAAATATTTCTTAAAATCTTTTGTTTTTCTTTCTATCACTTGCATTATCTACTTTCTTTAATACCCCCTCTCTTGGGTTCTCTTCTCATCTCACCATGTCTTCCTCTTCTAACCTCTACCTAGACAACTCTTTGTCTCAAACCTCTAAACCTCAAGCTTCCTCTTCTAATCTTTCCAAGAAACTAATATTTTTGGTCAAACCTATTTGGGTTAAAAAGAACAAGGATCTCATTGAGCATTGTTCTCCCAAACTTTTCAAGACTTCCGGTTTCTCCACTATTAAGTATCAGAATGAGTGTTACTCTATCAATCCCATTACCGAAAGAAAGAAAGCTCTTCTGCCACAACCTAAACCTTTCAACACCCTTCAATTAAATGACCTCTCTTCTTACCATAACCTCACAAAATATTATGATGGTAACCTTCTATTTTCTTCTCCACATTCACTTTCTCCTCCACCACTTTATCCTTCTAATGATGCACATCCTCCCTCTAATGAATTTGTCATGCATCATGGAACCTATTGCGCTTGTTGTAGGTTTCAAAAAATTGAACTTGCTCATATCTTTGACAAGTTGAACTTTCTTGAGTTTTTTCTTACTCGACCTCCTCTTCAAGTATTTGTTCTAGTGACCAAATCTTCGGAAGACTTTCCCTCCTCCTTTTCTATCGATTAAATCACATTTTGTACTCTAATCTTTTGGGTTAAAATTTTAATTAAACATATCTTGGAGGACTAATTCTCATAGAATAGCTGTTATCCTTATATTTATTTTCTTATGTTTTAATATTCATATTTTTATGTTTTATCATATTTTTTATAATATGATCTTTATGTGTGATTATTGTTTGTTTTGTTTAATCTATTATCACACGCATTGTTGAGAGTTGATTATGGTTAAAACTGAATTTGTTTGGGTGGTTCAAAAAATTCAATATTTTGACCATTTAACATAATACCTTCAAATTTGTTGGATGTTTCTTCTCTACCTCAAATTCAACACAACTGAATTATGTCAAACAACTCTCTTTGGACATACTTAGAAATTATTTACTTCCTAATTTGAGATTCTTTTCTTTCTCCCTCTCAAATTATCTAGTAAATATTTGTGACTAGTGGTTTTACATGGGTGTTTCTTTCTTTCTACCAACCCTTGCATGTAGCTTGCCACCATAGCTAGATCACTTGGTGCCCAAATCTAGGGGAGTAAGCACCAAGGGGGAGCTTTTAGCAAAGTCGGTTCTTCTCTTCTTTAAAGACTTCTGATACCTTTTTGCTTCGACAAAAGGGGAGAAATGGTTGTGGATAAACTCGTTAATAATTGGATAACTTTTGTTTTTTACATGATTGAGTTTATAGTTTGTCATAAAAAAAGAGGGATATTGTTAATGCAACTGATGCCTAAGAACGTTAATTGTGACAACTAATCCTTCTTAGTTTTGATCACGACAAAGTGTAAGAACATTTATCATTAAACTCGTAAGACGAATTATTTAACGAACACTATCATTTAGGTAATAATCATTTAAGTCTTACAAAAACATATCTTAAACATGTTTAGTGATCATTAAAAGTGATTAATCTTAAAACTCACATTTAATTAAATGTGACAAAATATTTTTAAATATACTTTCTTTTTAAGAAAATGTTTTACGAAAATGAAAATTAGAAATTTTGAATTTAAGATATTCCAAAATAAAATTGAATATTCCTTGTAAGGTATAAACCTCACCACATGGACTTTTTGTTGATCCCTTATGATCTTGTTAGTCTTAGCTTGAAGACTCAACCTAAACATGATAAATCCTATATAGACTTTGTAGAAACTTTGAATGATATCAAAGAGTATGCGGAATCTACTCTTTGATATTATGTAGATTATGTATATGGTATTGACAAGATATGTAAACTGAATACTTCAATATTAATAATACTAATACCCTTAACACAGAGTATTAGGGTTACAACCTTGAATTAAAAGTACAATGCAGAGAGATTATATTTTCGTATGTCATAACCTATACCTATTACCTCCTTTTATAGTACAGGGAGTCCTTTACAAGACAAAGATATGAATAAATTTAAACTATTAGAAGATATAAGTGAATATCTTCTATCTTTAAGGAACACGTTTTCTGTCTTTATCTTCAACTCAACATTAATAATATTACCATCACCAAGGTTTAACCACGTCCTACTCATCATTAATGCAACCAATACTAAGAATCCTACTACCAGTATTAATAAAATTAATACTGTTAGTGTAATGTAGACCAGCACTAATTTTATTCCTAACAATCCTCCCCTAAACTGTGATTTATCTTCATGAACCAAACAAATTTCTGGAATAAGATTAGGATCTTCTTCAAATCATTTCTGAATCTGACTGTGAATAAAATTGAGAAAATAAATAGCAAATTGGTCTTCAATATCTACCTTCAATTGAAAACTTACCATTTTCTTAAGAGTATCTTGTGACGTGACAACCCAAACCCGTGGTCATTATTTAATTATATTTTTACGTATATTTTTGAAATTTTTGACGAGATTGATTGTTATGATGATTGGTGATTTGATTCGGATGAATCTTGGAAGTTATATTTTTACGTTTTGACGAGTTGCGAGGATTATTAGTAATGACGATATCAACGGATGCCCGAAATTTTACGTTTTATTTTAGACATGTCGATGTTTAATATTATGACGTTTTTATTTTTAATTTCGTATTAAATCGTGCCGGGACTATATAATATCATATTTTGTGTGCGTTTTAAGTTTTGAGAAGTATTTTTGTGAAACCCGAGACCCGTAAATATTTTCGAAATTGACTAATAGTCATTTCCCGCTTTTTAAACAAGTAATTGCATTTTGGTCCACAAGAATCACAATTGGCAAAAACTACCCTAAACTTCCTACCTATAAAAGGAAAAATTAAACACAAACACACACACACACACACACACACACATAACACACTCCGCTATCAAAATTTCTCTCTCCCCCTCTCCCTTGTTCTTGTCCGTCACCCTCAACCCCACAAACACCCCTTGATTTTTAATTTTAAGCTTGAATCCACAAAATCTAATTGAAGACCCATCTTAGTTTTGCTTTTCTCTACACATTGGTATGAAAATTCCCCACATGCATGCACATTTTATAAAAACCCATTTTTGATGAAAACTATGTATGTTTGATCTTGAATATGTGTTGTAAGTAGGTGTTTATGGTGTTATATATTATTTTAATTGGTTGCATGTTGAAATTTTGAGTTGAGTTTTATTTGATTTGATCATCTAGGATGATATAGTATGTTAGTATTGAAAGTAGTAATATTTGGATGATTATAATTGTAAAAATAATGTTAAAATGGGTGAAAAAAATATGATTTTGAGTGGTTTTTAAGTATGTACTTTTGACCAGCAGCTAAAAGCTAACTTTTGGAAAATATAAGTTTGTGTATGATATGAACTAACTAGATATTGTTGTAGAGGATTTCATAAGCTTCAATTTGGTATGAAGTAGAGCTTCTAGCTCCAAACGAGCGAAAAATTATGATAGTTTGATTATTCGTGTACCAGGAGACGGGTATCGGCACAATATATAATTGTTGTCGATATTTGGATCGAATCTCGGGGACTATAAAAAGGATTTTAAAATGGGTCAACGACTGATGTAAAATGATAAACATGATGATGTTGAGTCTATTTTCAAATACGAGTGTTGGTTTTGTAAACGGAGTCATTTATATAGGTTAAAAAGACTATATGAGTTGTTGACGTAAAACTGTCCGGTTTTTGTAGTTCGAAGATGAGTCGGGCAGGGAACTTTAAAAGTAAAATATTTTAACCAACTTTTGGGAGGTCTTTCTATATATAGTAAGTGAAGTCTCTAAGTAATATCGTAAGCTATTGACGTGTTTAAGTAAGGAAAACAGTTTGGACAATTAATAGATATATATCGACAGTTTTTGAAAGAATAAAAATATAAAAGTGTACGTAAGAAGGATTTATTAAATTGAGAATGGTGTGAGTTTGATTTTGACTTTGAGATATTTATTTCATTTTATTAAGTATGAAATATTACTTGGATGTATTATTAAAGGCACGTGTTTTATTTTGATAGATTGTGAATTTCGTGTTCGCCGGGCATCATCGATCGTTGAAAGTCGTCTTACTACTGTTATTACTTCAGGTGAGTCTATAGCCTCGCTTTTTACTTGTTTTAATGATTTTAAAACCCGCGTGGGGGATACATGCTATTTGAAGTAAAATGAACACATGTCATGAGTAACTGTCGGACCCGAATTTTGCCTTTGTTGCCTTTGTTGATTTGAATTGTATAATTACCTAAATTGCAAAAGTCCCTAAATTCATGAGCCGTTAACTATCTTCTGACTTGATGTTGTGAGTTGGGAATATCCACTTATTCTAATGATAGTACTATTGGGTTGACGACCCTATCTAAGACCAGGGCTTTACGTTGAGTAACCTTTGGGAAGGATAATTTTACGAGAATGAGAATGTGGTATACTCGCAATTGATACCCTAGTAGGGGCACTGTAATTCTTATCGTCATGCTGGCATTTGGCGTGGGTGACTAAGTTAAGGGGTCGGTGTCATGAGCTTAATACAATTCATTAGCTACTGCTATAAGATGAAATGCCTGATTAATAGATTGTATGGACACAATGCTATTAAACAATTGTGATTGATTTTTATGATGTGTTCAAATATGTTTTGTTAAACCTATAGACTTGCTCAACCGTTGTATTGATAATTTTAAGCATGTATTTCAGGTACTTGAAGTTGATGAATTGCGGAGCTTGCTGGAGAAGGATTGCAGGATTGCTTTTGTAGTGATTTGGTCTAAAACAGATTTCTTTCCCGTTTGTCATAAACATATAGTATATGGTCCAGTATTTTGGTAAAAGGTTTGTCGATTGGTTAAGATCTTTAGGGAACCTAAACGCTACTCTGATATATTTTTTTTAAATTGAGTTTACTTGGGATTGAAGGTTTTAGACACTAATTTAAATTATTTCCTTATTATATTCCGAAATGTTATATTTTAAGGTCATATAAGAGTATTGTGAAATGAAGTTTGAGACTAGCACCCAATTGTGTATTTTCGCTGCACAATGTAATTTGGGGGTGTTAGAGATTGGTAACTAGAGCTTTTTAGTTATAGCAAATTAGGTCGATATTTGAAAATGTCCTAAACTATAACTTTGGTGTCAAAAGTATTTTATAAAAGCAACGTAACTTCTCTACAAGGCTCCGGTAAGATTATTTATTTTTGTTATGCTTTGTTATTATAGATGTATCCCTCAAAATTGTTCTGAATTCCTGAGTATTTGTTAAGTAAATACTACGATAAGGTATTGGTATTAATGAAAGGACGTAGAGTGCTTTCATCATAATTTCATTTTTATGAGTATTGCATAATTATCATTTGCATTGCATTGCATTGCATCGCATACATATATATTTGGCATACGTAAATCATTTGCATTTGCATGACTATGCATTGCATATGTATATTTTTGAATAATGACCTTATGTACATTTGAATTTTATGTAATTGTAGAAAATGTCCGACGTACAACTTAACAACAATAGGCGGGGATATGTTGTAGGTCAACGGGGTATGCAATGTCAGCAAGGATGTAATCATAAGAATTCAGGTGGATGGTTAGATTATGAGGATGATACGGACGATAAGAAAATTTTTGTGGAATCTGAAAGTGATAATTATAGGACTGAGAGTGAAGTTGGAAGAACTAAGGTTAGAGCTGAGGTAAGAAGTTATGGAACTGATTTTAAGAAATATCAGGAAGAGAGAGATAGGCTTTGCAGGTTAAGTGAATATGTAGCTCACCTTGGGCCGTATCTTGGACCGCATTGGAAGTTCCAGGACAGTGAGAAGTATGTTGATTATCACTATATGATAGATCCGCCATGCCAAGGAGCGCATTTGAGGTATGGATTTGAGGAGCCGCCCTGCTTTGATCCAAAATGGAGGTGCTGTAAGTTAGGACCAGATGAGGACGAAGCAGGGACGAGCCAAGTTGGAGAAAATGATGTGCCACATCCTATGGAGTGACGGAGTGATGGATCTTTGTTGTATTTCAGTTTATGTATTGTTGTGTTGTATTTGGATTATTTAGATGTTGTGAGGTAGTATTGCGATGGAATATTATTGTGATTGTTAGGACGATAAGGGTAAGTGACTGTAATGACAAGATTTTGTTACGATTTTCTCGGATTTATGGATGCAATCTACTATTACCCTTTAGTATCTTGATGTGTCTTTGTTATCTTCTCTTTGTGAGATGATTGTGGAATTTAGGTAGTATTGTGTTGTGGGCGCATGTAGTATTCATGATATATCTTGATGAAAAAATCCTTCTTTCTATCTCGATGTGTATACTTATCATGTTTCTTTCATCTGTGATAACAGTAGAAAGAGTTGAGTGAGATATGTTTCTGTCATTAGTGGGATTCTACGTGACTGAGTTTCTTGAAATTTGTCTCCAGAGTTAACAACCTTTAGGGTAGATTATATGCTGCTATTCTGCAAGATTTTAAAGGATGTCTGTGTGTTAGATTCCTAGGAATGAGAAGAGATGCGGTGAAGAGTGTCGTACGAATGTTAATTAATTGGAAGGGTATAACTATATGGATAAGTTCGAGTAACTGATGGGTGTTTTGATATATCAATAGTCATTTGGGAATGTTCAACTAGACGAAAAGAGATCGTAAATTAAAGATTAATCCAGGTTCGAAATTAAGTGTGGCAGAAAACGTAAAAGGAACGGTATTGTTGCGAATGACAATAAGAAATAGGGATTTATTTCCTCTAACATAAGGTAAACTAGGAATTTAATAGTCCAAGATAAGAAAAGATGGTATTTTTGCGGTTACTATAAATCGGTAAGCAGGAGGAATTATAATGTGTAGACCACATATATTTTATACCACTTAAGCAATTATCTATTTACTTGTCGTAAGTACGGACTAGATGGAGGTCAGGCTGCTGAAGGAATAACAAGGAGTGTAGTACAGGAATTAGTATTTTTGTGGTAATGAAATGTTTTCATTTCGGTAAAGGAGATTGAATGAAGGAATTATTCAGATAATGGAAAATCAATATGAAAGGAATGTTGCTGCTATCACAGCCTATATTTTGGAAATGATGATAAGATTTTAGATTCAGATATTGTAATTTGCATATTCTTAGTTGATGATTATGGAGTTAGCATATGGTTCAGAGAACATATCCGATGAGATTCTGAAGGGGTTATTGATGAGATATGTTTTGAAGGTGTCATTGATAGTGTGATGAAATTCTGAAGGTGTATTGAAATTCCGAAGGTGTTATTAAGGATATATTGAGATTTGAAGATGTTAGATTTTAGTTGACCTGAGGACGAGAAATCAACGAGAATTAGCGACTGGTTGAAATGAGAAATTAACCGATGGAAGGATTGTTAATAACTATATATATATATATATATATATATATATATATATATATATATATATATATATATATATATATATATATATATATATATATATATATATATATATATATATATATATATATATATATATATATATATATATATATATATATATATATATATATATATATATATATATATATATATATATATATATATATATATATATATATATATATATATATATATATATATATATATATATATATATATATAAAGGGAATATTTTCTGAACTTATGGAATTAAGAGATATCGCGCAATTAACTGAACTAGAGTTGTGAGAAAGTTAACCGAGATAAGGATGAATGTCATAGGATATGATAAGTAAAGGTGGAAAGAATTAAATTAGAATTTTGCGGAGCATTGAGTACCGATTTCAGGAAGTAATTAGTGGAATTTCTATTTAAAGATTTTATTTGGTCAATGATGAAAAGGTAGGTAAGAGGAAACAGTAATAGATCGAATTTTCTGTGAGCTTTACCAGTAGTAGTCGGAAGGGAATGAGAAGATGAGTTAGTATTTAAGGATATTTTGTGATTATTCCGCGGAATTGTAGAGTTCACTGTCATCTTGGGAAAAAGAAGCTTTGTGTTAGCTTAGTGATGGAAGTTATGTAATCTGATTGTATATTTTGTTATATGGCATTGTCAGGAAGTTGAGGATGGTAATATGATCAAATGTAAGGGTTGGCAGATGAGACAATAAGGATAATCTGATTTGACTAGAAGGGTAAGTCATCAGAGACGTAATAATAGAAGTAAGGAAAGAAGCTGGATGTTTTGGGAATAAGATGATTGCTATGAGATTGAATAAACTGAGTACCCGAAATCGGGATCCATTACTGATGATTGATGTTTTGATTGATCAATATTAAGGAAGGAAAGGAAAGTATTTAATAACAATTGAAAAATTGTTAGGGAAAGAGGAATGGTGTGTGAAATTCTTTGGATATGAATTTTAGCTGGAGTTAATATAGACGTTTTAGAATGTGCGATCTATGGCTGAAGTGATCGTGAAAGTCTTGACTAGATTGAAACGATTGAGGCTTTGTCAATACCGACAAAACCAAATAAAGCTTGTCAATTCCTTTGTTTAAGTTGAGTATTATCGGAGGTTTATCGAAAGGTTTTCACTGATTGTTGAACCAATGATAAAGCTGACAAAAGAAGAACTAAATGTGTGAAATCCATTCATGCATCTAAGTTGTGGTTTTGAGATCTGATTTTCGTAGTTGAGGAAGTTGTTTATGAACGATGAGGATAGATTGAAGTTTTGTGCCTGTATAGTTAGTATTGGAGGAATCTGAAGGAATTATAGAGCTACGGTGATGATATTTTGATAATATCAAATGGAAAGGGAAAGTAATAGTAGTGCGTTGACCTGAATAAAGAAGTATAACGGAATTTATATGAACATGAGTTTCGACGATGTGGTATTTATTTTGGGATTGTAAAGTACTACTTGTATGGAATCAAGTATGTAGAAAATAAGCATAATAAGGACTTATTTATAAATGCCATTCGGGAATTTCAGAAAAGAAAGGAGTTAAGGATTACCTAATGATGACTAGAAAATAATAATCAGTAAATTATAGATGAGATATGTTATAGTTCTGTATTACGAAGTGTGTTCCAGATTATGGAGGATGAGCATGGATACTTTCACTATCAACTAGTGAGTATTTAGTAAGGAGGAGAAGGAAAAAGGGCTTATAAAATTTCTAAAGTAATTGAGAATTGACTCTTGAGTCTTGAGATTTTTGGAATATTGGTAAAAATAAGCAGAATGGATAGAATGGAAAGAAAGTTAGAATCAAATTGATAAACAAATAGAAAAGGAATGCCAAAGAAAGAAGATCAACAGATTGTCGGAAATTTTGAAATATAATGATAGTAGAAATGAGATAGTTGAGATGTATGTTTTTGTGGAACAAAAACGGTTATCGTAATTATCTAATTCTCCTTCCATTAGATCAGAGAATGTGTTAAGAATGCAAGGACCAGTGGTGAATGAATTTTTCAGATCAAAGAGAATTTAATTATTCTAAGAGTGCTGAGAGTGTCGCATGTAGTATTAAAGGAATTTCACAAGTTGAAGTATTGATACAGTCTGGTTGGAATCAGATGTATTACGATATCAGGAAGTGTATAATGGTCAGATTTGAATATATGAGACTAACAGTGTTGTCTAAACAATATATGATATCAGGAAGGTGTAATGATGTACTATGGAAGGTACAGTAGTTCAGTGTATTGATTGTTAGATCGAATAGAAATGGAAGATGAGCAAAAGAAATTATATAGGTGAACTCCGTACTAGTCAGAGTTATTGATAATCTCATTGTGTTTTGTTTAGTGTAGCCTCGGGACATAGTGTCAGTATTTTTGAATATTGGAAATCGCTGTAAGAAGGAATGATCATTGAATAAAGGTTTGGACATAATATATGTAACCCAGAGACTGAGATTGACTTTTTAGTATTAGAGATCTTTACAGAAAGTGAGAAGAATTGAGTCAAGAAGGAATATTGCGTATTTTCGGAAAGAGATTCCATCATCAATAGGAATCTAGTGAAAACGGACAGAGTGAAAGGATGATTTAAACGATGGAAATTGAATTTGTGTTGATGTGATTGAAACTTGGGTTGATGATATCTTAAATATTTCACTATGAGGACTAATGAAACCTAGTGAAGATGAAATCTTTATGCGATAATAGTTGATACAAGGGATTTGCCTCGTATGAAAGTTCGTTGAATCCGATCTTTTCGAATTGATTACCAGTAGAAAGCGCGACACAATCGTTCTTGGTGGAAAAATAAAAGGGTTTGGTTATCTACTAAAAATAAAAATGTCGTTGAAAGCTTGAAAATTTAATCTAGGATAAAACAAGTTAAAACAATGCTAAGTAAAAAGGCGGGAAAAATTAAAGTTTGAAAAATAGAAACTATTCAGAAAACTAACAATTAAACTAAGTCTGAAAATAAGATAATTGGAATTTCATAGAAATTGACATTTTCGGAATAATGAACTTTTCAGAAAAATGGGATTTTCGGAATAATGGTCTTTTCAGAAAAAATGGTGTTTTCAGAAAAATGATGTTTTCGGAATAAATGAACTTTTCAGAAAAAGGATGATTTTCGGAATAATGGTCTTTTCAGAAAAATGGAATTTTCGAATAAATGAACTTTTCAGAAAAATGGGATTTTTGGAATAACAAGGTTTTCAGAAAAATGATGGTTTTCGGAATAATGAACTTTTCAGAAAAAAAGGGTTTCTTCGGAAAATTGAAGTTTTCAGAAAAAATGGAATCTTCGGAAAAAAAGACTTTTTCAGAGAAAGGGAATTTTCGGAATAATAAGGTTTTCAGAAAAATGATGATTTCATAGAAATGACGAATTCAGAGAAAAGGAAATTTCGGAATAAAGGCTTTTTCAGAAAAGGTATGTTTTCAAAATATAAAATCCTTTTCCGAAAAAGTAAGAAAACAGATATAGTTAATCAGTAACATCAAAACTTAAGAGATAAGCTACTAATAAGCACGAACCAAACAAGCAATTAACCAAAACTTTAACTAAATAAATTTTAAGAAGAACTAAATAAGCCACAAATTAAAAACTATAAAACACACTAAATAATCAAAACATTTAAAATCAACTAATAAGCAAATCTATAAATCTATCAAACCAACTAAATCAAAAATAAGCCAAACACTAGAAGATCAATAACCACAATAAGCTCAAAACATCCACCACATCAAAACTAAAAGATCAATCACATGAATAAATCAGTCACATAATCAAAGAGATGAGATTAACTACATGGTTATCAAGATTAAGAAAAAGATTAAGAAAGGTAGAATGAGAATTAAGAAAATAAGCTTGATTGATTAAAGATTAATATCAAAAGATTACTAGATTAGTGTAAAGATTCAATAAGCTTGAAAGAAAAACTAGAGAGAAATTAAAAACACACTTAAAAACTAAAATTAACTACAACTACTAAAAACTAACCACCTAACACCCTCCTAATGACATATTAGGAGGGTATTTATAGAAGGTGGGGAGATTAAGTGCTTAAGCTTTCTTCTTTCTTTCTTCTCGTCTCGAATCGATTTAATTTCTTTGTCTTTCTCGACGTCGTCTCGGGATTTGTCGATATAAGTTGATCTTGTCTTATAATTTTCTTCTATAATTAGACTTGAGTTCTTCGACTTCATTAAACTTCCGTCTTTAGACTTTTTCTTCGATAAATCTTCAGAATAGGCCTTGGACTTCCGTTCTTTTTGCATTCTCGATCTTTTGAATTCATCTTTAGTCTTTTTCTTCGATAAAAAACCCGTGATAGCCCATGTTTTCTTCCTTTTGCATTTTTGGTCCTAAAACACAATAAAAACACAAACCACGCATAATTCCGACTTTTACGACATAAAATACACGTTTTGGTCTTGTTATTATTGGAAATAAGTGGTAAAAGGATAAGTGTTTTCACACTTATTAAATCCCCTACACTTGACTATTGCAATGTCCTCATGCAATGCATTAGCTTCAAAGTACAGATTACATTTCTCATCATAGATAACCCACCTTGGCCTTTATTAAATACCAAACACTAAAGAAACTAAAAGAACAAAACAAGTAAGAAATCAAAGACTTACATTGGGGTTTTTGGTTGTCATGAATGTTCATCATTATCAAGTTTCACGTTCCCCATACCAAGCTTAAAAACGAGATCATTGTTATTATAAGTTAGCAAACTAACACGAACTTATGTGGCCCAATTATTCACTTAGACTCCCTTATTCCTAGGTGTATCTCTTATATTTTAATTTTTGTCTTGAATGATCACGAGGAGGCATTGTTTGACTTATTTTGATAGTTATTTAGGCTGAAAATAAAGTGGGATGATTTAATCAATAGTTAGCTAAAGGAAAAAATCTTTTAAAACTGCATCTGGGGACCTCTTAAAGTTCATATCTTGGCATAACTCGCTTCACGATTTGAGACCTTTCTCGGACCGATATTTGGCAGCGACTTCATACTTCAAATCTTTGAGAGACGTTCTTGAAATTATGGTCTTCTCTTCATATTAGGAATTTCTTCACTTGAAGTTTTGAGAGATTCTTCATCTTTGGACCACGACTTCTTCATTTTTCTCCAATCTTTATTTTGGACTTTGATATACAACGACCCGCCTCCTTTTAGGACTTGGATCTATTTATCCTCATACCTTGTTAGGGCCTTTTTGGATAGACTTCTCCATGATCTTTTGGGGAGTATTTGCTTTTTATCGTGTGTCTCGATCCTTCATATTGATTTTTGATAAATGATTCTTCACATCACTTTTGGATCTTTAGCAACAAAATGTAGCCCTCATGCCTTGTTAGGGCCTTTTCGGACTCGCCAATCTTCGCATCCCGCTTCAATAAGTTATGCCTTGGCTATGAAATCTAATTAATTTCGAGCAACTTTTAAACGATCTTGTGCTAGAAGCTAAGTAACTTTCCAAATCGTACAACCTTATTTATTGCAGATAAATTTATTAGCAAGCGATGGGAGAAAAAGCTTATAATCAACTCACATAAATTCATGAAAGAATACCAAACTTATAACTGACTCTATCATCTCTCGTTCTCCACAATTTAAAATCTCAAGGAATGAGACTCGTGGATGCTTAGCCAATTAAATCAAAGTTTTTAGTTTTCGAGTTATCTATAGGATCTTGCAAACTCTTAGACTTTTTCAAGTTTAGAATTCGCATTTTAAAGTTCCCTTGATAAACAACTCTCTAGGATCAATTATAGGAACTTGCGAAAAGTTCTTGTTCTTAACCCGTGAGAGTTAAGACTTTCGTGTTTTAAAGTTCCCTATATAAAAGCCTAGAAAAACTTGACTTAAACACGTTAAGGATACTAGCTAGAGTAAACTTAGATAAGTAAACTCGGGTTCAATCAAAAGATTCACAACGTTTAAAATTTAAAACCACTTTATTAAAATTTATTCTAGCAAAGAAAGAAAATAACGCTAACAAAAGGAAAAACTAGAAGGCCAAAATAGATTAAAAATTTTGAAAAATGTCAAAAAATCAAATTTTGCGGTTAAAATGAGGACAAATTCATGTAAAAAAACACTTACTTCGATGGAATTCCCCCTACACTTGATATAAACATTGTCCTCAATATTTAAACATGTGGGAGTAAACTCCCCTACACTTAGGACATTGTGCACTTTGGTTAAATCTTGCTAAGGAAAGGACAACTAAAGTGATTTCAATGTGAACATATAAGATATGAAATATTGAATCACGACAGTTTAGGATAGAACCGGGAAGACGGGAACACGGGGTCATGGTTCGTCAAAAGTCATCGAGAATGGATCTTTGAAGCTTTAATATCTGCACAGAAGAAGAAACAAGACAACAAACACATACGGGGCTCCCCCTACACTTATTATAAAAATGATAAAGGATAGATCATGGGTTGCCTCCCGAGAAGCACTTGTTTTTGTTAACCGAGTCACGAGCCTGACTCGACCCATAACTTAATTCAAGGGAAACGTGGTGAGGGATGGAATCATCTCATGAGAGATGTCCTCACCAAAGTACAACTTCACGCGCTGGTCATTCACCTTAAAATTGGGCCCATTTGGCTGAGAAAGCTCAATGGTGCCATAGGGGAAGACTTTAGCGACGGTGAATGGACTAGACCAGCGGCTCTTCAGCTTGCCCGAGAAGATCTTCGACCGAGAGTTAAAGAGTAAAACTTGATCACCAACGTGGAACTCTCGGTTCTTAATCCTAGCATCATGGATGATCTTGGTCTTCTCCTTGTAGATCAACGAGTTCTCATAAGCTTGATTCCTCAGTTCGTTGAGCTCGTTGAGTTGAATCTTTCGAAGATCGCCAGATTTGTTGATGTCGAAGTTAGCCCACTTCAAGGCCCAGTATGCCTTATGTTCCAGCTCGATAGGGAGGTGGCATGCTTTCCCGTACACAAGACGATAAGGTGTACAACCAATCGGGGTCTTATAAGCGGTACGGAAAGCCCACAAAGCATCATCTAACTTATCAGCCCACGAGGCACGATGCTCTCCTACAGTACGCTCAAGAATTCGCTTCAATCCACGGTTAGATATCTCGGCTTGACCATTTGTTTTGGGATGATAAGCGGTGGAAAGACGGTGATTGACACCATACTTAGCCATGACTCTAGAAAATTGATCATTGCAAAAATGAGTCCCGCGGTAACTGATTATAGCACGAGGAACACCGAATCGAGCAAAAAGTTTCTTCAAAAAGTTCACAACCACCCTCGCATCATTCGTAGGGAGAGCCTTGGCTTCAACCCATTTGGATACGTAGTCAACGGTGACGAGGATGTACTTGTTCCCTTTAGATGATGGAAATGCCCCCATAAAGTCGATGCGCCATACGTCAAAGATTTCACATTCTTGTATGAAATTTTGAGGCATCTCATCTTTATGTGTGATCTTGCCTTGTCTTTGGCAAGCATCACAATGTTTAACCATTTCATGAGCGTCATGATAAGTGGAGGGCCAATAAAATCCAGAGTCGAATACTTTCTTCGCGGTGTAATTGGGACCAAAGTGACCACAGGTGGGTCCTTTATGGCAAGCTTCAATAATTTGTACCGCTGCCGGCCCATCAACACATCAACGAATGACAAGATCCGCACATTGTTTGAAAAGGTAGGGGTCGTCCCAGAAATAGTGTTCAATGTCTTTAAAGAACTTTTTCTTTTGTTGGGACGTTAACCCTTCCTTGAGAATTCCACCCTCTAAGTAGTTTGCAATGTCCACAAACCACGGGGTGTCATCAAGATTAGGATTGATAGACATTAAGGCTTCAAGGGGAAAAGAGTCATTGATCTCTTGATTCGGATGATCCCCTTGATAAGGATCCTCACGTCTACTTAGATGATCCGCGGCTAGGTTTTCGGCTCCCTTCTTGTCACGAATTTCAATGTTGAATTCTTAAAAGACCAAAACCCAACAAAGAAGTCTTGGCTTAGAATCTTGTTTAGTCAACAAGTATCTCAACGCGGAATGATCGGTGTACACGATGGTGGTAGAAAGGACAAGATAGGGGCGGAACTTTTTAAAAGCATACACTACAGCTAAAAGCTCTTTTTCGGTAGTGGTATAATGCAATTGAGCCCCCGTCATTGTCTTGCTAGCATAATGGATTGGTTGGAAGTGTTTGTTCACTCTTTGGCCCAAAAACGCTCCAATAGCAAAGTCGCTAGCATCACACATCAATTCAAAAGGTAGCTCCCAATTAGGGGTAACCAAGACCGGTGCGTTAGTAAGCTTATCCTTAAGAAGATTGAAGGATTCAAGACACTCTTTGGAAAATATGAAAGGAGTATCTTTCTCCAAGAGGTGGGTCATCGGGCGAGCGATTTTAGAAAAATCTTGAATGAATCGACGATAGAAGCCCGCATGACCAAGGAAACTTCTCACACCCTTCACGGTTGAAGGTGGAGGTAATTTGGCTATGACATCATTTTAGCACGGTCCACTTCAAGGCCGGCTTTTGAGATTTTATGTCCAAGCACAATGCCTTCTTTTACCATAAAATAGCATTTTTCTCAATTTAGAACAAGGCGAGTGTCTTTACACCGCTTAAGCATACGTTCCAAATTGGCAAGGCAATGAGAGGAAGAATCACAATAGACCGAGAAATCATCCATGAAGAATTCCATAGTTTCTTCAACCATGTCATGGAAGATAGCCATCATACACCTTTGAAATGTCCCAGGAGCATTGCATAAGCCGAAAGGCATTCTTTTATAAGCAAATGTTCCATAAGGACAAGTGAATGTGGTTTTCTCTTGGTCTTTGGAATCGATGGGAATTTGAAAATACCCGGAGAAACCATCTAAAAAGCAGTAATAGTCATTACCCGCTAGACGTTCAAGCATTTGGTCCATGAAAGGAAGGGGAAAATGATCCTTTCTCGTAGCATCATTGAGTTTGTGATAGTCTATACAAACTCTCTACCCTGTAACGAGATGAGTAGGAATCAACTCGTTGTTTTCGTTGGGAACAACGGTGATTCCGCCTTTCTTAGGCACACAATGGACCGGACTAACCCATGGTGAATCCGAGATAGGGTAGATCATTAACACATCAAGAAGTTTGATAACCTCTTTTTGGATAACGTCATGGATCTTAGGATTCACCCTTCTTTGGCGTTGAATAGTGGGTTTAAAGTCGTCCTCCATGAGAATTTTATGTGTGCAAAAGTGAGGATCAATTCCATGAATATCGGAGATTTTCCAAGCAATCGCTTTCTTGTGATTCTTCAGCACGGCGATAAGTCGAGATTTTTCTTCCTCTTTCAAGTCCTTTGCGATGATGACGGGTGACTTCTTGTTGTCTTCAAGGAAAACGTACTCGAGATGAGACGGTAGGTCCTTACGCTCTAAATCCGGAGGATTATCGATGGAAGGTGTAGTCAAATTCGGATCATCGATAGAGATATCCTTAGCAGATGGTGGAGAAATATGGTCCTCATTTAGAAGTTTCTCAATGGTACGAATGTCTTCATCCCAATTGGAGGGAGAATCGTCATATTGCAAATCCACATCCCCCAAAGTTGCTTCAAATTCTTTCAAAACAATATCACTTTCTCCAAATGGAGTTAGTGATGGAGCAATAGAGGCAACTGTCCTAACAATGGGTAGAGAATAAGAACCACTTTTACAAGCTTCTTTGAAATGTTCTTCACAAGCCTCATCGAGAACGTCAATGAAATTAACACACTCGTTTTCAGAAGGTTGCTTAGAAAGTTTTCCCATGTTGAAGACGATTTTATCGTCACCAACTCTCATGATTAATTCCCCCGCGGCTACATCAATGAGAGTGCGACCGGTCCTCAAGAATGGACGTCCAACGATTAATGGAACACGGGGGTCCATCTCGTAGTCAACGACAACAAAATCTGCCGGAAAGGTGAATTTGTCGACACCGACGAAGACATCTAATGTAGGAATTTTTGTGCAAATTCTTTTTATGTTCGTTTTCCTCGACTCACTCGAATTGATTTCCGATTTAACGTAGATTAATTTGTTCTTGGTGAAATGTATTTTTGGTATTTTTTAGACTAAAATCTATTTAGCTAAAAACTATTTAATCTAATTTTAAAAATCTAATTTAATTAACTAAAACTTTTTTTAATTTTAAAACTTATTTATACTATATTTAAAACTATCTAATTTAATTAAAAAGAAAAAATACTTGTTTAAAAACTATTTAAACTGTATTTAAAACTATTTGAACAAAATTTGAAAACTAATTAAAAACAATAAACTATTATTTAAATAAAACTAACTTAATTTTGAAATTTAAATAAAATCTACTTTAAAATATTTTCAACTAAAACTAACTTAATTTTGAACTAACTAAAAACAATTAAAATAAAATTTATCTTTTTGTTTTTTAATTTAAACTTTATAAAAGAAAATTGATATAAGACTTTTAATTAAATCTAATTAAACCTAAACTTGTATTTAAACTAAATTAATAAAACTGGCAGTAGTTAATAAAAGAAGTATATTGATTAAATGATTCAAAGTTTAACACAAATAAGGTACTAGCACAAATGGTTATGGCGTAGGGCTGTTAAGGGTGAGGTCCAGGGTTCGAGTCTTGGTAGAGACGAACTTTTTGCTATATTTTATTTTTGGACTAAATTTTTGGAATTCTCTTGTTAACACTCAGACCAAGTGGGTCTGAGTTTATGCAGTAAATCAGCAAACGAAAAGAAAACCAAATAAGCAGATATGAAACAACCCAAATAAGCTTATACTTTAAAGAAAAATAAGCAAATAAATAGAACAAAATAAGCAAAACCTAGATAAGCTATATCAAATCGTAAGCAATAAAACTTAAACTTCAAAATCAGCTAATCCAAACTTAAACAAAACCAACACTATAAGCAATAAGCAGTTTATAAGCCGATTCAAACATAACTCAAAATAAGCAAACTATCGAAATAAGCAAATCAACAGCTCAAAAAAGAAGCAGATAATATCCAAAATTTAAATAAATCTAAAACTTAAACAAAACTAAATATATTAAGCAGACTATAACAAATCAAAGACCAAGCAGATAAGTCCTAAAAAACAAACGAATCTAAACTATCAACATCCAACAAACAATAAGCAGATCTAAACAAACTGATAAACACCAGCAGATTAAACTAAAATAAAGCAGATTCAAACAACATTAACCAAATCAATACTAAACTTTAAGCTAAAACCGATTCAAATAAACTTAAAGTTTAATCTAAAACTTAATAATAAAATAAAAAGAGAACAAACCTAGTGATGATTTCCGTTGGGAAGTAGGTGGGCGCTGAACCCCCTATTAGAACCGGATCGAACACCACCTTATTACCCAACCCGTACCATCGAACCAAACATCATCATCATTCACGAATAAAGCAGTAA
Source organism: Glebionis coronaria (assembly GCA_025667525.1). Classification (NCBI taxonomy): domain Eukaryota; kingdom Viridiplantae; phylum Streptophyta; class Magnoliopsida; order Asterales; family Asteraceae; genus Glebionis; species Glebionis coronaria. The sequence goes on from CM046874.1 coordinate 251,137,532, forward strand.
CCAAACGAACCAATATTTTTTTAATAATTTTCCAAGTGGGGGAAAATTAAATACCACTTTTTATTTCAATATTTTATTTAATTAAAACAGATTAAAGATCTAAATTGCAATTAAATTAATAATAATTAAATAGACAACCATGAACCGAAAATTAAACTTTCATTAATATTAAAAACTGATTACAATACTTGATTAAAAAGAAAATTACAATAATCCTATCATCTATTTTGCAAAAAATAAAAATTAAAAGCAAAAAGAAGGCACCACAAAATTATAGAATGATGGGGGTTTTTATAGCCAACCCCCAAGACTTCTTCATGAAGCTTCGAGAGGAAGGAATCAAATCTGAGCCGTTAAACACATTTTTTCTTCTTTCTCTCTCTTCTCTTCTTGATCAAACGGCTAAGATGGGTGTTTGGTCACTCGGATTGCCAGAGTGAATGGAAGGTGTGTTTGTTGTGCTTCTTTAATCTGATGTGGAGCTATATGATTGGTGAAGTGATTGTGGTGAGGTGGTGAGAACCAATCATACGAAAGGGATTTGCCACATAGGATGAGGACCACCTTGTGATTGCTTCCGATAAACATGGGGATTTAATTCCCAAGTGTGTGAATCACACGATTTGGGTAAAACCCCCAAATTTTACTGAGTAATTTTTGTTATAGGAATTAGGGTTTGGAGGTTTGGTGTCTGCGTATTTTTGGGAGAGATGAAGTAGGGTGAGTAGGTAAATCTTGTTTGTATCGAAAAGTGAGGGTGAGTGGGTGGGTAAAGTTTTATTAAGTTTGTGTGTGAGTGAATGTTTAACACGTGTGAGTATATTGACCAAGGAGTTGACCGGTTTGGAAGTGAAAAGTTATTTCACTTTACTTAATAACATTCCACTGTCCCTATTTAGTTATGGGCTTGGCCCAAATGAATACTTCCGTCTCATTGTTATTTAGCAATATGGGCTTGGCCCAATATCTTCTATTTGTTTTGATTTGTAAATGGGCTTGAATTGGACATTTTGATCCAATGTGAAAAGATACATTTCCTCAAATGGGCTTTTGGGCCCATTTACCCAAATGTGGGACCCACAAAGCTCAAATATCTTCAAAAAATTAAATCCGTTAAAAATCGAGCTCAAATTTGGCTTTGTTGATTATTTCTTCAAACTCGTGTCGGTTTAGCCGGTTTTCGTGAACTAGGGCACACTTTTGGTCTTTTGACTTTGTCTTCGTCTCTTTCTTGGACTTTTCTTCAACATTTGATCGTGAAATCCCGTGTTATCTTTCCTTTTGATCATTTGTACATATTTCACACAAAAACACAAAACCACGCGTAATTCCGACTTTTACGATACTAAACACATGATTAGGTCTTGTTTTTCCTTTATTTTAGTGGCAAAAGGATAAGTGTTTACACACTTATTAAATCCCCTACACTTGACCATTGCAATGACCCCATGCAATGCATTATTTTAAAGCATAAAGCTACATTTTTCTTATAATTAACCCATCTTGACCTTTATTAAGATATACTATTACTACTACGATGAAAAAAAAACTTTAAAGGAGACAAAAGTTATAACAATTTATTAACTTGGAAATTATTTGATGGGAGAAACTCTTAAAGAAATCCAAGACTTAAATTAGGGCTTTGGTGTCATGAATATTAATCACCCTCAAGTTTTACGTTCCCCATACCAAGCTTAAAAACGAGATCATTGTTTACCATAAGTCCTCAAGTTAAAGCTACTCATATAAGACAATTGTGTAATACTCTTTCTCAAATTCCTACGTTGTATCTCTAGATTTTATTGATTGTCATTCACCCGTAGGCTCATTTGACTTATTTGATAATTATTCGTCCAAAAATGAAGGCCAAACGGTGCAAACCCGACACTCAAAACCTAACCTCTTCCTCAAAAACGTTGTCACTAAAGTAAGCCCACATCAAGGATGATTTAACACGATTAGGGGGAATAAATTCCCGGACCCAAAATTTGGCCAATAGTACTACTTTATTAATTATTCCTCCAAAGTTATGTTGACTTTATGTGGAGTTTAGCAAGTTCACATCATATACCCTTAGGCTCTTTGAGATGTAAAAATGCTCCTCATCTATTGTCCACACCCTAAGGCTCCTTGAACGATAAACGAGGGAATTGATTTTTGATCAATTTTCATTCAACACTTACCATGCCATACACCCTAAGGCTCTAATGACAAGGTTCTTGCTACATGCCCCACACCCTAAGGCTCCTTGAGGTCATGTTTTAATCTTATTCTTTCTTTATTTATGATATATATAGTAGGCCAAATTCCGCGGTCCCATGGTCTGAATACCTCCTACTTAGTGGTTATGAGCCACCTTAGTCGGAAGTCCACAACGCTGGCACCCTCAATGTGTTCATTCTTTAATTACAAGGAGATAAAAGATTTGGCTAAGAGTTAAGATATCAAATCTACACCGCAAAAATCCTCATTTATTAAGCAATTAAATATACAAGCGGGAAGAAAGAGCCACAAAACTCATATAAGGAAGAAGTAACCCTTAAACTTATTATCAACTCTATCATCTCTCGTTCTCCACAATTTAAAATCTCAATGAATGAGACTCGTGGATGCTTAGCCTAATAAACCAATTAAGGTCCATATGGTTAAGGATACTAGCTAGAGTAAACTTTAGATAAGTAAACTCGGGTTGAGTCAAAATATTCACGACGGGCCTAATATATCGAAGACATCTAAACTTGTTAAAACCATTTTATTCATTTATTTATTTATTTTGACTTTATTCTTAAAATGGAAAATATAAATACAATGCGAAGATAAAAGGAAAGAAAATAAATGAAAATACTACTAGGCCAAAATAGATCAAAAATTTGAAAAATGTTGAAATTTTTTTAAATTTTCCGGTTAAATGGGGTCAAATTCATGGAAAAGCCCACTAAAATTTGATAGAAGTCCCCCTACACTTAATATAAACATTGTCCTTAATGTTTAAGCACGTGGGAGAATAAACTCCCCTACACTTAGGACATTGAGTACATTGTTTAAAATCGAGCTAAGGAAGGGACAACTAAAGTGATTACATTTATTCGTCTTATTTATATACATGATTGAATCACAATAGCAAAAACTTATCGAAGGAACCGGGTACACGAGAAACACGAGATCACGGGTCGCGTCAAAAACACCAAAAGTGGATCATTCAAGTACATGTCCATGCACACAACATCACAACACACAAACAACCTACTTGGCTCCCCCCTAAACTTATTGGTGGAAATGGGTGAAGGTGAAAAAGGGTGAAAAGGATGGTAAAGGTAAAAATCTAACCTAGTTATACGATGCTTGATTTATTTATCACGAGTCTCTAGCTCGACTCGATTTCCCGAATTAATTCAAGGGAAATGTGGAGAGGGATGGAATCATCTCATGAGAGATGTCCTCTCCATAGTACAACTTAACCCGTTGGCCATTCACCTTAAAGTTGGGCCCATTTGGTTGGGATAACTCAATGGTGCCATAAGGGAAGATTTGGGCCACGGTGAATGGACCGGACCAACGACTCTTAAGTTTACCCGAAAAGATTTTCACCGAGAGTTAAAAATTAAAACTTGATCACCAACATGGAACTCTCGGTTCTTAATTTTGGAATCATGAATGAGCTTAGTCTTCTCCTTGTAGATTAATGAATTTTCATAAGCCTCATTCCTAAGTTCATTAAGTTCATTGAGTTGGATTTTCCTATGATCATCGGCTTTGTTTATGTCAAAATTAGCCCATTTCAAGGCCCAATAAGCCTTATGCTCCAACTCAATGGGGAGGTGTCACACCTTTCCATACACAAGGCGATAACGAGTACAACCTATAGGTGTCTTATAAGCGGTATGGAAAGCCAACAAAACATCATCTAATTTATCGGCCCATAAGGCACGATGCTCTCCCACGGTTCGCTCTAAGATTCGCTTAAGACCACGGTTGGAAACCTTGGCTTGACCATTAGTTTGTGGACGATACGCGGTGGAAAGTCGGTGATTGACACCATACTTAGCCATGACTCGTGAAAATTGATCATTACAAAAATGAGTCCCGCGATCACTAATAATAGCACGAGGCACACCGAATCGAGCAAACAATTGTTTCAAGAAGTTAACAACCACCCTCGCATCGTTAGTAGGTAAAGCCTTTGCTTCAACCCATTTTGATACGTAGTCAACGGCTACGAGGATGTACTTGTTTCCTTTGGATTATGGAAATGGCCCCATAAAGTCGATGCCCCATACGTCAAAGATTTCACACTCTTAGATGAAATTTTGAGGCATCTTATCTTTATGTGTGATCTTGCCTTTTCGTTGGCAAGCATCACAATGCTTAACCATTTCATGAGCGTCATGATAAATGGTGGGCCAATAGAATCCGGAGTCGAAAACTTTTTTAGCGGTGTAATTAGGACCAAAGTGACCACCGGTGGGTCCTTTATGGCAAGCTTCAAGGATTTGTAAAGCCGCCGGCCCATCAACACATCTACGAATGATTAAGTCCGAACATTGCTTGAAAAGATAAGGGTCGTCCCAATAGTACGTTTTAACATCCTTGAATAATTTTTTCTTTTGTTGGGACGATAACCCTTCGATAAGAACACCACCCGCCAAATAGTTTGCAATGTCCGTAAACCATGGGGTATCATCAAGATTGGAATTAATAGACATTAATGTCTCAAGGGGAAAAGATTCATTAATCTCTTGATTTGGAGGTTCCCCTTGATAAGGATTCTCAAGTCTACTAAGATGATCCGCGGCTAGGTTTTCCGCTCCCTTTTTATCACGAATTTCGATTTTAAATTCTTGTAGGAGCAAAACCCAACGAAGGAGTCTCAGTTTAGCATCTTTCTTGGTCAACAAGTATTTCAAGGCAGAATGGTCGGTGTAAACGATGGTGGTGGAAAGCACAAGATAGGGGCGGAATTTCTCAAAAGCATACACTACGGCTAAAAGCTCTTTTTCGGTAGTGGTATAATGCAATTGAGCCCCCGTCACTGTCTTACTAGCATAATGAATGGGTTGGAAATGTTTGTTAACTCGTTGACCTAAAACCGCTCCTACCGCGAAATCACTAGCATCGCACATGAGCTCGAAAGGTAACTCCCAAATTTGAGAGACTAAGACCGGTGCCTTAGTTAATTTACCTTTAAGAAGTTCGAAAGAGTCGAGACATTCTTGAGAGAAGATGAAAGGAGCATCCTTTTCTAAAAGATGAGTCATTGGACGAGCTATTTTCGAGAAATATTGGATGAAATGTCGATAAAATCCTGCATGGCCTAAAAAACTTCTAACTCCTTTGACGATGGTAGGTGGAGTAACTTAGCAATGACGTCAACTTTAGCACGGTCGACTTTGATACCGGTTTTGGAAATTTTATGACCGAGGACGATGCCTTCTTTTACCATGAAATGGCATTTTTCCCAATTAAGAACGAGACCAGTGTCTTCACACCGTTTAAGCATACGTTCTAAATTAGCAAGGCAAGAAGAGAAAGAATCACCATAGACCGAGAAATCGTCCATAAAGACTTCCATAGTTTCTTCAACCATGTCATGAAATATTGCCATCATACACCTTTGGAAAGTCCCGGGAGCATTGCATAAGCCGACATGCATTCTTTTGTAAGCAAATGTTCCATAGGGACAAGTGAATGTGGTTCTCTCTTGGTCTTTTGGATCGATAGGGATTTGAAAATATCCGGAAAAACCATCTAAGAAGCAATAGAAATCATTACCCGCTAAACGCTCGAGCATTTGATCCATGAAAGGAAGAGGGAAATGATCCTTACGAGTGGCATCATTGAGCTTACGATAGTCGATGCAAACTCGCCAACCCGTTACGAGTCGAGTAGGAATCAACTCGTTGTTTTCATTGGGAACAACGATGATTCTGCCTTTCTTAGGCACACAATGGACGGGACTAACCCATGGCGAATCCGAGATAGGGTAAATCATTCCAGCATCTAGAAGTTTGATAACTTCTTTCTTAATGACTTCATGAATTTTTGGATTAACCCTTCTTTGATTTTGGATTGCGGGTTTAAAGTCATCTTCCATGAGAATTTTATGAGTGCAAAAATTAGGATCAATTCCGCGAATGTCAGAGGTTTTCCAAGCAATTGCTTTCTTATGATTTTTAAGCACATCGATAAGTCGAGATTTTTCATCTTCTTTTAAGTACTTAGCAATAATGACGGGTAACTTATTATCCTTCTCTAAGAAAACGTACTCTAAATGAGACGGTAAATCCTTAAGCTCTAAATCCGGCGGATTGTCAATGGAAGGCTTAGTCAAATTTGGATCATCGTTTGTAACTTCCTTAGGAGTAGGTGGAGAAATATGGTCCTCATTGAGAAGTATCTCAATGGTACGAATGTCTTCTTCCCAATCGATGGGAGAATCGTCATGTTTAGATCCACATCCCCTAAAATCGCTTCAAATTCTTGTAAAAGAAAGTCACTTTCTCCAAATGGAGTCAATGAAGGAGCAATAGAAGCTACGGTCTCAACATGAGGTAAATGAGAAATCCCGCTCTTACAAGCCTCGTGAAAATGTTCTTCACATCCTTCGTCGAGCACATCGATATAATTCACGGATTCGAGCTCATCGGGAAGTTTGGAAAGTTTACCCATGTTAAAGACGATTTTATCATCCCCGACCCTCATGATAAGTTCACCCGCGGCTACATCAATCAATGTACGCCCGGTTCTCAAGAAGGGTCGTCCCACAATTAAGGGAACACGGGGATCCATCTCATAGTCGACTAGAACGAAGTCGGCGGGAAAAGTGAATTTGTCGTCTCCTACAAAAACATCCTCGGCTATCCCCACCGGATAAGCAACCGTACGGTTAGCTAATTCCAATGTCATACGAGTGGGGACTAGCTCGGTGATAACTAGGTTTTTACCTAGTAAGAAAACGAAAGTTCGTTGTTGTGGTCTAATCGAATTGATCCTGGTTAACTATGCGACTCAGTCGTTCTTTGGTGGAAACAAATAGTTGTGTCGTTGTAGTAATTAAAAAGTGCAAGACTTTAAATAAATGACGGTTAATTAAATCTAAACTAATTAAAGAGTAAATGGTGCAAGATTAAAACTTTGAAAAGTAAATTAATTAAATGACTTAAAATTAAAGCGTGACGAAAATTAAATTTAAAAACTCAAAACATGTAAACTTGAAAATAGAATTAAAACAAAATATTAAAAGCAAACCTAATCGGAATACATTCCGATCGGAATGTAATCGGAATGTACACCTACCTTCCAATCGGAATATGGTCGGAATAACTCACCTATCGGAATATCCAAAAACACCTTGATCGGAATGTAATCGGAATACAAACGGTATGACAAATCGGAATGAGATCGGAATCACTGATCGGAATGCTGATAGGAATCCCAATCGGAATACCAATTACAACCTCTTGTCGGAATGTGAGGAACCAACTCCTAATCGGAATAACCCAACAAATACCCCCGATCGGAATGAGGAGTGGACTCCTGGTCGGAATGCTGTCACCAAGACCTGATCGGAATACCAAACTCACCCCTTTGATCGGAATGTCACAAACCCTTTTCCGACCAAGCAAATGGAGCGCTGGTCGGAATATAAAACCCTATTCCGATTGGTTAGATCGGAATACAGTAAATAAAAACGTAATAAGCTAGTTCTAATAAGCTATTAATCAAATAAGCACTAGACTAAAAACCTAAGCAAACACGTATAAGAAAAAGCTAATAAGCTAGAATTTAAAGACTTTTGAAAAGCATTTAAACGAAAAAGATATACGAAGACAATTTTTATATAAAAATAACTTTTATAAATACTTAAGAAACTTTAAGATAAACACAAATAAGCTATAAAAATCAATATTCCAAAACAATCAAAAGCATAAAAACATAACCTTTAATCAAATAAGCAAAACCATAAGCACATAAAAAATAAGATTAAATCAATAAAGAGAAAGGTAGATGAGATAATAACAATAAAAGTAAAGATTGACAATAATTAAAAGAAAACTTACTTGAAATTAAAGGTATTTAAGGTGCAAGACAATGTATTTAAATGGACATGAATTTAAATGACAAGGTAATTAAAATGGTGGAAGAACTAGTGTCACTCTAGCCAACAAGAACAAATGAATATCCTAATGATCTATTTATAAGGGAGGATTAGGGAGGTGCTTAGGAAGCTTCCTCCCCTCTTTCTTCTTTCTTTAATTGCATCATTAAGTCCTTAATCTTCTTAGTGCTTCGACTTTAATGACTTTGTCTCAGGATTTCTTTAAACTCGTCTTTGAATTTTCTTCATAAATAAGACTTGAGTTCTTCGGCTTTAAGTAAACTTCCGTCTTTGGACTTTTTCTTCGATAAATCTTCAGAATTGGTCTTGGACTTCTGTTCTCTTTGCACTCTTGATTTCTTGACTTCGTCTTTTGTCTTTTTCTTCGATAAAAGCCCGTGAATGCCCGTGTTTTCTCCCCTTTTCACATTTTCGTCCTAAATCACAACAAAAACACAAACCACGCATAATTCCAATATTTACGATATAAAATACACGTTTTGGCTCGGTTATTATTGTAGTTAAGTGGTAAAAAGGATGGGTGTTTACACACCTATCAAATCCCCTACACTTGACCATTACAATGTCCTCATGCAATGTATTAGTTACAAAGCACGATTAAATTTTCCATCATAATCAATCCATAATAGCCTTTAAAGAGATAGAAAATTATAAACATTCAAAGTAAAGAAATCAAAAACATACCTTCGGGTTTTGGAAATGTCATGAATGATCATCATCCTCAAGTTTTCACTTTCTCCAAACCAAGCTTAAAAACGAGATCATTGTTATTATAAGTTAGCAAACTAACACGAACTCATGTGGGCCAATTATTTACTTAGACTCCCTTATTCCTAGGTGTATCTCTTATATTTTATTATTGTCTTGAATGATCACGAGGATGCATTGTTGACTTATTTCGATAGTTATTTAGGCTGAAAATAAAGTGGGATGATTTAATCAATAGTTAGCTAAAGGAAAAAATCTTTTAAAACTGCTTCTCGGGACCTTATAAAGTTCATATCTTGGCATAACTCGCTTCGCGATTTGAGACCTTTCTCGGACCGATATTTGGCAGCGACTTCATACTTCAAATCTTGAGAGATGTTCATGAAATAATGGTCTTCTCTTCATAATAGGAATTTCTTCACTTGAAGTTTTGAGAGATTCTTCATATTTGGACCACGACTTCTTCATTTTTATCCAATCTTTATTTTGGACTTTGATATACAACGATCCTCCTCCTTTTTGGACTTAGATCTATTTATCCTCATACCTTGTTAGGGCCTTTTCGGATAGACTTCTCCATCATCTTTTGGGAGTATTTGCTTTTCGTCGTATGTCTCGATCCTTCATATTGATTTTCGATAAATGATTCTTCACATCACTTTTGGATCTTTAGCAACAAAATGTAGCCCTCATGCCTTGTCAGGGCCTTTTTGGACTCGCCAATCTTCGCATCCCGCTTCAATAAGTTATGCCTTGGCTATGAACTCTAATCCATACCGAGCAACTTTTAAACGATCTTGGGATAGAAGCTAAGTAACTTTTCAAATCGTACAACCTTATTTATTGCAGATAAATTTATTAGCAAGCGATGGGAGAATAGGCTTATAATTAACTCACATAAATTCACGAAAGGATACCAAACTTATAATTGACTCTATCATCTCTCGTTCTCCACAGTTTAAAATCTCAAGGAATAAGACTCGTGGATGCTTAGCCTATTAAATCAAAGTTTTGGGTTTTCGAGTCGCCTATAGGATCTTGCAAACTCTTAGACTTTTTCAAGTTTAGAAATCGCATTTTAAAGTTCCCTTGATAAACGACTCTCTAGGATCAATTATAGGAACTTGCGTAAAGTTCTTGTTCTTAACCAGTGAGAGTTAAGACTTTCGCGTTTTATAGCTCCCTATATAAAAGCCTAGCAAAACTTGACTTAAACACGTTAAGGATACTAGCTAGAGTAAACTTAGATGAGTAAACTCGGGTTGAGTCAAAAGATTCACAACATTTGAAAATTAAAACCACTTTATTAAAAATTTATTCTAGCAAAGAAAGAAAATAACTATACAAAGGATAAACTAATAGGCCAAAATAGATAAAAAATTTTGAAAAATGTCGAAAAATTGATTTTCCGGTTAAAATGAGGACAAATACAAGGAAAAGGCCACTTAACTTCGATATAAGTCTCCCCTACACTTAATATAAACATTGTCCTCAATGTTTAAGCATGTGGGAGTAAACTCCCCTACACTTAGGACATTGTGCACTTTGTTTAAATCTCGCTAAGAAATGACAACTAACGAGATTCCTATTTTAATATTGAGGAATATAAAATAGTGAATCGAAAAGAGTTTAGGATAGAACCGAGAAGACAGAAACACGGAATCACGAGTCGTCAAAAATCATCAAGAGTGGATCATTGAGCGCTCGAATCCCTGAATATAAGAAGAGAGGAAATAGCAAACACCAACGGGTCTCCGCTACACTTAGGATAAAGAAAGCTAAAAGATAGATACATGGGTTGCCTCCCAAGAAGCGCTTGATTTTTGTTTACCGAGTCGTGAGCCTGACTCGACCTTGATTAGCATAGGAAGAAGCATGAAACATATCCACCGGGATCAAAGACATAGTTTTTGTCCATCAAATAGCACAAGCTTAAGGCGAACAAGGCAAGCCAAAGAAGAGTAGGCAAGGTTCCCTTAAGCAAAGACGGAGCTCGGTGGTAATAAGGGTGATGAGGTGCAAGCATGTCTTCAATAGGTCCAAATATTTTTCCTTTTATTTCATCAGATGGATAATGAGATGGCTTAAAAGTTTCAATACCGGGATCGAACACCTTTTCCTTTAGGGGAAAATAGCACTCAGGCTCAGCAAAATTTGAAGATGATCTGCGAAGAAAATGCACAACCTCGTCCTCAGAAGGTGGACAAAGAGGTGTTAAATCATACGTGCTGCGGATGTTGGTGTCGTCCGGTTGCTTCTCCTTTGAAAGAATTTTCTTCAAATCCGTAGAAGGATCAAGACCATAATCATCAAAGTCTAAAAGAGGAGCATCATTCTCACGAGGGAAGTAAGTATTGAGAAAAGTAGAAAAGTCTTCCTCAAATGAGTAGTCATCCAAAGTAGGATCAAGTGATGGCGGAGAATCTTCATCATGTGAAGAATCACTCGAAAGAGTATCGGACTCATCAAAATCATCATATGTGGGCATGTCGGGATACTCGGAAGTAAAATCATCATAATCATCCGAATCTGAGCTAGAATCATCATCATAAGCATCAAAGATCGGTGGAGAATCATATATGGGTGAAGGTTCCAAATTGGAGAGAGAATCATCCACATCATCTTGAAACAGTGGATTATCATTGCAAGACTCGAATAGAGGATTGTTGTAGACGACAAAATCATCAAGCACATTAATAATATTCGCTGATTCTCTTCCATAGGATTTGCTAGTAAGCTTCCCCATTTCAAAAACTTGTGCATCATCCCCGACTCTTAAAATGAGCTCACATTTATCCACATCTATTAAAGCTCGACCGGTTCTAAAAAATGGCCGTCCAAGTATTAACGGAATACGAGGATCCATTTCATAATCAACTACGACAAAGTCGACCGGGAAAGTGAATGTGCTAACTTTAATGAACACGTCTTCGGCAATACCAACGGGGTAAGCGAGAGTGCGATTGGCTAGCTCAAGAGTCATTTTGGTGGGTGTAAGGTCGGGTAATGATAGTGCTGTCCAAACACTTAAAGGCATCAGATTTATACTGGCCCCGAGATCAGCTAGGGCAGTAAATTCTTTGGTTTTGTTAAAAATTCAAGGCAACACAAAACGACCGGGATCTCCAAGTTTTTCCGGAAGTTCTTTAAGAATAACGGCAGAACAGTTTTCATTTAAGCGTGTGTTGGTCAGCTCAGTCAGCTTCTCCTTCTTGTTAAGCAATTCCTTGAATGCTTTGACAAATTTCGGCATGTGGACAAGTGCTTCAACAAGGCTGATGTTGAAATTCATTTGAGAGATGATCTTCAAATAATTCGACACTTGAGTGTCATCCTTAGTGAGCAAGTTAGGCTTGTCCAAGCGAGAAGGATAAGGGATGTTGGGTTTATATGTGGAAGGTGTAGGTGTAGCAGGTAAAGGTTGAGATGTTGAAGGGTTCTTCTTGGGTACTTCGTCACGACGAGGCGGAGACGGTAATGGTGTACTAATACTAGGTGTGAGAGGAATAGGGATAAATGGTGGTGGAGGAGGTGTAGATGATGGGGGCGGGATAGGTGGTTGATGAGACTGCTTTTATACATAATCTCCTCGTCTAAATTGGGCTTAAAATGCATTAAATATCATTAAAAATGCCAAATATATGCTTTGTTTGTTGCTTATGTATTTTAGGTACGGATATTGAGGAAATGACAAAAAGATCACAAGAATCAATCAAAAACGAACACGGGAAACGAAGCCGCACAATGAACCGGACCCGAATCATGGATTTTCCAATTTGACCTTGATGTTTTGAAGATTGGCAACATTGGTCACTCAACTATTGAAGACTTGTCACTTTAGGCCCTTGTAAATCTCAAATATTACAAGTGGGTCCTTAAAGTTTCAAGATAATGCATATTCAGCCCTTGAAGAATGCCATAATTACAAAAGATGTCCTTGATACAAGCTTGTAAACTTGTTGTGCCATTTATGACAAGTAAGGGAAACTTTTAACAAAGGAAAAGGGGATTGTAGCTGATTATTACCAAGTGCAAAGTTTAAGGGACTTGAGGGGCCATATCTGCCCAGACAACAAACCTCACCCCATCCACTCCCTGCTTGACACGTCACCCCCCACTCTCCTCTCACCCAATCAGACAACACCCTTCCACCACGTCACCTTTCCACCATCCTAACCCATATTTATTAATCTTTTTTTTAAACAGATTAATAAATAATTAACCTGACGCCTTTTCCTCCATTAACACCCATTGTTCACATCATTACCATCATATAAACCCTAACGAACCCAGATCTTAATCACCTAAAAACAAAGGGTTTTTACCCCTAAAACTCCAGATACACAATTAACCTAATCCTAAACCCAACCCCACTCTCATTTTTGTCCCCACTACACCCATGTGACATTCCTGACCCTCCCCTGCTCAACTCCCTTTCCACAAAACCCCATGAGGGGACATGATCAACGTCCCAGAAGGTTTTACTTGTTCCCTACTCAAGATAAACGCTCTAGATTGAAGATTCCACCTGGCTACATCACATGGATGATTTTGGACCAAGACCCCAAGGGCATTTTCGGATTTTCATGTCTATTAGGGTTTAGGGTTTTATTTCCTGTATTATTTTATTAAAGCTTCTAGTAAATTTAGTAGAGTAGTATAAAATGCGTGGTTTGTACCCATTTTAGTTCTTGTTCCAGTTTTTATTTCTCAAACGTGTAATCCCTTGTTAATAGTTATAAAAGTTGGTAATTTTTGGTAAATGTAATTCCTTTTTGTGAGTTTAAAAGTTGGTGTTGTTTGAGGATAGATTCTGAGTTCCACAAATTTATCATAAGTTCTTGTTTTTCAAAGTGTAATTCCTTTTTTCTTTGTTTTGAAAAAGTTGGTGCTTTAAAAAACCTTGTTTCAAATTCGTCTTCAAAATTGAAGTGGTGACTTATTTCATATGTTTAGTTTGAGTTTCAAAGATTTCTGTTTACCAAACATTTTCTCAAAAATCAGTTTTTTTTGGTTGATTAAACTTACTGTTTCAAAAGCTACCCACAAGCTCTTGACACCAGCTTGTGGGCTTAGCTTATTGAAGCTTGCATCTTCCTTCTTTGGTCTTGTGGTTTTGTGCAGGAACAAAGGACTCAAGGAGGCTTCATTATTTTGATTCTTCTTGCAAGATTAGAAGATATTGGTTTCTTTCTCTACATCAGCAACTTCCTTAAGCCAAGCATAAGCTCGAGCTTATTTGGAGAAGGCCTCATCTGGCCTTTGTATGGTGGGATGATGACCATACAAGGTAAAATGGCTTGAACTCTTTGAACAAGTGAAGTCTTATGTGATTTTTTTTGTGATTGTGTATGATGATGAGTATATCATGTTCATTTGTTGTTTTACTTGCTTAATTATGCTTCTTTAGGTTTTGTGTGCATGTTTAAATAGCTATCAACCTTTTTGGGTAGGACTTGAACGTATTTGATTTGTGAAAAGTTGATTTCAGAAATTAAGAGGGTGTTTGGGATTAGGTTGTTAAGCAAATATTAAACCCATCTTTGGTTTTAAATCAGTCCCAACCAACTTTGTATGTTAGTAGTAAGTGGTTTCTGTCATTGAATTTAATTTAGATAGGATTTAGAGTAGATTTGCATGTTTAAAACTTAGCCTTCATAGCTTAAAATTCAGTAAGTGTGTATCTACTTGTTTTAGCAAGATTTGACCTCCATTTTTTTGCATGACTGCTAGATCTAGGTGCTACTTAGGGTTGTGACCTGGTTTGTGAGTTTTTGTGTGGAATTTGAGTGAGTTTTGGTCAACCAAAACTCACCCAAATACCAAGTGCATCAGCAAAAAGTCCCATAGTCCCCTTTGCTGAACATACAGTAACTGCTTGTGCTTGTTGTGTTTGAAATCTGTGAACAAGTTGAGCTTTTTAGATTTTTTGTGACTCCCCACAACCCAACTGGTTGTGGGGTGCCCCATTGTCCAAAGAAAAGCATCACATAAGCTTTCCTAAGCTTATTCAATCACCAGACCTACAAATTGCACTAACAGTGGGAACTAAGTTCCCCCTGCTAGCACATTGGTTACCACTGCCTTGCTAGAAAACAAATTCAGTCAACATGTCACTATCAGAAACTTAGTTTTTTTTGTATTTAGTGGGTCAAAATAGGTTTTAGGACTTGAAACAAGTTTCATTATTTTTCTTGTTTTATTTTTGATTTTTCAGTTTAATTTAATTTTCAGTTACTGTTCATCTGCTATTTTTTACATTAAATAGCTATTTTTAATTACTTTTTTAATTTCTGTTTTTGTCTTTTAGTGGTAAAAATTAATATTTTTCAGTTTTAATTTTTCACAGATTAAGAAAAAATGTTTAAGATTTTTAGTTTAAAAAGTTTTTACTGTTCACTTTTTATTTAATTTTTAGAATTAATTTAGTTTAATTAGGGTTTTAATTATAATCAGTTTTGTCTTTTAGTGCAAAATTTTATATTTTTCAAACTTTTTCATTTTTCTACTGTTCCTTAGTATAAATTAGGATATTTAAAATTGTCAAATTATTTTTATCATTATTTTATTATTTTTTATGATTATTTTAGTTTAAAAATAGTTTTAAGTGTTTTAAAAATAGAAAAATAGTTTTTAAAATTTAGGAAAAATACTTTTTAGTCTTTAAATAATATAAGTAACTTATTAGTTCAATAAAATAATATTTTGGACATTTTGTTAATTATATTTAACTTTAGGGCTTTAATTAGCATTTAAAATTGAATATTTAATTAATAAAAGGTTTTAAAATATTTTTGTTGGATTTTTATTCTTATTTATATTATTTTAGACTTACTTTTAACTTTTAATTAATTTTTAGGTTTAATTTTTTAATTTGGTGCTTTTTATGGTTTTACGTGAACGACCTTTTCGTCTTAGTGTAATCCGTCATCGTAACCGTCATTCTTTTCTTACCCCATTTCTATTTTCTATTCTCATAACATTAAAATCACAAAGATAATCATTTCATTACAAAACGCACTAGCCTCCTTGAGAACAAACTCACTTTAGGGTCATTTACACACGGTTTTCCTAAATCGTCGTGCTTACCCTATATTTGCCATCCTTTTCCTAAAGGGGTAATTTTACAACTATAATTTTGCCGCCGCTGCCGGGGAGGCGTGTTGTGTTTTGATTTGAAGAATTGTTGTTTTTATATAGCCATAATAAGTATTTGTATTAGTAGCACTCTACTAATACGTATTATCGGTTTTTCGTTTTTTGTGAATACTATTACTATATTGTATATGTAGAACAATAAATTCACAAGTACTCCAAATACGTGAGAAATCACAACCTTGACTTGGGAGGTCATTACCCAATCATTGTATTCGAATATCAAACCAAAGAAAAAGGCAAAAATAGATAAATACTTTCGAGAAGCTCGATTTTGAAAATACAAACAATAAGGTGGGTATAAGGCGGATATTATAAAATATATCCTAAGGAAAAAGGCTCTTAAGTGCTTCGCGCCGCCTCGTTTCCCCGCTTGCTTGTGAGTATTTGATTTTGAGAGCTAATCGAGGGTTTTGCCGCCCAAAGTATTACTAAGTATCATATATATTTTCTTGGTTTCCATTGATTAAACATTCTTGAACATTTTGGTGTTCCACCAACGTTCTAAAGTCATCGAAGGCGTTCACTTCACGTGATCGTTTTCATTCCTTGAGGCTTCTTTAATCAAGAGATTTGATTAAGGAGGAGATTTGTAGATTTTTTTCTAATACAATTCCAAAATCCAAAAAAAGTAAAAACAATCAAAAATCCAAAAAAAATTGAAAAAGTTAAAAACACCAAAAAGAATCTTCTTTGCTCATCCCCACGTTGTACGTGACGTTTATGCTTACTCGTAATCAAGCAAGACGTGCACGTAAACGAAAAAACAAAAAGGAGGCAACACCTACTCCTAATCTTTCTAGTGAAGAGACTCCAAGTGAGGAACCTATTGTAGAACAAGAAGCTATCATGGCTAATCGTACTATGACGGAGTTGCTTCAAGCACCCACCGAGGGTTTTGGAGAGGCCATTGTGATTCCCGCCATCCTTGCGGAGAACTTCGAGATCAAGACGGGTTTAATGTCTATGCTTCAAGCCAACAAGTTTCGCGGACACGAGAAAGACAACCCACATTATCACATTAGGCAATTTAATCGTCTCACCGCGACAAAGCAAGTTTAAGGATGTACCACACGATGCCATTAAGATGATGTTGTTTCCATACTCGTTAGATGGACCCGCCAAGATATGGCTCGAGAAAGAACCCCCAAATTTGATTTTGACGTGGGGTGATCTCGTTTCGAAATTTGTGAATCACTTTTTTCCACCATCTAAAACAACATATTTGAAAAACGAGATTTTACGATTTACTCAAAGATCTAATGAAAGTTTTTCAATGGATTGGGAAAGGTTTAAAGAAATGTTACATGAATGTCCACACCATGATTTTTCCGAATTGCATCAAATTGACACTTTCTGTAATGGGCATAATGATCATGAATGAGATTACTTAAATGCCGCCGCGGGTGGTATTTTTTTTTTGCAAAACGACCGAAGAGGCTTTGAAAATCATTGAGAATAGGTCTAAGGTTTATAGCCCTCATAACACACCTAGTGTTGCCAATTTAGGTTCGTCATCGTCTCGTAGCATTAATGCCTTGCAAGATGAAGCAAATGAGGAGAATCGGTTTTTCGATAGGTTTTCGACTCTTATGACTCATTGGAAAGCACAAGATGCTTTGAATTCCGCATAGGTTAAGGCGGTTACCAAGAGTTGTATTTCGTGTGGTGGAGCTCATGATCTTTCCGAGTGCATTACCGTGGATGGTAACACTTCGAATGCTTATGTAGCCACGGGAACTTATAACCAAAACGGTCAAGGTTCCAGCCAAAATCAAGCTCCACAAAATCAAACTGCTAACAACTATCAAAACAACAATCAAAGTGGTGCTTCTCAAGGAAATCAACGTAACTACAACAAGGGTAATTATCAAAGTGGAAATGGGCAAATTTCAAACCAAAACCAAAACCGTGATTTTCAAACTACCACACAAGGTTTTCAAAATGATCACACCAAAAATCTTCAAGGAGAATTTTTGAATTATGCTAAAGCAAACGATGCTAAGTTTGATAATATGCAACGTGAAATGGTTAGCTTAAGATCCGAGTTGAAAACGAGCGTAAAAACAAACTTGCTAATGAACTTAAGACTCATGCTAATAAAATGGAAGGAAATGTTCAAAGTCTCCAACAAAATCAACAAAAAATGGAGCAACGTCAACATGAGATTAAGCAAGAGTTGTTAAAAGCGGATGCTAGGCAATCAAAGTTTGAAGATCGAATGGGAAAAATGTTTGAAGCTATCATGTGTAAACCTTCTTCTTCGGGTGGTCTTCCTAGTGATACCATCGTAAACCCGAAAGGAGAATTGAAGGTTATTACTACTCGTAGTGGTAAAACTTTCAAAGAACCCATTTCTCGTCCAAGTACTTCTACGGAGAAGGAAAAAGAGAAAGAACCCAAGGTGGTGGTATAAAAGGAGCAAATTCCAAGCCCACGAAGTACCGCTCAAACCACACCTACGGTTGAACCAATACCAATAGTGGAACCTGAGATTCCAAGGCCGTTGCCTATGCCCCAACCCACACCACCCTTACCTTACCCTTCAAGACGAAACAAGGAAAAGGCACAAGAACGAAATAATTATCAATTTGAACTTTTTATGAAAATGTTTCGTGACTTGCATTTTAATATAAGTTTTGCCGACGCCTTGGTTATGATGCCTCGATTTGCCGTAAACTTTAAAAGTATGTTGAATAACAAAGAGAAATTGCAAAAGTCGTCTAGTTGTTCTTCGGTTTTTCTTAGCCGCATACCTCAAAAAGTCGGTGATCCCGACAAGTTTTTAATCCCATGTGCTATACAAGATATGGAAGAATGCTACGCCTTGGCCGATCTTGGTGCTAGTATAAATTTGATTCCTCTTGAGATTTTTAAGTCGCTCAATCTTCCCAATCTCACTCCTTCAAGAATGTCAATCGAGATGGCCGATCATTCTACGATTCTAGCTTGTGGAGTAGCCGAGGACGTCTTCGTAAAAGTTGGGAAATTTTACTATCCCGTGGACTTCATTGTTGTTGACATTCCCGTCGATCCTAAAGTTCCTCTAATTTAGGTCGATCATTTTTGGATACCTCGAGAGCACTTATCGATGTGCATGCTAGGAAAATCACTCTTCGTTTCAATGAGGAAGAACTCGTCATTAATGCAACCCAAAACTCTACGCTTTCTCATGTGTATTCGATCACGTCTTTGTATAATGTTAATCCCACCAAAAACATTTGTAAAAGGATTTCAAAAAGAGTTTTAGGAGTTGTTGAGAAAAATGAAGTTCTGTCCCCTCCGCCGGTGGAGGTTTAGAGTGTTAAGCCTACGATTCCAATCACGAATGATTCTTCGGATGATGAATATGTTGACCCCGATGGGGAAGTTTTCTTTGTTGACAAACGTTTTGAGAACTTACCACCACCTAAACCAAAACGGTTTTCAAATGTGAGAATTTTTAGTGTGACTAACATGCTTTAGAAACACCAAATATTTTTTACATAATTAAGTCGGGTTTTCATAAGGAGAGTTTAAAAGATGAAAAAGGGAAAGATTTTAAATTTGATTTAAAAGATTTTTCTACAATGCTAACTCCGTCATCACCTCGTGTTTTGAGTACTACAAGCTCGTCTTCTCCTTTTGACGATGCTTTGTGTGGACCTAGTGTAGGGGAAGCCCCTTATGTTCCCTTCCCTTTCTCCACCGAGGACGAGATATTTGATCCCGGAATTGCTTATAAAGGGAAATCTCGGTCTTCCACCGATGCAATAAATGGAAAATATTTCTATTTGATTGGTGCGAGTCTACCTCGAGTAACTCATGGTTTTTATGACTTACCCATTGTCCCACCCTTCTATTTCTTCTCATCTATTTTCTTGAAACCCTTTGGGTTTGTGTTGATACATGATGAAGTGGTGTTGATTTGTTTTTCCAATGAAAACGAGAACGCCATCTTCGATCCCGGTATTTTGCACCATCAAAGGACTTAGTCCTTAATACCGGTTGTTTTTGGGCCTTGTTTATCATATAAGCCCCACTAAAAATTGACCATACCAAGATAATCCCTAAATGATCACATTTATGGGGATTCGAGTCGAGCTTTTGACTCGGTTATCAAAAACAAGGTGCCTCGTGGGGGAGACCCATGCTTATCCATGTACATATTATTGCTTTCTAATTAGTTTAATGTGAGGGGATTTGTGCCCTTCCAACCTTTGTTCCGTGGTTGTTTGTGAATTGTGGTTTTTAGATCATGATCTTCACGATTGGAGCCTCTCGTGTTCGTTTTATGGGAGCACTCGATCGATTGCCTTGAAGACTTTCTCAATATCCAAATGATATATCCTTTTGATGTTCTAACCTTAGGTTATTAGCACACTTCATAAACGGCTATTAATTTATTGGTTACACCCTTTCCATGCTAGATTAGGCATTCGACTACGTCTCTAGTATGGGGGTGTTTGCACCCCTAGACTCGAAACATTGAGGACAATGTTTAACTTTAGTATGGGGGTGAATAGATACTTGCCTTGCCAAACCTTCACGCTTTCCAAAGTTTATCTTTTTGTTATCGTTTTGTTGCAAAATAAGGCTAAAAATGGCCAAATTTTATTTTTTTCTCATATTTTGTAAGTGTTTGAAGACACGAATGTAGGTTTTCCGATGGCGAGAATAAGAGTAATTTTTGACTCGACCGTGCGTGTTGAGCACTTAGCTTTGATTCCTTAACTTCACATTAGGCTAAGTCTCTTAAATGAGGAGAGAAATGATAGGGTTAATTATAAGTTACTATGCTAAACGTAGAGTACTCGTATTCTTTCAAAAACTCATGTGTTCTCGTTGTTTTCTTATTCTCCCTTCGCATGTAATTTTTTTTTTGCTTAATAAATATTGACTTAGCGGTTTAGTTGGGATTGTTGGGTTTCTAGTCTTTTCTAGTAGCTTCCGTGTAATTAAATTGGGAAGACATTAAGGTATCGCCAGCGTCACGGTTTTGAAGTATTGGCACCCGAATAATCGAAAGCTTCACCCAATAATAAGATTTCAAGTGCTCACCTAAATCAAGCAAACAATTTGAAGCCCCACAAGGCCGAAAAATCTATGCAAAATTGAAAGTGAATCAAGCCTTAATCTTCGAAGCTTTAAAGATCCAAATTCGCTTTAGCGTGAGGATATACGTCTTTGGCTAATAAAACCACCGATGAGGCGGATAATAAAAGGCAAGGCAAGACCGAAGCCATAATAAAAGCTTCATGGCGAAGTTGAATAAAAGATGGAGGTAAACCAAAGATAATAAGGCCCTTCCGTTAGGGGGCGTATAAAAGTCTTGGTAATAAGTCTCATGTTCAAAACCGTTATAAAACCGTGTTTATCGATTCTTCTTGTCAACTTAATTTTTTAACATCGTTGTCTATTAGGAGGGGTTATTGATTTGATGGTCTTGGTTACACCGTTAGGACTCTATTTTTAGACCTAAATCTCTATTATCGCATAAGTCAAACAATGTATCCTCGTGAAACATTCAAGACATAATAAAATATAAGAGATACAACTTAGGAATAATGGGAGGATAAGTACGTGATTAGGGCATATGAGTAGTGTTAGCATTACTAACTTATAATGACAATGATCTCGTTGCACGCTTGGCATGGAATTGGGGTGAAAATCGAGGACGTTTAAATTATTTCTAACGAAGCATTCACGTGTTCTTATTCTATGAACCTAAACGTCCCATCTTGCGATGAAAATCATACATTATGTCTATAACACAAGTATTAGTAACAGTAGTAGTGTAGCTAGTTTATCATTCAATAAAGTGAATAAAATGAATTTTGGAGATGCTACGATACTTTATTCTAGCATTGCGTGAGGGCACGGCAATGGTTTAGTATGGGGAGTGATGAGACTGCTTTTATACATAGTCTCATCGTCCAAATTGGGCTTAAGATGCATTAAATATCATTAAAAATGCCAAATATATGCTTGTGTTTGTTGCTTGTGTATTTTAGGTACGGATATTGAGGAAATGACAAAAAGATCACAAGAATCAATAAAAAACGAACACGGGAAACGAAGCCGCACAATGAACCGGACCCGAATCATGGATTTTCCAATTTGACCATGAAGTTTTGAAGATTGGCAACATTGGTCCCTCAACTATTGAAGACTTGTCACTTTAGGCCCTTGTAAATCTCAAATATTACAAGTGGGTCCTTAAAGTTTCAAGATAATGCATATTCATCCCTTGAAGAATGCCATAATTACAAAAGAGGTCCTTGATACAAGCTTGTAAACTTGTTGTGCCATTTATGACAAGTAAGGGAAA
The DNA here is from genome assembly GCA_025667525.1 of Glebionis coronaria. Taxonomy (NCBI): domain Eukaryota; kingdom Viridiplantae; phylum Streptophyta; class Magnoliopsida; order Asterales; family Asteraceae; genus Glebionis; species Glebionis coronaria. The sequence goes on from CM046874.1 coordinate 251,159,821, forward strand.
CTTTTAACAAAGGAAAAAGGGATTGTAGCTGATTATTACCAAGTGCAAAGTTTAAGGGACTTGAGGGGCAATATCTGCCCAGAAAACAAACCTCACCCCATCCACTCCCTGCTTGACATGTCACCCCCCCCACTCTCCTCTCACCCAATTAGACAACACCCTTCCACCACGTCACCTTTCCACCATCCTAACCCATATTTATTAATCTTTTTTTTAAACAGATTAATAAATAATTAACCTGGCGCCTTTTCCTCCATTAACACCCACTGTTCACATCATTACCATCATATAAACCCTAACGAACCCAGATCTTAATCACCTAAAAACAAAGGGTTTTTACCCCTAAAACTCCAGATACACAATTAACCTAATCCTAAACCCAACCCCACTCTCATTTTTGTCCCCACTACACCCATGTGACATTCCTGACCCTCCCCTGCTCAAGTCCCTTTCCACAAAACCCTATGAGGGGACATCTTCAACGTCCCAGAAGGTTTTACTTGTTCCCTACTCAAGATAAACGCTCTAGATTGAAGATTCCACCTGGCTACATCACATGGACGATTTTTGACCAAGACCCCAAGGGCATTTTCGGATTTTCATGTCTATTAGGGTTTAGGGTTTGATACTTGATTTTGCACAGGGTTCTTGATTTAGTTCTCGATATCCTCTCGAATTGATCACGGCTCTAAGTGGAATGATTTGTTCTTGGTTAATAGAAAGGTTTTGGTTTGTTCATCTATTTTAAACTGATAACAAGTAATTAAGTGTCGAAGAGTAAACTTAAAGCTTTAAATGATTAAAGTAAAAAGACGAGTTTAAAAATAAATGCTTGAAAACTTAAAGATTATATTAGAAAAATAAATGGACACTCAATAAAAACCAACTCTTGGAAAACTTTGTAAAAATATGAACTTGGTTAAAAAGTACTAAAAGAAAGTAAGAACGGAACAAAGCAAAAGAGTTTAGATCGGAATATCTAGAAAAAGGGCAAATCGGAATATTATTCCGATCGAGTGATCGAAATATCTTGAAATGATGCAAATCGGAATAACACAGTGGGTCTCAATCGGAATAACCAAAAACATGCACTAATCGGAATAAGCAAATATTGGTTCAGATCGGAATGTATTTAAATGGGGCAAATCGGAATATGGGCAAAATGAAGCAATCGGAATACTCTAAAACACTTACCGTCGGAATATGATAATACCACCAATCGGAAAACCTAAACCCTTTTCCGATCGGTAGATCGGAATGAGGGTGGTGTGTCTGGTCGGAAAGATCCAATCGGAAAGGGGCTTTGCCTTTTCCGAAATCTATGCTAATCCGAAACTTAAGCCAAGGAAATAAGATTATGGAATAAGCTAACTCCCGAACAAGCTCGAATTCAACAATAAGCTGATCAAATAAGCACTAAGAACACTTTATCTAAGCTTAAAATAAACAACTTTTAAATCAAATCAATAAAAAGATGAACTTTTCATAAAAACTTTAAAAAGTAAATAAGCTAAATCAACAAATAAGCCAATAAGAACAAGGATCTTAAAGCTTATTCGTGTATAAACTTAAGGAAACATAAAAAGAAATCAACTTTTTAAGCACAAATCATTGATGAACAACACGGATCATACGAGATTTGTACCAAAATCAATCAAAATAAAAGAAAGGAAGGATGAGATTAAAGATTAAAAGATAAAAACTTGAACTTGATTAATGAAAAGTAATACAAATGTTTTGATCTAGAAAGAGAAAAAGATGAAATCTAGTGAGAGAAAGTTTAGAACTTTCTCTCTCTAAAACTAAAAACTACCTAAAAGACTAAGTGTAAAACTAAGTGCAAATTTTGTGAAGTAAAGTCCTATTTATAGGCAAGTCTTGTGGTGGTGGGCTTTGTGATTGGGCTTTGGTTTGGGCTTCTTTTTCTTCTTTCTTCTTTAGTCTTCACGCGTCTTTAAATAAACGTTTCCGACTTGGATCCATTTGATAAGTGTCGGTGAATAATTCCAACTCGTCTTATAATCTTTTGTTTAATAGACTCGAGTTCTTCGACATATATGAATCTTCCATCTTTGGCTCTATTCTTCGATAGATCTTCAAATAGGCACAATGACTTCAAATCTTTTGCATCTCTTGGATAATAGACTTCGTCTTGAGTCTTTTTCTTTGATAAAACCCGTACAATCCCATGTTTTCTTCAATATTCATCCGGTTGACTCTGAAAACACAATAAACACAAAAACCACGCATAATTCCAAACAAATGATATTAAATACGTGTTTTGGTCTTGTTTTAGCCAGAAATAAGTGGTAAAAGGATGGGTGTTTTCACACCTATCAAATCCCCTACACTTAACCATTGCCATGCCCTCATGCAATGCTTAGTGACAAAGCACATTTACACTTTTCTCATAATCAATCAACCTTGGCCTTATTCATATACTACTAAACACAAATGAAAGTACTAAGAGAAATTAAAACTTTAAAGTAAACAAAAGGATGGAAATAACTTGCAAAGAGATCAAGGACTTACATTAGGGCTTTGGTGCTGCGAAGATTATCACCCTCAAGTTTCACGTTCCCCAAACTAAGCTTAGAAACGAGATCATTGTTATTATAAGTTAACAAATCAAACACTTACACACATGGCTTAATTAAATGCTTAAACTCCCTTATTCCTAGGTGTATCTCTTATATTTTATTTTTGTCTTAGAATGATCATGAAGATGCATTTTTGGACTTATTTCGATAGTTTATTTAGGCTGAAAGCAAAGTAGGACGATTTGATCAATAGTTAGCTAAAGGACAAAATCTCTTAAAACTGCTTCTCGGGATATAAAAAAATTCATATCTTGGCATAACTTGGTTCGTGATTTGAGACCTTTCTCGGGCCAATATTTGGCATGTACTTCATACTTCATATCTTGAGAGACGTTCTTGAGATAATGGTCTTCTCATCGTAATAGAGTTTCTTCACTTGGAGACTTTTGAGGGGTACTCCAACTTTGTTGACCACGACTTCATGATTATTTCTTCAATCTCTAATTGGGATTTCGAGATACAACGATCCGCCTCCTTTTCGGACTTGGATCTATTTATCCTCATACCTTGTTAGGGTCTTTTCGGATAGACTTCTCCATGATCTTTATGGGAGTTGATTGCTTTTCGTCGTGAGTCTTGATCCTTCATATTGATTTGGAAATAATGCTTTTCTCATCAGTTTGGATCTTCAGCAATAAAATTGAATCCTCATGCCTTGTTAGGGCCTTTTCGGACTCGCCAATCTTCGCGGCCCGCTTCATAAGTTATGCCTTGGCTATGAACTCTTATCATTACCGAGCAACTTTTAAACGATCTTGGGCTAGAAGCTAAGTAAATTTTCAAATCGTACGACCTTACTTATTGCAGATAATTTATTAGCAAGTGATGGGAGAATAGGCAAATAATTACACCAAGTGAGCTTGCGCAAGAATACCGACTTATAATTGACTCTATCATTTCTCGTTCTCCACAATTTAAAATCTCAAGTAATGAGACTCGTGGATACTTAGCCTAATAAACCAATTAAGGTCTACATGGTTAAGGATACTAGATAGAATAAACTTAATTAAGTCTATTCGGGTTGAGTCAAAATAATCGCAACGGGCCTAATATGTCAAAGACTTCTAAACTAGCTACACCACTTTATTAATATTTTTGACTTTATTGCGGGATATATACATATGAAAGCAACGATAAAAAATTAAAAATTACGACTAAATGGCCAAAGTTAATTAAAAATTTGAAAAATGTTGAAAAAGATAATTTTCTGGTTAAATGAAGGCATTTTCATGGAAAAGTCCACTTAAAACTTCGATAGAAGTCCCCCCTACACTTAAGATAAACATTGTCCTCAATGTTTAAGCATGTGGGAAAAGTTTCCCCTACACTTAGGACATTGTGCACGTTGGTTAACTCAAGTTAAGGAAGAGACGACTAAAGTGATCAATTTCAAATGTAAGTATGAAGAAAATTGAATCACGATAGTTTGAGAGATAGAACCGGATTTCGGATAACACGGGAGCACGGTTCTTCAAAGGTTCCAAGAGTGCATTCATCCCTGTAATCACATCACCACACAAAAACAAACACCTATACAGGTCCCCCTACACTTAGGAGGTTAAAACATAAAAGGATAGATACTAGGGCTGCCTCCCGAGGAGCGCTTGTTTTTGATAACCGAGTCACGAGCCTGACTCGACCCAAAATTAGTTCATGGGGAACGTGGTGAGGGATGGAATCATCTCCTGAGAGATGTCCTCACCAAAGTACAGCTTCAGACGCTGGCCATTCACCTTGAAATTGGGCCCATTTGGCTGAGAAAGCTTAATGGTCCCATATGGAAAGACTTTGGCGACGGTGAATGGACCAGACCAGCGGCTCTTCAACTTGCCAGAGAAGATCTTCAACCGAGAGTTAAAAAGTAAGACTTGATCACCAACGTGGAACTCTCGGTTCTTGATTTTTGCGTCATGAAGGATCTTCGTCTTCTCTTTGTAGATCAGCGAGTTCTCATAAGCTTCATTCCTCAGTTCGTTGAGCTCGTTGAGTTGAATCTTGCGATGATCACCGGCTTTGTTGATGTCGAAGTTAGCCCACTTCAAGGCCCAGTGCGCCTTATGTTCCAGTTCGATGGGAAGGTGGCATGCTTTCCCGTACACAAGACGATAAGGTGTACAACCGATCGGGGTCTTATAAGCAGTACAGAAAGCCCACAGAGCATCATCTAACTTATCGGCCTACGCGGCACGATGCTCTCCCACAGTATGCTCCAAAATTCGCTTCAATCCACGGTTGGATATCTCGGCTTGCCCATTGGTTTGGGGATGATAGGCGGTCGAAAGACGGTGATTGACACCATACTTAGCCATGACTCTTGCAAATTGATCGTTCCAAAAATGAGTCCCGCGGTCACTAATAATGGCACGAGGCACACCGAATCTAGCGAACAGCGATTTCAAAAAGTTACAAACCACCCTTACATCATTAGTAGGTAAAGCTTTGGCTTCAACCTACTTTGAAACATAGTCACCGGCTACAAGGATGTATTTGTTTCCTTTAGATGAAGGGAATGGCCCCATAAAGTCGATACCCCAAACATCAAAGATTTCACATTCTTGTATGAAATTTTGAGGCATCTCATCTTTATGTGTGATCTTTCCTTGTTTTTGGCAAGCATCACATCGTTTAACCATCTCGTGAGCATCACGGTAGATGGTGGGCCAATAAAATCCCGAGTCAAACACTTTTTTGGCGGTGTAGTTGGGACCAAAGTGACCACCGGTGGGTCCTTTGTGGCAAGCGTCAAGGATTTCTAAAGCTGCCGGTCCATCAACACATCGACGAATAATCAAGTCAGCACATTGTTTGAAAAGATACGGGTCATCCCAAAAGTAAGTCTTAATGTCGTTAAATAACTTCTTCTTTTTCTGAGATGTTAACCCGTCAACGAGAATTCCACCCGCCAAGTAGTTTGCAATGTCCGCAAACCACGGGGTTTCATCAGCAGTCGAGTTAATAGACATTAAGGTCTCCAGGGGAAAAGAATCATTGATTTCTTTGTTCGGATGATCCCCCTGGTAAGGATCCTCAAGTCTACTGAGATGATCCGCGGCTAGGTTTTCAGCTCCTTTTTTATCGCGAATTTCCATTTTAAATTCTTGGAGAAGCAAAACCCAGCGAAGAAGTCTTGGTTTGGAATCTTGCTTTGTCAACAAGTACTTCAACGCGGAATGATCGGTGTAAACGATTGTGGTGGAAAGGACAAGATAGGGGCGGAACTTTTCAAAGGCATAGACAATAGCTAAAAGCTCTTTTTCGGTTGTCGTGTAATGCAATTGAGCCCCCGTCATTGTCTTGCTAGCGTAGTGGATTGGTTGGAAGTGTTTGTTCACTCTTTGGCCCAAAACCGCTGCAATAGCAAAATCACTAGTATCGCACATCAACTCGAAAGGCAGCTCCCAATTAGGGGTGACCAAGACGGGTGCCTTAGTTAGCTTATCCTTAAGCGAGTTGAAGGCTTCAAGACACTCTTTGGAAAAGATAAAAGGAGTATCTTTTTCCAAGAGGTGGGTCATCGGGCGAGCGATTTGAGAAAAATCTTTGATGAATCGACGGTAGAAGCCCGCATGACCCAGAAAACTTCTCACACCCTTCACGGTTGAAGGTGGAGGTAACTTAGCGATAACATCGACTTTAGCACGGTCTACTTCAAGACCGGCTTTGGAAATCTTGTGTCCTAGCACGATGCCTTCTTTTACCATAAAATGGCATTTTTCCCAATTCAAAACAAGGCGAGTGTCTTCGCACCGCTGAAGCATACGTTCCAAATTGGCAAGGCAAGAAGAGAAGGAATCCCCGAAAACCAAGAAATCATCCATGAAGACTTCCATGGTTTGTTCAACCATGTCATGGAAGATAGCTAACATGCACCTTTGGAAAGTCCCGGGGGCATTGCATAAGCCAAAAGGCATTCTTTTGTAAGCAAATGTGCCATAGGGACAAGTGAATGTTGTCTTCTCTTGATCTTGGGGATCGATGGGTATTTGGAAATAACCCGAGAAACCATCAAGAAAGCAGTAATATTCATTACCCGCTAAACGTTCAAGCACTTGGTCCATAAAAGGTAGAGGGAAATGATCCTTTCTCGTGGCATCATTGAGTTTGCGGTAGTCTATACAAACTCTCCATCCAGTAACGAGACGAGTGGAAATCAACTCGTTGTTTGCATTGGGAACAACGGTTATTCCGCCCTTCTTGGGCACACAATGGACTGGACTAACCCATGGTGAATCCGAAATAGGGTAAATCATACCCGCATCAAGAAGTTTGATAACCTCTGTTTTGATGACTTCATGGATTTTTGGATTCACCCTTCGTTGGCTTTGAATTGTGGGCTTAAAGTCGTCCTCCATGAGAATTTTGTGTGTGCAGAAGTGAGGATCAATTCCACGAATGTCGGAGATTTTCCAAGCGATAGCTCCTTTATGCTTCTTTAACACGGCGATAAGTCGGGCTTTTTCGTCTTCCTTTAGGTCCTTTGCGATGATGACGGGCGACTTCTTGTTATCTTCGAGGAACACGTACTCGAGACGGGGTGGCAACTCCTTCAGTTCTAAATCCGGAGGATTTTCGATGGGAGGTGTTTTCAAAGTCGGAGCATCAATAGCGATAACCGTGGGAGATGGTGGAGAAAGATTGTCTTCGTTGAGAAGGTTGTCAAAGAAATGCATGTCTTCATCCCCATCGGTCGGAGAATCATCATTAGCTAAGTTCACATCTCCCATGGTGGTTTCAAGATCTTTCCAAAACAAATCACTATCTCCAAATAGAGATAGGGATGAATCAATAGAGGAAACGGTCTCAACATTGGGAAGAGAAGTAGGAATACTTTTGCAAGCATTTTGGAAGTGTTCTTCACAAGCCTCATCAAGAACGTCAGACAATTAACACTCTCGTTGGAATAAGGTTGTTTAGACAACTTTCCCATGTTGAAAACGATTTATCGTCACCCACTCTCATGATAAGCTCACCGGCTTTAACATCGATGAGAGTACGACCGGTCCTCAGGAATGGACGACCAACAATTAATGGCACACGAGGGTCCATCTCGTAGTCGACGACGACGAAATCGGCAGGAAAAGTGAATTTGTCGACTCCTACAAAGACGTCTTCAGCTATCCCCACTAGATAAGCAACCGTACGGTTAGCTAATTCCAGAGTCATTTTGGTGGGGACTAGCTCAGGGAGAGATAATTGCTTCCAAACGCTTAAAGGCATTAAGTTGATACTGGCACCTAGATCGGCTAGGGCCATGCAATTCTCTACTCCCGGGAAGTTACAAGGGATTAAGAAACGACCTGGATCACCAAGCTTGGTTGGCAATTTCCTTAAGAGTACTGCAGAGCAATTCTCATTAAGTTGGGTGTTAGCAATATCAAGAAGCTTCTCCTTGTCACTCAGAAGATCTTTGAACATTTTCGCGTACTTAGGCATGTGAGCGAGAGCCTCAGCGAAGGAGATGTTGAAATTCAATTGTTTGAACATTTTAAGAAAGTTCAAAACCTGAATATCATCCTTGCTTTTGAGCTTCTCTTTCCTCAACCTAGATGGATAAGGTATATTGGAAGAAGAGGAAGTATTTGGGATCAAAGGATCACTCACATCCTTGGGTGGAGGAGGGGTAGAAGTAAGAGGTGGAGAAATTAGGGAAGGAGAAGGATGAGGAATAGGAGCAGGTGACTCGTTCTCCTTAGTCACAATCACCAGTGGAGGTATAGGAAGCTCGGGTTCCTTGGTACCTTTGCCACTGCGAGTGGTGATTGCTTTCATCTCCCCTCTTGGATTCGCAACGGTGTTACTCAGAAGAGTACCCCAAGCAGAGGGTTGATTACCGTGGAAGAAACTAGCCATCATGTTTCTTAAGTCATTCGTTTGACTGTCCATAGTGTTTCTCATATCAGCTCTCAGATCGTTCCCTTATTTCATCAGGTCTGCTTTCAAGTTGCGTACTTCTTGTTGAAGATTTTCCACGATCACATCGTTAGTTCTCATGTAGGTCTGCACTTCTTGGTGTAAAGCATTGGGTTGGTTGGGAGGAGCATTGTATGTGGGTGGTTGATAAGCAGGTTGCTGGTAAACTTGGTTGTTTCGTTGAGGTGGATGTTGTTGTTTGTGAGGTGGTATGTATGGTCCACGAGATTGTTGTTGTTGTTGAGGAGGGCGGTTGAGGTTTTTTTTGTTGCTTTGGGTTGTTAGGAGTGGAACCAGTTGGTGAGAGATAGTTGTTGGAGCGGTAGCTAAGCAAGTTACGGTCACCTTGAGGACGAGCTTGATAAGCGGGTTGAGGATAGGTACCGTATGCTGCATGCACATTCTCAGAAGGGTGGTCTTGGGTGGCAGTACAAGTGGTGTAAGAGTGAGGACCCCCGCATATCTCGCATGGTTGGCTAACAGCATTGACTTGAGCGTCTTTAGCGTTTCTAGCGTTGATGTTGTTGGTGTTGCTGGCGGTTTGGGTAGCAAGCGATTCAAGAAGCGTAGTGATTTTGTCAAGTCGCTTATCGCTGTCACTAGTACTAGCACTAGCAACATTGGTCCGAACACTCTTGGTTTGCACACGAGACTTATTCTCAATGATATCCCAAGCAGCATTGGAAGTCTTAGCCAAAGATTACCCCCCCGAGGCACTGTTTAGTGAATCTTGGTCATTCATGCTTAAACCATTATAAAAAGTGTTAATTTGGTGCACTTTGGTAAAACCATGTTGTGGGCATTTTCTCAAAAGGTCTTTGAAACGGTCCCAAGATTCACTAAACGACTCATCGTACTTTTGTTCAAAATTTATGATTTCATTCCGCAAAGCGGTAGTACGAGAGGGTGGGAAAAAGTAATTGATAAACTTGGTCTCCAAATCCGTCCACGAGAGAATACTCTGTGGCGGTTCCTTAGCAAGCCAATGCCGGGCTTGTCCCTCTAAATAAAAGGGAAAAAGTTGTAGACGGATTACCTCTTGTGGAACACCATTGAACTTGACCGTATTAGTGAGTTGTAAGAATCTCTTGATGTGGTCATGTGGATCATCAATGGTACGCCCCAAGAATGGTTGAGCAGAGACCATCTGGATAAAGCCTGATTTGAGCTCAAAGTTGTTGGCTGCAAACGCTGGTATAACAATTGGATCAGTGTTGCCATCTACATGGTCTTGCAGCAGTTCAATCATCGGGCGATTATCCGGTAGAGGCTCATTGTTGTTGTTATTATTCATGTTGTTGAAAGGTGGGTTGTTGTTGTTATTATTGTTGTTTTGAGGTGGTATGTTGTTGTTGTTTTGTACACCGGCCATGTCTAAGTTATCGAGAGGCTCGGACTCTTGATAAGACGTTGATCGAGTGCGCATACACCTGCAAAAGAACTAACAAGAGAAAAACAAAGCAAAAATATTTTTGGTTTTTTATGTTTTTTACTTTTTAGGATTTTTGAAAAATTTATATTTTTTTGTGTTTTTGAAAGTTTTTATGAAAAAGTAACGTTCACGGGGAACGGATCCAAAAATCCAAGTTCTCACAAAAAACTGTTGATCTTAACGAGAAGAGCCGGCAGCGGCGCCATTTGATACTTGATTTTGCACTAGGTTCTTGATTTAGTTCTCGATATCCTCTCGAATTGATCACGGCTCTAAGTGGAATGATTTGTTCTTGGTTAATAGAAAGGTTTTGGTTTGTTCATCTATTTTAAACTAATAACAAGTAATTAAGTGTCGAAGAGTAAACTTAAAGCTTTAAATGATTAAAGTAAAAAGATGAGTTTAAAAATAAATGCTTGAAAACTTAAAGATTATATTAGAAAAATAAATGGACACTCAATAAAAACCAACTCTTGGAAAACTTTGTAAAAATATGAACTTGGTTAAAAAGTACTAAAAGAAAGTAAGAACGGAACAAAGCAAAAGAGTTTAGATCGGAATATCTAGAAAAAGGGCAAATCGGAATATTATTCCGATCGAGTGATCGGAATATCTTGAAATGATGCAAATCGGAATAACACAGTGGGTCTCAATCGGAATAACCAAAAACATGCACTAATAGGAATAAGCAAATATTGGTTCAGATCGGAATGTATTTAAATGGGGCAAATCGGAATATGGGCAAAATGAAGCAATCGGAATACTCTAAAACACTTACCGTCGGAATATGATAATACCACCAATCGGAAAACCTAAACCCTTTTCCGATCGGTAGATCGGAATGAGGGTGGTGTGTCTGGTCGGAAAGATCCAATCAGAAAGGGGCTTTGCCTTTTCCGAAATCTATGCTAATCCGAAACTTAAGCCAAGGAAATAAGCTTATGGAATAAGCTAACTCCCGAACAAGCTCGAATTCAACAATAAGCTGATCAAATAAGCACTAAGAACACTTTATCTAAGCTTAAAATAAACAACTTTTAAATCAAATCAATAAAAAGATGAACTTTTCATAAAAACTTTAAAATGTAAATAAGCTAAATCAACAAATAAGCCAATAAGAACAAGGATCTTAAAGCTTATTCGTGTATAAACTTAAGGAAACATAAAAAGAAAACAACTTTTTAAGCACAAATCATTGATGAACAACACGGATCATACGAGATTTGTACCAAAATCAATCAAAATAAAAGAAAGGAAGGATGAGATTAAAGATTAAAAGATAAAAACTTGAACTTGATTAATGAAAAGTAATACAAATGTTTTGATCTAGAAAGAGAAAAAGATGAAATCTAGTGAGAGAAAGTTTAGAACTTTCTCTCTCTAAAACTAAAAACTACCTAAAAGACTAAGTGTAAAACTAAGTGCAAATTTTGTGAAGTAAAGTCCTATTTATAGGCAAGTCTTGTGGTGGTGGGCTTTGTGATTGGGCTTTGGTTTGGGCTTCTTTTTCTTCTTTCTTCTTTAGTCTTCACGCGTCTTTAAATAAACGTTTCCGACTTGGATCCATTTGATAAGTGTCGGTGAATAATTCCAACTCGTCTTATAATCTTTTGTTTAATAGACTCGAGTTCTTCGACATATATGAATCTTCCATCTTTGGCTCTATTCTTCGATAAATCTTCAAATAGGCACAATGACTTCAAATCTTTTGCATCTCTTGGACAATAGACTTCGTCTTGAGTCTTTTTCTTTGATAAAACCCGTGCAATCCCATGTTTTCTTCAATATTCATCCGGTTGACTCTGAAAACACAATAAACACAAAAACCACGCATAATTCCAAACAAATGATATTAAATACGTGTTTTGGTCTTGTTTTAGCCAGAAATAAGTGGTAAAAGGATAGGTGTTTTCACACCTATCAGGGTTTTATTTCCTGTATTATTTTATTAAAGCTTCTAGTAAATTCAGTAGAGTAGTATAAAATGGGTGGTTTGTACCCATTTTAGTTCTTGTTCCAGTTTTTATTTCTCAAACGTGTAATCCCTTTTTAATAGTTATAAAAGTTGGTAATTTTTGATAAATGTAATTCCTTTTCGTGAGTTTAAAAGTTGGTGTTGTTTGAGGATAGATTCTGAGTTCCACAAATTTATCATAAGTTCTTGTTTTTCAAAGTGTAATTCCTTTTTTCTTTGTTTTGAAAAAGTTGGTGTTTTGAAAAACCTTGTTTCAAATTCGTCTTCAAAATTGAAGTGGTGACTTATTACATATGTTTAGTTTGAGTTTCAAAGATTTCTGTTTACCAAAATTTTTCTCAAAAATCAGTTTTTTTTGGTTGATTAAACTTACTATTTCAAAAGCTACCCACAAGCTCTTGACACCAGCTTGTGGGCTTAGCTTATTGAAGCTTTCATCTTCCTTCTTTGGTCTTGTGGTTTTGTGCAGGAACAAAGGACTCAAGGAGGCTTCATTATTTTGATTCTTCTTGCAAGATTAGAAGATATTGGTTTCTTTCTCTACATCAGCAACTTCCTTAAGCCAAACATAAGCCTGAGCTTATTTGGAGAAGGCCTCAGCTGGCCTTTGTATGGTGGGATGATGACCATACAAGGTAAAATGGCTTGAACTCTTTGAACAAGTGAAGTCTTATGTGATTTTCTTTGTGATTGTGTATGATGATGAGTATATCATGTTCATTTGTTGTTTTACTTGCTTAATTATGCTTCTTTAGGTTTTGTGTGCATGTTTAAATAGCTATCAACCTTTTTGGGTAGGACTTAAACGTATTTGATTTGTGAAAAGTTGATTTCAGAAATTAAGAGGGTGTTTGGGATTAGGTTGTTAAACAAATATTAGACCCATCTTTGGTTTTAAATCAGTCCCAACCAACTTTGTATGTTAGTAGTAAGTGGTTTCTGTCATTGAATTTAGTTTAGATAGGATTTAGAGTAGATTTGCATGTTTAAAACTTGGCCTTCATAGCTTAAAATTCAGTAAGTGTGTATCTACTTGTTTTAGCAAGATTTGACCTCCATTTTTTTACATGACTGCTAGATCTAGGTGCTACTTAGGGTTGTGACCTGGTTTGTGAGTTTTTGTGTGGAATTTGAGTGAGTTTTGGTCAACCAAAACTCACCCAAATACCAAGTGCATCAGCAAAAAGTCCCATAGTCCCCTTTTCTGAACATACAGTAACTGTTTGTGCTTGTTGTGTTTGATATCTCTAAACAAGTTGAGCTTTTTAGATTTTTTGTGACTCCCCACAACCCAACTGGTTGTGGGGGTGCCCCATTGTCCAAAGAAAAGCATCACATAAGCTTTCCTAAGCTTATTCAGTCACCAGACCTACAAATTGCACTAACAGTGGGAACTAAGTTCCCCCTGCTAACACATTGGTTACCACTGCCTTGCTAGAAAACAAATTCAGTCAACATGTCACTATCAGAAACTTAGTTTTTTTGTCTTTAGTGGGTCAAAATAGGTTTTAGGACTTGAAACAAGTTTCATTATTTTTCTTGTTTTATTTTTCAGTTTAGTTTAATTTTCAATTACTGTTCATCTACTATTTTTTACATTAAATAGCTATTTTTAATTACTTTTTTAATTTTTGTTTTTGTCTTTTAGTGGTAAAAGTTAATATTTTTCAGTTTTAAAATTTTTCATAGATTAAGAAAAATAGTTTAAGATGTTTAGTTTAAAAAGTTTTTACTGTTCACTTTTTATTTAATTTTTAGAATTAATTTAGTTTAATTAGGGTTTTAATTATAATCAGATTTGTCTTTTAGTGCAAAATTTTATATTTTTCAAACTTTTCATTTTTCTACTGTTCCTTAGTATAAATTAGGATTTTTAAAATTGTCAAATTATTTTAGCATTATTTTATTATTTTTTATGATTATTTTAGTTTAAAAATAGTTTTAAGTGTTTTAAAAATAGAAAAATAGTTTTTAAAATTTAGGAAAAATACTTTTTAGTCTTTAAATAATATAAGTAACTTATTAGTTTAATAAAATAATATTTTGGACATTTTGTTAATTATATTTAATTTTAGGGCTTTAATTAGCATTTAAAATTGAATATTTAATTAATAAAAGGTTTTAAAATATTTTTGTTGGATTTTTATTCTTATTTATATTATTTTAGACTTAGTTTTAACTTTTAATTAATTTTTAGGTTTAATTTTTTAATTTGGTGCTTTTTACGGTTTTACGTGAACGACCTTTTCGTCTTAGTGTAATCTGTCATCGTAACCGTCATTCTTTTCTTATCCCATTTCTATTTTCTATTCTCATAACAATAAAATCACAAAGATAATCATTTCATTACACAACACACTAGCCTCCTTGAGAACGAACTCACTTTAGGGTCATTTACACACGGTTTTCCTAAATCGTCGTGCTTACCCTATATTTGCCATCCTTTTCCTAAAGGGGTAATTTTACAACTATCAGTGGTCCTACTAAAGTAACTCCACTACGGGTAGTAATAGCACTCACATTCGCTCGTGGATTGGTGACGGTGTTTGAAGGTAGAGAACTCGAAGAAGAGGGTTGAGTAGTGGGCAAGAAACTAGCCAGCATCTTCTTCAAATCATTTGTTTGATTGCTGAAGGAGTATTGAATATTATCTCAAAGCTCGGATCTAATGTCATTCCCTTGCTTGGTGATATCCCCTTTCAAATTGATAATTTGGCTCTGTAGATTCTTGATTTGCTCACCTTGGGTTCTCATTATGGCTTCAACATCTTGATTGATGGATGGGGCTTGTTGGGCGGGTGGGTGATAAGGGTTAGAAGCTCTAGGTGGGATTTGGTTGCTTCTATTGTAGTTGTTGTTGGGGTTTTGGTTTTGAGGAGAAAAACCGGGTGAAAGATAGTTGTTTGACCGGTAACTCAGCAAATTTCTATCCCCTTGAGGTCGGGCTTGGTAATTTTCCGGTGAATAATTACCATAAGCCGCATACACGTTTTCCAGATTTCCTTGAGTAGAAGGACAATCAGTGTATGAGTGTGGACCGCCGCATGTTTCACAAGGATTGGCTACCGCCTTAAACTTGTTGTTGGTTTGTAGCGAGAAGCAATATATTATTGTTCATTTCGGCCATCATGCGGGTGAATTCGGTCATGTCGGGGTTTGCTAAAGTAGAAGAAACATTGAATCTCGGGTTGTTCCTTGAAGAAGCGGAGGAATCCCAGTTTTTGTGATGAGTAGTCATGTTCTCAATAAGTTCTCTACACTCCTCGGGTCGTCTTTTCATAAATGTGCCACCGGCGGCTGCATTAATCGTATCACAATCTCGAAAAGTCAAACCGTTGTAGAAAGTATCAATTAAGGTCACAGGGAGCATGTTGTGGTTTGGACAATGATCGATCAAAACATTATATCTTTCCCAAGCATCAAACAGAGATTCATCAGGTTCTTGCATCAAATCGCTGATTTGATTGCGAAGGCTCGTGACCATGGATGGTGGAAAGTAGCGCGACAAAAATCGTTGAGTCATGTCATCCCAAGTATGAATGGAATTCTTCGGGAGACGATCAAACCATTTCTCGGCGTGGTGTAATAAAGTATGTGGGAAGAGTAGAAGGCGAAGAACATCCATTGTGGCACCGGGCAACTTCATGCTTTGAGTGATAGTAATGAATTTGTCGAGGTGTTTGTTGGCATCATCGTCAGGCAATCCACGGAATGGGTTAGTTTGCACTTGCTGAATCATGTGGTGCTTCAACGAAAACTCCAGAGCCGTGATATGCATCGGCGCAATCGGTCCTCCTCGTCCAAACATGGTAGGTTGACAAAGCTCCTCTATTGTCCGAAGATCGGGTTGTGGAAGAACATTGTTGTTGTTATTATTGAGGTGCGGTGGATTATTGTTGTTGTTGACACCTGCCATAGCTAAATCTGCAGGAGTCTCGGGCTCTTGATAAGTAGAAGATCTAGTACGCATACACCTACAAAGGCAAAAGAAAAAGAAACCAAACACAAAGAGAATATATATACACAATAAAAATAAAATCTTTTTGGATTTTTGAAATTTTTAATTTTTATGGATTTTTAACAATTTTTAATTTTTATGGATTTTTTAAAGATTTTTAAGCAAGAAAATAACGCTCACGAATGAACGGATCCCAAAAAGCAACGCGTCTCTCACAGAAAACCGTTAATCTTTACGAAAAGAGCCGGCAGCGACGCCATTTGATAACTAGGTTTTTACCTAGTAAGAAAATTAAAGTTCGTTGTTGTGGTCTAATCGAATTGATCCTGGTTAACTATGCGACTCAGTCGTTCTTTGGTGGAAACAAATAGTTGTGTCGTTGTAGTAATTAAAAAGTGCAAGACTTTAAATAAATGACGGTTAATTAAATCTAAACTAATTAAAGAGTAAATGGTGCAAGATTAAAACTTTGAAAAGTAAATTAATTAAATGACTTAAAATTAAAGCGTGACGAAAATTAAATTTAAAAACTCAAAACAATGTAAACTTGAAAATAGAATTAAAACAAAATATTAAAAGCAAACCTAATCGGAATACATTCCGATCGGAATGTAATCGGAATGTACACTTACCTTCCAATCGGAATATGGTCGGAATAACTCACCTGTCGGAATATCCAAAAACACCTTGATCGGAATGTAATCGGAATATACACGGTATGACAAATCGGAATGAGATCGGAATCACTCATCGGAATGCTGATAGGAATCCCAATCGGAATACCAATTACAACCTCTTGTCGGAATGTGAGGAACCAACTCCTAATCGGAATAACCCAACAAATACACCCGATCGGAATGAGGAGTGGGCTCCTGGTCGGAATGCTGTCACCAAGACCTGATCGGATTACCAAACTCACCCCTTTGATCGGAATGTCACAAACCCTTTTCCGACCAAGCAAATGGAGCGCTGGTCGGAATATAAAACCCTATTCCGATTGGTTAGATCGGAATACAGTAAATAAAAACGTAATAAGCTAGTTCTAATAAGCTATTAATCAAGTAAGCACTAGACTAAAAACCTAAGCAAACACGTATAAGAAAAAGCTAATAAGCTAGAATTTAAAGACTTTTGAAAAGCATTTAAACGAAAAAGATATACGAAGACAATTTTTATATAAAAATAACTTTTATAAAAACTTAAGAAACTTTAAGATAAACACAATTAAGCTATAAAATCAATAATCCAAAATAATCAAAAGTATAAAAACATAATCTTTAATCAAATAAGCAAAACCATAAGCACATAAACAATAAGATTAAATCAATAAAGAGAAAGGTAGATGAGAGAATAACAATAAAAGTAAAGATTGACAATAATGAAAAGAAAACTTACTTGAAATTAAAGGTATTTAAGGTGCAAGACAATGTATTTAAATGGACATGAATTTAAATGACAAGGTAATTAAAATGGTGGAAGAACTAGTGTCACTCTAGCCAACAAGAACAAATGAATATCCTAATGATCTATTTATAGGGGAGGATTAGGGAGATGCTTAGGAAGCTTCCTCCCCTCTTTCTTCTTTCTTTAATTGCATCATTAAGTCCTTAATCTTCTTAGTGCTTCGACTTTAATGACTTTGTCTCGGGATTTCTTTAAACTCGTCTTTGAATTTTCTTCATAAATAAGACTTGAGTTCTTCGGCTTTAAGTAAACTTCCGTCTTTTGACTTTTTCTTCGATATATCTTCAGAATTGGTCTTGGACTTCCGTTCTCTTTGCACTCTTGATTTCTTGACTTCGTCTTTTGTCTTTTTCTTCGATAAAAGCCCGTGAATGCCCGTGTTTTCTCCCCTTTTCACATTTTCGTCCTAAATCACAACAAAAACACAAACCACGCATAATTCCGACATTTACGACATAAAATACACGTTTTGGCTCGGTTATTATTGTAGTTAAGTGGTAAAAAGGATGGGTGTTTACACACCTATCACTCAGGTAAAGATAATTGTTTCCACACAGACAATGGCATAAGATTGATACTCGCTCTGAGATCTACCAAGGCCATACAATTCTCAACACCCGTAAAATTACAAGGAATATGGAATCGACCTGGATCTCCTAACTTAACCGGTAATTTTCTCAAAAAACCACGGAACAATTCTCATTCAATTGGGTATTGGCAATATCGAGCAATTTTTCCTTATCACTTAAAAGGTCCTTAAACATCTTAGCGTACTTAGGCATGTGAGCGAGCGCCTCGGCAAAGGTGATATTAAAATTCAATTGTTTGAACATTTTTAGGAAGTTCGAAACTTGAATATCATCCTTATTCTTCAATTTCTCTTTCTGCAATCTTGAGGGATAAGGTATATTAGGTTGAGATGAAGGCTTTGGAGTGGATTGCTCACTCACATCCTTGGGTGGAGGAGGAGTAGAAATGGAAGGTGAAAGAATCGGTTTGGGAACCAAGGGTGTGGTAGAAAATTTAGGTATCGGTGGAACATTAGGTGTAGACGAAGGCATAACGGGTGGTATGCCACAAGTAGAAGGAGAATTAGGGTGGGTAGAAGAAGAAGGTATCTCGGGTCCTTGGTTAGGTGGGGAATAAGAAGGTTCTATGGTGGTCTTACCGCTCCTAGTAGTGATGGCATTAACATTAGCCCTAGGATTGGTCACGGTGTTCGAAGGGAGGGCACCTTGGGGACGAAGGGTTTGAATCATTGTCAAAAATTTCTTATCGGTCGATTCTTGCATCTCTCTCATAATTCGCTCATGGTCGGTTAATTTTTGTAGAACCAAGTCTATTTGAGGATTATGCATGTTCATTTGATTATACCCTTGATTAGGAAAACCTTGATTAGGAAAACCTTGGTTTTGATATTGATTATAACCTTGATTAAATCCTTGATTTTGAAAACCTAGGTTATTAAATCCTTGATTTTGATTATTGAACCCTTAGTTTTGCCCTTGAAAATTCCCTTGATTTTGATTAAAACCCCGTTGATTAGAATTTCCTTGAAAATTACCCCGTTGAAGACCTTGGTTCCTAATTCGGGCGGGTGGGGTGGTCTTTGTGGTGCTACAAAACCCAGGGGAGCCAAATAGTTATTAGACTTGTAAGACAAATGGTTAACATCAACATTTGGTTTGAAATGAACCCGCTCATTTTCAATGTTTTTATAAGCATAAACTTCTTGTTGATTATTGTAAACCTTGTCACAATTAAAATATGAACGCGGTCCACCACAAGTCTCACACGTTTCACAAGTTTCTTTCATGACATTAACTTGACCATTGAGGGCTTGGGTTTTTAGAGCAATTTATTCAACAAGCGACGTAAGCTTATCAATTCTCTTATCACTCTCACTAGAACTAGCACTTGCCATAGTAGCCCTAACACTCTTGGTTTGCCCTTTAGCCTTGTTTTCAATTATGGCCCAAGCCTCGTTCATTGATTTCACAAGAATATTGCCCCCCGCGACACTATTAAGTGAGTCTTGGTCATTTAGAGTTAAACCATATAAAACGTATTAATTTGATGCACTTTAGTGAAACCGTGTTGTGGAAATTTTCTTAAAAGCTATTTAAATCAATCCCAAGACTCATTAAACGTTTCCCCATATTGTTGTTCAAAGGTGATTATGTCATTTCTCAAAGAGGTGGTCCGTGATGGTGGGAAAAAGTAGTTTATGAACTTGGTCTCTAAGTCAATCCATGTTGTAATACTTTGGGGTGGTTCCTTATCAAGCCAAATCCGGGCTTGTCCCTCGAGGGAAAAAGGAAAGAGTTGTAAACGAATGGCCTCTTGTGGCACCCCATTGTATTTGATGGTATTTGCCAATTGTATGAAACGTTTGATATGAGCGTGTGGGTCATCATTAGTACGGCCTAAAAATGGTGTAGCGGAAACCATTTAAATAAAACCCGTTTTAAGTTCAAAATTATTAGCTCCAATATCCGGCACCACAATCGCATCATCGTTTCCTTCAACGTGAGATTGGAGAATCTCAATCATTGGTCGATTATCCGTTGCCATCGTGTTGTTCAAAGCTCGATTCTCGGGATCAGCTTTAATGACAGTCTTTTTGTTTTTCTTCTTCTTCTTTTTGGAAGAATTAGAAGTATTTGGTACACCAATCGGTATGTATGTACGCGCGCGAGTGCGCATACAATTAAAACTTTGGAATGAGGTAGGTGACCTCGGTCGACTTTGAGAGGAAAGGGATTATCCCTCTCGAGGTGCAATATGAAAAAGTTACAAAAATATATACTTAATTACTACTTTAGTTGGCAAACCAATAATCGGTCGTCCCTCTCAATATACACACAAGCAAGCGGGGAAACGAGGTGGCACAAAGCACTTAAAAACCTTTTTCCTTAGACGGCCTTTTATAGCGTGTCACCTTATACCCACCTTATAGTTTGTATATATTGAGTTCAAACGTCTTACTAGTATTTATCTATTTTGCCCTTTTTCCTTGTTGTGGATTCGAATACAATAGTTAGGTGATGAAATCCCAAATAAGGCCTTATTTGAAAAGTAGGTAAATTAATTGGGCTACATAATATAATATAGTAAATGAAAAATCTTTTTGTATTTTTTTAGAAAAATATATATTCACAATAAAAATCGAAAGAAATCGAACTAAGAAAAATAACACTAATACGTAATATTTTTGGTGTAATACTTTTAGGAAAAAGTATTACTTTTGGATTTTTTAATTTTTTTTGGTGCAAATCTTAGGAAAGAATTCGCTTTTGTGATTTTTAAATTTTTTTGTATTTTTAAGTTTTTGATTTTTTTGTGTTTTTGATTTTGTTTACATGAAAGTAACGTTCAAAATGAACGGATCCCAAAATCCAAACGTCTCACGAAATCTTCAATCGTAACGAGCGAAGCGGCAGCGGCGCCAATTTAATGTAGGAATTTTTGTGCAAATTCTTTTTATGTTCGTTTTCCTCGACTCACTCGAATTGATTTCCGATTTAACGTAGATTAATTTTTTCTTGGTGAAATGTATTTTTGGTATTTTTTAGACTAAAATCTATTTAACTAAAAACTATTTAATCAAATTTTAAAAATCTAATTTAATTAACTAAAACTTTTTTTTACTTTTAAAACTAGCTTATACTATATTAAAACTATCTAATTTAATTAAAAAGAAAAAATACTTGTTTAAAAACTATTTAAACTATATTTAAAACTATTTGAACAAAATTTGAAAACTAATTAAAAACAATAAAACTATTATTTAAATAAAACTAACTTAATTTTGAAATTTAAATAAAATCTACTTTAAAATATTTTCAACTAAAACTAACTTAATTTTGAACTAACTAAAAAGAATTAAAATAATTTTTTTTATCTTTTTGTTTTTTAATTTAAACTTTATAAAAGAAAATTGATATAAGACTTTTAATTAAATCTAATTAAACCTAAACTTGTATTTAAACTAAATTAATAAAACTGGCAGTAGTTAATAAAAGAACTATATTAATTAAATGATTCAAAGTTTAACACAAATAAGGTACTAGCACAAATGGTTATGGCGTAGGGCTGTTAAGGGTGAGGTCCAGGGTTCGAGTCTTGGTAGAGATGAAATTTTTGCTATATTTTATTTTTGGACTAAATTTTTGGAATTCTCTTGTTAACACTCAGACCAAGTGGGTCTGAGTTTATGCAGTAAATCAGCAAACGAAAAGAAAACCAAATAAGCAGATATGAAACAACCCAAATAAGCTTATACTTTAAAGAAAAATAAGCAAATAAATAGAACAAAATAAGCAAAACCTAAATAAGCTATATCAAATCATAAGCAATAAAACTTAAACTTCAAAATCAGTTAATCCAAACTTAAACAAAACCAACACTATAAGCAATAAGCAGTTTATAAGCCGATTCAAACATAACTCAAAATAAGCAAACTATCGAAATAAGCAAATCAACAGCTCAAAAAAGAAGCAGATAATATCCAAAATTTAAATAAATCTAAAACTTAAACAAAACTAAATATATTAAGCAGACTATAACAAATCAAAGACCAAGCAGATAAGTCCTAAAAAAACAAACGAATCTAAACTATCAACAACCAACAAACAATAAGCAGATCTAAACAAACTGATAAACACTAGCAGATTAAACTAAAATAAAGCAGATTCAAACAACATTAACCAAATCAATACTAAACTTTAAGCTAAAACCGATTCAAATAAACTTAAACTTTAATCTAAACCTTAATAATAAAATAAAAAGAGAACAAACCTAGTGATGATTTCCGTTGGGAAGTAGGTGGGCGATGAACCCCCTATTAGAACCGGATCGAACACCACCTTATTACCCAACCCGTACCATCGAACCAAACATCATCATCATTCACGAATAAAGCAGTAACCAAACGAACCAATATTTTTTAATAATTTTCCCAGTGGGGAAAAATTAAATACCACTTTTTATTTCAATATTTTATTTAATTAAAACAGATTAAAGATCTAAACTGCAATTAAATTAAAAATAATTAAATAGACAACCTTGAACCAAAAATTAAATTTTCATTAATATTAAAAACTGATTACAATACTTGATTAAAAAGAAAATTACAATAATCCTATCATCTATTTCGTAGAAAATAAAAATTAAAAGTAAAAAGAAGGCACCACAAAATTACAGAATGATGGGGGTTTTTATAGCCAACCCCAAGGCTTTTTCATGAAGCTTCGAGAGCAAGGAATCAAATCTGAGCCGTTAAACAAGTTTTTTCTTCTTTCTCTCTCTTCTCTTCTTGATCAAACGGCTAAGATGGGTGTTTGGTCACTCGGATTGCCAGAGTGGATGGAAGGTGTGTTTTTTGTGCTTCTTTAATCTGATGTGGACTTTTCTTCAACATCTGATCGTGAAATCCCGTGTTATCTTTCCTTTTGATCATTTGTACCTATTTCATACAAAAGCACAAAACCACGCGTAATTCCGACTTTTACGATACTAAACACATGATTAGGTCTTGTTTTCCCTTGATTTTAGTGGAAAAGGATAAGTGTTTACACACTTATTAACATCTTCGGCTATCCCCACTGGATAAGCAACCGTACGGTTAGCTAATTCCAAAGTCATTCGTGTGGGGACTAGCTCGGGTAGAGACAATTGTTTCCAAATGCTTAAAGGCATTAAGTTTATACTAGCACCTAGATCGGCTAGGGCCATACAATTCTCTACCCCGGGGAAGTTGCAAGGAATCAAGAAACGACCCGGATCACCAAGTTTTGTGGGTAATTTCCTTAAGAGAACTGCGGAGCAATTCTCATTAAGTTGGGTCTGAGCAATATCAAGAAGTTTCTCCTTATCACTGAGAAGATCTTTAAACATTTTAGCATATTTTGGCATGTGAGCGAGAGCCTCAGCAAAGGAGATATTGAAATTCAATTGTTTAAATATTTTAAGAAAGTTAGAAACCTGAATATCATCCTTGTTCTTCAATTTCTCTTTCCTCAACCTCGAAGGATAAGGTATATTGGGTTGAGATGAAGGCTTTGGAGTGGAATTCTCACTCACATCCTTGGGTGGTGGAGGGGTGGAAGTAGAAGGTGGAGGAATTGGAGAAGGAGACTCGGTTTCCTTTGTCACAATCACCGGTGTAGGTGTAGCAAGCTCGGGTTCCTTTAGACTTTTTCCACTGCGAGTAGTGATTGCTTTCATCTCCCCTCTTGGATTAGCAACAATGTTACTCGGAAGAGAACCCGAACAAGAGGCTTGATTACTTGGGAAGAAACTAGCCATCATGTTCCTTAAGTCATCCGTTTGACTTACCAAAGAGTTTCGCATATCGGCTCGAAGATCATTCCCTTGTTTCACCATATCTTCTTTCATGTTGGCCATTTCCAGCTGAAGATTTTGCACTATCGCATCATTAGTCCTCATGTAAGTTTCAACCTCGTGATTAAATACGGTGGGTTGGTTGGGAGGAGGAGTATGGTAGGCAGGTGGTTGATAAGCGGGTTGTTGGTAAACTTGGTTGTTTCTTTGAGGTGGATATGGGGTTCTTTGGGTTTGATATTGCTTTGGAGCACGAGGTTGGTTTTGATTGTTGTGATTGAGGTTGTTTGGGTTTTGTGGGGGATAACCGGGTGGTGAAAGAAAGTTGTTTGAGCGATAGCTGAGCAAATTGCGGTCACCTTGAGGACGTGCTTGATAGCCTCCCGTGGAATAGTTACCGTTGGCGGCATACACATTTTCCGGATTCTCATGAGTCGAAGGACAATCGGTGTATGAATGAGATCCCCCGCATATTTCACATGATTGACTCATAGCATTAACTTGGGCATTGATAGCTTTGGTGTTATTAGAGGTTTGGAGAGCAAGTGATTCAACAAGCGAAGTAAGCTTATCAATTCTCTTGTCGCTCTCATTAGTGCTAGCATTAGCCACATTAGTCCGAACACTCTTGGTTTGCACTCTAGACTTTTTCTCAATAATGTCCCATGCGGCATTAGAAGACTTAACCAAAATACTACCCCCCGAAGCACTATTTAGTGAATCTTGGTCATTCATGCTTAAACCATTGTAAAAAGTATTAATTTGATGTACTTTTGTGAAACCATGTTGTGGACACTTTCTTAAAAGTTTCTTAAAACGGTCCCAAGATTCACTAAATGTCTCACCGTACTTTTGTTCAAAGGTAATGATTTCATTCCGCAAAGCGGTAGTACGTGAGGGTGGGAAAAAGTAGTTGATGAATTTGGTCTCTAAATCCGTCCACGTAAGAATACTTTATGGCGGTTCCTTATCAAACCAATTCCGGGCTTGTCCCTCTAAGGAGAAAGGAAAAAGTTGCAAGCGAATCACCTCTTGTGAAACCCCATTATACTTAACCGTATTAGTAAGTTGAAGAAACCTTTTAATATGGTCATGAGGATCATCAAGCGAACGCCCCAAGAAAGGTTGAGCAGAGACCATTTGAATGAAGCCGAATTTGAGTTCAAAATTGTTGGCTCCAATCTCAGGTATGACAATAGCATCGGTGTTGCCCTCTACGTGCGATTGCAAAAGCTCGATCATTGGTTGATTGTACATGGTGACAATAGGTGGAGTAATGACTTCGGCTTGAGCTACTTTCTTCTTACGAGCACGAGTACGCATGCACACCTACAAAAGTAAAAGAAAAATAGACAAGAAATATTTTTGGTTTTTTATGTTTTTCTATTTGAATTTTTGAAAACTTTATATTTTTTAGGATATTTTGAAAATTTTAAAGCAAGGAAAATAACGTTAAAAAATGAACGGATCCCAAAAGCCAACGCGTCTCTCACTTAAAACCGTTAATCTTAACAAAAAGAGCCGGCAACGGCGCCATTTAATACAAGGTTTTCACCAAGTATGAAAATTCGTTGAATCCGATCTTTTCGAATTGATTACCAGTAGAAAGTGCGACTCAATCGTTCTTGGTGGAAAAATAAAAGGGTTTGGTTATCTAGTAAAAATAAAAATGTCGTTGAAAGCTTGAAAATTTAATCTTGGATAAAACAAGTTAAAACAATGCTAAGTAAAAAGGCGGGAAAAATTAAAGTTTGAAAAATAGAAACAATTCAGAAAACTAACAATTAAACTAAGTCTGAAAATAAGATAATTGAAATTTCATAGAAATTGACATTTTCGGAATAATGAACTTTTCAGAAAAATGGGATTTTCGGAATAATGGTCTTTTAAAAAAAATGGTGTTTTCAGAAAAATGATGTTTTCGGAATAAATGAACTTTTCAGAAAAGGATGATTTTCGGAATAATGGTATTTCAGAAAAATGGAATTTTCGGATAAATGAACTTTTCAGAAAAATGGGATTTTCGGAATAACAAGGTTTTCAGAAAAATGATGGTTTTCGGAATAATGAACTTTTCAGAAAAAAGGTTTCTTCGGAAAATTGAAGTTTTAGAAAAAATGGAATCTTCGGAAAAAAAAAGACTTTTTCAGAGAAAGGGAATTTTCGGAATAATAAGGTTTTCAGAAAAATGATGATTTCATAGAAATGACGAATTCAGAGAAAAGGAAATTTCGGAATAAAGGCTTTTTCAGAAAGGTATGTTTTCAGAATATAAAACCCTTTTCCGAAAAAGTAAGAAAACAGATATAGTTAATCAGTAACATCAAAACATAAGAGATAAGCTACTAATAAGCACGAACCAAACAAGCAATTAACCAAAACTTTAACCAAATAAATTTCAAGAAGAACTAAATAAGCCACAAATTAAAAACTATAAAACACACTAAATAATCAAAACATTTAAAATCAACTAATAAACAAATCTATAAATATATCAAACCAACTAAATCAAAAATAAGCCAAACACTAGAAGATCAATAACCACAATAAGCTCAAAACAGCCACCACATCAAAACTAAAAGATCAATCACATGAATAAATCAATCACATAATCAAAGAGATGAGATTAACTACATGATTATCAAGATTAAGAAAGGTAGAATGAGAATTAAGAAAATAAGCTTGATTGATTAAAGATTAATATCAAAAGATTACAAGATTAATGTAAAGATTCAATAAGCTTGAAAGAAAAACTAGAGAGAAATTAAAAACACACTTAAAAACTAAAATTAACTACAACTACTAAAAACTAACCACCTAACACCCTCCTAATGACATATTAGGAGGGTATTTATAGGAGGTGGGGAGATTAAGTGCTTAAGCTTTCTTCTTTCTTTCTTCTCGTCTCGACTCGATTTAATTTCTTTGTCTTTCTCGACGTCGTCTCGGGATTTGTCAATATAAGTTGAACTTGTCTTATAATTTTCTTCTATAATTAGACTTGAGTTCTTCGACTTCATTAAACTTCCGTCTTTAGACTTTTTCTTCGATAAATCTTCAGAATAGGCCTTGGACTTCCGTTCTTTTTGCATTCTCGATCTTTTGACTTCGTCTTTAGTCTTTTTCTTCGATAAAAAACCCGTGATAGCCCATGTTTTCTTCCTTTTGCATCTTTTGGTCCTAAAACACAATAAAAACACAAACCACGCATAATTCCGACTTTTACGACATAAAATACATGTTTTGGTCTTGTTATTATTGGAAATAAGTGGTAAAAGGATAAGTGTTTTCACACTTATTAATAGTCGTTATATCAGTAATTAAGATGTTTAATTTGAGAACTTACATAGTCGTGGGTCAAGTTATCAGAGTATTGAAGTAGGAATGAAACTGAGAAGTGATGCAGAAGGAGTATGAATGATGAAAGAATATTATCATATTGGAAGGTGAAATTGGGAAGTTGAAATGTAGTAATATTTGTGGGTATGGTGATATCATAAGAAGTGAGTTGAACTGGTGTGAAAGACGTGAGTATCTCTTGAGAATAAGAGGTCACGTTGATTCTAGAAGCGAGGAAGTGCGAGTGTGAGGCGGGTTGAGCGCCGGGACGTCGCTCTCTTTTAGAAGGGTAGGATGTGACAACCCAAACCCGTGGTCATTATGTAATTATATTTTTACGTATATTTTTGAAATTTTTGACGAGATTGATTGTTATGATGATTGGTGATTTGATTTGGATGAATGTTGGAAGTTATATTTTTACGTTTTGACGAGTTGTGAGGATTATTAGTAATGACGATATCAACGGATGCCCGAAATTTTATGTTTTATTTTAGACATGTCGATGTTTAATATTTTGATGTTTTTATTTTTAATTTCGTATTAAGTCGTGCCGGGACTATATAATATAATATTTTGTGTGCGTTTTAAGTTTTGAGAAGTATTTTTGTGAAACCCGAGACCCGTAAATATTTTCGAAATTGACTAATAGTCATTTTCCGCTTTTTAAACATGTAATTGCATTTTGGTCCACAAGAATCACAATTGGCAAAAACTACCCTAAACTTCCTACCTACAAAAGGAAAAATTAAACACAAACACACACACATAACACACTCCACTATCAAAATTTCTCTCTCCCTCTCTCCCTTGTTCTTGTCTGTCACCCTCAACCCCACAAACACCCCTTGATTTTTAATTTTGAGCTTGAATCCACAAAATCTAATTGAAGATCCAGCTTAGTTTTGCTTTTCTCTACACATTGGTATGAAAATTTCCCACATGCATGAATATTTTATAAAAACCCATTTTTGATGAAAACTATGTATGTTTGATCTTGAATATGTGTTGTAAGTAGGTGTTTATGGTGTTATATATTATTTTAATTGGTTGCATGTTGAAATTTTGAGTTGGATTTTATTTGATTTTTGATCATCTAGGATGATATAGTATGTTAGGATTGAAAGTAGTAATATTTGGATGATTATAGTTGTAAAAATAATGTTAAAATGGGTGAAAAAAATATGATTTTGAGTGATTTTTAAGTACGTATTTTTGACCAGCAGTTAAAAGCTAACTTTTGGAAAATATAAGTTTGAGTATGATATGAAATAACTAGATATTGTTGTAAAGGATTTCATAAGCTTCGATTTGGTATGAAGTAGAGCTTCTAGCTCCAAACGAGCGAAAAGTTATGATAGTTTGATTATTCGTGTACCGAGAGACAGGTATCAGCACAATATATAATTGTTGTCGATATTTGGGTCGAATCTCGGGGACTATAAAAAGGATTTTAAAATGGGTCAAGGACTGATGTAAAATGATAAACATGATGATGTTGAGTCTATTTTCAAATACGAGTGTCGGTTTTGTAAACGAAGTCATTTATATAGGTTAAAAAGACTATATGAGTTGTTGACGTAAAACTGTCCGGTTTTTGTAGTTCGAAGATGAGTCGGGCAGGGAACTTTAAAAGTAAAATATTTTAACCAACTTTTGGGAGGTCTTTCTATATATAGTAAGTGAAGTCTCTAAGTAGTATCGTAAGCTATTGACGTGTTTAAGTAAGGAAAACAGTTTGGACAATTAATAGATATATATCGACTGTTTTTGAAAGAATAAAAATATAAAAGTGTACGTAAGAAGGATTTATTAAATTGAGAATGGTGTGCGTTTGATTTTGAGTTTGAGACATTTATTTCATTTTATTAAGTATGATATATTACTTGGATGTATTATTAAAGGCACGTGTTTTATTTTGATAGATTGTGAATTTCGTGTTCGCCGGGCATCATCGATCGTTGAAAGTCGTCTTACTACTGTTATTACTTCAGGTGAGTCTATAGCCTCGCTTTCTACTTGTTTTAATGATTTTAAAACCCGTGAGGGGGATACATGCTATTTGAAGTAAAATGAACACATGTCATGAGTAATTGTTGGACCCGAATGTTGCCTTTGTTGATTTGAACTGTATAAGTACCTAAATTGCAAAAGTCCCTAAATTCATGAGCCGTTAACTATCTTCAACTTGATGTTGTGAGTTGGGAATAGCCGCTTATTTTAATGATAGTACTATTGGACTGACGACCCTATCTGAGACCAGGGCTTTACGCTGAGTAACCTCTAGGAAGGATAATTTTACGAGAATGAGAATGTGGTATACTTGCAATTGATACCCTAGTAGGGGCACTGGAATTCTTATAGTCATGCTGGCATTTGGCGTGGATGACTAAGTTAAGGGGTCGGTGTCATGAGCTTAATACAATTCATTAGCTACTGTTATAAGATGAAATGCCTGATTAATAGATTGTATGGCCACAATGCTATTAAACAATTGTGATTGATTTTTATGATGTGTTCAAATATGTTTTGTTAAACCAATAGACTTGCTCAACCGTTGTGTTGATGATTTTAAGCATGTATTTTCAGGTACTTGAAGTTGATGAACTGCGGAGCTTGCTGGAGAAGGATTACGGGATTGCTTTTGTAGTGAGTGGTCTAAAACAGATTTCTTCCCCGTTTGTCATAAACATATAGTATATGGTCCAGTATTTTGGTAACAGGTTTGTCGATTGGTTAAGATCTTTGGGCCTAAACGCTACTCTGATATATTTTTTTAAACTGAGTTTACTTGGGATTGAAGGTTTTAGACACTGATTTAAATTATTTCCTTATTATATTCCGAAATGTTCTATTTTAAGGTCATATAAGAGTATTGTGAAATGAAGTTTGAGACTAGCACCCAATTGTGTATTTCTGCTGCGCAATGTAATTTGGGGGTGTTAGATGTTTACATGTTTACATTGTAGGAAGACAATACTCATGAGTTGATCTAGAAGGAGAGATCTTCATCATGTTGCGAACCCAACACTTCATAGTGATGAAAGTGTTCTTCTCTTTGCACTTGAGAGGATGAGAGGATTGAGGATAGAATCACATCTTAAACAAGATTAATCAAAACTAACTAATCAAGGATCTAAGATGATTTTTAAAGAAACTGTGCAAAAAGGGTTGAAAGAAAAGATGGAAATGATCACTATTTATAGGGCAAAAGTGCAACGGTCATAAATACCCGCGGTTCCTTAATTGTCACCGCGGTTCTTTATCAATAAAGAACCACGGGTTCATTTAGGGAACCTCGGCCCGGGAGTCCGTGTATTTTTGTCCTTTATTGTGGAAATACCATTTATACCCTCAAAGGATATTCTTTTGGCATATGGAATATGCCAAATTCAAATTTTCATTTTCTTTTTAATAAAACATTTTCTTAAAAATAAAGTTTATTAAAATCTTTTGTCACATTTGATTAAATGTGAGTTTTAAGAAAATATTAATCCTTGATCACTTAGTTAGGTTAATGACATGTTTATTCATACCTTGAGTGATTCATGCCGAATGCGATCTTGGAGGTGTCAAGAGAAGTATACAAATGTATTCTTGAGTGTTTACGAGTACCTTAACATTTTACATAATGTATTGCGAATTACACGTTTGTCATCAACAAAACATAAATAGATTATATCGACAAAACATCGTAATGTTTGCACTAACAATCTCCCCCTTTTTGATGATGACAAACAAGTAAACCGCAACACATATTAACATGTATAAGTTACTCGTTTACACTTACTTCTCCCCTTTTATCGAATCAAAAAGATAGTCAACGTCTTTGAAGAAGAGAAGAATCAACGTCGAGAGAGCACACATCCAAAGTGGTAGTCATCGATAGCACGTCATTTGAAGAAGAGAAGAATTGACGTCACGAGAGCTTGCATCCGAAAGGTAATCTTTATTTGTAGAAAAGGAGTATCGACTTTGAAAGAGCTTGCAACCAAAAAGCTAGTCGTCCCTAGTAGTCGTAGGTTGAGAGGCGAGAATCTAAATCGTAGACCATCATCTAAAGATATTGAGCTTGCGTCATCCTAGTGAAGTCTTCAATCAACATAGGTTAACCAACTCCATGCATAATAAAATGCTTATCTTCGAGATTCCAAAATTCATTACTTGCAAGAAGTTAGATGAATGCAATTTAAGTGAGTCAATGATCGCAAATGTAGTGACTAGAAATCTTGCAAATACTCCCCTTGATATGAGCTCCCCCTTGCTTGAGGCACAAATGAAGCAATGATAGTAACAAGCTACAAAGAAGGGTTAGAAAAGTCCTAAAAAAAAAGTTAGTAGACAAGAGGATATATGTATAGCAATGTCACCCAAGCGGAATTACCTTTAAACATCTCGAGTACAAAGAGAGGGACTCAAGATAAAGCTAAAACAATCTTAACTTTTAAAAGTGTCACAAATATGACAAGTTAAGAAAAATGACAGGGCTATTAGATAGAAAATAGAACCCAACTTATTTTGGTGACACCAAAAAATATATAAAGAGGACTAAGTGAGAAAAGAGATGTTCAATTTATAAGAAAAATATTGTCGAGAGAACATACTCCACTTTAATATATTGGCACGAATACCGAAATAAAGAGAGTATGACAAGGACAATAAAACAATTCCACATAGTCGAAAAGAGAGGAAGAATGACTATGAGGAAAAATGGAAACGAGGACAGCACAAACAATGACAAACATTGGAGAAAGAAGTGTGCACGCGATGCTATCAATCCAAAGATAAGTCAAATGAGAGGATCTTGACAAGATCAAATCATAATTGTCGGAATAGAGGTAGAGAAGAGACATCCATACCAATTGTAATGATAATATGTCAAAGGGTAAAAAGCTTAGAATTTTTTGGAATTACCCAAAAAAATTCAAGATTTAACCAAAATCCTCTCAAAAAGTTAAAAACTTTGAATTGTTGGAATCACCCAATCCAATTGTAAATTTCAACTGCAATCAACTCTTAACAACGAGAAAAACAAAAAAAAATCTCAAATCAAAGACATTTTTGACCTTAAAAAATAATTCCTTTAGAAAGCTCCAAAATCTTTAACTCGGGAATCAAGGTACAAAAAATAAAGAAAAACCAAAAGCGAGGATAAAGCGACGCTTAAGAAAAATACTAGATATAAGACATTATAGGCAAGGATGCTTATGAATGTCGAAACCAAAAAGATGACTCAATGATATAGAGAGAGAGATCAAAGGAGACAAATGTTGGAAACTCACTTTATGTGACGACATTTAAGAATTCCCGTTAGTTATCATAGTCACACACGCTTAGACTAGACTAGGTTCGATGTATAGTTTAAGGTGCGTGTGTGACTATATATACCCCTCCTTAGCTTCCAAGGAGGGGTGTTGTTTGTCGTTTTATCAATTCAATACATTTACATTTTCACACATTCAACCTCTCTTCTCTCTCTCTCTAAACCAACAATGGCTACCACCACCATATTCCACCACATTAGAACACCGGATCCTAAATAGCAAATCTACATTTGGTATCAGAGCCTTGGTTCATTCCTTGGATCATGTTTTTGTTTTGATTTTGGTGGTCTTAAAAATTTTTTTTTGGGTCCGAATCCATTTTCTTGTCACGTCTGGTTATTTTATCGTTGTCACGTCTTGTAATCTGTGATTGTCACATCTTATTAGTGATTGTCCAAACTGTTTCATTATTTTTATCTTGGTCCATATCTGCCTAAAAATTCACTTTATCAGTACAATCCATATTTGCTTTTCACATTCCACAGGTTTTGAGTCCCTGGTTTCATCCATAACAGTCCACTCCTAATATCCTTAAAATCACACCTTTTCACAACTGATTTTTTGTCCCTTGTTTCACGGTTTCAAAATGGGTCACAAGATTACTGTTTCTGGTCTTACTTTTACATCTAATATCATGTTTCTGGGTTTGTTATTCTTCATTATGAAGATGTAGTTTACCCAGAAAAGTGGACAGATTCAAAGTTCCTGAAAAAATGGAATAAGGACAGTATTTTTTTTGGATAAGATTTTTGAGATGGTAACATTCAGATCGGAATATTGCGATCGCAAAAACCTTTGGTTTCTACATTGCGATCGAATATTCCGATGGAACACAGTCGGTGCATTCCGATGGAACGCATTCCGATGGAACGCATTCCGGTGGAACGCATTCCGATGGAACGCATTCCGATGGAACGCATTCCGATGGAACGCATTCCGATGGGGTGTAGAGGACTCATTACGATGGACTTACTTTGTAAACATTGCGATGGAACACATAGTTCAAAAACATTCTGATGGTTTGTGTGACACTTTGCGATGAAAGACTCAGTTATATTTCGATGGACTGTTTTTAAATCAGTGTACCAAAAAATGTGACCAAAACTGAAACCATCTCAACCGAGTCAACTCGGTAATTACCGAGTTGACTCAGTTAACTCACTAGTCGACCCAAAATCAAATCCAATCTAATCCAGCCTTTTATCACCTCAACACCATGATCTAACCTAATCCCATCGTCACTTAATCCCCATCTAAGACTCGATCATAACAGAAAACAAAACAGCAAGTGTGATCTCAGATACATTTTTTTGTGGTTAAACATGCATGTCAAGATCTTTAATGATCTAAACCCACGAAACGGTTCTCATCATAAATCACTGTTGAAGTTTAAAAATTTCTTTGATTTATTTTCGAATATATAAGAGTATGACTAATAACAAATTTGTTATTGTCATCTCTTTGATTCGATTTGCTATAATCAATCAATATAATGGATTAAACCATCATTTACTTTTCGAACATAAAGGAAACAGTATAACAACTATGTTATCCGTTCTCCTTTTATTCGATTATATCAATCATCACATGCAATCACTTAGCTACCTACCCGAGACCCTTTAAATGGATCTTGAAGCTGATATGATCTCACGTTCTTCAGTTTTATGTGGTGTGTTGATAAATGTTCCAAATGAATCGATTATATTGAAATCGATTATACATATCATAATTATGATCAGATTCGTTTGTGATTGGGATGAGAAGGGATTTGGTTTGATATGGAGATTAGAAGATGATTGGAGCAGCTTGTTTAGGGAGATTAGGAGAAAGAAAATGGGGGATAGAAGTTTTGAGATTGGGAGCAGATGTGAAAAGGGAGTGTTAAGAGATAAGGGGTGGAGGTATGTGATTAAGTTTAATGAAATCTAAAGGGCGGATATAACAAGGTGGGCGAGTATTACAAGGTAAATAGGTTAATATCCTTCCACGTGGCCATTAGTAAATAATGGGGCGGAGATTACGACTTCATACGTTGTTGGTTTGGTTATAAACCAAATGTTGGACCGGGTTGCAACAATTGGGCCATGACACACGACTTAGGCCTTGGACTCGAAGCTTGTTAAACATGGCTATGGGCCGTATGTTTTAAAACTTAATATACACGAAATTTCATTTCAAAATTAATTATTTTGAATAAAATTTTGTGGATATTGTCGGGATTTAAATGTGACATCGTGTCGTGACAAAGTGACGTGACAAATGTGACGAGAATTTATTTGAGACGAGACCAAGAAAAAATTTGGGCGATTTTTTTAGTGGCTACAGATTTTGTTTGATCGGGTATTAATTACGTGACGTTGAAGACGGATTTTTCGAAGGCGTGTCCTTATTTTATCTTTCATAGATAACTTGCTCGTGCTTACTCTTAGAATGACGACTTGGTTATCTGGTTTCCGGGTTCGGGGTGGATGGTTGATGACTCGGATAACTATCACTTTAAGGGGTTACATTGTTGTACTCAGTGTCACGCGCATAGTCGACGTGGTTAATTTCAAGAGGTGCTGTGCTTATAGACTTCTTCAGTGATGCATTGAGTACTTAGAGATTTCTCTACCGTTCTTCATTCAACAATAGTGCAAGCTTAAGTCACAAGATCGAAGGATTTTTATTCAGCTTCACGTTTGATGTATCTGGTTCATTCTTTCAGTGGTCACTTCAAATTGCTTTCACGTGGGTTGGTAAAGGTGGCCATGGAGAGTTTATGAGAAGAGATTTTCGATCAACAGCTGATTCTCACCGAATATAATTCAGCTTATTTATTATTCTCACGAGATTTCAGGTTCATGTGCGTACAATTTATTGATGGTTCCGAGTTTCGAAACCATCAAGGGGGAAGAAGAAGACACATTGAACGCACAACGAGTACACGTGATGAACTTCGTACCTTATTTTGATTTGAAGATATTCCGGGATGACATTTGTCATAGCCGCAGAGAAAATCAGTGTTTTAACTCGTGGCGTTATCAATCTCCAAACGGTACACTACTGATTCGAGGTTTAATTGTTTGATTGTTGCAATTATTCATCATCATTATCCTATATGCATTCCCGGGACTTAATTGACTCTGGTGCATCTCCGGAAGAAGACATGTGCATTTCCGGGACTTAATTGACTCTGGTGTTACGATGTCAACTTCATGAATGGGATAAAGTGTCCACTACAGTATTTGAGCTTCATAATTGGGATTGATTTACTTTCTTCAACTATGTGGGGGAAGAAATGTCTTGATTCTTTCTGGTATGCATAACTTGAACTCTCAGGGGGAAGAAAAACTCAGAAGAATTATTCAAGCGTGAGAAGAGAAGTTGTTGATCTACTTGGTGTACCCCTTACTTTCAATTACTCTTAGCAACGTTATCATGTTATATGATGGGATTTGCTAATTAGATTTCGCTGTGTGCTTAATCATTCTAAGCTTTATTGAAAGCTTTGAAGTTTCTTACGAGGATTGTCGATTTAGGGGGAAGCTATTTAAAAGCTTCTACATCAAGTTTATGTGGCATGAATTAAGGGGAAGCTAATTCAGAAGCTTATCCTTAACCAGAAGTGTATGGGTTACTTAGCTCGTGCCGTTACAGTATTTCTTCTACAAGTTACTTTAAAGATGAGTCGTTTTGAAGACGAAGGCCTCAGAAGACTTCATCAGCATTGGACGCTTCATGAAAGCTCTTGTTCTTAATCATTTTATACTTGTTAGGAAGAATATTGTAAGGAATTCTACACGTCGTCCCATGGGGGAAGATTGTTGGAAACTCACTTTATGTGACGACATTTAAGAATTCCCGTTAGTTATCATAGTCACACACGCTTAGACTAGACTAGGTTTGATGTATAGTTTAAGGTGCGTGTGTGACAATATATACCCCTCCTTAGCTTCCAAGGAGGGGTGTTGCTTGTCATTTTATCAATTCAATACATTTACATTTTCACACATTCAACCTCTCTTCTCTCTCTCTCTAAACCAACAATGGCTACCACCACCATATTCCACCACATTAGACCACCGGATCCTAAATAGCAAATCTACAACAAAGAAAAGAAAAACCAAGATGGATGGTGTTTAGCATGCGATAAACTACATGCTCAAAGTTTCGTAGCTCTTCTCAATCATTGTGAATGTTCAAAGAACAATTACATGACGAGGAAAGGGTGAGGCTCGACTCGACTCAGTTTAGAAAGGATAGAAGAGAGAGACTCAACTTAGAGAGGCATGATTAAAATAAATCGAAAGAGACTCAACAAAGAAGTTAAGGATAACTTTACAAAATAATTAAAGAATACTATACCTTATTAGGTAATAGTGAAGTCTTGAAGGAAAACGAGAGAAGAAACTCAAAAGAGAAGAAAAGAAGGAATCTTCAAGAAAACTCGTCAAAGATAGAGATAGACAAAAAATGAACAAAGGGACTCACTGGTCGCGCTTCTTAAATATGTCCGCGGTTCATTATCAATAATGAGCCGCTAGGTTATTTGAGGAACCGTGGACAATGGGTGTCCAAAAGAATGATTATCGACTCAAAATAAAATCACTTTGTCAAACAATTTAGCATAAGTTGCTAAATGGCTTGAAAGTCAATGCTTCAGATATGACTTATAACAATTGCAATTTCAAGTTAAAATTACTTGAATATTTCAAAAGAAATATTTAAGTTTTCAATCTTATTAAGAGAGGAATTAGATTAAAATCTAACCTTCCTTGACAACCGAGTGAGAAAATAAAGAAGAAAAGAAAGATCACAAGGAAAACGAGATCCAAGAACCAAAGACAAATCATGTTGAAAAACATGAAAGGGAATATAAGAAAATAAAGATCATACAAAGATGTATGTAATGAAACACAAGCCTAAAAGGTAAGCATACATTTAATCCTAGTTTAACTCGAACCCTAAGATTTGCTTAAATTTGATGTCTTAGCAATAAGCAATCCACATGCTTAAATGAATGACAAGGTGGTGGCGGAATTTGGTGGAGAAGGCTTGATGATAATCTTGTAATTCAACACATCATAGATATAAGACATGACAAGATGTTGATATTGACAGTAATGACAATATGTTCCATGATGCATGACATAATCATGTGATAGAGGAAGAACACAAAAGGGAAGTGGTGGAAAAAGGAGTGTTTTCAAAATCAGTTTTCTTAAAATGAGAAAAGATTTGATAAGGTGTGTTCTTTGGTGAATTTGGGTTGAAAGAGATTTGAGAAAGTTGTGGATAATCAAAGCTTTCATTTTGTGAAAAATACGTTTTGCTTTGGGAAAGAAATACAAAATGCTTAGGGTTAAGTGGAGAAAGCATAAGATATTTTGGGAGTGATCAAAGGTCTAAAACAAAGATTACAAAGGGTGTTGGAACAATTGGGAAGTTTTAGAAAACCTGTTTTTGGTTTCTTCTACCCGCGGTTCAATAGTTGTATCCGCTATTCCATATATATATGGAGCCACCAGACAATTAAGGATTCGCGCACAGAGGGTGTGTTTTGGAGGATAAGGGAATTATTCCAATTCGTCGAATCCTAATGTTCTAGTCTAACTTATCATAAAGTTATGCGAAAGAGCATTAAAAACTAGAACACACATAAAGGAAAAACACATAGGTTCAACTAGCACGTATGAAGAAGGCTAAGAAAAAGTTCATCAAAGTAAACTATCAATAGTCATATTTCGGAAGAGCCATTTTGTGACACCCCCAAATCGGGTATCACTTAGGTGGATCGCAGAACAAATGGCATACAAAGCATCGATCATAATTATATGATTTTGAAATACAATTGATGTAAATATTAATTTAGTACAATCATTTGAATCGTTGAATATCAGTTGTTACAAATATCCCAGTAAAAAGATAGATCCCAAGTTATTTTTATGCTTCTAAATGATGCTCAGTCCATGCTCAAATAATCCACCTTAATTTCCTGAGAAAAACATGCTTAAACAGTCAACATAAAGTTGGTGAATTCATAAAGTTTTGTAAAATCATAGTTTATTTGATAAAAGAAAAATCAAGTTCATAGTTTCCCATTATTCCATACAGTGTTGTACTAAGCAGTGTAAAATCAAGTTTAGGAATGCAAACATTACAAACAGTATCATTGCACAAAGCCAAATACTATAAGGTAATTACATTCCTCCTATTGCCCGAAACTGAGGCTTAACTCCATAGGTCCACAACATGTGAGGACCCCATTGCCTTACAAGAAGGCATCCAGTTTCCAGTTCCAACATGGTATACATCTGTTGTCCAGGCCAAGGCACAGTGAGCGCGACTCACCCAGATGGGGATCGTCAATCCCAAATAGATCTATTTATAAAATTCGGGCAATTGTAATAATTTTAACAATTTTTACAATAGGCAAATGTAATAAAGGATAACCGTTCAGTTTGCGTTCTATAAAATATATTACAATCATATTACCAAAACAACATGTCTCCCCCTCGCGTGTTAGTACAAACATAAAAGTAGTGAAATGCGAGGGTATGAACTCACCTGAGTAATACTGCTTGAGAATGATCAAAGTATCCAAGTCATAGTGCACACAGTATATCAAATACCTAAGTAATTGAGTAGGTCTCGGTATACACATAAATAATAATTGCATGTAGTTTAATTAGTCGTACGTTCATTCTCGTTATTAATATATCATAGTATATTTAATTATTTATATATACTGTTATGACAAAGATTATATGTGCGTATGGTTTATTTATTGTTTGCACGTACCCTTGATGGTTATGTACAATATTGTAGTCTTTGTTTATAAATAAATTATTAAATTTATTTAATAGTTTATAAGATTCTAAAAATAATTAATAAGAATTTATTAGTAATTAAACCCGATTCGAAAACATGTTTCCCGTTGGTAAAAACATAATATTTCTATTCCAAAAACCATTAAAATCGTCCTTCGTGTACCAACAGTGGCTATTCAAGCTATCAGTGGGAATCGTTATGAAAACAGTGGGTACCATCAAGAAAACACTGGGTATATTAACTGTCGGTGGCAACAGTGGTTAATGTTAAGGCTAACAGTGGCAACTTTAAAGCTAATAGTGGTAATATTATAACTAACGATGGCAATATTACCTCATGCAGAATTATGTCAAAAACCAAAACACACCCCTATCGCTATAATCAGCAATCTAACATGCACTCCTCGTCATCAGCAGTCCCAAACGCTCCCCAATAAGCAGATCCAAACGCCCCTTTTTATGGCCGTTAACTACAGATCCAAACGCCCCCTTCTTTGCTGCTAATCAGCAGATCCAAACACCCCCTTATGGCTAGAAAATCAGCAGATCTATGCACAACTTCAGGGCTGATGTAAACCGAACCCAACAAACACCCTTATAAGTTTAGAAACGCTACACAATGCAAAACAAACACCCCCGTGGCTGCTGAAACTGAGCCGTGGGTGGATGTTGGTTTTCGTGGTGGTGTAGCAGTAGTGATAAGATGGGGTTGGCGATGGCAGCGAGGTGGTGACCTGGTAGTACACGGTAGTCTGGTGGTAATAATCTGGACCGCGTCACGATGATGGTTTGTAGAGGTGGCGGCGCATGGGTGAAACCACAGCGAGTGACTGGTGGTTTTACATAGATCGAGTGGATCTATGGTGGTGGTTTATAAGGTGGCGGCCTGGATATTGGATCTGGTGGTGCTGGAGTCACGGGATGGTGGCTAGTAGTTACATGGGTGACAGGTGGTGACTGATAGCCATGAAAGTGGGTGGCGGTTGGTGGCTGGTGGCCACGAAAGTGGTGTACAGTGGCGGTTGATGAACACTGATGGTGGAGTGACGATGGTGATGATAGCAGCAGGTGGCTGCGAAGATGGTGGCTGGACGTGGTGGTCACAAAACACCACGATGGTGGCAGTGACGTGGATTGGGGATAGTTGTTCAAACAGCGACGACTAGATGACACTACCGTGGTGGTGGTTTACATCTAAGATGGTGGCTGGTGGTTTCTTACCGGCGACAGTAGGTGGTGATGACGACGACAGTAGTATAAATGGCATCCATTATGGTGGTGACGGGTATTATGATGGTGCATGTCATATATTTATACGATCTATTGTTATAGGGTTACGGTGGAATATTTTCAAGTGGCCGGAATACTCGCCGGAAAAGTGACGGCTGCCACTTTTAGAGTGTGTGTGTTTAGGTGGAGGCTAGGGTTTGTATAAAATGAGGGGAACCCTAAACCTACCTATATATACCATTTAAAAGTTATAAAAACAATTTACAAGGTGTATTATAGTTAAGGGTTAAGGTTGTAATTATTCTGCAGGGGCTTAAAGTGTAACTTTTATTATACGTTTGTAAATGAATGATTCGGGATCCGTTCGTGTTTCATGAAATTAGATTCTTCTTACGGAAATTGCGTCATTGATCTAAAAATGATTTCTCTAATAAATTAAAGTACTTACATGACTTTTATTTATGAATAATGTGTTTGTTTATTTAAATGACGATTATAAACATATCGTTTTAACAAAAATAACTTCTCATTAAATATCTTCGTACATTATTACAATGAAATATTAAACAATCTACCCCTTTTTGATGATGACAAACAAGTAAACCGCAACACATATTAACATGTATAAGTTACTCGTTTACACTTACTTCTCCCCTTTTGTCGAATCAAAAAGGTAGTCAACGTCTTTGAAGAAGAGAATAATCAACATCGAGAGAGCACACCTCCAAAGTGGTAGTCATCGATAGCACGTCATTTGAAGAAGAGAAGAATTGACGTCACGAGAGCTTGCATCCGAAAGGTAATCTTTATTTGTAGAAAAGGAGTATCGACTTTGAAAGAGCTTGCATCCAAAAAGTGAGTCGTCCCTTGTAGTCGTAGGTTGAGAGGCGAGAATCCAAACTGTATACCATCATCTAAAGATATTGAGCTTGCGTCATCCTAATGAAGTCTTCAATCAACATAGGTTAACCAACTCCATGCATAATAAAATGCTTATCATTGAGATTCCAAAATTCATTACTTGCAAGAAGTTCGATGAATGAAATTTAAGTGAGTCAATGATCGCAAATGTAATGACTAGAAATCTTGCAAATGCTCCCCCTTGATATGAGCTCCCCCTTGCTTGAGGCACAAATGAAGCAAGGATAGTAACAAGCTACAAAGAAGGGTTAGAAAAGTCCTAAAAAACAAAGTTAGCGGACAAGAGCATATATGTATAACAATGTCACCCAAGCGGAATTAGCTTTAAACATCTCGAGTACGAAGAGAGGGACTCAAGAGAAAGCTAAAAAAATCTTAACTTTCAGAAGTGTCAAAAAT
Source organism: Glebionis coronaria (assembly GCA_025667525.1). Taxonomy (NCBI): domain Eukaryota; kingdom Viridiplantae; phylum Streptophyta; class Magnoliopsida; order Asterales; family Asteraceae; genus Glebionis; species Glebionis coronaria. Next base: position 251,201,530 of record CM046874.1, read on the forward strand.
ATGACAAGTTAAGAAAAATAAGCGGGCTATTAGATAGAAAAGAGAACCCAACTTATTTTGGTGACACCAAAAAATATATAAAGATGACTAAGAGAGAAAAGAGATGTTCAGTTTATAAGAAAAATATTGTCGAGAGAACATACTCCACTTTAATATATTGGCACGAATACCGAACTAAAGAGAGTATGACAAGGACAATAAAACAATTCCACATAGTCGAAAAGAGAGGAAGAATGACTATGAGGAAAAACGAAAACGAGGACGATAACAAGCATTGGAGAAAGAAGTGTGCACGCGATGATATCAATCCAAAGATAAGTCAAATGAGAGGATCCTGAAAAGATCAAATCATAATTGTTGGAATAGAGGTAGAGAAGAGACATCCATACCAATTGTAATGATAATATGTCAAAGGGTAAAAAGCTTAGAAGTTTTTGGAATCACCCAAGAAAATTCAAGATTTAACCAAAATCCTCTCAAAAGGTTAAAAACTTTGAATTGTTGGAATCACCCAATCCAATTGTACATTTTAACCGCAATCAACTCTTAACAACGAGAAAGACAAATAAAATCTCAAATCAAAGACATTTTTGACCTTAAAAAATAATTCCTTTAGAAAGCTCCAAAATCTTTAAGTCGGGAATCAAGGTACAAAAATAAAGAAAAACCAAAAGCGAGGATAAATCGACGCTTAAGAAAAATACTAGATATAAGACAGTATAGGCAAGGATGCTTATGAATGTCGAAACCAAAAAGACGACTCAATGATATAGAGAGAGAGATCAAAGGAGCCAAAGAAAACAAAAACCAAGATGGATGGTGTTTAGTATACGATAAACTACATGCTCAAAGTTTCGTAGCTCTTCTCAATCATTGTGAATGTTCAAAGAACAATTACATGACGAGGAAAGGGTGAGGCTCGACTCGACTTAGTTTCGAAAGGATAGAAGAGAGAGACTCAACTTAGAGAGGCATGATTAAAATAAATAGAAAGAGACTCAATAAAGAAGTTAAGAATAACTTTACAAAATAATTCAAGAATACTATACCTTATTAGGTGATAGTGAAGTCTTGAAGGAAAACGAGAGAAGAAACTCAAAAGAGAAGAAAAGATGGAATCTTCAAGAAAACTCGTCAACGATAGAGATAGACAAAAATGAACAAAGGGGCTCACTGGCCGTGGTTCTTAAATAGGTCCGTGGTTCATTATCAATAATGAGCCGCTAGGTTATTTGAGGAACCGTGGATAGTGGGTGTCCAAAAAAATGATTATCGACTCAAAATAAAATCACTTGGTCAAACAATTTAGCATAAGTTGCTAAATGGCTTAAAATTCAATGCTTCATATATGACTTTTAACAATTGCAATTGCAAGTTAAAATTACTTGAATATTTCAAAAGAAATATTTAAGTTGTCAATCTTACTAGGAGAGGAATTAGATTAAAATCTAACCTTCCTTGACAACCGAGTGAGAAAATAAAGAAGAAAAGAAAGATCACAAGGAAAACGAGATCCATGAACCGAAGAAAAATCATGTTGAAAAAGATGAAAGGAAATATAAGAAAATAAAGATCATACAAAGATGTATGAAACACAAGCCTAAAATGTAAGCATAAATTTAATCCTAGGTCAACTCGAACCCTAAGATTTGCTTAAATTGGATGTATTAGCAATAAGCACTCCACATGCTTAAATGAATGACAAGGTGGTGGCGGAATTTGGTGGAGAAGACTTGGTGATAATCTTGTAATTTAACACATCATAGATATAAGACATGACAAGATGTTGATACTGACAGTAATGACAATATGTTCTATGATGCATGACATAATCATGTGATAGAGGAAGAACACAAAAGGAAAGTGGTGGAAAAATGAGAGTTTTCAAAATCTGTTTTCTTAAAATGAGAAAAGATTTGATAAGGTGTGTTCTTTGGTGAATTTGGGTTGAAAGAGATTTGACAAAGTTGTGGATAATTAAGGCTTTCATTTTGTGAAAACTACGTTTTTCTTTGGAAAATAAATACAAAATGCTTAGGGTTAAGTGGAGAAAGCACAAGATATTTTGGGAGTGATCAAAGGTTTGAAAAAAAGATTCCAAAGGGTGTTGGAACAATTGGGAAGTTTTATAAAACCCGTTTTTGGTTTCTTTTGCCCGCGGTTCAATAATTGTACCCGCTGTTCCATATATATATGGAGCCACCAGACATTTAAGGATTCACGCACAGAGGGTGTGTTTTGGAGGATAAGGGAATTATTCCAATTCGTCAAATCCTAATGTTCTAGTCTAACTTATCATAAAGTTATGCTAAAGAGCAATAAAAACTAGAACACACATAAAGGAAAAACACATAGGTTCAATTAGCACGTATGAAGAAGCCCAAGAAAAACCTAATGGCTACAAAAAAAGACTCCTAATGATATACAAAGTTCATCAAAGTAAACTATCAATAGTCATATTTAGGAAGAGACATTCTGTGACACCCCCAAATCGGGTATCACTTAGGTGGATCGCAGAACAAATGGCATACAAAGCATCAATCATAATTATATGATTTTGAAATACAATTGATGTATATATTAATTTAGTACAATCATTTGAATCAATTAATATCAGTTGTTACAAATATCCTAGTAAAAAGATAGATCCCCAGTCATATTTATGCTCCTAAATGATGCTCAGTCCATGCTCAAATAATCCAGCATAATTTCTTGAGAAAAACAGGCTTAAACAGTCAACATAAAGTTGGTGAATTCATAGATTTTTGTAAAATCATAGTTTATTTGATAAAAGAAAAATCAAGTTCATAGTTCCCATTATTCCATACAGTGTTGTACTAAGCAATGTAAAATCAAGTTTAGGAATGCAAACATCACAAACAGTATCATTGCACAAAAGCCAAATACTATATGGTAATTACATTCCTCCTATTGCCCGAAACTGAGGCTTAAGTCCATCGGTCCACAACATTTGAGGACCCCATTGCCTTACAAGAAGGAATCCAGTTTCCAGTTCCAACATGGTATACATATGTTGTCCAGGCCAAGGCACAGTGAGCGTTACTCACCCAGATGGGGATCGTCAATCCCAAATAGATCTATTTATAACATTCGGGCAATTGCAATAAATTTAACCGTTTCTACAATAGGCAAATGTAATTAAGGGTAACAATTCAGTTTGTGTTCTATAAAATATATTACAATCATATTATCAAAACAAGTTATAGTTATTAGTAGCATGTCTCCCCCTCGCGGGTTAGTAAAAACATAAAATTAGTGAAATGCGAGGCTATGAACTCACCTGAATAATACTGCTTGAGAATGATTAAAGTATCCAAGTCATAGTGCACAGAGTATATCAAATACCTAAGTAATTGAGTAGGTCTCAGTATATGCATAAATAATAATTGCATGCAGTTTAATTAGTCGTACGTTCATTCTCGTTATTAATATATCATAATATTTAATTATTTATATATACTATTATGACAAAGATTATATGAGCGTATGGTTTATTTATTGTTTACGCGTACCCTCGATGATTATGTACAATATTGTAGTCTTTGTTTATAAATAAATTATTAAAGTTATTTAATAGTTTATAAGATTCTAAAAATAATTAATAAGAATTAATTAGTAATTAAACCCGATTTTAAAACATGTTTCCCGTTGGTAAAAACATACTATTTCATTTCGAAAAACCGTTAAAATCGTCCTTCGTGTACAAAAAGTGGCTATTCAAGCAATCAGTGGGTATCATTATGAAAATAGTGGGTACCATCAAGAAAACAGTGGGTATATTAACTGTCGGTGGCAACAGTGGTTAATGTTAAGGCTAACGGTGGCAACTTTAAAGCTAACAGTGGTAATATTATAACTAAAGGTGGCAATATTACCTCATGCAGAATTATGTCACTGCCGAAACACACCCCTATCGCTATAATAAGCAATCTAACATGCACTCCTCGTCATCAACAGTCCTAAACGCTCCCTAATCCGCGGATTCAAACGCCCCTCTTTATGGCCGTTAACCGCAGATCCAAACGCCCCCTTCGCTGCTGCTAATCAGCAGATCAAAACACCCTCTTATGGCTAGAAAATCAACAGATCTAAGCACACCTTCGGGGCTGATGTAAACCGAACCCAACAAACACCCTTATAAGTTTAGAAACACTACACAATGCAAAACAAACACCCCTGTGGCTGCTGAAACTGAGCCGTAGGTGGCTGTTGGTTTTTGTGGTGGTGTAGCAGTGGTAATAAGATGGGGTCAGCGATGGCAATGAGGTGGTGACCTGGTGGTACACGACGGTCTGGTGGTAATAGGCTGGACCGCGTCACGGTGATGGTTTTTTAGAGTTGGCGGCGCATGGGTGAAACCATAACGAGTAACTGGTGGTTTTACATAGATCGGGTGGATCTATGGTGGTGGTTTATAAGGTGGCGGTTGGATATTAGATCTGGTGGTGCTGGAGTCACGGGATGGTGGCTGGTGGTTACGTGGGTGACGGGTGGTGACTGATAGCCATGGAAGTGGGTGGCGGCTGGTGGCTGGTGGCCATGAAAGTGGTGTACAGTGGCGGTTGATGAACACTGATGGTGGAGTGACGGTGGTGATGATAGCAGCAGGTGGCTGCGAAGATGGTGGCTAGACGTGGTGGTCACAAAACACCACGATGGTGGAAGTGAGGTGGAGTGGTGATAGCGGTTCAAACAGCAGCGGCTAGATGACACTACCGTGGTGGTGGTTTACATCTAAGATGGTGGCTGGTGGTTTCTTACCGGCAGTAGTAGATGGTGATGCCGACGACAGTAGTATAAATGGCATCCATGGTGTTGGTGACGGGTATTGTGATGGTGCATGTCATATATCTATACGATCTATTGTTATAGGGTTGCGGTGGAATATTTTCAAGTGGCCGGAATACTCGCCGGAAAAGTGACGACTGCCACTTTTAGAGTGTGTGTGTTTAGGTGGAGGCTAGGGTTTGTACAAAATGAGGGGAAACCCTAAACCTACCTATATATACCATTTAATAGTTATAAAAACAATTTACAAGGTGTATTATTGTTAAGGGTTAAGGTTGTAATTATTCTGCAGGGGCTTAAAGTGTAACTTTTATTATACGTTTGTAAATGAATGATTCAGGACCCGTTTGTGTTTCATGAAATTAGATTCGTCTTATGAAAATTGCGTCATTGATCTAAAAATGATTTCTCCAATAAATTAAAGTACTTACACGACTTTATTTATGACTAATGTGTTTGTTTATTTAAATGGTGATTATAAATATATCTTTTTAACAAAAATAACTTCCCATTAAATATCTTCGTACATTATTACAATGAAATATTAAACAATTTAATAAATCGTTTTATCAAGTATACGGCAAGAATTAATTATGAAATTTAATTTTTAAACTGTCGATACGCAGATTGTGTGACTTTTCAGATTTTTTCAAAAATGTCTTGCTTTCAAATCCGATAAGTTTTGTATTGCTCAAAATAGATTTTGAAATATACTTTATTATTATTTAAAGTACGAAAAATTCTCAGGTGTTACACATTTAATCAATTTAGAGAATAAGTATGAGACTATCACTAGAGGTGCTGAATTAAAGCTAAGCACGACCATTTTTTCGAGTTATACAATAACCCAACTTCCCACATGGAAGTAATTCAACCGTTAGGTCAAATTAAGATTTTAGTTCAATAAACTCTCTAGTAGTCATTCTCAAGTTAGACAAAATGTAATTCCTACATTTGCCTAATGTAGTGTAACAAGGATGAAACTTGCATGACGACACAATACACAACCTAATGAGGGTTAAGAATGCACCGTTGCATATCTTGGCAAACAAGTCTAGTTAAGGTTATTTACCTTAATAGAACTTGAGGCCAATAACTTTGAAGTGTATAAAAAATGTTTACACAAAACAAAGGAACACTTTTGATTGGTCTTTCGGAAATGACACATTTACAAATTGCATTGCAATGTAAATTACTTGAGTATTTTAAATGAAACATCCAATTTGTCAAACCGAATCCATTTTTCATTATAAGCAGTTATTAAACAAAACATGTCTAATAATTTGAACAAGTAGATTCAATATACCATCATCAACACAAGTGTGAGTTATGATCCGATGTATATTATTAATAAACCACATTCATGTCTACACTAAAAAAACATGTCAATTAGATTCGATAATGATACCAATCATAGTTTGAATAATGAATTGATATTTAATTAAAATCTTTCTTAATTCCCACGAACACTCATTTAAGAGAAAATAACTAAGATTTTCAAAGGGCGTTTCATGTTTTATAGTGAGACATTAATCTAATTGAACTAATAACACAATGATTGAGTAAGACGACCAACATCAATAGATTTGACAAGCTCACAATGCTTTCAAACCGAATAGTGTTAATGAACATGTCGAGGTGTACAAGATGTTTATGTAACATTTGTAAACCAAATAATCCTATATGCAATGCACACATAAATAGACAACTAAGTTACACTACTACCAATAGTAATGAGCACTTAAGAATGTCCAAAGACAAAAGAAAAAGCAGAAAAGCATTCGTCTTTGTTTTGAGTGTTAGATACACCAAAGTATACATAGCTTGATTTTATTTAAAAATAGTTTTTGACCCATTTCAAAAATTAATTAAGTTTAACACTTTATAAATATATCAATTTACAAAGATATATCAACAAGAGATGTCCAACTTAATAGAAAAGAGTAAAACACAAGTTTTACGACAAACCAACGTACAATACTTTGGACAAAGTATAGAACTGAGAAAACATCCAAAATTTAAAGTTTGAATAAAGGTTTGAAAGTATTCTTAAAAGAAAGAAAATTCAATTACGTTTGAAAAGGAGGGTGGCACGACTTCTACGAACTTACAGTTGATTTTATATGATTTTTCAAAGATTACAACAATCTGAGTCAGACTGACCGTGGTTCCTTATAGATAACGAACCTCGGGGAACAAATAAGGAACCGTGGACAGTGGACAAAAATTGAGTTTTTGACCAAAATCATTTGGTAATATGTTGGAAGGACTTAGGACTCTAAAAAATCATTTTAGACACATAGAACTCATACACTAGAGTTAATTATGACATAAAAGATTTGTATACTTCTGATTATGGTAAATTATACCCTTTAGGAAAAACGTGTAAATGCGATAAGTATTAAGTGTCGATTAATTAAAATCAAGCACTAATGACCAAAATAAGTTCGTTTCCCAAGGAGGTATATGTGTGTGAATAACTTGTTAAATATTTGAGATTAATATTGAGAGAAAAAAAAAGATGAGAAATTAGAATGACAAATATGTTAAAATTACACTACGACGACAAAACGTAAAACCGTAAAAAATGACAAAATAAAAATTAATTCTAAAATTCCCAAAGAATTACCAAAAATAGCTAAAAATAAACTAAGAGTTTACAAATGATCAAAACTTTTTCAAACCTTTAATTAATTAAATATTAATTTTTAAATGCTAATTAAAGCCATAAAAATCCAAATAATTAATAAAAAGCCCAAATAAATATTTTTTCACTTTGTAACACTCTAAAATGACTTAACTGAACTAAAAATTATTTTTATGAAATTTAAAACTAAAGAAAACTATTTTTAAATGATTAGAAAACTATTAAAATATTATATAATTCTAAAAATTAACAAAATGGTGAGAAAATTAATCTAAGAGTTTTAAAAATCCTAACTTAATGTATTTGAGCTAGGAAAAATGTAAAAGTTGCAAAAATCCTAAAAACAATTTTTTATAATAAAATAATATTAAAAATCCAAAAATTATAAAAATTTCTAAAAACTTGCAAAGTAGTTTATTTTAACCTAAATAAACAGAAAATGAAAGTGAAATTACCAAAATACCCCTAATGGGCCCCCAAATAGGCTAAAAACAAAAACAGTGCACTTAAATTGGCTTTTGGCCCAATAAGATCAAACTCAACCAAATGAGCTGAAAATCACCAGTCTAGCTTAAAATTTAATTCTAAACACAAAACTCAGAAGGCCCAATTGCTGAATATGAGCTTATCACAACTTAAATGTACAACAGTTTATTCTTAATGGGCTTTTTGGCCTATTAAGCTATAAGCCAATGTTATAAGCTCTAATTTGGCACACAACCTTCTTTTAGGATGCTTAAGATATCTGTGAAAATAAATTTTGAAAAAGCACAACCAATAAGCCAGAAATAAGCCAAGTACAAATTCACTAAACGACAAAATAGTCGACTTAGAGTTTTAGACCACCTCAGGACTTGATTCAACTTGCAAAAGACTCTAAATGACTTAATTAAGCCACATCAATCAAGAAAAATCCAATAAGCAAAGCCAAATAAGCTGAATAAGTCAATAAGCACTTATGTAAAAGTCAAACAAGTTGGTTTTCTAGTTAAACCTTAAAGTCAACAACCCAAAAGCTCTAGAATGAACAAATGGGTCAAATGATGAAGACCTATTACCAAATTAAAGTTGTTGCACGTTTTAATAAGCTAGAATAGCTAATTGATAAGCTTAACCAAAAATAACACTAGCAGTGGCTAGCAGCAGTGGGAAAGGGTTCCCACTGCTTTGACTATTTGACTTGATGATTTAGAGAGTTTCACTTGGATTTAATGGACAAAAAGGGCACCCTTACAACCAGTAGGTTGTAAGGAGTCACAATCAAGCAATTAAACACAATATGATCCAACCAAATGATACAGTTAATTCAAACAGTCCCCATATATGACACAGGTATGATAAATGAACAGTGAAAAATGAAATAAGCAGTTTAAGCTAGAATAAGCCCACCTGATTGCACCAAAAGCTTACATAATCTCAATAAAACTTAAATAAACACAAAGCAACTCATTCCATACACTGGTTCAATGATTAGATCTGGTTTTAAACCCTAAGTTTCTTTCTGATGAACACAACTCCTTTTTACTGAACTAGTTGACCACATATCCAATTTCAAAACCCTAAATCTCCTACTCAGGTTGTATTAACTTAGATTTAGCACTTGTTAACCCTAGTATAGCATGTATCCTAGGTGTCCCCAAAATATTAGTCCAAAACAACAAGTAATACAGATTTTATGGCCAATTGTTGGATTATGGTGATACAAACCTCAAAACCTGCAGATAAACAACTAATAGTGCATTATCAGTAAGAACAAACACAAAGTACCAACTAACACCTACTCAGTTTAACCCAAACCTTGATTATGCAGTAAACCCAAACACCCCTTATATTATTGATTTCACAAATTTTCAAAGGAATTGTTTGATTAATACCACAAATCAGGCTAAAATCAACTGAATAACAACAAGTAAACTCCAAATAACCAGATTTAACAACTAAAACGCATAATCATAAACCAAATCTCATATTCATCACATATCATGAAAAATATGCATAAAAGAGAAAGAGTTTAGAGATGTGCACCTCCAAAACATACATCCATGCTTTGGATTGTGTGAGCTTAAGTGGTAGCAGAACAACCACTAGCTTCCAACCTTCTAAGATGAACAAAGTTAACCAATACAATAATATAAAACTGATTTTTTATACTTTTCTCAAAAACTTTTATGAAACCTTTGCAAACTCAACAACACAAGATCAAAACATTCAAAATATGGAACTCTGATCCTCTTAGCCTAATACCAACTTTTAAACAACAAAAAGGAAATAGAATTTTCAAAAAACTAAACCAACTTTTATTAAACATTAAAAAGGGATCACAAAGCACTAAGAGAAAATCTGGAACAAAGGGATCACCACATGTTGGGTCTCCTTATATAGGCCATAAATTGGGCACAATTCACAAACCCTAAAGCTATAAAAATCCCTAAAATGACGCTATGAAGCTTCCAGAATGCATTTGGTTGTTGACAGGCTGTGAGGAGAAATCTTGGACATTTATTTACTTCTTGGTGACCAAGGAATGAATGTATGCCTTTGATTTGTCCATGTCAGTGATCTTTGCCAAGTTTCGTCATGTGGTTGGTCCTTGTGGGGTCTCTCTGGTAGTGAGATTTAAGGTTTTTGGTGTGGGATGTGATTGAGGTGAGGTGAATCACAAGTGGGTCTAGATAATTCAACTTACCCCTTTGTTTTCATCCATTTTGATCCTGGGTAAAAATGTGTTCTTGGTGTGGTAAAATTGCTATAGTAAGTGTTACCCGCGTGTAATTAGGATTCAAAGTTTGGGATTGGCAGGATTGGTCCTTGTATTTTGGGAAAGGTTGTATAGAAAGTATTTCAGCCAAATAAATCCGAATCCTTTGTTATTGAAGTTTCTTAATTTATACATTGGCCACAAATAGTTTTCAAAAAGGGTTTTAGGGGTTATACAACTTTGGTATAATTACACAAATGGCCCTTTTGATCTTTTATCCATTTTAAAAGGAGTAGATGTGTAATATTATTGATCTTCAAGGGTCTTCTTTGTAAGTTTGACTTTGAGGAGGACCATTGTTGACAATTTAGGATTCTTGAGGGACTAAACTTGCCAAATCTTCAAAGTTGAGGGACCTTTTTGTCATTTTGACAAACTTAAGGGACCAAACTTGTAATTATGAATATACAATGGTATTAAGTGTCAACTCTTTATAAATGAGGGATCATTGTTATACATCTTCAAGTCTTCAAGGGTTTTTCCTTTGAGAAATCCATAACTAGGGCCCGGTTCATTGTGCGGCTTCGTTTCTCGTGTTCGTTTTTTCTTGTTTCTTGTGATCTTTTGTCTTTTTCACGATATCCATGCCTAAAATACACAAGTAAACAAACACAAGCATATATATGGTATTTTAATGAAATTTCATGTATTTAAAGCCCGAAAAGAACGATGAGATCATGTATAAATGCCATCTCATCACTACCCCATACTAAACCATTGCCGTTCCCTCACGCAATGCTAGAATAAAATATCTAAGCATCTCCAAAATTCAATTTTATTAACCTTTATCGAAAAGTAAAACTTGCTATAATACTACGAAGATATGTAAAAGACATAATGTATGATTTTCATCACGAATGTGATTTATAGGGTCAATGAATAGAAACAAGTGAATGTCTCATAGATAAAGTTCGTCATCCTTGATTGTCATACATTCCATGCTAAGTGAAAAAACGAGATCATTGTTGGTACAAGTCACAATGCTAACACTACTCATACGTCCAAATTGTGTAATACTTTTTCTCCCCGCAATCCTAGTTATTATGAAAGGAAAAGGTTTCTTTTTTTAGAATTTTTTAACTATTTGTCATGGATCACAAGTGATTCATATTGAATTATTTGAGTATTTATTAGTCCAAAAATAAAGTAGCACGATTTAATCGATAGTTAGCTAAAGGACAAAATCTTTTAAAAAGGCTTCTCGTGTATCTCCTTAAGTTCATATCTTGGCATAACTCGTTTCACGATTTGAGACCTTTCTCGGACCGATATTTGGCATGTACTTCATACTTCGAATCTTCTGAATACGTTCATGAAATTATGGTCTTCTCTTCATATATTGGAATTTCTTCACTTGACGTTTTTGAGAGATTCTTCATACTTGGACCACGACTTCATCATTTTTCTTCAATCTTTATTTTGGATTTTGACATACAACGATCCGCCTCCTTTTAGGACTTGGATATATTTATCCTCATACCTTGTAAGGGTCTTTTTGGATAGAATTTCTCCATGATCTTTAGGGGAGTAATTGCTTTTCGTCGTGTGTCTCGATCCTTCATATTGATTTTGGAATAATGATTCTTCACATCATCTTGGATCTTTAGCAACAAAATAGAGCTCCTCATACCTTGTTAGGGCCTTTTTGGATCTTCACCAATCTTCGCGTCCCGCTTCAATAAGTTATGCCTTGGCTATAAACTCTATTAAACCCCGAGCAACTTTTTAACGATCTTGGGCTAGAAGCTAAGTAACCTTTCAAATCGTACGACCTTACTTATTGCAATTATTTTATTCCTAATGCATTGATCTTATGGGAGAAAAAGCCACAATAAAAAACATATGAGTTTTTGAAATAACATTTTAATGTTCTACGTTTAGCATGATCACTTGTCTAACTCTATCACTTCTCGTTCTTCACTATTTAAAGACATCTAATTAAAGATACTCGTGAATACTTAGCCACGCAAGTCAAAATTAAGCCAAATTTGGATTAGCTTCATTAAGACTATATTAAATCAAAGTTTTGGGTTTTCAAGCCACCTATAGGATCTTTAACTTTCTTAGACTTTTTCAAGTTTAGAGAATGCATTTTAAAGTTCCCTTGATAAGTGACTTTCTAGGATCAATTATAGGAACTTGCAAAAAGTTCTTGTTCTTAACCCGTATGAGCTAAGACTTTCGCGTTTTAAAGTTACCTATATAAAATTCTAGCAAAACTTGATTCAAGCGGGTTAAGGAATGTAAAGGGCTCCAAATGCCCATCAAGTCAAAAATTACTCTTATTCTACCCATCGGAAAATATACATTCGTGTCTTAAAAACCACTTATGAAAACTAATAAATTTTTTTATAAGTGGGCCATTTTTAGCCTTATTTGACAACAAAACAAAACAAAACGTTGAAAGTTGGAAAACGTGAGGGCGTAGCAATGCAAGTATCTATTCACCCCATACTAAAATTAAACATTGTCCTCAATGTTTCGAGTCTAAAGGTGGAGCACCCCCATACTAGAGATGAAGGGTTGAATGCTTAGGATCTAGCATGGAAAGGGTGATCAACAATATATCTAAAGCCGTTTATGAATTATGCTAAAAGATAATTGTTAGAACAATAAAGGATATGTCATGGATTCGTGAAAAACTCTTCAAGCAAACGATCTGTAACACCCCCAAATATTCACTTTTTGAATCAACGGAAGAGTCGTTGGTGTTACGGGATAGCACATTACTCAAATCATAGACAACGCTTAAAAATCGCGTCGTTTAATAACAAACCATTTTTCCATTCATAAATATCAAATTACATAGGTCCTCAGGTCAAAATATGTCTTACAAATTTACAAAACATTTGAATGGAAATTTTTATTTAAATGCAGGCCATAAACTCTTGTCATCTTCCCGAGAATTACCTTCAAGTACCTGAGATAAAACATGTTAAACGTCAGCGAAACGCTGAGCGAGTCCATAGAGTTTAATAATAACCATTAACACAAAACCGGTATATAATCATTACCGAAAATCATTTTGTGCAATACTTGGTCGTAGACCATAACATCGGCCAAAACCAATTTTATACAAATCATTGTCGTAAATCATAACTTAGGCCAAAAACATTTTTATACGAATCATTATCGTAATTACACCATTCAACACGTTTTATAACGTTGTTTATAGAATAATAAAAACCGTTATATAAAACAGTTATGTAAAACCAGAACACGGGTATAATAATAAATAAGACCCCATATTGCTAGTCAGGCAATATATTATAATTCAAATCATATATCATACACTATTCCTGATACCGGAGCCTCAGTGTTACCATTATCATTATTACTATCGGATTATTATAAGCCGCATGACATTTTTACCTTTCTATAATATATATCGGGTAGCTAGCACGAAACTTATTTGCCCATTTAAAACAGCGTGTCGTCACAAAAATCACGTTAAATATATCCCTCTCATATATAAATTCGCAAGCCAATCAATGTGACACAACAGGGATCAGCCGTCAAGACGCGAACTGGGGTGATCTTCCCCAAATAGTACTATTATATGCATAAGTGTCTACCTACTCCCGGTAGTTCACAATTCATGCTAATGGGACTTATACTGATATAATCTAACTAATAATAATCCATTTCAATCATTCATTGGGTCATCCAATCAATCGGGTCCATATCAATACGCATACAGTCAGGACCACTTGTGTTCTATTTTTATTAAAACTAGCATGTTATCTCCCTCGCGGGTTTATTAAACATTTCATAAAACATTTAAAAGAGTGCAAGGCTACGAAATCACATTGGTTGGGAAAGGCGGGTTATCGGCAATTAGGATGTACGGTACGTGCCTCGATCACGGGAAACCTAAACAAATAATACTTGATCTTAGACTATGTCGAATAATATTTATGAAAAGTTGTTATGTATATGTAATGATGTCATAACATGATGATCAAGTGTGGTTTTATTACCTTTATACAACATTATTAGTTGTTAAGTATATTGTTAACTTAGTCTTATTATACTAATTTGACCCAATTTACATGTTAAGGCCCAATAGGCCCATTAAGAGTCCAATATCTTTTTATTAGTCCATTTATCTATTTAAGACCAGGCCTATACTCATATGTTGGGCCCAAGTGGATTAAGCCCATGAGTAAGTCCAATAATGCTAAACCAAACTAGTTGGGCTAGTGGTCCAATATGGCTAATTTTGGTCCATTATGGGTCCATATGTTGCAAAGCTCGGGTTTGTTGATTTTTACTTGTCAAATGTGTTTACATATCAGTATATGTTAAATGTTACATTAGACGAGTCCGACCATCTAAGTTTTATTTGGCGAAAACGCCATCCTTCCGGTTTTAGCCGAAAAGACGTAAAAATCATATGTATAGTTTGTAGTTAGAAAACATTTGAGTTTTATTTTTATAAAATGTAATATTTATTTATTATAGTATATAAACATATTTTATAATAGTTATTATCATTTATTTACTTTTATATGCTTATTTTATATGTTATTTTACTTCAAGTGGCCTTTTAATATTATATACTTTATAGTGAAATCTGATGTAAAATCTCATGTTCACAATTTTTATCATATCTTGAGTTCTACAAGGAGTTGGAACCCCAAATTTTTAATGTAAAACCTACATGATATTCTAAACAAATAACTCTTGTATGGCTCCTTCTCAAACAACCTCTAAATATTACTAATAATTCGTCCAAAACAGATCATTCAGATTAGTATCTCAAAAGTATTTTGGCCATATCTTGCTCATTTATAACATTCCATTGTGTGGCCAATTCACCACTTATGTAAAAATTATTTATCTATCATTATATCAAATAATCTAATCCATTTAACCAAGTAAAAATATTGAAAGTTACTGTTTATTACAACCTACTTGTTAGGTTAAGTTTTCATCAACTTTTACTTGTAGTTTTAGCCTTTTTAACCTAATCTAGTGACACAAAATCCCCATGCAATATATTGATCATCATTTATCATCATCATACATATATATTTTGAAGAAAATAGATAAGTAAAATTACAAAAATAGTAGGATGATAGAAGGAAACAATCTCTATACCAACCGAAGTGATGAAAAGGTTGAGATTTTGGATGAACAAGTTTGATCTTTGTACACAAATCTTTAACCTTTCAAGACAACTTTTGATGATCTTCAAATATATGAACTTCTTCTTGCAAATAAGCCCTAGGACTCCATGAAAACTTCTTTTCACAAGTAATAATCACCTCTAAACATGCTTCTTTTAAGTGGTTTTCAACATATATTGAATATGGATTAAGTTGTAGGTTGAAAATTGATGAAGATGGTGATTTGGTGATGATGTAGGACGGCCACCATAGGGAGAGAAAGAGAGATAGAGAAAATTTTATAGTTTACACATAAAGAAATGAAGGTGTGTGTGAGAAGCTTGGTTTAAGTGATTTGGTCAAGTTGTGAGACAAGTGTCTCAACACTTGCTAAGATTTTGACACCAAAGGGTGTAACCACTTTGTTGTGTCCGCCCATAGTGGGGGGTGGGACAAGTGTAAACTTGTTTCATCCCCTATTAATTTACGGGTACTCCTAGATTCTAGTTTCCTCGATTTACGTGCCCTCGGATCGATTTACGAAAAACGTTTTTATAAATTATGAATCTACGACACAAAATGATTCTAATAAAAATTGTCTCCTAAAAAACGAAGCACAAAAGCGTAAATACGTAAACCTAGGGTTCCCGGTTTAATCGTAAAAGACGTTAAATTATGCACGTAAGCCCTAATTTCATCCCGTAAATATGTGTTTTCATGAACCCACATAAAATAAAATTTCAAAATAATATATGAGAATGAATTTATTATCTGAAAATGTCAGACTGTCACAAAAACAGAGTATGTAAACGTAAACACGTAACGTAGAGCTCTCCGTTTTAAACGTAGACAATGCTAATTTAAGACGTAAAACCCTAATTTCTTCCCAAAAGTGAGCGAGTTCATAAACTAACAATAAAATAATGATTATAAATAATACTTGAGAGTAAAATAACGACCTCAAATTGACGGATTGTCACAACATTTCCCCCTAAAAAGGATCTTTTTCCTCAAAGATCGATTCATCTTACTACTCGCTTCTTATAGAGTCAAAGACATGGGCATTTCCTCCACATTCGGTCTTTTCTCTCAAGCGTAGTTCATTACAATAAGCGAGTTTCATCAAACATAACTATGGGAGTACGATCATGCTTAAGTTGACTTACTTTCTCTTTCCATGATGTCCATGGTTTTTCGATAAATGCAACTTTTCGCCGACCCAAACTTCGTTAAGAAATTATCAGATTTTCACTAGATAGACATTTTATCAAGTTTGATATACGGAACATATTTCATGCAGCTCTTGAAGTCCTAGGGTAGTCTAGCTTATATGCCTCTCGGACCAAATCTTTACATTATCTCAATGGTCCCATACAACAGGGACTTAGCTTCTCACGATCTTTCAGATCATCAATTCATCTTTCCACGATGAAAATTCTCGGCATAACTTTGTTACCCATCCTGCACTTCAAGATCTATATCTCACATTTACATAACCTCCTGCCCACTACCGGCAGTCAATAATCGGATCCTAATTTCCATAATCATTTCAAGTCTCGTGGGTCAGGCATCTTCACCCAATTCCCACCTACAGATGCTCTTAAACTTTTCTTTATATAGATCCTCGCAAGGTTCGGTCTCAATCCTAAAGCGATAATTATCAATGATAACCTATCCAAAGGAAAGTGCTTATCCTGTTCATTACCAAAGGTCAATCATACAAACATAAAACAAGCCTTCTAGTGTCTTTATCGTTCCTTCACCTTGTCCCTCCGATTGGGGGTGGTAAGCAGTACTCACATCAAGATTCGTTCCCAATGACCTCTGAAGGAATCTCCAGAAATTCGATGTGAAGCGAGGATCTTGATAGAGATGATTGATACAGGCACACCATGCTTACACAACTCCTTTAAACACAAAAGAGCCAACTTCTCCATCGAGAACCTATCATTAACGGGAATGATATGAGCAGATTTGGTCAGTCTGTAGATGATGACCCAATTCGAATCAAATCCAGATGATGACCTTAGAAGATTTGTGACAAAGTCCATGGTGACTCTATCCCACTTCCAAACAGGAATAATAACCTTTAGAAGTAATCCTGATGGATTTTGGTGTTCGGCCTCGACCTTCGCAATAGTTAGATATTTACTAACGTATGTGGCGATGTCTGCTTTCTTATTTGGCCATCAGTACAACTTCCTTAGATAAAGATACATTTGATCAGAAATGCCATGTATAGAATACTTAAACTTATAAGATTCCAACATGACTAAATCTCAAAATCCTTCATATTTAGGCAACCACAAACGACCTTTTTAACACTTAACGCCATCGAAACCCTTCATTATCTATATTATCCTTTTTACAAGCATCGGGTATTTCTAATTTGCTCGGGCAAATTTTTCTGCACGGCCATTACTAAGGAACACATCCTAATTGGTTCTTTATCCTTTCTACATAATGCGTCAGCAACTACATTCACCTTCCCCGATGAAATAAATATCATGACCATAATTACTCAGAATGTTTTCTTCATATTTTCTAAGTTTTAGTTTTGTTTCGACTATTATCTTTATTAGTTTTGCCCAGTCCGACGTTTAAAGTGTCGATAAATATTACAAGTAATTAGATAATAAATATTTAATTTATGAAACGTAAACGTAAAATTTTTAAATTTCTCAGTTTGTCCAATTATAGAAAAATGTTCAAAGTAAATTTGAATCTTGTTAACACGATCTTCGTTGATTTATCGAAAATAATTTAACAAGATCCGTAAATGTTCGAAAAATCTTTTTTTAAACTTTGTTCAAAATTTTTATTTTTTTTAGTTGGAGAGCAAAAACTGTCGCTCCAAATTCCAAGTCATGGGTTATATGGTTTCCTCAATTCCTCCTAGGTCGTCTTGAGGTATACACAAACATCTACTCCTAAGGGAGTTTAGTTAAATGATCTGGGTATGAGGGAATAATTCCTTAATAATCCTTCGATAAACATCTGTCAAACCCAAACATCTTCGCACTTCCTTTTTGGTATAACCCAAAGCCTTAATGGCTCCGATCTTTGAAGAGTCAACATAGATTCCACTACCATTAATCACATGGTCAAAGAATGTAAGGGATCAAGCCTAACATCCCACTTTAAATATTTAACGCATAATGTTTCATACCTCAGCTAGATCAAGGTAGTCTACAAATGATTACTAAGCTCCTTCTTATACTTGGAAACAAGCAGGTGGTCCTTAATGATCACCAGCATGAACTTATCAAATTACAGCCTACACACGTGATTCATCAAATTCATGAATGCGATCGGTGCGTTGGTCAATCTAAATGACATCACATGAAACTCATAATGTTCATTACGAGTTCTGGATGTAGTGATTGGAATAGATAACCATGTCGTAGATTAAATTTTTGGATAAATGCTAGAACCTTGTAAATGATCGAACAAATCTTTCATCTTGGGTAATGGATATCAATTTTGATCGTCAATTTATTCAGTTCACGGTAATCAATAAATATAAGGAATGACAACACCATAGCTCTTCATGATGACGAGCTCGGTAGAATAAAAGCTTTCTCCGACAACTCTCTCAGTTGCACGGTAACTCTTTTTTTCCAGATGGTGCTGACGTATAGTGTACATGCCACAGGTGCAGCACCGGGAATATAGTCATTACCAAATTCAAGTTGCCTTATTGGCGGAAGTCTAGGTAATTCATCAGCAAATACCTCAGACAGTATCAGATAGCAGGAAAATCTTTTAATAAATTCACCTTAGGTTCTTTCTAGATTACAAGATCTATGACTAGTTCACAACCATTCATGGTATAGATTCAAGCCTAAATGCAGGATACGGTTACCCATCGGGAACTATTTAGATGACCTTTGATAATCAACATCTTATCTTTTAGGAGAATTCTACTCGTGCTCCCATCAATTAAGACAATGAAATCATATCATAATCAACCAATCCATTCTAATGGCACTACCAACTTTCCAGTTTCATTACCGTTGATAAGACGAGAACTTCTCAAAAGACTAAGAATAACTCGTAACCCTTCACAAAATCAAGGATATCTAGAGACATAGCTAACATTAAAAGAGTAAGGTCAACACATGATTTACGCGAGAGAATTTTGAATCAGATAAAGACGAAAACATTAACAAACATGGATATATCCCATGTTTTCATGATTTGTTTATGCATCCGAAAGCACCTCGGATCGTTACCCATGTCATTCAAATGGAATCTAATCAAAAGAGATGATAAGAACATCGATACACCCAGTCGGGTATCAACACTCGATAGTTAGAAAACTTTCCAAAGAATCTTGCCATGAAAGAATTGAACAAGAAGGGGATGTTAATTGTCAAATAAGACAATATCCACAGATGAGTAAATTCAATTCAAAAAAATGGTACGGGCACATATGTAGGTGTCTCTAACAATATGTCCCTATTTTTGCACTTCTTGCAGATCTCATAAAAATCTAATCTTTCATAACTATAAAGAAAAATATAGTGTTTATTAACAACTTCATGGTGACTACTAATCAGCCTTGCATGGTCCCTTCCAAATTGTACGTAGGCGCGCTTCTATGTACAACTTAGGATTAACGATGCAATACTCAGTTCGTCAAAATTTTGTCATCATGTTTAAAATATATATTCATGTTTAATTATGAAATAAAATAAAAATGATTTTACCGAAATGTTCATCATTATGAAAGCATTTCCATTTACAAGATGTTTAATATAAACTTTATTTCGATAGTAATTACTTAATAGTACCGATTTAAATAACTCATATGTAAATAATAGTTTCATACATTCCCTAGATGGTATTGTATTACTTATAAAAACAATGAGTGATCTGCAAAAGAGTGATGAAGAGTTGTTCACCAAGAACTAATTACGATATGATAGGAAATGAGCTTAGCCAAATAATCATGAGGTTCATGACATCGATGGCACTCAGGAATACGAAAGAATAATTCACAATGCAACTCAAATCGAGATGAGTAATCATTCAATGGTTGCATCACTAATGCGAACATTAGGAAGAACCAAGAAAAGATAGATAACAATGATACATGTAGAATTTAGCAATCGAAGATAGTCTTTTCATTAATCACAAACAAGTCAAAAGTTGTATCATCACACATTACATGTCATCATGTAATGTTATACGATTCCAAGGACTCGTCCTACCAACTAATATCTCAGTTAAGTTAGTGATTTTAAAAGATACTACTTCCCGCGATAGCTAAAAAGGGGCATTACAATGAATACTAATCTACAGTCATTAGGTGTTCCACGTGTCCCGAAAGATCCATCGGTCCCAATTCAGAAGAAGATTTCTTCAATTTATTTCTTAGACACTGGGCATCCTCGTCATTAGACAATGGCCTAGGAACAACCCTTAACACGAATCAACAATCATTTAAAACCTTATAATTCAACCACGGGACTCAACGACTTCCTCTTAACAATCTCTTATTCCATATGAGTTAAATTTGACTTTATTCAAGTTTCAGCCAACTTATACTCAATGCGACATCCTACCTCATTCTCCAATACTTTTTCAACCTTATTCTTCGGCTTTGGAAGGCAATAAAACCTCGACATGAACAACACTTAATTTCCAATTCTATAGTTCTTATAACAATAGTTATCAAATGAGTCACGAGTAGGAAATGACTCACACATTCAATTAGACTTCTCGGAAAGGTACAAGTGGCATGAGGCTTTTGGGTAGAGGTTAAATGTAGGTATTTTTGCAATGCAAATTAAGTTCGTTTTCCTCGACTCACTCGAATTGATATCGGATTTAACACAAGATTAATTGTTCTTGGTAAATAAAACTCTTTTTGGTATTTTTAAAAACTAAAATCTATTTAAAATAAAAACTATTTAGAAAGAAAAAGATTTAATCTAATTAAAACTACTTTTTAAAAATAAATTTTACTATTTGAAAACTAACTTATATTTTAAAACTAAATTTAACTCTAATTAATTTTTTAACTAAAACTTTTAATTTAAATGAAATCTATTTAAAACTAAATTTTAAATAAAATAAAATTATTTGAAAACTAATTTTAAAAACTAAATTTAAAAACAATTTAAATTTATAAAAGTAATTAAAATATTTTTATTACTTTTTGTTATTTTTAAAAATTTATAAAAGAAAATATAAAGAAAACTTTTAATTAAAATTAATAAAACTAAAACTTGTACTAAAACTATTTAATTAAAACTGACAGTTATTTATACCCTATATTAATTACTAAACTGGTACTAAAACACAAATAAAGGGCTAGAGGAGATGGTAAGACGTGTTGCTATTGAGCTAAAGGTCATGGGTTCGAGTCCCAGGAGTGACCTTTTTTTGGCTATATATTTTTGGAATTTTTTTGAATACTTGGTCTGAGTTTTTAAGCAGTATTTATCAGCAACACAATTAAACCAAATAAGCACAACAGCTTAACAAATAAGCAGATGAATCAAAAACTAAAAAATAAGCAAATATAATCTAAACACAAGAATAAGCAAATAATCCTAAAAAGCAAGTCTACAATATCAAAACACTACTAAACTGGCAAAACAAGCTATCAGCAATAAAAAAGATGCTAAAACTAGATAAGCTAAATCGAATAAGCCAATAAAACCTAACAAGCAGATAAATCTAAAACAATCAAGGCAAAACTGAGATAAACAAACTGGTCAAACCTTAATACTTAAACAACTAAATTAAAACTATCAGCAAAGTCTCAACTCAAAATCAACACAAAACTCAGATATATCAAAAACTTAAACTAGCAGATTATATTTAACCAAAAATAAAGCAAACACGATCCAAACTAAATTAAACAGATAAAAAAAACTAAAAGCAGATAACAAAACTAGCAGATCCAAACAAACTTAACTACACCAACAGATTAATAAGCAGAAATTAAATACTAAAATTAATCTAAACTTAACAAAAAAATAAAAAGTGAAGATGAACCTGATGGTGAAAACCTTTGGGAAGAAGGTAGGCGCTGAACCTCCTTTTATGAACCGAATCGAAATCACCTCACCTAGACATCATCATCATCACCGAAACACATCAAGTCCAACAACTTCTTCGAATCAAATTTAATGTAACTTCCCAGTAGGGAAAATTAATTCACCACTTTTTCTTTATTATAACTTTGCTTAAATTTTTTAATTATTGTATCAAACTATTTAAATCATACGAATCAGAAAAAAACATAAGACACGAACAAGATTGAACTTAAAATAACTTTTATTAATAATAATAATAATCGGTTACAATACTTTTGAAAGGAAAAATTACAATTAACCCTAAAAACTATTTTGCATAAATTAAAAATAAAATAAAAAGATGGCACACCCCACATTACAGATTATGGGGGTTTTTATAGGGAACCCCTAAAAACTGTTGGTGAAGCTTGGTGATCACGTAGAACAATCAGGGCCGTCCAATCTTCTCTTTTCTTCTCTTTCTTCAATCAACGGTTGAGATAATCACTAGGGTCACACGGATTGCCCTCATGGCAATTTTGTGCTAGTTGTGTTTGTTGAAGGTTGAAGTGGATTGATTCTATTGGGGGATTTTTTGGGATGAGGTGGTTTCACCAATCACTAGCAAGGAAAGGTTCCACGTCTGAGATGAGGACCACCATTATCTTCCCGAAAACCATGTGGATTTAATTCCCAATCGTGTGAATCACACGAATCAGGCAAAAGCCCCAATTTATCTTGGGTAATTTTTGATTTAGGGTTTTTGGGGAATAGTAAAAAGGGTGCATGGTTTATGTGGGAGAGAGATGAGATGAAAGGGGTTTTTCTTGTTTGTATCGAAGACAAATGAGGTGGGGGTGAAAAAAAAAACGTTTTAATAAAACGTATGTGAGTGGGGTAAAAGAGTGAGTGGGTAAAACTTTTATTAAATGTGTGTGGTTGAAAGTTGACCAGGAAAACTTTGACCTAGCATTTTCCTCCGTCCCATTTGTTATTTACCAAATGGGCTTGGCCCAAAAAAAAAAAAATACTCCCATCCGTCTCATTTGTTATTTACCAAATGGGCTTGGCCCAAAAAATCAGTCCCATGTTTTGTTGTAAGGATATTGGGCCATAAGTTTGGGCTTTTGGGCTTTTGAAAGTAACATAACTATTTTAATGGGCTTTCAGGCCCATTAACCAAATGTGGGACCCACTTGGCCCAAATGTCTTCATAAATATCAAATCCGCTAAAATCGAGCTCGAAATTGGCTTTGATTATCTTTTCTTTGAACCCGTGTTGATTTTGCCGTTTTCGTTATCTATGGCACATTTTTGGTTCTTTGACTTTGTCTTTGTCTCTTTCTTGGACTTTTCTTCAACATTTGACCGTGAAATCCCGTGTTTTCTTTCCTTTTGATGTTTTGTACCTATTTAACACAAAAACACAAAACCACGCGTAATTCCGATATTTACGATACTAAACACATGATTAGGTCTTGTTTTTCCTTGATTTTAGTGGCAAAAGGATAAGTGTTTACACATTTATTAAATCCCCTACACTTGACCATTGCAATGACCCCATGCAATGCATAGTTTTAAAGCATAAAGTTAAATTTTTCTCATATTTAACCCATCATGGCCTTTATTATAATATACTATTACTACTATGATGAAAAGATGAAAACTTTTAAAAGAAACAAAAGTTATAACAATTTATTAACTTGGAAATTATTTGATGGAAGAAACTTGTAAAGAAATATAAGACTTAAACTAGGGCTTTGGTGTCATGAATATTAATCACCCTCAAGTTTCACGTTCCCCATACCAAGCTTAAAAACGAGATCATTGTTTACCATAAGTCCTCGAGTTAAAACCATTTATATAAGATAATTGTGTAATACTCTTTCGCCAATTCCTAAGTTGTATCTCTAGCTTTTAGGGATTGTCATTCACCCGTAGGCACATTTGACTTATTTGATAATTATTAGTCCAAAAATGAAGGCAAAACGGTGCAAACCCAACACTCAAAACCTAACCTCGTCCTCAAAAACGTTGTCACTAAAGTAAGCCCACATCAAGGATGATTTAACACGATTTGGGAATAATTTCCCGGATCCAAAATTTGGCCAATAGTACTACTTATTAATTATTCCTCAAAAGTCATGTAGACTTTATGTGGGGTTTAGCAAGTTCACATCATATACCCTTAGGCTCTTTAAGATGTAAAAATGCTCCTTATCTATTGTCCACACCCTAAGGCTCCTTGAACGATAAACAAGGGAATTGATTTTTTTGATCAATTTTTATTCAACACTTACCATGCCATACACCCTAAGGCTCTAATGACAAGGTTTGTGCTACATGCCCCACACCCTAAGGCTCCTTGAGGTCATGTTTTAATCTTATTCTTTCTTTATTTATGATATATATAGTAGGCCAAATTCCGCGGTCCCATGGTCTGAATACCTCCTACTTAGTGGTTATGAGCCACCTTAGTCGGAAGTCCACAACGCTGGCACCCTAAATGTGTTCATGCTTTAATTACAAGGAGATAAAAGATTTGGCTAAGAGTTAAGATATCGAATCTACACCGCAAAAATCCTCATTTATTAAGAAATTAAATATACAAGCGGGAAGAAAGAGCCACAAAAACTCATATAAGCAAGAATTAACCCTTAAACTTATTATCAACTCTATCATCTCTCGTTCTCCACAATTTAAAATCTCAAGGAATGAGACTCGTGGATGCTTAGCCTAATAAACCGATTAAGGTCCATATGGTTAAGGATACTAGCTAGAGTAAACTTGGATATGTAAACTCGGGTTGAGTCAAAATATTCACGATGGGCCTAATATATCAAAGACATCTAAACTTGTTAAAACCATTTTATTCATTTATTATCATTATTTTTTTACTTTGTTCTTGAAATGAAAATATAAATACGATGCGATGACAAAAGAAAATAAATGGAAATACTACTAGGCCAAAATAGATCAAAAAATTGAAAAATGTTGAAATTTTTTTAATTTTCCGGTTAAATGGGGTCAAATTCATGGAAAAGCCCACTAAAAATCGATAGAAGTCCCCCTACACTTAATATAAACATTGTCCTCAATGTTTAAGCATGTGGGAGAATAAACTCCCCTACACTTAGGACATTGAGTACGTTGTTTAAAATCGAGCTAAGGAAGAGACAACTAAAGTGATTACATTTATTCAACTTATTTATATACATGTATGAATCACAATAGTTTTGAGAGAACCGGGTACACAGGAACACGGGATCACGGGTCGCGTCAAAAACAGCAAAAGTGGATCATTGAAGCACATGTCCCTACACAACATCACAACACACAAAACAACCTACTTGGCTCCCCCTACACTTATTGGTGGAAATGGGTGAAGGTGAAAAAGGGTGGAAAGGATGGAAAAGGTAAAAATCTAACCTAGTTAAACGATGCTTGATTTATTTATCACGAGTCTCTAGCTCGACTCGATTTCCCGAATTAATTCAAGGGAAATGTGGAGAGGGATGGAATCATCTCATGAGAGATGTCCTCTCCAAAGTACAACTTAACCCGTTGGCCATTCACCTTAAAGTTGGGCCCATTTGGTTCGGATAACTCAATGGTGCCATAAGGGAAGATTTGGGCCACGGTAAATGGACCGGACCAACGGCTCTTAAGTTTACCCGAAAAGATTTTCAACCGAGAGTTAAAGAGTAAAACTTGATCACCAACGTGGAAATCTCGGTTCTTAATCTTGGAATCATGAATGAGCTTAGTCTTCTCCTTGTAGATTAATGAATTCTCATAAGCCTCATTCCTAAGTTCATTGAGTTCATTGAGTTGGATTTTCCTATGATCACCGGCTTTGTTTATGTCAAAATTAGCCCATTTCAAGGCCCAATAAGCCTTATGCTCCAACTCAATGGGGAGGTGGCACGCCTTTCCGTACACAAGGCGATAAGGAGTACAACTTATAGGTGTCTTATAAGCGGTACGGAAAGCCCACAAAGCATCATCTAATTTATCGGCCCATGAGGCACGATGCTCTCCCACGGTTCGCTCTAAGATTCGCTTAAGACCACGGTTGGAAACCTCGGCTTAACCATTAGTTTGTGGATGATACGCGGTGGAAATTCGGTGATTGACACCATACTTAGCCATGACTCGTGCGAATTGATCATTGCAAAAATGAGTCCCGCGATCACTAATAATAGCACGAGGCACACCGAATCGAGCAAACAATTGTTTCAAGACGTTAACAACCACCCTCGCATCGTTAGTAGGTAAAGCCTTTTCTTCAACCCATTTTGATACGTAGTCAACAGCTACGAGGATGTACTTGTTCCCTTTGGATGATGGAAATGGCCCCATAAAGTCGATGCCCCATACGTCAAAGATTTCACATTCTTGGATGAAATTTTGAGGCATCTCATCTTTATGTGTGATCTTGCCTTGTCTTTGGCAAGCATCACAATGCTTAACCATTTCATGAGCGTCATGATAAATGGTGGGCCAATAGAATCCGGAGTCAAAAACTTTTTTAGCGGTGTAGTTAGGACCAAAGTGACCACCGGTGGGTCCTTTGTGGCAAGCTTCAAGGATTTGTAAAGCATCTGGCCCATCAACACATCTACGAATGATTAAGTCCGCACATTGCTTTAAAAGTTAAGGGTCGTCCCAATAGTACGTTTTGACGTCTTTAAAGAATTTTTTTTGTTGAGACGTTAACCCTTCGATAAGAACACCACCCGCCAAATAGTTTGCACTTTCCGCAAACCATGGGGTATCATCAATATTGGAATTAATAGACATTAAGGTCTCAAGGGGAAAAGATTCATTAATCTCTTGATTTGGAAATTCCCCTTGATAAGGATCCTCAAGTCTACTAAGATGATCCGCGGCTAGGTTTTCCGCTCCTTTTTTATCACGAATTTCGATTTTAAATTCTTGTAGGAGCAAAACCCAAAGAAGGAGTCTCAGTTTAGCATCTTGCTTGGTCAACAAGTATTTCAAGGCGGAATGGTCGGTGTAAACGATGGTGGTGGAAAGCACAAGATAGGGGCGGAATTTCTCAAAAGCATACACTACAGCTAAAAGCTCTTTTTCAGTAGTGGTATAATGTAATTGAGCCCCCGACATTGTCTTACTAGCATATTGAATGGGTTGGAAATGTTTGTTAACTCGTTGACCTAAAACCGCTCCTACCGCAAAATCACTAGCATCGCACATGAGCTCGAAAGGTAACTCCCAATTTGGAGAGACTAAGACCGGTGCCTTAGTTAATTTACCTTTAAGAAGTTCGAAAGAGACGAGACATTCTTGAGAGAAGATGAAAGGAACATCCTTTTCTAGGAGATGAGTCATAGGACGAGCTATTTTGGAGAAATCTTGGATGAATCATCGGTAAAATCCCGCATGGCCTAAAAAACTTCTAACTCCTTTGACGGTGGTAGGTGGAGGTAACTTAGCAATGACGTCAACTTTAGCACGGTCGACTTCGATACCGGCTTTGGATATTTTATGACCAAGGACGATGCCTTCTTTTACCATGAAATGGCATTTTTCCCAATTAAGAACGAGACGAGTGTCTTCACACCGTTTAAACATACGTTCTAAATTGGCAAGGCAAGAAGAGAAAGAATAACCATAGACCGAGAAATCGTCCATAAAGACTTCCATAGTTTCTTCAACCATGTCATGGAATATTTCCATCATACACCTTTGGAAAGTCCCGGGAGCATTGCATAAACCGAAAGGCATTCGTTTGTAAGCAAATGTTCCATATGGACAAGTGAATGTGGTTTTCTCTTGGTCTTTTGGATCGATAGGGATTTGAAAGTATCCGGAAAAACCATCTAAGAAGCAATAGAAATCATTACCCGCTAAACGCTTGAGCATTTGATCCATGAAAGGAAGAGGGAAATGATCCTTACGAGTGGCATCATTGAGCTTACGATAGTCGATGCAAACTCGCCAACCCGTTACGAGTCGAGTAGGAATCAACTCGTTTTTTTCATTGGGAACAACGGTGATTCCGCCTTTCTTAGGCACACAATGGACGGGACTAACCCATGGCGTATCCGAGATAGGGTAAATCATTCCGGCATCTAGAAGTTTGATAACTTCTTTCTTAATGACTTCATGAATTTTTGGATTAACCCTTCTTTGATTTTGGATTGCGGGTTTAAAGTCATCTTCCATGAGAATTTTATGAGTACAAAAATTAGGATCAATTCCGCGGATGTCGGAGATTTTCCAAGCAATTGCTTTCTTATGATTCTTAAGCACTTCGATAAGTCGAGATTTTTCATCTTCTTTCAAGTCCTTAGCAATAATGACGGGTAACTTATTATCCTCTTCTAAGAAAACGTACTCTAAATGAGACGGTAAATCCTTAAGCTCTAAATCTGGTGGATTGTCGATGGAAGGCTTAGTTAAATTTGGATCATTGTTTGTAACTTCCTTAGGAGTAGGTGGAGAAATATGGTCCTCATTGAGAAGTCTCTCAATGGTACGGATGTCTTCTTCCCAATCGGTGGGAGAATCGTCATATTTTAAATCCACATCCCCTAAACTCGCTTCAAATTCTTGTAAAAGAAAGTCACTTTCTCCAAATGGAGTCAATGAAGGAGCAATAGAAGCTACGGTTTCAACATGAGGTAAATGAGAAATCCCGCTCTTACAAGCCTCGTGAAAATGTTCTTCACATGCTTCGTCGAGCACATCGATGTAATTCACGGATTCGGGCTCATCGAGAAGTTTGGAAAGTTTACCCATGCTAAAGACGATTTTATCATCCCCTACCCTCATGATAAGTTCACCCGCGGCTACATCAATCAATGTACGCCCGATTCTCAAGAAGGGTCGTCCCACAATTAAGAGAACACGGGGATCCATTTCATAGTCGACTACAACGAAATCGGCAGGAAAAGTGAATTTGTCGACTCCTACAAAAACATCCTCGACTATCCCCACCGGATAAGCAACCGTACGGTTAGCTAATTCCAAGGTCATACGAGTGGGGACTAGCTCGGGTAAAGATAATTGTTTCCACACGGACAATGGCATAAGATTGATAGTCGCTCCGAGATCCGCCAAGGCCATACAATTCTCAACACCCGAAAAATTACAAGGAATAAGGAATCGATCGGGATCTCCTAACTTAACCGGTAATTTTCTTAAAAGAACCGCGGAACAATTATCATTCAATTGGGTATTGGCAATATCGAGCAATTTTTCCTTATCACTTAAAAGGTCCTTAAACATCTTAGCATACTTAGGCATGTGAGCGAGAGCCTCAGCAAAGGTGATATTAAAATTCAATTGTTTGAACATTTTTAGGAAGTTTGAAACTTGAATATCATGCTTATTCTTTAATTTCTCTTTCCTCAACCTTGATGGATATGTATATTGGGTTGAGATGAAGGCGTTGGAGTGGATTGCTCACTCATATCCTTTGGTAGAGGAGGGGTAGAAATGGAAGGTGAAGGAACCGGTTTGAGAACCAAAGGTGGGGTATAAGATTTAGGTATAGGTGGAACATAAGGTGTAGACAAAGGCATAACGGGTGGTATGTCACAAGTAGAAGGTAAAGAAGGGTGGGTAGAAGAAGAAGAAATCTCGGGTCCTTGGTTAGGTGGGGTATAAGAAGGTTCAACGGTGGTCTTACCCCTAGTAGTGATCGCATTAACGTTAGCCCTAGGATTGGTCACGGTGTTCGAAGGGAGGTCACCTTGGTGTGACAACCCTGGTTTTGAGGTTCGTCACTTAGTTTTATTTTGTGCTAGTTACGTGTCTTTACGTGTTTATGTGCTTATTGGTGTGTATAGATTGTGGTTTGGATATCGTTTCTGGTACGAGGTACCTTGTGAGTGAAACGATGTGAGATGATTTCATGTTCATGAGCTCACATGGTGGTGACTATGAAATGAGATGGTGATATTTAGTGGTTTTACGTATACGTATATGTATTATAGAAAATCGTATTTTTACGATTTACGGTTTAGCATTTAGAGGTCTCGGAAGAGGTATTTAGTCACGGGAGTATTTTTCGGGATGGTTTTAAGTCATTTAGGACTTAAATATAAAGTTTATTTCAAAATTTGAGATTTTTTATAAAAGTGTATATTTTACGTCTTTTATGGTAAAACGCGTAAAAACAGACTAGTTTTACGGTTTTGAGGTTTTGGAGGCTTTAGGAGCTGAAATAAATTAAGGAAAATTAAGGTAATATTATTAATACATATATTAATAATAAAAAGAAAAAAAATGAAAATTAAGGGGGTAGGGTCGGTTTTGGAAGCAAGAAAAGAAAGGAAAAAAAAGGAAAAAGAGAAAAAAAGGAAACAAGTTTTATAATTAGAATAAAATTCTTGTGTACATTATATAAAGATTTTAAAGAGAAAAAAAAACATAAATCCCTGGAGAAAAAGAATGAGACGATGGTTTATGGAGTATTTTTAGGGTTCTTCATAAAATTGGGGTTTTTTACATCTTCCTTTAGTCTAAAGGTAAAACCTTCAAAACCCTTTTCTTTTTAATTGTTTTAATGATTTCTTAATCATATTATGATGAATTTAGTTTAGGGTTTAATGTATAAACAGTAAATTAATGTTATATTAATGATATCATAATGATTTTATAAATTAGGGCTTGTAATTAGTGGGGTTAGGGTTAATTAATGGGGTTGATTTAGTTAAACCCGTTTTTAAAAAACTGGGCAGAATTTTGAGTCAATTGTTTTGATCATATCGGGAGTTCTATAAACTCTTATTTTGAGATCCAAGTATCCCTGAAAAGGTAATTGAAGTGGCTTTCCAATGTAAGAAACGAGAACTAAATTGGTGTTCGGGAAGTGGGTCAATAACAGGTTACAACAGTCGGAGGTCAAAACAGTTTAGAAGTCAGCCTGTTTTCTTTTTAAGTTTTGCGTTGTTTGGGGTACTTAGGGTTGCATTAGGATCTTCTAACGAACATGAGAGATGTTTTATATATTATAGTAAGCATCTGCATTGGGGCTAACGTTGTGGTTTAGGGTAAGACCCACTAATCATAACAAACTTTTTGTAAGTTTAAAATCAATAAATCTGGAATGACAAAAGTATATATATATATATATGTTGGGGCCTTAACAGTAGCTTTAAGGTTAGGTCAAGTGGGAGGTGTTAGATAACATATGTAAGGGCATAAATATTCCCTTTACAGAGATCATGGGTGTGTTTAGGTGGGTGTTTGGCTTATAGTTTGGAGACCTAAAACTGAGACTGTTTTTGATAAAATGTTAACGGGATGTGTTATGAAGTAAAACGAGTTAAGGGTTTTATAGAGGGGTGTAATGAGATGCTTAGAGCATTTAAATGAGGTATTTATATAGGAGGAGGTTAGATGTCCATCATAGGTTGATGAGACATCTTAGTGTTTGGTTCATGTTTTGATTATGTGTTTTTGGTTGTTAGCTTTTTGCTAGTGCGCGGATGTTTGGGGAAGCTCAATCAGGTGAGTTTCATAGTCCCATATCTTTTAATGATTTTGACTTCCAGATGGGATGGAATAGAACTCGTTATGGTTTTGTAAATTGTTGCTGTGAATGTTTTATGATTGGTGATGGACTTGTGTGTACTTATTTGATTAACTGCTAATTGATTCATGATTGTTTTTTGATTTGACTTGGTACCAAGGGGATGTTGACAAGGCGGGGCCTTAGGGAGGTACATAGATGTGTGAGCATGTATGGGACCAATGTATAATGACAAGGCGGGGCCTTGGGGATTGGTTCATAGGTGTTTGGATACCTATGAGAGTTTGGTGTATGGTATTGGCTGAGAGCCTTAGTGTTGGTTTGATTGATTAATTCTTGAATGATAGTTGTTAATACATGATAGTATCACATTGTCCGTATGTTTTTATCTTTTGTTTGTTACTCACAGCTTATGGTATGATTTTGGCGTTGAGTCAAAACCTATGACTCTCACCAACATTATGTTGACGTGTTTTAGTGTCTCTTTCAGGTGTGAATGTGGTTAACGTGAGGATATAAGTGGCTAGACTTGGATGCCTTAGGATTGCATATAGAAGGAGATCTCCGTTCCTTCTTAGTTTACCTTTATGTTTTTTGATAAGTGACACATGTTGGCACCTATATGTTTGTTTGGTTTAGGTTTATTGTTTGTCTTGGGTAAGTGGTAGGACTGTTACCTACTTACCTAGACTCCTGCATGGTTGAGATATTGTCATGACATTTGTGTCGCCATTTATGACATTATATTTTCATTTTAGTTTTCTCTATAGAGACACCATTTGTTGTGATGATATCCATACGTCGCGCCTCATATTCCGCCATGGTGGGGTGTTAGATAATGGTATCAGAGACAATGGTTATAGAGAATTAGGTTGCCTAGTCGCGTAGCCTAGTCTATAGCTTAAGGGTCCCTGCATATAGGCGTCATAGGAGTATGTGTGCATTTTATAATAATTGATGTGTTTGGATGTTATTTATTGTGATGTTTTGACTAGTATGAATTGAACAGTAGTAAGTTCATACTTAGCCACATGTTATTTTCTTTTCGGGTTGTGACTAGTGAAGGTTGAATCATAATCATCCACGCTAGTCATTGTTGTATTTTGCTTAAATTGTACATTATAGTACATAATTTGGTACAAGGTAGTTTCTATCTTTTGTCGAGTTATTTTACATACCTGAGGTATGTTATTTTTATTTTGATGTTTAAGTCATGTTCCCTGAGAATCGTGTGGTGGTTCGAGTTACTAGGAGTACATGGGTAGGAAGGATTTTAAGCTGTTTCCACTCTTATGGGTGACATGACTTATAACTGATTATGTTTTCGTTTTCGATTTAGTCTATGTTGTTTTAGCTAGACTATGGATTTCGGTATTCCAAGAGTATTACTATGTTATTTTAATAGATGGAGTTTTGGACTTTATTGTTTATGTGGTTATGAGCTTATGTGAGTAGATGGATTTATGTGTTATATGTTGTATTGATTTTTATAAGTGTCATCATATGAGGGAGTGCATTGGGGGAAGGGTAATTGTATAAGTATGGTGGCCAACATAGTTATACAAGTACCACAACTTCAATGGGTTCTCAAGTATGATTGCATGAAAGAGGGTTAGTACATGCTTGTATATGATGAGATGTGGATTTTGGATATATTTATGATATATGGGTTTATGTAATGGCTGCCTATGATATGGCTATTGTTCTTTTTGTGTTATATGTTTTGGATTATAGTTGTGTTGTGTGATTATGGGGTCACACGATATGGTTTGGTTTTGGAGGTGGGCTTTATGCCTTGTTGTGGCACGGTGAGATGGTGATTACTCGTATGGAAAAAACGAGCGTATAAAGAGATTGATTGACTTGACATGTATGATAACGAGTATGTTTGGGAGATTCAATAGGTATAGATATGCGGATGTATATATACTAGTAGATGATATGTTATGATTTACGGTCGTTCAGTAGTTATTATTACTTGAACATACCTAGTGCTCTCTTGTGTTTAAACAATTTATTAGTGCTCGAGTTTGGTGGAGTTTCAACGACCTTTTGAATCTTTTGAAGTGTGTCTTGTAGCGTATTCTTTGAGATTCGTATTTCACGTGTACGTTTTAAAATGGTGTTCTTGGTTTTAAGTCTATTGAAATAACTTGGGATTTCTTTTGAGATAATGAAATCTTTTGTGTTGGGTCTTACATTTCTTTTGGTCGGTATATATTGAGAAAAAGGGGGACTTGGAAATCTATTATAGGGTTAGATAGCTAGTTGTATTCGGTAAAATAAGGGTAAGGTGTTGGAGTCGTGTTTCAAACAAGATGTAACATAAGATTTCATTTTAATCAACACTTATTTATTTCAAATTCTAAAAGACTTTCTTTAAAATAAAGCGAAGTAAATTTTATTTCTACTTACATAGTTTATATAATTGGGTTTAACCGATTCACGTCATTTATAATTATTAATACAAGGTTAAATTGAGTTTATGAAGATTTCACATACAATTTTATCTTTCATTAATATAAAACTGTTTTGGTCATAACTTGTTCGTTTTTAGAGCTTTTTTTGAGTGATCCAAAAGCCAAAAATTATGTACTCGGAACGTACTTTACAAATATTCAGAATGTATAGTCATGGGAAGTCAGTGGACTGGTCGAAATTATTGTACCAGTGTCGGGTTAAAGGATGAGTTTTGAATAGTAGTTTATTTTTTATTTTTTTTATGATTTGGGATGCACGGGATACCTAGTCTTTGGGTTGAGTTTTGAGTTTGTCAAGAGGGTTGTTTGTAGATTGTTTGAGTCACATAGATGTGGGAAGGTAAATAAAAAAAATATAAATAAAAATATATTCTTTTGGAAAAGTCGATCTTTTGCACGGTTTAAATAATATGTCGCGGGGCGTAATATGTTTTGGTTGCCATTGGGTGTTTCTGGGATTATTTTTCGTTGTCATGGGTCATCTTGAATTGATACACGTTTTGGGTTTGAGTTTTCTCTTGAGTCTCGTGGTTTTGACTGGTTTTAATTGGTGCACGTGAAATGTCGTTAGTTATCCGTGGGTTTGATTCGTTGATCGTATCTGATGGATTTAGGATGTAGTTTTGGTTTCGTATTGATTGGGAGCGTTGAGGTAGACATATGAAAGACTTGGTCGCGCCTACACGATTAAGTAGGTGGCCATGAGAGAATGGTTGGAATGCCCTTAGTGGGGATGAAAGAGTTAAAAGTTCGTAGACGAACTAATGTGGGCATGAGGTCTATTAGGAGTGCCAAGGGAGATGAATAGAGATTTGTGAAATGTATGGATATTGGCACCGGTAACGTGCCATAGAGAGTGTTGGAAGGGGATATTGTTCGTAAGGCATGTATGTTTTCTAAAAATTTCCTGAAATTTAGTAGGTTTGCTTATTATTTTGAGATAGAACCATGAATAGAACAAGTAGGAGAAGTGAGCGGAGTTGGAGTTAGTGCCTTTCCAAGGAAATTGTTGATGGAATGATTCCAAGAACAAGATTTGATGGAAATTGCAACGGATGCAAGGTAAAAGTTGAGTTGCTTGGTTGTAGATTGGATGTGGAAAGCGGTTGAGTGGTCTGATGAGAGGAAGCATTGGTATTTTAAAATGCGTGTAGAATTTTGCAAGTAGAACGAGGTAGGAATTTATTCGTATTGCCGCTAAGAGAGGGTGCAAGGAGGACATAGTTGAAACTGCTAAGGATGTTGTATGAACGCTTTGGGTTTACGATTATGCATTTGGCTTCGCCAAAACACTAGCGGTTTTCATGGAGTCAATGAACCGAGTGTGCATGAACGGGTATAAACGAGTTGTCATCGGGAGCATCGACGACTTCTTGATCTACTCAAATCTTAGAAAGGAGTGAGGTAAATTATGAGTTGGTTTGGAGTTGTTAGGAAAGGGAATTATACATGAGATTTTCGGGTGTGAGTTTTAGTATTAAGTTTACCTTGAAGAGTAGTCAGAGATGATGGCATATCAAGGAACCAGCAAAGGGCGAAGTGAAGAAGGATGAGGAAGCGTTTAGGAGGCTGAAGAGGTGGATTGGGTAATGAGCAGATCTTGGTATTATCGGAAGGACTGGCTGAATTTGTGAAGCATGACGATACGTGGAGCAAGGATTTGGAGGTGTACGCGAACGACAAAGAAAGGCGATTGCTTATACGATGCAGGAACTGAAGATTTGGAAGAACTAGATAAGACTTAGTAGCGGAGCTGGATTGCTATATCTGCCTAGAATGCTAGAGGCATTTGGTGTACGAGACGTAGAGAATGATCTATACGAATCATGAACGTCTCTAACACATATTTAATCATCTTGATTGAACATTTGGAAAAGGTGATGGGTGGAGTTAAGTGATGAAAGAAAAATTGCAAGGCCAAGTACCATCTGGGAAAGGCAAGCATAGTTGATGAGACATGGAATAAGAAGAATGAAGTGAAGCTGACATGAACTTGAACTATATGGATGACGTATTAGGGTGGTTTGGATGAAGGATGTAGGTTGCACGAGTTGAGTTGTCTAAAGCAGAGAACGTGTCAACATGTATGTGGCGTGGCTTGGACAATCATATGGAGAAAAGGGACGTAGACTATACTTCCTACATAGATAGGAGTAGCTTAGAAAGGGCAATGTAAGGACGAAGTTAGTGAAAGGGATACATAATGGGGTGGAGGAATAATTACGACGAGAGTTGGGTGATAGTCGATAGACTGACTAATTCATCTCATATTTCAAGAGGAATGAGAAGTCACGTAGTTGGGAAGTTGGAAGAATTGCGTACGGATGTGATGGAATAGAGGGTTTTGCGTAATGGTTAGCCTAATATGTATGGAGTGCCTTATGAAGGATTATGGCAAGGGAAGAAACAATGGGAAGCATCACATCGTGATGTATGGTATGAGTTGAGGAAAAAGAAGGAAGTGTGTATAGAAGCAAAGCGAGAATAAAATATGTCGAGATAGGAACTGAAGGTAAAACTTTGGTAGAGCCTAATGAGTAGAATAAAGCACAAAGCAGGCTAATACTTTCGTAGTGTGGAAAAGGAAATGGCACTGACCTATACTGATTGTACGGTTATTCGGGACTTGTGTTAATAAGAGTCTTTTTTTACCAAAGAGTCATTTGTGAGATTTATTGACTGTGAGGTCAAGAGTTTGGCAATGAGTTTAATTATTTTTGGTTTGTATATGTGGTATTTTGAAACTTGAACCAAAGTTCACGTGGAAATGAGGGGAGTTCGTTTAGAACAAGTATCCTCATGTGATTTGTTGTTTGTGTGTTTGACCCTAAGGAGTAAATCTCGGGACGAGATTTCTATTAGGAGGGAGTGATGTGACAACCCTGGTTTTGAGGTTCGTCACTTAGTTTTATTTTGTGCTGGTTATGTGACTTTACGTGTTTATGTGCTTATTGGTGTGTATAGATTGTGGTTTGGATATAGTTTCCGGTACGGGGTACCTTGTGAGTGAAACGATGTGAGATGATTTCATGTTCATGAGCTCACATTGTGGTGACTATGAAATGAGATTGTGATATTTAGTGGTTTTACTTATACGTATATGTATTATAGAAAATCGTATTTTTACGATTTACGGTTTAGCATTTAGAGGTCTCGGAAGAGGTATTTAGTCACGGGAGTATTTTTCGTGATGGTTTTAAGTCATTTAGGACTTAAATATAAAGTTTATTTCAAAATTTGAGATTTTTTATAAAAGTGTATATTTTACGTCTTTTACGGTAAAACGCGTAAAAACTGACTAGTTTTACGGTTTTGAGGTTTTGGAGGCTTTAGGAGCTGAAATAAATTAAGGAAAACTAAGGTAATATTATTAATACATATATTAATAATAAAAAGAAAAAAAAACGAAAATTAAGGGGGTAGGGTCAGTTTTGGACGCAAGAAAAGAAAGGAAAAAAAAGGAAAAAGAGAAAAAAAGGAAACAAGTTTTATAATTGGACTAGGATTCTTCTGTACATTATATAAAGATTTTAAAGAGAAAAAAAAAATCCCTGGAGAAAAAGAATGAGTCGACGGTTTATGTAGTATTTTTAGGGTTCTTCATAAAATTGGGGTTTTTTACATCTTCCATTAGTCTAAAGGTAAAACCTTCAAAACCCTTTTCTTTTTAATTGTTTTAATGATTTTTTAATCATCTTATGATGGATTAAGTTATGGTTTAATGTATAAACAGTAAAATAATGTTATATTAATGATATCATAATGATTTCATAAATTAGGGCTTGTAATTAGTGGGGTTAGGGTTAATTAATGGGGTTGATTTAGTTAAACCCGTTTTTAAAAAACTGGGCAGAATTTTGAGTCAATTGTTTTGATCATATCGGGAGTTCTAAACTCTTATTTTGCGATCCAAGTATCCCTGAAAAGGTAATTGAAGTGGTTTCTAATTCAAGAAACGAGAACTAAATTGGAGGTCGGGAAGTGGGTCAAAAAAAGGTTACAACAGTCGGAGGTCAAAACAGTTTTGAAGTCAGCCTGATTTCTTTTTAAGTTTTGGGTTGTTTGGGGTACTTAAGGTTGCATTGGGATCTTCTAACGAACATGAGAGATGTTTTATATATTATAGTAAGTATCTGCATTGGGGCTAAGGTTGTTGTTTAGGGTAAGACCCCCTAATCATAACAAACTTTTTGTAAGTTTAAAATTAGTAAATCTGGAGTGACAAAAGTATATATATATATATATATATATATCGGGGCCTTAACAGTAGCTTTAAGGTTAGGGCAAGTGGGAGGTGTTAGATAACATATGTAAGGGCATAAATATTCCCTTTACAGAGATCATGGTTGTGTTTAGGTGGGTGTTTGGCTTATAGATTGGAGACCTAAAACTGGGACTGTTTTTGATAAAATGTTAACGGGATGTGTTATGAAGTAAAACGAGTTAAGGGTTTTATAGAGGGGTGTAATGAGATGCTTAGAGCATTTAAATGAGGTATTTATATAGGAGGAGGTTAGATGTCCATCATAGGTTGATGAGCCATCTTAGTGTTTGGTTCATGTTTTGATTATGTGTTTTTGGTTGTTAGCTTTTTGCTAGTGCGCGGATGTTTGGGGAAGCTCAATCAGGTGAGTTTCATAGTCTCGTATCTTTTAATGATTTTGACTTCCAGATGGGATGGAAGAGACACTATTTATGGTTTTGTAAATTGTTGCTGTGAATGTTTTATGATTGGTGATGGACTTGTGTGTACTTATGTGATTAACTGCTAATTGATTCATGATTGTTTTGTGATTTGCCTTGGTACCAAGGGGATGTTGACAAGGCGGGGCCTTGGGGAGGTACATAGATGTGTGAGCATCTATGGGACCAATTTATAATGACAAGGCGGGGCCTTGGGGATTGGTTCATAGGTGTTTGGATACCTATGGGAGTTTGGTGTATGGTATTGGCTGGGAGCCTTAGTGTTGGTTTGATTGATTAATTCTTGAATGATAGTTGTTAATACATGATAGTATCACATTGTCCATATGTTTTTAACTTTTGGTTGTTACTCACAGCTTATGGTATGATTTTGGCGTTGAGTCTAAACCTATGACTCTCACCAACATTATGTTGACGTGTTTTAGTGTCTCTTTCAGGTGCGAATGTGGTTAACGTGAGGATAGAAGTGGCTAGACTTGGATGCCTTAGGATTGCATATAGAAGGAGATCCCCGTTCCTTCTTAGTTTACCTTTATGTTTTTTGATAAGTGATACATGTTGGCACCTATATGTTTGTTTGGTTTAGGTTTATTGTTTGTCTTGGGTAAGTGGTAGGACAGTTACCTACTTACCTAGACTCCTGCATGGTTGAGATATTGTCATGACATTTGTGTCGCCATTTATGACATTATATTTGCATTTTAGTTTTCTCTATAGAGACACCATTTGTTGTGATGATATACATACGTCGCGCCCCATATTCCGCCATGGTGGGGTGTTACACTTGGGGACGAAGGGTTTGAATCATTGTCAAAAATTTCTTATCGGTCGATTCTTGCATCTCTCTCATAATTCGCTCATGGTCGGTTAATTTTTGTAGAACCAAGTCCATTTGAGGATTATGCATGTTCATTTGATTATACCCTTGATTAGGAAAACCTTGATTAGGAAAACCTTGGTTTTGATATTGATTATAACCTTGATTAAATCCTTGATTTTGAAAACCTTGGTTATTAAATCCTTGATTTTGATTATTGAACCCTTAGTTTTGCCCTTGAAAATTCCTTTGATTTTGATTAAAACCCCGTTGATTAGAATTTCCTTGAAAATTACTCCGTTGAGGACCTTGGTTTCTATTTTGGGCGGGTGGGGGTGGTCTTTGTGGAGCTAAAAAACCCAGGGGAACCAAATAGTTATTAGACTTATAAGACAAATGGTTAACATCAACATTTGGTTTGAAATGAAACGCTCATTTTCATTGTTGTTATAAGCATAAACTTCTTGTTGTTGATTGTAAACCTTGTCACAATTAAAATATGAATGTGGTCCACCACAAGTCTCACACGTTTCACAAGTTTCTTTCAAGGCATTCACTTGCACATTGATGGCTTTGGTTTGTAGAGCAATTGATTCAACAAGCGACGTAAGCTTATCAATTCTCTGGTCACTCTCACTAGAACTAGCACTTGCCATAGTAGCCCTAACACTCTTGGTTTGCACTTTAGCCTTGTTTTCAATTATGGCCCAAGCCTCGTTCATGGATTTCATAAGAATATTGCCCCCCGCGGTACTATTAAGTGAGTCTTAGTCATCAAGTGTTAAACCATTGTAAAACGTATTAATTTGATGCACTTTAGTGAAACCATGTTGTGTACATTTTCTTAAAAGCTCCTTAAATCGATCCCAAGACTCACTAAATGTTTCCCCATATTGTTGTTCAAAGGTGATGATGTCATTCCTTAAAGAAGTGGTCCGTGATAGTGGGAAAAAGTAGTTAATGAACTTGGTCTCTAACTCAATCCATGTGGTAATACTTTGGGGTGGTTCCTTATCAAGCCAAATCCGGGCTTGTCCCTCGAGGGAAAAAGGAAAGAGTTGTAAACGAATGGCCTCTTGTGTCACCCCATTGTATTTGACAGTGTTTGCCAATTGTATGAAACGATTGATATGAGCGTGTGTGTCATCATTAGTACGGCCTAAAAATGGTGTAGTGGAAACCATTTGAATAAAACCCGTTTTAAGTTCAAAATTATTCGCTCCAATATCCGGCACCACAATCGCGTCATCGTTTCCTTCAACGTGAGATTGTAGAATCTCAATCATTGGTCGATTATCCGTTGCCATCGTGTTGTTCAAAGCTCGATTCTCGGGATCGGCTTGATTGACGGTCTTTTTGTTTTTTTTCTTCTTCTTTTTGGAAGAATTAGAAGTATTTGGTATACCAAGCGGTATGTATGTACGCGCGCGAGTGCGCATACAATAAAAATTTGGAATGAGGTAGGAGACCTCGGTCGACTTTGAGAGAAAAGGGATTATTCCTCTCGAGGTGCAATATTAAAAAGCTACAAAAATATATACTTAATACTACTTGAGTTGGCAAACCAATAATCGGTCGTCCCTCTCAATATACGCACAAGCAAGCGGAGAAACGAGGTGGCACAAAGCACTTAAAAACCTTTTTCCTTAGACGGCCTTTTATAGCGCGTCGCCTTATACCCACCTTATAGTTTGTATATATCGAGTTCAAACTTCTTACTAGTATTTATCTATTTTGCCCTTTTTTCTTGTTTAGGATTCGAATACAATAGTTAGGTGATGAAATCCCAACTAAGGTCTTATTTGAAAAGTAGGTAAATTAATTGTGCTACGTAACATAATATAGTAAAAGAAAAATCTTTTTGTATTTTTTAGAAATATATATATTCACAATAAAAACGAAAGAAATCGAAATAAGAAAAATAACCATAATACGTAATATTTTTTGTGCAATACTTTAGGAAAAGTATTACTTTTGGATTTTCTTAATTTTTTTTGTGCAAATCTTATGAAAGAGT
The DNA here is from genome assembly GCA_025667525.1 of Glebionis coronaria. Taxonomy (NCBI): domain Eukaryota; kingdom Viridiplantae; phylum Streptophyta; class Magnoliopsida; order Asterales; family Asteraceae; genus Glebionis; species Glebionis coronaria. The sequence continues at coordinate 251,243,412 of CM046874.1, forward strand.
TTTCTTTTGTGATTTTTTAATTTTTTTTGTATTTTTAAGTTTTTGATTTTTTTAGTGTTTTTGATTTTTTAACGATAAAAATAACGTTCAAAATTAAACGGATCCCAAAATCGAAATCGTCTCACGACAAATCGTCAATCGTAACGAGCGAAGCGGCAACGGCGCCAATTTAATGTAGGTATTTTTGCAATGCAAATTAAGTTCGTTTTCCTCGACTCACTCGAATTGATATCGGATTTAACACAAGATTAATTGTTCTTGGTAATTAAAACTCTTTTTGGTATTTTTAAAAACTAAAATCTATTTAAAATAAAAACTATTTAGAAAGAAAAAGATTTAATCTAATTAAAACTACTTTTTAAAAATAAATTTTACTATTTGAAAACTAATTTATATTTTAAAACTAAATTTAACTCTAATTAATTTTTTAACTAAAACTTTTAATTTAAATGAAATCTATTTAAAAATAAATTTTAAATAAAACTAATTTAAGTGAAAATTAATTTTAAAAACTAAATTTAACAACAATTTAAAATTATAAAAGTAATTAATTATTAATTTTTTTTATTTTTAAAACTTTATAAAAGAAAATATAAAGCAAACTTTTAATTAAAATTAATAAAACTAAAACTTGTATTAAAACTATTTAATTAAAACTGACAGTTATTTATACCCTATATTAATTACTAAACTGGTACTAAAACACAAATAAAGGGCTAGAGGAGATGCTAAGACGTATTGCTGTTGAGATAAAGGTCATGGGTTCGAGTCCCAGCAGTGACCTTTTTTGGCTATATATTTTTGGAATTTTTTTGAATACTCAGACCAATTGGGTCTGAGTTTTTAAGCAGTATATATCAGCAACACAATTAAACCAAATAAGCACAACAGCTTAACAAATAAGCAGATGAATCAAAAACTAAAAAATAAGCAATTATAATCTAAACACGAGAATAAGCAAATAATCCTAAAAAGCAAATCTACAATATCAAAACACTACTAAACTGGCAAAACCAAGCTATCAGCAATAAAAAAAGATGCTAAAACTAGATAAGTTAAATCGAGTAATCCAATAAAACCTAACAAGCAGATAAATCTAAAACAATCAAGGCAAAACTGAGATAAACAAACTGGTCAAACCTTAAAACTTAAACAACTAAATTAAAACTATCAGCAAAGTCTCAACTCAAAATCAACACAAAACTCAGATATATCAAAAACTTAAACTAGTAGATTATATTTAACCAAAAATAAAGCAGACACGATCCAAACTAAATTAAACAGATAAAAAAACTAAAAGAAGATAACAAAACTATCAGATCCAAACAAACGTAACTACACCAGCAGATTAATAAGCAGAAATTAAATACTAAAATTAATCTAAACTTAACAAAAATAAAAAGTGAAGATGAACCTGATGGTGAAAACCTTTGGGAAGAAGGTAGGCGCTGAACCTCCTTTTATGAACCGAATCGAAATCACCTCACCCAGACATCATCATCATCACCGAAACACATCAAGTCCAACAACTTCTTCGAATCAAATTTAATTTAACTTCCCAGTAGGGGAAATTAATTCACCACTTTTTCTTTATTATAACTTTTCTTAAATTTTATGAAACTATTTAAATCATATGAATCAGAAAAAAACATAAGACACGAACAAGATTGAACTTAAAATAAATTTTAATAATAATAATAATAATCGGTTACAATACTTTTGAAAGGAAAAATTACAATTAACCCTAAAAAATATTTTGCATAAATTAAAAATAAAATAAAAAAATGGCACACCCCACATTACAGATTATGGGGGTTTTTATAGGGAAACCCTAAAAACTGTTGGTGAAACTTGGTGATCACGTAGAACAATCAGGGCCGTCCAATCTTCTCTTCTCTTCTCTTTCTTCAACCAACGGTTGAGATAATCACTAGGGTCACACGGATTGCCCTCGTGGCAATTTTGTGCTAGTTGTGTTTGTTGAAGGCTGAAGTGGATTGATTCTATTGGGGGATTTGTTGGGATGAGGTGGTTTCACCAATCAGTAGCAAGGAAAGGTGCCACGTCTAAGATGAGGACCACCATTATCTTCCCGAAAACCATGGTGATTTAATTCCTAATCGTGTGAATCACACGAATCAGGCAAAAGCCCCAATTTATCTTGGGTAATTTTTGATTTAGGGTTTTTGGGGAATAGTAAAAAGGCTGCCTGGTTTATTTGGGAGAGAAATGAGATGAAAGGGGTTTTTCTTGTTTGTATCGAAGACAAATAAGGTGGGGGTGAAAAAAAAACGTTTTAATAAAACGTGTGTGAGTGGGGTAAAAGAGTGAGTGGGTAAAACTTTTATTAAATGTGTGTGGTTGAAAGTTGACCAGGAAAACTTTGACCTAGCATTTTCCTCCGTCCCATTTGTTATTTACCAAATGGGCTTGGCCAAAAAAAAAATACTCCCATCCGTCTCATTTGTTATTTACCAAATGGGCTTGGCCCAAAAAATCAGTCCCATGTTTTGTTGTAAGGATATTGGGTCATAAGTTTAGGCTTTTGGGCTTTTGAAAGTAACATAACTATTTTAATGGGCTTTCAGGCCCATTAACCAAATGTGGGACCCACTTGGCCCAAATGTCTTCATAAATATCAAATCCGCTAAAATCGAGCTTGAAATTGGCTTTGATTATCTTTTCTTTGAACCCGTGTTGATTTTGCCGTTTTTCGTGATCTATGGCACACTTTTGGTTCTTTGACTTTGTCTTTGTCTCTTTCTTGGACTTTTCTCCAACATTTGACCGTGAAATCCCGTGTTTTCTTTCCTTTTGATATTTTGTACCTATTTAACACAAAAACACAAAACCACGCGTAATTCCGATATTTACGATACTAAACACATGATTAGGTCTTGTTTTTCCTTGATTTTAGTGGCAAAATGATAAGTGTTTACACACTTATTAAGGTTCCAATGACAGCCTCAAGTGCAACATTCACCTTTTCGATTTCAAATTTAAGAATTGGGTGACACCGATTCAGATGACACATTTCTAGGTGGTGAGGTTTTGGTCAAACTCCACTCTATAAGGAAAGATCGTCATGACATCGATATCAGATTTAATCCCAAAAATTCATCTTCTATATCACAATCAACTAATATCAACATTTCTTGGAATATCCACCATTTTGTTGGGATCATAAACATCCACAACTTGGTTTAGATCTGGAATAGCTAAAATTCCTACAGAAATAGCTTCGACTGATTTGCTAGGAGAGTTAGGGTTCCTTGTGACAACCTACGTCGTATAAATATCTCGTATAAGTATTAGAATAATCATTAAACAATCATGTAATAAAAATACAACATATAGATAATCCAAGTTATATATATATTAAAATAACACTTATCAGTCCGGCCTTGTCGGTAACACGGGACTTCTTCGGCACCGTTATAGTCGAAAGATTTTTAAACATTTTACTCAAAATATTTATTTAAAAATATTTATAGTTAAAAGATTTTGAAATGTTTTATTCAAAACCTTGGTTTTAAAAATCTTTCGTTCTCTATAACAAGAGCTCTGGTACCAAACTGTAACACCCCCAAATATTCACATAGACAACGCTTAAAAATCGCCTCGTTTAATAACAAAGCATTTTTCCATTCATAAATATCAAATTACATAGGTTCTCATGTGAAAATATGTCTTACAAATTTACAAAACATTTGAATGGAAATTTTTATTTAAATGCAGGCCATAAACTCTTGTCACCTTTCCGAGAATTACCTTCAAGTACCTGAGATAAAACATGTTAAAAGTCAGCGAAACGCTGAGCGAGTCCATAGAGTTTAATAATAACCATTAACAGAAAACCGGTATATAATCGTTACCGAAAAGCATTTTGTGCAATACTTGGTCGTAGACCATAACATCGGCCAAAAACAATTTTATACGAATCATTGTCGTAAATCATAACTTAGGCCAAAAACATTTTTATACGAATCATTGTCGTAATTGCACCATTCAACACGTTTTATAACGTTGTTTATAGAATAATAAAAACCGTTATATAAAACAGTTATGTAACACCAGAACACGGGTATAATAATAAATAAGACCCCGTATTGCTAGTCAGACAATATATTATAATTCAAATCATATATCATACACTATTCCTGAGACCGCAGCCTCAGTGTTACCATTATCATTATTATTATCGGATTATTATAAGCCGCATGACATTGTTACCTTTCTATAATATATATCGGGTAGCTAGCCCAGAACTCATTTTCCCATTTAAAACAGCGTTTTGTCACAAAAATCATGCTAAATATATCCCTCTCATACATAAATTCGATTTCCAATCAACGTGACACAACGGGGATCAGCCGTCAAGACGCGAATTGGGGTGATCTTCCCTAAATAGTACTATTATTTGCATAAGCTTCTACCTACTCCCGGTAGTTCACAATTCATGTTAATGGGACTTATAGTGACATAATCTAACTAATAATAATCCATTTCAATCATTCATTGGGTCATCCAATCAATCGGGTCCATATCAATAGGCATACAGTCAGGACCACTTGTGTTCTATTTTTTAATTAAAACTAGCATGTTATCTCCCTCGCGGGTTTATAAAACATTTAATAAAACATTTAAAAGAGTGCGAGGCTATGAACTCACATTGGTTGGGAAAGGCGGGTTATCGACATTTAGGATGTACGGTATGTGCCTCGATCACGGGAAACCTAAACAAATAATACTCGATCTTAGACTATGTCGAATAATATTTATAAAAAGTTTTATGTATATGTAATGATGTCATAACATGATGATCAAGTGGGGTTTTATTACCTTTATACAACATTATTAGTTGTTAAGTATATTGTTAACTTAGTCTTATTATACTAGTTTTAGCCCATTTACATGTTAAGGCCCAATAGGCCCATTAAGAGTCCAATATCTTTTTATTAGTCCATTTATCTATTTAAGACCAGGCCTATACTCATATGTTGGGCCCAAGTGGATTAAGCCCATGAGTAAGTCCAATAATGCTAAACCAAACTAGTTGGGCCTAGTGGTCCAATATGGCTAATTTTGGTCCATTATGGGTCCATATGTTTCAAAGCTCGGGGTTGTCGATTTTTACTTGTCAAATGTGTTTACATATCAGTATATGTTCTATAAAAATGTTACATTAGACGAGTCCGACCATCTAATTTTTATTTGGCGAAAACGCCATCCTTTCGGTTTTAGCCAAAAAGACGTACAAATCATATGTATAGTTTGTAGTTAGAAAACATTTGAGTTTTATTTTTATAAAATGTAATATTTATTTATTGTACTATATAAACATATTTTATAATAGTTATTATCATTTATTTACTTTTATATGCTTATTCTATATGTTATTTTACTTCAAGTGGCCTTTTAATATTATATACTTTATAGTGAAATCTGATGTAAAATCTCATGTTCACCATTTTTACCATATCTTGAGTTCTACAAGGAGTTGGAACCCCAAATTTTTACTGTAAAACCTACTTGATATTCTCTACAAATAACTCTCGTATGACTCCTTCTCAAACAATCTCTAAATATTAGTAATAATTCGTCCAAAACAGATCAGTCAGATTAGTACCTCAAAAGTATTTTGGACATATCTTGCTCATTTATAACATTCCATTGTGTGGCCAATTCACCACTTATGTACAAATCATTTATCTATCATTATATCAAATAATCTAATCCATTTAACAAAGTAAAAATATTGAAAGTTACTGTTTATTACAACCTACTTGTTAGGTTAAGTTTTCATCAACTTTTACTTGTAGTTTTAGCCTTTTTAACCTAATCTAGTGACACAAAATCCCCATGCAATATACTGATCATCATTTATCATCATCATACATATATATTTTGAAGAAAATAGATAATTACAATTACAAAAATAGTAGGATGATAGAAGGAAACAATCTCTATACCAACCAAACTGATGAAAAGGTTGAGATTTTGGATGAACAAGTTTGATCTTTGTACCCAAATCTTTAACCTTTCAAGACAACTTTTGATGATCTTCAAATATATGAACTTATTCTTGAAAATCAGCCCTAGGACTCCATGAAAACTTCTTTTCACAAGTAATAATCACCTCCAAACATGCTCCTTTTAAGTGGTTTTCAACATAGATTGAATATGGATTAAGTTGTAGGTTGAAAATTGATGAAGATGGTGATTTGGTGATGATGTTAGACGGCCACCATAGGGAGAGAAGGAGAGATGGAGAAAATTTTCTAGTTTACACATAAAGAAATGAAGGTGTGTGTGAGAAGCTTGGTTTAAGTGATTTGGTCAAGTTGTGAGACAAGTGTCTCAACACTTGCTAAGATTTTGACACCAAATGGTGTCACCACTTTGTTGTGTCCGCCCATAGTGGGGGTAGGACAAGTACACTTGTTTCATCCCCTATTAATTTATGGGTACTCCTTGATTCTAGTTTCCTCGATTTACGTGCCCTCAGATCGATTTACGAAAAACTTTTTTATAAATTATGAATCTACGACACAAAATGATTCTAATAAAAATTGTCTCATAAAAAACGGAGCACAAAAGCGAAAATACGTAAACCTAGGGTTCCTGGTTTAATCGTAAAAGACGTTAAATTATGCACGTAAGCCCTAATTTCATCCCGTAAATATGTGTTTTCATGAACCCACAAAAAATAAAATTTCAAAATAATATACGAGAATAAATCTATTATCTGAAAATGTCAGACTGTCACAAAAACGGAGTATGTAAACGTAAACACGTAACGTAGAGCTCTCCGTTTTAAACGTAGACGATGCTAATTTAAGATGTAAACCCTAACTTCTTCCCAAAAGTGAGTGAGTTCATAAAATAATAATAAAATAATGATTATAATAATACTTGAGAGTAAAATAACGACCTCAAATTGACGGATTGTCACACGATCGAGGCTCACGTAAACGAACACGAGAGTCTTCAATCGTGGCGATGATGATGATCTAGATACCACATTCACAAACAACCACGAGACAACGAGTTAGAACGGCACAAATCCCCTTTCATTAACTACATCAGAAAGCGATAATATGTACAATGGATAAGCATGGGATCTCCCCCACGAGGCACCTCGTTTTTGATTACCGAGTCATGAGCTCGACTCGATCCGCTCAATTCTAATTATCATTGGGGAAGGTGATTTGGTCGAGGTCATCCAACGAAGGGACTTCCCCTCCGAAGTAGTGCTTAAGCCTATGTCCATTCACCTTGAAATTAGGACCATCGTTTTGAGCTAGCTCGATGGTCCCATAAGGAAACACTTGTGTTATGGTGAATGGACCCGACCAACGAGATTTCAATTTCCCGGAAAATATCTTCAAAGGAGAGTTAAAAAGTAACACTTGATCACCAACGTTAAAAACTCGGTTTTTAATCTTTGAATCCTGAAACTTTTTAGTCTTTTTGATGAGACTGTATTTATACATAGTCTCATCGTCCAAATCGGGCTTAAAACGCTTAAAATATCATCAAAATACCCAAAATATGCCTGTGTTTGTTCATTGTGTATTTCAGGTACGGATATCGTGAATTCACCAAAAGATCAAAGGAATCAAGCAAAAACGAACAAGGGAAACGAAGCCGCACAAAGAACCAAGCCCGAAGAATGAATTTCCTTTGAAGTCCTTGAAGTTTTGAAGATTGGCAAGATTGGTCCCTCAATTATTGAAGACTTGTCACTTTAGGCCCTTGTAAATCTCAATATTACAAGTGGGTCCTTAAAGTTTCAAGATATGTCATTATTAGCCCTTGAAGAATGAAAACAATGCATAAAATACCCTTGTGAATATGTTTTACAAAGTTTGGTGGCCAAAATGGAAATTTATAAACTTCATTAACAAAGGAAGATTGGGTATATGGCTACTAAACTTATTATGAAGACATTGTGGAAGACAAAGGGGCAAACCTGTTAAAAACAAACCCATACCCGGTCAAAACCCACCAAAAGCCCACCCTAAAACCAATACCCGACCCAAAACCTCTTATACCCAGTTTATTTTTAATCAGGGTCAAACCCCAGTCAAACTTTTTAAATCTCGTTTTTTATTACATATTAGGGAGGGAAACACCCCACTGTTCATCATCAACTCCTTAATCACCCCTTCTTCCCACCTATAAACCCTAATCCGCTTATTGATTAAATCAAGGGGGTTCTTTTTTATTATCTCCAGTTACCTAATTAAAGGTCCCATAAACCAAACCCACCCATAAACCAGCCCACCTCGTGACCATAGGGGGCCCCACGAACCTCCCCTGCCCCTCTTAAAATGGCAAACTTGAATCTTTTGACTCCATCAACGGTTTTGATGCATTTCCTTGCTCCCAAAGTCACATTGGACGTCCCTGATCACTCCTTCACAGCTGGCTATCAAGGACAATCACATGTGAGCAGATTTGACTCAAGACCAATTTTAAATTCAAGGGCATCTTAGGTCTTTCATGTATTAGGGTTTTGTAATTCTAGAATTTTCCTTTTAGTTGTATAAATAGCGTCGCTTGTGACACCTATAGCTTTGTTCCAGTTTTTGTAATTTTTAAGATTATTAATGATAATGAAACTTTTAAGCTTTGCAAAATACTGAGTTCCATCTTCTTTTTAATGCTTTCTTAGTGTAACATTTATTTTAAATTTGCAATTTAGTTATAGGTTTCAAAAGTTGTTAACGTGTTCTAAGGATTTTCAGAAAATTTATGTTTGTTTTAAATTTCTTGAAAAAGGTTTTGAATTCAGCCCATGATGAAGTGAAAGTGGATTCATGGGACTGAATTCAGTTCTTTGTTAAAGTTTTTAAAAGTTCCAAGTTTGGTTTTAAGGTTGGTTTCATCAAAAATGGTTTTTCAAAAGACCTTTTGACCATTTTTTTTATTTAATAGCTTACTGCTTAAATAAGCCAGCTCATAAGCTAGCTTATGAGCTTAGCTTATTTAAGTTTGCAGTTTATTTGGTTTGTGTGGTGTTGTGCAGGTACCAAAAGGGAACAACAAGCTTTCCTTCCATCCATTTCCATTTTTTTTGGCTTGAAGATATTGGTTAAGGCTTTGGGTCACTTGTGATTCCACCAGCAAGCCCTCTCTACACCTCCTATAGCTCATAACAGCTCTCTTACCATTCATCTGGAAGGCAGTCAGCCAATGTAAGGCTTGAACCCCATGATTATATGCATGTTAGAGTAACTTTAGATAAATTTGGAAGTAATTGAGTTGAATCTGTTTGTTATAAGTTTGTTTTTCATCAGTAAAGGGGTGTTTGGGTCTGCTTATTAAGTTAGGTGATTGGCATTCATTTTGTTTAAAAACAGCTTAAACACACTCCATGGGTTATTATTAGGTAATAGTAGTATTTGGTTTTCAGTTGGTAAGGATAGAGCAAAGTTGCATGATAACACTTTGGTGAATATAGCATAAAATTAGAAAGTAGCATCAAACTGCCTGTTTAGCTTAGAATTTGCCTATCAATCTTTGAAAGTTGTTAGATAATAGGGTATTCTAGGGTTTTAGATCAATTATGTGGTTTGGATAGCTTGAATGCAAGTTTGGAGCACTTAAAATTCGTTTGTGTGCCTATAGCTAACATCACTGTTCATCAGAAACTTTAAGTCCATTAACAGTAACTTTAGTTGGTCATTTGTGTGTAATTTTTGTGCTAAGCTTGCTGATTTTTGTGTTATTACTGACTCCCCACACTTCCATGAGTGTGGGGGTGCCCTATTATCCAAGAAAAGCCACAAGAAAAGCTTTCCTAAGCTTTTCATTTTTTTTGTCAGCTTATTTGCACTAGCAGTGGGAACTCACTTCCCCCTGCTAGTTTGCTGGTTTCCCCTGCTGCACTAAAAGACAGAAAACATCACATGTCACTATCAGTTTTATAAATTTTTTGTCTTTTGTGCCCTTAATTAGGAGTTGAGACTTAATTCTTTTTCCAATATTTTTCTTTTTTAATTTCTGATTTTTCAGTATAATTTATTTTCTGATTACTGTTCATTTTCTATTTTTTACATTTAATTGCATTTTTAATTACTTTTAATTAGGTTGTTTTTGTCATTTAGTGTAAAAAAGTAATATTTTTCACTTTTAAAATTTTTCCTAGACTTAGAATTATATTTTAAGATTTTTGGTTTTAAAAATATTTACTGTTCACTTTTTAATTATTTTTTATAATTAATTTAAGTTAATTAGGGTTTAATTATTATTCAGTTTTGTCTTTTAGTGCAAGATTTTACATTTTTTAAACTTTTTCAATTTTCTACTGTTCATTAGGGTAATTTAGGATTTTTAAAATATGTTAAAATAATTTTGGCATTATTTTATTATTTTTTATGATTATTTTAGTTTAAAAATAGTTTTTAGTGATTTAAAATTAGAAAAATAGTTTTTAAAATTTAGGAAAAATAGTTTTTAGTCTTTAAATAATATAAGTAATTTATTAGTTCAATAAATTAATATTTTGGGCATTCTGTTAATTATATTTAATTTTTGGGCTTTAATTAGCATTAAAAATTGAATATTTAATTAATAAAAGGTTTTAAAATATATTTGTTGGATTTTTATTCTTATTTATATTATTTTAGACTTAGTTTGATCTTTTAATTAATTTTTAGGTTTTGTTTCTAATTTTGTCGCGTTTTACGTATTTACGTTCGCGTTTTACGTCAACGTCGTAGTTTAAATCGTAGTCGTAGCTCGTCTTTAATTTTTCTCTTCTCAACCAAAAACGTCACTAATCCAAACTTGATTTTATATATATTGGCACATTAACACACACACCTCCTTCGAGAACGAACCCGCATTTATTCGGTTTTACGTTTTTCCTAAAGCGTATAACTTAATACTTGCCACTCATACGCGTTTTTCCTAAAACGTGTACGAAAAACCTACATCAATTTTTTGGCGCCGCTGCCGAGGAGGTGTTTAGTGTGCCATTATTATTAGTATCGTGTTTGTTTGAGTAGTGCGTTTGGCTTTTCATTTTTGGAAAGCGTACATAAACGTACATACTCATTTTTATTATTTTTCTTTAATATATTATAATATCCAAATAAAACGTGTTTAGTTTTCCTAAATTAAACACAAATCAATCTTTACTATATTGTAGATATATTGGTTTTCGTTTTTCTTGTGAATATATTATTACTATATTGTATTTACGTAAGAACAATAAATATACAAGTACTCCAAAAGCGTGAAAACGCAACCTTGATTCGGGATTTCATCACTCGATCATTGTATTCAAATCTAATGCAAAAGTTAAAGGCAAAATAGATAAATACTTTCGTGAGGCTTAATTTTGATTAACACAAACTATAAGGTGGGTATAAGGCGGTTGTATTTCACGACCTAAAGGAAAAAGGCTCTTAAGTGCTTGGCGCCGCCTCGTTTCCTCCGCTTGCTTGTGCGTGTTTTGAGAAAGAAGGCTAATCGAGGGTTTGCCGCCCAAGTATTATCTACGTATCATATATATTTGCTTGTTTTCAAGATTAAACCCTCTTGAACGTTTTGGTGTTCCACCAACGTTCTAAAGTCATCGAGAACGTTCACTCCACGTGATCGTTTTCATTCTTTGAGGCTCCTTTAATCGAGAAAGTCGATTCGAGGAGAGATTTGTAGATTTTTATCTACGTAATACATTTAAAAATCCAAAAAAATTAAAAAACCAATCAAAAACCAAAAAAATTGAAAAAATCGAAAAACCGCAAAAAGAATCTTCTTTGCTACCACCCATTCTACGCTTAGTGCATGCGCACTCGATCGAAGGACTATTCCAATTCTAGTGAAGCTTAGAATCGACGCAATCGTAATCGAAGGAATCGACGACGTAGACGAGAATTAGAAACCGACGTTCCTAATATCGTTGTTGAAGAAACCGTAGAGGAGATGGCCGACAATCGTTCGATGATGGAATTGCTCCAAGCGCCCACCGAGGAGACGCGATCGTAATTCCCGCTATCGAGGCGGAGAATTTTGAGATCAAGAGCGGAACGCTTTCGTTGATCCAAGCTACGAAGTTTCGAGGTCGTGAAGCCGATAATCCTCACGACCATATTCGGAATTTTGATCGTCTTTTGGCCACGAGCAAGTTTAAGAACGTCGACACCGATGTCGTCAAGCTTATGCTTTTTCCTTACTCGCTCGATGGTGCCGCCAAGGATTGGTACGAGAAAGAGCCACCTAATTCTATAGTTACGTGGAAGGATCTCGTTTCCAAGTTCGTTAATTATTTTTTCCCACCGTCTAAGACAATGTTTTTCAAAAACGAGATTACGAAATTTGAGCAAAAACCGAATGAATCTTTTAGAGACGCGTGGGATCGTTTTAAGGAATTGCTTAGGCAATGTCCTCACCATGGTTTTTCCGAGTTGCACCAAACCGATACGTTTTACAACGGTCTTAATTTTCACGAACAAGACTCGTTGAATTCCGCCGCCGGTGGCAACTTTTTGTGCAAAACTCCGAAAGATGCATTGATAATTATCGAGAACCGATCCAAGGTTTACCAACTCCGCAATGCACCGAGTGTTGCCAATGTCGCCAATGTTAGTAGTTCTAATCGCGACATTGAGAGAGTTGATGCTAAAGTCGACAAGTTGACGAATGTGTTCACGTCTTTTCTCGTTGAAATGCAAAAGAAAGACGCTCCCGCTACGGTGAAAGCGGTTGAGGTTTCGTGTACATCTTGTGGTGGACCTCATAATTATTACGAGTGTGCGGCTACGGATGGCCAAACGTCGAATGTGAGTGCGTTAAATGGAAACAACAATTTTTCAAATCAAAATAACGCGGGTCCATCACAACAAGGAAATTATAACCAAGGCAACAATTTTCAAAACCGAAACAATTTTCAAGGAAATAATCAACAAGGAAATTTTTCGAATCAAAATCAAGGAGGTTATAATCAAGGTCGTAATATAACTTGGCAAAATCGAGACAATAACCAAAACTCGAATTTTTCAAACAACAACAATCAAGGCAACAATTTTTCAAGTGGTAATCAAGGAAGTTTTCAAAGAAACAATCAAAACCAAGGGAACTTTAATTCAAATCAAAATAGTTCGTCAAACGATTTTCAAAATTACATGAAAACGAATGAGGCTAATATGAGACGATTAGAGGGAGAAATTGGTACTTTGAAAAATGACTTTTCTAATACATTGAAATTGCAAAACACGAAGATTGAGCAAGGGCAAATTGATATAAAAAAGATGTTTTCGGCCATTATGAACAAAGCCTCGGGTTCGTCATCAAGTTCGTTACCTAGTGACACTGTTGCTAATCCGAAAGAACAATGTAAAGCCGCCTCGTCTCGTGAGAAAGGTCGAGTGATTACCCCTAACCTTGAAGGATTCCGTGTTGTTTATCCCTCTCAACCCTCGACTTCTAAGACGTCTTCTTGTTCTAAAGTCGATGGGGTGAACGTGGCGACCAAGGAAAAGAGTGCACACCCTCGTGTACCTCAAATTCCATCCACGGTTCAAAAAGAGAGCTTTGTCGACCTCACCAAAGTAACCCTTGAAGAAACTTGTGCATCGATCCTTCTTAAAAAACCCAAAAGGCGTATGCCGAGAAAGGAAAAGGATCCGGGCCAATTTCTACTACCTTGTGATTTTTCCGAGATTGAGGGATGTTTAGCCCTTGCCGATTTAGGTGCTAGCATCAATCTCATGCCTCATTCTCTTTGGAAATTGATGAGATTGCCTTCGCTTACCCCCACAAACATGACAATCGAGCTTGCAAATTGTACTCCATTAATACCAATTGGAATAGCCGAGGATGTCTATGTTAGGATTGGAAAGTTTGTTTTTCCCGCGGATTTCGTTATATCCGATTACGAGTGTGACCCTAAATGCCCCATTATTTTAGGCCGACCATTCTTATCGACGACTCGAACCGTAATCGACGTTCACGAGGGGAGACTTACTATGAGATATGGGGATGAGAAAATAGACTTTTTCGCTAGAAAATCCCAAGGATTTAATGAGAATGAAAAAACCGAGGTTTCAAAACCTAATGATTCAAATTCTAATGATTTCAAAATGTTTACTTTAGCGGAAAGAATGAAGCTTGATGCATGTTTTGAAAAAATTAAGAAAAACGGTTTTAAAGATGATGATTTTAATGATAAAGAGTACGTGTACCTAATTCAAAAGGGTATGTGTAAATTTATGGATGAAAACTCACTTTGGGATGTTTTTAGCGAAACAAGTGAAACACCAATTCTGAAGGGCGACGTTAGTGCCATCACGACAAAGACCAATATGGGCTCGTCTTCACCACCTTCGAAAGGCCACGTCTTTGAGGCTTCAACTTCTAACTCCATCGAAGTGCCTCCTTTGCCTAGCCCAACACCCGTTGAGGCTAAAGAGTTTATCGACATCAATCCTCTCATCTTAGAAAAGTCACCTAAGCATAGTCATTTGACTTGTAAGTCCATGGTTGTGAGTGCTCACATCGACTCTTTCTTTGACGATGACGATGGCGATTTTGCCGAGCTTGATCACGTACTTCGACATCCACATGCTATTTTTGATTCTCCTAAGAAGAAACATGTGAAGTACGATGATTATGAGTTTGATCCCGAGATTGAGGAATCATTGAACGAGAGCTAGCTCTTATGCCTTCACTTCCACCTACAAGTGAGGTTGATCTTTCCAAAATCGAGGACGAACTTGATGAGTTGGAGCGTCTTATTTTCGATGACGAACCAACTCATGTGACCACTAAAAATCCCATTCTCGAGGAGTTACCTAATCAACACTCCTCATTTGAGAATGACGTTTACCACATTCGTGAGGATCTAACTTATCAACGATCCCCACAAAAGAATGATGGTTTCGTGCTTGATCGTGATCTTTTCGAGAGAGTTTCTAAGATACTCAAGGAGGGGAATGACAAACCTTGGTTTGGCAAGCCTATCTTTGATGAAGAAATCGATGAGATCGACGTTCATGAGGATGACGAGTATGTAGACCCCGAGGGGGCGGTGTTCTTTATTGACAAACGTTTTGAGAACTTATATAATCCGCCACCCCCTCCCACCAATGACTTAAATGTGAGGATTTTTAGCGCGACTAATTTTCAATTTGACACGCCAAATATTTTTGACATTATCAAATCGGGTTTTCATAGAGAGTTTTTGAACGATGAAAAAGGAAAGGATTTTAAGAATGTTTTAAATGATTTTTCTACATGTTTAACTCCGTCATCACATCGTGTTATGAGTGCTACCACCTCGTCTACTCCTTTTGACGATGGTTGGTGTGGATCTAGTGTGGGGGAAGCCCCAAATGTTCCCTCCCATTTCTCCACCGAGGACGAGATTTACGATCCCGGAATTGCTTGTAAAGGGAAATCTCGGTCTTCCACCGATGCAATAAATGGAAATCGTATCTATTTGCTTGATGTGAGTCTACCTCGAGTAGCTCATATGTTTGACTTACCCATTGCCTCACCTTTCTACTTCTTATCTCTTTTCTTCTACCCCATTGGGGTTTGTGTTGGAGTGGCGTTGTTTCGTCTTTCATCCGAAAACGAGGACGCTATCTTTGACCCTGGTATACGTTTATCGGGTTTTTAAAGTACTCCATGTACTTTTGGTCCTTGTTTATCATGTAAGCCCCACCAAAAATGACCAAACCAATATTATCCCTAAATGATCACATTTATGGGGATTCGAGTCGAGCTTTTGACTCGGTTATCAAAAACAAGGTGCCTCGTGGGGGATTCTCATGCTTATCCTTGTATATATTATTGCTTTCTTAGTTAACGTAACGAGGGGACTTGTGCTCTTCCAAACTTTGTTCCGTGGTTGTTTGTGATTGTGATTTATTAGGTTCATCGTCATCATTGAAGCCTCTCGTGTTCGTTTTACGGATCACTTGAGCTTCGATCGTTGCCTTTGGAGATTCCGATATCCGATTATATCCTTTTATGTTCTAACGTTTATCTTATTAGCATAATTCATAAACGGCTATAGGTTATTCGTTTTACCCTTTCCATGCTCGAGATTAAGCATTCGACTTCGTCTCTAGTATGGGGGTGTTTACACCCCTAGACTCGAAACATTGAGGACAATGTTTAGTTTTAGTATGGGGGGGTGAGTAGATACTTCACCTTGCTTACGTCACCACGCAATCCAATTTTCCGATGGTGAGAACGAGAGTAATTTTTGACTCGACCGTGCGTGTTGAGCACTTAGCTCGATTCCTTAACTTTTTAGGCTAAGTCTCTTAAATGAGGACGAGAAATGATAGAGTTATTTATAAGTCTCGTAATCGTCACAATCTTATGTGTAGTAATTATTAGCTTATTCTCCCAACGCTTTTGCATAATAAATTATTAATAAATATTGATTTGGCGGTTTAGTCACTATTGTTGGGTTTCTAATTTGTTTTGGTAGCTTCCATGTAATTAAATTGGGAAAACATTAAGGTATCGCCAACGTCATGGTTTTGAAGTATTAGCACCCGAATAATCGAAAGCTTCACCTAATAATAAGATTTCAAGTGCTCACCTAAATTAAGCAAAAATTTGAAGCTCACAAGGCCGAAAAATCTATGCCCAAATTGAAAGTGAATCAAGCCTTAATCTTCGAAGCTTTAAAGATCCAAAATTCGCTTTAGCGTGAGGATATACGTCTTTGGCTAATAAAACCACCGATGAGGCGGATAATAAAAGGCAAGGCAAGACCGAAGTCATAATAAAAGCTCCATGGCGGAGTTGAATAAAAGATGGAGGTAAACCAAAGATAATAAGGCCCTTCCGTTAGGGGGCGTATAAAAGTCTTGGTAATAAGTCTCATGTTCAAAACTGTTATAAAATCGTGTTTATCGATCCTTCTTGTTGACTTAATTTTTTTGACATCGTTGTCTATTGGGATGAATTATTGATTTAATGATTTTGGTTACACCGTTAAGTTTCTATTTTTAGACTTAATCTCTATTCACGCATAAGTCAATGATGTATCCTCGTGATCATTAAGACAAAATAAAATATAAGAGATACCAAGTAGGAATAAGGGAGTTTAGGTTCGTAATTAACACTCATGAGATATGATTGTGTTGCTAACTTATAATAACAATGATCTCGTTACACGCTTAGCATGGAATTGGGTGAAAATCGAGGACGACGAAATTATTTCTAACGAAGCATTCACGTGTTCTTATTCTATGATCCTAAAAGTCACGTTCTCGTGATGAAAACAATACATTATGTCTAAAACACATGTAGTAGTTTATTTAAGTTTATGTCTCTAATAAATGTCATCATAAAATGAATTTTGGAAGTGCTATGATACTTAATTCTAGCATTGCGTGGGGACACGGCAATGGTTTAGTATGGGGGAGTGATGAGACTATATTTATACATAGTCTCATCGTCCAAATCGGGCTTAAAACGCTTAAAATATCATCAAAATACCCAAAATATGCCTGTGTTTGTTCATTGTGTATTTCAGGTACGGATATCGTGAATTCACCAAAAGATCAAAGGAATCAAGCAAAAACGAACAAGGGAAACGAAGCCGCACAAAGAACCAAGCCCGAAGAATGAATTTCCTTTGAAGTCCTTGAAGTTTTGAAGATTGGCAAGATTGGTCCCTCAATTATTGAAGACTTGTCACTTTAGGCCCTTGTAAATCTCAATATTCCAAGTGGGTCCTTAAAGTTTCAAGATATGTCATTATTAGCCCTTGAAGAATGAAAACAATGCATAAAATACCCTTGTGAATATGTTTTACAAAGTTTGGTGGCCAAAATGGAAATTTATAAACTTCATTAACAAAGGAAGATTGGGTATATGGCTGCTAAACTTATTATGAAGACATTGTGGAAGACAAAGGGGCAAACCTGTTAAAAACAAACCCATACCCGGTCAAAACCCACCAAAAGCCCACCCTAAAACCAATACCCGGCCCAAAACCTCTTATACCCAGTTTATTTTTAATCAGGGTCAAACCCCAGTCAAACTTTTTAAATCTCGTTTTTATTACATATTAGGGAGGGAAACACCCCACTGTTCATCATCAACTCCTTAATCACCCCTTCTTCCCACCTATAAACCTTAATCCGCTTATTGATTAAATCAAGGGGGTTCTTTTTGATTATCTCCAGTTACCTAATTAAAGGTCCCATAAACCAAACCCACCCATAAACCAGCCCACCTCGTGACCATAGGGGGCCCCACGAACCTCCCCTGCCCCTCTTAAAATGGCAAACTCGAATCTTTTGACTCCATCAACGGTTTTGATGCATTTCCTTGCTCCCAAAGTCACATTGGACGTCCCTGATCACTCCTTCACAGCTGGCTATCAAGGACAATCACATGTGAGCAGATTTGACTCAAGACCAATTTTAAATTCAAGGGCATCTTAGGTCTTTCATGTATTAGGGTTTTGTAATTCTAGAATTTTCCTTTTAGTTGTATAAATAGGGCCGTTTGTGACACCTATAGCTTTGTTCCAGTTTTTGTAATTTTTAAGATTATTAATGATAATGAAACTTTTAAGCTTTGCAAAATACTGAGTTCCATCTTCTTTTTAATGCTTTCTTAGTGTAACATTTATTTTAAATTTGCAATTTAGTTATAGGTTTCAAAAGTTGTTAACGTGTTCTAAGGATTTTCAGAAAATTTATGTTTGTTTTAAATTTCTTGAAAAAGGTTTTGAATTCAGCCCATCATGAAGTGAAAGTGGATTCATGGGACTGAATTCAGTTCTTTGTTAAAGTTTTTAAAAGTTCCAAGTTTGGTTTTAAGGTTGGTTTCATCAAAAAGGGTTTTTCAAAAGACCTTTTGACCATTTTTTTATTTAATAGCTTACTGCTTAAATAAGCCAGCTCATAAGCTAGCTTATGAGCTTAGCTTATTTAAGTTTGCAGTTTATTTGGTTTGTGTGGTGTTGTGCAGGTACCAAAAGGGAACAACAAGCTTACCTTCCATCCATTTCCATTTTTTTTGGCTTGAAGATATTGGTTAAGGGTTTGGGTCACTTGTGATTCCACCAGCAAGCCCTCTCTACACCTCCTATAGCTCATAACAGCTCTCTTACCATTCATCTGGAAGGCAGTCAGCCAATGTAAGGCTTGAACCCCATGTGAACTAGTTTTGAGTTTTTTCTATGAGTCTTGTGTGATTTGTGAGATTGACTGTTGTGTGATAGTTACTAAGTGTGCCCTATTCTTATTTTATGATTATATGCATGTTAGAGTAACTTTAGATAAATTTGGAAGTAATTGAGTTGAATCTGTTTGTTATAAGTTTGTTTTTCATCAGTAAAGGGGTGTTTGGGTCTGCTTATTAAGTTAAGTGATTGGCATTCATTTTGTTTAAAAACAGCTTAAACACACTCCATGGGTTATTATTAGGTAATAGTAGTATTTGGTTTTCAGTTGGTAAGGATAGAGCAAAGTTGCATGATAACACTTTGGTGAATATAGCATAAAATCAGAAAGTAGCATCAAACTGCCTGTTTAGCTTATAATTTGCCTATCAATCTTTGAAAGCTGTTAGATAATAGGGTATTCTAGGGTTTTAGATCAATTGTATGTGGTTTGGATAGCTTGAATGCAAGTTTGGAGCACTTAAAATTCGTTTGTGTGCCTATAGCTAACATCACTGTTCATCAGAAACTTTAAGTCCATTAACAGTAACTTTAATTGGTCATTTGTGTGTAATTTTTGTGCTAAGCTTGCTGATTTTTGTGTTATTACTGACTCCCCACACTTCCATGAGTGTGGGGGTGCCCTATTATCCAAGAAAAGCCACAAGAAAAGCTTTCCTAAGCTTTTCATTTTTTTTGTCAGCTTATTTGCACTAGCAGTGGGAACTCACTTCCCCCTGCTAGTTTGCTGGTTTCCCCTGCTGCACTAAAAGACAGAAAACATCACATGTCACTATCAGTTTTATAAATTTTTTGTCTTTTGTGCCCTTAATTAGGAGTTGAGACTTAATTCTTTTTCCAATATTTTTCTTTTTTAATTTTTGATTTTTCAGTATAATTTATTTTCTGATTACTGTTCATTTTCTATTTTTTACATTTAATTGCATTTTTAATTACTTTTAATTAGGCTGTTTTTGTCATTTAGTGTAAAAAAGTAATATTTTTCACTTTTAAAATTTTTCCTAGACTTTGAATTATATTTTAAGATTTTTGATTTTAAAAATATTTACTGTTCACTTTTTAAATATTTTTTATAATTAATTTAAGTTAATTAGGGTTTAATTATTATTTAGTTTTGTCTTTTAGTGCAGGATTTTACATTTTTTAAACTTTTTCAAATTTTTACTGTTCATTAGGGTAATTTAGGATTTTTAAAATTTGTTAAAATAATTTTGGCATTATTTTATTATTTTTTATGATTATTTTAGTTTAAAAATAGTTTTTAGTGATTTAAAAATAGAAAAATAGTTTTTTAAAATTTAGGAAAAATAGTTTTTAGTCTTTAAATAATATAAGTAATTTATTAGTTCAATAAATTAATATTTTGGGCATTTTTTTAATTATATTTAATTTTTGGGCTTTAATTAGCATTAAAAATTGAATATTTAATTAATAAAAGGTTTTAAATTTATTTGTTGGATTTTTATTCTTATTTATATTATTTTAGACTTAGTTTGATCTTTTAATTAATTTTTAGGTTTTGTTTCTAATTTTGTCGCGTTTTACGTATTTACGTTCGCGTTTTACGTCAACGTCGTAGTTTAAATCGTAGTCGTAGCTCGTCTTTAATTTTTCTCTTCTCAACCAAAAACGTCACTAATCCAAACTTAATTTTATATATATTGGCACATTAACACACATACCTCCTTCGAGAACGAACCCGCATTTATTCGGTTTTACGTTTTTCCTAAAGCGTATAACTTAATACTTGCCACTCATACGCATTTTTCCTAAAACGTGTACAAAAAACCTACATCAATTTTCCTTAAAAATCAATGAATTTTCATAAGCATTATCTCTTAATTCATCCAATTCATTAAGTTGTATTTTCCGGTGATCTCCCGCGGTCTTCAAGTCATAGTTGGCATGCTTTAGGGCCCAATATGCCTTATGCTCCAATTCAACAGGCAAATGACAATTCTTTCCATAAACCAACTTATAAGGAGTACAACCGATAGGTGTCTTATAAGCGGTCCGAAAGGCCTATAAAGCGTCATCGAGTTTGTCAGACCATGAAGCATGGTTTTCTCTAATCGAACTCTCTAAAATCCTCTTCAATGCTCGGTTTGAAACCTCGACTTGCCTACTCGTTTGCGGGTGATAAGTCGTAGAAAGACGATGTGTAACTCCATATTTCTTTAGAACCTTTTTGAATTGGTCATTACAAAAATGGGTTCCACGATCGCTTATAACAGCACGAGAGGTTCCGAACCGAGAGAATAGTTGCTTCAAAAACTTCACTACCACACGAGCATCATTTGTAGGTAAAGCCTTAGCTTCCACCCACTTAGAAAGGTAGTCGACGGCAACGGGGATATACTTGTTTCCATGAGACGATGGGAGCGGCCCCATAAAGTCAATGCCCCAAATGTCGAAAATCTCACACACTTGAATTATGTTTTGTGGCATTTCATCCTTTTGTTACGATTTTCCTTGGCGTTGGCAAGAATCACACAACTTCACAAGTGCATGTGCATCACGACAGATCGTAGGACAAAAGAAGCCGGCATCGAACACTTTCTTAGCCGTGAGATTAGCACCGTGGTGACCACCCGTGGGTCCCTCGTGACAAGCTCTAAGGATGTTAGAAGCTTTGGTACCAAAGACACAACGTCGAACGAGTTGATCCGCACAAACCCGAAAGAGATAAGGGTCGTCCCAAAAATAGAACTTGACGTCACGAAATAATTTTCTCTTTTGTTGTGTCGTCATACCTTTGATTATGAAGTTCCCCGCATGGTAATTTGCAATGTCGGAAAACCATGGGGTGTTGTCTTTAGAATCCACTACACCGAGAGTCTCGAGAGGAAATGTTTTGGTAATTTCCTTGTTCTCGAAAACATCTTTGTGAGGATCTTCTAGACGAAAGAGATGATAGGCCGCTAGATTGTCGGCTCCTTTTTTGTCAAGCACGGTGAAATCAAATTCTTGGAGGAGGAGCATCCAACGAAGCAATCTCGGCTTTGCATCTTGCTTAGCTAAGAGGTACTTGATAGCCGAATGGTCCGTATAAACGATTCTTTTAGTCAAGACGAGATAAGGTCGGAATTTCTCAAAAGCATAGACCACGGCAAGGAATTCCTTTTCCATTTTTGTGTACTTAAGTTGAGCCTCGGTCATCCTTTTGCTAGCATAATGGATAGGACGGATGTGCTTTTCATAACGTTGCCCTAAGACGGCCCCTATTGCATAATCACTTGCATCGCACATGATTTCAAAGGGTAATTCCCAATTAGGAGCAACAAGAATGGGAGCTTTGGTAAGTTTCCTTTTAAGAGTTTCAAAAGCTCTAACACAATCTTCATTGAAGTTAAAAGGAGCATCCTTCTCGAGAAGGTGTGTCATTGGTCGAGAGATTTTCGAAAAGTCTTTGATGAAACGACGATAAAAGCCCGCGTGGCCTAGAAAAATCCTAACTCCCTTGACGGTTTTGGGATGATGTAACTTGGCGATGACGTCTATTTTAGCTTTATCGACCTCAATCCCCGCTTTCGAGACCTTGTGCCCTAAGACGATTCATTGTTTACACATAAAATGACATTTTTCCCAATTAAGCACAAGGTTGGTTTCTTCACAACGTTTTAACATTTTCTCGAGATTAGATAAACACGACGTGAACGAATCACCAAACACCGAAAAGTCATCCATGAATACTTCCATCGACTTCTCGATCATATCATGAAAAATAGCCATCATACACCGTTGAAACGTACCCGGTGCATTACAAAGTCCGAAAGGCATTCTACGATAAGAAAACGTTCCATAAGGACACGTAAACGTAGTTTTCTCTTGATCACGAGGGTCGATAGGGATTTGAATGTAACCGGAAAAACCATCTAAAAAGCAATAGAATTCATTTTCCGTGAGTCGCTCCAACATCTGATCTATGAAGGGCAAGGGAAAGTGGTCTTTACGAGTGGCGTCATTTAACTTTCGGTAGTCAATACACACCCTCCAACCGGTCACAACACGAGTGGGAATTAACTCGTTGTTTTCATTGGGAACAACGGTCGTTCCTCCCTTCTTAGGGACATAATGGATTGGCTCACCCATGGGCTATCGGAGAAAGGATAAATCATTCCCGCGTCAAGAAGTTTTAAGATTTCCTTTTTGATGACATCGTGAATTTTAGGGTTTACCCTTCTTTGACTTTGATTTGCGGGTTTATAGTCCTCCTCCATTAAAATCTTGTGAGTACAAAATTTTGGGTCAATACCCTTAATGTCGAAAATTTTCCACGCAATTGCCCCTTTATGAGCTTTAAGAACTTTCAAAAGTGCGGTTTTTTCATCATTAGCAAGATCTTTTGCAATAATAACCGGAAACTTGTCATCACCTTCCAAGAATGCGTATTCAAGGTGAGATGGAAGATCTTTCAGTTCAAGGATTGGCGGTTCCTCGACTGAAGATTTTTGTTCAACACTCATAACTTCCATCGGCGGAAGAAATGGTGGAATGAGAGTATCATTACCAATAATCACCTCATCTTCATTGTCGATTTCATTTGAAGTAAAATCGCCTCCTTGGAATGGAGTGAGATTTGGTGTAGAATTAGCGAGAATCAGATCCAAAATAGTGGAATTGCCACTTGATGAACTATCAGAAAAACCTAACACTTCTTGTGAAAACTCATCGCAAACCACATCGACTAAGTCAATGTGATTGATGGTAGAGATTGCATAAACATGAGAAGGTGTCGAGTTTTGAGTAGCGTTTATAACAAGTTCCTCTTCGTTGAATCTCAAAGTAATAGTTCTTGCATGAACGTCGATAAGCGATCTCGAGGTGTCTAACAATGGACGACCTAAAATTAGAGGAACTTGAGGATCCGCGGGGATGTCAACTACTATAAAATAAACGGGATAGTAGAACTTCCCCACTTTCAAGAAAACATCTTTGGCTACTCCACATGCTAATATCGTAGAATGATCGGCCATCTCGATAGACATGTTCGAAGGAGTAAGAGCCGGAAGCGATAGCGATTTCTAAATGGAAAATGGCATCAAATTAATGCTCGCACCAAGATCGGCCAAGGCGAGGCATTCTTTCATATCTTGTATATCAAAAGGAATGAGAAACTTCCCGGGGTCACCAAAATTTTCCGGTATTCGATTAAGATAAACTGAAGAACAATTAGATAGGTTTGAAAGCTTCTCCTTATCATTCATCACACCTTTAAAAGTGGAAGCGAAACGAGGCGTGTATAACAACACGTCGGCTAAACCTACGTTAAAATGCACTTGTTGAAACATTTTTATAAAAAGCTCAATTTGTTTTTTGTTACGTTCTTGCATTTTCTCTTTGTTTCGTCTCGATGGGTAAGGTAAGGGTGGTGTGGGTTGGGGCATAGGCAACGACATTAGAATCTCGGGTTCCACAATTGGCATTGGTTCAACCGTAGGTGTGGTATGAGCGGTACTTCAAGGGCTTGTGATATGCTCCTTTTCGACCATCACCTCGGGCTCTTTCTCGATTTCCTTCTCCGTAGAAGTACTAGGATGAGAGATTGGTTCCTTGAAAGTTTTACCACTACGAGTAGTAATAACCTTCATTTCTCCCTTCGGGTTTGCAATGGTATCACTAGGAAGACCACCCGAGAAAGAGGATTTACACATGATTGCTTCAAACATTTTAGCCATTCGATCTTCAAATATTGATTGCCTTATATCTGCTTTTAACAACTCTTGCCAAATCTCATGTTGACCTTGTTCCATCTTTTGTTGATTTTGTTAAAGACGTTGAACCTTTCCTTCCATTTTATTAGCATGAGTTTTCAATTCATTAGCAAGTTCATTTTTAAGCTCGTTTTTCAACTCGGATCATAAGCTAATCATCTCACGTTGCATGTTATCAAACTTAGCATCGTTTGCTTTTGCATAATCCAAAAATTCTCCATTATGATTTTTAGTGTGAGGATTTTGAAAACCTTGCGTAGTGTTTTGAAAATCACGGTTTTGGTTTTGATTTTGAACTTGCCCATTCCCACTTTGGTAATTACCCTTGTTGTTGTTACGTTGATTGCCTTGATAACCACCATTTTGATTGTTGTTTTGATAGCTGTTAGCATTTTGATTTTGGGGAGCTTGATTTGGGCGAGAACCTTGGCCGTTTTGGTTGTAATTTCCCGTTGCTACGTAAGCACTCGAAGTGTTACCACCGGCGGTAATGCACTCGGAAAAATCATGAGCTCCACCACAAGATATACAACTCTTTTCAACCGTTTTAACCGATGCGGAATTCAAAGCATCTTGTGCTTTCCAATGTGTCATAAGCGTCGAAAATTTATCGAAAAACCGATTTTCCTCATTTGCTTCATCATGTAAGGAGTTCATGTTACGAGACGACGACGATGACGATGAAACCATATTGGCAACACTCGGTGTGTTACGAGGGTTATAAACCTTAGATCTATTCTCGATAATCTTTAAAGCCTCATTGGTCGTTTTGCACAAAAAGTTACCACCCACGGCGACATTCAAATAATCTCGTTCATGATCATTTAACCCATTGTAAAAAGTATCAATTTGATGCAATTCCGAAAAATAATGGTGAGGACATTCATGTAACATTTCCTCAAATCCTTCCCATGCCATTGAAAAACTTTTATTATTACGTTATGTAAACCTTGAAATCTCATTTTTCAAATGTGTTGTTTTAGATGGTGGAAAAAATTGGTTCACAAACTTAGAAACGAGATCACCCCATATCAAAATCCAATTTGGCGGTTCTTTCTCGAGCCAAATATTTGCGGATCTATACAATGAGTATGGAAACAACATCATCTTAATGGCGTCATGTGGAACATCCTTAAACTTGCTTGTTGTGGTGAGACGATTGAAATTCCTTATGTGATAATGTGGGTTGTCTTTCTCATGACCTCGAAACTTGTTTGCTTGTAGCATTGGCATTAAACCCGTCTTAATCTCAAAATTCTTGGCAAGGATGGCGGGAATCACAATAGCTTCTCCAAAACCCTCGGTGGGTGCTTGAAGCAACTCTATCAAAGTACGATTAGCCATAATGATATTGGTTCTACAACGGGTTCGACAATTAGAGTTTCTTCTTCAATAAAATTTCCTTGGTTTTGACGATGTTTGCGAGCTCGTTTTGCTTGATTACGAGTTTGCATAAACGTGACGTAGAACGTAGAGGTGAGCAAAGAAGATTCTTTTGGGTGTTTTGTGAATTTTCAATTTTTTTTTGTTTTTAATTTTTTTGGATTTTGTGTGTATTTGATATTTTGCTTTTGTATGGGTTCAGATTATGTCTCACGGTATCCTCTCGAATTGATCTCGGCCTTAAGTGGAATGATTGTTCTTGGTACTAAAAAGGGGTTTTAGATTTTTAATCTACTAAAAAGTTTAAATGTATTAAAATGAAAATTTAAATCAAAAACAATTAATTTAATGACAACTAACAAGACTAGAATTAAAATTAAAATTAAAATAATGAAACAGTAAGAAACAGTAATACAGTAACTCTTAAAACTATTCAAAGAAAACTGATTCGGAAGTTTAACCTTGATTCGGAACTTTTCACCCGGAAGTTGGTTCGGAACTCTTGATCCGGAACTTTTCACCCGGAAGTCTTCATTCGGAACTTTTGGAAAATCCTTCACTCGGAACTTTCTTCGGAAGTTGATCCGGAACTTTCTTCGGAACTTTGATTCGGAAGTTTATTCGGAACAATCAATTCATTCGGAACTTTTTACACAAAAAATCTCATTCGGAACTTTTAAACTTAAATTGATTCGGAACTTCAAAAACAAGCGTTCATTCGGAACTTTTTGAAAATAATATTCATCCGGAACTTTGGTTCATTCGGAAGATTGGGTTCATCCGGAACTTTCAGTTCATTCGGAAGATTAGATTCATCCGGAACTTTCAGTTCGTTCGGAAGTTTTCAACTGATTCGGAACTTTTAAAGGAAAACTCAATCGGAACTTTTCAAAACATATTCATTCGGAACTTTGGTGTTCATCCGGAACTTTTGTTCATCCGGAAGTCTGGGAAACACTCAAGAACAGTAACATATCCGAAGAACAGGGAAAACCAATTTTAATCCAAAAATCACCAAGTTTTTCACCAAAAACTTAAATAAACTAATCACTAAGCATCTACTAACCATAAACTACAAATCCCATCAACAAAAACACAAAACCCAACAACTTTTAAAGATCAAATCAATAAAATAAGAACTTAAGAACTTGAAGAGAAAGATGATGATGAACAAGATGAAATGGAAAGATTAAACAAGAACTTGTATTGATGATTTAATGTTTTAACAATAACAAAACAAGAATGAAATTACAAGATTGAAAATCAAAGATCAAAATCACCAAACACCCTATTGGTGTTGGTGATGATACGAAACAGAAAGGAGAGAAAAGTGGGGAAAGAAAAACTAAAAACTAACTGCACTATTGTGTGAGGGGATCCCTTTATATAGGTGTCCTCTTTTGTTGGTGAGTGGGCTTTCTTCCGTTCTTCTTGTCTTCTCGTCTTTTCAGAAAAGTTGACGTTTTCGATTCTGATTCGGGATTTGTCGTCGATTAAATTCAACTCGTCTTTTAATTTCTTCGTTTAATAGACTTGAGTTTCTTCGACTTATGAAAATCTTCCATCTTTGGTCCTTTTCTTCGATAAATCTTTGAATAGGTCCAGTGACTTCAAATCTTTTGCATCTCTTGGACATTAGACTTTATATTGAGTCCTTTTCTTCGGTAAAACCCGTGCAATCCCATGTTTTCTTCAATATTCATCCGGTTGGCTCTAAAAACACAATAAACACAAAAACCACACATAATTCCAAAGAAATGATATTAAATATGTGTTTTGGTCTCGTTTTACTCAGAATTAAGTGGTAAAAGGATGGGTGTTTACACACCTATCAAATCCCCTACACTTAACCATTGCCATGCCCTTATGCAATGCTTAGTGATAAAGCAATTTTTACATTTTTCTCATAATTAATCAACCTTGGCCTTATTACAATACTACTGAACAAAAATTAAAGTACTAAAAGAAATTAAACTTTAAAGGAAACAAAAGGATGGAAATAACTTGCAAAGAAACCAATGACTTACATTAGGGCTTTGGTGCTGTGAAGATTTATCACCCTCAAGTTTCACGTTCCCCAAACTAAGCTTAAAAACGAGATCATTGTTATTATAAGTTAGCAATTCAAACACTTACACACATGGCTTAATTAAATGCTTAGACTCCCTTATTCCTAGGTGTATCTCTTATATTTTATTTTTGTCTTAGAATGATCATGAAGATGCATTTTTGGACTTATTTCGATAGTTTATTTAGGCTGAAAGCAAAGTAGGACGATTTGATCAATAGTTAGCTAAAGGACAAAATCTCTTAAAACTGCTTCTCGGGATATCAAAAAGTTCATATCTTGGCATGACTCGGTTCACGATTTGAGAGCTTTCTCGGGCCGATATTTGGCATGTACTTCATACTTCATATCTTGAGAGACGTGCTTGAGATAATGGTCTTCTCATCGTTCATAGAGTTTCTTCACTTGGAGACTTTTGAGAGCTACTCCAACTTTGTTGACCACAACTTCATGATTATTTCTTCAATCTCTATTTGGGATTTTGAGATACAACGATCCGCCTCCTTTTCGGACTTGGATCTATTTATCCTCATACCTTGTTAGGGTCTTTTCGGATAGACTTCTCCATCATCTTTATGGGAGTTGATTGCTTTTCGTCGTGAGTCTTGATCCTTCATATTGACTTTGGGAATAATGCTTTTCACATCACTTTGGATCTTTAGCAATAAAATGGAATCCTCATGCCTTGTTAGGGCCTTTTCGGACTCGCCAATCTTCGCGCCCCGCTTCATAAGTTATGCCTTGGCTATGAACTCTTATCATTACCGAGAAACTTTTAAACGATCTTGGGCTAGAAGCTAAGTAACTTTTCAAATCGTACGACCTTACTTATTGCATATAATTTATTAGCAAGTGATGGGAGAATAGGCAAATAATTACACCAAGTGAGCTTGTGCAAGAATACCGACTTATAATTGACTCTATCATTTCTCGTCCTCCACAATTTAAAATCTCAAGTAATGAGACTCGTGGACACTTAGCCTAATAAACCAATTAAGGTCTACATGGTTAAGGATACTAGCTAGAATAAACTTGGATAAGTCTATTCGGGTTGAGTCAAAATAAACGCAACGGGCCTAATATGTCAAAGATTTCTAAACTAGCTACACCACTTTATTAATATTTTTGACTTTATTGCGGGATATATACATATGAAAGCAACGATAAAAATTTAAAAATTACGACTAAAAGGCCAAAGTTAATAAAAAATTTGAAAAATGTTGAAAAATAGGATTTTCCGGTTAAATGAAGGCATTTTCATGGAAAAGTCCACTTAAAACTTCGATAGAAGTCCCCCCTACACTTAAGATAAACATTGTCCTCAATGTTTAAGCATGTGCGAAAAGTTTCCCCTACACTTATGACATTGTGCACGTTGGTTAACTCGAGTTAAGGAAGAGACGACTAAAGTGATCAATTTCAAATGTGAGTATGAAGAAAATTGAATCCCGATAGTTGAGAGATAGAACCGGATTTTGGATAACACGGAAGCACGGTTCTTCAAAGGTTCCAAGAGTGCAGTTATCCCTGTAATCACATCACCACACAAACACAAAGAACCTATAGAGGTCCCCCTACACTTAGGAGGTTAAAACATAAAAGGATAGATACTCGGGCTGCCTCCCGAGGAGCGCTTGTTTTTGATAACCGAGTCACGAGCCTGACTCGACCCAAAATTAGTTCATGGGGAACGTGGTGAGGGATGGAATCACCTTCTGAGAGGTGTCCTCACCAAAGTACAATTTCAAACGCTGGCCATTCACCTTGAAGTTGGGCCCATTTGGCTGAGAAAGCTCAATGGTGCCATAGGGGAAAACATTGGCGATGGTGAATGGACCAGACCAGCGGCTCTTCAACTTGCCTGAGAATATCTTCAACCGAGAGTTAAAGAGTAAGACTTGATCACCAATGTGGAACTCTCGGTTCTTGGTTTTAGCATCGTGGACAATCTTGGTCTATACCTTGTATATCAATGAGTTATCGTAAGCTTGATTCCTCAATTCTTGTAACTCGTTGAGTTGAATCTTGCGAAAAGCACCGGCTTTGTTGATGTCGAAGTTAGCCCACTTCAAGGCCCAGTAAGCCTTATGCTCCAGCTCGATAGGAAGGTGGCAAGCTTTCCCGTACACAAGACGATAAGGCGTACAGCCGATCGGGGTCTTATAAGCAGTACGGAAAGCCCACAGAGCATCATCTAACTTATCGGCCCACGCGGCGTGATGCTCTCCCACAGTACGCTCCAAAATTCTTTTCAATCCGCGGTTGGATATTTCGGCTTGACCGTTGGTTTGAGGATGATAAGCGGTGGAAAGACGGTGATTGACACCATACTTCGCCATGACTCTTGCAAATTGATCGTTGCAAAAATGAGTCCCGCGGTCACTGATAATAGCACGAGGAACACCGAATCGAGCAAACAGTTGTTTCAAGAATTTACAAACCACCCTCGCGTCGTTAGTGGGTAAAGCCTTGGCTTCAACCCATTTGGAAACGTAGTCAACAGCGACAAGGATGTATTTGTTGCCTTTAGAAGCAGGGAATGGCCCCATAAAGTCGATGCCCCATACATCAAAGATTTCACATTCTTGTATGAAATTTTGAGGCATCTCATCTTTATGTGTGATCTTGCCTTGTTTTTGGCAAGAATCACAATGTTTAACCATCTCGTGAGCATCACGGTAAATGGTGGGCCAATAGAATCCTGAATCAAACACTTTTTTGGCAGTGTAGTTGGGACCAAAGTGATCACCGGTGGGTCCTTTGTGGCAAGCCTGGAGAATGTCCAAAGCGGCTGGTCCGTCAACACATCGGCGAATAATCAAGTCAGCGCATTGTTTGAATAGAAAAGGGTCATCCCAAAAGTAAGTCTTAACATCGTTTAAGAACTTCTTTTTTTGTTGGGATGTTAACCCTTGGATGAGAACACCACCCGCTAAGTAGTTTGCAATATCCGCAAACCACGGGGTGCCATCGAGATTGAGATCCATAGACATTAAGGTCTCAAGGGGTAAAGAGTCATTGATCTCTTTGTTCGGATGATCCCCTTGATATGGATCCTCAAGTCTGCTCAGATGATCCGCGGCCAGGTTTTCTGCTCCCTTCTTGTCACGAATTTCAATGTTGAATTCTTGAAGGAGTAAAACCCAGCGAAGAAGTCTTGGCTTAGAATCATGCTTTGTCATCAAGTACTTCAATGCGGAATGGTCCGTGTATACGATAGTGGTGGAAAGGACAAGATAGGGGCGGAACTTTTCAAAAGCATAGACAACAGCTAAAAGCTCTTTTTCGGTTGTCGTATAATGCAATTGTGCCCCCGTCATTGTCTTGCTAGCATAGTGGATTGGTTGGAAGTGTTTATTCACTCTTTGGCCCAAAACCGCACCAATAGCAAAGTCACTAGCATCGCACATCAACTCAAAGGGAAGCTCCCAATTAGGGGTAACCAAGACGGGTGCCTTAGTTAGCTTATCCTTAAGCGAGTTGAAGGCTTCAAGACACTCTTTGGAGAAGATAAAAGGAGTATCTTTTTCCAAGAGGTGGGTCATCGGGCGAGTGATTTGAGAAAAATATTTGATGAATCGACGGTAGAAGCCCGCATGACCCAGAAAACTTCTCACACCCTTCACGGTTGAAGGTGGAGGTAATTTGGCTATGACATCTACTTTAGCACGGTCGACTTCAAGACCGGCTTTAGAGATTTTGTGTCCTAGCACAATGCCTTCTTTTACCATAAAATAGCATTTTTCCCAATTTAGAACAAGGCGAGTGTCTTCGCACCGCTTAAGCATACGTTCCAAATTGGCAAGGCAAGAAGAGAAAGAATCCCCAAAGACCGAGAAATCATCCATGAAGACTTCCATGGTTTGTTCAACCATGTTACGGAAGATAGCCAACATGCACCTTTGGAAAGTCCCGGGGGCATTACATAAGCCAAAAGGCATTCTTTTGTAAGCAAATGTGCCATAGGGACAAGTGAATGTTGTCTTCTCTTGATCTTGGGGATCGATGGGTATTTGAAAATAACCCGAGAAACCATCAAGAAAGTAGTAATATTCATTACCCGCTAAACGTTCAAGCATTTGGTCCATAAAAGGTAGAGGGAAATGATCCTTTCTCGTGGCATCATTGAGTTTGCGGTAGTCTATACAAACTCTCCACCCAGTAACGAGACGGGTAGGAATCAACTCGTTGTTTGCATTGGGCACAACGGTGATGCCGCCTTTCTTAGGCACACAATGGATTGGACTAACCCATGGTGAATCCGAAATAGGGTAAATCATACCCGCATCAAGAAGTTTGATAACCTCTGTTTTGATGACTTCATGTATTTTTGGATTCACCCTTCGTTGGCTTTGAATTGTGGGCTTAAAGTCGTCCTCCATTAGAGTTTTGTGTGTGCAGAAGTGAGGATCAATTCCACGAATGTCGGAGATTTTCCAAGCGATAGCTGTTTTATGCTTCTTCAACACGGCGACAAGTCGGGCTTTTTCCTCTTCTTTTAGGTCCTTTGCGATGATGACGGGCGACTTCTCGTTATCTTCAAGGAAAACGTACTCAAGATGAGGAGGTAGGTCCTTAAGCTCAAGAGTGGGAGGATCCTCAATAGATGGTGAAACTAACGATGCATCATCATTAGTCACCTCTTTAGGAGAAGGAGGATCAATAGCAGTAGCCGTCGGAAATAGAGGAGAAAGATTGTCTTCTTTGAGAAGGTTTTCAATGAGGCGGAGATCTTCATCCCAATTGGTAGTAGAATCGTCATTGTCTAAATTCACATCTCCCATGGTAGCTTCCAAATCTTTCCAAAGGAAATCACTTTCTCCAAATAGAGATAATGATGAGTCGATAGAGGAAACGGTCTCAACATTGGGAAGAGAGGTAGGAATACTTTTACAAGCATCTTTGAAGTGTTCTTCACAAGCCTCATCAAGAACGTCAATACAATTAACACTCTCGTATGAATAAGGTTGTTTAGAAAGCTTTCCCATGTTGAAGACGATCTTATCGTCACCCACTCTCATGATAAGCTCACCAGCTTCAACATCAATTAGAGTGCGACCGGTACTCAAGAATGGACGACCAACGATCAATGGCACACGAGGGTCCATGTCGTAGTCAACAACGACGAAATCAGCAGGAAAAGTGAATTTGTCGACTCCTACAAAGACGTCTTCGGCTATCCCCACTGGATAAGCAACCGTACGGTTAGCTAATTCCAAAGTCATTTTGGTGGGGACTAGCTCAGGGAGAGATAATTGCTTCCAAACACTTAGAGGCATTAGATTAATACTGGCACCTAGATCGGCTAGGGCCATGCAATTCTCTACTCCCGGGAAGTTGCAAGGGATAAGGAAACGACCCGGATCACCAAGCTTGGTTGGCAATTTCCTTAAGAGCACTGCAGAGAAATTCTCATTAAGTTGGGTGTTAGAAATATCAAGAAGCTTCTCCTTGTCGTTTAGAAGATATTTAAACATCTTAGCGTATTTGGGCATGTGAGCGAGAGCCTCAGCGAAGGAGATGTTAAAATTCAATTGTTTAAACATTTTGAGAAAGTTTGAAACTTGAATATCATCCTTGCTCTTTTGCTTCTCTTTCCTCAACCTTGAAGGATAAGGTATATTGGATGAAGAAGAAGGCTTTAGGGGAATAAGATCACTCACAACCATGGGTGGAGGAGGGGTAGAAGGAAGAGGTGGAGAAATTGGGGAAGTAGAAGGATGAGGAATAGGAGCAGGTGACTCGTTCTCCTTAGTCACAACCACCGGTGGAGGTATAGGACACTCGGGTTCTTTTGTACCTTTGCCACTGCGAGTGGTGATTGCTTTCATCTCCCCTCTTGGATTCGCAACGGTGTTACTCGGAAGAGTACCCGAAGAAGAGGGTTGATTACCTTGGAAGAAACTAGCCATCATGTTCTTCAAGTCATTCGTTTGACTATCCAAAGTATTTCTCATGTCGGCTCTCAAATCGTCCTTTGTTTGACCAGGTCTGCTTTCAGGTTGAGCACTTCTCTCTGAAGATTTCCCACGATCACATCGTTAGTCCTCATATAAGTTTCCACTTCTTGGTGAAGAGCGGTGGGTTGGTTGGGATGAGCATTGTATGCGGGTGGTTGATAAGCAGGTTGCTGGTATACTTGGTTGTTTCGTTGAGGTGGTTGTTGCTGCTTGTGAGGAGGGATGTATGGTGTACGAGGTTGTTGTTGTTATTGAGGAGGGCGGTTGAGGTTTTGTTGTTGGTTTGGGTTGGTAGGAGGAAAACCGGGTGGGGAAAGGTAGTTGTTGGAGCGGTAGCTAAGCAAATTACGGTCACCTTGAGGTCTAGCTTGATAAGCAAGTTGAGGATAGGTGCCATAAGCTGCATTCACATTCTCAGAAGGATAGTCTTGGGTGGCAGTACAAGTGGTGTAAGAGTGAGGACCCCCGCATATCTCGCATGGTTGGCTAACAACATTGACTTGAACGTTTTTAGCGTTGTTGCTGTTGTTGTTGCTGACGGTGTGGGTAACAAGCGATTCAAGAAGCGTAGTGATTTTGTCAAGTCGCTTGTCGCTGTTATTAGTGCTAGCACTAGCGACATTGTTCCGAACACTCTTGGTTTGCACACGAGACTTATTCTCAATGATATCCCAAGCAGCATTGGAAGTCTTAGCCAAAAGATTACCCCCCGAGGCACTGTTTAGTGAATCTTGGTCACTCATGCTTAAACCATTGTAAAAAGTATTAATTTGATGTACATTGGTAAAACCATGTTGTGGGCATTTTCTTAAAAGATCTTTAAAGCGATCCCAAGATTCACTGAACGACTCATCGTACTTTTGTTCAAAATTTATGATTTCATTCCGCAAAGCGGTAGTACGAGAGGGTGGGAAAAAGTAATTGATATATTTGGTTTCCAAATCCGTCCACGAGAGAATACTCTGTGGCGGTTCCTTAGCAAGCCAATGCCGGGCTTGTCCCTCTAAAGAAAAGGGAAAAAGTTGTAACCTGATAACCTCTTGTGGAACACCATTGAACTTGACCGTGTTAGTGAGTTGCAAGAATCTCTTGATGTGGTCGTGTGGGTCATCAATGGTACGTCCCAAGAATGGTTGAGCAGAGACCATTTGGATAAAGCCTGACTTGAGCTCGAAATTGTTGGCTGCAATTGCTGGTATAACAATTGGATCAGTGTTGCCATCGACATGAGCTTGCAGCAGTTCAATCATCGGGCGATTATCCGGAAGGGGCTCATTGTTGTTGTTATTGTTCATGTTGTTGAAAGGCGGGTTGTTGTTGTTATTATTATTGTTTGGAGGTGGTATGTTGTTGTTGTTTTGTACACCGGCCATGTCTAAGTGATCGAGAGGCTCGGGCTCTTGATAAGACGTGGATCGAGTGCGCATACACCTGTAAAAAAACGAACAAAGAAAAGCAAAGCAAAAATATTTTTGGTTTTTTTTTTTTTTTATGTTTTTTACTTTTTAGGATTTTTTTGAAAATTTTATATTTTTTTAGTGTTGTTGAAAGTTTTTATGAAAAAGTAACGTTCACGGGGAACGGATCCCAAAATCCAAGTTCTCACAAAAAACTTTTGATCTTAACGAGAAGAGCCGGCAGCGGCGCCATTTGATATTTTGCTTTTGTATGGGTTCAGATTATGTCTCACGGTATCCTCTCGAATTGATCTCGGCCTTAAGTGGAATGATTGTTCTTGGTACTAAAAAGGGGTTTTAGATTTTTAATCTACTAAAAAGTTTAAATGTATTAAAATGAAAATTTAAATCAAAAACAATTAATTTAATGACAACTAACAAGACTAGAATTAAAATTAAAATTAAAATAAAGAAACAGTAAGAAACAGTAATACAGTAACTCTTAAAACTATTCAAAGAAAACTGATTCGGAAGTTTAACCTTGATTCGGAACTTTTCACCCGGAAGTTGGTTCGGAACTCTTGATCTGGAACTTTTCACCCGGAAGTCTTCATTCGGAACTTTTGGAAAATCCTTCACTCGGAACTTTCTTCGGAAGTTGATCCGGAACTTTCTTCGGAACTTTGATTCGGAAGTTTATTCGGAACAATCAATTCATTCGGAACTTTTGCACAAAAAATCTCATTCGGAACTTTTAAACTTAAATTGATTCGGAACTTCAAAAACAAGCGTTCATTCGGAACTTTTTGAAAATAACATTCATCCGGAACTTTGGTTCATTCGGAAGATTGGGTTCATCCGGAACTTTCAGTTCATTCGGAAGATTAGATTCATCCGGAACTTTCAGTTCGTTCGGAAGTTTTCAACTGATTCGGAACTTTTAAAGGAAAACTCAATCAGAACTTTTCAAAAACATATTCATTCGGAACTTTGGTGTTCATCCGGAACTTTTGTTCATCCGGAAGTCTGGGAAACACTCAAGAACAGTAACATATCCGAAGAACAGGGAAAACAAATTTTAATCCAAAAATCACCAAGTTTTTCACCAAAAACTTAAATAAACTAATCACTAAGCATCTACTAACCATAAACTACAAATCCCATCAACAAAAACACAAAACCCAACAACTTTTAAAGATCAAATCAATAAAATAAGAACTTAAGAACTTGAAGAGAAAGATGATGATGAACAAGATGAAATGGAAAGATTAAACAAGAACTTGTATTGAAGATTTAATGTTTTAACAATAACAAAACAAGAATGAAATTACAAGATTGAAAATCAAAGATCAAAATCACCAAACACCCTATTGGTGTTGGTGATGATACGAAACAAAAAGGAGAGAAAAGTGGGGAAAGAAAAACTAAAAACTAACTGCACTATTGTGTGAGGGGATCCCTTTATATAGGTGTCCTCTTTTGTTGGTGAGTGGGCTTTCTCCCGTTCTTCTTGTCTTCTCGTCTTTTCAGAAAAGTTGACGTTTTCGATTCTGATTCGGGATTTGTCGTCGATTAAATTCAACTCGTCTTTTAATTTCTTCGTTTAATAGACTTGAGTTTCTTCGACTTATGAAAATCTTCCATCTTTGGTCCTTTTCTTCGATAAATCTTCGAATAGGTCCAGTGACTTCAAATCTTTTGCATCTCTTGGACAATAGACTTTATCTTGAGTCCTTTTCTTCGGTAAAACCCGTGCAATCCCATGTTTTTTTCAATATTCATCCGGTTGTCTCTAAAAACACAATAAACACAAAAACCACGCATAATTCCAAACAAATGATATTAAATACGTGTTTTGGTCTCGTTTTACTCAGAATTAAGTGGTAAAAGGATGGGTGTTTACACACCTATCAGTATTCGTAGACAACAATCTGCCAAATCTCTCCTCGAATCAAACTCTTGATTAAAGAAGCCTCAAAAGAATGAAAGCGATCACGTGGAGTGAATGCCTTCGATTGACTTTAGAACTTTGGTGAAAACCAATTTGTTCAAGAGGATTTAATCACAAAGAAACCAAGCAAATATATATGAACGTAATAATACTTTGGGCGGAAAAACCCTCGATTAGCCTTCAATATAAAATACTCACAAGTGAACGGGGGGAATGAGGTGCTGCGAAGCACTTAAGTACCTAGCTTCCTTTTAACGGCCTATTATAGCACGTTGCCTATCTATTCACCTTATAGTTCGTATTTTTCAAAATCGAGCTTCACGAAAGTATTTATCTATTTTTGCCTTTTTCTTTTTGTTTGAGATTCGAATACAATAATTAGGAGATCAAATCCCAATTAAGGTTGTGTTTTCACACTTTTGGAGATATTTTGCATTTATTGTGATACTTATACAATATAGTAATACTATTTCACAAGAAAAACGAAAAAACTGATAATACGTATTAGTAGAGTTCTACTAATACAAATACTATTTATGGTTAGATATTAAAAACAAAATGAACAAATTAATCACGACACACATCCCCGGCAGCGGCACCAAAATGATTGTGGTAAATTACACCCTTTTGGAAAAAGGCGTAAATGCGGTAAGTATTAAGTGTCGATTAATTAAAATCAAGCACTAATGACCCAAATAAGTTCGTTTTCCAAGGAGGTATATGTGTGTGAATAACTTGTTAAATATTTGAGATTAATATTGAGAGAAAGAAAAGATGAGAAATTAGAATGACGGATACGTTAAAATTACACTACGACGACAAAACGTAAAACCGTGAAAAATGACAAAATAAAAATTAATTCTAAAAATTCCCAAAAAATTACCAAAAATAGCTAAAAATAAACTAAGAGTTTACAAATGATAAAAACTTTCTCAAACCTTTTAATTAAATAAATATTAATTTTTAAATGCTAATTAAAGCACTAAAAATCCAAATAATTAATAAAAAGCCTATATAAAGATTTTTTCACTTTGTAAAACTCTAAAATGACTTGATTAAACTAAAAACTATTTTTATGAAATTTAAAACTAATGAGAACTATTTTTAAATGATTAAAAAACTATTAAAATATTAAAATAATTCTAAAAATTAACAAAATGGTGAGAAAATTAATCTAAGAGTTTTAAAAATCATAACTTAATGTATATGACCTAGGAAAAATGTAAAACTTGCAAAAATCCTAAAAACAACTTTTTATAATAAAATAATATTAAAAATCCAAAAATTATAAAAATTTCTAAAAATTTGCAAACTAGTTTATTTTAACCTAAATAAACAGAAAATGAAAATGAAATTACCAAAATACCCCTAATGTCCCCAAATGGGCTAAAAACAAAAACAGTGCACTTAAATAGGCTTTTTGGCCCAATAAGATCAAACTCAACCAAATGAACTGAAAATCACCAGTCTAGCTTAAAATTCAATTCTAAACACAAAACTCTGAAGGCCCAAAAGCTGAATATGAGCTTATCACAGCTTAAATGTACAACAACTTATTCTTAATGGGCTTTTTGGCCCATTAAGCTATAAGCTAATGCCATAAGCTCTAATTTGACAGACAACCTTCTTTTAGGATGCTTAAGAGATCTGCGAAAAAATTTTTTGAAAAAAGCACAACCACTAAGCTAGAAATTAGCCAAGTACAAATTTACTAAATGACAAAATAGTCGACTTAGAGTTATAGACCCTCTCAGGACTTGATTCAACTTGCAAAAGAGACTAAATGACTTAATTAAGCCAAATCAATCAAGAAAAATCTAATAAGCAAAGCCAAATAAGCTGAATAAGTCAATAAGCACTTATGTAAAAGTCAAACAAGTTGGTTTTCTAGTCAAACCTTAAAGTCAACAACCCAAAAGCTCTAGAATGAACAAATGGGTCAAATGATGAAGACCTATTACCAAATTAAAGTTGTTGCACGTTTTAATAAGCTAGAATAGCTTATTGATAAGCTGAACCAAAAATAACACTAGCAGTGGCTAGTAGTAGTAGGAAAGGGTTCCCACTGCTTTGACTATTTGACTTGATGATTTAGAGAGTTTCACTTGGATTTAATGGACAAAAAGGGCACCCTTACAGCCAGTGGGTTGTAAGGAGTCACAATCAAGCAATTAAACACAATATGATCCAGCCAAATGATACAGTTAATTCAAACAGTCCCCATATATGACACAGGTATGATAAATGAACAGTGAACAATGAAATAAGCAGTTTAAGCTAGAATAAGCCCACCATATTGCACCAAAAGCTTACACAAACTCAATAAAACTTAAATAAACACAAAGCAACTCATTCCATACACTGGTTCAATGATTAGATCTAGTTTTAAACACTAAGTTCCTTACTGATGAACACAACTCCTTTTTGCTGAACTAGTTGACCACAGATCCAATTTCAAAACCCTAAATCTCCTACTCAGGTTGTATTAACTTAGATTTAGCACTTGTTAACCCTAGTATAGCATGTATCCTAGGTGTCCCCAAAATATCAGTCCAAAACAACAAGTAATACAGACTTTATGGCCAATTGTTGGATTATGGTGATACAAACCTCAAAACCTACAGATAAACAACTAATAGTGCATTATCAGTAAGAGCAAACACAAAGTACCAACTAACACCTACTCAGTTTAACCCAAACCTTGATTATCTAGTAAACCCAAACACCCCTTATATTAATGATTTCACAATTTTTCAAAGGAATTGTTTGATTAATACCACAAATCTGGCTAAAATCAACTGAATAACAACAAGTAAACTCCAAATAACCAGATTCAACAACTAAAACACATAATCATAAACCAAATCTCAGATTCATCACATATCATGAAAATATGCATAAAAGAGAAAGAGTTTAGAGATGTGCACCTCCAAAACATACATCCATGCTTTGGATTGTGTGAGCTTAAGTGGTAGCAAAACAACCACTAGCTTCAACCCTGCTAAGATGAACAAAGTTAACCAATACAATAATATAAAACTGATTTTTTATACTTTTCTCAAAAACTTTTATGAAACCTTTGCAAACTCAACAACACAAGATCAAAACATTCAAAATATGAAACTCAGATCCTCTTAGCCTAATACCAACATTTAAACAACAAAAAAGAAATAGAATTTTCAGAAAACTAAACCAACTTTTATTAAACTTTAAAAAGGGATTACAAAGCACTAAGAGAAAATCTGGAACAAAGGGATCACCACATGTTGGGGATCCTTATATAGGCCATGAATTGGGCACAATTCACAAACCCTAAAGCTATAAAAATCCCTAAAATGACCCTATGAAGCTTCCAGAATGCATTTGGTTGTTGGCAGGCTGTGAGGAGAAATCTTGGACGTTTATTTACTTCTTGGTCACCAAGGAATGAATGTATACCTTTGATTTGTCCATGTCAATGATGTTTGCCAATGTCGTCATGTGGTTAGTCCTTGTGGGGTCTCTCTGGTAGTGGAATTTAAGGTTTTTGGTGTGGGATGTGACTGAGGTAAGGTGAATCACACGTGGGTCTAGCTAATTCAACTTTCCCCTTTGTTTTCATCCATTTTGATCCTAGGTAAAAAGGGTGTTCTTGGTGTGGTAAAATTGCTACAGTAAGTGTTACCCGCGTGTAATTAGGATTCAAAGTTTGGGATTGGCAGGATTGGTCCTTGTATTTTGGGAAAGGTTGTATAGAAAGTATTTCAGCCAAATAAATCCGAATCCTTTGTTATTGAAGTTTCTGAATCTATACATTGGCCACAAATAGTTTTCAAAAAGGGCTTTAGGGCTTATACAACTTTGGTATAATTACACAAATGACCCTTTTGATATTTTATCCATTTTAAAAGGACTAGATGTGTAATATTCTTGATCTTCAAGGGTATTCTTTGTAAGTTTGACTTTGAGGAGGACCATTGTTAACAATTTAGGATTCTTGAGGGACTAAACTTGCAAAATCTTCAAAGTTGAGGGACCTTTTTGTCATTTTGACAAACTTAAGGGACCAAACTTGTAATTATGAATATACAAGGGTATTAAGTGTCAATTCTTCATAAATGAGGGATCATTCTTGTACATATTCAAGTCTTCAAGGGTTTTTCTTTGAGAAATCCATAACTAGGGCCCGGTTCATTGTGCGGCTTCGTTTCTCGTGTTCGTTTTTCCTTGTTTCTTGTGATCTTTTGTCTTTTTCACGATATCCATACCTAAAATACACAAGTAAACAAACACAAGCATATATATGGTATTTTGATGACATTTTATGCATTTAAAGCCCGAAAAGAACGATGAGATCATGTATAAATGCCATCTCATCAACTTCCAAAAATAAAAACACTTAAAATCAAGCTATTTCCCAAAGTTTGATTAACACCAAAACTTGTACGAATGAAACAATAAAACACATTTCATATGTAATCATTCTTCATAGGAATTTTGATACAACGATCGTTTCTATTTTTTAAAAACCTTTTGTTTTGAAAAACTAGAGCAAAGATCGATCCAAGCTTTAAAGCACAATATACTTCAAAGATCTTGAATAACCACGCTCTGATACCGATGGTAGAAACTAGAAAGGGGGGTTGAATAGTTTATAGTTCATATTCAAAACATTTCGTCTTAATCCACCGTGTACGGTTCTTTATTATACCCGCGGTTCTTTATCAATAAAGAACCGCCGTTCCATTTAGGGAACCGCCAACAGTGGACGAAACCATTAATTGAATGTTAAACTTAAACAATCCTTAGTATTAAATTCTTGATCAAGCTTGACTAGATATGAGATGTATTTGATTGAAAGATAAATACTACAAGTAAGAAACACACAAACACATCAAATCAAGAGTACATCAAACAATAGTCTAAACACTAAGCACACACGTACTAAGCATAAGCTTTTCCACAACTAAGATGTTTAGACTAAGTGATGTATACTTGACCATAATCTAAACATGAAGCACACACGTACTAAGCCTTAACTTTTTCGCAACTTAGGTGTTTAGATTATGAGATGCACACAACACACAACAACATATAAATGCATCAATAAGAGTAAAGACATAAATGTAAAGGAAAGTACCGACACGATGATTTATTGTGGTTCGGTCACGAAGCCCCTCTTCTCCCTACTATACTCCTCGAGTACCTAACTCGAGAGTTACTTCACTAGTCAACAAGACTCCTTTCAAGGCGGAGAAAACCATACACGTCGCTTACACATTTCCGACACTAAGCTATATGTCGAGTCCTAATCTTAGGTAGGACCAATCTACACAACGTCGCCTACTTCACCATTTTCCGAGACAAGGCTAGATGTCTAGTCCTAATCTCAGGTAGGACCAATCTACACCCATATACACCAATCTTCACACTAGTTATGTTTTATGGCCCAACATAACAAACCTTGTGTTTTATGTCCTAAACACATAAACCATTTAGATCTAAGTACACACCACTTAGATCTAAGACTATAACACTATATCCAAGCATATACATAACTTGGTTCCTATCACCTAATCCAAGGATACCCATCACTTGGATCTTCTACCCTTACAAACATATCCAAGTGAACCCAACACTTGGATCTTCTACACATAAATCAAGTCTAAGTATACACATCACTTGGATCTTCATGTTTACATTCTAGGAAGACAATACTCACGACTTGGTTTAGAAGGAGAGATCTTCATCATGTTGTAAACCCAACACTTCATAGTGATGAAAGTGTTCTTCTCTTTCCACTTGAGAGGATGAGAGGATTGAGGATAGAATCACAGCTTAAACAAGATTAATCAAAACTAACTAATCAAGGATCTAAGATGATCTTGAAAGAAACTATGCAAAAAAGGTTAAAAGAAAAGCTGGAAATGATCCACTATTTATAGGGCAAACGGGCAACGGTCATAAATACCCGCAGTTCCTTAATTATGACAGCGGTTCCTTATCAATAAAGAACCGCGGGTTCATTTAAGGAACCTCGGCCTGGGAGTCCGTGCATTTTTGTCCTTTATTATGGAAATACCATTTATACCCTCAAATGATACTCTTTTGGCATATGGAATATGCCAAATTCAAATTTCCATTTTCTTTTTAATAAAACATTTTCTTAAAAATAAAGTTTATTAAAATCTTTTGTCACATTTGATTAAATGTGAGTTTTAAGAAAATATTAATCCTTGATCACTTAGTTAGGTTAATGATTTATTCATACCTTGAGTGATTCATGCCGAATTCGATCTTGGAGGTGTCGAGAGAAGTATACAACTGTATTCTTGAGTGTTTACGAGTACCTTAACATTTTACATAATGTATTGCGAATTACATGTATGTCATCAACAAAACACAAAGAGATTATATCGACAAAATATCGTAATGTTTGCATTAACAGAAACTACTTCATATCTGAATTTAATAGGTTCTTCATGCACCCACTCTCTATAGTCTTTAAAAAATGTAGCCACAAGAGGCATTCCCCAGTCTAGTTGACTGAGCATCCGTTGAATATCCGTCTCTAACACATGCTATTCATTAGCCACTTCCTACTCCTCAGCATCATTAGAGGTCCAGCTAATATTCAACTATGACTTTGCTTCTTGCTCTAGAAGACTAA
The DNA here is from genome assembly GCA_025667525.1 of Glebionis coronaria. Taxonomy (NCBI): domain Eukaryota; kingdom Viridiplantae; phylum Streptophyta; class Magnoliopsida; order Asterales; family Asteraceae; genus Glebionis; species Glebionis coronaria. The sequence goes on from CM046874.1 coordinate 251,287,711, forward strand.
TATAACCACCAACATTAAGATTTTCATTATTAGCATTGATACCAACATTAACTTTTTCACTACCAGCATTAATATTCTTACTACCAGTACTAGCCTCCCCTGAAACTAGCATTATCCCCTTCTTTTTTAAATTTAATACTGTTTCAGCTAAATCCAACATCTCCTCTTCTTGAACCTCCTTATCAGTCATCTCTACCCCTAATTCCTCCCCTTGATTGATGAGGAGGTCATTAAAGGCAGTTTAAGGAGAGAAACCATGAGAAAATGTCACATGATCCCTTCTATGTACCTGTTCTTCTTGAAGTTAATGAACACTGCTCCTTAAAATTGATAATTCATGAGCATGAGCATCAAGAACATCAACTTGATCATTCCTTGCTTTCTCTAGTACAGACACCTTGGTACAAAGAGTTGAAACCATCAATTCCAATTGTGACAATCAATCATCATCACCACTAAGAGAAGAACCCTTGATGGAGAAGCATTGGATCTGGTAGAGGTCTTATTAATAGTACTCCTCCACCGTGCTACATCAGCTATAGTAGGAGTAGCCTCACCAGTTCTACTAGGCTCACCAGTACTAGCAGTCTTATCTGCTACAAGGCAAAAGGTAGATTCCACAAACTGAGAAACTTGAGGCATCTCTCTTTATCTAACCTAGAAGTTGAGGATAAAGGTTGTGAAGTTGAAGGCACATCATCAATTTTTGCTGATGTACGTTGGGACACAACTGGGCTTGTTATTTCCTTAACAACACCAGCTTGCAACATGAATGCAGTTAATGGAACTACTACACCTGTCCATCTATCATTACTCCATTTAATCTTCCCAAAGACCCTACCAGTTAAGATAGGAACCTTGTAAAACCTATGGTGATTACCTACAGAATGTCCCAAACCATTGATAATGGTCATGAGAAATCTTAGGTACATCAAAAACTTATGGGGACTTCCAACATTCTTGAGCATATTAACAAAAATCAAATGACTAAAATTGAAGGTTCTATGAGTAGATAAATAAACCAGAGCAATTGCAAGATGACTACCAAACTGTCCTATGATGACTTCTTCTAACTCATACAATGTATAAGGTAGTAAACCAAGAACCTCCATTGTGGTGAGAAGGATACTTTATAGAAGGTGAAGGACCTATCTCCCACATAGCTAAGTGCTTCCATCGCATCCAAAATTCTAGTATTAAGAAGTGTAAAGACTTCACCTTCATCATCAAGAGTTAAGTATGTTCTGACATGAGCTTTAGTATTCTATAGTTCCTGCTTGTTGACAATGGCCTTGATCACGTCTTCCTTATATTTTTCTTCTATAGTAGCAGGCCCCCAAAATTGATGAAATGTAGACTTAAGTACCTTGAGGTGAACTGTAAGAGCATGGTATATGTGAATATGTCTTAGTAACTCTAGAATCTCAAAGAAAGATTCTAGACCAACAACCTTTTGTAAATAAGCAACCTGATTGTGTTTCTCATAGAATGATAGGGTCGACATGCTTGGATACAAGAATGAGAATGATGAAAGTTGGTGAAGTAAGTTAGGTTGATTTTATAAAGATAAAAGTAAAATTATGAGAAAGTGAATTTAGCTTATATAGGCGAGAGTAAAGATTTGACTGGGCCGTAAAATTCAACTTGCTAAAAATAGGGTAAGTCTAGGCAATGATGAAATCTTTGAAAAGAATAGGTAAATATCATATCAAAGATTACATATGGTTGAAGTAATTATCACAAAACCACACAATGGTAGTTTTACAATTGTTTCCTTCAAACCAGAATTGATGGACACCCACCAGAACTAATTTATACTACCAACATTAAAAATAATACTACCAGCATAAATACTCAAACCAGTATTAAGCTAAATTTTCTCAAATAAAAAACCCAAACTACTTTATACAAACATAAACATGTACATAAATGTGTATAGAACAATATACAACAATTTTTTTGTTTTATTTTTTTGTTTTTTTAATATTTTTTTTAAACTCACACAATAGTATAATTTCACACACAAAGAAGAATAAAATAACTTCAAAATCCTAGCAAGTCATCAAAATACTCACATCACATTCAAACATATGAGATAGACAGTGAGTCCTGTATGGTTCCTTGATCAGATATTTCCATTAACACAAACTCTTCCTTACGTGCTAATATGAATCCTACTAAACACTTTACACTTGTAGGTTGTTTTAACCTCTAGTTTGTGACAACCGTTTCAGTACTAAGATACTGCCCGTGATCAGATAGACTTGTAAAAGAAATCTTCATGACAGGTTTTCTAGTATAAAACTGTTGTCTATGACATCTCATTAATGAGACATCAAATAGTGAGTCATCTAGTGTGAATCAGATGACTAAAAATTACTCAGCAACTCACAAGTATACAACATCAAAATTCCTTCATGCTCCATTGCTCATCCTGCAATTGTTAGTCCAAAACCAAGAAAATAAGTGCCCAAGATACTTCCTCCTTTTTATTTGAAAAACATGACTAACAACATTAAGAATTTCATTAACAGAATTATGAAAAATACAAACAACATTAAGATTTTACAACAGATTTTGACTACACAAAAACACTTTATAGTTCTTTTTCCACATAGGTATTTTTTATGAGAACCCAAGACACATCTGGATTCTCTCTAGTTGGACGAACAAACTTATACACTTTTTGATAAGTTTCCCCATGCAAGTCTCTAAACTCAAAAGTTCGAGTTTGTGTTATATAATCAAACTCACCATCTACTTTTGTTTCATCATACTTTAGCTTCTTCATTGCTTAAACTTTTTTATACGTTTGTACAACATGCTCATTCATATCTTCCTCTGAACTAACATAACCTTATTTTGTAGTTTCATCCTTTTGAGAGCTTTATGTTGGATGAACCTTCTTAGGTACCCATACCATGTTCTTGGGATTTGGTTTATTATGAAAATTATTTGCAGTTAGTCTCACTCTCTCCATGTACTCAACCTTACCCTTGGATATCCCAAAATTTGTAGCTTTGCCTTTTTTAGGTGGTGTTGTGGTATTGGTTGTGACACAAAAGGCTTTGGTTTATAAGGTCCTGTGTTAACAGATTTAACAAACCTTAGACTATTGTTCCCGGTGTTGACAACTTTGTTCTTTTGATAGAAACTTTGAGAACCAAAAGATGTTTTCTTTTTAGGGAAAACTCTTGACTGTGGTTGTGTCACAAAGGGTTTGTAGATACCAAAGTGGGGTCTTGTATTGACAAAATTTATAGACCTGGGACTATTACTACCAGTATAAGATCTTGAGTTACCATAATTAAAAGACCTACCGGAATTAAAAGACCTACCAGAATTAAAAGTTCTACTAGTATTACCTGGTGAAGGTCTACCAGAATTAAAATGACTTGCATTTTTAATTGGTTTAAGACCATCCCTAAGAAGTATTGACCTAGGGATCATTTTGGTATTAGACTGACAGTTCCCCTTGAACCCCTTGTTCTAATTCTTTTGGTTGTTCCTTCCACACTGTGCTTGCAAATGTTTAAAGCTACCACATATATAGAAATCTCTATTCACACTCTTAAGAACCTGCTGGTTGTTTTTGTTTCTTTGATTTCGCCTATGTGTGTTTATATTGTACATCTCAGCACACTTGACATGATTCTTAATAGGTTGGCACTTAGGGGCATTTGGGTTCAAGTCATTATAATTAATAGCATCAACTTTCTCTTCTAGCTTATCCTTAGTTTGAGAATTTATACTCTCTGACCTAGATGGTTTAAATATTATTTCCTCAGTTTGGCTACCAATACTAGAACTAGTAGTAGGATTTACCTGTGGACTGTCAACACAGGTTTCACTAGAATAGCTAGTACCTTCCTTTTGAAATTTAATGGGCACAAACTCTGGTTCTTCTTTTTTTTGAAACTCATGCAAACTAGTATAAGACATATTAGGCATAGAAGGAAAGGGCTCAACAACATGATAATCATTGTTGTATCCTAGTCCCCACTTGCATTTATTAGGGACCCGACTATCAATCATTTTTTCCATGCTCTTAGTAGCATTACTAAGACTTAAACTTAAGTTCATTTTCAAGTTTAGCAATTTCACCCTCCTCAAGTTTAAAGTTGAGTTCAGTCACGACCCTAGCCTATTTAGCTATTTCCATTTTTAAAAGGATAATAGAGTCTTTAAAGACAATTTCTTGTTCCTTATAACACTCTATTTGGTCTTCTAAAATTTTCAGACCTCTTTGATAAGTAGTTAAATTACGGGTAGACCTATCATAATTTAACTTAATAATATTACTATAGGTTTCGAGTTCCTTATATGTTTTCAGACATTCAACAGTGCAGTTTTTATTACGATTTACCTCATTGTATGAAAGTGCCATATGTGCCATGTTAGTGATGGGTTCCTCATCTTACATAAAGCTCCAGTCCACTCCAACTCCATCAACAACTAACAATGCCTTGGTGAAAGGCTCTTATATAGTTACCTGATTCTATGGACTTCTTCACTCCCTATCAAAATGTCCCTTATTGTGAAAATTATAGCATTCAACCTTTTATTTATTAAAGCTATCCTTATCACCAACAATAAGGATGATCTTCTCCAGTTCTTCTAAAAAATCTCCTTGCTCTCATGTTGAGAAAGGCAAGTTGGTTATTTATCTCCAGTTCTTCTAGATCATCATCACTTAATTGTTGCAAATCATCAACAAGAATCTATGCTACATTCTCATATGTATATAGGAGTGCATAAATGGTTCCATCACTTAATACAACAATACTAGTAGTTTATTCATCAGAATTAGATAGTGTACTACTAGCATTAAGGGACACACTACCAACATTTAGAGAACTTTTTGAGTTTTCTTTACTGGCATGACTTAAACTTGATATGAATGTCAGGTTAGTATCATTGGAGACTAACCCAATCTTTTTCTTGAGTTTCTGCTCAACCACTTTAAAGTGATTGTATAGATCATCAATATTGACTTGATCAATATCCTCCCTGTTTTCCCAAATAGATACCTCTATAGCCATTTCAGCAGGCATACTTCTTAGGAACTTAGCATTTATGTCCTCCTGTTCAGCCTTTCCTCCTTGAGTAATGAGTTTGCTCACAATCCCTTGAAGTCTATTGTAAATAGATTCTGATCCCTCATCATTGAAGTTTTTAAACATTGATTTTAACAATGTTTTCTTAGCCTTCTTTGTAGAGTCATTCCCACCAAATCTCAGAACAAAGGCATCAAACATAGATTTAGCATCTTCATATTGTTGGAAGGCAAGAATATGCTCATTTGGTATTGCTAGCATAATAATACTTCTGGCTTTCATATCATTAGACCTCTTCTTTTCTACAGGCAATATTTCAGGTGCTTTCCCATCAACCAACACAAGATGGGTGTGAGTGTCTCCATGAACAATCAATTCCCATAGATCTCAAATGTACATCTACACAAATTGAGTAAATATGAATTTCCACTCCTTAAACTTTCATTGTTTGAAGACTGGAACCTTGTTTATACTGTTGGGTAGTGCACTTTCTGACTCCATCTCTTAAAGTAAGAGATTACTTGAATAACCTTCAAGATCAAAACTTCTCAACGAGCTCTGATACCACTTGTTGATCCCTTATGATTTTGTTAGTCTTAACTTGAAGACTCAACCTACACAAGATAAATCATATATAGACTTAGTAGAAACTTTGAATGATATCAAAGAGTATGCAGAATCTACTCTTTGATATTATGAAGATTATGTATATGGTATCGACAAGAGATGTAAATTGAATACTTCAATATTAATAACACTAATACCATTAACACAAAGTATTAGGGTTATAACCTTGATGTAAATTTACAATGCAGAGAGATTATATTTTCCTATATCATAACCTAGTCCTAGGACCTCCTTTTATAATGTAAGGAGTCTTTTACAAGACAAATATATGAATAAATAAATTTATACTATTGGAATATATAAGTGAATATCTTCTATCTTTAAGGAACACGTCTTCTGTCTTTATCTTCAACTCAGCACTAATACTATTACAAGCACCAAGGTTTAACCACGTCCTACTCAATATTAATGCAACCAGTACTAAGAATACTACTACCAGTATTAATAAAATTAATACTATTAGTGTAATATAGACCAACGCTAATTTTATTCCCAACACTTTCCCACTACATGACAAAAAGGAGCTCTAGAATGCGCAGTGCTTTATAGGTGCCTGTGGTTCCTTATATACAAGCAACAACAGGAACAATAATGAACCGTGGGCAGACTAGCCATTGGTTCCTTATCCCTATAAATAATGGATCATTATCCCATTTTCCTTGAACCTTTTTGGACTTTATTAATGCTTCTAGATCTCTTTTCTGTCTTTAATCATTAGTAAATAATCACTTAATTGGTTAAGTATGTTTACTTATGATTATCTTCTTGATCCCCTTCTTCATATGTCCAAAGAGAAGATCACTCACACACTTATGATGTGTTAAAAGATGAAGCCTTGATGAAGATCATCTTTCTATAAATCTAGTCATGTTCATCACATTTATTAATTTTAGTCTTGTATAGATCCAAGGTATATGTGTATACTTGGATGATTCTTATGTGTTAGTTCTCATTTAGCTCTAAATTGATGTGATTATGAGTGTTGTGTGTGTTAGTTCTCACTTAGCTCTAAAGTGATGTAAGTATTAGTGTCTTATGTGTAAGTTCTCACTTAGCTATAAAGTGATATAAGTATGAGTATGAGTGTGTTAGTTACCAGTTAACTTGAAAGTGGTATGAGTATGAGAGATGAGTGTAGATTCGTTCTAGCTAAGATTAGAATTCGACATATAGCCTTGTGGTGGTAAAGGAAATAGCCAACGATTGAAGATTGGTTCTAGCTAAGATTAGAACTCGAGATCTATCCTTGTGTCAGTAAATGGAAATGAGCGACGAGTGTATATTGGTTCTAGCTATGATTAGAGCTCAACATCTAGCCTTGTGTCGTTAAAGGAAATAGACGACGAGTGAAGATTGGTTCTACCTAGGATTAGAACTCGACATTTAGCTTAGTGTCGAAAATTGTTATAAGCATCAATGTACGGTTTTCTTTGCCAAGAATGGAGCGGGTGGATATTATGAAAATCTCGAGTAGGTGTACTCGAGGAGTAGAGTGAGAGAGAGATTTGTTGCCGAACCATTATAAATCCTTGGTGTCTTCCTTTAGGTTGTTTCCTTCCTTACTCCTTACTTATCTTTGTCTTTATCTTTAGTCATTCATTATCATGATCTCTTGATATAGCAAATGTTTTTGAAAAATTGGTAATTGGCCTAACTATTATAAAACAAGTTTTCAAATAATTCTCACACCCAATGACTAACACAATTTTAGTTAGGTAAACTATTCAAACCCCCTATAGTTTCTACACTATGGATTGTTGGTTGGAGGATGTTACTAGAATCTTAGTGAGTTGTTCAGTAGTTGGTACTTGTCAATGAATTTGTAGTGTTGTAGCTTCAGCTCCAACCTTTTGCTTCTCCTCCCGAAGCTTTAACATCTGGGACTTTAGAATGAGAACCTAGTTGGTTAACTCTTTAACATGAAGAGACCTTATAGATGGTGGAGTTGAGTCATCCTTGTTTGTATCCATATTCTCATCTCCAATATTTTCTCTTCAGGTTCACTCTCATCAATATTAAATGAAGAGTCTTTTGACAAGCCATGTTCCTTGGAAACATTAGCTGTCGAAAATTTGGGTATAAGTGAGGCTAAGTTCCCCACATTTACACAAGTGGTGGAAATCTTATCAGTGGCTCTATTGTTGCTGGAGGATCTTCATGTTTGTCTTGAGCATCACCTGTGGTGTGGTCAATTTGTTCATCTTCACCACTAGGTTTGGTTGTGCCTGATGGATCATGAGAAAAAGTCCATGAAATGTAAAGATCAGTGGTACCTTGTTGTTGTGGCATTGAATCATTAGGGACATAAGGACCAGGGTCAACTTCAACTATTATATTTGCTGAAGCTTCAGCGTCTGATGCGGACTCGAAGTGACAAATGGTAGGAAAATAAAAAGATAAATAACTTACCAATGTTGAATCTATTATATTGAGTGGATGGGTTGATGACACCAAATAGGTATATATTTATAGAATAATTTTTCCAAGTAATTCCCATTTATTATTATTATTTCAATATATTGGTATTTAATCTAATACATTTAGTTTTGCAGTATTTATGGATTAAATGGTGGATCAAGGCACATTATGGAGCTTAATTGAAGATTATGTGAAGAAAGATTAATTTTGAAGACATACTTCGTATGCACCATAAGCATACGGCGTATCTGCGTAAGAATACAACATGAAGACCTCGCTGATTCATGATGTATACACTGTATTTAAAGACCCAATACGCCTTATTGGGATTTATACACATAAGATTCTAGAAGTCATCAAGACTTGAGCCTATGGACAAAGATCCCGCATACGTCGCATCTAGAGGAAAAATACGTTTTATGAAGATTAAAGATAAAAACTGAGAGTTATATTAACTAAGAACGTGATCCCTACTTCAAGTTTCACATATACGCCGTATTCGGCCCTCGGACAAGTCGTATGCGTGTCGGCTCAGACAACCTATATAAGGAAAAAGCTACAAACGGATTTAGCAAGAATCATGGAAGCAATAATAAGCTGTAAACCCTAAATAACCACCAAAAAGAGCTCTTAGAATCAAGAAGAGAAAAGAAGGTCAATAAAAGTGATACATAACATTGGAAAACTCTTGTAATATACATACTTTGATCAGACGTTTGGTATTTGGTATCATTCTTAATCGTGTAGTTTACCTTTACTATTTATATGACATTTACTTATGTTTTACTATGACTAAAGGCTAACACCTTTGGTCTTAGCCATGTTTATGATAATTTAATGTTTGGTTTGTTATATTGATTGTTGATATGTGCTAAGACACATATCTTATTTTATAGTAAAACAAACTTAAGCGGTTAAAATATCATCAAATGTGCCATATATATGCTTTTATTTTAGTTTTTCTATATGCATGTGCATGTACGAATATAAAAAAATCACAAGAAAACGATCAAGAAATGGCAAAACGAACACAAGAATTAAAGAAGTGCAAAAAGCCGAAGTCGGTATGCATTTAAGTGGGTTACAAGCCCTAAAACTCACAAATTACCCAAAACACCCCTCCAAATATTCAAAGTTCCAAAAATACCCTTTATCCCAAAATTCCTAAACCATCCTTCATGTTACACCAAATTATAGTTTAAGTCCTTAAACTTTTACACCATCCATCCTTGATACTCAACGGATGTTGAGTATTAACTTAACATTTGTTATGTTAATACATTAAATCTTACTAGTACAAATCCACTTTGAGCCCAAAATCAAGTAAACAAAGCCAGTCCAACAAGACCCGAACCCAAAACTTGAAAAAGGGGGCGACTTTAGAACATTATTCAGCCTTCTCTTTTGATTTTACACAACAACATGTAACAAATATTACATGTCTAACTAATTAACAAATAACCACTCGCCAGCAACTAATAGGAAGATTCCACGTGTCATGCCCATGCGAGAATGACATGTTGGCTATTTGTGTGAAACAAGTGTGGAGTCCTAAGATTCCGGATCTTTAGGCTGCTAGGAACATGCATTACTCACTTGATTGAATCAAGGCGGAATAGAATAAAACATGTTGAACAAGGTGTTTAAGAACAAGAACACAAGAACACAAGAACAAGTTTTCCCAATGATTGCTTATTATTACTAATAAACAACCACTAGGCATGTATACATCTAATCCCACGCCTAGTACAACACACACTTTAGGTTTACATTTTATATGAATTGATGATTAAACCTAAAGACCCTTTGTTCCTTTTATAGTGTAAGGAATAGGGTTTACAAGAGATAAGAATGAATAAACATGTAAATCTTCTATTTTAATAAACCATATCCTGAATACTTAACCAATATACTGAATATGCATCCAAAATAGAATTCCATCAGCGGCTCGACCATTTGTCAGCGGCTAGACACAACGTGTCAGTGGCTAGAACAAACAGTCTCATGTTTTCTTCGTTTGAGTTTTTGCCACATCAACTTTTAGACCCAAAAATATTCCCCTAGTTGATGTCGGCAAAACTCTTTGTGTATCTCTTGTAAATGGTACATCGTCTTCAAATTTCTTCTACTCAAGTTAAGCACCGATATCTTCCCCTTTTTGCGACATCAAATTAGGAAAGGAAACAATGTATGCAATTAAAGATTCTCCAAGTGTAGCTCTGTGTAATGACCTTGAAGAAAAATAAATATAATATTCCTGATGTAGAAGTAGAATAACCCAAATCTGTGTTCCATGTCTTGCACTAATAATGTGACAAAGAGATGTATGCATACAAGATCCTCATTTTCCTTTGAAATGAGACACTAAGTACGATAATGTAACTCCTTCAAGAGATATAAAGTATGTGCATAGAGTACCATAAGAGAAATCACATATTCCTAGATCTTGTAACACTTCGTCAGTAATCATTTAAGCACGAACAAGTTATCTTCAAGACGAAATTGAAGCATCTTGATATATGATAAAACACATACTCACGCAACACCACTTCAAACATCAATCATATCATAAACATTATTCTCCTTAATCATATACCTCGTTATGAAATATATCCGAGCCATAAATATCAAAATGATATTCTGTATAAAACCAGAGATCCCATGTACCTTCGTGTGTAACCTCCTTGTTTTGTGTGCAAAAACTCGACCAAATTCCAAACAGCAGCAACTTCCCCTTTGTCCGAGATCCTTCTTTGTCTGATATACTGTCAGTATGTGTTGTCCAATATCGGACAACACTTGTCAACGTTGAAAAATTATATCTCGGACAAAACAATGCTGCCAGCGGCTGAATAATGTTTGTCAGCGGCTGAAAGCATCAATGGCAACTTTCCTCTTAGTGGCTACGTACAACTTAACAAAGGCTAGAAAATGTGTCAGTGGCTATATTATACTTCATTATCCCACACATATTCAACCCATACAAATCCTCTGAATAACTTTGAAGCCACAACATTAATCAAACTAGGGTTCATCATTGATTTGTGAATCAACTCACCAAAGCTAGTATGACCACCATCATTACTAAGATCCTGCTGCCACACGCAACAATACTTATTAAGATCATCAACATTAATGATCATACCTAGGGTTTGTTGGAAAAACCCTAGATTCAACTTCTTGAATAACACATACTGCTGTCAACTTCGACACTCAATAACTCCCTCATAACTGATCAGATCGACGATCGCTCTGATGAGATCCTATACACATGTGTCAATAACCTACAGCAAAATTTTCACGACGATCTAACTGTTAACGAAGGAGAAATCGCGTTTTTACCACTGCTGTCCACAGAAAACTGCACCATTCTGCTGTGAACTTCGACATGCTATAAATTTTTCTTGGTGACAGATCTGGACAATCCCTCTGGTGTATATCTATATATATGTGTGTTGAACATACATACAAAGTTTCGTGGCGATCCAACGGTTCAAGAAAAAGTTATGGCCTTCTTACTGCTGTTGTGCACACAAAACCGCCCAGAAAACCCTAAAACGGATTTTCTTCATTACTAGATAACACGAACACCTTGTTGATCCTAGCATCGAGAGCCACAAGGATCTGATACCAATTGTGGAATCCTAAGATTCTAGATCTTTAGGCTACTAGGAACATGCATTACTCACTTGATTGAATCAAGTGGTAATAGAATAAAACATGTTGAACAAGGTGTTTAAGAACAAGAACACAAGAACAAGTTTTTTCAACGATTGCTTATTATTACTAACAAACAACCACTAGGCGTGTATACATTTAATCCCATACCTAGTACGACACACACTTTAGGTTTACATTGTATATGAATTGATGATTAAACCTGAAGACCCTTGGTTCCTTTTATAGAGTAAGGAAAAGGTTTACAAGAGATAAGAAGGAATAAACATGTAAATCTTTTATTTAAATAAACCATATCCTAAATATTTAACCAATATACCTAATATGCATCCAAAATAGAATTCCATCAGCGACTCGACATTTGTCAACGGCTAGACATAACGTGTCAGTGGCTAGAACAAATAGTCTCAGGTTTTCTTTGTTTGAGTTTCTGCCAAATCAACTTTTAGACCCAACAACAAGCACAAACTAAAGATAATCAACAACTGCAATTCAAGCCTAAAGATTAAGCAAGGATTAAGGGTCATGTTTAAAGCTCCAAGGACGCTCCTCAACCTTAGATCTCCCTCACATCAGCTATAAATAGACTATGAATTTCCCTAATGTAATTTTGTTCCAATTTTTGTAAACTCAAAATATTGAGTTCCATTTCAATTAAATTGTCTTTTACTTTAGTTGTAGTTTACTTCGTTTTCATTTATTTTAAATTACCTTGTACTTTATTTTATAAATCAATAAAAACCAAAAAAATTATTTATTACTATTCATTGAGCTTATTCACTGCTTATTGTCCTTTCATGTTGTTTTATAAGTTCACTAAGTTATTTGAGTTGTTACTAAGCTTGTAAATCTTAGTGGTTGCTATTTGAAGATATTTGTGAAAAAGTAGTAAAAAAGTGCTTATAGCTTATAAGCTCGTATTAAGATAAATAAGCTTGGTTTGGTTTGAGATAAGCTGAATTGGACTTAGGGGATTATAAGTTAGAGGTTAGGGATTCTTAAATAAGCTTGGACCCCTTGAAAATCTTTATTTCTATTTTATAGCTTAATTCATCAACTGCTTATTCGTGTTGCTTATTATCTGTTTGTTGTGCTTATTGTTGCTTATTTTATCTTTATATTTCCTTCTTGTCTAATTACTTGTTTAATTGTTTCTTAAATTGCATTTTTATAAGTTTCAATTAATTTTCAACCTCATTAAGTGTAACACCCCCAATTTCAATCATAACAGCGGAAGGGTCATTGGGTGTTACTATCATGGTTCAATCTCATAATCAAAGAAAACGGCTCAAAACGAGACGTTTTAATAAACATCCATTCAATTTCATTTAATCAAGATAAAATTTCATACACGGTCCCAGATAGCTTTCAAGTTTACAAAAGCTAGTAATTGGTAAAAATTATTTGAATGGATATAATTTATAAAAGCGGGCCAAAACATTTCAAATAAGCAAGCTTCACGAAACCGCCTTCCTCGAGTGCCTTCTATATGGTCCTGAGATAAAACATGTTAAAAAGTCAGCAAAATTTGTCGAGTGAATCTATAGAGTTTAATTGAAATAAAGAGAACACAAGTATTAAAAATAACCTTCCATGGTTAATAATTTACCGAAATACCATTATGTTGTACTGACATAATTATCGGCTTCATTACATAAGCCTCGTGACATTGAACGTTAACATATATTATTTCAGCCCAACACACCTAGCCAAGTGCGTATATTTCTCTTATACAATGCATCCGATGTTTCATTACTAGTGCATCACAACACCACGCGATAGCTTGTTGCGACCGGACTGGGCGTCACCCCGATAGATCTATCCATAGCATTAGCGTTATCTCGATTAACAATTCACGATTCATGGGTCTTTTAAGGCTAAACAAACTTATGTAATAACTTCCATTTAAACATAAAATTAAGTTCCTTGTGTTCAATTTTAAAACAATCATGAGTTTATGACAACTTATAGTTGTGCATTTCAATTTCAATAAATACTTTTCAAGTAAATAGGGCTTCCACAACTTCTCGTTGCACCCATACTTTTCCAATAAGTAGGGTTTCCACAACTTCTCGTTGTACCCTTTTATTTAATAAAACAAGCATGTTATCCCCCTCGCGGGTTTTATAAAACAAGTAAACATGTTAAAAGCGAGGCTATAGACTCACCTTAGCCAATAGTGGTAATGAGACGATCGCCGACGATTAGTAATGCCCGTTTAAACACGAAAACCGCAACCTACCAAATAAGGTGCGTTCGTTAAAAATCGACTTAAGTATAAATCATACTTAAATAATATAAAAATCAAAATTACAAAACCAAGACAATCCCGAAAAATTTAATAATACAAGTGTTATTACTATACCCTTTTATTCAACACTATTCTTTTAAACAATTGCACTTTCGATATTGACCCGTCTTAAGATGCCAAGTCAACACAAGTCAAATTATCATTTTACTTCACTTGGACCAGTAGCTAAGTCATTTATATAACGACTTAACACTTGAGTAAATCACCATGTCCAATGGCGAACACTCAACTCACGCCACACAAGTATTGAACTACGTGTCCAAAATACCAATCAGCATGTACACTCCGAATGTACACACCAATCTACCCTATCTACACTTGTCCGATTACGACGAAACTTGGTCACAAACTCACATATAATATGAAGAAGACTCAGTTCAAAATTCATTCAAAAATATTACTTCTAAGACCTTCTGCCCGACACATCTTCGTGTCGTAAAAACCGGACAGTTTTACGCCTTTTACTTGTAGAACCATTTTGACATATCTAAACAACTCCATTTATAAAACCGACACTCGGGTTTGAAAATAGACTCATGACCTGAGGTTTAGTAACTTACATCAGTCCTTGAACATTTTTAAAACTCATTCTATATTCCCCGAGATTCGATCCAAATATCGACAACAATTTTCGGATTGTGCCGATACCCGTCTCCCGGTACACAAATACTAAAAGTAGCATAACTTTTCGCTCGTAATGAATTAGAAGCTCATTCAAGCGGCAAAACGAGCGTCTTGAAGATTACTACAATAATATCAAATAATATAAGCCTATCTCAGAACTTAAACCCACGAAATAATCTGTTGTAAGCTGCTGTCCCGAAAATACATTTTAGAAATCATGTCAAATCAACATTTTGACCCATTTTCACCACTTCTATACTCTTAATAACAACCTACAATCTTTCTAATCCAACCCTTTCATTCCTAATTCACTTGTATGTACAAATCAAAGAAAACCCAATTCAAAAATCATACATGCAACCAATTAAAACTTGAATATAATAATATTAACACTTATATACAACATAAAAATGGATTAAACACTACTAGTTCATCAAGAAAAATAAAATTTTGAAAAAGTTAATGCATGTGTATAAAAATCATACCAATATGATGGGTAGCTCAAGATTAAGATGGGTCTTAATTTAGTTTTCTTGGATCCAAGCTTGATTTTGAAAAATCAGTGTGTTTGTGTGGTGTTTTTGGGCCGTGAGTTTCAAAGGGAGAGAGAGAGATGATGTGAAAAATTTTTAATAAATAAAATGAGATGTGTGTGTTAGTGGAGGCTATTTAAATAGTGGGGTGAGGGTAGTTTTTGCCAATTTTGCATAGATTTGGTCCAAAATGAAATTAAATAGTTGTAAGGGTATAAAATGTAAATATTAAATTTTGAAAATATTTACGGGACTCAGGTTTCGTAAAAATACTTTTTAAAAGTTAAAACGCTTCTTAAATATAATAATATTACATAGACACGACTTAAAACGTAATTAAATCGAAAACGTCGAAAATATTTAACATCGAGAAAATCGATAATAAAACGTAAATTTTTGGGCATCCGCCGGTATCGCGATCATTAGTAGTTCTCGTCATTAGTTAAAACATAAAACACGAGAAATAAAAATAAATACAATAAACTCATTCATATAATAATTTGAGAATATAATATCGATACTTAATGTATTTCTTGTCATTTTTCATCGAAACGACATTCTTACGTTAAGTTTCAAGTCATAACCTTCTCGGTTAATCGATAATTTAAAATTTTCATTAAAGTAAACATATAATATTTAATAGTCGAGATTAAAATATCGACCTGAAATTGACGGATTGTCACATTATCCCCACCAAATTGGGATCTTCGTCCCGAAGATCAACTTGCGTTCTTCCTCGATCGCTCGTTGAAATCAAAGAGTTAAATGTATTTTAGCCCTCGTCTTGAGTTCCATCATACATGACAATAGGAAATCGACTTTGCTTCGGTTGCCTAACTTCCTTATCTATAATATCAACAAGTACTTTGATGAAATGCAACTTACCGTCGATTCATACTTCATCAAGAGAGATAATAAGATCTTCGTCAGGAAGAAATTTCTTTAGGTTCGACATATGAAAAGTATTGTGAATTCCTTGTAGTTCTCGGGGTAATTTAAGTTTTCATGCCACTGGACTTACACTCGATATCAGCTCGAATGGTCCAAATTAACGGGGACTTAACTTCCCACGTTTTCCAAAATATATAACACCTTCTTCATGGTGATAACTTTGGCATAACTTTTCCACCTACCTCGATTTCCAAAAAAATTTCGCTTCACATTATCATAACTTCTATGTCTACTACGAGTGGTTCACAAGCGATGCTTAACTAGCACGGTCGATTTATTTATCGAAATAAAATGAGCAGAGTCAATCAATCAACATTGACAGAAATCGAGTCATATTCAGGCTGAGTTTTCGGGAGCTCTACAATGAATTCCATCGTAATTTGCTCCTACCTCTCAAATGATAATGAATAACATAATCATAATCACTTAAAGGCTTATTTACCTCTTTTAATCCAGAATACATTGTAGGCTCTTACTATCGGTGGATACCGTACCATAGTGCCATACAATTAATGTCTCAATAGACGAAGAGTAAAATCACCGCACCCAATTACAAGTCGTGGGTTGCGCAGTTTCCTCATTATTCCTAGGTTTCCTACAAGCATATACAATACAAACAGCTCTAAATCCTTCAAGAGATGTATCACGATCTACAACAAAATCTTTAGTTCTTTTAGGTAACGATAAGTTCGGCGTGCTGCAGAGTTTTCTTTTCATGGTTTGAAAAGCTTTCTCTTCATCAATGCCACACACAAACGGTTCATTCTTTTTAGTTATCTTAGTTAATGGTTTTGATATCAAAGGGAATCCTTCGATAAACCTTCAGTAATAACCAGCCAAACCTAGAATTTGTCGTACTTCAGTTAGAGTAGTTGGAACATTCAAATTTTCAATGGCTTCGATTTTCGCAGAATCAATATGTATGCCACTTTTGTCAATCACATGACAGAGAAGTTGCACAGAACAGAGCCAAAAATCACACTTTAAAATTTTTGGGTACATCTTTTCGTTCTTTAACAAGTTCAAGATAATCTCTAAGTGTTCGACATGTTCTTCCTTGCTCTTAGAGCAGATTAGAATATCATCAAAGAAAACGATTACGAATTTATCAAGACACGGCTTACACATACAATTCATTAAGTCAATGATTACAGAAGGTGTACTGGTCAAACCAGAAGGCATAACAATAAACTCATAATGATCATCACAAGTTCTAAACGCCGTAATAGGAAAATATTCCTCGCGTATGCGAAGTTAATGATAAGCAAAACAAAGATCAATCTTGGAGAAATCACCAGAATCTTGGAGAAAACACGAGAGTTTTGAAGTTGATCACATAGATCATCAATTCTTAGAACCGGGTAACGATTTTTTGATCGTTAGTCTATGCAGCTCTCGGTAATCGATACACATACGAAACGAACCATCTTTCTTCTTAGAGAAAAGAATAGGAGTTCTACAAACTGACGAGCTCGGTCGAATAAAACCTCTATCAGATAGTTCTTAAAATTGCACAAATAATTACTTCAACTCAGAGGGTGCTAATAAATATGGCTCATGTGCCACAGTTGCAGCACCAAAAATTAGATCAATTAGGAATTCTATTTGCCTTGGAGGCGGAAGCCTTGGCAAATCTTCCAGAAACACTTCAGAATAGTCACAAATGACTAGAGTAATTCTACTTACTTCTCTTACGATTCCTTCTACGATTCCTAAGCCATGAATAATCCACAACCTTTTTCGATATACTTACGAGCTCTATTGCACGAAAAGAATTTTCAATTTGGAATTATTTTTCCCTTCAGTAACCTCATCAGCCCTGCCTTGAATTATGTGTCCCATGAGCTAATAAGCCACGCAAACAGCTTCACAAAAGCAATTGGCTTAGAAGAAGTCACATCCCCGCATAAATTCCTGGTCAGCCGTAAATATATTGCTTGACCTTGACGGTTCGGGTGCCACAATTCTTGGACATAAAAGAGTCAACTTATGGAAACACTTGATATATCTACCAATGTTAGTTCCCTTCAGTTTCAGATTGTACAACACTTGCTCCATACTTTGGAAATACTTCGAGGAAAAACTCCTTAGTTAACCGTTTCCTCACCTTAGTCCATGGTGTCCCATAAGTAACGATACCTATGGAAGCAAGTCTACCATTCCACCAAATTAATGCACGACCTTGGAGAGTAGCAATTTCAAACTGCACCTTATCCTCCTGATTAGGGTCACTGATTTGAAAGACTGACGCCAACTTTCAATAACTGACACAATCCTCCATCATCTTTAGTCCCCTTAAGAGTCTACGGTTTGGAATTAACGAATGAAGTGTAGTTATAGCCTCTAACTTTGGGCACATATGTTCCATCTGTACCATGAACATTATCGGCGCCAGCTTCAGCTCCACCGGTTCTAGTCCCTCCAATTGTAGCTTCAGCTCCAGATCCAGATCCATCATTCATGTTGGCCATGAATTTAACTAAAGATACAGCAACTTATTCACTAATAACTTGACGCATTCGTGCTTCATTCATAGCTTTCATTGGCTGCATGATTCGTGTGTAACGCAAATCAAATCATAATGAGTATTCATTCAATGATTGCGTTATACCACATGAATTTACAAGAGAAAAGCAAAGAAAGATAATAATAGAACGATGTAAAAATAGGAATCAAATGATAGTCATTCCATTGATCACAAACTAGTACAAGTCGTATTGTCAACATTATGGATAATCATCGTCTAATGCCATACAACTTAAAAAACTAGTCCTACTAACTGTTGTCATAGTTTAGTTAGGGATTAATGAGAAGATACTACAATTGATAAACTAATCTACTAAGCGTTACTAGGTATTTCACATGGCTAAGAAAGCTCCTCGGTCCCACAAGAAGAAGATTTCTTCAATGTCTTTCAGAGACGCTTGATATCCTCCTCAATTGGTGCTTTTGGAACAATCTCAATACAACCATTTCACGATCAAGGATTTAAGGAACAAAATCAAAGAATGAATCGAGCAAACGAATTACAATTCAATAAGAGTTTAATCACGCAGATGCTATATGCTTAAGCCTACACATTTATGAATCATTATTTCCATGGATTGATCAAGTCCTTCCAAATAAGATTCAGAAATTTGTAGTTCAACAATTTATAATTTCCTTGTTCAAATAAATGGCCAATTTATTTCAACGATTATAAATCACTTTATTCCAGCATCGCCAGCTCAACACAAAAGATCAAGATCGAAACAAATGAGACACTGATTTAACAGAAAATGATCAGTGATATGATATGGAATCCTGGTTGGCATGTGAATACCATACAAATCAATCTCAATTCCTAACAATCAATAGTACCTTCTTAGACAACTTGTTTTCATCAAAACAGTATAATGTCAAAGATTAATGAAAAGGCAAATTAAATTTGCTAAACGAAATAAGTGAATCGATAAATCAAGAATAAGAACCAAGGAAATCAAAATCCTCGTAATCAGAAGAATATCAGCAATAATATTAACCATTTCGTTGGGATCATGTCTATCCACAACTTAGTTAATCTCGAGAATAACAGGATTCATTTCAGGAATAGCTTCGGCGCTAGCATTAAAATGACTAGGGTGGCTTCGTGACAATCGACGTCGTATAAATATCTCGTATAAATATAAAATCATCATTTATAATTAAATAAATGAAAACATACCTTGTAATTCACAAGTTCAAATAATCGATAAAGATTACAACATATATATAATCCCATATATATATATATATATATAAATACTATCATTCTCGTCCATTGGCAACTCGGAGGTTTCGCTTGCAACAGTTATAGTTAAAAGATTTCATAAATTCATTTTTGGAAAATCTTTTCGTTCTCTATAACTTGAGCTCTGATACCAATCTGTAACACCCCCAATTTAAATCATAACAGCGGAAGGGTCATTGGGTGTTACTATCATGGTTCAATCTCATAATCATAGAAAACGGCTCAAAACGAGACGTTTTAATAAACATCCATTCAATTTTATTTCATCAAGATAAAATTTCATACACGGTCCCAGATAACTTTCAAGTTTACAAAAGCTAGTAATTGGTAAAAATTATTTGAATGGATATAATTTATAAAAGCGGGCCAAAACATTTCAAATAAGCAAGCTTCACGAAACCGCCTTCCTCGAGTGCCTTCTATATGGTCCTGAGATAAAACATGTTAAAAAGTCAGCAAAATTTTCCGAGTGAATCTATAGAGTTTAATTGAAATAAAGAGAACACAAGTATTAAAAATAACCTTCCATGGTTAATAATTTACCGAAATACCATTATGTTGTACTGACATAATTATCGGTTTCATTACATAAGCCTCGTGACATTGAACGTTAACATATATTATTTCAGCCCAACACACCTAGCCAAGTGCGTATATTTCTCTTATACAATGCATCCGATGTTTCATTACTAGTGCATCACAACACCACGCGATAGCTAGTCGCGACCGGACTGGGCGTCACCCCGATTAATCTATCCATAGCATTAGCGTTATCTCGATTAACAATTCACGATTCATGGGTCTTTTAAGGCTAAACAAACTTATGTAATAACTTCCATTTAAACATACAATTAAGTTCCTTGTGTTAAATTTTAAAACAATCATGAGTTTATGACAACTTATAGTTGTGCATTTCAATTTCAATAAATACTTTTCAAGTAAATAGGGCTTCCACAACTTCTCGTTGCACCCATACTTTTCCAATAAGTAGGGTTTCCACAACTTCTCGTTGTACCCTTTTATTTAATAAAACAAGCATGTTATCCCCCTCGCGGGTTTTATAAAACAAGTAAACATGTTAAAAGCGAGGCTATAGACTCACCTTAGCCAATAGTGGTAATGAGACGATCGCCGACGATTAGTAATGCCCGTTTAAACACGAAAACCGCAACCTACCAAATAAGGTGCGTTCGTTAAAAATCGACTTAAGTATAAATCATACTTAAATAATATAAAAATCAAAATTACAAAACCAAGACAATCCCAAAAAATTTAATAATACAAGTGTTATTACTATACCCTTTTATTCAACACTATTCTTTTAAACAATTGCATTTTCGATATTGACCCGTCTTAAGATGCCACGTCAACACAAGTCAAATTATCATTTTACTTCACTTGGACCAGTAGCTAAGTCATTTATTTAACAACTTAACACTTGAGTAAATCACCATGTCCAATGGCGAACACTCAGCTCACGCCACACAAGTATTGAACTACGAGTCCAAAATATCAATCAGCATGTACACTCCGAATGTTCACACCAATCTACCCTATCTACACTTGTCCGATTACGACGAAACTTGGTCACAAACTCACATATAATATGAAGAAGACTCAGTTAAAATTTCATTCAAAAATATTACTTCTAAGACCTTCTGCCTGACACATCTTCGTGTCGTAAAAACCGGACAGTTTTACGCCTTTTACTTGTAGAACCATTTTGACATATCTAAACAACTCCATTTATAAAACCTACACTCGGGTTTGAAAATAGACTCATGACCTGAGGTTTAGTAACTTACATCAGTCCTTGAACATTTTTAAAACTCATTCTATAGTCCCCGAGATTCGATCCAAATATCGACAACAATTTTCGGATTGTGCCGATACCCGTCCCGGTACACAAATACTAAAAGTAGCATAACTTTTCGCTCGTAATGAGTTAGAAGCTCATTCAAGCGGCAAAACGAGCGTCTTGAAGATTACTACAATAATATCAAATAATATAAGCCTATCTCAGAACTTAAACCCATGAAATAATCTGTTGTAAGCTGCTGTCCCGAAAATACATTTTAGAAATCATATCAAATCAACATTTTGACCCATTTTCACCACTTCTATACTCTTAATTACAACCTACAATCATTCTAATCCAACCCTTTCATTCCTAATTCATTTGTATGTACAAATCAAAGAAAACCCAATTCAAAAATCAAACATGCAACCAATTAAAACTTGAATATAATAATATTAACACTTATATACAACATAAAAATGAATCAAACACTACTAGTTCATCAAGAAAAATAAAATTTTGAAAAAGTTAATGCATGTGTATGAAAATCATACCAATATGATGGGTAGCTCAAGATTAAGATGGGTCTTAATTTAGTTTTCTTGGATTCAAGCTTGATTTTGAAAAATCAATGTGTTTGTGTGGTGTTTTTGGGCCGTGAGTTTCAAAGGGAGAGAGAGAGATGATGTGAAAAATTTTTAATAAATAAAATGAGATGTGTGTGTTAGTGGATGCTATTTAAATAGTGGGGTGAGGGTAGTTTTTGCCAATTTTGCATAGATTTGGTCCAAAATGAAATTAAATAGTTGTAAGGGTATAAAATGTAAATATTAAATTTTGAAAATATTTACGAGACTCGGGTTTCGTAAAAATACTTTTTAAAAGTTAAAACGCTTCTTAAATATAATAATATTATCGACACGACTTAAAACGTAATTAAATCGAAAACGTCGAAAATATTAAACATCGAGAAAATCGATAATAAAACGTAAATTTTTGGGCATCCGTCGGTATCGCGATCATTAGTAGTTCTCGTCATTAGTTAAAACTTAAAACACGAGAAATAAAAATAAATACAATAAACTCATTCATATAATAATTTGAGAATATAATATCGATACTTAATGTATTTCTTGTCATTTTTCATCGAAACGACATTCTTACGTTAAGTTTCAAGTCATAACCTTCTCGGTTAGTCGATAATTTAAAATTCTCATTAAAGTAAACATATAATATTTAATAGTCGAGATTAAAATATCGACCTGAAATTGACGGATTGTCACATTAAGGGGTGTTTGGTTTAAGCTGTTAATTAGGCATAATCTAGATCTAGGTTGTCATGTGCTCTTCTAGTATATTATATAGGTTAGTTATAAGCTATATTAGTCAGTTGATAAGTCTAAAACACAAAATCAAAAAAAAAAATAGTTACTGCCTTTAAGCTTATTAGAACTATCAGTTTAAATTGTTGTTTCTATGTTCGGATTGAAGTTGCTCTAGTGTTTAAAATAGTATCTCTTGTTTTCAATAGTTTTCATAAGTTTTGAAAACGTTTTGCTAAAAAACAATTAAGAAATTTGCAAGTTTTTGGTTAAAAAAGTTCACAAGTCTTCGCATAATCATAGAGATAGATATAGTTGATCTTAGGCTTTGATTTTTAGAATGCAAGTAGTTTAGGTGGTAGACTAGTGTTGTTTCAAGTTAATTTTGATTTTAGTGCTTATTAGAAGAATTTGGATCTTATTGAATTTGGTTCAAAAAGTCAATATATGCGTAAGAGTGTTCATGTGTTTGTTGTTTGAACTATGGTCTTTGATTTAATTATCTGTTTGATCATAAGTGTTTGTATTGTGATTATAAGTTGTTAAAGCATCTTTTTTATTAAGTTACAGATTAATAATAAGCAAAAAAAAGGTCAAAAAGAAAAAGTGGAAATGTGAGGTCACAAGTGAGCCATGAGGTTCGACCTCGCGACCCCTCTCAACACCTTAAAGCCGCACTCCACATCATCTCGCTCTTGGAACTTTTTCACATCTTTGTTAAGTTTCGTGACATATAGTTTGGTTTTGCATAAACCCAAATATTTTGTCTTATTATATGTTTGATTTTTCTTATTTTATAGCTTAGTGGCTTATTATTTTGTGTTCAAATTTCTTTTAATAGTTTTGTCATTTTATTTTAAGCATTTGTGTCAAATTAGAACTCATTTAATAGCTTAGAGCTTATTTTAGAAATTTTCAAGTGCTTATTGATCTAGTTAGCTTATTAGAAGTTATTATGAGCAACATTATTTTTACAAAAGTTGTTGTCACTTTCATTTTAAGCATTTATATCTAAAAAGTTTTGCATTTAGCTTAAATTTTGCTTATTGGGCTTATTAAGCCCATTAAGAGTGCTTATTGTTTAAAACACCTTATTGCGCTTATTTTCAAATATAAGTTCTATTGTAAAACTTGTTTAGATTTAAATTTTAAGCATTTTCATATTTTAGATTTCATTTTGCTTATTGGACTTTTTGGCCCAATTATACTTTAGGCTTTAATAGTTATTGGGCTTTCTGGCACAATAGGGTTTTTTTCAATAGTTTTAATAATTTATTTTACATTTTAATAAATAAAAATAAAAAGATTTTATGTATTTTTAATTTTTTAGGTATTGTCTTGTTTTACGTAATTGCATTTTTAGGATACGTCATTATCGTCACAGTAGGATTTTTAGTCAACGACATTAAAAACGAAATCTATTAATTGTCCAAGTTTGAAACGAAAATCTCAATTCACAGTTTCATCGTAGAACGGCCTGAGAATCACTTCCCATGAACATATTCGTCTTCATGATTTTTTATAAGTCTATTCCTTTTTCTATGGGTATTTTGTTATTGACTTCACATTTACCGTCATACGTATACATATTTACACCATATCAATTGTTTCTTAGTTGGCGTGAGAGCGTTGAATTATATTTATTGCCCATATTCGCTTATGTGCTTAGCACGTAACCTTAATGTTGGGAATAAAATAAGTAGTGTTTGATTTTGCACTACCAGTACTAATGGAATTAGTGCTGGTAGTTATATATTAGTGCTAGTCGTGTTTGTACAAAATTGACCAAGTTGGCCATGGTTAAGTTTAATGTTTATTGGGTTGTTAGTGCTGCTGAAGAAGATAAAGACTAAAGACATACGAGTTGTCAACATAAGATATTGTGTATATGTTCTCCGAATTTAAAAGATTGTTTTAGATCTTTATCTTGTAAAGGACTCCTTGTATTATAAAAGGAGGTCATAGGGTTAGATGTTTACAACATAACACTTTATATTTTCTAGACTTTAAGGTTTCTATGACCCTAATACTTATTCAAGAGTATTCGTATTATGTTATTCCCATATCAATCCATAACACAAGATTTAGTTGATATTTAGAGAGAGAAAGAGAAGAAAGTAGAGAGAGAAACAAGAGAGAATTTGGAAGGTTAAACACTTTTAGAGAGAGAAATAAAATGGTAACCAACACCCTCTTCCACACATGGAAGAGGGTATATATACCCTTGGCATATGGGCCGTGGGTTTAGAATCCTTGGGCCGGGCTTGGCTTTGTTTTGGGCTTACGCCCCTAACTTCTACAATATTAGCTTAAAGTCCAAGCCCGGTTTTCCAGACTAACCTATTACAATACAAGACCTTTAACGACTAAGATGACCTATTACATTCTTGTTCGACTATATAAAATATAGGGCTAACAATCTCCCCCAATGTATCGGTCATCTTAAAAAGCTAAAAAAACATAAGATGATTGAGTGAATACATTCTTGTAGAGGAGATCTTCCTGCTTTGGTCTTGTATCTTGGAATTGATCTTGTTTGTAACAGCTTTGTTCCTTCATGCTTTCGTGATCTTTATTATCAGCCTTTGTCATTTGACTTTGAGTGCTTGAGATCTTCATCTGTGCTCCTTGTGACTAAGATGACCTATTACATTCTTACATTCTTAGGTATCTTGATTATCGTCATCTTGTGCTCTTGTGACTTCTGAATCGACATCGGTTACACAGCTATGCCACCTTTTTGATATGCAGCAACATATATAGACACGGATAAAATGGCTTTGAACATTTCATCCTAACTCGGTTGCGTTTTACCTCCGGTCGGGGAAGACCGTTTAGACGATATTAGATACCGTACCTGTGATCGGGTAGATTCGATTAAGAATCTCCTTGACAGGGTTTCCCGGCGGTAGTAGCCAGTTCTCTTTACTCGACCGTCTCAAAGCAGACTGCGAACGTAAAGAGTGAATTATAAGGATAAATTATCCGTCTGATTAGAGTCATCAATTCAGATTTCCTGGAACAAGTTTGATTCTAAAAGAATCGCACTATTGTTGCTTTCTAGTTTGTCACAAGCTTGATTCATAGAGAATCTTGCGAGTCACCTACCGTAGTGCTGTTTGATGTTGACACTGGAAGGATTTCCATTCGTCACTGTGAGCACTAAGGAGTGTCACTCTGAATGTTCTGGCAAGATCACACGGATTTTGCGAAGAAACTTGGAATCAAGTTTGAATCAATTAAAAATCCAAACTTAGTTACTTTCCAGTTCTCACAAGTTTGATTCGTGTAGAATCGCACAAGTTACCTACCATGAGCTTGTTTGATGCTGGCTCAAACAGGATTTTCATCTTCATTGTGAATCGTATCACTCAGATGTTCTGGCAATATCACAAGGATAATGCGTGGGACTCGATTGTGTCCTAATGAGATGATAGATAGATCTCGTTTGGCTCTAGACTCAATAAGTGCATTTTGGTAATCGGAGGCTGGAGCAGACTGCCACCTTTTCAATATTAACTGACTCGGAGTGAGAAAGTCAATAGATACGTGTTGATCTCTGTGACAATGAGACAAGTTTCTTTTGAGAGAAACTCGAATAGCTGGGGAAGGGTTGTGCATCGCATCACTAGGTCTATGACACTTGTCTTTGATAGACGTGTTAACCCGGTTTCTGCCTAAGTTGCATAGAATATTCAACTCCTTCAATGCTTACCAATACGTCATCACTAGCACCTTGTTGTGATTGTTCCAGTGCTAACTTAAGTAATTGGTCCGCATTCAGCTTCATTCAACTTCATCTTTCCTAAGGACAACTATATCTAGATATGGAATGTCCTTGGGTAGATCCCTCGGGTTCTAGTTGGATAATAGGACTTAGTTTCCTATCCTAAACAACCTTATGACTCCATCGTTCCGTCGTGGATAGTAGGTTGTTTTGGGTATAGATCGTAACCATAAACCATTGAAAACCATTCAAAGTTTTTGATAAAAATCAAAACTTTTAACACTTGAAAGTTTCACATTTCCAAAAAGCTCCCCCTACACACATGCATCAATATACGAAATGGTTTAGCATGTGAAGGAAAGAGTTGCACTTGAGTCTTTAAGATCACATGTTGCAATATATTACATTTTAATCACATTTTCTCCCCTATCTCTAATATAAAGACATCATATTAGAGATACCAATTGATTAAAATATGAAAATTTCTGAAAACTGATTGGGAGAGAAACATGTGTGCACGCATGAATCATGGAACTTTTTCAGTCGGGATGCTCCCCCTCAACAATATATGTGTGTCTTGAAACAAAAGTTTGACAAAATTTTGGAAAACCAACACCACAAATATGTTGAGGTACGGAGTAAAGATGCCTTATTCGATATAGTATATTACATATGACAGTTTTAATATCATTTTCGGAATGTGTTGGATACATAAAATATGACAATTTTAGAGACGTATCCAACAACATTAAAAGGCTTGATTTTAAAACGCCCCCCCCCCCCCCCTCAAAAAATGATCAAAATAACATATGACAATTTTGAGATATAAAAACTACGTATGAGGAAGGGAGTGTTGAACACACAATTTTGAAAGATTTAGAAAAACCTTTTGAGAAATTCTTGAAAACTTGTGTTCAACGGTTTTAAAATAATTAGGATAGAAGAATTTTCTTCTATTGCTTAGGGAAAGCGCACTGAAACGTACACTTCCCTTTCGGGTCCTTTTTTCATGAGCTCAAAACATTGATTGTTTTGTGACTAGATCATGACCGAGAAAAATAAATTTCCCGTTGTGAAGGATAAGTTATCATCCGTGACAAACTTTCCTTAAGTTGAAGTTCGAGGTCTAAGCTGACATTTACTTAGAAATCATTTTTCATGAACTTAAAAACTTTGAATATTTTTATAGGAAGCTCATGACCGAGAAATATTAATTTCTCGTTGAGAAGGATAAGTTATCATCCGTGATAAACTTTCCTTATTTGAGGTCCGAGTCCTAAGCTGTGATGTGCTTAGAAGTCATTGTTAGTGAAAAATCAAGCAGCTTCATTTGCCAAAACCTCCAAGTCTTCGGGAGTCATATACTTCATACCAAGACGGCCAACGAGATACTGAAACCTATTTTGAGATAGGGCTTTTGTAAACAAGTCAGCTATTTGGTACTCAGTTCTGACAAAGTATAATTCCACGATACCACGTTCCACGATACCACGTTCCACTTGTTCCTTGATGAAGTGATATCTGACTGCGATGTGCTTGGTACGGGAGTGTTGAACCGGATTGCAAGAAATGGATATGGCCGACTTTGAGTCACAATACATAGGTATTTTATCAAAGTGGAAGCCATAATCCGTGAGTTGAGTTCTCATCCAGAGGAGTTGAGCACAACACGTGGATAGAGCCACATATTCTGCTTCAGCTGATGAGAGGGAAGTGCAGTCCTGCTTCTTTGACGACCAGCTCACAAGTTTGTCTTCCCCTAGAAATTGTACGCTACCAGAAGTGCTTTTTCGACTATCAAGGCAACCTGCGTGATCAGAATCTGAAAAAGCTGTTAGATGAAAACCGGTTGCCTTCGAATACCAGAGACTCATGTGAATGGTATTCTTAAGGTACCGAAAGATCCGTTTAACCTCTTTGAGGTGCTTTTGAGTAGGTCTGGCTTGATATCGTGCACAATAGCATGTGGCATGATGAATATATGGCCTGCTGGCTATAAGGTACATAAGTGACCCGATCATACTGCGATATCGCGTTTGATCTACGGGATATGAGTACAAGTCAGCGTCTAGGGATGTGGTCGACAATGGTGTACCAACGCGAGCACATGAGGTCATACCATGCTTTTTAAGTATCTCTTGAGCATACTTAGCTTGGTTTATGAAGATACCACGTGGGGATTGATGAATCCGGAGGCCTAAAAATAATTTTAGATCCCCCATCATTGACATTTCAAATCTGCTGTGCATTAATTTTTCAAAACGTTTTGAAAGTTTTGGGTTCGTAGAACCAAAAATAATGTCATCAACATAAACTTGCACCAGCAGTATGTCATCCCCATATTAATTAGTAAAGAGAGTAAGATTAGTAGAACCTTTGGAAAATCCTTTGGAAACCAAGAAGTTTGATAGTTCTTCATACCATGCCCTTGGAGCTAGTTTAAGTCCATATACAGCCTTCTTGAGACGATAGACTTTATCAGGATGATGAGGATCGATGAAGCCTTCCGGCTGATTAACATACACTTCTTCCTTCAAATGATCGTTGAGAAAAGCAGTTTTAACGTCCATCTGAAAAACCGTGAAGCCCTTATGTGCAGCATAAGCAAGGAATATCCTGACAGCTTCCAAACGAGCGACTGGAGCGAATGATTCATCGTAGTCTATGCCTTCTTGTTGATGGTATCCCTTAACCACAAGACAAGATTTTTTTTGATGATGGTTTGTTCTTCATCTAGTTTGTTTTTCCAGATCCATTTGAAATCTAAAATTGACATTCCATAGGGTCGGTCAACAAGTTCCCAAACATTTAGGCGTTCAAACTGATGAATTTCGTCTTGCATTGATTCAATCCACGTATGATCAGTCATGGCTTGTTTGATGTTTGTAGGTACAGTAGAACTCACGGTGAGTGCATACATACACACATCGTCATCGGTTTCTAGTTGTCTGCGTGTTCGAACTGGTTGTGAAGGATTTCCAATGACTTGCTCTAATGGATGATCACGTGTCCAATGGTGAGTGGATGAATATCGTTGGTAGAATGTATGCATGTTGGAAGGATCAACATGTTGAGTAGAAGACTCGCCAACTTCGTGTACCGGTGTACCGAACGGATTGATAAATTCTTCTTCGTCAGGTTGTGCATCGACTGCTTGATTGTTGTTTCCTCCTTCAGCATTGACGGTTGGTGATGTTGGTTGTATGACCGTTTCTTGAGTTTGTTGAGTATCCAATGGGATTGTCTCTTGAGCAACGGTTGCTGAAGTAGATGCAGTTGTGTCTTTTTGACTTTGTTCGGGTGCATCAGTAGTAGTGACAACGGAAGGCTTTGACACAACTTGATTGTTTCCATAGTAATATTCATCAAACATTGGATCATATAAATCAACCAACTCATTCATATGTGTCGTATCCGTCGAGTCTGCTGTAGAAGTACTTTCTTGACGTTCTTGTACGGGACTTACACTGCTTTGTGTAGGTGCCAATGCTGGACATTAAGGTACGGGACTTGAGCTGTTGTGTTCAAGTACCATTTGTGGCAATTCGTCAAAGTTCACATGAATTGTTTCTATAATAATCTTTGTTTTCTTGTTGTAAACTCGATATCCTTTCGACAATGTAGCATACCCCACAAAAATACATGCAGCACCTTTTTCTTTCATCTTGTCGAGATTCTCACCGTCTTTAAGAATGTAGCATAAAGATCCAAATACGTGAAAGAATTTAACCGTAGGTTTCCTACCATTGATGATGTGGTAAGGTGTCTTTTCATGTCTAGGGATGACGAGAGAACGATTATGAGTATAACAGGCGGTTGCAATAGCTTCAGCCCAGAAGAATAGTGGTAATTTTGAAGTAGAAAGCATTGTTCGAGCAGCCTCAACCAAAGTACGGTTCCGTCTTTCGACAACGCCATTTTGTTCAGGAGTTCGAGCAATAGACGTTTGATGTTTGATGCCTTCTTCTTGAAAGTAAGATTGCAAGTTCTTGTTCAAAAATTCAGTACCCCTATCCGTTCTTACGGTTAAGACTTGAGCTTGAAGATTGCGTTGTATCATCTTGAGAAAGTTTTGGAGAACCTCTGGTGTTTCATCTTTGGACCTTAAGAAGAAAGTCCATGTGTATCTAGAGTAATCATCAACAATCACGAGAACATACTTTTTCCCGTTAATACTCTCTACTCGCATGGGGCGACATAAATCCATGTGTAGAAGTTCTAATCGTCCTTTTGAGCTTGGGGTAGTCTTTGTTTTGAAAGATTCCGTTTTGCTTTCCCCAACTCACAAAAAGAACAAAGATGGTCTTTGACGAATTTTAACTTAGGAAGACCGGTCACAATATCATTCTTCGAAAGCAAGTTGATGGTGTCAAAGTTGATTTGTGACAATCGTTGATGCCATAACCATGCTTGAGAGGATGAAGCTTTAGCCATTAAGCAAATTGGATTTGAAGATGTGTCTTGAAGAGTTACTGTGTAGAGATCAGAACCACGAGAACCTGTAAGAAGGTCGTTCCCATCGTAGTCTCTAACATAGCAAGTAGATTTCCGAAAAGCCACTTCCAAATCCGCATCACAAAATTGACCAACCGAGAATAAATTATGATTCAGTCCCTCGACGTAATAAACCCGTTTGATAGTGATATTTCCTTGAACCAGATCGCCATATCCAAGTATCGGTGCAAACTGATCATTTCTAAACCGCACCGTACCCAGAAACTTCTCCATGAAGTTAATGAGAAGCTTGAGATTGCCCGTCATGTGCTTTGTGCACCCGGAGTCCATTATGAATAGGATGATTTCGACGAGCTGTAGAAGAATTAGAAGACAATGTAGCATTTGACAAATGGGAGCCCTTGAGGGAAACGGGTTCCAAAATAGTAGTGGGCCTAGATGCAAAGTCTACAGGCAAGCTGATATTCCTAGACCCAATCACTAAAGTGGTTAACTTAGGTACCCATTTGTATCGGGGTGGTGTAAATCTCGAATACCCCCGTGTACATGTCCTAATCATATTCTCATATAGCTTCTTTAATCTGTTTTGTTTACTCAGAGTTGTGGAGTCTAACGCACTTAGTTTCTTAAGTGGTTGATCAGTGGACTGCTTCAAAGTTCTTGTGGGTTCTCTAGTACTAGTGGGCACAAGAATAGGCTTCCTAGTTCTAGCATTCACGCCATTATGATTAAGAGAACAAGCATCATGATTGAAAGTACGAACACATCTTCCACATTCAACGCAAACAAATTCAACATTCGAGGTCTTAGCATTTAAACTGTCATTACATACAGTTACAGACGTTTTATTCATAGAAAACTTAAAATTCCTACGGTGGTCTTCTACTTCCAACTTCTTTCCTGGACTATTGTTAGGCGTGACCTTATCTTGCATTCTAGTGCTCTTAAGCTGTGGTCCGCTAACGCTAGTAGTGGGGATTACTCCTGTAGAATAAGACACACGCTGATTAGTTTTCTTAATATTATGAGGTAACTGTGATGTTCTAGTTTGAGTGGGCTTAGTGTTCATCTTATACATTCCTGGTGCTATCACATTTGTGCTCTTATCATTTCCTATCTTAGACAAAGTCTGTGGGGATTGTCCCAAAATAGAGGATTTAGGGCATATAACCGCATTTGGTTGACAAACGGCGGATGGTTTACCCAATACAGACTGTTGGGTCCACTAGATGTGGATCTTGCAGCCTGTCAGGAAGGGTGAACGACTTCTGTAATCACAAGTCAATTCACAGAGAGACTCTATACACAATATGAATGCAAAATATAAATATAATAAAGAAGAACAAAATAACTATAAAGACTTGATCCTTTCTAAGGATTTCTAATATTGATAATAACTAGAACTATGTTTTTATGAAGGTGTGTCTAACCCTTCTGCCTAAGGTTCCTTTTATACTACAAGGAAACCCTAATACAGCATTAAACAAAACGTGTAAAACTGATATGCATATCCTTTCCTAACATATCTCATGCATATCCTAACAGAATAATAAACAAATAATAAAGTTTGACTTTGACTAGGACCAGGAGCACGACTTGCTCCTACTACTACTAGGACCAGGAGGAACTACATACCTCCTAGTCTACCTATTACAATTAACTATTCCAATGGTCCTAACAATCCTCCCCTAAACTTGAATTTGACCTGTTGAGTTCATGTTTCCTGGTAAAACGTGTAAGAAATCCTGAGGATTGAATCAAAAAGAAACATCAGCATCAGCAAGATAAGTAACAGAAGAACCGCCGTAACATGGAACACTAGAAGCTTCTCCAAAGCTTGAAACAAATCAGCATCGTGTTGAATCTTTACAGCAACATGAGCAGATTTGATGAGCCTTTACCAAGTAGCTGCTCGCTCTTGGGCTAGCCAGTCTTTCTGGTGGAATAAGCATCACCCTAGGAGACCAGAACCCAGCCCAACTCTTAGGACGTGAATCAATGGTGAGTGGGAGTACCCTGATGATTTTAGGCAAACCATCACAGCCGTCAACGGATTTGATATGTCTTTACCAGAAGTCGTACCCTTCTGGACTCGCCAACTCTTAGCAATGAAGCATCGGTGAGTTGAAAACCCTATAGCTTTAAGCAAGCTATTACAGCTATCAACGGATATGATAAAATCTTTACCAAGAGCCATACCCCCTTGGATTAGCCACTTTTCAGTCTAGGACCATGGCAAGTGAAAACCATCCAGTTTTGGGTAACCTAGTGATACCCGGTTTTTGTATAGGGTTCAGATTTAAGTTCTCTCGGTATCTCCTCGAATTGATCTCGGCTCTAAGTGGAATGATTGTTCTTGGTTAATAAAAAGGTGTTGGTTTGTTTATCTATTTTGAACTAATGACAAATAATTGAGTGTCGAAGAGTAGAATTAAAGCTTTAAAAGTTTAAACTAAAAAGACAAGTTTAAAAATAAATGCTTGAAAACTCAAAGATTATATTAGAAAAATAAATGAACACTCAATAAAAACTAACACTTGGAAAACTTTGTAAAAATATGAACTTAGTTGAAAAGTACTAAAAGAAAGTAAGAACGGAATATAGTAAAACAACTCAATCGGAATAATCAAAAAAAGGTGTAATCGGAATGTATTCCGATCTGATGATCGGAATATGGGAGAAATCAACTGATCGGAATATGGGGAAAGGTGGAGCAATCGGAATGTTCCAAAACTTGTACAATCGGAATACTAAAACAACTCAAATCGGAATATTCAAAATTGGGTGCAATCGGAATATAGGGAAACTTACCAATCGGAATAATCTAAAACAAAGACAATCGGAATATGTGAAATACAGGTTCAAATCGGAATATGCCCAAAACAAGCTACAATCGGAAAACCTAAACCCTTTTCCGATCGGTCGATCGGAATAAGGGGGGGGGGGGGGGGGGGCTCTGGTCGGAATGATCCAATCGGAAAGGGGTTTTACCCTTTCCGAAATCCCTATGATCCGAATTAAAAGCAAGGGAAATAAGCTTATGGAATAAGCTAACTCCCAAACAAGCTCGAATCCAATATAATAAGCTGATCAAATAAGCACTAAGAACACTTTATCTAAGCTTAAAATAAACAACTTTTAAATTAAATCAATAAAAAGATGAACTTTTCATAAAAACTTTAAAAAGTAAATAAGCTAAATCAACAAATAAGCCAATAAGCACAAGGATCTCAAAGCTTATTCGTGTAGAAACTTAGGAAAACATAAAAAGATTAACTTTTTAAGCACAAAATCATTGATGAACAACACGGATCATACGAGATTTGTACCAAAATCAATCAAAATCAAAGAAAGGAAGAATGCGATTAAAGATTAAGAGCTTGAAACTAAACTTGATTAATGAAAAATAATACAAAGTTTTGATCTTGAAATAGAAAAAGATGAAATCTAGTGAGAGAAAGTTTAGAACTTTCTCTCTAAAACTAGAGAGAATGAAAAGCTAAAAACTACCTAAAAGACTAAGTGTTTAATTTTTTGTGAAGTAAGGTCCTATTTATAGGCAAGTCTTGTGGTGGTGGGCTTGTGATTGGGCTTTGGTTTGGGCTTCTTTTTCTTCTTTCTTCTTTAGTCTTCACGCTTCTTTAAATAAACGTTTCCGACTTGGATTTGAGAAGTGTCGGTGAATAATTCCAACTCGTCTTATAATCTTTTGTTTAATAGACTCGAGTTCTTCGACATATATGAATCTTCCATATTTGGCTCTATTCTTCGATAAATCTTCAAATAGGCATATTGACTTCAAATCTTTTGCATCTCTTGGACAGTAGACTTCGTCTTGAGTCTTTTTCCTTGATAAAACCCGTGCAATCCCATGTTTTCTTCAATATTCATCCGGTTGACTCTGAAAACACAATAAACACAAAAACCACGCATAATTCCAAACAAATGATATTAAATACGTGTTTTGGTCTTGTTTTAGCCATAATTAAGTGGTAAAAGGATGGGTGTTTTCACACCTATCAAATCCCCTACACTTAACCATTGTCATGCCCTCATACAATGCTTAGTGACAAAGCACATTTACACTTTTCTCATAATCAATCAACCTTGGCCTTATTAATATACTACTAAAAAAATGAAAGTACTAAGAGAAATTTAAACTTTAAAGTAAACAAAAGGATGGAAATAACTTGCAAAGAGATCAAGGACTTACATTAGGGCTTGGGTGCTGCGAAGATTTATCACCCTCAAGTTTCACGTTCCCCAAACTAAGCTTAAAAACGAGATCATTGTTATTATAAGTTAGCAAATCAAACACTTACACACATGACTTAATTAAATGCTTAAACTCCCTTATTCCTAGGTGTATCTCTTGTATTTTATTTTTGTCTTAGAATGATCATGAAGATGCATTTTTGGACTTATTTCGATAGTTTATTTAGGCCGAAAGTAAAGTAGGATGATTTGATCAATAGTTAGCTAAAGGACAAAATCTCTTAAAACTGCTTCTCGGGATATCAAAAAGTTCATATCTTCGCATAACTTGGTTCGCGATTTGAGACCTTTCTCGGGCCGATATTTGGCATGTACTTCATACCTCATATCTTGAGAGACGTTCTTGAGATAATGGTCTTCTCATCGTAATAGAGTTTCTTCACTTGGAGACTTTTGAGGGGTACTCCAACTTTGTTGACCACGACTTCATGATTATTTCTTCAATCTCTAATTGGGATTTTGAGATACAACGATCCGCCTCCTTTTCGGACTTGGATCTATTTATCCTCATACCTTGTTAGGGTCTTTTCGGATAGACTTCTCCATGATCTTTATGGGAGTTGATTGCTTTTCGTCGTGAGTCTTGATCCTTCATATTGATTTTGGGAATAATGCTTTTCACATCACTTTGGATCTTCAGCAATAAAATGGAATCCTCATGCCTTGTTAGGGCCTTTTCGGACTCGCCAATCTTCACGGCCCGCTTCATAAGTTATGCCTTGGCTATGAACTCTTATCATTACCGAGCAACTTTTAAACGATCTTGGGCTAGAAGCTAAGTAACTTTTCAAATCGTACGACCTTACTTATTACAGATAAAGTATTAGCAAGTGATGGGAGAATAGGCAAATAATTACACCAAGTGAGCTTGTGCAAGAATACCGACTTATAATTAACTCTATCATTTCTCGTTCTCCACAATTTAAAATCTCAAGTAATGAGACTCGTGGATGCTTAGTCTAATAAACCAATTAAGTTCTACATGGTTAAGGATACTAGCTAGAATGAACTTAGATAAGTTTATTCGGGTTGAGTCAAAATAATCGTAACGGGCCTAATATGTCAAAGACTTCTAAACCAGCTACACCACTTTTATTAATATTTTTGACTTTATTGCGGAATATATACATATGAAAGCAACGATAAAAATTTAAAAATTACGACTAAATGGCCAAAGTTAATTATAAGTTTGAAAAATGTTGAAAAAGATGATTTTCCGGTTAAATGAAGGCATTTTCATGGAAAAGTCCACTTAAAACTTCGATAGAAGTCCCCCTACACTTAAGATAAACATTGTCCTCAATGTTTAAGCATGTGGGAAAAATCTCCCCTACACTTATGACATTGTGCACGTTGGTTAAATCAAGTTAAGGAAGAGACGACTAAAGTGATCAATTTCCAATGTGAGTATGAAGAAAATTGAATCACGATAGTTGAGAGATAGAACCGGATTTCGGATAACACGGGAGCACGGTTCTTCAAAGGTTCCAAGAGTGCATTCATCCCTGTAATCACATCACCACACAAATACAAACACCTATATAGGTCCCCCTACACTTAGGAGGTAAAAACATAAAAGGATAGATACTCGGGCTGCCTCCCGAGGAGCGCTTGTTTTTGATAACCGAGTCACGAGCCTAACTCGACCCAAAATTAGTTCATGGGGAACGTGGTGAGGGATGGAATCATCTCGTGAGAGATGTCCTCACCAAAGTACAGCTTCAGACGCTGGCCATTCACTTTGAAATTGGGCCCATTTGGCTGAGAAAGCTCAATGGTCCCATATGGAAAGACTTTGGCGACGGTGAATGGACCAGACCAGCGGCTCTTCAACTTGCCAGAGAAGATCTTCAACCGAGAGTTAAAAAGTAAGACTTGATCACCAACGTGGAACTCTCGGTTCTTGATTTTTGCATCATGAAGGATCTTCGTCTTCTCTTTGTAGATCAGCGAGTTCTCATAAGCTTCATTCCTCAGTTCGTTGAGCTCGTTGAGTTGAATCTTGCGATGATCACCGGCTTTGTTGATGTCGAAGTTAGCCCACTTCAAGGCCCAGTGCACCTTATGTTCCAGCTCGATGGGAAGGTGGCATGCTTTTCCGTACACAAGACGATAAGGTGTACAACCGATTGGAGTCTTATAAGCAGTACAGAAAGCCCACAGAGCATCATCTAACTTATCGGCCCACGCGGCACGATGCTCTCCGACAGTACGCTCCAAAATTCGCTTTAATCCATGGTTGGATATCTCGGCTTGCCCATTGGTTTGGGGATGATAAGCGGTGGAAAGACGGTGATTGACACCATACGTAGCCATGACTCTTGCAAATTGATCGTTGCAAAAATGAGTCCCGCGGTCACTGATAATAGCACGAGGAACGCCGAATCTAGCGAACAACGATGTCAAAAAGTTACAAACCACCCTTGCATCATTAGTAGGTAAAGCTTTGGCTTCAACCCACTTTGAAACGTAGTCAACGGCAACAAGGATGTATTTGTTTCCTTTAGATGAAGGGAATGGCCCCATAAAGTCGATACCCCAAACATCAAATATTTCACATTCTTGAATGAAATTTTGAGGCATCTCATCTTTATGAGTGATCTTGCCTTGTTTTTGGCAAGCATCACAACGTTTAACCATCTCGTGAGCATCACGATAGATGGTGGGCCAATAAAATCCCGAGTCAAACACTTTTTTGGCGGTGTAGTTGGGACCAAAGTGACCACCGGTGGGTCCTTTGTGGCAAGCATCAAGGATTTCCAAAGCTGCCAGTCCATCAACACATCGACGAATAATCAAGTCGACACATTTTTTGCAAAGATACGGGTCATCCCAAAAGTAAGTCTTAATGTCGTTAAAGAACTTCTTCTTTTTCTGGGATGTTAACCCGTCAACGAGAATTCCACCCGCCAAGTAGTTTGCAATGTCCGCAAACTACGGGGTTTCATCAGAAGTCGAGTTGATAGACATTAAGGTCTCCAGGGGAAAGGAATCATTGATTTCTTTGTTCGGATGATCCCCCTGGTAAGGATCCTCAAGTCTACTGAGATGATCCGCGGCTAGGTTTTCAGCTCCTTTTTTATCGCGAATTTTGATTTTAAATTCTTGGAGTAGCAAAACCCAGCGAAGAAGTCTTGGTTTGGAATCTTTCTTAGTCAACAAGTACTTCAACACGGAATGATCGGTGTAAACGATAGTGGTGGAAAGGACAAGATAGGGGCGAAATTTTTCAAAAGCATAGACAACAGCTAAAAGCTCTTTTTCGGTTGTCGTGTAATGCAATTGAGCCCCCGTCATTGTCTTGCTAGCGTAATGGATCGGTTGGAAGTGTTTGTTCACTCTTTGTCCCAGAACCGCACCAATAGCAAAGTCACTAGCATCGCACATCAACTCAAAGGGAAGCTCCCAATTAGGGGTAACCAAGACGGGTGCCTTAGTTAGCTTATCCTTAAGCGAGTTGAAGGCTTCAAGACACTCTTTGGAAAAGATAAAAGGAGTATCTTTTTCCAAGAGGTGGGTCATCGGGCGAGCGATTTGAGAAAAATCTTTGATGAATCGACGGTAGAAGCCCGCATGACCTAGGAAACTTCTCACACCCTTCACAGTTGAAGGTGGAGGCAACTTAGCGATAACATTGACTTTAGCACGGTCTACTTCAAGACCGGCTTTGGAGATCTTGTGTCCTAGCACGATGCCCTCTTTTACCATGAAATGGCATTTTCCCAATTAAGAACAAGGCGAGTGTCTTCACACCGCTTCAGCATACGTTCTAATTTGGCAAGGCAAGCAGAGAAAGAATCGCCATAAACCGAGAAATCATCCATGAATACTTCCATAGTTTCTTCAACCATGTCATGGAAGATAGCCATCATACACCTTTGGAATGTCCCAGGAGCATTACATAAACCAAAAGGCATGCGTTTGTAAGCAAATGTTCCATAGGGACAAGTGAATGTGGTCTTTTCTTGGTCCTTGGGATCGATGGGAATTTGAAAATACCCGGAGAAACCGTCTAAGAAGCAGTAATAGTCATTACCAGCTAGACGCTCGAGCATTTGATCCATGAAGGGAAGAGGAAAGTGTTCTTTTCTTGTGGCATCATTGAGCTTGCGATAATCAATACAAACTCTCCACCCAGTAACGAGACAAGTGGGAATCAACTCGTTGTGTTCATTGGAAACAACGGTTATTCCGCCCTTCTTGGGTACACAATGGACGAGACTTACCACGGCGAATCCGAAATAGGGTAAATCAAGCCGGCATCTAGAAGTTTGATAACCTCTTGTTTGATGACGTCATGAATTTTAGGATTAACCCTTCTTTGGCTCTGGATTGCGGGTTTAAAGTCATCTTCCATAAGAATCTTGTGAGTACAAAAGTTCGGATCAATTCCGCGGATATCGGAAATTTTCCAAGCAATTGCCTTCTTATGATCTTTAAGCACGGCGATGAGGGGAGTTTTCTCTTCATCTTTCAAGTCCTTCGCGATAATGACGGGCGACTTCTTCTCTTCTTCAAGGAACACATACTCGAGATGGGGTGGTAACTCCTTAAGTTCTAAATCCGGAGGATTTTCGATGGGAGGCGTTTTCAAAGTCGGAGTATAGATAGCAATAACCGTGGGAGATGGTGGAGAAAGATTGTCTTCATTGAGAAGGTTTTCAAAGAAATGCATGTCTTCATCTCCATCGGTGGGAGAATCGGCATTTGCTAAGTTCACATCTCCCATGGTGGCTTCAAGATCTTTCCAAAACAAATCACTATCTCCAAATAGAGACAGTGATGAATCAATAGAGGAAACGGTTTCAACATTGGGAAGAGAGGTAGGAATATTTTTACAAGCATCATTAAAGTGTTCTTCACAAGCCTCATCCAGAACGTCAATATAATTAACACTCTCGTATGAATAAGGTTGTTTAGACAACTTTCCCATGTTGAAGACGATTTTATCGTCACCCACTCTCATGATAAGCTCACCGGCTTCAACATCGATGAGAGTGCGACCGGTCCGCAAGAATGGACGACCAACAATCAATGGCACACGAGGGTCCATCTCGTAGTCAACGACAACGAAATCGGCAGGAAAAGTGAATTTGTCGACTCCTACAAAGACGTCTTCAGCTATCCCCACTGGATAAGCAACCGTACGGTTGGCTAATTCCAAAGTCATTTTGGTGGGGACTAGCTTAGGGAGAGATAATTGCTTCCAAACGCTTAGAGGCATTAGATTAATACTGGCACCTAGATCAGCTAAGGCCATGCAATTCTCTACTCCCGGGAAGTTACAAGGGATTAAGAAACGACCCGGATCACCAAGCTTGGTTGGCAATTTCCTTAAGAGTACTGCAGAGCAATTCTCATTAAGTTGGGTGTTAGCAATATCAAGAAGCTTCTCCTTGTCGCTAAGAAGATCTTTGAACATTTTAGCATACTTTGGCATGTGAGCGAGAGCCTCAGCGAAGGAGATGTTGAAATTCAATTGTTTGAACATTTTGAGAAAGTTCGAAACCTGAATATCGTCCTTGCTTTTGAGCTTCTCTTTCCTCAACCTTGAGGGATAAGGTATATCGGAAGAAGAGGAAGGCTTTGGGATCGAAGGATCACTCACATCCTTGGGTGGAGGAGGGGTAGAAGTAAGAGGTGGAGAAATTGGGGAAGTAGAAGGATGGGGAATAGGAGCAGGTGACTCGTTCTCCTTAGTCACAATCACCGGTGGAGGTATAGGAAGCTCGGGTTCCTTGGTACCTTTGCCACTGCGAGTGGTGATTGATTTCATCTCCCCTCTTGGATTCGCAATGGTGTTACTCGGAAGAGTACCCGAAGAAGAGGGTTGATTACCATGGAAGAAACTAGCCATCATGTTTCTTAAGTCATTTATTTGACTATCCATAGTGTTTCTCATATCAGCTCTGAGATCGTTCCCTTGTTTCATCAGGTCTGCTTTCAAGTTGCGCACTTCCTGTTGAAGATTTTCCACGATCACATCGTTAGTCCTCATGTAGGTTTCCACTTCTTGGTGTAAAGCAGTGGGTTGGTTGGGAGGAGCATTGTATGCGGGTGGTTGATAAGCAGGCTGCTGGTAAACTTGGTTGTTTCTTTGAGGTGGATGTTGTTGTTTGTGAGGGGGTATGTATGGTCCACGAGATTGTTGTTGTTTTTGAGGAGGGCGGTTGAGGTTTTGTTGTTGGTTTGGGTTGTTAGGAGTAGAACCAGGTGGTGAGAGATAGTTGTTGGAGCGGTAGCTAAGCAGGTTGCGGTCGCCTTGAGGTCGAGCTTGATAAGCAGGTTGAGGATAGGTACCGTATGCTGCATTCACGTTCTCAGAAGGGTAGTTTTGGGTGGCTGTACAAGTGGTGTAAGAATGAGGACCCCCGCATATCTCACATGGTTGGCTAACAGCATTGACTTGAGCGTCTTTAGCGTTTTTAGCGTTAATGCTGTTGGTGTTGCTGGCGGTTTGGGTAGCAAGCGATTCAAGAAGCGCAGTGATTTTGTCAATTCGCTTGTCGCTGTCACTAGTACTAGAACTAGCGACATTGGCCCGCACACTCTTGGTTTGCACACGAGACTTATTCTCAATGATATCCCCCAAGCAGCATTGGAAGTCTTAGCCAAAAGATTACCCCCCGAGGCACTGTTTAGTGAATCTTGGTCATTCATGCTTAAACCATTATAAAAAGTATTAATTTGGTGCACTTTGGTAAAACCATGTTGTGGGCATTTTCGCAAAAGGTCTTTGAAACGGTCCCAAGATTCACTAAACGACTCATCATACTTTTGTTCAAAATTAATGATTTCATTCCGCAAAGCGGTAGTACGAGAGGGTGGGAAAAAGTAGTTGATAAACTTGGTCTCCAAATCCGTCCACGTAAGAATACTCTGTGGTGGTTCCTTAGCAAGCCAATGCCGGGCTTGTCCCTCTAAAGAAAGGAAAAAGTTGTAAACGGATTACCTCTTGTGGAACACCATTGAATTTGACCGTATTCGTGAGTTGTAGGAATCTCTTGATGTGGTCATGTGGATCATCAATGGTACGCCCCAAGAATGGTTGAGAAGAGACCATCTGGATAAAGCCGGATTTGAGCTCAAAATTGTTGGCTGCAATCGCGGGTATGACAATTGGATCATCGTTACCCTCTACATGTGCTTGCAGAAGTTCAATCATCGGGCGATTATCCGGTAGAGGCTCATTGTTGTTGTTATTATTGTTGTTGAAAGGTGGGTTGTTGTTGTTATTATTATTGTTTTGAGGTGGGTTAGTGTTGTTGTTTTGTACACCGGCCATGTCTAAGTTATCGAGAGGCTCGGGCTCTTGATAAGACGTTGATCGAGTGCGCATACACCTGCAAAAGAACTAACAAAGCAAGACCAAAGCAAAAATATTTTTGGTTTTTATGTTTTTTTTAATTTTTAGGATTTTTGAAAATTTAATATTTTTTTTAGGGTTTTTGAAAATTTTTATGAAAAAGTAACGTTCACGGTGAACGGATCCCAAAATCCAAGTACTCACAAAAAATTGTTGATCTTTACGAGAAGAGCCGGCAGCGGCGCCATTTGATACACGGTTTTTGGATAGGGTTCGGATTTAAGTTCTCTCGGTATCTCCTCGAATTGATCTCGGCTCTAAGTGGAATGATTGTTCTTGGTTAATAAAAAGGTGTTGGTTCGTTTATCTATTTTGAACTAATGACAAATAATTGAGTGTCGAAGAGTAGAATTAAAGCTTTAAAAGTTTAAACTAAAAAGACAAGTTTAAAAATAAATGCTTGAAAACTCAAAGATTATATTAGAAAAATAAATGAACACTCAATAAAAACTAACACTTGGAAAATTTTGTAAAAATATGAACTTAGTTGAAAAGTACTAAAAGAAAGTAAAAACGAAATATAGCAAAACAACTCAATCGGAATAATCAAAAAAAGGTGTAATCGGAATGTATTCCGATCTGATGATCGGAATATGGGAGAAATCAACTGATCGGAATATGGGGAAAGGTGGAGCAATCGAAATGTTCCAAAACTTGTACAATCGGAATACTAAAACAACTCAAATCGGAATATTCAAAATTGGGTGCAATCGGAATATAGGGAAACTTACCAATCGGAATAATCTAAAACAAAGACAATCAGAATATGTGAAATACAGGTTCAAATCGGAATATGCCCAAAACAAGCTACAATCGGAAAACCTAAACCCTTTTCCGATCGGTCGATCGGAATAAAAGGGGGGGGGGGGGGCTCTGGTCGGAATGATCCAATCGGAAAGGGGTTTTACCCTTTCCGAAATCCCTATGATCGGAATTAAAAGCAAGGGAAATAAGCTTATGGAATAAGCTAACTCCCGAACAAACTCAAATCCAATATAATAAGCTGATCAAATAAGCACTAAGAACACTTTATCTAAGCTTAAAATAAACAACTTTTAAATCGAATCAATAAAAAGATGAACTTTTCATAAAAACTTTAAAAAGTAAATAAGCTAAATCAACAAATAAGCCAATAAGCACAAGGATCTCAAAGCTTATTCGTGTAGAAACTTAGGAAAACATAAAAAGATTAACTTTTTAAGCACAAAATCATTGATGAACAACACGGATCATACGAGATTTGTACCAAAATCAATCAAAATCAAAGAAAGGAAGAATGAGATTAAAGATTAAGAGCTTGAAACTAAACTTGATTAATGAAAAATAATACAAAGTTTTGATCTTGAAATCGAAAAAGATGAAATCTAGTGAGAGAAAGT
This sequence comes from Glebionis coronaria, assembly GCA_025667525.1. Lineage (NCBI taxonomy): Eukaryota > Viridiplantae > Streptophyta > Magnoliopsida > Asterales > Asteraceae > Glebionis > Glebionis coronaria. Next base: position 251,332,001 of record CM046874.1, read on the forward strand.
TTAGAACTTTCTCTCTAAAACTAGAGAGAATGAAAAGCTAAAAACTACCTAAAAGACTAAGTGTTTAATTTTTTGTGAAGTAAGGTCCTATTTATAGGCAAGTCTTGTGGTGGTGGGCTTGTGATTGGGCTTTGGTTTGGGCTTCTTTTCTTCTTTCTTCTTTAGTCTTCACGCTTCTTTAAATAAACTTTTCCGACTTGGATTTGAGAAGTGTCGGTGAATAATTCCAACTCGTCTTATAATCTTTTGTTTAATAGACTCGAGTTCTTCGACATATATGAATCTTCCATCTTTGGCTCTATTCTTCGATAAATCTTCAAATAGGCATATTGACTTCAAATCTTTTGCATCTCTTGGACAGTAGACTTCGTCTTGAGTCTTTTTCCTTGATAAAACCCGTGCAATCCCATGTTTTCTTCAATATTCATCCGGTTGACTCTGAAAACACAATAAACACAAAAACCACGCATAATTCCAAACAAATGATATTAAATACGTGTTTTGGTCTTGTTTTAGCCAGAATTAAGTGGTAAAAGGATGGGTGTTTTCACACCTATCACCTAGCAACCATCAACGGATTTGAGAATCGCACCAGGAGCCGTACCCTCAAGGTGAATCAACTCTTTCTTGTCGATTAGACATGGTGAGTTGAGGACCATTTGTTGTGATGACCAAGTCCAACACCAGATGAAACCAGTAACCAGCACAAGTATGACACAACAACCAGAGCAGCAGATGGTATTATATTCACAAGTATAAAATCCATGATGTGTTTAAAGTATAAGCAGATATTATATAAAAGGTATATGTTTTTTTTTAATTTTTTTTAACTATAAAGAATGAAAGTCACCAAGCACTTTACATATTGGTGAAAAGAATGTCAGTATTAATAAATAAACAAAAACACAAAACACTTACAAACCAACCATATCAGAGACCAGAAGCAGCCATCTTATCCTTTTCCAAACGAGCTTGGATCCCTTCCACCAATGCAGTTGCCATAGAAGACTCATTCCTGGAGGGAGCATTAGAAATCTGCAAGTGACAAGCCAACATAGCCTCCATCGAAGCAATCGTCAACGGATAATCCAAGTCTGTGAGCATGAAGACCATATGACCAGATTCCAACTCCAACATATGCACACCACAGCCCGCATATAACTTCCATCGCTGAATGACCCATTGTAGCTGATCCTTCCAGATACCAGAAATAGGAGCATGGGGAGGGGCATCAAGCATCATCTTTAAATCAGCCCATACTCGCAGTCTAGGCCAGGAAGACACAACATTAGGATCATCAGGCATGCCGGTATCCACAAACCCATATAAAGCCATAAGATCCTTATGATCCGCCCAAGACAAAATACCCCGCAGACCCGAAGCAAACCTAACAGACCCATCACTAAGAGTAATCCTATGAGATACCGTACCAGGAAGAGTTGTAGAATGCGCAACCGTCCAACCAGTAATATATCCATTACCCAAAGGCAAATCAGTGTCACTATCAGAAGCTGCATCAATAAGATTTTCGGGAGCACGCTTCTCATAGGGAATAGTCTTGCCACGGCGAACACGTCGAGCCGATTTCTTGCGAAGCGAACGGCGAGGTGTGGGATCACTAGGCAAGGGTTCAACCTTTACCTTTACCTGAGCAGCAGCAGTGGGAGCAAGAGAAGTAGACTGAATGTTTTGCCCACCCAAGGAATCAACAGGAGCTGCACTAGAAGAAGGAATAGGTTGAGAACCAGGAACCGGTGGTGATGGTGATGCCATATCAGGTGTAGGAGTAGTGGTGGTTGTGGTAGCAAAGGTGGTGGTGGTAGCATGTGTGGTGGTGGTAGCAGGACCTGAAGAAGAAACCAGAGGAGCAACCAAAGGAGTAGTGGTGGTACCAACTGTAGAAGCAACAAAAACCGATGGAATAGCAACAGAACCAGGAGTAGTATCAGATGTAGGACCAGTAGTAACAGCAGGTGAAGAAGTGGTCACCACACGTGGAGAAGGACGATAAATAAATTGCTCCGGAATGGGGTGCTCTGATGCTTGACCATACGTTCATAGAGTGCCTTGAGCTCATCAAAAGACAAAGCCTTAACCCTGTCCCACTTCCAACCAGTAGTGAAATAGGCAGCCGACTGATACTTCACATAACGCTGCATTTGCTTTCGTTCCTCAGCTCTTGACAAAGGTATGTTTTTACGCTTCTCACGAAGCTGTGCAGCAAGCGCCAATTGATGCTTGCGCATTAACACCATGGCTCTTGGAATACAGTTATGCTCATCCACATCCGCACCCAAAAGATCAGTGAACTGGGAATAATCCTTGGTAAGAATAGTCAACACCTGCATCCAATCACTATCATTCCAATGCATTGCATCATGCTAGACTTGTTCACGTCTCTGCTGTTGAAGCGCTTCCTCCTCAGCCCGAGCAGCTTGATCAATTTCGGCTTGCATCCTTTGAGCAGCCTCCTCACCCAACCTATCCTCCTCAAGCTGTCTGCGTGTACGCTTGCGAGGTGGTGAGGGAGCATCAGTCATTGGGGCCTTCCCCTTTGGATCATGGGATGGACCAGCATTGGAACCAACAGTAGGACCAGAAGCACCTTCCATTGGTGTGGGAACAGAAGCAGGAGAAGGAACACTGGAGGAAGTCGGAGGAATTGGCAAATCATCATACAATTTATCAGCAAAGGCAGCCTTTGCCAACAAAGTCAAACCATCTTCAACACGATCCTTAACCTCCTCCTCAGAATCAGAGTGAACCACATGCTTCTTTCGTCGCCTTTGCTAAGTTTCCAAAGCCTTGATTCGATCAGCCATGGGAAGAACAAATTCCCTAGTAAGCTTCCGGTGTTGATTCAAATCTGCTTCCAAGGAAAGAATTCGTGCATGATACCTGTGCATAAGATCAAGTAACGAAGTAAGTGTAATAGGCTCCTCCGCTTGCCCACCAAGAGGACTTGGGTCAGGGAAGGCGTCATTGGAGCCACAAGCAACAGATGCGTCAACATTAGGAGTTCTAGCACCAAAAGGCTTATCAGAAGAGTGTGGAGCAGGACTAGGAGGGGGAGTCTCCACAAATGGAGACGTATGTGGTAATGAAGAAGAAGCAACCTTGGAAGTGGAAGGTCTTTCAACCACCACCTCCTCAACCGGCTCTTCCGCAACCACATGAGGTGCACCACCAGCATGATCCTCCTCCTCCATTGGGTCATCATCAAGTTGAGGTTCCTCCTCGGCTTGTTCAACCGGAGGAACAACAACATCAGGAGGAACCTGAGCCAGCCGCAACATGGACTCAGTAAGGGGCCTCCACTCCCCGCTAAACCCATGGACCATATTATAATACACATTGGCAGTAAGCTTATAAGGCACATGTTCAGTCCTATCACAAGGTATACAAACAAGTATCTGTTGTAAAAACCTAGGATACATCAGAAACTTCTTCCTAGAACCAGCACTAGACAAATTGCTAACCATCCCCTCAAACAAATAACAAGAGAAATTAAAAACTCTACCCTGAGCTAAGCATATGAGACCAGTAGCCAAGGGAGTAGGAAAAGCATCCCAACTCCCAGACTTGGGACTTAAACAATGAATCAGAAAATGCACTAGAATCTTCCATTGAGGGGAAAACCTATTCTTCTGGAAGTTAAACTTCCCCGCATGATTATATCCAATAGCAGCCGTCCCCTCCAACACCTCCGCATTGGGGATGGAAACAACACCACCTTCATCTTGAAGATGAAAGGAACTACGAATAGAAGCCTCAGAAACCACGTATGAACGACCATCTATGGTAGCATGGAGTTCACGTGGACGACCAACCACAACCACAAGACGAGCAGATGCCCAAAACTGACGAATGACACTATCATAAATAATGGGACATACAGTAAAAGCATACCTTAGGTTTGAAGCCTCAATGAAGTCCAGAATGTCAGTGAAATCATCACGGTGTGGACCATCTCCCAGATAGGCAACCTTATTGTGAGCAGGTTGGTATACCAGGGCAGCCATGGATCTTGATTAATTGAATGGAAGATGATTGTAGTTAGGGTTGAGAGAGTAGGATCGGATGTGTCTGTGTTATGAGTGAGATAAATGAGTCAAGGGGGGGGTTAATTGACCATAAATAATGGTGGTAGTAACTGTTCATTGACCCCTAATAATGGGGGTTGCCCTTTCAAATTAGGCAATTATTGCAAAGTAACCACTTGCCTCTTTTAACATTATTTCCAAATTCCAAGTTACCAAAGTTAAATAGGAGTATAAATACCAGAATTTGAATGCGTTGACTAAAAGTCAAAACGCACAATGGTCAATACTAGAAGCAAAATGTGGTCAACAGAAGTCAATAAGATGAACAGTGTCCCAGACCAGTACCAGAAGCCAATCATCACTTGACAAAGAAGGATTTTTATCCACCAGAAGCCAACCAATAATGACTAGAAGCTAACCAATGAGGACTAGAAGCCAGTCATGAAAGAATATAACCACCAGAGGTGAGCAAAATCCTCCACCAGGAGTAACACACACCACCAGAACCAATGCAATATGTTGTTAAAATCTACCAATATGTTAGTCTGTGCAAAGTAATATGTACACGAAGCCGCCCCTTAGGCTTAGCCTCCCCTCAATCCTAGACCTCAAGGATTGACCATCCCAATGTGAACCACCAAGTGGTTGAACCGAGGACCATCAAAGGCTTTTGTCAACAAATCAGCAACATTATCATCCGTATGAACTTTAAGAACCTGTATCAACTTCTTCTCATTAGCATCCCGTATAAAATGGTGCCGAATTTCAATATGCTTTGTACGTTGATGAAAATCAGGATTCTTTACAATGCAGATAGTACTTTGATTGTCAATGAAAATTTTGGTGTTCATAAAATTGAACCCATAATCCAACATCTGGTTTTGGATCCACAATACGTGTCCACAACAGCTAGCAGCAGCAACGTATTCTTCTGTTGAAGAAGTAGCTACTATCGTCTGTTTCTTGCATTGCCATGAAATAAGTCGTCGACCCAAAAATTGACAACCACCAGTAGTAGATTTTCTGTCATTATTAGCACCTACATAGTCACTATCACTATATGCTTCAAGAACAAAAGGTGATTCTTTAGGATACCACAAGCCCAGTTTAGGTTGAGCCTTGATATACTTGAAAATCTTCTTAACTGCATTCAAGTTAGAAACCGTTGGAGCCACCTGATGTCTAGAATAAGCACTTACTGCAAACATGATGTCCGGACGTGATGTAGTCAAATACATGAGTGAGCCAATCATAGACCTGTACATGTGAACATTGACCGGGGGATCTGGCTCATTCTTGAGTTTGACTTTAGCAACTTCATAAGGAGTTGCTGCTGGTCGAAGAGGATCCATGTCAAACTTCTGAAGGATCTCATGAACATATTTATCTTGACTAATGAAGATCCCATCCGACTGTTGCTTGACTTGAAGACCAAGGAAGAAGGAAAGCTCTCCCATAGCACTCATCTGAAACTCGCCTTTCATCAAGTGTTCAAACTCATCACACCATTCCTTCTTAGTAGAACCAAAGATAATGTCGTCCACATAAACCTGAACAAGTATAATGTCCTTGGGATTCCTCTTAAGAAATAGTGTTTTGTCAATAGTACCTCTTCTATAGCCATTCTTTAACAAGAAAGTTGAAAGACGCTCATACCAAGCTCTAGGAGCCTGATGTAGTCCATAAAGAGCCTTGACTACCTTGTAAACCTTCTTGGGATGAAGTGGATCTACAAAGCCCTTAGGTTGAGTGACATACACTTCCTCATCAATCTTGCCATAGAGAAATGCACTCTTGACATCCATTTGAAACACCGTAAAGCCCACATAAGAAGCAAAAGCCAAAAACAGACGAATAGCCTCAATCCTTGCAACCGGAGCAAAAACTTCAGTGTAGTCAATGCCCTCAATTTGAGTGTGGCCCTGTGCGACAAGCCTAGCTTTATTCCGCACGACAATTCCCCGTGCATCCTTCTTGTTCTTGAGAATCCATTTGGTATTGATTGCTGTCTTTCCGTCTGGTAAGTCAACCAGAACCCAAACATTCTGAAACAAGAATTGCTGCATTTCCTCCTGCATAGCCTCCACCCAACTTTGATCCTCAAGAGCATGAGTGACCGATCTAGGTTCCACCTGTGAAAGAAAACAAGCAAATACCAAACATGCTAGTTGACTAGTAGGATTGACTTCATTCAACTTGATGCTATAGAGATTGTGTCTTCTATGGATTCTGAGCAGAAGCTGTGAGTCATCTGGTAGTTTAAAGTCTTTGGAGAGCACAAGTGCATCAGTATCCGTAAAGAGAACAAACTGCTTCTTGTCACAAATCTGAGAGACAAATATCAAGTTGAAGTGCTGAAGTGCTTCCACATAGTAGACCTGCTCAAAATTTAGATTAGGCGTCTGAATTGTTCCTTTGCCAGTGATCCTGCCTTCACCTCCACAAAAATAGACCTTGCCGCCATGAAATGGTACAAAGTTAGAGAGAAGACTTTTGTTTCCTGTCATGCTCCTTGAGCAACCACTATCAACAATTCCTAGACTAGGATCTTGGTATGGAGTAACCTACAACAACAAGATAAAAATGCAAACGTTAGTGTCTTAAGGGGACCCAAACCTTTTCAGGTTTGAGCCTGCCTTGTGGATCTTTAGTAGAGAGCCAAGAAGATTGATGAGATCCACCGTTGTTCCTTGGTTGCCTATGCATCATGTGGGTATTATTGTTTGGCCAAGAACAACCTGCTGAGGGCTTAACAGCAGTTCCCACACTTCCCAAACCAAAATACATGTGGTCAAAATTATGTGGATAAATTGGATTAAAATTTTGAAAATAGTTACTGGTGGTTCTATTTGTTGTTAATCCAATGTTTCTCCAATGATCAGAAGCTAATGGAGAGGACCTTCTAGAAGAAGAAAACGATTGAGCACTAGAATTGAGTCTTCTAGAAGTATATGAAGTAACTCCTGGTGGACCAGGAGCTGGAAATGCTTGATGAGCAGAAGCATGTGTGTCATAAAAATCACAATCTTTAATCAAATGTAATGCACTTCCACAAACAAAACATGTTTTAATCGACCTTTTATTAGAATGACATTGTTTCATACTGCTAACATTATTACACACAATTCTAGGAGAATCAATCTTCCTAGGACTCAATAAACCAGGACCAGACACAGCTGACTGAAAAGTAACTTTCTCTTCACATTTCCTAGCACTAGTAGCAGCATTATCATTCTTCTTGGAACTTGTAGGTCTTGACTCTTCACTTGAACCACTTGATGCAGAGTCACTGGCTTTGTCACTGAAAGTACACGAGACAAAGTCATTAGAATTAATAGAACTTTTTGGGGACTCGTGCATCTGTGATCCATCTAAGTCATTATGCCTAGAGGTGGGCATGAAAGTTCCAGTAAGAGGGGGAGGGACAGCATGCATTTCTGCTGCTGGTTTAAACCTATTGTAACTAGGTTCTCCCTCTTCCTCTTTGTCGGCATCAAACACACTTGAAAAAGATAAATCAAACACATCTTCTGAATCAATATATTTATCAAATACTAACCCTCTTTTAGTCCTACCAGACATGCTACTATCGATTAATTTTGAAAGATTTTTAGGTGCCTTTTGCCATTTTTCAAATCTCAACATTGTAGCATCTAATCTTTCTTGCATCTCCTGTTTTTCTTTGATACTAGCATCTTTTACCTTTTCTATATATTTAAGCATATTAGTTGTGTTTTCTAAATCGATGCTTAGTATCCTAATTTTATCCTCATACTCACGTTGAGTATCTTGTAACCACCTCTTTTGTTGTTCCAATGTGTTTAAAGAAGCCTTATAGGCTTGAACCTCTAAAAAATATTTATCATTCTGATCATTTACTTCATTAAATTGGGACAACAATTCTGAGTATTTATCATGACAACCAAGAGGACAATGTTGTACCTGAGGTGAGATGCCCATAAGAGCAAACTCGTCTGCTTCTTCTGCATCAGATAGATTCCCAGCAATCATTGCAAACACGTCAGTTGAGGATTCAGCTGATTCCAAAGTGGTAGTCTGATGATCATTCCAGTTGACCATAGAGTCAATAGATACCAATGCCTTCTTGTCATCTTTTACCTCTTGAACCTTAAAAGCTGAGTACCTGCTCTTCTCCTGGTCATTCTTGCTAGGGCATTCCCTTGCAAAGTGACCTTGCTGCTGGCAGTTATAGCATCGAATCTTGCTTCTGTCGAATCTTGCTGGCTCCCGTGGGTTGTAATTGAATTTTCGACCTGTTTTCTTCTCAAACTTGTGAACCCTAAGAGTGAGCATGGCCATCTGCCATTTAAGATCCATTTCATCCAGGTCAAGTTTATCGACCTGTTTGAAGTCATCAAAAGCAAGTTGTTGTTGAGCATCAACATCAGCCACAAAAGAATGAAGAACGGCTTCTACCATACTACCAGACTTGGCAGTAGGATCAGGGGCAGAAGTATGCTGGAAAGTATGTTGAGAGGACACAGTATTTCTTGGGCTACTAGCATACGACATGGGACTGGATGCCATAGAACTCACAAAGGCAGAATTAGCAGGAGTGGGAAAAGAATCACTTGAATATCCTCTCACATGAGGTTCAAAAGTTTTGAGCTTATGAAATAGATCATCAAAATTGAGATAGTCAAGCCCACCTTTTGCTTTGAGAGAGATTACCACCTGATTCCATGAGTAGGGTAAGGCTCTAAGAAACCTTGCATTAATATCACCATCGTCAGGCTTTGAACGAAGTTGATTCAATTGGCTCAATATCTTTTGGAACCTGTGTGACAAATCTAACATTTTCAGGTAGTGAAATATTTTCTCGTATAATATTTTGAAACTTATTTTTGTGTTGGTTGACGAACTCACAATTTACGGATTTAAATTTGGGCTTACGTGCATAATTTGGCGTCTTTTACGACTAAATCAGAAACCTTAGGATTACGTATTTACGTTTTTGAACTCCGTTTTTGATGAGACAATTTTTATTGGATTCGTTTTGTGACGGTGATTCATAATTTATAAAAACGTTTTTTCGTAAAACGACCCGAGGGCACGCAAATCGAGAAAACTAGAATCGAGAAATACCCGTAAACTAGTGAGATGGGACAAAACACTTTGTCCCACCCCACTAGCATGATATGGACGGCAACATTGACACCACCACACATATGTGGCATCAAGTCTTAGCTAGCTTACAACATGTGTAAGCATATGCTTACACATTAAGCTAGCTCTTTTACCACTAACACAAAAACTAGCAACTTGTTTCATTTCTATCATTTCCTACATGCAAACCACTCTAAAAACTCTCTCAATCCTTCCTTTGTGCCGTCCCAAATAAGCCAACAAACACCATTCTTGATCTTTTCTAGCCATAAACCACATGTTTACTAGTCCTATTAAGGTGTTCTCTTGAAGCCTTGATCATTTGGTGGCCATATTAACAACTTTAGAGGTGATTTGCTTGTGTCCTAGGGCTGATTTTCCAACCTATGTTCTTGATATTTGATGGTCTTGGAGATACTTGTTGTGTTCATCAAGTTCTTGCCTTCCTAAAACAAGAAATCCACTTGGATTGGTAGAGAAGATCATCCTCTACATTTTTCTCTTATTATTTTGTAAAGAACAAATGTATTTTCTTTCATTTTGTATATGTATATGATGTATATATGATGATAAAAATGTTGTGGTGGGATCAAGTGTTGATAAATATGCTTAAAAATGATGATAACCATAAGAAATGAAGCTAAAATCTTGACTATTTAGTTGGCTGTATAAAAACAGTAGATAACTAAAAGATGAACTGATAAAATTGCATGGTTTGATCTATTTACAGTAAGTAGATGATGTTATACACATGTGAGAGTTGGCCATGCAATGGAATCAAAATAATGAGTGAGATATGATCAAAACAAGTTAGGTGGTGTAATCTGAATAAGCAGTTTTGTAGGGACTGTTAAGGCAACTTAGACTCAAAATGGGCAGTAGCTATAACTAAGTTATATATAGCACATATTATGAAGAATTTGTCATCCAAAAATGAGCTTCTAAGTCATTGTAGAACTCTAGATATGGTAAAAATGGTGAATATGAAGTTAAAAATCAGATTTTGGAAATAATGTTTATTATTATTATATAAGCACTCACATTATAATGTATAAAATGTAAAAATATAAGCCCACTAACTTATAAAACTTATTTATATAAATGTATAAAAGGTTAATTAAATGGGTAAATTATATAAATGGTGGTAAAAATAATATTTATAAGTAGTAAAAACTATAAACTTGATTTTTACGACTTTTTCGGCTATCGCCGTAAAATTAACGTTTTTCGCCAAATAAAACTTAGACGACCAAACCCGTCTAATGTAAAGTTTATAAAAGTTATATACTGATGTATAGATAACTAAGACAAGTAAAAACCGATAAAACCCGAACTATAAGAATTACGGACATTTACGAGCTAACTAAACCTATTGGACTAATAATTAGACTTAAAAAGATAAATACTTGTAAAAAGAGCTTATTGGGCTTAACCCATTAGGGCCCAACATGAAAAATATATATACTGATCATATAGGTATAAAATGGGTAAAAACAAGTAAAAGAACTTATAAAAGAATTAATGGACTTAAAATAGGTAAAATCGATAAAACTAGTGAACTAGTAAGACGTTACCAAAACGTAAACACTAAAATGAGTAAACAAGGATTTATAAACCCACTTGATCATCATCATATGTACAAAATCATCATATGTATATTGTTATTTTGATAAAAGTCATTGGACCGAGTCTAAGACCGATTATTATTTATATAGGTTTCCGTGACCGAAGCACGCCCGTAGCCGATAATCCGCCTTTCATTAACAACGTGAGTTCATAGCCTCGCACTCTTTTAAATGTTTTATAAAATGATTTGTAAACCCGCGAGGGAGATAACATGCTAGATTTTTTTATAAAAATAGAACACAAGTAGTCCCGATTGTATGCTAAATGATATGGACCCGAATGATGCTATGACCCTATATTCGAGACTAAAAGGATTATTAGTAGTTAGGTTATGTCACTTAAAGTCCCATTAGCATGAATTGTGAACTACCAGGATTTGGTAGACGCTTATGCATTTGATAGTACTATTTGGGGACGATCACCCCAGTTCGCGCCTTGACGGTTGATCCCCGTCGTACCACATTGATTGGTAAGCGAATTTATGTATGAGAAGATTCCATAGCGTGATTTTTGTGACGACACGCTAACTTAGATGGGAAAATTGTTTGTCGGGTTCGCGGCCCGCTGTTTTCACAGTAAGGTAACAATGTCATGCGGCTAATAATAATCCTACAACTAATACAATATAAGACATAAATAAATAAACGATATGATACGACGCTATTAACGATGAATATATTACCTATCATGGTAATATAGAGACTACGGTCTCATGGACGGTTTCAGATGTATGCTTGATTTATATATTGCCTGACTAGCAATATGTGGACTTACTTCCGATATTATACTTGTGTTCTGATTTTAAATGAATGTAAATGATTGTTTTATATAACGGTTTTTCATTAAACTCTATGAATTCACTCGGCATTCGCTGATATGATTTTTGCATGTTTTCTATCTCAGGTGCTTGAAGGTAATCCAGATGGAGATCGACTCTGATGGCCCACACTTAATATTAAAAATGTTCATTCGATCTGTGTTTTGTAAACTTAATGACCTGTATAATTTGGGACCTGTTGTACGCTTTTGAAACTTCTTATCGAATGAATGTTTGTTAAACCTTGTACAACCATTTTTATGTGTTGTCTATGATTGGAGTTATTGTGCTATCCCGTAACACTCTGAAAGACCCTTCCGCTGTACCGATACGAAAAATGAGAGTGTTACAGTTTGGTACCAGAGCTCTCGTTGTAGAGAACAAAAGATTTTAAAAAAAACCAAGGTTTTGAACAAAACTTTTCAAAATCTTTTGACAATGAACATTTGAGAAAATATTTGAAAAATCTTTTGACTATAACGGTGCCAGAGATCTCCGACGTTACCAACAAGCCCTATTGAGAAGATATATATTTTGATATATATAATATAATTTATATATATGTATATATCGTGATTTCATTATGTAATTGTTTAACTAGTATGTTATCCTAATACGAGATAAATATATATAAATGCAGATTGTCATGGCTGACCCTAATATTCCTGTAGAAAACCATGCTATTCCCGAACCTAATATAGAAGATGATCCTTATTTAGACTTAGTAGATTTTGATATTGGTGATGAGGAGGAACCATTTGAGGATCCCGAGCCCGAGTTAGGACTAGGAGATCAGATTGCCCCTCAGGTTGACTTAGTAGAGAATAAGATTGAGAATGTGGATAATGAGAATGTGGATATTGAGAATGTGGATAATGAGAATGTGGAGATTGAGAATGTGGAGATTGAGAACGCTGATATTGAGAACGATGATGAGATTGGGTTAGATGAGTTAGATGATGAGACTGACGACGAGGATGTCGAGGAGGATGTAGGTATAGATGTTGAGGTTGATGACGATGAGGAAGCTGAGCTTATTTATCCGTATGATGTTCCAGAGGGCGAGCCTTTGCCCCCACCAGTTTGTTTGTCTGATTCTGAGGATGAGTTACCTAGGGATGAAATGTCTGAATCGTCTGAATCTGATTCTGAATCAGAGGAGGATGACAATGACGATGCACCTGACGGTACTGATGGTATTGATACTCGTAGACGTGAGATAGGAGAGTCGTCTAGTACTCGAGAGGCTACTCATATTTATGGTCTTACACCATGGGCCTTGAGACGTGATCTAGATGCTTCCCGTGTTAAGAGTTGTGTGACAGAGGTTGGATTAGGTGTTGTTCAGACTCAGGTTGCTTATTTGGAGTTGAAGACAAAGGTTGGCGAGAAAGAGCGAGAATTGCTTAGTTTGGATTTGAGTGATGTAGAACGTGGTTTGAATGAGGATTTTAGGAGGTTATCGGTGTTGGAAATGGTGAGTATGCTGCTATGAAGAGAAAGGTGAATTCTATGGAGATTCAGTTGAGTGTGGCTCGTGCGATGCGTGAGAAAGCTGAAAAGGAGTTGAATATTGGAACAGTAGATTTTATGCTGACATGGTTGAAAGAGGAGTAATCCGTAAGCGCCCAGCTGAAGATGTGTCTAGTGATCGTCCGGCGAAGATCCAGAAGACGATGGATGATGGACCATCTGGCGGTTCTCAGTAGACCAGTCTGTATTTAGTAGTGACCTTTATATCTTTTGTGCTTTTGTAGCTTTGACCGAACCGACTTGTTAGTAGTAGACTTGGCACGAATTTTGAGTGTATATAGTGCTAGAACTTTGATATGGATGTACTAAGACAATACTTTTGTTTCAGATCGAATGAAATATGTATCTTGTCTTGAATTCCGTATTGTGCCTTATTTGTATCTTGATTTTGAATTCGATCCATATTATATGAATCCTTTGTTGGATGAATGCTTAATACTTTGAAATTGTGGAATTATAGAACTATGCCGCCCAAGAAGGCTGTGACTGAGGATGATGTACGTAGGATTTTTACGGAGCAAGTTACCGCGTCTATGACTGAATTTATGGCAAATGCTAGAAATGAAGCTGGCGGTAGTGGAGCTGGCGGTAGTGGAGCTGGCGGTAGTGGAATTGGCGGTACTAATGTGAATGTGAATGCTAATAATGTGAATGCTAATGCTGGAGGAAATATAGGAGGACTTGGAACGAATGCACCTGAAGTTGGTGGCTGTACTTATGTGACGTTCATGAAGTGTGAACCTCTACCTTTTAATGGAACTGAAGGTGCTGTAGGATTAAGCCAGTGGATTGAGAAGATTGAATCGGTGTTTAGGGTTAGTAAGTGTAAGGAGGAAGATAAGGTGACTTTTGCTATGGCTACTCTTAAAGGTCGTGCGTTGACTTGGTGGAACGGGATAATTGCTTTCATGGGTCTTGATGCTGCTAATGCTACTCCTTGGGCTGAAATCAAGAAGTGGATGACTTTGGAGTTTTGTCCTCGTAGTGTGATCATTAGGTTAGAGCAAGAGTTGATTCATTTGAGAATGAAAGGTGTGGACATTGATAGTTACACGAACCGATTCCATGAGTTGGCCTTGTTATGTCCTCGATTGGTTGAACCCGAAGAGATCCGAATTGAGCAATATGTGAAAGGGTTGACCAGGAATATCCGGGGGGACGTAACATCATCGAAACCACTGACCATTGATGATGCTGTTCGAATGCTTACCAACTCATTGGACAGATAATTCAGGATAAGGAAGATGAAGCCCGTGTTGGTGAGAAAAGAAAGGGAGACGGTGAGCGTGTAGATAGAGGTGATAATAGGAAGAATTTCAATCGCCGTCAGAACAAGAGAAAGGGGAATGCAAATGCTCTTACCAACAATGCACCGCGCAACGATGATAGATGTCCTAAGTGTGGCAACAAGAGGCATGCTGGCGACTGCTGGAAGTGCCGAAATTGCGGAAAGCTTGGACACAAGGTTGAAAGGTGTAAGAAGGGAACCATTTGCTTCAACTGTAATGAAGAAGGTCATAGGATATCGGAATGCCCCAAGTTGAAAGCGATTGTACCTAGAAGAAACCCCCAGGGTGGTATCTACCAACTTGGAACAATTGAGGTGAAGAAAGAGGATTCGAATGTCGTTACCGGTACGTTTTTACTCAACAATCATTATGCTGTTGCTTTATTCGATTCGGGTGCCGATAGGAGCTTTGTATCCACTAAATTTAGTGCCCTTATTGATATTGAACCTGTTGAGATAAGTACCAGTTACGAGGTGGAATTGGCTGATGGTAAATTAGTGAAAACTAATAAGCTATTAGAAGGATGCTCTCTAAATCTCTTGAACCATTCCTTTCCGATTGATTTGATGTTGATAGAATTAGGTAGTTTCGATATTATTATTGGTATGGATTGGTTGTCGTTGAACAATGCTACTATTTTATGTGGAGAGAAGAAGGTTAAGATTTCTCTTAGGAATAGGACGCTAGTAATTGATGGTAGTCTAGGTGAATCCCGTTTGAAAATCGTTTCATGTATTAAAGTCCAAAAGTACATCCGGAACGGTTGTGAGTTATTTTTAGCTCAAGTAACCGAGAATGAGTCTAGGGAGAAACGATTGGAAGATGTACCTATTATTTGTGAATTTCCTGAGGTATTTCCTAAAGATTTACCCGGACTTCCACCGATAAGGCAAGTAGAGTTTCGAATCGATTTAATTCCTGGTGCTGCACCGGTGGCACGTGCGCCTTACCGATTAGCCCCTTCTGAATTAAAGGAGTTATCTAAGCAACTTAAAGAGTTGTCTGATAAAGGTTTTATTCGACCGAGCTCGTCGCCTTGGGGAGCTCCAGTCTTGTTCGTTAAGAAGAAGGATGGATCTTTTCGTATGTGCATTGATTATAGGGAACTGAATAAGTTGACAATTAAAAATCGATATCCTTTACCTAGGATTGATGATTTGTTTGATCAACTGCAAGGATCTAGTGTGTATTCTAAGATAGATTTGCGGTCAGGATATCACCAACTTCGCGTCCGTGAAGAAGATATTCCAATAACTGCATTTAGAACTCGTTATGGACACTATGAATTTCAAGTAAGGCCATTTGGGTTAACTAACGCACCTGTGGTTTTCATGGATTTAATGAATCGAGTGTGCAAGCCCTACTTGGATAAATTTGTGATTGTGTTTATTGACGATATTCTAATCTATTCTAAGAATGAAGATGAGCATAGAGAACATTTGAGGATTGTTTTGAATTTGTTGAAGGATGAAAGGTTGTATGCTAAGTTTTCGAAGTGTGATTTCTGGTTAGATTCTGTGCAATTTCTTGGTTATGTGATTAACAGAGATGGAATTCATGTTGATCCTGCAAAGGTTGAAGCTATTAAGAATTAGTCTGCACCGACAACGCCAACGGAAGTGCGACAGTTCTTAGGATTGGCTGGCTATTATAGGCGATTCGTTAAAGAATTTTCTTTGATAGCTAAACCCTTGACTAAGCTTACTCAGAAGAATAAACCATTCGTTTGGGGAAGTGATGAAGATGGAGCATTTCAGACATTGAAGCAAAAATTATGTAGTGCGCCAATCTTATCATTACCCGACGGGAGTGAAGATTTTGTAGTGTATTGTGATGCATCTCTTAGAGGTTATGGAGCTGTTTTGATGCAGAGAGAGAAAGTGATAGCTTATGCTTCTAGGCAATTGAGGAAGAATGAGGAGAATTATACTACTCATGATCTTGAGTTAGGAGCTGTGGTCTTTGCTCTTAGGTTGTGGAGACATTATATGTATGGCACCAAGTGTACGGTATTCACCGATCACAAAAGCCTACAGTATATTCTCGACCAGAAGGAATTGAACATGAGGCAACGAAGATGGATAGAGTTGTTAAGTGATTATGATTGTGATATAAAATATCACCCAGGAAAAGCCAATGTTGTTGCTGATGCGTTGAGTAGGAAAGATAGAGAGCCTATCAGGGTGTGTTCTCTAGTCTTGACCGTGCACAATAATTTGCCTGAGCTAATTAGAAATGCGCAAATAGAAGCTTGTAAGAAGGATAATTTTGTTAATGAAGGGTTCCGAGGAGAAGGAGATCCTTTAGAGGTTAGAGCTGATGGAGTGAAATGCTTAAGAGGTCGTATGTGGATACCTAAGTTTGGAGGCTTAAGAGATTTGGTTATGTTAGAATCCCATAAATCTAAGTATTCCATTCATCCGGGATCTGATAAGATGTACCATGATTTGAAGAAGTTGTACTGGTGGCCGAATATGAAAGCTGACATAGCTATGTATGTTCTTCAATGCTTGACTTGTGCTAGAGTTAAAGCCGAACATCAAAAGCCATCAGGACTACTTCAACCGCCAAAGATTCCTGAATGGAAGTGGGAGCGAATTACGATGGACTTTATCATCAAGCTTCCAAGAACATCATCTAGAAACAATTCGATTTGGGTTATTGTCGATAGACTGACCAAATCAGCACACTTCATTCCGGTTAAGGAGCAGTTCTCACTGGAGAAGCTGACTCGAATATACCTTGATAATGTTGTATGCAAGCATGGAGTGCCTGTATCGATCATTTCAGATCGAGATCCTAGATTCGCATCGAATTTTTGGAAATCTCTCCAAAGATCTTTGGGAACGAATCTCGACATGAGCACTGCTTATCACCCCCAGACTGATGGGCAGAGTGAAAGGACGATACAAACACTGGAAGATATGTTGAGAGCTTGTGTGTTAGACTTTGGTAAGAATTGGGATAAACATTTGTCGTTAGCAGAGTTTTCGTATAACAATAGTTACCATTCTAGTATTAAGGCTGCACCGTTTGAAGCTTTGTATGGTAGGAAGTGTAGATCTCCTGTATGTTGGAGTGAAGTTTGGGATACCCAGCTCACGGGACCGGAATTGATCCGGGAGACTACGGAGATGATAGTTCAGATTAAGAAGAGGTTGTTGACTGCCCAAAGTAGACAGAAAAGTTACGCGGATGTGCGGCGGAAGCCAATGGAGTTTGAAGTGGGTGATCGAGTAATGTTGAAGGTATCGCCATGGAAAGGCGTTATAAGATTTGGAAAGCGAGGAAAATTGAATCCCCGTTATATTGGACCCTTTAAGATTTTATCTAGAGTAGGTCTGGTGGCTTACAAACTAGAGTTACCCCCAGAACTTCATGGTGTTCACAACACATTCCATGTATCTAATCTGAAGAAATGTCTAGCAGTGAGTGATGAGAAAATTCCGTTAGGTAAGGTTCGAATAGATGGGAAGTTGCATTTTATCGAAGAGCCCGTAGAAGTTATGGACCGTGAGGTAAAGCAACTGAAACAAAGTCGGATACCTATTGTCAAGATCCGATGGAATTCAAAGCATGGACCGGAGTATACTTGGGAACGAGAGGATGAAATGTGGAAGAAATATCCGCACCTCTTCGATTTCAATAAGAAACGGACATCCAAATGAAATGGATCACGAGGACGTTGATCCCTTTTAGGAGGAAAAGCTGTGACAAATCTAACATTTTCAGGTAGTGAAATATTTTCTCGTATAATATTTTGAAACTTATTTTTGTGTAGGTTGACGAACTCACAATTTACGGATTTAAATTTGGGCTTACGTGCATAATTTGGCATCTTTTACGACTAAACCAGAAACCTTAGGATTACGTATATACGTTTTTGAACTCCGTTTTTGATGAGACAATTTTTATTGGATTCGTTTTGTGACGGTGATTCATAATTTATAAAAACGTTTTTCGTAAAACGACCCGAGGGCACGTAAATCGAGAAAACTAGAATCGAGAAATACCCGTAAACTAGTGAGATGGGACAAAACACTTTGTCCCACCCCACTAGCATGATATGGACGGCAACATTGACACCACCACACATATGTGGCATCAAGTCTTAGCTAGCTTACAACATGTGTAAGCATATGCTTACACATTAAGCTAACTCTTTTACCACTAACACAAAAACTAGCAACTTGTTTCATTTCTATCATTTCCTACATGCAAACCACTCTAAAAACTCTCTCAATCCTTCCTTTGTGCCGTCCCAAATAAGCCAACAAACACCATTCTTGATCTTTTCTAGCCATAAACCACATGTTTACTAGTCCTATTAAGGTGTTCTCTTGAAGCCTTGATCATTTGGTGGCCATATTAACAACTTTGGAGGTGATTTGCTTGTGTCCTAGGGCTGATTTTCCAACCTATGTTCTTGATATTTGATGGTCTTGGAGATACTTGTTGTGTTCATCAAGTTCTTGCCTTCCTAAAACAAGAAATCCACTTGGATTGGTAAAGAAGATCATCCTCTACATTTTTCTCTTATTATTTTGTAAAGAACAAATGTATTTTCTTTCATTTTGTATATGTATATGATGTATATATGATGATAAAAATGTTGTGTGGGGATCAAGTGTTGATAAATATGCTTAAAAATGATGATAACCATAAGAAATGAAGCTAAAATCTTGACTATTAGTTGGCTGTATAAAAACAGTAGATAACTAAAAGATGAACTGATAAAATTGCATGGTTTGATCTATTTACAGTAAGTAGATGATGTTATACACATGTGAGAGTTGGCCATGCAATGGAATCAAAATAATGAGTGAGATATGATCAAAACAAGTTAGGTGGTGTAATCTGAATAAGCAGTTTTGTAGGGACTGTTAAGGCAACTTAGACTCAAAATGGGCAGTAGCTATAACTAAGTTATATATAGCACATATTATGAAGAAATTGTCATCCAAAAATGAGCTTCTAAGTCATTGTAAAACTCTAGATATGGTAAAAATGGTGAATATGAAGTTAAAAATCAGATTTTGGAAATAATGTTTATTATTATTATATAAGCACTCACATTATAATGTATAAAATGTAAAAATATAAACCCACTAACTTATAAAACTTATTTATATAAATATATAAAAGGTTAATTAAATGGGTAAATTATATAAATGGTGGTAAAAATAATATTTATAAGTAGTAAAAACTATAAACTTGATTTTTACGACTTTTTCGGCTATCGCCGTAAAATTAACGTTTTTCGCCAAATAAAACTTAGACGACCAAACCCGTCTAATGTAAAGTTTATAAAAGTTATATACTGATGTATAGATAACTAAGACAAGTAAAAACCGATAAAACCCGAACTATAAGAATTACGGACATTTACGAGCTAACTAAACCTATTGGACTAATAATTAGACTTAAAAAGATAAATACTTGTAGAAAGAGCTTATTGGGCTTAACCCATTAGGGCCCAACATGAAAAATATATATATACTGATCATATAGGTATAAAATGGGTAAAAGCAAGTAAAAGAACTTATAAAAGAATTAATGGACTTAAAATAGGTAAAATCGATAAAACTAGTGAACTAGTAAGACGTTACCAAAACGTAAACACTAAAATGAGTAAAAAAGGATTTATAAACCCACTTGATCATCATCATATGTACAAAATCATCATATGTATATTGTTATTTTGATAAAAGTCATTGGACCGAGCCTAAGACCGATTATTATTTATATAGGTTTTCGTGACCGAAGCACGCCCGTAGCCGATAATCCGCCTTTCATTAACAACGTGAGTTCATAGCCTCGCACTCTTTTAAATGTTTTATAAAATGATTTGTAAACCCGCGAGGGAGATAACATGCTAGATTTTTTTATAAAAATAGAACACAAGTAGTCCCGATTGTATGCTAAATGATATGGACCTGAATGATGCTATGACCCTATATTCGAGACTAATAGGATTATTAGTAGTTAGGTTATGTCACTTAAAGTCCCATTAGCATGAATTGTGAACTACCGAGATTTGGTAGACGCTTATGCATTTGATAGTACTATTTGGAGACGATCACCCCAGTTCGCGCCTTGACGGTTGATCCCCGTCGTACCACATTGATTGGTAAGCGAATTTATGTATGAGAAGATTCCATAGCGTGATTTTTGTGACGACACGCTAACTTAGATGGGCAAATTGTTTGTCGGGTTCGCGGCCCGCTGTTTTCACAGTAAGGTAACAATGTCATGCGGCTAATAATAATCCTACAACTAATACAATATAAGACATAAATAAATAAACGATATGATACGACGCTATTAACGATGAATATATTACCTATCATGGTAATATAGAGACTACGGTCTCATGGACGGTTTCAGATGTATGCTTGATTTATATATTGCCTGACTAGTAATATGTGGACTTACTTCCGATACTATACTTGTGTTCTGATTTTAAATGAATGTAAATGACTGTTTTATATAACGGTTTTTCATTAAACTCTATGAATTACTCGGCATTCGCTGATATGATTTTTGCATGTTTTCTATCTCAGGTGCTTGAAGGTAATCCGGATGGAGATCGACTCTGATGGCCCACACTTAATATTAAAAATGTTCATTCGATTTGTGTTTTGTAAACTTAATGACCTGTATAATTTGGGACCTGTTGTACGCTTTTGAAACTTTTTATCGAATGAATGTTTGTTAAACCTTGTACAACCATTTTTATGTGTTGTCTATGATTGGAGTTATTGTGTTATCCCGTAACACTCTAAAAGACCCTTCCGCTGTATCGATACGAAAAATGAGAGTGTTACAACCTGTCATACCCTTGATGTAAACCTTCAGTTTCTGAGATTTTGAATTCTGTGAATTCATCTCTCAGCATGGATCTTCGCATTTTCTTTGACTCCTCATTCCCACCAAACCTTGCTTTTATCCCATTCCAGATCTCTCTAGCATCATCCAAATGGTAGAAGTCACCCATGTGATCATCAGGAAGAGATTGAAGCAAAACAGTTTTTGCTTTGACCTCCTTCTGAATGGCTATTATTTCTTCATGAGTTTTAGGGTCAAGAAGAGTAATATTACCATTCTTGTCTCTTCTAGTTAGCTTCCTGCTGTTCCCATTCAGAATAACCTTCCAAAGGTCTTGATCAGTATTGGTGATCCACCATTCCATCTTCATTGCCCAACTATCATATTCGTCCTTTTTCAGAAGAGAGAATTTACCACTCGTGTTGGAAACCGTAGCAACGATCTGCTGAGGTTGCACAGTTTTAGGAGTGCTGTCTTCTCCTGTTTGAGTAGAAGTTGAGGCAGACATGATAAGACAAAAATGTCAGTAATAAGAAAACTTGATTCTTCTTGTATAGAGACCCTCCCAGGCTCTGATACCACTTGTTGGGTCCACTAGATGTGGATCTTGCAACCTATCAAGAACGGTGAACGACTTCTGTAATCTCAAGTCAATTCACCGAGAGACTCTATACACAATATGAATGCAGAATATAAATATAATAAAGAAGAACAGAATAACTATAAAGACTTGATCCTTTCTAAGGATTTCTAATATTGATAATAACTAGAACTCTGTTTTTATGAAGGTGTGTCTAACCCTTTTGCCTAAGGTTCCTTTTATACTACAAGGAAACCCTAATACAGCATTAAACAAAACGTGTAAAACTGATATGCATATCCTTTCCTAACATATCTCATGCATATCCTAACAGAATAATAAACAAATAATAAAGTTTGACTTTGACTAGGACCAGGAGAACGACTTGCTCCTACTACTACTAGGACCAGGAGGAACTACATACCTCATAGTCTACCTATTAAAATTAACTATTCCAATGGTCCTAACACAGACTTTCCTTTCATTTTCTCAATGAGTTTTTGTAACTCACTGATGGCTATGTCCCTTTATTGTAGCTGAGCTTTCAAATCATTTATTTCGAAACCTTTTTCATTTAATTGTCGAAACGAAGAAGCTGCCATTTCTTGACATTTTTTATGATTACAAGATTTATCACCTTTTTGTAAAGCAAGTTCAAGAGAAATGGAGTGTTTCTCAAGTTGGGAAAAACTTTTCGATAGTTTGTTATAGGACTGAATTTGTTTCGAAAGCTCTACGTCAAGATTGCGACATTTCTCGTCCGATTCTGACACTAGACATGCTACATGACAATATTGATCAAGATCGGTATACACACCAAGTATAGCATTCATATGGTCAGCATAAAAGTATTCCTTAGAAAGTCGATCAATTTCGTTAGAAAGTTGGTGTTCTTGTGTTTTTAATTTAGTTGAAGAAAATCAACTTCATCTTCAAGAGATTTAACATAACTTAAATCAGTTAACATTTCCTCAGTGAGAGCATTATAAAACATTTCCAAATTTTTTAAAAGATCATCAATTGTTGGAACAATGCATTGTTGAATGACGACTTCTACTTGTGGGTTAGGTTTAATATTCCAAATGGTATCCCTAGAAACTTTTTCATAGTCGACGACACCTTTGTACAAATTTAAAACCCCTTGTTTTATAAACTCAAATTGCTGAACACTTTTGTTTTTCTCATCTCATTTACGTCTTTCATCCGAAATTTGTTTTTCTAACAAAATTGATTGCTTTTTGAAACTCCTTTTTAAAGAAACTTTCTTTTGGGGTTCATCACTTGGTGGTGGAACACTATTGTACATCTTTTGTTATTTGGAAAGTTCTTTTTGAGGAACAAACTTAATATAATTATCAGAATTAGAGAGGTTTATTAAATCACTTAAGTTTGATCGAATTTCTTCTTGTTGACGAATGATTTCGTCGCAGTCAGGGGAAAGCATAAGAGCAAGATTGTCAACATAACAACCGATATCATAAAGAGCAGGCTTGGTACTTTGAACTTTCTTGAGATATTCAGGCTTGACTAAACTCGTTTTCATATTTCTAATGAGCATATTCATAGTTTGAATAGACTGACCCGTTTTGTAAACAATGTTGTTTAACGTGTCGACTCTCTTTTCCAAAGCAAGAATTTTTTCAATATCCTTTTCTTCACGAGTTTTATAAAGCTCAGTTTGTTCTTTGTTAACCGACTCTAATTCAGTAATTTGGAGTTTATGTAGAAGCAGTTGTTCTTCAAGGTCAAATATCTTTTGTTTTGACATATGAATTTCGTGTGTTACTTCAGAACAATATTGTTCATTGAGAACCTTACGTTCATATACCAAACCATTAGCTATCACAACCCGTTGATCAGCTTCTTTTACATAATCACACTCTTTAAGCCTGTCTATCTCCTCGGCTAAGGATGTGTTTGCTTGTTTCAAACGTTTATTTGCCTCTTTGTTTTCCTCAATTTCATGTTTTAAAGAATCAATAATAGACGCAAGCAAATCACGGTCCTCATCCGAGTCAGTATCCTGAACAGCTTTTCCGTCATCATTACACATATGCTGTGAATCCGTAGAGATATTGCTATCCTCCATGTCCATTACATATGTGTCATTGATGCTTTCGGGTTGCTCAGGATGACGTCGTTCAACACATTATAGTTATCATGTGATGGTACCTTTTCAAGTGGCTTAGAATCATAGATGGGTCCAGAAGTATCATCAGTCTCTGGGATCACTTCTTGAATCTTTGCCATGTACACATAATGTGCCTCCAACTCTTGATCATCGGCTTCATCATCAGTGTCATCACGCCAGTCAACTTCATCTGCTGTGAGTGGAATTCCTGCTTCTTCTTTCTTACACAGCAACATCTTTTCCTTGTGATATCCCGAATCCTTAACCCGTTTTGGCTTCTTGCATTCCCTAGCCATGTGCCCAAATCCCTTGCAGTTGAAGCATTGAATCCCAGTCTTTTGCACAACCGGAGTGCCTATAGTGTCTCTAGCTCCAACTTGATTCGACATCCTCTGATTATCATACCTAGCATCACGATCATACCGAGGTGCATGATCAACTTCCTTATATCTAGCATTGGATGATGATCTGAGGTTGTTGTTGGTAGGTTTGTAGATCTTCTTATAAGTTGTGGTGAGTAAAGACATGAGTTCTTCAATCTTCTTGTCCCTTGAAGTTTGTTCATCATCACTGTCTCCATCTGACTCGGTGTCATACTTTGGAGGTGGAGTGGGGACAATTGCTTTTGCTTTGTGTTTAGCAGCAGCTAGAGGTTTGGTGGATGAGCTTGATGATTTTGAGGAATTAGGTGGTTGTTGACGGGGAACGGGTTTTGTTGAAGTAGCAGCCACAAAAGCGATAGAATTAGCAGACCGTTCTGCCTTTTCAGCCCTTAGTTCATTCACTTCATTCTGATGTTGTTTTAAGATATCATAAAGTTTGTGATAAGAGATGGTCTTGATATCTTCCCTTTGTTTAACCAAAGTCACAAACCTTTGCCATTCCGGTTTGAGTTGAAGTAGAAACTGAACATTGGCATGATGGTTGGAGATGGTGCACTGATTTCTGACAAGCTTATTCATCATTTTGTAGAATCTCGAGTAATATGAGTCAATGGATTCACCATCTTCAAATGTGAATTTTCCAAACACCCAAAGTAGATTAGTCTCGAGATCTTGAACATTGATCGACTCACCTTGCTTCAATCGATGAATTGCATTCCACATTTCCATAGCATTAGGACATGCATCAACTGTGGAATAGATATCGTTATCAATTCCAGTGAGTATGAAGTTTACAGCATCAGCTTCAGCTTGGAGGAGTTTCTTTTTCTCAGCAGAACATGTGTCAAAATCCTCCATAGCTCGTATAGTTGATGAAGTACCATCCTCTGCGTGTGTGGTAATTGGTCTGAATTCAAAAATTGGAGGTGGATTCTCAAGGCAGTGACGAAGAGCAGTTCGGTTTTCTTTTCCGTCGAGATATCTGAGAAAATGAGATCTCCATTGAACGTAGCAACCGGCAGTGAGCACAGGTGGATTACCGTTGCCACCTTGTTCCAAACGAATTTGATTAGCAGTTGCAATGTTGATGTTGTTGTTAGACATGGTGAATACTTGTGAATGAATTGCAGATCTTAGTGGATTTGTTGTGATGAGGTGTGGTTAAAATTTCGAAAATTAAAAAAAAAAAAATTCTCAGTCCGACAAAACGGTAAGCCGAAAAATTTTGTATCGCCAAATTTTGAAATTGAGTTAGAAATAGCCAAAAACTAGTAGGGAAAAAATTTGAATTTACTTGACCTAAAATTTTTAACTCTTTTTTTTAATCTTCGTGTAAACTGTTCCGAGACTAGTCTAGATAGTGGCTAAGTCTAATAAGTACTCAAACAAAATTTAGATGTCCATCGCAATACCCATCGCACTCTCAGATCGTACTCCTAGATCGTAGTCCTTGATCGTATTCTTAGATCGTACTATTAGATCGCAACCCTGATCGTACTCTATGATCGTAACGAGTGATCGTATCCAGTGATCGTAGTGAGTGATCGTAGCCAGTGATCGTAGTGAGTGATCGTACTGAGTGATCGTACTGAGTGATCGTACTGAGTGATCGTACTGAGTGATCGTATCGAGTGATCGTACTGAGTGATCGTACTGAGTGATCGTACTGAGTGATCGTACTCTGGATCGTAGTGAGTGATCGCACTCTGGATCGCAGTGAGTGATCGCACTCTAGATCGTAACCAGTGATCGTGATATTGGATCGCAAGTAGAAACCCCAGGTTTATGCGATCGAAATACACAGATCGTACCAAGGAATCCAAAATACCCCTTTTCTCGGATAGTACTAGAACACAACAAATTCGTGATTTTTAGCCTAAAAATGAATCAAGCACCCAAACATTTTGTGTTTTTAACCAAAATAACAATAACAAATCACTACCAATAGTAAGTAGATGATTTGTATCGAGAATAAACCATAAAAACACCAAAAAGATTTTGGTACGTGACTTTTAGAGCAAGATAGGCACAAAAAATCAAGAACACAACACACGAATCTTCAATCACCTATCCACTATAGGCTCTTGATACCAAATGTTATTCCCATATCAATCCATAACATAAGATTTAGTTGATATTTAGAGAGAGAAAGAGAAGAAAGTAGAGAGAGAAACAAGAGAGAATTTGGAAGGTTAAACACTTTTAGAGAGAGAAATAAAATGGTAACCAACACCCTCTTCCACACATGGAAGAGGGTATATATACCCTTGGCATATGGGCCGTAGGTTTAGAATCCTTGGGCCGGGCCTGGCTTTGTTTTTGGCTTACGCCCCTAACTTCTACAATATTAGCTTAAAGTCCAAGCCCGGTTTTCCCGACTAACCTATTACAATACAAGACCTTTAACGACTAAGATGACCTATTACATTCTTGTTCGACTATATAAAATATAGGGCTAATAATACTTGGCTTTTGGCTAAGTACAAAATATTGTTGTCCCAAGTCTTTTCGAATTGACTATTGGTCTAGAGTGCGACTCAATTGTCTTTTGGTGAATCAAGAGAATGGTTTGGTTTGTTATCTAATTTAAAAGCAAGTGTGAAAATGTCGATGATTAAGTAGAAGCTTTGACAAAATTAAACTAAAGGTTAATTAGGAAAATACTTAAAACTTAAAACTTTAAAGCTTAAAACATGTTCCATCGCAATATAACAATTCATTTCTGTCGGAATGCACCAAATCATAACCATCAGAATATCACTAGAAAGAGCCATCGGAATAATCAACACAAAGGTCCATCGGAATGTTAAACTTACTACCCATCAGAATGTAACTACAACAAGTCTATCGCAATGATTCAGATCGGAATAATGTCTATCGCAATGTTGCTATCGAAAAATGGGCAGCACTTCGTCTTAACCAAGACATAGTCCCGTCGGAATGTGCGATCGCAATGAGCGATCGCAATCCAGATCGGAATAAGGGGGAAATGACAACCTGATCGCAAAGTAAAATCCTAATGGGTTATTGCGATCAAAACACTGAGGTCTATCGGAATGTGTAGGAACCCGTCGGAATGTATGAAGCCCCAAGATTACGATGGGAAGCACTCTTAATCCGAAATTCGTGGCAAGTGTAAAACTCAATAAGCACAAGCAATAATCTATTTTATCCAAAACTTAATCAACTCGAAAAGCTTAAATTTGATAACTTGTAAAACATAAAAGATTATCAACTTAATGAAATGAACTTTAAGATGCCTAAAACCTTTATGAAATCCGAAAATCAATAAGCTAAAACTTGTAATAAGCCAATAAGCATTACGAGCTTATAGCTTATACGTAGGAGCTTATGTAGGAACAAAGAAGATTAATCCTTCAATCACGAAATCATTAAATCATACGCATGAAGTATGCAAATCGGATCAAAGGTAAAGTAAATCAAGAAGAATAGAATGAGATTTAGGATTAAAAGCTTAAAATGAACTTGATTAATGAAAAATAAGCAATACAAATGTTTAATCTTGAAAGATTAAGAGAAAAGATGAAACTTAGTGAGAGAAAGTTTAAGACTTTCTCTCTCTAAAACTAGAAAGAAAAGTGAAAAATGAAAAACTAAAAATTAAAGACAAACTAACACCCTCCTAATGTGTATTAGGAGGGTATTTATAGGGAAGGTGGAAGGAGTGCATGTCTTGCATCTTCTTTCTTTCTTTCTTCACGTCTTCTCGACTCGACTTTAATTCTTTGTCTTTTCTCGATGTCGTCTCGGGATTTGAACTTGTCTTTTAATTTTCTTCTTCTATTAGACTTAAGTTCTTCGACTTTCATCAAACTTCCGTCTTTAGACTTGTTCTTTGATAAATCTTCAGAATAGGCCTTGGACTTCCGTTCTTTTTGCACTCTTGATCTTTTGACTTCGTCTTTTCCCGTTTTCTTCGATAAAAGCCCGTGAAAGCCCGTGTTTTCTTCCTTTTTCATATTTTGATCCTAAAACACAATAAAAACACAAACCACGCATAATCCCGACTTTTACGACATAAAATACACGTTTTGGTCTTGTTATTATTGGAAATAAGTGGTAAAAGGATAAGTGTTTTCACACTTATTAAATCCCCTACACTTGACCATTGCAATGCCCTCATGCAATGCATTAATTTTAAAGCACGGTTTACATTTCCCATCATTAATAATCCACCTTGGCCTTTATTAAATACTAAACATAAAAAGATAGAAACAAGTAAAGAAATTAAAAACTTACATTGGGTTTTGGATGCCATGAACGTTTATCATCCCCAAGTTTCACGTTCCCCATACCAAGCTTAAAAACGAGATCATTGTTATTATAAGTTAGCAAACTATCACGAACTCATGTGGGCCAATTATTTACTTAGACTCCCTTATTCCTAGGTGTATCTCTTATATTTTATTTTTGTCTTGAATGATCGCGAGGATGCATTGTTTGACTTATTTCGATAGTTATTTAGGCCGAAAATAAAGTGCACGATTTAATCAATAGTTAGCTAAAGGACCAAATCTTTTAAAACTGCTTCTCGGGACCTCATAAAGTTCATATCTTGGCATAACTCGCTTCACGATTTGAGACCTTTCTCGAACTGATATTTGGCAGCGACTTCATACTTCGAATCTTGAGAGACGTTCATGAAATAATGGCCTTCTCTTCATAATAGGAATTTCTTCACTTGAAGTTTTGAGAGATTCTTCATCTTTGGACCATGACTTCTTCATTTTTCTCCAATCTTTATTTTGGACTTTGATATACAACGATCCGCCTCCTTTTAGGACTTGGATTTATTTATCCTCATACCTTGTTAGGGTCTTTTTGGATAGACTTCTCCATAATCTTTTGGGGAGTATTTGCTTTTCGTCGTGTGTCTCGATCCTTCATATTGATTTTCGATAAATGATTCTTCACATCACTTTTGGATCATTAGCAACAAACTGTAGCCCTCATGCCTTGTTAGGGCCTTTTCGGACTCGCCAATCTTCGCATCCCGCTTCAATAAGCTATGCCTTGGCTATGAACTCTAATCCGTACCGAGCAAATTTTAAACGATCTGGGGCTAGAAGCTAGTAACCTTTTAAATCGTACAACCTTATTTATTGCAGATAAATTTATTAACAAGCGAAGGGAGAATAGGCTTATAATTAACTCACATAAATTCACGAAAGAATACCGAACTTATAATTGACTCTATCATCTCTCGTTCTCCACAGTTTAAAATCTCAAGGAATGAGACTCGTGGATGCTTAGCCTATTAAATCAAAGTTTTGGGTTTTCGAGTCATCTATAGGATCTTGCAAATTCTTAGACTCTTTCAAGTTTAAAAATCGCATTTTAAAGTTCCATTGATAAACGACTCTCTAGGATCAATTATAGGAACTTGCGAAAAGTTCTTGTTCTTAACCCGTGAGAGTTAAGACTTTCGCGTTTTATAGCTCCCTACATAAAAGCCTAGCAAAACTTGACTTAAACACGTTAAGGATACTAGCTAGAGTAAACTTAGATAAGTAAACTCGGGTTGAGTCAAAATGTTCACGACTAAGAAAAATTTAAAACCACTTTATTGAAAATTTATTCTAGCAAGGAAAGGAAATGAACATAACAAAGGAAGATACAACTATACAACTAGGCCAAAATAGATTAAAAATTTTGAAAAATGTCGAAAAATCAAATTTTCCGGTTAAAATAAGGGCAAATTCATGGAAAAGACCACTTACTTCGATAGAAGTCCCCCCTACACGTAAGGTAAACATTGTCCTCAATGTTTAAGCATGTGGGAGTAAACTCCCCTACACTTAGGACATTGTGCACTTTATTTAAATCTTGCTAAGGAAAGGACAACTATAGTGAATTCAATGTGAACATATATAAATATGAAATATTGAATCACAAGAGTTTTAGGAGAGAACCGGGAAGATGGGAACACGGTATCACGGTTCGTCAAAAGTCATCAAGGTGGATCTTTGAAGCTTTAATCCCTGCACAACACAAGAAACAAGACAACAAACACATACGGGGCTCTCCCTACACTTATTATGAAAGCAGTAAAGGATAGATCACGGGTTGCCTCCCGAGAAGCGCTTGTTTTTTTATCACCGAGTCACGAGCCTGTCTCGACCCAAATTTAGTTCATGGGGAACGTGGTGAGGGATTGAATCATCTCGTGAGAGATGTCCTCACCAAAGTACAACTTCAAACGCTGGCCATTCACCTTGAAATTGGGCCCATTTGGCTGAGAAAGCTCAATGGTCCCATATGGAAAGACTTTGGCGACAGTGAATGGACCAGACCAGCGGCTCTTCAACTTGCCAGAGAAGATCTTCAACCGAGAGTTAAAAAGTAAGACTTGATCACCAACGTGGAACTCTCGGTTCTTGATTTTTGCGTCATGAATGATCTTCGTCTTTTCCTTGTAGACCAGTGAGT
Organism: Glebionis coronaria; assembly: GCA_025667525.1. NCBI lineage: Eukaryota > Viridiplantae > Streptophyta > Magnoliopsida > Asterales > Asteraceae > Glebionis > Glebionis coronaria. Next base: position 251,362,808 of record CM046874.1, read on the forward strand.
TCTCGTGAGCTTCATTACTCAGTTCGTTGAGCTCGTTGAGTTGAATCTTGCGATGATCACCGGCTTTGTTGATGTCGAAGTTAGCCCACTTCAAGGCCCAGTGCGCCTTATGTTCCAGCTCGATGGGAAGGTGGCATGCTTTTCCGTACACAAGACGATAAGGTGTACAACTGATCGGGGTCTTATAAGCAGTACGGAAAGCCCACAGAGCATCATCTAACTTATCGGCCCACACGGCACGATGCTCTCCCACAGTACGCTCCAAAATTCGCTTCAATCCACGGTTGGATATCTCGGCTTGCCCATTGGTTTGGGGATGATAAGCGGTGGAAAGACGGTGATTAACACCATACTTAGCCATGACTCTTGCAAATTGATCGTTGCAAAAATGAGTCCCGCGGTCACTGATAATAGCACGAGGAACGCCGAATCGAGCGAAAAGCTGCTTCAAAAAGTTCACAACCACCCTCACATCATTCGTAGGGAGATCCTTAGCTTCAACCCATTTAGAAACGTAGTCAACGGCTACGAGGATGTACTTGTTCCCTTTGGAGGATGGAAATGGCACCATAAAGTCGATGCCCCATACATCAAATATTTCACATTCCTGTATGAAATTTTGAGGCATCTCATCTTTATGTGTGATCTTGCCTTGGCGTTGGCAAGCATCACAATGCTTAACCATTTCGTGAGCATCACGGTAAATGGTGGGCCAATAGAATCCAGAATCAAACACTTTTTTAGCGGTGTAGTTGGGACCAAAGTGACCACCGGTGGGTCCTTTGTGGCAAGCTTGGAGAATGTCAAAAGCTGTCGGTCCGTCAACACAACGACGAATGATCAGATCAGCACATTGTTTGAATAGATAAGGGTCATCCCAAAAGTAAGTCTTAACATCATTCAAGAACTTCTTCTTTTGTTGGGATGTTAACCCTTTGATGAGAATACCACCCGCTAAGTAGTTTGTAATGTCCGCAAACCACGGGGTGTCATCAAGATTGAGATTTATAGACATTAAGGTCTCAAGGGGGAAAGAGTCATTGATCTCTTTGTTCGGATGATCCCCTTGATATGGATCCTCAAGTCTGCTCAGATGATCCGCGGCCAGGTTTTCGGCTCCCTTCTTGTCACGAATTTCAATGTTGAATTCTTGAAGGAGTAAAACCCAGCGAAGAAGTCTTGGCTTAGAATCATGCTTAGTCATCAAGTACTTCAACGCGGAATGGTTCGTGTATACGATGGTGGGGGATAAAACAAGATAGGGGTGAAATTTCTTAAAAGCATAGACAACAGCTAAAAGCTCTTTTTCGGTTGCCGTATAATGCAATTGAGCCCCCGTCATTATTTTGCTAGCATAGTGGATGGGTTGGAAGTGTTTATTCACTCGTTGGCCCAAAACCGCACCAATAGCAAAGTCGCTAGCATCACACATCAATTCAAAAGGCAGCTCCCAATTAGGGGTAACCAAGATCGGTGCCTTAGTTAGCTTATCCTTAAGAAGATTGAAGGCTTCGAGACACTCTTTAGAAAAGATAAAAGGAGTATCTTTTTCCAAGAGGTGGGTCATCGGGCGAGCGATTTTAGAGAAATCCTGAATGAATCGACGATAGAAGCCCGCATGACCCAGAAAACTTCTCACACCCTTCACGGTTGAAGGTGGAGGTAATTTGGCTATGACATCTACTTTAGCACGGTCGACTTCAAGACCGGCTTTAGAGATTTTGTGTCCTAGCACAATGCCTTCTTTTACCATAAAATGGCATTTTTCCCAATTCAGAAAAAGGCGTGTGTCTTCGCACCGCTTAAGCATACGTTCCAAATTGGCGAGGCAAGAAGAGAAGGAATCCCCAAAGACCGAGAAATCATCCATGAATACTTCCATGGTTTGCTCAACCATGTCATGAAAGATAGCCAACATGCACCTTTGGAAAGTCTCGGGGGCATTGCATAAGCCAAAAGGCATTCTTTTGTAAGCAAATGTGCCATAGGGACAAGTGAATGTTGTCTTCTCTTGATCTTGGGGATCGATGGGTATTTGGAAATAACCCGAGAAACCATCAAGAAAGCAGTAATATTCATTACCCGCTAAACGTTCAAGCATTTGGTCCATAAAAGGTAGAGGGAAATGATCCTTTCTCGTGGCATCATTGAGTTTGCGGTAGTCTATACAAACTCTCCACCCAGTAACGAGACGGGTAGGAATCAACTCGTTGTTTGCATTGGGAACAACGGTGATGCCTCCTTTCTTAGGCACATAATAGACTGGACTAACCCATGGTGAATCCGAAATAGGGTAAATCATACCCGCATCAAGAAGTTTGATAACCTCTTTTTTGATGACTTCATGGATTTTAGGATTCACCCTTCGTTGACTTTGAATTGTGGGCTTAAAGTCGTCCTCCATGAGAATTTCATGTGTGCAGAAATGAGGATCAATTCCACGGATGTCGGAGATTTTCCAAGCGATAGCTCTTTTATGCTTCTTCAACACGGCGATGAGTCGCCACTTTTCTTCTTCTTTCAGGTCCTTAGCGATGATGACCGGTAACTTCTTGTTGTCTTCAAGGAAAACGTACTCAAGATGAGGAGGTAGGTCCTTAAGCGCAAGAGTAGGAGGATCCTCAATAGATGGTGTTACTAACGATGGATCATCATTAGTCACCTCTTTAGGAGAAGGAGGAGAAAACGGGTCCTCATTGAGAAGTCTCTCAATAGTACGAATGTCTTCATCCCAATCAGTGGACGAATTATCATACTTAATATCGAGAGGACCCAAGCTAGCTTCGAAATCATCCAAGTCACTTTCTCCAAAAGGAGTCAATACCGGAGCAATTGAGGCAACGGTCTCAACATTTGGTAGAGAAGAGAGAGTACTTTTGCAAGCATCATGAAAATGTTCTTCACAAGCCTCATCGAGAACATCAATTGCATTAATACTCTCATACGAATAAGGTTGCTTAGAAATCTTACCCATGTTGAAGACAATTTTATCGTCACCAACTCTCATGATTATTTCGCCCGCGGCTACATCAATGAGAGTGCGACCGGTCCTTAGAAATGGACGTCCAACGATTAATGGAACACGGGGATCCATCTCGTAGTCAACGACAACAAAATCCGCCGGGAAGGTGAATTTGTCAACGCCAACAAAGACATCTTCGGCTATCCCCACTGGATAAGCAACCGTACGGTTGGCTAATTCCAAAGTCATTTTGGTGGGGACTAGCTCGGGGAGAGATAATTGCTTCCAAACACTTAAAGGCATTAAGTTTATACTGGCGCCTAGATCGGCTAGGGCCATGCAATTCTCTACTCCCGGGAAGTTGCAAGGAATCAAGAAGCGACCCGGATCACCAAGTTTGGTGGGCAATTTCCTTAAGAGCACTGCAGAGCAGTTCTCATTAAGTTGGGTCTGAGTAATGTCAAGAAGCTTCTCCTTGTCACTTAGTAGATCTTTAAACATCTTAGCGTATTTGGGCATGTGAGCGAGAGCCTCGGCAAAGGAGATGTTAAAATTCAATTGTTTAAACATTTTGAGAAAGTTTGAAACCTGAATATCATCCTTGCTGTTTTGCTTCTCTTTCCTCAACCTTGAAGGATAAGGTATATTGGATGAAGAAGAAGGCTTTAGGGGAATAGGATCACTCACAACCACAGGTGGTGGGGAAATGGGAATAGAAGGTGAAGGAGGTGGGGAAAGTTGCTCTGTTTCCTTGTTCACAATCACGGGTGGAGGTGTAGGAAGCTCGGGTTCCATATAACCTTTTCAACTACGAGTGGTGATTGCTTTCATCTCCCCTCTTGGATTCGCAACGATGTTACTCGGAAGAGTACCCGAAGAAGAGGGTTGATTACCTTGGATGAGCGAACCAATCATATCGCGAATGTTAAGCGCTTGAGTGCTGAAAGAACCTCTGATGTCTGCACGAATTTCATTGCTTTGTTTAGCCATATCATTCCTTAGCTCGGCTCTAATATCGCTCCCTTGTTTCGCCATTTCGCCCTTCAAGTTGATGACTTGACTCTGAAGATTCGTCACCAGCTCCCGATTAGTCATCATGAACATCTCGACGTCTGGACTCACTGCCATCGGTTGATTGAGAGGTGGAGCTTGGTAAGCTTGAGAATTTCCTTGAGTTGGGTATGGGTTTCTTTGGGATTGATATTGATTGTTAGCACGAGGTTGGGATTGGTTGTTTCGGTTATAGCTTTGTTGTTAGTTTTGGTTGGTAGGAGGGAAACCGGGTGGAGCAAGATAGTTGTTCGAACGATAACTTAGCAAGCTACGGTCCCCTTGAGGACGAGCTTGATAGCCTCCCGTGGGATAAGTACCGTAAGCTGCGCTAACGTTTTCAGAAAAATTGCCTTGGGTAGAAGAACAATCATTGTAAGAATGAGGACCACCACATGTGTCATAAGAAATAGCAACGGCTTTAGCTTGTTGAAAGTGGTTTGTGGCCATGGCCATGAAATTCTTGTTCATCTCAGCGAGTTGTCGAGAAATTTCAGTCATCTCAGGATTGGAAGTAGTAGAAGAAACATTGACTCTCGAGTTAGATCTTGAGGATGCGGATGAATCCCAATTCTTGTGGTGAGTAGTCATGTTTTCAATCAACTCTCTACACTCCTCCGGTCTCCTTTTCATAAAAGTACCACCAGCGGCGGCATTGATCGTGTCACGATCACGAAAAGTGAGACCATTATAGAAGGTATCAATGAGAGTGACGGGGAGCATGTTGTGATTTGGACAACGGTCGATCAAATCATTGTATCGTTCCCAAGCATCGAAAAGCGATTCATCATTGTCTTGCATGAATCCACTGATTTGGTTACGAAGGCTTGTGACCATGGATGGGGGGAAGTAGCGCGACAAAAAACGTTGAGTCATATCATTCCACGTATGAATAGAATTCTTAGGAAGACGGTCAAACCATTTTTCGGCATGGTGAGAAAGTGAATGGGGAAAGAGTTGAAGGCGAAGGTCATCCATAGAAACACCGGGGCACTTCATACTTTGGGTGATGGTAATGAATTTGTCGAGGTGTTTGTTGGCATCATCATCCGGAATTCCGCGAAATGAGTTAGTTTGCACTTGCTGGATCATGTGATGCTTCAACGAAAACTCCTGAGCCGTGACGTGCATCGGCGCAATCGGGCCTCCGCGTCCGTTCATGGTGGGTTGACACAATTCCTCCATTGTTCGTAAATCAGGTAGGAGAACATTGTTGTTGTTGTTGTTGTTGTTGTTATTCAAATTGGGTTGAGGTGGATTGTTATTGTTGTTATTAACACCAGTCATATCTAAATCTTCACGACTCTCGGGCTCAGAATAGTTCGAAGATCTAGTACGCATACACCTGCAGAAGAAAAATAGACACAGAGAATATCTATATAATCTTTTTGGTGCAAAACCTTTAGAAAAGAATTGCTTTTAATGATTTTTGAATGTTTTTGTATTTTTTGAAGAGTTTTATATTTTTTAAGATTTTTGAAAATTTTTAAAGCAAGGAAAATAACGTTCAAAGAACGGATCCCAAAATTTTCAATGCGTCTCTCACTAAAAACCTTTAATCGTAACGAAAAGAGCCGGCAGCGGCGCCATTTAATACTTGGCTTTTGGCTAAGTACAAAATATTGTTGTCCCAAGTCTTTTCGAATTGACTATTGGTCTAGAGTGCGACTCAATTGTCTTTTGGTGAATCAAGAGAATGGTTTGGTTTGGTTATCTAATTTAAAAACAAGTGTGAAAATGTCGATGAGTAAAGTAGAAGCTTTGACAAAATTAAACTAAAAGTTAATTAGGAAAATACTTAACTTAAAACTTTAAAGCTTAAAACATGTTCCATCGCAATATAACAATTCATTTTTGTCGGAATGCACCAAATCATAACCATCGGAATATCACTAGAAAGAGCCATCGGAATAATCAACACAAAGGTCCATCGGAATGTTAAACTTACTACCCATCGGAATGTAACTACAACAAGTCTATCGCAATGATTCAGATCGGAATAATGTCTATCGCAATGTTGCTATCGAAAAATGGGCAGCACTTCGTCTTAACCAAGACCTTAGTCCCGTCGGAATGTGCGATCGCAATGAGCGATCGCAATCCAGATCGGAATAAGGGGGAAATGACAACCTGATCGCAAAGTAAAACCCTAATGGGTTATTGCGATCAAAACACTGAGGTCTATCGGAATGTGTAGGAACCCGTCGGAATGTATGAAGCCCCAAGATTACGATGGGAAGCACTCTTAATCCGAAATTCGTGGCAAGTGTAAAACTCAATAAGCACAAGCAATAATCTATTTTATCCAAAACTTAATCAACTCGAAAAGCTTAAATTTGATAACTTGTAAAACATAAAAGATTATCAACTTAATGAAATGAACTTTAAGATGCCTAAAACCTTTATGAAATCCGAAAATCAATAAGCTAAAACTTGTAATAAGCCAGTAAGCATTACGAGCTTATAGCTTATACGTAGGAGCTTATGTGGGAACAAAGAAGATTAATCCTTCAATCACGAAATCATTAAATCATACGCATGAAGTATGCAAATCGGATCAAAGGTAAAGTAAATCAAGAAGAGTAGAATGAGATTTAGGATTAAAAGCTTAAAATGAACTTGATTAATGCAAAATAAGCAATACAAATGTTTAATCTTGAAAGATTAAGAGAAAAGATGAAACTTAGTGAGAGAAAGTTTAAGACTTTCTCTCTCTAAAACTAGAAAGAAAAGTGAAAAATGAAAAACTAAAAATTAAAGACTAACTAACACCCTCCTAATGTGTATTAGGAGGGTATTTATAGGGAAGGTGGAAGAAGTGCATGTGTTGCATCTTCTTTCTTTCTTTCTTCACGTCTTCTCGACTCGACTTTAATTCTTTGTCTTTTCTCGATGTCGTCTCGGGATTTGAACTTGTCTTTTAATTTTCTTCTTCTATTAGACTTAAGTTCTTCGACTTTCATCAAACTTCCGTCTTTAGACTTGTTCTTTGATAAATCTTCAGAATAGGCCTTGGACTTCCGTTCTTTTTGCACTCTTGATCTTTTGACTTCGTCTTTTCCCGTTTTCTTCGATAAAAGCCCGTGAAAGCCCGTGTTTTCTTCCTTTTTCATATTTTGATCCTAAAACACAATAAAAACACAAACCACGCATAATCCCGACTTTTACGACATAAAATACACGTTTTGGTCTTGTTATTATTGGAAATAAGTGGTAAAAGGATAAGTGTTTTCACACTTATTAGCTAACAATACTTAATAATATTGAAGTGTTTAGTGCATATAACTTTTCTAGTTTATTCATAAACTTTTTATTCAATCTTCATCATATCAAAGAGTAGATTCTGCATACTATTTGATATTCATTCAATGTTTCTACTAAGACTAAGTAGAGTTTATTCTGTTTAGTCTAGATCTACGAGCTAGATTAAACGATCAAAAGGATCAACAAGTGGTACTAGAGCTTGTTGAGAAGCTTTGATCTTGAAGATTACTGAAGACTCATTTAAACAAAACAAAGAGATGGATTATGAACATGCACAACCAAACACCATGAACAAAGTTCTAGTCTTCAAACAAGGAGAGTTTGAAGAATGGAAGTTTAAGTTTACTCAGTTTGTCTAGATGTATAACTGAGATATGTGGGAGGTTATTGCCCATGGGAACACTTACACCAAACCTTTTGGTACTACATCTGAGGGTAAAGCACATGAGATTAATGAGGAAAATAAGAAAAATGACGAATGAAATGAAGCTAGAAGTATAGTCATGCTAGCCATACCTAATGAGCATATTCTTGCTTTTCAACAACACAAAGATATTAAACCAATGTTTGATGCATTTGTTCAGAGATTTGGTGGTAATGACTCCACAAATAAGGCCAAGAAGGCATTCTTGAAGTCGATGTTTGAAAACTTCAATGTGAATGGCTCATAATCACTTGATTCTATTTATAATAAACTTTAAAGGGGTTGTGAGCAAACTCATAACATTGGGAGGAAATGTTGAACAAGAAGATATTAATGATAAGTTTTTTAGAAGCATGCCTACAAAGATGGATACATAGGTGTCTATCTTAGAAAACAAGGATGATATTGACAAAGTCAATATTGATGATCTTTACAATCACTTCAAGGTGGTTGAACATAAACTCAAGAAAAAGGTTGGGCAACCTCTAATACTAATAACTTGGTGTTTATCTCAAACCTAAGTTATAGTAATAGGGCTAATAATGGTAACATTCTTAATGCTTCTAGTACATCTATTAGTTCTAGTAGAACTTCTGTTAGTATTGATAGTTTAAGTGATGGTACCATCTATGCATTCTTGTCAAACTATGAGAATGTTGTTAAGATAGGCGCTGATGATCTTTAGCAGCTAAGTGATGATGATTTAGAAGAGCTGGAAATCAAGAACTAATTAGCCTTTCCAAGCATGAGAGCAAGAAGATTCCTCAAGAGGAAGGGGAAGCATATTACTCTTAACGCTGGTGACAAAGTCGGGTTTGATAAGCCAAAGGTGGAGTGCTACAACTACCACAAGAAAGGACATTTTGTAAGGGAGTGCAAAAGTCTAAGGAGTCAAGAGAACATGAGCAGGCCTCAAGAAAGAAAGGTGTCTGTTGAAGAGCCTTCTACAAAGGCATCAATGGCTATTGATGGTGTAGGTACCGACTGGGGATTTATGGAGGATGAGGAGCCCGCTACTAACATGGCTCTGATGGCATTTTTAGACTCTAGGGTAATCCTGATACAAATTATACCAAAGCTTTTCTGAAAACCTATGTGGAATTCCAAAACCATTATGATGATATTAGGAGAAACTATAATACCTTTGAATGTACTTTGTCTAAATATAGGAGAGGTATTGTCATGTTATAAGAATAAATATAGTTATAAGGAACAAGATATAGCTTTTAAAGACTCTATCATTCTTCTTAAAAGAGAGATAGCTAGTCAGGCTTTTGAAATTACTGAACTAAAATCTAGACTAGAAACTAGTAAAACTAGTAAAAATGAAAATGAGGTTAAGTTCAAAATTTTTGATAGTGCTACTAAGAGTCTGGAAAAAATGATAGACACTCAGGTTCTGACATATGCAAGTGGGGTCTAACATATGATGGTAATTACCATACTGTTGAGCCCCCTATTGTATACTTTCCTCCTAGGAAAGATTTTTCATTCACTAGTTTGCCAGAATTACAAAACAAGGAACCTGAGTTTGTGCCTATTAGATTTATACACAAAAAAGAGTAATGGTGCTATTGTCCCTAGAAAATATTATATTGACATTGCACAAGATACACAAGTTGCTAGTACTAGAACTGGTGTGCCTCGTTATGAGGATGGGACATCTGAGGTTAGTAGTTCAGATAGCCAAAGTCTCAATCTAGTTCTAATTTGAAATAGAAAATTATGTTTGAAAATGCTAGAAAGTTAAAACCCAATGCCCCTAAATAGAAACCAGTTATAAAAACTTGTTAAGTATGCTAACATGTTTAGAACTAACCAACCCAAGGGTAATCAAAGGAATTGAAATAATTAGAATTCGAAACAAACAGGAAAAGAGTTTCCTATGTACAATAAATTGTGTTATATGTGTGGTAGCTTCGACCATTTGCAGGCTAAGTGTAGTTACAACCATAGGAAAGGGGTTGGATAATAGCTATCATGCCAAGAAGACCAATTCAATCCTAATAATAGGATGATTCCCAGATCAGTATTACTCAAGGATGGTCTAAAACCAATTGACAATGCTAGTCATTTTAAGTATGGTTGAGTAAAACCAGTTAATTGTGGTAGACCATTTAGTGTTGTCCACCCAAGACCACACTTTGGAAGTGCTAGACCAAAACTTTTTGTAGCACAAGCAAATATTAATTATGGTAAGCCTGTTAATGCTGTCAATACAAGATCATACTTTGGTAGTGCTAGAGCAAGACCCTATGTAGCACAACCAAATGTTAGGGGAACTTTTTAGAGGAAAACAACTTTAGACCATCAATATTCTTATCAAAAGAATAAAGCTATTAGGCATGGGTTTAATAAGTTTGAATCAAAACCCACTAAAAACAAAACAAACAAGGTGAAATAAGTATTTAACAAGTTTCATAATAAAACAGTGCCTAGTAACATGGTTTGGATACCCAAAGAAAATCAGTCAAAAGTAAGTCATAATAGTGCTGTTATGATAGAGGAAGTAGTCAAAACAGTGGTTATGGTAAAAATAAGGAATATTGGACTTCGGATTAGTTTTTGGGCATTGTTACTTATGAATCCAGTAACATATATGGGCAAAGTTCTTAAAAGACATATGAGTTTGTTGGTCCAACCAAACTCAATCCTGATGTGTCTTTGGTCCTTAAAGAAGACTGATTTGCCTTGATAATTGTTGTATATTTTTGTAAAAAATTAATTATATTTGTGTAAAAATTAATTATGTTCGTGTAAACTTTAATTCTGGTAATGCAAATGTTAATGTTGTTGCTCTTGGATTTTCATCTATTATAAGAAAATGTTTTGGGCAAATATTTTCTTGGTCACAGACTAACATTTTCAGGGGTAATCAAAGTAGCATGGAAAGATTTGCATGATGTACACTATATATTGGTTGATGTACTATTTCTTAGCTAGCTAGTTTATACTAGATGGCTCACTCTTTACCATTCCATTTATGGTGTTTTAGTCTTATGACATCTGGCTTAGAGAACAACTTAATGCTGGAAATCCTGTTAAGAACACTCTTTAAATGAGTCTACCTGATCACAGGCAAAGGTTAAAGAAACCTAAGTGTATGTGTGCACAAACCAGAGGTTAAAGAAACCTAACGGTGTTCACAAACCAGAGGTTAAAGAAACCTAAGTGTATGTGTGCAGTATTTTATGTATAAGCATACTTTTAGCCTAAGGAATAATGGATTTTTTTAGCAAGGAACCATAAGGCTTCAATATCTATCTCATGTATATGAGTGTGCTTTGATGACTTGTTTAGATCTTGAATTTACCCCTAATCTAAAAGTGTGTGAGTTCTTACTGTTGCGTGTGTAAAAAAAGGAATGATGTATATTGTTTTGTACTCATTGATGTACACATTAGTGATTAGTGATAGCAGTTTGGGTTGTATTTTGCTAGGTAAAGGGTTTAATGTTGTTTTAGGATTAATACCGGTAGTTGTAGGATTAATGCTGGTAGCATCATAAATTCCGGTGTATAGCTGTTAGTGACACTTGGGATGGAATTTTATATTAATGGCCATTGAGATTTTTATGCAGTTACTTCGCCCATAGGTAAGATTTTTAAAAGATATTTACACAATATTTTCTAAATTTCAATCATTACCTAGTCTTACCCTATAACTGGCAACTTGATTTCTGATGTGAGGATAGTGGTATACTAAATTTTTTTGATAAACGTAACGTAAATTAATACGAAAAACGAATATGTCAAATTAAATCTTAGGATCGTTGTTCGACGGAGAGTTGAAAATTGAATTTATAGAAATACGGTCGGAATTATAATCGAAGACGAGGGATATAAAAGAAAAGTAAAAATGAAGACGGGAAATTAAAAACGTAAAATAATAAAATAATATAAAAATCATCCAAATCGAGGAAAAATGTAAAATTTAAAATTTTTTGAATACTTAACTAAAACTAAACTTATTAAACTTAAAATTAAAAAATAAAAACTATTTTGAAAATACAATTGGGCAAAAAACCCAAATGTGTAAAAATGAACGAAAACGCTTATTAGGTTACTATATTAAGTCAAAATTTTCAAAAAATCCAAAAACATATTTAAAAACATTTGATAAATAGAAATTTGAAAAAAGCTAAAGAAATAAGTCCTGACAAACTTAAAACGAAAATAAGCTAACAATACTAGACGACAAATTAGTCGTGGAGTTATAATATGTAAAGGTATCCAATGAAAACTTGTCAAAATGAAAAGAAACATGGATAAAAAGGACTTGCCTAAGCTGAAAGTTATATTATATGATTAAATAATCAGCTAGCATGATTAACAAACCATAGACGGGCTTATAGTGTAAAAAAACGAAATGAAAAAAACGTATAAAACAAACAAGAGAAAGATAGCTAACGAAATGGCCTTGTAGAGCAGATGGTTAAAGCGAGTGGTGTTGCGTCTTATGTGAGTGCAAGGTCAGGTGTTCAAGTTTGGCTTGCTGCTACTTTTGGATTTTTTTTGCTATTTGGCTTTTTAGCTTATTGGGCAATAAGACACAAATAAGCAATTGCTTATTTGTGGTTCAACAAGATTAACAATCACAATATAGAACTCAATAATCACAATTCAAGCAGTCATAAAAAGAACAAGAAATTTAAGGAAAATCCTTCTGATGAACAGTAGCAGACCTTTAACTAACAAACTAGTGAAATTCAAGCTTATTTATAAGGCACTAAAAAGCTGTATAATCCTGGAATTATTAAAAACAGAAAACAACTTATCTATAAACTAGTAGAATCGTGAAATTCACAACCTCAAACCTCAAATTCAAAGATTTATTCATGTTGGTGTGTTTATGCACTAAACTAGGCCAAAAGTGGCCAAGTCAAGTCTTGATTTTTAGCCTAAGAGGAAAACTAACCAAAGTGACCTATCAGAGGCCTAAACTTATCAGATAACAAGGGGAAAACAGGTCACAATTACATCCTATAATATTAAACAAAGTAGACTTATAACTACTGATCTAAAAATAATATAAAATAAGAAAAGTTGATCATATTGATTTTTTATGAATTAAGATGAAACAAAAGCCTAAAGGTACTACTACTAACTTATGAAACTTGTTGCAATTAACACCTATACATAAATACTTACTAATGATAAAGATCAAAGCTATTATAAACACTAGTTTAATTACAGAAAAAGAAAATTACCAAAGCAACTAACAAAATTAAAGAACAAGCAAAAACTCAAATGACATGGAAGTAAGAATAACATAAAATAAGCAAAAAAACAAATAAATAAGCAGCTTAAGCAAAGTATCACAACAATAAGCATTTAGCAAATATTTCAAGGAGGATGAATTAATTATAACAAGGGAACTTACATCAGGTCCTTGCAGCTCAACCTTCAATTTTAATCAAGCCACATCTCAACTATCAAGAGAAGTCATAAGAGCTTAAACGGCTTGTGCTTAAAAGCTTATGGCTAACATTAAGAACATAGAATAATTCTTCAAATTGCTACGAAGATCTTCAAAATCACCAAATACTTTCCTTCAACTTGTCATGTATCAAAAGCTTACAACAAGAGCGTTTTTGTTAGGAACCTCTATAATAGCTTATGCTACAGTTACTTAAAAAATATTGGATGATTATTGATAATTAATGGCTAGAACTTAGAATAAATGCATAAGTTATATTTAAAACGTGAAAACCTTTTAAAACAAGCTTAAAAGCTATTCACAAGCTCTTTATCAGAGAGCTTGTGAGATGAGCTTATGAAATAGTAGACTTATGAAAACTACTTTTGAGAATTGAAAATTAAAGACAAGTAGAAAAGTCAATGAAAATAAAAATAAAGGATTTGCATAAAAGTAAATGGATAAAATTTAAATGTTTAAAACATAAATTTCATTAATAAAAACAACAGAACTCATTAGAGAACTTTTTACAAATTCAAAAATAGAACAAAAACAAAATTACAACATTCTAATCTATATATAAGCTAAGAAGAAGTTTCAGGATCTATAGTCTCTCTCCTAGGATTTTAATTTCGTCCCTTAATCTTGGCTTAATTCCTAAGCTTCATTTGTGGCCTTTGGATCAAACTTGGACACTCTCTTTCTTCACACGGATGAGTGAGGTGGCAAATGATGTGAATTGTGTTTCTTTTACACATGTTTTAGTAAAACTCCCAATAAAAGTTGTGCTAGTTTCATTCCACTCTTGGATTGCCATAGTGGCACGGGAGGGGACCATTGGCTTGCTAAATTGGAGTGTGACAAGTGGAATTCATTGATTGGATCATTGGTAGTGTTTGTATGGGTTTTAGTTGCAAACTACCCAAGCGGGGTAATTTCTCAAACTAGTAAAATCAATCAAAAGTAATTATTTACAGTAGTAAAATGGGTCTGGCGCCTTTTTTATTTCCCCTGTTGACTGCTTGTTTATCTTTGGTTGACCTGGGCTGATTTTTAGGCTGGTTGGGTAAATAGGTTGCATAGTTATAGGTAAGAGAAGTGACAACTTCATTCCATGTCTTTAATATAGTATAGGTTTGGGACATTGGCAGTTTTGCTCCCTGTTGTTTATATAAAAAGTTAACATTCATTATTAAATGTTAACAATCATTTAAGTTTATGAAAATTACAAAATAAGTCCCTTGATGTAAAAACCCTGATTTTTATTTTTAGGATGACATCACTTTACACGTCACCTCATGATTTTAATATATATATATATATATATATATATATATATATATATATATATATATATATATATATATATATATATATATATATATATATATATATATATATATATATATATATATATATATATATATATATATATATATATATATATATATATATATATATATATATATATATATATATATATATATATATATATATATATATATATATATATATATATATATATATCACCACCTTTGCATTTGATTCTTTTTTATCTTACATTTACATCATACTTTATATAAGTACCAGTTCACATATGTGATCACGAGAACTCTTCATATTATTTTTATATAAATATGAGCATACAATCATACAGTTGATCACTTTGGCGACCATTAAGTCACCTGGAACACATGAGCATCTACATACATCATTTTAGGTTTTATAAAATCTAAAACCATGATCACAAGTATCTAAGTTTACCAAGTACCTAAACTCACTACAAAATAAATGTACACATACTCTTTTTATACTATAAGTAATACTACAAGTCAACGAAAGCCACCTTTTTACATTCCAACTTCACATTTCTCAATTTTAACGCATTTTAATAAGTGTCGTACATTTTATTTTACTAAAACTATACGTAATACATTTACTACTTACACTTTCACTACAAACCCTAATCCTTAACCAAATCACCTTAGATTTGAACCTACACTTACATTATCTTACCTAGATCATTAGTAACTCTACAAATTCACCAAAATCAAACACAAAACCCTTCCAGACAATATCACTAGCCGAATATTATGTACACTTCACCTAGACTTCTAGAAACTGTGTATACAACACATTCCATTTACCTAGACCTTGTACAACCTTAACTAATTAAGACTTACACTATTTGGCTACATCATGTCTCCTTTTGACCCCATATGCGGCGACTACAAGAGCCAAAAGGCAAGTGTACAAACCTTGAACACTTAAGGAAGTGTACTAGGTTTACATTAAAGTACTATGGAAAAATCTAACCTATGATATTGTATGTACTTACTAGATATCACCTTGATCTTTCCCTCTCTCTTGGCGTGTACAAAACCGAGCGACACCATCTCACACTCTCTCATTCGGTTATAAACTTAGCACACAAACACAAAACACTTCATTCACTCATATCTCTCTCTCACTCTCGGATAACAATAAACACACGCATACAACACATTCAAAGCCCCATTCAATACCCAAGATCTTGGTCTCAAGAATATTAAGTGCTAACATTCAATTCTATTACCTCAATCTTGATCAACAAGGCAAAACAAGAAGCCCTAAGTCTCGGCTAGAGCTCATTCGTGTAGATCTTTATTGTTCCAAGGACTTTATAGCTAGTCCATCCTTTGTTACCACTCTCACTAACAAGTAAGTAACATCACCCTTATCTTCATTCATACATTTATATAAACCATGAGAAAAGTAAACCATGCCTCATGTATACTAGTACGTCTATCGAAACCATAATTAAACCATCATGCACACGTGAAAAACATGATAAATCGAACCCTAGGAAGAACTATAACCCAAGTCTTTATTTGTTTGAGTAGGAAACATGTTCATTTTTAGATCATGCTAATATAAATCCTTGTTTAGATCTAGAATCGTACCTAGAAAACTAGAAATCTTAGCTTTGCCTAAATCTTAAATGAACTAGTTAACATGGGTAAATTATAATCTCACAAACACTAGCAAATAAGCCTTGAAAATAAGCTTATAAGCCACGAATCCATAAGCCCAAACCTACGGCTCATTTATAAGCTGAGTGTAATAATATGCCCAATAGGCCCATTGACTTGTTTAGCTAATTTAGATTAGAATAAATACTTACATAATTTCCTTAAACTTAATTAAGCCTAACTAGTAAGCCCATATGAGCCCAAAACCAAACCGGACCCTTAATGGGCCTATCGAGCCCATTAAACCTTTAAAATACTATTTAGGGACTATTTGTGCCAAAAATGTAACTTGGTGAAAGTATAAGTCTATTTTGTAAAGTCATGAAACTATTTAAACCATTTTCGTGGCTGTTTTGTAATTTGTCGTAAGTTAAAGGGGTATATTAATTATAACTGAAACTTAAACAAACCACAAGGACCATTGTTGTCATTCTTGAAACTTAAAAAAACCTTAGAAATTCATATTGTGACTTTTTATTATTTACAAATCTACAAGGACCACTTTTGCCAATTACCATATCTTAAACGAGCCCTAAGGACTCGTTTTGTCAATATTCGTAACCTAGTAAACCCTAAGGACTAAGTGTGACATTAGCCGAATCTTAAACAAGCTCTAGGGACTTGTTTAGTCACAAACCGAAAGTTTAATAATCCCTAGGGGCGATTTTGAAATCATATATAACGAAAGGACTAAACTTGCAATTAGACTTAACGGACTAACCCTAAGGGTATTTTCTGCCATAAGTCGAATATGTTATAAGCCCTAGTGGCTGTTTGGAAACTTTTATTTCTTTAAAAGGACCCAAATGCAATTTAACTAAAGTTTTATTAATGTTTATAATTAATAAACTAAAAGGTTTATACAGTGAATAGTGTATTCCGAAGGACTAGTATTTAACATTTAAAACTACGAGGACTTTTATGAAACATTATATTTTTATAAGTCATAATTAAATAAGTGAACATTTTATTTAATTCATTTTACCTCTTACAATTAAAATTAGGTAAACGTACTTTATTAAATAAAAAGGTGTACTCGTATCGATAACCTACTATAAGTTAAATACTTTTTATGGTAAACAAATTAATAAAATTTGTGATCATGCATTTTCATCAACTGCATTTGTATGTACATTTTACTATGCATTTAATGAGATCCACTTAAATTACTTAGGTAATTCTACTGCTTCATGATCATGATGTGGCCAATCATTCAATGATTATACCACGACTACATTACTACTGAGACGAGTTCATGGCCCCATACCTTAATGCTTTTATACTAAACCGGGGGAGAAAACATGTTACATCTTAAATATGCAAACATTTATAGACAACAACTTTATTCCTGCCTATTATGTTCACCCATTACCCCTGGACTGTAATAGTTAGTTGTGGAAGCGTGAAATGTTATTGGTAGATCTATTTGGGATTGATTGTCCCCGTCTGTGTGAGTAGCGCTCACTGTGCCTAGGCCAAGCCAACAGACTTGTAACATTGTCGGATACTTGGGCTACTTACCAGATGACCCCATAGGCACTGGATTACTATTGTCTAGCTTCTATTACAGGCAATAGGAACTCATATAGTGAGAAGCTTATTGCTCTGCTATCTTCGTGGTGTTTTGGATATCAATACTTTTAAATTAAACCTGTGAATTCACCAACCTCGCATTGACCCCAACACTTTTTCTTTACATGTTTTCTCAGGTAACTAAACAGGTTTATGTGCACTTGGACCTCCAGCATCATATAGGAGGCATCATATTTACCATCGGGGCAGGGTTAGTATTTGGGACAATAATAAAGGTTGACTTTCAGACAATTTATTTAATTTGCACATTTGATTCATGTAATATGTTTAAATGATACTTTATGATCATGCTTTGTATACTATTTGCTATCGATCCACCAAGTAACACCCCAAGTACTATTCCGCTGCATTCTGACCAATTTGGGGGTGTTACAGAATGGTATCAGAGCAATAGTTATAGAGAACCAAATCAAAAACTAAATTTTTTTAAATAATAAAAATTTTAAAACTGGACTATAACCTAATATAAAAACCAGTTAAAGACGAAAATATGATTTTTGGGGACCCTAATAGTTAGGCATATAGCATATAGAGCATACCTATTATGTGAACTAACTGTACACTAATATATAGCCTTTGGCTATATGATCACATAAGTATTAATGTGCCTTCTAACACATATAATAAAGCATACAAAATTTTGAAAACGTTTTGAATTGTGTAAGCTTAAATTTACTCAACTTTGAAATGCTATTATTTTCAGATTATCATGACATCACCAATCTCATTACCGACTCACGTACCCGATGTTGACGCTCTCTTGAATACTACTGCCATACCAACATCACAGATTACAGTGCTTCAGGGGATACCATCAGACTCAGAGTCTGAGGATCATCAGGCTGCTGGAGTCGTTATCTTATCCGACTCAACCACTACCACTCCACCAGCTGTACCTACTTCCCCAACTGGGGAAAGAGATCAGGTTGTACCCACCTTACCACCACTTCCACCACTTTCTTCCCTCCAGTGCTATCCTCCCAAATCCCTACCACCTCGCAAGAGGAGGTACGACTCTAATCCTTTCTCTACTTTTGAGATAGGAGAAGGATCTGGTTTAGGACGGGCAAAGCCTGACCCTGTTTAGAATCAGATCACCGCACTCACAACAAGACATGCACAGGAGATATCTGCTATATATGCTGCACTAAGAGCAGGCCTGTACGGATGATCAGTACTATAGGAGCGTTTAGACTCTCTTTACTGGGCTGTAGCAGCAGAGTCACAGGCTGCTCAGGGGACTTGGACGACTGTCCAGAGCACCCTTCAGTGGTTGCTTGCGGAGAAAGACTATCTCCGACAGCGTGTGTTCACTCTAGAGGGTCAGCAGTATCAGACCCACACTGCCCTCATGACTCAGGGACAGACCCTTCAGACCTTGTTGAGATCCATCACCAGGGATTTTACTGCTGAGATCGCACATCTTCAAGGAGCAAACGACACCATCAGAGCTCAGTTGTTGGAGACTCTTAGGAGAGTCAAAGAGACCAGAGTAGTTATGATTACCATGCAGGATGCTATGCAGGCACCTGTAGCTCCAGCCGCACCAGTTGGCAGTCCGTCTAGTGTATCATAGGTTAGATATCTTGTTTCTCATGGCAAGCACTGGGTTGCATCCCAGCTCTCATGATTTAGGACTTTGTATTGTGTCTTTTGTTCCTTTCAGTTGTATTTCACCCTAGTACCTAACCATAGTAGGTAGGTAGTCTTTTGATGTACTCAAACAGCTGTACCACTATTTCAGACAGGCATACTACATTCCTGTCTTAGATTGGTTGTACTGATATCATATTGTTGTTTCCATAAATGACTTGTGTTGATGTTACATTATTATTCCTTTATGCTTATATTATGTTGTGAACTTTTAACAGGTTATCCAATTTGTTATAAACATCATGCATATACATTTCCACGTAGACTAATATAATTGCAATACTGACAAAACTAATAAATCTCATTCTTGTATGATTATAGAATAATGGCTGCAAGAAACACATGATCAAACCCCTCAGGAGCTAATGCTACAACATCTCAGAAGCCCAACTTCGAGTGCTCATTGAGCAAGGCATAACTGATGCCTTGGCTGATAGGGAAACTAATCCCAGCAGAAACTAAGGTGACAATCAGAACTCCAATGCTAGGAGGAATGACATAGCTGCTAGAGGGTGTGCCTATCCCGACTTCATGAAATGTAAGCCCACTTACTTTAAGGGTAAGGAAGGAGTCGTTGATCTGATGCAATGGTTCGAAAGGATAGAGATTATATTCCGTATTAGTGATTATATGGAAGAAAACAAAGTGAAATTTGCCACATGTACTCTACTGGAAAGTGCTCTCACATGGTGGAATTCTACGGTTGCTACCCTTGGGCATTACAATGCCTACGGGATGACTTGGACTGTTTTGAAGGAAAGAATTACTGGGAAATACTATCCTCGTGGAGAAATAAAGAAGCTAGAGATCGAACATGGAATCTCAAGTGTCGGAACCATGACATTGTAGCTTACAACCATAAATTCCAAGAGCTGACTTTGATGTGTACCTGAATGTTTCCTGATGTGAAGGACAAGGTTGAGAAGTATGTTAGCGGACTGCCAGACTCCATTCATGACAGCGTGCTCGCATCTAGACCTAATACCACCGAGAGTGCCATTGAGTTCGCCATTGAGTTAATGGACAAACGAGGCCGCAACTATGCGGTAAGGCAGACAAAAAACAAGCGAAAGTCGACGAGCACTTCCGTAGTCAGCATCAGACCCAATCACCCAAGAGACAAAACACAGGTCAGGTCTACAGTGCTACTACTATAGAGCCACCCAGGTATGGAGGTGACAGGCCCAAGTGTGCCAAATGCAATTTCCATCATTTCCATGATAGGTCTTGCCTAAGACCAGGATCAAATGGCACCTCGTTCCAATTGATAGGAGCAACACAGGCACCAACCCCAGACCTAACAACCACGGGAGTGGCCAAAACTTCTGTGGGAATGGACAGCAAGGAAACCACCAACCCACTGGCAGAAATGAGGGTAGACAAGGTGAAGTTCGTTTCTATGGATGTGGAGAACCAGGACATATCCGAGTGTCCAAAGCGGGCAAACAAGAATAAGGAACAATGGGGGAGCACCGACAAGAGTTTATGTTGTGGGAAATGCCAGAACCATCCCTGACTTCAATGTAGTTACCGGTACGTTTCTTCTGAACAATCGCTATGCATCTATTTTATTTGATACCGGAGCCGATAGGAGTTTTTTATCTACCGCGTTTAGTAGTTTACTAGACATCCCTCCCACCAAGTTAGACAACTGTTACAGGGTCGAATTAGCCGACGGTAAAGTCATTGAAACCGATACTATCTAAAGAGGTTGTACCTTGAATCTTTTAAATCATCCCTTCAATATCAACTTAATACCAGTAAATCTTGGTAGTTTCGACGTTATCATTGGTATGGATTGGTTAGCGAGTTATCGCACAACCATCGTGAGTGACGAAAAGCTAGTCCGTATACCATGGGGAGATTGAAATTTGATCATTCGAGGAGACGGAAACACCGATAAGACTGACACCAGACTTAGTGTCATCTCTTGTATGAAATTTCAGAAATATCTGTTGAGAGGATGCCCTATCTTCTTATCTCATATTTCTAAGATACACGAAGAAGGCAAACCTGAGAAGAAGCAAATCAAGGACGTGCTAATTGTCCGTGATTATCCTGAAGTATTTCCAGATGATCTGCCTGACCTACCATCGACTCGTCAAGTATAATTTTAAATCGACTTGATACCAGGAGCGACACCTGTAGCTAAAGCTCCTTACCGGTTAGGACCATCTAAAATGAAAGAATTAGCAGAACAACTAAAAGAGCTATCTGACAAAGGTTTTATTAGACCTAGTTCCTCACCTTGGGGAGCTCCTGTAATATTTGTCAAAAAGAAGGATGGTTCTTTCCGAATGTGTATTAATTACAGGGAACTGAATAAGTTAACTGTGAAGAATCGTTACCCACTTCCACAAATTGATGACCTATTTGATCAACTCCAAGGATCAAGTGTGTACTCCAAGAGCAATTTAAGATCTGGGTACCATCAGTTGAGGGATAGAGAAGAAGACATTCCAAAAACCGCATTTAGAACTCGCTACGGTCATTATGAATTCCAGGTTATGCCCTTTGGATTGACCAACGCACCAACTATATTCATGGATCTCATGAATCGGGTGTGTAGACCCTACCTGGACAAATTCATAATTGTATTCATCGACGACATACTCATCTACTCCAAGAATGAACAAGAGCACGGAGAACACTTGGCACAGGTACTGAGATTACTTAAGGAAGAAAAGATGTACGCCAAATTTTAAAAATGTGATTTTTGGATCCCTACGATTTATTTCCTTGGTCACATTATCGATAGTGAGGGTATTCACGTAGATCCTGCAAGGGTTGAATCTGTGAAGAATTGGGCATCTCCTACATCACCAACATATATTCGCCAATTATTAGGCCTTGTCGGATACTATCGTAGATTCATCGACGGATTTTCGAAGATAGCTAAGTCTATGACAAAGCTTACTCAGAAAGGCGCGAAGTTTGAGTGGGGAGAGAAAGCTGTGGATTTGCTATTAGCTAATCCGGTGGTCTAGGTGGGTGGTGGAAGGTGTTGGAAGCCATTGTTGAGTTGAGAGAGAAAGGTTGAGTGTGTGAAAATAGAAAATGTATTAAAATGAGAAAGAAAACACAAGCAACACCCCTCCTTGGAAGCCCAGGAGGGGTATATATAGTCACACACGCCCCTTAAACTATGCATTGTACCTAGTCTAGTCTAAGCGTGTGTGACTATGATAACTAATGGGAATTCTTAAATGTCGTCACATAAAGTGAATTTCTAACAATCTTCCCCCATGGGACGACGTGTAGAATTCCTTACAATATTTTTCCTAACAAGTACATAATGATTAAGAACAAGAGCTTTCATGAAGCGTCTAATGCTGATGATGTCTTCTGAGGCCTTTGACTTCAAAACGACTCATCTTTAAAGTAACTTGTAGTAGAAATACTATAACGGCACGAGCTAAGTAACTCATACACTTCTGGTTAAGGAGGAGCTTCTGAATTAAATTCCCCCTAATTCATGCCACATAAACTTGATGTAGAAGCTTTTAAATAGCTTCCCCCTAAACCGACGATCCTCGTAAGCAACTTCAAAGCTTTCAATAAATCTTAGAATGATTAAGCGCACAGCGGAATCTAACAAGCAAATCCCATCATATAACATGATAACGTTGCTAAGAGGGATTGAAAGTTTGGGGCACACCAAGTAGATCAACAACTTCTCTTCTCACGCTTGAATAATTCTTCTGAATTTTTCTTCCCCCTGAGAAATCAAGTTATGCATACTAGAAAGAATCAAGACATTTCTTCCCCCACATAGTTGAAGAAAGTAAATCAATCCCGAGTATGAAGCCCACATACTGAAGTAGACACTTTATCCCATTCATGAAGTTGACATCATAACACCAGAGTCAATTAAGTCTCGGAAATGCACATATCTTCTTCCGGAGATGCACCAGAGTCAATTAAGTCCCGGGAATGCATATAGGATAATGATGATGAATAATTGCAACAACCAAACAATTAAACATCAAATCAGTAGTGTACCGTTTAGAGATTGATAACGCCACGAGTTAAAACATTGATTTTCTCTGCGGCTATGACAAATGTCATCCTAGAATGTCTTCAAATCAAAAGAAGGTATGAAGTTCATCACGTGTACTCCTTGTGCGTTCAATGTGTCTTCTTATTCCCCCTTGATGGTTTCGAGACTCGGAACCATCAATAAATCGTAAGCACATGAACCTGAAAATCTCGAGAGAATAATAAATAAGCTTAATTATATTCGGTGAGAATCAGCTGTTGATCAAAAATCTCTACTCATAAACTCTCTATGGCCATCGTTACCAACCCACTTGTAAGCAATTTGAAGTGACCACTGATAGAATGAACCAGATATATCAAACATGAAGCTGAATAAAAATCCTTCGATCTTGTGACTTAAGCTTGCACTATTGTTGAATGAGGAACGGTGGAGAAATCTCTAAGTGCCCAATGCATCACTGAAGAAGTCTATAAGCACAACACCTCTTGAAATTATCCACGTCGACTAAGCGCGTGACACTGAGTACAACAATGTAACCCCTTGAAGTGATAGTTATCCGAGTCATCAACCAACCACCCCGAACCCGGAAACTAGATAAACAAGTCTTCATTCTAAGATTAAGCATGAGCAAGTTATCTGTTCAAGGATAAAATAAGTACACGCCTTCGAAGAAATTCGTCTCCGTCTTCAAATAATTAATACCCGATCCAAAAAAAATCTGTAGTCACTAAAAAATCGCCCATTTTTTCTTGGTCTCGTCTCAAATAAATTTTGTCACATTTGTCTCGTCACTTTGTCTCGATACTAAATCATGTCACATTGTCTCGTCACTTTATCTCATCATTTTGTCATTACGGAGCAAAATAAATAAAAAAATGAATTGATATACCAAATTTGGTACTAGATCAAATTCACGTTTTGTATATGTATAAAAGATCACTTCCGTCTTAATGACATTTACATTAATGATAGCTGCCCAAACAACCCGAGTCCATTAAACAATTGTGTAACCTAACTATTTTGGCGTCCATTTACTTTTGTAAAAAGAAACAACTAGGCATTGTTTTAATTAAGAAATGTGGCATTGTTTACTTGTTTGCCTTATCTCATATACTCGATTCATACAATTGGGTATATAAAATACCATAAACCTAGAAATTAGGTAACCCTAATTGCTTTCTCACATATCACGCCTCCAACTTTCTAACCTCCATCAATTTTTCAGTCAGCCACAATAGATCTCATTTCATTACTACCCAAAACAGATAATCAGTCTTCTATATCCCAATCTAACAAACCGAACTCCATCTTATATTAAAACCTTGAACTCATCGAAAAAACCCACCATATGAAATCACAAACGAATCACACACATCAAAATGATATGTATAATCGATTTCAATATAAAAATCGATTCATTTGGAACTTTTATCAACACACCACATAAAACTGAAGAACGTGAGATAATATCAGCTTCAAGATCCATTAGGGTCTCGGGTAGGTTTTAGTTTTGTTTACAGAGTCATAAACGAATCAAAGAATGAACTAAACATGCTTGTTTAGATTCAATCTTTAAATTCGAATATTGAAAGGGATAATATCCAATAATGATCTATGATGGTAACTTCGTTTTCGTGTTAGATCTTTAAAGATCTCAACATGCATGTCGAAAAAAAAGAAAAAAATCTGAGATCATAGTTTTCTGTTTTTGTGTGAGTCTAGGTATGATGGGGATTAGGTGAGGATGGGATATAGGTTTAGATTATGGTGTTGAGGAGTTATAAGGATGGAATGATTTAAATGAGACTCGGTGATTAAACTGAGTCAACTCGGTAATTACCGAGTTGACTCGGTTGTGATTGTTTCGGTCAAGAGTTAAGAACATTTTAACCATCGCAGTCTAAAAATGTGTCCATCGCAATGTTTTCATTTACAGTCCATCGGAATGTCAATAGAAGTCCCATCGGAATGTTTTCTAATTTGTTTTCCATCGCAATGTTTTCATCTGTTTTTCCATCGCAATGTTTTCAAAAATAAGTCCATCGGAATGTCTTCTCTTCTACACCCCGTCGGAATGCATCCGTCGGAATGCATCCGTCAGAATGCGTCCGTCGGAATGCGTTCCGTCGGAATGTGTTCTATCGGAATGCGTTCCATCGGAATGTGTTCCATCGGAATATTCGATCGCAATGTAGAAACCAATGGTTTTTGCGATCGTAATATTCCGATCTGACTGAGAATCTGAAATCATATCTGTACTTTTTCCTGATATTTTGGGATCATACATCTTTTGAAACTGTTATACTGGGCAAATCTGGGTTTAACTTCATCTTTATCTTCAAAAAAATAATGCCAGATGAAACCATGAACAAGATCATAAGCAGATTTAAGAAAAGTAGCAAGTTTGACTTTTGACCAATACATGATAACCAGTGACGAAATTGTGACACAGATAGGTAAAGAAAATAAAATAAATTTGGACAGTGATATGGATAAGACAAGACACTAGATGAGAAGCATGATAGCTGTTTGGACAACAAATAATAAGACGTGACAAATCTTTTGAGTAACAAGACGTGACCAAAAAAGTTAACACATCGGACCAAAAAAAATTTTGAGACCACCGAATCGAAAACAATAAACACGATCCAAGGATTGAATCGAGGATCTGATACCAATTGTGGATTTGCTATTAGCTAATCCGGTGGTCTAGGTGGGTGTTGGAAGCCATTGTTGAGTTGAGAAAGAAAGGTTGAGTGTGTGAAAATAGAAAATGTATTAAAATGAGAAAGAAAACACAAGCAACACCCCTCCTTGGAAGCCTAAGAGGGGTATATATAGTCACACACGCCCCTTAAACTATACATTGTACCTAGTCTAGTCTAAGTGTGTGTGACTATGATAACTAATGGTAATTCTTAAATGTCGTCACATAAAGTGAATTTCCAACAAAAGCCGAATTAGTGTTTCAGACAATCAAGCAGAAGCTGTGTAGCGCACCTATCTTAGCCTTACCGGAAGGCAACGAGGATCTCGTTGTTTATTATGATGCTTCCCACAAAGGTTTAGGTGCGGTACTAATGCAAAGAAATAAAGTAACCGCTTACGCGTCAAGATAGCTAAAGAAGCACGAAAAGAATTATACTACTCACGATCTAGATCTTGGATCCGTTGCCTTTGCCTTAAAAATCTGGAGGCATTACCTATACGGGACCAAATGTACTGTACACACTGACCATAAGAGTCTATAACACATACTAGATCAGAAGGAGCTGAACATGCGACAACGACGTTGGATAGAACTGTCGAGTGATTACGATTGTGATATTAAATACCACCCTAGTAAAGCAAACGTAGTTGCAGATGCACTGAGCCGAAAGGGGATTGATCCTCCAATGAGAGTACGAGCCCTAGTCATGACGATTAGCTTGGACCTACCCAAGCAAATCTTATAGGCTCAAATCAAAGCTCAGGAATCGGAAAATCTCGAGAAGGAAGATATGGGGGAATGCTTAGAACGGACCTTACCCAGGAGAAATTAGAGCCAAGAGCAGATGGAGCATTGTGTTTACGTGGAAGAAGTTTGTTGCCATGTTACGGAGACTTGAGAAATGTGATCATGAACGAGTCTCATAAGTCTAGGTATTCTATACATTCTGGATCTAAAAAGATCTATCAGGATATGAAGAAGTTATATTGGTGGCCAAACATGAATGCTGACATCACCACTTACGTGAAGAAATGCTTGACTTGTGCCCGAGTGAAAACGGAGCACCAGAGGCCGTCAGGACTACTAGTGCAACCTAAGGTACCAAAAAGGAAATGGGATAACATTACCATGGATTTCATCACCAAACTCCCGACCTCATCTCAGGGTTACGATACCATTTGGGTAACTGTTGACCGACTCACAAAGTCCGCCCAATTTCTACCCATAAGAGAAAATGAATCTCTAAACAAACTAGGAAAAGTGTACCTAAAAGAAGTTGTGGATAGATACTAAATACCGGTCTCAGTTATCTGTGATCGAGACGGTAGGTTCACGTCAAATTTCTAGAAGGCTTTTCAGCGAGCCTCGGGTACAAGCCTGGATATGAGCACTGCTTATCATCCACAAATGGACGGACAAAGTGAAAGAACGATCCAGACACTGGAAGACATGTTGAGGGCATGTGTGATCGAATTTGGAAAAGGATGCGTTAAACACATTCCTTTAGTTGAATTCTCTTACAACAGCAACTACCATGCCAGCATCAAGGCTGCACCATTTGAGGCGCTCTATGGCCGCAAATGAAGATCACCCGTGTGCTGGGCAGAGGTAGGAGAATTTCAGCTTATCGGGCTCGAACTGATCCAAGAAACAATCGAGAAGATCACACTCATCAAACAGAGGATTCAAGCCGCACAAGACAGACACAAGAGCTATACAGACCAAAAGCGGAAACCTATGCCATTTGAGGTAGGTGACCATGTTATGCTTATGGTATCACCTTGGAACGGAGTTGTACATTTTGGGAAACGTGGAAAGCTAAACCCACGTTACGTAGGACCTTTCAAAGTGATAGCCAGAATTGGTGAAGTAGCATACTGCCTAGAGTTACCCCAACAATTGAGCCGGGTGCACTCTACCTTTCATGTATCAAATCTGAAGAAGTGCTATGTGGATGAGCCGTTAGCCATGCCATTGGAAGGATTCCACATTGATGATAAACTCCAATTTGTAGAATAACCAGTAGAAGTCATGGAGAGAGAGGTCAAGAGGCTGAAACGTAGTCAAATTTCGTTAGTCAGGATACGTTGGTACTCCAGGAGAGGTCCTGAGTTTAGTTGGGAACGCGAATACTCATTTATAGCTAAGTACCCACATTTGTTCACCTAGCAGTGACGTCATCTTAAGCTTTAAGGATAAAGCTAAAATAACGGGTCGGACTGTAAAACCCCTGATTTTTATTTTTAGGATGACATCACTATACACGTCACCTCATGATTTTAATATATATATCACCACCTTTGCATTTGATTTTTTTATCTTTCATTTACATCATACTTTATATAAGAACCATTTCACATATTTGATCACGAGAACTCTTCATATTATTTTTATATAAATATGAGAATACAATCATACAGTTGATCACTTTGGCGACCATTAAGTCACCTGGAACACATGAGCATCTACATACATCATTTTAAGTTTTATAAAATCTAAAACCATGATCACAAGTATTTAGTTTACCAAGTACCTAAACTCACTACAAAATAAATGTACACATACTCTTTTTATACTATAAGTAATACTACAAGTCAACGAAAGCCACCTTTTTACATTCCAACTTCACATTTATCAATTTTAACACATTTTAATCAGTGTCATACATTTTAATTTACAAAAACTATACGTTTTACATTTACTACTTATAATTTCACTACAAAACCTAATCCTTAATCAAATCACCATAGATTTGAAACTACACTTACATAATCTTACCTATATCATTAGTAACTCTACAAATTCACCAAAATCGAACACAAAACCCTCCTACACAATATCACTAGCCGAATATTATGTACACTTCACCTAGACTTCTTATGTCTCCTTTTGACCCCATATGCGGAGGCTACAAGAGCCAAATGGCAAGTGTACAGACCTTGAACACTTAAGAAAGTGTACTAGGTTTACATCAAAGTACTATGGAAAAATCTAACCTAGGATATTGTATGTACTTACTAGATATCACCTTGGTCTTTCCCTCTCTCTTAGCGTGTACAAAACCGAGCCACACCATCTCACACTCTCTCATTCGGTTGTAAACTTAGCACACAAACACAAAACACTTAATTCACTCATATCTCTCTCACTCTCGGATAATAATAAACACACGCATACAACACATTCAAAGCCTCATTCAATACCCAAGATCTTGGTCTCAAGCATATTAAGTGCTAGCATTCACTTCTACTACCTCAATCTTGATCAACAAGGCAAAACCAGAAGCCCTAAGTCTCGGCTAGAGCTCATTCGTGTAGATCTTTGTTGTTCCAAGGATTTTCTAGCTAGTTCATCCTTTGTTACCACTTTCACCAACAAGTAAGTAACATCACCCTAATCTTCATTCATACATTTATATAAACCATGAGAAAAGTAAACCATGCCTCGTGTATACTAGTACGTCTATGGAAACCATAATGAAACCATCATGCACACGTGAAAAACTTGATAAATCGAACCCTAGGAAGAACTATAGCCCACGACTTGATTTGTTTGAGTAGGAAACATGTTCATTTTTAGATCTAAGTATGCTAATATAAATCCTTGTTTAGATCTAGAATAGTACCTAGAAAACTAGAAATCTTAGTTTTGCCTAATTCCTAAATGAACTAGTTAACATGGGTAAATTATAATCTCACAAGCACTAGTAAGATAAGCCTTGAAAATAAGCTTATAAGCCACAAATCCATAAGCCCAAACCTACGGCTCATTTATAAGCCGAGTGTAATAATAAGCCCACTAGGCCCATTGACTTGTTTAGCTAATTTGGATTAGAATAAATACTTACATAATTTCCTTAAACTTAACTAAGCCCAAAACTAGTAAGCCCATATGAGCCCAAAACCAAATCGGACCCTTAATGGGCCTACCGAGCCCATTAAACCTTTAAAACACTATTTAGGGACTATTTGTGCCAAAAATGTAATTTGGTGAAAGTATAAGTCTATTTTATAAAGTCATGAAACTATTTAAACCATTTTCGTAAGGTTTATAAAGTACAAGGGATGTTTTGTAATTTGTCGTAAGTTAAAGGGGTATATTAATTATAACCGAAACTTAAACAAACCACAAGGACCATTGTTGTCCTTTCTTGAAACTTAAAAAAAGCCCTAGAATTGCATATTGTGACTTTTTATTATTTTCGAATCTACAAGGACCACTTTTGCCAATTACCATATCTTAAACGAGCCCTAAGGACTCATTTTGTCATTATTCGAAACCAAGACTAAGTGTGACATTAGCCAAATCGTAAACAAGCCCTAGGGACTTGTTTAGTCACTAATCGAAAGTTTAATAAGCCCTAGGGGCGGTTTTGAAATTATATATAACGGAAAGGACTAAACTTGCAATTAGACTTAACGGACTAACCCTAGGGGTATTTTCTGCCATAAGCCGAATGTGCTATAAGCCCTAGGGGCTGTTTGGAAACTTTTATTTCTTTACAAGGACACAAATGCAATTTAACTAAAGTTTTATTAATATTTATAATTAATTAACTAAAAGGTTTATACAGTGAATAGTGTAATCCGGAGGACTAATATTGAACATTTAAAACTACGGGACTTTTATGAAACATTATATTTTTATAAGTCATAATTAAATAAGAAAACTTTTTATTTAATTCATTTTACCTCTTACAATTAAAATATGGTAAATGTACTTTATTAAATAAAAAGGTGTACTCGTTTTGATAACCTACTATAAGTTAAATACTTTTATGGTAAATAAATTAATAAAATCTGTGATCATGCATCTTCATCAACTTCATTTATATGTACATTTTATTTTGCATTTACTCAGACCCACTTAAATTACTTAGGTAATTCTACTCCTTCGTTCCTATCGTGTTCACCCATTACCCGTGGACTGTAATGGTTAATTGTGGAAGCGTGAAATGTTATAAATAGATCTATTTGGAATTGATTGTCCCCGTCTGCGTGAGTAGCACTCATTGCGCCTAGGTCAGGCCAACAGACTTGTAACATTGTCGGATACTTGGGCTACTTACCAAATGACCCCATAGGCACTGGATTACTATTGTCTAGCTTCTATTACAGGCAATAAACTACTATATTGAGAAGCTTATTGCTCTGCTATCTTTGTGGTGTTTTGCATATCAATTCTTCTAAATTAAACCTATGAATTCACCAAGCTCGTGTTGACTCCCACATTTTTCTTTACATGTTTTCTCAGGTAACTAAGCACGTTTATGTGCACTTGGACTTCCAACATCATATAGGAGGCGTCATATTTACCATCGGGGCAGGGTTACTATTTGGGACAATAATAAATGTTGACTTTCAGACAATTTATTTAATTTGCACATTTTATTCATGTACTATGTTTAAATGATACTTTATGATCATGCTATGTATACTATTTGCTATTGATCCACCAAGTAACACCTTAAGTATTATTCCGCTGCATTCTGACCAATTTGGGGGTGTTACACTTGACTTCTTAAAGTAAATCACAAGGACTATATGTGCATAAAAGTAAACTCTAAGGTTAGTTTGGTATTTTTGGAATTTTTGAGGGGTATTTTTGTCATTTCTAAGAAAAGTGAAGGGTAAAATGGTAATTTAAGAAGAAAACTGGTAGAAAACCCTTGAAAGTAGAATCTTGGCTTTGGCTTTTTGCACTTTATCATTTCTCGTGTACGTTTTGTCTTTATTTGATCGTTTTTTCTTGATTCCTCAATATTCTTGCCAGCACATACACAAACAACAAAATATACAAGGCATATTTTATGATTATTTAATCATTTAAATAACATTTTATGAGGAAATAAGATAAGAGATTATGCTCTTATCAATTTTACCGACCCAATCACATATCTCCAATTATCCTATATAATCCCAATTCCTTTTACCACACTCTTACTTTTACGTTCACAACTTTCACCCATACGCTTATACTTTCTCTAACTACTACCATTTATAATTATAACAATGGCGACTTTATCTTTCTGTGAGAAACACAACCATGCGGCATATTTAAAAAAGGATGGTGATGAACCAGCCTTTCATGAAGTAATTGACTTCCTCTCAAGAAGTCACATTCATTTTGCTCTCACTATTAACCACACGGTCCTAAAAAGCATTATCTATCAATTTTAGGGTACTACAACTGTGGGAGAAGCTGCTGATGGGAGTTCTGTGTTGAAAGCAACAGTTAGTGGATAAGAATTGGTGATTTTTGAAGCAAGTGTGAGAGAGCATCTTAGGTTGGAAGATGATGACGATGTTGTTTCTATAAGGAATATGCTATTGGGTATGTTTGATGGTTCCTTCACATTCTACAAGAAAGCCTTCTCACCTCAATGGATATTCTTGGTCCACAACCTTCTTCATTGTATGAGTCACACGAGTGCCTCATGGGACCAATTCGAGAGTAACATTGCAACTACACTGGTTTATCTTTCTTCAAATCGAATTACAATTTCAGTCATATGATATTTGTTAATATGGTAAAAAAATATAACTAGCCAGACCAAGTTTCTTATGTTCCCAAGATTCCTTATAACCATTATTTCTGGGATGGGTCATCCATTGGGGGATCAAAAGAGGGTGTATGAAAGTCCTACTTTCACACACAAGGTATTTGGCCAAGTGAAAAAGACAATAATAGGTGGAATGGAGTAGTTGTGCCTTTGACAGAGGCAATGCTTGTAGTGGCTGAAGTTAGTAATGATGAGGGAGCAGCAAAGTCGAGTTGTCACATCATCCAAAGCATTAAATGAACCATCTACCTCAAGACCAGCTATTTCACAAACATATAAGAGGAAATACAGACAGGTGTCCCGAGGTCCCCAACTCACGACATCTACTTTAGACTTGGAAGCAAATAAGGCTACTGATGCTGGTATACTTGGTAGTATATTGTTGTTGAAGTAGAGGATGGGAGTAGTAACATAAATAAGTACCCAACCAGGTCTAACGATCTGCTAAAAAAGGTTACTTCTCTTGAAAGTGGTGATGATAGAGTTTCACTATTGGAATTGGTAGTTTCAAATTTAAGTACTAGGGTAACAACTTTAGAGAAGGATGGATATGTGTAGGCTCAAGTCTTTGTTGCATAAGCCAAGGAACTTGCTACTTTGAGAGAGATTATACAGAGGATTTAAAAAGATAAGCCCTCTTCTTCAAGGAGGTTTAGGGTCTCTCCTTCTTCAAAAGAGACTCTCCATGGATCTGAAATGCTTACCTCCTCATCAATCAAGGGGAGGAGGAAAAATCTCAGTTGTTTGATAGGGAGCTTCAGGAGCAAGTTAATTTAGAAGAGATAGATGTAGATGAGAATGTGCTAGGTTTGAAATCGGCTGGAGTCAACAAAGAAGTAAGTTTGGCTTCAGGGGAGGTTAACGCTGGTAGTGGTGAGCTTAATGCTGAAACTGAAAATATTAATGTTGGTATTGATGCTGTCAATGCTGGTGGAAAAATTTTTTCTCCTATAACACATATCAAACATGATGCTGAGTTGGAAAGAAGCCTTGAAGACAATCCTGTTTTAGATTTTACTTGGACGTCATTTGAGGATGAAGTTGTTGTTGACCAGGAATACATAGAAAAGAGACTTGATGATATGCTAAAGCAGTTGGATTCGACCAATGAAACAGTCTCGAAGTTCATGGATGACTATGAAGCTTGGAAGGATACTATGTCTATTAAAGACAAAATTTATTGTGTTGCATTGAAACTTGATTATTGATGTTCGTTTCGTAAGTCTTAAATTTATAATAAGGTTTGTCAAAACAAGGGACTAGAATAGAAACATGGGCAAGTATACCCTTTCGTTTGTAATATAGTTTTGTAGTGGTAAGCCAGGATCGTTCACAAGGACTTAGTTTCGTTTTGATAATCAAAATAATAATCGAAGATAAACAATATTTGAAGTAACAATATGTGATATCCCGAACCTAACGCCATTATTTTACCTTAATTTTACGATTGATTTTAAACTTTTAAGAAATTGAAGTATTATTATATTTGACGGTTTAAGTTAAAACCGGTGATTTGAGGCTTTATTTAATGTTTTGACGATTGGTCGCTAGTGATCACGATGCCGATGGATGCCTAATTTTTACGTTTTATTATCGATTATTTCGATATTGGAGATTTTTGAAGTTTTCGTTTTATTTCGAATTTAATCGATTCAGAACCTTATTTATTTGTATTGTGTGCGTTTAATTACTGAAAAGATACTTTTAATGAACGAGAATTTTTTTAGGAAACCGGGCCAAACCCGAATCCATTATATTTCTAAAAATCAACTAGGTAATTTTCCCATACTTTTATTTTTAACTTTTGAAAGAAAGGCCAAAATATAGCTTAAATTACACTTTCTACCCACCCCCACTATATATAAACAAAAACTAAAACACACACACACACACACCATTTTTTCATTTTAAAAATTTCACCATCTCTCTCTCCCTGTCTATCACCGCCGGCCACCACCACCAAAACACCAAATCTACCACAAAATTTGATTTCTGGAAAAATCTAAAAAATGACCCATGTTTATATCATCAACATAAGTAAATCCCACAAAAAAATTCAACATGCAACAAGTTATTTTCAAAAATTAAATTTTTCGAATTTTTGATAAAAACTTATGATTTGATCTAACTAAACCCTTGTATTGGTGTTTTATGTTGTTTGGAATAACTAATTGAAGTATTAAAGCTTAGTAAAAAATTTCTTGGTGCGTTCTTTGATCAAAACCCACGGCCCAAGGGGATGTTTGATTTTCTTGGTGATTTGATCATGTCTAATTATTGTAAGGTTCCTCAATATTGTTATTATTACTATATTCATTCTCTTTAATTGCATGCAAGTGTTTAATAATTCTAGTGAATCCATTTTAGCATGCAAGTGAATGTAATGGTTTAGGATATTTAAGAATGATGTTAGATGGGATAATTAATGTATTGATGAAGTTGGAAATGGGTAAAAATAAGATTTGATATGGTTTTGAAGTAGTAGTTCTAGACCAGATTGTTTGGAGCAGATTTTCATGGGTTTAAGTTTGAGCAAGTGCTGGTATGATAGAATATAGACGTATTGGTTGTCGAGAGTATCATTTTGGTATAAGGTAGAGCTTCTAACTCATAACGAGGATGAAGTTATGATAGTTTGAATATTCGTGTACCAGGAGATTAATATCGACACAACATGAAATTGTGGTCGATATTGGGTCAACTCTCGGAGAACTATAAGTTGAGCTTTATAGATGATTGTGGACTGATTTCAATTGGCATGACTTGTACTTGGAGTCTATGTTCATGATAAAGAGTCGGGTTTTCAAAAGAGTTTGTTTAGAGGTGTCTAAAGTGTTTTATAAGTTAAGTGTGTAATCTGTCCGGACTTTGGGGTTTGAAAATGTGTTGAGAAGACGGCTCTAAATTGTATATTATTGGATGAAATTTTATTTGGGTTTTTTTCATGTTATGATAGAGTTTTTCACAAAGTTTCATAAAAATTGGAGTTGTCTAAGTGGGGGAAAACAGTGGGTACATTTGGTATGTACTTGTTGAGTGTTTTTTGAGAAGTGTCTGGCTTTGCATAGTAGATTTAAGTAAGAGCCTTTTCTATTAGCCTCTAAAATTTCCAAAGTTATAAGTCTAGTGAGTGAGTGTATTGATTCTGAATTTGAGAACCCGAGTCAGTCACGTGGCTCGTATTGGTTTGGCATCTTAAGATGGATCAATACCGAGGGTGCTAGTTTTGAAGTATTAGTGGATGTTGTAGGGTGTAGAACGGGTTGATGATAACTCAATTTTACTCAGGTTAAAAATATTCGTTGTACCAATCTCTTCGAATTGAAAAACTTGTGTTTAATGTGTGACTCTATTGTTTTTGGTGTAAACAAAGATGTGTCGTTGTAGTGTTTTAAAATAAAAGGTGCAAAACAATCAAAGTAAAGGTGCTCTTAACGTAAATCTAAGTCTAATTAAAGTAAGGGTGCAAGTATTTAAAAATGAGACTGAAATTAAAGGCACTAAAAGTAAATGACGTAAACTTAAATCTATCTACGGCAAACCTAAAACGCGACTAAAACTAAGGCAAATCTAAAATAAAACTAATGCAAACAAACTTAAAGTGCAATTAAAATAAAGGCGGGAAAAATAAAGCTTGAAAATAAAAATCAAAGACAAAAACTAATAAGAACCTGAATACAGCTCATTCGGAATAAACCTTCGTTTGGAACAATCACTCGTCCGGAATGTCACCTTCGGTTGAAATGATTTTTCTTCACTTGGATAATTACCAAAATCCTTGATCCGGAACAAATTGATCTGAATATGTCACTTATCCAAAACAATCCTTCGTTCGGAACTTTACTGATTCGGAACTCTAAATCTTGCCTTGATTCGGAAGTATTTGGTCACCCCTTGATTCGGAAGTTTCCGAATGAAGCCCCTTGATTCGGAAGTTTAGAACTTTCGAATGAACACCTCTTGAGTCGGAAGCTGACCCTTGATCCGGAACTTTATTCGGAACTTTTAAGTTCCGAATGAAGCTTGGTCCGGAAGTTTATGACTTCCGAATGAAAAGCCTTTATTCGGAAATTGCCCCCTTGATTCGGAACTTTGAGTTGATTCGGAACTTTTGAGAAGTTCCGGATGAAACCCTTGGTTCGGAACTTTAGAGTTCCGAACGAATACTTTTGACTCGGAAGTTTTCACTTCGTCCGGAACTTTGAAAGTTTCGGATGAACAAGTTTGGCTCGGAAGTTTTGTTGAGTTAAAATCTTCCGGATGAAGCCTTGATTCGGAACTTTAGAAGTTCCGAATGAACACTTTCCCTCCTTCTTGGTTCGGAACTTTTCCTGGAAAGATCAGAAACAAAGCAAACACCCCCGAAGAACAAGGGATACAGTAACAGCAGACAGAAACTCAAATTAACCAAAATCTAACACACGGATAAATATAAACAGTAACGATTCAACAAATAAGCATCAACAAACAGTTAAAAACAAGAAATCAAACAACTTTAACCACAATAATCAAAAACCACTTTGGATCAAAATAAAAGCATGAACATAAACATAAACACAACAAATCAAAGATTAAGAAAGGTAGATAAGAGATTGACAAGATAAAATAAAGATTGACAATAATTAAATGAAAACTTACTTGAAATTAAATGAATTAAAGGTGCAAGACAAGGTATTTAAATTTGACAAGAAAAGTAAATGACAAGGTATTTAAATGGTGGAAGAGCTAATTGTCACACTTAGCCAACAAGAAAGAAATGACTACAATCCTAATCTATTTATAGGGGAGGATTAAGGAAGCTTCCTCCCCTCCTTCCTTTCTTGTTAATTGCAAGATTAAGTCCCTTTCTTCTTAATTCTTCATTAATTGCGTCATTAGTCCTTTTCTTCTATTCTTCTTTAAACTTGGACTTAAGGGACTTTTGGCTTCGGGATTTCTTTGAACTCGTCTTTAAATTCTTCAATAAAATAGACTTGAATTCTTCGGCTTTTGATAAACTTCCGTCTTTTGACTTTTTCTTCGATAAATCTTCAGAATTGGTCGTGGACTTCCGTTCTTTTTGCACTCTTGACTTCTTGACTTCGTCTTTCATCCTTTTCTTCAATAAAAGTCCGTAAATGCCCGTGAATGTCCGTGTTTTCTCCACTTTTAACCTTTTCATCCTAAATCACAACAAAAACACAAACCACGCATAATTCCGACATAAAAGACATAAAATACACGTTTTGGTCCGGTTATTATTGTAATTAAGTGGTAGAAAAGATGGGTGTTTACACACCTATCAAATCCCCTACACTTGACCATTGCAATGTCCTCATGCAATGCATTAGTTATAAAGCAAGATTTCACTTTTCATCATAATTAATCCACGTTAGCCTTTATTAAAGAGATAGAAAATTAAAGACATAAAGAAATCAAAAGCATACCTTGGGTTTTGGAAATGTCATGAATAATCATCATCCTCAAGTTTTCACTTTCTCCAAACCAAGCTTAAAAACGAGATCATTGTTATT
Source organism: Glebionis coronaria (assembly GCA_025667525.1). Classification (NCBI taxonomy): domain Eukaryota; kingdom Viridiplantae; phylum Streptophyta; class Magnoliopsida; order Asterales; family Asteraceae; genus Glebionis; species Glebionis coronaria. The sequence continues at coordinate 251,400,968 of CM046874.1, forward strand.
ATAAGTTAGTAGACTAACACGAATTCATGTGGGCCCATTACTCACTTAGACTCCCTTATTCCTAGTGGTATCTCTTATATTTTATTGTTGTCTTGAATGATCACAAGGATGCATTGTTTGACTTATTTCGATAGTTATTTAGTCTGAAAATAAAGTGAACGATTTAATTAATAGTTAGCTAAAGGACCAAATCTTTTAAAACCGCTTCTCGGGACCTCATAAAGTTCATATCTTGGCATAACTCGCTTCGCAATTTGAGACCTTTCTCGGACCGATATTTGGCAGCGACTTCATACTTCGAATCTTGAGAGACGTTCATGAAATAATGGTCTTATCTTTATATAGGAATTTCTTTACTTGAAGTTTTGAGAGATTCATACTTGGACCACGACTTCTTCATTTTTCTTCAATCTTTATTTTGGACTTTGATATACAACGATCCGCCTCCTTTTATGACTTGGATCTATTTATCCTCATACCTTGTTAGGGTCTTTTCGGATACACTTCTCCATGACTTTTGGGGAGTTTTGCTTTACGTCGTGTGTCTCGATCCTTCATATTGATTTTCGATAAATGATTCTTCACATCACTTTGGATCTTTAGCAACAAAACATAGCCCTCATGCCTTGTTAGGGCCTTTTCGGACTCGCCAATCTTCGCGTCCCGCTTCAATAAGTTATGCCTTGGCTATGAACTCTAATCCATACCGAGCAACTTTTAAACGATCTGGGGCTAGAAGCTAAGTAACTTTTCAAATCGTACAACCTTATTTATTAGCAGATAAATTATTAACAAGCGATGGGAGAATAGGCTCATAATTAACTCACATAAATTCACGAAAGAATACCGGACTTATAATTGGCTCTATCATCTCTCGTTCTCCACTGTTTAAAATCTCAAGTAATGAGACTCGTGCATGCTTAGCCTATTAAATCAAAGTTTTGGGTTTTCGAGTCGCCTATAGGATCTTGCAAATTCTTAGACTCTTTCAAGTTTAGAAATCGCATTTTAAAGTTCCCTTGATAAACGACTCTCTAGGATCAATTATAGGAACTTGCGAAAAGTTCTTGTTCTTAACCCGTGAGAGTTAAGACTTTCGCATTTTATAGCTCCCTATATAAAAGCCTAGCAAAACTTGACTTAAACACGTTAAGGATACTAGCTAGAGTAAACTCGGATTGAGTCAAAGGATTCACAACGTTTGAAAATTAAAACCACTTTATTAAACATTTATTCTAATAAAGAAAGAAAATAACTATACAAAGGGAAAAACTAATAGGCCACAATAGATCAAAAATTTTGAAAAATGTCGAAAAATTGATTTTCCGGTTAAAATGAGGACAAATACAAGGAAAAGACCACTTAACTTCGATAGAAGTCCCCCCCTACACTTAAGATAAACATTGTCCTCAATGTTTAAGCATGTGGGAGTAAACTCCCCTACACTTAGGACATTGTACACTTTGTTTAAATCTCGCTAAGGAAAGGACAACTAAAGAGATTCCTATTTTAATATTTGAGAAAATATATAAAATAGTGAATCGAAAAGAGTTTAGGATAGAACCGGGAAGAAGTAGAACACGGAATCACGGGTCGTCAAGAATCATCAAGAGTGGATCATTGAAGCTCGAATCCCTGAGTAAGAAGTGAGGAGAGGAAATAGCAAACCAAAGGGTCCCCCTACACTTATGGTAAAGAAAGCGAAAAGATAGATGCATGGGTTGCCTCCCAAGAAGCGCTTGGTTTTTTGTTAACCGAGTCGTGAGCCTGACTCGACCTTGATCATCAACGGAAGAAGCATGAAACATATCCACCAGGATCAAAGACATAGTTTTCATCCATCAATAAGCATGTGCTTAAGGCGAATAAGGCAAGCCAAAGAAGAAGTGGCAAGGTTCCCTTAAGCAGTGATGGAGCACGGTAGAAGCAAGGATGAAGTGGTGCAAGCATGTCTTCAATGGTTCCAAAGATTTTTCCTTTTATTTCATCAGGTGGATACTGAGATGGCTTAAAAACTTCAATACCGGGGTCGAACACCTTTTCCTTCAAGGGAAAATAGCACTCAGGCTCAGCCGAATGTGAAGAAGATCCGCAAAGAAGCACAACCTCGTCCTCAGAAGTGGGACAAAGAGGTGTTAAATCATACGTGCAAAGGCTTTCTTCTCCTTTGACAAAATTTTCTTCAAATCCAAAGTAGGATCAAGACGATAATCTTCAAAGTCCAAAGGAGGAGCATCACTCTCATGAGGGAAGTATGTGTTGAGAAATTCAGAGAAATCTTCCTCAAATGAATAATCGTCCAAAGTAGGATCGAGTGATGGCGGAGGATCTTCATCATGTGAAGAATCGCTTGAAAGAGTATCAGCCTCATCAAAATCATCGAAAGTGGGCAGCTCGGGATACTCAGAAGTACAATCAAAATCATCCGAATCTGAGCTAGAATCATTATCATCATAAGCATCGAAGATCGGTGGCGAATCATAAATGGGAGAAGCGTCCAAAATAGAGTGAGAATCATCCACATTATCTTCAAAAAGTGGATTATCAGTGGAAGACTCGAATAGAGGATTGTCATAGACGACAAAATCATCGAGCACATTTATCATATTCACTGATTCTCGTCCTCCAAAGGATTTGCCTGTAAGCTTCCCCATTTTAAAAACTTTAGAATCATCCCCGACTCGTAAGATTAACTCACCTTCGGCCACATCTACTAAAGCACGTCCGGTTCTCAAGAATGGCCGACCAAGTATTAAAGGAATACGAGGGTCGATTTCATAATCAACTACGACAAAATCTACCGGGAAAGTGAGTGTGCCAACTTTGATAAACACGTCTTCGGCTATACCAACGGGGTAAGCGAGAGTGCGATTTGCAAGTTCGAGAGTCATCTTTGTTGGAATGAGATCGGGTAATGATAGTGTTTTCCAAACACTTAGTGGCATCAAATTAATACTAGCCCCGAGATCAGCAAGGGCAGTAAATTCTTCAGTTTTGTTAAACACGCAAGGCAACATAAAATGACCGGGATCTCCAAGTTTTTCCGGAAGTTCTCTAAGAAGGACTGCAGAGCAATTTTCATTTAATCGTGTGTTGGTGAGTTCAATCAGCTTCTACTTCTTGCTAAGCAATTCCTTGAATGCTTTGACAAATTTCGGCATGTGGCAAAGTGCTTCAACAAGGCTAATGTTGATGGTCATTTTAGATAGCATATCCACATATTTCGATACTTGACAGTCATTCTTGGTTAGCTCGTTGGTCTTGCCTATGCGAGAAGGGTATGGGATTCTGGGTTGATAAGGGTTTGGTGAAGGTTGTGATGTTGAAGGGTCCTTCCGAGATACATCGTCATGACGAGGCGGAGACGGTAATGGTGTACTAACACTAGGTGTAGGAGGAGTAGGGATATATGGTGGTGGAGGAGGTGTAGATGATGGTGGTGGGTCAGGTAGATTGACAATGGTAATTCCACTACGCGTAGTTATAGCACTCACATTAGCTCGCGGATTGGTGACGGTGTTTGAAGGTAGAGAACCCGAAGAAGAAGAAGGTTGAGCTTCGGGCAAGAAACTAGCCAACAGATTCTTTAATTCAGTTGTTTGAGTGATGAAGGAGGATTGAAGATTATCACGAACCTCGGTTCTGATGTCATTTCCTTGCTTCAAGATATCTCCTTTCAAATTAATTATTTGGCTCTGTAGATTCTTGATTTGCTCACCTTGAGTTCTCATGATGGCATCAACATCGGTGTTTATGGGTGGGTGTTATTGGGTGGGTGGTTGATAAGGGTTAGAAGCACGAGGTGGGATTTGGTTGCTTCTATTGTAGTTGTTGGCGGGGTTTTGGTTTTGAGGAGAAAAATCGGGTGAAAGGTAATTGTTGGAACGGTAACTCAGCAGATTTCTATCCCCTTGTTGTCTAGCTTGGTAATTTTCCGGTGAATAATTACCGTAAGCTGCATACACATTTTCCGGATTTCCTTGTGTCGAAGGACAATCGGTGTATGAGTGAGGACCGCCACATGTTTCACAAGGATTAGCAACTGCTTTAACTTGTTGTTGTTGGTTTGAAGCGAGAAGCGTAATACTTTTGCTCATTTCGGCCATCATGCGGGTGAGTTCGGTCATCTCAGGGTTTGCTGAGGTAGAAGAAACATTGACTCTCGGGTTGTTCCTAGAAGAAGCAGAGGAATCCCAGTTCTTATGATGAGTAGTCATGTTTTCAATTAACTCTCTACACTCCCCGGGTCTCCTTTTCATGAATGTGCCACCGGCGGCTGCATTGATCGTATCTCGATCTCGAAAAGTCAATCCGTTGTAGAAAGTGTCTATCAATGTGACGGGAAGCATGTTGTGGTTTGGGCAACGGTCGATCAAGACATTATATCTTTCCCAAGCGTCAAAAAGAGATTCATCAGGGTCTTGCATGAAACCGCTGATCTGATTGCGAAGGCTCGTGACCATGGATGGTGGAAAGTAGCGCGACAAAAAGCGTTGAGTCATATCATCCCAAGTGTGAATATAATTCTTCGGGAGACGATCAAACCATTTCTCGGCATGATGCGATAAAGTATGTGGAAAGAGTTGTAGGCGGAGAACATCCATTGTGGCCCCAGGCAACTTCATGCTTTGGGTGATTGTAATAAACTTGTCGAGGTGTTTGTTGGCATCATCATCAGGCAATCCTCTAAATGGGTTTGTTTGCACTTGTTGAATCATGTGGTGCTTCAACGAAAACTCAGGAGCGTTGATTTGCATCGGCGCAATCGGTCCTCCTCGTCCAAACATTGTTGGTTGACAAAGTTCCTCCATGGTCCGAAGATCGGGCTGTGGAAGAGCATTGTTGTTATTATTATTATTATTGATGTTCGGTGGAATGTTGTTGTTGACAACACCTGCCATATCTAAATCTTCTTGAGGCTCGGGCTCTTGATAATTAGAAGATCTAGTACGCATACACCTGAAAATGCACAAGAAAACAAAACCAAACACAAAGACAATATATATACACAATAAAGATAAAATCTTTTTGGATTTTTGAAATTTTTAATTTTTATGGTTTTTTATCAATTTTTAATTTTTATGATTTTTGAATTTTTTATGTAAGAAAAATAACGTTCACAAGTGAACGGATCCCAAAAAGCAACGTGTCTCTCACAGAAAACTGTTGATCTTAACGAAAAGAGCCGGCAGCGGCGCCATTTGATAACTCAATTTTACTCAGGTTAAAAATATTCGTTGTACCAATCTCTTCGAATTGAAAAACTTGTGTTTAATGTGTGACTCTATTGTTTTTGGTGTAAACAAAGATGTGTCGTTGTAGTGTTTTAAAATAAAAGGTGCAAAACAATCAAAGTAAAGGTGCTCTTAACGTAAATCTAAGTCTAATTAAAGTAAGGGTGCAAGTATTTAAAAATGAGACTGAAATTAAAGGCACTAAAAGTAAATGACGTAAACTTAAATCTATCTACGGCAAACCTAAAACGCGACTAAAACTAAGGCAAATCTAAAATAAAACTAATGCAAACAAACTTAAAGTGCAATTAAAATAAAGGCGGGAAAAATAAAGCTTGAAAATAAAAATCAAAGACAAAAACTAATAAGAACCTGAATACAGCTCATTCGGAATAAACCTTCGTTTGGAACAATCACTCGTCCGGAATGTCACCTTCGGTTGAAATGATTTTTCTTCACTTGGAATATTACCAAAATCCTTGATCCGGAACAAATTGATCTGAATATGTCACTTATCCAAAACAATCCTTCGTTCGGAACTTTACTGATTCGGAACTCTAAATCTTGCCTTGATTCGGAAGTATTTGGTCACCCCTTGATTCGGAAGTTTCCGAATGAAGCCCCTTGATTCGGAAGTTTAGAACTTCCGAATGAACACCTCTTGAGTCGGAAGCTGACCCTTGATCCGGAACTTTATTCGGAACTTTTAAGTTCCGAATGAAGCTTGGTCCGGAAGTTTATGACTTCCGAATGAAAAGCCTTTATTCGGAAATTTCCCCCTTGATTCGGAACTTTGAGTTGATTCGGAACTTTTGAGAAGTTCCGGATGAAACCCTTGGTTCGGAACTTTAGAGTTCCGAACGAATACATTTGACTCGGAAGTTTTCACTTCGTCCGGAACTTTGAAAGTTCCGGATGAACAAGTTTGGCTCGGAAGTTTTGTTGAGTTAAAATCTTCCGGATGAAGCCTTGATTCGGAACTTTAGAAGTTCCGAATGAACACTTTCCCTCCTTCTTGGTTCGGAACTTTTCCTGGAAAGATCAGAAACAAAGCAAACACCCCCGAAGAACAAGGGATACAGTAACAACAGATAGAAACTCAAATTAACCAAAATCTAACACACGGATAAATATAAACAGTAATGATTCAACAAATAAGCATCAACAAACAGTTAAAAACAAGAAATCAAACAACTTTAACCACAATAATCAAAAACCACTTTGGATCAAAATAAAAGCATGAACATAAACATAAACACAACAAATCAAAGATTAAGAAAGGTAGATAAGAGATTGACAAGATAAAATAAAGATTGACAATAATTAAATGAAAACTTACTTGAAATTAAATGAATTAAAGGTGCAAGACAAGGTATTTAAATTTGACAAGAAAAGTAAATGACAAGGTATTTAAATGGTGGAAGAGCTAATTGTCACACTTAGCCAACAAGAAAGAAATGACTACAATCCTAATCTATTTATAGGGGAGGATTAAGGAAGCTTCCTCCCCTCCTTCCTTTCTTGTTAATTGCAAGATTAAGTCCCTTTCTTCTTAATTCTTCATTAATTGCGTCATTAGTCCTTTTCTTCTATTCTTCTTTAAACTTGGACTTAAGGGACTTTTGGCTTCGGGATTTCTTTGAACTCGTCTTTAAATTCTTCAATAAAATAGACTTGAATTCTTCGGCTTTTGATAAACTTCCGTCTTTTGACTTTTTCTTCGATAAATCTTCAGAATTGGTCGTGGACTTCCGTTCTTTTTGCACTCTTGACTTCTTGACTTCGTCTTTCATCCTTTTCTTTAATAAAAGTCCGTAAATGCCCGTGAATGTCCGTGTTTTCTCCACTTTTCACCTTTTCGTCCTAAATCACAACAAAAACACAAACCACGCATAATTCCGACATAAAAGACATAAAATACACGTTTTGGTCCGGTTATTATTGTAATTAAGTGGTAGAAAAGATGGGTGCTTACACACCTATCAGTTGACTTGGATTGGGTTGTCATGTCTATGTAATATTATTATTTTGGATGTTGAATTTATTTTACCAAGTATATTTCAAGTACTTGAGTAAGTTGCTAAGTGCGCACGTTACTTGATAGGTTGCGACATTTGACGCGTGTTCTCGGGCATCTTCTCTTCGACGATCACTACTAGCTTCTCGTATCACTCAAGGTGAGTCTATAGCCTCTCTTTATACTATCTTTTAAATGATTTTAACCCGCGAGGGGGATACATGCTACTTGAAATAAATGGAACACAAGTCATGAATGGTTGTTTGGACTCGAATGTTGCTGTGATTGTATTAAGTGTCTTTTTGTTAAAAGTCCCTATTATCATGAACCGTTAACTGTTGTCTTGCTCTTGTATGGGTTGGAAATAGACGCTTATGCAATTAATAGTACTATGGGTTGAACACCCGATCTTAGACGTGAGTATTATGTTGAGTAAACTCGGCGGGCGGATATATTGTAGTAAGAAGAAGAGTATATTTGCAACGTATAATAAGTTGTGAGGGCATTCTTTTCATTTATTTGGCCACGCCGGTATTTAGCGCGGGTGGTAGCTTTAAGAGGTTGGGTTCATGAGCTTAATACACTCGAATAGCTTTGCTATTAATATGAGATGTTGAATAATAGGTTGTGTGTACGACAATGTTATTGGATGATCATGATTGATTTTTATACTTGTGTTCAAACTATGATTGTTAAACCTATAGATTCACTCGACATTATTGTTGACGTTTTTAAGCATGTATTTCAGGTAATTGAGCGTGAGGGTTGCGGAGCATGCAAAGAGGGAGTTGGTGCTTGATTTGTCTAAACTTAATTATTTTTCCATCCTTTCAAATGAACAATTTCTTTTAAAGTCTTTTGATGAACATGTTGTGTTGGTAACGATTACTTGGGACAAAACGCGACTCTAATGGGACCTTTTGAGATGGGAAATATTTAGACAATGTTTGTATATTAATGTAACGTCATTTTTAAGTCGTTTGATATAATTTGTGTTGATGATACTTGTGTTTAGCACCCAAATGTTGATTTCCGTTGCGTGGTAATTTGGGGGTGTTAAACAATATGATGACAAATATGACTAAATGGGATAGTTCATATAATTTTGTGATGATGACAGTAATGATCGAGATATGATAAGATAGGTAAAACGTGATAAAAACTTTTCGTCAAAATGGTGTTTTCACAATTCACTTTAGTTTGATTCAAGACTTATGTCTATTAAGAGAATAAGCTTAAACAAGTTTCCAACGAGTTCAATATTTTATCAAAATGTCTAAGCGGATCTCTCCAACCAAAGATTCAAAAACCATAAACAAGTCTTTTAAAAACTTATTGTAACAACTTGACCCTTTCGGACATCAAGCTATCGTAACAAATCAATTTTGATAAAACAATATAGTAGAACTAAGTGCCACGTGGTTCTACAACAGTAGCTTAAAATCGGTTTATAAAGTATCATACCATAACATCATCACTATTTATAATCACATACCATTAGTCACAAATAATTTAGTCTAGCATAGTAATCAAAGTAACGAATCGGAAAGAGTAAGAGAAAATCATACTAAGATTATATGGAATGACGAGTACACAAGGGTCATGATTGTATCGACTTTCCACGAATCAAAGAGTAAGATACTCTTGTTACAATTATTTCCCAAAAGCGGAAATATACTGAAAATGTACTAACGTGGCTAAAATACTTGGAATAGAGAGCATTAGATGAGAGTGGGATATCAAAATGAGAAGAGAAGCCCTCTATTTATAGTGATGTCTGGAGTTCAATGTGCGCTGCACTTTCCCAAATGTGCTCCGCACATTGGAAGTGGCGATTTTGTGCCGCGCTTCTGAACTAGTGCGCAGCACTTTTGGTGCGTCCAGAATGTTCTTTGGATTAATTCTTCTTTATTGCAACTAAGGACTCTAATTTTATTTCTTTCACTTTGGGCCTTCAATCTTTCAACCTGCATATAAAACGCAATGTTTTAAGTATCGAAAGTCCTTTATTAACATACAATATAGGATAATAACTACGGTTTAAATATATATAATTTGGGTGTTATCAAATTCCTCCACACTTAGTATTGCTTGCCCTCAAGCAATCAAAGCGAGAAAACAAGGCTAGATTTTAAAAGCATAAGTATATGAAGCATGATAGGAAAATTATTAGGTTTCTAAGTAGCAAAAGCAAGTGACACGATAATTTCAGCACCTCACATGGGAATAGTGTTTAGATTTTAAGTTCACACAAATGTCACTCACAAGAGAAAAATGTAAGATAACACTCAAATAGCTCGATCATAAAATAGATAGCTACCATATGCTTGTACAAGACACGTAAATATAACCGTTGCGGTGTGAGCACCAGATAAGTTTGAAAAGAGTCAAAATGTGATAATGATGAGGGTTTAGTAACACAATATGCCTTGTCAAAGTCGTAGAACAACTATACTAAAATACTTTATTTCTTTTTCTTCTTTTTTTTAAAGAAAATCATACACTTACGACTTGACAGCGAAAGGCATAAATATAAGGGTATCGACACAAGGGATAATATAACACATAGATACAAGTGCCGCATATTTTAGCAAGCCAGTGTAGCTCGACTAAAATGATAATAAGGGATTTATTTTTCCTTTTCTAAAAAAATATATAAACTAACCTCACTGCGGTTTAGTAAACGATGATCAAGCACAAGTTCTGAAGCATACTAATTTACCGACTGTCACACAAAATAGAGAAATATAAAGGCTCGGTTTTCTCACATATTTGATGGATGATTTGTGCTTAGTTATAGTGTAAATCATTGAGATTTTTTCTTTGCTAAAAATATATTTATTTACAAAATATCTTTATTTTATTTTTCGTATTTGTCTCCTCCTATACACTTAAGGTGAACATCGTCCTCGATGTGAGTACTGATAAAATAAAAATAGAGAAAATGCACAGGTAAACAAGAACTTCCCAGGGGTTAGTAGAAAATTGTTGGACTTCAAAAAGATGAATCCGGCGTAAAGCTCCAAATTGCTTTTCCTGCCTGATCATAACAAAAAAATGCAAGCAAAATATATACAAGTACGGTTTTATTTATTTATAGGTCCTACTCCATACTAAGGTAAAAAGTGAGGAATAAAACATGGATTGCCTTCCGAGAAGCGCTAAGTTTAAAGTCTTCAGCCAGACTCGGTTACTCGGGCTTATTTCATGAAAAATGGGATTTCCTCTCTATCAAGTTCATTACAGTATTCCTCCTCGTGGTAGATGTGACAACTCGGGTTTTTGGTCAAGTCAGTTGTCACCCGTTAAGCTCTACTTATGTGTTAGGTTGTGTGTGCAGTGTGTTTTACATGTTTTAATGAGTGATTTTGGGAATAAGTAAGGATGAAATGAGGTACATGATCTATAAATCATGGTACAAGTTGGAAATGAAATTAGTTCAGAAATAAACTGTGGGAAAGTTTGGATATCGTTTTTACAAGGTTTCATGTATGTATCATATGTTGTATGTATGTATTAAGTATATATTATATGTATTACATAAGTTTTGAGAGTTACTTTCCATATTTAGAAACTTTTAGAAATGAAGGTTAGTTCGAAAACCGCGTAAAAAGTCAAAAAATCAATGTAAGACTTTCGGGTTTTGGCCCGGAAATAAACCGAATGTGAGGTTTAGTTAAATCATGATTGAATTATAAATAGTTAAAAACCAGATCCTAAGGTGTTTTGGTCTTGGTTTAGGTAGCCAAAAGTAAAGGAAGGAAGAAAATAACCAAAAAGCCCAAAAACATGCCCAATGGACTTGTAATGGGATTAGGGGCCCTTTAGGACTTAACCAAACCCAATCCATAACCATAATAATCATATTTTTAACCTCCATATCAGCTCCTAGTCGAAATTTAACAATGGTAGCCAATTCGGGTTTCAAAAATAAAGATCTTCCATTGATTTCTAAGGTAAAACCTTCAAAATCTTTGTTTTATTTATGATTTTTAATTAACCCAATCATGTAATTAACCCTTGTGATGGATTAAGGTTTGTGAGTTTTCTGAGATTAGTGAGATTAGGGTTCACAGGAATTGATTAATTTAGTTATTATGAAGATTAGTGATGGTAATTAGGGTTTAATCATGTTTAAATTCGTCATTAAAAATCAGGGCGGATTTTGGGTCAATTTATTTTGGTCATATCTCTGGCATGCTAAGGACTTATGGAACGATTTTTTTTTTCAAATTTAGATCAGTGAGTCTAGTTTTCAAATATGCAAGATTTGTAAATATTGGACGTCTGTAAGTTGGTCGAAACATGGTTGCAAGGGTTGTCATTCAGAACAGTCAGTTTTTGGACAAATTTGGATTTGGCTTTTGATTTAGAAACCATGTTAAATAAATTTTATAATTTTTAGGGAATTTACAGAGGTGATTTTATGATGTATGAGAACTACTGGAATTTTGGTAATTTTTATCTAAGTGTTTAAATAGGTCTGATCATCTCATACTTTTACTATGTCCAAAAAATGTGATTAATTCGGGTCAGTTTATACAAAATAGTTTGAACGAAATACTTTTACTATGGGTAAATTTTTGTAAAAAAAAATTTAAGCTCACAAGAAATTGTGAAGCTAAGGGGAGGAAAGGCTAGATCAATGACACTAAGTTAGTATTTTATTTTTGGTGTTTAGTTACTAAAGAATTTGACAGTTTTAGAAATATTGAGATTAATAACTAGTGGTGCGATAAGAGGAGTTGTGAGTATATAAACTATGGTTAGGATTGTTATAAGGGTAGAATTAAGTTATATATCCATCATGTAGGCTATTACATTGATGAAGGATTGGTGTCCTTGGATCAGTGTTGATGCGTGCTTTGTATATTTTGTGCTTTAGATATTGTTTGATCGCACGTGGACTTTTGGATTGCTTTTCGCAAGGTGTGTTTCATAGTTCCATGTTTATGAGGTATAAATGTTTTTGACTCCCAGATGGGATGGAAGAGACATTTTTATCGTTTTGTAACTATTTGCTGTGAATGTTTAATGTTTTGTGAAGGACATGCGTGTGTACTTATGTGTTTAACTGCTATGTAAGTCTTGATTGTTTTATGTGTTGGCTTGGTACATAGGTGTATGGGCGTCTATCGTATCAAGGGATGTTGACAAGGCGGGGCCTTGGGATGGTACACAGATGTATGGGCGTCTATGGGACTGATAATGACAAGGTGGGGCCTTGGGATGGTACATAGATGTATGAGCGTCTATGGGACCAATAGTGATTGGTAAGGCTGGGAGCCTTAGATTTGTTTGGAATGTTTAATCTTGATTACTAGTTGTTAATGCATTATGTAACACCTTGTCCAAATGTGTATTTGTTTAATGTTTATGTTTCACAGCTAAAAACTCATTTTATGATTAGTTTGGATTCTAAACCTATGACTCACCAACTTTATGTTGACTTGTTTTAGTGTCTCTTTTTTAAGTGAGATTATGGTGAAGGTAGAGAATCGAAGTGGCTAGGATTTGGAGATGCCTAGGATTGCATATGGAGGAACCCCATTCCTCTTAGTTTTCCTTTTTATTTTGATTGAATAAATGCATTGTATGACATCTTTATGTTTGATTGTTTGTCTTAGGTAAGAGGTAGGACTTGATACCTACTTACCTAGACTCCTGCTTTGTTTTCTGATATTGTCATGACATTATGTCTCCTTGAATGACATTTTGTTTAACATTTAGTTTTCTCTATAGAGACACCATTTGTTATGATGATATCCATAGTTTGCGCCCCGTGTTCCGCTACGGTGGGGTGTGATAGAATGGCATCAGAGACAATGGTTATAGAGAATTAGGTTTCCTAGCCTAGTTTATAGCTTAAGGATCCCTGCATATAGGTGTCATAGGAGTACGTGTGTATTATATTAATTGATGTTCTTTTGAATATTGGTGATTCTTATTTATGATGACTTTTTTTTGTATTTTAGACTAGTATGGATTGAACCATAGTCGTCTATACTTAGTCACATGTTTCCTTCTTTTCGAATTTTAGACTAGTGCGGGTTGAACCATAGTCGTCCACACTAGTCATCGTTGGATTTTGTTTTATGACCTAGGAACCCTCATGTAGATGCATAGGGGGATTGTGCGTGGCTGTAATCATTGGTGATTTCATGTGAATGGTTTATGTTTCAAACTTGGATTTCTCGCTTTTTTCTATAGTTTTGAGATATTTTTCTCTGGCATAAAGGATATTTTTACTAGACATATATTTGAGTTATATGATGATTGCTTTGTGGTTTGTTGGCTGATTTATGTCTTATGTGATGCATAATGTGTTATATATGTGCCACAACACAAGTGGGCTTGCAAGTATGATTACCTAGATTGGTTTTGATTGCATGGTTGATTGATTTTTAATGGTATGTATACGTATATGTATGTTAGATTATGTGAGGAGGTGTCTTGGATGGTTGTGTATATAGTAAGTTTCTCCCTTATCTCAATATTCTGGTGGATATCGTGAACACCTATCGGGGCTGTCATGGAGATTTTTAAGATTGGTTCATTAGTCCATTGTTCGTTGAGATACTCAACTCTCATGTTAGAGTTCACTATTTATATCATGGTAATTTTAAGTCCTATGTTACCCATCATGCGTTCGTTTTGGCTTATTTTAAGAGGTGTGTTGATACTTTTTAGTTTCGGTTCTTGTGCAATAGTATGAATGAGTCCCCATAACTTATCAGTTCATGATTACACTTGAGTCTTACATCTCTTTTAAATGACAAATTAAGAAAACTTGTGAAAACAGTAATAGAGTTAAAATGAGTTTCGGTATTTGGTAAAATGGGAGTTAGGTGTTGAAAATAGGTTTGAAATAAGATGTAATGTAAAGTCTATAATATATAACCAACACTTGTTTATTTCTAAATAAAAATGACCTTCTTTAAAACAAAGCAAAATAAATTTTTTCTACTTAAATATTTTATATAAGTTAGTTTAACCGATTTACGTCATTTATGATTATTTATAAATACAAGACTAAACTGAGTTCATGAAAATTCCACACATATTTTTTTAAAAGTATTACACTAATCACTAAGTTTAACACCCCCAAATTTCATTGCGCAGCGGAAATACACATTTGGGTGCTAAATACAAACATCGTTATACAAGACACTATGAACAATCTCAAAATGATACATTTGAAATGTAAAAGGAAATAATTTAACCATTGTCTAAAAACTTTCATTCCCAAGTAAAATAATTTTAGAAATATCAGAGTAACATTTAGGTCCCCCAAAGATTTTATCCAATCAACAAACAATCTACCAAAGTACATGACCGTACATATTTATTTTTATGACAAAAGGGAAAGAAATCTGTTTTAGACCAATCACCACAAAAGCAATCCGCAATCTCCAGCAAGCTCCGCAATTCTTCAACTTCAATCACCTGAAATACATGCTTAAAATCATCAACACAACGGTTGAGCGAGTCTATAGGTTTTCCAAATCATCATTTGAACACAAGAGAAAAATCAATGAAGATCATTTAATAGAATTGTTGTACATACAATCTATTAATCATGAATTCAGGCATATAGCAATAGCTATTGAATTGTATTAAGCTCATGACACCGACCCTTTAACTTAGTCACCCACGCCTTAATCCGGCATGACTAGATTAAATTCCAGTGCCCCTACTAGGGTATCAATTGCAAGAATACCAATTCTCATTCTCGTAAAATTATCCTTCCCAGCGGGTTACTCAGCGTAAAGCCCTGGTCTCAGATAGGGTCGTCAGCCCAATAGTACTATTATTAGAATAAGCGGCTATTCCCAACTCACAACATCAAGTCAGAAGATAGTTAACGGCTCATGATTTTAGGGACTTTTGCAGTTTAGGTACTTATACAATTCATGTCAACAAAGGCAACATTCGGGTCCAAACAATCAATCATGACTTGTGTTCATTTTACTTTCAAATAGCATGTATCCCCCTCGCGGGTTTTAAAATCATTCGACACAATTACAAAAGCGAGGCTATAGACTCACCTGGAGTAATTGCAGTAACAAGACGATCTTCGACGATAGTTGATGCCCGATAAACACAAAAACCGCAACCTATCAAATAAGGCGCGTTCATCAATAATAAACTCAAGTAAAATCAATACTTAGTAACATCCAACTCAAAATAATAAAATCACAACCAACCCAAAATGAAAACAATACAAGTGACCTTTTACTTCATTCTATATGTTTACTTTATTAGTCAATTCTTTCGATAAAAATCTGCCGGTACACACCAAATGTACGGGCTCGTTTACCCCATTTAAACACATCAAATTCTTATGGTACTAATCAGAGATATCACTTACTATATATAGAAAGACCTGTTAAAAGCCCATCAACAGATTTTACTTTTAAAGTTCCCTGCCCGACACATCTTTGAACTATAAAAACCGGTCAGTTTTACGTCACCGACTCATACAACCATTTTGACCATTCTAAACAATCCCGTTTACAAATCCGACACTTGAATTGAAAATAGACTAACAACCCTTAGTTTAGAACCAAACATCAGAACTTGACCATTTTTACAACTCATTCTATAGTCCCCGAGATTCGATCCAAATATCGACAACAACTTCGTATTGTGTCGATACTCGTCTCCCGGTACACGAATAATCAAATCATCATAACTTCGCGCTCGTTTGGAGCTAGAAGCTCTATCTTATATCAAATCGAAGCTAAAAGAATTCTCTACAACATTATCTTATTAGTTAAACCATTTTCAAACAGTAAGGTACCCAAATTTGGGCTTGAACCTACTGATCTAAAACACCACTTAAAAAATCATGTTAAATAAATTTTTCAACCAATTTTAATCAATCTTATATGTCTAAAATCATCCTAATATCATCACAAACAACTTAAATAATTCATAACACCCTTGGATGATCATACAAAAATTTACCCTCTCAAAATTATAAACATGCAACACTCAAAAATCAATTATAACACTACTAACAACACACCCACACAATAAAAATAGATCAAACAAGAATGGATCATATCAAAAAATTAAAAGTTCTTGCATGTGTATAAAAATTATACCATTAGATGCACAAATGAATTTTATGAGGTGGTCTTTAATTGTTTTTTGATAGATCATAGAAAAATTGGTGAAAATTTGATGGTAAAGGGGTGTTAGCTCACGGCTTAAAGAGGAAAAGAAAGAGAGATGGAAAAGTTTGGTGGTGGTGATGTTGTGTGTGTTTGTTAAGTGACAGAATCACCTTATATATGGTGGTGGAGGGACTAGTTTTGCCAATTTGTGATAGTTTTAGTCCGAAAAGCAATTAAATAGTTGTAAGGGTAAAAAATATAAATTACTCGTCCTCGCACAACGGGTGAATTGACCGGAGATATGAAGATTCAAGACAATTGTGATAAGTATGCTACAAATATCATTCTCCAAGTCCTTCCTCCAGATGTCTACAAACTCGTCAGCAAACATAAAGTTGCTAAAGAGTTATGGGATAGAATTCGTGTTCTAATGCAAGGCACCCCGTTTACTAAACAAGAACAAGAGTGTAAGCTTTATGATACATTTTATAAGTTTGCCTATGTTCCCGGGGAGAGTCTCAATGATTACTATTTGAGATTTACTCTTTTGTTGAATGAGCTCAATATCTATGGCATGGCAATTCCTACGTTTCAATTAAACACCAAGTACTTGAACACCCTTCCTTCAGAATGGCGTAAGTACGTGACGGCTGTTAAATTGGCTAAGGACTTGCATAACACCAATGTGGATCAACTTCAAGCTTTTCTTCAACAACACGAATGCCATGTCATCGAGGCTCGGTTGTCTACACCACAAGTTCGTGATCCACTTGCCATGTATGCTTCTAAACAAATGAGCCTCCCCCAGCAAAACATGGCTTACACTTATCAACAACAATCATACTTGCAGCAGCCACCACAACACACATATCAGCAACCACAGCAACCATCTTATCAACCACTGATGAAGCCAAAGCAAGCATATCAACAAAGTGTTCTTCAACAGCCTTATCCACAGCAACCAGCACATCAGGCATCACCCTCACAAGCTAACACTTCTCCTATTGGCTATACTCCTCAACAAGGATATTTTCCAATTGAAGCACCACAAGCACAAGCCTTCTACTCCAATGAACTTCCACCAATTAAACCATCGGTCTTTACTCCAAATGATACGCCTACTGATGTCTTAAACCATCTCACTGCCTACTTGTCAAAACTTGTTGCTACTAGAGGTTTTCCACCAACGAACAATCAGCTTCGCACCTCTTCAAATCCTCGACAACAAGCCACTGTTCAAGATGGTCAAGTGACGGTGCAACCTATTCAGGGAAGGAAAAATTCATATGGACCTCCTACAAGGACCGTAAATGCTCAAGCTGTGAATTCTCAAGCTAATGAAAATGGAAGCATTGTTGGTCCATAAAAGGTTGTGACTTGCTACAATTGTAGAGGAAAAGGTCATATGGCTAGGGAATGCACTCAGCCAAAAAGGAGAAGGGATGCAACGTTGTTTCGTGAGAAGATGTATTTGGTCGATGCTCAGTCTAAGGGATTGAAGTCGTTTCCACTTCTAATGCAGACCCAGGGGCAGCAGACAATGAAGGCATTGAAGTCGTTTCCACCTTTAATGTAGCTTATCAAGAAGATGATCTTGATGCATATGATTCGGATTGTGATGACATTCACTCAGCCAAGTTGCACTCGTTGCTAATCTCTCTCACTATGGTTCTGATGTCGTCAGTGAGGTACCAACCACATCTAATAATATTCATGTTAATCCGCATCATGTTGAGCATGACAATGACAACCTCGAACAGCATTCGAGAACTAGTAACTCAAATGATGCGGTATCCAATCCAACACATTTGAGTGAACCTCAACCAAATGCTACGACGGGTATGAAATCTTATGATCAACGTGATTTGGTAATGGTGCCTAAACATATTATTGATAACATGAATGTGGTTGTTAGACAAACCAGAGATATGAATGCCAACCTAACTGCTGAGCTTGCGTTGTATAAGGAAAAGGTCAAAACTTTGGAAATGGTCCCTCAAGCAGAGAAAATAACGTGTTCTGAATTTGACCAATTTCGTTATGAAAACATTGAACACTTAAAAGAAATAGAATCATTAAAAGCTAATATTTCCAATGATATAAAAGCAAAAGAGTCGGTTGTCAATGATTTTCAGAAACTTAAATTGGATTTCGAAACTCTCGAGTCTAAAAAGTTTGAATCGAAAGTTAATGCTACCAAACTTCTTAAATTCAAAGAACAGCAGCTTTTAAAACAATACGCTTCCACAGAAAAGGTTCATCTTTTAACTAAATCGTTTAAAAACTCGAACTTAAGCGTCTTCAAGATTTACCACCTAATCCCGGTTATGCAAAACAAGCTCAGGAATATATTCCTTGTCTTTATGATGTGACCCTAATTGACAAATCGAATGAAGCACCTTATGTTCGTAGTACTGAGGAGACACAATCACTTGCGGACGAAACTCATTCTAAAATGCTTTCAAAATTCCATAAGATTTATTATGATAAGCATAATAAAGATCAGTTTTCTAAAAAGACCCGCATTCGCTTACAAATGGAATTAGCTCAATTATCAGCTTTTGTGCCCCAAAGTTTGTCAACGGAAAACCTTCCTAGTACGTCTCCTACACTTGTCAAAAAGGATTTAACTAAGTTAATTCCACCGGTAAGTAAGGTGTCAGATAGCTTAAATGCGGTGCACCAACACTTAGCCGATTTTGATAAGGTCATTTTGGAACGTACGACGGCTTCGGCCATAACGGAAGGTGAATGGAATTTTGAGCACACTATAGCTGCATTCCGAGACTAAATTGTTCCATTTGTAAACAATGTTAAAGCTTGTATTAGTAATAATGATCAAGATTTGCTTTTGTAAATAGAAGAAGTTAGACGTGTTTTCAATGAAATGGATGATGCTTATGAAAACAGTTTACTTGAAATAGAACGAGTTTCACGCCAAAATGATCAGCTTCTGAAGCAAGTGATGTCTTATGATATTGTTTCCGTCTGTGTGAATAAAAGTATTGATAATGATTCTATTGTGCATAATGTTGAATTTGTGGATAACGTGGTAGATAGTACTTGTCACGAATCTGACGCTGAATTTTTAAAGCTTCAAGATTCATATTCCTCGCTTTCAAAACGTTTTGATGAAATTCAAACACATTGTATTTCGCTTGAATGCAAGTAACAATTTATTCAGAAAATCTTTGAAACATCATTCGAAGGTGTTAATATCGATGATGCAAATTTTCAAAAGAATTTTCAATTGAATTTACAATCAAAACAGCGTCAGCCAAGTGACAAGGTTGCTAAATCATTGCCGATAGACATAGAGAAATCTAAGGAGATTCATTGTGTGAACGTACTTGAGGCCGCTGAGAACTTTAAACTTGATCTAGATAATCGAGTTTCCAAGATTTTGTCCAAAGTTGATAACTTAAAACAGAAAAATACACGACTCTTCGATCCAGTAAAACCCGCACGTGCTAATACCACTGCACACAGAATCAATCATTGATTGAACAATTGAATCGAAAGTCGGTGGAAATATCTGATTTGAGGGAACAAATATGTGATAAAAATCTGGCTTTGACTGAGTTAAAGGAAACACTTCGTACCCTAAAAGGTAAGAATGTTATGGATAACGCAGCCATTGTCTCAGCATCGTCCTCTAGTGCAACCAAAAGGAACCTCATTGCCGTCACACCATTTAACAAGAGCCCTAGGACTAAACCATCTCAAACATTAGTCACTAAAGATAAGGAAAAATCAAAACCCGCTTCTAATATTCCCGTGTTGCCTTCTACAGGAGTTAGCACCACTACTAAGGCTCAAAGATCTAAGCTTAAAAGAAACAAGAAGAATGATAGGATCTTGCCCCCATCTAGTAGTCAAGTGAAGAAGAAAGTAGAAGCCCATCCTAGGAATGTTATTTCTATTTTGAATAAAAAGAATCATGTAGCTAAACCTAAAGGCTCTGCGATTGTGCAGTGTTCTAAGCCTACTATGAATTCTAATTTGAAATGTTGGAATTGCAATGAATGTATGTTTTCTAGTCGTCATGATTCTTGCCTTATTGACCATGTGAATGAGATGAATGCCCGTAAAAATGGTTTAGAATGGAAACCGATTTGGAAAGTGTTACCCCAAGTTGGCTGGATGTGGCGTCCCACTGGTAGAACTTTCACTATAGTAGAAATGTGTTCCATTTAACTAGGATCACTACCACTACAGCGAAGAAAGCATGCCCTTTAACTAGGAGTACCAAGGCTACCAAAACACAAGCGTGTCCTTTAACTAGGAACACCAACACTATTGTAGGAAACAAGTGCCCTTTAAATAGGTCTACTCCCACTGTAGTGCCCGCTATTACTCCAAAACCTCAGAAAGTTGGAACAATAAAACCTGTTAGTGATAAAACTCATATTAGAAAACGCAGGAAATCTAAGGGCCACACAAATGTTAGCAATTCTGATAATATTATATATGTATCTGCTAACACTCCGGAACCAATAGTTTCCAATGCATTGTCTACTGTTGTTGTTGAAAACAGGTGGTCCAAATTGTTCTCTGGTATTTGGACTCTGGTTGCTCTAAACATATGACCGGAGATCGCTCTCAGCTCAGAAATTTCGTTAGCAAGTTTCTTGGTACGGTTCGATTTGGAAATGATCATATTGCAAAGATAATGGGTTACGGTGAATATCATATTTGGAATGTTATCATTTCAAGAGTGTATTATGTGGAAGGACTCGGTCACAACTTATTTTCTGTGGGACAATTTTGTGATTCAAACCTAGAAGTTGCTTTTCGAGAGCATACCTACTTCATTCGTAATTTGGAAGGGGTTGATTTATTGAAAGGTACTCGAGGGAATAATTTGTACACTTTGTCTCTATAAGATATGATGACCGCTTCTCCCGTATGTCTTCTCTCCAAAGCATCGAAGACTAAGTCATGGTAATGGCATCGACGGTTATCTCATCTTAACTCTGACGCTATTAATCATTTGGCGAAAAACGAACTTGTTCGTGGTCTTCCTAAACTTACATTTCACAAGGATCATTTGTGTTCCGCGTGTACAATAGGGAAAAGCACTAAGAAATCATACAAACCCAAGACTGAAGACACCAACCAAGAGAAACTTTATTTTTTGCATATAGATCTTTGTGGGCCATTGCGTGTTGAAAGTATTGGTGGTAAAAAGTACATCCTCGTCATAGTGGATGATTACTCTCGGCTTACATGGGTGAGATTTCTTGCAAAAAAAGATGAGGCACCTAAAGTCATTATCGATTTTCTCAAGATGATTCAAGTGCGTCACAACACTACTGTCTGACGCTTTCGTACAGATAATGGAACCGAATTTATGAATCAAACTTTGCGTAAGTATTATGAAGAAGTTGGCATATCTCATGAAACATCCGTTGCTCGCACTCCACAACAAAACGGTGTCGTTGAAAGGCGAAATCGCACAATTATGGAAGCAGCTCGAACGATGTTATTTTACGCAAAGGCTTCATTATTCTTATGGGCAGAAGCAGTAACTACAGCAGTGTACACCCAAAACCGGTCACTAATTCGTAAACGCCATGGTAAAACACCGTATGCGCTTCTACATGGAAAAGTACCAGATTTATCATATCTTCATGTATTTGGTTCTCTTTGTTATCCAAATAATGATGGTGACAATTTGGGAAAACTTCAACCAAAGGCTGATATTGGTATTTTCATTGGTTATGCACCCGTAAAGAAAGCATACCGAATCTATAACCGTAAATCTCACAAGATCCTCGAAACTATGAATGTTGATTTTGATGAGCTGACAGCAATGGCTTCTGAGCAAAGCAGCTCTGAACCCGCACTTCATGAAATGGGACCCAGTAACATTAGCTCTGGTCTTGTCCCAAACAACCCCACTTCATCATCATTTATACCACCTTCAAGGAATGAATGGGATACGTTGTTTCAACCGTTCTTTGATGAATTCTTTACTCCTCCAAGTATTGTTGCTCCAGAACCTGAAGTAATAGCTCCGGTTACCGAAGTTTCTCCAGCAACCGTTGCACAATCAGATACGTCTGCACCTACAATTGTCCAAGATATACCTTCAACGTGTAATTCTCAACCAACACATGAATCAACTACCCATGTCATGCCTATTGATGATGAAGAGGATGGTGATGATCACGACTTGGAATTCGCTCAAATGCGTGAACTTCCATTCTTTGGTGTACCAATTCCCGACCATAATCAAACCGGGTCGTCCACCTCAGAGGAAGCTCCTACTACGGTCTAATCCAATCCACGGATTCGTGAACATGACAGCAAGTGGACAAAGGATCATCCTATATAATCTATTATTGGTGACCCTAATCGTCTGGTATCTACACGAAGTCAGTTAAAAGAAAGTGCAATGTTTTGTCATTTTGATGCTTTTCTCACTGAAGTTGAACCTAAGACATGACAAGAAGCTTTTACTCAATCCTGTTGGATAGACGCTATGCAAGGAGAACTTAATGAATTTATACGTCTTGATGTATGGGAACTTGTCCCATGCCCAGATAAAGTGTAGTTACTCACTTTGAAATGGGTTTACAAGGTGAAACTCGACGAGTTAGGCGGAATATTGAAGAACAAAGCTCGACTAGTAGCTCGTGGATACAAGCAATTATTAGGCATCGACTTTATGGAATCCTTTGCACCTGTTGCCCGTTTGGAAGCTATTAGACTATTCCTCTCTAATGCAGCCCACATGAATATGATCGTCTATCAGATGGATGTGAAGACGGCATTTCGAAATGGTGAAATCAAGGAAGAGGTCTATGTTTAACAGCCGGATGGTTTTGTGAATGCTAAATATCCTAACCACGTGTACAAGCTTAAGAAGGCTCTCTATGGGTTGAAGCAAGCTCCTCGCGCATGGTATGATCCATTGTCACAATTCCTCATCACAAAAGGCTTCGTTAAAGGCAAGGAGGATCCCACGTTGTTCATACAGAAACGAGTTAAAGATATGATTATGGTACAAATATATGTTGATGATATTATATTTGCAGCCTCGACCTAAATTTTATCCGATGAGTTTGGGACACTCATGTCTTCCAAGTTTAAGATGTCAATGATGGGCAAGGTATCATTCTTCTTAGCTCTTTAGATATCTCAGAGTCCCAGAGGCATCTTTATCAATCAATCCAAGTATGCCCTTGAATCTCTTAAGAAATATAAGATAGAATCTTGCGACCCCGTGGATACTCCAATGGTGGAACGAACTAAGCTTGATGCAGATCCACATGGAGTTGCCGTTGATCTGACACTTTATCGTAGAATGATCGGTACCCTTCTGTATATCACAGCTAGTCGACCTGATCTTCAGTTTGCTATATGTATGTGTGCTCGGTATCAAACTTTGCCTACTGAGTTACACTTGGCTACTGTGAAACAGATCTTTCGATATCTTAAAGGAACCATTAATCGAGGACTTTGGTACTCGAAGGACTCTTCGATTGCACTAATGGCATATGCAGATGCGGATCACGCGGGTTGTCAAGATACAAGGCATAGCACGAGTGGAACTTTGCAACTACTACGAGATCGACTAATTAGTTGGGCATCGAAAAGGCAGAAAAGCGCTGCAATTTCAAGTACGGAAGCAGAATACATAGCTATGTCTGGCTGATGTGCTCAAATTCTTTGGATGAGATCGCAATTAACCGACTATGGCCTAGGTTTCAACAAAATTCCGATGTACTGCGACAACAAGAGTGCAATTGCCTTATGCTGCAACAATGTTCATTTCTCCCGGTCGAAGCATATTGACATTCGCTACCACTTTATCAAGGAGCAAGTGGAAAATGGAGTGATCGAGCTTTACTTTGTCCGATCTAAGTATCAATTGGCGGATATTTTCACGAAGGCTTTAGATCGCCTCGAATTGAATTTTTGGCTGACAAGCTAGGAATGAGAACCTTCTCGCCTGCGACTCTAAAGGAACTGGCAGATGAAGCGAAAGAATAATGGTGGTAAACTATTCTCCGTATCCTTGATGATCATCTGTGTATACTGTTTATATTTTTATCCACAAAAGCAAAATACAAAAATATAAAACCATATAAAAACCATAAAAATTTAAAAATTCAGAAAAATCCAAAAACATTTTTACTTTATTTTTCAAAGGCATGTCTTTTGGTACGATAATATTTATAGCCTTAGAAATGTTGATTAATATCGACACGGCGCCATAAATAGAGTTCGTACAAAAGTTGTAAATATTTCATAAAACATGCCTATATGGTTTGTAGTTATTTCAGACTGCAACCCGGTTTTCATATTAAAGTCAAGTATTTCTTTTGAAAGCTTTGGCTCAACAACGGGAATTAATTTTCTCGGGCAAGGTTTACTTTAAAACCTTGTAAGGGATCAAGTTTACTTTATAACTTGGTCTAACACGAATTAATGTACGCATCAGTGCATTTATTTGTTACAACAAGAGAAATCTTGTTTTTATGAAGCTATCATTATTACAACCATAGCTATCTACAATTGGTATCTACATACTCGACGATGCGACTACTCAAACGGCGACTACAACTCTTTCAATAGAACACGGGTCAACAATTGAGGGGGAACAATTGTCAAGCATTCAGAATCTTTGATGCCGAAAGTGCCATGTTCACAAATTGGTGTCAAGATAATAATACCAATCGTACATGTGGTGTCAAGAGATGACTTCAAACGTGACGAGGGCACCAACATTTCCCGACAAGAACTATTTGATCTTATCATTTGATGTTCTCATCAGTCAGGTCCAACCTTGTCAATTTATTCTAATATGGTGAATATGTGCTAATATTACAAATCGGTATCATATCTCACAAATTGGTCTCATGAAGATTAAACGGACTTGCATTTTGTCTTCCTAAAACCTTTGTTAAAACTTCATTAAATCAATTGATATCAAAAATATCGGTTGGGTTGATATTTTTAAGGGGGAGAAAATGCGATTTAATATGGGAAATTATCACAAATGGTTTGACTTAACGTGATGGCTCATCCCGATATGTGCGAAATGTTTTCGAATATCGTGGCATATGTTAAGGGGGAGCAAAATGAATTTGCTATAGCAAAATGGATTTTATGGTGACATATACTTACCCTTGTAAAACCCGTAAAAATAAGGTCATAATTTAATTCTATTTTCAATTATTTTGAAATATTTTATGACGTTAAATACTATTATGATCAACGGTTTAAGTTGAAACCGATCTTAAATATTATATTTTAATATTTTGACGAGTAACGAGGACTACTACTGATCGCGATACCGACGGATGCCTAAAATTTTATATTTTATTATCGATCGTTTCGATATTTAATGCTTTCGACGATATCGTTTTAATTACGTACGAGTCGTTATATTATTATTTTTCGTGTGCGTTTAAACTTTTAAAAAGTATTTTTACGAAACCCGAGTCCTGTAAATATTTGTAAAATTGACTTTTAGTCATTTCCCGCTTTTTAACTAATATTTACATTTTGGACCAAAACTATCACAAATTGGCAAAAACTACCCTAACCTTACACTATATAAATAAATTCCACTATCTCATTTTCATTTTAAAAATCATTTAACAAAAATCTTCATCTTCCTTCCTCTTTTTCTTTATTTGGTCGCACACCCCCAACAAACAAACCCTCAAAATTTTTGATTTCTTGATTGAATCTTCCAAAACTAAAACAAGACCCATCTTAATTTTGATCTTGTGATCACATTGGTATGATTTTCTTCAACATGCATTAACATTTTTTTCAAAATTTATTTTCTTGATGAACTATACTTGTTTGATTCATTTTAAAGGAATAAATAGGTGTTAATATTATTATATTACATAGTGGTGTGTTTGCATATTTGAATTTTTGAGTTTGATTTATTAGATTTGTACATACAAGTGATTTAGGAGTGTTAGGATTGGTTTATCATGATACTAGGATGTTAGAATGATGATAAAACTGATTGGTTTTGATCAAAAACTTGATTTTGTAAGAGATTTTGAAAGGTGATTTTGGACAGTAGGTTTGAGGCCATTTTCGGGGGTCTTAAGTCTGAATATAGGTTGATATTATTGGATCATGTTGTAGAAAATTTCGTTAGATTCGATTTGATATAAAGTAGGCCTTCCAACTCTAAACGAGGTGGAAGATACACTAGTTTGATTTTCGTGTACCGGGAGACGAGTGTTGACACAATCCGAAAATTGTTGTCGATGTTTGGATCGAATCTCGGGGACTATAAAATGAGTTTCAAAAGGATTCAAGGGTTGTTCTCAGGCTCAAAGTTTAGTATTTTGAGTCTATTTTTAGAATCAAGTGTCGGTTTTCTAAATGGAGTTGTTTAGAATGGTCAAAATGGTTTCGTAAGTCAAGGTCGCTAAACTGTCCGAATTTTGTAATTCAAAGTTGTGTCGGACAGGGAACTTTAGAAGTAAAATCTTTTGATGGGCTCTTAGGAGGACTTTCTACATATAGTATGTGAGTTCCTCAGGTAGTATCATAAAAATTTGAAATGTCTAAGTATGGGAAAACGGCTTGGACATTCGGTATGTTCCGGCAGATTTTTATTAAAGGCATAGAATAATAAAATGAATATATAGGAGAGTGTAATAGAATCACTTGTATCGTTTTCTCTCGAGTTGTCGTGATTTTATACTTGAGTTTGATTTTATTAAGTATCATTTATTTCTCAAGTCTATTATTAATGTACGCACCTTATTTGCTAGGTTGCGGTTGTCGTGTTTATCGGGCATCTACTATCGTCGACGATCGTCTTCAACTACTTCTACTACTTAAGGTGAGTCTATAGCCTCGCTTTATACTAGTTATTAAATGATTTTAAACCTGCGAGGGGGAATACATGTTTTTATAAACTTAGAACACAAGTCTTTTATGGTATGCTTGTCCCTCTTTGAATGGACCCGTGGTTGCCTTTGAATTGCATTAAGTGATTGCCTTTGTTAAAGCCTCAATTATGGACCGTTAATTAACCTATGATGGGTTAACCGCTAGTACAATTAATAGATCTATGGGGGAAGCCGCCCCGGTTCAGTTTGTGTGGACTTGTCACAGAAGCTTAGGCCCGACCTCCACACTGTTTGAACATATTGTATTGAGAAGTCAGGTATACGGCAATATACCAATAATCTAGAGGTAACGACAATTAATAAATCTCCTGTCTTAATAGACCTACAAGGGAGTGTCTAAGGGCTCGGTTCCATGAGCTTATTGCAATTTATGCTATATACAATTAATATTGTTGATGCAAATTATTATTCGATGCTTGTTAAGCATGCCACAAACTTATTATCTTTGCTTGTCTTCAAATTGATTACATAAACCTATAGATTTCACTCGGCATTTTGCTGATTGTTTTACTCACATGTATTTCAGGTAATCATGAAGTAGAAGCTTGGAGGTCACGGGAATGAAGTTGTGCACTGCTTTTGTTGTTCAAACTCTTTGATTTATTTATCGTTCCATTTTTAAAACAAATTAATATGTTGTTTTAACTTATCTTTTGGTAACGATTACTTGGGACTACGCTACTCTGATGAATGTTTTAGGAACAATAAATTTGAAACGTCTCTTTTCGAGTCGTTCTTTATAAATTGTGTGTTTTTATACTATTGTTTAGCACCCAAAGATATATTCCGCTGCGTGTAAATTTGGGGGTGTTAAAGATTGGTATCAGAGCCATGAGTTATAGAGAACTAGGTCTTTATTTTAAAAACCTAAACTATAACTGTCAGTGTTTATTTTTCAAAGAGTCGGTGCACATGACTTCGCGTGACTTCAGGTTCAAGCTACTTCTGAGATTACAAATTTAGTATACGTTATTACGTATACCTTATTGGCAAGTATTTATAAATAAATACTATGATCCATTTATGGATATATATTTATATCTAGGATCCCTTTTATCGATATATATTTATGTCGTTAAACTTTTCGATAAAAGTTTATCATTTATTAATGATTAACTTAAATAAATATAATGAATTTTCAAGATCTTTCTATATTTATTTTTGAAGTATTTAAATTGTTTTAATTGCAAAAGTTTTATATTATGACCTTGCATACCTTCATCTGTGCGCATTACTTTCATTGTTTAACCCTTTGAAATATCTAAATCGTTTTCCGGCTGTTAGTGCTTGGACGCCTTGAAACGTGGTCTCTAGACCATTGTGTAGCTCAATGTGTCCCTGGAAAAGACTAAACGCCATCGTGTGAGTCACACATTTTGAAACACTTCCTATAATCGTGTTGAATAATATCATGTTTTTTCATAATATTTTGTTGATTTTTATCACCGTTTTACACGGCATGCGAAGATTTAATTCATTGACATTTATATGTACCGACTCCGAAGTGTATTGTTCGCTTATATCTCGGTAACGTCATCGTCATTTTATAAATCATCGTCTAGATTATGGCGCTAGATTGGAATACGATTTTACATCTATAAAATTGTATTATCCTCTTCCATTAACCTTCTTGCTCCCGGAGTGCAACCCGTTAATGTTCCATTCTTTTCTTGTTATGTTTTGTGTTTTTGGACAATCGTGGCACCAACGAGATTTGCCTACTTTGCACCTTGAAACTTAAATTATGAACGTTATTCACCGTTTTGCTTCCTAAATTTCGTGTTGAATACCTTGAAGCATCTTATGTCATTCATTGTGCTATATTTTTATTTGATGCTCATTATGAGATTTATTTTTCATTGTTGTAAAATCCACAAGACATGTGTATATATATATATATATATATATATTTTTTGAGTGGTTAGGAAGTGTCAAAAAATACATTTTATGCAGAACTTGCAGGGGTATTTTAGTCATTTTATATTGGGTTTCAGGTCTCGGGTAAAACTAGAAAGTCGTCTGAAACATCGATTTGCATCAAAATGCTTTAGACTCCGAGTCTTGGAGATGTCGTTTATCGGGTCAATTAATCGGCTCATATTTAAAAGTCAAATCTGATAGAAAATTCAGAACATGGGTTTTAAACGTTTCTAAGAAGTTTTGAGTTCATTTGAGATCGTAAAATTTTAACGAATATTATTTTACAACTAACTAATACTAGTTGCATGTGAAAATGTTTAAAAATAGAACATTACAGGATTAGCAATTACCGGATTAATGGTGTAATTTGAAAACGAATATTATACTTTCTTAAAAGCATGTTGTGTCGAGTATCTTACATAGAATACACATATGGATTGATTTATTCTTTTTTATATATATGACTCATTTGTCATTCGATGTTATTTTATTTTTATTTTCTTCTAACCTTCCACTGATTTGGGTTGAGTTTTGAAGTTTTGCCTTCACATTCTTCTTCGACATTCTCATCACGTGTCTCATGGCGTTTTCGTCTAAACCTTATAACCTTTTGAAACCTTATTAACTCGTGACCATTTCATTGGTTTTCTTATGAGCTACTATTTGCAACTTTTTGCAAACCTTTGGTTTTTATATACTTCATCAAAATGTCACCTTATAATTTTAATTGACATTTTTATTACAATTATTTTGACAAATTGTTTTACTTTGATAGTATGAAATAATTTTTTAACATTTAAGTTGTTGCTTAAAAATCTCGCAAATTACTTGTATCCTATAAATTTATAAACTATTTTAAATTCCATTTTACAAATGGCATGGTTTATATATAAACATAAGAAACGTAATACTATTCGACGAAATGGAGCACTGCATTGCTAGCCCTAAATTATACATGACCTGATCACCTATGTCTAATTTAGAAGGAGCCATGCTAGGCTGAATAGTAGTCAACTTAAAAATCTTGATAATAATCAACTTTTTACTTGTATTTATGATAAAGATAAATAAAATGAAATAAAGTGAAAAGAAGTTTTGAAAACCTTTATATTTTATGCAAGTAGCGCAATTTCTATGCATCCGAATACGTTTTCTTACCTTCTCTTGAACGAATTACGCGCTTACGAATGCGTTTTTACTCGACGATCGTTTTTCCACTTGTTACTTCATTTTGCCTTATAACTGATTTCTTTTGACCGTTCGTCTAATTACTGACTGTTGATAAATGACTTGAAAGTCTCGATGTTTTATCCTTCCTTCTCGTCCAATCTTCTTTATGCGACTGGGTAGATCTTTGGAATGTCTCCGCACGTG
The DNA here is from genome assembly GCA_025667525.1 of Glebionis coronaria. NCBI lineage: Eukaryota > Viridiplantae > Streptophyta > Magnoliopsida > Asterales > Asteraceae > Glebionis > Glebionis coronaria. Next base: position 251,431,536 of record CM046874.1, read on the forward strand.
AATAATAATTATCACTAGAGTGATTTCCGTATATCCGGGATGACGTCCGTCGCTCTCGTTTGCCTTGAAATCCACTCTTGTGAACCGTGCTTTGACTTTTCTCTTTAAACACTAACATCGTTCATTTGATTTGTTTTAATTACAAGTGATTATTAGGAATTTTATTCTATTAAAATTTTTGTATGGATCTTATTTCCGATCATGTATCGACCACCGCTAAGTTAACGAGTTGATGTTGGTGAACCACCGACCGCACTAACAAAACTGACAACTTGTTTAATCTATTATTTCTTATCGTCTTACTATCAACGCCTTCATCTTATTATTCTCTTTAAGAATTCATACAACATTTGCTTCATCCTCTTTTGTACCATTGATTTCGTACTAATTGTTGACCATTATTTTCCATTCGTATTCGTTTGTTATCTTGTCACATTTTGAAACCCGAATATATCCCATGTTTATTTTGAAATAATAAACACCATTATGTATTTCTACAACGTATTATAAAATTTTTATGGAACTTTTACACATTTTCCAATGATTTTCAATTATCGAAATAACTATCATAAGAAAAAGGTCAAATTTATACATCATATTTTGTATAACTAAAACTAATGTTTAAAATGAAATTATGCTCTATGTTTTGAACTAATTGACTTGTCATACTTTACTTTTAATGTAATGAAATTACCAGTTTAATTTATATTCCTAATAATAATTTAATTTGGAAATTATATTTTCTAATTGTAACCATCAATACGAGTTCAATTAATAAATTCATGTCATTCTTTCAAAGTTTCTTAGGACAACCAAAATAAATTATGAAGCTATTTAACTTCTATTTTTGATATATCATCCTTATCAAGAAAGTACCTCAATTGAGTTTTAAGGTAATACCAAATCTGGGACGGATAATTGTGACAAATGTTATTTTAATGTTAATATTTGATTCACTCTTCGCCATCATTTTCCTAGTATTATGAATTATTATGTTTTACGGTTACGTGAGTCGCGATCCCTCGTCGATCGTTAACCTTAAATCATTTTACCACATATTGTCCGTTTATGCGTTTATTGAATTCATTTTTATCTCGTTTTGTTCCTCGTATTGAAGATCACTATTTTATTCTGAGTTTAAAATGAATCTCGGGAAGCAGTGTATAAGAAGAAACGATAAGTGTCACCAGGATTTATGCGTGTACTTGTGGAATGATCGAGGACCGAATCTCTTAATGAATGGAGTTAATAAATTCGTTACAACCTCGAGGAGTATGTTGAAGCCGAAACCGCAAGTGGAAAGACTCTTGATATCAAGTGGTTATTATCAAGGGTTCGTTCAAGGTTTTCTTGATGATTAACGGTGGAGATCTATACTCGATGATTATGTTCGACCTTTTATTTTTATGTACTTATGTGGTATGTGATCTAGTCAAATGATTGTAAGTTGTGGGAACTTGAGACGGAATTATCCAATGACGTCCGATCATGGCGAACACGTACCATGTAATATCTTTTTGACCTACGACGACGACGCTTATTGAGTCTTTGACTGCGCATGAAGCGAAAGTGAGGTTGTGTCCTGGTATTTTTTTTTTGAGAATGGATCTGTGTGTGAGCACACTTCGATAATAAAAATATTGTCTTGTTATTTTTGGAATATGCGTCCATGGCTATCCGGCCAGTGGCTATCCTTTAAATTGCAACATTCCTTTTAACTGGACTTACCCGAAAATCCTGTCATCTATTCTTGTCGTCGAATGAGCTTCGTGTGATTCATGAAATTTTCATGTGTCGAGCTTGACGGGTGACTGATGGATGGATTTATTTATTCCTTTTTGGTGAGATACAATCTAACACCCCCAATTTACATTGCGCAGCGGAAATACACAATTGGGTGCTAGACACAAGCATCATCACACAAGATATATTGAACGACTCAAAAGTGAGACGTTTACACATAAATATAAACAAGATTTTCATAAAAGTTCTAAAACATAAATTTCATCCCAAATTGTACTAAAACGACACCAGAGTAAAGTGTTTAGTCCCCATGGATCTCGACCAACAACCAACAAGTTTAGTACAGTACATCAACATAAAGTAAATTGTTCAACAGTAAAGGGTAGAAACAGTTTTTAGACCAATATTCTTCCAAAAGCCAAGCCACAACCTCCACAGCAAAGCTCCATGCTCCATCACCTCCTATTACCTGAAATACATGCTAAAACGAGTCAACAATAATGTTGAGCGAGTCTATAGGTTTATCAAATCGCATTTGAACACAAGAAGAAAAATCAATCATAATCATTTATAGAATTGTCGTACACAGAATCTATATTCAAGGCAATAATAATGATAATAAACATTGTATTTAAGCTCATGACACCGACCCCTTAACCAAATAGTCACCCACGCCAAATGCCGGCATGACTAGAATAAAACCATTGCCCCTCTAGGGTATCAGTTGCTAGAATACCACAATCTTATTCACGTAAAATTATCCTTCCCAGCGGGTTACTCAACGTAATGCCCTGGTCTCAGATAGGGTGGTCACCCTAATAGTACTATCATTAGAATAAGCGGCTATTCCCGACTCACAACATCAAGTCAGAAGATAGTTAACGGCTCATGAATTTAGGGTCTTTAGCAACAAGTTACTCAATACAATGAATTCAACTTTAGGCAATATTCGGGTCCAACAATTACTCATGACTTGTGTTCATTTATTTTCAAATAGCATGTATCCCCCTCGCGGGTATAAAACATTTAATAGCTAGCATAAAAAGCGAGGCTACAGACTCACCTTAGTATAAGAGATCTAGCGAGATGATCGTCGATGATAATAGATGCCTTTCAAACACGAGAACCGCTACCTATCAAATAAGGCGCGTTCATTAATAATGACTCGAGAAATAAATCAAATATAACAACATCAAACTCAAACTCATAAAGTCACAATAAACTGGAGAGAAAACGATATAAATAACTTCATTATACTTCACTACACATTTACTTTACCATTTTACTCTTTTAACAAAGTCCACCGGTACATACTTCATGTACTAGCTTATTTACCCCTTTTAAACTCGTCAAACGTTTATGAAACGACTCGATAAACTAACTTACTATATATAGAAAGTCCTCCTACAATTTTATCAAATGAAATTACTTTTAAAGTCCTTTACCCGACTCATTTTCAAACTACAAAATCCGGACAGATTTACGTTAATTTTCATACAACCGTTTTAACTTCTTTAAACGACTCCGTTTACAAAACCGACACTCAGGTTTTAAAGTAAACTCAACCTCTAAGGTAAACACCTCATTATCAGTAGGTTACATATTTAAAAACTTTAATTTATAGTCCCCGAGATTCGATCCAAATATCGACAACAACTATATGTAGTGCCGATACTCGTCTCCCGGTACACGATCAATCAAAACATCATAACTTCGCGCTCGTTTGGAGCTAGAATCTCTACCTTATATCAAATCGAAGCTAATAAAATTATCTAGAACCCTAGGCTATAAGTTAAGCCATTTTCAAAACATAAAAATTCGGATTTTACAGTTTACTTACTGTTATAAAATGACTACCAAAATCTTGTACAAAATCAACTTTTTGATCAAAACCAACCATAGAAATGTTCATTCCTATACCCTAACATAAACATATATGAACTATAACATTCAAATCATCATCAAAATCAAAATCTTTAAATCAAAATGAAGTTTTTAACAAAATTCTTGCAACAATCACCATTGATCATGGCAAGAACACCATGCATGATCATGGTTTCTACCTACCAACATCAAAAAATAAAAATGCCTTGCATGTAAGAATTTTTCATACTAAAATGATCCTTGATCAATTATAAGAGTGGGTCTGTGATTAGTTTAGCTTAAATCATCCTCAACTTTAAGTTAAATTGTTTGAAGTTTGGTTTTGGTAGGGTGGTAGTGTTTCGGCAATATAGAGAGAGAAAGAGAAGATGAGAAAATTTTTTGAGTGGAATTTGTGTGTGTGTGTTTGTTTAAGCTTTATATATAGTGGTTGAGGGACCTTGGTTGCAATTTGGCAATAGTTGTGGCTAAAAATGAAAATAGTTAGCTAAAAAGCGGGAAATAACTATTAGTCAATTTTGAAAATATTTACGGGGCTCGGGTTTCATAAAGATACCTTTAAAAATTTAAAATGTACCTCAAAAATAATAATATCGACTCTCGACTCGACTTAACACGTCATTTAAAATAAAACCTCAAAAATGGCAAAAATCGAACAACCGACAATAAAACGTAAAATATTTGGCATCCATCGGCATCACGCTTGCTAATACTCCTTATACTTATTAAATATTAAATATAGACCTTCCAACATCGGTTTAAACTTAAACCTCCAAAAATAATTATCGTTCAAACTCATCCAAAAATTTCAAAAATAATCGTAAAATAAGATTAAGCAATGACCTCGGTTTTGGGTTGTCACATACAACTTGACGACAAGTTGTGTTTTGTAAAAGAACCAGTGGAGATCGTGGATCGAGATTCACGTGGGAACGTGAGGACTTCTTTATAAGGAATGCCCTCATCCTTCCGGGTAGTGAACAACTCGAGTATGAGGTGAGTTGAGCGTCGGGACGTCGTTCCCTTAAGGTGGTGAGGATGTAAAACCCGTAAAAATAAGGTCATAAATTAATTCTATTTTCAAATATTTTGAAATATTTTATGACGTTAAATACTATTATGATCAACGGTTTAAGTTGAAACCGATCTTAAATATTATATTTTAATATTTTGACGAGTAACGAGGACTACTAGTGATCGGGATACCGAAGGATGCCTAAAATTTTATATTTTATTATCTAGCGTTTCGATATTTAATACTTTCGACGATATCGTTTTAATTACATACGAGTCGTTATATTATTATTTTTCGTGTGCGTTTAAACTTATAAAAAGTATTTTTACGAAACCCGAGTCCCGTAAATATTTGTAAAATTGACTTTTAGTCATTTCCCGCTTTTTAACTAATATTTACATTTTGGACCGAAACTATCACAAATTGGCAAAAACTACCCTAACCTTACACTATATAAATAAATTCCACTATCTCGTTTTCATTTTAAAAATCATTTAACAAAAATCTTCATCTTCCTTCCTCTTTTTCTTTATTTGGTCGTACACCCCCAACAAACAAACCCTCAAAATTTTTGATTTCTTGATTGAATCCTCCAAAACTAAAACAAGACTCATCTTAGTTTTGATCTTGTAATCACATTGGTATGATTTTCTTCAACATGTGTTAACATTTTTTCAAAATTTATTTTCTTGATGAACTATACTTGTTTGATTCATTTTGAAGGAATAAATAGGTGTTAATATTATTATATTACATATTGGTGTGTTTGCATGTTTGAATTTTTGAGTTTGATTTATTAGATTTGTACATACAAGTGATTTAGGAGTGTTAGGATTGGTTTATCATGATACTAGGATGTTAGAATGATGATAAAAATGATTGGTTTTGATCAAAAACTTGATTTTGTAAGAGATTTTGAAAGGTGATTTTGGGCAGTAGGTTTGAGGCCATTTTCGGGGGTCTTAAGTCTGAATATAGGTTGATATATGGGATCATGTTGTAGAAAATTTCGTTAGCTTCGATTCGATATAAAGTAGGCCTTCCAACTCCAAACGAGGTGGAAGATACATTAGTTTGATTTTCGTGTATAGGGAGACGAGTGTTGACACAATCCGAAAATTGTTGTCGATATTTGGATCGAATCTCGGGGACTATAAAATGAGTTTCAAAAGGATTCAAGGGCTGTTCTCAGGCTCAAAGTTTAGTATTTTGAGTCTATTTTTAGAATCAAGTGTCGGTTTTCTAAATGGAGTTGTTTAGAATGGTCAAAATGGTTTTGTAAGTCAAGGTCGCTAAACTGTCCGAATTTTGTAATTCAAAGTTGTGTCGGGCAGGGAACTTTAGAAGTAAAATCTTTTGATGGGCTCTTGGGAGGACTTTCTACATATAGTATGTGAGTTCCTCAGGTAGTATCATAAAAATTTGAAATGTCTAAGTATGGGAAAACGGCTTGGACATGTATGTTCCGGCAGATTTTTATTAAAGGCATAGAATAATAAAATGAATATATAGGAGAGTGTAATAGAATCACTTGTATCGTTTTCTCTCGAGTTGTCGTGATTTTATACTTGAGTTTGATTTTATTAAGTATCATTTATTTCTCAATTCTATTATTAATGTACGCACCTTATTTTCTAGGTTGCGGTTGTCGTGTTTATCGGGCATCTACTATCATCGGCGATCGTCTTCAACTACTTCTACTACTTAAGGTGAGTCTATAGCCTCGCTTTATACTAGTTATTAAATGATTTTAAACCCGCGAGGGGGAATACATGTTTTTATAAACTTAGAACACAAGTCTTTTATGGTATGCTTGTCCCTCTTTGAATGGACCCGTGGTTGCCTTTGAATTGCATTAAGTGATTGCCTTTGTTAAAGCCTCAATCATGGACCGTTAATTAACCTATGATGGGTTAACCGCTAGTACAATTAATAGATCTATGGGGGAAGCCGCCCCGGTTCAGTTTGTGTGGACTTGTCACAGAAGCTTAGGCCCGACCTCCACACTGTTTGAACATATTGTATTGAGAAGTCAAGTATACGGCAATGTACCAATAATCTGGAGGTAACGACAATTAATAAATCTCCTGTCTTAATAGACCTACAAGGGAGTGTCTAAGGGCTCGGTTCCATGAGATTATTGCAATTTATTCTATATACAATTAATATTGTTGATGCAAATTATTATTCGATGCTTGTTAAGCATGCCACAAACTTATAATCTTTGCTTGTGTTCAAACTGATTACATAAACCTATAGATTTCACTCGGCAATTTTGCTGATTGTTTTACTCACATGTATTTCAGGTAATCATGAAGTGGAAGCTTGGAGGTCACGGGAATGAAGTTGTGCACTACTTTTGTTGTTCAAACTCTTTGATTTATTTATCGTTCCATTTTTAAAACAAACTAATATGTTGTTTTAACTAATCTTTTGGTAATGATTACTTGGGACTACGCTACTCTGATGAATGTTTTAGGAACGATAAACTTGAAACGTATCTTTTCGAGTCGTTCTTTATAAATTTTTTGTTTTTATACCATTGTTTAGCACCCAAAGATATATTCCGCTGCGTGTAAATTTGGGGGTGTTAAAACCCTAAACCCATTTATTTCACAACGATGAAGATTGTGGTGACATAAGGATGGTAGGATAGGTTAAGTCCAATGATTCTTCTAGAACCGGAGGAATCTTCCCAAGGACATTCCATAGCTAGAAATAGTATTCCTTAGGAAAGATGGAGAAAGATTGTGAACGTAGCTGAATGTCGACCAAGTACTTAAGTTAGCACTGGAACAATCACAACAAGGTGCTAGTTATGACGTATTGGTAAGCATTGAAGGGGTTGAAGAATGAAAAAGAATTGTAAAGATAAAGGGTGTAAAGAAAGAATCCCTCCTTACAACCTTAGGTAGAAACCGAGTCAACACATATGCTATTGAGATCATTTTAATGATGCTTGATATTGAAGATAGACATCATGGACCCAGTGATGCATTGCACAACCCATCCAGCTAACTCAGATATCTCTTAAAAGGTATTTGTTTTATTCACACGGAGACAACGCATTATCTATCGATTTATTCACTCCGAGTAAATAGGTATTGAAATGGTGGCACTCCTCTCCAGCCTCCGATCACTAAAAATCCAAAATGCACGATCGAGTCTAGAGCCATTTGAGATCATCAAAAGTCTCATTAGGACACACTTTCATATCTCCTTGCTTCTTCACACACTGTGAAAAGTAAGAAACATTTTAAGAGTCCTACGCAACATCTTCATGATCTTGCCTGAACATCCGAGTAATACGAAAGTATTTACAATGAAGATGGAAATCCTTCTTGAGCGAGCATTAAAAAGCTCATGGTAGGTGACTTGTGCGATTCTTTATGAATCAAACTTGTGATAACTGGAAAGCAACAGTTGTTTAATTCTTAGTTGAATTTAAACACCTTCCAGACCTCTACGCGATATCTCAGTGATCTTGCCAGAACACCCAGAGTGACACCTTAGTGTTCACAGTGATGAGTGGAAATCCTTCTAGTGTTAACCTCAAATAGCACTTGGTAGGTAACAAGCTCGTGACAACTGGAAAGCAACAATGGTGCGATTCTTTAATGAATCAAACTTGTTCCAGGAATCGGAATTGACGACTTCAATCATAAGGATAATTTATCCAAATGATTCACTCTTTACATTCGCAGTCAACTTTGGACGATCGAGTAAAGAGCACCGGTTTACCCGCGAAATCTTGTCAATGAGATTTTTAATTAAATCTACCTGCCACAAGTACGTATTTTATATCGTCCAACGGTCTTCATCGACCGGAGGTAAAATGCTACCGAATTAGAATGAAATGTTCAAAGTCATTTCATTAGTGTCTACTTATGTTGCGGCATTTGAAGACGGTGGCGTTGCAGAATCCGAGAAGAAGTCGTCCCCGCATGCTTATACTTTATGCACTTAATACTTAATATAATTCAAGAAAGCTTAGAAGTCAAGTCTTCCGCTGTATCAAACTCTGAAGCTTTCAAGAATTACAAAGGTATAAGTATGTGAGACGTGAAGTCACGAAGAGGCGAAGATCACAAGTGAAGGATGCACAAGATCAAGGCAAGAGATTAATGCTAAAGATTGATATCAAAGATCACATTAGCATGTTCACCTGAAAAGAAAAAGAAAAGAAAGACGAAGACTACGAGCTCAAGACAAGCATAGAATGCTAGGTTTATTTTATTATTGTAACTTGGGTAACGCCCTTGTTTGGAGTGACCTCCATTAGGGGGAGATTGTTGGAAATACGTTTTTACGTATTTAGGAAGACTCGGTCACTCCGACAATATATTAAGTAGTAGCTCGTAGTCTAGATATCTTTGTATCATGTAAACATAGAAAGGCTTAGTCCATGGTTTGTATGGATGGCCCAATATGTAAGCCCAAGCCCATCTTATGGGCTTGGTATATAAACCCTCTCCTTAGATGGAGAAGGTGTGGTTCACTTTCATTTTACACATAGTAAAGTGTGTTTTCTACACTTTCTTTCTCTAAAAGTGTGTGTGTTCTCACCATCTCTCTATCTCTTTCTCTCTCTAAACATAAGCAAGATTTACAATATCTTACAGTTTGTTTAATATTAAGTTAACTAGACTACGAGCTACTACTTAACCTATTGTTGGAGTGACCGATCCTTTCTAATACGTAAAACGTATTTCTAACAATCTCACCCCGCGTTTAGAAAAAATGTGCAAGTAAAAAGGGGATATGAACTCACCTTAGCCACGAGGTAAGTAAATCATTGTACTCAGAATCTGAGTAGAAACAGTAGTGACAAGACGATCACCGACGATATGGATGCCCGGTAAACACGAAAGCCGCAAACTACCAAATAAGGCGCGCACTATATTAATAATTGACTCAAGTATAAACCATACTTAATCATAAAACTAAAGTTATAAAACCATGACAAACCCGAAAGAATAACAATGCAAGTGTACTACAATACCCTTCTATATTTCACTTTATTAAACTACTTGTTTGATAAAAAAAATCTACCGGTACATACCAAATGTACAAGCTCATTACTCTTACTTAGACAACTCGGATTTTTATGAAACTTGGTGAAAAACTCAATCATAACCTGAATAAAACTCAGTTTAAATTTCATCCAATGACTTACATTTTAAACCACCTGCTCGACACAATTCTAGACTTGAAAAACCGGACAGATTTGTATACTTGACTCGTGAAACCATTTTGACCATCCTAACCTTTACCATTAGCAAAACCGACATTTGACATTGAAAATAGACTCAAAGTACTAAGTTTAGGGCCTAAGATCAGCCACTAAACATTTTTAGAACTCTACTTATAGTCCCTGAGATTTGATTCAAATATCGACAACAATGTCGTATTGTGTCGATACTCGCCTCCCGGTACACGAATATTCAAACTAGCATAACTTCTTCCTCGTTAGAAGCTCTATCTTATATCAAAACGAGCGTCTTGACAACCAATACAACACTATCCTATAATATCAAGCTTTTATCAAACTTTAACCCACAAAAATCTGCTCTAAACTGTTGATCCCAAAGTCAGATCTTAAACCTTAATAGCTTGTTTAAGGGTTGTGATAGAGAGAAAGAATTCAATCTAACACTAGGGAAACTTTGCAAAGCAAAGTAACTAAGCAAGATGCGGAATATAATGTTTAGCATAAGAACAAATGTGATTGAAACGTTGAACTTTAATATATCAAAGATATACGAATACCCTAAAATGGTATTAGGGTTTACAAAACCTTAAAGTACTATAATGAAATACAAATGAGAAAGACACACTTTGCATGCTAACCAAGTGAGTCCTTTTACAGCCACAAGGACTCACGTACAAGATCACTACTAACAAACTATAGAAAGTATTAAGGAATAATAACTGAAACACGTAAAAATCTATTCCATGTTTATCTTTGACAGCAGGGCCTTTGACTTCAGCAGGGGAACCAATCCCCATGCCTTTGTTATTTAGCAGGGGGAACATACTCTAGCAGGGGTACGAATAATCAACTAGCAGGGGAAACCACTAAGCATAGATTTATTCCCAACAATCCTCCCCTAAACTTGTGCTTTCCCCTAAAGACAAGTTTCTGAATAAATACTAGTTGATGAGGATGCTTACAAACTTTCTGGCCAAATCTGACTATGAACCATTCTTACCAGATCATAAGCAACAGGCTTTTTAGCATCTACAATTAGGTTAGCCTGTGCCAGTTTCTTCAAGGTGTCCTGAGAGAAGGGATAATACCTATGATTGAGCAAGTACACACTCACGCCTTCCATCACTACCTCATAAACCCCAGAATTGGTAAACAGCTTCCAATACAACAAATCTCCTTTATTCACTGCATCAAATATAGGATCAAATAACTCATGCTCATACATCCTATGCATGCACTCCTAGATTACCCAATCCTTCTCCACACCATCCATGGTAGGAGGTTTTGCAGAAAACGTCTTCTTCAATATTTTCCACAGATCTTCTAAGTCTTCACTATCCAAAATTTGAAACATGACATCTAGACTTAGAAATGTCTGTGCTGTATTGTCAGCTCTTGTAAGCTTCCACCAAGTCCTCCCTTTGTGTTCATAAACAGCATACTCTATGATAGCAAACTTCTTTCCAAGTTCACTAGGTGAGATATCATCATTTTCCTGCAGAATTAGTTGTTTATCAATTTCATCATTTGAAGGCCTTTGAGACTCTTTAGTAACTGTGCCCACTTTCTCCATTCTCTTGAGTCTCTTTGCTGCTCTTTGTACATTAAGTACAGACTTCTCAAGTACTTCTGGAAAACTTCCACCTGCTTGATGTGATGCCCCTGCTTGTGATGATGCACCTGCTTGGGATGATGCACCTGCTTGTGTAGTTTCCAAAGTTGTCTCTCCAGCTTTTCTTTTCTTCGATTCTCTAGCTTTCTGTAGCATTTCACTTTGTCTCGTAAGATACTCAGCTTCCTCAGGAGTGTTGATAGTCATCCAATCCTCCACATCATACAATTTTAGAACTGGCCTGACTGCTCTTTTTATGGCTTCGAAACTCATATCTCTGAAGTCACCATCCTTCCACTTTCTATGTCTCTTAAGCAGAACTTTGTAGTGTTCAAGTTGCCCTTTCTCTGAAGTTAGATACTTCTCACTCTAAATTTGAATTGCCCTTCTTTCCAGATACTCAGTTTGATATTTGTAAACAAGGCAAGTCAACTCATACCTGTCTTCCAAAGGAGCATTTATCAACTCCTTCTCCCATTGATCAAGAAACTCTCCAACATGAGGTACCCTGTCATCTAGTTCTCTATGCATAATCTCAACCTGCTTGAGCATATCTTTGGGCCTCATCTTTTGCATTCTTTGGTCCTGCATATCCATCTCCTCTTGTTGTAGCCTGAGAGCTACTTGTGCATCATGTGCTTCTTGAGCCCTTTGCTGTTCAGGAGTTAGATGCTTGTATTTTCTCTTGGGCTGTTCCACCATGATTCATTTTCCTTTGTCTTTTGGATCCACTGCTGGTGCTGGTTTCACTTTAGATGCAGGTTCTTTGATTGTAATCCCCTTCTAAGTTGGTTGCTTTCTGTTCTTTCTAACAAAAGTTTGAGTAATACTCTTAGCAGGGGATTGACTTACAGCAGTGGGATCAGCAATGGCAGGGGAAACTTTTGAAGCAGGGGCTTCTTCTGGATTGCCCATGGTGAGCAATGTTTGAGCAATATCTTTGGTTGCACTCCCCTTGTCACTTCCCTTATCAGCACTTCCTTTCTCCATCCCTTTCTGAGCACTTGCTATCTTTCCATGTACCCCACCAGGATATGAATAGTACTCAGTAGACCCTTCTATATTTGGAACTTCCTCCCCTTTGGAAGCATCCTCATCTGTGGAAAGAATCAGTCTCGGCTTTCTCCTCCCCTCAAGAGTAGCAAGTCTGGTTTCCAAGTTAGTGATAACCAGGCCTTGCTTTTTGACATCTTGTACCAGTTGTGCATTTTGCCTTTTCAGACTCATACACATTTTTGTCAATTCCAAATTAGTCAAAGGTTTCATACTGCTCTCAATCCTAGAAGGGAATTTCTCCCCTTTTTGGATATCATGGAGTGAGGGAGAGGACTTATTGATGGTGTCACTATCCTGCTCACCCCTTGAGGATGAGACAGTAGTGGCAGCCAAACCCTCAGGTTGCTCCAAACTCTTGGAGACTCTCCTCTCTGTTGCTTGTGAAGATTCACCAGGCAAGGGAGACCTGGCAAACCTGGATTTTGAACGCCTTTCCTGTTGTGGATCAGCAGGGGGTAGGTTCTTGGCAGGGGAATCAGAAGGTTGGTGTTTAGCTGTTTGATTCTTGGCTTCTTCCCGTCTGATTTGGTCCATAATAATTGAAGTGAGTGGAATGTTTTTGCCAGAAAACAGGGGTGATGGTGCAAGTAGTGTGGTGAAGAGTTTGGTGGTATGTTGGGTTGCTGAAAAATAGTTTTTGTGTTTAATTGGACCATGATCACTCATATTCAGCAGAAGTTCTATAAACCTTGGATACATACAAAACTTTGAGGTGCTTGAAACATTTTTAACCATTCCTTTAAAAATCATTTGAGAAAAACAATACTTCCTCCCTGTTGCAAAGCAGATCAGGGCAGAAGCTATCTCACTACCAACCTCATTAAAAGCAGTGGTTTTTGGTGACAAACATTGCATAATTGTATGAATCAAATATTTCCAATGAGGGGCAAACTGGCCTTTAGCAAACTTACATTTTTGATTTGTAGAAAGTTTGTACCCCAATTTAACAAGACCTGCAAAAATTTCAGCCTCAGAAAAGTTGGTTATCCCATCCTCATCATCAAGGAGAAGATTCTCCCTGATGGAGGCAAGTGTAATCACCTTGGGATGACCATCAACTGTGCTTTGAATTATAACCTCTCCATTCACTGTTTTGGTCATGGCTTTAGACCAGAACTGCTGAATGTGTGAGGTATAGATTCGAGGATTGATGAGAAGGGCCACTCTAAAGTATGAAGACTTTAGAAAGGCCACAGCATCAGCAAACTCTGCTGGTTCATCATGAAGCAAAGCGATTTGGTTATGATTAGCAGCAATTTTGAGAGTCATGATAAAGTTTGAAAATAGTTTGAAGGTTTATAAAGATGAGAGGTAAGTGGGATTAAGTCGAGGGAGAGAGATGGACCTGCTGGTGAAGGGAATTAAGTTTTTATAGGCGAATTGAAGAGTTGTGATTGGACCAAAATTTTCAAATTGCAAAAATATCAAAGATAAATCTTGATAAAAAATTAATTTATTTGAAATAAAAAGGAAAAGATTACCAATCAGCGAAGAAAGCGCCTTAAATATCTTTTAAAAACAATAAAATATTCCCTAACCAAAAGTTAAGCTAGCAGGCCCAACGGCTATGAACAGGGTAACGGTATTGTCGGTCAACGGTCAAACAGGGGAATGTTATGATAGCAGGGGAATGAAAAGATGAAAGCAGGGGAAACTTTCCTAGGGGTATTGGACTAGTCATGGAGAGACCAATGCTAACTAGCTCTGCTCTAATGCACACACTTGTATACACAAGATAGATACATAGAAACTCAAGAGTCCTCTATTCAGCAAAGGTCCCAATTACAAAGAGTCAATACATAAGTCCCCCCTACACCAGGTTAACCCAAGAAAACATGTATACCCCAGTCACTATCCCTACCTTGTCCCTTATGGTCAGTCAGTCTTGGCAATGTGTGCCACACATCTGTATTCGAACAGCAAGCTGTTTTAATAGAGAAATGTAAGCACTCATTACAGTGCCTCAAGGTTTCAGAGTTCTGACAAGCTTTGCAGCAAGTCCTCATTACCCTGAACCCTCACTCACCAGTGGATATGATCTAAGATCATATATGAGTATCCTAAGGATACCCTGAGTCCTAAAGGTGTGACCTAACCTCCCCTGAAACATAGAGTATATACCTGATCCACCAATGAGAATAGTATGCACCATATGGACCTCTGCATTGTTAGTCTAAAACCACATATAACCACTTTTGTAAAAAGAACACACCCAGCTTAAGAGAAAAATTCTCTTTTAGCAGGGGAATGAACCCCCAGCAGGGGAATCTATGTTAAAAAGTAGTGGAATAAAAAGTGATGGAAAAATGGACTAACAGTTATACAACAACAGCAGTGAAGTAACCCTGATTATACAAAACAAAATAGACATCAGTTTTTAAGGGGTAACCATTCCAATACCTGCAACCAGATATTGAAACCTCCCTACTTCAAAAGCTTTTGTTAAAAGATCAGAAACATTAAGTTCTGTATCAATTTTCTCAGGGACAATTAGTCCTTTTTCAAAACAATCTCTGATAAAGTGATGTCTAATTTCAATGTGTTTAGTCTTGCTATGAAAAACAGGGTTCTTAATAATGCAAATGGTGCTGTTGTTGTCAATGAATATCTTGGTTTTAAGAAAGTTATACCCATAATCAAGCAGTTGATTTTGCACCCAAAGCACTTGACCACAGCATGCAGCAGCTGCTACATACTCAGCTTCAGTTTTGGATGTTGCCATGATTGTCTGCTTCTTACATTGCCAAGATATAAGCCTGCTTCCCAAAAATTGGCATCCCCCTGTTGTAGACTTTCTATCATTGTTGTCACCAGCATAATCACTATTTGAATAGGCTATCAGCTCAAATGGTGACTCCTTTGGATACCAGAGTCCTAAGGTGGGATGACATTTTAGATACCTAAAAATTCTTTTCACAGCAAATAAGTGACACTCTGTTGGTGACACCCGGTATCTTGCACATAAGCAGACTGCAAACATGATGTCAGGTCTTGAAGCAGTGAGATACATAAGAGACCCAATCATAGACCTGTAGTTCCTGACATCTATAGGCTTTCCAGGACCATCTTTACCCCATGGATGGTCCTTTTCCATTGGAGTGGACACCTTCTTTCCATCAGACATGCCAAACTTCTTCACAATCTCAGCCACATATTTGTCTTGTGAGATGAATATCCCATCTTTCTGTTGCTGAACTTGTAACCCCAAAAAGAAGTTTAGTTCTCCCATGGAACTCATTTGGAATTTATCCTGCATCAATTTGGCGAACTCTTTGCTAAGCATAGAGTTAGTGGATCCAAAAATGATGTCATCAACATAGACTTGTACTAGCAGAAGGTCACCCTTTTGTTTCTTAGTAAACAGGGTCTGATCAATCTTCCCCCTGCTGAATCCATTGTCTAAGAGATATTTAGAGAGAGTACCATACCAGGCTCTGGGAGCTTAGTGGAGTCCATACATAGCCTTTTTCACCTTGTAGACTTTGTCTGGATGTTCTGGGTCTTCAAACCCTGGAGGTTGCATAACATAGACTTCTTCATCAATGGTTCCATATAGGAAGGCACTTTTCACATCCATCTGGAAAACAGTGAAGTCCATGAATGAGGCATAAGCAAGAAATAATCTAATAGCTTCAACCCTGGCTACTGGAGCAAACACCTCTTCATAATCAATTCCTTCTTCCTGAGTATACCCTTGTGCCACTAGTCTTGCTTTGTTCCTGACAACTATTCCCCTTTCATCCTTTTTGTTCCTGAGTACCCACTTTGTCCCAATAGGCCTTGCCCATTTGGGACAATCTACCAGAATCCAAACCTCTTGTATGTCAAATTGTAAGAGCTCCTCTTGCATGGCTTCAACCCAGCTTGGGTCATTTAAAGCCTGAAAAATCTTCTTTGGCTCTTCTTGTGACAAAAATGCAGTAAACAGACAACATTGCATGTTGTCATGATTGAACTTCATGGTGATGTTAGCAATGAAGATGTGCTCCTTTGTTGTATACCTTGTATGTCTAGGGGCTTCAGGATCACCAATGATTTGAGAGATAGGGTGATCCTTATTGATTCTGTAGGTAGGTTGCATGATGACTTCTGTTTCATCTTCTTCCAAATCAGAATTTATGGGGCTATCTTGATTAGGAAAGAAGTCCTCAAAGGAACTTCCAAATGATACAGCATGACCTAGAGATGGGTGTTGGTGAGCAGAATGAAGCTCTGAGTAACTAGGACCTCCACTTTTGATGATTCTGCTTCCACTGCTGGATAGAATAGGACCATCATTTATGGGTGTAGATGATGAAATGAGTGGGGATTCTCTTTATACATCATTAGTATCATTAGCAACATGATCCTTTGTGGAAGAGGAAGCAATTGGTCTAGCAGGGGAATCCTGGATTCCACTGCCTTCAGCCATTCCGCTGCCTTCAGCCATAGCAGGGGATGAGATTAGCTGTTCTTTTCCTAGAGAAGAATTATCTTCTTGAACATCAGCTTCAATAGGAAACAATGAGGGTACATTCATGTACCTCAGGGGTGACTTCTCTGCACCAGTTATTTCTTGAGTACCTGAAATGTTAGTGTTCTACAAAGCAACAGGTACATAATTCATAGACTTTGAAAGTACATCTATATCAAAGAACCAGTCAGGACCTGTTTGAACATCTTCAGTTTTGTCTTCAAGAAAGGTCACATGAAGATTTTCTGTGATTTTGCTTGTCTTCTTGTTGAAGACCCTATATCCCTTGCTGTTTAATGAATAACCCACAAAGTATCCATCATCACCCTTTTCACTGAACTTACCCAGATTGTCAATAGTGTTCAAGATGATCACATGACATCCAAAAGGTCTGAAAAAGTCAATTAAAGGAGGTCTTCCATTGAACAGCTGATAAGGGGTCTTGTTGTGTGCCTTAATCACTAAGGCCCTGTTTTGTACATAACAAGCAGTGGATACAGCTTCAGCCCAAAAGATAACTGGAAGTTTGGAATCAGACAGCATAGTTCTAGCAGCTTCAATGAGTGTCCTATTCCTTCTTTCTGCCACTCAATTCTGTTGAGGTGTTCTTGCAATGCTGAATTGCCTCTTGATGCCTTTGTTTATGCAGAAAGAGTCCAGTTTCTGATTTCTGAACTCACCACCATTGTCTGATCTCATGGTGACTACCTTCATGCTTTTTGATAGTTCAGTTTGATTGATGAACCCAATGAGTACGTCAGTTGTGTCACTCTTCTCAAATAGAAAGAATGTCCATGTGAACCTTGAAAAATCATCAGTAATCACTAGGCAGTACCATTTCTTCATTATGCTTGCCACATAAGTAGGACCAAAGAGATCCATATGCAGTAGTGCCAATGGCTTGGTGGTGGACATACTTGTTTTTTATTTACAAGATGCTCTGTGTTGCTTCCCTTTCAGACATGCAGCACAAGTATGTTCATTGGCAAAAGACTTGGAAGGAAGACCATGAACCAGATTATACTTTACTAGTTTGTTCATTTTCTTGAAATTAAGATGACCAAGTCTTCTATGCCATTTCTTACATTCATCTACTGAAGCTTTGGCAATGAAACATGTTTCATTGTCTTGGAGAGATATGTCCTTGAGATCAATTGTGTACATATTCTTTTGTCTTGGTGTTCTGAGTACAATAGGAGTGTCTTTTGGCAAGACAAACTCCTTTCCTAACACCAAGCATTTAGTGTCAGTAAACAAGACAAAATTCTTGTTATCAGTCATCTGTGACACACTGAAGAGATTGTACTTGAGTTCTTTCACCAAGTAGACATTGTCAAAGGTCATCCCATTAGTGACAATAGTTCCTTTTCCTGTTATAGTTCCATGCCCATCTCCAAAAGAAACACCATCATTGTCATGCAGGGGCACAAAATTAGACAAGTAGGCTTTTTGTCCAGTCATACTTCTTGAGCATCCGCTATCCCAATATGCTCTATCATCCCTTGTCTTCTTTGTCACCTGCAAAAAGAAAAACAAATTAGTTTTTCTTGGGGACCCAAGCCATTACAGACTTGGATCTACCTCGTGTATCAATGTAGGATAGCTTGTCAAAAACTAGAGATACACCATTAGACTGAGTACCCCTTTTGGGTGCCCAAACCCAACGAGCTGAGGCTTTCACAGCTTTTCCCCATCTTCCCATGTTCCTAGAAGGCAGACCTTTGTTAGCAGGGGATACCCTAGTTTTAGCAGGGGAATCCCTATGCTTAGCAGAGGGAACCCGCCTTTTGTTTTGGCCTCTATTCATGTGTTGGTAACGTCTAGATCCAGATCTATATGCATTCTGAGGTGTTGGGATGGTCACAGAAGTGCTGGGCTTGGTGTGAACGTCATTCTCCTTCCTAAGTGCAGGAACAACATATTTATCAGTCACCCTATTTCTCAAGGCAGGGGCAACGTACTTGGCAGGGGAAAAAGATTTTGCCCCTTCATTTAGAAGAATGGTTTTAGGTTGCATATCCTTTAAGGGATTTGCAGCCACCATCTCCATTGGTGCTTTACACTCTTGATAAGTGTGTTCAAAGCTGCCACATGTGAAGCAGGGCTTGGTATTAATCACAAAGTCTTCTCCTAATTGATGAGACTTTTGGTCATTCCAATTTCTTTGATTACCTCTGATATTCATGTACATACCAGCATATTTAATGGTGGACTTAGGGGACTGTGACCTGGTCTTAGATTTGGGAGAGCTACTCTTAGAGCTAGAATTGCTGCCAACAATTCCTTCTCTTGAAAATCGAACAGGGTTATCAATTTGTTTTAAACTAACCTATTCCTTTTCAATATCCCTAATAACACTAGTTTTAACTAGAGACTCTTCTGTATCAAGATTATTAGGTATATAAGCACTCAAGTCAAACTCAATGTCATCCTGTTTTTCAAAACAAGGGAGACCAGTCCAGGATAGGTCTTTTCTAGGAAAAGGAGCATGGATGTTAGCAGGGGGTGGTGGTATGGTAGCATGCATATTTTTAATCCCAAACCCTGTTTTGTCCCTAGGAGATTGACCAACTTCAACTGCTTTGGTTAAATCTTTTGAAGCTTTTCCAAATTTTTCAACAGTTTCCTCATCTATCTTTTGGTTAGCTTTGAAAATTTCAAGTTCAGCAGTCAATGTCTTTATAGATTGGTTATTCTCCTTAGCATCTCTTTCTAGAATCACAATGTGATCCCTATATCACTTTCTCTTTGCTTATACTCTCTTATGGTGGACTCTAACTGTTCTAAAGCACGTTTATAATTATCAAGATCATTATCACAATTGATATAGTCAGCTTTTACCTTTCTGATTTGATCATTCAAAGATTCAGTATTTTTCCTACAAGCTTTAGTACAATATGAGTCATCATATACCTCATTGTCAGAGCTGGAACTTGACATGGCCATAAGTGCAAAGTCTTCTTCCTTTTCCTCAGCAATCAAAGCTTGATTTCTTTCCACATTCTCTGTCATAGCACTCCAGTCCCATCCACTTGCTCCATCTATCCCCTGCATGGCTACCATGGCTTTAGCACCAGAATCATCATCTCTTGTTTCCTTTCTGTAGCTATTTCCAGTCTTAGGTCCTCTGCATTCCCTGGCAAAATGACCCTTCTTGCCACAATTGTAGCATTCAACTTTTGTTTTATCAAACCCAGCCACATCAGAGGGATTAATTGAGATCTTCTTCCCATACTTCTTATAGAACCAGTTGGCTCTCATGCTGAGCAGAGCCATATTCCACTTGATATCCATCTCTTCTAGCCCTTGCTTACTGATTTGACTTAGATCTTCATGTAACACAGTAGATCCTTGTGGCCCTTGAGATGCTATAAAAGCACAAGCAGTATCAAGGCTGAATGTAGCTGGTCTTTCTTCATCATAGGAAGGTCCAGACCTGGTAGCAGGGGAATAAGTAGCAGGGGCTACTTCAATTCCACTGTTCTTGGAGACTCCACTGCTCTGTGATATGAATGCCATGTTAGCAGGGGAATCAATGAATCCACTTGAGTTGGTGGGAATTGTTCCTTTTGACTTCATCTCATTGACAACAGGTTCAAAAACTTTTAAGTTATTATATATGTCATCAATGTCTTTTTCGTCCAAGTCATCCTTATCCTGCCAAATTGCCTTATAGACAAACCATTCTTTCTGGAGGCTGTTAAGAAACCTGGTATTCACCTGCTCTTTTGATACCTCAATATCAAAGAATTCCAACTGGGCCACCATATCTTGAAGCCTATTGTAAATAGCTCCAATTGATTCATCACCAATTGCTTTGAAAGAAGCAAAATCATTCATCATTTGATTTTTCTTTTTCTTCTTTGTGGCTTCATTTCCTCCAAAGGTTTTGCCTATGGCTTCCCATAGATCCTTAGCTGTTTTGTATTTCCTGAATCTGAGTTGATGTCTATCAGGTAGAGCCAACAGCAATGAGTTGTGAGCCCTGACATCATGCCTTCTAGCTAGTATCTCCTTATCACACAGAGCAGCAGATTTCTTCTTGTCCTTAGCTTTGGAACTTTCACCTTTTTCTTCTTCCTTGCCATCATCAACCACCATTGTTTTGGTGAATTGATCACCAAACTCTATAATCTCCCAAAGAACATAGTGTTCCATTTTCAGGTATTGTTGGATTCTGAATTCCCATAATTCAAAGTTTTCAGGATCCAACATGGGTAACTTGAGGTTATTATGGTTGTTGCTGTTTGAGGATGAGTCTGAAGACATGTTTGCTATGAGGATTTTGTTCTTGATTTAGACAAAGTTTCTCAACAAGCTCTGATACCACTTGTTGATCCCAAAGTCAGATCTTAAACCTTAATAGCTTGTTTAAGGGTTGTGATAGAGAGAAAGAATTCAATCTAACACTAGAGAAACTTTGCAAAGCAAAGTAACTAAACAAGATGCGGAATATAATGTTTAGCACAAGAATAAATGTGATTGAAACGTTGAACTTTAATATATCAAAGATATACGAATACCCTAAAATGGTATTAGGGTTTACAAAACCTTAAATTACTATAATGAAAGACAAATGAGAAAGACACACTTTGCATGCTAACCAAGTGAGTCCTTTTATAGCCACAAGGACTCACGTACAAGATCACTACTAACAAACTATGGAAAGTATTAAGGAATAATAACTGAAACGCGTAAAAATCTATTCCATGTTTATCTTTGACAGCAGGGCCTTTGACTTCAGCAGGGGAACCAATCCCCCTGCCTTTGTTATTTAGCAGGGGGAACTTACTCTAGCAGGGGTACGAATAATCAACTAGCAGGGGAAACCACTAAGCATAGATTTATTCCCAACATAAACCTGCTGTCCAAAATACACTTTAGAAAATCATAAGAAAACATTATTTTGACTCAAAATCCACCATGTTTATGTATCTACTAACTACCTAAAATCATCCACATATATTTTTAATCGTTCAAAACACTTACATGTATATCAAAACAAAAATGAAAATTAAAAACTTTAAGTTTTTATCATCAAATATGAAGATCATAGCATGATCATCACATGCATAATGATCAAAACACATACCAACCTTGAAATCATAAGAAATCTTAAACTTGATGTATGTGAACAAAATTTGGATCAAAATAATCACCATTCAAAATCTAGATGTGGTCTTTAATTAGTTTTGAGTGAAACAAAGTAAAAATTTAGATCTATGGTTGTTTTTGGTGTGTAGAGGTGGCGGCAATATTGAGAGAGGAAAGGGAGAGAGCAAGTTTTTTGTTGTGTGTGTTTTATGATGTTAAAATGAGAGGTAGGTTAGGTAAAAGTGAATATATATATATATATATATATATATATATATATATATATATATATATATATATATATATATATATATATATATATATATATATATATATATATATATATATATATATATATAGTGAGGTTAGGGACAAGTTTTGCCAATTATGAATTCTTTTGGACTCAAAAGTAATTTGATAATTTAAAGGGTAGAAAATGACTATTAGTAAATTTTGAAAATATTTACGGGGCTCGGCTTTCGTAAAAATACTTTTCAGAAGTTAAAATGCATCAAAAGTATGATAATATGGTTTACCGACACGACTTAACACGTAATTAAAACGAAATAGTGGAAATTATTAATTATCAAAACAATCAATAATAAAATGTAAAATATCGGGCATCCGTCGGTATCATGATCATTAGTAGTTCTCGTTATTCATTGATTTTGAGTAAACTCATTGTAAAATGTACGCGGGTGTTTTTAAATCAAAAACATTGATTTAAATAAATATGGAAAAATAAAATTTTTATAATTCCAAATAAAGTATTATCAATGATTAATAAATACATAAAAGGTATAATTTATCAAAATTATCATGATCTCAGGAATTATATATAAGAATACAAGAAAATGTAATACGTTGGAAAATTCAAGAAGCACGAATAAAATAATAAAAAAAATACCGGGAAAATACTAGTTCTTTCACTTTGACATTATATCTTAAAATTGTTGGATGTTTCTTATCTATCTTTATTCCAAAAATTGTGAATTGAGCTTGTCAAATTATTCTCCTTGGACATACTTAGCAAATATTTACTTTATAATTTGGGATTTCTTTTCTTTCTCCAGCTCAAGTTATTTAGTGAGTAGTGACTATTGCATTTACATGGGTCTTTCTTTTCTTTCTACTAACTCTTGTATGTAGCTTGTCACCATAGCTAGATCACTTGGTGCCCCAAGCTAGGTAAGCACCAAGAGGGAGCTACTAGCAAAGTCGATTCTTCTCTTCTTCAAATACTTGTGCTAACTTTTTGCTTCGACAAAAGGGGGAGAAATGGTAGTGATAAAATCGTTAATAATTCGCAAACTTTTGTTTATACATAAATTTATATACTTCGTCGTAATAAAAAAGGGGAGATTGTTAATGCAACCGATGCCTAAAATCATTATTTGTAATAACTAATCTTTCTTAGTTTTGATTACGACAAAGTGTAAAAACACTTATCGTCAAAAATAACAGTAAGACGAATTATATAACAAACATCATCATTAAGGTAATAATCATTTAAGTCTTACATATACATATCTTATATATGTTTAGTGATCATGGAAAGTGATTAACCTCAAAAATCACATTTATACAAATGTGACAAAACATTTTTAATAAACTTTCTTTTCAAGAAAATGTTTTATTAAAATGGAAAATGGAAATTTGAATTAGGCATATTCCAAATGGTCTAAGAATATCCTCTTGAGGTATAAACTTCACCAGATGGGATTTCCCCACTAGAAGACAACAAAGAGCGGAGTCTAGAGCCTACGACTCAGTATAGGTGCCTGCGGCTTGATGTAGAGTTTTTACCCGTTTAGGAAAAGAAAGAAAAAATAGTAGTAAGCGTTAAGTGTCGGTTTAAGAAAACCGTGTACAAATGACCCAAAAATAGGGATCGTTCTCAAGGAGGCTTAGTGTGTGTGTAATGAATTGATTATCTTTGTGATTATATTTGTGAGAAAGAAAAATAGAAATGGGACAAGAAGAGAATGACGGTTATGAAGACGGATTAAACTAAGACGAAAAAGGTGTACACGTAAAACCGTAAAAAGCACTAAAATTAAAATTTTACCCTAAAAATTCCTAAAAATCACTAAAAATCCACAATAATATTCTGAGAGTTTACAAAAAGTCCAAACTTGCCAAAACCTTTTAATTAATTAAATAATGACTTTTTAATGCTAATTAAAGCCCTAAAAATTAATATTAACTATTAAAAAGTCCCAAACAAGATCTTAAAGTTTTTAAACCTCAAAAATACCCTAATTAAGCTAAAAAGTATTTTTCAAAATTTTAAAACCACTAAAAACTATTTTTAAATGATTAAAAACTATTAAAATCAATTTAAACTTAAATTAATTCTAGAAAATAATTAAAAGACCCTAAAAATATTTGGAAAGCTGCAAAATTCCTAATTAAGTGTCTACAATCTAAGAAAAATATAAAAACTTAGAAAATCAGACTTTTAATTTTTAACAATAAAATAATATGAAAATATTATTAAAAATCCAAAAATCATAAAAAGTTCTAAAAAGTTGCAAACTAGCTTATTTTAACCTAAATAACTCAGAAATGAAAGTGAAATTACCTAAATACCCTTAATGGGCCTAAAAAGTAGACTAAACCCAAAACAGATCACTATTGGGCCAAATTTGGGCCCAATATAAAAGTGTCCAAAATAAGGCCAAAAAGCACTACTTGACTCAAAATTTGATTTTAAACAACTTTTTCCAAAGGCCCAAAAGCTGAAAGTGTGAAATAAGCTAGCTTATACCAAACAGCTTATTCTTAATGGGCTTTTTGGCCCATTAAGCTATAAGCCAATGCCATAAGCTGAAATTAGACACACAAGATTCTTTTGTCCTAAATAAGACTTCTGTAAAAAGAAATTTGAAATAAGCCCAAGGAATAAGCCTGAAAATGCAATAAGCAATCTATAGAAAACGACAAAATAGTCGTTTTTGAGTTCTAGGCCACCCCAAGTGCTGATTCAAGTTTCTAAAGCTTTCAAATGACTTAATTAAGCAAAATCAACAAAGAGTTTTCAAATAAGTTGACTCAATAAGCTGGAAAAAACAAATAAGAACTTATGTAAAAGTCAAATAAGTTGGTTTTCTAGCAAAAAGTTAAAGTCAAAGTCCAATAAGCTCCAGTCTAATCAAATGGGTCAAATAATGAAGATCTATCACAAAAAATAAGTTGTTGCAAGTCTGGATAAGCTAAAATAGCTTATTGATAAGCTGAGTTCAATTTTACACTAGCAGTGGCTAGTTTTGGGTGTTGAGCAGTGGAAACTTTTTCCACTGCTTGACTTGTTTGACTTTTTGTCTTTAGTGAACTTTTTGGAGATTCAGATTACACAAAGGCACCCAAATGATCTTTGGATCAAAAGGAGTCAATAACAATCAAAATATCACAAACACAATCACCCAATTGATACAGTTTAATCAATAAAGTATCAGATCTAGCACAGACATGAAACAATAAGCAGTTGAGCACTTATAAGCAGTTTTAGCAATAATCAGCCAACCAGATTCAACCAAATGCATACACAAGCTATTATAAACTCTAATGAACAAGTTTAAACAGTTTTCATGCAATGGCTTAAAGCCTAAATCAAGATTCAAGCTTATGAATGTTACTGATGAACACTAAACACTAGCAGATTTCACTTTGCTGATGTATTTGACACACAAGCCAGATTCAACACCTCAAATCTCACAAACAGGTTACAATAATGATGTTTTAACAGCTTTTAAGCCTAAGCATGCATAAACTCTAGGTTTTCCCAAATTCTTAGGTCAAAAACAGTCAACCTCAACAAGATATAGCAGATTGTTTGATTTTAAGGCTTAGGTCCAAAAACTTGCAGCAAAACACTCTCAAACAAGTGTATAACAGATACCAAGCACAAACAACACCTTCTAACAACACAATACCAAGATTCAAGCTTAAACAGGTAGTCCCAAACACCCCTTTATCTTTTCAAATCAAAATTTAAACAAGAAAAAGTGTGATTCAGTTAACCCAATGATTAATCTAGCATACAAACAACATTATCATGCAAGACTAAGCAGATTTAAGCCAAGAAATCAACAAGAACACCAATAGAGCACAAATACACAAAAATTCCAATATTTATCAGATTTTCAAGGATTTCAAGACAAACCTCATGGATGTACATCCACACCCACGAATTTATGAGCTTATGTGCTAGCTAGAACAAGCACAAGCTTCCAATAACAACCCTGCTAAGATTCAACAAGGTAAGTAGCACAATATCAAAATCAGAAACTTAAAAAGCCTTGATTAATGCAACCTTGTTACCCCACACTTGATTATCCCCAAGTTATAAGCCTCACCACACCTTAATATCACAATTAGGATGCTATGATCAGCCCTATAACTGATAGGTGTGTAAACACCCATCTTTTCTACCACTTAATTACAATAATAACCGGACCAAAACGTGTATTTTATGTCTTTTATGTCGGAATTATGCGTGGTTTGTGTTTTTGTTGTGATTTAGGACGAAAAGGTGAAAAGTGGAGAAAACACGGAAATTCACGGGCATTTACGGACTTTTATTGAAGAAAAAGATGAAAGACGAAGTCGAGAAGTCAAGAGTGCAAAAGGAACGGAAGTCCACGACCAATTCTGAAGATTTATCGAGGAAAAAGTCAAAAGATGGAAGTTTATCGAAAGCCGAAGAATTCAAGTCTATTTTATTGAAGAATTTAAAGACGAGTTCAAAAGAAATCCCAAGCCACAAGTCATTATAGTCCAAGTTTAAAGAAGATTAGAAGGAAAAAGGACTAATGATGCAATTAATGAAGAATATATGCTTAAGGGCTTAATCTTGCAATTAACAAGAAATGAAGGAGGGGAGGAAGCTTCCTTAATCCTCCCCTATAAATAGATTAGGATTATTTATTTTTCATTTTGTTGGCTAAGTGTGACAATTAGTCTTCCACCATTTAATTACCTTGCACCTTTAATTACCTTGTCAATTTAAATACTTGTCAAATTTAATTACCTTGTCTTGCACTTAATTACCATTTAATTCCAAGTAAGTTTTTCTTTTAATTATTGTTAATCTTTGTCTTTATCTTGTTAATCTCATTCTACCTTTCTTTAATCTTTGAGTTGATTTGTTTATGTTCATGTTCTTAATTTTTGTTGATTTATTCAAGTGGGTTTTGATTACCTTGTTAGTTTTGTTGTTTTGGATTGATTGTTTATGATTATTAGTTGTTTATTAGCTTGTTTGATTTAATCTTTTGTTTGATTTAGCTTTGTTTTGATTTAATTCGTGCTTTATTTCTTCCCTTGTTCTTCGGAAATTTGTTTTTGTATCTCCCAGGAACGTGCCCAGCAAATATTTCGAGTAAGGATTTTTATTGGATGACTATTCGGAATATTGAATATTCCGAATAGAGCCTTGTATTCCGAGTAGAGTGATCATTCCGAATAGGGAGTATATTCCGGATAGGAGGATATTCCGAGTAGGTGACAATATTCAGAATAGGCCAAATATTCCGAGTAGACACTTTATTCCGCATAGGGGTGATTATTCCGCATAGGAACTTTATTCCGAGTAGCCGAACATTCCGAATAGGGATAATATTCCGAGTAGGCTGGACATTCCGAATAGGGGTTATATTACGAGTAAGAGCATTATTCCGCATAAGACTTTATTCCGAATAGGGACAGATATTCCGGATAGAGGTATTATTCCGAATAGGCTTATATTCCGGGTAAGACCATTTATTCCGAGTAGGCCATATATTCCGAATAGGGTTTATTCCGGATAAGCTTAATTTTAGTTTTTGAGTTTCCTGCTTTTTGATTTCGAGCTTTATTTTTCCCGCCTTTTTCCTTACTCACACTTTAAGTTTATTTGCCTTAGATTTATTTTAGCTTTGCCTTAGTTTAAGATTTAGTTTTAGTTGCGTTTTAAGTTTGCCTTAGTTAGATTTAAGTTTGCGTTATTTACTTTTAGTGCCCCTTTAATTTCCGTCAAGCTTTTAATTACTTGCACCATTTACCTTATTAGATTTAGATTTACTTTAAAGTCATTTACTTTATTTGTTCTGCACTTTTCATATACTACAACGACACAACTTTTGTTTCACCAAAAATAAAACTGACTCACACATTAAACACAAGTTTTTCAATTCGAAGAGAACAACACAACGAACTTAATCTTTTTACCTGGCCAAAAGGACAGTTATCAATAACCCAAGAATTCCAAGGTTGAAACAAGAACTTAGCAAAATATCAAGCTTGAAGGAAAAATGCAAACTTTTGCACTCTCCTTAAAAACAGGTTTTGAGATTCAAATATAGTAAACAAATAACATAAACAAGCATAAAATAAGATGGCACTTGGTATTTCTTCAACACACTTAACACAATTTCATTAATCTGAAAATAGGATTTACAAGTGCTTGAACAAGGAAAAACCAAAAGCAAACGTAAATGTTAAGACCTAATGCCTTTATATAGGCTACAATGAGACTAAGGAAGCTGAAAAATAACATAAACCCTAGTTGTGACGTCCCAAAAATGCCCTTGGATTTTTGAATATATGTTGACTGAATTTGGACTTCTTGGCGTTTTGTTGAGATGCCAGAGGTGAAAATGTGATCTTGGACGTTCAATACATGCTTAGAAAATAAGCAAGCCTTTGGGGCGTTGATTTGCTACATGGTTTTGTTTGGAGGTGAAAAAGTGGGGCAGGGGAAGGGTGGTGATACATGTGAGTTGATGGTGATGTGTGTTTAGGAGTTGGGTTATGTTAAGGGTGGCCTTAATCATAAATCTGGAGTGAATTAAGGTTTAATTCACAAAGGTTAAGAAAAACCCAAATTGGATTAAGAACACAAAGAACATGGGGTTTGATCTTGTTTGGGATTTAAATAAGTGTTTAGGCGCGAGTTTAAACTTAATTAATTATTAAGTTTAAACCGGTGGTGAGTGGATTGGTGAGGTGGAAGAATGGTGGATGGGGATTGGTGGAAAATGTGAGTGGGGTGAGGTGGCAGGCTATGAGTGGTCTAGGTAAGATTGGTTGTCTGCCCACTTTGGTCCTCCATCTTTCTTCTTCCATTCAATTCAGTTTAAAATTCTATCAACGCCCAATCCTTTAATAACAACTTTTCACTTTTCACACTTTTGCCCCAAAAAGTTTACTAAAATGATTTCAGGGGTAATTCTTGCCATTTTGTGATTTTTGAAGGACTGATTTGGTATTTTCTTCAATGGTAATGGTCTTTACTTGTATGATTGGCATTTTAGAGGACTGAATTTTCCAAGTCTTCATTTATGAGGGACCATTCTTGCCAAATGTTGAAAGTTAAGGGTCCTTTTTGTAATTTTGGGATTTTCAAAGGACCAAACTTGTAATTTCTTGTACTTTGAAGGACTTCATGATATATTTGACTTTGTGGAGGATATTGGTTGACAATTTAGCTTTGTTGAGGGGCTAAACTTGTCAATTCTTCAAAGTGGAGGGCCCTTTTTGCAATTTTGACAAACTTTAGGAACCAAACTTGTAATTATGAAGATACAAGGGTATAAAGTGTCAATTCTTCCATATTGGAGGGCCCTTCTTCATAATTCTTCAAGTCTTCAAGGGTTTTTCTTGGAAAAGTCTTCATTAGGGTTTGGTTCATTGTGCGGCTTTGTTTCCCGTGTTCATGATTCTTGTGATCTTTTGTCATCTTCTCAATATCCGTAACTAAAATACACAAGCAACAAACACAAGCATATATATGGGTATTTTGATGATATTTAATGCATTTTAAGCCTTTTTGGACGATGAGACTATGTATAAAAGCAGTCTCATCATGGCTCAATAGTGATATTGAGCCGCCAGCCTATTTATTGCGTCGCGGCCAGACTAGTCGTTGGACTTGTCTCCTATAAATAGTGGATGATTTATCCATTTTTCAATGAACCTTTTTGAATAGATTTCTGCTTCTTATCTTCTTTCTGTGATTTCAATCATTAGTAAATGATCACTTAATGTGTTAAGTATATTTACTTATGATTATTATTTTGATCCCTTTCTTTACTTATCCAAAGAGAAGATCACGCACACATTTGTGATGTGATAAAAGATGAAGCCTTGATGAAGATCATCCTTTCTTAGATCTAGTCATGTTCATCATATTATTTGTATGACTCTTGTGTAGATCCAAGGTATTTGTGTATACTTGTATTAGTCTTCTATAGATCCAAAGTATTTGTGTATACTTGGATTTGTCTTGTTCAAATCCAAGGTATATGTGTATACTTGGATGTGTCTTGTGATATAGTGTATCATGTGTGTAAGTTCTCACTAAACTACAAGTGATGTAATTGTATGTATGAGTCTTGTGAGTTCTCACTTAACTAGAAAGTGGTGTGTGTAAAGATTGGTTCTAGCTTTGGATTAGGACTCGACATCTATCCTTGTGTCGGAAAAGAATAAGGGCGACGAAGATTGGTTCTAGCTTTGGATTAGGACTCGACATTTAGCCTTGTGTCAGAAAAGAAGATGGGTGACGAAGATTGGTTCTAACTTAGGATTAGAACTCGACATTTAGCTTAGTGTTGGAAAACATTGTAAGCAATGTTGTAAGGTTTTCTCCACCAAGAAGGGAGCTTGTGAAAATAGTGGAAATATCGAGTAAATGAACAAAATACAATCAACACCCCTCCTTGGAAGCTAAGGAGGGGTATATATAGTCACGCACACAACCTAAACTTTACAAAGAGCCTAGTCTAGTCTAAATGTGCGTGACTATGATAACTAACGGGAATTCTTAAATGTCGTCACATAAATGGCTTCTGAGCAAAGCAGCTCTGAACCCGCACTTCATGAAATGGGACCCAGTAATATTAGTTCTGGTCTTGTCCCAAACAACCCTACTTCATCATTTATACCACCTACTAGGAATGAATGGGATACGTTGTTTCAACCGTTCTTTGATGAATTCTTTACTCCTCCAAGTATTGTTGCTCCAGAACCTGAGGTAATAGCTCCGGTAACCGAAGTTGTCGCTCCAGCAACCGAAGCACAATCAGACACATCTGCACCAACAATTGGTCAAGATATACCAACAACGAGTAATTCTCAACCAACACAAGTAACAACTACCCATGTCATGCCTATTGATGATGAAGAGGATGACGATGATCACGATCTAGAATTCGCTCAAATGCGTGAACTTCCATTCTTTGGTGTATCTATTCCTGACCCTAATCAAGCCGGGTCGTCCACCTCAGAGGAAGTTCCTTCTACAGTTTACTCCAATCCACGGATTCGTGAACATGACAGCAAGTGGACAAAGGATCATCCTATAGATTCTATTATTGGTGACCCTAATCGTCCGGTATCCACACGAAGTCAGTTACAAGAAAGTGCAATGTTTTGTCACTTTGATGCTTTTCTCACTGAAGTTGAACCTAAGACATGGAAAGAAGCTTTCACTCAATCCTGTTGGATAGAAGCTACGCAATAAGAACTTAATGAGTTTATACGTCTTGAAGTATGGGAACTTGTCCCATGCCCAGATCAAGTGCAGTTACTCACTTTGAAATGGGTTTACAAGGTGAAACTCGATGAGTTAGGCGGAATATTGAAAAACAAAGCTCGACTAGTAGCTCGTGGATACAAGCAATTATTGGGCGTCGACTTTATGGAATCCTTTGCACCTGTTGCCCGTTTGGAAGCTATTAGACTATTCCTCGCTTATGCAGGCCATATGAATATGATCGTCTATCAGATGGATGTGAAGACGGCATTTCTTAATGGTGAAATCAAGGAAGAAGTCTATGTTCAACAGCCGGATGGTTTTGTGAATCCTAATTATCCTAATCATGTGTACAAGCTTAAGAAGGCACTCTATGGGTTGAAGCAAGTTCCGCGCGCATGGTATGATCTATTGTCACAATTCCTCATTACTCAAGGCTTCGCTAAAGGCAAGGTGGATCCCACGCTGTTCATTCAGAAACGAGGTAAAGATATGATTATGGTACAAATATATGTTGATGATATTATATTTGCAGCCTCGACCCAAACCTTATCGGATGAGTTTGGGACACTCATGTCTTCCAAGTTTAAGATGTCAATGATGGGAAAGGTATCATTCTTCTTAGGTCTTCAGATATCTCAGAGTCCCAGAGGCATCTTTATTAATCAATCCAAATATGCCCTTGAATCGCTTAAGAAATATAAGATGGAATCTTGCGACCCCGTGGACACTCCAATGGTGGAGAAATCTAAGCTTGATGCAGATCCACATGGAGTTTCCGTTGATCCGACACTTTATCACGGAATGATCGGTACCCTTCTGTATATCACAGCCAGTCGACCTGATCTTCAGTTTGCTATATGTATGTGTGCCAGGTATCAAACTAGGCCTACTGAGTTACACTTAGCTACTGTTAAAAGGATCTTTCGATATCTTAAAGGAACCATTAATCGGGGACTTTGGTATTCGAAGGACTCTTCTATTGCACTAATGGCATATGCAGATGCGGATCACGCGGGTTGTCAAGATACAAGGCGTAGCACGAGTGGAACTTTGCAACTACTAGGAGATCGACTAATCAGTTGGGCATCGAAAAGGCAGAAAAGCGCTGCAATTTCAAGTACGGAAGCAGAATACATAGCTATGTCCGGTTGCTGTGCTCAAATTCTTTGGATGAGATCACAATTAACCGACTATGGTCTAGGTTTCAACAAAATTCCGATGTACTGCGACAACAAGAGTGCAATTGCCTTATGCTGCAACAATGTTCAATTCTCCCGGTCAAAGCATATTGACATTCGCTACCACTTCATCAAGGAGCAAGTGGAAAATGGAGTAATCGAGCTTTACTTTGTCCGATCTGAGTATCAATTGGCGGATATTTTCACGAAGGCTTTAGATCGCGCTCGAATTGAATTTTTGGCCGACAAGCTCGGAATGAGAACTTTCTCGCCTGAGACTCTAAAGGAACTAGCAGATGAAGCGAAAGAATAGTGGTGGTAAAACTATTCTCCGTATCCTTGGTGATCATTTGTATATATTGTTTATATTTTTATCCACAAAAGTAAAATACAAAAATATAAAACCGTATAAAAACCATAAAAATTGAAAAATTCAGAAAAATCCAAAAATATTTTTACTTTATTTTTCAAAGGCATGTCTTTTGGTAGGATAATATTTACGGCCTTAGAAATGTTGATTAATATCGACACGGAGCCATAAATAGAGTTCGTACAAAAGTTGTAAATATTTCATAAAACATGCCCTTATGGCTTGTAGTTATTTCTGACTGCAACCCGGTTTTCACATTAAAGTCAGGTATTTCTTATGAAAGCTTTGGCTAACAACGGGAATTAATTTTCTCGGGCAAGGTTTACTTTAAAACCTTGTAAGGGATCAAGTTTACTTTATAACTTGGTCTAACACAAATATATGTACGTTTCAGTGCATTTATTTGTTAAAACAAGAGAAGTCTTGTTTTTATGAAGCTATCATCTCTACAACCATAGCAATCTACAATTGGTATCTACATACTCGACGATGCGACTACTCAACCGACGACTACAGCTCTTTCAATAGAACACGGGTCAACAATTGAGGGGGAGCAATTGTCAAGCATTCAGAATCTTCGATGCCGAACGTGTCAAGTTCACAAGTTGGTGTCAAGACAACAATACCAATCGTACATATGGTGTCAAGAGATGACTTCAGACGTGACGAGGCGACCAACATATGCTGCCAAGAACCATTTGATCTTATCATATGATGTTCTCATCTATCAGGTCCAACCTTGTCAATTCTTTTCTTATATGGTGAATATGTGATCATGTTACAAATCGGTATCATATCTCATGCGTTTGATATCATGAAGATAAATCGGACTTGTATTTTTCTTCCCAAAACCTTTGTTAAAACTTCATTAAATCAATTGATATTAAAAACATCGACTGGGTTAATATTTTTAATATGGGGGAGAAAATGTGATTTAATATGGGATATTATCACAAATGGTTTGACTTAATGTGCTGGCTCATCCCGACATGTGCAAAATGTTTTCGAATATCGTGGCATATGTTAAGGGGGAGCAAAATGGATTTGCTATATCAAAATGGATTTTCATTGTGACATATACTTACCCTCAACCCATTTATTTCACGACGATGAAGATTGTGGTGACATAAGGATGGTAGGATAGGTTAAGTCCTATGATTCTTCCAGAACCGGAGGAATCTTCCCAAGGACATTCCATAGCCAGAAATAGTAGTCCTTAGGAAAGTTGGAGAAAGATTGTGAACGTAGTTGAATGCCGACCAAGTACTTAAGTTAGCACTGAAACAATCACAACAAGGTGCTAGTTATGACGTATTGGTAAGCATTGAAGGGGTTGAAGAATGAAAAAGAATTGTAAAGATAAAGGGTGTAAAGAAAAAAGCCCTCCTTACAACTTTAGGCAGAAACCGGGTCAATACATATGCTATTGAGATCATTTTAATGATTCTTGATATTGAAGACAGACATCATGGACCCAGTGATGCAATGCACAACCCATCCCAGCTAACTCAGATATCTCTCAAAAGGTATTTGTTTTAATCACACGGAGACAACGCATTATCTATTGATTTATTCACTCCGAATAAATTGGTATTGAAAAGGTGGCCATGGAGAGTTTATGAGAAGAGATTTTCGATCAACAGCTGATTCTCACAAAATATATAATTCAGCTTATTTATTATTCTCACAAGATTTCAGGTTCATGTGCATGCAATTTATTGATGGTTCCGACTTTCGAAACCATCAAGGGGGAAGAAGAAGACACATTGAACGCACAACGAGTACACGTGATGAACTTCATACCTTCTTTTGATTTGAAGATATTCCGGGATGACATTTGTCATAGCCGCAGAGAAAATCAGTGTTTTAACTCGTGTCGTTATCAATCTCCAAACGGTACACTACTGATTCGAGGTTTAATTGTTTGATTGTTGCAATTAAACATCATCATTATCCTATATGCATTCCCGGGACTTAATTGACTCTGGTGCATCTCCGGAAGAAGACGTGTGCATTTCCGGGACTTAATTGACTCTGGTGTTACGATGTCAACTTCATGAATGGGATAAAAGTGTCCACTTCAGTATTTGAGCTTCATAATTGGGATTGATTTACCTTCTTCAACTATGTGGGGGAAGAAGTGTCTTGATTCTTTCTGGTATGCATAACTTGAACTCTCAGGGGGAAGAAAAATTCAGAAGAATTATTCAAGCGTGAGAAGAAAAGTTGTTGATCTACTTGGGGGAAGCTATTTAAAATGCTTCTACATCAAGTTTACGTGGCATGAATTAGGGGGAAGCTAATTCAGAAGCTTCTCCTTAACCAGAAGTGTATGGGTTACTTAGCTCGTGCCGTTACAGTATTTCTACTACAAGTTACTTTAAAGATGAGTCGTTTTGAAGTCAAAGGCCTCAGAAGACATCATCAGCATTGGATGCTTCATGGAAGCTCTTGTTCTTAATTATTTTGTACTTGATAGGTAGAATATTGTAAGGAATTCTACACGTCGTCCCATGGGGGAAGATTGTTGGAAACTCACTTTATGTGACGACATTTAAGAATTCCCGTTAGTTATCATAGTCACGCACATTTAGACTAGACTAGGCTCTTTGTATAGTTTAGGTTGTGTGCGTGACTATATATACCCCTCCTTAGCTTCCAAGGAGGGGTGTTGATTGTATTTTTGTTCATTTGGGAACACACACACTTTTACTCTCAACCTCTCTTTCTCTCTCTCTAAGCCATCAATGGCTTCCACCACCATTTACCACCACATTAGACCACCGGATCTCATTTAGCATTTCTACATTTGGCATCAGAGCCACGGTTCCATCCTTGGATCGTGTTTATATTTTCGATTTTGGTGGTCTAATTCATTCTTGTGTCTCGTTTTATATTTTTTTCTGTCCATTATCACAAAAAATTTTGTCACGTCTCATATTTTTTGTCCAACTGTCCAAAATGTCACAAGTTTTGTGTCTCGGTTTCATCATATCATGGTCAAATTTGGTCCATTTCTGATATTTTCACTGGTATATGAGATCATTTTTTTTGTTTTCATTGTTTCTTGGGTTCATAACCGTCTCCATCTATCCACGGTTTCACTTTTTAGTGGAATGCGTATATGGTCAAGGTTTACTGTTTCATCTTTTAAGTGGAAATGAGTACTTATCTGATTTTTAACAGCATTTTTCTGGATTTTTTATTCTGGTAATTTTATGAAGATGATGGTGAAACCCAGATTTGCCAGAAAAATCATACCCAGAAACAAGATCCCTGAAAAGACGGAAAAAGGACCACTTTTGGACTCTGCTACATGGTACAATCGCATGGATTGAGATGGAGGGTTTTTTGACACATTCCGATGGGTTTGACTTACCCATTGCGATGGGACTCATTCCGATGAGTCACATTGCGATGGGTGGTCGGGTCTGTCGCAATGGTATTCCGATGAGTCATGCTGCCCATTTTTTTCCAACATTGCGATGGGTACCATCGCAATGAGACGGTTTGACTTTGCGATACAGAGACTTGACAACATGACCCGGGTTCAAAACCAT
Source organism: Glebionis coronaria (assembly GCA_025667525.1). Taxonomy (NCBI): domain Eukaryota; kingdom Viridiplantae; phylum Streptophyta; class Magnoliopsida; order Asterales; family Asteraceae; genus Glebionis; species Glebionis coronaria. Next base: position 251,468,233 of record CM046874.1, read on the forward strand.
GACCAAGACTGGAACCCATCTCAACCGGTCTCATCTCAACCGAGTCAACTCGGTCATTACCGAGTTGACTCAGATCACTCACTGAGTTGACTCGTATACCAACCTTTTTACACCTCAATCCCCAAAACTAAACCTAATACCCTTCGTCTCCTAATCCCATCTAGACTCAAACCAAAACTGTAACCTAATCAATCTCAGATTATGTTTCGATTGACTTTTTTAAAGATAATTTGTGATTTTTTATCTATCCAACCAGAAACAAAAATCATCATAGATTTTGTGTAAAGGTCTATACCTTCGTTTATATTCGAAATCAGCTTAAACGAATCAAAACAAGAGTGTTCGATTCATGTTTTTGTTTCGATTCTGTGACATGCAAGCAATAATCGAACCTACCTGAGACCCCTTTTAGGGATCTTGATGTCGAAACTGATCTCTATTCTTCATTCTAGTGGGTCTGAGATTTATTTTGGCTCGATCAACTAGAGTTGGTGTGATTCGTGGGTTTGATTACCTACGGGTGTGTAGAGATTATAAATGAGAGTTGAGTATTTGATAAACAATCAGAAGATTGGAGATTTGATGATATTGATGGATGTTGAGATGAGGTTAGAGAGATTTTAGGGGACGGAGGAAACGAGGGGTGAGAGGATTAGGTGGGGAGGCGGATGAAACAAAGTAAAGTGTTTAGGGTTAAAATGATGTGAGTGAATTTAGGGATTATGGAGGTAATATCCCATTTGATGGACCGGTTTATTACAACCTCAACGTGGGCCTGTATACCCGAGAGCTTATTTTGAATTGCCATGGGCTGCAAATGTTGGGCCGCGAGTTTGTTAACCACAATATAAACAAAATTTTATTTCACAATTACTTATTTTAAATAAATATTTTGTGAATATTGTCGGGATTTCATTGTGACATCGGGTCAAGACAAAAAGTGACGAGACATTGTTTAAGGAGAATGGATGCTCAAACAAACAAATTCCTTTTTTGAATTTGTAGTTTTTTTTGTTGCATTTGTGGTTCTTTAATTTTTTCTTGACACTGATTGGGTGACGAGAAATGTGACGAGACAAATTGACGTGACAAATGTGACGAAGAATTTATTTTGACGAGACCAAGAAAGAATGGGCGATTTTTTAGTGGCTTCAGATTTTGTTTGATCGGGTATTAATTACGTGATGTTGAAGACGGATTTTTCGAAGGCGTGTATTTATTTTATCTTTTAGTAGATAACTTGCTCGTGCTTAATCCTAGAATGAAGACTTGGTTATCTGGTTTCCGGGTTCGGGGTGGATGGTTGATGACTCGGATAACTATCACTTAAAGGGGTTACATTGTTGTATTCAGTGTCACGCGCGTAGTCGACGTGGATAATTTCAAGATGTGTTGTGCTTATAGACTTCTTAAGTGATGCATTGAGTACGTAGAGATTTCTCCACCGTTCTTCATTCAACAATAGTGCAAGCTTAAGTCACAAGATCGAAGGATTTTTATTCAGCTTCACGTTTGATGTATCTGGTTCATTCTTTCAGTGGTCACTTCACATTGCTTTCACGTGGAATGGTAAAGGTGGCCATGGAGAGTTTATGAGAAGAGATTTTCGATCAACAGCTGATTCTCACAAAATATATAATTCAGCTTATTTATTATTCTCACGAGATTTCAGGTTCATGTGCGTCCAATTTATTGATGGTTCCGAGTTTCGAAACCATCAAGGGGGAAGAAGCAGACACATTGAATGCACAACGAGTACACGTGATGAACTTCATACCTTCTTTTGATTTGAAGATATTCCGGGATGACATTTGTCATAGCCGCAGAGAAAATCAGTGTTTTAACTCGTGTCGTTATCAATCTCCAAACGGTACACTACTGATTCGAGGTTTAATTGTTTGATTGTTGCAATTAAACATCATCATTATCCTTTATGCATTCCCGGGACTTAATTGACTCTGGTGCATCTCCGGAAGAAGACGTGTGCATTTCCGGGACTTGATTGACTCTGGTGTTACGATGTCAACTTAATGAATGGGATAAAGTGTCCACTTCAGTATTTGAGCTTCATAATTGGGATTGATTTACCTTCTTCAACTATGTGGGGGAAGAAGTGTCTTGATTCTTTCTGGTATGCATAACTTGAACTCTCAGGGGGAAGAAAAATTCAGAAGAATTATTCAAGCGTGAGAAGAGAAGTTGTTGATCTACTTGGTGTGCCCCTTACTTTCAATCTCTCTAAGCAACATTATCATGTTATATGATGGGATTTGCTAGTTAGATTCCGCTGTGCGCTTAATCATTCTAAGCTTTATTGAAAGCTTTGAAGTTGCTTACGAGGATTGTCGATTTAGGGGGAAGCTATTTAAAATGCTTCTTCATCAAGTTTACGTGGCATGAATTAGGGGGAAGCTAATTCAGAAGCTTTTCCTTAACCAGAAGTGTATGGGTTACTTAGCTCGTGCCGTTACAGTATTTCTTCTACAAGTTACTTTAAAGATGAGTCGTTTTGAAGACGAAGGCCTTAGAAGACTTCATCAGCATTGGATGCTTCAAGAAAGCTCTTGTTCTTAATTATTTTGTACTTGTTAGGAAGAATATTGTAAGGAATTCTACACGTCGTCCCATGGGGGAAGATTGTTGGAAACTCACTTTATGTGACGACATTTAAGAATTCCCGTTAGTTATCATAGTCACGCACATTTAGACTAGACTAGGCTCTTTGTAAAGTTTAGGTTGTGTGCGTGACTATATATACCCCTCCTTAGCTTCCAAGGAGGGGTGTTGATTGTATTTTGTTCATTTTGGGAACACACACACTTTTACTCTCAACCTCTCTTTCTCTCTCTCTAAGCCATCAATGGCTTCCACCACCATTTACCACCACATTAGACCACCGGATCTTATTTAGCATTTCTACAGTGTACTCAAAGAGTGATGTAGGAACGAAGAGAGAGCTTCGTTGCCGAACCACTATAAATCTTGGTGTCCCTCCTTAGGTTGTCTCTTTACTTATTTATCTTTACATTCATGCATTGCACTATCATAATCACTAGATATAGCAAGTGTTTTAAACTCTTGGAAATTGACTTAACTATTATGAAACAAGTCTTCAAGTAATGGTCATTTCCAATGATGAACATAATTTTAATTGGGACTTAATTAGAGAAACTATTCACCCCCCCTTAGAGTTTCTACAAAAACCATACTAGATCTTCATATGTTAACTTTGATATGTCTAGGGAAACGTGTGTGATAGATGATGCCTCGCTTCGTAGATCCATGTTCTTGGTTGTGAACTCCCTTGACCGGGTCGTCAATTGCATGATAGTCTTGTTTCTTGTTCTGGCAGAATAAATTTAGGTGTTTGTTAATGCATGTGTTTAATAACCATATATAGAATTTGTCTTTGATTACAGGTTTATGAGTCTATCACGTAAACGATTATAAGGGTGTATGTTAAATGGGTAAAAACTAGTAAATGTCGTCATACCATTATGCTAGGGTTTATTTGTTTCACGTATGACTTGTAGTTAATACAAACAGAAATACTTTCATATTTAATCGACAAGATCTGACGGGTAGCAAATACATTAAGAGAACATTGTAGTAAGTAGTACATGATTAGATAAACACATTTTATTTACTTGGTGAAATCTACAACATTAGTTTAGGTTTAATTAGATTGTTAGTCAAAACCCCCTCCTGTACCCTGATAATTTTACTTGCTTTCATAAAATACAAAAATACAAAAATAATCTTCTTCCCACCTATAGACCTTTTGTATGTTCGATATTGACCTCCCAAGTTATTCCCCGAGTCCTAGCCTATACTATACCTCCACGACCGGTACATTGCCCGAGTGGTTGTAAGACCCCTTAGGAGATTATTTCGGGAATCAACCCTCACCAAAAAAGATACATACTTTAACGTAATGACAAACTGTGATTTTAATATGTGTTTCACATTTATATCGGTTGGTTGGAAAGGATCAGCACACGACACACATGTCTTTCTTCATGCGATTTAGACATAAGTAATGAACTTTTTGAAACCACCTGAAGGTGACTATACGTGTATGAACTATTATTATTTGGTTGAAAATACATGTAATAATACACTAATCATGTTTTTAACCATTACGACAAGTAAATATTATCTAGTTGATAAAAGATATCTAGAAAGGAATGGAAATCTTGTTTCGTATTCCAAGATACGATATCACCAGTCTCAGTTTCAAAATGAGCCACCAACTACATGAAAGAAGCGTTCAATCGTTCATTCATCTTTACGAAGCTATATTGAGAGGTCGTTTGGAATTTTAAAGAAACAATTGAAAATACATGGATGATGCCCAGTTTAGTGTGAAAATTCAAAATTGAGGGAATTATGGCCGCATTTGCTTGCTTTGCATAACTGCGTTCGTAATAGTGATGAAGAAGATATGATGTTTACTACGATCGAGCATCATACAAATTACATACCACCTGATGAAATTCATGATATTCTTATCTAAAGGGATGAAACGAATCCGAGATGATATTGCTACATCAATAAAGAATATATTGAATGTGCGTCGTCAATGACTATTACAATAAGTGTTTTCTTAAGCACTATACTTATTATTAATATGATTTAGTTTTTATTTGTATATTTTACATTTGTTTACAATTGTGTATATGTCATTTTGTGTCATTTTACGTCATATAATTACAATTAACAACTAGTTTACCGAACACTTCTAGTGAAAAACAATACAGCTTACACAGTCTATGAAGGGTCTGAATAAAGTCATGTAAGCCATGACATGCCTACATGAGATTTAAGTAGTCATATTTATTTCTCATTTTAGCTTTAATATAGTGTCATTATCTTTTTAGCTTGAATATATGTTTTGTTTGTCTTCCTAGTTTAATTATGGGATGGTTACAACTCTTGGTTCTCATTCTTAATGTATTTAAACTCATGAAATAAGATGGAAGAATAAGAAGATTATTATCAAGAAAATTGTGGTTCGATCTCACCCTAAGAGAATACTCTATCCTTTTTAATTTAAGCTCTAGGTTGGGACCTATCAATTGGTACCAGAGCTATGTCAACACACAAGGATCAAATCGTGAACTTGGAGGTTGCGTTAGGATAACTAAAAAATTGTATTGCTGAGACGAAAATCGGTTTCGCCAATAAGTTTCAACACTTGGAGGACATTGTGAGGAAATTTTCGGATGCGGTTCTTTCTGAAAAAAGTGGTGATAACTACAAACAAGTAGGCACCCCGATAACACAAAAGGTGTCATTACTTTCATACCATTTGCAAGATGAAGAAAACAAATGGTGGCAGTGGTTACGTAAGGCTTACCAAGATAAAGAGAAAGAAGTGGCGTGGGCTCGGTTTTTCATGACGAGACGAGGGCAATTTGCGAAACAATTGTTTACCAACGTGAACCTTGAGGTCAAGGTTTTTTTAAGAGGAGGATAATGATGGGTCTGAATAAAGTCATGTAAGCCATGACATGCCTACATGAGATTTAAGTAGTCATATTTATTTCTCATTTTAGCTTTAATGTAGTGTCATTATCTTTCTAGCTTTAATATATGTTTTGTTTGTCTTCCTAGTTTAATCATGGGATGGGATAGTTACAACTTTTAGTTGTCATTTTTAATGTATTTAAACTCATGAAATGAGATAGAAGAATAAAAAGATTATTATCAAAAAAATTATAGTTCATTCTCACCCTAAAAGAACACTCTATCCTTTTTAATTTAACCTAAAAGAATACTCTATCTTTTTTAATTTAAGCTCTTGGTTGAGACTTTTTTTTTAACTTCAAATAAAATTTTATAAAAAAGCTAGAAAGAAACTAGCACACGAAATACACGCAAACACGATCCAACATACAAATAACAAAAAGAACAGAAAACTCTAACGAAACGAGACAAACTCGCAAAACAACCATGAACAACGATCCCAACATGGCGCCAACACAAATAACTCACATGAACGAACCCGAAGCATCATACTAAAAATGAACTAACCGGTGTCCTTTGTTTGTCTCGATAAGGCATCAAGAAGAAGAATAGCTTCTTTAGAGTTGCCAGAATAACTCCAAATCTGAATATCCTTAGGAAAATATTCTTTCCACGTACGTATTTGCGCGAGAGAGAACAACCCGTGTATATTACCCTTGGGGTCTCTATGGCTCCATCGTTTATCGAAATCTAGCTCGTCATTAGATAGAGGGCCAACATAATCAATCCATGAAGAATCAGACTCAACAACAATATTTAAATCATTACCCAGGGGGGTAGATCAAGGTGCGATGAAGGAGTCTTTTTCAGTTGCAAGATTAACATCCAAAAAGGCATTAGACGAGAGGTGAGCATCCTTATCACCCTGAGAATGCACTCCAAGAATCTCGCCAGCATCATCTTCCGAATTATGATCCATACGATCCTTAATACACCCATCATTATACAAGGCCGTATCACCACGAATCTCACCTTCCTCAAGGGATTCCACAATATCACTTTCCATCCCACGAACATCCTCCTCTCGTAAAACCCGACTAGAAGGCGACACCGAATCAATGTTAACATTCTTATGGGAATCTCGATCAGAACAATAAACCTCCAAATGCTCCTCGCTTTTCAAACTTTCATTCAAAATAGGACCCTCTGCATCCTTACATTCTAGAGGATTAGACACGGAGTTAATCTCCAACGATTCAATATTGGGCGCCCAATATGCAAACTCAGTAGAATAATACGATAAGTCCGATTACGATATGAAACTAAAAATGAATCTACCATACGATGTAAAGACTCTGTAAGGACACAAACCTTTCCATGAGACATTGGACCATCACTAACCATGTCCGTAAACACGCTGCTTCCCCACTGACCACCCAACTTCTTATAAACTTCTGAAGCCCATGATGCTAATGGCAAACCCACCAGGTGTGACAACCGTGGTTTTGAGGTTCATCACTCGGTCTTATTTTTAGGTTATTTTATGTGTGACTATGTGTTTTGTGTGTTTACATGTTTATTTTACGTGAACGAAGTTGGTGTGGACATCGTTTATGGGTATATGGTACTCATAAGTAAATCGATGAACGGTTATTTCATGTTCATGAGGTCACAAATTGGTGACTATGAAATGAAATGGTGTTATTTTGGTGTTTACGTATACGTATAAGTATTATAGTAAATCATATTTTTTTTACGATTTGGGGTTTAGCATTTAGAGGTCTCGGGTAAGGTGTTTAGTCATGGGAGTATTTTTCGGGATGGTTTTAAGTCATTTAGGACTTATTTTAAAAGTTTATTTCAAAATTCAAGAGTTTTTTTAAAACTGTATATTTTACGTTTTTTACGGTATACGCGTAAATTGACTAGTTTTACGGTTTTGAGGTTTTAGGAGCTGAAATAAATTAAGGTAACTTAAGGTATTATTAATAATATATTAATAAGTCTTAAAAAGAATATATATATATATATATATATATATATATATATATATATATATATATATATATATATATATATATATATATATATATATATATATATATATATATATATATATATATATATATATATATATATATATATATATATATATATATATATATATATATATATATATATATATATATATATATATATATATATATATATATATATATGAATCGGGTTTTAAACCGACTAGAAAAGAAAAAGAAAGGATAATGGGCCAAAAGACCCAACTTGAGCCCAATTTGGAAAAACCTTTTTAATAAAACATATGAATACCATGTTTATATCACAAAAATCAGTTTTTCATTAATTTTCTCCCCTTTTGGCCGAATTTTTACAAGCCCTAATTTAGGGATTCATCAAAAATAATTTTCTTGAAGATTTGAGGTAAAAATCTTGATTTAATTCTTATAGTTTTCTTGTTTTATAGCATTAAGGCTTCAAGTTTTATGTAATCAATTTATATGATAGATTAGAGTTCTTAATATATCTGTAATTGGGGGTTTTACAACAATTAACATGATTAGGATAATGATTGGTGATTATTAGTGATGTTAATTAGGGTTTAATCATGTTTAAATTCGTTTTTTTAAAACTGGGCAGATTTTTAAGTCACTTGTTTTGATTATATCTAGAGTTCTACAAACTCTTATTTTGCGATTCAAGCATCCCTGAATAGGTAATTGAAGTGGATTTCAAATGAAATAAATGAGAACTAAATTGGAGGTCGGGAGGTGGGTTAAAAACAGGTTACAACAGTCGGAGGTCAAAACAGTTTTGAAATCAGTCGGGTTTAATTTAACGTTTTAAGGTGATTGGGGTACTTAGGAGTACACTTGAGCCCTCTAATGAGCATGGCTGTTGGTTTATATATTAAATAAGAGACCTGAAGGGTGGCTAAGCAAATGGGTTAGGGTAAGACCCCCTAATCATAACAAACATTTTATATGTTCAAAATCGGTAAAATGTGGATAGGCAGAAGTATATATATATATATATATATATCACGGCCTTAACAGTAGCTTTAATATTGGGGCAAAAGGGAGGAGTTATCTAACATATGTAAGGGCATAGGGTTTCCTTTACAGAGATCATGGGTATGTTTAGGTGGGCGTTTGGCTTATAGTTTGGAGACCTAAAAACCGGGACTGTTTTGGGTAAAATATTAACGGGACGGGTTATGAAGTAAACTGAGTTAAGGGCTTTATAGAGGGGTGTAATGAGATGCTTAGAGCATATAAATGAGGTATATATGGTAGAATGTTAGATGTCCATCATAGGTTGATGAGCCATCTTAGTGTTTGGTTCATGTTTTGATTGTGTGCTTTTGTTTGTTAGCTTTTTGCTAGTGCGCGGACTTTTGGAGAAGCTCAATCAGGTGAGTTTCATAGTCCCATGTCTTTTAATGATTTTGACTTCCAGATGGGATGGAAGAGACACTGTTTGGTTTTTGTAACTAATGTTGTGAATGTTTTTATGGTTTGTGATGGACTTGTGTGTACACTTATGTGATTAACTGCTATGTGATTCTTGATTGTTATTGTGGTTGACTTGGTACCAAGGGGATGTTGACAAGGCGGGGCCTTGGGGAGGTACGTAGATGTGTGAGAATCTATGGGACCAATGGATAATGACAAGGCGGGGCCTTGGGATTGGTACATAGGTGTATGGGCGCCTATGGTACCATGGTGTTTGGTAAGGCTGGGAGCCTTGGATTTTGCTTCGAATGATTGATCTTGAATGTTAGTTGTTAATGCATATTTGTAGCACATTTTCCATATGTTTAGTGGTTTATGGTGGTTCACAGCTTATTTTAATCTGTTTTCAGTTGGATTCTAAACCTATGACTCTCACCAACATTATGTTGACGTGTTTTAGTGTCTCTTTCAGGTGATAAGGTGGTTAAGCGTGAGAACATATGTGGCTAGGATTGGAGTCGCGTAGGAATGCATTTAGAAGGAGATCCCTGTTCCTTCTTAGTTTATTTTTCTGTTTGTTTCAATAAGTGATACTATGAACCTATATGTTGATTTGTTTGTGTTATTTGTTTGTCTTGGGTAAGAGGTAGGACTGTTACCTACTTACCTAGACTCCTGCATTGATGAGATATTGTCTTGACATTTGTGTCACCTTTTATGACATTTTTAATTCATATAGTTCTCTCTATAGACACGCTGTTGTTGTGATGATATCCATACGTCGCGTCCCATATTCCGCCATGGTGGGGTGTGACAGAATGGTATCAGAGACAATGGTTATAGAGAATTAGGTTGCCTAGTCTAGCATCCTAGTCTATAACTTAAGGGTCCCTGCATATAGGCGTCATAGGAGTATGTGTGCATTTTATATTAATTAAAGTTTTCTGGATGTTATTGGTTTTTACTTGTGATGTTTGTTAAGTTTTGACTAGTATGGGTTGAACCATAGTAGTTCATACTTAGCCACATGTTATTTTCTTTTCGGGTTGTGACTAGTGAAGGTTGAACCATAATCATCCACGCTGGTCATTGTTGTATTTTGCTTAAATTGTACATTATAGTACATAATTTGGTACATGGTAGTTTCTGTATTTTGTTGAGTTATTTTATGTACCTGAGGTATAGTATTTTTTTTTTATGTTTAAGTCATGTCCCTAAGAATCATGTGGTGGTTCGAGTTATTAGGAGTAGGTGGATATGAAGGATTTTAAGCTGTTTCCACTCTTATGGGCGACATGACTTATAACTGGTTATGTTTTCGTTTTGGATTTAGTCTATGCTGTTTTAGCTAGACTATGGATTTATATATTCCAATAGTTTGATTATATTTTTTTAATGGATGGAGTTTTGGACTTTATTGTTTATGTGGTTATGAGCTTATGTGAGTAGATGGATATATGTGTTATGTGTTGTATTAATTCTTATAAGTGTCATCATAGGAGGGAGTGCATTGGGGAAAGGATAATTGTATAAGTATGGTGGCCAACATAGTTATACAAGTATCATAACTCCAATGGATTCCTAAGTATGATTGCATGAAAGAGGGTTAATACATGCTTGTATAGTAGATGTTAGACTGATTTAAGTATATGTATCCCGATATGCCTATATATGTATGATCCCCTATAATTATCGATTGTATCCTTAGGAGGGTGGCTAGCTCGCTTCTTTTTAGATATTCAACCTCTGTTGTGGCGTATTCTTCGAGTTTCCTATTTCACGTGTCCGTTTTAAAATGGTGTCCTTGGCGTTAAGTATATTGAAATAAATTGAGATTTCTTTTGGGATAAGGAAATCTTTTGTGTTGAGTCTTACATTCCTTTTTGTCGGTATATATTAATAGACTTGAAAATCTACTATAGGGTTGGATAATTAGTTGTATACGGTAACATAAGGGTAAGGTTTGGAATCGTGTTTGAAACAAGATGTAACATAAGAATTCTTAATTAACAATTATTTATTTCAAAATTCTAAAAGACTTTTTTTTAAAATAAAGCGAAATAAAATTTCTTTCTACTTACATAGTTTATATAATTGAGTTTAACCGACTTACGTCATTTATAATTATTTATACAAGGTTAAATTGAGTTCATGAAAATTTCACATACAATTATTTCTTTCATTTAAAAGGATTGCATTAATCACTAAGTTTATTCTTTATTTTTTAAAACAACTAGTATAAAATTGTTTTGGTCGTAACTTATTCGTTTTTAAAGCTTTTTGGGTGATTCAAAAGCCTAAAATTATGTACTCGTAACGTACTTTTCAAATATTCAGAATGTATAGTCATGGGAGGTCAGTATCCTGGTCAAAATTATTGTACAAGTGTCGGGTTAAAGGTTGAGTTTGAATAGTAGTTTATTTTTATGATTTTGGATGCACGGGATACCTAGTCTTTGAGTTGAGTTTTGAGTTCGTCCAAGAGGGTTGTTTGTAGATTGTTTGAGTCACATATATGTGGGGAGGTAAAGAGAAAAAAATAAAAAATATTCTTTTGGAAAAGTCGATCTTGTGCACGGTTTAAATAATATGTCGCGGGGCGTAAGATGTTTTGGTTGCCATTAAGTGTTTCTTGGATCATTTTTCTTTGTCATGAGTCATTTGAATTGGTACCTGTTTGAGTTTTCCTTTTGAGTTTTCGTGGTTTTGGTCTGTTTTAACTCGTGCACGTGAAATGTCGTTAGTTATCCGTGGGTTTGATTCGTTGATCGTATCTAGTGGATTCAGGATGTAGTTTTGGTTGTGTATTGATTGGGAGCGTTGAGGTAGTCATATGAAAGACTTGGTCGCGCCTACATGATTAAGTAGGTGACCATGAGAGAATGGTCGGAATGCCCTTAGTGGGGAGGAAAGAGTTAGAAGTTCGTAGACGAACTAATGTGGTCATGAGGTCTATTAGGAGTGCCAAGGGAGATGAATAGAGATTTGTATAATGTATGGATATTGGCACAAGTAACGCGCCATAGAGAGTGTTGGAAGGGGATATAATACCTCAAAGGTATTTATGATTGTTCGTAAGGCATGTTAGTTTTCTGAAAATTTCCTAAGATTTAGTAGGTTTGCCTATTACTTTGAGGTAGAACCACGAATAGAGCAAGTAGGAGAAGTGAGAGGAGTTTTAGTTAGTGCCTTTCCAAGGCAATTGTTGATGGAATGATTTAAAAACAGGAGTTGTTAGAAATTGCAAGGAATGCAAGATAAAAGTTGAGTTGCTTAGTAGTAGATTGGATGTGGAAAGCGGTTGAATAGTTTGATAAGAGGAAGTATTGGTCTTTTAGAATGCGTGTAGAATTTTGCGAGTAGAACGAGGTAGGAATTTATTCGTATTGCCACTAAGATAGGGTGCAAGTAGGACGTAGTTGAAAACTGCTAAGGATGTTGTATGAATGCTTTGGGTTACGGTTATGCATTTAGCTTCGCCAGAGCACTGGCGGTTTTCATGGAGTCAATGAACCGAGTATGCATGAACGTATATAAACGAGTTTTCATCGGGAGTATCGACGACATCTTGATCTACTCAAAGTCTAAAAAGGAGAGTGAGGCGAATTATGAGTTGGTTTTGGAGTTGTTAGGAAAGGGAATTACACGTGAGATTTTCAAGTGTGAGTTTTAGGATTAAGTTGACCAGGATGAGTAGTTAGAGATGATGGTATATCATGGAACCAGCAAGGGGCGAAGTAAAGAGGGATGAGGAAGCGTTTTGGAGGATGAAAAGGTGATTGGATAATGATCCGGTCTTGGCATTATCGGAAGGACTGGATGAATTCGCGAAGCATGACGATACGTGGAGCAAGGATTTGGAGGTGTACGAGAACGAAAAAGAAAGGCGATTGCTTATACGATGCAGGAACTGAAGATTTGGAAGAACTAGATAAGACTTAGTCAGTGGAGTTGGACTGTTATATCTGCCTAGAATGCTAGAGGCATTTGGGGTACTAGACGTAGAGAATGATCTATACGGACCATGAATGTCTCTAACACATATTCAATCATTTTGATTGAACATTTGGCAAAGGTGATGGGTGGAGTTAAGTGATGAAAGACAATTGCAAGGCTAAGTACCATCTGGGAAAGGCAAGCATGGTTGATGAGACATGGAATAAAAAGAATGAAGTGAAGCTGAGACGAACTTGAACTATATGGATGACGTATTATGGTGGTTTGGATGCAGGATGTAGGTTGCACGAGTTGAGTTGTCTAAAGCAGAGAACGCGCCAACATTTATGTTGCGTGGCTTGGACAATCATATGGAGAAAAAGGGACGTAGACTATACTTCCTACATAGATAGGAGTGGCTTAGAAAGGGCAATGTAAGGACGAATTTGGTGGAAGGGATACATAATGCGGTGGAGGAATATGTAAGATGAGAGTTGGGTGATAGTCGATAGACGGACTAATTCATCCCATATTTCAAGAGGAATGAGAAGTCACATAGTTGAGAAGTTGGAAGGATTGCGCACAAATGCGATGGAATAGGAGGTTTTGTGTAAAAGGTAACCTAATAGGTATGGAATGCCTTATGAAGGATTATGGCAAGGGAAGAAACGATGCGAAGCAAGCGTAGTATATTGTTGATAGACTAATGGTTGGTATGAGCATACTATAGAGGTAATTGAGAAAGACGCCTAGAGCATTGGCGTGAGATTTGGAGATAGTTGGAGAACGCATTATATTAGGAAGAATTCTCCTACAAAGAGAAAGTCACCGGTGATAGGGGCATGTTCCCCATTGATGAGGATGTAGGGAATAAAGGAGGAAACGCCTAAATTATAGGCTGAAGACGAGATATAAGATGGTATGGAAATTAAGATTGTGGAAATACAAGCGAAAAGTAGTATGGAGGAAGAATGATTAGAGGGAGCAAGAGGTTGTCAAGATGGTGGGGTGATATTGAAGGGAAAACCGTTATAGCAAGAGGTTAGTAGTCACGAACAATGGAACGTTCACCTAGAGAAAAGGTGTAGCACCTGTTAGTATGAAGGATTGTTAGTTACTTGGTTCCGAGCATGGGAAAGCAAGGATGAGGTGGTGGTTATGACATGTTTCATGTGAATGTTATGGGAAGCTTTTGGTTATGCAATCCTGCATCCATTGGATGTGATAAAGGTTGGGAGAACTTCTGAATGTTGGAAAATCCGTAGAGGATAGAAGCCGTTAGGTCTGGTGATAGGAATTGTAGTAGAAACTGTTGGAGTTAATTCCTAGGAGATGAGGTGGATCACCGTTAGAGTGGGATAAAGTTAGAAGCGGCCAATGTATTGGACCGGAGGTGGATCGGAAAACTATGGAGGTGGTGGCAGTGCTTAAGTAGAGGTTGAAAATGGCAAAGAACCGACAAGAGAGTTGTGCGGACGAGAGGCATAAGCCGTTGGGATTTAAGATTGGAGGTAAGGTTATGCTAGAGGTTTCACCATGGAAAGGAGTGATGTGGTTTGGAAAGAAAAGGAAGTTAGCACCTAGATTTGTGGGTCCATTTAAAATCCTTGAAAGGATTGGGCTAGTGGCGTATATGTTGAGATTACCGGAGGAATTGAGTAGTGTGCATGATGTATTTCATGTATCAAACTTGAGGAAATGCTTAGCAAGAACCGACTTGCAAGTACCGTTAGATGATATTAGTATCGATACGAGTCTTCGTTTCATCGAAGAGCCGGTAGAGATTTTGGGTCGTGAAGCTAAGACGTTGGAAAAAAGGGTAATATACCGTAGTTATGGTAAGATGGAATTCGGAACGTGGACTAGAGTTCACGTAGGAACGGGAAGGATTATGAGGAGCAAGTATCCTCATCTATTTGATAATGACGATCCTAAGGAGTAAATATCGGGACGAGATTTCTATTAGGAGGGAGTGATGTGACAACCGTGGTTTTGAGGTTCGTCACTCGGTCTTATTTTTAGGTTATTTTATGTGTGACTATGTGTTTTGTGTGTTTACATGTTTATTTTGCGTGAACGAAGTTGGTGTGGACATCGTTTATGGGTATATGGTACTCATAAGTAAATTGAGGAACGGTTATTTCATGTTCATGAGGTCACAAATTGGTGACTATGAAATGAAATGGTGTTATTTTGGTGTTTACGTATACGTATAAGTATTATAGTAAATCGTATTTTTTTACGATTTGGGGTTTAGCATTTAGAGGTCTCGGGTAAGGTGTTTAGTCATGGGAGTATTTTTCGGGATGGTTTTAAGTCATTTAGGACTTAGTTTAAAAGTTTATTTCAAAATTCAAGAGTTTTTTTAAAACTGTATATTTTACGTTTTTTTACGGTATACGCGTAAATTGACTAGTTTTACGGTTTTGAGGTTTTAGGAGCTGAAATAAATTAAGATAACTTAAGGTATTATTAATAATATATTAATAAATCTTAAAAAGAAAAAAAAAATTAAATATGTATATATATATATATATATATATATATATATATATATATATATATATATATATACTAGTGGCAAAACCCGTCCGATGGACGGGTATAACTTTTGATTGTCGTTTAACTTTTTTATTTGTTAAATATTTGTTTAGAATGTTCGATTGACGAATATGACTTCTGTTGATTAATTTTTTTATCAGTTGTGATGGCTTGTATTTGTTGTTTAATTATTTATTTACTGGAGAACATTGCAAGTACCCATTTCTTTGAAATAAATTCCAAACTTTATTAAAAAAATTAATATAAAATCAACTATAAGTTGTTGATAGCATGGCATTATCGAATGATTATGTGGCACTTTTTTCTTTTATATATAATGTATATATGTATAGTAGTAATGTTTGTCAAATTTTTAGTGTATAAACTTCGTATTAAATTTTATAAAAAATTATACACGATAAAACACTAAAAGATCACTTGTACATTAAGTGATAAAGAAAATTATAGTTTTCAATTATTAATCCTTTTTATAAAAATTTTATATATATTTCTCGGAAACCGGGTTGACCCGGGTCTCGAGAGCCGAGTTGACCCGGGTCTCCTCAAACCTGGCGGATCTAGCCGGGTTTCGAAAATGTGAAACCTGGATCAATATGACCCCTTTTTTCGACCGAAAGTTGGATCGACTCAGGTTTGAAAACACTGGTTTTAAGTAACGTTATTAGGAGTGAACGGGTAAATCTTAAACAAATTATTACAAATTTTGTAGTTTGCAAATTTTACTTTATAGAAAATTGAGTGTCTAAATTTTGTGTTACAATTCTTTTAATACAGCCCTTAATACACGTTATGAAATTAGAACCTTTAATAGTTAGACAACTAATACCTTTGCAAAAAATATTCAATTTTCACGCCTTTTGTTTCAGGCATCACACCACTCAACGACATACACACATGACACATATACTTGGGTTAGATGTGCATCATTGGTTTTGGAATTTGGACAAAGCAATAAAATGAAGTCCGTTCAATTCATAATGATGCTGTATCAAAAAAAAATTTATAATGATGCAAATTTCATTAACATTAAGTCAATCAAATGTTACGATGTTGGAGAAATGAAAATAGACTCGACCCTCATGTTAAATAAATAAAAAATTTAGCTAAGTCCATTCCATCATTGTGATAGAGGAATGAGAGAACTCGCTTTTTTTAGAAATTTGTTTTTTCTTTATTTTTTTTATTCTTTTCTTTGTAATTGTTTTAAGTAATATTTTATTGAAAAAATAGATTTTGTTAAAAAATACGAAGTTCATGGTTGAAATTTTATGAAAAAAAATTGTGACATTACCGTAATATATATATATAATATTGTTTCATTAGTTATTTAAAAAAAGATTTCAGGAATATTATTTCAATTTTTTGACGTTACCAAACAATGAAATTTGATAAATTTCTCACTCAATTCTATTTCTCTGGATTTTTATCTCTACAGCAATTCTGATCTTTCAAATTCTCTCCGACAAATGTGCCCAAAGCCTTTCTTTTCTATCTTATTAGTAAAGCCTAAACGCCCTTATCGAGACGTAAGTTTGTATTTTGTGCAAAATTCGGCTCAACGATGTGAAAAAACACCACCTTTTTTTACCAACAATAACGCCTTAAAGAGACGTTATTTTGTATTCGAGTCAAAGCCATGAAACTATCTAATTTCAAACTCTCAAGTCACGTTCCACCTTATTTTGATCGAATAATTGACCATCGATGGTGTCCTATTTGTTTTCAATAACACCTTTAAGATAAAAAAAACATATCTCATAAGTAGAGACAAAAATAAGCATCATGAAATATTGAAGCGCAAACTTCCAACATAAATGACTTACAAATGGTCAAAACCTTCAACGGAAGGTCTTCTTGATATCTCTTGAAAGTGCTTGAACTCAGTTAAGACTTGAGAGAGTTTCATAGTGATGGCTTACAGATGATAGGAGGATAGGAGTTGTTTGTTACTACTATACTACAAAATAATGTCAAATTTTGCAAACAAAGACGTTCTATAAAGCTTTTATTTCAAGAAAAAGTAGTTCGCAAAAACAATTTGATTAACTAATTATGTGTAATGTGGCGATAATAATGAATTTCTGTATATAAAATAATATCTAGCAGCTTCTATGTCTTTCTTTCAGTTGGCTTCCAATTTAGTTTCAACTTGAGTTTGCCTTTTGACACTTCAAAACACAAAAGAACCACTGAAGATGGGTTGTAAAAGCATTTAAACAGTACACAAAAGCATCTCATATCTAAAAATAAACTAAAATGAGACTAATGAAAAAATTTCTAAATGTATTTTTCGCATAAACCCCTTAATAAACCTATATAGATTTTGTACTCATAGTTAATATAATAATTGTGTATACATAGTTTCAATTACATAAAAAAATCTATGGGTCAATTGGTGTGATCGTCTATTTTTTTTCTTTTTTTTCTAATAGTTTCTTGAGGTTATCAAATTAAATGTGATAAGAGTAAGTAATAAAGGGGCGGGCGCTAAAAGTAAATATTAATTTATACACCAAAAGTTATTGTTATCAACTCCTACTCTTAAGAAAAAGATTAAGTAATAGAGGGGATAATTAGAAGTATAAAAGGTAAGCAAAAGTAAGCAAAAGTGTAAAACTTTTAAGGACTCTTTTTTTATTAAGCAAAAGTTGTGGGTTTCTTTTGCCTTTTCTATATTCATTGTGTTTTAATAACAAAAATTATAATGAATTAAATAGGTATAAATCTTATTAGTAAATAAAACTTTTAGTAAGTAAATGTCTTTTGTTTTGTAGTGCATTCTCTCTTAGGCTCGGGGAAATTGACATCAATAATAGCAGTCTTACACATGAGAATCCCACTTGTCCGAAACAGAGAGATTTGAGTTATCGTATGCTTAAATGTTAAGGATGTTATCATGCTCCATCGTGATGATAGAATAAAAATACATAAATGAAACTATATACTAAACTTAAGAGGTTTTTTTTGAACAAAGGTTAAGAGGTTAGTATTGCTGAACACTTACATATATAGCTTCCTTTTGTGACGAGTTGCAGTCCGTTTGGATGCATTCGGTAAAAGGCTTACTAATTTTCTTCACTTGATCTATCAAAAGCTATATTATTATTAAATCCTTGAATGGCATGTAGCTTTTAAAATGCATAACACTATATTTACCACCAATCGTTGTTATAATGAAATTTTTTATAAGAAAAAGATGCCTTAGTGAATAAAATTTCTTCTTCTACATAGATCAATTAGTTCACATAGTATTCACATATTAGGATTTCGAATAATTGAAATTAACTGTTACATTGTGGCGATTCGATCTATGACTGTTTACGACTTTAAGGCAAGAGTACATGTATGTTTTTAACCACTTCAATATTTATTTGGTTATGCAAAATTCTTATGTTTGTGAGTATGTTGTATGCGTAAGGAGTGTTCCAGGTTGTTTTAGACTTTTGGTTGCTATCATACAATCTGATATATTCATGATTTTTAACACTCAAGTTCAGAATTTATGACTTTATATAAATTTGATACTGATGGACATATATTGCTCTTAAAATGGGTGTCATTCATGTAGAGAAAGCTTTACTTGGAGAAAATAAATGATGATCCATAGAAAGGATATAGTGAAGGGTGAATTTGAAGGATAATCTCTAAAACACGGGTTCACTTTCCCCTAAAACAATTGTAGATTTAGAAGATACGTATTTTAGGAAAAGCCTTGGCTTATATTTCTGTGCATTTTCTTTCATCCTTTCATTTAATGATAGAAAAACAGCATAGGCACACCTATAGAGTTAAATACTGGAAAAAAGGAATTAATATGATTGAGGAAAAAGGCCAAGGTTAGAGTTGTAACATTTGCTAGATCGCAGTCAAAAGTGTTAACAGTTATGAATCTTAGAGACTACACAATAGCTGGTAGCAAACCAAAGTTCGCAAATTTAGATGCACGACACATTCACCATATTTTCAACTCTACTATAGTGGTATTGTTAATATACAAAGTAGGATCGGAACCACACCAAAATGTATGATATTTCAAATTTGCTATAAGTATTCACCAATTTCTTCGAGTCTCGAGCATGGCGTAAGCTTTTGTACCTTTTGTTTCCAGAGGAGCATGCCCGCCCCGTCTGCATACTGGAACACATAATAATTTTTTCAGAGATACATAATATATCGATGGTTTGTTCCTGATACACATTAACTAACTCATAACTGACAATCTGTTATTATGCGTAAAAAGTTACTGTATTGATAGTTGTAAGCTTTGGATACTACCATTCATAATCTAAGGACCACATATACATATTCCTCCAGGTTGCTTATATATATGTTCGTTTTTGCTCAACAGGCACAGCTCAGAAAAAGAGCTAAGAGAGTAAGAGCCCGACACCAACCCTTCTATTCATATTATAGTATATGCAATATAGGACCAACGTTGGTTTTTGGCACCAAATACCTCAAAGTTCAACCTCACTAATACTGGGTAGAAATGTCACAAATGAATAATCCAGCAGCTCCGGTGATGTTAGAACCTGCATAATCAAAAGCAAACTCCGCTAAATAAAAAACAACCATTATAAGAACGAAAATTTCAACCCATTTATAAGTGTGTTATGTTTTATAACTGACACGTCACTGAAAGCAGTAGGTTCGTATAACGTTACACTGTATCAGCAAGACATAAGCAGTAATACAATCAGGTCTAAACTATGTTGGTGATATAAACTGTCACCCTACAATTTAAAAAGCATATAAATAGTTATTAGTGATATCAAACACCCCTAAGACCAGTTCTGAAAGACATACAGTAGATTGGCAAATCTAATCAGTGGTTCTTTATATTAGATTACTTTTTGGGCTTATGCTCTAGGTGTCAACTGCCTCTAATTGCATACTCGGATGCCAAATAACCACTGGTTTCAAGCTTATAAGCTCATAAGCCCAAAAGATAATTTTAAGCTACAACTGTGTCTCCACTTACGCTGATTTTGGTATATTCACTGGCAACACCTCTGGTAACATTTATCAATTTTCACAGGAAAACAACAATATCATTAGGCTAACATAAAATGCAGAGTGTCGTTAAAGAAAATATATACATATAAAATGCAGAGTAAGTTGCCCTGCCGATTAAGTAAAGAGAATATTGAGAGTACTGGTACTCAATATTGTTGCTTTAATACATAATAGTATCAAGGAGATGATTAAGGGGATACTTATCTAAGATTATTTTATGGGATCAAGCTTATTCTTTAATAAGCACCTTATGACGTATGATGAATATGTTGCAAGCAGGGGTCTTAAAGAGCGAACAATCTTAGCATAATTTTAAGTTTAGATCAATATGAAATAAAAAGAGTTAACAATTAACCATTTTGAGAAAAAAAAACTAAGCTCCCAATTTTCAAGTAAATAAGCAAATAAGGGGTGTTTTGGATTACCTACTTAAATTACTTTTCTGGTACATAGCAAGTTCCAACTTAGAACTATCTATGGAGACTGTTATATAACTATATAAGGTGCCCAATGGAAATTCAACTAAAATCCACAAATAAACTTAATACTGTAATCATAAATCACAAACACTAAGTCACAAATAAACTTAATACAGAATTTATAGTGACCCTTTCACACTAATGTCAAATGGCGTTTGGCGGTGAGAGACTTTTGTGGGTTAAAGGTGAATGAGAAAGGTTGGCAGGATCTGTACTATCAATATAAACTTAATACTGTAATCATAAATCAAAAACACCCCTTAAACTTAGTAATCTTCACCATTTACATTGTAATTTACATGATTATGAAAGATTTAAAAATATTACCTTCATAATTGTTAAAAGTATCCATGATAAGAAACTCGCCTTTTAGAAAATCATCAAAACTAAGACTCATTGCTATGTTTAACCACTTCAACTCTTTTTATCACCGCTTGGATTACTCAACAATTCTTGACTCGTCACTGCATTCAAACAAAAACTCATGTTAGTACATCAATGAATATAAGAGGATGAAATACACTATTATGAATAAATACCAAGCAGTCATAGAAACTCATAAATGAGCTATGTCTGGCCTCATAGTATGTGGCCTTGAGTTTCGACCAATGTTTTCAGGAAATAGTGATGAAGTTCAAATACAAAGAGTAAAGAAGAAAAGGTTGCAAGATGAAGTTCCCAAACCCACACATTTAGCCCATAAAAGAAGAAAGATGACAGATCTATGTATGATTTTGTTATGATTGTGCATGCTTCTTTATCCCGTTCTCCATGATTTCGCTTTGCATCTGTTTGTTATGTCTAATTCGCACTGGCTATGCATTCACTCTGCTTATGTTATGATTTTCTGCCTGATTCTACCATGTTCCATCTATTTACTTCGGCTCTATTGTAGCCACGGTATAAGATTAACCGGAAAGCAATTCAGAGATATACCCAACAGATAATAACAAAACCGAGGAATATGGAAGTTAGCTGAGATAGTAGACCCGTTGTTGAAAATAGCGGAAGCACCATGGAGAAACCTACAAAAACACAAGTATTTGTTCTTACGCAGGTATGACACCATTAGTCTATGCTCCACAATTTCAGGTAGTATGGTAAACAACTGCTTAAAAGAACATATCAAGATCAAGTATCTAAAAAAAATGACAAAAAATAGGAAATTATTACCTGCAATGGACTAATTCATCGTGTATATCATTTCAGTTTAGGCCGGATACCTTTAAAGCTTATATCAAATTTCAGTTTGCGCCAAATATCTTTTTCTCTGCCTCTTGAATCTTCTTTTATTTTTTTGCATTTCGAACATGTTTTTCAAGCAAGGGTCTCTCTCAGGCAGCAGATCTTGCAACAGCAACGTCAGTAACATATACTCCAAACTTCCATTCATACTCCATATATTTGATGTCTATGAAATCCTTCATTCTGTATGACAGATACAACCAAAAATTGCAACTTGATACACTATATAGGAGTTAAAACTTCCAGATTTTGGTTTTCAAAACTCTAAAAACAAAATTACCTGAAATCGCTAGTGAAACAGATCAGAAAGCTAACCCTAAACATGTATGAGAATACTCCGTAAAATTTCACCAAAATAAATAAACTATCATGCTAATACTATACATGTATGATAATACTTCGTACACATTGGATTCTCAAACGGCGCATATATCAGATTGCACAAACTGTAAATCATACGGTTTTGTAATGGGGCAGTTTGGTATCAATATTAACTGTCTCCGGAGTAACGATACAGAAATTAGAATCCAACGCAGTTGTTGCCTTTAACGACCTATGAAATAATTGTACAAATATTTCCATAGTTTAGCTATTAATCATCTTCTTAGCTCAAGATTAAAGTCTAACATACACACAATTTTATAAAGCAGATTATTGTGCTAACAAATGATTCAAAATTAAAAATGACCAATAAATACAAAAACGACAGATGTAACCTCTTTACCATTGTCATTCTTATACTTTAAGTGTATTTTATTTAGTACTTGTTTATAGCTCTAATGGTTAGCTGTTTACTAAATTTTATTGGTAGAGATTGATTTTTTAGACGTGTAAAATTCCTGCAAAGCATTTTTCTTTAGTATAGTAAAAGATTTGGAAATTTTATTTCAAAACAACAATGTTCGAATATTTGTCAGAGTTTGGAGTGTTAGGGGGCTTTACGTTCTATATGGGGGTCCATGGATGCTTTTAATTTGCTTCTAATTATTCAAAAAATTAAACTTCAAATCTCCGTTTCTGACCTAGGGTATGTTTTGTGTACTAATATAATTTAAAAGTGTCAATTAGATAGTTTTGTCAACATTTGAGGATCTAGAAAAAGAAGAAGTGCATTCTTAACTATAAAATATAATATAGTGCAAACCTTGATATTATTCATTGAATAGGGTCATGAAGTTCTGAGTGCATTCACGAGAAGCCAATGCAATTCCTTTTCCTTCATTCAAAGGATCTTCTTTTTTTGAAGTTCTCAAATGTCACAAATATTATATGCTCCATCATTATTCGGCCAGACGGTTGAGCAACCTGAAGATAAAGATAGCAAGCAATGAGCAAAAAATGTCGGCAAAATTGGAGAAATTAAAATAAACCATGATAGCAAATATATTAACTGGATGATTGATGATTGATTCGATCTTCGATTTTTTTTGTTATGAATTTGATTTCGAAACTTTTACCCATAATAAAAAAACAACAAAACAATCGTATAATCATATATTTGGATTGAATCAAAACAATTGTAATTTATACATAATTATAAAAACCTAATTATCTTAATTAAAATTCATACCTCCTTTAAAATTTATGAATCTGATATTGAATATTACACTTGAAATCATGATATTAGGGTTCAGTGTATGATCCCAGTCAAGGTTTAATTAACAATAGTATAATTAATAAATAGAAGCAGATTAACAATACCTGGCCCTTTTCAGTGGGTGGGTTGGTATGTTTTTTTTAGTAATCTTAATTTTTGATGAACGATAGATATTGATAGATAAGTTTGTGCGGGTGGAAAACAATAGAAGACGATAGATAAATCAGACGGGAGTCGTGTGACATTAAGCCCAGGACGTAAGCCCATAACATGGCACGTTAAGCCCAGAACATAAGCCCATGTGCTGACTGGGATTAGTGCCCTGATTGATGACGTGGCAAATCCCTCCTCTTATATATATATTAAGATATATATATATATATATATATATATATATATATATATATATATATATATATATATATATATATACTAGCGTCGTAACCCGCCCAATGGGCGGGGTCGTTTTTTCTGTTGTTTTGGAGGGTTTATTGTTTGTGCGTTTTTAGTATATTGTTTTTCTAATTTATCCTTTAGTGTATTTTTGTTATATTTTATGCTTCAATAACATTAAATTTATGTTAAAAAAATATTTATAACCTTTTAATTTAATTTGTATTTAAATAAAAAAATTTAATTTTTTTAATTTTTTAAAGTCCGAATAATATAATTTTTTTAAACAGTCATTTTTTAAATAAGTCAATTAAAGTGTTTTTGTGAATTATTTATGTATGTTGTTTGTGTGTTTGTTTTTTTTATGTCTTGAGTCATGATTTAGACATGTTTTCCCCCTGTTAATCTTACATTGTATATAATTTATCAGTTATATTTGTTGATAGTGGGACTGATTTTTTAAAAGAAAAATAAAAGGAATACAATATTTGATATTATTAAGCCTTGGCCCAGCCAACGCCCGTGTTTTGTTTTATGTGAATTTTTGGTTGTACAAATATAAACGGATGGGTTTGATTTATAAATTATTTGTTATATGGTATTTTGACGGGTTTGGTCCATAAACGTTTTTTAAAAGAATGTTTGTCCATTTGTTATGTTGGTTGACAGTTGAACATATATGGTTATGTGTTCAAATAGTCCAACTAAAATAAAAGTCAATACTCATTTATCTAATTAGTTAAAAAAAGAATCTAAATAGTCTAAATTTAAACATATAAACATAATTTGCCACCTCTAACTTAGAGTGTTAGGTACCATGAAGAGTGGCGCCAATTCTCGAGCCTTCGTTTGAATGTACAATGGTGACGTAGTCAGGGACTTAACCTGGCCTGAATATAAGAAGAATAAAAGGAGTGGTCTTATGGTATTCTCTAATTTTATGACAAATCTGTTTGATTATTTTCACATAATTTTTTAAATTTAGCTCTTTAAGGTCATGTCAAACATGAACATCAAACATATTAAAAATTATGTATGTCTTCAAAAAAGATCGTAAAATGAAAATAAGCTCTAAAAAAAGATTATATTCTTTGTGTATAAATTCATACATGCGCATTTGGGTGTGGAGACCACTACAATTTTATCATGTCTGCTCAATAATCATTAAACAAAAATATAATTTGATGTAAAATTATACTACTTATAATTTTGAATGTAAAATAATAATTAAATCAAATATTTTAAAGGGTTAAGTCTATATATTGGCAATTACTTTCCATCGTTTATACACCTAATAAAATTACTGAATAGTATAATTATGATTATATCCATAGTAATATAATAATAAAATGTAGTAAAATTACTAAATAGTAAAATTATGATTATATTCAATGTTTTGAAACTCGGATTTTAAATCGATCCGGTCGAGTCACTGGGTCTGAGTCAACCGGGGTGACATGGGTCAACCCGGTTTTTTAAAGAAAATTAATTTTTCATATTTTTAATAATTAAAAAAAATTATATGTAAAAACCATAAAAGCTTCCGTATATTAAAAATATAAATTGTTTCTTTAATATAAATTGTTTACCAACCAATATAATATGTTAAGATAAAATTTCGTCGCAAATACGTAAAATTACATATTTTAAAAAACAAATTCCAAAAAATCGAAACTCGGCCGGGTCTCGAGAACCGGGTTGACCGAAGTCATCCTGAACCCGACAGATCTAACCGGGTTTCGAAAATGTAAAACCAGATCACTTTGACTCGTTTTTTGCGGGAACCAACTCAACTGGTTGAACCGAGTTTAAAAACATTGATTATATCGTCTCTAATTGATTATTTTTTGAAAATTGTTTGTTTATACTGTATTATTTTAAAATTAATTTTGCAGGTTGGTACTTACATGCTTTTTATACTCGACTGGTATATTTCAAGTCTCATTTAACCTTCTACATAAGAATATCATGTTTGACTTTCGCATTCATTGATAATGATTGTTTATGTTCTGGAAGATTACCTCGTCAAC
Source organism: Glebionis coronaria (assembly GCA_025667525.1). NCBI lineage: Eukaryota > Viridiplantae > Streptophyta > Magnoliopsida > Asterales > Asteraceae > Glebionis > Glebionis coronaria. Next base: position 251,494,427 of record CM046874.1, read on the forward strand.
TGTTTTGGGTGGGAGACCATTACATTTTGAACATGTATATGGAGATCTAGATCCCGAATACAATATACAAAGTATAGAAAAATGACATCATTTCTAAAAAAGTACCAATATTATGATTGTTTTGAAGTATTTCGTTGGAAGTTTATATTGTATAGATTTTTGAACTTCGCTGGAAATTTATTATTTTGGTATGAAACTATGACAAGTTAAGTATGAATTTTGGAAATAATGATGGGTGATTTTTAGTGATTTGATAATTTTAGGTGAATTGCATAAGTTATGATTTCATGGTCTAGTCTACATGTTTTGAATAGGTTGTAATGGTCGACACCCAAAATAGTTAATTAGGTTATTTCCCCTTTTCTTATCCAATCCGACCACATGTAAATGTAATCCCTCGTAAATTACACGAAAACTTTACTATCAGTACGGTCCCAGCCAAGATCTTCTACGGAGGAAAGGCGTGGCACCTGTATTAATTTGATAAGGTAGATACCAAAATGTTCAAAAGCGAAGGATGGGGAGAATTTGTGAAAGGCGACGATCTTAAACTTGTAGATGCGTGCTTGTTCGAGTTGACAGAGGGTAATTCAGAAAGTAGCAGTATTGAGTTGAGAGTTCAGTTTCCTAAAGACGATTTCCCAACTGAATTGCTGGAGAAAGCACCAGGGTACCTCCATTAATAAATAACAGTCTTCTTACTACTTTATAAAAGATTTATCACTTTTTTTATATTTAGTAGTCTTAAAGTTTTAAGACTAAAACATTTCTTATTATGGAAAGACCTAAAACTTAAACTACAAGTATATATATTACTTTCAATGCCTGGTTGGTTAGAATATAAATAAAAACCATTAAAAAATTTTTAATGCACAAAAAAATTAATTTGAGGAAAATATAACCCCTGACAATTATTAAAACCACCTTTTATGGCTCATTTACCCTTTGACCCTAAAAATATTTATACACAATTAAGAAAAGGCTAAAACTTAGGAAGTTAGAATTCTTTGCATTGTGTAACTGTAATATTTTGTAACAGCACATTTAAAAAATACTTGTAACATCCTAAGCTTATAGTTGTATAAAAGATCAATAGAAAAAAATAAGAAACAAACAGAAAAAACACAAATGAATTAAATATGATAAAAAAAAGTCACTGCACATTTAACAGGCTAAACTATATAAACATGTGTCACACACATTAGCAGCGCAACACCGCCAAAATAACCAACAAAAACAATTTAAACATAAGCAGACTACATATGTTGTGACGAAGATGTAGATGTATTAATTTCAGAATGCAGCAAAGGGTTGAGTTGTATGTTCGAGGGGTTTGAAACCAAAAACAACAGCCAAAACCGTCTTATGCATGCTTTAAAAAGGTTGCGCAATAGGCTTTTATAAGTTTGGTTGATATGGGCTGTTACAATAAGGGAGGACGGTTACAACCATGGTTTTAAAGAAATTTAATTTTTAAGGGTTGTTATTGACCCAACATTAGAAAAAACGTATACATTTACTACATAATAAACACTTTTAAATTATGATATATAATATTTAATTTTCTTAAATGTGTATGCATAACTCCCAGGATTTTGAATGACTTTTAAACATTGTATGCATAAACTTTACAAAAGAAGAAATGTTTTAGTCTTAAAATTTTAATACTACTAAATTTAGAAAATGGTCTAAATGTTTTATAAGGTATTAAGATAAAAGATCAATAGAAAAAAATAAGAAACAAACAGAAAAAACACAAAACTACGCTTATCTAACACAACAATCTCACAACCTAATCCACCTCCGCCACCACTTCCTCCCTCCCCACTGGTTTTTTTTTCTCAAATCCTCCCTAATCCACCTCCCCCACCACTTCCTTCTATACTGACACAATCAAACATAACAATCACTTATTGTTGATGTTAATCTACCTAGGACACCTTCTACATTTACGTGTAGCAGCTAACATGTTACCAAAAGTTCCCTGAGTAGCCATGTTGGTCACACCACCAGGGACAGGGACACGTGGGATACGCAAAACAACACGCCTATGTTTCGAGACTCAATGAAGGTCCGCTGGCAAGTTTTGCGGTTGACAACGAAGGGATGAAGTGAGTGTTTGGAAATGTTGGAGACTTTATTTCATTTGGTCTATTTTCACGTCGAGGGATTGGATGGCGACTAAAGGTTTGGCTACCGCTGAAGCCAGATTTGGTGTTACGGATGGTGGTGGTGTGATCTAGGGTTTGTGAGATATGGTGTAGTATACTGTGTCATTGGAAAATTAGGACTACCAAATGGGTTTTTTGTTGTTTATGTTTAATATGGGCTTGAGAATTAATTAAACATGTTAGTAAAGCCCATTAGACCCTGCGATCATAATTTTGTTCCAAACATAAAAATATAGATTTTTTTACACATGTTTTAATTTTAGGAAAGTATTGTCAAATACACATAAAGACTCAAAATAAATATACACTAGCAAAACATGTGAGTTATTATGTATATAGTGTAGTAGCTCTTTATCAAGATTAAAGTTGAAACGCGTAACTAAATTTTTTAATAAGATGTTTGATTTGCATTTTTTACATGTATATTAATCAATTCATGTCTTCTACACACAATTACACACTCACATTTTTCTCATGTCACAAACATCTCGGCAAACACCACAAAGATTATGCCTTCTATTTTTCTTTTTTTTATGGACCAGCTCCATACATGTATATGCGATGTGGATTGACCTCAACGGATCATCTTAATATTGTTTATAAGGCGGAGGATGATGATTATTTCGTGAATTAATAAAAAAAATTCTTCGACAATGTTTTCACTAGAAAGTATAATCAAACGGGTACCCGCCGCCGCATCGCGCGGGTACCCGGCTAGTATTGTAAAAAAGAAATTCAAAAAATTCATTTTTAGAGATAATTGACTCCTGTAATATCAACACAAAGTAATCCTACGACTTTTTTTGAAGTGATTTGATTGCTCTTGTGTCCCATAACAGCTGCAATGTCACATGTAAAATTACTTCAGAAGCATATATCAAATAGCATTAAAAAACATGGAATTAAAGCATACATTTAACAAAAATAAATAGTAATTATACAAAGGATAAAGAATGTCAAAACAATAATTCCACCTATTTATTTAATAAAAATATATAGTAATTATAAAAGGATATAGAATGTCAAAACAATAATTCCACCTCTACTAACTACTGCAATTTAGGAAGCGCCTAAAACAATTATCCTTGGCCAATGCTGGAAAAGATGCAAAGGGCACACGCAGCAGCCACTCTCGTTCCCGCTGCAAATGCTAGATATGAAGCAAGATGTTTACGTGTTCAAATACAGTTCTGGAAAACCATATTCGGAAACCAAAAACCCTAATACCAAAGATTGCATGCTCATAAAAACTAATACAATGATTCACCAGCCTTCTCGGCAGTACATACACCTTTCTACACAACGATTATCCTTGCATGCTTCACGCCAGCAGTGGTATTCACTATCTGTTGAGAATAAGTACCAGAAGAATCCGAATACCTGAAAAATAAATAAACATGTTCAGAGCCAATACTTTGCTGAAATTTATAAAGGACATTACAAAAACAATATCCCTTTATTCATTAAAGTAAAAACATGTTGACATACACCAAAAATAAATTAGTTAACACACAAATATGTAAGTAGACATTGAACTGTGGCTCTTTTCTTCTTTGATTAGTGCCTAAATTGTTTATGTGCATATAAAGAGCAAGCTAAAACCAGGAAAAGATCTTATTAACATGGATAAGATAGAAATTGGCAAGCTAAAAAAGATATCAGAGAATATAATTAGGAAGAACCTTCATAGATGTCCCGCCTGTAGTGTCTTGCTTAAAAATGTTGTAATCTTTGCTGAGTCTTCCGATATTAAATGGTTTTCCCACTCAACTTCCAGTTGGTTGAATAGATCAAATGAGTAAAATTAAAAAAAAATCCACAAATAGGAAATGATTTGAAAGAATCAAGGGGCAAAATACTCTCAACATATTTTTTTAAAAAGGCATTATACTTGAAGCGGACACATATACACATGATTACCTCATCGATAGCCAGATTATGATCAACCTTAATATTTTTATCTAGGCCACCTTCAGTAAAAGCACTCCCTAGTACTGATGTTTCAATATTAATTCAAGTATTCCTTTATCAAACCTAAAGCTGAGAAATAAACATGAAAATGTAGATGAAAATCCTGAAGGTTATATTTTTTACCACTCGCATGGATTTGTCACATGTTTTGACGTCTCCAAAGTCATCTGACAGTGCCATGGACATAGATACAGTAGATACAAAAACAGGTTATGTTTCAAGGGATGATGAATTTTGTGACAATCGTAGTGTGGTTCCCAATTGACCTACTGAAACATCTACTCGGGAGCATATGGAACCGCCATTGCAGATGTGCAGTACTGAAAATGATTCTGTTCAGAGTCATTTCAGTGATAATATTCAGAATGCCTAGAGCTCTAGCAATGGTCAATATACCAACGGGATGGATTCTACTTATCTTGGATGTAAGCCCGAGAAACCTGAATCAACCGCGACATCTGCTATTGGCATTAAAGATGAACCCGAAGAACCTGTAAAAGCATAACTGAAGCCACTCATTGTCCCTGGTTTCCTTGGGACATCTGCTATCGGCATTAAAGATGAACCTGAAAAACCAGTAAAAGGAAAACTGAAGCCACTCATTGCCACTGGTTTAAAATAATATACTTTGTTTAAAATATGTAGTATAATATATATGTTAATCATGAAAACAATTAGTTAAGCATTTCAAGTATATAAACTTAATGCAAGTACCTTGGCTTTGTGACAGCAAACAACTAATGCAGAGAAAAATTCATTTGTATTATGTTTTTGGTTATTACAATTTTCAGATTGATTGCAATTACAATCACAAGCTGAATCTCTCAAGTAGATATAAAAAAAGAAAATTAAACTAATATTACAACAGTCACATAGCCACATTAAAACCCAACCAAGGAAACCATACCTACAAGACATTTTCTTTACTGAAACCAATAATAATAGTAAACACAAACATCTATGTAAATCCATCTTAGCATATATCAACAAATAATTTTTTTACTACATAATTTTATCACACAACCACATTTGATCCAGTTGAAAGTGACTAAAATGGATACACAATAATTGTAAATAAAATAAAGGAAGTAAAACGTTTAAGCCAAACAAACAAAATTCATAAAATAATTACAGCTGGTTAAAGATATTGACCTCTGTGAACCAATATCGGTCGACGCACCTACTGATTCAGTTATATTTATGACCCATTGTAATTCATCAGTTAGCTTTGATGAAGGTGCCAAGAAATGATCATCAGTCACTTGCCGACTTCATCAGAACTGGGGTTGATTTCAATGTACTTGCATCTCCTTCACTGCATGATACACTAACTAATCGGATGTATAATTTAAAAGGTACCAACTACCAGTTTACCTATTTTTAAGTGATCATTCACTCTAAAATAAGCCTATATAGCAACTACTAATGAGATGTATGGGATTTCTTATTGATTTATTTCAAACTACTTAGGGGGTGTCTATTTAAGCTTATTCAGTTTCGGAAGAAAAAATAACCAAATCATGAAAATGAGATCACTCGATACCTGTTGATCCTTCAAGGTACCCATAAAACCTTTGTTGTTTTTCTTTGCGTACCAAATGACTTGAAGGCTGTTGATTGAGGTTCTTCTGGATATTTAATACCATTTTGATCATCAGCATGTGAGTCACGATGCTTTACTTTTCTTTGTAATTTGTGTAGCTCATATTTTTATAAGACAACATAACATTACTTTTAACTACGACATGATCAACAATTTTGCAGTCAAGGAACAACCACAAAAGCTTCTGAGTACTTCTGGAATTGTAAGCCCTGAGCACCTATAAGATCTCGATGCACAAATTAGAAACAAAATCAAAAATGAAAAATAAAAAAGCAATAATTCAGATGTACGCACAATTAATACGAATATAAGCCCTGATAACCATCTGAATATACCTGAATGTTGTCGCCTCGAGGATGCTTCCTGGTTTCCTTGTCAGACACATTCACTATCTGCACAAAGAAGTTAATACTATGCTAGTCAGCCGAGTAACCATACAGTGATTAATCATCTACGCAAAGATTCTAAAGATGTTTATGCGCAAGCATACTTGGCTTGTTTAAATTCTTACATTAGGTACAAAGGAAAAAATACATGGCTTGTTTAAAGCATACATGAGTTACATTAGGTCTGTGATTTGAATAAAACTACCATTATGTACTGGATGTGTCTGAGAGGGTGGGGGTAATTCCACTTACCTCACATTTACATCCAACAAATTAAAACCCAACAATATAAAAGATCCAATCCGTGCATTCTCAGATGAGTAATCAATCATCATATTAATCAAATCAATAGCTTTAAAGGCACGACTTCTTAATGATCCTGGTATAACATATTACACACAATATATAAAATCTAAAATCATGCACACAGAATATATGATATAGAGAAGATAAAAAATAACAGCAAAGTGTGTGATCTCCATTACACAAGGGAAATCATCAATCAACAATTAAAAGCAAATCATCAGCAAAGTAACTTAAATAAAAACAATGAGGCTCATAAAATCATCAATAAATCAAGAATTATACACGAAGAAAATAGTTTGAAAATTGCAGGAATGCTTAGAACAAAAAGAATGTCACCTGGGGTCATTAGACATGCAACCGAATAAAAGTTCTAATGGAACCATACGGAAGATGAAGTTTTGTCTTTGATATACCTATAGAAGATGAAGATTAGGGTTAATAGTCGAGTTAAGGTTTTAGGGATAAAGTAATAGTCGTATGTTTATCATATATTTTTGGTAAAGAAAAATTGGATTCGGATAATAATGGGCTGCATATATTTATCAAATATATTTGGTAAAAATTATATTCGGTTTTTAAAATTTTTTGGAAAAAAATAGAATCATGGATGTAGCCAATGAGAAAATGGCATGTAGGATATGACATGGCACCTATTAATTTTCCTAGTCAAAATTAGCCCCATATATATATTATATATATATATATATATATATATATATATATATATATATATATATATATATATATATATATATATATATATATATATATATATATATATATATATATATATACATATATATATATATATATATATATATATATATATATATATATATATATATATATATATATATATATATATCGGGTTTTAAACCGACTAGAAAAGAAAAAGAAAGGATAATGGGCCAAAAGACCCAACTTGAGCCCAATTTGGAAAAGCCTTTTTAATAAAACATATAAATACCATGTTTATATCACAAAAATCAGTTTTTCATTAATTTTCTCCCCTTTTAGCCGAATTTTTACAAGCCTAAATTTAGGGATTCATCAAAAATAATTTTCTTGAAGATTTGAGGTAAAAATCTTGATTTAATTCTTATAGTTTTCTTGTTTTATAGCATTAAGGCTTCAAGTTTTATGTAATCAATTTATATGATGGATTAGAGTTCTTAATAGATCTGTAATTAGGGGTTTTATAACAATTAACATGATTAGGATAATGATTGGTGATTATTAGTGATGTTAATTAGGGTTTAATAATGTTTAAATTCGTTTTTTAAAAACTGGGCAGATTTTTGAGTCACTTGTTTTGATCATATCTAGAGTTCTACAAACTCTTATTTTGCGATCCAAGCATCCCTGAATAGGTAATTGAAGTGAATTTCAAATGCAAGAAAGATAACTAAATTGGAGGTCGGGAGGTGGGTCAAAAACAGGTTACAACAGTCGGAGGTCAAAACAGTTTTGAAATCAGTCGGGTTTAATTTAACGTTTTAAGGTGATTGGCGTACTTAGGAGTACACTTGAGCCCTCTAATGAGCATGAGTGTTGGTTTATATATTAAATAAGAGACCTGAAGGGTGGCTAAGCAAATGGGTTAGGGTAAGACCCCCTAATCATAACAAACTTTTTGTATGTTCAAAATCGGTAAAATGCGGATAGGCTGAAGTGTATATATATATATATATATATATATATATATATATATATATATATATATATATATATATATATATATATATATATATATATATATATATATATATATATATATATATATATCGGGGCCTTAACAGTAGCTTTAAGGTTGGGGCAAAAGGGAGGAGTTAGCTAACATATGTAAGGGCATAGGGTTTCCTTTACAGATCATGGGTATGTTTAGGTGGGCGTTTGGCTTATAGTTTGGAGACCTAAAAACCGGGATTGTTTTGGGTAAAATGTTAACGGGAAGGGTTATGAATTAAACTGAGTTAAGGGCTTTATAGAGGGGTGTAATGAGATGCTTAGAGCATATAAATGAGGTATATATATGGGAGAAGGTTAGATGTCCATCATAGGTTGATGAGCCATCTTAGTGTTTGGTTCATGTTTTGATTGTGTGCTTTTGTTTGTTAGCTTTTTGCTAGTGCGCGGACTTTTGGAGAAGCTCAATCAGGTGAGTTTCATAGTCTCATGTCTTTTAATGTTTTGACTTCCAGATGGGATGGAAGAGACACTGTTTGGTTTTTGTAACTAATGCTGTGAATGTTTTTATGGTTTGTGATGGACTTGTGTGTACACTTATGTGATTAACTGCTATGTGATTCTTGATTGTTATTGTGGTTGACTTGGTACCAAGGGGATGTTGACAAGGCGGGGCCTTGGGGAGGTACGTAGATGTGTGAGCATCTATGGGACCAATGGATAATGACAAGGCGGGGCCTCGGGATTGGTACATAGGTGTATGGGCGCCTATGGTACCATGGTGTTTGGTAAGGCTGGGAGCCTTGGATTTTGTTTGGAATGATTGATCTTGAATGTTAGTTGTTAATGCATATTTGTAGCACATTGTCCATATGTTTAGTGGTTTATGGTGGTTCACAGCTTATTTTAACCTGTTTTTGGTTGGAGTCTAAACCTATGACTCTCACCAACATTATGTTGACGTGTTTTAGTGTCTCTTTCAGGTGATAAAGTGGTTAAGCGTGAGAACATATATGGATAGGATTGGAGTCGCGTAGGAATGCATTTAGAAGGAGATCCTTGTTCCTTCTTAGTTTATTTTACTGTTTGTTTCAATAAGTGATACTATGAACATATATGTCGATTTGTTTGTGTTATTTGTTTGTCTTGGGTAAGAGGTAGGACTGTTACCTACTTACCTAGACTCCTGCATTGATGAGATATTGTCATGACATTTGTGTCACCTTTTATGACATTTTTAATTCATATAGTTCTCTCTATAGACACGCTGTTGTTGTGATGATATCCATATGTCGCGCCCCATATTCCGTCATGGTGAGGTGTGACACCAGGTCTATCCAAACACATCTTTCATCTAGAATAAAATCATGGGAAACATCTTTGAACTCCAAAAATATCTCCTTTAACGCCTTTGAAGTCTTGACGCTTTCCACTTGATCCATTGAGTCAAATTCCAACCAAACCCAACGTCCCCCAACATATCTAAGACCTACATCATCGAATCCCTCAGAAGACATATGTTTTAGAAGCTCTAGGATAACACTTAAATCTTTTACTTTAGCAAGAACACTACGCTCCACACCATCCAAATCAATACAATCGTCTACCGAGATAGACATCGCCGCTTAATTACCCTCTTCTTTATGTACCTTATTACAATCCGGCACCCCCTCAGATTCTGCTCTAGCATTACTCTCACCATATTTGCCCGACGTGTCCACTGATTTGCTGCCCAGAACCACTTTAGTGTACGAGTTAAAAGACTGAAAAACATTTTCCTTACCTCTAACAGATTGATTGTTCGAACCTGTAATGGGTTTGTCGTCCCCAGAACGTTCCACAAGTCTATTATTATTTCGACCATACTTCGCCACATCGGCAAATAAATGAAAACCGCCCATCCATGTCGTTCTTATGTTCAAAACTAACTGACTGATATCGTTAACGTTTATAAAACGAACGAAACCAAATCGATGACCCGATTTGGATCTTTTTGCTGCTATGTAAACATCGATCACCACACCCCATTTGTTACAAATTTCCCGAAGATCTTGGACCAACGCATTCCATGGGATATTAGAGACAAAGATAGATGACCACGACTTATGTTCCTCACAAAAATTAAGGTGGTATTTGTTAGAAATACATTCGTTACATTGCTCTTGACGACGATTATTATCGAGATGATCGTTCCTTTTTCTTTCTGAAGATTTATTAGATCTGTGACCTGTATCAATTGCTATCGTTAACAACATGATAGCCAAGATCCAAAAATAGGGTTGAAAACACCTATCATTTGTTGATTATTTAGATTGGATAATGTGAAGAACGGGGTTGTTGCGGAGGTGGTAGGCGCTTGCGGTGGTGGATGAAAGAAGGTGGTGGCGGCGACTAGGGTTTATTTATATGGGTAAATATCTCTTGGTTGGGACTTATGAGTCTACAACTAATTAAACATATCTTTAACCTTATGAACGGATACAAGCCTTGTATCATAATGTTTGTCTGAAAAAGAAGTTTTAATATATAGTCGGAGGAAGAAAAATGTTGATGGAAAAGGTGAAGAAAAAAGTGTATTGAGATTTGAGAAGGGTTGAAGACAGAGCCTTATGAGAAGAATACATGTCGATTATATGAGACCCTTTCCAGACAATTGTAAAAAATGTATTTTTCACCTTCTACACAATCTAAACTCGATCAAGAGCATTATAAGATCACCCAAAATGCTAAAAGTTGACAAAGACTTTTTACTATGCTAAAAAGTGTTTTGTTATGTTTTTAAGCATTGCAAGTTAAGCTTTTTGAAAAGCTTTTCAAAAAAGCTTGACAAACACAAAGTTTTAAATCCACCCAAAAACATCACCTCCTTCAAAGATAGACATCTTTAAATCTCTTCCGAATGAAAGCATGCTCTTAACCATCTTCTTATGCCCGGATGAACAGTAGGCGGGTGAACAACAGCGATGAACAGTAATTTCTGGACGTGAACAGTGATTCGGATGAATAGTGGTCGGGTAAACAGTATTTTTTTTTTTTTTGAAACTCTGAATCGAAACAGCTCTGATACCAATTGATATGAACCAGATCGATAGAAGAGATAAAAAGATAGATAGATTATATTAATGGGATAACCCGACCCCCCGATGGCTTATATTAGTGAGATAAACCGACTCCCCAATTGATTAATAAAACCAATCTTTTATATAATAAAAGAATTAGATTATTTGAGAGTTTTAATTAAAAGAGGAGGTTGTAGAAAAAACAATTAGACCAATCAAATGATTTGATTTTGACACATAAGCAAAATAGAGAGATATGATTGGTGGAAAAAAGTCAAAATTGAATTCAATTTAGTCAAAATTAAATTTTTTGGTGGAGAAATTTGATAAAAACACCTAAAGATATATGTGTCAAATTTGTAAAAACAAAAACTTAAAAAGGGAGGAGACATTAGTAAAACCTTAGTGCTTGAATTTTAAATAAATTAGATAGACTTAAGTATAAACTTATAATTTTCCATATTTTTTAGTAACTTTATAAAATAGACAATACCGTCCAGACTTTATATTTAAAAATACAACATATATGTTATATAAAAAAAATCAACAAATCACATAATTATAAATATTCAAATAAAAACACAAATTATTGTCTATTTCTATTTTGACACTTAACAAAGTCAAACAATGCAATATATGTAAAATTTTTATTTTTATTTTATTTTTATTTTATTTTTATTTTATTTTTTTTTTTTAGAACGGCAATTTACAACTCACACCAACTATCTCACAATTTCTATCTCACATGTCTCCACCGAGACTTGAACCCACAACCTTGAGGTTAGAGGGTCACTCACATATATGTAAAATTATTAACATGAATATAAATATTAAAATGAATGCAGGACCTTAGACATCAGTATGAGATGAAAATAAATAGACGGGATTCACATATTACATAGATAAAAATCACAATGTAAAACTCATGGGTCCATAAGCATCGTAACTATTTAATTATTAATATTTAAATATTACTTTATATAAAAGATTAAGCATTACATAATCGTGAATTTATAAATCGTGTGCGTGTAGGATTGATGTAAATGGTTGGTTGATTAATAATTAAGGTATAACTATTTTAAAAAAATATCGAAAGTAAAAATAGTATGAAATACGAAAAATAAAAATTGAGGTGAGTTTATATTAAATTACACGGTGCACAGTAAAATAACAATATAATCAAACATATAAAATTAGATATTTTTAAAAAATATAATAATACATAAAATCGCAATAACGAAATTATTATTTAATTTATCATTTATATTCAAGTCTCGTGCGTGCACGGGTATTAAAACTAGTAGTACTTCATTATCATTAAACATAATCTAATAACAGCCCTATTCTTTTATATATAATAGAAGGATAACTTGTTCAAGAAAAAAATATAATAAAAGGTAAGTGAATAAACTAATTATATAATTAATATTGATCTGAGAGGCTGATGGCAGATTCTCTCATCACCATTTCTTACATATCACTTACTTGACCTGCTGATTAGTATAATCCAACCGACCTGTAATATCAGTACATTATCCTCCCAACAAGTATTTATGTTCCTTTCATGTTGGAATCTGAAGTGATAAAAACTGTGACGTACAAAATCTTCAAGGACATAAAAATGGATCTGAATTCACATTGATATTGAAAGAAAATCGGCAGTACAACACAGTTATGAACAAGGACTTGTAAACGTATGGTCGGCACTTTTCTATGTTATGCAAGTTTTGTTTAAGGTTACGTAATGCTATCAGTTCCTGAAGCTAAGACCTATGATCCAACTGCCATCAACTCGGTGTCTCGGCAGTAACCAATAGTTAGATCGACCCAGTAAAGTGTTTAAACAAATTATACCACAGTTAAAAGCTACCATATAATCCATTTAAATTCTGTTTATACGACATCACGCAAAAGTTAAAGAACAAAAGACACAATAGGTTCATCGTTACAAGTTACATGTATTGACAATCTAATGCAAAATAAATAACACAACACATACCGTGAAAACTGAAAATGAAAATAACAGTTAAAAAAGGTTTGCTCCATAAAACATCACGCCTTCACGCAGCAATTGAAGCAACTTAGTAAGCTTCTCTTGTTCTGCAGCCAAAAATCGACAATAAACCAAAATGAATACAAGAGCTATGAAACTATCAAAACAATACTTGTATCTCTTGCCTAGTTTTGTTGTTTAGTTAAGTTTAACCTGCAAGAATCCAAAGTAGCTAAGCGTATATAGGAATATGTGGAGGGGGGTCGTAGGGGGCCACGTATAATAAATTCAATATGGTCTCATCCTAGGCTAATCCAAAATCCAAAGATGGATCAGATAGATTTCTAATTACTCATCTAATTAGAGAACAAATAAAGTGACAAGCTTCGACCAAAGTCAATGCCCCTTTCTACTTTAAATTAATAATGGATCAGATTCCATGATTGTCTCCTTTGGTAATATTTAATCTTAGTCTTTATTTTGTGCCCACAACAATAAGACTAATAAAGCTGTTTATTCAAATACATAGCTAAGAACAGAGTCCTCTACTAAAAAAGTAAAAAATAAGAGCTTTGGTTTTAGAAGGGGTAAAGGAAAACTGATGGATGGCATAGTCACTTACTTAATGTCATTCCATGATAAAAATTCACATTCTAGGTTAATTTTGTTTAAAATAAGCATTTTTTGGGACTCTAGATAAACTGGCAATTTGTTAGTAAAGGCATCGTGGAAATGAGGCAGCTTACATTTGGGGACTCGTGGTCCTCGTTGTAATGGTCAATGGGAGCACTTGGTTGTGTTATAGCAAGTTTAGCTTTATTGGAAGAAACGAGCTCTTCTTCGTTTCCAATGCTAGTTCTTGATAATTCTCTCTTGTTCTGTTTCCTTGACTCACGGATCTTTGAGAAATCCAAAGAATAATCTGGTAATGGTCCCTTCTGGTCCCAATCCCCAAATTGTGGCACTGATAGCCATGGTGCATTTTTCTACACGCACACCATTAGAAAATATTACTAAAAGAACCCTTAGAAAACATAAAATATCAGCACAGATATAATAGAAAATCAAGAAAGTTGACACATAAGCCATAAACTATTTAGGGGGTGTTTGCCAAAAAAGTTAGTTATTCAGGCATTATCAAGAAATCAAAAAAGCCACACATCATAGTCACAGGAAACGCTGACTCGGCCGTGTTTCGCGTTTCGGATCGTTCGTACCCAAACGCGGTACGATCGCGACTCAGATCGCTCGGAAACGCGATCTGAGTCGCTATATTCGGCGTCCCCAAACATTGTCAATCAGCGTACCGAAGTGTAAAGGATCGGCGTACCGGAATGGACCGGTACGACGTACCGGAACGGATCGGTACAGCGTACCGAAGTGAGAGGGTACGACGTATTAAATTCAGCAGATACATTTATCTACAAACTTAAACAAAACTTAAAATAATACACATATTTATTACACTCCCAAAGTACAATTATTTAATTAAAGTTGCTTTTAACAAAACTTAAACTAAACTGCTTGGCATTGTTCTTTATCGTTAGTATCTGATGTAGTATGTATTGTCTGATATGTGTAACATTCTATCTTTTGGTATGTTTTTTAGAATTAAACCATCTGAGACAAAATCTTTTGGAAAGAATGTTCAAGCACAATCTTTTGGGTATTGATATATTATCCAGATATTTGGTTTATATGTACGCTAATTTAGAAATATATTATTAATATGGTACGTCGTATCAAATTGGGTACATCGTACCAAATTATATGGTACATCGAACCGAAGCGAACCGGAGCGTACCGGAATGAGCCTACCCCCCTACGTACCCAATTTTAAGGACCCGCGTACCGCGTACCCGTTTCTCGTTTTCATACCGAAGCGTACCGCGTTTCGTGTGACTATGCCACACATAGACTATAACACTTTCTCAAGCAATGACTCTATATCCACTATCAGATTGGCTACAAATGGATGCCATTTTGTTCGGGTCGGAGGGTGAAGTCTGTATACACAGCTTACCCCTTGTGTATGTCTCAGAGACTATTGCCCTTATGTTCAGATTGCCCAAAGACTTGCCCATGTTTCAGTGTAGTGATTGTTAACTTTTTTCAACTATTAGGACACAAACTATTGGCAACATATTCTAGTCATGTCATTGCTTTCTCTATTTCGTTTTGTGGGTCCCAATTCACGATTAGAAAACTTATGATATAAAACCCAACGCAAAAGGAGGAATTTTTATTTTATACCACACAGCACCTAGTACCAAAATGACACAATATCAGTCATTCAAAGATGCTATGCAAATAAATAAAGCTATAAGGTTTGATTATTCAAACATGTATAGCTGGAGAATTCAAACTTTGAAAATCAAGCAATACTTCATCCACACGAAAATGTCAACTGCCTTTGTAGATAATTGATGGAAGAATTAAATCCTAAATACAAATCATGACAATTGCCAACCCGTTTTTTTCCCTATGACTTGAGAAAAACAAAACTACATGCTCCTAGCAGTCCTCACACCTAATTCAGTGTTCAGACTTTACACACTTAAATACCATTAGTTATCAGTTTTAAACTCATATACAGAGCAATTATCTCAGATCAACAGTTTTGCGGATTTTGCCACACACCGATAGCTAACGCCTAACGCTGATTTGTCTACTAGAATATGATAATATACAGCAATCATAAACTGACAGAGCCAAATATCACCATCCTCTTAGAAATTGAAATTCTATCATGAATACTAGCTAACAACTGTTTAAATGTGTCCTATAAATTGATGCTTGCAGTCTGACTAGATTCCCGAACAAATAGCATCAGTAATAAACCCCGACAGACAACAAAATAGCATCATCTCTCAAAGAAAGAAAAAAATATTCAATCATCACAAAAACATTTCTGCAGAAAAAAAAACAAGTTTTAACTTGCACTAGAGCTTGATCCTTACATTCCCACTAGTATTATCTAACAAAAACACATTCCAATTCATGAAGTCTAACTCTAACTCACAACCAAATAACATTATCATCTCACAATCATCATCAATATATCAATTACAAGACCAAAATGTATTTTAGTAACTTGAACTCGGCTAACTGGTTTATCTAGTAACCTGAACTATGAAAGCTGTAGCACCGTGGCCGGACTTGCCAAACACTTTACCATGCTGCACATTTCCTAGTTCATGGTACTAGATAATCCAGCTAGCCATTTAACCTAATAATAATAGTAGTGGAACTTGGCATTAATCATCACTCACAGATACTAAAGTTTTACATCCCTGTTCGTATTAAAATGACCGTTATACCCTATTTATAAAGGATAAACGATATATAATTATATATGATTGAAATAACTTATCACGGGCTAGGGGCGGACCTAGTAGGATGACTAGTGGGGAGCCACACTAATCAACCAATTTCATTCATTAGTTATTTAGATTACAAGCCGTTTATCTACGAGTTTTTTACATTTAACCCCTTATTCTATAGGCCAGCCCCCTTAACCAAAAATCCCTGACTTGATCATTGCTTTCTAATTAGTTATTCTATTAGAAACCAAATTCTAAAGCATAACTAGTACAGTAAAATTCGAAAGTAAAAAATAAAGTACCTCATCCTTGTTGTTATCCATGCAATCAGATCTTGAATTACAAAGAATTAGAAGAAAAAAAACAAAGTGAAGAGAATTGTGAGTTTATAAATAAAGTGAATGAGTTGTGTGTGAGAGAGAGAAAGTAAAGTAGGAAAAGCGACAGGAGCACCGTTTTGTGGCCTATAAAAAACCGAATTATCTTCCTCCTCGTCATGTCTATTTATTTATATAGATATATCTATATAGTTGATGATGAGCTGGCTTTGTTTTTTTCTTTTTAATTACGGTGTTTGCCACTAGGTTTACTTCACGCGCTTAGAACACTGGACCAATGCTACTACTGTTTTTGCCGCGGATTGGTGGGCTTGTGTTGTGTGTTACAAACCACGCAAATTTGCGCATTTAAACCATACATATATTTTCTTTGTATTTTCATTTAATGCGATTAATGCTTAAACCATTCATGGCTTACAGCATTTTCAATGCTCAAGCTTTTTAAACTTTCACATCATTAGTTTTATTATTTTTTAATTATCATCAAACTTTTAAATTTTTTACTATGATAATAAAAAGCTTTTTTAAAACTTTTTGGTGTAATTAATGATCTAAGGTTGTGAAGCATTATATATGACATAAGTCTTCAATGATTTTTTATATTAAATGTCATTAACACATAGTATCATATTTATACATATAACCTTCTTCAAAGATTTGGAATGTACCAAGTAATATTGAAAAGCTTTATAAAAAGTTATATTTGCAATGCTAAAAACCTCACTAAAAATACTTATTGAAATAGTAAAAAGTCATTGATGGTTTTAACATTGTGGATGCTCTTGAGAGAGTTAATGCATAAAACTTTTAAGAAAAGCTTAGTAAATGGCAAGTCATTGCTAAAAACTATTGTAAAAAGTTTTTATCTCCAATGCAAAAAATTACTTTAATGAATTTTTAAAATAAGAAAAAGTCATTCTAAAAGCTCTCACTGTGGATGCTCTTATAATTTTTACGAAAGCTTGGAGTTGAAGATGTCTTTTGTAATAAATCTTTCTAAAACCTCATGCAACAATGGTAAAAAATCTTTTTAAAAGTTTTTCAAAATTATAAAAAACTTTTGTAGTTTGAGCATTGTAGATGCTCTAAATAGGATTAAAAAAATTTCTATAAAATCAGCAAAGTTTAAAATTGGGGTTATATTTGATGCGTGAGTCAGAGTTTATTGTAGCATAAGTTTATTATTTTTTAAAAAATAACTTATTATTAAAAATAATTTCGTTCGACTGATATAGCTTGAAAGAGAATGTTAAAAAAAATAAGCTCCTAAATAAAATGTTAGTTAAACTAGCATATAAAAATAAGCTCAAGCTACATGTTTCAGCATTCAGTTTCAGCAATTTGCTCCAGTGATCCGCTTCAGCTCTTAAGAATGCCAAACATACCCTAGATTAGACAATTTTAGAAGAGACTACATGCGAACTTTTTTGTGATCTGTTAAATTATATCATTCGATCATAATAACATCAAAAAATGCTTATACATCAACACTACATAAGTATAACATCAACATCAACATAACCTCTTTATCATAACAACAAATAAAACCATAACTCTTAACTTTTCATAAAATCGTTTAAACAAATATTTCTTTCATCAATATTAATGTCATTAATAAATTAGAAATATGAATTACAATAACATAAATAACATTTGAAAATTAAAAAAAAAGTCTTAAAAAAAACATACGCTCTAATGACTAGTTTTCCCAACTTATATTTGTATTTTATTGTTTTGTTTTTGCAACTTGATGTACTAGGCGTCCTCCTCATCCAAATTTTTCGTGGGATTAGCGAGAAACTTCGACTCCTCTAAACGCATCAACGTATAGTTTTTTTCCGACACCGACCTCGAAAGCCTTTTCGTTGGCTTCCCGTTTGAGACGGAGCTCATTTTCCAGTAACTTCGCAAATTGGGATGACACGCTACTTGCACCGGTGCCCGTCCTAATTTTGAATTTGTGTTTTGTTGGGTCGTGGTTTGAAGGAATGAGTATGGTCTGCATCTGGACCGAATAGATCCTCTTGGTTAGCACCGGGGCATCTCCGGTTAAATCAATCAGACCGGGTGCGTCCGATTTTACATAGAATCTTAAAACCTCCCGAACTTCTTCTTGATTAAACCCGACCCTTTTATGCTTTTCAGATAATAACTATAAACCAATCTCATCACATGCACGTCGTTTTCGCCATTTTTCCTAAAGTTTTACTTTGTTTGAAAACGACATTGAACTTTTGGCAATTGGCATTCAACGTATGTCATTTGCTAGCCAACATGTCCTTAGTACGTTTTTTTTTATTTTTTGGGGTCGAACTCGTTCAACACCCGAAACCAAAATGTTTCTTCGTTTTGTGTCTTTTTAATATGTGTTTAATCTATCAATTGCAAAGTCAAACCAAAAGTCAAAGTCTGTTACTAACAGACTTTCCCTCTCATTTCATTTGTATTCACTTTTCCTTTATAAATACTTATAATCACTCATTGTCTTCTTCATGTCAAGATTGTAATCATTTTCTCTGTAACTACAACTCATCTGTCAATAACCAATCCTGGTTTTACAAATCGCTTCTCAATTAATTCCTGAGTTACCTTTGTATTGCTAATAGTTCTTACCATTTCTTCATTGATATCTAAGAACTATATATCATTTGGTATCAGAGACCTTTCCTGGTCTAGATACATCCCTGAAAAATTCTGTTACAAATTTTTCAGCAATATAAAACCACCACCAACCATCATTCATCTGTCATTTTTTTCCTAATCACACACATGTTTTATCTCTATTCTTCCTTTTCTGTTTCCATTTTACAAATACATTGAGTCAGTTAACTGTTCAAAATTTGTTGCAAGTTAGTTAGTTTTTATGATTCAGTTAGTGGTTACAATCAGTCAACCTCCATTGTTGGTCACTCTCTTTAACCCAAACACTCCAATATGGCTTCACAAACAAGAAATAACCCTAATTCTAGTGATGAAAACATGGATATGTTGAGAAACGTGATGAATCAGTTGATTGCAGAACAGATAACCAGTGGTGCCTTGGTTAGGAGTCAGGGTGATCAGAGATATAACAGTCAGTTCACTAAGGTCACTAGGATAGAACTTTCTAAGTTTGGTGGTGAAGATGTGAAAGGATGGGTATATCAGTATGAACAGGTTTTTAGAGTGGATAAGGTCCTGATGATCAGAAGGTGAATTTGATGTCCATCCATTTGTATGATGTGGCATAGCAATTTTGTAAGACCTTATGGTGATACAATGATACGTTGGTTGGTATACAAGAGAGCAGTGTTGGAGAGATTTCGCCATTCTTTTGATAACCCTTTAGTAAATATTAAGCATTGTAAGATGAGTACCAACATTGATGAGTACCAGAATGATTTTTATAAGCTTTTGAGTATGGTGGATATTAGAGATGACCAGGCTATTAGTTTCTATATGGTTGGGTTACCCATTGAGTTGGAATTAGTTATGAGAAGGCTTAAACCAACTACATTAGCACAAGAATATTCTTTGTCCAAGTTGCATTGATACTAATGAGGCCATAAGAAATAAGTATAAGAAACCAATACTTCCAAACCCTAGGTTTAGCAATGTGCCTATGGGAGGGAGTCAAATTAGTAATCCAAAACCTTTAGCTTTGCCTACTCCTATGGCTAATTGTGTGAATAAAACTACTACACCAATTGAGCCTTTGAGGAAGAGGTTGTCCCAAAAGGAATTATCAGAGAAAAGAGCCAAGAACTTGTGTTTTTTCTGTATTGAAATATATGCGCCTGGGCATAAATGCACAAGACAAGTTTATTTGTTAGAAGTGTTTATGGAAGAAGAGTAAGAGGAACAAATTATGTTGGAAGTGGAAAAAAATTCCAATCAGTTAAAACAATCTGACACTAAGATACCACAAATTTCATTACATGCATTGAATAGGGTTCAGAACTATCAAACCTTGAGAGTTATTGGTTGGGTAGGAAAGACTCAATTGCACATTTTGGTTGACACATGTAATACTCATAATTTCTTAATACTAGTGTGGCTAAAAAAGTGGGTTGTAAGATAAAAAAATACTTATCCCTTAGTGGTTACAGTGGCTAGAGTAAAAACATTGGCTAGTGATACCATGTGTGATAACTTTATGTGGCAGTTACAAGGAGAACTTTTTTTTATAAGTGTTATGATATTACCACTGAGGGGTTGTGATATGGTTTTGAGATTGCAATGGTTAGCCACATTGGGTGACATCTTAACTTTCAAGAGTTGAAAATGGCTTTTGAGTATAAGGGGAAAATGGTGGTGTTGAGAGGATCAACTAAGCCCATATTGCAATGGTTAAGTGGTAAATAAGTTGCTAAGTCTGAGAACAAACTTAATAATATGGCCATGTGTGTGTACCTTTCTGCAATGTTGCAGATGATGTCTGCATAAGGTATGCCAAACACCCCTTCTATATTGGATCCACTATTGTCTGAGTTTGTTGATGTTTTTGAAATTCCAAAATGTTTACCACCAAAAAGGAGTCATGACCATAGAATAATTCTTAAGGAAGGCACTCCACCTATTAATACGAGACCTTATATACATCCACCCACACAAAAGGATGTTATTGAGTATATGGTAGGGAAATTATTTGATTCTGGTGTTATCAAACATAGTCAGAGTTTATTTTCTTCTCTTGTGGTCATGGTAAAGAAAAAGGATGGTAGTTAGAGAATGTGTATACACTATAGGCAGCTTAACAAACACATTGTGAAAGACAAATTTCCAATTTCTTTGATAGAGGAACTCATAGATGAGTTACATGGGTCTATGGTGTTCTCTAAATTGGTATCATCATATAAGGATATGAAGATGATGTAGCTAAAACTGCCTTTAAAACACATGCGGGACATTATGAGTCCTTAGTTATGCCATTTGGTCTCACTAATGAATGAAGTTCTCAGAACTTTTTGAGGAAGTTTACTTTAGTGCTTTTTTATGACATCTTAGTATACAGTCCTGATATGGACACTCATGTGGGACATTTAAGAAAAATACTAACTGTGATGAGATATCAACAGTTGTATGCTAAAGCTAGTAAGTGTATTTTTGGGGCTGCACAAGTTGAGTACCTAGGTCACTTCATAATTAGTCATGGGGTGGTTACTGGTCTACATAAAATTCAAGCTATGGTGGATTGGTCAGTGCCTACTAATGTGAAGCAACTTAGGGGGTTCATTGGGTTCACTGGGTACTATAGAAGATTTGTCAAACGTTATGCTACTATTAGTATACCACTCACTACATTACTTAAGAAATATGATTTTGGGTAGAACAAAGAAGCTCAGTTGGCCTTTGAGACTTTAAAGTCTACAATGGTGCAAGTGCTAATGTTGACATTGCCAAAGTTCAATGAAACTTTTGTGATTGAGACTGATGCCTCAGGGGTGGGTATTGTAGTTGTGTTACAAAAACAAGGTCACTAATAAGTGTGAAAACACTTATCCTTTTACCACTTATTTCCAATAATAACAAGACCAAAACGTGTATTTTATGTCGTAAAAGTCGGAATTATGCGTGGTTTTGTGTTTTTATTATGTTTCAGGATAAAAATATCAAAAAGGGAGAAAACACGGGCTATCACGGGCTTTTATCGAAGAAAACGAGAAAAGACGAAGTCAAAAGATCAAAAGTGCAAAAAGAACGGAAGTCCAAGGCCTATTCTGAAGATTTATCGAAGAAAATGTATTAAAGACGGAAGTTTAATGAAGTCGAAGAACTCAAGTCTAATAGAAGAAGAAAATTATAAGACAAGTTCAATTTATATCGACAAATCCCGAGACGACGTCGAGAAAGATAAAGATTTTTAAATCGAGTCGAGACGAGAAGAAAGAAAGAAGGAAGCAACACATGCACTCCCCATCTCCTATATATACCCTCCTAATGTGTCATTAGGTGGGTGTTAGTTAGTTTCTTTAGTCACTTTTTCAATTTTTGTAGTTTTTAGAGAGAGAAAGTGTTTAACTTTCTCTCACTAAAACTTCATATTTTCTTTCTTTCATGTTTAAGCTTTAATTCACTCTTGTATTTTGGAATCATTAATCTACAAGTTAAAGTTAAGCTTTTCATCTTTAATCTTCTTCTACCTTTCTTTATTTTGTTTACCTTTGATTAGTGATAATCTTTGATTTTGTTTAATCTTGATGTTTATATGATTAAAAAGTTTATCTTTTTATTCATCTCTAAGTTTTATACGGAATAAGCTTTGAGCTTATCATGCTTTTTGGCTTATTTTGTATTTAGCTTATTACTTTTAAGTTTTCTAAAAAGTTCGTCTTTTTAATAAGTTTATTTTATAAAAAAAGTTGCTTATTTAGAGTTTTGAAAGTTCTTATTTGTGCTTATTTAGTTATTTTCTTTAAAAATTTGGTTAAGTTTTGGATTGTGCTTATTCAGAAAAGGGAGCTTATTGGTGGCTTATTACGTTTTTCAAAGCTGTCGGAAAAGGGTTTCTCTTTCCGACGCTACATTCCGATACTAGGTATCGGAAAAGGGTTTTTCATTCTGACGAAATATTCCGATCTGTGTATCGGATTAGGGTTATGGTATTCCGACTGTGATTCCGACCAACATTCCGACTGTGGAGTTTATTTAATATTCCGATAGGACTTGTTTTCCAGTATTCCGATAGTGTGTCTTGTATTCTGACGTATTATTCCGACGGTGTGTTTTTCATCATTCCGATAGTTTTCCTTTGGTTGGATATTCCGACAGTTGTGATTCCGATTATATTCCGACACCGTCATTCCGATAGGATTCCGATGGTGTATTCCGATGGATTGAGTTTTTAGTTTTAAAAAGTTTTAAGTTTCAAACGTAAGTCTTTTCCAAAATTTTTACTTAGTGTTGTTTTTAAACAAGTTTTGTATTAGTTTAATTTTAATTTATTCTATCTTTAAAATTTACTTTTCATTAGTTTTTAATCACTTTAATCCTTTTTCTATTTTTGTTTAATCCTTTCTTCCTAGTTTGTTTAACTTGTCATTTTATTAGAAATAGATAATATCTAGCTCCCCCTTTTAGTGACCATTACCGACTATTCCACCATCAACCGTGATCAATTTGATTAGATACCGAGAACGATATCGAGTACACAAATGCTAAGCAAAAAGTCAGTTATTAAATGGCGCCGGTGCCGGCTCTTTTCGTAAAGATTAACGGTTTTTAGTGTGAAAAATTGGATTTTGGGATCCGTTCTTTTAGGAACGTTATTTTTAAGCACAAAAATTTTCAAAAATCCTAAAAAAATATAAAATTTTCAAAAATCCAAAAACAATAAAAAGATAAAAAATCAAAAATATTTTATTTCCTTTTAGTGTATGCGTACTCGATCTACGTCTTATCCTGAGCCCGAGACTCTTAGAGACATAGATATGGCCGGTGTGCATAACAATAGTAACAACCCACCCCACCCCAATTTGAATAACAATAACAACAACAACAATGTTCCCCCACCCGACTTACGAACAATGGAGGAGCTTTGTCAACCAACCATGAACGGACGCGGAGAACCGACTGCGCCGATGCAAATCACGGCTCCTGAATTTTCGGTGAAGCATCACATGATCCAGCAAGTTCAAAACGCTTGTCCTTTTCGCGGATTACCGGATGATGATGCCAACAAACATCTCGACAAGTTCATCACCGTCACTCAAAGTATGAAACTACCCGGTGCTTCCATGGATTTTCTTCGCCTTCACCTTTTTTCCACACACTTTATCCCACCATGCCGAAAAATGGTTTGATCGTCTTCCCAAAAACTCAATTCAAACATGGAATGACATGACTCAAAATTTTTTGTCGGGCTACTTTCCACCATCCATGGTCACTAGTCTTCACAACCAAATCAGTGGATTCACTCAAGAACCTGATGAGTCGCTTTTCGATGCTTGGGAACGATATAATGTCTTGATCGACCGTTGTCCAAACCATAACATGCTCCCCGTTACTTTGATTGATACTTTCTATAATGGTTTAACTTTTCGTGATCGTGATACGATTAATGTTGCCGCGGGTGGTACATTCATGAAGAGAAGACCTGAGGAGTGTAGAGAGCTGATAGAGAACATGACCACTCACCACAAAAATTGGGATTTATCTGCATCTTCAAGGAATAACCAAAGGGCCAATGTTTCTTCTACATCATCCAACTCAGAAATAACCAAACTTACACGCCAAGTAGCTGAGATGAACAAAAACTTCTTAACCATGGCTACAAACCAATTTCAACAAGCTAAAGTTGTAGCAACTTCTTGTGAGATTTGCGGGGGTTCTCATTCATACACCGATTGTCCTTCTACTCTTGACAATCCGGAAAATGTGTATGCCGCTAACGGTAACCTTTCTACGGGAGGCTATCAAGCACGTCCTCAAGGAGACCGTAACTTGCTAAGTTATCGTTCCAACAACTTTCTATCTCCACCCGGTTTTTCTCCTCAAAACCAAAACAATTTCAACCGCAACAATCAAAGCCAACCTCGAGCTTCTAATCAATATCAATCCCAACGAAACCCATATCCACCTCAAGGAAATAATCAAGCTTACCAAGCCCCACCTCTTAATCAACCCACGGCATTGAACCAAGAACTCGAAGCTTACATGAGAACCAATAGAGAGATGGTGACGAATCTTCAAAGCCAATTCATTAACTTGAAGGGTGACATGGCGAAACAAGGGAACGATATTCGAGTCGAGCTAAGGAATGACATGGCGAAACACGGAAATGATCTTCGAGCTGATATGAGAAACTATATGAACAGTCAAACGAATAACTTAATGGATATGATGGCTAGTTTTTTCCCAAGTAATCAAGCCTCTGGTTCGGGTTCTCTTCCGAGTAACACCGTTGCTAATCCAAGTGGGGAGATGAAAGCGATCACCACCCGAAGTGGCAAAGGTTTAAAGGAACCCGAGATTCCTACACCTACACCGGTGATTGTGACTAAGGAAAAAGAACAACTTTCCCCAACTCCTTTACCTTCCAACCCCACCCTTCCACCACCCAAGGATGTGAGTGAGAATTCCATTCCAAAGCCTTCATCTCAACCCAATATACCTTATCCCTCAAGGTTGAGGAAAGAGAAGTTGAAGAACAAGGATGATATTCAGGTTTCTAACTTTCTTAAAATGTTTAATCAACTGAATTTCAACATCTCCTTTGCCGAGGCTCTCGCTCACATTCTGAAGTATGCGAAAATGTTTAAAAATCTTCTCAGCGATAAGGAGAAACTCCTTGATATCGCTCAGACCCAACTTAACGAGAATTGCTCTGCAGTGCTCTTAAGGAAATTACCCACCAAACTTCGTGATCCGGGTCGTTTTCTCATTCCTTGCAACTTCCCCGGGGTAGATAATTGTATGGCCCTAGCCGATCTAGGTGCTAGTATAAACTTAATGCCATTAAGTGTTTGGAAACAATTATCTCTACCCGAGCTAGTCCCCACACGAATGACATAGGAATTAGCTAACCGTACGGTTGCTTATCCGGTGGGGATAGCCGAAGATGTCTTCGTCGGTGTCGACAAATTCACCTTTCCGGCAGATTTTGTTATCGTTGACTACGAGATGGATCCCCGTGTTCCATTAATCGTTGGACGTCCATTCTTGAGGACCGGTCGCACTCTCATTGATGTAGCCGCGGGTGAATTAATCATGAGAGTTGGTGACGATAAAATCGTCTTCAACATGGGTAAACTTTCTAAGCAGCCTTCTGAAAACGAGAGCGTTAATTTCATTGACGTTCTTGATGAGGCTTGTGAAGAACATTTCAAAGACGCTTGTAAAAGTGGTTCTTCTTCTCTACCCATCGTTGAGACTGTTGCCTCTATTGATCCTTCACTAACTCCATTTGGAGAAAGTGATTTCCTTTTGAAAGAATTTGAAGCAACTTTGGGAGATGTGGACTTACAATATGACGATTCTCCCTCCAATTAGGATGAAGACATTTGTACCATTGAGAAACTTCTCAATGAGGACCATATTTCTCCACAGTCTCCTAAGGAAATCTCTATGGATGATCCAAATTTGACTACGCCTTCCATCAAAAATCCTCTGGATTTAGAGCTTAAGGACTTACCGTTTCATCTCGAATACGTTTTCCTTGAAGACAATACGAAGTTACCCGTCATCATCGCTAAGGATTTGAAAGAAGAAGAAAAATCTCGACTTATCGATGTGCTGAAGAATCATAAGAAAGCGATTGCTTGGAAAATCTCCGATATTCATAGAATTGATCCTCACTTTTGCATACATAAAATTCTCATGGAGGACGACTTTAAACCCACTATTCAAAACCAAAGAAGGTGAATCCCAAGATCCATGACGTTATCAAAAAGAGGTTATCAAACTTCTTGATGCGGGAATGATCTACCCTATCTCGGATTCACCATGGGTTAGTCCGGTCTATTGTGTGCCTAAGAAAGGCGGAATCACCGTTGTGCCCAATGAAAACAACGAGTTGATTCCTACTCGTCTCGTTATAGGGTGGAGAGTTTGTATAGACTATCGCAAGCTCAATGATGCTACGAGAAAGGATCATTTTCCCCTTCCTTTTATGGACCAAATGCTCGAACGTCTAGCGGGTAATGACTGTTATTGCTTCTTAGACGGTTTCTCCGGGTATTTTCAAATTCCCATCGATCCTAAAGACCAAGAGAAAACCACATTCACTTGTCCTTATAGAACATTTGCTTACAAAAGAATGTCTTTCGGCTTATGCAATGCTCCTGGGACTTTCCAAAGGTGTATGATGGCTATCTTCCATGACATGGTTGAAGAAACTATGGAAGTTTTCATGGATGATTTCTCGGTCTATGGTGACTCCTTCTCTTCTTGCCTTGCCAATTTGGAACGCATGCTTAAGCGGTGTGAAGACACTCGCCTTGTTCTAAATTGGGAAAAATGCCATTTCATGATACAAGAAGGCATTGTGCTTGGACATAAAATCTCAAAAGCCGGTCTTGAAGTGGACCGTGCTAAAGTTGATGTCATAGCCAAATTACCTCCACCTTCAACCGTGAAGGGTGTGAGAAGTTTCCTTGGTCATGCGGGCTTCTATCGTCGATTCATTCAAGATTTTTCTAAAATCGCTCGCCCGATGACCCACCTCTTAGAAAAAGATACTCCCTTTATCTTTTCTAAAGAGTGTATTGCATCCTTCAATCTTCTTAAGGACAAGCTAACTAAGGCACCGGTCTTGGTTACCTCTAATTGGGAGCTACCTTTTGAATTGATGTGTGATGCTAGCGACTTTGCTATTGGAGCGGTTTTGGGCCAAAGAGTTAACAAACACTTCCAACCAATCCATTATGCTAGCAAGACAATGACGGGGGCTCAATTGCATTATACCACTACCGAAAAAGAGCTTTTAGCTGTAGTGTATGCCTTTGAGAAATTCCGCCCCTATCTTGTTCTTTCCACCACCATTGTCTATACCAACCATTCCACGTTGAAGTACTTTTTAACTAAACAAGATTCTAAGCCAAGACTTCTTCGTTGGGTTTTGCTACTTCATGAATTTAAAATTGAAATTCGTGACAAGAAGGGAGCCGAAAACCTAGCTGCGGATCATCTAAGTAGACTTGAGGATCCTTATCAAGGGAATCATCCGAATCAAGAGATCAACGACTATTTTCCCCTTGAAGCCTTAATGTCTATCAATTCCAATCTTGATGACACCCCGTGGTTTACGGACATTGCAAACTACTTAGCGGGTGGTATTCTCATCGAAGGGTTAACATCCCAACAAAAGAAGAAGTTCTTTAAAGATGTTAAGACTTACTTCTGGGATGACCCTTATCTCGTCAAACAATGTGCTGATCTGATTATTCGTCGGTGTGTTGATGGACCCGCAGCTTTAGACATTCTCGAAGCTTGCCACAAAGGACCCACCGGTGGTCATTTTGGTCCCAACTACATCGCAAAGAAAGTGTTTGACTCGGGATTCTATTGGCCCACCATTTATCGTGACGCTCACGAAATGGTTAAAAATTGTGATGCTTGCCAACGCCAAGGCAAGATCACACATAAAGATGAGATGCTTAAAATTTCATCCAAGAATGTGAAATCTTTGACGTATGGGGCATCGACTTTATGGGGCTATTTCCATCATCCAAAGGGAACAAATACATCCTCGTAGCCGTTGACTACGTATCCAAATGGTTGAAGCTAAGGCTCTCCCTACGAATGATGCGAGGGTGGTTGTGAACTTTTTGAAGCAGCTTTTTGCTCGATTCGGTGTTCCTCGTGCTATCATCAGTGACCGCGGGACTCATTTTTGCAATGATCAATTTGCTCGAGTCATGGTAAAGTATGGTGTCAATCACCGTCTTTCCACCGCCTATCATCCCCAAACAAATGGTCAAGCCGAGATATCTAACCGTGGATTGAAGCAAATTCTTGAGCGTACTGTGGGAGAGCATCGTGCCTCGTGGGCCGATAAGTTAGACGATGCTTTGTGGGCTTTCCGTACCGCATATAAGACTCCTATTGGTTGCACTCCATATCGTCTTGTGTACGGGAAGGCATGCCACCTCCCTATTGAGCTAGAACATAAGGCGTACCGGGCCTTGAAGTGGGCCAATTTTGACATCAACAAAGCCAGCGATCTTCAGAAGATCCAACTCAATGAGCTAAATGAACTAAGGAATGAAGCTTATGAGAATTCATTGATCTACAAGGAGAAAACCAAGATCATCCATGATACAAGGATTAAGAACCGAGAGTTTCACGTTGGTGATCAAGTTTTACTCTTTAACTCTCGGTTGAAGATTTTCTCGGGCAAGCTGAAGAGCCGTTGGTCTGGTCCATTCACCGTCGCCAAAGTCTTTCCCTATGGCACCATTGAGCTTTCTCAACCAAATGGGCCTAATTTTAAAGTGAACGGCCAGCGTGTGAAGCTGTACTTTGGTGAGGACATCTCTCATGAGATGATTCCATCCCTCACCACATTTCCCTTGAATTAGTTCTGGGTTGAGTCAGGCTCGTGACTCGGTTAACAAAAACAAGCGCTTCTCGGGAGGCAACCCGTTGATCTATCCTTTACCGTTTTCATAGTAAGTATAGGGGGAGCCCCGTATGTGTTTGTTGTCTTGTTTCTTATGATGTGCAGGGATTAAAGCTTCAAAGAGCACTTTTGATGACATTTGACGATCGTGATCCCGTGTACCCGTCTTCCTGGTTCTATCCTTAATGTAAGGATTTTTAATCCAATTAACAATTAATATTCGTTTTTCCTCGACTCGACTCGAAATTGATTTCCAATTAACGTAAGACTACTTTGTTCTTGGTAAAACGTAATTGATTTGGTATTTTTAAAACTAAAAATTATAAAAACTATTTAATTAAAATCTAATTTAAACTAATTTAAATAACTATTTTAAAACTTAAACCAAATTAAAACTAATTTTATAAATAAAACTTTAAATCTAATTTTTAAAAACTAAAATAAAGACTTTTAATGAAAACTATTTTAAAACTAAAATTTAAATAAGAATTAAAAACTATTTTTAATTTATAAAAACTATTTAAAATTATAAAAGAAATTTAAATAAAATAATTTAACTAAAACGAATAAAAAGAATTTAACTAAACTGCCAGCGCATAAATGAAACTATATTAATTAAATGCTGCAATAATAAACACAAAAAGAAAGCTAGATGAGATGGTTATGGGTGTTGACTGTTGAGCGTGAGGTCAGGGGTTTGAGTCCCCTGACAGACAAATTTTAAGCTATTTATTTTTTGGACAGCAATGTTAACCAAACAGAACAATTGGATCTGTGGTTTTCAGCAGCAAATAATCAGCAAAAAAAATAAGCACAACCAAACCAAAACAAATAGGCTATAACAGCTAAATAAGAACATTAAAACTGAAAAGGCAAATAAGCAATTCTGAATAAACAAACTAAGATAAGCTACTAAGCAAATAAGCTATGACTGAAATAAGCTAATAAACTAATAAGACCTTATACTAAAAATAAGCAAATACAAAAAAAAAACAAAGGCAAACAAAACTAAGAATAAGCAGACAAATAAAAAAGCAAAATAAGTAAATTTAAGGCAAATAAGCTGAAAATGTAAAATACAGATAAGCAGATTACTAATTTAAGCAGATCCAAACTAAATCG
The DNA here is from genome assembly GCA_025667525.1 of Glebionis coronaria. Taxonomy (NCBI): domain Eukaryota; kingdom Viridiplantae; phylum Streptophyta; class Magnoliopsida; order Asterales; family Asteraceae; genus Glebionis; species Glebionis coronaria. The sequence continues at coordinate 251,525,424 of CM046874.1, forward strand.
AATCCAACTAGAAACTAAGCAAGCAGATATTCAAAACTTAAAGCCAACAATACCAAATTTAAACAATAACAGTAAACAAAAATGGAAGCAATAAACAGATAAAAATAAGCTAATAGAAATAATGAATAAACAGTTCTAAATAAACTAAAATCAAACAGTACAACTAAACCGAACAAACAGATTAATATTAACTAAATTAAAACTTAAAAATTAAAGAGAAGAGGATTATAACCTTTTGATGAACACCGTTGGGAAGAAGATCGGCGCTGAGCCGTCTTTGTGAACAAAGCCGAAACCGAACACCACCCTTCTTTACCCGAAAATCATCATCCAATCATCCTTGAACCAAATAGCATCCGAACAGTAATTTTATATACTTTCCTAGTAGGGGAAAGTCAATATGATCCACTTTCTTTTTATTTATTTTTTTTTCAATTATAAAATCAAACAATTAATGATAAAAATAGATTTAAAATTGCAATAACTTTAAATAAAATGAATCAGACGAGAGGTATTTTAACTGAAATAAAAATTTCATTAATAATCAAAAATCATTACAATACTTGAAATCTGAAAATACAATTTAATCCTATCATCTACTTTGCAATAAAACTAAAACTAATTTAATCCTACTCCTAATTAATTAAAAACAGTAAAATAAAGAAAAATGGAATATTAATTATCTTCTGATTACAGGTTGTAGAAGGTTTTATAGGCGAACCCAAATGCCCTTTGGTGAACTTGGTGACCACGGCAAATCATCATGGCCGCATCTTTTCTTCTCTCTCTTTTTCTTCACTTGATCAACGGTTTAAAATAAACCCTTATCACTCGGATCGCCACGTTTTTTTACGAATTGTGCTTCTTGAAGCTGATGTGGACTGCCCTTATTGGAGGATTGTGAGGAGTGATTTGTTGCAACCAATCACATGAGGGAGGGATGCCACGTGAGATGAGGACCACCTTATTACTTGCTACCGGTTTTCATGGGGGATTTATTTGTGTGCGTGTGAATCACACGAATTTGGTGAAACCCCCAATTTTCATTGGGTAATTTTTGTTTAAGGGTGAATTAGGGTTTGGGGAAGTTGGGTAAAAATGGGGGCTGTTTATTTGTTTGAGAGAGAGAAGGGTAACAGTGAGTGGAAGGTGTGTTTCATTGTTATTAACGAAACAAAAGTGGGGTGAATAATACATTTATTACAAAACGTGTGAGTGGGGAAAGTAAAATCAAGGTTGGTAAATACGTGTGAGAGTTTGAGAGATGTTGACTGAAACTTTGATATTCGTCCCATTATTTTGACCAAGGGGAATAAATGTTAACCAAGCAAAATTTGTTTCATTCGTTTGCAATATGGGCTTAGGCCCTAATCCTCATCCGTTTGTTTATATTTGCTATTTGGGCTTGGGCCCAAATTTACTCCATATGTTTCAAAGCTATATTTCATATTGGGCTTTTAAAGGCCCATTAACCAAAAGTGGGACCCACAAAGCCCAATAACTTTGATAAATTAATTCCCCGAATAAAACGACTTGATTTTTTTGGCATTTTGGTCTTTTCTTCAAATCGTATCGATTTTGACGGGTTTCGTGATCTTCGGCACACTTTTGGTCTTTTGACTTTGTCTTCGTCTCTTTTTGAACTTTTCTTCAACATTTGACCGTGAAATCCCGTGTTTTCTTTCCTTTTGATCATTTGTACCTATTTCACACAAAAACACAAAACCACACGGAATTCCGTCTTTTATGATATAAAACACATGATTTGGTCTTGTTTTTCCTTGATTTTAGTGGCAAAAGGATATGTGTTTACACACTTATTAAATCCCCTACACTTGACCATTGCAATGACCCCATGCAATGCATTATTTTAAAGCATAAAGTTACATTTTTCTCATTATTAATCCATCTCGGCCTCTATTAAGATATATTATTACTACTACGATGGAAAGATAAAAAATTAAAAGGAGACAAAAGTTTTAACGATTTATTAACTTGGAAGTTATTTGATGGAAGAAACTCGTAAAGAAATCTAAGACTTGAATTAGGGCTTTGGTGGCATGAATATTAATCACCCTCAAGTTTCACGTTCCCCATACCAAGCTTAAAAACGAGATCATTGTTTACCATAAGTCCTTAAGTTAAAACAACTCATATAAGATAATTGTGTAAAACTCTTTCTCCAATTCCTACGTTGTATCTCTAGATTTTATTGATTGTCATTCACCCGTAGGGTCATTTGACTTATTCGATAATTATTAGTCCAAAAATGAAGGCCAAACGGTGCAAACCCGATACTCAAAACCTAACCTCGTCCTCAAAAACGTTGTCACTAAAGCAAGCCCACATCAAGGATGATTTAACACGATTTGGGGAATAAATTCCCGGACCCAAAATTTGGCCAATAATACTAATTAATTATTCCTCTAAAGTCATGAAGACTTTATGTGGAGTTTAGCAAGTTCACATCATATACCCTTAGGCTCTTTAAGATGTAAAAATGCTCCTCATTTATTGTCCACACCTTAAGGCTCCTTGAACGATAAACAAGGGAATTGATTTTTGATCAATTTTTATTCAACACTTACCATGCCATACACCCTAAGGCTCTAATGACAAGGTTCGTGCTACATGCCCCACACCCTAAGGCTCCTTGAGGTCATGTTTTAATCTTATTCTTTCTTTATTTATGAGATATATAGTAGGACAAATTCCGTGGTCCCATGGTCTGAATACCTCCTACTTAGTGGTTATAAGCCACCTTAGTCGGAAGTCCACAACGCTGGCACCCTCAATGTGTTCATGCTTTAATTACAAGGAGAATAAAGATTTGGCTAAGAGTTAAGATATCGAATCGACACCGCAAAAATCCTCATTTATTAAGCAATTAAATATACAAGCGGGAAGAAAGAGCCACAAAAAACTCATATAAGCAAAAATTAACCCTTAAACTTATTATCAACTCTATCATCTCTCGTTCTCCACAATTTAAAATCTCAAGGAATGAGATTCGTGGATGCTTAGCCTAATAAACCAATTAAGGTCCATATGGTTAAGGATACTAGCTAGAGTAAACTTGGATAAGTAAACTCGGGTCGAGTCAAAATATTCACGACGGGCCTAATATATCAAAGACATCTAAACTTGTTAAAACCATTTTATTCAATTATTTATTTTTGACTTTATTCTTGAAATGGAAAATATAAATATGATGTAATGATAAAAGAAAATAAATACTACTAGGCCAAAATTGATCAAAAATTTGAAAAACGTTTGAAAATTTTTAAAATTTTCCGGTTAAATAGGGTCAAATTCATGGAAAAGCCCACTAAAATTTCGATAGAAATCCCCCCTACACTTAATATAAACAGCATCCTCAATGTTTAAGCATGTGGGAGAATAAACTCCCCTACACTTAGGACATTGAGTACGTTGTTTAAAATCAAGCTAAGGAAAGGACAACTAAAGTGATTACGTTTATTCGTTTTATCTATATACAAGATTGAATCACAATAGCAAAAACTTATCGAAGGAACCGGGTACACGGGAAACACGGGAACACGGGTCTCGTCAAAAGTACCAAAAGTGGATCATTAAGCACATGTCCCTGCACAATCACAACACACAAAACAAACAACCTACAAGGCTCCCCCTACACTTATTGTAGAAAATAGATAAAAATAGATCATCGGGTTGCCTCCCGAGAAGCGCTTGTTTTTGTTAACCGAGTCACGAGCCTGACTCGACCCCGAATTAAATGGTCCATGGGGAAGCCTCTAATGTAATACCGGGATCAAAAATCTTATCCTCGGTCCCGGAGGAACATAATACATGAAAGGCAAGAGGATAAGTCATAAAAGGTAAAAAAAGTCCTCTCAACATACGAAAAGTATGTGAGGCCGTGATCCACGGGAGGTGGGGTGGGTAAAGGAGACAAATTGTCATCCCCAAAAGACAATGGATGGTCACTATTCGACAAAGTCATAAAGGTATCAATCATAGAATGGTCAATGTCACCTCCCGGGTCAAAGCACTCATCCTCCGTAATAGATTCGAAAGGTTGGGAGGAAAGGTGCTCGGGAGGGGGACTTGGGACAATATCTTCATTAATAAAATTATCAAAGAGAATGTCCCCCTCCGTGTCATCATCATCAATACACGGAGGTATTGAGAGATTGTCAATTTCTTCCATATATGGGTCATTATTCTCAACGGGAGTAAAAGACGAAGGTAAAGATTCATTGATAGGAGTAGAATTCAACGCTTCAATTTGGGAAATAAGAAGATGAACTTTCAATAATTTGTCGCGAAGAATAACGTCTTCCACCTCATCTAAAAGAGCAAGTTCATCGGTGAACTCCTCATAAGCCGGAGAGAATAAATCGACATCGCCCTCATCTCCCGGAGGAAATGGGTGAAAAGGAGAAATTTCAAACGTGAAATCCTCATAACATGGAGAAATGTCATCCGTAAGAGCGACCTCATCCGTAAGCTCCGCAAAAGTCGGCACATCACAAACTTCTTCAAAGAATTTGTCGAGACAAAAATCACTTATCTCACTCGAAGTATCACAATCCTTAGATGCATTTGGGATATCGAGAGAAGGAATTACAATTGCACTAGGACATTGAGCACAAAGATCATTCCAAGACATAGAATTCTCATCGTCATCATCATCATAATAGTAAGAACGCACAAGAGGAGGAGTAAAAGCACTAAGATTAGATACTTGCTCTTGTCGTCTTTTGTCATGCGAACTAACTTTGAGTTGTTTTAAGCTTTCTAGAATTTCATCCCATCTAGGGAGTTGTTCTTCAAAAGAAGGTTGATGAACGACGGAGTATTGTGGGGGTTCAAAATTTTGAAAACCGGAATTATAGCACGGATGTGGATCATAATTCATCGGTTGACAATAAGAAGTATCATGAGGGCCCCCACAATAGTTGCAACACGGGTATGGAGAAAAACCCGTTGCATTTTGCGGATATGGATCCTCATATATGGGAGAGGTGAAGTACGAATTGGCTGAATTACAAAGTGGACAAAATCTAAATTGTATATTGTCGAGATGATAGCCGCGTCGCTCACATGTACACCATTGGCATGTGTGATAACCATTCCATGGTCTCCCACATCTTACGCAGTACGAATCCATGAAGAATTAAAAATAAGAGGGGTAGAGAAAAGAATTAAACACAATAGAGGATAAAGAGGAGTATTTTTGGTGTAATACTTTAGGAAAAGTATTACTTTTGGATTTTTTAATTTTTTTGGTGCAAATCTTAGGAAAGAGTTTGCGTTTGATGATTTTTTTAATTTTTTTGTATTTTTATCTTTTTGATTTTTTTTAGTTTTAGATTTTTTTTAACAAGAAAAATAACGTTCAAAATCGAACGGATCCCAAAATCCAAATCGTCTCACGACAAATCGTCAATCGTAACGAGCGAAGCTGCAGCGGCGCCTTTTTAATGTAAGGATTTTTAATCCAATTAACAATTAATATTCGTTTTTCCTCGACTCGACTCGAAATTGATTTCCAATTAACGTAAGACTACTTTGTTCTTGGTAAAACGTAATTGATTTGGTATTTTTAAAACTAAAAATTATAGAAACTATTTAATTAAAATCTAATTTAAACTAATTTAAATAACTATTTTAAAACTTAAACCAAATTAAAACTAATTTTATAAATAAAACTTTAAATCTAATTTTTAAAAACTAAAATAAAGACTTTTAATGAAAACTATTTTAAAACTAAAATTTAAATAAGAATTTAAAACTATTTTTAATTTATAAAAACTATTTAAAATTATAAAAGAAATTTAAATAAAATAATTTAACTAAAACGAATAAAACGAATTTAACTAAACTGCCAGCGAATAAATGAAACTATATTAATTAAATGCTGCAATAATAAACACAAAAAGAAAGCTAGATGAGATGGTTATGGGTGTTGACTGTTGAGCGTGAGGTCAGGGGTTCGAGTCCCCTGACAGACAAATTTTAAGCTATTTATTTTTTGGACAGCAATGTTAACCAAACAGAACAATTGGATCTGTGGTTTTCAGCAGCAAATAATCAGCAAAAAAATAAGCACAACCAAACCAAAACAAATAGACTATAACAGCTAAATAAGAACATTAAAACTGAAAAGACAAATAAGCAATTCTGAATAAACAAACTAAGATAAGCTACTAAGCAAATAAGCTATGACTTAAATAAGCTAATAAACTAATAAGACCTTATACTAAAAATAAGTAAATACAAAAAAAAACAAAGGCAAACAAAACTAAGAATAAGCAGACAAATAGAAAAGCAAAATAAGTAAATTTAAAGCAAATAAGCTGAAAATGTAAAATATAGATAAGCAGATTACTAATTTAAGCAGATCCAAACTAAATCGAATCCAACTAGAAACTAAGCAAGCATATATTCAAAACTTAAAGCCAACAATACCAAATTTAAACAATAACAGTAAACAAAAATGGAAGCAATAAACAGATAAAAATAAGCTAATAGAAATAATGAATAAACAATTCTAAATAAACTAAAATCAAACAGTACAACTAAACCAAACAAACAGATTAATATTAACTAAATTAAAACCTAAAAATTAAAAAGAAGAGGATTATAACCTTTTGATGAACACCGTTGGGAAGAAGATCGGCGCTGAGCCGTCTTTGTGAACAAAGCCGAAACCGAACACCACCCTTCTTTACCCAAAAATCATCATCCAATCATCCTTGAACCAAACAACATCCGAACAGTACTTTTATATACTATCCCAGTAGGGGAAAGTCAATATGATCCACTTTCTTTTTATTTTTATTTTTTTTTCAATTATAAATCAAACAATTAATGATAAAAACAGATTTAAAATTGCAATAACTTTAAATAAAATGAATCAGACGCGAGGTATTTTAACTGAAATAAAAATTTCATTAATAATCAAAAATCATTACAATACTTGAAATCTGAAAATACAATTTAATCCTATCATCTAATTTGCAATAAAATTAAAACTAATTTAATCCTACTCCTAATTAATTAAAAACAGTAAAATAATGAAAAATGGAATATTAATTATCTTCTGATTACAGGTTGTAGAAGGTTTTATAGGCGAACCCAAATTCCCTTTGGTGAACTTGGTGACCACGGCATATCATCCTGGCCGCATCTTTTCTTCTTTCTCTTTTTCTTCACTTGATCAACGGTTTATAATAAACCCTTATCACTCGGATCGCCACGTTGTCACGAATTGTGCTTCTTGAAGCTCATGTGGACTGTCCTTATTGGAGGATTGTGAGGAGTGATTTGTTGCAACCAATCACATGAGGGAGGGATGCCACGTGAGATGAGGACCACCTTATTCCTTGCTTCCGGTTTTCATGGGGGATTTATTTGTGTGCGTGTGAATCACACGAATTTGGTGAAACCCCCAATTTTCATTGGGTAATTTTTGTTTAAGGGTGAATTAGGGTTTGGGGAAGTTGGGTAAAAATGGGGGCTGTTTATTTGTTTGAGAGAGAGAAGGGTAACAGTGAGTGGAAGGTGTGTTTCATTGTTATTAACGAAACAAAAGTGGGGTGAATAATACATTTAATAAAAAACATGTGAGTGGGGAAAGTAAAATCAAGGTTGGTAAATACGTGTGAGAGTTTGAGAGATGTTGACTGAAACTTTGATATTCGTCCCATTATTCTGACCAAGGGGAATAAATGTTGACCAAGCAAAATTTGTTTCATTCGTTTGCAATATGGGCTTGGGCCCTAATCCTCATCCGTTTGTTTATATTTGCAATTTGGGCTTGGGCCCAAATTTACTCCATATGTTTCAAAGCTATATTTCATATTGGGCTTTTAAAGGCCCATTAACCAAAAGTGGGACCCACAAAGCCCAATAACTTTGATAAATTAATTCCCCGAATAAAACGACTTGATTTTTTTGGCATTTTGGTCTTTTATTCAAATCGTATCGATTTTGACGGGTTTCGTGATCTTCGGCACACTTTTGGTCTTTTGACTTTGTCTTCGTCTCTTTTTTGACTTTTCTTCAACATTTGATCGTGAAATCCCGTGTTTTCTTTCCTTTTGATCATTTGTACCTATTTCACACAAAAACACATAACCACGCGTAATTCTGACTTTTATGATATAAAACACATGATTTGGTCTTGTTTTTCCTTGATTTTAGTGGCAAAAGGATAAGTGTTTACACACTTATTAATCCTAAACTGTCGTGATTCAATATATCATATCTTATATGTTCACATTGAAATCACTCTAGTTGTCCTTTCCTTAGCAAGATTTAAACAACGTGCACAATGTTCTAAGTGTAGGGGAGTTTACTCCCACATGCTTAAACATTGAGGATAATGTTTACATCAAGTGTAGGGGGACTTCTATTGAAGTTGAGTGGGCTTTTCCATGAATTTGTCCTCATTTTAACCGGAAAATCTAATTTTTCGACATTTTTCAAAATTTTTAATCTATTTTGGCCTAGTTGTATAGTAGTATTTTCCTTTGTTAGCGTTATTTACTTTCTTTGCTAAAAATAAAGTTTAATAAAGTGGTTTTAAATTTTTCAAAGTCATGAATCTTTTGACTCATCCCGAGTTTACTTATCCAAGTTTACTCTAGCTAGTATCCTTAAAGTGTTTAAGTCAAGTTTTGCTAGGCTTTTATATAGGGAACTTTAAAACGCGAAAGTCTTAACTCTCACGGGTTAAGAACGAGAACTTTTCGCAAGTTCCTATAAGTGATCCTAGAAAGTCGTTTATCATGGGAACTTTAAAATGCATATTCTAAGCTTGAAAACCCAAAACTTTGATTTAATTGGCTAAGCATCCACGAGTCTCATTCCTTGAGATTTTAAATTGTGGAGAACGAGAGATGATAGAGTCAATTATAAGTTTGGTATTCTTTCATGAATTTATGTGAGTTGATTATGAGCTTTTTCTCCCATCGCTTGTTAATAAATTTATTTGCAATAAATAAGGTTGTACGATTTGAAAAGTTACTTAGCTTATAGCCCAAGATCGTTTAAAAGTTGCTCGGTATTAATTAGAGTTCATAGCCAAGGCATAACTTATTGAAGCGGGATGCGAAGATTGGCGAGTCCGAAAAAGCCTAACAAGGCATAAGGGCTACATTTTGTTGCTAAAGATCCAAAAGTGATGTGCAGAATCATTTATCGAAAATCAATATGAAGGATCGAGACACACGACGAAAAGCAAATACTCCCCTAAAGATCATGGAGAAGTCTATCCAAAAAGGCCTTAACAAGGTATGAGGATAAATAGATCCAATTCCTAAAAGGAGATGGATCGTTGTATATCAAAGTCCAAAATAAAGATTGGAGAAAAATGAAGAAGTCGTGGTCCAAGTATGAAGAATATCTCAAAAACTTCAAGTGAAGAAATTCCTATTATGAAGAGAAGACCAAAATTTCAAGAACGTCTCTCAAGATTTGAAGTATGAAGTCGCTGCCAAATATCGGTGCGAGAAAGGTCTCAAATCGTGAAGCGAGTTATGCCAAGATATGAACTTTAAGAGGTCCCGAGAAGCAGTTTTAAAAGATTTTGTCCTTTAGCTAACTATTGATTAAATCGTCCCACTTTATTTTTAGCCTAAATAATTATCGAAATAAGTCAAACAATGCATCCTCGTGATCATTCAAGACAATCATAAAATATAAAAGATACACCTAGGAATAAGGGAGTCTAAGTAAATAATTGGTCCACATGAGTTCGTGTTAGTTTGCTAACTTATAATAACAATGATCTCGTTTTTAAGCTTGGTTTGGGGAACGTGAAACTTGAGGATGATGAACATTCATGACCGCCAAAACCCCAATGTAAGTCTTTGATTTCTTTACTTATTTTGTACATATTTCTATCTTTTTAGTTTCCTTAAAGTTTAATAAAGGCCAAAGTGGGTTATTTATAATGAGAAATGTAAACTGTGCTTTGAAATTAATGCATTGCATGAGGGCATTGCAATGGTCAAGTGTAGGGGATTTAATAAGTGTGAAAACACTTATCCTTTTACCACTTATTTCCAATAATAACAAGACCAAAACGTGTATTTTATGTCGTAAAAGTCGGAATTATGCGTGGTTTGTGTTTTTATTGTGTTTTAGGATAAAAATATGAAAAAGGGAGAAAACACGGGCTATCACGGGCTTTTATCGAAGAAAACGAGAAAAGACGAAGTCAAAAGATCAAAAGTGAAAAAAGAACGGAAGTCCAAGGCCTATTCTGAAGATTTATCGAAGAAAATGTATTAAAGACGGAAGTTTAATGAAGTCGAAGAACTCAAGTCTAATAGAAGAAGAAAATTATAAGACAAGTTCAATTTATATCGACAAATCCCGAGACGACGTCGAGAAAGACAAAGATTTTTAAATCGAGTCGAGACGAGAAGAAAGAAAGAAGGAAGCAACACATGCACTCCCCATCTCCTATATATACCCTCCTAATGTGTCATTAGGTGGGTGTTAGTTAGTTTCTTTAGTCACTTTTTCAATTTTTGTAGTTTTTAGAGAGAGAAAGTGTTTAACTTTCTCTCGCTAAAACTTCATGTTTTCTTTCTTTCATGTTTAAGCTTTAATTCACTCTTGTATTTTGGAATCATTAATCTACAAGTTAAAGTTAAACTTTTCATCTTTAATCTTCTTCTAACTTTCTTTATTTTGTTTATCTTTGATTAGTGATAATCTTTGATTTTGTTTAATCTTGATGTTTATATGATTAAAAAGTTTATCTTTTTATTCATCTCTAAGTTTTATACGGAATAAGCTTTGAGCTTATCATGCTTTTTGGCTTATTTTGTATTTAGCTTATTACTTTTAAGTTTTCTAAAAAGTTTGTCTTTTTAATAAGTTTATTTAAAAAAAAGTTGCTTATTTAGAGTTTTGAAAGTTCTTATTTGTGCTTATTTAGTTATTTTCTTTAAAAATTTAGTTAAGTTTTGGATTGTGCTTATTCAGAAAAGGGAGCTTATTGGTGGCTTATTACGTTTTTCAAAGCTGTCGGAAAAGGGTTTCTCTTTCCGACGCTATATTCCGATACTAGGTATCGGAAAAGGGTTTTTCATTCCGAAGAAATATTCCGATCTGTGTATCAGATTAGGGTTGTGGCATTTCGACTGTGATTCCGAACAACATTCCGACTGTGGAGTTTATTTAATATTTCGATAGGACTTGTTTTCCAGTATTCCGATAGTGTGTCTTGTATTCCGGCGGATTATTCCGAAGGTGTGTTTTTCATCATTCCGATAGTTTTCCTTTGGTTGGATATTTCGACAGTTGTGATTCCGATTATATCCCGACACCGTCATTCCGATAGGATTCCGATGGTGTATTCCGATGGATTGAGTTTTTAGTTTTAAAAAGTTTTAAGTTTCAAACGTAAGTCTTTTCCCAAATTTTCACTTAGTGTTGTTTTTAAACAAGTTTTGTCTTAGTTTAATTTTACTTTATTCTATCTTTAAAATTTACTTTTCATTAGTTTTTAATCACTTTAATCCTTTTGCTATTTTTGTTTAATCCTTTCTTCCTAGTTTGTTTAACTTGTCATTTTATTAGAAATATATAATATCTAGCTCCCTCTTTTAGTGACCATTACCGACTATTCCACCATTAACCGTGATCAATTCGATTAGATACCAAGAACGATATCGAGTACACAAATGCTAAGCAAAAAGTCAGTTATTAGTCACCCAATTGCTTTACTCAGTAAAACACTAGCACCTAAACACTAAACCCTTTCTACATAGGAAAAAGAGTTCTTGGTAGTCATTTTTGCTTTGAACAAGTATAGACATTTCATTATCAAAACAGATCATTACAGTTTAAAGTACCTCTTAGATAAAAGAATCACAACTGTTGATCAAATGAAGTGGCTTCCAAAGTTGATGGGCATTGATTATGAAACTTTATACAAGAAAGGAGATGAGAATGTAGTAGCAGATGCTCTTTCCAGGATACAAAGTCCAATGGGATTGTTACAGATGGGTGTCACAACTGTATCTAGTACGTTGTATGATAGAATTTAACAAGGCTGGCAAGATGATCATGACTTGAAAGCTAAGATTTACAAGTTGTAGGTTGTTCCTTCTTCTTCCAAACACTACATATAGTCAGCATGACAGTTATTGAGGAAATGAAAGTTGGTCATTAGTAGTGATGAAACTTTTAGAAGGGATTTGTTGTTGTATCTTCACAATGGTCCAGATGGTGGACATTCTGACATGCAATCTATTAGCAAAAGAATGTGTGCAGTGGTCTATTAGAAGAAAATAACAAAGCAGATCAAACAGTTTATTAGGCAATGTGATACTTGCCAAAGGTTAAAGCCTGAATTGGTTCCCTATTCTGGTCTTCTTCAGCCTTTGCCTATTCCCACAAAAGTATGGACATATATTTCCATGGATTTCATAGATTCCATGGATTTTCATGGATTTCATAGATGGCTTACCTGTGTCAAAGGGTAGGACAATTATAATCGTCATAGTGGACATACTGAACAAGTATAGTCATTTTATTCGTCTCACTCATCCTTATACTGCTCTTCAAGTGGCACAGTCTTTCTTAGATACTATTTACAAGCTCCATAGGTTGTCCAATGTGATTGTAAGTGATAGAGATGCATTTTTCATGAGCATATATTGGAAAGAACTTTTCTCTTATTTGCAAGTGAAACTATACACTTCTACTGCCTATCATCCTCAAAGTGATGGTTAAACTTAAGTAGTTAATAGAAGTTTAGAGTGTTATCTGAGATGTATTTGTGGTGATAAGCCAAAGGATTGGGTCAATTGGATTCCCCTAATATTGTTATACCATTTCCTACCACACTACTTCAAAATTATACCTTACCAAGTGGTTTATGGTCAAGACCCTCCATCTCACATTACCTACACTAAGAGAGATAGTTTGGTTGATGTTCTGGATAGATCCCTAAGTGCTAGAGAAGATTTAATTGATCTACTTAAGTTCCATATCAAGAGATCTCATAATAGGATGAAAAGTTTGGCAAATAAACACAAGAGTGACGAATAATTTGAAGAGGATGTTTGGGTGTACTTGAAATTACAACCTTATAGCCAAGCTTCCCCCAGACATGGAAAGCAACATAAAATGTCACCTAAATATTTTGGTCCTTTCATGGTGGAGAAGAAGGTGGGCAAGGTGGCTTACAAGTTACAGTTATCTAGTTCATTTCAGATACATCCAGTTTTCCATGTGTTCCAATTCAAACTTTATAGAGGTCCTTGCCCAATGTCATCTGCTACATTGCCAACAGTTGGTAGTTAATAAGTGTGAAAACACTTATCCTTTTACCACTCATTTCCAATAATAACACGACCAAAACATGTATTTTATGTCGTAAAAGTCGGAATTATGCGTGGTTTGTGTTTTTATTGTGTTTTAGGACCAAAAGATGAAAAAGGAAGAAAACACGGGCTTTCACGGGCTTTTATCGAAGAAAACGAGAAAAGACGAAGTCAAGAGATCAAGAGTGCTTAAAGAACGGATGTCCAAGACCTATTCTGAAGATTTATCGAAGAAAAAGTCTAAAGACGGAAGTTTAATGAAGTCGAAGAACTCAAGTCTAAATTAAAGAAGAAAATTATTAAGACAAGTTCAAATCCCGTGACGACGTCGAGAAAAGACAAAGAATTAAATCGAGTCGAGAAGAAAGAAAGAAGCAAGCACACCACACATGCACATCTCACTTAGCCTATAAATACCCTCCTAATCACATTAGGAGGGTGGTTAGCTAGTAATACTTGGTTTTTACCCCTAGTATCAAAATTCGTAGTCCAAATCCTTTCGAATTGAAAACCGGTCTTAAGTGCGACTCAATCGTCTTTTGGTGAATCAAGAGAATGGTTTGGTTGATTGTTTATTTAAACTATTAGCAAGAAATTAAAGTGTCGTTGAGTAAAATGGAAGAATAAAGATTAATACTAAAATGACGAATAAAAATAAAAGCTTGAAAAACTTAAAGACTAAATTAGCACACTAAATAAAACTAACACTTAGAAAATTTTCTAAAAAAAAATAGAACTTAGTTGAAAAGTACTAAAAGAAAGTAAGATCGGAATTCACCAAAACAACTCAATCGGAATAAGCCAAAGCAAGCCCAGATCGGAATGTATTCCGATCTGGTGGTCGGAATAAGGGGTGTTATGCAATCGGAATATCAACGAAATGGGGCAATCGGAATGTGGGACAAAAGACTCGATCGGAATGTGGGACAAAAGACTACCAATCGGAAAGTTCAGCAAAGGGGCCAGATCGGAATACTTAAATACCAACCGTCGGAATGTGAAAGCCCTATTCCGATCACTATGATCGGAATATTAGGGGTGCAATCAGAAAAATTCAAAACCCTCTTCCGATTGGACTCAATCGGAAAGAATGGTGGGGCTGGTCGGAATAGATGGATCGGAAAGGGGTTTATCACCCTTTCCGAAATCTAAGGGATTCGGTTAAAGCCTATAAATAAGCTATAGTGGAGAGCTTATTCCAAAAACTAAACAAATCACTAATGAATCAGATCAAATATGCACTTATCAACTTATCTAACTCGAAATTAAACAACTTTTTCAATCAAACAATAAAAACATGAACTTTTTTAGGAAAACTTTTATAAGTAAATAAGCTAATCATAAAAATAAGCCAATAAGCACAAAAGTCTCAAAGCTTAATCAAATGAAAACTTAGGTAATGATCAAAAGATTAACCTTTTAAGCACGAAATCACTTAGAACAACACGGATCATGTGATAATCGCACCAAAATCAATCTAAAATCAAAGAAAAGTAGAATGAGATTAAGGATTAAAAGCTTAAAATAGAACTTGATTAATGAAAATAAGCAATACAAGGTGTTTAATCTTGGAAGATTAAAAGAAAAGATGAAATTTAGTGAGAGAAAGTTTAAGACTTTCTCTCTCTAAAACTAGAAAGAAAAATGAAAAAGTGAAAACTAGCTAAAACTATCTAACCACCCTCCTAATGACTATTAGGAGGGTATTTATAGGGAAGGTGGAAGGAGTGCATGTGTTGCATCTTCTTTCTTGCTTTCTTCACGTTTTCTCGACTCGACTTTAATTCTTTGTCTTTGTCGTCTCGAGATTTGAACTTGTCTTTTAATTTTCTTCTTCTATTAGACTTAAGTTCTTCGACTTCGTTAAACTTCCGTCTTTAGACTTTTTCTTCGATAAATCTTCAGAATAGGCCTTGGACTTCCGTTCTTTTTGCACTCTTGATCTTTTGACTTCGTCTTTTCCCGTTTTCTTCGATAAAAGCCCGTGAAAACCCGTGTTTTCTTCCTTTTTCATATTTTGGTCCTAAAACACAATAAAAACACAAACCACGCGTAATTCCGACTTTTACGACATAAATCACACGTTTTGGTCTTGTTATTATTGGAAATAAGTGGTAAAAGGATAAGTGTTTTCACACTTATTAAATCCCCTACACTTGACCATTGCAATGCCCTCATGCAATGCATTAATTTTAAAGCACGGTTTACATTTTCCATCATTAATAACCCACCTTGGCCTTTATTAAATACTAAACATAAAAGATAGGAATAAGTAAAGAAATTAAAAACTTACATTGGGTTTTGGCGGCCATGAACGTTTATCATCCTCAAGTTTCACGTTCCCCATACCAAGCTTAAAAACGAGATCATTGTTATTATAAGTTAGCAGACTATCACGAACTCATGTGGGCCAATTATTCTCTTAGACTCCCTTATTCCTAGGTGTATCTCTTATATTTTATTTTTGTCTTGAATGATCACGAGGATGCATTGTTTGACTTATTTCGATAGTTATTTAGGCCGAAAATAAAGTGAACGATTTAATCAATAGTTATCTAAGGACCAAATCTTTTAAAACTGCTTCTCGGGACCTCATAAAGTTCATATCTTGGCATAACTCGCTTCACGATTTGAGACCTTTCTCGGACCGATATTTGGCAGCGACTTCATACTTCGAATCTTTGAGAGACGTTCTTGAAATTATGGTCTTCTCTTCATAATAGAAATTTCTTCACTTGAAGTTTTGAGAGATTCTTCATCTTTGGACCACGACTTCTCATTTTTCTCCAATCTTTATTTTGGACTTCGATATACAACGATCCACCTCCTTTTAGGACTTGGATCTATTTATCCTCATACCTTGTTAGGGTCTTTTCGGATAGACTTCTCCATGATTTTTGGGGAGTTCTTGCTTTTCGTCGTGTGTCTCGATCCTTCATATTGATTTTCGATAAATGATTCTTCACATTACTTTTGGATCTTTAGCAACAAAATGTATCCCTCATGCCTTGTTAGGGCCTTTTCGGACTCGCCAATCTTCGCATCCCGCTTCAATAAGTTATGCCTTGGCTATGAACTCTAATCCGTACCGAGCAACTTTTAAACGATCTGGGGCTAGTAGCTAAGTAACCTTTTAAATCGTACAACCTTATTTATTGCAGATAAATTTATTAACAACCGGAGGGAGAATAGGCTTATAATTAACTCACATAAATTCACGAAAGAATACCATACTTATAATTGACTCTATCATCTCTCGTTCTCCACAGTTTAAAATCTCAACGAATGAGACTCGTGGATGCTTAGCCTATTAAATCAAAGTTTTGGGTTTTCGAGTCGCCTATAGGATCTTGCAAATTCTTAGACTTTTTCAAGTTTAGAAATCGCGTTTTAAAGTTCCCTTGATAAACGACTCTCTAGGATCAATTATAGGAACTTGCGAAAAGTTCTTGTTCTTAACCCGTGAGAGTTAAGACTTTCGCGTTTTATAGCTCCCTATATAAAAGCCTAGCAAAACTTGACTTAAACACGTTAAGGATACTAGCTAGAGTAAACTTAGGTAAGTAAACTCGAGTAGAGTCAAAATGTTCACGACTAAGAAAAATCTAAAACCACTTTATTGAAAATTTATTCTAGCTATGGAAACATAACAAAGGCAAATACAACTATACAACTAGGCCAAAATAGATTAAAAATTTTGAAAAATGTCGAAAAATCAAATTTTCCGGTTAAAATGAGGGCAAATTCATGGAAAAGACCACTTACTTCGATAGAAGTCCCCCCTACACTTGAGATAAACATTGTCCTCAATGTTTAAGCATGTGGGAGTAAACTCCCCTACACTTAGGACATTGTGCAGTTTGTTTAAATCTTTCTAAGGAAAGGACAACTAAAGTGAGTTCAATGTGAACATATAAAATATGAAAAATTGAATCACAAGAGTTTAGGATAAAACCAGGAAGATGGGAACACGGTATCACGGTTCGTCAAAAGTCATCAAGATGCTCTCTGAAGCTTGAATCCCTGCACAGCACAAGAAACAAGACAACAAACATATGCGGGGCTCCCCCTACACTTATTATGAAAGCAGTAAAGGATAGATCACGGGTTGCCTCCCGAGAAGCGCTTGTTTTTGTGCACCGAGTCACGAGCCTGACTCGACCCATTTTTAGTTCATGGGGAACGTGGTGAGGGATGGAATCATCTCTTGAGAGATGTCCTCACCAAAGTACAGCTTCAGACGCTGGCCATTCACCTTGAAATTGGGCCCATTCGGCTGAGAAAGCTCAATGGTCCCATAAGGAAAGACTTTGGCGATGGTGAATGGACCAGACCAGCGGCTCTTCAACTTGCAAGAGAAGATCTTCAACCGAGAGTTAAAGAGTAAGACTTGAGCACCAACGTGGAACTCTCGGTTCTTGATTTTTGCGTCATGAATGATCTTCGTCTTCTCCTTGTAGATCAGCGAGTTCTCATAAGATTCATTCCTCAGTTCATTTAGCTCGTTGAGTTGAACCTTGCGATGATCACCGGCTTTGTTGATGTCGAAGTTAGCCCACTTCAAGGCCCAGTGCGCCTTATGTTCCAGCTCGATTGGGAGGTGGCAGGCTTTCCCGTACACAAGACGATAAGGTGTACAACCGATCGGGGTCTTGTAAGCAGTACGGAAAGCCCACAGAGCATCATCTAACTTATCGGCCCACGCGGCGCGATGCTCTCCCGCAGTACGCTCCAAAATTCGCTTCAATCCACGGTTGGAAATCTCGGCTTGCCCATTGGTTTGGGGATGATAGGCGGTGGAAAGACGGTGATTGACACCATACTTAGCCATGACTCTTGCAAATTGATCGTTGCAAAAATGAGTCCCGCGGTCACTGATAATAGCACGAGGAACGCCAAATCGAGCGAAAAGCTGCTTCAAAAAGTTCACAACCACCCTCGCATCATTCGTAGGGAGAGCCTTGGCTTCAACCCATTTAGAAACGTAGTCGACGGCGACGAGGATGTACTTGTTCCCTTTAGATGATGGAAATGGCCCCATAAAGTCGATGCCCCATACATCAAAGATTTCACATTCCTGTATGAAATTTTGAGGCATCTCATCCTTATGTGTGATCTGCCTTGGCGTTGGCAAGCATCACAATGCTTAACCATTTCATGAGCGCCACGATAAATGGTGGGCCAGTAGAATCCAGCATCAAACACTTTTTTAGCGTTGTAGTTGGGACCAAAGTGACCACCGGTGGGTCCTTTGTGGCAAGCTTGGAGGATGTCAAAAGCTGCCAGTCCGTCAACACATCGACGAATGATCAAATCAGCACATTGTTTGAATAGATAAGGGTCATCCCAAAAGTAAGTCTTAACATCATTCAAGAACTTCTTCTTTTGTTGGGATGTTAACCCTTTGATGAGAATACCACCCGCTAAGTAGTTTGCAATGTCCGCAAACCACGGGGTGTCATCAAGATTGAGATTTATAGACATTAAGGTCTCAAGGGGGAAAGAGTCATTGATCTCTTTGTTCGGATGATCCCCTTGATATGGATCCTCAAGTCTGCTCAGATGATCCGCGGCCAGGTTTTCGGCTCCCTTCTTGTCACGAATTTCAATGTTGAATTCTTGAAGGAGTAAAACCCAGCGAAGAAGTCTTGGCTTAGAATCATGCTTTGTCATCAAGTACTTCAATGCGGAATGGTCCGTGTAAACGATGGTGGGAGATAAAACAAGATAGGAGCAAAATTTCTCAAAAGCATAGACAACAACTAAAAGCTCTTTTTCGGTTGTCGTATAATGCAATTGAGCCCCCGTCATTGTTTTGCTAGCATAGTGGATTGGTTGGAAGTGTTTATTCACTCGTTGGCCCAAAACCGCACCAATAGCAAAGTCGCTAGCATCGCACATCAATTCAAAAGGCAGCTCCCAATTAGGGGTAACCAAGACCAGTGCCTTAGTTAGCTTATCCTTAAGAAGATTGAAGGCTTCGAGACACTCTTTAGAAAAGATAAAAGGAGTATCTTTTTCCAAGAGGTGGGTCATCGGGCGAGCAATTTTAGAAAAATCCTGAATGAATCGACGATAGAAGCCCGCATGACCCAGAAAACTTCTCACACCCTTCACGGTTGAAGGTGGAGGTAATTTGGCTATGACATCTACTTTAGCACGGTCGACTTCTAGACCGGCTTTAGAGATTTTGTGTCCTAGCACAATGCCTTCTTTTACCATAAAATGGCATTTTTCCCAATTTAGAACAAGGCGAGTGTCTCGCATCGCTTAAGCATACGTTCCAAATTGGCAAGGCAAGAAGAGAAGGAATCCCCAAAGACCGAGAAATCATCCATGAAGACTTCCATGGTTTTCTCAACCATGTCATGGAAGATAGCCAACATGCACCTTTGGAAAGTCCCGGGGGCATTGCATAAGCCAAAAGGCATTCGTTTATAAGCAAATGTGCCATAGGGACAAGTGAATGTTGTCTTCTCTTGATCTTGGGGATCGATGGGTATTTGGAAATAACCTAAGAAACCATCAAGAAAGCAGTAATATTCATTATCCGCTAAACGTTCAAGCATTTGGTACATAAAAGGTAGAGGGAAATGATCCTTTCTCATGGCATCATTGAGTTTGCGGTAGTCTATACAAACTCTTCACCCAGTAACGAGACGGGTAGGGATCAACTCGTTGTTTGCATTGGGCACAGCGGTGATACCGCCTTTCTTAGGCACACAATGGACTGGACTAACCCATGGTGAGTCCGAAATAGGGTAAATCATACCCGCATCAAGAAGTTTGATAACCTCTTTTTTGATGACTTCATGGATTTTAGGATTCACCCTTCGTTGACTTTGAATTATGGGCTTAAAGTCGTCCTCCATGAGAATTTTATGTGTGCAGAAGTGAGGATCAATTCCACGGATGTCGGAGATTTTCCAAGCGATAGCTTTTTTATGCTTCTTCAACACGGCGACAAGTCGGGCTTTTTCGTCTTCTTTCAGATCCTTTGCGATGATGACCGGTAACTTCTCGTTGTCTTCCAGGAAAACGTACTCAAGATGAGGAGGTAGGTCCTTAAGCTCGAGAGTGGGAGGATCCTCAATAGATGGTGCAACTAACGATGGATCATCATTAGTCACCTCTTTAGGAGAGGGAGGAGGAAACGGTTCCTCATTGAGAAGTCTCTCAATAGTACATGTCTTCATCCCAATTGGTGGACAAATTATCATACTTAATATCAAGAGGACCCAAGCTAGCTTCGAAATCATCCAAGTCGCTTTCTCCAAAAGGAGTCAATGCTGGAGCAATTGAGGCAACGGTCTCAACATTGGGTAGAGAAGAAAGAGTAATTTTGCAAGCGTCATGAAAATGTTCTTCACAAGCCTCATCGAGAACATCAATAGCATTAACACTCTCATATGAATAAGGTTGCTTAGAAATCTTACCCATGTTGAAGACAATTTTATTGTCACCAACTCTCATGATTATTTCGCCTGCGGCTACATCAATGAGAGTGCGACCGGTCCTCAGGAATGGACGTCCAACGATTAATGGAACACGAGGATCCATCTCGTAGTCAACGACAACAAAATCCGTCGGGAAGGTGAATTTGTCAACGCCAACAAAGACATCTTCGGCTATCCCCACTGGATAAGCAACCGTACGGTTGGCTAATTCCAAAGTCATTTTGGTGGGGACTAGCTCGGGGAGAGATAATTGCTTCCAAACACTTAAAGGCATTAAGTTTATACTGGCACCTAGATCGGCTAGGGCCATGCAATTCTCTACTCCCGGGAAGTTGCAAGGAATCAAGAAGCGACCCAGATCACCAAGTTTGGTGGGCAATTTCCTTAAGAGCACTGCGGAGCAGTTCTCATTGAGTTGGGTCTGAGCGATGTCAAGAAGCTTTTCCTTATCACTTAGAAGATCTTTAAACATCTTAGCGTATTTGGGCATGTGAGCGAGAGCCTCGGCAAAGGAGATGTTAAAATTCAATTGTTTAAACATTTTTAGAAAGTTTGAAACCTGAATATCATCCTTGCTCTTTTGCTTCTCTTTCCTCAACCTTGAAGGATAAGGTATATTGGATGAAGAAGAAGGCTTTAAGGGAGTAGGATCACTCACAACCACAGGTGGTGGGGAAATGGGGATAGAAGGTGAAGGAGGTGGGGAAAGTTGCTCTTTTTCCTTGTTCACAATCACGGGTGGAGGTGTAGGAAGCTCGGGTTCCATATAACCTTTTCCACTACGAGTGGTGATTGCTTTCATCTCCCCTCTTGGATTTGCAACGGTCTTACTCGGAAGAGTACCCGAAGAAGAGGGTTGATTACTTTGGATGAGCGAACCAATCATATCACGAAGGTGAACCGCTTGATTATTAAAAGAGTCTCTCATGTTTGTATTAATTTCATTGCTGTGTTTGGCCATGTCATTCCTTAGCTCGGCTCGAATATCGTTCCCTTGTTTTGCCATTTCTCCCTTCAAGTTGCGGACTTGACTCTGAAGATTCGTCACCATCTCCCGATTCGTCTTCATGAATGTCTCGACATCTGGACTTACTGCAATCGGTTGATTGAGAGGTGGAGCTTGGTAAGCTTGAGAATTTCCTTGAGGTGGGTATGGGTTTCGTTGGGATTGATATTGATTGTTTGCACGAGGTTGGGATTGGTTGTTTTGGTTGTAGCGTTGTTGTTGGTTTTGGTTTGCAGGAGGGAAACCGGGAGGAGCAAGATAATTGTTGGAACGATAACTTAGCAAGCCACGGTCTCCTTGCGGGCGGGCTTGATAGCCTCCCGTGGGATAAGTGCCGTAAGCTGCGTTAACGTTTTCAGAAAAATTGCTTTGGGTAGAAGGACAATCATTGTAAGAATGAGGGCCACCACATGTGTCATAAGAAATATCAACGGCTTTAGCTTGTTGAAAGTGGTTTGTGGCCATGGCCATGAAATTCTTGTTCATTTCAGCAAGTTGTCGAGAAATTTCAGTCATTTCAGGATTGGAGGTAGTAGAAGAAACATTGACTCTCTGATTAGATCTTGAGGATGCGGATGAATCCCAATTCTTGTGGTGAGTAGTCATGTTTTCGATCAACTCTCGACACTCCTCCGGTCTCCTTTTCATAAAAGTACCACCGGCGGCGGCATTGATCGTGTCACGATCACGAAAAGTGAGACCATTGTAGAAGGTGTCAATGAGAGTGACGGGGAGCATATTGTGATTTGGACAGCGGTCGATCAAATCATTGTACCGTTCCCAAGCATCGAAAAGCGATTCATCATTCTCTTGCATGACTCCACTGATTTGGTTACGAAGGCTAGTGACCATGGATGGGGGAAAGTAGCGCGAAAAAAAGCGTTGAGTCATGTCATTCCACGTATGAATAGAATTCTTAGGAAGACGGTTACACCATTTTTCGGCATGGTGAGAAAGCGAGTGGGGAAAAAGTTGAAGGCGAAGGTCATCCATAGAAACACCGGGGCACTTCATGCTTTGGGTAATGGTAATGAATTTGTCGAGGTGTTTGTAGGCATCATCATCCGGAATTCCGCGAAACGGGTTCGTTTGCACTTGCTGGATCATGTGATGCTTCAACGAAAACTCCTGAGCCGTGACGTGCATTGGCGCAATCGGGCCTCCGCGTCCGTTCATGGTGGGTTGACACAATTCCTCCATCGTTCGTAAATCAGGTAGGTGGACATTGTTGTTGTTGTTGTTGTTATTGTTCAAATTGGGTTGAGGTGGGTGATTATTGTTGTTATTAACACCAGCCATATCTAAATCTTCACGAGTCTCGGGCTCAGAATAGTTCGAAGATCTAGTACGCATACACCTGCAGAAGAAAAATATACACAAAGAGAATATCTATATAATCTTTTTGGTGCAAAACCTTTTGAAAAGAATTTGCTTTTAATGATTTTTTAATGTTTTTGTATTTTTGAAGAGTTTTATATTTTTTAGGATTTTTGAAAAATTTATAAAGCAAGGAAAATAACGTTCAAAGAACGGATCCCAAAATTCAATGCGTCTCTCACTAGAAACCGTTTATCGTAACGAAAAGAGCCGGCAGCGGCGCCATTTAATACTTGGTTTTTACCCCTAGTATCAAAATTCGTAGTCCAAATCCTTTCGAATTGAAAACCGGTCTTAAGTGCGACTCAATCGTCTTTTGGTGAATCAAGAGAATGGTTTGGTTGATTGTTTATTTAAACTATTAGCAAGAAATTAAAGTGTCGTTGAGTAAAATGGAAGAATAAAGATTAATACTAAAATGACGAATAAAAATAAAAGCTTGAAAAACTTAAAGACTAAATTAGCACACTAAATAAAACTAACACTTAGAAAATTTTCTAAAAAAAAATAGAACTTAGTTGAAAAGTACTAAAAGAAAGTAAGATCGGAATTCACCAAAACAACTCAATCGGAATAAGCCAAAGCAAGCCCAGATCGGAATGTATTCCGATCTGGTGGTCGGAATAAGGGGTGTTATGCAATCGGAATATCAACGAAAAGGGGCAATCGGAATGTGGGACAAAAGACTCGATCGGAATGTGGGACAAAAGACTACCAATCGGAAAGTTCAGCAAAGGGGCCAGATCGGAATACTTAAATACCAACCGTCGGAATGTGAAAGCCCTATTCCGATCACTATGATCGGAATATTAGGGGTGCAATCGGAAAAATTCAAAACCCTCTTCCGATTGGACTCAATCGGAAAGAATGGTGGGGCTGGTCGGAATAGATGGATCGGAAAGGGGTTTATCACCCTTTCCGAAATCTAAGGGATTCGGTTAAAGCCTAAAAATAAGCTATAGTGGAGAGCTTATTCCCAAAACTAAACAAATCACTAATGAATCGGATCAAATAAGCACTTATCAACTTATCTAACTCGAAATTAAACAACTTTTTCAATCAAACAATAAAAACATGAACTTTTTAAGGAAAACTTTTATAAGTAAATAAGCTAATCATAAAAATAAGCCAATAAGCACAAAAGTCTCAAAGCTTAATCAAATGAAAACTTAGGTAATGATCAAAAGATTAACTTTTTAAGCACGAAATCACTTAGAACAACACGGATCATGTGATAATCGCACCAAAATCAATCTAAAATCAAAGAAAAGTAGAATGAGATTAAGGATTAAAAGCTTAAAATAGAACTTGATTAATGAAAATAAGCAATACAAGGTGTTTAATCTTGGAAGATTAAAAGAAAAGATGAAATTTAGTGAGAGAAAGTTTAAGACTTTCTCTCTCTAAAACTAGAAAGAAAAATGAAAAAGTGAAAACTAGCTAAAACTATCTAACCACCCTCCTAATGACTATTAGGAGGGTATTTATAGGGAAGGTGGAAGGAGTGCATGTGTTGCATCTTCTTTCTTGCTTTCTTCACGTTTTCTCGACTCGACTTTAATTCTTTGTCTTTGTCGTCTCGGGATTTGAACTTGTCTTTTAATTTTCTTCTTCTATTAGACTTAAGTTCTTCGACTTCGTTAAACTTCCGTCTTTAGACTTTTTCTTCGATAAATCTTCAGAATAGGCCTTGGACTTCCGTTCTTTTTGCACTCTTGATCTTTTGACTTTGTCTTTTCCCGTTTTCTTCGATAAAAGCCAGTGAAAACCCGTGTTTTCTTCCTTTTTCATATTTTGGTCCTAAAACACAATAAAAACACAAACCACGCATAATTCCGACTTTTACGACATAAATCACACGTTTTGGTCTTGTTATTATTGGAAATAAGTGGTAAAAGGATAAGTGTTTTCACACTTATTAAATCCCCTACACTTGACCATTGCAATGCCCTCATGCAATGCATTAATTTTAAAGCACGGTTTACATTTTCCATCATTAATAACCCACCTTGGCCTTTATTAAATAATAAACATAAAATATAGGAATAAGTAAAGAAATTAAAAACTTACATTGGGTTTTGGCGGCCATGAACGTTTATCATCCTCAAGTTTCACGTTCCCCATACCAAGCTTAAAAACGAGATCATTGTTATTATAAGTTAGCAGACTATCACGAACTCATGTGGGCCAACTATTCACTTAGACTCCCTTATTCCTAGGTGTATCTCTTATATTTTATTTTTGTCTTGAATGATCACGAGGATGCATTGTTTGACTTATTTCGATAGTTATTTAGGCCGAAAATTAAGTGAACGATTTAATCAATAGTTAGCTAAGGACCAAATCTTTTAAAACTGCTTCTCGGGACCTCATAAAGTTCATATCTTGGCATAACTCGCTTCACGATTTGAGACATTTCTCGGACCGATATTTGGCAGCGACTCATACTTCGAATCTTTGAGAGACGTTCTTGAAATTATGGTCTTCTCTTCATAATAGAAATTTCTTCACTTGAAGTTTTGAGAGATTCTTCATCTTTGGACCACGACTTCTCATTTTTCTCCAATCTTTATTTTGGACTTCGATATACAACGATCCGCCTCCTTTTAGGACTTGGATCTATTTATCCTCATACCTTGTTAGGGTCTTTTCGGATAGACTTCTCCATGACTTTTGGGGAGTTCTTGCTTTTCGTCGTGTGTCTCGATCCTTCATATTGATTTTTGATAAATGATTCTTCACATTACTTTTGGATCTTTAGCAACAAAATGTAGCCCTCATGCCTTGTTAGGGCCTTTTCGGACTCGCCAATCTTCGCATCCCGCTTCAATAAGTTATGCCTTGGCTATGAACTCTAATCCGTACCGAGCAACTTTTAAACGATCTGGGGCTAGTAGCTAAGTAACCTTTAAATCGTACAACCTTATTTATTGCAGATAAATTTATTAACAAGCGGAGGGAGAATAGGATTATAATTAACTCACATAAATTCACGAAAGAATACCATACTTATAATTGACTCTGTCATCTCTCGTTCTCCACAGTTTAAAATCTCAAGGAATGAGACTCGTGGATGCTTAGCCTATTAAATCAAAGTTTTGGGTTTTCGAGTCGCCTATAGGATCTTGCAAATTCTTAGACTTTTTCAAGTTTAGAAATCGCGTTTTAAAGTTCCCTTGATAAACGACTCTCTAGGATCGATTATAGGAACTTGCGAAAAGTTCTTGTTCTTAACCCGTGAGAGTTAAGACTTTCGCGTTTTATAGCTCCCTATATAAAAGCCTAGCAAAACTTGACTTAAACACGTTAAGGATACTAGCTAGAGTAAACTTAGGTAAGTAAACTCGGGTTGAGTAAAAATGTTCACGACTAAGAAAAATCTAAAACCACTTTCTTGAAAATTTATTCTAGCAATGGAAACATAACAAAGGCAAATACAACTATACAACTAGGCCAAAATAGATTAAAATTTTTGAAAAATGTCGAAAAATCAAATTTTTCGGTTAAAATGAGGGCAAATTCATGGAAAAGACCACTTACTTCGATAGAAGTCCCCCCTACACTTGAGATAAACATTGTCCTCAATGTTTAAGCATGTGGGAGTAAACTCCCCTACACTTAGGACATTGTGCAGTTTGTTTAAATCTTGCTAAGGAAAGGACAACTAAAGTGAATTCAATGTGAACATATAAAATATGAAAAATTGAATCACAAGAGTTTAGGATAAAACCAGGAAGATGGGAACACGGTATCACGGTTCGTCAAAAGTCATCAAGATGCTCTCTGAAGCTTGAATCCCTGCACAGCACAAGAAACAAGACAACAAACATATGCGGGGCTCCCCCTACACTTATTATGAAAGCAGTAAAGGATAGATCACGGGTTGCCTCCCGAGAAGCGCTTGTTTTTGTGCACCGAGTCACGAGCCTGACTCGACCCATTTTTAGTTCATGGGAACGTGGTGAGGGATGGAATCATCTCTTGAGAGATGTCCTCACCAAAGTACAGCTTCAGACGCTGGCCATTCACCTTGAAATTGGGCCCATTCGGTTGAGAAAGCTCAATGGTCCCATAAGGAAAGACTTTGGCGATGGTGAATGGACCAGACCAGCGGCTCTTCAACTTGCCAGAGAAGATCTTCAACCGAGAGTTAAAGAGTAAGACTTGAGCACCAACGTGGAACTCTCGGTTCTTGATTTTTGCGTCATGAATGATCTTCGTCTTCTCCTTGTAGATCAGCGAGTTCTCATAAGCTTCATTCCTCAGTTCATTTAGCTCGTTGAGTTGAACCTTGCGATGATCACCAGCTTTGTTGATGTCGAAGTTAGCCCACTTCAAGGCCCAGTGCGCCTTATGTTCCAGCTCGATTGGGAGGTGGCAGGCTTTCCCGTACACAAGACGATAAGGTGTACAACCGATCGGGGTCTTGTAAGTAGTACGGAAAGCCCACAGAGCATCATCTAACTTATCGGCCCACGCGGCGCGATGCTCTCCCACAGTACGCTCCAAAATTCACTTCAATCCACGGTTAGAAATCTCGGCTTGCCCATTGGTTTGGGGATGATAGGCGGTGGAAAGACGGTGATTGACACCATACTTAGCCATGACTCTTGCAAATTGATCGTTGCAAAAATGAGTCCCGCGGTCACTGATAATAGCACGAGGAACGCCAAATCGAGCGAAAAGCTGCTTCAAAAAGTTCACAACCACCCTCGCATCATTCGTAGGGAGAGCCTTGGCTTCAACCCATTTAGAAACGTAGTCGACGACGACGAGGATGTACTTGTTCCCTTTAGATGATGGAAATGGCCCCATAATGTCGATGCCCCATACATCAAAGATTTCACATTCCTGTATGAAATTTTGAGGCATCTAATCCTTATGTGTGATCTTGCCTTGGTGTTGGCAAGCATCACAATGCTTAACCATTTCGTGAGCGTCACGATAAATGGTGGGCCAGTAGAATCCAGCATCAAACACTTTTTTAGCGGTGTAGTTGGGACCAAAGTGACCACCGGTGGGTCCTTTGTGGCAAGCTTGGAGGATGTCAAAAGCTGCCGGTCCGTCAACACATCGACGAATGATCAGATCAGCACATTGTTTGAATAGATAAGGGTCATCCCAAAAGTAAGTCTTAACATCATTCAAGAACTTCTTCTTTTGTTGGGATGTTAACCCTTTGATGAGAATACCACCCGCTAAGTAGTTTGCAATGTCCGCAAACCACGGGGTGTCATCAAGATTGAGATTTATAGACATTAAGGTCTCAAGGGGGAAAGAGTCATTGATCTCTTTGTTCGGATGATCCCCTTGATATGGATCCTCAAGTCTGCTCAGATGATCCGCGGCCAGGTTTTCGGCTCCCTTCTTGTTACGAATTTCAATGTTGAATTCTTGAAGGAGTAAAACCCAGCGAAGAAGTATTGGCTTAGAATCATGCTTTGTCATCAAGTACTTCAACGCGGAATGGTCCGTGTAAACAATGGTGGGAGATAAAACAAGATAGGGGCAAAATTTCTCAAAAGCATAGACAACAGCTAAAAGCTCTTTTTCGGTTGTCGTATAATGCAATTGAGCCCCCGTCATTGTTTTGCTAGCATAGTGGATTGGTTGGAAGTGTTTATTCACTCGTTGGCCCAAAACCGCACCAATAGCAAAGTCGCTAGCATCGCACATCAATTCAAAAGGCAGCTCCCAATTAGGGGTAACCAAGACCGGTGCCTTAGTTAGCTTATCCTTAAGAAGATTGAAGGCTTCGAGACACTCTTTAGAAAAGATAAAAGTAGTATCTTTTTCCAAGAGGTGGGTCATCGGGCGAGCGATTTTAGAAAAATCCTGAATGAATCGCCGATAGAAGCTCGTATGACCCAGAAAACTTCTCACACCCTTCACGGTTGAAGGTGGAGGTAATTTGGCTATGACATCTACTTTAGCACGGTCGACTTCTAGACCGGCTTTAGAGATTTTGTGTCCTAGCACAATGCCTTCTTTTACCATAAAATGGCATTTTTCCCAATTTAGAACAAGGCGAGTGTCTTCGCACCGCTTAAGCATACGTTCCAAATTGGCAAGGCAAGAAGAGAAGGAATCCCCAAAGACCGAGAAATCATCCATGAAGACTTCCATGGTTTGCTCAACCATGTCATGGAAGATAGCCAACATGCACCTTTGGAAAGTCCCGGGGGCATTGCATAAGCCAAAAGGCATTCGTTTATAAGCAAATGTGCCATAGGGATAAGTGAATGTTGTCTTCTCTTGATCTTGGGGATCGATGGGTATTTGGAAATAACCCGAGAAACCATCAAGAAAGCAGTAATATTCATTACCCACTAAACGTTCAAGCATTTGGTCCATAAAAGGTAGAGGGAAATGATCCTTTCTCGTGGCATCATTGAGTTTGCGGTAGTCTATACAAACTCTCCACCCAGTAACGAGACAGGTAGGGATCAACTCGTTGTTTGCATTGGGCACAACGGTGATACCGCCTTTCTTAGGCACACAATGGACTGGACTAATCCATGGTGAATCCGAAATAGGGTAAATCATACCTGCATCAAGAAGTTTGATAACCTCTTTTTTGATGACTTCATGGATTTTAGGATTCACCCTTCGTTGACTTTGAATTGTGGGCTTAAAGTCGTCCTCCATGAGAATTTTATGTGTGCAGAAGTGAGGATCAATTCCACGGATGTCGGAGATTTTCCAAGCGATAGCTTTTTTATGCTTCTTCAACACGGCGACAAGTCGGGCTTTTTCGTCTTCTTTCAGATCCTTTGCGATGATGACCGGTAACTTCTCGTTGTCTTCCAGGAAAACGTACTGAAGATGAGGAGGTAGGTCCTTAAGCTCGAGAGTGGGAGGATCCTCAATAGATGGTGCAACTAATGATGGATCATCATTAGTCACCTCTTTAGGAGAGGGAGGAGGAAACGGTTCCTCATTGAGAAGTCTCTCAATAGTACGAATGTCTTCATCCCAATTGGTGGACAAATTATCATACTTAATATCAAGAGGACCCAAGCTAGCTTCGAAATCATCCAAGTCGCTTTCTCCAAAAGGAGTCAATGCTAGAGCAATTGAGGCAACGGTCTCAACATTGGGTAGAGAAGAAAGAGTACTTTTGCAAGCGTCATGAAAATGTTCTTCACAAGCCTCATCGAGAACATCAATAGCATTAACACTCTCATATGAATAAGGTTGCTTAGAAATCTTACCCATGTTGAAGACAATTTTATCGTCACCAACTCTCATGATTATTTCGCCTGCGGCTACATCAATGAGAGTGCGACCGATCCTCAGGAATGGACGTCCAACGATTAATGGAACACGAGGATCCATCTCGTAGTCAACGACAACAAAATCCGCCGGGAAGGTGAATTTGTCAACGCCAACAAAGACATCTTCGGCTATCCCCACTGGATAAGCAACCGTACGGTTGGCTAATTCCAAAGTCATTTTGGTGGGGACTAGCTCGGGGAGAGATAATTGCTTCCAAACACTTAAAGGCATTAAGAGAATATCTATATAATCTTTTTGGTGCAAAACCTTTTGAAAAGAATTTGCTTTTAATGATTTTTTAATGTTTTTGTATTTTTGAAGAGTTTTATATTTTTTAGGATTTTTGAAAAATTTTTAAAGCAAGGAAAATAACGTTCAAAGAACGGATCCCAAAATTCAATGCGTCTCTCACTAGAAACCGTTTATCGTAGCGAAAAGAGCCGGCAACGGCGCCATTTAATACTTGGTTTTTACCCCTAGTATCAAAATTCGTAGTCCAAATCCTTTCGAATTGAAAACCGGTCTTAAGTGCGACTCAATCGTCTTTTGGTGAATCAAGAGAATGGTTTGGTTGATTGTTTATTTAAACTATTAGCAAGAAATTAAAGTGTCGTTGAGTAAAATGGAAGAATAAAGATTAATACTAAAATGACGAATAAAAATAAAAGCTTGAAAAACTTAAAGACTAAATTAGCACACTAAATAAAACTAACACTTAGAAAATTTTCTAAAAAAAATAGAACTTAGTTGAAAAGTACTAAAAGAAAGTAAGATCGGAATTCACCAAAACAACTCAATCGGAATAAGCCAAAGCAAGCCCAGATCGGAATGTATTCCGATCTGGTGGTCGGAATAAGGGGTGTTATGCAATCGGAATATCAACGAAATGGGGCAATCGGAATGTGGGACAAAAGACTCGATCGGAATGTGGGACAAAAGACTACCAATCGGAAAGTTCAGCAAAGGGGCCAGATCGGAATACTTAAATACCAACCGTTGGAATGTGAAAGCCCTATTCCGATCACTATGATCGGAATATTAGGGGTGCAATCGGAAAAATTCAAAACCCTCTTCCGATTGGACTCAATCGGAAAGAATGGTGGGGCTGGTCGGAATAGATGGATCGGAAAGGGGTTTATCACCCTTTCCGAAATCTAAGGGATTCGGTTAAAGCCTAGAAATAAGCTATAGTGGAGAGCTTATTCCCAAAACTAAACAAATCACTAATGAATCGGATCAAATAAGCACTTATCAACTTATCTAACTCGAAATTAAACAACTTTTTCAATCAAACAATAAAAACATGAACTTTTTAAGGAAAACTTTTATAAGTAAATAAGCTAATCATAAAAATAAGCCAATAAGCACAAAAGTCTCAAAGCTTAATCAAATGAAAACTTAGGTAATGATCAAAAGATTAACTTTTTAAGCACGAAATCACTTAGAACAACACGGATCATGTGATAATCGCACCAAAATCAATCTAAAATCAAAGAAAAGTAGAATGAGATTAAGGATTAAAAGCTTAAAATAGAACTTGATTAATGAAAATAAGCAATACAAGGTGTTTAATCTTGGAAGATTAAAAGAAAAGATGAAATTTAGTGAGAGAAAGTTTAAGACTTTCTCTCTCTAAAACTAGAAAGAAAAATGAAAAAGTGAAAACTAGCTAAAACTATCTAACCACCCTCCTAATGACTATTAGGAGGGTATTTATAGGGAAGGTGGAAGGAGTGCATGTGTTGCATCTTCTTTCTTGCTTTCTTCACGTTTTCTCGACTCGACTTTAATTCTTTGTCTTTGTCGTCTCGGGATTTGAACTTGTCTTTTAATTTTCTTCTTCTATTAGACTTAAGTTCTTCGACTTCGTTAAACTTCCGTCTTTAGACTTTTTCTTCGATAAATCTTCAGAATAGGCCTTGGACTTCCGTTCTTTTTGCACTCTTGATCTTTTGACTTCGTCTTTTCCCGTTTTCTTCGATAAAAACCCGTGAAAACCCGTGTTTTCTTCCTTTTTCATATTTTGGTCCTAAAACACAATAAAAACACAAACCACGCATAATTCCGACTTTTACGACATAAATCATACATTTTGGTCTTGTTATTATTGGAAATAAGTGGTAAAAGGATAAGTGTTTTCACACTT
Source organism: Glebionis coronaria (assembly GCA_025667525.1). Taxonomy (NCBI): domain Eukaryota; kingdom Viridiplantae; phylum Streptophyta; class Magnoliopsida; order Asterales; family Asteraceae; genus Glebionis; species Glebionis coronaria. The sequence goes on from CM046874.1 coordinate 251,558,025, forward strand.
ATTAGCTAGTTAGTTAGTTTTTAGTTTTTCATAATTTTAGTTTTATTGTTTTCATCACTTTCTCTCTCTAGTTTTATATTAAATTTTGTACTTTTGAATCTTAATATTTTAATTCAAGCAATCTATTGATAATCTCTCATTCTTCCTTTCTTAATGATCTATGGTTTGATTTAATAAATATGTAGTGGTTGTGATTTGGTTGATTTTTGTGTTGGCTTATTGATAATAAGTTGATTTAAAAAGTTTAAGTTTTTGATAAAAAAGTGATTTTTGATTTCTAGCTTATTAAGGTTTTAAAAGTTTTCAAATTCTAGCTTAATCATGTTTTTCTCAAAATCTTTTGGTTTAACTTTTGGCAAAGTGCTTATTGGAATTTGGCTGATTTACTATTTGTTCAAATTTCGGAAAGTTTATATCCCTAGTATTCCGGATAAGGGGTCCCAAACCCTTATTCCGGATAAGCCATTCGTCCATTTTGCGGATAAGCTTCATTTGCTAGTTAATCCGGATAAGGAGAATAACTCCTTATTCCGGAAAGAGTTCTAGTCTAATTTTCCGGATAAGCACCTCCAAAGTATTCCGGATAAGGAGCATCGTCACATATTCCGGATAAGAGCACAAGTACCATTATTGCGGATAAGTTCCTTCACCACAGTTTCCGGATAAGAGTTAATAGTCTACATTCCGGATAAGGTCGTTTAAGTGTTTTGCGGACAAGCTTCATGTCGTTTTCCAGATAAGCTTCATTTGTTACACATTCCGGATAAGGATTCCGGATAAGCCCTTTCGTCAAGTATTCCTGATAAGGACATTAAGTCCATATTCGGGATAAGGTTGTTATTTGTGTATTGCGGATAAGGGTTTGAAAAATACATTCCGGATAAGGTTTTCCGAATAAGAGAAGGCAGCTGTTTTCCGGATAAGGAAATTAAGTATTCCAGATAAGGAAATTAAGTATTCCGGATAAGGTTTTTATTTGTATTACGGATAAGGGTCATATTCTTGTTTTGCGGATAAGCTACACAAGAGTACATTCCGGATAAGCAGAATAGTTTGGATTCCGGATAAGAACAAGTATTGGATTCCGGATAAGCACCAAGAAACAGATTCCGGATTAGCTGTCTTTTATGTTCGTCCCATTTTCATCTTCAAGTTTTATCTTTTCTCGCCAAGTAAGGTTCGTTTAATTTACTTTATCTTTATCTTGCCATTTAATTATTTTATCGTTTAATTCACGCTTAGAAATAGATAACCCAAAGCTCCCCCTTTTAGTGACCGAGAACAACAATTCCACTTTGAACCGTGATAAATTCAAGAAGATACCGAGAATGAAACAACGACAAATATAATTGGGTACGAGCAACACGAAGAAAGATCTTGCAACCAAACCTTTTTAATTAACTAACCAAAAACCAGTTATTAAAATGGCGCCGCTGTCGGCTCTTTTCGTAAGGATCAACGGTTTCTTGTGAGAAAAATTGGATTTTGGGATCCGTTCTTTCGGGAACGTTATTTTCAAGTACGAAAATTTTCAAAAACCCATAAAAATATAAAATTTTCAAAAACACAAAAAAAATTAAAAAACCTATAAAAACCAAAAATATTTTCTCTTGCATTTTCTTTTTAGTGTATGCGTACTCGATCAACGTCTTATCCCGAGCCTGAGACTCTCGATAATTTAGACATGGCCGGTGTACACAACAACAATAATAATCTACCCCACCCCAACATGAATAATCTACCCCAACCCGACCTACGAACCATGGAGGAGCTATGCCAAACTACGATGAATGGAGGTGGAGGCCCGATTGCGCCGATGCAAATCACGGCTCAAGAGTTTTCGTTGAAGCATCACATGATCCAACAACTGCAAACTTATCCATTTCGCGGATTGTCGGATGATGATGCCAACAAGCACCTCGACAAATTCATTACCATTACCCAAAGCATGAAGATGCCCGGTGTTTCTATGGATGTCCTTCGCCTTCAACTCTTTCCACACACGCTTTCTCACCATGCCGAAAAATGGTTTGACCGTCTCCCAAAGAATTCTATTCATACTTGGGACGACATGACTCAACGATTTTTGTCGCGCTACTTTCCACCGTCCATGGTCACGAGCCTTCGTAACCAAATTAGTGGATTCATGCAAGACAATGATGAATCGCTCTTTGATGCTTGGGAACGATACAATGATTTGATCGACCGTTGTCCAAATCACAACATGCTCCCCGTTACTCTCATTGATACTTTCTACAATGGTCTCACTTTTCGTGATCGTGACACGATCAACGCCGCCGCCGGTGGTACTTTTATGAAAAGGAGACCGGAGGAGTGTAGAGAGTTGATTGAAAACATGACTACTCACCACAAGAATTGGGATTCATCCGCATCCTCAAGATCTAATCCGAGAGTCAATGTTTCATCTACTTCTTCCACCACCGACATGTCCGCCATGGAACGAGCCATTATCGAAATGAGCAAAAATATGCAAATTTTGGCTAATAACCACACTCAACAAGCTAAAGCCGTTGCTATTTCTTGTGACACATGTGGTGGTCCTCATTCTTACAATGATTGTCCTTCTACTCAAGGCAATTTTTGTGAAAACTTTAACGCGACATACGGTACTTATCCCACGGGAGGCTATCAAGCTCGTCCTCAAGGAGACCGTAACTTGCTAAGTTATCGTTCAACCAACTATCTTGCACCACCCAGTTTTACTCCTCAAAACCAAAACCAACAACAAAGCTATAACCGAAATAACCAAACCCAACCTCGTGCTAAAAATCAATATCAATCCCAAAGAAACCCATACCCACCTCAAGGAAATTCTCAAGCTTACCAAGCTCCACCTCTCAATCAACCAACGGTGTTGAATCAAGACATCGAGACGTTCATGAGGACTAATAGAGAGATGGTGACGAATCTTCAGAGTCAATTCATCAACTTGAAGGGAGACATGGCGAAACAAGGGAGTGATATTCGAGCCGAGCTAAGGAATGACATGGCGAAACAAAGCAATGATATTCGCACAGACATGAGAGACTTTTTCAGCACTCAAGAGAATAATATACGTGATATGATAGGTTCGCTTTTCCAAGGTAATCAACCCTCTTCTTCGGGTACTCTTCCGAGTAACACCGTTGCTAATCCAAGAGGGGAGAGTAAAGCAATCACCACTCGTAGTGGAAAAGCTTATACGGAACCCGAGCTTCCTACACCTCCACCCGTGATTGTGAACAAGGAAAAAGAGCAACTTTCCTCACCTCCTTTGCCTTCTACCCCCATTCCCCCACCACCCGCGGTTGTGAGTGATCCTACTCCCCTAAAGCCTTCCTCTTCATCCGATATACCTTATCCTTCAAGGTTGAGGAAAGAGAAGCAAAAGAGCAAGGATGATATTCAAGTTTCAAACTTTCTTAAAATGTTTAAACAATTGAATTTTAACATCTTCTTTGCCGAGGCTCTCGCTCACATGCCTAAATATGCGAAGATGTTTAAAGATCTTCTTAGTGACAAAGAAAAGCTTCTTGACATTGCTCAGACCCAACTTAATGAGAATTGCTCCGTGGTTTTCTTAAGGAAATTGCCCACCAAACTTGGTGATCCGGGTCGCTTCTTGATTCCTTGCAACTTCCCAGGAGTAGAGAATTGCATGGCCCTAGCCGATCTAGGTGCTAGTATAAACTTAATGCCTTTAAGTGTTTGGAAACAATTATCTCTCCCCGAGCTAGTCCCCACCAAAATGACCTTGGAATTAGCTAACCGTACGGTTGCTTATCCAGTGGGAATAGCCGAAGACGTCTTTGTTGGCGTTGACAAATTCACCTTCCCGACGGATTTTGTTGTCGTTTACTACGAGATGGATCCTTGTGTTCCATTAATCGTTGGACGTCCCTTCTGGAGGACCGGTCTCACTCTCATTGATGTAGCCGCGGGCGAAATAATCATGAGAGTTGGTGACGATAAAATTGTCTTCAACATGTGTAAGATTTCTAAGCAACCTTATTCATATGAGAGTGTTAATGCTATTGATGTTCTCGATGAGGCTTGTGAAGAACACTTTAATGATGCTTACAAAAGTAATCTTTCTTCTCTACCCAATGTTGAGACCTTTGCCTCAATTGCTCTGTCATTGACTCCTTTTGGAGAAAGTGACTTTCTTTTGGATGATTTTGAAGCTAGCTTGGGTCCACTTGATCTTAAGTATGATGATTCTCCCACCAATTGGGAAGAAGACATTCGTACAATTGAGAAACTTCTCAATGAAGACCCTTTTTCTCCTCCTTCTCCTAAAGAGGTGACTAATGATGATCCATCGTTAGTTACACCATCTATTGAGGATCCTCCCACTCTTGAGCTTAAGGACTTACCTCCTCATCTCGAGTATGTTTTCTTAGAAGGCATTGATCAACTTCCTGTTATCATTGCTAAGGACTTAAAAGCCGATGAGAAAACTCGTCTCATTGAAGTTCTTAAGAAACATAAAAGAGCTATCGCTTGGAAAATCTCCGATATTCGCGGAATTGATCCTCACTTTTGCACACATAAAATTCTCATGGAGGACGACTTTAAGTCCACAATTCAAAGCCAACGAAGGGTGAATCCTAAAATCCATGACGTTATCAAAAAAGAGGTTATCAAACTTCTTGATGCGGGCATGATTTATCCTATCTCGGATTCACCATGGGTTAGTCCAGTCCATTGTGTGCCTAAGAAAGGCGAAATCACCATTGTGCCCAATCAAAACAACGAGTTGATTCCAACACATCTCGTTACTGGGTGGAGAGTTTGTATAGACTATCGCAAACTCAATGATGCCACGAGAAAGGATCATTTTCCTCCTCCTTTTATGGACCAAATGCTTGAACGTTTAGCGGGTAATGAATATTACTGCTTTCTAGATGGTTTCTCGGGTTATTCCCAAATACCCATCGATCCCCAAGATCAAGAGAAGACAACATTCACTTGTCCCTATGGCACATTTGCCTACAAAAGAATGCCTTTTGGCTTATGCAATGCCCCCGGGACTTTCCAAAGGTGCATGTTGGCTATCTTCCATGACATGGTTGAGCAAACCATGGAAGTCTTCATGGATGATTTCTCGGTCTTTGGGGATTCATTCTCTTCTTGCCTTGCCAATTTAGAACGTATGCTTAAGCGGTGCGAAGACACTCGCCTTGTTCTAAATTGTGAAAAATGCCATTTTATAGTAAAAGAAGGCATTGTGCTAGGACACAAAATCTCAAAAGCCGGTCTTGAAGTGGACCGTGCTAAAGTGGATGTCATAGCCAAATTACCTCCACCTTCAACCGTGAAAGGTGTGAGAAGTTTTCTTGGTCATGCGGGCTTCTATCGTCAATTTATTCAAGACTTTTCTAAAATCGCTCGCCCGATGACCCACCTCTTGGAAAAAGATACTCCTTTTATCTTTTCCAACGAGTGTATTGAAGCCTTTAACCTTCTTAAGGATAAGCTAACTAAGGCACCGGTCTTGGTCACCCCTAATTGGGAGCTACCTTTCGAGTTGATGTGCGATGCTAGCGACTTTGCTATTGGAGCGATTTTGGGCCAAAGAGTGAATAAACACTTCCAACCAATCCATTATGCTAACAAGACAATGACGGGGGCTCAATTGCATTATACGACAACCGAAAAAGAGCTTTTAGCTGTTGTCTATGCTTTTGAAAAATTTCGCCCCTATCTTGTTTTATCCACCACCATTGTATACACGTACCATTCCGCGTTGAAGTACTTGATGACTAAGCACGACTCTAAGCCAAGACTTTTTCGCTGGGTTTTACTCCTTCAAGAATTTAACATTGAGATTCGTGAAAAAAAGGGAGCTAAAAACCTAGCCGCGGATCATCTCAGTAGACTTGAGGATCCTTATCAAGGGGATCATCCGAACAAAGAGATCAATGACTCTTTTCCCCTTGAGACCTTAATGTCTATAAATTCCAATCTTGATGACACCCCGTGGTTTGCCGACATTTCAAACTACTTAGCGGGTGGTGTTCTCATCAAAGGGTTAACATCCCAACAAAAGAAAAAGTTTTGAATGATGTTAAGACCTACTTTTGGGATGACCCTTTTCTCTTCAAACAATGCGCTGACTTGATTATTCGCCGATGTGTTGACGGACCGGCAGCTTTAGACATTCTCGAGGCTTGCCACAAAGGACCCACCGATGGTCACTTTGGTCCCAACTACACCGCTAAGAAAGTGTTTGACTCTGGATTTTATTGGCCCACCATTTATTGTGACGCTCACGAAATGGTTAAGCATTGTGATGCTTGCCAACGACAAGGCAAGATCACACATAAAGATGAGATGCCTCAAAATTTGATACAAGAATGTGAAATCTTTGACGTATGGGGCATCGACTTTATAGGGCCATTTCCATCATCCAAAGGGAACAAGTACATCCTCGTAGCTGTTGACTACGTTTCTAAATAGGTTGAAGCTAAGGCTCTCCCAACGAACGATGCGAGGGTGGTTGTGAACTTTTTGAAACAGCTGTTTGCTCGATTCGGTGTTCCTCGTGCTATAATCAGTGACCGCGGGACTCATTCTTGCAATGATCAATTTGCAAGAGTCATGGCTAAGTATGGTGTCAATCACCGTCTTTCCACCGCCTATCATCCCCAAACCAATGGGCAAGCCGAGATTTCCAACCGTGGATTGAAGCGAATTCTGGGACATACTTTGGGAGAGCATCGTGCCGCGTGGGCCGATAAGTTAGATGATGCTCTGTGGGCTTTCCGTACCGCCTATAAGACGCCGATTGGTTGTACACCTTATCGTCTTGTGTACGGGAAAGCATGCCACCTCCCCATCGAGCTAGAACATAAGGCATACTGGGCCTTGAAGTGGGCTAACTTCGACATCAACAAAGCCGGTGATCTTCGCAAGATTCAACTCAACGAGCTCAACGAACTGAGGAATGAAGCTTACGAGAACTCATTGATCTACAAGGAGAAGACCAAGATCATCCACGATGTTAGAATTAAGAACCGAGAGTTCCACGTTGGTGATCAAGTCTTACTTTTTAACTCTCGGTTGAAGATCTTCTCTGGCAAGTTGAAGAGCCGCTGGTCTGGTCCATTCACCATCACCAAAGTCTTTCCATATAGCACCATTGAGCTTTCTCAGCCAAATGGGCCTAATTTTAAGGTGAATGGCCAGCGTTTGAAGCTGTACTTTGGTGAGGATATCTCTCATGAGATGATTCCATCCCTCACCACGTTTCCCATGAACTAGTTTTGGGTCGAGTCAGGCTCGTGACTCGGTTATAAAAAACAAGCGCTTCTCGGGAGGCAACCCGTGATCTATCCTTTACCGTTTTCATAATAAGTGTAGGGGGAGCCCCGCATGTGTTTGTTGTCCTGTTTCTTCTTATGTGCAGGGATTCAAGCTTCAAAGAGCACCTCGATGACTTTTGACGAACCGTGATTCCATGTTCCCGTCTTCCTGGTTCTATCCTAAACTGTTGTGATTCAATTTTTCATATCTTATATGTTCACATTGAAATCACTTTAGTTGTCCTTTCCTTAGCAAGACTTAAACAAAGTGCACAATGTCCTAAGTGTAGGGGAGTTTATTCCCACATACTTAAACATTGAGGAAAATGTTTATATCAAGTGTAGGGGGGACTTCTATCGAAGTAAGTGGTCTTTTCCATGAATTTGCCCTTATTTTAACCGGAAAATTTGATTTTTCGACATTTTTCAAAATCTTTAATCTATTTTGGCCTTGTAGTTTTCCTTTGTTATCGTTATTTACTTTCTTTGCTAGAAAAAAATTGCAATAAAGTGGTTTTAAATTTTTCAAAGTCGTGAATATTTTGACTCAACCCGAGTTTACTTATCTAAGTTTACTCTAGCTAGTATCCTTAACGTGTTTAAGTCAAGTTTTGCTAGGCTTTTATATAGGGAGCTTTAAAACGCGAAAGTCTTAACTCTCACGGGTTAAGAACAAGAACTTTTCGCAAGTTCCTATAATTGATCCTAGAGAGTTGTTTATCAAGGGAACTTTAAAATGCGATTTCTAAACTTGAAAAAGTCTAAGAATTTGCAAGATCCTATAGATGACTCGAAAACCCAAAACTTTGATTTAATAGGCTAAGCATCCACGAGTCTCATTCCTTGAGATTTTAAACTGTGGAGGACGAGAGATGATAGAATCATATATAAGTTTGGTATTCTTTCGTGAATTTATGTGAGTTAATTATGAGCCTATTCTCCCATCGCTTGTTAATAAATTTATCTGCAATAAATAAGGTTGTACGATTTGAAAAGTTACTTAGCTTCTAGCCCAAGATCGTTTAAAAGTTGTTCGGTATTAATTAGAGTTCATAGCCAAGGCATAACTTATTGATGCGGGATGCGAAGATTGGCGAGTCCGAAAAGGCCCTAACAAGGCATGAGGGCTACATTTTGTTGTTAAAGATCCAAAAGTGATGTGAAGAATCATTTGTCGAAAATCAATATGAAGGATCAAGACACACGACGAAAAGCAAATACTCCCCTAAAGATCATGGAGAAGTCTATCCGAAAAGACCCTAGCAAGGTATGAGGATAAATAGATCGGCGGATCGTTGTATATCAAAGTACAAAATAAAGATTAGAGAAAAATGAAGAAGTCGTGGTCCAAATATGAAGAATCTCTCAAAACTTCAAGTGAAGAAATTCCTATTATAAAGAGAAGACCATAATTTCAAGAACGTCTCTCAGAGACTTGAAGTATGAAGTCGCTGCCAAATATCGGTCCGAGAAAAGTCTCAAATCGTGAAGCGAGTTATGCCAAGATATGAACTTTATGAGGTCCCGAGAAGTAGTTTTAAAAGATTTTGTCCTTTAGCTAACTATTGATTAAATCGTCCTTCTTTATTTTCGGCCTAAATAACTATCGAAATAAGTCAAACAATGCATCCTCGTGATCATTCAAGACAACAATAAAATATAAGAGATACACCAAGCAATAAGGGAGTCTAAGTGAATAATTGGCCCACATGAATTCGTGTTAGTTTGCTAACTTATAATAACAATGATCTCGTTTTTAAGCTTGGTATGGGGAACGTGAAACTTTAGGATGATAAACGTTCATGGCAGCCAAAACTCAATGTAAGTCTTTGATTTCTTTACTTGTTTTTATCTTTTTACTTTCCCTAAATGTTTAGTATTTAATAAAGGCTAAGGTGGGTTATTTATGATGGAAAATGTAAACCGTGCTTTAAAATTAATGCATTGCATGAGGACATTGCAATGGTCAAGTGTAGGGGATTTAATAAGTGTGAAAATACTTATCCTTTTACCACTTATTTCTAATAATAACATGACCAAAACGTGTATTTTATGTCGTAAAAGTCGGAATTATGCGTGGTTTGTGTTTTTATTGTGTTTTAGGACCAAAAGATGAAAAAGGAAGAAAACACGGGCTTTCACGGGCTTTTATCGAAGAAAACGAGAAAAGACGAAGTCAAGAGATCAAGAGTGCTTAAAGAACGGATGTCCAAGACCTATTCTGAAGATTTATCGAAGAAAAAGTCTGAAGACGGAAGTTTAATGAAGTCGAAGAACTCAAGTCTAAATTAAAGAAGAAAATTATTAAGACAAGTTCAAATCCCGTGACGACGTCGAGAAAAGACAAAGAATTAAAGCGAGTCGAGAAGAAAGAAAGAAGGAAGCACACCACACATGCACCTCCCACTTAGCCTATAAATACCCTCTAATCACATTAGGAGGGTGGTTAGCTAGTTAGTTAGTTTTTAGTTTTTCATAATTTTAGTTTTATTGTTTTCATCACTTTCTCTCTCTAGTTTTATATTAAGTTCTGTACTTTTGAATCTTAATCTTTTAATTCAAGCAATCTTTTGATAATCTCTCATTCTTCCTTTCTTAATGATCTATGGTTTGATTTAATAAGTATGTAGTGGTTGTGATTTGGTTGATTTTTGTGTTGGCTTATTGATAATAAGTTGATTTAAAAAGTTTAAGTTTTTGATAAAAAGTGATTTTTGATTTCTAGCTTCAAATTCTAGCTTAATCATGTTTTTCTCAAAATCTTTTGGTTTAACTTTTGGCAAAGTGCTTATTGGAATTTGGCTGATTTACTATTTGTTCAAATTTCGGAAAGTTTATATCCCTAGTATTCCGGATAAGGGGTCCCAAACCCTTATTCCGGATAAGCCATTCGTCCATTTTGCGGATAAGCTTCATTTGCTAGTTATTCCGGATAAGCTTCATTTGCTAGTTATTCCGGATAAGGAGAATAACTCCTTATTCCGGATAAGAGTTCTAGTCTAATTTTCCGGATAAGCACCTCCAAAGTATTCCGGATAAGGAGCATCGTCACATATTCCGGATAAGAGCACAAGTACCATTATTGCGGATAATTCCCTTCACCACAGTTTCCGGATAAGAGTTAGTAGTCTACATTCCGGATAAGGTCGTTTAAGTGTTTTACGGACAAGCTTCATGTCGTTTTCTAGATAAGCTTCATTTGTTACACATCCCGGATAAGGATTCCGGATAAGCCCTTTCATCAAGTATTCCGGATAAGTACATTAAGTCCATATTCGGGATAAGGTTTTTATTTGTGTATTGCGGATAAGGGTTTGAAAAATACATTCCGGATAAGGTTTTCCGAATAAGAGAAGGCAACTGTTTTCCGGATAAGGAAATTAAGTATTCCGGATAAGGAAATTAAGTATTCCGGATAAGGTTTTTATTTGTATTGCGGATAAGGGTCATATTCGTGTTTTGCGGATAAGCTACACAAGATTACATTCCGGATAAGCAGAATAGTTTGGATTCCGGATAAGAACAAGTATTGGATTCCGGATAAGCACCAAGAAATGGATTCCGGATTAGCTGTCTTTTATGTTCGTCCCATTTTCATCTTCAAGTTTTATCTTTTCTCGCCAAGTAAGGTTCGTTTAATTTACTTTATTTTTATCTTGAAATTTAATTATTTTATCGTTTAATTCACGCTTAGAAATAGATAACCCAAAGCTCCCCCTTTTAGTGACCGAGAACAACAATTCCACTTTGAACCGTGATCAATTCGAGAAGATGCCGAGAACGAAACAACGACAAATATAATTGGGTACGAGCAACACGAAGAAAGATCTTGCAACAAAACCTTTTTAATTAACTAACCAAAAACCAGTTATTAGTAGTAATCGCTTAATTGTTGAAGAACCATTTGTTTTGCGGGATAGAAGAATGTTTAGTAGAGGAAATGCTGTCGCGGTTTATGTTCTATTCCAATGCGTCAATGGCACTACAATATATGCTACTTGGGAGTTGTATGACACTATAGTTGAACGTTTTGTACACTTCAACTTAGATGATTAGTTTTATTGCTTGAGGAAAAACTGTAACACCCCACTTTGATAAGTAGACTGTTACATGATAATTATGGTGTGTCATCTATGCAAGGTAAATGTCTTAAAACATAAATGACCATAAAGGAAACCGGAATTAAACATCGGTCCAAACATAAGCTCACACAATGCATAAGTAAAGAATGTAGAAAAAGGACTAAACAATGTCCAGTAAAGCAGAAGTATATAAATGCATTAAAAGAAATGAAGTCAAGGGAGCCTCCATCCTAATGCACGTACTCTTGATTACCTAAGTATGCCCTTTAGTACCTACCGTATGGGAACATGGAAAGAAAATACGGCTGAGCAATACGCTCAGTGAACGAATATGACATAATAAAATGATTGAAACATAAGTAAAGTATGAAAATGTAGCGGTATAATGTAAGTCCTGGAAAACCTGGAGCATGTTTTATAAACTGGTTTATATCTGAATAGACTTATGTTTAATTCATAAAAACCATATTTTAAATGACCAAGAGTCCATATAAGTCATGAAGGTATCAACGTGCATGAATACATAGAGGGGTGACCTCATCATGCAATTAGAGGGGTTGTCTCTAATTATAATAGTCTGGGTGGAAGGATCAGCTCCATGTAACGGATGTAGAGCACACACCACAGTTACCTTGTAATCTGCAAAACATGTACTAGGATGCACCCATCCGTCCCACATGATAATAATAAATGGCCAATAACTGAAAGGGACACCACGAGCAATCACTCTCGTCGCGGAAGAGTCATAACACTGGTGCCTCAAGTGTTATGGTTATGGTACCTCAATAACTAGGTGAACATGGCATGCATGTATATAGCTCAGGCAGTTTAAAATAATATCATACTAATTACTGAAACGTTTAATGTAAACTATTGGGGAAAACAGATGGTAGCAAACGGGGAATCATAAATATAGGAAGAGAATGTCCGTACTGAAGGACGTAATATCCGTACCTTATGTCTAGTAATGAAATGAAGACGAAAGTGGAAAGAAACTACTCCGACTTCACGAGTGCTATATAATAAAGGACGTGAATGAGTTGTCTGCTTAATATAAACTTACTGATTTTAGTTTAGTTTACTTTACGTGTTCTTAACTTGTTTTACTTGTTCTTGTCTTGTTTTACATGTTCTTGTCTTGTCTTTCATGTTCTTGACTTGTTTTACTGTTTCATGTTTTATCATGTATTTTCTTATTGTTTCATGTGTTCTTGATTAGCGTATTTCATGTTTATGTGTTATTACACTTTTTGTTTCATAATGAGTAACTTTCTAAAAAAGCAGGTTTTTATATATAGTAACTTTCCAAAAATAGCAGGTTTCCATATATAGCAACTTTCTAAAAATAGTAAGTTTCCATAATTAGTAAGTTTTCAAAAATAGCATGTTTCCATAATTTGTATGTTTTCATAATTAGCATGTTTTCATAAATAGTAACAAGATAAGCTAAGGTTTAATAAGCATATATTATAAGTCATGCTTATATAAATGTCATATATAGTAAAGTTTATTAATAATTAAATACTTTAGTCTTAATATAAAGATTATTAATTAATAATATAATACATGGTTTGTAAGTAATTAATAATTAATAATATAACAATATTATATTAATAAAACTTTACCTTAATCGATAATTAAATTAAAGTATAGTATTAATTTAATTAAACCATGAATAATATGTAATTTAATTAAGCTAAGTTCTTAATTAAATTAATTAAATGTGACATGTACATTTATCATGAATAATTAAATTAATAATTATTATAACCTAAGTTAAAATTTGATTAATGAAACCACGTTTAATGTCATGATAATTATACCAAATGATTATATCCTAAGTCTGAATTAATTAAATTAAAATACAACATGATTAATTAATATAATTAGATTAACCCTTGTTTAATTTAGTTAATAGCCAAACACACCTTGTGTTTTTCATGTGTACCCGAGCCCCGTGACTAGCCTACACCGAGACACCCATGTATCGGCTTGGCTCGGACCGCACAAACATCACCACAGCCGCAAGGTTGTGGCTTGCCACCGTTAGCCCAAAACAGCCCCCGACTTAAGCCGGGTCCCCCTGCTGTGCGACAGTTTCTCACCGAGAGTTGTGAGGCTCTCGGTTGCTACTGCCAAACTAAACGTGCCCCCACTGGGGGGTTTTGGTGTTGCGGCCGACAACACAAAACAGCCACCGCCTCTTATAAGGGTGCGGCTGGCCGAATACAAACACCACCGAGACCCCTTGTGGTCTCGGTTCCCGTATCAACCAAACAAAACCCGACTTGTTTTTAATTACTACATGTTTTAATCATCCCAAAAACCATATGTTCTTATTTAATTATCTAACTCATGATCAAAGAAAAGTAATAAATAAAAAAAAATTAAGGTTTATGGAATACCGTATGTGTAAAGCTTAAGGACTTATGAACACGAACACAACCCGTAACAAATCAAAGATCAACAAAACCTTTTTCCTTTTTCTTTTCTTGGTGGAACCGGCGGCCAAAAGAGAGAGAGAGAGTAGGGTTTGTTTTTTTTTTGTAAAATTGTAAAAGTGTTTCCCTGGAATGTTTTTGGTGCATGTAAAATAGTTAATGGGCCAGGCATGGCCCGTTTGTCTTTCTCTCTTGCTAGGCCGGCCAAACACCCTCTTCATATACATGTTTAATTTGTTTTCCGTGTTTTAAATAATTATCGTGTGTGTTCGTGTTTTAATCTCGTGTTTTAAGCATTATACGTAAATACTTATCGTGTAATAATACATAATAATAATAATATACGTAATACTTACATTAAATGTTCATGATACGTGTCGTGTATTAATTAATTATAAAGTTTTAATTAATCCGTGTTTTCATGCATTAAATTTTTTTATGTATTTTATGCGGGTTTTACAACTCTTCCTCTAACACCCCCAATTTACATTGCGCAGCGGAAATACATAATTGGGTGCTAAACACAAGTATCATCACACAAGGTATATTGAACGACTCAAAAGAGACGCTTACACATAAAATATAAATAAGATTTCACACAATGTCTAAAACATACATTTCATCCCATAATGTACTAAAACGACACCAGAGTAAAGCGTTTAGTCCCCACGGATCTCGACCATCAAACCAACAAGTTTCAGTACAGTACATAAACATTCAACAAATTGTTCAACAGTAAAAGGATAGAAAGTGTTTTAGACCAACAGACTTCAAAAGCCAACCCACAACATCCACGGCAAAGCTCCGCCATCAATCACCTTCGATTACCTGAAACACATGCTTAAACGAGTCAACAATAATGTTGAGCGAGTCCATAGGTTTAACAAATCACATTTGAACACAAGAAGAAAATCAATCATAATCATTTTATAGAATTGTCGTGCACACAATCTATTTCAAGGCAACTCATTGTATTTAAGCTCATGACACCGACCCCTTAACCAATTAGTCACCCACGCCAAATGCCAGCATGACTAGATAAAACCATTGCCCCTCTAGGGTATTAATTGCTAGATATATACTCAAATCTCATTCTCGTAAATTATCCTTCCCAGAGGTTACTCGACGTAATGCCCTGGTCTTAGATATGGTGGTCAACCCAATAGTACTATCATTTGAATAAGCGTCTATTCCCAACTCACAACATTAAGTCAGAACATAGTTAACAGTTCATGAATTTAGGGTCTTTAGCAACAAGGTACTCAATACAATGCAAGGCAACATGGGCAACATTCGGTTCCAAACAATTAATCATGACTTGTGTTCATTTATTTTCAAATAGCATGTATCCCCCTCGCGGGTATTAAAACATTTAGTAGCTAGCATGAAAAGCGAGGCTACAGACTCACCTTAGTATAAGAGACCTAGCGAGATGATCGTCAATGATAGAGGATGCCTTTCAAACACGAGAACCGCAACCTATCAAATAAGGCACGTTCATTAATAATAACTCGAGAAATAAACCATACAGAAGAATATAAAACTCAAACTCATACAATCACACAAACTCAAGAGAAAACGATACAAGTAATACTATTACACTCTTCTATACATCTACTTAATCATCCTATACTCTCAACAAAAATCTGCCGGCAAATACCAAATGTACTAGCTCATTTACCCCATTTAGACTCGTCAAAAGTTTATGAAACGACTCGAGGAACTAACTTACTGTCTATAGAAAGTCCTCCAACAAGTTTATCAAATGACTTTACTTTTAAAGTTCTCTGGCCGACTCATCTTTGAAATACAAAAACCGGACAGTTTTACGTCATCGACTCATACAACCGTTTTAACTTCTATAAAAGACTCCATTTGCCAAACCGACACTTAGGTTTGTAAATAGACTCACCCTCTAGGGTTTATACTTTTTCATCAGTCCTTGACTCATTTCAAAACTCATTCTATAGTCCCCGAGATTCAATCCAAATATCGTCAATAACTACATGTCGTGCCGATACTCGTCTGCCGGTACAGGAATAATCAAACTATCATAACTTCTCGCTTGTTTGGAGCTAGAAGCTCTACTTTATATCAAATTGAATCTAATCGAATTCTCTACAACCCTATGCTATTAGTTAAGCCATAATAAAATCATAAGGTACCCAAAAATACCCTTTTTCCTACTGATCTAAATTACCCCACAAAAACTTGCATGAAATCATGTTTTTAACCAAAACCAACCATTTTTATCATCGTCATTGATGTAGTATTTTTGCAACCCTTTAGGAAAAGAGAGGCAAAATAGTGGTAAGCGTTAAGTGTACGTTTAGGAAAACGTAAACACTTATGACCCTTTGTGTGGGTATCGTTCTCAAGGAGGCACGTGTGTTGTGTAATGAGTTGATTTTGATTGATGATTTTATTAAGAAGAAAAGAAATGAGAATAGAAATGAGAAAGAAAAGACAGTTACGAAAACGAATTAAACTACGACGAAAAAGGCGTACACGTAAAGTCGTAAAAAGCTACAAAATTAAAAAAATTTTAAACCTAAAAATAAATTAAAAGCTAAAAGTAGTCTAAAATAATATAAATAAGGATCAAAATCCAACAAAAATATTTTAAAACCTTTTATTAATTAAATATTCAATTTTAAATGCTAATTAAAGCCTTAAAATTAAATACAATTAATAAAATGTCCAAAATATTATTTTATTAAACTAATACTTTACTTATATTATTAGAAGACTAAAAAGTATTTTTCCGAAAATTAAAAACTATTAAAAGTATTTTTAAAACACTAAGAACTATTTAAAATGATTTAAAACTAATAAAACTTAAAATAATTATAAAAATAAATCTAAAGGCTATAAAAATAATCTAAAAGTGGTAAAACTCCTAATTATAGCTAATTAAACTAGGAAAAATGAAAAAGGAAGAAAAAACAAACTTTCTATTTTTAGTAATAAAATAATATTAAAATATTAAAAAAAATAAAAAGTTTATAAATAAATTCTAAAAAATTTCTAAAAACCTAGAATAATATAACTAAGAGAAAAATGTAAATAAAAGTTCCTAAAACCTTTTAATTAATTATATATTAAATTTCAAAGTTGATAAAAAACCCTAAAATCAAATAAAATTAAAAATAAGACTTTTTGAAAACTTAACTAAATGTAAACCTCAAACTATCTAAATAAAACTTAAAAACAATTTTCTAAAAATTAAAAATACCTTTTCCTATTTTTTATCTAATTAATAAAAACCGGCTAATTAAAAAAATGATAAAAAATAATTAATGAAAGGGAAAAATTAAAACTAAGCTAGAAAAATCCCTAGCCTAATGACAACCCTAGGAAAAATAAGCCTGGCAAAATTAGCTTAATGGATAAGCTGAAAAAGCCAAAATAAGCTACGGCTTGATTTATGAAAAGCCCACACAAACTTACCTTAAGTATAATACAATTGCACCCTTGGTCAGTAAAAGACCCAAGGGCGCAACGGTATTGAGTGTGTGTGGTGAGAGGAGTGGCGCAGGTTCGAGTCCTGGCCACGTCCTTTTTGTTCTTTATTTTTTTTTCTTTTTAAACTTTTAAAAACCAAACCTGTTGATATTTAAACCTCAAAAACACAAATACAAATTCAATTTAACAAGACTAAAGCAAGATTCAATGAAAACGTGCCCAATTGTATTTTTTGAAGAACACAAAGAAGGACTTTCTTCACTTGTGCAATTTTAATCAAGAGGGCTTGATTTATGATTTGTGTGGTGTTTTTGGACAACAGGGGGCACCCTTATACTCCTTTGAGTATAAGGAGTCAAAACACACAAAGAAAACAAGCAATAACCAGCCAAGAATTGTTCAAACCAAGCACACAAAGCAAAATCAAGTTGCTGATGTACAAAGGGGGGGTCTGTGAGGATTTTTGATCAATTAGTTGCACAAAATCGAATTTCAAAGCCTCTTAACTTGCATACAAATCAATAACTTGGCAAGAAACCGATTTCAAACCCTAGAGCACCCTTATCTCTAACAACTTGCCAAAAATCAAACACAAATTTCAATCAAAACAGTCACCAATGGCAGTTTTCTGATTTCTAGCACTTAGACCAAATTTTAGCATGCAATGATGTTCAAAACTTATTCAAACTGAAATCCTATGCTAACATACAAACTATACTACCCTAATAAGTGATTCAAAATAGATTTAACTCACAAACTTGTCACAAATTCTCAACTAAACCCGTATCCAAACACCCCTTAAAAATCTAATAATGAAATTTTAACAAAGCAAATCTTGACAAATCTCAATCAAACTGTTTCTAAACACTCTTATCATGCATCCTAAACCAAATGAACTCAAATCACACAAACTTAAACAACTTTTCATGCAATTCACACAAATCACATAATTTCTAAAAATATGAAATTGGACAAGATTTTACCTTGTTGGACCTACTTCCAGGTCCAACAGTGGCTGCTAGCCACCTCCTATAGGCTGGGGCCTATGCTGACACTTGGACAACAGATTCCAAACAACCCTGCTAAGAAAAAGGAAGAACACAAGCACAAATAATATGATTTTCTGATTTTACTTAAAACCTCTTAAATCTTTGTAAAATCTTCTCAAACAAACTTTCTTGCTAAACACTTAACAAATCTACTTAAAAACCTGGAAACCAACACTTGAAACAAACTTTCACCACAAATTCACCAATTTCAGAAACTTGAAATTAATTTTGAAAAACTCAATATTACTTCAACAAATTTGTTTGGAACTCAGATTTACTTAACACAATTAATACCAACTTTTAAAATAAAGATAAGGAATTACACTTTCATTACCAGAAAACACCAACTTTCATTAATTAAAAAGGAATTACATAAAAATTTCAAGGAAAATCTGGAACAAGGAAAAAAATGCTAAGCTAAGGTGCCTTATATACTTGGCTACAGAATCTACTAGAAGCCTAACAATTGCTAAACCCTAATCATGGAATTCCCTAAAAAGCCCTTGGGTCTTCTCTTGAAAATTTGGTCAATTCGTGCCATGTGATTGCTGAAGAGATGCCAGCTAGTCTTGGTTGATCTTGGACGTTAGAAAGTGCTTGGGGACCAAGGAAAACAATCTTGGACGTTGGTGTGGTCGGGTATTGTTTTTGAGGGAAAGAGACGGGTGCAGGGGAGGGTCCCACAAGACACATGGGTGTGTCTTGTGGTGTTTGGGGAGGTGGGTTTTGATGAGGTTAAGGTTAATTAGGATTCTGGAAACAATTGGGTAAAAACCCCTTGATTTGGGATTAATTGCGTCTGGGTGGGTTTAGGGTTCTAGGGTAATTAGAGTGGTGATTAGATCTGTTTTGGGTAAAATAGGATTTAAAAAACGTGTTAGGAGGGAAATAGGAGGGTTGACTAGGGATTTGATTGGGGTTTATTAATTAAGTGGTTTGTGGGTTTGGGTTGGGTATTGGACTGGGTAGGGTATGGGTAAATGGGTGAATGGGCGGGTCATGATGAGGTGTCATGATTTGGTTGGTTGTGGAGGTTTGGTTGTCTGGCAATTATGGCCCCCCAAGGTTCACTTTTCCTTCATGTTGTATAAACAGCATTAAAACTTCTTTTCCTTTGATTTTAAGTTTTCACCACTTGTCATTTTTGGCACATCAATTTTCCATACTTCTAACAAGGACTTCAAGTGTAATTTTGGCATTCTTCAAGGGCTGTTTTTGTAATGTCTTCAAACTTTAGGGACCCTATTCATAATTTTGAATATTTGAGGGGTATAAAGTGTAAATCTTCAAAAGTTGAGGGACTAAACTTGACAGTCTTTAAAACTTCAAGGGCATTTTTTGTAAAATCCAAACTTGGGCCCGGTTCATTGTGCGACTTCGTTTCCCGTGTTCGTTTTTGATTGATTCTTGTGATCTTTTGTCAATTCCTCAATATCCGTACCTAAAAATACACAAGCAACAAACACGAGCATATATTTGGCAGTTTTAATGATATTTAATGCATTTTAAGCCCGATTTGGACGATGAGACTATGTATAAAAGCAGTCTCATCACTCCCCCATACTAAACCATTGCCGTGTCCTTACGCAATGATAGAATAAAGTATCATAGCATCTCCAAAATTCATTTTTATTCACTTTATTGGAATAATAAACTAGCTACACTACTACTATTACTACTACTTGTGTTTTAGACATAATGTATGATTTTCATCGCAAAATGGGACGTTTAGGTTCATAGAATAAGAACACGTGAATGCTTCGTTAGAAATAATTTTGTCGTCCTCGATTTTCACCCTAATTCCATGCCAAGCGTGCAACGAGATCATTGTCATTATAAGTTAGTAATGCTAACACTACTCATATGCCCTAATCACGTACTTATTCTCCCATTATTCCTAAGTTGTATCTCTTATATTTTATGATGTCTTAAATGATCACGAGGATACATTATTGACTTATGCGATAATAGAGATTTAGGTCTAATAATAGAGTCCTAACTGTGTAACTAAGATCATCAAATCAATAACCCCTCCTAATAGACAACGATGTTAAAAAATTAAGTTGACAAGAAGAATCGATAAACACGGTTTTATAACGGTTTTGAACATGAGACTTATTACCAAGACTTTTATACGCCCCCTAACGGAAGGGCCTTATTATCTTTGGTTTACCTCCATCTTTTATTCAACTTCGCCATGAAGCTTTTATTATGACTTCGGTCTTGCCTAGCCTTTTATTATCCGCCTCATCGGTGGTTTTATTAGCCAAAGACGTATATCCTCATGCTAAAGCGAATTTTGGATCTTTAAAGCTTCGAAGATTAAGGCTTGATTCACTTTCAATTTTGCATAGATTTTAGGCCTTGTGGGGCTTCAAATTGTTTGCTAGATTTAGGTGAGCACTTGAAATCTTATTATTAGGTGAAGCTTTTGATTATTCGGGTGCCAATACTTCAAAACCGTGATGCTGGCGATACCTTAATGTCTTCCCAATTTAATTACACGGAAGCTACTAGAAAGAATAGAAACCCCACAATCCTAACTAAACCGCTAAGTCAATATTTATTAAGCAAAAAATATTTACAAGCGAAGGGAGAATAAGCAAGCAACGAGAACACATGAGTTTTTGAAAGAATACGAGTACTCTACGTTTAGCATAGTAACTTATAATTAACTCTATCATTTCTCGTCCTCATTTAAGAGACTTAGCCTAATGTGTAGTTAAGGAATCAAAGCTAAGTGCTCAACACGCACGGTCGAGTCAAAAATTACTCTTATTCTCGCCATCGGAAAATCTACATTCGTGTCTTCAAACACTTATAAAACATGAGAAAAATTTTAAAATTTGGCCATTTTTAGCCTTATTTTGCAACAAAACGATAAACAAACAGATAAACTTTGGAAAGCGTGAAGGTTTGGCAAGGCAAGTATCTATTCACCCCCCCCATACTAAAGTTAAACATTGTCCTCAATGTTTCGAGTCTAGGGGTGCAAACACCCCCATACTAGAGACGTAGTCGAATGCCTAATCTAGCATGGAAAGGGTGTAACCAATAAATTAATAGCCGTTTATGAAGTGTGCTAAAAACCTAAGGTTAGAACATCAAAGGATATATCATTTGGATATTGAGAAATGTCTCCAAAGCAAACGATCGAGTACTCCCATAAAACGAACACGAGAGGCTCCAATCGTGAAGATCATGATCTAAAAACTACAATTCACAAACAACCACGGAACAAAGGTTGGAAGGGCACAAATCCCCTCACATTAACTAATTAGAAAGCAATAATATGTACATGGATGATAGGTGTGTAAACACCCATCTTTTCTACCACTTAATTACAATAATAACCGGACCTAAACGTGTATTTTATGTCTTTTATGTCGGAATTATGCGTGGTTTGTGTTTTTGTTGTGATTTAGGATGAAAAGGTGAAAAGTGGAGAAAACACGGACATTCACGGGCATTTACGGACTTTTATTGAAGAAAAGGATGAAAGGCGAAGTCAAGAAGTCAAGAGTGCAAAAAGAACGGAAGTTCACGACCAATTCTGAAGATTTATCGAAGAAAAAGTCAAAAGACGGAAGTTTATCAAAAGCCGAAGAATTCAAGTCTATTTTATTGAAGAATTTAAAGACGAGTTCAAAAGAAATCCCGAAGTCAAAAGTCCCTTAAGTCCAAGTTTAAAGAAGATTAGAAGAAAAGGGACTTAATCTTGCAATTAACAAGAAAGGAAGGAGGGGAGGAAGCTTCCTTAATCCTCCCCTATAAATAGATTAGATTAGTCATTTTTCACTCTTGTTGGCTAATGGTGACAATTAGACCTTCCACCATTTAAATACTTGTCATTTACTTTTCTTGTTAATTTAAATTCATGTTATGCACCTTAATTACCATTTAATTCCAAGTAAGTTTTCATTTTAATTCTTGTCAAATCTTTACTTTATTTTGTCAATCTCTTATCTACCTTTCTTAATCTTTGATTTGTTAAGTTTATGTTTATGCTCATGCTTTTATTTTGATCCAAATTGGTTTTTGATTATTGTGGTTAAAGTTGTTTGATTTCATGTTTTTAATTGTTTGTTGATGTTTATCTGATGATTCGTTACTATTTATAATTATCTGTGAGTTCGGTTTTGGTTAAATTGTTATTTTCTTGCTGCTACTGTTTCCCTTGTTCTTCGGGAAGTTTGTTCTGTGTTTCTGATCTTTCAGGGCGAAAACTTCCGAATCAAGACAAGGGAGTTTGTTCATTCGGAACTTCCAAAGTTCCGAATCAAGTGTTCATCCGGAAGTTCTAAGATCAACAAAAGTTCCGAGCCAAGCTTGTTCATCCGGAACATTCAAAGTTCCGGACGAAGGAAAACTTCCGAACCAATTGTCATTCATTCGGAATTTCAAAAGTTCCGAACCAGTAAGCTTCATTCGGAACCCAAAAGTTCCGGATCAAGCACTGTTCATTCGGAACTTCAAAAGTTCCGGATCAACGATCATTCATTCGGAAGTTCCCAAAGTTCCGAACCAAGGCTGTTCATTCGGAACTTACAAGTTCCGAATAAACTTCCGAATCAAGGGACTTGTTCCGGGTCAGTGTTTGTTCATTCGGAAGTTTTAAACTTCCGAATCAAGGAGGTTCATTCGGAAACTTCCGAATCAAGGGTGACCAACAAGTTCCGAATCAGCAAGTTCCGAACGAAGCATTGTTTTGGATAAGTGACATATTCAGACCAACTTGTTCCGGATCAAGGATTTTGGTAATATTCCAAGTGAAGAAGAATCATTTCAACCAAAGGTGACATTTAGGACGAGTGATTGTTCCAAACGAAGGTTTATTCCGAATGAGCTGTATTCAGGTTCTTATTAGCTTTCGTCTTTGATTTTTATTTTCAAGCTTTATTTTTCTTGCCTTTTATTTAATTGCACTTTAAGATTATCTGCCTTAGTTTTATTTTAGAATTACCTTAGTTTTAGTCGCACTTTAAGTTTGCCTTAGATAGATTTATATTCACGTAATTTACTTTAGTGCCTTTAATTTCAGCCTCGTTTTTAAATACTTGCACCTTTACTTTAGTTAGACTTAGATTTACTTTAAGAGCACATTTACTTTAATTGTTTTGCACCTTTTATTTTTAAAACACTACAACGACACTTCTTTGATTCCACCAAAATAAAACAAAGTCACATAGAGAACTAAGATCAATTCGATTAGACACACTTAAACGAATCTTTTTAACCTGAGTAAAATCTAGTTATCAAATGGCGCCGCTGCCGGCTCTTTTCGTTAAGATCGACAGTTTTCTGTGAGAGACACGTTGCTTTTTGGGATCCGTTCACTTGTGAACGTTATTTTTCTTGCTTGATAAAAAAAAACCATAAAAATTAAAAATCTCAAAAATCCAAAAAGATTTTATTTTTATTGTGTATATATATTGTCTTTGTGTTTGGTTTTGTTTTCTTTTGTATTTTCAGGTGTATGCGTACTAGATCTTCTAATTATCAAGAGCCCGAGCCTCAAGAAGATTTAGATATGGCAGGTGTTAACAACAACAACATTCCACCGAACCTGAATAATAATAATAACAACAATGCTCTTCCACAGCCCGATCTTCGGACCATGGAAGAACTTTGTCAACCAACCATGTTTGGACGAGGAGGACCGATTGCGCCGATGCAAATCAACGCTCCTGAGTTTTCGTTGAAGCACCACATGATTCAGCAAGTACAAACAAACCCTTTTAGAGGATTGCCTGATGATGATGCCAACAAACACCTCGACAAGTTCATTACAATCACCCAAAGCATGAAGTTGCCTGGGGCCACAATGGATGTACTCCGCCTACAACTCTTCCCACATACTTTATCGCATCATGCCGAGAAATGGTTTGATCGTCTCCCGAAGAATTCTATTCACACTTGGGATGACATGACTCAACGCTTTCTTTCGCGCTACTTTCCACCATCCATGGTCACAAGCCTTCGCAATCAGATCAGCGGTTTCATGCAAGATCCCGATGAATCTCTTTTTGACGCTTGGGAGAGATATAATGTCTTGATCGACCGTTGTCCAAACCACAACATGCTCCCCGTCACATTGATTGATACTTTCTACAACGGATTGACTTTTCGAGATCGTGATACGATCAATGCAGCCGCCGGTGGCACATTCATGAAAAGGAGACCCGAGGAGTGTAGAGAGTTAATTGAGAACATGACTACTCACCACAAGAACTGGGATTCCTCTGCATCTTCCAGGAACAACCCGAGAGTCAATGTTTCCTCAACCTCAGCAAACCCTGAGATGACCGAACTCACCCGCATGATGGCTGAAATGAGCAAAAGTATTACGCTTCTCGCTTCAAACCAACAACAACAACAAGTTAAAGCGGTTGCTAATCCTTGTGAAACATGTGGCGGTCCTCACTCATACACCGATTGTCCTTCGACACAAGGAAATCCGGAAAATGTGTATGCTGCTTACGGTAATTATTCACCGGAAAATTACCATGCTAGACAACAAGGGGATAGAAATCTGCTGAGCTACCGTTCCAACAACTACCTTTCACCCGGTTTTTCTCCTCAAAACCAAAATCCCGCCAACAACTATAATAGAAGCAACCAAATCCCACCTCGTGCTTCTAACCCTTATCAACCACCCACCCAACAACACCCACCCATTAATCCCGATGTTGACACAATCATGAGAACTCAAGGTGAGCAAATCAAGAATCTACAGAGCCAAATAATCAATTTGAAAGGAGATATCTTGAAGCAAGGTAATGACATCAGAACTGAGGTTCGTGAAAACCTTCAATCCTCCTTCATCACTCAAACAACTGAATTAAAGAATCTGTTGGCTAGTTTCTTGCCTGAAGCTCAACCTTCTTCTTCTTCGGGTTCTCTACCTTCAAACACCGTCACTAATCCGCGAGCTAATGTGAGTGCTATAACTACGCGTAGTGGACTTACCATTGTCGATCCACCTATTCCACCACCATGTATCCCTACTCCTCCTAAACCTAGTAGTAGTGCACCATTACCGTCTCCGCCTCGTCATGACGATGTATCTCGGAAGGACCCTTCAACATCACAACCTTCACCGACTACACCTTCACCCAACCCTTATCAACCCAGAATCCCATACCCTTCTCGCATAGGCAAGACCAACGAGCTAACCAAGAATGACTGTCAAGTATCGAAATATGTGGATATGCTATCTAAAATGACCATCAACATTAGCCTTGTTGAAGCACTTTGCCACATGCCGAAATTTGTCAAAGCATTCAAGGAATTTCTTAGCAAGAAGGAGAAGCTGATTGAACTCGCCAACACACGCTTAAATGAAAACTGCTCTGCAGTCCTTCTTAGAGAACTTCCGGAAAAGCTTGGAGATCCCGGTCGTTTTGTGTTGCCTTGCGTGTTCAACAAAACTGAAGAATTTACTGCCCTTGCTGATCTCGGGGCTAGTATAAATTTGATGCCACTGAGTGTTTGGAAAACACTATCATTACCCGACCTCATTCCAACAAAGATGACTCTCGAACTTGCAAATCGCACTCTCGCTTACCCCGTTGGTATAGCCGAAGACGTGTTTATTAAAGTTGGCACATTTACTTTCCCGGTCGATTTTGTCGTAGTTGATTATGAAATGGACCCTCGTATTCCTTTAATACTTGGTCGGCCATTCTTGAGAACCGGACGTGCTTTAGTAGATGTGGCCGAAGGTGAGTTAATCTTACGAGTCGGGGATGATTCAAAAAATTTTAAAATGGGGAAGCTTACAGGAAAATCCCTTGGAGGCCGAGAATTAGTGAATATGATAAATGTGCTCGATGACTTTACCGTCTACGATAATCCTTTATTCGAGTCTTCCACTGATAATCCACTCTTTGAAGATAATGTGAATGATTCTCTCCCTACTTTGGACGCTTCTCCCATTTTTGATTCTCCACCGGTCTTCGATGCTTATGATGATGATGATTCTAGCTCAGACTCGGATGATTTTGATTGTACTTCTGAGTATCCTGAGCTGCCTACTTTCGATGATTTCGATGAGGCTGATACTCTATCGAGCGATTCTTCACATGATGAAGATCCTCCGCTATCACTCGATCCTACTTTGGACGATTATTCATTTGAGGAAGATTTCTCTGAATTTCTCAACACATACTTCCCTCATGAGAGTGATGCTCCTCCTTTGGACTTTGAAGATTATCGTCTTGATCCTACTTTGGATTTGAAGAGCATTTTGTCCAAGGAAAAGAAACCGGTCGACACCGAAATTCGTTGCACTTATGATTTGACACCTCTTTATCCCCCTTCTGAGGACGAGGTTGTGCTTCTTTGCGGATCTTCTTCACACTCGGCTGAGCCTGAGTGCTATTTTCCCCTGAAGGAAAAGGTGTTCGACCCCGGTATTGAAGTCTTTAAGCCATCTCAGTATCCACCTGATGAAATAAAAGGAAAAATCTTTGGAACCATTGAAGAAATGCTTGCACCACTTCATCCTTGCTTCTACTGTGCTCCATCGCTGCTTAAGGGAACCCTGCCACTTCTTCTTTGGCTTGCCTTGTTCGCCTTAAGCTCTTGCTTATTGATGGATGAAAACTATGTCTTTGATCCTGGTGGATATGTTTCATGCTACTTCCGTTGATGATCAAGGTCGAGTCAGGCTCACGACTCGGTTAACAAAAACCAAGCGCTTCTTGGGAGGCAACCCTGCATCTATCTTTTCGCTTTCTTTACCATAAGTGTAGGGGGGACCCTTTGGATTGCTATTTCCTCTCCTCACTTCTTAATCAGGGATTCGAGCTTCAATGATCCACTCTTGATGATTCTTGACGACCCGTGATTCCGTGTTCTACTTCTTCCCGGTTCTATCCTAAACTCTTTTCGATTCACTATTTTATATTTTCTCAATATTAAAATAGGAATCTCTTTAGTTGTCTTTTCCTTAGCGAGATTTAAACAACGTGCACAATGTCCTAAGTGTAGGGGAGTTTACTCCCACATGCTTAAACATTGAGGACAATGTTTATCTTAAGTGTAGGGGGGACTTCTATCGAAGTTAAGTGGTCTTTTCCTTGTATTTGTCCTCATTTTAACCGGAAAATCAATTTTTCGACATTTTTCAAAAATTTTGATCTATTTTGGCCTATTAGTTTTTCCCTTTGTGTAGTTATTTTCTTTCCTTATTAGAATAATTGTTCAAATAAGTGGTTTTAATTTTCAAACGTTGTGAATCTTTTGACTCAACCCGAGTCTACTCTAGCTAGTATCCTTAACATGTTTAAATCAAGTTTTGCTAGGCTTTTATATAGGGAGCTATAAAACGCGAAAGTCTTAACTCTCACGGGTTAAGAACAAGAACTTTTCGCAAGTTCCTATAATTGATCCTAGAGAGTCGTTTGTCAAGGGAACTTTAAGATGCGATTTCTAAACTTGAAAAAGTCTAAGAATTTGCAAGATCCTATAGGCAACTCGAAAACCCAAAATTTTGATTTAATAGGCTAAGTATCCACGAGTCTCATTACTTGAGATTTTAAACTGTGGAGAACGAGAGATGATAGAGCCAGTTATAAGTTCGGTATTCTTTCGTGAATTTATGTGAGTTAATTATAAGCCTATTCTCCCATCGCTTGCTAATAATTTATTTGCTAATAAATAAGGTTGTACGATTTGAAAAGTTACTTAGCTTCTAGCCCCAGATCGTTTAAAAGTTGCTCGGTATGGATTAAAGTTCATAGCCAAGGCATAACTTATTGAAGCGGGACGCGAAGATTGGCAAGTCCGAAAAGGCCCTAACAAGGCATGAGGACTATGTTTTGTTGCTAAATATCCAAAGTGATGTGAAGAATCATTTATCAAAAATCAATATGAAGGATCGAGACACACGACGTAAAGCAAAACTCCCCAAAAGTCATGGAGAAGTGTATCCGAAAAGACCCTAACAAGGTATGAGGATAAATAGATCCAAGTCATAAAAGGAGGCGGATCGTTGTATATCAAAGTCCAAAATAAAGATTGGAGAAAAATGAAGAAGTCGTGGTCCAAGTATGAATCTCTCAAAACTTCAAAGTGAAGAATTCCTATTATGAGGAGAAGACCATTATTTCATGAACGTCTCTCAAGATTTGAAGAATGAAGTCGCTGCCAAATATCGGTCCGAGAAAGGTCTCAAATCGCGAAGCGAGTTATGCCAAGATATGAACTTTATGAGGTCCCGAGAAGCAGTTTTAAAAGATTTGGTCCTTTAGCTAACTATTGATTAAATCGTTCACTTTATTTTCAGACTAAATAACTATCGAAATAAGTCAAACAATGCATCCTCGTGATCATTCAAGACAACAATAAAATATAAGAGATACCCCTAGGAATAAGGGAGTCTAAGTGAGTAATTGACCCACATGAGTTCGTGATAGTCTACTAACTTATAATAACAATGATCTCGTTTTTAAGCTTGGTTTGGAGAAAGTGAAAACTTGAGGATGATGATTATTCATGACATTTCCAAAACCCAAGGTATGCTTTTGATTTCTTTATTTTGTATGTCGTTAATTTTCGATCTCTTTAATAAAGGCCAACGTGGATTAATTATGATGAAAAGTGTAATCTTGCTCTGTAACTAATGCATTGCATGAGGACATTGCAATGGTCAAGTGTAGGGGATTTGATAGGTGTGTAAACACCCATCTTTTCTACCACTTAATTACAATAATAACCGGACCTAAACGTGTATTTTATGTCTTTTATGTCGGAATTATGCGTGGTTTGTGTTTTTGTTGTGATTTAGGATGAAAAGGTGAAAAGTGGAGAAAACAGGACATTCACGGGCATTTACGGACTTTTATTGAAGAAAAGGATGAAAGGCGAAGTCAAGAAGTCAAGAGTGCAAAAAGAACGGAAGTTCACGACCAATTCTGAAGATTTATCGAAGAAAAAGTCAAAAGACGGAAGTTTATCAAAAGCCGAAGAATTCAAGTCTATTTTATTGAAGAATTTAAAGACGAGTTCAAAAGAAATCCCGAAGTCAAAAGTCCCTTAAGTCCAAGTTTAAAGAAGATTAGAAGAAAATGGACTTAATCTTGCAATTAACAAGAAAGGAAGGAGGGGAGGAAGCTTCCTTAATCCTCCCCTATAAATAGATTAGATTAGTCATTTTTCACTCTTGTTGGCTAATGGTGACAATTAGACCTTCCACCATTTAAATACTTGTCATTTACTTTTCTTGTTAATTTAAATTCATGTTATGCACCTTAATTACCATTTAATTCCAAGTAAGTTTTCATTTTAATTCTTGTCAAATCATTACTTTATTTTGTCAATCTCTTATCTACCTTTCTTAATCTTTGATTTGTTAAGTTTATGTTTATGCTCATGCTTTTATTTTGATCCAAAGTGGTTTTTGATTATTGTGGTTAAAGTTGTTTGATTTCATGTTTTTAATTGTTTGTTGATGTTTATCTGA
This sequence comes from Glebionis coronaria, assembly GCA_025667525.1. Lineage (NCBI taxonomy): Eukaryota > Viridiplantae > Streptophyta > Magnoliopsida > Asterales > Asteraceae > Glebionis > Glebionis coronaria. Next base: position 251,587,836 of record CM046874.1, read on the forward strand.
TGATTCGTTACTATTTATAATTATCTGTGAGTTCGATTTTGGTTAAATTGTTATTTTCTTGCTGCTACTGTTTCCCTTGTTCTTCAGGAAGTTTGTTCTGTGTTTCTGATCTTTCAGGGCGAAAACTTCCGAATCAAGACAAGGGAGTTTGTTCATTCGGAACTTCCAAAGTTCCGAATCAAGTGTTCATCCGGAAGTTCTAAGATCAACAAAAGTTCCGAGCCAAGCTTGTTCATCCGGAACATTCAAAGTTCCGGACGAAGGAAAACTTCCGAACCAATTGTCATTCATTCGGAATTTCAAAAGTTCCGAACCAGTAAGCTTCATTCGGAACCCAAAAGTTCCGGATCAAGCACTGTTCATTCGGAACTTCAAAAGTTCCGGATCAACGATCATTCATTCGGAAGTTCCCAAAGTTCCGAACCAAGGCTGTTCATTCGGAACTTACAAGTTCCGAATAAACTTCCGAATCAAGGGACTTGTTCCGGGTCAGTGTTTGTTCATTCGGAAGTTTTAAACTTCCGAATCAAGGAGGTTCATTCGGAAACTTCCGAATCAAGGGTGACCAACAAGTTCCGAATCAGCAAGTTCCGAACGAAGCATTGTTTTGGATAAGTGACATATTCAGACCAACTTGTTCCGGATCAAGGATTTTGGTAATATTCCAAGTGAAGAAGAATCATTTCAACCAAAGGTGACATTTAGGACGAGTGATTGTTCCAAACGAAGGTTTATTCCGAATGAGCTGTATTCAGGTTCTTATTAGCTTTCGTCTTTGATTTTTATTTTCAAGCTTTATTTTTCTTGCCTTTTATTTAATTGCACTTTAAGATTATCTGCCTTAGTTTTATTTTAGAATTACCTTAGTTTTAGTCGCACTTTTAGTTTGCCTTAGATAGATTTATATTCACGTAATTTACTTTAGTGCCTTTAATTTCAGCCTCGTTTTTAAATACTTGCACCTTTACTTTAATTAGACTTAGATTTACTTTAAGAGCACATTTACTTTAATTGTTTTGCACCTTTTATTTTTAAAACACTACAACGACACTTCTTTGATTCCACCAAAATAAAACAAAGTCACATAGAGAACTAAGATCAATTCGATTAGACACACTTAAACGAATCTTTTTAACCTGAGTAAAATAAGCATGGGTCTCCCCCACGAGGCACCTTGTTTTTGATAACCGAGTCAAAAGCTCGACTCGAATCCCCATAAATGTGATCATTTAGGGATAATCTTGGTATGGTCAATTTTTGGTGGGGCTTACATGATAAACAAGGCCAAAAAACAACCGGTATTAAGGACTAAGTCCTTTGATGGTGCAAAATACCGGGATCGAAGATGGCGTTCTCGTTTTCATTGGAAAAACAAATCAACGCCACTTCATCAATAGTCAATATAAACCCAAAGGGTTTCAAGAAAATAGGAGAGAAGAAATAGAAGGGTGGGACAATGGGTAAGTTACTAAAAACATGAGCTACTCGAGGTAGACTCGCACCAATCAAATGAAAAGATTTTCCATTTATTGCATCGGTGGAAGACCGAGATTTCCCTTTATAAGCAATTCCAGGATCAAATATCTCGTCCTCGGTGGAGAAAGGGGAGGGAACATAAGGGGATTCCCCCACACTAAGTCCACACAAAGCATCGTCAAAAGTAGAAGACGAGCTTGTAGTACTCAATACACGCGGTGATGACGGAGTTAGAGTTGTAGAAAAATCTTTTAAATTCAATTCAAAATCTTTTCTTTTTTCATCTTTAAAACTCTCCTTGTGAAAACCCGATTTAATTATGTCAAAAATATTTGGTGTTTCTAAAGCAATGTTAGTCACACTAAAAATTCTCACATTTTGAAATCTTTTTGGTTTAGGTGGTGGCAAGTTTTCAAAACGTTTGTCGACAAAGAAAACTTCCCCATCGGGATCAACGTATTCATCATCCGAAGAATCACTCGAGATTGGAATCGTAGGCTTAACACTCTTAACCTCCACCGGCGGAGGGGACGGAACTTCATTTTTCTCAACAACTCCTAAAACTCTATTTGAAATCCTTTTGCAAATGTTTTTGATGGGATTGACATTGTACAAAGATGTGATCGAATACACATGAGAAAGAGTGGAGTTTTGGGTTGCATTAATGACGAGTTCTTCCTCATTGAAACGAAGAATGATTTTTCTTGCATGCACATCGATAAGTGCTCTCGAGGTATCCAAAAAAGATCGACCTAAAATTAACGAAACTTTAGGATCGATGGGAATATCAACAACAATAAAGTCTACAGGATAGTAGAACTTTCCAACTTTTACAAAGACGTCCTCGGCAACTCCACAAGCTTGAATCGTAGAATGATCGGCCATTTCGATTGACATTCTTGAAGGAGTGAGATTGGAAAGATTGAGCGATTTAAAAATCTCAAGAGGCATCAAATTAATACTAGCACCAAGATCGGCCAAGGCGTAGCATTCTTCCATGTCTTGGATAGCACATGGGATTAAAAACTTTCCAGGATCACCGACTTTTTGAGGTATGCGGCTTAGAAAAACCAAAGAACAACTAGACGATTTTTGCAATTTCTCTTTGTTATTCAACATACTTTTGAAGTTCGCGGCAAATCGAGGCATCATGACTAAGGCGTCGGCAAAACTTATATTAAAATGCAAGTCACGAAACATTTTCATAAAAAGTTCAAATTGATAATTATTTCGTTCTTGTGCCTTTTCCTTGTCTCGTCTTGAAGGGTAGGGTAAAGGTGGTGTGGGTTGGGGCATAGTAGGCAAAGGCCTTGGAATCTCGGGTTCCATGATTGGTGTTGGTTCAACCGTAGGTGTGGTATGAGCGGTACTTCGTGGGCTTGTAATTTTCTCCTTTTCAACCACAACCTCGGGTTCTTTCTCTTTTTCCTTCTCCATAGAAGTACTTGGACGAGAAATGGGTTCTTTGAAAGTTTTACCACTACGAGTAGTAATAACCTTCAACTCTCCTTTCGGGTTCACGATGGTGTCACTAGGAAGACCACCCGAAGAAGAGGGCTTACACATGATAGCTTCAAACATCTTAGCCATTCGGTCCTCAAATTTTGATTGCCTAGCATCCGCTTTTAACAACTCTTGCTTAATCTCATGTTGACCTTGCTCCATTTTTTGTTGATTTTGTTGGAGACGTGTGACATTTCCTTCCATTTTATTAGCATGAGTTTTAAGTTCATTAGCAAGTTTGTTTTGAAGCTCGTTTTTCAACTCGGACCTTAAGCTAACCATTTCACGTTGCATGTTGTCAAACTTAGCATCATTAGCCTTAGCATAATTCAAAAATTCTCCTTGAAGATTTTTGGTGTGATCATTTTGAAAACCTTGAGTAGAAGTTTGAAAATCACGGTTTTGGTTTTGGTTTGAAATTTGCCCATTTCCACTTTGATAATTACCCTTGTTGTAATTTCTTTGATTTCCTTGATAATAACCACCTTGGTTGTTGTTTGGATAGTTATTAGCATTTTGATTTGGTGGAGCTTGATTTTGGCGGGAACCTTGACCGATTTGGTTATAAGTTCCCGTGGCTACATAAGCACTCGAAGTGTTACCATCCGCGGTAATGCACTCGGAAAGATCATGAGCTCCCCCACACGACAAACAACTCTTAGAAACCGCTTTAATCGAAGCGGAATTCGAAGCTTCTTGAGCTTTCCAATGGGACATAAGAGTCGAAAACCTATCGAAAAACCGATTTTCCTCATTAGCTTCATCTTGTAAGGCATTGATACTACGAGACGATGATGAGCCCATTTTGGCAACACTCGGTGTGTTACGAGGGCTATAAACCTTAGACCTATTCTCAATTATGACCAAAGCTTCTTCAACCGTTTTACACAAAAAATTACCACCCGCGGCGGCATTCAAATAATCTCTTTCATGATCGTTAAGTCCATTGTAAAACGTGTCTATTTGGTGCAAGTCGGAAAAACTGTGATGAGGACATTCATGTAACATCTCCTTAAACCTATTCCAAGCCGTTGAAAAACTTTCATTTGATTCTTGTGAAAATTTAGAAATCTCATTTTTCAAATGCGTAGTCTTAGAGGGCGGAAAAAATTGGTTCACGAACTTCGAAACGAGATCCTTCCACGTCAATATAGAATTGGGTGGCTCTTTCTCTAACCAAATTTTAGCGGGCCCCGCTAAGGAATACGGAAAAAGCATCATCTTAATCGAGTCATTCGAGACATCCTTGAATTTGCACGTGGCGGTAAGTCGATTGAATTGGCGGATATGGTTGTGGGGATTGTCCTTCTGATCACCACGGAATTTGTTGTTTTGGATCATCGACAACAAACCCGTTTTCACCTCAAAATTCTCCGCAAGGATAGCGGGAATCACAATAGCTTCTCCATAACCCTCGGTGGGTGCTTGAAGTAACTCCATCATAGTTCGATTCGCCATGGTTGGTGCTTCTCGTACAATGGGTTCGTCAATAGGAGACTCCTCACTAGAATGAGTTGGAGTGGGAGTTTTGTTCTTTCGTCTACGTGCACGTTTTGCTTGATTACGAGTTAGCATAAACGTCATGTACAACGTGGAGACGAGCAAAGAAGATTCTTTTTGGTATTTTGTATTTTTCAATTTTTTGTGGTTTTTGATGTTATTAAATTTTTTTGGAAATTGGTGAAATGTATTAAGTAGACACAAATCTACAAATCTCCTCCTTAATCAAATCTCTTGATTAAAGAAGCCTCAAGGAATGAAAACGATCACGTGAAGTGAACGCCTTCGATGACTTTAGAACGATGGTGGAACACCAAATCGTTCAAGAGGGTTTAATCAATAGAAACCAAGAAAATATATATGATATGTAATAATACTTTGGGCGGCAAAACCCTCGATTCACTCTCAAAATCAAATACGCACAAGCAAGCCGAGGAAACGAGGCGGCGCGAAGCACTTAAGAACCTTTTTCCTTTAGGTCGTGAAATACAACCGCCTTATACCCACCTTATAGTTAGTATTATCCAGATTAAGCTTCACGAAAGTATTTATCTATTTTTGCCTCTTTTCTTTGGTTTGAGATTCGAATGCAATGATTGGGTATTGACCTCCCAAGTCAAGGTTGTGATTTCTCACGTATTTGGAGTACTTGTGAATTTATTGTTCTACGTATACAATATATTAATAATATTCACACAAAAACCGAAAAACGATAATACGTATTAGTAGAGTGCTACTAATACAAATACTAATTATGGCTAATATAAAAAAACAACAATGGTTCAATCAAAACACAACACGCCTCCCCGGCAGCGGCGCCAAAATGATGTAGTGTTTTTGCAACCCTTTAGGAAAAGAGAGGCAAAATAGTGGTAAGCGTTAAGTGTTGTGTAATGAGTTGATTTTGATTGATGATTTTATTAAGAAGAAAAGAAATGAGAATAGAAATGAGAAAGAAAAGACGGTTACGAAAACGAATTAAACTACGACGAAAAAGGCGTACACGTAAACTCGTAAAAAGCTACAAAATTAAAAATTTTTTAAACCTAAACATAAATTAAAAGCTAAAAGTAGTCTAAAATAATATAAATAAGGATAAAAATCCAACAAAAATATTTTAAAACCTTTTATTAATTAAATATTCAATTTTAAATGATAATTAAAGCCTTAAAATTAAATACAATTATTAAAATGTCCAAAATATTATTTTATTAAACTAATACTTTACTTATATTATTAGAAGACTAAAAAGTATTTTTCCTAAAATTAAAAACTATTAAAACTATTTTTAAAACACTAAGAACTATTTAAAATGATTTAAAACTAATAAAACTTAAAATAATTATAAAAATAAATCTAAAGGCTATAAAAATAATCTAAAAGTTGTAAAACTCCTAATTATAGCTAATTAAACTAGGAAAAATGAAAAAGGAAGAAAAAACAAACTTTCTATTTTTAGTAATAAAATAATATTAAAATATTCAAAAAAATAAAAAGTTTATAAATAAATTCTAAAAAAATTTCTATAAACCTAGAATAATATAACTAAGAGAAAAATGTAATCAAAAGTTCCTAAAAACTTTTAATTAATTTTATATTAAATTTCAAAGTTGATAAAAAACCCTAAAATCAAATAAAATTAAAAATAAGACTTTTTGAAAAATTAACGAAATGTAAACCTCAAACTATCTAAATAAAACTTAAAAACAATTTTCTAAAAATTAAAAATACCTTTTCCTATTTTTTATCTAATTAATAAAAACCGGCTAATTAAAAAAATGATAAAAAATAATTAATGAAATGGAAAAATTAAAACTAAGCTAGAAAAATCCCTAGCCTAATGACAACCCTAGGAAAAATAAGCCTGGCCAAATTAGCTTAATGGATAAGCTGAAAAAGCCAAAATAAGCTACGGCTTGATTTATGAAAAGCCCACACAAACTTACCTTAAGTATAATACAATTGCACCCTTGGTCAGTAAAAGACCCAAGGGCGCAACGGAATTGAGTGTGTGTGGTGAGAGGAGTGGCGCAGGTTCGAGTCCTGGCCACGTCCTTTTTGTTCTTTTTTTTTTTTTTGAAACTTTTAAAAACCAAACCTGTTGATATTTAAACCTCAAAAACACAAATCCAAATTCAATTTAACAAGACTAAAGTAAGATTCAATGAAAACGTGCCCAATTGTATTTTTTGAAGAACACAAAGAAGGACTTTCTTCACTTGTGCAATTTTAATCAAGAGGGCTTGATTTATGATTTGTGTGGTGTTTTTGGACAACAGGGGGCACCCTTATACTCCTTTGAGTATAAGGAGTCAAAACACACAAAGAAAACAAGCAATCACTAGCCAAGAATTGTTCAAACCAAGCACACAAAGCAAAATCAAGTTGCTGATGTACAAAAGGGGGGGGGGGGGGGGGTCTGTGAGGATTTTTGATCAATTAGTTGCACAAAATCGAATTTCAAAGCCTCTTAACTTGCATACAAATCAATAACTTGGCAAGAAACTGATTTCAAACCCTAGAGCACCCTTATCTCTAACAACTTGCCAAAAATCAAACACAAATTTCAATCAAAACAGTCACCAATGGCAGTTTTCTGATTTCTAGCACTTAGACCAAATTTTAGCATGCAATGATGTTCAAAACTTGTTCAAACTGAAATCCTATGCTAACATACAAACTATACTACCCTAATAAGTGATTCAAAACAGATTTAACTCACAAACTTGTCACAAATTCTCAACTAAACCCGTATCCAAACACCCCTTAAAAATCTAATAATGAAATTTTAACAAAGCAAATCTTGACAAATCTCAATCAAACTGTTTCTAAACACTCTTATCATGCATCCTAAACCAAATGAACTCAAATCACACAAATTTAAACAACTTTTCATGCAATTCACACAAATCACATAATTTCTAAAAATCTGAAATTGGACAAGATTTTACCTTGTTGGACCTACTTCCAGGTCCAACAGTGGCTGCTAGCCACCTCCTATAGGCTGGGGCCTATGCTGACACTTGGACAACAGATTCCAAACAACCCTGCTAAGAAAAAGGAAGAACACAAACACAAATAATATGATTTTCTGATTTTACTTAAAACCTCTTAAATCTTTTTAAAATCTTCTCAAACAAACTTTCTTGCTAAACACTTAACAAATCTACTTAAAAACCTGGAAACCAACACCTGAAACAAACTTTCACCACAAATTCACCAATTTCAGAAACTTGAAATTAATTTTGAAAAACTCAATATTACTTCAACAAATTTGTTTGGAACTCAGATTTCCTTAACACAATTAATACCAACTTTTAAAATAAAGATAAGGAATTACACTTTCATTACCAGAAAACACCAACTTTCATTAATTAAAAAGGAATTACATAAAAATTTCAAGGAAAATCTGGAACAAGGAAAAAAATGCTAAGCTAAGGTGCCTTATATACTTGGCTACAGAATCTACTAGAAGCCTAACAATTGCTAAACCCTAATCATGGAATTCCCTAAAAAGCCCTTGGGTCTTCTCTTGAAAATTTGGTCAATTCGTGCCATGTGATTGCTGAAGAGATGCCAGCTAGTCTTGGTTGATCTTGGACGTTAGAAAGTGCTTGGGGACCAAGGAAAACAATCTTGGACGTTGGTGTGGTCGGGTATTGTTTTTGAGGGAAAGAGACGGGTGCAGGGGAGGGTCCCACAAGACACATGGGTGTGTCTTGTGGTGTTTGGGGAGGTGGGTTTTGATGAGGTTAAGGTTAATTAGGATTCTGGAAACAATTGGGTAAAAACCCCTTGATTTGGGATTAATTGCGTCTGGGTGGGTTTAGGGTTCTAGGGTAATTAGAGTGGTGATTAGATCTGTTTTGGGTAAAATAGGATTTAAAAAACGTGTTAGGAGGGAAATGGGAGGGTTGACTGGGGATTTGACTAGGGTTTATTAATTAAGTGGTTTGTGGGTTTGGGTTGGGTATTGGACTGGGTAGGGTATGGGTAAATGGGTGAATGGGCGGGTCATGATGAGGTGTCATGATTTGGTTGGTTGTGGAGGTTTGGTTGTCTGGCAATTATGGCCCCCCAAGGTTCACTTTTCCTTCATGTTGTATAAACAGCATTAAAACTTCTTTTCCTTTGATTTTAAGTTTTCACCACTTGTCATTTTTGGCACATCAATTTTCCATACTTCTAACAAGGACTTCAAGTGTAATTTTGGCATTCTTCAAGGGCTGTTTTTGTAATGTCTTCAAACTTTAGGGACCCTATTCATAAATTTGAATATTTGAGGGGTATAAAGTGTAAATCTTCAAAAGTTGAGGGACTAAACTTGACAATCTTCAAAACTTTAAGGGCATTTTTTGTAAAATCCAAACTTGGGCCCGGTTCATTGTGCGACTTCGTTTCCCGTGTTCGTTTTTGATTGATTCTTGTGATCTTTTGTCAATTCCTCAATATCCGTACCTAAAAATACACAAGCAACAAACACGAGCATATATTTGGCAGTTTTAATGATATTTAATGCATTTTAAGCCCGATTTGGACGATGAGACTATGTATAAAAGCAGTCTCATCAGTCATATAACCCTAATAACAACATAACTCATCTCTAACACTTGTATCATTCTCAAAATCAAAAACCCAAAATCAAAAACAAGTTTTTAGTGAAAAACTAGCATGATAATCTCTTGATCATCACCAACAACACATGCATGATCATAAACTTAACCTACCAACCCTAAAAAAATAAAACCCCATGCATGTAACTAAAATTAGTACCAAAATGTGCTCCTTTAAATTCTAAGGATGGGACTTCTGTTGTTTTAGCTTTGATCAAGCTCAAATTTGGATGAAAATTGATTGAAGATGGTTTTGGGGTGGAGGGGAGGTCACGGCAAGATAAAGAAAAAGAGAGAGGAAAAGATTTTGCTAGTTTATGTTAACTATGAGAAAAGTAGGTAGGTTTTAGCTTTTATATGGTGGTGGAGGGACCTTTCTTGTCAATTTGTGATAGTTGTGGCCCAAAATAAAAATAGTTAGCTAAAAAGCGGGAAATGACTATTAGTCAATTTTAAAAATATTCACGGGGCTCGGGTTTCATAAAAATACTTCTCAAAAATTAAACCGTATCTCAAATATAATAATAACGTCTCCCGACTCGACTTAATACGTCATTAAAAAGAAAACATCAAAAACGACAAACATCGAATAACCGACATAGAACGTAAAATATTGGGCAGCCATCGACATCACGCTTGCTAATACTCCTTATACTTAATAAAGATAAAATATAAGTCTCCTAACATCGGCTTAAACTTAAACCTTCAAAAATAAAAATCATTCAAACTCATCAAAAATTTCAAAAATAGTCGTAAAGTAAGATTAAGTAATGACCTCGGTTTCAGGTTATCACACTTCCCCTCTAAAAAGAATAATTCGTCCTCGAACTAGAGATACGATAAGATGAAAATGACATACCCGAATCATAGCTGAAAATGAGGGTAAGAAGTCCGGATAGACTCCTCTGTTTCCCAAGTGGCTTCCCGCTCGGGATGGTCCCTCCAAAGGATCTTGACAAATGGAATCGTCTTTCTCCTCATAATCTGGTCTTGACGATCAATAACTGCCTCGAGTTCCTCAACATGGGATAGATCCTCACATATCTGATCGAGTGGATACGAGACAATGTGAAGAGGATGATAATCGTAGCCTCTGAGTAAGGACACATGGAACACATTGTGAACATGAGATAGTTGAGGAGGTAACGCCCGACGATACGATACCTGACTGACACGTTCGAGAATCTAAAACGGTCCGATGAAACGAAGATTGAGCTTGCCTTAATACCAAAACGCTTGACTCCACGTGGTGGTGATACCTTCAAGAAAACATGATCACCGGGCTGAAGTTCTAATGCTCTGCGATGTTTATCAACGTAGCTCTTCTGACGAGCACGAGCCTCCTGCAGCTTCGCCTTGGCGATGGTGACCTTCTGATTGGTCACCTCTATCATTTCTGGACCCTCAATGATTCATTCACCAACCAGATCCCAACAGATTGGAGCATGACACTTCCTGCCATAAAGCATCTCAAAAGGTGCACACTTGATACTTTCATGCCAACTGTTGTTGTATGCAAACTCAACCAAGCAGATGTAGTCATCCCAATTCCCTGTACACTCTAACGCACAAGCACGCAACATGTCTTCTAAGGTCTGAATAGTACGCTCGCGTCGGTCTGAGGATGGAAAGTTGTATTAAAGCCTGAGTCTGGTGCCCCAAGCTTTCAGCAAACCTCTCCAGAATTTAGACGTGAATCGTAGATCTTTGTCTGATATGATATCTAATGAAGTACCATGTAGTCGCACGATCTCCTGCTGAAATATTTCCGCCAATTCGCTAACTGGATAATCCTTGCGAATTGGGAGGAAATGAGCGGACTTTGGTTAAACGATCGACGACGACCCATATAGCATCATGCTTCCTCTGAGTCTACGGAAGTCCGGTGACAAAATCCATGGAGATCTTGTCCCACTTCCATTCGGGAATCTCTAATGGTTGTTGTAAACCCATTAGCTCGCTAATGTTCTATATTAACCTGCCGACAGGTCAGACATTTGGAAACGAAGGTAGAAACAGCCTGCTTCATGCCACTCCACCAAAAATGCTGTTTGAGATCATGGTACATTTTGGTAGAACCTAGATAGATGGAGAATGGAGAGCTGTGCGCCTCAGTCAATAAGGCTTCTTAATAAGTGTGAAAACACTTATCCTTTTACCACTTAATTATAATAAAAACAAGACGAAAACGTGTATTTGATGTTGTAAAAGTCAGAATTATGCGTGGTTTGTGGTTTTATTGTGTTTTAGGACAAAAATATGAAAAAGGAAGAAAACACGGGTTTCACGGGCTTTTATCGAAGAAAAAGACAAAGTCAAAAGATCAAAAGTGCAAGAAGAACGAAAGTCAAAGGCCTATTCTGAAGATTTATCGAAGAAAAATTCTAAAGACAGAAGTTTGACGAAGTCGAAGAACCAACTCTACTAAAAGAAGAGAATTAGAAGACGAGTTTATATTATCATTCGACTAATCCCGAGACAAAGTCGAGAAAGACGAGTTATTTAAAAGACGAGAAGACAAGAAGAAAGAGAGAAGCAACAACACCCTCCCCTTCTCCTATAAATACCCTCCTAATATGTCATTAGGAGGAGTGAGTTAATTAGTTTAATTTTAAGCAAGGTAATTAGGAGTAGGTGTTACTTTCTCTCTCTAGAATTTTCTCTCATGTTTGTTTAATCTTTCATCTTTTAATCTTGTAATTTGAATTTTAATCTTCAATTTAATCAAGCTTTTTAGTTAATTCTCATTCTTCCTTTCTTAATCATAATCTATTGTTTTGTTCCATTAATCATGTAGTTGGTTTAATCTTGTTGATTTGTTGATTTATTTGCTTATTAGATTGTGCTTATTGATTTGGTGTGTTTGATGTTTTAGCTTATTGTGCTTATTGCTTATTAGTGTTTAGCTTATTTTCATTTTAGTTGATTTTATTAGTTTAAATCTTTTTAAAGTTGCTTTTTAATATTTAGCTTATTTGGTGTTTTCTTAGTTTTTAAATTGTGGCTTATTTGCTTTTTCTAAAAATCAATTTGGTTAAGTTTTTGATTAAGTGCTTATTTGTATTTTGCTTATTTTCTTAATCCGGGTTTCTAAAACCCTAGTATTCCGAATAATGTGCTTAAACTTTTCCCGAATTAGATATAACTTCATTATTCCGACTTATAATAAAGTTGATTTTCCCGAATTATGTTTGTACCTCATATCTCGGATTAAGTAGAAACAACATATTCTGAATTGTGTATTTTACTTCTTCATTCCGAATTAGCTTAGATATTCTGGATTACTCTCATCCCATTTATTCTGGATTGTTTAACAACTGCTTATTCCGGATTAAGGTGGAATATCACATTCCTGATTGAATGACTTTTGCATATCCCGGATTGCTTTATTAGGTTATTCCCGATTCATATCCGGAATATAGATTCCGGATTGTTTGGTTTTTGCGTATTCCGGATTACATAGAATTTTCTCATTCCGGATTGCTTGTTACTTTCTTATTCCGAATAGTGTGTAAACAATGGATTCAAAGTAGTTTGTTTGTCATTGATTCTGAATTGTGTGTGGGAAATCGATTCCGGATTAAGTCCAAGTTTAGATTCAGAATTAGTTACAAATTTTGTTCATCCCGACTTGTGTTTTATACTTGTTTTCCCGAATTATTTTTAAACATTACTTTTCCCTCCATTTTACTTAGCTTATTTTCAAAATTGTTTTCACTTCGTTTATTTTCATTTTACTTTTTATAAAGTTTAAATATTTTGTCATTTACTTATAAAGTCTTTATTTTTAGTTTATAATTTTAAAGGGTTTTCAACTTTAGTTTAAAATAGACCATCACCTTTCTTTTTAATTAACCAAGAACGACTGAGTCGCACATTTACCGTGGTCAATTCGATTAGACATATTCAAAAGAACAATTTTTCTTTTATTAGAATGGCGTCGCTGCCGGCTCTTTCGTAAAGATTAACGGTTTTTTGTGAGAGACGCGTTGCATTTTGGGATCCATTCACTCTTGAACGTTATTTTTCGTGTCAAAAATTTTCAAAAGTCCTAAAAATTAAAAAATTTCAAAAATGAAAAAACATTTAAAAAATCATTAAAAGCAATTCTTTTTCAAAGGTCTTGCACCAGAAATATTTTCTTTTCACGTTAACCATTATTTTTCTTCTATTTCTTTGTTATCTTTTTCTTTTGTAGGTGTATGCGCACCCGTTCAAACAGAAGGAATCCCATTCAAGCCGCTACTATTGAACCTCCTATTGTAGAGCCTCCCATTGTCAACACAATGGAGAACCGTCCAACGATCGAGCTCTTGCAATCACACGTCGAAGGCAACGATGATGCGATTGTGGTGCCGGCTATTGACGCCAACAATTTCGAGTTCAAATCCGGGTTTATCCAAATGGTTTCCGCAACACCTTTTTTGGGCCGTACTCATGACGATCCTCATGATCACATCAAGAGGTTCGTACACTTATCATACACTGTAAAATACAATGGGGATTCACAAGAGGTAGTTCGTTTGCTCCTCTTTCCTTTCTTCCTCGAGGGACAAGCCCGGACTTGGCTTGATAAAGAACCACCCCAGAGTATTACAACATGGACGGACCTTGAGGCAAGTTCATAAACTATTTCTTTCCACCCTCAGGTACTACCGCTTTGCGGAATGACATTATCAACTTTGAACAAAAGTACGGTGAGACATTTAGTGAATCTTGGGATCATTTTAAGGAACTTCTAATAAAGTGTCCACAACACGGTTTTACAAAGGTACATCAAATTAATACTTTTTATAATGGATTAACTTTGAATTACCAAGATTCACTAAATAGCGCCTTGGGGGGTAATGTTCTTGTGAAAACTATGAATGAGGCTTGGGCAATTATTGAGAACAAAGCCAAAGTCCAAACCAAGAGTGTTAGGGCTACTATGGCTAGTGTTAGTTCTAGTGAGACCAACAAGAAAATTGACGCACTTACCGCACTCATGACAGAGTTTGTTTTACACAGTAAGAACAATGCGCAAGTTAATGCTTTGCGTGAGTCATGTGAAATCTGTGGGGGATCACATTCATACTTAAATTGTAATAAGGTTCATGACCCCTCTCAACAAGAAGTGTATGCTTATAACACTAATGAGAGGGTGTATTTTAAACCAAATGTGGATGCTAATAATCTTTCTTATAGATCTACTAATTATTTGGCTCCTCTCGGTTTTCAACCTCATGCTAGACCCCCTCCTCAATTGACCAATGCCCAATACCCACCAAGGAACCAAGGCCAACAAAGAAATAATTATCAAGGGAATTCTTCCAACAATCAAAGGAATTTTAATTTAAACCAAGGGAATTTCAGTGGTCAAAATCAAGGGAATTTTAATGGGCCAAACCAAGGGTTTCAAAATAACAACTTTAATCAAGGTTTTCATAATAATAATGGTTTTCAACCACAATTTCAAAACCAATATTTTAATAACCAAGGGTATAATCAAATGAACATGCAAAATCCTATGGACTTGGTTCTACAAAATTTGACTGAACATGAGCGAACAATGAAATCGCTGCAAGAATCGACTAGAGAGATACAAGAATCAACCGATAGGAAAATTATGCAAATGATTCAAACCCTTCGTCCCCAAGGTGCCCTCCCTTCTAACGCCGTGACCAATCCTAGGGCCAATGTTAATGCCATCACCACTAGGAGCGATAAGACCATCGTAGAACCTTCTTATCCCTCACCTAAAAAAACAAAGCGACAAAAGCGGGTAAGTATTAAGTATCACGTTTTGTGAAAAACGCGAATACTCATCGTTGAGTTTGTTCTCGAGGAGGTATGGTGTTTGAGCCAATAATATACACATTATTTATTTGAGTGGTTACGTTTTTGGAAAGTGAAATAAAAGAAAATGTAAAACGGATTAAGCTAAGAATGAACAACGACGTAAAACGTGTTACGCGCGAATCAAGACGTAAAATTTGACTAAAATTAAAATTTTGAAAACTTAACTAAAAAAACTTAGTAAACTTAAAAATAAAAAATAAAAACTAATGTAAAAACTTAAATGGACTAAAAATTTTGAATAACGAAAACACGAAATAAATAGTGGAAGTAAAAACGCGACATAAAAAAAATATCAAATTTTAAACTTTTCAAAAGCAAATTTATTTTTCCTACATTCTAAATGACAAAAGAAAATTTTCGAAAAAAGAATTGTAATTATTTGGATTTTATATTTTTTATTATGAATTAAAAACGATTTTAAACTAATTAAATGATTAAAAATATTAAATGATTTTATAAAAAATCAAAAAAAATTACTGAAGGTAGATAAAGATGAAAAGACTCTATGAAAAATATAAGCTGCAAGAATAAGCTACTTATAAGCTGTGAAATAAGCCCTAAGGGCTTATTAGCTTGAAACTACATAAAATTATAAATAAATGAAAAGATAAACATTAAAAACAAATTAAAGGTAGCACAGATGGTTGGAGGGTTAGGCTGTTGAGCTATAAGTCTCATGTTCAAAACCGTTATAAAATCGTGTTTATCGATCCTTCTTGTTGACTTAATTTTTTGACACGTTGTCTATTAGGATGAATTATTAATTTAATGATTTTGGTTACACCGTTAAGACTCTTTTTTTATACTTAATCTCTATTCATGTATAAGTCAATGATGTATCCTCGTGATCATTAAGACAAAAATAAAATATAAGAGATACCAAGTAGGAATAAGGGAGTTTAGGTGTGTAATTAGCACTCATGAGATATGATTGTGTTGCTAACTTATAATAACAATGATCTCGTTACACGCTTAGCATGGAATTGGGTGGAAATCTGTTGGGAATAAATTAAGGCCAGATCACTTGAGCACTGACAAGAACAAAACAAGCGTTGACAAGAACAAAACAAGCGCTGACAGCTCAAGCGTTGACAAGTTAAAGTCAAGCGTTGACACATTGAAGACAAGCACTGATGGAAGATATATTCTACACGTTTATTATATTCTAGAATACTTCTAGTAAGGATAGAAACGACAATGTATTTTCTATATTTATCTTTACCTAGAATAGCTGATACGTAGATTATTGTACAAGGCTTCTTATGTCTATAAAAGAAGGCCTTTAGGTTAATGTTTGATATAAGTTTCATATAAGTTTTCGTTAGTAAACATCTTTCATTGTAAGTAAGTTTGATATTGATAATCAAAGTGAAAGTTTGTTTACATCATTGTGTGTTCTTGTTTAAGTGTTAAATTCCGCATAACACTTAGATTCATAAAGCATATACAAAGGTTTCTCTACGTGTATTACTTGATCTAATCTTGTATACACAAATCTAATCGATCTAAGTTTGGGATCAACAAGTGGTATCAGAGCTTGTTGAGGAACTTTTGATCTTAAAGAACACCAGAACCCTAAAATCACCAAAACCCTAATTTTCTCAGAAACCCTAACAACATCATGTCTGAAGCAATAACCTCCTCCTCCTCAGCCTTACCAAACATCAAGATTCCCATGCTTGATGCAACCAACTTTGACTTATGGAAGTTCAACTTTGAACAATATTTGGGGATCTATGACTACACACTCTGGGAGATTATTGAATATGGAAACACATTCAATAAGGCTCAAAAGATTCTGGATGCCATTACTCAAAGATCAGCTGTTGCTGGATGTTCTGAAGCTGATAAGAAAGAAAAACCTAGAGATGGTAGAGCTGTGGCTGCTGATGACATTACAAAGAAAAGGGTTGACATGAAAGCCCTAAATATTCTAAAAGTCTCTTTGGGACAAGAAAACCAGCATAAATATAGAGGCTATGAATCTGCTAAGGATCTTTGGGAAGCTCTTGAAGTTACATATGGTGGCAATGCAGACACTAAGGAGGAAAAGAAAAAGCAACTTCTGCATGATTATGCTGTCTTCAAAGCTCAACCCAATGAGAAACTGAGTAGTGTGAGAAGCAGATTGCTTGACATTACTAGCAAGTTGTCCTTCATGGGAACACAAGTTGGTGATGTTGACATCAATGCTACCTTTCTTAAAAGTCTTGGTGAGGCATGGAAGATTGAGGCAAGATCTATTCTTGCCAACAATACTTACAAGAGATCCTCGTTTGATGACATCTACAACAAACTAAGACTGTTGGAAGATGAAACTCTTTTAGAGCATGGAAGCAAATCTACCACCAGCAACATGGCCTTCTTTTCTCATAGTGAAGGTCAATTCAATCAGAAGAACTCTTATATGCATCCAGTTACTGGATCATCATATGTCAGTGCTGGAACAAGTCCTGTCAACGTCTCCTATTCAGACGCTGACACATTCAAGAATGACTCCCCAAGAGTTAAACCTGCTGGTTTGGATTTGGATACTGTTTGTGCCTACATTGCTTCTTTGCCCAATGGTTCAGTGATTACATATGAGGACCTTGAGCAGATAAGTGATGAGCACGTGGAAGAGATGGACATCAAGTGGAACATGGCTCTTGCTAGTATAAGAGCAAATAGGTGGAACAGAAGGTTTAAAAAGAAGATGACCTTCAATGCTAAAGACACAGCTGGATTTGATAAATCCAAAGTTGAATGCTACAACTGTCATCATATGGGGCACTTCATGAGGGAATGCAGATCTCCTAGAAGATCTGATGTTGGTAAACCCTCAAGTCAGGTTGTTAAAGCTCAGGATTCCAAAGCCATGGTTGCAGTTCAAGGAATTGATGGTACATGATGGGATTGGAGCTATCTGGCTAAGAATGTTGAAGAGGATAAAGCTTTGGTTGCTGATATTGAAGAAGAAGAGCATGTTGAATATGCTCTCATGGCACACTCCTCTTCTTCATCTGATAATGAGGTATATGATGATGCTTTTTGTAGCAAAGGTTGTAGGTTAAATACTGAAAGACTTAACAAAGAGGTGTTAAAACTAAAAGATGATATGAGTACTGAAAGATGTAAATTGTCTAATTACCAACTAGCTCTTACTGAAACTGAGAAAACCGTTTCTGAATACAAGAAAATGGAATTTGACTTAAAAGATAAGATCAATATCTTAAAACATGAGTTAGAGGGTAGTATGGATATTAGAAAAATCATGGAAAGGGTTAATGGTGAATTACAGGCTAAGTTAGATGAGGCCATTAAGAATAAAGATAATGTTGGCCTCAAAATTCAAAGATTTGATAGAGCCACCCAAACCCTAGGAGACTGTGTAGCTAAACAAAGGGATCCTAAGGACATGACTGGGATTGGGATGAATGATTACTCTTTGGTTCCACCACCAGCTGGTGACTTCTATGGTGTCCAACAAAGGGACTTATCTTGGACTGGTTTACCAGAGCTCCAAGAGGAGGAATTCATTCCTCCACCAAGAGTTGTCACTCCAGTGGAAGAGTATCAACAAAAATTGACTGACCTAAATGAGTGGAAGAAAGCTAACCCTACTTTATTTGTTAAGGGAGGTTTGCTATGTGAAAGTCCAAACGAAGATACACCCATTAAGGTTATTAACCCAATCACTGGTAAAGTAGTTGACCTAGGCTCAAACACTGTTAGAAGACCTAGCATTAAATATGCAGAGATGTATAGGAACACTAGGTCACCCAAGAGTCAAGTTAGCAATCATGGAACAGGCTTCTTTCCTTCTAGACCTAAGGTTGTGTCTAGAAAAGCTTGTTACACTTGTGGTAGCTTTTCACACTTGGCATACAAGTGTGTCAACGCTCCTAAAGCCAGCGCTGACAGGAATAATTTCAGCGTTGTCAGGAACAAAGTCAACGTAGTTAGAAAGTCAAACGTTGTCAGACCCAAACCTTGTGTGCAGCAAAGTCCACAAGTGATTAGACCTGCCACATTCTTTTCTAAAAGGTCTAACACTCATGGACAAAGACCATTTCAAAAGACAAACACCTGGTCAAATAGGCAATGGGTTTCTGTAGCAAACCCTAGGTTCAACGCTGACAAGGGTAATTTTAGCGTTGACAGGACAAATTCTAACGCTGACAGAAACGTGACCAGACCTAAATATTTGCAGCCACAAGGTAAGGGGTCTAAAGCTTCTTCAAGCTTAACATGGAGACCCAAGAAAGATCAAAACCCTAATGATAATGGGATTTCAATGACTTGCAATAGATTTAATTACATTTCAAAGGTCATTACAAAACCTATTGGGGTTAACTGAGTATTTCATCCTAAAAAGGATGAGAATGGGGTTGTAATGAGAACTAAGTCTGTTCTTATTGAACAACCAGATGAATCCAAGTCTTTTGAGACTTGGGTTCCCAAAGAAAACTAATTTGTTTTCTTTATGTGCAGGGCATTCAAAGACAGATCAATGATTATGGATATTAGGATAGTGGATGCTCAAGGCACATGACAGGGAAGGAAGACTATCTAACGAATTTCACCCCTATTAAAGATGGTGATAAGGTATACTTTGGAGGTGGATATGGTACCATCACAGGCAAAGGAACCCTTCTCACCAATAATCTGCGTTTTGAGAACGTCTTCCTGGTAAAAGAACTTGATTACAACTTGTTTAGTGTATCACAGGTTTGTGATAACAAAAATAAAGTTCTTTTTACTGATACTGAGTGTTTGGTGTTAAGCAAGGATTTTAAGATTCCTGATGAGAAATATATTGAGTATAGAACACCTAGGCATAAGGACATATATAATGTGAATTTAAATGGGATTGAAATGAATACCAATATGTCTTGTTTCTATGCTAAGGCCTCAGTAGATGAGAGTAATTTATGGCACAGGAGACTAGGGCACATAAATTTTAAAAATATAAATAGACTTGTGAGGCTTGGTTTAGTTGATGGTTTGCCTGAGAAGGCCTTCCACAATAACCACTCTTGTGTTGCATGTCTTAAAGGCAAGCAGCACAAGGTCTCATTCAAGTCCAAACAGGTGCATACTAGTTCTAGACCTCTTCATATGCTTCACATTGACCTCTTTGGTCCAACAAATATAGAAAGCTTGAATGGTAAGTCGTATTGCTTTGTTATCACAGATGACTTTTCTAGATTTACTTGGACATTCTTTCTAGCTATAAAGAGTGACACATCTGATGTTCTTATTGATTTTATCACTCAGATTGAAAAGAGGTCTGGCAATAAGGTTAAAATGCTTAGGAGTGATAATGGTGGAGAATTTAGGAATAAGAAGTTAGATGATTTCTATGCCAAGAAAGGAATTACAAGGCAATTTAGTATTGCTAGAACCCCACAACAAAATGGGGTTGCTGAGAGGAAAAATAGAACCCTAATTGAAGCAGCCAGAACAATGTTGGCTGATGCTCACTTTCCTATAGCCTTTTGGGCTGAGGCTGTTAATACAGCTTGCTATGTGCAAAATAGAGCATTGGTTAACAAAATTCAGAACAAAACACCTTATGAATTACTTTGGGGTAGAAAACCTAATATTGGTTTTCTCAGACCTTTTGGTTGTCATGTAGTAGTTTTAGATACTAGTGATGCCTTAGGGAAATTTAGTGCAAAAGGTGATGAGGGTTACTTCATGGGGTATTCAGTGTAGAACAAGGGTTATAGGGTTTATCTTAAAGAGGACAAACGTATAGTTGAAAGAGTACATGTTAGGTTCTTAGAGAATAAACCTAGTGATCCTGAAAGTGGTCCTAATTGGTTGTTTGATTTGGAACCCTTATCTAGAACTTTAAATTATATGCCTGTCACTAATCCAGACATTGTGAAGGTAACTTCAAATGTTGTGGAGGAACAAGTTGTTGATGTTTCAGGTACACAGGTTCATAAGAAGGTTGGATCACAAGCAGAAAAGGCATCTCCTATATTAGAATATGTCACAATTCCCATTTGGACAGATGCTTTTGCTGCTGCTGCTGCTGCTGGACAAGATAATGGTGGTTTCCAAGTACCACCAGATACAAACATGCATGGTCCTTCAAGCGCTGACAAAGGTAAATCTAGCGCTGACAAGACCAATTCAGACGTTGATGGCTCAGACGTTGACAACAACAGTTCAAGCGTTGTTAGCCCAAGCGCTGACAAACAAGGTTCAGACGTTGACAACACCTTTGCACATCTTTTCTCTTCCACTTTTGAACAAGGTGAACCATCCAATTCTTATGAAGAAGGTCATCCTTATGTTGATATAAGAGAGTCTGATGAAGAAGATATTGGCAACATGGAACATGAGGTTGAGGACACCAGACTTTTTGAAGGAGGAGTTCTCACTTCTACAATGAAGAATCACCCCCCTTCCCAGATCATTGGTGATATTATGACTCCAGTTCAGACTAGAAGGTCTCATCAAGGTCTTGGTGGGTTTATTGCCAATATACACAAGAAGGTTGATACCCCTCTTGTGCAAGCATGTTTGTTTGCATGTTTTCTGTCACAAGAAGAAACCAAGAAAATATTTGATGCTCTCAAAGAACCAAGTTGGGTGGAAGCAATGCAGGATGCGCTTCACCAATTTGCAATTCAGGATGTTTGGGAGCTGGTTGATTGTCCTAGATATGTCAGACCTATAGGGACAATATGGGTTCTTAGGAACAAAAGAGATGAAAGAGGTATTGTGGTCAGAAACAAGGCAAGGTTAGTGGCTCAAGGTTATACACAAGAGGAGGGGATAGACTATGAGGAGGTCTTTGCACCAGTTGCAAGGATTGAAGCTATTAGGATTTTTCTAGCCTATGCCTCCTGCATGGGCTTCACAGTCTATCAAATGGATGTCAAGAGTGCCTTTCTTTATGGCACCATTGTTGAGGAAGTATATGTAATGCAACCTCCTGGTTTTTAGGATCCAGAGCATCCAGATAAAGTGTATAGAGTCAAAAAGGCTATGTATGGCCTTCATCAAGCCCCTAGAGCATGGTATGGTACTTTGTCTACCTATTTGGTGGACAATGGATTCAAGAGGGGCACCATAGGTCAGACACTATTTACAAAGAAGAAAGGCAAGGATGTGTTGCTTGTGCAGGTCTATGTTGATGATATCATTTTTGGGTCTATTGATCCAAAGATGAGTGAGGATTTCTCCAATCTTATGACAGACAAATTCAAGATGAGTGCTATGGGGGAGATGAACTTCTTTCTTGGTTTACAAGTTCAGTAGAAAGAGGATGGTATCTTCATCTCCCAGGACAAATATGTTGCTGAGATCTTGAAGAAGTTTGTCTTTTCTCCACATAAAAAGAGGGCTACTACT
This sequence comes from Glebionis coronaria, assembly GCA_025667525.1. Taxonomy (NCBI): domain Eukaryota; kingdom Viridiplantae; phylum Streptophyta; class Magnoliopsida; order Asterales; family Asteraceae; genus Glebionis; species Glebionis coronaria. Next base: position 251,610,122 of record CM046874.1, read on the forward strand.
CCTATGGATAGAGAACACCCTTGGGGAAAGATTGGAGATGGGAAAGATGTTGATGTCAGGCATTATAGATCCATGATTGGATCCTTGATGTATCTTACTGCCTCCATACCTGATATCATGTTTGTTGTGTGTGCTTGTGCACGCCATCAAGTGACTCCCAAAGAATGTCACCTTTATGCTGTGAAGAGGATCTTTAGGTACCTAAGATGCTATCCTAGTCTTGGTTTATGGTACCCAAAGGATTCACCATTGGAGCTGATTGCATATTCAGATAGTGATTATGGAGGTGATAAGTTTGATAGGAAATCCACAACTGGTGGATGTCAGTTTCTTGGGAGCAGGTTGATATCTTGGCAATGCAAGAAACAAACAGTGGTGGCTAATTCTACAACTGAAGCAGAGTATGTGGCTGCAGCTGCATGTTGTGGCCAAGTGTTGTGGATTCAGAACCAGCTGTTGGACTATGGGTACAATTTCATGCATACTAAGATATTTGTTGACAATAATAGTACTTTATGCATCATTAAGAATCATGTACATCATTCTAAAACTAAACACATAGAAATTAGACACCATTTTATAAGAGATTGCTTTGAGAAAGGTTTAATACAACCAGATAGGGTTGACACTGAGGAAAATGTGTCAGATCTATTAACTAAACCTTTTGATGCTGGGAGATTTCAATACTTGGTAACAAGTATTGGAATGGTCAGTCTCACATAATATGTGTTTTGAATTCTTTTTGTAAAAGTATGTACATGATGATGCATTATTATTGTTGGTCTTATTGATGATTTAGATTTTCCACTATATTTTTCTAACACTGACAAAGGTTGCTTGAACACTGATAAGTGTTTTTGTAACGTTGTCAGCAATATAATTTTCTAACGCTGACAAAGCTTCCCTCAACGCTGTCATGTGTTATCGGGGTGTTGTCAGCAACAATGTTAGTTTTGTGGTTTTCACTCTAAATGTGCAGATGGTGTTAGCAGTATACCATTGGATATAGAGTTGCTTATGGATCAATGGAGAAGCATTTGGACAAGTTTTTATTTATGGATGATGGTTGGAATGTTTCATTCCTATCTTGACATAAATTTTTTTATGTTCATGCATGATTTTAGCAAACTTTTTGTATCATAGTTTAAGGGGAGGTTTTAGGAACCTTTAGGATGTTTGGGTATCCATATGATACTCTTATCACAATTCTAGATTGTGTCCACAGGTGAGTATGAGTTAGTTTTACTAAATCATGAGGCACTGTAGCATGCAAAGTTGATATACTGTGTATGCTGCCAAGACATTTTTGGCCTAGAATTGGTTGTGGTCTGTTGGGAGACTTTGGAATGATTTTGATATGGGATTTACCTGGGAGTAACAAGGATTTTATAAGGTAACTTGGTTGTTAAGAGTTTTGGTTAGCAAGGGACACTAGAGGACTGTTATGTCTATCTTGCTTATGCAAGTTTGCATAACTGGACAGTGCTTGCCGCCCTATAATAATTATCAGCTATTGGTTATCTTCTCTAGGATAAATTACTTGTTAAGGTCATTTTTCACTTTTTAAATATTTTTATTTTTGGACGCTGACAAGAATTTTCCAAGCGTTGTTGTGACCAAATTGGACGCTGACATGGCTATAGGCAAACGTTGACAAGATTATAGCCGTTGGGCGTTGATAGGTTATTTTTGACCGTTGACACTCAATGGGACCTACCCAGTTGTTACTTTTTGACATATTTTCAAGCCGTAATTTTAGGAGTTGTTACTTTCATTTAATGCATGAGATAACTTATAACTTTTTCAATATTTTCATGATTGATTTTTGAAAATCTTTGCCTATTTTTTGGCCAATCACATGCATTCTTTTTCTCCTATAAATTTGGCTCCTATTTTAAACAGGGTATCTATAATTCTTGTCTAACAATTTTCTCTTATCAACTTCATCTTCTTCACTTAAAATTAACAGCTTTCATCAATGGCACCAAAGTTTAAACCAACAGAATTGGAATTGGGGTTCAGATCACAACACAACATGATTGCTTATCTTGAAGCTGATGATGCTCTATTTCCCCAATACACACAAATGGTGGCGTATTTGAACGCATCCCCATTAAGGTATGCTCTTTCTCATGCACCACTCATTCCAGTCACACACATTAAGCAGTTTTGGAATACTGTCAGTTCCTCAACAGTTAATGGAGTGACCACATTGACTTCTATTGTTCATGGGAGATCTTGGGTGGTTACTGAGGCCTTGGTACGCCAAGCCTTACATCTTGATGATGCTGATGGTATAGCCACCCTTCCCATAAATGAAATAGAACAAGGGCTTAGGGCTTAGGGATATCCTTTTCCTGATGAAGGTACTCTAAATAAGTATCATAAGCAGGAATTTCCTCCAGCCTGGAAGTACCTCATACATGTCCTCCTTCAATGTTTGAGTCCCAAATGTACTGCACACAATGAGATCAATAGATCCATTGCCAGTGCTATTGTGTGCATTGCAACAGGGCAAAAATATAACTATTCTAAAATGATTTTTGAGGGGATGTGTAAAAACAAGGGGACAAAAATGACTTTAGCTTATCCCCGTTTTCTGCAAATGGTTTTTAATGATCAAGGTTACTGCTCAAGGGATCACAATGATTTTTATAAGATCCCTGAGCAAAAGAAAGCTATTTTTATGAAGATGGACTCACCACCCCATAGAGACCTACCTTTAACCCAAGCCATGCTTGCTGTTATTGCAGCAGCACAACCCCAACCAGACCCCCAACCTCAAATTGACCCTCAACCACAACTTGAACCAATTCCTGAACCTTTACCTTCACCTGAACAAATGCAAATTGACTCAGAATCCTTCAACGCTGACACACTCAATGTTGGCGTTGATGTGCCTATTTCCAACGCTGACACACAACCTTCACAATCCCAAACACCCCTTAACCAACCCACATCTACCCATTCTTCCACACCATCTTCCACACCTCCTGAATATAGGTTGATGAAACGCCAAAGGAATACTGGATTGTTCTCCTCTGGTGGTCCTAGCCATGAAGCAGAGAGAACCACCACCACAAGTGTGGCTGGTGACCTGGATGAGGCTGGGACTATTGGTTCTGGCTTAGAAGCTGGCCAAGGCAGTCCCACCATCATTAAGTCCTCATCCTTGCCCAATGAATCTGACTTGGGAGGTCAAATCCCCATTTCAGAAGAGGGCAGACTGGAACCAATGACTCTTATGGAATTGACGGCAGTCTGCATTAGCTTGCAAAAGCAAAATGCAGACTTAGTACAAGTAGTCAGCTCACAAGGCCTTGAACTCAAGCAATTGAGGGAGAGGATTGTTGTTTTGGAAAGTGATCGTGCTAGAAGGGGTATGGAGGAATCTTCCAAAGCGGAGGAAGATCAAATAAATCTGAGTGATAAGGGCAGCCAGGATGGTCAATCAATGGATGTTGCTGAGGCCCTTACAACTTTGAAGAAACAAACAGGTTTTGATACGTCCTTAGTCTCTCCCACCAACTTAAATTTATCATTTACAGCTATGTTGAGAGAGGTTACACAAGGCGCTGAGGGAAGATATTTGAGCATTGACAAGGAAAATTTAGACGCTGATAGAAGTATTTTGGGCGCTGATAGAACAAATTTGGGCGTTGACAGACCTACACATGAAGGTGGTGTATCCCAGTCATCATCTATCATCAAGGAGGTTTCTACTCAGGTATTACCATCTACCTTACCAACCATTGCACCATCAGATAAGGGTAAGGGTAAAATGGTAGAAGAGATTGTTCCAAAGGATGCAGCTCAGGTTGAGTTTGATAGAAGATTAGTTGCACAAATTATGGAACAAGATGAAAAGGAAAAGTCACCATTTGTTGTGACTTTAGAAGAAGAAAGTGATGGAGCTAGCTCAGACTCAAGTGTGATGATAATAGAACCAGAAAGGATTGAGTATGGTGATGAGTTTGCTAGGGAAAAGTTGAGAGAATTGAAATTGCAGGTTGACTTTGACATGCCAGAGGTGGTTCAAATGTATCATGCTTGGGAAGACAGATGCATGGATAATCCAAACTTGACCATTTCAGATCAAATATGGGGTTTGGAGCTTCTTCTTAGAGTTCAGAAGGATTGCCAGGTAATTTTGAAACACAAGGCAAGCAATATTCTCTCAGAGTTGAAAAGGGATAGAAGGGAGCTCTATTTTATGTTGCTCAGATGTCATGGAGTTGGATGGACATATCAGAAGTTGAAAGCTTTGACATTTGATGAGTTGGAAAACAGGGCTTATCCCATTTGGGTGAGAGTGCAGGAAGCAAACACTCTCAGACTTCTTTCAGATGAAAGAAAGGAGGAACTTGTAGAAGAAATGGAAATCAAGAAAGCTATGATGGTTCCCAGGCCAGTGAAGAAGGGAATTTCATTTGAGTTTCCAAAAGATATGGATCCACTATATCCAAGTGAAGCAGTTATAAGAAAGAGCCTCAAGCTCTCCCCATTAGAAGCTTCAGATATGGTGCAAGTGTTACCATTAGATTCCAGGAACCCAATTGTGAGCTATGAAGAAGATGAATGTGGGTTCTGGAAGATTGGCAGATTTGGCAAGGAGGTACACACTTTTACCACTCTCATATCTTTGTTTGCAAGTTGTGATAGAGAAGACTTGGTGGACCTTTGCAGGTTGCTGGAGACCAAGTATGAGGCTGAAGCACCAACTTCAGCTAATGGAATAAACTTTGGACCACATTCAAAAGAATGTGTGGACCAAAAGATGAGGATCCTGCAATATGGAAGGATCTTGAAGATGACCTCAGTGGTCTTCAATGGAGGTTATATTTAGCTGCTGGTGTATACCATTTGAGCTCTACAAAGTTTGCTGAGTATTTACTTGTGGATGCTCAGTATTTCATATCCAAGGCTATTTTGGAAAAGATGAAGGACACTCAGCTGGAAATAGATTATTCAAGTGACGTGGCAAAAGATTTGATCAGATTTATTCACTATCAATATGAGAAGGTTTGTAAGATTCCTCCTAGTCCTTAATGCTTATTCAGAAACTTGATCATAAGAGTGGATATCAAGTTTAGGGGAGGATTGTTGGGAATAAATTAAGGCCAGATCACTTGAGCGCTGACAAGAACAAAACAAGCGTTGACAAGAACAAAACAAGTGCTGACAGCTCAAGCGTTGACAAGTTAAAGTCAAGCGTTGACACATTGAAGACAAGCACTGATGGAAGATATATTCTACACGTTTATTATATTCTAGAATACTTCTAGTAAGGATAGAAACGACAATGTATTTTCTATATTTATCTTTACCTAGAATAGCTGATACGTAGATTATTGTACAAGGCTTCTTATGTCTATAAAAGAAGGCCTTTAGGTTAATGTTTGATATAAGTTTCATATAAGTTTTCGTTCGTAAACATCTTTCATTGTAAGAAAGTTTGATATTGATAATCAAAGTGAAAGTTTGTTTACATCATTGTGTGTTCTTGTTTAAGTGTTAAATTCCGCATAACACTTAGATTCATAAAGCATATACAAAGGTTTCTCTACGTATATTACTTGATCTAATCTTGTATACACAAAGCTAATCGATCTAAGTTTGGGATCAACAAGGTATGCAACTTATTATTATGTGGTGATATGTCTTTACAAGAAATCTTACTTTAAGGGGAAGCCTGTTTTATTCGTGAAAGATCAAGATTTGAAGATTGGTTTTGTCATCATCAAATAGGGGATTCAATTATTCACAATGTAGTCATAAAGCAAAAGTCGTGTGTTCTAGACGTGTATGATCTTGTAAACACGTCTAGGTTAGTTGGTTTGAGTGTTAACGTGTAATGAGAAGTAAACGTTGAAAAGAAACACCTTGTCTATGTATTGTGTTCTATTCCGCTATGTTAATCATATGAACATGATGCATATCCTAGTAAGCTTAATCGATCCGTGAATAATGGATTCCACAATTGGTATCAGAGCGGGTGGCTCTCGATGCTAGGAACTAGCAAGGTGTTCGAGTCGAAGAATGGTGAAAAAGAAGAAAAACCCGTCTAGGGTTTATGGTCGAATTTTTCTGCGCAGCCGTTTTCAAACAGCGATAAATCCTTCGTTAACCGTTGGATCTTGCTGAAATTTGGTCTGGAGGTTGTCAGTATAGGTATCTAAGATCTCACGGGAGAGATTGTTGAGTTCAGGCTTCAACAAAAAGTTATAGCTCGTCGAAGTTGGCTGCTGGTGAAGGTATAAGTTTTCTATTTTTGTTTTTTTTACTGAATAAGATCTAGGGTTTCTTCCCCTAAACCCTAGATCGACTTTAAAAGCAGAAAAGTATTGGTTTGTGGCTGTTGTGATCGTGATTATATAGCAAGAATGGTTATTGGGGTTTCAATTATAAACCCTAGCAGGAGAGATCATGTTTAAACAAGTAAGGACAGCAGAAGGGCTTTAGATGGTGTTGACGATGCAGTATATTCTTCAGGCTGTTGTAATGTGTGATGATACAAGATTCGATCTAAGGTTGATTTTCAAACCCTAAATTAGGGTTTCAATGCATAAATTTATAAACCCTCGATCTTGAACGAATGTTTGAAGATGCTAAGTTACGTGTGATTCAAAGGTGAATTCGTGATCATGGGCTGTAGATTCGTGATCATGATATTAATAACAGCAGGGATCGTGGTTGAACAAGCAGGTAAAAGACGTATGGATCTGTGTACGTATGGAAGAAAGCTTGTCATGGAGACAAAAAGAATAACAGATCACAAGAAAAGATCGTCTTCTTATTTTTTAAGATTTTGAAGCATGAACAAGTCAACAAGGTACAACAGCTGGATACTATTTGTTGTGTATACTTTGTCTGTGTTGCGTATCGAGACAAGAAAGTATGCGTAATATTTGTTGGCCAGAAAGGAGCAGAATGATGGTAAAAGGTATTGCGTGATCCCAAGGGAATGACTTTATTCTTTCTATGCCTCGTGTGAACAGAATAAAGAGGGGTTGTCTGAGTGGTACATGTTGCAAACAATAAGAAAGGTTTAAGTTTCTTTATGCTCATTGGTTATCACGTTATGTAAAGAAGATGAGAATTATGCGTCGCTTTCAAGAAGAATACACGAAGATCATATTATATATATTATGTGCACAGAAGGTCGCTTGTGACATATTAATATAGATAAAGTTGACGTGGACGTGTGATGAAAATTGTAAAGGTAGCAAAGGTTTATTTATCACATGATGATAAATTAGAAGCAAATCACGTGGGAAGTATGGTATGGGTAATTGTTTGAGCTTATATGATCCAAAAGGTAGAGGATGTATATGTTTTAGATATATGCATATGGGATTTATATTCCATACTGAATGAATATTTACTATTGGTTACACTCACATGTGTTAAAGAATATTATTTTGCTATGATTCGTCTATGGTCCAATTAATGTTTCTGTGATTGACGAGTATAGCAAGGATTTTTGGTGTGGGATTCGTGTATAGTGATCATATATCTTGCTATTGGGACATGATGACTAGCAAACAAAAACATGTGCAGATACTTTAAACATCAAGAAAAGGACGATTCATACTATTAATATAGTATTGGCCACGTGAGGATGGACACAAGCTACTGTGGTCCTGATTGATTATGGTTTCACGTGGGATTTTGGGTACAATAGTAAAATCCATCAATTTGGTTTGTTGAAAGTTTGTGATTGGAGAAAGAAAAGAAGTCACGTGAGGACAAGAGATGCTATGGTCCCGTAGGTTGCTGCATAATTTTTGGAAGATAGAGATACTGCTATTACGTGTCAATATTCAGTAGTTCTATTATGGTACGTTTATGCTGTTTTTATGGGAGTTATTTGGTTAATATCCCTGCTTTTATTAGGTAGATATATGGTTGCCTACTTTTAAGGGATAAAAAGGCTATGTGATCATAGTTTGTGGGATTTGTAAGGTGAAGGATTTGTTTACAAGTGCAAAGATGGTGTCAGTGGTTGAGTCGAGCCGCTGACAAGAATAAAACACACGCTGATAATTTAGACGCTGACAGCGTGTTGTCCGATATATGGTTTTTAAGCGCTGACAAGTATCGTCCGATATCGGACAATACCCACCGAAGATATATTGGATGACTCAGGATCTCGGACAGAACTATCTGGTTAAATTTTTATGACTCGTTTCTGAAGATTGTGTTTGATACAATAAAGTTTTATTTGATTATGTGACAAGGCTAACCTTGCGGTTACGTACCGACTTGGATTAGAAGCAGAACTCCGACAGAGGCAGCAGTGGCATAAAAGAAGAAGATGATATTGTGCTTAGATGATTTTCATTGCAAATTGGAGGTTTCGATGAAGACGTTTGATTATTATTTGTTTGGTGTTGGAGTTGTTTTTCGCAGGTCTGTGACTTATCATATCATTAAGTCGTGACTGACATTCACTGACTTTAAAGATAACTTGTTTGTGCTTACATGAATGGTGACGAAGACTTGTCATATCTAGCAACTAGATACCTTGCTATCACTTGAAGGAGTTACATTATCGTGCTCAGTGTCTCACAAAAGGATGAGGATTTTGACAAGAGATCGAGGTCTACTTATAGTTTCCTGCATTATATAAGTTCGACGTCACATGGCTAGTGCAAGATATAAGGCACAAGCTTGGGAGATTCCACTTCTTCAACAAATAGGTTATATTCTTTTTTCTTCATTCGTAATCTACAATTAGAGTCTACATGGTTCGTGATTCATTTACATGCACCACTTAAGGGGAAGCGTTTATTAGTTGTTTATCTTTAGAAGACCCCTATTAGATGAGACAAAAAGGGGAAGAAGATTCAAAGATCAAGGTATGCAACTTATTATTATGTGGTGATATGTCTTTACAAGAAATCTTACTTTAAGGGGAAGCCTGTTTCATTCGTGAAAGATCAAGATTTGAAGATTGGTTTTGTCATCATCAAATAGGGGATTCAATTATTCACAATGTAGTCATAAAGCAAAAGTCGTGTGCTCTAGACGTGTATGATCTTGTAAACACGTCTAGGTTAGTTGGTTTGAGTGTTAACGTGTAATGAGAAGTAAACGTTGAAAAGAAACACCTTGTCTATGTATTGTGTTCTATTCCGCTATGGTAATCATATGAACATGATGCATATCCTAGTAAGCTTAATCGATCCGTGAATAATGGATTCCACAAAATCGACGACGACGAAATTATTTCTAACGAAGCATTCACGTGTTCTTGTTCTATGATCCTAAAAGTCACTTTATCGTGATGAAAACAATACACTATGTCTAAAACACGTGTAGTAGTTTATTTAAAATTTATGTCTTCAATAAATGTCACATAAAAATGAATTTTGGAAGTGCTAAGATACTTAATTCTAGCATTGCGTGGGGACACGGCAATGGTTTAGTATGGGGGAGTGATGAGACTGCAATTATACATAGTCTCATCGTCCAAATCGGGCTTAAAACGTTTAAAATATCATCAAAATACCCAAATATATGCTTATGTTTGTTCATTGTGTATTTTAGGTACGGATATCAAGAAATCAACAAAAGATCACAATAATCAAGCAAAAACGAACACGGGAAACGAAGCCGCACAATGAACTAGACCCGAAGAATGAATTTTGCAAAAATGCCCTTGAAGTTTGAATATTTGTCAAGTTTGGTCCCTCATCTTTTGAACACTTGTCACTTTTGGCCCTTGTAAACCTCAAAATTACAAGAATGGTCTCTTAAGTTTCAAGATGTGACAATTTTTAGCCCTTAAAGAATGCTCTATGGACAAGAAATGCCCTTTTCTATGTTTGCTAAAGTTACAAGGACCAAAAATGTCATTTGGTTAAACTTATTATCAAAGGGAATGAGTTTGTGGCTGTTAAAAACTTCGTATGAACAAAATATGGAAGGATAGGGGCTGTTTTTGCCATGTATGATACCCCAACCCAACATTAACCCAATACCCTTACAACATATACTGGCCACATTTTAATAAAACATTTAAACAAGTTTTATTAATTATTTTTTATATGGCGGTTTACACTTTCTGTTTACTAATCACTCCCAAACCCAGTTACATAAACCCTAAACATGATCTCACTCAAAACATGGGGTTATGATTTGATTTTTTCCAGAACACCAATTAAACCCAGTTTTAATCATTCCCCACCCCTAAAACAAGGTCACGTGGCCTGTAGGTCCCCACTCAAAGCTCCCCTAAATCCGTCATTGTCCACCAAACCTAAGGAAGGAGACCATATCAATGGACCACTTCTATTACTTGGTCCCAAAGACAATACTAACGATCAAGATTGGTTTTCACAGCTGTACAAGGGCAGAGATCACAAGCCAAACTATTGACCAAAATTCGAATCCAAGACCAAGGGTATTATTGGATATTCATAGTTTAGGGTTTTCCATTCTAGATCCTTATGTATGCTCATATATAAAGAAGCTTAAGTTTTTCATTTACCTTGTTCCAGCTTGTATTTTTATTTTTTAAGAAAGTAATGAAAATGAAAACTTTTTAAATATTGCAAGTCTGTGTTCCAATTTATTAGCTTTTGTAGTATAACTTGTTTAATTTTCAGCGAAAAGGGACTTAGTTTAGATTTCGTTAAAGCTAAATCAGGGAACAAGGACACTTGGCCCTCTTTTGGTTTTACGGATTGTGCTTATAGGAGCTTGTAGGTTTGTTTGCTTGACAACCAAACAAACTGATTAAGCTTGTATAAGCATTTTTTTACTCAGTTGGTTCCATTTGGTTCCCGAAAGTTGTTTTCAAAATTCTGTTTTCAAAGGTGTTTATAAAATCTTGCTGATTTCTTAGTTGTTGTCATACTTGTAGCAATAGCTTTTTGTTAAGCTTACTTGACAAATAAGCTTAACAAAAAGTTCTTTATACGAAGCCTTTGTTCTAGTTTGTGTTTTGCAGGTACAAAACAAGTAGTCAGGCTTTTCCATTTTGTTCCTTCCTGAAGATATTATACTCTCGGTTCAGCTGTTGAACCCCAACGAGGGGTCTCTACACTCCCATTAAGCTTTTAAGCAACGAAAGGCCAAGAAAAAGACGGAATGAGCATAGGTGAAACACGCTTGAACCCTTTTTCTTTTACTTTTCTGAGTTTTGAGTTTTGGTATGAGATTTGCTGTGAATTGAGTTTTTTTTGGTGTTGGATGTTATGCTTATGCTAGTTTATGTAGTTTAAAATTGATTTATAAAAAGTTTGTTTGAAAATCATGCTTAGTAAGTATTTATAGGGGTGCTCGGAACTGTGCTTATTAGGTCAGTGGGTGACACACTCGGTCCTAAGTCTAGTCCAAACATGCTCATTTAGGGTACCACAATATGTTTATGTTCTTGGTTTCATAATTGTAGTCTAAAAAAATGCAAGTTTTGGGTGAAATTCTGTTATAGAATCTAGTAGGGTACTCAGAGATTGGATTTTACACTTTGTGGCTCGAAACTTTAAACTTTAGATCAGGTTGAGTTCTAGCATTGTGAGCATTCATGCTTTGGGTTGGTGTGCTCTAGTCCTAATTAGGCCATCTCAAACTTAGTCTAGGATTCAATTTACATCAGTAATCAACTCATAACCGCATACCAATCATATCAGCTAGGTTATTAGGTTTTAATTTTTGGTTTTAGTACTTGGAATTTGGGATTCATTTAGTCCTAGGGTAGTGTTTAAGATAACATTGGTGTAGGATATCTTGTTTTGGTAGTTTTTGTAAGTTCTTGATAGCTTTAGTTGAATATTAAGCTCACTATAGGTGTGTGTACCAGCATTTCTATTTCTCTGTCTGCATATTTGGTGAGTGGTTTAGGAGTTTAATGTGATTGATTTGATGTTTCTAAGTTGGTGGTGAATCCCCACAAGCAACAAAATTTGTGGGAGTACCATCTTTGCCCAAGAAGGACACCAAACGTAGCTCAAATTATCCTTAAAAGTCCACTGATTGCATCAATAGACCACCAGACCTCCACTTTCTGCTTGTCAACACAACAACAGGTTTCTTAGGTTCGATTTAAAGTATTGTGGCTTAAAAATTCGTACACATATAGTTTAGGGTTAGGTCTAGGGCTTAATCATCTGGTATTTGGATTTGGAGGACTTTTGGTAGCTTAAACTAGCTATAGAAGCCCACTGTGTAACCAACAGCCCTGAAATTTGTTTCTTCTTGACTCATTTAATGGTTATTTGGGTTTATTTCTTGTTGTTTGTATGTTAATTTGACTCCCCAATAGCCTACTGCTATTAGGGGTGCCCTTTTTACCATAAAACAGCAAGATATCATCTCAAACCAACCCAAAACGAGCTCGATTCAGACGAAAAACCATACAATAAGTTTTTTCTTTGTTGTCGGAGAACGCTGCAATTTTTTTTATTTTTTTAGTGTTGTCCGATATCGGACAACACTGATGTTGGACAACATCTTTGTCTGGTAGGATCTTGGACAACACAGAAGTACTCCACCTTGGAGTACTTTGGGGTACTTTCGTTTTTAGCCATTTTTTAGTTTTTTTTAACTTTTTCATTTTTCCCTTGTTAATTTAGCTAAAATAGAACTTTTAGAAAAATAAAATTTATTTTTATCATTATTTTATTAATTTTTATCATTATTTTAGTTTAAAATTGTTTTTAGCCTTTAAAAAATAGAAAATAGTATTTAAAATTTAGGAAAAATACTTTTTAGTCTTTAAACAATATAAGTGAGTTATTAGTTCAATAAAATAATATTTTGGGCTTTTTCTTAATTATATTTAATTTTAGGGCTTTAATTAGCATTTAAAATTGAATATTTAATTAATAAAAGGTTTTAAAATTTATATGTTGGATTTTTATTCTTATTTATATTATTATAGACTTAGTTTTAATTTTTAAATTGTTTTTAGCTTAAATTTTTAGTTTTGTCACGTTTTACGTATTTTCGTTCGCGTTTTACGTCTATACGTCGTAGTATAATCGTAGTCGTAGCTCGTCTTTAATTTTCTCTCTTCTAACCCAAAAACGACACTAATCCAAACTTTGATTTTACATATTGGCACTCATAATCACACACCTACTTCGAGAACGAACCCGCATTTATTCGGTTTTATGGTTTTCCTAAAGCGTAAGACTTAATACTTGCCGCTCATACGCCTTCTACTTGTGGCATATGATAACTCAGATTTTCCCAGTTAAAATTTATCGTTCTAGTGTTCTCTTCGAATTGAAAAACTTATGCTTAATGTGCGAGTCAGCTGTCTTTTGGTGGAAACAAAGATGTGTCGTTGTAGTGTTTAAAATAAAAGGTGCAGAACAATTAAAGTAAAAGTGCAATTAAAATAAATCTAAATCTAATTAAAATAAAGTGCAAGTATTTAAAAGCGCGACTAAAACTAAAGGGCAATAAAGTAAATAACGCAAACTTAAATCTAACTAAGGCAAACTTAAAACGCAACTAAAACTAAAACTTAAACTAAGGCAAATAAACTTAAAGTGCAACTAAGTAAAAAGGCAGGAAAATTAAAGCTCGAAATTAAATGCTAAAATGAAAATGATAATTCCCTATCCGGAATAAAACCCCTATTCGGAATACTGTCACTATGCGGAAAAAGGTGCCTATTCGGAATAGTTCCTTATGCGGAAAACAAAACCCTATTCGGAAAGTTACCTCTATGCGGAATCAAGCCCTATTCGGAATATTGCTTCCTATTCGGAAAAGTCCCCTTATGCGGAAAGATTTTCCTATTCGGAAAATTCAACCTATACGGAATAACCAGTCCTATTCGGAAAAATCCCCCTATTCGGAATAAGTTGTCCACTCGGAATGATTGGTCTATTCGGAATCCTGTCACTAATTCGGAAAGTCCTCCTATTCGGAATGTACTCCCTATTCGGAAAGTAGTCTTACTCGGAATATAGAATATTCCGCATAAGACACAAATGCAAAACCCTTATTCGGAATATCTAATATTCCGAATAAAGCACAATTGGGAACCTCAATTCGGAATAATTCTGGGCTCGATCTGGGAAAGATCAGTAACTATAAAACGAAGAACACGGAAAAAGGGATAGCACGGATCTAAAAGAAACTCAACCAAATCAACAAAAAGATTAAATCAAACTAATAACAAAACATTTAATGAACATAAACAATCAATCCAAAATAACAAATCAAACAATAAAGATCAATATAATCAAAACCCACTTAAATACATCAATCAAAATCAAGAACATAAACATAAACAATAACAATCAAAGAATAAGAAAGGAAGAATGAGATTAACAAGATAAAGATAAAGCTTGACAAGAATTAAAAAGAAAAACTTACTTGAATTAAATGGTAATTAAGGTGCAAGACAAGGTAATTAAATGGACAAGTATTTAAATTGACAAGGTAATTAAAAGTGCAAGGTAATTAAAAGGTGGAAGGACTAATTGTCACGATTAGCCAACAAAAACAAATGCTTAACAATCTAAACTATTTATAGGGGAGGATTAAGGAAGCTTCCTCCCCTCCTTCATTTCTTGTTAATTGCGGGATTAAGTCCCTCCTTCATTTAATCTTCATTAATTTCGTCATTAGTCCTTTTCTTCTAATCTTTCTTTTAAATTTGGACTTTAAGGACTTGTGGCTCGGGATATCTTTTGAACTCGTCTTTAATTTCTTCAATAAAATAGACTTGAGTTTCTCGACTTTTGATAAACTTCCGTCTTTTGACTTTTTCTTCGATAAATCTTCAGAATTGGTCTTGGACTTCCGTTCTTTTTCCACTCTTGACTTCTCGACTCCGTCTTTCATACTTTTCTTCAATAAAAGTCAGTAAATGCCCGTGAATGTCCGTGTTTTCTCCACTTTTCACCTTTTCATCCTAAATCACAACAAAAACACAAACCACGCATAATTCCGACATAAAAGACATAAAATACATGTTTTGGTCCGGTTATTATTGTAATTAAGTGGTAGAAAGGATGGGTGTTTACACACCTATCAAATCCCCTACACTTGACCATTGCAATGTCCTCATGCAATGTATTAGTTACAAAGCATGTTTACACTTTTCATCATAATCAATCCACGTTGGCCTTTATTAAAGAGATAGAAAATTATAAAAATGCAAAGCAAAGAAATTAAAAGCATACCTTGGGTTTTGAAAATGTCATGAATAATCATCATTCTCAACTTTTCACTTTCTCCAAACCAAGCTTAAAAACGAGATCATTGTTATTATAAGTTAGTAAACTAACACGAACTCATGTGGGCCAATTATTCACTTAGACTCCCTTATTCCTATGGGTATCTCTTATATTTTATTATTTGTCTTGAATGATCACGAAGATGCATTGTTTGACTTATTTAGATAATTATTTAGTCTGAAAATAAAGTGCACGATTTAATCAATAGTTAGCTAAAGGACCAAATCTTTTAAAACTGCTTCTCAGGATATCAAAAAGTTCATATCTTGGCATAACTTGGTTCGCGATTTGAGACCTTTCTCGGGCCGATATTTGGCAGCGACTTCATACTTCAAATCTTGAGAGACGTTCATGAAATAATGGTCTTCTCTTCATAAATGGAATTTCTTCACTTGGAATTCTTGAGAGATTCTTCATATATGGACCACGACTTCTTCATTTTTCTCCAATCTTTATTTTGGATTTTGATATACAACGATCCGCCTCCTTATTTGACTTGGATCTATTTATCCTCATACCTTGTTAGGGTCTTTTCGGATACACTTCTCCATGACTTTTTGGGAGTTTTTGCTTTTCGTCGTGTGTCTCGATCCTTCATATTGATTTTCGATAAATGATTCTTCACATCACTTTTGGATCTTTAGCAACAAAACATAGCCCTCATGCCTTGTTAGGGCCTTTTCGAACTCGCCAATCTTCGCGCCCCGCTTCATAAGTTATGCCTTGGCAATGAACTCTCGTCATTACCGAGCAACTTTTAAACGATATGGGGCTAGAAGCTAAGTAACTTTTTAAATCGTACAACCTTATTTATTAGCAGATAAATTTATTAGCAAGCGATGGGAGAATAGGCTCATAATTAACTCACATAAATTCACGAAAGAATACCGAACTTATAATTGGCTCTATCATCTCTCGTTCTCCACAGTTTAAAATCTCAAGTAATGAGACTCGTGGATACTTAGCCTATTAAATCAAAATTTTGGGTTTTCGAGTCGCCTATAGGATCTTGCAAATTCTTGGACTTTTTCAAGTGAAATCGCATTTTAAAGTTTCCTTGATAAACGACTCTCTAGGATCAATTATAGGAACTTGCGAAAAGTTCTTGTTCTTAACCCGTGAGAGTTAAGACTTTCGCGTTTTATAGCTCCCTATATAAAAGCCTAGCAAAACTTGACTTAAACATGTTAAGGATACTAGCTAGAGTAAACTCGGATTGAGTCAAAAGATTCACAACGTTTGAAAATTAAAACTACTTATTCAAAGATTTATTCTAGCAAAGAAAGAAAATAACTATACAAAAGGGAAAAACTAATAGGCCAATATAGATCAAAAAATTTAAAAAATGTCGAAAAATTGATTTTCCGGTTAAAATGAGGACAAATACAAGGAAACGACCACTTAACTTCGATATAAGTCCCCCTAGACTTAAGATAAACATTGTCCTCAATGTTTAAGCATGTGGGAGTAAACTCCCCTACACTTAGGACATTGTGCACGTTGTTTAAATGTTGCTAAGGAAAAGACAACTAAAGAGATTCCTATTTTAATATTGAGAAAATATAAAATAGTGAATCGAAAAGAGTTTAGGATAGAACCGGGAAGAAGTAGAACATGGAATCACGGGTCGTCAAGAATCATCAAGAGTGGATCATTGAAGCTCGAATCCCTGATTAAGAAGTGAGGAGAGGAAATAGCAATCCAAAGGGTCCCCCTACACTTATGGTAAAGAAAGCGAAAAGATAGATGCATGGGTTGCCTCCCAAGAAGCGCTTGGTTTTTGTTTACCGAGTCGTGAGCCTGACTCGACCTTGATCATCAACGGAAGTAGCATGAAACAAATCCACCAGGATCAAAAACATAGTTTTCATCCATCAATAAGTACGAGCTTAAGGCGAACAAGGCAAGCCAAAAGAGAAGTGGCAGGGTTCCCTTAAGCAGCGATGGAGTACGGCGGAAGCAAGTATGAAGCGGTGCAAGCATGTCTTCAAAATTTCCAAAGATTTTTCCTTTTATTTCATCAAGTGGATACTGAGATGGCTTAAAGACTTCAATACCGGGGTCGAACACCTTTTCCTTCAGGGGAAAATAGCACTCAGGCTCAGCCGAGTGTGAAGAAGATCCGCAAAGAAGCACAACCTCGTCCTCAGAAGGGGGACAAAGAGGTGTCAAATCATAAGTGCAACGGATTTCGGTGTCGACCGGTTTCTTCTCCTTTGACAAAATGCTCTTCAAATCCAAAGTAGGATCAAGACGATAATCTTCAAAGTCCAAAGGAGGAGCATCACTCTCATGAGGGAAGTATGTGTTGAGAAATTCAGAGAAATCTTCCTCAAATGAATAATCGTCCAAAGTAGGATCGAGTGATGGCGGAGGATCTTCATCATGTGAAGAATCGCTCGATAGAGTATCAGCCTCATCAAAATCATCGAAAGTGGGTAGCTCGGGATACTCAGAAGTACAATCAAAATCATCCGAGTCTGAGCTAGAATCATCGTCATCATAAGCATCAAAGACCGGTGGTGAATCATAAATGGGAGAAGCGTCAAAAGTAGGGGGAGAATCATCCACATTATCTTCAAAGAGTTGATTATCAGTGGAAGACTCGAATAGAGGATTGTCATAGACGGTAAAGTCATCGAGCACATTGATCATATTCACTGATTCTCGGCCTCCAAAGGATTTACCTGTAAGCTTCCCCATTTTAAAAACTTTAGAATCATCCCCGACTCGTAAGATTAACTCACCTTCGGCCACATCTATTAAAGCACGTCCGGTTCTCAAGAATGGCCGACCAAGTATTAAAGGAATACGAGGGTCCATTTCATAATCAACTACGACAAAGTCAACCGGAAAAGTAAATGTGCCAACTTTAAGAAACACATCTTCGGCTATACCAACGGGGTAAGCGAGAGTGCGATTTGCAAGTTCAAGAGTCATCTTAGTTGGAGTGAGGTCGGGCAATGATAGTGTTTTCCAAACACTTAGTGGCATCAAGTTAATACTAGCCCCGAGATCAGCGAGGGCAGTAAATTCTTCAGTTTTGTTGAACACGCAAGGCAACACAAAACGACCGGGATCTCCAAGCTTCTCCGGAAGTTCTCTAAGAAGGACTGCAGAGCAGTTTTCATTTAAGCGTGTGTTGGCGAGTTCAATCAGCTTCTCCTTCTTGCTAAGCAATTCCTTGAATGCTTTGACAAATTTCGGCATGTGGCAAAGTGCTTCAACAAGGCTAATGTTGATGGTCATTTTAGATAGCATATCCACATATTTCGATACTTGACAATCATTCTTGGTTAGATCATTGGTCTTGCCTATGCGAGAAGGGTATGGGATTCTAGGTTGATAAGGGTTAGGTGAAGGTGTAGGTGGTGAAGGTTGTGATGTTGAAGGGTCCTTCCGAGATACATCGTCATGACGAGGCGGAGACGGTAATGGTGCACTATCACTAAGTGTAAGAGGAGTAGGGATATATGGTGGTGGAGGAGGTGTAGATGATGGTGGTGAATCAGGTGGATTGACAATGGTAATTCCACTACGCGTAGTTATAGCACTCACATTAGCTCGCGGATTGGTGACGGTGTTTGAAGGTAGAGAACCCGAAGAAGAAGAAGGTTGAGCTTCGGGCAAGAAACTAGCCAACAGATTCTTTAATTCAGTTGTTTGAGTGATGAAGGAGGATTGAAGATTATCATGAACCTCAGTTCTGGTGTCATTACCTTGCTTCAAGATATCTCCTTTCAAATTAATTATTTGGCTCTGTAGATTCTTGATTTGCTCACCTTAAGTTCTCATGATGGTGTCAACATCGGGATTAATGGGTGGGTGTTGTTGGGTGGGTGGTTGATAAGGGTTAGAAGCACGAGGTGGGATTTGGTTGCTTCTATTGTAGTTGTTGGCAGGATTTTGGTTTTGAGGAGAAAAACCGGGGGAAAGGTAATTGTTGGGACGGTAGCTCAGCAGATTTCTATCCCCTTGTTGTCTAGCTTGGTAATTTTCTGGTGAATAATTACCGTAAGCTGCATACACATTTTCCGGATTTCCTTGTGTCGAAGGACAATCAGTGTATGAGTGAGGACCGCCACATGTTTCACAAGGATTAGCAACCGCTTTAACTTGTTGTTGTTGTTGGTTTGAAGCGAGAAGCGTAATACTTTTGCTCATTTCAGCCATCATGCGGGTGAGTTCGGTCATCTCAGGGTTTGCTGAGGTAGAAGAAACATTGACTCTCGTGTTGTTTCTAGAAGAAGCAGAGGAATCCCAGTTCTTATGATGAGTAGTCATGTTTTCAATTAACTCTCTACACTCCTCGGGTCTCCTTTTCATGAATGTGCCACCGGCGGCTGCATTTATCGTATCACGATCTCGAAAAGTCAATCCGTTGTAGAAAGTATCGATCAAGGTGACCGGAAGCATGTTGTGGTTTGGACAACGGTCGATCAAGACATTATATCTCTCCCATGCATCAAAAAGAGATTCATCGGGATCTTGCATGAAACCGCTGATCTGATTGCGAAGGCTTGTGACCATGGATGGTGGAAAGTAGCGCGACAAAAAGCGTTGAGTCATGTCATCCCAAGTGTGAATAGAATTCTTCGGGAGACGATCAAACCATTTCTCGGCATGATGTAATAGAGTGTGTGGAAAGATTTGTAGGCGAAGCTCTAACATTGTGGCACCAGCCAACTTCATGCTTTGGGTGATTGTAATGAACTTGTCGAGGTGTTTGTTGGCATCATCATCAGGAAATCCTCTAAATGGGTTTGTTTGTACTTGCTGAATCATGTGGTGCTTCAACGAAAACTCAGGAGCGTTGATTTGCATCGGCGCAATCGGTCCTCCTCGTCCAAACATGGTTGGTTGAAAAAGTTCCTCCATGGTCCGAAGATCGGGCTGTGGAAGAGCATTGCTGTTATTATTATTATTATTGAGGTGCGGTGGCATGTTGTTGTTGTTGACACCTGCCATATCTAAATCTTCTTGAGGCTCGGGCTCTTCTGAAAATGCAAAAGAAAACAAAATCAAACACAAAAACAATATATATACACAATAAAGATAAAATCTTTTTGGATTTTTGAAATTTTTAATTTTTATGGTTTTTATGAATTTTTAATTTTTAAAATTTTTGAATTTTTTATGCAAGAAAAATAACGTTCACAAGTGAACGGATCCCAAAAAGCAACGTGTCTCTCACAAAAAACTGTTGATCTTTACGAAAAGAGTCGGCAGCGGCGCCATTTGATAACTCAGATTTTCCCAGTTAAAATTTATCGTTCTAGTGTTCTCTTCGAATTGAAAAACTTATGCTTAATGTGCGAGTCAGCTGTCTTTTGGTGGAAACAAAGATGTGTCGTTGTAGTGTTTAAAATAAAAGGTGCAGAACAATTAAAGTAAAAGTGCAATTAAAATAAATCTAAATCTAATTAAAGTAAAGTGCAAGTATTTAAAAGCGCGACTAAAACTAAAGGGCAATAAAGTAAATAACGCAAACTTAAATCTAACTAAGGCAAACTTAAAACGCAACTAAAACTAAAACTTAAACTAAGGCAAATAAACTTAAAGTGCAACTAAGTAAAAAGGCAGGAAAATTAAAGCTCGAAATTAAATGCTAAAATGAAAATGATAATTCCCTATCCGGAATAAAACCCCTATTCGGAATACTGTCACTATGCGGAAAAAGGTGCCTATTCGGAATAGTTCCTTATGCGGAAAACAAAACCCTATTCGGAAAGTTACCTCTATGCGGAATCAAGCCCTATTCGGAATATTGCTTCCTATTCGGAAAAGTCCCCTTATGCGGAAAGATTTTCCTATTCGGAAAATTCAACCTATACGGAATAACCAGTCCTATTCGGAAAAATCCCCCTATTCGGAATAAGTTGTCCACTCGGAATGATTGGTGAATCCTGTCACTAATTCGGAAAGTCCTCCTATTCGGAATGTACTCCCTATTCGGAAAGTAGTCTTACTCGGAATATAGAATATTCCGCATAAGACACAAATGCAAAACCCTTATTCGGAATATCTAATATTCCGAATAAAGCACAATTGGGAACCTCAATTCGGAATAATTCTGGGCTCGATCTGGGAATGATCAGTAACTGTAAAACGAAGAACACGGAAAAAGGGATAGCACGGATCTAAAAGAAACTCAACCAAATCAACAAAAAGATTAAATAAAACTAATAACAAAACATCTAATGAACATAAACAATCAATCCAAAATAACAAATCAAACAATAAAGATCAATATAATCAAAACCCACTTAAATAAATCAATCAAAATCAAGAACATAAACATAAACAATAACAATCAAAGAATAAGAAAGGAAGAATGAGATTAACAAGATAAAGATAAAGCTTGACAAGAATTAAAAAGAAAAACTTACTTGAATTAAATGGTAATTAAGGTGCAAGACAAGGTAATTAAATGGACAAGTATTTAAATTGACAAGGTAATTAAAAGTGCAAGGTAATTAAAAGGTGGAAGGATTAATTGTCACGATTAGCCAACAAAAACAAATGCTTAACAATCTAAACTATTTATAGGGGAGGATTAAGGAAGCTTCCTCCCCTCCTTCATTTCTTGTTAATTGCGGGATTAAGTCCCTCCTTCATTTAATCTTCATTAATTTCGTCATTAGTCCTTTTCTTCTAATCTTTCTTTTAAATTTGGACTTTAAGGACTTGTGGCTCGGGATATCTTTTGAACTCGTCTTTAATTTCTTCAATAAAATAGACTTGAGTTTCTCGACTTTTGATAAACTTCCGTCTTTTGACTTTTTCTTCGATAAATCTTTAGAATTGGTCTTGGACTTCCGTTCTTTTTCCACTCTTGACTTCTCGACTCCGTCTTTCATCCTTTTCTTCAATAAAAGTCAGTAAATGCCCGTGAATGTCCGTGTTTTCTCCACTTTTCACCTTTTCATCCTAAATCACAACAAAACACAAACCACGCATAATTCCGACATAAAAGACATAAAATACATGTTTGGTCCGGTTATTATTGTAATTAAGTGGTAGAAAGGATGGGTGTTTACACACCTATCAGCATACCACCCGTTATGCCTTCGTCTACACCTTATGTCCCACTTATTCCTCAAGTTTATACCACACCTTCAGTTCCAAAACCGGTTCCTTCACCTTCCACTTCTACCCATCCTCCACCCAAGGATGTGAGTGATAATTTCATTCCAAAGCCTTCATCTCAACCTAATATACCTTATCCCTCAAGGTTGGGAAAGAGAAATTAAAGAATAAGGATGATATTCAAGTTTTAAAGAATAAGGATGATATTCAAGTTTTGAACTTCCTAAAAATGTTCAAACAATTGAATTGTAATATCACCTTTGCCGAGGCTCTCGCTCACATGCCTAAATATGCTAAGATGTTTAAGGATCTTTTAAGTGATAAGGAAATATTGCTCGATATCGCCAATACCCAATTAAATGAGAATTGTTCTGCCATTTTTTGAGGAAACTTCCGGTTAAGTTAGGAGATCCCGGTCGATTCCTTATTCCTTGTAATTTTCCGGGTGTAGAGAATTGTATGGCTTTGGCGGATCTCGGTGCGAGTATCAATCTTATGCCATTGTCCGCGTGGAAGCAATTATCTTTACCCGAGCTAGTCCCCACTCATTTGACATTGGAATTAGCTAACCGATCGGTTGCTAATCCGGTGGGGATAGCCGAGGATGTGTTTGTTGGAGTCGACAAATTCAGTTTCCTTGCCGATTTCATTGTTGTTGACTATGAAATGGATCCCCGTGTTCCCTTAATTGTGGGACGACCATTCTTAAGAACCGGGCTTACATTGATTGATGTAGCCGCGGGTGAACTTATCATGAGGGTCGGGGATGATAAATAACATGGGTAAACTTTCCAAACGTCCTGATGAGCCCGAATCCGTGAATTTCATCGATTTGCTCGACGAAGCATGCGAAGAACATTTTCACGTGGCTTGTAAGAGCGGGAGTTCTCCTTTACCTTATGTTGAGAACGTAGCTTCTATTGCTCCATCATTGACTCCATTTGGAGAAAGTGACTTTGTTTTGAAAGAATTTGAATCAAGTTTAGGGGACGTGGACTTAAAATATGACGATTCTTCCTCCAATTGGGAAGAAGACATTCGTACCATTGAGAAACTTCTCAATGCGCACCATATTTCTCCTCCTTCTCCTATGGAAGTTACAAACGATGATCCGAATTTGACTAAGTCTTCCATCAAAAATCCTCCGGATTTAAGCTTAAGGAATTACCGTCTCATCTTGAATACGTTTTCTTATAAGACAATAAGAAGTTACCCGTCATCATTGCAAAGGACTTAAAAGAGGATGAAAAATCTCGACTCGTCGATGTGCTCAAAAATCATAAGAAATAAATTGCTTGGAAAATTTCCGACATCCGCGGGATTGATCCTAACTTTTGCACTCATAAAATTCTCATGGAAGATGACTTTAAAACCGCAATCCAAAGCCAAAGAAGGGTTAATCCAAAAATTCATGACGTCATCAAGAAAGAAGTTATCAAACTTCTAGATGCCGGAATGATTTACCCTATTTCAGATTCGCCATGGGTTAATCCCTTCCATTGTGTGCCTAAGAAAGGCGGAATAATCGTTGTTCCCAATGAAAACAACGAGTTGATTCCTACTCGACTTGTCACGGGTTGGCGAGTTTGCATATAAAACCCGCATGCTTTTACCATGAATAGTACCCTTTAGATCATACGTACATGATTAGAACTTTCCATATATAGCACTGTTAATGCAATAATGCCTAAAAACGTTACTTGCATTTTTTGGTCTCGCTTTGTTTTGATTACGACAATATGTAAAAACAAACATTTACGAAAACAACAAAAAATGAATTCTTGAGTTCAAGTATTTTTTCATATTACCCATTTTCACTTAAGGTATGAATAAACAAGTACTAACCTTAATCAAGTGATCAAGTGATTTAAACTTTCTTAAAAACTCACTCTTTATTAAGTGTGACAAGTTTTTATTAAACTTTCTTTTTAAGAAAATGTTTTATTAAATTAATTATTTGAAATTTGAAAATGGCATATTCTTATTTGGTTAGGAATATCCTTTCAGGATATTTTTTATATCTAGATAAGACCTCCACCACTAAAGGACAAAAAATGGAGCGGAGTCTAGGCAGCGGTTCTCTAGTGCCTAGGCGGTTCCTTATCGATAAGAAACCGCCGGCTGAGCTAAGGAACCGCGGCCAGATATATCCGTTGGGCCTTTGTCCTATAAATAATGGACCATTCTCAGCTTTTCAAATCACCTCTTTTGCACATCTATTTCCAGATTTAAACTATCTTCTTTAATCACTCAAATCTTTGATCATTTGTTTGATTACTACTTGTTTAAGAAGTGAATCTTGTTCTTCCATCCCTTCCTCTCCAAGTGCAAAGAGAAGAACACTATCCTCGTGAAGTGTTGAGTCCACCATCAAAGATCCATTGAAGATCTACTTTTATACATTTGTTGTTGTGTCTTAGTTGAGAAGATCCAAGTAGTTGTGACTATTTGGAAGTTGTGTATGTACTAAGTATAGTTGTGTAGATTGGTCCTAGCTACGATTAGGGCTCGACTTTTAGCTTAGAGTCAGAAATTGGTTAAGCGACGTGTACGGTTTTCTCCACCATAAGGAGCTTGTTGTGTAGTGAACTCTCGAGTAAGGAGTACTCGAGGAGTGGAGTAGGAACGAGGAGTGAGCTTCGTTTCCGAACCACTATAAATCCTTGGTGTTCAGTTTGATCTTTCTTTACCCTTAACTCTTTACATTCTTTATTCTTTGTGCATATATATTTGTTAGTATTAGCTTAGTTACACTATCATTGTTCATATTGTGCATAAGAAGATTTCACACATTTCCTCAAGTCTAAGTTTTTGAAAAAGGATTTTTGAAAACCACCTTTTAACAAGTAAATTATAAGAAACTATTCAAGCCCCCCCCCCTTCTAGTTTCTACAATTGGTATCAGAACGTGGTTGCTCAAAAAATTTTAAAGTATATTGTATTTTAAAACTTGAATCGATCTATGGATTCCAACAAATACCTAGAAGGGCAATCTATGCAAAGACCACCACTTTTTGAAACCGATAGTTTTATCTATTGGAAAAATAGATTTGAAACTTATGTGAAATCAAAAGATTTAGATCTTTGGCATGTTATTACCAATGGTGATTTTTTACCTTATCAATTTAATGAAGTTTCTAAAACAAAAGAATTGGTCACTTTTGACAAAGCTAATGACGATACTAAAAAGAAACTTTCAAAAAATAATGAGGCTAAAATGGTGATTTATAATGCGTTACCTAAGAAAGAGTATGAAAGAATTTTTATGTGTGAAACCGCTAAAAATATTTGGAACACTCTTTTAGTAACCCACCAAGGTAATAGCCAAGTCAAAGAAAGCAAAATCGATCTTCTTGTCCAACAATATGAACAAATTGTCATCTTAGAAGATGAAACTATTGATAGTGCATTTGCTAGGTTTAACACCATTATTACTAGTCTAAAAGCACTTGTGAAGGTTTTTCTAGCAAGAACAATGTTAGAAAGTTTCTAAGGGCTTTACATCCAAAGTGGAGAGCAAAAGTCACGGCGATTGAAGAATCAAAAGATCTCTCAACTTTATCACTCGATGAACTCATAGGCAACTTGAAGGTTCATGAGATGATAATTTTGAAGGACTCGGAATTAGTGAAAACCAAGAGTGAAAGGAAATCTCTTGCACTTAAAGCCAAGAAGGCACAAAATAACCATGATAGTTCCTCGGAAAGCGATGACGAGGAGTATGCATTGGCGGTGAGAGATTTCAAGAAGTTCTTCAAGAGACGAGGTCAACACGTTAGGCAACCCAACAATGACAAGAAACCATTCTCAAAGAATCGGTTTGCCAAGAACGAAAAAGGTGATAGGAATTGCTTTAGATGTGGTGATCCAAATCACTTCATTGGTGATTGTACAAA
The DNA here is from genome assembly GCA_025667525.1 of Glebionis coronaria. NCBI lineage: Eukaryota > Viridiplantae > Streptophyta > Magnoliopsida > Asterales > Asteraceae > Glebionis > Glebionis coronaria. The sequence goes on from CM046874.1 coordinate 251,636,313, forward strand.
GCCCGCTCGCGATAAGAACCACACGGCGTTCGTTAGTGGCGCTTGGAGCGATAGCGGTGAAGATGATGATGACAACCCCAAAGAGGAGAAATGTCTTATGGCTCACACTTCTAAAGAGGTACATTCCGAAACCAAATATTATAGTTATGATAGCTCCACCTTTGATGATATTGAATTTGAAGGAAAATATGATAGTTTACACAAACTTAGTCTCAAATTCAGAGAAAAAAACAAAACCTTAAAATCAACCAAAACTAAGCTCGAAAATGAGATCAATGAACTTAGGGAGAAATTAGCTAAACTTGAGAAAAATAAAGAGGTTGATTTAAGTTGCTTAAGTTGTGAGAAACTTAGATTAGAAAATGAAGACCTTAAGAACACCTCCATTAAATTGGAAAAATTCATGAAAGGTACTAGTGCTCTTGATGACATTTTAAACAAACAAGTTCATTCAAAGGAAAGACTTGGTATAGGTTTTAACTCAAATGAAGCCTCAACTAGTGAACCAAAACAAGTCAGGTTTTCACAAAAAACGTCTGCTGTACCCGGTCCCAAATTTTATGGGGCGGTTCCTTATCACTATGGAACCGCCGCCATAGATAAGGTACCGCGGCCAGAGGGTGATTTTGGTGAAAATCCTGAACATTCTGAAAAGTCTAAGTTAGATGAAAAACCAAAGCATCTTACTGTTAATAAAGTAAAATTACCCATACTTGACAACAATACCGTTGATAAGTTCTACAAGCCATTAAGTAAACCTCTCATGGGAAATAGAAGTTTATCAAGACCATCTTCTACTCCACCTAGAGTACGAAATGTGTCTATAAAACCCGCATGCTTTTACCATGAATAGTACCCTTAAGATCGTACGTACTAGATTAAAACTTTCCTTTTATAGTACGATTACGTTTACGTGTTAGGATATTACGTATTACGTACGTGTTAGTACACGATAAGTATTTACTACGCACGAACACGCAATAATTATTTGACAATAATTAATCACGAACATGCGATCATGAAATCATGAACGTAATTAAATCACGAGCTAATATTAATTACGTACATATATATATATATATAATTATTACGAACACAAATAAATACGTGAAGGCACGGTAAATATTTAACGAGAACACTTAAAACACGAACAAAATTTATCGAACAAACACTTAAGAACGAGACACGGAAAACGGTACGGGTACCCCATGTGGGGCCCCATACCCACGGCTACAAAGGAAGGGATGGGCTAAGCCCATTAATTTTTACATGAAAGGGGGGTAAAGGTAAAAAATATTTTCATTTTTCACTTTTCAAGAAATAAACACAAAACCTAAAAGTTTTCTCCTCTCCTCTTCCTCTCCTTTTGTGGCCGCCACCTTCAACACACCAAGGAGGGGTGTTTTTGTTGATTCTGATCTTGGATATTATACAAGTATTAGTGTTTGTTCATCCTCCATTAATCTACACATTCGGTATACCTTTTTAACCTTTCTTTTTAATCCTTTCTTTTGATTTGATTAAGAAAAATTAATTAAGAACATGATGTTTTTAATAACCTAATTAAAAAATAAACTAAACATGTATTTGGTTAAGTGGTAAAATCAAAAGGGTGTTTTACGGGTGTTTGGTTTGGCCGACGCCTAGACCGTACCCCAAGGGGGTCCGGCTTGACCTAGAAACCACCACCGAGACCATATGGTCCCGGTTTAGTGGTGTGGGTCCCACGGCAGCAACTAACCAAGGGGAACCCCGAAGTGGTTCAGGATATGGTGTCGATTTCATGTCCGGTTCATGGTTCTTAGTCAAGATCCGGTTCAAGGTTTATGTTTAGATTTTTATTTTTTATGATCTTATGTTAAAATTAAATTAATAACATGACATGATTAATTTAATAACATGACTTAGGTTATTTTAATTATTAAAATCATGAAATTAATTAACCTAAGTATTTTTATATTTTAGACTTATAAATTAATTAATTATTTAAAAACCATGGTTATAATTAATTAATTAACATGACTTAGGTTATATTATTAATAAATAATAATACATGTTTTAACCTAAGTATTTAACTTTATTTAATTAAAAACATGTTATACTTTAATTAAATATTTTAACCTATAGTTTATTTTAATTACATTAAATAATTATTAAACTATATATTATATCATATGACTTAGGAAATAATCATGAAAACACTTAGGCTTATATACTTAGCTTATTTAACCAGCTTATTTCTAATTATGGAAACTTTCTATTTTTAGAAACTTAATTAAATAAGGCAGCTAATCTATTTATGGAAACTTGCTATTTTGAGAAACTTATTTATTTCAGGCAGCTAATCTATTTATGGAAACTTATTTAATTAAAGCAGCTAATCTATTTATGGAAACTTTCTATTTTTAGAAACTTATCTATTTTAAGCAGTAATTCTATTTTTGGAAACTTTCTATTTTTGGAAACTTTCTTTTTTTGGAAACTTTTTATTTTTGGAAACTTTCTATTTTTGGTAACTTTCTATTTTTGGATACTTTCTATTTTTAGAAACTTTCTATTTTAGGAAACCTGCTATTTTTGGAAAGTTACTTATTATTACGCAGTAAGTATAATAATACATGAAATACCAGAAATACTTAATCAGAGTAAACAGAATATAAGATAAACACAAGTTTAAGGCTTTAAAACAGTAAAACATGACAAGAACGTATATAATAAGTTAAGACATAACATTAAACAAGTTACGTATTCAGTAATCAGATACTTATACACGTATGTATTTATGTAGCATTAGTGATACCGAAGTAGGACTCTCTTCCGTTTGTCTTCTTCGTTCACTGGACATAAGGTACGGATTCCCCTCCTTTCAGTATGGACATTCTTTCCTTATTAGGATTCCCCGTATGCAGCCAAATGTTTTCCCGTAGTATAAGTTACGTGTTTGATTAGCTTATGTTTAATTAAGAATACCTATAGCCATATACATGCATGACCAGTTTCACCTAGTTATGGAGGTACCATAACCATAACATTAGAGGCACTGATGTTATGACTTCACCACGGCGGAGTGATTGCTCGTGGCGTCCCTTCAGCTTTTGGCCATTTATATTATGTTATCATGTGGGGCGTATGGGTGCATCCTAGTTACATGTTCTCAGTCAGGATTTCATGGTGAATGTGGTGTGTGCCTTGCATCCTTAACAAGGAGCTGATCCCTCCTACCCTGAACCAGTATATTAAATTAGAGGCAGGCCCTCTAATTTGCTTGATGAGGTCACCCCTCCAAGTATTAATGCACGGTGGATTTTCATGACCTATATTTGCTAATGGTAAAATATGTTAAACAGTTTTCATAAGATAAACATAAGGCTTTTCAAACTATAAAACCAGTTTTATGAACATGTTCCAGGTTTTCCAGGACTTATACATTTCCGCTGCTATTAAGTCTTTATTATGTTTTAGTCATTTATGCTATGTCTATATCCGTGCACTGAGCGTTTTGCTCAGCCGTTACTTTCCTTTCCATGTCCCAAAACGGCAGGTACCTCTAGGAAAGACTCGAGCATTGGAGGACGTGCATAGGATGGAAGCTGCTCGATACTTCTTTTCTTTTTGCCTTCATATACTTATGCTTGTTTAGTCTTTCATTCATTTCCTTTGCTATATTATGTTTTGGGCTTATGTTTGGGAACCGATGTTTGATTCCGGTTTACCCTATGGTCATGTAATGTTTTAGACATTTATCCTTGTATGCTTTGATGACACGCCATAATTACGCGTGACATTCCATTATCAAAATGGGGTGTTACAATTATGGTATCAGAGCCAAGGCTTCGACCTGTAGGCTCTAAAACTCGACCTGTGACTAGTGGGTAGTCACCAGGAGCTTCCTAAGCCAACGTTTGTTATTCCACGTATTGATGTTTTCAGCGCATTGTTGTTTTAACCATGATGTTTTCAACACCTTGAGGTTTTAACCTGGATGTTTTCATCGATATTGTTTTACTAATATGGATGGACAACCGTCATTTATATGTAGTTATGTGTCATTGTTTCATGCATAATGTTCCTCGTGAACTGTGGCTATGTGGATTGAACCCCAGTAGTTCATAATTAGTCACATAATTTTTTTTCTGATAAGGTTTGACATATTAGTTTCATTTATTTATGTTTCATGTATCATTGTTGCAGGGATTATGACTAAGTAATGGTTGGTACAAGACTGGCCCTATTTAGTCGCATGTGCTTTTATCGAAACTTTTAACTTTGGGACCGACCCATAGGCGTCCCCTCGCCATGTCTTTTGTTTTGGAACCGGTCCATAGGCGTTCCCTCGCACATATAAAGGTTTTATAAACTACATTACGCATTCACGCACTGTTTTTCGTGCATAAAATTTTTCTCATGATTTAAATTGGCATAAAAAAAATTTCATGTCCCCTCATAAGTTATTATGTTTTTATGTCAAGTATGTTTTCATACTGTCATGGTTAACTTCAGTTTCATGCTGATTATGTTATACACTTCTTCATGATAGATGGTTTCATGTTTCTTCATGATAATTCCGTCTTCATGTTGATTATGTCTTACGCCTCTTTTGTTATTTACGTTGTCCTGCATGACATTGTTAGATTTCATTGAATCATGCTTTCATGATAGTCATGGTTGGTTTTCATTGATCATGCTGTCAGGCAAATCATCGTTGAATTTTGTGTAACCACACCTTAACGTTTCTTGATATAACTAAAATGATGTCTATGCTAATACTGCCAGGTTATCATGATGGTTTTCCTAACCGTTTAACCGATATACTTTCCTTAAATCGTGATAAATGATCGACCCCATACCGATCATTTCATGTGCATTCCACGTGTACTCCACGTACCGTATTTCATGTGTATTACACGTACCTTAATCCATGTATATTCAACTTGCAATACTTCACGAGTATTCGCTAGTCGATTCTGGATCACCTCAGGCGCATTTTCTATTGCTAATATTCTGATGCCGCTCATAACTTGTAGATGTTACTAAAGGTTGATGCTGCTGACGTTCGGAGATGCTACGAGATGCGGATGCTGTTCACAACCTGGAAATCCTACTAGAAGAAGACAAAGGCGTCGCAGCAAAGCAATTGGACGAGAAGATGCTTCACCATCAGACAATTGTTGGGAATAAATTAAGGCCAGATCACTTGAGCGCTGACAAGAACAATTCAAGCGTTGACAAGAACAAAGCAAGCGCTGACAGCTCAAGCGTTGACAAGTTAAAGTCAAGCGTTGACACATTGAAGACAAGCACTGATGGAAGATATAATCTACACGTTTATTATATTCTAGAATACTTCTAGTAAGGATAAGAACAATAATGTATTTTCTATATTTATCTTTACCTAGAATAGTTGATACGTAGATTATTGTACAAGGCTTCTTATGTCTATAAAAGAAGGCCTTTAGGTTAATGTTTATTAATTAAGTTTCATATAATTTTTCGTTTGTAAACATCTTTCATTGTAAGCAAGTTCGACATTCATAATCAAAGTGAAAGTTTGTTTACATCTTGTGTGTTCTTGTTTAAGTGTTAAATTCCGCATAACACTTAGATTCATAAAGCATATACAAAGGTTTCTCTACGTGTATTACTTGATCTAATCTCGTATACACAAAGCTAATCGATCTAAGTTTGGGATCAACAAGTGGTATCAGAGCTTGTTGAGGAACTTTTGATCTTTAAAGAACACCAGAACCCTAAAAACACCAAAACCCTAAATTTCTCAGAAACCCTAACAACATCATGTCTGAAGCAATAACCTCCTCCTCCTCACCCTTACCAAACATCAAGATTCCCATGCTTGATGCAACCAACTTTGACTTATGGAAGTTCAACTTTGAACAATATATGGGGATCTATGACTACACACTCTGGGAGATTATTGAATATGGAAACACATTCAATAAGGCTCAAAAGATTCTTGATGTCATTAGTCAAAGAACAGCTGTTGAAGGATGCCCTGAAGAGGATAAGAAAGAAAAACCTGGAGATGGTAGAGCTGTAGCTGCTGATGATATTGCAAAGAAAAGGGTTGACATGAAAGCCCTAAATATTCTGAAAGTCTCTTTGGGACAAGAAAACCAGCATAAATATAGAGGTTATGAATCTGCTAAGGATCTTTGGGAAGCTCTTGAAGTTGCATATGGTGGCAATGCAGACACTAAGGAAGAAAAGAAAAAGCAACTTCTGCATGATTATGCTGTCTTCAAAGCTCAACCCAATGAGAAACTGAGTAGTGTGAGAAGTAGATTGCTTGACATCACAAGTAAGTTGTCCTTCATGGGGACACAAGTTGGTGATGTTGACACCAATGCTACCTTTCTTAAAAGTCTTGGTGAGGCATGGAAGATTGAGGCAAGATCTATTCTTGCCAACAATACTTACAAGAGCTCCTCGTTTGATGACATCTACAACAAACTAAGACTGTTGGAAGATGAAACTCTTTCAGACCATGGAAGCAAATCCACCATAAGCAACATGGCCTTCTTCTCTCATAGTGAAGGTCAATTCAATCAGAAGGACTCTTATATGCATCCAGTTACTGGATCATCATATGTCAGCACTAGAACAAGTCCTGTCAACGTCTCCTTTTCAGACGCTGACACATTCAAGAATGACTCCCCAAGAGTTAAACCTGCTGGTTTGGATTTGGATACTGTTTGTGCTTACATTGCTTCTTTGCCCAATGGTTCAGTGATTACATATGAGGACCTTGAGCAGATAAGTGATGAGCACTTGGAAGAGATGGACATCAAGTGGAACATGGCTCTTGCTAGTATAAGAGCAAATAGGTGGAACAGAAGGTTTAAAAAGAAGATGACCTTCAATGCTAAAGACACAGCTGGATTTGATAAATCCAAAGTTGAATGCTACAACTGTCATCGTATGGGGCACTTCATGAGGGAATGCAGATCTCCTAGAAGATCTGATGCTGGTAAACCCTCAAGTCAGGTTGTTAAAGCTCAGGATTCCAAAGCTATGGTTGCAGTTCAAGGAATTGATGGTACAGGATGAGATTGGAGCTATCTGGCTAAGAATGTTGAAGAGGATAAAGCTTTGGTTGCTGATATTGAAGAAGAAGAGCATGTTGAATATGCTCTCATGGCACACTCCTCTTCTTCATCTGATAATGAGGTATATGATGATGCTTTTTGTAGCAAAGGTTTTAGGTTAAACACTGAAAGACTTAACAAAGAGGTGTTAAAACTAAAAGATGATATGAGTACTGAAAGGTGTAAATTGTCTAATTACCAACTAGCTCTTACTGAAACTGAGAAAACCGTTTCTGGATACAAGAAAATGGAATTTGACTTAAAAGATAAGATCAATATCTTAAAACATGAGTTAGAGGGTAGTATGGATGTTAGAAACATCATGAAAAAGGTTAATAGTGAATTACAGGCTAAGTTAGATGAGGCCATTAAGAACAAAGATAATGTTGACCTCAAAATTCAAAGATTTTATAGAGCCACCCAAACCCTAGGAGACTGTGTAGCTAAACAAAGGGATCCTAAGGACATGACTGGGATAGGGATGAATGATTACTCTCTGGTTCCACCACCAGCTGGTGAATTTTATGGTGTCCTTAGAAAGGACTTGTCTTGGACTGGTATACTAGAATGCCAAGAAGAGGAATTCATTCCTCCACCAAGAGTTGTCACTCCAGTGGAAGAGTATCAACAAAAATTGACTGACCTAAATGAGTGGAAGAAAGCTAACCCTACTTTATTTGTTAAAGGAGGTTTGCTATGTGAAAGTCCCAATGAATCACCACCCATTAAGGTTACTCACCCAATCACTGGTAAAGCTGTTGACTTAGGCTCAAACACTGTTAGAAGACCTACCATTAAATATGCAGAGATGTATAGGAATAATAGGTCACCCAAGAGCCAAGTTAGCAATCATGGAACAGGTTTCTTCTCTTCTAGACCTAAGGTTGTGTCTAAGAAAGCCTGTTACACTTGTGGTAGCTTTTCACATTTGGCATACAAGTGTGTCAACATTCCCAAAGCCAACGCTGACAGGAACAATTTCAGCGCTGACAGGAAGAAAGTCAACGTTGTTAGAAAGTCAAACGTTGTCAGACCCAAACCTTGTGTGCAGCAAAGTTCACAAGTGATTAGACCTGCCCCATTCTTTTCTAAAAGGTCTAACACTCATGGACAAAGACCATTTCAAAAGACAAACACCTGGTCAAATAGGCAATGGGTTTCTGTAGCAAACCCTAGGTTCAACGCTGACAAGGGTAATTTCAGCGTTGACAGGACAAATTCTAACGCTGGCAGAAATGTGACCAGACCTAAATATTTGCAGCCACAAGGTAAGGGGTCTAAAGCTTCTTCAAGCTTAACATAGAGACCCAAGAAAGATCAAAACCCTAATGATAATGGGATTTCAATGACTTGCAATAGATTTAATTACATTTCAAAGGTCATTACAAAACCTATTGGGGTTAACTGGGTATTTCATCCTAAAAGGATGAGAATGGGGTTGTTGTGAGAACTAAGTCTGTTCTTATTGAACAACCAGATGAGTCCAAGTCTTTTGAGACTTGGGTTCCCAAAGAAAACTAATTTGTTTTCTTTATGTGCAGGGCATTCAAAGACAGATCAATGATTATGGATATTGGGATAGTGGATGCTCAAGGCACATGACAGGGAAGGAAGACTATCTGACGAATTTCACCCCTATTAAAGATGGTGATAAGTTATACTTTGGAGGTGGTTATGGCACCATTAAATGCAAAGGAACCCTTCTCACCAATAATCTGCGTTTTGAGAACGTCTTCCTGGTAAAAGAACTTGATTATAATCTGTTTAGTGTATCACAAGTATGTGATAACAAAAATAAAGTTCTTTTTACTGATACTGAGTGTTTGGTGTTAAGCAAGGATTTTAAGATCCCTGATGAGAAATATATTGAGTATAGAACACCTAGGCATAAGGACACATATAATGTGAATTTAAATGGGATTAAAATGAATACCAATATGTCTTGTTTTTATGCTAAGGCCTCAGTAGATGAGAGTAATTTGTGGCACAGGAGACTAGGGCACATAAATTTTAAAAATATAAATAGACTTGTGAGGCTCGGTTTAGTTGATGGTTTGCCTGAGAAGGCCTTCCACAATGACCACTCTTGTGTTGCATGTCTTAAGGGCAAGCAACACAAGGTCTCATTCAAGTCCAAACATGTGCATACTAGTTCCAGACCTCTTCATATGCTTCACATGGACCTCTTTGGTCCAACAAATATAGAAAGTTTGAATGGTAAGTCATATTGCTTTATTGTCACAGATGACTTTTCTAGATTTACTTGGACATTCTTTCTAGCTATGAAGAGTGATACAGCTGATGTTCTTATTGATTTTATCACTCAGATTGAGAAAAGGTCTGGCAATGAGGTTAAAATGCTTAGGAGTGATAATGGTGGAGAATTTAGGAACAAGAAGCTAGATGATTTCTTTGCCAGAAAAGGAATTACTAGGCAATTTAGTATTGCTAGAACCCCACAACAAAATGGGGTTGCTGAGAGGAAAAATAGAACCCTAATTGAAGCAGCCAGAACAATGTTGGCTGATGCTCACTTTCCAATAGCCTTTTGGGCTGAGGCTGTTAATGCAGCATGCTATGTGCAAAATAGAGCATTGGTTAACAAAATTCAGAACAAAACACCTTATGAGTTACTTTGGGGAAGAAAACCTAATATTGGTTTTCTTAGACCTTTTGGTTGTCATGTAGTAGTATTGGATACCAGTGATGCCTTAGGGAAATTTAGTGCAAAAGGTGATGAGGGCTATTTCATGGGGTATTCAGTCCAGAGCAAGGGTTATAGGGTTTATCTTAAAGAGGACAAACGTATAGTTGAGAGAGTACATGTTAGGTTCTTAGAGAATAAACCTAGTGATCCTGAAAGTGGTCCTAATTGGTTGTTTGATTTGGAACCCTTATCTAGAACTTTAAATTATATGCCTGTCACTAATCCAGACATTGTGAAGGTAACTTCAAATGTTGTGGAGGAACAAGTTGTTAATGTTTCAGGTACACAGGTTAATGAGAGGGTTGGATCACAAGCAGAAAAGGCATCTCCTATATTAGAATATGTCACAATTCCCATTTGGACAGATGCTTTTGCTGCTGCTGCTGCTGGACAAGATAATGGTGGTTTCCAAATACCACCAGATACAAACATGCATGGTTCTTCAGGCGCTGACAAAGGCAAATCTAGCGCTGACAAGACCAATTCAGACGTTGATGGCTCAGACGTTGACAACAACATTTCAAGCACTGTTAGCCCAGACGCTGACAACCAAGATTCAGACGTTGACAACACTTATGGGCATCTTTTCTCTTCCAGCTTTGAACAAGGTGGACCTTCTAATATTCTTGAAGAAGTTCACATTGATCAAAGAGAGTCTGATGAAGAAGATATTGGCAACATGGAGCGTGAGGTTGAGGACACCAGACTTTTTGAAGGAGGGGTTCTCACCTCCACAATGAAGAATCACCCCACATCTCAGATCATTGGTGATATTATGACTCCAGTTCAGACTAGAAGATCTCATCAAGGTCTTGGTGGGTTTATTGCCAATATACACAAGAAGGTTGATGCCCCTCTTGTGCAAGCATGTTTGTTTGCATGTTTTCTGTCACAAGAAGAACCCAAGAAAATATTTGATGCTCTCAAAGAACCAAGTTGGGTGGAAGCAATGCAGGATGAGCTTCACCAATTTGCAATTCAGGATGTTTGGGAGCTGGTTGATTGTCCTAGATATGTCAGACCTATAGGGACAAGATGGGTTCTCAGGAACAAAAGAGATGAAAGAGGTATTGTGGTCAGAAACAAGGCAAGGTTAGTGGCTCAAGGTTATACACAAGAGGAGGGGATAGACTATGAGGAGGTCTTTGCACCAGTTGCAAGGATTGAAGCTATTAGGATTTTTCTAGCCTATGCCTCATGCATGGGCTTCACAGTCTATCAAATGGATGTTAAGAGTGCTTTTCTCTATGGCACCATTGTTGAGGAAGTATATGTAATGCAACCTCCTGGTTTTGAGGATCCAGAGCATCCAGATAAAGTGTATAGAGTCAAAAAGGCTATGTATGGCCTTCACCAAGCCCCTAGAGCATGGTATGGTACTTTGTCTACCTATTTGGTGGACAATGGATTCAAGAGGGGCACCATAGATCAGACACTATTTACAAAGAAGAAAGGCAAGGATGTGTTGCTTGTGCAGGTCTATGTTGATGATATCATTTTTGGGTCTACTGATCCAAAGATGAGTGAGGATTTCTCCAAGCTTATGACAGAGAAATTCAAGATGAGTGCTATGGGGGAGATGAACTTCTTTCTTGGTTTACAAGTTCAGCAGAAAGAAGATGGTATCTTCATCTCCCAGGACAAATATGTTGCTGAGATCTTGAAGAAGTTTGGCTTTTCTCCACATGAAAAGAGGGCTACTACTCCTATGGATAGAGAACACCCTTGGGGAAAGATGTTGATGTCAGGCATTATAGATCCATGATTGGATCCTTGATGTATCTTACTGCCTCCAGACCTGACATTATGTTTGCTGTGTGTGCTTGTGCACGCCATCAAGTGACTCCCAAAGAATGTCACCTTTATGCTGTGAAGAGGATCTTTAGGTACCTAAGATGTTATCCTAGTCTTGGTTTGTGTTACCCAAAGGATTCACCATTGGAGCTGATTGCATATTCAGATAGTGATTATGGAGGTGATAAATTTGATAGGAAATCCACAACTGGTGGATGTCAGTTTCTTGGGAGCAGGTTAATATCTTGGCAATGCAAGAAACAAACAGTGGTGGCTAATTCTACAACTGAAGCAGAGTATGTGGCTGCAGCTGCATGTTGTGGTCAAGTGTTGTGGATTCAGAACCAGCTGTTGGACTATGGGTATAATTTCATGCATACTAAGATATTTGTTGACAATAATAGTACTTTATGCATCATTAAGAATCCTGTACATCATTCTAAAACTAAACACATAGAAATTAGACACCATTTTATAAGAGATTGCTTTGAGAAAGGTTTAATACAACCAGATAGGGTTGACACTGAGGAAAATGTGTCAGATTTATTAACTAAACCTTTTGATGCTGGGAGATTTCAATACTTGGTAACAAGTATTGGAATGGTTAATCTCACATATTATGTGTTTTGGATTCTTTTTGTAAAATTATGTACAGGATGATGCATTATTATTATTGGTCTTATTGATGATTTAGATTTTCCACTATATTTTTCTAACACTAACAAAGGTTGTTTGAACGCTGATAAGTGTTTTTGCAACGTTGTCAGCAATATAATTGTCTAACGCTGACAAAGCTTCCCTCAACGATGTCATGTGTTATCGGGGCGTTGTCAGCAACAATGTTAGTTTTGTGGTTTTCAATCTAAATGTGCAGATGGTGTTAGCAGTATACCATTGGATACAGAATTGCTTATGGATCAATGGAGAAGCATTTGGACAAGTTTTTATTTATGGATGATGGTTGGAATGTTTCATTCCTATCTTGACATAAATTTTTTATGTTCATGCATGATTTTAGCAAACTTTTTGTATCATAGTTTAAGGGGAGGTTTTAGGAACCTTTAGGATGTTTGGGTATCCATATGATACTCTTATCACAATTCTAGATTGTGTCCACAGGTGAGTATGAGTTAGTTTTACTAAATCATGAGGCACTGTAGCATGCATAATACATCAACTTTGCATGCTGCCAAGACATTTTTGGCCTAGAATTGGTTGTGGTCTGTTGGGAGACTTGGGAATGATTTTGATATGGGATTTACCTGGGAGTAACAAGGATTTTATAAGGTAACTTTGTTGTTAAGAGTTTTGGTTAGTAAGGGACACTAGAGGACTATTATGTCTATCTTGCTTATGCAAGTGTGCATAACTGGACAGTGCTTGCCGCCCTATGATAATTATCAGCTTTTGGTTATCTTCTCTAGGATAAATTACTTGTTAAGGTCATTTTTCACTTTTTAAAATAATTTTATTTTTGGACGCTGACAAGAATTTTCCAAGCGTTGTTGTGACCAAATTGGACGCTGACATGGCTTTAGGCAAACGTTGACAAGATTATAGCCGTTGGGCGTTGATAGGTTATTTTTGACCGTTGACACTCAATGGGACCTACCCAGTTGTTACTTTTTGACATATTTTCAAGCCGTAATTTTAGGAGTTGTTACTTTCATTTAATGCATGAGATAACTTATACCTTTTTCAATATTTTCATAATTGATTTTTGAAAATCTTTGCCTATTTTTGGGCCAATCACATGCATTCTTTCTCTCCTATAAATTTGGCTCCTATTTTAAACAGGGTATCTATAATTCTTGTCTAACACTTTTCTCTTATCAACTTCATCTTCTACACTTAAAATTAACAGCTTTCATCAATGGCACCAAAGTTTAACTTAGCAGAATTGGCATTGGGGTTCAGATCACAACACAACGTGATTGCTTATCTTGAAGCTGATGATGCTCTGTTTCCCCAATACACACAAATGGTGGCGTATTTGAACGCATCCCCATTAAGGTATGCTCTTTCTCATGCACCACTCATTCCAGTCACACACATTAAGCAGTTTTGGAACACTGTCAGTTCCTCAACAGTTAATGGAGTGACCACATTGACTTCTATTGTTCATGGGAGATCTTGGGTGGTTACTGAGGCCTTGGTACGCCAAGCCTTGCATCTTGATGATGCTGATGGTATAGCCACCCTTCCCATAAATGCAATAGAACAAGGGCTTAGGGCTTTGGGATATCCTTTTCCTGATGAAGGTACTCTAAACAAGTATCATAAGCAGGAATTTCCCCCAGCCTGGAAGTACCTCATACACGTCCTCCTTCAATGTTTGAGTCCCAAATGTACTGCACACAATGAGATCAATAGATCCATTGCAAGTGCTATTGTGTGCATTGCAACAGGGCAAAAATATAACTATTCTAAAATGATTTTTGAGGTGATGTGTAAAAACAAGGTGACAAAAATGACTTTAGCTTATCCCCGTTTTCTGCAAATGGTTTTTGATGATCAAGGTTACTGCTCAAGGGATCACAATGATTTTTATAAGATCTCTGAGCAAAAGAAAGCTATTTTTATGAAGATGGATTCACCACCCCATAGAGACTTACCTTTAACCCAAGCCATGCTTGCTGTTATTGCAGCAGCACAACCCCAACCAGACCCCCAACCTCAAATTGACCCTCAACCACAACTTGAACCCATTCCTGAACCTTTACCTTCACCTGAACACATGCAACTTGACCAAGAACCCTTTGACGCTGACACATCAAATGTTGGCGTTGATGTGCCTATTTCCAACGCTGACACACAACCTTCACAATCCCAAACACCCCTTAACCAACCCACATCTACCCATTCTTCTACACCATCTTCCACACCCCCTGAATATAGGTTGATGAAACGCCAAAGGACTACTGGAGTGTTCTCCTCTGGTGGTCCTAGCCATGAAGCAGAGAGAACCACCAACACAAGTGTGGCTGGTGACCTGGATGAGGCTGGGACTATTGGTTCTGGCTTAGATGCTGGCCAAGGCAGTCCCACCATCATTAAGTCCTCATCCTTGCCCAATGAATCTGACTTGGGAGGTCAAATTCCCATTTTAGAAGAGGGCAGACTGGAACCAATGACTCTTATGGAATTGACGGCAGTCTGCATTCGCTTGCAAACGCAAAATGCAGACTTAGTACAAATTGTCAGCTCCCAAGGCCTTGAACTCAAGCAATTGAGGGAGAGGATTGTTGTTTTGGAAAGTGATCGTGCTAGGAGGGGTATGGAGGAGTCTTCCAAAGGGGAGGAAGATCAAATAAATCTGAGTGATAAGGGCAGCCAGGATGGTCAATCAATGGATGTTGCTGAAGCCCTTACATCTTTGAAGAAACAAACAGGTTTTGATACGTCCTTAGTCTCTCCCACCAACTTAAATTTATCATTTATAGCTATGTTAAGAGAGGTTACACAAGGCGCTAAGGGAAGATATTTGAGCGTTGACAAGGAAAATTTGGACGCTGATAGAAGTATTTTGGGCGCTGATAGGATAAATTTGGGCGTTGACAGACCTGCACATGAAGGTGATGTATCCCAGTCATCATCTATCATCAAGGAGGTTTCTACTCAGGTATTACCATCTACCTTACCAACCATTGCACCATCAGATAAGGGTAAGGGTAAAATGGTAGAAGAGATTGTTCCAAAGGATGCAGCCCAAGTTGAATTTGATAGAAGATTGGCTGAACAAATGATGGAACAAGGTGAAAAGGAAAAGTCACCATTTGTTGTGACTTCAGAAGAAGAAAGTGATGGAGCTAGCTCAGACTCAAGTGTAATGATTATAGAACCTGAAAGGCTTGAGTATGGAGATGAGTTGGCCAAAGAGACGCTGAGAGAGTTGAAATTGCAGGTTGACTTTGACATGCCAGAGGTGGTTCAAATGTACAATTCTTGGGAAGAAAGCTGCATGGATAATCCAGACTTGACCATTTCAGATCAAATATGGGGTTTGGAGCTTCTTCTTAGAGTTCAGAAGGATTGCCAGGTAATTTTGAAACACAAGGCAAGCAATATTCTCTCAGAGTTAAAAAGGGATAGAAGGGAGCTCTACTTTATGTTGCTCAGATGTCATGGAGTTGGATGGACATATCAGAAGTTGAAGGCTTTGACATTTGATGAGTTGGAAAACAGGGCTTATCCCATTTGGGTGAGAGTGCAGGAAGCGAACACTCTCAGACTTCTTTCAGATGAAAGAAAGGAGCAACATGCAGAAGAAATGGAAATCAAGAAAGCTATGATGATTTCCAGGCCAGTGAAGAAGGGAATTAAATTTGAGTTTCCAAAAGATATGGATCCACTATATCCAAGTGAAGCAGTTATAAGAAAGAGCCTCAAGCTCTCCCCATTAGAAGCTTCAGATATGGTGCAAGTGTTACCATTAGATCCCAGGAATCCGATTGTGAGCTATGAAGAGGATGAATGTGGATTCTGGAGGATTGGCAGATTTGGCAAGGAGGTACACACATTTACCACTCTCATATCTTTATTTGCAAGTTGTGATAGAGAAGACTTGGTGGACCTTTGGAGGTTGCTGGAGACCAAGTATGAGGCTGAAGCACCAACTTCAGCTAATGGAATAAAACTTTGGACCACATTCAAAAGAATGTGTGGGCCAAAAGATGAAGATCCTGCAATATGGAAGGATCTTGAAGATGACCTCAGTGGTCTTCAATGGAGGTTATATTCAGCTGCTGGTGTATACCATTTGAGTTCTACAAAGTTTGCTGAGTATCTACTTGTGGATGCTCAGTATTTCATATCCAAGGCTGTTTTGGAAAAGATGAAGGACACTCAGCTGGAAATAGATTATTCAAGTGACGTGGCAAAAGATTTGATCAGATTTATTCATTACCAATATGAGAAGGTTTGTCAGACTCCTCCTAGTCCTTAATGCTTATTCAGAAACTTGATCATAAGAGTGGATATCAAGTTTAGGGGAGGATTGTTGGGAATAAATTAAGGCCAGATCACTTGAGCGCTGACAAGAACAATTCAAGCGTTGACAAGAACAAAGCAAGCGCTGACAGCACAAGCGTTGACAAGTTAAAGTCAAGCGTTGACACATTGAAGACAAGCACTGATGGAAGATATAATCTACACGTTTATTATATTCTAGAATACTTCTAGTAAGGATAAGAACAATAATGTATTTTCTATATTTATCTTTACCTAGAATAGTTGATACGTAGATTATTGTACAAGGCTTCTTATGTCTATAAAAGAAGGCCTTTAGGTTAATGTTTATTAATTAAGTTTCATATAAGTTTTCGTTTGTAAACATCTTTCATTGTAAGCAAGTTCGACATTCATAATCAAAGTGAAAGTTTGTTTACATCTTGTGTGTTCTTGTTTAAGTGTTAAATTCCGCATAACACTTAGATTCATAAAGCATATACAAAGGTTTCTCTACGTGTATTACTTGATCTAATCTCATATACACAAAGCTAATCGATCTAAGTTTGGGATCAACAACAGATTCCATCAATCATTGTCCCTAATTCTTAGTTACATGTCATTCGGCTGTCATTTCAGCCATGAGTGCAAACCGGTACCAGCCGGCCACTCAGCTGAATAGTTACATGAATCACGGTCATGAGAATGACCGCCATGGAACTGACAGACATGACGATAGTAACCACTATTATGACAGAAACTATCCTAGAAATTGCAACCGAGGCTCCGGCCACGGACGTGATCAGACATACAAAGGATCAGTAATTCTATTGTAATTCTATTGTTTTACGTCTCGAGACACATGTCAAGACATCAGTCAAGACACATGTCTCACGTATACTTCTGAAGACAGATGTCAAGACATCAGTCAAGACACATGTCTCACGTATACTTTTGAAGACACATGTCAAGACATCAGTCAAGACACATGTCTCACGTATACTTTCTGAAGACACATGTCAAGACACCAGTCAAGACATATGTTATGCTTATAGTTCCAAGAAACGAGTCAAGAAACATGACTCACGTCCAACTATGGAACATTTCTAAGAAATCCAGGGTACCCTCCAAGGGTATATCTATTTTGTTGTGCCATGTATTAATCAGGCCACAAGAATTTCAATACCATTATCGGCGCATCAGTGAGAACTGTCACGTTGTCGATGTCACTTTCATTTCTTTCACCATAGTTCATATATTCATGACCATGAAGGACGTCTTTCGTATTCCCACGTATACGAAGGTTGTCCTTCAGCTTAATGATGAGATCCAAGCTGTTAACGCATTTCCTCGGACAGACACGAGATGAATTTTATCCTAATTATGGACAAGGAACAGCACACCATGCTATGATTCATAATTATGTACGGTAATGTTCAGGCTCCTGAATACTTTCAGCTTGATTTTCCATCAGGAAAATCTGTATAAATTATCTATGCTTACAAGCATGTGCGTTGTTAGCCATGGTCGCTAAAATTTTCTAGCTGTTAGTAAGATACAACCACTTAGTCTTTTACGCATAGCTAGTTGATTATTCCAAAATCTTCCTATACATTCTAGAAGAACTTACAAGGAGAAGGACGGTACCATGAGATTATGTGTCGACTACCGTCGACTTAAACAAATCACCATTCATGAGCGTTATTCTCCTCCACGTATTGACAACATGTCCAATCGACCTTATAGTGTTAATCACTTTTCCAAGATTGAACTCATGATCATGCTGCCAACAGTGACGAGGGAAAGAGCAGGACATGTCCATGAATTCTATTC
Organism: Glebionis coronaria; assembly: GCA_025667525.1. Classification (NCBI taxonomy): domain Eukaryota; kingdom Viridiplantae; phylum Streptophyta; class Magnoliopsida; order Asterales; family Asteraceae; genus Glebionis; species Glebionis coronaria. The sequence goes on from CM046874.1 coordinate 251,654,697, forward strand.
GTACACGACTCGGTCATGATAGATTTATGATTTTGAATTAGTCTCATCAATGCTCCAACGACATTATAAGAATGAGTTTCCATGAACTCATAGCAAATTCATCACTGTTTCCATTGAGGATAACCTGATTTCCTTTAAGCCTAGAAGAAGAACAGGAAGACCATATCTGCACTATGTTGCAAATTCTATGACAAGAGAAATTCCACCATAAAAATTTCCTATATCAGTTCTGGTTGATCACAGCGACATGCTGGATCACATGGAGTTGCATGGTTAATCTTACCATGACTCAGCTTATGCGTAAAGGAGATAACCCTACATTACATTAGGTGTTATAGAAAATCCTACGCTAAGAGAAGTTTAGATTCATAGACTCAGAGTTTCGCAAACTCCTATGTATCAAGTTCGATGAAGCAAGATACAGTTACGTTCATATCGTCATACCTGTCATACAAACAGGTTAAGATAGGACACCAACAGACTGGGATGTTTTCATCATATGAAATTGTGAATCGAAAAGGGACAAGATCTCCATGGATTTTAGTTACCAGATTACAGCAAACTCAGAAGAAGCATGATGCTATCTGGGTTATTGTCAACAGTTTGATCAAGTCTGCAGAATCCTTACATCCGTACGGATTTCAGAACCAACAGATTGATCGGACATGTTCCAGCCAAGGCTCATCCGATCACTTGGCAATCCCTCAGTTATCGGGTCAGACAAATATTCATAATTGTGCTCCTAATTTACTTCACATCCTTGTTCAAATTTCACGACTTGCTTTCACGCTCGCGTTCATGAAACTATTCACGTTCATGATCGTATCTGAGCTTACGATTTATGTTCATTTTTTTCTCATTCTGGGAAGTTTTGCAAAAACTTGAGAGACCAGACCCAAGTTTAGTATAACTCCCTATCCTCAGATAGACGTTTCTCGTCATATTCCACGTCTCACCTTGTAGCGTGTGGCGTTACCGCCATTATATTCTATGATCACAATATGTTTCACATGTCATGTTCATTCCACGTTCCTCATATCATGATCAAGATATGTTACACGTATCATGGATCACGATATGTTTACTCATACTACACTCGCCATATCTCCACGTATCACGTTCAAAATTTTTCACGTACTACGTCTCGTATGTCTCGCGCATCGTTTCTAATTATCAGTTAAGTCAGATTGTCTTGCATCGTAACGTTTAAGTTACCCTAGCACGTTAACTCTTATTTTCCTCGATCGAATTTAGGGGATCTACCTTCCGTTGATAACCAAGAATTTCTTCGTATTCCAAGTCAAGGTCAGGAGGACCAAGATTTTTCATTAGTGTCAAGATCTTCTGAAGGAACCGTTCCAAGAGGGAGGCCACTTGGAAACGGACAAGTTCATCCGTACTTTTATCCGTTTTTTCTCATCAATTAGATATGTCCTTTCAGTCACGTCACGTTCCATTTCCTTCCAAGACATGTCACGTTTCGCGTTACTTCTGCCAGGAAACCCGCACGTTCAATTATCTTACATACCCTCTCAGTTTGATTCGGGTATGTTTCTCTTTCAGTTAGGTTACCTATAATTCGGGGACGAATTATTCTTTTTAGGGGGGAAGAGTTGTAAAACCCGCATGCTTTTACCATGAATAGTACCCTTAAGATCATACGTACTAGATTAAAACTTTCCTTTTATAGTACGATTACGTTTACGTGTTAGGATATTACGTATTATGTACGTGTTAGTACACGATAAGTATTTACTACGCACGAACACGCAATAATTATTTGACAATAATTAATCACGAACATGCGATCATGAAATCATGAACGTAATTAAATCACGAGCTAATATTAATTACGTATATATATATATAATTATTACGAACACAAATAAATACGTGAAGGCACGGTAAATATTTAACGAGAACACTTAAAACACGAACAAAATTTATCGAACAAACACTTAATAACGAGACATGGAAAACGGTACGGGTACCCCATGTGAGGCCCCATACCCACGGCTACAAAGGAAGGGATGGGCTAAGCCCATTAATTTTTACATGAAAGGGGGGTAAAGGTAAAAACTATTTTCATTTTTCACTTTTCAAGAAATAAACACAAAAGCTAAAAGTTTTCTCCTCTCCTCTTCCTCTCCTTTTGTGGCCGCCACCTTCAACACACCAAGGAGGGGTGTTTTTGTTGATTTTGATCTTGGATATTATACAAGTATTAGTGTTTGTTCATCCTCCATTAATCTACACATTCGGTATACCTTTTTAACCTTTCTTTTTAATCCTTTCTTTTGATTTGATTAAGAAAAATTAATTAAGAACATGATGTTTTTAATAACCTAATTAAAAACATAAACTAAACATGTATTTGGTTAAGTGGTAAAATCAAAAGGGTGTTTTACGGATGTTTGGTTTGGCCGACGCCTAGACCTTACCCAAGGGGGTCACGGCTTGGCCTAGAAACCACCACCGAGACCATATGGTCCCGGTTTGGTGGTGTGGGTCCCACGGCAGCAACAAACCAAGGGGAACCCCGAAGTGGTTCGGGGTATGGTGTCGATTTCATGTCCGGTTCATGGTTCTTAGTCAAGATCCGGTTCAAGGTTTATGTTTAGATTTTTATTTTTTATGATCTTATGTTAAAATTAAATTAATAACATGACATGATTAATTTAATAACATGACTTAGGTTATTTTAATTATTAAAATCATGAAATTAATTAAACTAAGTATTTTTATATTTTAGACTTATAAATTAATTAATTATTTAAAAACCATGGTTATAATTAATTAATTAACATGACTTAGGTTATATTATTAATAAATAATAATACATGTTTTAACCTAAGTATTTAACTTTATTTAATTAAAAACATGTTATACTTTAATTAAATATTTTAACCTATAGTTTATTTTAATTACATGAAATAATTATTAAACTATATATTATATCATATGACTTAGGAAATAATCATGAAAACACTTAGGCTTATATACTTAGCTTATTTAACCAGCTTATTTCTAATTATGGAAACTTTCTATTTTTAGAAACTTAAATAAATAAGGCAGCTAATCTATTTATGGAAACTTGCTATTTTGAGAAACTTATTTATTTCAGGCAACTAATCTATTTATGGAAACTTATTTAATTAAAGCAGCTAATCTATTTATAGAAACTTTCTATTTTTAGAAACTTATCTATTTTAAGCAGTAATTCTATTTTTGGAAACTTTCTATTTTTGGAAACTTTCTATTTTTGGTAACTTTCTATTTTTGGAAACTTTCTATTTTTGGAAACTTTCTATTTTAGGAAACCTGCTATTTTTGGAAAGTTACTTATTATTACGCAGTAAGTATAATAATACATGAAATACCAGAAATACTTAATCAGAGTAAACAGAATATAAGATAAACACAAGTTTAAGGCTTTAAAACAGTAAAACATGACAAGAACGTATATTATAAGTTAAGACATAACATTAAACTAGTTACGTATTCAGTAATCAGATACTTATACACGTATGTATTTATGTAGTATTAGTGATACCGAAGTAGGACTCTCTTCTGTTCGTCTTCTTCGTTCACTAGACATAAGGTACGGATTCCCGTCCTTTCAGTATGGACATTCTTTCCTTATTAGGATTCCCCGTATGCAGCCAAATGTTTTCCCGTAGTATAAGTTACGTGTTTGATTTGCTTATGTTTAATTAAGAATACCTATAGCCATATACATGCATGACCAGTTTCACCTAGTTATGGAGGTACCATAACCATAACATTAGAGGCACTGATGTTATGACTTCACCACGGCGGAGTGATTGCTCGTGGCGTCCCTTCAGCTTTTGGCCATTTATATTATGTTATCATGTGGGGCGTATGGGTGCATCCTAGTTACATGTTTTCAGTCAGGATTTCATGGTGAATGTGGTGTGTGCCTTGCATCCTTCACAAGGAGCTGATCCCTCCTACCCAGAACCAGTATATTAAATTAGAGGCAGCCCCTCTAATTTGCATGATGAGGTCACCCCTCCAAGTATTCATGCACGGTGGATTTTCATGACCTATATTGGCTAATGGTAAAATATGTTAAACAGTTTTCATAAGATAAACATAAGGCTTTTCAAACTATAAAACCATTTTTATGAACATGTTCCAGGTTTTCCAGGACTTATACATTTCCGCTGCTATTAAGTCTTTATTATGTTTTAGTCATTTATGCTATGTCTATATCCGTGCACTGAGCGTTTTGCTCAGCTGTTACTTTCCTTTCCATGTCCCAAAACGGCAGGTACCCTAGGAAAGACTCGAGCATTGGAGGACGTGCATAGGATGGAAGCTACCAGAGACTTCTTTTCTTTTTGCCTTCATATAATTATGCTTGTTTAGTCTTTCATTCATTTCCTTTGCTATATTATGTTTTAGGCTTATGTTTGGGAACCGATGTTTGATTCCGGTTTACCCTATAATGTTTTAGACATTTATCCTTGTATGCTTTGATGACACGCTATAATTACGCGTGACATTCCATTATCAAAATGGGGTGTTACAGTGTCTAAGCCTAGAAGTAGAACAACAACTCCTAGAAAAGATAATCAAAACAATTCACGACCTAGAAGTAAAACTCCAACACCTAGAAGGAATAATCATAACTCTAAACCTAGATCAAATACACCTAGGAGAAATAATGAACAACAAAATGGTTACATGAATTACTACCCTCCTCCATTTTGTTCTTCATGGGGAACCCCTCCTTCATTCATGCATCCTAACCAAATGAAAGGGATGTTTGGAACTAACAATTTTGGACCCATGAGATATTGGGGACCAAATGTTTGATCTTGTGTGTTGTTACCTAGATATGCTTGGGAATTGATTTGGAGCCCGATGAGTGGATTAAGGATAGTGGATGTTCTAAACACATGACGGGTAACCGAAGTTTGTTCTCGCATTACAAAGAATATGATGGAGGTAACGTCACATTCGCTAGTAGTCTACGTGGTAATTTTTTTTGGCAAAGGTACGGTTTCTATTGACTCCATGACCATTGATAATGTTGAGCACGTAGATAACTTAGGGTTTAACCTTTTAAGTATAGGTCAAATTTGTGATAATAAGTGTAAGGTCATCTTTTCGGAACATGACAGTGAAATCGTAAAAGATGGAAAGGTCATTGGAAAAGGTATTAGAAAGCATGGGCTTTATGTTATGAAGGTCAATAAGAAGTCAAAAAACAACATATGTCTTGCGACTATAGATGATAGTTCTACTCTTTGGCATAGGAGATTAGGGCACGCTAATATGCGTTTAATTCAATCTTTAGTCTCTAAGGAGTTGGTAAGACACCTCCCCAAGATTAAGTTTGATAGTCACTTTTGTGATGCTTGTAAAGTTGGAAAGCAAGTTCACTCAAGTCACAAAGCCAAGAATTTGGTTTCGACCTCTCGGTGCTTAGAGCTCCTACATATGGATCTTTATGGACCTTCCGCCATACGGAGTTATGGAGGTAACCTTTATACCCTAGTTATAGTTGATGACTATTCTAGATTCACTTGGACTAGATTTTTGGCATCTAAGAATGAAGCTTTCGATCACTTCAAAATCTTTAGTCGAAGAATTCAAAATCAACTAGGATGTTCAATTGTCTCTATTAGGACGGATCATGGTAGGGAATTTGATAATGAAGTGCAATTTGGTGCCTTTTGTGAAGCTCATGGTATTACCCATAACTTCTCGGCTCCTCGCACTCCACAATCAAATGGGGTAGTTGAATGGAAGAATAGGACTCTCCAAGAGATGAGTAGGACGATGTTAAACGAGCAATCTTTGCCTCAAAAGTTTTGGTGCAATGCCGTGGACACATCGACTTATATTCTCAACCGAATTCTTATTCGACCTTTCCTAGGAAAGACCCCCTATGATATTCTTAAAGGTAAGAAACCCTCTTTGGAATACTTTAGGGTGTTTGGAAGCAAGTGCTTTATCCTCAACACCAAAGACTACCTTACCAAGTTTGACCCAAAGTCTTACGAAGGTATCCTTTTAGGTTATTCCCAAACTAGCAAAGCCTACATAGTCCTAAATAGAACCTCGGGGGTTATTGAAGAATCACTCAACGTAACCTTTGATGAAACCCCTCCTTCACCGAAGACACCACCATTGGTTGATGATGACTTGGATGAATTAGAAGTAATTAAAGCCAAAGAGGTTAGAAAAATAGGAGTTGAAGACCTTAGTGTTGAAAAGGAAGTAAACATTAAGGAATCTAGGGATCATACTCTCAATAATGTCATTAGTGACTTAAATCAAAGGACCCTAAGATCTCAAAGTCCAAAACCAAAGTAACTTCTTTTGTTTTGTCTCCTTGATTGAACCAAAGAATGTTAAAGAAGCTTTGACGGATGAGAGTTGGGTCATTGCGATGCAAGAAGAATTGAATCAATTCGTTGCCAATGATGTTTGGGAACATGTTCCTCCACCTAGAAGTTCTACCATTATAGGAACCAAATGGGTATTTAGGAATAAGTTAGATGAGAATGGCGTTGTGTCTCTTAACAAGGCTAGACTTGTAGCTCAAGGCTATAATCAACAAGAAGGGATTGATTATGACGAGACATATGCACCGGTAGCTAGATTAGAATCCATTAGAATCCTCTTAGCCTACGCTTGTGCCTTAGATTTTAAGCTTCAACAAATGGATGTAAAGAGTGCTTTTCTTAACGGTTTGATCAATGAGGAGGTATATGTGGCTCAACCTCCTGGCTTCATTGATTTTGAGAAACCGGATCATGTTTACAAGCTTAAGAAAGCACTTTATGGACTCAAACAAGCACCCAAAGTTGGTATGATAGACTTAAAGCGTTTCTTGTTAAACATGAGTATACCACGGGGATGGTAGACAACACGCTCTTTACAAAGAAGAAAGGTTCTCACCTCATAATCGTACAAATATATGTTAATGACATTATATTTGGATCAACTTGTCAAGAATTATGTGATGACTTTGCCAAAATCATGCATGATGAGTCTGAAATGAGTATGATGGGGAAACTTAACTTCTTTTTAGGACTCCAAATTAAACAAATGGACGATGGTATTTTCTTTAGTCAATCTAAGTATGCTAAAGAAATGCTAAAGAAATTTGGATTAGAAGAATCTAGACCAATGAAGACCCCAATGGCCTCGGATACTAAATTCACCGTAGATGATGATTGTGAGTCGGTAGACAACACCAAATATAGAGGTATGATTGGTAGTTTGTTGTACCTAACGGCAAGTCGACCGGATATCATGTTTAGTGTTTTCCTTTGTGCTCGCTTCCAAGAGGCTCCCAAAACCTCTCACCTTGAAGCGGTTAAGCGTATCTTCCGATACATTAAAGGCACTATACATTTAGGATTATGGTATCCTAAAGGGACCGGCGTAGAAACCATTGTCTACGCGGACTCGGATCATGCGGGAGACTATGTGGACCGGAAAAGCACTAGTGGAGTTTGTACCTTCATGGGTTGTTGTTTAACTTCTTGGTTCTCCAAGAAACAAACCGCTCTTGCAATATCCACCACGGAAGCCGAGTATGTGAGTGCTGGAAAAGTATGCCAACAAGCTCTATGGATGAAGCAAGCGCTTGTTGATTACGGGATTTCTCTTGATGATGTTCCCATCATGTGCGACAATCAAGGCGCTATAGACCTTAGCAAGAATCCCGTGCAACATTCGCGAACCAAACACATAGAAATTCGACACCATTTCCTTAGGGATAATGTTCAAAAGGGGAACATTTCAATTGAGAAGGTACCCTCCGAGGACAACTTAGCCGACATCTTCACTAAGCCACTTAAGAGGGAACCTTTTAATTACTTGCGTCTAGGTCTAGGATTAATGGAACATCTTCCTTAATTACCTTCTTCTCTTTGTGTGTCTCATTTTACCACTTTGAGTAATTGAGTCTTCCAAACTCTTTTTGATAAACCCTCTCTTTCGAAAATGGTTGAGAAATGCTTTTGACATTGTTAATTCAATCTAAAAATGGATTTTCATAGATTCTCGCTATTAATCTAGAGCTTACATAATTCATATGTATGATTCTCTCAAACATAGCAAGAACAAGATAGAATCATGGAGGATCATTGTGTCATGACTTAAGGTCTTGTCTTACACACCTCCTACATCGATCTTTTAATCCATGTACTTTGGTCAAATCTCTATTTGGTAAGTTTGTATATGTTTTCTTTGTCTATCTTTGCTTTTTAAGCATATCCCTATGATAAGTTAGACTAGAAAAATAAGATTTGCTGAATTGAAAAATCTTCCACCAAACACCAAACACAGCCCCTGTAGGCGGTTCCATAAGTGAACCGCGGTTCCTTAGTGATAAGGAACCGCCGGGCATGATAAGGAACCGCATACAGTGCCTTCCTTTTTCGGGTTTTTCTCTGAAACTCCAGATTTGCTCCAACATTTTTTTAAGAATCTTTGTTTGAAACCCTTTGACCACCCCAAAATACCTTAAACCTTCCCTATTTAAACCTTAAGCATTTTGTCATACTTCACATCCCAAAATGTCTTACTCTCCCAATGAAAGCCTTGAATCTCCTCCATTTTCTCCAATTGCTTTCAACCCAAATTCACCCAAGAACACTCTTAATCACATCTCTCCTACCAAGAATGTTGATTGTGGAACTTCTTTGCTTCCACCACCACCCTTTAGTGTTCTTCCTCCTTCTCATGATAATGTCATGCACCATGGAACATATTGTCATTGTTGTCAATATCAACATCTTGCTATGGCACACATCTATGAGGAGTTGAGCTACATCAAGAGTCACTTAATCAAGCCTCCTCTTCACTATGATTATGAGACCTCCAACAAGCCACCACCATCACCCTCCACCATTACCTTGTCTTTCATATAAGCATTGGTTGCTTATCCACTAGATACCAAATTCAAGCAAATCTTAGAATTCTAGAATAACTAGGATTAGATTTATGCTTTTGGCTTGTTTCTTTTTCCATACTTCTTTGTATGATGTTCTTTTAGTAACCTATCTTGGATCTTTGTCTTTGTGTTTTCTTCTCTTTTATTTTTTGTGACCTGTTGCTATATATTGTTGGTTGTTTCTTTTGTTCAACTAACCCTTCTATGTAGCTTGTCACCATATCTCGATTCCTTGGTGCCCCAAGCTAGGGGGAGTAAGCACCAAGGGGGAGTCTTTACTAAGTCCGTTTCTTCAACACCGACTTGTGCAACTTTTTTGCTTCGACAAAGGGGGAGAAATGAATAAACTCGTCTTCGAAAATCTTGTTTTTTGTGTGATTGAGTTTATGTATTGTCAGAATCAAAAAGGGGGAGATTGTTAATACAATAATGCCTAAAAACGTTACTTGCATTTTCGGCCTCGCTTTGTTTTGATTACGACAATATGTAAAAACAAACATTTACGAAAACAACGAAAAACGAATTCTTGAGTTCTAGTATTTTTTTATTTTACCCATTTTCACTTAAGGTATGAATAAACAAGTACTAACCTTAATCAAGTGATCAAGTGATTTAAACTTTCATAAAAACTCACTTTTTATTAAGTGTGACAAGTTTTTATTAAACTTTCTTTTTAAGAAAATGTTTTATTAAATTAATTATTTGAAATTTGAAAATGGCATATTCTTATTTGGTTAGGCATATCCTTTCAGGATATTTTTTATATCTAGATAAGACCTCCACCACTAAAGGACAAAAAATGGAGCGGAGTCTAGGCAGCGGTTCTCTAGTGCCTAGGCGGTTCCTTATCGATAAGGAACCGCCGGCTGAGCTAAGGAACCGCGACCAGATATATCCATTGGGCCTTTGTCCTATAAATAGTGGACCATTCTCAGCTTTTCAAATCACCTCTTTTGCACATCTATTTCCAGATTCAAACTCTCTTCTATAATCACTCAAATCTTTGATCATTTGTTTGATTACTACTTGTTTAAGAAGTGAATCTTGTTCTCCCATCCATTCCTCTCCAAGTGCAAAGAGAAGAACACTATCCTCGTGAAGTGTTGATTCCACCATCAAAGATCCATTGAAGATCTACTTTTATACATTTGTTGTTGTGTCTTAGTTGAGAAGATCCATGTAGTTGTGTCTATTTGGAAGTTGTGTATGTACTAAGTATAGTTGTGTAGATTGGTCCTAGCTACGATTAGGGCTCGACTTTTAGCTTAGAGTCGGAAATTGGTTAAGCGACGTGTACGGTTTTCTCCACCATAAGGAGCTTGTTGTGTAGTGAACTCTCGAGTAAGGAGTACTCGAGGAGTGGAGTAGGAACGAGGAGTGAGCTTCGTTGCCGAACCACTATAAATCCTTGGTGTTCGGTTTGATCTTTCTTTACCCTTAACTCTTTACGTTCTTTATTCTTTGTGCATATATATTTGTTAGTATTAGCTTAGTTACACTATCAATGTTCATATTGTGCATAAGAATATTTCACACATTTCCTCAAGTCTAAGTTTTTGAAAAAGGATTTTTGAAAACCACCTTTTAACAAGTAAATTATAAGAAACTATTCAACCCCCCCCTCTTCTAGTTTCTACAAGCACGTTTACGTTTCATGAATAAGAATTACAAGTATTACGTACGTGTTAGAACACGATAAGTAGTTATTGGGTATGAACACACGATAATTATTTTACAATAATAATTATAATCACGAACATGCGATCATGAGCGTAGATTAATCACGAGCTAATATTAATTACGTATATATATTTATTACGAACACGAATAACTAAGTCACGACCGTAAACTACTTAGAACACGTAAATTACGAACACATTAACACACGAGAACACACTAATAATTTTAGACACGGAAAAAGGTACGGGTTACCCCAAGTGGGGCCCCTACCCGCGGCTACAAGAAGAACATGGGCCAAGCCCATGCAAACTTTTACTAAACAAAGGAAATTAGGAAAACATGTTCATTTATCACAAAATCAAGAAAATAACAAAAACCCTAATTCTTTCTTTGCTCTCCTTTTTGGCCGCCGGGGTTGATCACCAAAAAGGGGTGTTCGGATTGATTTTGATATTGGAAATTTTGCAAGGATTCGTGTGTGTTCGTCATCATTTGATTCACGTATTCGGTATAACCTTTTTAACCTTTTCTTTTTATGTTTTGATTTATGAAATCACATAAAATCATGATGTTTTTAATTAACTAATTAAAAACAATTATTTAAACATGTCAATAATCATGGGGTAAATCAAAACAAGGGTTTAGGGGTGTTTTTGTTTTGGCCGACGCCTAACCGAACCCCATATGGGTCTCGGCTTGGCCTATGTCGCACCACCGAGACCATATGGTCTCGGTATGGTGGTGGTGGTCCCACGGCAGCAACAAAAACAAGGGGAACCCCGACCTTGGTCGGGGTAGGGTGATGGTTACGGGTCCGGTTCATGGTTTTTAGTCACGGGTCCGGATCATGAATGATTTTCAAGGTTTATGATTTTTACTAGTTATGTTTTAGACTTAAATTAAATTAATAAAAGCATGACATGATTAATTTAATGTACATGACTTAGGTTATAAATTTAATTAGTAATTCATAAATTTTAACCTAAGTATTTATATTTAATTAGACTTTATAATTAATTAATTATTTAAAACCATGACTATAATTAATTAATTAACATGACTTAGGTTATATTATTAATAGTTAATAATACATGTTTAAACCTAAGTATTTTTACCTTTATTTAATTAAAATCATGTTATATTTAATTAAATACTTTTAACCTATAGTTTATTTAATTTACATGTAATAATTTATAAACTATACTTTATAATCACATGACTTAGAATAATAATCAGAAAACACTTAAGCTTATATGATTAGCCTAATTAACCAGCTTATATCTATTTATGGAAACTTTCTATTTTTAGAAACTTTTTTATTTAAGGCAGCTAATCTATTTATGGAAACTTTCTATTTTTAGGAACTTTCTATTTTTAGAAACTTTCTATTTTTAGAAACTTATCTATTTTAAGCAATAATTCTATTTTTGGAAACTTTCTATTTTTGGAAACTTTCTATTTTTGGAAACTTTCTATTTTAGGAAACCTGCTATTTTTAGAAAGTTACTTATTATTACACAACAAGTATAATAATACATGAAATACAAGTAATACTTAATCAGAATAGACAGAATATAAGATAAACACAGTATAAAGCTTAAAAAAGTCAAACATGACATGAACATATAAAACAAGCTAAGACAGGATATAAAACCAGTTACGTATTCAGTAATCAGATACTTATTTACGTATATATTTATGTAGAATTAGTGATACCGAAGTAGGACTCTCTTCCTTTCGTCTTCTTCGTTCACTGGACATAAGGTACGGATTCCCGTCCTTTCAGTATGGACATTCTTTCCTTATTAGGATTCCCCGTATACAGCCAACTGTCTTCCCATAGTATAAGTTTATATGTTTGATTGCTTATGTTTAATTAGAATACCTAAAGCCATATACATGCATGACCAGTTTCACCTAGTTATGGAGGTACCATAACCATAACACTAGAGGCACTGGTGTTATGACTTCCTCACGGCAGAGTGATTGCTCGTGGCGTCCCTTCAGATTTTGGCCATATTATTATATTTATCATGTGGGGCGTATGGGTGCATCCTAGTTACATGTTTTCAGCAGATTACTCAGCGTGAATGTGGTGTGTGCCTTGCATCCTTCACAAGGAGCTGGTCCCTCCTACCCAAAAACCAGTATATTAAATTAGAGGCAACCCCTCTAATTTGCATGACGAGGTCACCCCTCCAAGTATTCATGCACGTTGATATTTCATAACCAATATTGGCTAATGGTAAAATACGTTAAACAGTTTTTACAAGATAAACATAAGGCTTTTCAAACTATAAAACCAGTTTTACTAAGACTTAACCGGGTTATCCAAGACTTAGTTTCTTCTGCTGTGTCATGCTTATATGCTTATATTATTCATGCTTTATTTGTACATCCGTGCACTGAGTGTATTGCTCAGCCGTTTTCCTTTTCATGTTCCCAAAACGGCAGGTACTCAGGGACGCTCGTAGACTTTAAGCGTACGTGCATATGGACTGGAAGCTTTCTTGCCTTCTTTATTTTATGCATTTATCTATACTTTAATACTCTTTCCATGGACATTTTTTAGTCCTTTCATTTACAGTACTTATGTTTGTGTGTGATGAGCTTTACTTTTGGACTACCGATGTTTGATTCCGGTATTTCCTTTTATGGTCATGTAATGTTTAGACATTTATCCTTGTATGCTTTGATGACACGCCATAATCACGCGTGACATTCCATTTATCAAAATGGGGTGTTACAATTATGGTATCTGAGCCAAGGCTTCGACCTGTAGACTCTCAAAACATGACCTGTGATTAGTGGGTAGTCACTATGGTCTTCCTAGAACTGACAGTCGGTTTTCATGCATTCATCATTTTCATGTATACATATATATGTCATTGTCGCAGGTTTATGACTAAGTAATGGTTGGTACAGGACTGGCCATATTTAGTCGCATGTGTTTTATCGAAACTTTTAAATTTGGGACCGACCCATAGGCGTCCCCTCGCCATGGCTTTTATTTTGGGTGAACTGACCATAGGCGTTCACTCTCGAGCATACAAAAGTTTTCATAAACTGCATCATGCATTCATGTACAGTTTTTCTTGCATAAAATTTTTTCTCATGATTTATTGGTATATATTTTTTCATGTATATATTTTATGTTTTGATCAGTTTAATCATGTATTTTATGTTATAATGTTAGATGATTCTCACACGCGAGTAGGAACAACTCAATGCAGCAATCCAAGCTGCAATGCAAGCTTTGCTTCCTCAACTGAGGAATGACATCAGGGCTGAGGTTCAGGCTGCCAATAATCAGCAGCAAAACCAAGCACCTCCTCCTCCAGTGATATTGGCAATATGGCTGGAGAGATTCAACAAGCTCCGTCCTCGAGCTTTCGAGAGAACAGATAGCCCTAGTGAAGCTGAAAGCTGGTTGGCTCACATCGAGAAGATCTTCGATGCTATGGGTTGTGACCCCGTCTTCAAGGCAAAGTTGGCATGTTACCGGTTCGAAGGCGATGTGTTAAATTGGTGGTTAGCATTGAAGCAGTCTGAGGGAGGTGATAATTGGGTGGCTGGTTTGACGTGGGCTCATTTTAGAGATAGGGTGATGGAGCAGTTATTTCCCAAGGCTGAGCAAGACAAGTTGAAGAGGGAGTAGCATGGGATCCGACAGAGAGCTGGGGAGAATAGCAAGGAGTTCATGCAGCGCTTTCTCCGCTTAGCTGGTTTCCTTGGAGCAGCGGCAGGTACTCCTGAAGAGCAGGCACACCACTTCAGGTGGGCTCTTCGCACATCAGTCGCAAACAACTTGGTGTGTGCTACGTTCAACACGGTAGCACAAGTGGCCGATGCGACACGTAAGCTGGAGATGCTGCATGAGAGAGATGAGTTCGGGGAAGCAGAGAAACCCGATAAGAGGTAAACATTCGTATTCAAGCGGTGACCAATCCGTATTCTTTCAGTATATGTCAAATATTTCATCTCTTTAAATTGTATATTCCAGGCAGAAGACTGGGGACCGGTCTTAGCCGGCTACTCAGCAGCAGCCTAATCAACCCAAGGGAAACGGTCAGACTAACGACCGTTCTGCTACGGATAGGCGTGGCGGTAATGATAATTACCGTAACAACGCTGGACACTCCAACGGCAGCAGGTCCTTATACTTACGCATTTCCTTATGATTTCATGTTATAACTCATATTGCTGACACTTTAGCAAATCTTCTACCAGGAACCATGGAAACGGTAGGGACTAGAACCAGAGAGGTTCACAGCCTAGCCGTCCAGCTATCACTGGTATTCAATCTTACGATTATCCGCATTGTCCTTTGTACCCTATTTTCATGTCTCATGTATAATGTTTTATCAGGTTCTCAGCCAGCCATAGCACCTGCTGGAGGATATACTCATCCTCTTTGCTCTACTTGCCATCGTAGGCACCCAGGGCCATGTCGTCGCAACAGTGACGCATGCTTCAAGTGTGGTCTTCCTGGCCATCGCATGAAGGACCGCCGTAAGGGCGAGATGGAGGGCACATCGGGACATGCTGATACCAAGCCCCCTCCTACCACTGGACGCGTCTACACGACGTCTCGCGATCAGGCCAACAAGTCTATAGGTACCATCACTGGAATCTTGTATATGTATGGTCAAGCTATATGTGTTCTATTTGATACGGGTGTTACTCACTCGGTCATTTGTACTGCCTATGCAAAGAATGCTAGGATAGTCCCCATGCCACTAGAAAATAGACTCAGTATTTCCACGCCTTTGAGGGACTCTGTATTAATAACCCATGTATATAAGAGTCTTCCCCTAGAGTTTGACGATAAGGTTCGTCCTGTTGACGCACTTCCACTGGACATGAATGACTTTGACATGATTTTGGGCATGGATTGGCTATCCAAGCATCATGCTACCATAGACTGCCATTCATATCGAGTCATCTTCGGTAATGTTAATGCACCAGAGTAAATTCACAAAGGGTTCGTACCTGGAAGGTCTGTATAAATCATATCTACCCTGCAAGCACGTGCACTACTGTCACATGGCTGCGAGGGTTATCTAGCTACAGTTCATGACATGGATGCTGAATCCCCATCGATTCAGGATCAACCGATAGTGTCAAAATTCCAAGATGTATTTCCAGAAGAACTTCTGGGCATACCACCTGTACGTGAAGTGGAATTCAACATCGAGCTCATCCCAGGAGCTGAGCCGATTTCCAAGGCTCCTTATCGCATGGCTCCCATAGAGTTAAAGGAGCTGAAGGGTCAACTACAAGAACTTCTTGAACGAGGTTTCATTCGACCAAGCGCATCTCCATGGGGCGCACCGGTCTAATTTGTTAAGAAGAAGGACGGCATCATGCGTCTTTGTATAGACGATCGCGAGCTCAACAAGATTACTATCAGGAATAGGTATCCACTCCCACGTATTGACGATCTGTTTGACCAACTCCAAGGGGCCAAACACTTCTCCAAAATTGACCTCAGGTCAGGCTACCATCAGTTACAGGCTAAGGAGCAGGACATCGCCAAGACTGCTTTCCGTACACGCTATGGCCACTACGAATTTGTAGTCATGCCATTCGGCCTGACCAATGCTCCAACAGTGTTCATGGATTTGATGAACATAATCTTCCATGGATTTCTGGACAAGTTCGTCATTGTCTTCATTGATGACATCCTGATTTTCTCAAAGTCCAAGGAGGAACACGAAGACCATCTTCGTACAGTACTATAGATTCTTCGCCAGAAGCAGTTGTATGCTAAATTCTCCAAGTGTGAGTTCTGGTTAGACAAAGTGGAATTCTTAGGTCACATTGTATTAGCAGAAGGAATCACTATGGATCCAGCGAAGGTTGAGGCTATTACTAAGTGGCCGAGGCCGACATTAGCGACTGAAGTCCGCAGTTTCTTAGGCTTAGCTGGCTATTACCGTAGGTTCGTGGAGAACTTTTCCCGCCTAGCACTACCATTGACCAAACTAATACGGAAAGGGGAGAAATTCGTCTGGACTGAAGAACGAGAGAAGAGCTTTGAAGACCTGAAGCAGAAGTTAGTATCTGCACCTATTCTTACTCTCCCATCTGGTACGGGTGGATTTCAAATCTACAGTGAAGCATCGGGGAAGGGACTTGGCTGTGTTCTCATGCAACATGGGAAAGTGATCGCGTACGCTTCACAGCAGCTTAAGCCTTATGAAGAAAATTACCCTACGCATGACTTGGAACTTGCTGCAGTCGTGTTTGCATTGAAGATATGGAGGCACTACTTATATGGATAATCATGTGACATTTTCACGGACCACAAGAGCTTGAAGTATATCTTCACTCAGCGTGAATTGAACATGAGACAAAGGAGATGGTTAGAGCTGTTGAAGGATTATGACATTAATCTGCAGTATCATCCCGGCAAGGCGAATGTAGTAGCAGATGCACTTAGCAGGAAGTCCAAAATGATCAACGACATTAAAATTGAGGAAGAAATCATAAGAGACTTGGAGCGACTAGACATAGAGATCATGGTACATGGACAGCACGGTTACTGGGCTAATCTTAGAGTAGAACCCGAGTTACTCTCTAAGATCAAGGAAGCTCAGAAAGATGATGGAGAAATCTGGGCGATAGTTCAGAATTTGGAGAAGCAGACGGAATTCAGAGTAGATGCAGATGGTATCGTATGGCAGGACACGAGACTTTGTGTTCTTGATGATCAAGAACTCCGGGAAACATTGTTAGCCGAAGCTCATAGCTCCTCATTCTCTATACATCCTGGTTCGACTAAGATGTACCATGACATCAAGCAATACTTTTGGTGGAGTGGTATGAAACAGGATGTTGCCACTTACGTCTCCAAATGTCTTACCTGCCAGCAGGTCAAGATTGAGCATCAGCGATCTGGCGGTGTCCTTCAACCGTTAGATATTCCAGAGTGGAAGTGGGACAAAATCACCATGGATTTTGTTATTGGTCTTCCGCCAACCAAGAGGAAGCACGATGCAATTTGGTTATCGTAGATCGACTTACCAAATCAGCTCATTTCTTACCGATCCGCAAGGAAGATTCGGTCAGTAAACTCGCGATACTTATAGAACAGAGATCATGAGACTCCACGGTGCTCCATCCAGCATCATCTCAGACAGAGATCCTCGATTCACTTCGCGATTTTGGAAGAGTATGCAGAAAGCTTGGGGTACACAACTTAAGCTTAGCACGGCTTTTCATCCTCAAACAGACGGGCAGTCGAAGCGAACGATTCAGACATTAGAAGACATGTTGAGGTCATGTGTGTTGGAATGGACGGGTGATTGGGACGATTACATCTGTTTGGTGGAGTTTGCGTACAACAACAGTTGGCACGCAAGTATCAAGTGTGTTCCTTTCAAGATGTTGTATGGCAGAAAGTGTCGCGCCCCAATCTCCTGGGATCAGGTTGGTGAGCGAACACTTGAAGGACCAGAGATCATAGAGATGACTAATGAGAGGGTCGCAGTGGCTAAGTAGAAACTTCAAGAAGCACGGTCACGTCAGAAGAGTTACGCCGACAAGCATCGTAGGGACATACATTTTAACGTATGAGATCACGTTTTCCTTAAGGTTTCGCCGACAGGTGGTGTTAGACGTTTTGGAATTAAAGGGAAGCTCAGTCCTCGGTTCATCGGACCGTTTGATATCATTGAACGAGTCGGTGAAGTATCTTACCGTTTAGCGTTACCTCCGCAGCTCTCGCATGTACACAATGTGTTTCATGTGTCCTTACTCAGAGGGTACTAGTATCATCCCCTTCACATGGTTCAGTATCCACTGGAACAGATTCGTGAAGATCTCACATTCAAAGAAGAAACCGAACGAGTTCTTGACAGACAAGAACGAGTCATGAGAAGGAAGACGATTCCATTCGTCAAAATCCTTTGGAGGGATCATACCGAGCGGGAAGCCACTTGGGAAACAGAGGAGTCTATCCGGGCTTCTTACCCACATTTCATATTTTGAATTCGGGTATGTTCTTCTTTTCCAGTTTACTTTATCTATAATTCGGGGACGAATTATTCTTTTTAAGGGGGAAGAGTTGTAAAACCCGCATGCTTTTACCATGAATAGTACCCTTTAGATCATACGTACATGATTAGAACTTTCCATATATAGCACGTTTACATTTCATGAATAAGAATTACAAGTATTACGTACGTGTTAGAACACGATAAGTAGTTATTGCGTATGAACACACGATAACTATTTTCCAATAATAATTATAATCACGAACATGTGATCATGAAATCATGAGCGTAGATTAATCACGAGCTAATATTAATTACGTATATATATTTATTACGAACACGAATAACTAAGTCACGATCGTAAACTAACTAGAACACGTAAATTACGAACACATTAACACACGAGAACACACTAATAATTTTAGACACGGAAAAAGGTACGGGTTACCCCAAGTGGGGCCCCTACCCGCAGCTACAACAAGAACATGGGCCAAGCCCATGCAAACTTTTACTAAACAAAGGAAATTAGGAAAACATGTTCATTTATCACAAAATCAAGAAAATAACAAAAACCCTAATTCTTTCTTTGCTCTCCTTTTTGGCCGTCGGGTTTGATCACCAAAAAGGGGTGTTCGGGTTGATTTTGATCTTGGAAATTTTGTAAGGATTCGTGTGTGTTCGTCATCATTTAATTCACGTATTCGGTATAACCTTTTTAACCTTTTCTTTTTATGTTTTGATTTATGAAATCACATAAAATCATGATGTTTTTAATTAACTAATTAAAAACAATTATTTAAACATGTTAATAATCATAGGGTGAATCAAAACAAGGGTTTAGGGGTGTTTTTGTTTTGGCCGACGCCTAACCGAACCCCATAGGGGTCTCGGCTTGGCCTATGTCGCACCACCGAGACCATATGGTCTCGGTATGGTGGTGGTGGTCCCACGGCAGCAGCAAAAACAAGGAGAACCCCGACCTTGGTCGGGGTATGGTGATGGTTACGGGTCCGGTTCATGGTTTTTAGTCACGGGTCCGGTTCATGAATGATTTTCAAGGTTTATGATTTTCACTAGTTATGTTTTAGACTTAAATTAAATTAATAAAAGCATGACATGATTAATTTAATGTACATGACTTAGGTTATAAATTTAATTAGTAATTCATAAATTTTAACCTAAGTATTTATATTTAACTAGACTTTATAATTAAGTAATTATTTAAAACCATGACTATATTTAATTAATTAACATGACTTAGGTTATATTATTAATAGTTAATAATACATGTTTTAACCTAACTATTTTTACCTTTATTTAATTAAAATCATGTTATATTTAATTAAATACTTTTAACCTATAGTTTATTTAATTTACATGTAATAATTAATAAACTATACTTTATAATCACATGACTTAGAATAATAATCAGAAAACACTTAAGCTTATATGATTAGCTTAATTAACCAGCTTATATCTATTTACGGAAACTTTCTATTTTTAGAAACTTATTTATTTAAGGCAGCTAATCTATTTATGGAAACTTTATATTTTTAGAAACTTATCTATTTTAAGCAGTAATTCTATTTTTGGAAACTTTCTATTTTTGGAAACTTTCTATTTTTGGAAACTTTCTATTTTAGGAAACCTGCTATTTTTAGAAAGTTACTTATTATTACACAACAAGTATAATAATACATGAAATACAAGTAATACTTAATCAGAAACACAGTATAAAGCTTAAAACAGTAAAACATGACATGAACATATAAAACAAGCTAAGACAGGATATAAAACCAGTTACGTATTCAGTAATCAAATACTTATTCACGTATGTATTTATGTAGCATTAGTGATATCGAAGTAGGACTCTCTTTCGTTCGTCTTTTTCGTTCACTAGACATACGGTACGGATTCCCGTCCTTTCAGTATGGACATTCTTTCCTTATTAGGATTCCCCCTATGCAGCCAACTGTTTTCCCATAGTATAAGTTTATATGTTTGATTGCTTATGTTTAATTAGAATACCTAAAGCCATATACATGCATGACCAGTTTCACCTAGTTATGGAGGTACCATAACCATAACACTAGAGGCACTGGTGTTATGACTTCCCCACGGCGGAGTGATTGCTCATGGGTCCCTTCAGCTTTTGGGCATATTATTATATTTATCATGTGGGGCGTATGGGTGCATCCTAGTTACATGTTTTTAGCAGATTACTCAGTGTGAATGTGGTGTGTGCCTTGCATCCTTCACAAGGAGTTAATCCCTCCTACCCAAAAACCAGTATATTAAATTAGAGGCAACCCCTCTAATTTGCATGACGAGGTCACCCCTCCAAGTATTCATGCACGTTGATATTTCATGACCTATATTGGCTAATGGTAAAATACGTTAAACAGTTTTTACAAGATAAACATAAGGTTTTTCAAACTATAAACCAGTTTTACTAAGACTTAACAAGGTTATCCAGGACTTAGTTTCTTCCGCTTTTTCATGCGTATATGCTTATATTATTCATGCTTTATTTGTACATCCATGCACTGAGCGTATTGCTCAGCCGTTTTCCTTTTCATGTTCCCAAAACGGCAGGTACTCAGGGACGCTCGTAGACTTTAAGCGTACGTGCATATGGACTGGAAGCTTTCTTTCCTTCTTTACTTTATGCATTTATCTATACTTTGATACTCTTTCCATGGACATTGTTTAGTCCTTTCATTTACAGTACCTATGTTTGTGTGTGATGAGCTTTACTTTTGGACTACCGATGTTTGATTCCAGTATTTCCTTTTATGGTCATGTAATGTTTAGACATTTATCCTTGTATGCTTTGATGACACGCCATAATCACGTGTGACATTCCATTTATCAAAATGGAGTGTTACATTGCATAGACTATCGCAAGCTCAATGATGCTACTCGTAAGGATCATTTTCCTCTTCCTTTCATGGATAAAAATGCTCGAGAGTTTAGCGGGTAATGGCTACTATTTCTTCTTAGACGGTTTCTCCGGGTATTTTCAAATTCCTATCGATCTAAAAGACCAAGAGAAAACCACATTCACTTCTCCTTGTGGAACATTTGCTTACAAAAGAATGCCTTTTGGCTTATGCAATGCTCCCGGGACTTTCCAAAGGTGTATGATGGCTATATTCCATGACATGGTTGAAGAAACTATGTAAGTCTTTATGGACGATTTCTCGGTCTATGGTAATTCTTTCTCATCTTGCCTTGCCAATTTAGAACGTATGCTTAAACGGTGTGAAGACACACGTCTCGTTCTTAATTGGGAAAAATGCCATTTCATGGTAAAAGAAGGCATTGTTCTAGGTCACAAAATTTCCAAAGCCGGTATCGAAGTCGACCGTGCTAAAGTTGACGTCATTGCTAAGTTGCCTCCACCTACCACTGTCAAAGGAGTTAGGAGTTTTTTAGGTCATGCGGGATTTTAGCGTCGTTTCATCCAAGATTTCTCTAAGATAGCTCGACCAATGACTCACCTCTTAGAAAAGGATGCTCCTTTCATCTTTTCTAAAGAATGTCTCGATTCTTTCGAACTTCTTAAAGGTAAATTAACTAAGGCACCGGTCTTAGTCTCTCTAAATTGGGAGTTACCTTTCGAACTCATGTGCGATGCTAGTGATTTCGCGGTAGGAACGGTTTTAGTTCAACGAGTTAACAAACACTTCCAACCAATCTATTACGCTAGCAAGACAATGACGGGGGCTCAATTGCATTATACTACAACCGAAAAAGAGCTTTTAGTCGTAGTGTATGCTTTTGAAAAATTATGCCCCTATCTTGTGCTTTCCACCACCATCATTTACACCGATCATTCCGCCTTGAAATACTTGTTGACCAAGCAAGGTGCTAAACCGAGACTCCTTCGTTGGGTTTTGCTCCTCCAAGAAATCAATATTGAAATTCGTGACAAAAAGGGAGCCGAAAACCTAGCGGCGGATCATCTTAATAGACTCGAGGATCCTTATCAAGGGGAACTTCCAAATTCCGAGATTAATGAATCTTTTCCCCTCAAGGACTTGATGTCTATTAATTCCAATCTCGATGATACCCCATGGTCTGCGGACATCGCAAACTATTTGGCCAGTGGAATTCTCATTGAAGGGTTATCGTCCCAACAAAAGAAAAAATTCTTCAAGGACGTGAAAACTTACTATTGGGACGACCCTTGTCTCTTCAAACAATGTGTTGATTTGATCATTCTTCGGTGTGTTGACGGGCCCGCAACTTTACAAATATTGGAAGCTTGCCATAATGGACCAACCGGTGGTCACTTTGGTCCCAATTACACCGCGAAAAAAGTATTTGACTCTGGAATTTACTGGCCATCCATTTATCGTGATGCACACGACATGGTTAAGCGTTGTGGTGCTTGCCAAAGACAAGGCAAGATCACACATAAAGATGAGATGCCTCAAAATTTCATCCAAGAATGTGAAATCTTTGACGTATGGGGCATCGACTTTATGGGGCCATTTCCATCATCTAAATGGAACAAGTACATCCTCGTAGCCGTTGACTACGTATCTAAATGGGTTGAAGGGTGGTTGTGAACTTTCTGAAACAATTGTTTGCTCGATTCGGTGTTCCTCGTACTATCATTATTGATCGCGGGACTCATTTTTGCAATGACCAATTTGCTCTAGTCATGGCCAAGTATGGTGTCAATCACCGTCTTTCCACCGCGTATCATCCACAAACTAATGGTCAAGCCGAGATATCTAACCGTGGACTTAAGAGAATCTTAGAGCGTACCGTGGGAGAGCATCGTGCCTCATGGGCCGATAAGTTAGATGATGCTTTGTGGGCTTTCCGTACCGCTTATAAGACACCTATAGGTTGTACTCCTTATCGCCTTGTGTACGGAAAGGCTTGCCACCTCCCCATTGAGTTGGAGCATAAGGCTTATTGGGTCTTGAAATGGGCTAATTTTGATATAAACAAAGCCGGTGATCTTAGGAAAATCCAACTCAATGAACTAAATGAATTGAGGAATGAGGCTTATGAAAACTATTTAATCTACAAGGAGAAAACTAAGCTCATTCATGACTCCAAGATTAAAAACCGAGATTTTCACATAGGTGATCAAGTTTTACTCTTTAACTCTTGGTTGAAAATCTTTTCAGGAAATCTTAAGAGCCGTTGTCCGGTCCATTCACCGTCGCCAAAATCTTCCCTTATGGCACCATTGAGTTATCTCAACCAAATGGGCCAAACTTTAAGGTGAATGGCCAACGTGTTAAGTTTTACTTTGGTGAGGACATCTCTCATGAGATGATTCCATCCCTCACCACATTTCCCTTGAATTAGTTCTGGGTCGAGTCAGGCTCGTGACTCGGTTAACAAAAACAAGCCCTTCTAGGGAGGCAACCCGATGATCTATCCTTTTTACCACTTTTCATAATAAGTGTAGGGGGGGCCACGTAGGTGTTTTTTGTCTTGTTTCTTATGAAGTGCAGGGATTATAGCTTTCAAAGAGCCACTTTTGATGATATTTGACGACCCATGATCCCTTGTTCCCGTCTTCTCGGTTCTATCCTAAACTTTTATGATTCAATATTTCATATCTTATATGTCAACGTTGAAATCACTATAGTCGTCTCTTCCTTAGGTAGACTCAAACAAAGTGCACAATGTCCTAAGTGTAGGGAAGTTTACTCCCACATGCTTAAACATTGAGGACAATGTTTATATCAAGTGTAGGGGGACTTCTATTGAAGTTGAGTGGGCTTTTCCATGAATTTGTCCTCATTTTAACCGGAAAATTTATTTTTTCGACGTTTTTCAAATTTTTTTTTATCTATTTTGGCCTTGTAGTATTTTTCATTTATTTTCTTTTATTTTCTTACATCGTATGAATATATTCCATTTCAAGAATAAAGTCAAAAGAAAAATAAATCAATATAATGGTTTTAATGAGTTTAGATATCTTTGATATATTAGGCCCGTCATGAATCTTTTGACTCAACCCGAGTTTACCTATTTGAGTTTACTCTAGCTAGTATCCTTAACGTGTTTAAGTCAAGTTTTGCTAGGCTTTTTAATAATTGTGAAAACACTTATCCTTTTACCGCTTATTTCCAATAATAACAAGACCAAAACGTGTAACTTATGTCGTAAAAGTCGGAATTATGCGTGGTTTGTGTTTTTATTGTGTTTTAGGACCAAAAGATGAAAAAGGAAGAAAACACGGGCTTTCACGGGTTTTTATCGAAGAAAACGAGAAAAGACGAAGTCAAGAGATCAAGAGTGCTTAAAGAACGGATTTCCAAGACCTATTCTGAAGATTTATCGAAGAAAAAGTCTAAAGACGGAAGTTTAATAAAGTCGAAGAACTTAAGTCTAAATTAAAGAAGAAAATTATTAAGACAAGTTCAAATCCCGAGACGACGTCGAGAAAAGACAAAGATTTAAATCGAGTCGAGAAGAAAAGAAGGAAGGAAGCACACCACACATGGACTTCCCACTTAGCCTATAAATACCCTATTAATCACATTAGGAGGGTGGTTAGCTAGTTGCACTTTTAATTTTTCATTTCTAGTTTTTAGAGAGAGAAAGTTCCAAACTTTCTCTCACTAAGTTTTTCATCTTTTCTTTCTTTTAATCTTTCAAGTTTAAGCTCTCATTAATCTTTGTATTTGAGTTTCTTTAATCAAAAGTTTAAGTTTAAGTTCGTGTTCTTTAATCTCTTTCCACATTTCTTGGTTTCATTTTAATTTTGATCCGAATATCTTACTTCATACGTTTGATTTGATGAATTCGTGATTAAAAGGATAATATTTGCATTTCTACATAAGCTTTCATACGGTTTAGGCCATAAGCTCTTTTAGCTTATTGGCTTATTTCATTGTTTAGCTTATTGGTTTTCAGATTTCTTAATAGATTTAATCTTTTTAAAAGTTTCTTTTATAAAGTTTATCATTTTTCTTGTTTTCAAAAGTTGTCGAATTTTAGCTTATTAAGTTGTTTAAGATTTGGTCGAGAGAGCTTATTGATAGTGCTTATTGAATCTTGGCTTATTTCGAATTTCGGATTACTATTGCATTCCATCGCAATACTGGGGATTCGAACATTCCGATCGATTGCTTTTGTTTATCGCAATAACCCAGTGGGGTTTTACTTTGCGATAGTTTGGTCATTTCCCCCTTATTCCGATCTGGATTGCGATCGCTTATTGCGATCGCATATTACGACGGGATTTAAGGTTGCCTTAAGTCGAAACGCTGCCCAAATTTTGTTAACTATATTTCGACAGAATCATATTGCGACAGCTTGCATTCCGATCTGGACTTTCTGATCTAAGACATTCCGACATACAACATTGCGACAGATTTGACCTTGATTATTCTGATGGGTATTCAGATGAACATTCCGATGCTTTTCACTTATATTATTCCGATGACTTGTTTTAATAACATTCTGATGGTTCCACTTTTGGTGCATTCCGATAGAAAGGACTTGTTATATTTAGATTAATTAAGTTTGTTAAGTTTAAAATTTTTACAAAGTTTTATATTTTAAGTGTTTTTTCTAAATAACTTTTAGTTTAATGTTGTAAAAGCTTCTACTTTACTCAACGACAATCATTTGCTTTTTAGTTTAGAATTAGATAATCAAACCAAACCATTCTCTTGTTTACCAAAAGACAATTGAGTCGCACTCTTAACCGGTAATCAATTCGAAAAGATCGGACGATAAGATTTTATACTTGGTGTAAAAACCTGGTATTAAATGGCACCGCTGCCGGCTCTTTTCGTTACGATTAACGGTTTTTAGTGAGAGACGCGTTGCATTTTGGAGATCCGTTCTTTTAGGAACGTTATTTTCCTTGCTAAAGATTTTCAAAAATCCATAAAAATTTAAAAAACTTTTCAAAAATACAAAAAAATTTAAAAATCATAAAAAGCATTTCTTTTCCAAAGGTTTTGCACCAAAAAGATTATATATATATATATATTCTCTGTTTCTTTGGTATCTTTTTCTTCTGCAGGTGTATGCGTACTAGATCTTCAAATTATTCTGAGCCCGAGACTCGTGAAGATTTAGATAAGGCTGGTGTTCATAACAACAATAATAACCCACCTCTACCCAATTTGAATAACAACAACAACAACCACAATGCTCCCCTGCCAGATTTACGAACAATGGAGGAATTGTGTCAACCCACCATGAACGGATGGGGAGGACCGATTGCGCCGATTCAAATCACAGCTCAGGAGTTTTCGTTGAAGCATCACATGATCCAACAAGTGCAAACTAATCCATTTCGCGGATTGCCGGATGATGATGCCAACAAGCACCTCGACAAATTCTGTGACAACCCGTCAAATTTATGGTTGATATTTTATTCTCAATATTTATTTGAAAACATTATTTTAATGTTACAATATGAACTCACTTATTTTTGGGAAGTAATTTGGATTTACGTCATGAAGTAGCGTCGACTACGTCTAAACCGGAGGATTCTACGTTACGTGCTTACGTTTACATACACCGTCTTTGGTGACAGTCCGACATTTCAGAAAATAAATTTATCCGTGAATATTATTTTAGGGTATTAAATTTGTGTTGGTTCATAAACTCACAAATTTACGAGAAGAGATTAGGACTTACGATTTTATTTTAACGTCCTTTACGACTAAACCGGAAACCTTAGGATTACGTATTTACGTTTTCGAACTCCGTTTTTGATGAGACAATTTTTATTAGATTCGTTTTGTGCCGTTGATTCATAATTTATAAAAACGTTTTTCGTAAAACGACCCGAGGGCACGCAAATTGAGGAAACTGGAATCGAGGATTACCCGTAAATAAATGGGGATGAGACAAGTGGGACACTTGTCCCATCCCACTCAAAACCGGCCATAACAAGCTAATCAACACCATGAGGTGTCAAAACCTCATGAACAAGTTATACACTTGTTACTTTGTGCTTACAAAGTAAGTAAGCTTACAACAAAAACCATTAGCTAGACAAATCTTCACATTTCCTACATGCAAACTTACACAAACTCTCTCACCCTCCCCATCTTGTGCCGTCCACTTCTCCCCCATAAACACCACTTTTGATCAATTTCATCCATGAAATCATGTGTTATTCATACACATGTTGAAGCCCTTTTGAAATCCTATTGATTGGTGGTGATTATAACATCCAAGGAGGAGTTTCCATGGAGTCTTGGGGCTGATTTTCCACAAGGAGATCATGAAGCATGGTGGTCTTGAAGATGGTCTTGGTTCATCACAAGTTTCTCCATCAAAATCCATGTTTTGATCACAACCTACATCAACTTGGTGGTATAAAGATTGTCCTCCTCATCCTCTTGTTATTTTTGATTATGTAATCTTGTATTTATTTTACTTATGTATATGTATATGATGATGAATGATGATTAAAAGTGTTGTGTGGGAATTTGTTGTTGATAAACATGCTTAAAAAGATGAAAAACTATAAGAAATAAGGCTAAAATCTTGCTTAAAAATGATGGCTGTATAAAACAGTAAAGAAACATGTCATGAACTGATAAAATGATGAAGTATAATCAATATACAGTAAGTAATATGTCTTGTACACATGTGAGAGTTGGTCATGCAATGGAATCATTGTAATGAGTGAGATATGATCAAAACAAGTTTAGAGTACAAATCTGAGTTTACTGTTTTGGACGATTTTTAGAAAATACTTAGAAGATGATTCAACAGTAGCTATAGAAGAGTTAAATGGATCACATATCATGTAGTTTATTTGATAAAAATTTGAGCTTCTATCTCCATATAGAACTCTAGATATGGCAGTTTTGGTGAACATGAGAATAAAAATCAGATTTTGAGAATTAATGTTTATTACTATTATATAAGCACTCAAAAATTATAGTGTATAAAATGTAAAATTAAAACCCACTAACTCATGAATTTTATTTATATAAATATGTAAAAGGTTAAATAAGTGTATAAATTATAAAAATGGTAGTGGAATAATACTTATAAGTAATAAAAACTATAAACTTGATTTTTACGACTTTTTCGGCTATTACCGTAAAATTAACGTTTTCCGCCAATTAAAACTTAGACGATCAAACCCGTCTAATGTAAAGTTTTTTAAAGTCATATACTGATATATAAGTAACTAATACAAGTAAAAACTGATAAAACCCGAACTATAGGACATACGGACATTAACGAGCTAACTAAGCATATTGGACTAATAATTGGACTAAATAAGATAAATACTTATAAAAAGTACTTATTGGGCTTAACCCATTTGGGCCCAACATGAAAAGTATAGATACTGATAATATAAGTATAAAATGGATTAAAGCAAGTTAAAGAACTTATAATAAGTTTATTGGACTTAAAACGTGTATACTAGTATAAATGTTATCGACACATAACACTAAAATGAGTAAACGAGAATATGTAAACCCACTTGATCATCATATATATATAATCATCATATGTATACATAATTGTTAATTTTATAAAGTCATTGGACAAGAGTCTAAGACGAGTATTATTTGTCTAGGTTTCCGTGATTGAAGCACGTACCGTACGTCCGAATTGCCGATAACCCGCCTTCCCACATCAACGTGAGTTCATAGCCTCGCACTCTTTTAAATGTTTTTATGAAATGTTTTATAAACCCGCGAGGGAGATAACATGTTAGTTTTTCTAAAATAGGACACCATTTGTCCCGACTGTTTGTTTATTGACTTGGACCCGAATGATTGTATGACCCGATTGTATGACTTGATAAATGATTAAAGGACCCGATAGATGAAATAAAAGAGATTATTAAAGTTAGGTTATGTCACTAAAAGTCCCATTAGCATGAATTGTGAACAATCGGGATTTGGTAGACGCTTATGCATATAATAGTACTATTTGGGGACGATCACCCCAGTTCACGCCTTGACGGTTGATCCCCGTCGTGCCACATTGATTGGTAAGCGAATTTATGTATGAGAAGATTTCCATAGCGTGACCTTTGTGACGACACGCTACTTTAGATGGGCAAATTGAGTATCGGGTTAGCTACCCGTTATTTGTTTTAGTAAGGTAACAATGTCATGCGGCTTATAATAATCCAACTAACGAAATACTACTAGACGCTCCGAATTACGATGTATTGCCTGACTAGCAATACAGGGTCATACTATTGATATTATGTTCATGTTTTGGTTTTCATAACCATACTCATATAACGGTTTTTATTTAACTTTATACAACGTCGTAAGACGTATTGTATGATGTTTTTACGACATTGGCTCGTATAATGTTTTTGAGGCAAATGCCTATATTATGATTTTCGATAAAGATTTGTATAAAATGACTTTGGCTATTTTATGGCCTATTACAATGATTTGAACAAAATGATTTCCAGTAATAATTTTATACTGATATTATATTGATGGATTTTATTAAACTCTATGAATTCACTCGGCGTTATCGCTGACCTTTTCTTTTAACATGTTTTATCTCAGGTACTTGAAGGTAATTCTCGGGAAGACGACAAGAATTCATGGCCCGCACCTAAATACTTATTTCCATTCAAATGCTTTGTAAAACCTGTATTAAATATAATGACTTGGGACCTATGTAACTTTGATATTTATGAATGGAAATGCTTTATTATTAAACGACGCGATTTTTATGCGTTGTCTATGATGTGAGTAATGTGCTATCCCGTAACACCAACTAGTCTTCCGCTGAACTGAGTTGTATAAATTTGGGGGTGTTACAGTTTGGTATCAGAGCTCTCGTTATAGAGAATGAAAGATTTTTAAAACCAAGGTTTTGAATAAAACATTTCAAAATCTTTTAACTATGAACATTTTTCTAAAAATGTCTAAAAATCTTTTGACTATAACGGTGCCGAAGAATTCCCGAGTTACCGACAAGGCCAGACTGAGAAGTGTTATTTTAATATATATATATATATATATATATATAACTTGGATTATATATATATATGATGTAATTTTATTACATGATTGTTTGATGATTATTTTGATATTTATACGAGATATTTATACGACGTAGATTGTCACAAGAAACCCTAACTTCCCTAGTAAATTAATCGAAGCTATTCTCGTAGGAATTCTAGCTATCCTAGATCTAAACCAAGTTGTGGATATTTATGATCCCAACAAATGGTTGATATTCGTAGAAATGTAGATATTAGTTGATTGCGATATTGAAGAAGAATTGGCGAGATTAAATCTGATATCGATGTCATGACGATCTTTCCTTATAGAGTGGAGTTTGACAAAACGTTACCACCTAGAAAGATGTCATCTGACTCGTTGTCATCCAATTCTTAAATTGAAATCGAAAGGGTGAATTTTGCAATTGAGGGTGTCATTGAAACCAGTACCCAAAAGCCTCATGCCACTAATACCTTTCCGAGAAGTCTAATTGAATGTGTGAGTCATCTCATGCTAGTGACTCATTTGATAACTATTGTTGTAAGAAATATAGGATTGGAAATTAAGTGTTGATCATATCGAGCTTTTATTGCCCTTTCAAGGTGTAAGAATAAGATTGAAAGTATTGGAAAATGAGGTAGGATATCAAATTGAGTATAAAAGTGGTTGAAATTTGAATAAAGTAAAATTTAACCCATATGGAATAAGAAATTGTTAGGAGGAAGTCGTTAAGTTCTGTGATTAGATTATATGGTTGTAATTGATTGTTGATTCGTGTTAAGTGTTGTTCATAGGCCATTGTCCACTAATGAGGATGCCCAGTGTCCAAGAAATAAATTGAAGAAATCTTCTTCTAAATTGGGACCGATGGATCTTTCGGGACATGTGGAACACCTAATGACTCTTGTAGGTTAGTATTCATTATGGTATCTTTTAAAAATCCCTAACTTAACTGAGATAACAGTTGGTAGGATGAGTTTTGATAATTGTATGACATAATGACATGTAATGTGTTACGGTACAATTTTGACTTGTTTGTGATTAATGAAAAAGACTACCTTTGATTGCTAAATTCTACATGTATCGATGTTATCTATCTTTTATTGATTCATCCTAATGTTCACATTAGTGATGCAACCATTGAACAAGTACTCATCTCGAATTGAGTTACGTTGTGGATTATTCTTTTTGAGTGCCATCAAGATCATGAACCTCATGATTATTTGGCTAAGCTCATTTCCTATCATATTGTAGTTAGTTCTCGGTGAACAACTCTTCATCACTCTTTTGCAGATCACTCATTGTTTTTATAAAGATAAAACAGTATTCCTTGAGAAAAATTGAATTTTCATCACTAAAAGGATTACTCAAAGTAAGATTTATAAGTGATTGTTATTGAAATGAAGTTGTTTATAAAACACTTTGGAAAACCTAATTGTTTTCATAACAAAGAAAATCTTTGTAAATTTATTCTTGATTCTTATTTAAGAATTAAGCATGAAAATGTTTTTATTATAAACATGATGACAAAGTTTTGACGAACTGAGTATTGCATCGTTAATCTTGAAATTGTATATAGTTGCGCGCCTACATACAATTTGGAATGGACCATGCAAAACTGATTAGTAGTCACCATAAAACCAATGAATAAACACTAAATTTTCTTTAAAGATTGTGAAGGATTAAAATTTTAGGAGATCTGCAAGAAGTGAAAATAGGGACATAGTGTTAGGGACACCTACATATGTGCCTATAACATCTATTCTTCTGAGTCGAATTTACTCATCCGTGGAAATTGTCTTATTTGACAATTGACAATTCTTTCTTGTCCAATTATCCCGTAGTGAGATTCTTAGGAAAAGTATTTGATTATCGAGTGTTGATACCCGATTGAATGTATCGACGTTCCTATCATTTCTTTTGATTTGATTTCATTTGAATGACCTGGGTAACGATCCGAGGAGCTTTCGAATGCGTACTCAAATTATGAAAACATGGGATATATTCATATTCGTTAAATATTTTCGTCTGTATCTGATTTGAAATTCTCTCGCGTAAATTATGCGTTGACCTTACTCTTTTAATAGTAGTTGTGTATCCTAATATCCCTGAATTTGTGAAGGATTATGAGTTATTATTAGTCTTTTGAGAAGTTCACATCTTATCAACGACAATAAAACTGAAAAGTTGGTAATGCCAGTAGAATGGATTGATTGATTATGACATGACGACATTGTCTTAATTGATGGGAACTCGAATAGAATTCCCCTAAATGATAAGATGTTGATTATCAAAAGTTATTTAAGTAATTCTTGATGAATGACCATATCCTGTATTTAGACTTGAAATTATATTGTGAATGATTGTGAATTAGTCATAGATATTATAATCTAGAAAAGAACTTAAAATGAATTTATTAAAAGATGTTTATGTTATCTAAAACTTTAGGAAGTATTTGTTAATGAATTACCTAGACTTTTGCCATTAAGGCAAGTTGAAATTGGTATTGATTATATTTCCGGTGCTGCACCTGTGGCTGGTGCACTGTACGACAGCACCATCTGAATTTAAGGAATTACCGTACAACTCAGAGAGTTGTCGGAGAAAGATTTTATTCTACCGAGCTCGTCATCATGAAGAGCTATGGTGTTATCATTCCTTATATTTATAGATTACTGTGAACTGAGTAAATTGACAATCGAAAACGAAATCCATAACTCGAAATGGAAGATTTGTTCGATCATTTACAAGGTTTTAGCGTATGTTCTAAAGATTTGATTCAGGACATGGTTATCATCAACTTCGCGTCCGCGAAGAAGATTATCTATTCCAATCACTACATCCGGTACTTGTAATGAACATTATGAGTTTCACGTGATGACGCTTGGATTGACTAATACACATGTAACATCCATAAATTTGGTGAATCACGTGTGTAGGCTGTAACTTGATAAATCCATGCGTGTGATCATTGAGAACTATTTGTTTGTTTATAAGAATAGAATGAAGTTAATAATTAATTATAGATTGCCCTGAATTGGGTGAACAATAAAAACCTGTACCTTGAATATTTAACATGTGATTAACGGCTTAATACTTTACATGATTTAACCGTGTGATTAATAGATAATGGAATATAAATTGACTCTTCAAAATTTAGAAGTCATTTAAAACTTTGAGTTATACTAAAAAGGAAATGCAAATATGTTTTGACAAATATTTTAACAAAGGATTTTATGGGATTATTCCCTTATACACGAACCATTTAACTAAACTTCTGTTTAGGGGTAAATGTTCGTGTATACTTCTAGACAGCTTAAGAAGAATTGAGGAAACTATATAACTTATGACTTGAAATTTGAAACGACAAATTTTGCTTTTCAACTAAGAAAATTTTTTACCAAAGAATAAACGAAGGTTTTTCGAACATTTACGGATCCTATTAAATATTTTCGATAAATCAACAAAAATCTTGTTAATTAAATTCAAATTTATTTTTGAACATTTTATATAATTGGTCGAACTAAGAAATTTAAAATTTTTACGTTTACGTTTCATAAAAATTAACTAATTATTATTTAATTACTTGTAGTAATTATCGATGCTTAAAACGTCGGATTGAGCAAACTGATAAAAATGATAGTTGAGACGAAAATAAAACTTAGAAAATATAAAGAAAGAATTTTGAATAAATACGGTTATGATATTTATTTCATCAAGAGAAAATGAATGTAGATACTGACACATAATATAGAAAAGATAAAGAATCAATTAGGACATGTTCCTTAATAATGAAGGTGCAAAATAAATTGCCGAACGATATAAAAATAAACAATGTTTGTAAAAAGGGATAATATAGATTATAAAAGAGGTTCGCGGCTAATGTGAACCATTAAAATAGAGAAGCCGATAGCGTTAAATGATTAAAAGTCCATTTGTGATTGTCTAAATATGGGGATTGTGAGATATAGTTATGTTGGAATTTGTAAGTATAAGTATTCATTTATGACTAAAAGTATCTTTGTCTGAAGAAGTTGTACTGATGGCAATTATGAAGGCAGACATCGCCTCATACATTAGTTAACGTCTAGCTATTGCAAAGGTCATCATCTGAATTTGATTCGATTTGGGTCATCGTTGACAGACTGACCAAATCTGCTAATATCATTCCCGTTAATGATAAATGCAAAAGAGTTGTGTAAACATGGTGTGCCGTATCGATCATCTCTATCAAGATCCTCGCTTCGCATCGAATTTCTTGAGATTTGCTCAGAAGTCATTGTGAACGAATCTTGATGAGAGTACTATGTACCACCCCAAATCGAAGGGATGAGGTAAAGTAACGATACAAAATACTATAAGTGTTGTTTTATGTCTGAATGATTGACCTTTGGTAATAAACCGTATAATCATTTTCCTTTGGAGGGATTATCGTTGATAATCATCATATTAGGATTGAGATCTAATCTTGTTAGGATCTAAATATTAGAGCATCTGTAAGCAAGAGTTGAGATGAGGACACCCGACATACACCCATTGTGAGTTGGACATGTTTAAGGTTTTCTATGATGGCGAACCTAACCTTACAAAATACCCGACCCGCGAGATCTGAAATGATTGTTGAAATTAGGATCTGATTATTGACTGCCGTAGTGGGCAAGAGGTTATGTGAATATGAAATGTAGATCTGGAAGTGCCAGATGGGTAGCGAAGTTATGCCAAAAAATTTAACCTTGGAAAAATGAATTAATGATCTGACAAATCATGGGATATAAGTCCCCGTTGTATGGGACCATTGAGATGATGTAAAAGATTTGGTTTGAAAGGCATATAAGCTGGATCTACCCTAGGACTTCAAGGACTGCGTAAATTATGTTTCGTAAATCGAACTTGATAAATATCTATCAAGTTAAAATCTGAATTCTTCTTAGTAATGTTTAGATCGGCGAAAAGTTGCATTCATCAAAAACCCGTGAACATCATGGATAGAGAAAGTAAGTCAACATTAAGCCTGATCTTATTCCCGTAGTTATGTTTGCTGAAACTCGCGTATTGTAATAGATTACACTTATGAGAAAAGATCGGATGTGGAGGAAATACCCACATGGCTTTAACTCTATAAGAAGCGAGTAGTAAGATGATCTTTGAGGACAAAGATCCTGTTTAGGGGTAAATGCTGTGACAATCCGTCAAATTTATGGTTGATATTTTATTCTTAATATTTATTTGAAAACATTATTTTAATATTACAATATGAACTCACTTATTTTTGGGAAGTAATTTGGATTTACATCCTGAAGTAGCGTCGACTACGTCTAAACCGGAGGATTCTACGTTACGTGCTTACGTTTACATACACCGTCTTTGGTGACAGTCCGACATTTCAGAAAATAAATTTATCCGTGAATATTATTTTAGGGTATTAAATTTGTGTTGGTTCATAAACTCACAAATTTACGAGAAGAGATTAGGACTTACGATTTTATTTTAACGTCCTTTACGACTAAACCGGAAACCTTAGGATTACGTATTTACGTTTTCGAACTCCGTTTTTTATGAGACAATTTTTATTAGATTTGTTTTGTGTCGTTGATTCATAATTTATAAAAACGTTTTTCGTAAAACGACCCGAGGACACGCAAATTGAGGAAACTAGAATCGAGGAGTACCCGTAAATAAATGGGGATGAGACAAGTGGGACACTTGTCCCACCCCACTCAAAACCGGCCATAACAAGCTAATCAACACCATGAGGTGTCAAAACCTCATGAACAAGTTATACACTTGTTACTTTGTGCTTACAAAGTAAGCAAGCTTACAACAAAAACCATTAGCTAGACAAATCTTCACATTTCTTACATGCAAACTTACCCAAACTCTCTCACCCTCCCCATCTTGTGTCGTCCACTTCTCCCCCATAAACACCACTTTTGATCAATTTTATCCATGAAATCATGTGTTATTCATACACATGTTGAAGCCCTTTTGAAATCCTATTGATTGGTGGTGATTATAACATCCAAGGAGGAGTTTCCATAGAGTCTTGGGGCTGATTTTCCACAAGGAGATCATGAAGCATGGTGGTCTTGAAGATGGTCTTGGTTCATCACAAGTTTCTCCATCAAAATCCATGTTTTGATCACAACCTACATCAACTTGGTGGTATAAAGATTGTCCTCCTCATCCTCTTGTTATTTTTGATTATGTAATCTTGTATTTATTTTACTTATGTATATGTATATGATGATGAATGATGATTAAAATTGTTGTGTGGGAATTTGTTGTTGATAAACATGCTTAAAAAGATGAAAAACTATAAGAAATAAGGCTAAAATCTTGCTTAAAAATGATGGCTGTATAAAACAGTAAAGAAACATGTCATGAACTGATAAAATGATGAAGTAGAATCAATATACAGTAAGTAATATGTCTTGTACACATGTGAGAGTTGGCCATGCAATGGAATCATTGTAATGAGTGAGATATGATCAAAACAAGTTTAGAGTACAAATCTGAGTTTACTGTTTTGGACGATTTTTAGAAAATAATTAGAGGATGATTCAACAGTAGCTATACAAGAGTTAAATGGAGCACATATCATGTAGTTTATGTGATAAAAATTTGAGCTTCTATCTCCATATAGAACTCTAGATATGGCAGTTTTGGTGAACATGAGAATAAAAATCAGATTTTGAGAATTAATTTTTATTACTATTATATAAGCACTCAAAAATTATATTGTATAAAATGTAAAATTAAAACCCACTAACTCATGAATTTTATTTATATAAATATGTAAAAGGTTAAATAAGTGTATAAATTATAAAAATGGTAGTGGAATAATACTTATAAGTAATAAAAACTATAAACTTGATTTTTACGACTTTTTCGGCTATTACCGTAAAATTAACGTTTTCCGCCAATTAAAACTTAGACGATCAAACCCGTCTAATGTAAAGTTTTTAAAAGTCATATACTGATATATAAGTAACTAATACAAGTAAAAACCGATAAAACCCGAACTATAGGACATACGGACATTAACGAGCTAACTAAGCATATTGGACTAATAATTGGACTAAATAAGATAAATACTTATAAAAGTACTTATTGGGCTTAACCATTTGGGCCCAACATGAAAAGTATAGATACTGATAATATAAGTATAAAATGGATTAAAACAAGTTAAAGAACTTATAATAAGTTTATTGGACTTAAAACGTGTAAACTTGTATAAAAGTTATTGACACATAACACTAAAATGAGTAAACGAGAATATGTAAACCCACTTGATCATCATATATATATATAATCATCATATGTATACATAATTGTTAATTTTATAAAGTCATTGGACAAGAGTCTAAGACGAGTATTATTTGTCTAGGTTTCCGTGATTGAAGCACGTACCGTACGTCCGAATTGCCGATAACCCGCCTTCCCACATCAACGTGAGTTCATAGCCTCGCACTCTTTTAAATGTTTTTATGAAATGTTTTATAAACCCGCGAGGGAGATAACATGTTAGTTTTTCTAAAATAGGACACCATTTGTCCCGACTGTTTGTTTATTGACTTGGACCCGAATGATTGTATGACCCGATTGTATGACCTGATAAATGATTAAAGGACCCGATAGATGAAATAAAATGGATTATTAAAGTTAGGTTATGTCACTAAAAGTCTCATTAGCATGAATTGTGAACTACCGGGATTTGGTAGACGCTTATGCATATAATAGTACTATTTGGGGACGATCACCCCAGTTCGCGCCTTGACGGTTGATCCCCGTCGTGCCACATTGATTGGTATGCGAATTTATGTATGAGAAGATTTCCATAGCGTGACCTTTGTGACGACACGCTACTTTAGATGGGCAAATTGAGTATCGGGTTAGCTACCCGTTGTTTGTTTTAGTAAGGTAACAATGTCACGCGGCTTATAATAATCCAACTAACGAAATACTACTATGTTGGAAATACGTTTTACGTATTAGAAAGGATCGGTCACTCCAACAATAGTCAATGTTATAGCTCGTAGTTTAGTTATTTACATTTATCAAACAAAGCCCAAAACCGAGCCCATGGATTGTATGGGCCGGCGGCCTAATGTAAACCCAAGCCCATCACATGGGCTTGGGTATATAAACCCTCTCCTTTGATGGAGAGGGTGGTGTGGTTTCATTATTTTCACATAGTTCTTATTAACTTTCTCTCTCTAAAGTGTGAAATCCACCATCTTTCTATCTCTTTCTCTCTCTAAAAACATAAGCATAGATTTACAATTCTACAAATGGTATCAGAGCTTGGGATGAGATATAGGTTTGTTTTTGTGTTGCGTATTGTTTTCTAAACAATTCGTAGAGTATAGGTTTGTTTTTGCCGAAATCTTCAAAATTTTTTGTGTTTGATCGTAGTTTAAAGGAGTGTAACATAGGGATTAGTGTTTAAAAGTGTTCTTGGTATCTTGGTTTTCGGTAAAACATCA
Organism: Glebionis coronaria; assembly: GCA_025667525.1. NCBI lineage: Eukaryota > Viridiplantae > Streptophyta > Magnoliopsida > Asterales > Asteraceae > Glebionis > Glebionis coronaria. The sequence continues at coordinate 251,693,752 of CM046874.1, forward strand.
TCTTTCTTGGATCAAAAGTGCAAAAAAGGTTTGTGTTCTTCGTTCCGAAATTTAAGCAGAAACCTCCATCGGAAAGTACAAGTGAAACGTGGGCTTCCATCGCAATAACCATTACCATCGGAAAGGGTTTTGGTTCTACATTGCGATAGTTTGATTTTATTACTTATTCCGATCTGGACATTCCGATCGTACTTTGCGATCTGGGATTCCGACGGGTATAAGGAAGTTTTGTTAAGTCGTTACTCTGCTTAAATTTTGTCAGCTACTTTGCGATCTGGGTATTGCGATCTGAGTATTCCGATAGGCTTTGCGATCTGAGTATTCCGACAGGCTTTGCGATCTGAACATTTCGACAACATTGCATTTCGATCTAGGCATTCCGATACCACCATCATTCCGACCAAGTTACATTACGATCTGGACTTTGCGATCTAAACATTTCGACAGCCTTGCTTTGCGATCTGGACTTTCCGATCTGACATTCCGATCTGGCATTCCGATCTAGACATTCCGAAAATCCAAAAATTATTCCATAAAAATTTCGAACAAACTGTGTGTAATTTTGTCTTGGAATTTTTGGTTTATCGAGAACATATTTTAAGGGATTTTAACATTGTTTCTCGACTTCAACACAAAAACACTTAACCTTATTTCATTGTTCGATCAACTTTGTAAATCTTAACTTATTGAAATGGAGTACACATCTCTTATGGATAAGTCCATCCTCTCGGGTACGGATAATCGTCCACCAATGTTGGTGAAGACTATGTATGAGGAATGGGCTTCCCGTATGGAACTTTATATGTTGAACAAGGAGAATGGACATCTAATTTGGGCATCGGTGCTCAATGGACCATTAGATTATGGTACAGTGACGGAAGGTACGACCACTCGTCCTCGCACAACGGGTGAGTTGACTGGAGATATGAAGATTCAAGATAAATGTGATAAGTATGCTACAAACATCATTCTCCAAGCCCTTCCTCCAGATGTCTACAAACTCGTCAGCAAACATAAAGTTGCCAAAGAGTTATGGGATAGAATTCGTGTTCTCATGCAAGGCACCTCGTTAACTAAACAAGAACGAGAGTGTAAGCTTTATGATACTTTTGATAAGTTTGCCTATGTGCCAGGGGAGACTCTCAATGATTACTATCTGAGATTTACCCTATTGTTGAATGAGCTTAATATCTATGGCATGGCAATCCCTACCTTTCAATTGAACACCAAGTATTTGAACACTCTTCCTCTAGAATGGAAAAAATATGTGACGGATGTTAAGTTGGCTAAGGACTTGCATAACACCAATGTGGATCAACTTCAAGCTTTTCTTCAACAACACGAATGCCATGTGATCGAGGCTCGGTTGTCTACACCTCAAGTTCATGATCCACTTGCAATGTATGCTTCTCAACAAAACATGGCTTATACTTATCAACAACCATCATACTTGCAGCAGCCACCACCACACATCTATCAGCAACCACAGCAACCATCTTATCAACCACCAATGATGCCACAGCAAGAATATCAACAAAGTGTTCATCAACAATCTTTTCAACAGCAACCATCATATCAAACATCACCATCACAGGCCAACACTTCTCCATTGGGCTATACTCCTCAGCAAGGATATTTTCCAATAGAAGTACAACCAGCACAAGCTTTCTACTCCAATGAACTTCCACCCATCCAAGCACCGGTCTTTACTCCAAATGATACGCCAGCTGATGTTCTAAACCATCTCACCGACTACTTGTCAAAACTTGTTGCCACTAGAGGATTTCCACCAACAAACAATCAGCTCCGCACCTCATCAAATCCTCGACAACAAGCCACTGTTCAAGATGGTCAAGTGACGGTGCAACCTATTCAGGGAAGGCAAAATTCATATGGACCTCCTACAAGGACTGGGAACAATCAAGCTGTGAATTCTCAAGCTAGTGGAAATGGGAGTCCTATTGGTTCTAAGAAGGTTGTGACTTGCTACAATTGTCGAGGACAAGGTCATATGGCTAGGGAATGCACTCAGCCGAAAAGGAGAAGGGATGATGCAAGGTTTCGTGAGAAGATGTATTTGGTTGATGCTCAGTCTAAGGGGAAGATTTTGGATTCAGAGGAGTTAGCATTTCTTGCAGACCCAGGGGCAGCAGATACTGACGGCATTGCAGTTGTTTCCACTTCTAATGCAGCTTATCAAGCGGACGATCTTGATGCATACGATTCGGATTGTGATGACATTCACTCTGCCCAAGCTGCTCTCGTTGCTAATCTCTCTCACTACGGTTCTGATGTCATCAGTGAGGTACCAACCACATCTAATAATATTGATGATAACCAACATCAAGTTGGGCATGAAAATGACAACCTCGAACAGCATTCGGGAACTAGTAACTCAAATGATGTGGTACCCAATTCTACACATTTGAGTGAACCTCAACCAAATGCTACGACGGGTATGGAATCTTATGCTCAACATGATTTGGTAATGGTGCCTAAACATATTATTGATCAAATGCACATGGCACTCCGACAATCCGTAGATACGAATTCCACCCTAACTGCTGAGCTTGCGTTGCATAAAGAAAAGGTCAAAACTTTTGAAATGGTCCCTCAAGAAGAGAAAATAACATGTTCTGAATTTGACCAATTTCGTTTTGAAAAGATTTAACACTTGAAAGAAATAGAATCATTAAAAGATAATCTTTCCAATGAATTAAAAGAAAAAGAGTCGGTTGTCAATGATTTTCAGAAACTTAAAATGGATTTCGAAATTCTCGAGTCTAAAAAGGTTGAATCGGAAATTAATGCTACCAAAATTCTTAAATTCAAAGAACAACAGCTTTTAAAACAATACGCTTCCACAGAAAAGGTTCATCTTTTAACTAAATCATTTAAAGAATTCGAACTTAAGCGTCTTCAAGATTTACCACCTAATCCCGGTTATGCAAAACAAGCTCAGGAATATATTCCCGGTCTTTATGATATGACCATAATTGGCAAATCGAAAGAAGCACCTTTTGTTCGTAGTACTGAGGAGACGAAATCACTTGAGGATAAAACTCATTCTAAAATGCTTTCAAAATTCCATACAATTGATTATGATCAACATAACAAAGATCAATTTTCGAAAAAGACACGCATTCGCTTACAAAAGGAATTAGCAGAATTAACAGTTCTTGTGCCCCAAAGTTTGTCAAATGAAAACCTTCCTAGTACGTCTCCTACACTCGTCAAAAAGGAGTTAACGAAGTTAATTCCACCGGTAAGTAAGGCGTCCGTTAACTTAAATACGGTTCACCAACACTTAGCCGATTTTGACAAGGTCATTTTGGAACGTACGACGGCCACGGCCATAACGGAAGGTGAATGGAACTTTGAGCACACTAGAGCTGCGTTTCGAGATGAAATTGTTCCGTTTGTAAACAATGTTAAAGCTTGTCTTCGTAATATTGATGACGTATAGTCCCCAGCCGGGTCATGGACCCGGCCCATGGGTACTACCCGTATCCGGCCCATCACAGATGGGTGGAATAATGTCAGTCAGGCTTATGGGCTTGGATGAACAGTAACCGCACGCATGTGTGCGGCCCATGGCCCGGTACGGCCGACACGGCCGACATAGGGTTAGACAGAATAATATTCTATCTAGGAATATCTTTATCCCAATAAGAGAGGATATTCACTACTAGAATTAGAAGATAACAATCATTCTAATTCTGGTACTTATCTCTTCCTTGGGGCCGAAGCGTCAGTGAAAGCCCACTAGGGTTTCACTGCCTATAAAAGGAACCCCCAAGGGTTCCACAAAGGTATTACGACTTGTACTCTAAACTCGCATAAACCTTAAACCGATTACTTACTCTCACGCTGGAGTCTAATCGTGGGAAACATTCCCACGGTAAGCCTAACGCGTGCTGTTTAGTGTGCAGGATCCCAACCAAACGATTCACTTGGTGTAGGAGCCGGAGCCCAGCCAACCCGAATTAAGCCTAATTCGGGTCTAGCAAGGATCAACCAACTTTTGCATCAACAAGTTGGCGCCATCCGTGGGACCCATAACACTAAGCTAGTACAAAATCTCATCTCAAATTCCAATAACGAAAGGGCATCAGCAAGCCAATCCCTGGAATGTGAATCCTGGAAACCGGAAGTCCCAGGGGGAAGGGATACTCATCCCCACCCAATCACCTAGCCGCCTTGCAGGCGGATCAGGCAACCGTAGCGGCTTCCAACCCTTGGGTGTAACGAGCACGGTCTCCACAACGCCCCCGCCTACTTCAACCCTGGACAATCCGGACCCAGGGAGTACGCCCAACCCTCCTAACAAAGAGCCGCGCAGACCATCGGTAGAGGAAGAGGTAGAGGCTCTACCACTCAGCGAGGAGGATCTTACTCGAGTTCTCACGTAGAACTTCGAGAGGATCGTCCCGGGAATCGCATCGAGGTTGAATCTGGGAAGGAACCTCCAATCCAGACTCAACTTTGGCGACTCCGGACCAATCACCTCCTCCCATATTCAGAGAAAAAGGAGAGCTCGACCTCAGGAACAGGGCACCTTTGAGGAAATTCCTCAACCCCGGAATGTGTTTGAACGCATAGGGGATCGCCTTGTACAGGAACTAGTGCAATCACGAGAAGGAGAAAGGTCGGATGGTTCACCCGAACGGCCAGATCGAGAGCTGGCTAGAACCGCACGCCGCCCGAGTGTGTGGGACAGAATGAACACTGGGAGAAAAGCTCCTGGTTCGTCTCAAAAAAGTGGTCCCTATTCAAAAGATGGGGCACCACCACCGTCCCCAGATCCGTCTAGGGAAGACTCAGATGACCATCCGCCTAAGCGTCGCCGTCCTAGGCGCACACCTCCACCACCAAACAATGAGGAGTATTATGGTGGCCCTTACTATCGAGATACGGAGGCAGAGGATCTCTCGCGTCCATGGTGTGAACCATGGGATGACCCTAGGCTCACCCAGCCATGGGCGGATCCCAGGGAAGACCCGTTCACCCTCCGCATACGGAACTATTCTGAGGACACCAAACGTCGCATGCCGGCGTGTATCAAGACTTATGATGGGTCCGGTGATCCTGTGGATCACCTCAAAATATTTGATACGCAGGCTAAAATTGAGCGATGGCCCATGCCCATATAGTGCCAAATGTTCAATTCGACCTTGATTGGAAATGCCCGTGACTGGTTCGAGGCACTCCCCCCACGGAGCATTGATAGTTTCACGGAACTACGCACTGCGTTTGAGAACAATTATACTCAAAGGAAGAAGTATAATAGGGATCCGGTCTCATTGGCAACCGTCAAGCAACGGCCGGGGGAGTCCACAGAAGCCTTCACTGAGCGCTTCAATGATGAGTGCACACGCACAAGAACCATGCCAGAGCTCCTGAAAATCTCTGACTACATGCACGCCATAATAGACAGAGAACTGATCAGGCGTCTCAACGACAAGCGTCCAGAGAGATATGATGACCTCATGGAAAGGGTCAGAAATTTCATAGAGGGAGAAACAGCTGTTGCCGCGGCCTACCCATCCCGAGGAAATGGGTACCGGTCAAATGACCAGTCCCAGAGACAGTCGGGCGGTCAAGGTAACCAGAACAATAACAAGGGCTCGGACTATAAGAGCCAAAGCAAAGGCGGACGGTCGGACGATAAGTTCACCCCCCTAAAGATGTCCTACCGGGAGATCTTGTTGACTGAAGGGGCGAACTTTCCAAGGCCTCCCCCAATGACCACTCCCCCGGAACGTCGGCAAGGAAGTCGCTTCTGCGAGTTCCATAATGACAAAGGACACGGCACGGAGGAATGTATCCAGCTCAAGAAGCATATTGAGTCGCTGATCAAATCAGGCAAACTCAAGCACCTAGTTAAGGATTGGAAGGACGGAAAAGACAACAACAAGAAGTATGATAAGAAAGATCCACAAAAGGACAAGCCTTCGACCATATACATGATCCAATCCAGACAGCGCCGCACGAGGCAGAAAGTTGGCCAAAAATTTTCACGCGGCAGGGAAATCTCATTCCCTCCCATCACAGCAAGCGATGTGATTGATGCGCCTCTCACTATTGAGATAAGCATTGGAACACACAATGTTCGTCGCATGTATGCGGATGGAGGATCGTCAGCGGAGGTACTGTATGAACACTGTTTTGTGCAGTTATGCCCAGAAATAAGAAGCCAATTAGTACCGGCCACGTCGCCGCTTACTGGCTTTAGTGGAGACACTATCTGGCCGATAGGGCAATTGCGTTTGCTTTTCACCATTGGGAATGAGGAACATTCCACTACGACATGGATGAACTTCATGGTGATACGCTCACACTCTCCGTATAATGGGATCATAGGCAGACCAGGCATCTTGGCTATCCGGGCAGTACCCTCTACGGCACACGGAATGATCAAATTCCCCGTTGAGGGGGGAATCGTTACTATTTACAACACAGTCATACCAACATCTGAGTGTCATACCGTGACAACACCGGCTCCACCTGTCCCATCCAAGGATAGATCACCACCTCCCAATTGGAAGGTAGCAATTCACCCTGACTACCCAGAACAGGAGGTATCCATAGGAGGGGCGCTCTCGGATAACGGCAAAAGGGCCATGTGCTCTCTCTTGAGTGCAAACCTAGATATATTTGCATGGGAGCCAAAGCATATGACAGGCGTGCCACGCGCGATAGCAGAACATAAGCTCCAGATCTGCCAAGGGTACCAACCTGTTAAGCAAAAGAAGCGCGGCCAAGCGCCCGAACGCAGCCAAGTGATACTGGAGGAGGTACGGAAACTAGTGGACGCAGGCATCATGCGCGAGGTATACTACCACGAGTGGTTATCTAACCCGATCATGGTCAAGAAACATGACGGAAGTTGGCGCATGTGTGTGGATTTCACGGATCTAAAAGACCTGCCCACAGGACTGTTACCCGTTACCAGAAATCGACTAGAAGGTGGAGTCCTTGTGTGGATATCCTTTCAAATGCTTCTTGGATGCATATAAAGGGTATCACCAAATCCAGATGGCGGAGGAGGATGCAGAAAAAACGGCGTTCCACACCAGCCAGGGCGTATATTGCTATACGAAAATGCCGTTTGGATTGAAGAATGCCGGCGCTACATATCAGCGGTTGGTGGATAAAGCTTTTGAATCACAAATAGGACGCAACCTGGAAGTATATGTTGATGACTTGGTGATAAAAAGTCACACGGAGGAGGCACTTCTCCGGGATGTCCAAGACACATTCGACACGCTAAGAAGGATTAACATGAAGTTAAATCCAAAGAAATGTACGTTTGGAGCAACTGAGGGAATGTTCCTGGGATATTTGATTGACCCAAATGGCATCAAACCTTGCCCAGAGAAGACGGATGCAGTGATATGACTACCGTCCCCTCAGACACGGAAGGAGGTGCAGTCCCTGAATGGGAAATTAGCCGGGCTGAATAGATTCCTATCTAAATCTGCAGAGAAGTCAGTACCTCTATTTAAGACACTCAAGAAGTGTATTAGAAAGGGAGACTTCCGCTGGACGAAGGAAGCCGAGGAAGCTTTCGGCCAACTCAAGCAGCATCTCGCATCTCTCCCTATGCTAGTCGCTCCCCGGCCAAAGGAGGAACTTATTATGTATCTCTCAGCTACTCATGGCGCAATAAGCGCGGTACTTATGACGGATAGAGATACAATACAAACTCCGGTTTACTTTATAAGTAGAACACTACAAGGGGCGGAGTTGAATTATTCCTCCATGGAAAAATTGGTGTTAGCACTAGTATTTGCTACAAAGCGGTTGCGCCGGTACTTTCAGGCGCACCCAATTGCGGTGATTACGGATCAGCCAATCAAGCAGGTTATTTCTAGACCGGACGTGGCAGGGAGGCTAGAGAAATGGAGCATCCTATTGGGGGGGCATAATATATCTTACAGACCAAGGACGGCTGTTAAAGGCCAGATCTTGGCAGATTTCCTGATCGAGAAGCCGGATGAGGAAGAACCAATTATTAAGCAAGACGAGATCCCAACGGAACCTTGGGTGCTATTCACGGACGGATCCTCATGTACAGACGGGTCCGGGGCAGGTCTCATCCTCACGAATCCAGAAGGAATGGAATTCAGATACAGCCCTCCGTTTTGAGTTCACGACCACCAACAACGAAGCGGAATATGAAGCATTAATTGCGGGTTTAAAAATCGCCGCTAGAATGGGAGTCCGCAACCTTGAGGCCTACGTGGACTCACGGCTTGTCGCGAACCATATTCTAGGTGGGTATGTGGCTAAGGAGGACAACATGGTCAGGTACTTGGAAAAAGTCAAGTCATTAATCGCGACTTTCAGTAAGTTTTCCATCAAGCAAGTACCAAGGGGCGAGAACAAGAAAGCGGACGCTCTTAGCAAGATCGCATCCACGAGCTTCGCTCACTTGTCTAAACAAGTTTTGGTGGAAATACTCAAGGAGAAATCTATCACGGAAGGGGAGGTAGCCGCTATAGTTGAGGAGGAGGGACCTACGTGGATGACTCCAATCATCAACTATTTGACTAATGAAACCCTTCCAGACGAGGAAAAAGCAGCAAGGCGCATTAAAAGGAAGTCACAACATTTTGAACTTCGAGAAGGCATCCTTTACAAGCGCTCTTTCTTGCAGCCGTGGCTGCGGTGTGTTGGACCACGCCAGGCGGCTTACGTCATCAGTGACATACACGAAGGGTTGTGCGGCATGCATGCAGGCCCGCGATCCGTGGTAGCTAGAGCCTTACGAACAGGTTATTATTGTCCCACCATGCACAGGGACGCGCGCGACATGATTCGCAAGTGCAACGATTGCCAAGTGCATAGGCCAGTTCCGCGACACCCGCAGCAGGAGCTTACACCTATCATGTCCCCATGGCCATTTTACAAGTGAGGAATTGACATTGCAGGACCATTTCCTGTAGCTGCGGGGGGGGTTAAATTCTTGATTGTTGCAATGGACTACTTCACACGATGGATAGAAGCCAAGGCAGTCAAGTCTATCACAGGTAAGCAGGTCAAGAAGTTTGTGTGGGAACACATTGTGTGCCGTTTTGGTCTACCAGGAGAAATCATCTCGGACAACGGCAAGCAGTTCACGGACAACCCATTCAAAGATTGGTGTGCATCATTGAACATCAAACGGCGCTTCGCGTCCGTTAAGCATCCACAAACGAACGGCCTTGTCGAACGAGCAAATAGGAGCTTGGGGAATGGAATCAAGGCGCGTCTGGATGAACGTGGCAAATGGGTCGATGAGTTATCACACGTGCTATGGGCGCATAGAACCATGATTAAAACAGCCAACGGAGATACTCCATTTGCATTGGCTTACGGCACTGAAGCCGTTATACCAGCAGAAATAGGGATGCCTACCATCCGCACGGCGGAGGTTAATGTCGTCACAAACGATGAACAACTGCGAATCAACCTGGATCTGTTGGAAGAAAAAAGGGAAATAGCAGCTATCAATGAGGCTAAGTCCAAGGCTAAGATGAAGGCTTATTACGACGCCAAGGTCAAGGGTGTTTCTTTTCGACCGGGATACTACGTCTATCGTGCTAACGAAGCGAGTCGAGTGGAGAATACAGGAAAACTGGGCCCTAAATGGGAAGGACCGTATGAAGTCACTGAAACCTTGGGACGAGGCGCGTACAGGTTACGCGACATGGATGGCCGCGACCTAGAGCGCACATGGAACATCTCCAATCTCAAAAGGTGCTATCTTTGAAAGCTACGGCTTCCGCATGGGTACTTCGCTATAGGCGGTCTTAATAAAGAACCATGCGGGTTATTTGTTTTGTTTGTTTTTCTTATGTTTGTTTAGTTTCCTTTCTTGTTTTTTAGGACTTGTCGTCATTATTCAAACAAAAGTGTAAACGTTCTAATAAAATGTCGTGGTGCCTAGCTAGCTCCACGGCCTGTTTTGTGCAAATCATTTTCCTTTCTGTGTTAGATTCTTTGTTAGTCGTATGAATTTTACTTGTATTATAATATGCCATGTTTCATTCGTATGCATTCTTTCAAATTACCGTACATGTACTATACGCCTCCAGGCGGGGTAAGAGGATTAAGTGAACCTACTAATTCAACTTGCCGCGTAAGAGGGATGCAACCCCAGCCGCACGGATCATGTATCCTTACTAGACACCTTACTCACAAGACGTTGGGGTAAGTTTCATATGCTATAGCCACACGGTGCTCCGCATAGCAAAGACGCACGTCGCATGTCTAGTAAATTATAGACTTGTATGTATTTTCTTTCTTTGTGTGTAAGACGTGATATATCATGCAGTATTGGGCTACAATACTTCAACACAAGTAAAAATACACAAGTTTCCAAAAATATCAAAATTGTCGTGGTTACTCACGGACTTATATACAAAACACAAATATTGTTAGCCGTGTACATGCACGGACGAATAGAAACAATACATATTCATAGATTACAAAACCAAAGTGTCTAAAAGGGATCATGAAGAAGGAGCATCCTAAATAGAGGGGAGAAACTTACCCATTTCTGCTTGCTCTTCGATCAGACACGACAACCATTCATCACTTTCTCCCCGCTTCTGGGCTTGAGTCGCAGTTCTTTCCAACACCACACCTAAGGGTTCTTCGTCAAGCACGACCCTGGTTACGTCCTCGTATATGGGAAGGGTCAGGTGGCTGGGGGATGGAGTGAAGGCATCAGGAGCGGACGGATTAGGACTGAGTCGTGCCATGATTTCCATATTTGACGCATCTTTGGTGGCCTCCAGTTCGTCCAGGAAGGGGTAGTGCAGATCTCGTATTGCGGCCATAGAGGCAGTCATCTTGCTAGCAGCTTCAGGCTTAAAGAAGGCATGACTGGCGACATCCTCTCCCTTCGTGATCAACTCAGCGGCCTCAACCATTCCCTCGTGCCGTCCATGGTCAATGCCATCAGACACAAGGTTCGCGAACTGTTGCACAAATTCCGGGGCCTCTAATACCTTAGTGACGGCCAGGCGTGCTCCGTGCCCAACCATCCACCTACGGCCGGCAATGGCTGTTAGCAGTTGGGGGCATAATACATGGTCACGCTCGGCAGTAAGGGCATCAATCATCAACTCTTTTTGGGCAAATGCCTCTTTCAGTTCGTGGATGACTACCCTCTCATCAGCAAGGTCTTTTTGTAGTTTTTCCATGTTTTGGACGGCCAGGTGCGCGTCCTCTAGTTTCTAGTTAAGCACGTCTACTTGGCTGGAGTACGAGTGGGCAGAAGCTTCCGCCGTGGCTACCTATAAGGAAAAAACGTGTTAGCACATTCATTTTTTAAATATGGGTGGCGCGGCACGGATATGTACCTTGGTGGTTGCAGCATCTAGTCGTGACTCAAGGTTGGTTACTTGCTGGTCGTATTCACTCGCGCGGGCTGACTGTTTTTTTATGGTCGCCTCGGCATTAACTAGTTGGGATTGGAGGTCAGCGATCTGAGCTTCATTATCTTCAATAATTTTTTTCCTCCGTCCAACTTTCCTCTTGAGAGAGTCAACATGCCCAAGCGCGGCTTCAAACCTAATCCTCATTGAGGTTCCCATCGCCATTTGGTGTACCAAAGTGCCATTATACTCATCCGCCAAATCCGCATGACTGAGCGAGTTTACCTCTTGCACCAAGCTTGGTGGTATGCAGTTGTTGAGGTACTCCCGGCACTCATCAACGTTCCTCAATCGTGACGCCGTGGTAATAGTCCATACTGGGTTAAAAGGTTGGGGGGCGCCAGACGTGGGGAAGTCTTGGGAGGCTATGGGTGAACCATCTTCAAATACGGGGCCGGACCTTGTGGGGGCCGTGGGGTTTTCTTCCATTGCTTTTCCTTTCCCCTTATCCACTTGGGTGTCAGAAGGAGGCACGGCACCAGCCTGGTTGTCCCTACGAAACAAGTATTGCGAAATATCTTAAGTATTGCTTACAAGAAAACTTGTCATTCTTACATATTAAGATGGGGTCTTACATATTGCTTCTTGCTACTTCGGATGCGGTTGGGGCAATTTGAGTGACGGGATCGACATGAGCGGCCCGGTTAGCCTCGGAACCCTGGGTAGCACTCCCGACAGATTGATACAAGGGGTGGTCTTCTCGAAGTCTCTTGGCAGGAGCATTGTGTTCGCCAATCTCGACTGAGGCAGTCCCTCTCGCACGGTTGCCTCTTTTCCGGGTACGCCTGGCGACGGGCTGCGTTATTACTTCATCGATCTCCTCCTCGGCTTCTTCTTCCTCCTCATCTTCCAGGTTGACATGTTGTTGCACTTCATCATCATCATCGCCCATCAGTCGGCGAATGCTGGAGGTGGTTCGTTCAATATTGTCACCCTGTTGTTCCCTATGTGGTGAGGAGGGCCCGGCTCCTCCTTCATTCATCTGATTGTCACCATCGCCGTTGTCTCCATGCTCCTCGTCAGAATGGGGATCATGCACGGCTTCCAAAGCAACCGTCACGGGTCGGGTGTGCTCGAGAAGGGGTTGTTCATTTTCACGGAGAGGACGGAGACCCTTCGGCACAAGCCTTGGGTCGCCTTGGCGCAACAGTCCAAAAAAGTTCATTTCTGTTCAACACAAAACAACATATGTTAGTCATTAATCAAGAACATGTATACATTCTTTTTGGCGTACGGATGATTAGCCTACCTTCGCCCTGCCTTCTCCAAAAAACGGGATACCTATTGGAAGGACCAAAGTAATTGCGGCTAATTCCTAGCAAGCATAGGAATGATTCGGGAAGGTTTCTATGGAATCCAGTCCTATTTAGATCTAACTCTTGGGAGTGACGAGGATTGTATGTACTTGTGTGCGGCTTGGGGTCGTGCGGAATCCTAGTTCTAATGATATAATCACCCGGCCATACCACTGCGTCAATGAAAAAGTAGTGATCATACCAATTTTTCAGTGAATCCATTGGTTTGTTGTGTGATTGGGGACTGTTGGAGGCTCGTTTCTTGAAAGATACCCAACCGTTCACTAAGTTGGGGGTATAAAACAACCTAAATAACTCTACGGTTGGGGGGATTCTCCTAGCACGGCAAAGAATCTCGAATTGGCTAATCTTACAGGCACCTATGCAGTGGAGCTGACTAATGTGTACATCATAATATCCTAGTAGATCTACGAGAAAGTGGGTGAAAGGGATGCGGTAATTAGCCGCATCAAACAGGCGAGTATACAGGCCTATCTTACCCGCTGGAGCCTCAGTTATGAGGTCTCCGGCGCCAGGAAGTGAGGGGTGTAGGTTGGTAGGGATGAAATAATTTGTACAAAAATGGTTTAATTGGTCTTGGGTCATGACATTTAGCACAGATCCAATGGTAGGGCTGTTTCTATGAGCCATTACTAAAAAAGAGTGTAAGGACGTGGTGTTCTAACCTGCGTGTGAAGGGATCCGTGCGTATTTGGTTCAAGCTAGGAGGAAAGCTTTAATGGCAGAAATGAAACTGTGTGTTTCACACAGCCGTGGGGGTGGCTTATTTATAGGGTTGCCTCATGGGTCACAGCCTGTTGGATATGTGACACGTGTCTGCCACTATTCCTAATCGTGTGGCTATGGGGCAAGTGGCAAGTGAAACGTCAGGTGGGACCCACGGGTCATATCTGATCCACACGTTTGCACTGCTCAAGGTTCTGACTGTCTGCACTTTTGTCAGTCAAACAAGTCAGATGAACAGTTGTTCATGTCGGGTTATGCGGCTCTTACGTAAGACTTGACATTTAATGACATATTTAATTTGTCTCGGTTGCTATATGCGGCTGAGATATTGAGAAGATAATTTCTTAAAACAGGTAGCCACGTGCGGCCAACATAAATTCTTGGACAATTTGTCCTTTGCTATGGTTTCCTTGGTACGTCCGGGGAGCATCTTTGTAGTCTAGAGGTTCCACCTACGTTTGTAACAACTAGACTGGGGGGACATGATGACGTATAGTCCCCAGCCGGGTCATGGACCCGGCCCATGGGTACTACCCGTATCCGGCCCATCACAGATGGGTGGAATAATGTCAGTCAGGCTTATGGGCTTGGATGAACAGTAACCGCACGCATGTGTGCGGCCCACGGCCCGGTACGGCCGACACGGCCGACATAGGGTTAGACAGAATAATATTCTGTCTAGGAATATCTTTATCCCAATAAGAGAGGATATTCACTACCAGAATTAGAAGATAACAATCATTCTAATTCTGGTGCTTATCTCTTCCTTGGGGCCGAAGCGTCAGTGAAAGCCCACTAGGGAAAGGAACCCCCAAGGGTTCCACAAAGGTATTACGACTTGTACTCTAAACTCACATAAACCTTAAACCGATTACTTACTCTCACGCCGGAGTCTAATCGTGGGAAACATTCCCACGGTAAGCCTAACGCGTACTGTTTAGTGTGCAGGATCCCAACCAAACGATTCACTTGGTGTAGGAGCCGGAGCCTAGCCAACCCGAATTAGCCTAATTCGGGTCTAGCAAGGATCAACCAACTTTTGCATCAACAAATATTGATCAAGATTTGTTTTTGGAAATAGAAGAAGTTAGACGTGTTTTCAATGAAATGGAAGATGCTTATGAAAATAGTTTACTTGAAATAGAACGGGTTTCACGCCATAATGATCTGCTTCTGAATCAAGTGATGTCTCATGATATAGTTTCTGTCTGTGTGAATACAAGTGTTGATAATGATTCTATTGTGCATAATGTTGAATCTGTGGATACTGTGGTAGATAGTACTTGTCACGAATCTGACGCTGAATTTTTAAAGCTTCAAGATTCATATTCTTCGCTTTCAAAACGTTTTGATGAGATTCAAACACATTGTATTTCGCTTGAATGCAAGCAACAATTTATACAAGAAATCTTTGAAACGTCATTCGAAGGTGTTAATATCGATGATGCAAACTTTGAAAAGAATTTTCGATTGAATTTACAATCCAAACAGCGTCAGCCAAGTGACAAGGTTGCTCAATCTTTGCCGATAGATATAAAGAAATCTAAGGAGCTTAACTGTGTGAACGTACTTGAGGCTGCTGAGAATTTTAAACTTGATCTAGATAATCGAGTTTCTAAGATTTTGTCCAAAGTTGATAACTTAAAACAGAAAAATACACGACTCTTCGATTCAGTAAAGCCCGCATGTGTTGATACCACTGCACAGAATCAATCATTGATTGAACAATTGAATCGAAAGTTGGTGGAAATATCTGATTTGAGGGAACAAATTTGTGATAAGAATCTGGTCTTGGCTGAGTTAAAGGAAACACTTTGTACTCTAAAAGGTAAGAATGTTGTGGATAACGCAGTCACTATCTCAGCATCGTCCTCTAGTGCAATCAAAAGAACCCTTATAGCCGTCACACCACTTAACAAGGGCCCTAGGACTAAACCATCTCAAACTTTGGTCACTAAAGATAAGGCGAAATCAAAACCAGCTTCTAATATTCCCGTGTTGCCTTCTACAGGAGTAAGCACCACTACTAAGGCTCAAAGATCTAAGCTTAAAAGAAACAAGAAGAATGATAGGATCTTGCCCCCATCTAGTAGTCAAGTGAAGAAGAAAGTAGAAGCCCATCCTAGGAATGTTATTTCTGTTTTGAATAAAAAGAATCATGTAGCTAAACCTAAAGGCTCTGCGGTTGTGTAGCGTTCTAAGCCTAGTGTGAATTCTAATTTGAAATGTTGGAATTGCAATGAATGTATGTTTTCTAGTCGTCATGATTCTTGCCTTATTGACCATGTGAATGAGATGCAGGCCCAGAAAAATGGATTAGAATGGAAACCGACTGGGAAAGTGTTAACCCAAGTTGGTTGGATGTGGCGCCCCACTGGTAGGACTTTCACTATAGTAGGAAATATGTGCCCTTTGACTAGGATCACTCCCACTACAGCGAAGAAAGCGTGCCCTTTAACTAGGAGTACCAAGGCTACCAAGACACAAGCGTGTCCTTTAACTAGGAACACCGACACTACTGTAGGAACCAAGTGCCCTTTAAATAGGTATACTCCCACTGTAGTGCCCGCGAATAATCCAAAACCTAAGAAAGTTGGAACAGTAAAACCTGTTAGTGCTAAAACTATCATTAGAAAACGCAGGAAATCTAAGGGTCTCAAAAATGTTAGCAATTCTGATAATTTTATATCTGTATCTGCTACACTCAGGAACCAATAGTTTCCAATGCATTGTCTACTGTCGTTGTTGAAAACAGGTGGTCCAAATTGTTCTCTGGTATTTGGACTCTGGTTGCTCCAAGCATATGACCGGAGATCGCTCTCAGCTCAGAAATTTCGTTAGCAAGTTTCTTGGTACGGTTCGATTTGGAAATGATCATATTGCAAAGATAATGGGTTATGGTGAATATCATATTGGGAATGTTATAATTTCAAGAGTGTATTACGTGGAAGGTCTTGGTCACAACTTATTTTCTGTGGGACAATTTTGTGATGCAAACCTAGAAGTTGCTTTTCGAGAGCATACCTGCTTCATTCGTAATTTGGAAGGGGTTGATTTATTGAAAGGTACTCGAGGGAATAATTTGTATACTTTGTCTCTACAAGACATGATGGCCGCTTCTCCCGTATGTCTTCTCTCCAAAGCATCAAAGACTAAGTCATGGTTATGGCATCGACGGTTATCTCATCTTAACTTTGACGCTATTAATCATTTGGCGAAAAACGAACTTGTTCGTGGTCTTCCTAAACTATCATTTCACAAGGATCATTTGTGTTCAGCGTGTACAATGGGGAAAAGCACTAAGATATCATACAAACCCAAGACGGAAGACACCAACCAAGAGAAACTTTATCTGTTGCATATGGATCTTTGTGGGCTAATGCGTGTTGAAAGTCTTAGTGGCAACAAGTACATCCTCGTTATTGTGGATGATTACTCTCGGTTTACATGGGTGAAATTTCTTAAAGCCAAAAATGAGGCACCTAAATTCATCATCGGATTTCTCAAGATGATTCAAGTGCGTCTCAACACCACTGTCCGACGCATTCGTACAGATAATGGAACCGAATTTGTGAATCAAATCTTGCGTGATTATTATGAAGAAGTTGGAATTTCTCATGAAACATCCGTTGCTCGCACTCCACAACAAAACGGTGTCGTTGAAAGGCGAAATCGCACACTTATGGAAGCTGCTCGAACGATGTTAATTTACGCAAAGGCTCCATCGTTTTTATGGTCAGAAGCAGTATCTACAGCAGTGTACACCCAAAACCGGTCACTAATTCGTAAACGTCATGGTAAAACACCTTATGAGCTTCTCCATGGAAAAGTACCAGATTTATCATATCTTCATGTATTTGGTTCTCTTTGCTATCCAAATAATGATGGTGACAATTTGGGAAAATTTCAACCAAAGGCTGATATTGGTATTTTCATTGGTTACGCACCCGCAAAGAAGGCATATCGAATCTACAACCGTAACTCTCGCAAGATCCTCGAAACTATGAATGTTGATTTTGATGAGCTGACAGCAATGGCTTCTGAGCAAAGCAGCTCTGAACCCGCACTTCATGAAATGGGACCCAGTAACATTAGTTCTGGTCTTGTCCCAAATAATCCTACTTCATCATCATTTACACCACCTACTAGGACTGAATGGGATACGTTGTTTCAACCGTTCTTTGATGAATTCTTTACTCCTCCAACCATTGTTGCTCCAGAACCTGAGGTAATAGCTCCGGTAACCGAAGTTGTCACTCCAGCACCCGAAGCATAATCAGACACATCTGAACCTACTATTGGTCATGATATACCTTCAACAAGTAATTCTCAACCAACACATGTTTCAACTACCCATGTCATGCCTATTGATGATGAAGAGGATGATGATGATCACGATTTGGAATTCGCTCAAATGCGTGAACTTCCATTCTTTGGTGTACCTATTCCCGACCCTAATCAAGTCGGGTCGTCCACCTCAGAGGAAGCTCCTTCTACAGTTTACTCCAATCCACGGATTCATGAACATGACAACAAGTGGACAAAGGATCATCCTATAGATTCTATTATTGGTGACCCTAATCGTCCGGTATCCACACGAAGTCAGTTACAAGAAAGTGCATTGTTTTGTCACTTTGATGCTTTTCTCACTGAAGTTGAACCTAAGACATGGCAACAAGCTTTTACTCAATCCTGTTGGATAGAAGCTATGCAAGAAGAACTTAACGAATTCATACGTCTTGATGTTTGGGAACTTGTCCCATGCTCGGATCAAGTGCAGTTACTCACTTTGAAATGGGTTTACAAGGTGAAACTCGATGAGTTAGGCGGAATATTGAAGAACAAAGCTAGACTAGTAGCTCGTGGATACAAGCAATTATTGGGCATCGACTTTATGGAATCCTTTGCACCTGTTGCCCGTTTGGAAGCTATTAGACTATTCCTCGCTTATGCAGCCCATATGAATATGATTGTCTATCAGATGGATGAGAAGATGGCATTTCTTAATGGTGAACTCAAGGAAGAGGTCTATGTTCAACAGCCGGATGGTTTTGTGAATCCTAATTATCCTAATCATGTGTACAAGCTTAAGAAGGCTCTCTATGGGTTGAAACAAGCTCCTCGCGCATGGTATGATCTTTTGTCACAATTCCTCATTACGCAAGGCTTCGCTAAAGGCAAGGTGGATCCCACGCTATTCATTCAGAAACGAGGTAAAGATATGATTATGGTACAAATATATGTTGATGATATTATATTTGCAGCCACGACCCAAACCTTATCCGACGAGTTTGGGACACTCATGTCTTCCAAGTTTAAGATGTCAATGATGGGCAAGGTATCATTCTTCTTAGGTCTTCAGATATCTCAGAGTCCCAGAGGCATCTTTATCAATCAATCCAAGTATGCCCTTGAATCGCTTAAGAAGTATAAGATGGAATCTTGCGACCCCGTGGATACTCCAATGGTGGAACGAACTAAACTTGATGCAGATCCACATCGAGTTGCCGTTGATCCAACACCGTATCGTGGAATGATCGGTACTCTTCTGTATATCACAGCTAGTCGACCTGATCTTCAGTTTGCTATATGTATGTGTGCCAGGTATCAAACTAGGCCTACTGAATTACACTTAGCTACTGTTAAAAGGATCTTTCGATATCTTAAAGGAACCATTAATCGGGGACTTTGGTATTCGAAGGACTCTTCTATTGCACTAATGGCATATGCAGATGCGGATCACGCGGGTTGTCAAGATACCAGGCGTAGCACGAGTGGAACTTTGCAACTACTAGGAGATCGACTAATCAGTTGGGCATCGAAAAGGCAGAAAAGCGCTGCAACTTCAAGTACGGAAGCAGAATACATAGCTATGTCCGGTTGCTGTGCTCAAATTCTCTGGATGCGATCGCAATTAACCGACTATGGTCTAGGTTTCAACAAAATTCCGATGTACTGTGACAACAAGAGTGCAATTGCCTTATGCTGCAACAATGTTCAATTCTCCCGGTCGAAGCATATTGACATTCGCTACCATTTCATCAAGGAGCAAGTGGAATATGGAGTAATCGAACTTTACTTTGTCCGATCTGAGTATCAATTGGCGGATATTTTCACGAAGGCTTTAGATCGCGCTCGAATTGAATTTTTGGCCGACAAGCTAGGAATGAGAACTTTTTCGCCTGAGACTCTAAAGGAACTAGCAGATGAAGCGAAAGAATAGTGGTGGTAAAACTATTCTCCGTATCCTTGGTGATCATCTGTATATATTGTTTATATTTTTATACACAAAAGAAAAATACAAAAATATAAAACCATATAAAAACTATAAAAATTGAAAAATTCATAAAAATCCAAAAATATTTTTACTTTATTTTTCAAAGGCATGTCTTTTGGTACGATAATATTTACGGCCTTAGAAATGTTGATTAATATTGACACGGCGCCATAAATAGAGTTCGTACAAAAGTTGTAAATATTTCATAAAACATGCCTATATGGCTTGTAGTTATTTCTGACTGCAACCCGGTTTTTACATTAAAGTCAAGTATTTCTTATGAAAGCTTTGGCTCACAACGGGAATTAATTTTCTCGGGCAAGGTTTACTTTAAAACCTTGTAAGGGATCAAGTTTACTTTATAACTTGGTCTAACACAAATTTATGTACGTTTCAGTGCATTTATTTGTTAAAACAAGAGAAGTCTTGTTTTTATGAAGCTATCATCTCTACAACCATGCTATCTACAATTGGTATCTACATACTCGACGAGGCGACTACTCAACCGACGACTACAACTCTTTCAATAGAACACGGGTCAACAATTGAGGGGGAGCAATTGTCAAGCATTCAGAATCTTCGATGCCGAACGTGCCAAGTTCACAAGTTGGTGTCAAGACAACATTACCAATCGTACATGTGGTGTCAAGAGATGACTTCAGACGTGATGAGGCGACCAACATATGCTGACAAGAACCATTTGATCTTATCATATGATGTTCTCATCTATCAGGTCCAACCTTGTCAATTCTTTTCTAATATGGTGAATATGTGATCATGTTACAAATCGGTATCATATCTCATACGTTTGATATCCTGAAGATAAAACAGACTTGCATTTTTCTTCCAAAACCTTTGTTAAAACTTCATTAAATCAATTGATATTAAAAGCATCAATTGGGTTAATATTTTTAATATGGGGGAGAAAATGTGATTTAATATGGGATATTATCACAAATGGTTTGACTTAATGTGCTGGCTCATCCCGACATGTGCGAAATGTTTTCGAATATCGTGGCATATGTTAAGGGGGAGCAAAACGGATTTGCATATCAAAATGGATTTTCATGGTGACATATACTTACCCAAAACCCATTTATTTCACGACGATGAAGATTGTGGTGACATAAGGATGGTAGGATAGGTTAAGTCCTATGATTCTTCCAGAACCGGAGGAATCTTCCCAAGGACAT
Organism: Glebionis coronaria; assembly: GCA_025667525.1. Taxonomy (NCBI): domain Eukaryota; kingdom Viridiplantae; phylum Streptophyta; class Magnoliopsida; order Asterales; family Asteraceae; genus Glebionis; species Glebionis coronaria. The sequence goes on from CM046874.1 coordinate 251,714,693, forward strand.
TCCATAGCTAGAAATAGTAGTCCTTAGGAAAGATGGAGAAAGAATGTGAACGTAGCTGAATGCCGACCAAGTACTTAAGTTAGCACTGGAACAATCACAACAAGGTGCTAGTTATGACGTATTGGTAAGCATTGAAGGGGTTGAAGAATGAAAAAGAATTGTAAAGATAAAGGGTGTAAAGAAAGAAGCCCTCCTTACAACTTAGGTAGAAACCGGGTCAACACATATGCTATTGAGATCATTTTAATGATTCTCGATATTGAAGACAGACATCATGGACCCAGTGATGCAATGCACAACCCATCCCAGCTAACTCAGATATCTCTCAAAAGGTATTTGTTTTAATCACACGGAGACAACACATTATCTATTGATTTATTCACTCCGAATAAATTGGTATTGAAAAGGTGGCACTCCTCTCCAGCCTCCGATCACTAAAATCCAAAATGCACGATCGAGTCTAGAGCCATTTGAGATCATTAAATATCTCATTAGGACACACTTTCATAATTCCTTGCTTCTTCATACACTGTGAAAAGTAAGAAAGATCTTAAGAGTCCTACGCAAAATCTTCATGATCTTGCCTGAACATCCGAGTAATACGAAAGTATTTACAATGAAGATGGAAATCCTTCTTGAGCGAATATCAAAAAGCTCATGGTAGGTGACTCGTGCGATTCTTTATGAATCAAACTTGTGATAACTGGAAAGCAACAGCTGTTTAATTCTTAACTGAATTTAAACACGTTCCAGGCCTCTACGCAATATCTTAGTGATCTTGCCAGAACACTCAGAGTGATACCTTAGTGTTCACAGTGATGAGTGGAAATCCTTCTAGTGTTAACCTCAAACAGCACTTGGTAGGTAACTTGCAAGATTCTATACGAATCAAGCTCGTGACAACTGGAAAGCAACGATGGTGCGGTTCTTAATTGAATTTCACTTGTTCCAGGAACATGAATTGACGGCTTCAAATCATGCGGATATTATTATCCAAATGATTCACTCTTTATGCTCGCAGTCAGCTTTGGACGGTCGAATAAAGAGAACGGGTTTACCCGCGAAATCCTGTCAGGAAGTTACTTAATTGAAACTATCCGTCATGGGTACGATATCTAATATCGTCCAACGGTCTTCACCGACCGGAGGTAAAATGCTACCGAATTAGAATGAAATGTTCAAAGCCATTTCGTTCGTGTCTACTTATGTTACGGCATTTGAAGACGGTGGCGTTGCGAAATCTAAGAAGAAGTCGTCCCCGCATGCTTATACTTTATTTACTTAATATCTCATCTAATTCAAGAAAGCCTAAAAGTTAAGTCTTCCGCTGTATTGAACTCTGAAGCTTTCAAGAATTACTAAGGTATAAGTATGTGGTACGTGAGGTCACGAAGAGGCAAAGATCACAAGTGATGGGTGCACAAGATCAAGGCAAGAGATTAATGCTCAAGATTGATATCAAAGATCACATCAGCATGTTCACCAGAAAAGAAAAAGAAAAAGAAAGACGAAGACTACGAGCTCAAGACAAGCATAGTATGCTAGGTTTATTTTATTATTGTAACTTGGGTAACGCCCTTGTTTGGAGTGACCTCCCTTAGGGGGAGATTGTTGGAAATACGTTTTACGTATTAGAAAGGATCGGTCACTCCAACAATAGTCAATGTTATAGCTCGTAGTTTAGTTATTTACATTTATCAAACAAAACCCAAAACCGAGCCCATGGATTGTATGGGCCGGCGGCCTAATGTAAACCCAAGCCCATCACATGGGCTTGGGTATATAAACCCTCTCCTTTGATGGAGAGGGTGGTGTGGTTTCATTATTTTCACATAGTTCTTATTAACTTTCTCTCTCTAAAGTGTGAAATCCACCATCTTTCTATCTCTTTCTCTCTCTAAAAACATAAGCATAGATTTACAATTCTACATACTAGACGCTCCGAATTACGATGTATTGCCTGACTAGCAATACAGGTTCATACTATTGATATTATGTTCATGTTTTGGTTTTCATAACCATACTCATATAACGGTTTTTATTTAACTTTATACAACGTCGTAAGACGTATTGTATGATGTTTTTACGACATTGGCTCGTATAATGTTTTTAAGGCAAATGCCTATATTATGATTTTCGATAAAGATTTGTATAAAATGACTTTGGCTATTTTATGGCCTATTACAATGATTTGAACAAAATGATTTTCAGCAATAATTTTATACTGATATTATATTGATGGATTTTATTAAACTCTATGAATTCACTCGGCGTTATCGCTGACCTTTTCTTTTAACATGTTTTATCTCAGGTACTTGAAGGTAATTCTCGGGAAGACGACAAGAATTCATGGCCCGCACCTAAATACTTATTTCCATTCAAATGCTTTGTAAAACCTGTATTAAATATAATGACTTGGGACCTATGTAACTTTGATATTTATGAATGGAAATGCTTTATTATTAAACGACGCGATTTTTATGCGTTGTCTATGATGTGAGTAATGTGCTATCCCGTAACACCAACTAGTCTTCCGCTGAACTAAGTTGTATAAATTTGGGGGTATTACAAATTCATTACCATGACTCAAAGCATGAAGATGCCCGGTGTTTCTATGGATGTACTTCGCCTTCAATTTTTCCACACACGCTTTCCCACCATGCCGAAAAATGGTTTGACCGTCTCCCAAAGAATTCTATTCATACATGGGACGACATGACTCAACGATTTTTGTCGCGCTACTTTCCAACATCCATGGTCACGAGCATTCGTAACCAAATTAGTGGATTCATGCAAGACAATGATGAATCGCTCTTTGATGCTTGGGAACGATACAATGATTTGATCGACCGTTGTCCAAATCATAACATGCTCCTCGTCACTCTCATTGATACTTTCTACAATGGTCTCACTTTTCGTGATCGTGACACGATCAACGCCGCCGCCGGTGGTACTTTTATGAAAAGGAGACCGGAGGAGTGTAGAGAGTTGATTGAAAACATGACTACTCACCACAAGAATTGGGATTCATCCGCATCCTCAAGATCTAATCCAAGAGTCAATGTTTCGTCTACTTCTTCCACCACCGACATGTCCGCCATGGAACGAGCCATTATCGAAATGAGCAAAAATATGCAAATTTTGGCTAATAACCACACTCAACAAGATAAAGCTGTTGTTAGTTCTTGTGACACATGTGGTGGTCCTCATTCTTACAATGATTGTCCTTCTACTCAAGGCAATTTTTGTGAAAACGTTAACGCGACATATGGTACCTATCCCCCGGGAGGCTATCAAGCTCGTCCTCAAGGAGACCGTAACTTGCTAAGTTATCATTCAAACAACTATCTTGCACCACCCGGTTTTACTCCTCAAAACCAACAACAAAGCTACAACCGAAATAACCAAATCCAACCTCGTGCTAACAATCAATATCAATCCCAAAGAAACCCATACCCACCTCAAGGAAATTCTCAAGCTTACCAAGCTCCACCTCTCAATCAACCAACGGCGTTGAATCAAGACATCGAGACGTTCATGAGGACTAATAGAGAGATGGTGACGAATCTTCAGAGTCAATTCATCAACTTGAAGGGAGACATGGCGAAACAAGGGAGCGATATTCGAGCCGAGCTAAGGAATGACATGGCAAAACAAAGCAATGATATTCGTGCAGACATGAGAGACTCTTTCAGCACTCAAGCAGATAACATACGTGATATGATCGGGTCGCTCTTCCAAGGTAATCAACCCTCTTCTTCGGGTACTCTTCCGAGTAACACCGTTGCTAATCCAAGAGGGGAGATGAAAGCAATCACCACTCGTAGTGGAAAAGGTTATACGGAACCCGAGCTTCCTACACCTCCACCCGTGATTGTGAACAGGGAAAAAGAGCAACTTTCCTCACCTCATTTGCCTTCTACCCCCATTCCCCCACCACCCGCGGTTGTGAGTGATCCTACTCCCCTAAAGCCTCCCTCTTCATCCGATATACCTTATCCTTCAAGGTTGAGGAAAGAGAAGCAAAAGAGCAAGGATGATATTCAAGTTTCAAACTTTCTTAAAATGTTTAAACAATTGAATTTTAACATCTCCTTTGCCGAGGCTCTCGCTCACATGCCTAAATATGCGAAGATGTTTAAAGATCTTCTTAGTGACAAGGAAAAGCTTCTTGATATTGCTAATACCCAACTTAACGAGAATTGCTCCGCGGTTCTCTTAAGGAAATTGCCCACCAAACTTGGTGATCCGGGTCGCTTCTTGATTCCTTGCAACTTCCCGGGAGTAGAGAATTGCATGGCCCTATCCGATCTAGGTGCTAGTATAAACTTAATGCATTTAAGTGTTTGGAAGTAATTATCTCTCCCCGAGCTAGTCCCTACCAAAATGACTTTGGAATTAGCTAACCGTACGGTTGCTTATCCAGTGGGGATAGCCGAAGACGTCTTCGTTGGCGTTGATAAATTCACCTTCCCGGAGGATTTTGTTGTCGTTGACTACGAGATGGATCCCCGTGTTCCATTAATCGTTGGATGACCCTTCTTGAGGACCGGTCGCACTCTCATTGATGTAGAAGCAGGCGAAATAATCATGAGAGTTGGTGACGATAAAACTGTCTTCAACATGGGTAAGATTTCTAAGCAACCTTATTCATATGAGAGTGTTAATGCTATTGATGTTCTTGATGAGGCTTGTGAAGAACATTTCAAAGACGCTTGTAAAAGTGGTTCTTCTTCTCTACCCACTGTTGAGACCGTTGCCTCTATTGCTCCATCACTAACTCCATTTGGAGAAAGTGATTTCCTCTTGAAAGAATTTGAAGCAACTCTAGGAGATGTGGATTTGCAATATGACGATTCTCCCTCCAATTGGGATGAAGACATTCGTACCATTGAGAAACTTCTCAATGAGGACCATATTTCTCCACAGTCTCCTAAGGCTATCTCTACCGATGATCCGAAGTTGACTACGTCGTCCATCGAAAATCCTCCGGATTTAGAGCTTAAGGATCTTCCGTCTCATCTCGAGTACGTTTTCCTTGAAGACAACAAGAAGTTACCGGTCATCATCGCAAAGGACCTGAAAGCAGAAGAAAAATCCCGACTTATTGCCGTGCTGAAGAATCATAAGAAAGCGATTGCTTGGAAAATCTCCGATATTCGTGGAATTGATTCTCACTTTTGCACACATAAAATTCTCATGGAGGACGACTTTAAACCCACTATTCAAAGCCAAAGAAGGGTGAATCCCAAGATCCATGATGTTATCAAAAAAGAGGTTATCAAACTTCTTGATGCGGGCATGATTTACCCTATCTCGGATTCACCATGGGTTAGTCCAGTCCATTGTGTGCCTAAGAAAGGCGGAATCACCGTTGTTCCCAACGAAAACAACGAGTTGATTCCTACTCGTCTCGTTACAGGGTGGAGAGTTTGTATAGACTATCGCAAACTCAATGATGCTACGAGAAAGGATCATTTCCCCTTCCTTTCATGGACCAAATGCTTGAACGTCTAGCGGGTAATGACTATTACTGCTTCTTAGACGGTTTCTCGGGTTATTTTCAAATACCCATCGATCCCCAAGACCAAGAGAAAACCACATTCACTTGTCCTTATGGAACATTTGCTTACAAAAGAATGCCTTTCGGCTTATGCAATGCTCCTGGGACTTTCAAACGGTGTATGAAGGCTATCTTCCATGACATGGTTGAAGAAACCATGGAAGTCTTCATGGATGATTTCTCAGTCTATGGTGATTCCTTCTCTACGTGCCTTGCCAATTTGGAACACATGCTTAAGCGGTGTGAAGACACTCGCCTTGTTCTAAATTGGGAAAAATGCCATTTCATGGTGAAAGAAGGCATTGTGCTAGGACACAAAATCTCAAAAGCCGGTCTTGAAGTGGACCGTGCTAAAGTGGATGTCATAGCCAAATTACCTCCACCTTCAACCGTGAAGGGTGTGAGAAGTTTTCTGGGTCACGCGGGCTTCTATCGTCGTTTCATTCAGGATTTCTCTAAAATCGCTCGCCCGATGACCCACCTCTTGGAAAAATATACTCCTTTTATCTTTTCCAAAGAGTGTATTGAAGCCTTCAATCTTCTCAAGGATAAGCTAACTAAGGCACCGGTCTTGGTTACCCCTAATTGGGAGCTACCTTTTGAGTTGATGTGTGATGCTAGCGACTTTGCTATTGGAGCGGTTTTGGGTCAAAGAATGAATAAACACTTCCAACCAATCCATTATGCTAGCAAGATAATGACGGGGGCTCAATTGCATTATACGACAACCAAAAAAGAACTTTTAGCTGTTGTCTATGCTTTTGAAAAATTCCGCCCCTATCTTGTTTTATCCACCACCATTGTATACACGGACCACTCCGCGTTGAAGTACTTGTTGACTAAGCAAGATTACAAGCCAAGACTTCTTCGTTGGGTTTTGCTCCTAAGGGAATTCAAAATTGAAATTCGTGACAAAAAGGGAGCCGAAAACCTAGCAGCGGATCATCTGAGTCGACTTGAGGATCCATATCAAGGGGATCATCCGAACCAAGCGATCAATGACTCTTTTCCCCTTGAGGCCTTAATGTCTATTCACTCCAATCTTGATGACACCCCGTGGTTTGCGGACATTGCAAACTACTTAGCGGGTGGTATTCTCATCAAAGGGTTAACATCCCAACAAAAGAAGAAGTTCTTTAAAGATGTTAAGACTTACTTCTGGGATGACCCTTATCTCTTCAAACAATACGCTGATCTGATCATTCGTCGATGTGTTGATGGACCGGCAGCCTTACAAATCCTTGATTCTTGCCATAAAGGACCCACCGGTGGTCACTTTGGTCCCAACTACACTGCTAAGAAAGTGTTTGACTCTGGATTCTATTGGCCCACCATTTATCGTGACGCTCACGAAATGGTTAAGCATTGTGATGCTTGCCAACGACAAGGCAAGATCACACATAAAGATGAGATGCCTCAAAATTTCATACAAGAATGTGAAATCTTTGACGTATGGGGCATCGACTTTATGGGGCCATTTCCATCATCCAAAGGGAACAAGTACATCCTCGTAGCCGTTGACTACGTTTCTAAATGGGTTGAAGCCAAGGCTCTTCCTACGAACGATGCGAGGGTGGTTGTGAACTTTTTAAAGCAGCTGTTTGCTCGATTCGGTGTTCCTCGTGCTATAATCAGTGACCGCGGGACTCATTTTTGCAATGATCAATTTGCAAGAGTCATGGCTAAGTATGGTGTCAATCACCGTCTTTCCACCGCCTATCATCCCCAAACCAATGGGCAAGCTGAGATTACCAACCATGGATTGAAGCGAATTCTGGAACGTACTGTGGGAGAGCATCGTGCCGCGTGGGCCGACAAGTTAGATGATGCTCTGTGGGCTTTCCGTACCGCCTATAAGACGCCGATTGGTTGTACACCTTATCGTCTTGTGTACGAGAAAGCATGCCACCTCCCTATCGAGCTGGAACACAAGGCATACTGGGCCTTGAAGTGGGCTAACTTCGACATCAACAAAGCTGGTGATCTTCGCAAGATTCAACTCAACGAGCTAAATGAAATGAGGAATGAAGCTTACGAGAACTCATTGATCTACAAGGAGAAGACCAAGATCATCCACGATGCTAGAATTAATAACCGAGAGTTCCACGTTGATGATCAAGTCTTACTTTTTAACTCTCGGTTGAAGATCTTCTCTGGCAAGTTGAAGAGCCGCTGGTCTGGTCCATTCACCGTTGCCAACGTCTTTCCCTATGGCACCATTGAGCTTTCTCAGCCAAATGGGCCCAATTTTAAGGTGAATGGCCAGTGTTTGAAGCTGTACTTTGGTGAGGACATCTCTCATGAGATGATTCCATCCCTCACCACGTTTCCCATGCACTAGTTTTGGGTAGAGTCAGGCTCGTGACTCGGTTATCAAAAACAAGCGCTTCTCGGGAGGCAACCCGTGATCTATCCTTTACCGTTTTCATAATAAGTGTAGGGGGAGCCCCGTATGTGTTGGTTGCCTTGTTTCTTACTTTGTGCAAGGATTCAAGCTTCAAAGAGCACCTCGATGACTTTTGACGAACCGTGATTCCGTGTTCCCGTCTTCCTGGTTCTATCCTAAACTGTTGTGATTCAATTTTTCATATCTTATATGTTCACATTGAAATCACTTTAGTTGTCCTTTCCTTAGCAAGACTTAAACAACGTGCACAATGTCCTAAGTGTAGGGAAGTTTATTCCCACATGCTTAAACATTGAGGACAATGTTTATATCAAGTGTAGGCGGGACTTCTATCGAAGTAAGTGGTCTTTTCCATGAATTTGCCCTCATTTTAACCGGAAAATTTGATTTTTCGACGTTTTTTAAAATTTCTAATCGATTCTGGCCTTGTAGTTTTCCTTTGCTATCGTTATTTACTTTCTTTGCTAGAATAAATTTTCAATAAAGTGGTTTTAAATTTTTCAAAGTCGTGAATATTTTGACTCAACCCGAGTTTACTTATCTAAGTTTACTTTAGCTAGTATCCTTAACGTGTTTAAGTCAAGTTTTGCTAGGCTTTTATATAGGGAGCTTTAAAACGCGAAAGTCTTAACTCTCACGGGTTAAGAACAAGAACTTTTCGCAAGTTCCTATAATTGATCTAGAGAGTCGTTTATCAAGGGAACTTTAAAATGCGATTTCTAAACTTGAAAAAGTCTAAGAATTTGCAAGATCCTATAGATGACTCGAAAACCCAAAACTTTGATTTAATAGGCTAAGCATCCACGAGTCTCATTCCTTGAGATTTTAAATTGTGGAGAACGAGAGATGATAGAGTCAATTATAAGTTTGGTATTCTTTCGTGAATTTATGTGAGTTAATTATGAGCCTATTCTCCCATCGCTTGTTAAAAAATTTATCTTCAATAAATAAGGTTGTACGATTTGAAAGGTTACTTAGCTTCTAGCCCAAGATCGTTTAAAAGTTGCTCGGTATTAATTAGAGTTCATAGCCAAGGCATAACTTATTGAAGCGGGAAGCGAAGATTGGTAAGTCCGAAAAGGCCCTAACAAGGCATGAGGGCTACAGTTTGTTGCTAAAGATCCAAAAGTGATGTGAAGAATCATTTGTCGAAAATCAATATGAAGGATCAAGACACACGACGAAAAGCAAATACTCCCCTAAAGATCATGGAGAAGTATATCCGAAAAGACCCTAGCAAGGTATGAGGATAAATAGATCTAAGTCCTAAAAGGAGGCGGATCGTTGTATATCAAAGTCCAAAATAAAGATTGGAGAAAAATGAAGAAGTCGTGGTCCAAATATGAAGAATCTCTCAAAACCTCAAGTGAAAAATTCCTATTATGAAGAGAAGACCATAATATCAAGAACGTCTCTCAAAGATTTGAAGTATGAAGTCGCTGCCAAATATCGGTCCGAGAAAGGTCTCAAAGCGTGAAGCGAGTTATGCCAAGATATGAACTTTATGAGGTCCCGAGAAGCAGTTTTAAAAGATTTTGTCCTTTAGCTAACTATTGATTAAATCGTCCTACTTTATTTTTCGGCCTAAATAACTATCGAAATAAGTCAAACATTTAATAATTGTCCTTTAGCTAACTATTGATTAAATCGTCCTACTTTATTTTTCGGCCTAAATAACTATCGAAATAAGAGATACACCTAGGAATAAGGGAGTCTAAGTGAATAATTGGCCCACATGAATTCGTGTTAGTTTGCTAACTTATAATAACAAATGATCTCGTTTTTAAGCTTGGTGTGGGGAACGTGAAACTTGAGGATGATAAACGTTCATGGCAGCCTAAAACCAATGTAAGTCTTTGATTTATTTACTTGTTTTCTATCTTCTTATTTTCCTTAAATGTTTAGTATTTAATAAAGGCCAAGGTGGGTTATTTATGATGAAGAATGTAAACCGTGCTTTAAGATTAATGCATTACATGAGGGCATTGCAATGGTCAAGTGTGGGGGATTTAATAGGTGTGAAAACACTTATCCTTTTACCGCTTATTTCCAATAATAACAAGACCAAAACGTGTAACTTATGTCGTAAAAGTCGGAATTATGTGTGGTTTGTGTTTTTATTGTGTTTTAGGACCAAAAGATGAAAAAGGAAGAAAACACGGGCTTTCACGGGTTTTTATCAAGAAAATGAGAAAAGACGAAGTCAAGAGATCAAGAGTGCTTAAAGAACGGATGTCCAAGACCTATTCTGAAGATTTATCGAAGAAAAAGTATAAAGACGGAAGTTTAATAAAGTCGAAGAACTTAAGTCTAAATTAAAGAAGAAAATTATTAAGACAAGTTCAAATCCCGAGACGACGTCGAGAAAAGACAAAGATTTAAATCGAGTCGAGAAGAAAAGAAGGAAGGAAGCACACCACACATGCACTTCCCACTTAGCCTATAAATACCCTCCTAATCACATTAGGAGGGTGGTTAGCTAGTTGCACTTTTAATTTTTCCTTTCTAGTTTTAGAGAGAGAAAGTTCCAAACTTTCTCTCACTAAGTTTTTCATCTTTTCTTTCTTTTAATCTTTCAAGTTTAAGCTTTCATTAATCTTTGTATTTGAGTTTCTTTCATCAAAAGTTTAAGTTTAAGTTTGTGTTCTTTAATCTCTTTCCACATTTCTTGGTTTCATTTTAATTTTGATCCGAATATCTTACTTCATATGTTTGATTTGATGATTTCGTGATTAAAAGGATAATCTTTGCATTTCTACATAAGCTTTCATACGGTTTAGGCCATAAGCTCTTTTAGCTTATTGGCTTATTTCATTTTTTAGCTTATTGGTTTTCGGATTTCTTAATAGATTTAATCTTTTTAAAAGTTTCTTTTATAAAGTTTATCATTTTTCTTGTTTCAAAAGTTGTCGAATTTTAGCTTATTAAGTTGTTTAAGATTTGGTCGAGAGAGCTTATTGATAGTGCTTATTGAATCTAGGCTTATTTCCAATTTCGAATTACTATTGCATTCCATCGCAATACTGGGGATTCGAACATTCTGATCGATTGCTTTTGTTTATCGCAATAACCCAGTGGGGATTTACTTTGCGATAGTTTGGTCATTTCCCCTTATTCCGATCTGGATTGCGATCGCTTATTGCGATCGCATATTCCGACGGGATTTAAGGTTGCCTTAAGTCGAAACGCTGCCCAAATTTTGTTAACTATATTCCGACAGAATCATATTGCGACAGCTTGCATTCCGATCTGGACTTTCCGATCTAAGACATTCCGACATACAACATTGCGACAGATTTGACCTTGATTATTCCGATGGGTATTCAGATGAACATTCCTATGCTTTTCACTTATATTATTCCGATGACTTGTTTTAATAACATTCCGATGGTTCCACTTTTGGTGCATTCCGATAGAAAGGACTTGTTATATTTAGATTAATTAAGTTTGTTAAGTTTAAAAGTTTTACAAAGTTTTATATTTTAAGTTTTTTTTCTAAATAACTTTTAGTTTAATGTTGTAAAAGCTTCTACTTTACTCAACAACGATCATTTGCTTTTTAGTTTAGAACTAGATAATCAAACCAAACCATTCTCTTGTTTACCAAAAGACAATTGAGTCGCACTTTCTACCAATAATCAATTCGAAGAGATCGGACGATAAGATTTTATACTTGGTGTAAAAACCTGGTATTACTTTTATATAGGGAACTTTAAAACGCGAAAGTCTTAACTCTATGGGTTAAGAACAAGAACTTTTCGCAAGTTCCTATAATTGATCCTAGAAAGTCGTTTATCAAGGGAACTTTAAAATGCGAATTCTAAACTTGAAAAAGTCTAAGAAGTTGCAAGATCCTATAAATGACTTGAAAACCCAAAACTCTGATTTAATTGGCTAAGCATCCACGAATCTCATTCCTTGAGATTTTAAATTGTGGAGAACGAGAGATGATAGAGTCAATTATAAGTTTGGTATTCTTTCATGAATTTATGTGAGTTAATTATGAGTTTTTTCTCCCACTTATTGTTAATAAATATAATTGCAATAAGTAAGGTTGTACGATTTGAAAAGTTACTTAGCTTCTAGCACAAGATCGTTTAAAAGTTTCTCGGTATTAATTAGAGTTCATGATGAATTCTAAGGGTTTTTTCTTTTTCAAATTCAAGTCACTTGTTGGGTTGGAAGCTGTGTTAGAAGAGGGCCCGTGGTTGATTCGTAAATCTCCGATCATTCTCAAAAAATGGTCGATGGATACTAGGTTGATCAAAGAAGAACTGACTCGTATTCCTGTTTGGGTAAAATTACATGATGTGCCTATTCAAGTTTTTGAAGAAGATGGAATTAGTTTGATTGCTTCTTTCATTGGTAAACCTGTAATGCTAGATTCCTATACTAGTTCTATGTGTAAGGAGTCATGGGGTCGGAGTAGTTTTGCCAGATGCTTAATTGAGGTTAATGCTGAGGCTGATTTTGTGGATGTTGTTACAATTGGTGTCCCTTCTCTTTCGGAGGAGGGTTTTAAAAAGGAAACTATCCGTATTGAATATGAATGGAGACCTCCTAGATGTGCTGAGTGTAAGACTTTTGGTCACTCTCTTGATAAATGCTCTAATAAGGTGGTTGTTTCTCCTATAGTTCCTACTACTAGTACTGGTCCATCTACTTCTGTTGCTATTCCTGTTGTTGAGAATAATGATGGTTTCCAAACGGTGACCAAAAGAAAGAAAAGGACGAATATGCCGAATTCTATTAAGGGTGGTAAGTTTACTGGTCCATCGGTTCAACCGAATGTCAAATTTGTGCCTAAAGCTACAATTAGTAACCCGAAGAAGGGGGTGACTAGTGCGAAGACTGGTTCTTTGCCCAAGTTGAAGTCTATTGTTACGTCATCGTCAGGTGCTGGTTTATCTACTTCAAATACTTACTCTGTTTTGGATCATGATGATGAAGATGACGAGGTTGAAATGGTATATGATGAAACAACCAATTTATTCTCTAAGACAAATGCAGGTGGAAACTCCTTCACGGCAGCTGTTAGCTAGTTTGGTTTGTTTCGTTGTGTACTAGGTGTTTTGTAAGTGTTTATGGCCTGTCATAAGCACTAGATTTAGGTGTTTATCAAGTTGTTTTTAGCTTGAGGTTAATGTGGTACTTTAGCCACATTCCATTTGTACTTCACTGTTTTTTGGTTAATCTATTTACCGGGGAAACCCATTACCAAAAAAGTATTAATTAGAGTTCATAGCCAAGGCATAACTTATTGAAGCGGGATGCGAAGATTGGCGAGTCCAAAAAGGCCCTAACAAGGCATGAGGGCTACATTTTGTTGCTAAAGATCCAAAGTGATGTGAAGAATCATTTATCAAAAATCAATATGAAGGATCGAGACACACGACGAAAAGAAAATACTCCCTAAAAGATCATGGAGAAGTCTATCCGAAAAGACCCTAGTAAGGTATGAGGATAAATAGATCCAAGTCCTAAAAGGAGGCGGATCGTTGTATATCAAAATCCAAAATAAATATTGAAGAAAAATGAAGAAGTCGTGGTCCAAGTATGAAGAATCTCTCAAAAACTTCAAGTGAAGAAATTCCTATTATGAAGAGAAGATCATTATTTCAAGAACGTCTCTCAAGATTCGAAGTATGAAGTCAATGCCAAATATCGGTCCGAGAAAGGTCTCAAATCGTGAAGCGAGTTATGCCAAGATATGAACTTTATGAGGTCTCGAGAAGCTGTTTTAAAATATTTTGTCCTTTAACTAACTATTGATTAAATCGTCCTACTTTATTTTCAGCCTTAAAAAATTATCGAAATAAGTCAACAATGCATCCTCATGATCATTCAAGACAACAATAAAATATAAGAGATACACCTAGGAATAAGGGAGTCTAAGTGAATAATTGAGCCACATGAGTGAGTGTTAGCTTACTAACTTATAATAACAATGATCTCGTTTCTAAGCTTGGTGTGGGGAACGTGAAACTTGAGGGTAATAAACATCCATGACAACCAAAGCCCTAATGTGAGTATTCGATTTCTTTACTTGTTTCGTCCTTCTAATATTTTGTTATTTTCTATCTTTTAGTTTCCTTAAGTGTCTAGTATTTAATAAAGGCAAAGGTGGGTTAATCATGATGAAAAATGTAAATCGTGCTTTGAAATTAATGCATTGCATGAGGGCATTGCAATGGTCAAGTGTAGGGGATTTAATAAGTGTGAAAACACTTATCCTTTTACCATTTAATTATAATAAAAATAAGACCAAAACGTGTATTTGATGTTGTAAAAGTTGGAATTATGCTTGGTTTGTGTTTTTATTGTGTTTTAGGACAAAAATATGAAAAAGTAAGAAAACACGGGCTTTTATCGAAGAAAACGACAAAAGACAAAGTCGAAAGATCAAAAGTGCAAGAAGAACGGATGTCAAAGGCCTATTCTGAAGATTTATCGAAGAAAAAGTCTAAAGACGGAAGTTTGACGAAGTCGAAGAACCAAGTCTACTAAAAGAAGAGAATTAGAAGACGATTTCATATTATCATTCGACTAATCCTGAGACAAAGTCGAGAAGACGAGTTATTTAAAAGACGAGAAGACAAGAAGAAAGAGAGAAGCAACAACACCCTCACCTTCTCCTATAAATACCCTCCTAATATGTCATTAGGATGAGTGAGTTAATTAGTTTAATTTTAAGCAAGGTAATTAGGAGTAGGTGTTACTTTCTCTCTCTAGAATTTTCTCTCTCTATAATTTTCTCTCATGTTTGTTTAATCTTTCATCTTTTAATCTTGTAATTTAAATTTTAATCTTCAATTTAATCAAGCTTTTTAGTTAATTCTCATTCTTCCTTTCTTAATCATAATCTATTATTTTGTTCCATTAATCATGTAGTTGGTTTAATCTTGTTGATTTGTTGATTGATTTACTTATTAGATTGTGCTTATTGATTTGGTGTGTTTGATGTTTTAGCTTATTGTGCTTATTTCTTATTAGTGTTTAGCTTATTTTCATTTTAGTTGATTTTATTAGTTTAAATATTTTTAAAGTTGCTTTTTTATATTTAGCTTATTTGGTGTTTTCTTAGTTTTTAAATTGTGGCTTATTTGCTTTTTCTAAAAATCAATTTGGTTAAGTTTTTGATTAAGTGCTTATTTAGATTTTGCTTATTTTCTTAATCCGGGTTTTTAAAGCCCTAGTATAACGAATATTGTGCTTAAACATTTCCCGAATTAGATATAACTTCATTATTCCGACTTATAATAAAGTTGATTTTCCCGAATTATGTTTGTACCTCATATCCCGGATTAAGTAGAAAAACATATTACGAATTGTGTATTTTACTTCTTCATTCCGAATTAGCTTAGATGTTCCGGATTACTCTCATGCCATTTATTCCGGATTGTTTAACAGCTGCTTATTCCGGATTAAGGTGGAATATCACATTCCGGATTGAATGACTTTTGCATATCCCGGATTGCTTTATTAGGTTATTCCAAATTCATATCCGGAATATAGATTCCGGATTGTTTGGTTTTTTCGTATTCCGGATTACATAGAATTTTCTCATTCCGGATTGCTTGTTACTTGCTTATTCCGAATAGTGTGTAAACAATGGATACCGACTAGTTTTTTGTCATAGATTACGAATCATGTGTGGGAAATCAATTCCGGATTAAGTCCAAGTTTAGATTCCGAATTAGTTACAAATTTTTTTCATCCTGACTTGTGTTTTGTACTTGTTTTCCCGAATTGTTTTTAAACATTACTTTCCCTCCATTTTACTTAGCTTATTTTCAAAATTGTTTTCACTTCGTTTATTTTCATTTTACTTTTTATAAAGTTTAAATCTTTTGTCATTTACTTATAAAGTCTTTATTTTTAGTTTATAATTTTAAAGTTTCCAACTTTAGTTTAAAATAGACAATCACCTTTCTTTTTAATTAACCAAGAACGACTGAGTCGCACATTTACCGTGGTCAATTCGATTAGACATATTCAAAAGAACAAGTTTTTCTTTTATTACTTCTCTTAGTGCAAGATCGTCCGGAACATATTACTTGGTACCCTGCCATAAGATGACATCTTCGTCTATTCGGAACTCTGTCTGCTGATCGATATTCTGAATAATCGCCCATATCGTACCATCGTCCTTATGAGCTGCTTTGATCCGAGAGATTAAGTCTGGCTCAACTCTCAGATTATCCCAGATCACGTATGATCTCTTCTTCCACCTTGATGCCAACAATCATGCCTGATTTCCTGCTAAGAGCATCAGCCACCACATTCGCTTTACCAGGATGGTACTGAATGTTGGTGTCATAATCCTTTAATATCTCTAACCATCGTCTCTGTCTCATTGTGAATATTTATTTGAGGCTCTTGTGGTCAGTGAAGATTGTCACATGACCTACCATAAAGATAATGCCTCCAGATTCTGAGTGCAAAAACAACTGCTGCTAATTCCAGATCATGAGTGGGATAATTTTGTTCATAAGGCTTAAGTTGTCATGATGCATAGGAAAGCACCTTCCCATGTTGCACAAGTACACGCCAAGTCCTTTACCTGAAGCATCGCTATAAATTTGAAATCCACATGTGCCAGATGGGAGAGTAAGAATAGGTGCAGAAACCAATCGTTGCTTAAGTTCTTCAAAGCACTTCTCCCGCTCATCATTCCAGACGAATTTCTCTCCCTTACGCGTCAACTTAGTCAAAGGCAAGGCTAACCGTGAAAAGTTCTCAACAAATCTGTGATAATATCCAGCTAAACCCAAAAAACTACGAACCTCTGTTGCAGACGTTGGTCTTGGCCATTTTGTAATATCTTCAACCTTCGCAGGATCCATTGTGATCCCTTCTGCAGAGACAGTGTGGCCCAGAAATGCCACCTTGCTTCACCAGAATTCACACTTGGAAAATTTTGCATACACTTGCTTCTGGCGAAGAATCTGTAGTACTGTGCGAAGATGTTCCTCATGTTCTTCCTTGGATTTTGAGAAAATCAGAAAAACATCAATGATTACGATGACGAATTTGTCCAGAAACTCATGGAAAACACGGTTCATTAAATCCATGAATATCGCTGGAGCGTTTGTGAGTCCGAAAGGCATGACTACGAACTCATAGTGACCATATCATGTGCGAAAAGCAGTCTTAGAAATATCATGCTCCTTCACTCACAGCTGATGGTAACCTGACCGTAGATCAATCTTGGAAAACTGCTTGCCACCCTGCAGTTGGTCAAATAAATCGTCGATACGCGGTAATGGATAACGGTTTCTGATCGTGATCTTGTTTAGCTCACAATAGTCCATGCACAGACGCATGATTTCATCCTTCTTCTTGACAAATAGTACTGGTGCACCCCATGGTGATACACTCGGACGAATAAAACCTCGCTCCAGTTACTCCTGCAGCTGGTCTTTCAACTCCTTGAGCTCTGTGGGAGCCATGCGATAAGGAGCCTTGGAGATAGGTTCAGCTCCAAGAATGAGCTCAATGCCAAACTACACTTCACGTATAGGTGGTATACCTGGAAGTTCTTCTAGAAACGCATCGGGGAATTCTGAAACAATCGGCTGATCCTGAATCGATAGAGCTTCAGCAGTAGTGTCCTGAATTGTAGCTAAGAAACCCTCGCAGCCATGAGCTAGTAAAGCACGGGCTTGTAAGGGAGAAATGATTTTGTACAAACTTTCCTGGTATAAAACCACTATGAATGTACTCTGGGGCTTGAACATCGCCGAATATAACTCGATATGTATGGCAATCGATCGTGGCCTGGTGTTTAGCTCACCAGTCCATGCCTAAGATCATATCAAATTCGCACATGTCCAAAGGAAGTGCGTCGACAAGACGAATCTTATCATCAAATTCTAAAGGAAGATCTTTGTACACATGGGTAATGCGCATAGAGTCTCTCATTGGCGTAGATATATTTAATACATTCTCAAGTGATGTAGATGTCTTATTAATACGGGCAGCATAAGTAGTGGATATAACTGAATGGGTCGCACCCGTATCAAATAAAACACAGGCACCATGTCCATACATAAAAAAGATGCCAGTAATAGTACCTGTAGACTTGTTGGCCTGATCTCTGGTGGTGGTGTACACATGGCTTGATGTTGCTGGTTTCAGAGGGGCAGTACCCGATGTACCAACGTGTTGTAAATACGTTTTTCGTATTTGGAAAGTCTCGGTCACTCCAACAATATAGTTATAGGCTCGTAGTATTGTTTAATTAAAGTTTATATTTAGCCCGACCCATGAGCATGTTCATGGGCTGAAGGCCCAAGTCAACTAAGGGACTTGGGTATATAAACCCCTTTCCACCATGGAAATGGGTGTTGGTTGTTTTATTTTCTCACATAATACATTCACTTTTTCTCTGATCTCTCTCACTACTTTCTCTCTCTTGAAACAAAAACCCTCTTGATAAATCAAAGATTATCATACTTCTATAATTGGTATCAAGAGCCATGGGATGAAATAAAGGTAGGTTTTGTGTTGTTCATGCTTATTTAAGTGTGTTCATGTGTTTTTTATTGTTTTTACCCAAGTTTCAAAAAAAATTCGTGTTTTTGTTGTTCTACTTGATCCATATATCTTCTACTTAGTTGTAGTAGCGATTTGGGTACTTTGGTTTGGTTAGAAACACGGATTACACGGTAAAAATCTCAACTTTTTGGTGGTTTCAAGTCTCGGAATCTTTTTGTATTAAGATCAGGATCGCAATAACCCAAGGGTTTCTACATTGCGATCATACATTACAATCACCATATTCCGATCACTTGATTGCGATCACTTATTCAGATAAGTGCATATTGCGATCACTTGATTGCGATCAGATAAGGGGAATATTGCGATCACAACATTGCGATCATTGCATATTGCGATCACAACATTGCGATCACCGCATATTGCGATCACAACATTGCGATCACTATATTGCGATCACAACATTTCGATCACATATTTTTATCATATTCCGATCACTACATTCCGATCACATTGCGATCACCACATTCCGATCACATTCCAATCACATTACGATCACTTATTCCGATCACATTCTGACGGGATTAAGTTTTTGGCATTGAGAAGGACTAAGTTTTAGCATTACGACAACTTTGAGATTTGACATTGAGATAGCATTAATTTGGGTATCAAGATAGAATTTGAACAACTTAGGGGATATTTCGACATTGCAACTTTCACAAAAACACACAACTTAAAGATAACAACATCTTTGTTTAAACAACATTAAAACACATTACCTTATTTCATTGCTCGATCATTTTGGTAATCTTTATTCAAGGGATCAAAAAATGAATTCACATTCATACATGCCAACAATGACATCGCTTACTGACCTTTCTATCATCTCGGGAACCGATACCCGTCCACCATTGCTTATCAAAGAGATTTTTGAAGCATGGCAAGGTCGCATGATGTCTTATATTATGGGTAGACCCAGTGGGAGACTCATGGTTCAATCCATTGAGCAAGGACCACTTGATTAGGGTGAAGTTACTATAGACAATGTGACTAGGCCAAGGCTATTTCATGAACTAACGGCTGCCAATCAAATCATTGTCGATGCGGATGACAAGGCCATTCAGACCATCAAGCAAGCTCTTCCACCCGATATCTATCGTATGGTAAGCAATTACAAGGTAGCAAAGGAATTTTGGGATCGTTTAGCAGTTTTGTTACAAGGGACTTCACTTTCCAAGCAGGAACGAGAGTGTCAACTTTATGACTTGTTCGATAGGTTCTCATACATTCCATGGGAAACACTTCATGACTACTACTGGCGCTTCACTACTTTGATGAATGATTTGGATGTGTATAATCTCACAATTTCTCAGTTTTAAATCAACACCAAGTTCTTAAACACGTTACCCCCAGAGTGGAGCCAATATGTCACCGATGTTAAATTGATTCGGGATCTACACAAATCAAATTTAGATCAACTTTATGCTTTCTTGCAACAACACGAGAAGCATGTGCTCCAAAAACGCATGTCTCAAGGATCTTATTCCGGACCATTGGCATTAATGACATATCATCCAACACTGTCATATAACAACACTCCTTATGCTATGAGACAAGAATCTTATCACAAGCCCATGTTTTAAACTCCAAGCTTTCCACGGTATTCAATCTTACCACAACCACCAACATCATATCAGCAACTAACATTATCATCACAAGGTGACTCACATCATTTACCTTATGCTTCACAACCATACTCTCCTTATCAACCTCCAACAAACCCTGCCATCACTTACCAGCAACATAAGGTTCCTCAACCTCATTACTCACAACATGTCAGTACTCCTTCAAGTGTGTATGTAGCTCAACCAGCACCAGTTTTCTACTATGATGATGAGATTCCAGTTCCTGATTTCAGACAAGGGGATAATCCTACCGATATACTTGCACAAATGTCTGCTTACATCACTCAAGCGTTGAACAAAAGAGGTTACAGAGGACTATCTCCAACAAAAAATCAGTTGAGGAATTCTTCTAACTCTCGTCAACAAGCTACAATCAAAGATGGTAGAGTTACTGTGCAACCACTTCAACGGAGACCAAGTTCATCCAATACTGGTGCACGCCCATTTAACACTGCTACAAGGGGAAATAACACTAGCAAAATGAAAATGATCATCTGCTATAACTGCAAAATAGAAGGACACATGGCTCGGGAGTGCAAGCAACCAAAGAGGAAGAGGGATGGCACATGGTTTCAGAAAAAGATATACTTGGTTAATGCTAAAGCACAAGGTCGAGAGCTCGATGAAGAGGAGTTAGCATTTCTAGCAGATCCAGGAGTTACGGATACTGAAGGACTCACAGTAGCATCTACCAACAATGCAGCATACCAATGCAATGATCTTGATGCATACGATTTAGACTGTGATGATCTCAATACCGCCAAGGCAGCTCTCATGGCAAATCTTTCAATTTATGGAGCTCACACAATCTCTGAGGTACCAAAATACTGCCAATGATACTAGTATTATATCTTATCAAGTTGAGCAAGTGTCTGAGTATCCGAAACAGCCTCCGTTGGTTAGTAATTCAAACGAGGAGACAAACAATGATAGCAATATCAATGCAAGTTCCCAGACTTTGAGTGAACCACAACCGGGAGCTATTACGTCTACAAATTCGTCTGCTCAACAAGATTTGGTTATGGTGTTGGCATCTATGCTTGGCCAAATGAATAATGCGGTCCTTGAAACCCTCGGTGTCAATCAGACATTATCTGCCGAGCTTGCTTTGTATAAGGAAAAGGTTAAAACCTTGGAATTAACTCCAGTGACCACTACCTTAACCAATCCAGAATTTGATAGGTTTAGTAAAGTCCAAATGGATAACTTGCTAGAAATTGAAAGTTTAAGAGCAAATCTTTCAAAAGAACTTAAAGAAAAAGAGTCAGTCGTTAATAATTTTCAAAAACTGCAAACGGATTTCGAAATTCTCGAGTCTAAAAGGGTTGAAACAGAAATTAAGGCGTCTGAAAAAGTTAAAAAGACTGAAGTTTTGCTTTTAAAACAATACTCTGCTACACATCTAGTACACTTGTTTCATTCATCTTTTAAGGAATTCACTCTATCGCGTCTAATAGACTTACCACCTAACCCGGGATATGCAAAGGAAGCATTTAACCACAACCCACGACTTTATGATGCAACCAAGTTAGGATTGGTCTTAGATCTGATTGTGTTTTCAAATGAATATGAGAATATCTCACTGCATGAAGAGAATTGGTCAAAAGTGATTTTTACATATCCTAAATATGACTATCCACAGCTTAATGAAGAGAATTCAAAAATGGATTTTATAATTCGTTTTAATATACAAAGGGAATTTATCCATACACCAACTTACATGTCTACTAGAGAAAGCCTTAGTATACTTCCTACACTTGTCAATCCGAATGAACCTAAGGAAATTCCAAAGGGTCTTCCACTGGCAAGTACAGTATTGCTAAGATAGAAAGAGATTAAACGATACCTTACTGGATTTGACAAGGTCATCAAGGAATGTACGACTTCAACGGCTCAAACTGTTGGAGAATGGGCTTTCGAACACATGAAAATGGTGTTTGAGAAAGAGATCGTTCCGTTTGTACACAATATTAAAGAGGGATTTCTAGATCTCGAGGATAATCTTAATTTTGAAATGGCTGAAGTTCGAAAAGTTTTCTATGATATGGATGATGCTTATGAGCAACATCTAATTGAGAAAGAAAAGATTTTGTCCGAATATGACCGATTCTTGGAACATGTAGTGTCTCTCGAAGTGATGCAAGTTGTTACTATTGAATATGATTTTGAGATTACATCTGTTGTGAATAAATGTGATGATGTGCATGATTTCTCTGTGAATATTGTTACACCTGTGAATAATGTAGATAATCATTCTTGTCATGAATCTAACGCTGAATTTTTAAAGCTTCAAGATTCTTATAACTCACTTTCAAAACGTTTTGATGAGCTTCAACAACATTGTATATCTCTTGAAATTGAAAATCAATCTAAAAATGAAACTCATTAAAAAACAAATGACTGTGAAAAC
Source organism: Glebionis coronaria (assembly GCA_025667525.1). NCBI lineage: Eukaryota > Viridiplantae > Streptophyta > Magnoliopsida > Asterales > Asteraceae > Glebionis > Glebionis coronaria. The sequence goes on from CM046874.1 coordinate 251,737,258, forward strand.
ACCGTTGAGACTAGTGACAAGATGATTCAGGTGGTTCAGTCATTAGAGGAAGAAATCATGAGACTTAAGAGAGAGTCACTAAAAGAGAAAGTGGAACTAGGGGCCGTAGAGGTTAAAAACCATGCCCTAGAAAATAGAATTACTTCTATGCTAGGGGAGTTTGATAAAGTAAAGCAGGGTTTTTCACATATTTATGGTTCATTAGAAGAACGCTTCGCTTTTAATGCGGCAGAGCAAAAGTCACTTGTTGACAAACTGAACCAAAAGTGTGAGGAAATCTCTTACTTAAACATGCAACTCATAGACAGAAACATGGTCTTAGCTGAGTTAAAGGAGACACTTCAACTCAAAGGACAAGAAGTTTTTGATAACCCAGCTATAATTTCTGCACCGTCCTCTAGTATTCCAAAAAAGGTGGTGATCACTAAGAACCCGTACCATAAGAACAATCCTCTCTCATATAAGCTTTATATGGAGCATGCAATTAAGCACGCTGATCTTGATAGGGATGTTGTAGATGATCTATATGAACTAGATCCCTCAAATAGTCACTATTACTCTGCTCATGCTTACATTGAGAAGGTTCAACAATGCTTAGAGCATTTAACTTACATAGGACAACTGGGTTCTACACCACCTAAACAACAAACCCCCACCATTGCCATAACTTCATTCAATAAGACCACAAGAGCTAAGCCTGTTTTAAATACACCCATCAAGGATAAATCAAAATCTGTCACTAATGTTCCCTTGGCTTCTACAGGAGTAATTGTGTCTACTAAGGCTAAAGGATCTCAAGACAAGAAAGATAGGATCAAGCCTTCCACTAGTAGGACTGCGAAGAAGAAATTAGAAGTTCACCCTAGGAATGTTATTTCAGTTTTAAATAAAAAGAATCATGTAGCTAAGACAAAAGGTTCTGCCTCTATGCAGAAGCCTAAGGAAAATGTGAATTCCAATTTGAGATGTTGGAATTGTAATGAATGCATGTTTTCTCAGCGTCATGATTTATGCCTTGTTGATCACGTGAATGAAATGTATGCCATTAGGAACAATCTTGAATGGATTCCAACGGGGAAGAAATTCACCCAAGTTGGTTGGCAATGGAAACCCACTGGTAGAACCTTTACTGCAAATGGAACTAAGTGCCCTTTAACTAGGATCACATCCACTGAAGTTAGGTCTCAGCGTCCTTTAACTAGGAACTCCAGCACTAAGAAATGGAAAAAGCGCCCTTTAACTAGGTCTGCATCCACTATTGTGCCTACCAGTGAAAAAGTACCTCAAGTTATTAGACAACTAGAATCTAAGCCAGCATCTAGGAAGCAAATTTGGAAGCCTAAGAACTCTTCTGATAGCAAATCTAAGATAAATATATATGTACCTGCTAACACATAGGAACATTTAGATTCCGATACATTGTCTTCGTCTGGTGATATTTTTAGGTGGTCCAAATCATCCTCTGGTACTTGGACTCTGGATGCTTAAAGCATATGATCGGAGAGCGCTCAATGCTCAGAAATTTCGTCAACAAGTTTCTAGGCACGGTTAAATTTGGCAATGACCATATTGCGAAGATCATGGGTTATGGTGAATATCAAATTGGGAATATTACGATTTCAAGGGTATATTACGTGGAGGGAGTTGGTCACAACTTATTTTCAGTGGGACAATTTTGCGATTAAAACCTTGAGGTTGCTTTTCGACAACATACTTGCTTCATTCGTGATCTTGCAGGAAATGATTTGTTAAAAGGTTCTCGAGGAGATCATCTCTACACACTGTCCATTCAAAACATGATGGCCGCCTCTCCTGTATGCCTTCTCTCCAAAGCATCTAAGACCAAGTCATGGTTGTGGCATCGTCGGTTATCTCATCTTAACTTTGATGCTATTAACCATTTGGCTAAAAACGAGCTTGTTCGTGGTCTACCAAAACTTAAGTTCGACAAGGATCATTTATGTTCCGCGTGTTCTTTGGGGAAAAGCACCAAGAAATCTTACAAACCTAAAGCTGAAGACACCAACCAAGAACCACTACATCTTTTGCACATGGATCTTTGCGGGCCAATGCGTACGGCTAGTGTGAGTGGTAGAAAATACATCCTCGTCATGGTGGATGATTTCTCCAGGTTTACATGGGTGAAGTTCTTAGCAACCAAGGATCAAGTACCAAATTATATTATTACTTTTCTAAAGATGATCCAGGTGTGTCTTAATGCTACTGTTCGCCGCATTCGAACTGATAATAGAACTGAGTTCGTTAATCAGACTCTACAAGATTATTATGAAGAGGTTGGTATTTCACATGAAACTTCAGTTGCTCGCACTCCACAACAAAATGGTGTCGTAGAAAGACGTAATCGTATACTTATGGAAGCTGCTAGAACTATGTTGATTTATGCGAATGCTCCTCTATTCTTATGGGCTGAAGTAGTCGCAACAGCATGTTATACCCAAAACCGCTCCATCATTCGTAAACGCCATGGAAAGACTCCATATGAGCTTCTTCATGGACACAAACCCGATATTTCATTTTTTTATGTGTTTGGTGCACTTTGCTATCAAAATACTAACAGTGAGAATTTGGGCAAACTTCAACCGAAGGCTGATATTGGAATTTTCAATGGTTACTCACCCGTAAAGAAAGCTTTCCGAATTTATAAACGTCGTCTTGGCAAGATAGTAGAAACATTGGATGCCAATTTTGATGAGCTGACAGCGATGGCTTCTGAGCAACACAGCTCTAAACCCGCACTTCATGAGATGGGAACCGGTACTTAGGGCTGAGCATCGGTCCGGGACCGGACCGGACCGGACAAGACCGGACCGGACCGAGGACCGAAATGGTCCGAAACCCCGGACCGAGACCGGACCGAAATGATCCGGTCCGGTCCGGGTTGGTCCGGCCCGGTTCGGTCCTCGGTCCGGTCCGGTCTTATTAGGCATAATCAATAAGATTTTCATAAGACCGAACCGGACCGGACCGGAACGACCGGACCGAGGATCGAATTCGTCCAAAACCTCGGACCGAGGACCGGACCGAAATTGCTCGGTCCGGTCCGGTCCCGTCCGGTTTTCCGGTCCGGGTCGGTTTTGGGTCTGCCGTGCTCAGCCCTACCGGTACTATTAGTTTCGGATTAACTCCCAACAATCCTTCTTCTCCATCATTTACACCACCTACAAGGCCCGAGTGGGATGAGTTATTTCAACCTATGTTTGATGAATTTTTTGATTCCCCAAGTGATGATTCTACAACACCTGCAGCAGTAGCTCCGATTCCCGAAGTTGTTGCTCAAGATAATGGAAGTCAGTCTGATGCATCTACTGTTACTATTGAACCAGATGCACCATTGATAGGTGTGAAAACACCCATCCTTTTTACCACTTAATTACAATAATAACCGAGCCAAAACGTGTATTTTATGTCATTTATGTCGGAATTATGCGTGGTTTGTGTTTTTGTTATGATTTAGGACGAAAAGGTGAAAAGTGGAGAAAACACAGAATTTCACGGGCTTTTATCGAAGAAAAAGACGAAAGACGAAGTCAAAAAGTCAAGAGTGCAAAAAGAACGGAAGTCCAAGACCAATTCTGAAGGTTTATCGAGGAAAAAGTCAAAAGACAGAAGTTTACTAAAAGCCGAAGAACTCAAGTCTTATTTATGAAGAAATATCGAGACGAGTTCAAAGAAATCCCGAGGCAAAGTCATTTAAGTCTAAGTATTAAAAAGATCAACAAAGGATTAAGAAGATCAAGGACCTAAGCTTGCAATTAAGGAAAAGAAGAAAGAGGGAGGAAGCTTCCTAAGCTCCTCCCTAATCTTCCTATATATAGATAATCATGTATTCATTTTCAAGTGGTTGGGTGGCTTGACAAACCACCACTTCCACCATTTTCATACCTTGTTATTTAATTTCTTCTTGTATTTGCACCTTTAATTTCTTTCCTTTAATTCAAGTAAGTGTTCTTAATTTTGTTGTTTTAATCTTCTTTACCTTTGATCAAGCTTTCTAATGTAAAGATTTTGCTAGTTGAAAAAAAAAGTTCGTTTTTCGGTGTCTAATCGAATTGATTTCCGGTTCAAAGTGCGACTCAGTTGTTTTTGGTTAAGAAAAAGGGAAGTTGATTATCTAAAACTAATTTAAAAGTAAATGAGAAAAGTATTTAAAAACAAATTAAAGAGAAGTTCAAATAATAAAAGTAAAACAAGGTGAATATTAAAAACTAAAAGTTAAAACGAATATTAAAACAAATAATAAAACGTAATTTAAAGCGAAACAATTAATAAAAATAAATATAAAAGACGAAATTAACTATCGACTCGAAAATAAAGTTTACTAAATGAAAAAGGAGAGAATAAAACTAAAATGGTACTTTAAAGCTAAACGAGGCAAAACCTAAAGCGGGTACTAAATAAAAGATACAACTTAAACTTTACGAAAAAATATTAATACTAAAAATCGACGAAAAATTCAACTAAAAATACGTAACTTTCAAAAATAAAATCGAAACAACTTTCAGATAAAACTAGACAATTACCGAACAATACTATTAAATAAACAAGCTAGCAGGCTAGCTGCTGGAAGCTAGCAAGCTAGCTGGTGAAATTGGTGGCAAAAATTCTTAAGCAGGAACACAAGCAGTGGATCTTTATATTCATTCGGAACCTTTTTTAAGTTCCGATTCGGAACATTTTGTTTCAATTGATTCGGAAGTTTTCTTGTTAAATTGATTCGGAAGTTTTTTTTGTTAAATTGATTTGGAAGTTTTTTATTAAATTGATTCGGAAGTTTTTTGTTAAATTGATTCGGAAGTTTTTTTGTTAAATTGATTCGAAACTTTAAAAAAAATCTCATTCAGAACTTTTCAAAAAAAATCTCATTCGGAACTTTTCAAAAATACTCATTCGGAACTTTTCAAAAATACTCATTCGGAACATTTGAAAATTTTGATTCGGAACTTTTCAAAAAAATCTCATTCGGAACTTTTCAAAAACACTCATTCGGAACTTTTCAAAAATACTCATTCGGAACATTTAAAAATACTCATTCGGAACATTTGAAAAATTTGATTCGGAACTTTTCAAAAAAATCTCATTCGGAACTTTTCAAAAATACTCATTCGGAACTTTTCAAAAATACTCATTCGGAACATTTAAAAACACTTCATTCGGAACTTTCAAAAATACTCATTCGGAACTTTTAAAATCACTGGTTCGGAACTTTTTCCTGGGAAACAGTAAGTAAGAACGAAGAACAGGGAAAGAACATGAAGGCACGAATTTAATCAAAACTAACCAAGATTAACCAAAAGATTAACCCAAAACGACCACTAAACATCAACTAACAATAATCAATCAAAACAAATCAACAAAACTAACAAATAAAGCCAAATCAATCAAAACCCACTTGATTGAAATTAAGAAAACTCAAGAACACAACACCAAATCAAAAGCAGAAATTAAGCAAGAAAGGAAGAAGATGATAAATTAAAAGCTTAATTAAAAAGTAAGGATTCAATAACAAAAGCTTAAACACAAATTAATCTAGAGAGAGAAAGCATAAATCTAGAGAGAGAAACTACACTACTCCTAATCTACTCCTAAAACTAACCACCCTTCTCACAACAAGTGAGGGTGGTATTTATAGGAGAGGGGAGTGGTTGGTGGCTTCCTCTTTCTTTCTTTCTTTCTTGGTCCTCAGTCTTTCACTCTTCTTAAATTCTTCGACTTTTAAGACTTCGTCTCGGGATTTCTTTGAACTCGTCTTGTAATTTCTTCATAAATTAGACTTGAGTTCTTCGGCTTTATTAAACTTTCGTCTTTGGACATTTTCTTCGATAAATCTTCAGAATAAGCCTTGAACTTCCGTTCTTTTTGCATTCTTGATCTTTTGACTTCGTCTTTTGTCTTTTTCTTCAATAAACGCCCGTGAAAGACCGTGTTTTCTTTCCTTTTCACATTTTGACCTTGAAACACAATAAAAACACAAACCACGCATAATTCTGCCATTTACGACATAAAATATACGTTTAGGTCCCGTTTTAATGTAATTAAGTGGTAGAAAAGATGGGTGTTTTCACACCTATCACTTTCTATCTTTCATCTCTTTCTACCTTTCTTTGTTTTTAGTTGATTTTGGTGCGAATTACATTTGATCCGTGTTGATCTTGATGTTTTCGTGCTTAAAAAGTTCATCTTTTTATAGTTTGATTTAAAAGTTTGCTTATTTTAAGTTTGATAAGTTGTTATTAGTGCTTATTTAGTCTTTTTCACATTAGATTCGTTCAAGTTTGGTGATTAGCTTATCGAAATAGCTTATTACTTGCTTATTTTTCGGATCAAAAAGGTTATCGGAAAGGGTAAACCCCTTTCCGATCAAGCATTGCGACCACCCCTTCATTCCGATCACATAGATCGGAAAAGGGTTTCCAAACATTCCGATTTGCTCCCCCTCATTCCGATCACCTAATCGGAATAGGATTTATATCATTCCGATTGTGACTGTGGGTTGGTTTAACATTCCGATCGGAATCTCTTTAGTTATTCCGATTTGACTAGATTTTATGTTATTCCGATTGGACTTGGTTCTTAGACATTCTGATTGTTTCTATTCCCATTATTCCGATTGCCTCCTTTTTCTTTATTCCGATTAGCACTTTCCGATCGGGTGTATTCCGATTGGTTGTTTTGTTTTGTTTTATTTTAATATTTTGTTTTAGTAAAAGTGACATTTTTTCTCGTTTTGTTTTTAGTCTATTTTAATTTCGTTTTGCATTTTTTGATTGTCAATTTACTTTTCGTTAAGTTTTAATTTTACGTCATTTAATTTCTCGTCATTTACTTTTAAAGTTTTAAATATCGCACCGTTTACGTTTTAACTAGTTTTAGTTTTAATTACCCGTCCTTTATTTTAAAAGTCTTGCACATTTATTTTACAACAACTAAAAATATTATTTTTACCAAGAACGACTGAGTCGCACTTTGAACCGTGATCAATTCGAGAAGATACCGAGAAACGAACTTTTTCAACTAGTAAAATCCCTGTATTAAATGGCGCCGCTGCCGGCTGATGAGACTGCTTTTATACATAGTCTCATCGTCCAAATCGGGCTTAAAATGCATTAAATATCATTAAAACTGCCAAATATATGCTCGTGTTTGTTACTTGTGTATTTTAGGTACAGATATTGAGGAAATGACAAAAAAGATCACAAGAATCATTCAAAAACGAACACGGCAAACGAAGCCGCACAATGAACCTGGCCCAAATCTGGAATTTCCAAATATGACCTTGAAGAATTGAAGATTGTCAACATTGGTCCCTCATTTTTGAAGACTTGGCAGTTTATACCCTTGCAAAACTCATAAAATGCATTGAGTTCCCTAAATTATCAAGATATTACAAGTTCAGTCCTTGAAGAATGAAGAAATTACATTTCAAGTCCTTGTTTCAAGTTTATAAAGTGTTTGGGCCAAAATTGACAAGATGATGAAACTTATTTATAAAGGGAAATGGAGTTAGTTGCTGTTTATTACAACATGAAGAAAGAAGGAAAGATGGGGGACTAAAATTGCCAGACACCTAAACACATCTCAGCCAATCATGTTTCCACCTCATCCCAACCAACCAATCACCAATCACCACTTCATACTCCCATCCACGTCACAATCCACCCAACCAAAGTAATCAGTATTAAACTGAATTTTTTTAATTTTCCCTCCCTAACACCATTTTAAATAAACTAACCCCTAAAATTAATCAAACACTATCTGCTAAACCCTCCAATCCCCATAAACCCTAAATTCCTAAAACTCTTAATTCAAAGGGGTTTTCCCTAATTGATTCCAGAATCATGATTAAACATACCCTCACCCAATCCCACTTCACAAAACCCAATTCCCTCCACCCAAATGGTCCCCACGTATGTCCCCTGCTTCACTTATTTGGGCAAAAAACGAATCTTGCATACCATTCAACAGCTAAGATGATTTTCGTGTTCCCAAAGCTTGAATGAACGCTCCTGATCAGTCCAAGACAACTGCACATCACATGGCATGGTTTTTGACCAAGAATCAAGACAATTTCAGGGGCATTTTCGGATTTCTCCAAATTAGGGTTTAGGGCTTTAGAATATTTTATTCATGTATTCTAGTATCTTCCAAGTAGTATATAATGGGTGTCATGTACCCATTATACTTGTTCTAGTTTTTCTAGCAAAAATCTTGTAATCCCTTTTTAATCAATATAAAGTTGGTATTTGATTATATGTAATTCCTTTTATGATTTATTAAAAGTTGGTAAATGTTTTTAAGCTAGAATACTGAGTTCCAAATTAAAATTGTTGAAGTACTTTTGAGTTTTCAAAGGTTATCGTCAAGTTTCTGAAATATAGATTTCTCTTGGTGAAATCTTGTTTCAAGATTGGATTTCCAGGTTTTTTTAAGTGATTGTTTAAGTGTGTTAAAAGAAGAGTATTTGAGAAGTTTTTGAAAGGTTTTAAAAAGAGAAAGAAAAATCAGAAAGTGCATATTGTGTGTTCTTCATTTTTTTTCTTAGCAAGTTTCACCTGGAGCCTGATCTTCCAAGGTTCTGCTCAGGCCCCAGCCTGATTGGAGGTGACATAGCAGTCACTAAGGGACCTGGATGTAGGTCCCTCTAGGTAGCAATCTTGTTCCCTCATTTTCAGTTTTAAGATTTTGGTTTATGTGATTTTGTATGAAATTGTTCAAGTGTTTGTTTCTTGGCTTGATATTGCTTACTTTGATGTTATATGCATGATAGAGTAGGTTAAAATCAGATTTGTGTCAATTGGGATAGCTTTGCTTTGTTAGATTTGCATTTCAGTAATATAAAGGGGTGTTTGGATACGGGTTTAACTAGAAATTGTGATAAGTTTTTGGGTTAAAACCTGTCTAGACTCACTCAAATAGGTTGATAATAGGTTGAATGATATTTGGTTTTCATTTTGGACAGGTTTAGAACTCATTTGCATGTTAAAAATTTGGTTTAAGCAGTCAATATCAGAAAGTGCAATTTCTTGTCTGTTTAGTGAATTTTGTGCCTTCAAATCTTGGTAAATGTTAGATGTTAGGTATATTTAGGAGTGTGTATCAGTTTAAGGTTATTTGGTTAGTTTGTGCACAAGATTTGAGCTCTTGATATTCATTTTTGTGCAAGTAAGAAAGGGTCACTATTCATCAGAAACAAGCATGATTAATCAGAAACTTTGTGTGCTCTTTGTGTGAGATTTTGTGAAGTACTTGCCTGTTTTTTGTGTTTAATTTGACTCCCTATACTCAACTGAGTATAGGGGTGCCTTTTGTCCAAAGAACAAGCTCCTAACAAGCTTTCCTAAGCTTTTTGGTCAACTGACCTTAAAATTACACTAGCAGTGGGAACAAACTTCCCACTGGTAGCACACAAGTTGGTACTGCTCAACTAGCAGACAAAACCCAAACAAGTGTCACTTTCAGAAAGTTGCAAATTTTGTCTTTAGTGCCTTAATTTGGGAATTAGGACTTCAAATTTATTCCATTATTTTTCTTATTTTATTTAGGATTTTTCTGTTAAATTAAATTTTTATTTACTGTTCATTTACTATTTTTTTAGATTTTATAGCATTTTTAATATATTTTTAATGTTTCTGTTTTTGGCATTTAGTGCCAAAAATACTTATTTTTTAGTTTGAACATTTTTCTTAGATTTAGAAAAACATATTAAGATTTTTGGTATAAAAAGTTTTCACTATTCATCTTTTTATTATTTTTTTAGAATTAATTTAAGTTAATTAGGGTTTTATATTAAACTGTTTTTGTCTTTTAGTGGTAAATTTAATATTTTTCAAACTTTTTCAATTTGCTACTGTTCATTAGAGTAAATTAGGATTTTTTAAAATTGGTAAATTATTTTTAGTATTATTTTATTATTTTTTATAATTATTTTAGTTTTAAAATAGTTTTTAGTGATTTAAAAATAGAAAAATAGTTTTTAAAAATTAGGAAAAATACTTTTTAGTCTTTAGATAATATAAGTAAGTTATTTGTTCAATAAAATAATATTTTGGACATTTTGTTTAATTATATTTAATTTTAGGGCTTTAATTAGCAATTAAAATTTAATATTTAATTAATAAAAGGTTTTAAAATATTTTTATTGGATTTTTATTCTTATTTATATTATTTTAGACTTAGTTTTAGCTTTTAATTAATTTTTAGGTACAAAATTTTTAATCTTGTAGTTTTTTACGGTTTTACGTGAACGCCTTTTCGTCTTAGCTCGATCCGTCTTCGTAACCGTCAATTCTTTCTTATTTCTATCTTCTTTTTCTCAATATAATCACAAACATTAATCAATTCATCACACAACACACGTGCCTCCTTGGGAAACGAATTGAACTTTCTTAAGGGTCATTAGTGCTCGGTTTTCCTAAACCGTCGTGCATACTTGCCCTATTTTGTTGCTCTTTTTCCTAAAAGGGTATACAAAAACTACAATCATTTTGGCGTCGCTGCCGGGGAGGCGTGTTGTGTTTTGATTGAACAATTGTTGTTTTTATACTAGCCATAATAGTATTTGTATTAGTAGCACTCTACTAATACGTATTATCGTTTTTCGATTTTTGTGTGAATATTATTAATATATTGTATACGTAGAACAATAAATTCACAAGTACTCCAAATACGTGAGAAATCACAACCTTGACTTGGGAGGTCATTACCCAATCATTGTATTCGAATCTCAAACCAAAGAAAAAAAAGGCAAAAATAGATAAATACTTTCGTGAAGCTCGATTTTGAAAGATACAAACTATAAGGTGGGTATAAGGCGGTTGTATTTCACGACCTAAAGGAAAAAGGCTCTTAAGTGCTTCGCGCCGCCTCGTTTCCTCCGCTTGCTTGTGAGTATTTGATTTTGATAGCTAATCGAGGGTTTTGCCGCCCAAAGTATTATTACATATCATATATATTTTCTTGGTTTCTATTGATTAAACCCTCTTGAACGATTTGGTGTTCCACCATCGTTCTAAAGTCATCGAAGGCGTTCAATCCACGTGATCCTTTTCATTCCTTGAGGCTTCTTTAATCGAGAGATTTGATTAAGGAGGAGATTTGTAGATTTTTGTCTACCTAATACATTTCACCAATGTCCAAAAAAGTTAATACCATCAAAAACCACAAAAAAAATTGAAAAATACAAAACACCAAAAAGAATCTTCTTTGCTCGTCTCCTCGTTGTACGTGACGTTTATGCTAACTCGTAATCAAGCAAAACGTGCACGTAGACGAAAGAACAAAACTCCCACTCCAACTCATTCTAGTGAGGAGTCTCCTATTGACGAACCCATTGTACGAGAAGCACCAACCATGGCGAATCGAACTATGATGGAGTTACTTCAAGCACCCACCGAGGGTTATGGAGAAGCTATTGTAATTTCCGCTATCCTTGCGGAGAATTTTGAGGTGAAAACGGGTTTGTTGTCGATGATCCAAAACAACAAATTCCGTGGTGATGAGAAGGACAATCCCCACAACCATATCCGCCAATTCAATCGTCTTACCGCCACGTGCAAATTTAAGGATATCTCGAATGACCCGATTAAGATGATGCTTTTTCCGTTTTCCTTAGCGGGGCCCGCTAAAATTTGGTTAGAGAAAGGGCCACCCAATTCTATATTGACGTGGAAGGATCTCGTTTCAAAGTTTGTAAACCAATTTTTTCCGCCCTCTAAGACTACGCAATTGAAAAATGAGATTTCTAAATTTTCACAAGAATCAAATGAAAGTTTTTCAACGGCTTGGAATAGGTTTAAGGAAATGTTACATGAATGTCCTCATCACGGTTTTTCCGACTTGCACCAAATTGACACGTTTTACAATGGACTTAATGATCATGAAAGAGATTATTTAAATGCCGCCGCGGGTGGTAATTTTTTGTGTAAAACGGTCGAGGAAGCTTTGGTCATAATTGAGAATAGGTCTAAGGTTTATAGCCCTCGTAACACACCGAGTGTTGCCAAATTGGGCTCCTCATCGTCTCGTAGTATCAATGCTTTACATGATGAGGCAAATAAGGAAAATCGGTTTTTCGATAGGTTTTCGACTCTTATGTCCCATTGGAAAGCTCAAGAAGCTTCGAATTCCGCTTCGGTTAAAGCGGTTGCTAAGAGTTGTTTATCGTGTGGTGGAGCTCATGATCTTTCCGAGTGCATTACCGCGGATGGTAACACTTCGAGTGCTTATATAGCCACGGGAACTTATAACCAAAACGGCCAAGGTTCCCGCCAAAATCAAGCTCCACCAAATCAAAATGCTAATAACTATCGAAACAACAACCAAGGTGGTAATTATCAAGGCAATCAAAGGAATTACAACAAGGGTAATTATCAAAGTGGAAATGGGCAAATTTCAAACCAAAACCAAAACCGTGATTTTCAAACTACTACTCAAGGTTTTCAAAATGATCACACCAAAAATCTTCAAGGAGAGTTTTTGAATTATGCTAAGGCTAATGATGCTAAGTTTGACAATATGCAACGTGAAATGGTTAGCTTAAGATCCGAGTTGAAAAACGAGCTTAAAAACGAACTTGCTAATGAACTTAAAACTCATGCTAATAAAATGGAAGGAAATGTCACACGTCTCCAACAAAATCAACAAAAAATGGAGCAAGGACAACATGAGATTAAGCAAGAGTTGTTAAAAGCGGATGCTAGGCAATCTAAATTTGAAGACCGAATGGCTAAAATGTTTGAAGCTATCATGTGTAAGCCCTCTTCTTCGGGTGGTCTTCCTAGTGATACCATCGTGAACCCGAATGGAGAATTGAAGGTTATTACTACTCGTAGTGGTAAAACTTTCAAAGAACCCATTTCTCGTCCAAGTACTTCTATGGAGAAGGAAAAAGAGAAAGAACCCGAGGTGGTGGTTGAAAGGAGCAAATTTCAAGCCCACGAAGTATCGCTCAAACCACACCTACGGTTGAACCAATACCAATCATGGAACCCGAGATTCCAAGGCCGATGCCTATGCCTATGCCCCAACCCACACCACCCTTACCATACCCTTCAAGACGAGACAAGGAAAAGGCACAAAAACGAAATAATTATCAATTTGAACATTTTATGAAAATGTTTCGTGACTTGCATTTTAATATAAGTTTTGCCGACGCCTTAGTCATGATGCCTCGATTTGCCGCAAACTTCAAAAGTATGTTGAATAACAAAGAGAAATTGCAAAAATCGTCTAGTTGTTCATCGGTTTTTCTTAGCCGCATACCTCAAAAAGTCAGTGATCCCGGCAAGTTTTTAATCCCATGTGCTATACAATACATGGAAGAATGCTACGCCTTGGCCGATCTTGGTGCTAGTATTAATTTGATGCCTCTTGAGATTTTTAAATCGCTCAATCTTCCCAATCTCACTCCTTCAAGAATGTCAATCGAAATGGCCGATCATTCTACGATTCTAGCTTGTGGAGTAGCCGAGGACGTCTTTGTGAAAGTTGGAAAGTTCTACTATCCCGTAGACTTTATTGTTGTTGACATTCCTATCGATCCTAAAGTTCCGTTAATTTTAGGTCGATCATTTTTGGATACCTCGAGAGCACTTATCGATGTGCATGCAAGGAAAATCACTCTTCGTTTCAATGAGGAAGAACTCGTCATTAATGCAACTTAAAACTCCACGCTTTCTCATGTGGATTCTATCACGTCTTTGTACAATGTCAATCCCATCAAAAACATTTGCAAAAAGATTTCAAAAAGAGTTTTAGAAGTTGTTGAGAAAAATGAAGTTCCGTCCCATCCACCGGTGGAGGTTAAGAGTGTTAAGCCTACGATTCCAATTGTGAATGATTCTTCGGATGATGAATGTGTTGATCCCGATGGGGGAGTTTTCTTTATCAACAAACGTTTTGAAAACTTACCACCACCTTTACCAAAACGGTTTTCAAATGTGAGAATTTTTAGTGTGACTAACATTGCTTTAGAAACACCAAATATTTTTGACATAATTAAATCGGGTTTTCACAAAGAGAGTTTAAAAGATGAAAAAGGAAAAGATTTTGAATTGAATTTAAAATATTTTTCTATAACTCTAACTCCGTCATCACCACGTGTTTTGAGTACTACAAGCTCGTCTTCTCCTTTTGACGATGCTTTGTGTGGACTTAGTATGGGGGAAATCCCTTATGTTCCCTCCCCTTTCTCCACCGAGGACGAGATATTTGATCCTGGAATTGCTTATAAAGGGAAATCTCGGTCTTCCACCGATGCAATAAATGGAAAATCTTTTCATTTGATTGGTGCGAGTCTACCTCGAGTAGCTCAATGTTTTTATGACTTACCCATTGTCCCACCCTTCTATTTCTTCTCATCTATTTTCTTGAAACTCTTTGAGTTTTTGTTGACTCATGATGGAGTGGTGTTGATTTGTTTTTCCAATGAAAACGAGAACGCCATCTTCGATCCCGGTATTTTGCACCATCGAAGGACTTAGTCCTTTATACCGGTTGTTTTTAGGCCTTGTTTATCATGTAAGCCCCACCAAAAATTGACCACACCATGATAATCCCTAAATGATCACATTTATGGGGATTCGAGTCAAGATTTTGACTCGGTTATCAAAAACAAGGTGCCTCGTGGGGGAGACCCATGCTTATCCATGTAAATATTATTGCTTTTTAGTTAACCTAATGAGGGGATTTGTGCCCTTCCAACCTTTGTTCCGTGGTTGTTTATGCATTGTGGTTTTTAGATCATGATCTTCACGATTGGAGCCTCTCGTGTTCGTTTTATGGGAGCACTCGATCGTTTGCTTTGAAGACATTTCTCTATATCCATGATATATCCTTTTGATGTTCTAACCTTAGGTTTTTAGCACACTTCATAAACGGCTATTAATTTATTGGTTACACCCTTTCCATGCTAGATTAGGCATTTGACTACGTCTCTAGTATGGGGGTGTTTGCACCCCTAGACTCGAAACATTGAGGACAATGTTTAACTTTAGTATGGGGGGTGAATAGATACTTGCCTTGCCAAACCTTCACGCTTTCTAAAGTTTATCTTTTTTATTATCGTTTTGTTGCAAAATAAGGCTAAAAATGGCCAAATTTTAAAATTTTTCTCATGTTTTATAAGTGTTTGAAGACACGAATGTAGGTTTTCCGATGGCGAGAATAAGAGTAATTTTTGACTCGACCGTGCGTGTTGAGCACTTAGCTTTGATTCCTTAACTTCACATTAGGCTAAGTCTCTTAAATGAGGACGAGAAATGATTGAGTTAATTATAAGTTACTATGCTAAACGTAGAGTACTCGTATTCTTTCAAAAACTCATGTGTTCTCGTTGTTTGCTTATTCTCCCTTCGCATGTAAATATTTTTTGCTTAATAAATATTGACTTAGCGGTTTAGTTAGGATTGTTGGGCTTCTAGTCTTTTCTAGTAGCTTCCGTGTGATTAAATTGGGAATACATTAAGGTATCGCCAGCGTCACGGTTTTGAAGTATTGGCACCCGAATAATCGAAAGCTTCACCTAATAATAAGATTTCAAGTGCTCACCTAAATCTAGCAAACAATTTGAAGCCCCACAAGGCCTAAAATCTATGCAAAATTGAAAGTGAATCAAACCTTAATCTTCGAAGCTTTAAAGATCCAAAATTCGCTTTAGCGTGAGGATATACGTCTTTGGCTAATAAAACCACCGATGAGGCGGATAATAAAAGGCAAGGCAAGACCGAAGTCATAATAAAAGCTTCATGGCAAAGTTGAATAAGAGATGGAGGTAAACCAAAGATAATAAGGCCCTTCCGTTAGGGGGCATATAAAAGTCTTGGTAATAAGTCTCATGTTCAAAACCGTTATAAAACCGTGTTTATCGATTCTTCTTATCAACTTAATTTTTTGACATCATTGTCTATTAGGAGGGCTTATTGATTTGATGGTCTTAGTTACACCATTAGGACTCTATTTTTAGACCTAATCTCTATTATCGCATAAGTCAACAATGTATCCTCGTGAAACATTCAAGACAAAATAAAATATAAGAGATACAACTTAGGAATAATGGGAGGATAAGTACGTGATTAGGGCATATGAGTAGTGTTAGCATTACTAACTTATAATGACAATGATCTCGTTGCAGGGTGAAAATCGAGGAGGACGAAATTATTTCTAACGAAGCATTCACGTGTTCTTATTCTATGAACCTAAACGTCCCATTTTGCGATGAAAATCATACATTATGTCTAAAACACAAATAGTAGTAATAGTAGTCGTGTAGTTAGTTTTTCATTTCAATAAAGTGAATAAATTAAATTTTGGAGGTGCTATGATACTTTTTTCTAGCATTGCGTGAGGGCACGGCAATGGTTTAGTATAGGGGAGTGATGAGACTACTTTTATACATAGTCTCATCGTCCAAATCGGGCTTAAAATGCATTAAATATCATTAAAACTGCCAAATATATGCTCGTGTTTGTTACTTGTGTATTTTAGGTACGGATATTGAGGAAATGACAAAAAAGATCACAAGAATCATTCAAAAACGAACACGGGAAAAGAAGCCGCACAATGAACCGGGCCCAAATCTGGAATTTCCAAATATGACCTTGAAGAATTGAAGATTGTCAACATTGGTCCCTCATTTTTGAAGACTTGGCAATTTATACCCTTGCAAAACTCATAAAATGCATTGAGGTCCCTAAATTATCAAGATATTATAAGTTCAGTCCTTGAAGAATGAAGAAATGACATTTCAAGTCCTTGTTTCAAGTTTATAAAGTGTTTGGGCCAAAATTGACAAGATGATGAAACTTATTTATAAAGGGAAATGGAGTTAGTTGCTGTTTATTACAACATGAAGAAAGAAGGAAAGATGGGGGACTAAAATTTCCAGACACCTAAACACATCTCAGCCAATCATGTTTCCACCTCATCCCAACCAACCAATCACCAATCACCACCTCATACTCCCATCCACGTCACAATCCACCCAACCAAAGTAATCAGTATTAAACTGATTTTTTTTAATTTTCCCTCCCTAACACCATTTTAAATAAACTAACCCCTAAAATTAATCAAACACTATCTGCTAAACCCTCCAATCCACATAAACCCTAAATTCCTAAAACTCTTAATTCAAAGGGGTTTTCCCTAATTGATTCCAGAATCATGATTAAACATACCCTCACCCAATCCCACTTCACAAAACCCAATTCCCTCCACCCAAATGGTCCCCACGTATGTCCCATGCTTCACTTATTTGGGCAAAAAATGAATCTTGCATACCATTCAACAGCTAAGATGATTTTCGTGTTCCCAAAGCTTGAATGAACGCTCCTGATCAGTCCAAGACAACTGCACATCACATGGCATGATTTTTGACCAAGAATCAAGACAATTTCAGGGGCATTTTCGGATTTCTCCAAATTAGGGTTTAGGGCTTTAGAATATTTTATTCATGTATTCTAGTATCTTCCAAGTAGTATATAATGGTTGTCATGTACCCATTATACTTGTTCCAGTTTTTCTAGCAAAAATCTTGTAATCCCTTTTTAATCAATATAAAGTTGGTATTTGATTATATGTAATTCCTTTTATGATTTATTAAAAGTTGGTAAATGTTTTTAAGCTAGAATACTGAGTTCCAAATTAAAATTGTTGAAGTACTTTTGAGTTTTCAAAAGTTATCTTCAAGTTTCTGAAATATCGATTTCTCTTGGTGAAATCTTGTTTCAAGATTGGATTTCCAGGTTTTTTTAAGTGATTGTTTAAGTGTGTTAAAAGAAGAGTATTTGAGAAGTTTTTGAAAGGTTTTAAAAAGAGAAAGAAAAATCAGAAAGTGCATATTGTGTGTTCTTCATTTTTTTTCTTTGCAGGTTTCACCTGGAGCCTGATCTTCCAAGGTTCTGCTCAGGCCCCAGCCTGATTGGAGGTGACATAGCAGTCACTGAGGGACCTGGATGTAGGTCCCTCTAGGTAGCAATCTTGTTCCCTCATTTTCAGTTTTAAGATTTTGGTTTATGTGATTTTGTATGAAATTGTTCAAGTGTTTGTTTCTTGGCTTGATATTGCTTACTTTGATGTTATATGCATGATAGAGTAGGTTAAAATCAGATTTGTGTCAATTGGGATAGCTTTGCTTTATTAGATTTGCATTTCAGTAATATAAAGGGGTGTTTGGATACGGGTTTAACTAGAAATTGTGATAAGTTTTTGGGTTAAAACCTGTCTAGACTCACTCAAATAGGTTGATAATAGGTTGAATGATATTTGGTTTTCATTTTGGACAGGTTTAGAACTCATTTGCATGTTAAAAATTTGGTTTAAGCAGTCAATATCAGAAAGTGCAATTTCTTGTCTGTTTAGTGAATTTTGTGCCTTCAAATCTTGGTAAATGTTAGATGTTAGGTATATTTAGGAGTGTGTATCAGTTTTAGGTTATTTGGTTAGTTTGTGCACAAGATTTGAGATCTTGATATTCATTTTTGTGCAAGTAAGAAAGGGTCACTATTCATCAGAAACAAGCATGATTAATCAGAAACTTTGTGTGCTCTTTGTGTGAGATTTTGTGAAGTACTTGCCTGTTTTTTGTGTTTAATTTGACTCCCTATACTCAACTGAGTATAGGGGTGCCTTTTGTCCGAAGAACAAGCTCCTAACAAGCTTTCCTAAGCTTTTTGGTCAACTGACCTTAAAATTACACTAGCAGTGGGAACAAACTTCCCACTGGTAGCACACAAGTTGGTACTGCTCAACTAGCAGACAAAACCCAAACAAGTGTCACTTTCAGAAAGTTGCAAATTTTGTCTTTAGTGCCTTAATTTGGGAATTAGGACTTCAAATTTATTCCATTATTTTTCTTATTTTATTTAGGATTTTTCTGTTTAATTAAATTTTTATTTACTGTTCATTTACTATTTTTTTAGGTTTTATAGCATTTTTAATATATTTTTAATGTTTCTGTTTTTGGCATTTAGTGCCAAAAATACTTATTTTTCAGTTTGAACATTTTTCTTAGATTTAGAAAAACATATTAAGATTTTTGGTATAAAAAGTTTTCACTGTTCATCTTTTTATTATTTTTTTTAGAATTAATTTAAGTTAATTAGGGTTTTATATTAAACTGTTTTTGTCTTTTAGTGGTAAATTTAATATTTTCCAAACCTTTTCGATTTTCTACTGTTCATTAGAGTAAATTAGGATTTTTTAAAATTGGTAAATTATTTTTAGTATTATTTTATTATTTTTTATAATTATTTTAGTTTTAAAATAGTTTTTAGTGATTTAAAAATAGAAAAATAGTTTTTAAAAATTAGGAAAAATACTTTTTTGTCTTTAGATAATATAAGTAAGTTATTTGTTCAATAAAATAATATTTTGGACATTTTGATTAATTATATTTAATTTTAGGGCTTTAATTAGCAATTAAAATTGAATATTTAATTAATAAAAGGTTTTAAAATATTTTTATTGGATTTTTATTCTTATTTATATTATTTTAGACTTAGTTTTAGCTTTTAATTAATTTTTAGGTACAAAATTTTTAATCTTGTAGTTTTTTACGGTTTTACGTGAACGCCTTTTCGTCTTAGCTCGATCCGTCTTCGTAACCGTCAATTCTTTCTTATTTCTATCTTTTTTTTCTCAATATAATCACAAACATTAATCAATTCATCACACAACACACGTGCCTCCTCGAGAACGAACTCACTTTTAGGGTCATTCACACACGGTTTTCCTAAATCGTCGTGCATACTTGCCCTATTTTGTTGCTCTTTTTCCTAAAAGGGTATACAAAAACTACAATCACCGACTCTTTTCGTGAGGATTAACGGTTTTTTGTGAGAGACGCGTTGGCTTTTGGGATCCGTTCACTTGTGAACGTTATTTTTCGTGTCAAAAATTTTCAAAAATCCAAAAACATTTGAAAAAACATAAAAGCATTTCTTTTTCAAAAGTTTTGCACCAAAAATATTCTTCTTGCTTATCTATTTTTCTTAATGGATTCTTATGCCATTACGTCGGGTGCGGGAGACGATTGTACGGGAACGACTCATGTCAATGGTTTACATGTGAGCGGTGTGGAAACGATATCAACAATACACAATTCATATGCAGATTTTGTCCTTTGTGCAACTCGACTAATTCGTCCTTTTTGAACCCACCTCCTCTTTCCCCGTGCATCTATTGGGGAAGCGATTCTCATTGGCATGTTTCATGCCCGGTTCGATACCCGTATGATCACGGGCAAGAACCGGGGTACAATTATGACAATGATAATAGCTATCCACAAGACGCACCCGATTTTTCTCCTTACCCATTTTGCAACAACTGTGGGGGTCCTCACGATACCTATTATTGTCAACCAATGAATTATTATGAGCAAAATCTGTGTCCTCAATTTTCTTCACCAATGGATTATTATGAACCCAACCCGGTTTCTAATTCTTCTCAACCGATGAACTACTATGAGCCACAACCATGCTATAATTCAGGTTTTCAACATTTTGAGCCCCCACAACACTCCATCGATCATCAACCCTATTGTGCATTTCCTCCTGAGCAAATGGCCGCATTTTTTGACCGCTTTCAAAAAGTTCAAGAAGCTTGCAACAAGATCATCGAAAAATATCAAGAGGATCAACGGCCTGAGCAAATATCGAATATCGAGACTTATACTCCTCCTCCGGTGTATCCATACTACTATGATGATGATGACGATGAGCCGACTATTTCTTGGAATGGTCTTACTGCTCAATGTCCTAGTGCAATTGTCATCCCTTCTCTCATTATCCCAAAGGAGTCTAAGGATTGTGATACATTGAGTGAGCTTAGTGAGTTTGGTCTTGATAAATTGTTTGATGACGAGGTTTGTGACATACCGACTACTATGGAGCTTGAGGACGACGTTGCTCTTACGGAAGAGGTCGATCCTAATGATGACGATTTTTCTCCAAGCTATGAGAATTTCACTTTTAAAATTTCTCAATCTCCTCCGGGAGATGCGGGCAATGACGATTTATTCTCTCCGGCTTACGAGAAGTTCACCGATGAACATGATCTTGTGGATGAGGTGGAAGACGTGCTTCTTCGCGATAGACTACGGAAAGTGCACCTTCTAATTGCTCAAATCGAAGAGTTGACTTCTCCTCTTTTCTCCGAGTCTTTGCCTCCATCTCTTCCTCCCGTTGAAGATAATGACCCATTGCTGGAAGAAATCGATATCCACTCCATCCCTCCTGGTATTGATGATTATGACACGGAGGGGGACATTATTTTTGATAATTTGATGCAGGAAGGTATTTTCCCAAGTCCCCCTCCCGAGCACCTTTCATCCACTCCGTTAGAGACCATCACGGAGGATGAGTGCTTTGACCCGGGATGTGACATTGATTATGCTATGATTGATAACAATACGGCTTTGCCGTTTGCTCAGCATCCATTGTCTTTGGGGGAGGACAATGTGCTTACATTACCTAACCCACCTCCCGTGGACCTTGATTTCACATACTTTTCGTATGTTGAAAGGACCTTTCTCCCATACAAGACTTATCCCCCCGCCTCTCCTTTGTTGATGTCAACCGGGAACGAGGACAAGGTCTTTGATCCCGGTATTACATTCGAGGCTTCCCCATGGACCATTTAATTCGGGGACGAGTCAGGCTCGTGACTCGGTTAATATAAACAAGCGCTTTTTGGGAGGCAACCCAATTATCTATCTATCTTTCTTGTTTTCACCATAAGTGTAGGGGGAGCCCCGTGGTGTTTCTTGTTTTCTTTCTATCATATGCAGGGATTAGAGCTTCAAAGACACACTCTTGATGACTTTTGACGAACCGTGATTCCGTGTTCCATTTTCCCGGTTCTATCCTAAACTCTTTTCGATTCACTATTTTATATTTTCTAATATTAAAATAGGAATCTCTTTAGTTGTCTCTTCCTTAGAGAGATTTAAACAAAGTGCACAATGTCCTAAGTGTAGGGGAGTTTACTCCCACATTCTTAAACATTGAGGACAATGTTTATATTAAGTGTAGGGGGGACTTCTATCGAAGTTAAGTGGTCTTTTCCTTGTATTTGTCCTTAATTTAACCGGAAAATCAATTTTTTCGACATTTTTCAAAATTTTTGATCTATTTTGGCCTATGAGTTTTTCCTTTTGTATAGTTATTTTCTTTCCTTATTAGAATAAATTTTGAATAAAGTAGTTTTAATTTTCAAACGCTGTGAATCTTTTGACTCAACCCGAGTTTACTTATCTAAGTTTACTCTAGCTAGTATCCTTAACGTGTTTAAGTCAAGTTTTGCTAGGCTGATATGTAGGGAGCTTTAAAACGCGAAAGTCTTAACTCTCACGGGTTAAGAACAAGAACTTTTCGCAAGTTCCTATAATTGCTCCTAGAGAGTCGTTTATCAAGGGAACTTTAAAATGCGATTTCTGAACATGAAAAAGTCTAAGAATTTGCAAGATCCTATAGATGACTCGAAAACCCAAAACTTCGATTTAATAGGCTAAGCATCCACGAGTCTCATTCCTTGAGATTTTAAACTGTGGAGAACGAGAGATGATAGAGTCAATTATAAGTTTGGTATTCTTTCGGGAATTTATGTGAGTTAATTATAAGCCTATTCTCCCATCGCTTGCTAATAAATTTATCTGCAATAAATAAGGTTGTACGATTTGAAAAGTTACTTAGCTTCTAGCCTAAGATCGTTTAAAAGTTGCTCGGTATGGATTAGAGTTCATAGCCAAGGCATAACTTATTGAAGCGGGATGCGAAGATTGGCGAGTCCAAAAAGGTCCTAACAACACATGAGGGCTACATTTTGTTGCTAAAGATCCAAAGTGATGTGAAGAATCATTTATCGAAAATCAATATGAAGGATCGAGACACACGACGAAAAGCAAAAACTCTCCAAAAGTCATGGAGAAGTCTATCCAAAAAGGCCCTAACAAGGTATGAGGATAAATAGATCCAAGTCCTAAAAGGAGGCGGATCGTTGTATATCAAAGTCCAAAATAAAGATTGGAGAAAAATGAAGAAGTCGTGGTCCAAATATGAAGAATCTCTCAAAACTTCAAGTGAAGAAATTCCTATTATGAAGAGAAGACCATAATTTCAAGAACGTCTCTCAAAGATTTGAAGTATGAAGTCTGATGTAGTGATTTTACTACTCTTTAGGAAAAGAGAGCAAATAGGGCAAGTAATGAATACGACGATTTAGGAAAACCGTGTATTAATGACCCTAAAATTAGTTCGTTCTCAAGGAGGCTTAGTGTGTGTGTAATGAATTGATTATCTTTGTGATTATATTGTTGAGAAGGGAAAATAGAAATGAGATTAGAAGAGAATGACGGTTACGAAGACGGATTAAACTAAGTCGAAAAAGATGTACACGTAGAATCGTAAAAAGTGCTAAAATTAAAATTTTACCCTAAAAATTCCTAAAAATTACCAAAAATCCACAATAATATTCTAAGAGTTTACAAAAAGTTCTAACTTGCCAAAACCTTTTAATTAATTAGATAATGACTTTTTAATGCTAATTAAAGCCCTAAAAATCAAAATTAATTATTAAAAAGTCCCCAACAAGATTTAAAAGTTTGTAAACCTCAAAAATACTCTAATTAAGCTAAAAAGTATTTTTCAAAATTTTAAAACCACTAAAAACTATTTTTAAACAATTAAAAACTACTAAAATCAATTAAAACTTAAATTAATTCTAGAAAATAATTAAAAGACTCTAAAAATATTTGGGAAGTTGCAAAATTCCTAATTAAGTGTTTAGAACCTAGGAAAAATATAAAAACTTAGAAAATCAGACTTTTGATTTTTAACAATAAAATAATATTAAAATATTATTAAAAATCCAAAAATCATAAAAAATTCTAAAAACTTGCAAACTAGCTTAATTTACCTAAATAACTCAGAAATGAAAGTGAAATTACCTAAGTACCCTTAATGGGCCTAGAAAATGGGATAAACCCAAAACAGTACCTTATTGGGCCAAATTTGGGCCCAATAATAAAAAGTGTTCAAAATAAACCCAAAAAGCACAGGTTGACTCAAAATTTGATTTTAAACAACGTTTTCCAAGGGCCCAAAAGCTGAAAGTGTGAAATAAGCTAGCTTATACCAAACAGCTTATTCTTAATGGGCTTTTTGGCCCATTAAGCTATAAGCCAATGCCATAAGCTAAAATTTGACACACAAGCTTCTTTTGACCTAAATAAGACTTATGCAAAAAGAAATTTGAAATAAGCCCAAGGAATAAGCCTGAAAATGCAATAAGCAATCTACAGAAAACGACAAAATAGTCGTTTTTGAGTTCTAGGCCACCCCAAGTGTTGATTCAAGTTTCTATAGCTTCTAAATGACTTAATTAAGCAAAATCAACAAAGAGTTTTCAAATAAGTTGACTCAATAAGCTGGAAAAAGCAAATAAGCACTTATGTAAAAGTTAAATAAGTTGGTTTTCTAGTAAAAAGTCAAAGTTAAAGTCTGATAAGCTCCAGTCTACTTAAATGGGTCAAATAATGAAGACCTATCACAAAAAATAAGTTGTTGCAAGTCTGGATAATCTAGAATAGCTTATTGATAAGCTGAGTTCAATTTTACACTAGCAGGGGCTAGTTTTTAGTGTTGAGCAGTGGAAACTTTTTCCACTGCTTGACTATTAGACTTTTTTGTCTTTAGTCACTTTTTTGGAGATTCAGATAACACAAAGGCACCCAAATGATCTTTGGATCAAAAGGAGTCAAGAACAATAAAAATATCACAATCACAAACACCCAATTGATACAGTTTAATCAATAAAGTCCCATATATGATACAGACATGAACAAATAAGCAGTTGAGCACAATTAAGCAGTTTTAGCAATAATCAGCCAGCCAAATTCAACCAAATGCATACACAAGCTATATTAAACTCAAATAAGCAAGTCTAAACAGGTTTCATGCAATTATTCAAAGAATTAAGCAAGATTTAAGCCAATGAATGTTACTGATGAACACTAACACATGCAGTTTTATACTTTGCTGATGTATTTGCCAAATAAGCCAGATTCAACACCTCAAATCTCTCAAACAGGTTACAATTACTTTGTTTAAACCACTTTTAGCCCTAAGCATGCATACATCCTAAGTGTTCCCAAAATCCTAGGTCAAAACAGCCAATAACAAAGTTTCTATAGCAGATTGTTTGATTCAAGGCTTCAAACCCAAAAACTTGCAGCAAAACACTCTCAACCAAGCATATATCAGATATAGAACACAAACACAAACTTTCCACAACACAATAACAAGATGCAATCACAAACAGGTAGACCCAAACACCCCTTTATCTTTTCAGAATCAAATTTTTCAAAGGAAAAGTGAGATTTAAGACCACCCAAGCATCAATTAACACAATAACAAGTAAGATTAACTGATTCAAGCACGTATAAGCCACAAAATACACAAGAACAGATTCAACACTCAAATATCACAAAAATCTAAAGTATTATCAGATTTTGGGATTAAGGGTGTGTACCTCATGGATGTACATCCACACCCACGGATTTTGAGCTTATGTGCTAGCAAGAACAAGCACAAGCTTCCACAACAAAGCCTGCTAAGAATCAACAAGGTTAGAAGCACAAGTATAAAATCAGAAACTTGAAAAATCTTGATTAATGCAACCTTGTTACCCCACACTTGATTATCCCCAAGTTATAAGCCTCACCACACCTTAATCAACACAATTAGGATGCTATGATCAGCCCTATAACCCAAGAATTCCAAGGTTGAAACAAGAACTTAGCAAAATATCAAGAAAATGAAGAAAATGTGCAAACTTTTGCACACTCCTCTTTTGAAAACAGGTTTTAAACTTCAAAATCAGTAAACTAAGAACATAAACAAGCAATAATAAGATGGCACTTGGTCTTTCTTCAAAACACTTAACTCAAATTTCATAAAACTGAAAAGGGATTTACAAGTGCTTGAACAAGGAAAAACCAAAAGCAAACGTCTAAGTGAGACCCTATGGCTTTATATATAGCCTTACAAGTGAGCTAAGAACAGATAAAAATGCTTAACCCTAATGCTTGAACTTCAAAAATTGCCCTTGCAGATTTTGAAAACCTTGGAGTCTTGTGAAGAATTCTTGGCTGTTTGTGGTGATAGCTGGCAAGAAAATGTGATCAAAGGGCTTGTATGATGCTTAGAAAGTAAGCATAATTGTGGGACGTTGGATGACTTGCCCTTCTTGTCTTATTCCTTAAAAGTGTAGCAGGGGAGGTCCCATGTGGACACGTGAATGATGTGATGACCAATATTAAGGTTGGGTTGTGTTAACATGATCATTAATCACTAATCTGCACCATTTTAAGGTTTAATTACAAGTAATTAAGAAAACCCCAAATTGTGTTCTTGGTGAATAGTTATGTGTTTGATCCTGTTTTGGGTTAATACATATTTAAAAACATGTTAAGGCGCCAGATTTAAACTTAATTAAATAAGTTGTTAATCTGGTATGAGTGGATTGGTGAGGTGGCAGAATGGAGAGAGTGGATTGGTGGAAAATGTGAGTGGGGTGAGGTGGCAGCTTCTGGTTGGTTAAGGTAAGTTTGGTGTATGGCCAACTTAAGCCCCCCTTTTCTTCTTCTCTTGTCTTTTCACTTTAAATAGCTATCAACGCCCATTTCAGCCTTATCAACTTTTGCAACTTTGCATTTTTGCCCCAAAAACTTTTATAAAATGATTTCAGGGGTATTTCTTGCCATTTTTGAATTCTTCAAGGGCTGATTTGGCATTTTGATGATGGATAATGGTCTTGACTTGTATATTGAGCATTTTGGAGGACTGAAATTGCCAAGTCTTGTTTGATGAGGGACCATTCTTGCCAAATGTTGAAAGTCAAGGGTCCTTTTGTAATTTTGGGATTTTCAAAGGACCAAACTTGTAATTTCTTGTACTTTGAAGGACTTCATGATGTGTTTGACTTTGTGGAGGACAATGGTTGACAATTTAGCTTTGTTGAGGGGCTAAACTTGCCAATTTTTCAAAGTGGAGGGGCCTTTTTGTAATTTTGACAAACTTTAGGGACCAAACTTGTAATTATGAGGAGACAAGGGTATAAAGTGTCGATTCTTCCATATTGGAGGACGCTTCTTCATAATTCTTCAAATCTTCAAGGGTTGATCTTGGGAAAGTCTTCATTAGGGCTTGGTTCATTGTGCGGCTTCGTTTCCCGTATTCGTTTTTGTATGATTCTTGTGATCTTTTGTCATTTTCTCAATATCCGTACCTAAAATACACAAGCATATATATGGGTATTTTGATGATATTTAATGCATTTTAAGCCCTATTCGGAAGATGAGACTATGTATAAAAGCAGTCCCATCACTCCCCCATACTAAACCATTGTCGTGCCCTCACGCAATGCTAGAATTAAGTATCGTAGCATCTCCAAAATTCATTTTATTCACTTTATTGAATGATAAACTAGCTACACTACTACTACTTGCGTTTTAGACATAATGTATGAATTTCGTCGCAAAATGGGACGTTTAGGTTCATAGAATAAGAACACGTGAATGCTTCGTTAGAAATAATTTCATCGTCCTCGATTTTCACCCCAATTCCATGCCAAGCGTGCAACGAGATCATTGTCATTATAAGTTAGTAATGCTAACACTACTCATATGCCCTAATCACGTACTTATCCTCCCATTATTCCTACGTTGTATCTCTTATATTTTATATTGTCTTGAATGTTTCACGAGGATACATTGTTTGACTTTGTCGATAATAGAGATTTAGGTCTAAAAATAGAGTCCTAACGGTGTAACCAAGACCATAAAAACAATAACCCCTCCTAATAGACAACGATGTTAAAAAATTAAGCTGACAAGAAGAATCGATAAACACGGTTTTATAACGGTTTTGAACATGAGACTTATTACCAAGACTTTTATACGCCCCCTAACGGAAGGGCCTTATTATCTTTGGTTTACCTCCATCTTTTATTCAACTTCACCATGAAGCTTTTATTATGACTTCGGTCTTGCCTTGCCTTTTATTATCCACCTCATCGGTAGTTTTATTAGCCAAAGACGTATATCCTCACGCTAAGGCGAATTTTGGATCTTTAAAGCTTCGAAGATTAAGGCTTGATTCACTTTCAATTTTGCATAGATTTTTCGGCCTTGTG
This sequence comes from Glebionis coronaria, assembly GCA_025667525.1. NCBI lineage: Eukaryota > Viridiplantae > Streptophyta > Magnoliopsida > Asterales > Asteraceae > Glebionis > Glebionis coronaria. Next base: position 251,765,461 of record CM046874.1, read on the forward strand.
GGGCTTCAAATTGTTTGCTTGATTTAGGTGAGCACTTGAAATCTTATTATTGGGTGAAGATTTTGATTATTCGGGTGCCAATACTTCAAAACCGTGACGCTGGCGATACCTTAATGTCTTCCCAATTTAATTACACGGAAGCTACTAGAAAAGACTAGAAACCCAACAATCCCAACTAAACCGCTAAGTCAATATTTATTTAAGCAAAAAATATTTACATGCGAAGGGAGAATAAGCAAACAACGAGAACACATGAGTTTTTGAAAGAATACGAGTACTCTACGTTTAGCATAGTAACTTATAATTAACCCTATCATTTCTCGTCCTCATTTAAGAGACTTAGCCTAATGTGTAGTTAAGGAATCAAAGCTAAGTGCTCAACACGCACGGTCGAGTCAAAAATTACTCTTATTCTCGCCATCGGAAAACCTACATTCGTGTCTTCAAACACTTATAAAACATGAGAAAAATTTTAAAATTTGGCCATTTTTAGCCTTATTTTGAAACAAAACGATAAACAAAAAGATAAACTTTGAAAAGCGTGAAGGTTTGGCAAGGCAAGTATCTATTTACCTCCCCCATACTAAAGTTAAACATTGTCCTCAATGTTTCGAGTCTAGGGATGCAAACACCCCCATACTAGAGACGTAGTCGAATGCCTAATCTAACATGGAAAGGGTGTAACCAATAAATTAATAGCCGTTTATGAAGTGTGCTAATAACCTAAGGTTAGAACATCAAATGGATATATCATGGATATTGAGAAAGTCTTCAAAGCAAACGATCGAGTGCTCCCATAAAACGAACACGAGAGGCTCCAATCGTGAAGATCATGATCATCTAAAGTCCACAATTCACAAACAACCACGGAACAAAGGTTGGAAGGGCACAAATCCCCACACCTTAACTACATTATAGAGCGATAGTATGTACATAGGATAAGCATGGGACTCCCCCACGAGGCACCTCGTTTTTGATTACCGAGTCATGAGCTCGACTCGATCCCCTCAATACTAATTATCATTGGGGAAGGTGACTTGGTCGAGGTAGTTCAAGGATGGAACTTCCCCGCCAAAGTAGTGCTTCAACCTATGTCCATTCACCTTGAAGTTAGGACCATCATCTTGAGCTAGCTCGATGGTCCCATACGGAAACACTTTAGTCACGGTGAATGGACCGGACCAACGGGATTTCAACTTACTGGAAAAGATTTTCAAGCGAGAATTAAAAAGCAAAACTTGATCCCCAATGTTAAAAACCCGGTTTTTAATTTTAGAATCATGCAACTTTTTAGTTTTTTCCTTATAAATCAATGAATTTTCATAAGCAGTGTCCCTCAATTCATCTAATTCATTCAATTGCATTTTCTGGTGTTTTCCCGCGGTCTCCATATCATCATTACAATGCTTTAGGGCCCAATAAGCCTTGTGCTCTAATTCGATAGGCAAGTGACAATTCTTTCCATACACAAGCTTATAGGGAGTGCACCCAATGGGCGTCTTATGAGCGGTCCTAAAGGCCCATAAAGCATCGTCCAACTTATCCGACCACAATTGTAGGTTTTCCACAACGGATCTCTCCAAGATCCTCTTCAAAGCTCGGTTTGAAACCTCGACTTGCCCACTCGTTTGTGGGTGATAAGCCGTAGAAAGCCGATGTGTAACCCCATATTTCCTTAGGACCCTTTCGAATTGGTCGTTACAAAAATGGGTTCCACGATCGCTTATGATCGCACGAGGGGTTCCAAACCGAGAAAACAAGCTTTTCAAAAACTTGACTACCACACGAGCATCATTAGTGGGCAAGGCTTTGGCCTCCACCCACTTAGATAGGTAGTCAACCGCAACGAGAATGTACTTATTACCACGAGATGATGGGAACGGCCCCATAAAGTCTATACCCCAAACGTCAAAGATCTCACACACTTGGATGATGTTTTGTGGCATTTCATCTTTTTGTGAGGCTTTTCCTTGTCGTTGGCATGAATCACACGACTTCACAAGATCTTGTGCATCTCGGTAAATAGTAGGCCAAAAGAAGCCGGCATCAAACACCTTCTTAGCCGTGAGATTAGCACCGTGGTGACCACCCGTGGGTCCCTCATGGCAAGCTCTAAGGATGTTAGAAGCTTCGGTGCCAAATATACAACGTCGGATGATTTGATCCGCACAAGTTCGAAACAAGTAAGGGTCGTTCCAAAAGTAGAACTTGACGTCACGAAAGAATTTTCGTTTTTCTTGAGTCGTCATACCCTTAATGATGAAGTTACCCGCATGGTAATTTGCAAAGTCCGCAAACCATGGGGTGGAAGAATCAAGCTTAGAATTCACTACACCAAGTGTCTCGAGCGGAAATGTTTCGGTGATTTCCTTGGGCTCGTAAACACTTTGGTGAGGATCTTCCAAACGAGAAAGATGATCGGCCGCTAGGTTCTCGGCTCCTTTTTTGTCAACGATGGTGTGATCAAATTCTTGAAAGAGTAGAATCCAACGAAGTAATCTAGGCTTAGCATCTTGCTTTGCCATGAGATACTTGATAGCCGAATGGTCCGTATATACTATGCATTTAGCTAAGACGAGATAAGTTCGAAACTTCTCAAATGCATACACCACGGCAAGGAACTCCTTCTCCGTTGTAGTGTATTTTAGTTGAGCCTCGGTCATCGTCTTGCTAGCATAGTGAATAGGCAAGAAGTGCTTATCATGACGTTGCCCCAAAACGGCCCCAATAGCGTAATCACTAGCATCACACATGAGCTCAAAGGGGAGGTTCCAATTGGGAGCAACAAGAATGGGAGCTTCAAGTTTCCTCTTAAGGATTTCAAAGGCTCGTACACAATCTTCGTCAAAGACAAAACGTGCCTCTTTTTCAAGAAGATGTGTAATGGGTCGAGAAATCTTCGAAAAATCCTTGATGAATCGACGATAAAAGCCCGCGTGGCCTAGGAAACTCCTAACTCCCTTAACGGTTTTGGGATGAGGTAATTTGGCGATGACGTCTACCTTAGCTTGATCTACCTCAATCCCCGCTTTCGAGACCTTGTGCCCTAAGATGATTCCACTCTTAACCATAAAATGACACTTTTCCCAATTGAGCACAAGGTTGGTTTCCTCACAACGTTTCAACATTCTCTCTAGATTCGACAAACACGAAGTGAACGAATTACCAAACACGGAAAATTCATCCATGAAGACTTCCATCGTCTTCTCGATCATATCATGAAAAATAGCCATCATGCACCTTTGAAAGGTTCCCGGTGCATTACAAAGTCCGAATGGCATTCTACGATAGGCAAACGTTCCATATGGACACGTAAACATAGTTTTTTCTTGATCGCGAGGATCGATGGGAATTTGGAAGTAACCGGAAAAACCATCTAAAAAGCAATAGAAATCGTTTCCCGCAAGACGCTCCAATATTTGGTCCATGAAGGGCAAGGGAAAATGGTCTTTTCGAGTGGCTTCATTCAACTTTCGATAGTCAATGCACACTCTCCATCCGGTCACGAGTCTAGTGGGAATCAACTCGTTGGCATCGTTTGGCACAACGGTCATCCCTCCCTTTTTAGGGACACAATGAATAGGACTCACCCAAGGGCTATCGGAAATAGGGTAAATCATTCCCGCGTCAAGGAGTTTAAGGACTTCCTTTTTGATGACGTCGTAAATTTCGGGGTTCACCCTCCTTTGACATTGGATTGCGGGCTTGTAATCCTCCTCCATTAAGATTTTGTGGGTACAAAACTTGGGATCGATTCCCTTAATGTCGGATAACTTCCACGCAATTGCCCCTTTGTGATCCTTTAGAACATCGACAAGTGCGGTTTTTTCATCATTCGAAAGTTCCTTCGCAAAAATAACCGGCAACTTGTCGTCCTCCTCCAAATAGACGTATTCGAGATGAGGAGGTAAATCTTTCAACTCGAGGATAGGTGGTTCCTCAAGTGAAGATTTAGGCTCGATACTCATAACCTCCTCGGGTGGAGGAAATGGGAAATCGTTAAGAAAATCCTTGATAATCGAGAAGTCCTCATCGTTGTCGAGGTTTTCGTTACAAGTACAAGGAACATCGAATTCTTCCAACGTAAAACCACCACCTTCAAATGGAGTGAAGGTTGGTGTCGAATTATCAAGAATTGGATCCAACATAGTGGGATTGCCACTAGTTTCTTCATCACCAAAACCTAGAACTTCTTGTGAAAATTCCTCGCAAACCACGTCGATCATATCAACGAGGTTTATGGTTGCAACGGAATAAACATGAGAAATTTGAGAGTTTTGAGTTGCGTTTATAACAAGTTCCTCGTCGTTGAAACGTAAGGTGATCTTTCTAGCATGAACATCGATCAAAGCCATCGACGTATCTAAAAACGAACGACCTAAACTGAGAGGAACTTGAGGATCCGTGGGCATATCAACAACGATAAAGTCTACGGGATAGTAGAACTTCCCCACTTTCACAAAAATGTCTTCCGCCAAACCACATGCGGGAATCGTGGAATGGTCGGCCAACTCGATAGACATTAGTGAAGGAGTAAGATTAGGAAGATTGAGTGACTTGAAGATTGCAAGTGGCATCAAGTTAATGCTAGCACCAAGATCGGCCAAGGCGAATCATTCCTCCATATCTTGGATTGCACAAGGAATCAAGAATTTACCGGGATCACCGACTTTTTGAGGTATGCGATTAAGATAAACCGGCGAACAACTAGACAATTGGTGCAATTTCTCCTTGTTGTTCAACATACTCTTAAAGTTAGCCGCAAATCAAAGCATCATGACCAAAGCATCGGCGAAACTCACATTAAAGTGCAAATCACGAAACATTTTCATAAAAAGCTCAAATTGATAATTGTCGCGCTCTTGACGTTTCTCCTTCCTAAGTCTTGATGGAAAGGGCAAAGGTGGTCTGGGTTGAGGCATAGTAGGCATAGCCTTTGGAATCTCGGGTTCCAATGATGGTAATGGGTCAACCGTAGGTGTGGCATGAGCGGTACTTCGTGGGATTGGGACATGCTCCTTTTGGACCACCACCTCGGGTTCTTCTTCAATTGCTTCCTCCGTAGGAGCAATTGGTTGAGGAGTCGGTTCCTTAAGTGTCTTACCACTACGTGTGGTAACCACTTTCATTTCACCCTTAGGGTTGGATACGGTGTTGCTAGGAAGACTACTCGAAGACGGTTTACACATTATTGCCTCAAACATAGACCAGATTTTATCTTCAAACACGGATTGCCTCTTCTCGGCCTTAATCATTTCTTGTTTAATCTTGTGTTGCCCTTGTTCCATTTTTTGTTGGTTTTGTTGCAACCTAGTGACATTTCCTTCCATTTTGTTGGTGTGGATCTTAAGTTCATTAGCTAACTCATTTTTCAACTCTTTCTTCAAGTCGTTCTTAAACTCGGATCTTAGGCTAATGATTTCTCTTTGAATATTGTCAAACCTAGCATCATTCCCACTAGCGTATTCAACAAACTCACTTGGAAGATCTTTCAATGTTTGCAAACCTTTGTTGTTGTTTTGAAAATCATTTTGATTCTTGTTTGAAACTTGATTATTAGCCCCTTGATTCCCATAGTTTCCCTTGTTGTAATTGTTTTTGAAACCGACTTGATTGTTGCGATAGTTGTTGTTAGCATTTTGATTTGAACCAAAACCCGGTGGAGTCAATTGATTGGAGCGGGAAACTTGACCGTTTTGGTTGTAATTTCCCGTGGCCGCGAAGGCACTCGAAGTGTTACCACCGTTGGTAATGCACTCGGAGAAATCATGACCTCCACCACAATACATGCAAGAAACATCAACCGCTTTAGCCGTAGCGGGAGCACTTTGTTCACCAACTTTAAACTCAATCAAAAGTCCTTTTAGCTTATCAAAAATCTTGTTTTCCAAGTTCGCCTCAATTTGGCAAGCATCGATGGTAGTAGACAAAGAAGGTGAAGCCGAAGACGAAGCCTTACGAACACTAGACGTGCTACGAGGACTATACACCTTAGATCTATTTTCAATTATCACCAAAGCTTCCTCAACCGTTTTACACAAAAAATTACCACCCGCGGCGGCATTCAAATAATCCTTTTCATGATCATTAAGTCCATTGTAAAACGTGTCAATTTGATGCAAGTCGGAAAAACCGTGATGAGGACATTCATGTAACATTTCCTTAAACCTATTCCAAGCCGTTGAAAAACTTTCATTAAATTCTTGTGAAAACTTTGAAATCTCGTTTTTCAAGTGCGTAGTCTTAGAGGGCGGAAAAAATTGGTTCACAAACTTAGACACGAGATCCTTCCACGTCAATATAGAATTGGGTGGCTCTTTCTCTAACCAAATTTTAGCGGGCCCCGCTAAGGAATACGGAAAAATCATCATCTTAATCGAGTCATTCGAGACATCCTTAAACTTGCAAGTGGCTGTAAGACGATTGAATTGGCGGATATGGTTGTGTGGATTGTCCTTCTCATCACCACGGAATTTGTTGTTTTGGATCATCGACAACAAACCCGTTTTCACCTCAAAATTCTCCGCAAGGATAGCGGGAATCACAATAGCCTCTCCATAACCCTCGGTGGGTGCTTGAAGTAACTCCATCATAGTTTGATTCGCCATGGTTGGTGCTTCTCTTACAATGGGTTCGTCAATAGGAGACTCCTCACTAGAAAGATTGGGAGTGGGAGTTTTGTTCTTTCGTTTACGTGCACGTCTTGCTTGATTACGAGTTATCATAAACGTCACGTACAACGAGGGGACGAGCAAAGAAGATTCTTTTTGGTGTTTTGTATTTTTCAATTTTTTTGTGGCTTTTGATTGTATTAAACTTTTTTGGATCTTGGTGAATGTATTAAGTAGACACAAATCTACAAATCTCCTCCTTAATCAAATCTCTCGATTAAAGAAGCCTCAAGGAATGAAAACGATCACGTGAAGTGAACGCCTTCGATGACTTTAGAACGTTGGTGGAACACCAAAACGTTCAAGAGGATTTAATCAATGGAAACCAAGAAAATATATATGATACTTAGTAATACTTTGGGCGGCAAAACCCTCGATTAGCTCTCAAAATCAAATACTCACAAGCAAGCGGGGAAACGAGGCGGCGCGAAGCACTTAAGAGCCTTTTTCCTTAGGATATATTTTATAATATCCGCCTTATACCCACCTTATAGTTTGTATTTTTCAAGATTGAGCTTCACGAAAGTATTTATCTATTTTTGCCTTTTTCTTTGGTTTGAGATTCGAATACAATGATTGGGTAATGACCTCCCAAGTCAAGGTTGTGATTTCTCACGTATTTGGAGTACTTGTGAATTTATTGTTCTACGTATACACTATAGTAATAGTATTCACACAAAAACCGAAAACCGATAATACGTATTAGTAGAGTGCTACTAATACAAATACTATTTATGGTTAGTATATAAAAACAACAATTCCAATCAAAACACAACACGCCTCCCCAGCAGCGGCGCCAAAATAATGTAGTGATTTTACTACTCTTTAGGAAAAGAGAGCAAATAGGGCAAGTAATGAATACGACGATTTAGGAAAACCGTGTATTAATGACCCTAAAATGAGTTCGTTCTCAAGAAGGCTTAGTGTGTGTGTAATGAATTGATTATCTTTGTGATTATATTGTTGAGAAGGGAAAATAGAAATGAGATTAGAAGAGAATGACGGTTACGAAGACGGATTAAACTAAGTCGAAAAGATGTACACGTAGAATCGTAAAAAGTGCTAAAATTAAAATTTTACCCTAAAAATTCCTAAAAATTACCAAAAATCCAAAATAATATGCTAAGAGTTTACAAAAAATCCAAACTTTCCAAAACCTTTTAATTAATTAGATAATGACTTTTTAATGCTAATTAAAGCCCTAAAAATCAAAATTAATTATTAAAAAGTCCCCAACAAGATTTAAAAGTTTGTAAACCTCAAAAATACTCTAATTAAGCTAAAAAGTATTTTTCAAAATTTTAAAACCACTAAAAACTATTTTTAAACAATTAAAAACTACTAAAATCAATTAAAACTTAAATTAATTCTAGAAAATAATTAAAAGACTCTAAAAATATTTGGGAAGTTGCAAAATTCCTAATTAAGTGTTTAGAACCTAGTAAAAATATAAAAACTTAGAAAATCAGACTTTTGATTTTTAACAATAAAATAATATTAAAATATTATTAAAAATCCAAAAATCATAAAAAATTCTAAAAACTTGCAAACTAGCTTAATTTAACCTAAATAACTCAGAAATGAAAGTGAAATTACCTAAATACCCTTAATGGGCCTAGAAAATGGGCTAAACCCAAAATAGTACCTTATTGGGCCAAATTTGGGCCCAATAATAAAAAGAATTCAAAATAAACCCAAAAAGCATAGGTTGACTCAAAATTTGATTTTAAACAACTTTTTCCAAAGGCCCAAAAGCTGAAAGTGTGAAATAAGCTAGCTTATACCAAACAGCTTATTCTTAATGGGCTTTTTGGCCCATTAAGCATCAATTAACACAATAACAAGTAAGATTAACTGATCCAAGCAAGTATAAGCCACAAAATACACAAGAACAGATTCAACACTCAAATATCACAAAAATCCAAAGTATTATCAGATTTTGGGATTAAGGGTGTGTACCTCATGGATGTGCATCCACACCCACGGATTTTGAGCTTATGTGCTAGCAAGAACAAGCACAAGCTTCCACAACAAAGCCTGCTAAGAATCAACAAGGTTAGAAGCACAAGTATAACATCAGAAACTTGAAAAATCTTGCTCAATGCAACCTTGCTACCCCACACTTGATTATCCCCAAGTTATAAGCCTCACCACACCTTAATCAACACAGTTAGGATGCTATGATCAGCCCTATAACCCAAGAATTCCAAGGTTGAAACAAGAACTTAGCAAAATATCAAGAAAATGAAGAAAATGTGCAAAATTTTGCACACTCCTCTTTTGAAAACAGGTTTTAAACTTCAAAATCAGTAAACTAAGAACATAAACAAGCAATAATAAGATGGCACTTGGTCTTTCTTCAAAACACTTAACTCAAATTTCATAAAACTGAAAAGGGATTTACAAGTGCTTGAACAAGGAAAAACCAAAAGCAAACGTCTAAGTGAGACCCTATGGCTTTATATATAGCCTTATAAGTGAGCTAAGAACAGATAAAAATGCTTAACCCTAATGCTTGAACTTCCAAAATTGCCCTTGCAGATTTTGAAAACCTTGGAGTCTTGTGAAGAATTCTTGGCTGTTTGTGGTGATAGCTGGCAAGAAAATGTGATCAAAGGGCTTGTATGATGCTTAGAAAGTAAGCATAATTGTGGGACGTTGGATGACTTGCTCTTCTTGTCTTCTTCCTCAAAAGTGTAGCAGGGGAGGTCCCATGTGGACACGTGAATGATGTGATGACCAATATTAAGGTTGGGTTGTGTTAACATGATCATTAATCACTAATCTGCATCATTTTAAGGTTTAATTACAAGTAATTAAGAAAACCCCAATTTGTGATCTTGGTGAATAGTTATGTGTTTGATCCTGTTTTGGGTTGAGACATATTTAAAAACATGTTAAGGCGCCAGATTTAAACTTAATTAAATAAGTTGTTAATCTGGTATGAGTGGATTGGTGAGGTGGCAGAATGGAGAGAGGGGATTGGTGAAAAATGTGAGTGGGGTGAGGTGGCAGCTTCTGGTTGGTTAAGGTAAGTTGGGTGTCTGGCCAACTTAAGCCCCCCTTTTCTTCTTCTCTTGTCTTTCCACTTTAAATAGCTATCAACGCCCATTTCAGCCTTATCAACTTTTGCAACTTTACATTTTTGCCCCAAAAACTTTTATAAAATGATTTCAGGGGTATTTCATGCCATTTTTGAATTCTTCAAGGGCTGATTTGTCATTTTGATGATGGATAATGGTCTTGACTTGTATGTTGAGCATTTTGGAGGACTGAAACTGCCAAGTCTTGTTTGATGAGGGACCATTCTTGCCAAATGTTGAAAGTCAAGGGTCCTTTTTGTAATTTTGAGGTTTTCAAAGGACCAAACTTGTAATTTCTTGTACTTTGAAGGACTTCATGATGTGTTTGACTTTGTGGAGGACAATGGTTGACAATTTAGCTTTGTTGAGGGGCTAAACTTGCCAATTCTTCAAAGTGGAGGGCCCTTTTTGTAATTTTGACAAACTTTAGGGACCAAACTTGTAATTATGAGGATACAAGGGTATAAGGTGTCAATTCTTCCAAATTGGAGGACCCTTCTTCATAATTCTTCAAATCTTCAAGGGGTGATCTTGGGAAAGTCTTCATTAGGGCTTGGTTATTGTGCGGCTTCGTTTCCCGTGTTCGTTTTTGTATGATTCTTGTGATCTTTTGTCATTTTCTCAATATCCGTACCTAAAATACACAAGCAACAAACACAAGCATATATATGGGTATTTTGATGATATTTAATGCATTTTAAGCCCTATTTGGAAGATGAGACTATGTATAAAAGCAGTCTCATCAAAGTCGCTGCCAAATATCGGTCCGAGAAAGGTCTCAAATCGCAAAGCAAGTTATGCCAAGATATGAACTTTATGAGGTCCCGAGAAGCAGTTTTAAAAGATTTTTTCCTTTAGCTAACTATTGATTAAATCGTCCACTTTATTTTCGGCCTAAATAACTATCGAAATAAGTCAAACAATGCATCCTCGTGATCATTCAAGACAATAATAAAATATAAGAGATACACCTAGGAATAAGGGAGTCTAAGTGAATAATTGGCCCACATGAGTTCGTGTTAGTTTACTAACTTATAATAACAATGATCTCGTTTTTAAGCTTGGTTTGGAGAAAGTGAAAACTTGAGGATGATGATCATTCATAACATTTTCAAAACCCAAGGTATGTTTTTGATTTCTTTACTTGCTTTGTTATTTTCTATCTCTTTAATAAAGGCCAAGGTGGATTGATTGTGATGAAAAATGTACATGTGCTTTGTAACTAACGCATTGCATGAGGACATTGCAATGGTCAAGTGTAGGGGATTTGATAGGTGTGAAAACACCCATCCTTTTTACCACTTAATTACAATAATAACCGAGCCAAAACGTGTATTTTATGTCATTTATGTCGGAATTATGCGTGGTTTGTGTTTTTGTTGTGATTTAGGACGAAAAGGTGAAAAGTGGAGAAAACACGGAATTTCACGGGCTTTTATCGAAGAAAAAGACGAAAGACGAAGTCAAAAAGTCAAGAGTGCAAAAAGAACGGAAGTCCAAGTCCAATTCTGAAGGTTTATCGAGGAAAAAGTCAAAAGACAGAAGTTTACTAAAAGCCGAAGAACTCAAGTCTTATTTATGAAGAAATATCGAGACGAGTTCAAAGAAATCCCGAGGCAAAGTCATTTAAGTCTAAGTATTAAAAAGATCAACAAAGGATTAAGAAGATCAAGGACCTAAGCTTGCAATTAAGGAAAAGAAGAAAGAGGGAGGAAGCTTCCTAAGCTCCTCCCTAATCTCCCTATATATAGATAATCATGTATTCATTTTCAAGTGGTTGGGTGGCTTGACAAACCACCACTTCCACTATTTTCATACCTTGTTATTTAATTTCTTCTTGTATTTGCACCTTTAATTTATTTCCTTTAATTCAAGTAAGTGTTCTTAATTTTGTTGTTTTAATCTTCTTTACCTTTGATCAAGCTTTCTATCTTTCATCTCTTTCTACCTTTCTTTGTTTTTAGTTGATTTTGGTGCGAACTACATTTGATCCGTGTTGATCTTGATGTTTTCGTGCTTAAAAAGTTCATCTTTTTATAGTTTGATTTAAAAGTTTGCTTATTTTAAGTTTGATAAGTTGTTATTAGTGCTTATTTATTCTTTTTCACATTAGATTCGTGCAAGTTTGGTGATTAGCTTATCGAAATAGCTTATTACTTGCTTATTTTTCGGATCAAAAAGGTTATCAGAAAGGGTAAACCCCTTTCCGATCAAGCATTGCGACCACCCCTTCATTCCGATCACATAGATCGGAAAAGGGTTTCCAAACATTCTGATTTGCTCCCCCTCATTCCGGCCACCTAATCGGAATAGGGTTTATATCATTCCGATTGTGACTGTGGGTTGGTTTAACATTCCAATTGGAATCTCTTTAGTTATTTCGATTTGACTAGATTTTATGCTATTCCGATTGGACTTGGTTCTTAGACATTCCGATTGTTTCTATTCCCATTATTCCGATTGCCTCCTTTTTCTTTATTACGATTAGCACTTTCCGATCGGGTGTATTCCGATTGGTTGTTTTGTTTTGTTTTATTTTAATATTTTGTTTTAATAAAAGTGACAATTTTTCTCGTTTTGTTCTTAGTCTATTTTAATTTCGTTTTGCATTTTTTGATTGTCAATTTACTTTTCGTTAAGTTTTAATTTTACGTCATTTAATTTCTCGTCATTTACTTTTAAAGTTTTAAATATCGCACCGTTTACGTTTTAACTAGTTTTAGTTTTAATTACCCGTGCTTTATTTTAAAAGTCTTGCACATTTATTTTACAACAACTAAAAATATTATTTTTACCAAGAACGACTGAGTCGCACTTTGAACCGTGATCAATTCGAGAAGATACCGAGAAACGAACTTTTTCAACTAGTAAAATCCCTGACCATCCCCCACCAATTCTCAAACTACACCCGAAACATCACCCCCACTCGTTCCTAATGATGTTGAAGATGATTACTATGATCACGATTTGGAACTTGCTCACCTACAAGAGTTTCTATTCTTTGGTTCACAAATACCCAAAAACCCTAACGGTGCGTCTACCTTAGAGTAAGCTCCTGCAATCGTTTACTCCAGACCACCACGGATTGAAAATCACAAAACCAAATGGACAAAGGATCACCCAATCCTAAATATTATTGGTGACATTGATCGACTAGTCTTGACACATCATCAACTACAAGAGCACGTATTATATTGCTTCTTTGATGCAGTTCTCTGCGAGAAGGAACCTAGATCTTGGCAACAAGCCATGCAACAATCATCATGGATTCAAGCCATGCAAGAGGAACTTAATGAATTTCAACGCCTTGAAGTATGGGAATTAGTTCCTCTACCCGACAACGTTGACATCCTTACATTGTTGTGGGTATATAAGGTTAAACTCGATGAGTTAGGTGGAGTGTTAAAGAACAAAGATAGATTGGTTGCTCGTGGTTACAAACAAGCTTTGGGTATTGACTTTGAAGAATCCTTTGCTCCTGTTGCACGATTGGAAGCGATTAGACTATTCCTTGCTTATGCTGCTCACATGAATATGATCGTCTACCAAATGGATGTTAAGACGGAATTTCTTAATGGTGAATTAAGGGAAGATGTCTATGTAAGCCAGCCGAATGGATTCGTCAACTCGGAGTATCCTAATCGCGTGTACAAGCTCAAGAAGGCTCTTTATGGGTTGAAACAAGCTCCACGCGCGTGGTACGATCTCCTATCGTCTTATCTGATCTCAGAAGGCTTCTCCAAAGGCAAAGTGGACCCAACATGATTCATTCTCAGGGAGGACAACGACATGATACTGGTATAAATTTATGTTACCGGTATGATATTTGCTGCCACTACTCAAAGACTGTCTGACCATTTTGAGAAAATCATGTCCACGCGTTTTAAGATGTCGATGATGGGAAAATTTTCATTTTTCTTAGGGTTGCAAATTTCTCAAAATCCCAGAGGCATCTTTATTAATCTATCCAAATATGCTCTTGATTCGTTGAAAAGGTATCATTTTGAAAACTGTGACCCCGTGGATACTCCTATGGTGGAGAGATCCAAGTTAGATGAGGATAGGGATGGGATTGTTGTCGATCCTAAACTTTACCGTGGAATGATCGGCACCCTTCTCTATCTGACTGCTAGCAGACCTGATTTGCAATTTGCTATATGCATGTGTGCCCGGTATAAGGCTCGGCCTACCGAAAAGCATTTACATGTTGTGAAAAGGATCTTTCGGTATCTTAAAGGAACACTTAATCGTGGTCTGTGGTATCCGAAGGATTCCTCTATTGCACTAATATCATATGCAGATGCGGATTATGTTGGGTGTCAAGATACTCGACATAGCACTTCTGGCAGTATGCGACTTCTTGGAGATAGACTGATTAGTTGGGCATCCAAAAGGCAAAAAAGCATTGCGATATCCAGTACAGGGGCTGAATACATTGCTATGTCTGGTTTTTGTGCTCAAGTTCTTTGGATGAGATCATAATTAACTGACTACGGTCTTGGATTCAACGAAATCACGATGTACTGTGATAACAAAAACGCCATTGCCCTTTGCTGCAACTATGTTCAACACTCCCGGGCAAAGCACATTGACATACGCTACCACTTTATCAAAGAGCAAGTGGAAAATGGAGTAATCAAGTTATATTTTGTCAACACTGAGTATCAACTGGCGGATATATTCACAAAGGCCTTAGATCGAGTACGTATCGAGTTTTTTATCGAAAAGCTGGGCATGAAATCATTCTCACCGGCAACACTTAAGGAGTTGGCAGAAGAATCTGCAGAATAGTGGTGGCAAACTATTCTTGAGTATCCTTTTATCATGATCTTTTATATTATCGTATATATATAAACCACAAAAAGAAAATACAAAAATATAAAACTTAGAAAAACCATAAAAAATATAAAATCAAGAAAATCCAAAAATATTTTTCATTTTTTAAATCGGGCATGTCTTTTAGTACGGTAATATTTACGGCCTTAGAAATGTCGATTAATATTGACACGGCGCCATAAATAGAGTCCGTATGAAAGTTGTAAATATTTTTAAAACATGCCCATATGGCTTGTAGTTATTTCTTACTGCAACCCGATTTTCGCATTAAAGTCACGTATTTCTTTTGAAAACGTTGGCTCACAACGGGAATTAATTTTCTCGGGCAAGGTTTACTTTAAAACCTTGTAAGGGATCAAGTTTACTGTATAACTTGGTCTAACACAAATTAGTGTACGCTTCAGTGAACTTATTTTGTTAAAATAAGAGAAATCTTATTGCCACCAGAATCGTTCCATAAAATCACAAAACAGAAAACGTCTTCATGGATATTTGTCTCTTTAAAAACAATGACTACAGCTCTTTAAATAGAAAACGGGTCAGCGTTTAAGGGGGAGAAAATATCAAATCCTTTTGGAATTGAATTGGTCTTCAAAAAGTATTTTCAGAAAAATGCAACACTATGTATGGTTTTTCTTTATGTGCTATGTGTGCTTTATGAGGAAATTGAATTGGCTTTATGATATACCTTATATCTTAAGTCATTGCGATAGAAACGTTTGTGGTGTGTTTGTGTTTGCACTTTAAGATAATTCAGGGTACGAGGTGTTGTTAACTTGTTTTTTACAAGTTTCATTCACTCTTGTTTAACTAAGGGGACCAAAGTGAAAATCTTGCAAACTTGGTCTGAGAATTGACCAAGTCAAATAACTCCCCCCTCCACTGTTTTTCTTTCTCATCGCAACACACACATCACCTGCAAAACCTTGCCGCCATTAAAAAAGCTCGTCCAACCTTCGTTTATTGTGCATATCTGTTATTTCATCTAGGCATTCATCTATCATTAGTGCTTTTCATGATCTTTTATTGCTTAAAACATTTTAAACGTGTCCTATGTATCGATTCCAGATTAGGGTTTCATTTTGATGTGTGATTAATACTTGTAACTGATAGAGGGGTTTTGTTCGTATTGACCCTATAAATATTGGTCTTGCTCAGTTTTGCTTCAAACATTGCCAATGTCCAGAAATCAAAGGATCAAATGTTTCATCGTAATATTCGTCCCAGATTGCGACGACTTTCCCGCCCTTGGATTGCGATGACCAGATTGCGATGTTGTTATTGCGATGAGTTATTGCGATGACTTATTGCGATGGCATTCTGATGACTTATTGCGATGGCATTCTGATGACTTATTGCGATGGCATTTCGATGACCTCATTGCGATGAAATTCCGATGACCATATTGCGATGATGACATTCCGATGACTTCACTTAGTATTCCAATGGACTTTAAGATTGCGATGGTTTCTTAATATTGCGATAGGTGGGACTTTTAGACACACTGCTAGATTAAGAGTTGTGAAACATAAAAAATGCTAAGTGTAGTTTCTTCTCAATGTGTTACAATAACAAATACAGCGCTAAAGCATTCGACTTAGATGACAATCATGGTTTTTAGGCTGGCCATTAAAACGAAACCAAGATTTATTGGATAACATTAATTTTTTCTCAAAAGAATACTTGAACGGTTTCTTATTACAAAAATTCATCTTATTTTATAAGTTGATATTTCTGTAAAAAGAGAGATAAAATTACTTATTCAATGTCTTGTGTTTTGCATTCAGGCCATGGAAGACACTGCATCATCTTTGTCCAATCCTAAGTTCAAACCACTGAGAATTTGGTTATCTCATCACCTACTGAGGTTGAGGTTTTGCCTATACCTACTGAGGTTGAGGTTTTGCCTACACCTACTGAGGTTTTGGTTACTCAAACACCTATTGAGGTAGAAGTTATACCCAGGCCTACTAAGGTGGTGGTTGAATGTACTCATCATTTTTACACTAGGTCTTCCATAGAAGTAGTGGTAATGACTACAACGAAACCCAAATCCTCAAGAAACTAAAGCTAGGTCGTTATGTCATTCGAATAAAATGTCTGTGGTATACTGTCATGTATTTAGGTGTTAATCTGAATGATTGATTGTTTTACCTATGAACTGTGTCTGTAATATTGTTTCACATTTAATAATATGTGGTGACATTTGTTGTATTATTTAAATGGATTATGAGATATACGTATATGTGTATATATCAATTATGTTTGTGCTATCTAAGCAGGAATGTGTCGATCATCGAAGAACAACAGCTACAACTTGATCTCATACTTGTTCCACTCAGCGTGCGGCTACCACCTGCAGAGAAAAATTATCGTCTGAAAGACGACTTTGATCCATCTCTTGCAGCCTTTAAAGTCGCAATGGATATACTATGTTGATCCCTTTGGTTGGATCTATATTCTGTTAGGAATTAGTATAATAGTTTGTAATCAAACTAAAACACTTTGAGCACTCTTACCAAACACTAAATAAGTTATGCGGAATCTAACTTATAAAGCACAGAAGAACAGAATTACTTTTAACTATTCGATTCTCTTATTAATCGACTTGTATGAGGTACATGAAAGACATTGTACCTATGTTCCTTTTATAGAGTAAGGAACCCTAGAAACCTTAGAATATTCTATAAAGATAACTATATCACAGACGATATATTATGAATATTCTAACTATTTATGTATATCACATAAGATATACTCTAACTATAACTATGACATATCTTATACAAAGATATATTCGTCCTAATCTTCATAGCAGTACTTACTTTATAAGTAGCAGTACTTACTATGTACCGCGTTAACACTAACGGTACTTACATAACACTAACAGTACTTCAAATACACTAACGGTACTTGACACTTAACAAATAATTCCCAACAATCCTCCCCTAAACAAGAAATGATAACTTGTTGTCTTCTTGTTTCTTTTCTACTGGATGTATTAGAAATACATGTCTTCAGTCTTTCCTTCATCCTTGGATTGAACTTGGTAATTTGTATTTGCATCCAACTGAATGTAGCCAAACACTTCATATGTAGATCTTCTTCTGATAAGATAATCTTCAAACATTATGAGCATCATCTTTGTCTTCAAAATATGATCTTCTTGTGTCTTCTAATCATTCATTCATCTTTGCAGCAACAGTTTTTGTCTTCTTGAGTTTAGTCCTTGAACTCTTGATCATAAATCTTCCACTTGATTTGATGATAACAAAACCTTCTAAGTATTATATCTTTTAATACTTCTTTGTCTGCAATCTTCATACCTGAAATAAAACAGTTAACAACAAAACACCAATCTGTATTGGCTTTATGATTTTTAGCAAATCACCAGCTATCAACGGATTTGATAAATTCTTTACCAGTTAGCCGTACACTCTGGAATAGCCAATACTTTATTCACAAAGAATAAGGTGTAATGAAAACCTTACAACTTTTGGTAAATTTTCAACCATCAACGGATTTGATGAAGTCTTTACCTAGTACCGTTTGTCTAGGACTAGCTAACTCTTTGTCTCGAAACAAGGTGAGTTAGAATTATATAGTTTTTAGCAAACTATCAGCTTTCAACGGATTTGATAAGTCTTTACCACAAACCGTTTGCTTATGGACTAGCCAGTTCTTATGTGTGTTAGACATGGTGAACTGAGAACGATTTATGAAGTGTGACTGAAAGTCAAACACTTAAGATTCTTTCTCAGCTTCTTCCTCATCTTTCAAATCCTTGATTTGTTGTTTAACCATTCTGATCAACTCCAAAGCATCAGCAGATTCTTCTGTAACTTCCAATTGTTGTTCTAACATCCTTTCCAACAATTTTATTTTGAAGGGATAAGTCTTCTCTTGCAGCATATAATATGTAACATCATCTACATCCAAAATATGCAATCCACATGACCTATAATATCTCCAGTAACTAGGAACCTGATTCTCTTACAAGATCTTGGATATCTTGTCTGTCAAGTATGTGAAGGATATCTTCCAAAAGTCTGAATATCCTTTTTGTTCCATCAAATCTCTGAATCCCATGAGCTTCAAGTCCTTGATCTGTAGAGTAAATCCACTTAACAATGGATGCTATTTTTCCAAAAATCTCTGTATCAAAACATTGATCTTCAAAATTTACAATCTTCAAGTACTTCCTTAAGCTCTCATCATCATCACTATCCTCTGTTGTAGTTTTAGCTCTCTTAGCTTTCTTCTTTAGCTTTGTTGATCTTTTCCTTTTAACACTCTTGGAAATTCCTTCAAGTTCTGTTGAACCTTCTTCTAAGCTTGTATGTACCGTTTCCTCAGTATGTACTGTTGACTGTGTATGTACTGTTTGTACATTTTCAGTCTGAGCAATTCCTTGAGTTTCAACTCCTGTATCCATCCTTTGAGCAGTATCTTCCTCTCTTGAACTTACTTTCTCCTTTCTATTCTTCCTCACATAAGTGGTTTTGATAGGTGTAGATGTACTTGTAGGTTCAGCAGTACTTGGCTCAATTCTAGGAGTACTACCAAATTGTCTTTGTTGTTGTAGACGTTTCTTGAATTCTTCAACAGCTTTCTTGTCTGCTTCAGATCCAATCTCAACAAAATTCAATTCAGTCCTCTTACTTTGCTCATACAAAGTCTTTATTTCTTCAAAAGTTTTCTTGACCAGCTGAATATGAGTAAATCCTTTTACTTTCTTTAGAAATTTCATCATTTGACTTCTAATCTACATAGTCGTTGGAGGCTTAATCTTTTCTTTCCTTCTCTTTTCAACAAAGAATCTTTGTTGCTCCCTTACCAGATCATCAATCAATCTTGATTTTTCTTCTTCATCATATGCATCTTTTTCTTCAGCTATCAATGAGTCTGTAAGAAGCTCACTTGCATGTATCTCAGCTTGAATCCTATCATACTCTTGTATGTTCCATTCTTGTTGTATCCTTTTAGCTTCTAACAAAGTTTGCTTTGCTGCAAGTTCTTCCTGCAATTCATCTTCACGAATTTGTGCTTACATTCTATAAGCAAATTCCTCATCATGGTCAATTTGATTAAATCTGTACATGACTCTATTTATTTCATCATCTGAATCACTTTTATCTTCAAATTCTAACAATAATTGCTTCTTCCCCTTATCCTTTGGATTTATCTTAGGTAGCTTCTTCTTTAGGTTGGCAGCTACTTCTTCATTAGCTAACTGTTGAATGACTATACCTTTTATAGGGTATGAAGCTTGTACTTTCTTACCTTGAATTTGATCCTTTGAGGCAAGAACTTCTTGTTGTGTCTTTTTCTCCACTTCTGCTTGTTTAGCCTTCTTAACTAAACTCTTCTTTAGATCAAATAGCAATTTGGCTAAAGTCTCATTTTCTCCAAATGAACTTTGAATTTCCAGTGAAGGATGATCACCAGCGGTACTTGCAATTAGCTTAGCAGTACTTGGATCTTCAACAATTTCAGTAGTACTTGCAGTTGGCTTAGCAGTACTTGGATTCTCAACAAAGTCAACTTCACCAGTATTTGACACACTTGTTTCTTCAATCACTTGTGTTTCCCCAGATGCTTTATCTTCCATAGAAGCCATCATATCAATTTGCACTTCTTCGGTCTTTTCTGACTTATTGCTTTGTGGTAATGGATCAGGAAACTGATTAGAAATTTCCTCCAACTTCTCATAGAAAACACTCCAATTAGCTTGAGGTAGTGATTGAACTGATGGTTCTGGCTGAGTTGCCAATGTTTCTGCAACTTGTGGCTCCTCTGGTTGATTTACCAATTTTTCTTGAACTTGTTCTTGAACTTGTGGTTCCTCTGGAGTAGGTTGTGGGTCTTGCTGTTGAATCTCCATGTCTGAAGGTTCATCCACACCAGTCTCTAAACCAGTTCCATCTTTAAAAGTCCCCATGACATCTTCATCCAATTCAAAATTTATGTCATTTCCAGAGATCCTTGTTTGATTATCAGAAGAAGGTGGTTGTTCTTCATTATTCCTTCCCTGTTCTTCAATATTCCTCTCCTGTTTGGTTGCATTCAGTTGCCTTTTCTTGAAGTTCCTGAACCTTTGCTTCCTGATTGCAGATGTCTGAACAGATCTATATTGCCTCATCCAAGATGACACTTTGTTCCTTAACTTGAGTAGTCAAGCTTCCAATTCAGCAATTTTCTTGTCTTGAACAAGCTTATCTTTCTGCAATACATGTACCTGTTGGGACAAACTTGTATACAAAGAAGTTAAATTTGCAACATCCACCACCTCTGGTGCTTGTGCTTGTGGTGAACCACTAACAGCAATAGAAGCAGCAGGTGTGTGGATCATCTCATTAGTGTTGGTGGAATACCAACACTGTGAGAAGAAGATTGTGAATCTTCAAGAGAGTGGGAGCTCTGGTGAGAAGGAGTTTGCTGAGAAGCACTAGCATTGCTAGGTTCCTTACCTTCTTGATTGGCAGGTTGGGCTAACATATGGGCAAACAATGGTGTGACAGTTCCTGAAAAGGCATTGCCTTATTTGTTCAAGAAAGAGAAAGTTCTCTTTGTGAATGAAGGAACATCCCATGTATCAGTTAATGCTGGTAGGTTAGGTATTTGGTCACTAACTAAAGCCTGAATGAATCTAGGATACATTAAAAACTTCTTAGTCCCTTCCAAATTCCTAGTCATGCCTTCAAAAATTAATTTTAAAAAATTTAAAACCCTGTTATTTGCTAGACAAATACCAGCAGATGTCAATGCAGTAGGTATTTGATCAAAAGATGTACTTTTTGAACTTAAACAATGAATAATAGCATGAAAAAGCAATTTCCATTGAGGTAAAAATAATGCTTTAAAGAAAGTAAGACTTTCCCTACCACCCCCATATCCCATGGCTGCAAGGCCATCATGAATCTCTGTATTATTAAGCATACTAAGTCCATTTTCATCATTAAGTCTCATAGTTGCTCTTAGCAGTACCTCAGTGACATATATTCCTATGATTTACCCTAGCCTTAATGCAAGGTTGATCAAAACGAGTACCTAGAACAGCAGTATCCCAAAATTGTTCAACAATGGGTATAGAGACAACTGGACTTACAGTGAGTGCGAAGCGAATATGACTTCGAGAAAGGAAACCAATCATCTCATGGAAACTAAGTGAGTCATCATTCGTAGCAAGATTCGCAACTAAATTATGCTTAGAGATTACTTGTAAGGCAGCCATTAGTATTTTTGATGATCGAAAGATTAGAGAGAGGGTTATAGAATCAAGAGAGAAAAATAAAAGATTATGTGAATCAATTGTGTAATTGGGGTAAGTATTTAAGTAAATAACAAACCCAAGTGCGAAGAAACCGCCAAATTTACAAAAGAGACCCTTAACGGTACAACGGACATGTAGCGGTACATGGAACATAAGCGGTACATGGTTCTGTGCTAGCGGTACTTGGAGTGACAACGGTACCTCACAATTTTGACCAGTTCATGCTTTCCACTAGACATGTAACCTCTTTTATCTTTTTCTATAAACCTGCAATAACATCAAAAACACAAAGCATAGACTATACAATAAAATTTATATAAAACTTGTACAGCTATTACCTCCCCTCAACATATGCAGCATGTTATTGATTGAGCATACCAATGTGTGTCACCAGGAATTTGAATCTCTTTGCATCAAATGCCTTGGTCAACAAATCAGCTACATTGTTGTCTGTATGAATCTTCAAGACTTGAATAAGCTTTTTTGTCATAAGCATCTCTTATAAAGTGATGTCTTATTTCAATATGCTTAGTCTTGGAGTGAAATACTGGATTCTTGACAATGCATATAGTACTTTCATTATCAATGTAAATCTTGGTGTTCATGAAATTGAACCCATAGTCCAACAATTGATTTTGAATCCAAAGTACTTGTCCACAGCAATGAGCAGCAGCTACATATTCAGCTTCAGTTGTAGAAGTAGCAACAATGGTTTGCTTCTTACACTGCCATGATATGAGTCTTCTGCCTAGGAATTGACAACCTCCTGTTGTGGATTTCCTATCATGATTTGCTCCAGCATAGTCACTATCTGAGTAAGCTTCCAATTCAAAGGTGGAGTCTCTAGGATACCATAATCCTAAATTAGGTTGACTTTTAAGATATTTAAAAATCTTCTTCACAGCATAAAGATGTGACACCTTTGGATGAACTTGGAATCGTGAACATGCACACACAGCAAACATTATATCTGGTCTTGAAGCAGTAAGATACATCAATGAACCAATCATTGACCTATAGAGATGAATGTCAACATCCTCTCCATGTTCATCTTTTGATAAATATTTCTTGGCTTCAAAAGGTGTGCTTGTACTCCTTGTATCCATACATGAAAATTTCTTTAAGATTTCAGAAACATATTTATCTTGGCTGATAAATATTCCATCTTTTCTTTGTTTGACTTGTAGTCCCAAAAAGAAAGTTAGTTCTCCCATAGAACTCATTTGAAATCTTCCTTTCATCAAAGCTTCAAACTCTTCACACCATGTCTTCTTGGTAGAACCAAAAATGATGTCATCAACATAGACTTGAACTAGAATAATGTCTTTGGCATTTTTCTTGATGAACAGAGTTTTGTCAATGGTTCCTCTCCTATATCCATGTTCTAGCAGAAAGTTGGATAAAGTTGCATACCAGGCTCTTAGAGCTTGATGCAGACCATAAAGTGCTTTGATAACTTTGTAGACTCTATTGGGGAATTTAGGATCTACAAAACCTGTAGGTTGTGAGACATATACCTCCTCTGAAATAATACCATATAGAAAGGCACTTTTCACATCCATTTGATAGACTATAAATCCCATATATGATGCAAAGGCCAAAAATAACCTAATGGCTTCTATCCTTGCCACTGGTGCAAAAACCTCATCATAGTCTATCCCTTCTTCCTGTCTGTAGCCTTGAGCAACAAGTCTTGCCTTGTTTCTCACAACAACCCCTCTTTCATCCTTCTTGTTCCTGAAGACCCATCTTGTACCAATTACTCTTTTTCCTGAGGGAAGATCCACAAGAATACAAACCTTTTGTAGCTCAAATTGTGTTAATTCTTCTTGCATGGCATCCACCCAACTTTCTTCATCAAGAGCCTGAGAGATATTTTTGGGCTCTACTTGAGATAAGAAACAGGCAAACAAACAATGCTGAGTATCTTTATGATTTGTTCTCTGCTGTTGTTTGACATAACTCACTAGTGCATGAGTTTCAATATTGGTTTGCAGTTGTCTTCTGGTTTGTACAGTAGATTTTGGATCACCAATAATCTGATTAGCAGGATGGTTGTTGTTGACTTTATGAGTGGGAATAGAACTGACTGGAATTTCAGTTTCCAAATTGTTGAAGTCAGATACTGCACCTTGCTCATCATAGGAAGCTTTGGAGAAGATTCCTTCAGCTGGACTGGCATATAAGTCTTCTTCGTCCAATGCTTGCAAAATCTCTTCTAGGGAGTCAGCAGATCTAGCAGATTTAGACTTAGCAGTACTTGTAGATGAAGTACCGCTAGGTATAGTATGTACTGCTGAGTGTTGTGACTCAAAAGATTCTTCTCCTGAATGCTTATTAGCAGATGTAGCATTCTTTTCTTGATCTTGAAGCCTCTGAAGCTCATGGGAGGCTTGATCATCACTTGATGGCATGGTTTGCTTCTTGGGAGTTGCAGATATGGGAGTAACAGTAGGCATATTTGGCACACAGATGTGAACATCTTCATCTAATGAAGAAACATCTTCTTGAGTACCTGTATTAATTGCACTTGACTCCTCACCTGTATTGTTAGTTTGACAATCTTTTTGCAAAGAGTAGTAGTCCATGGAGTTAGTTAGATAAACTAAATCAAACATCCAAACATAACCTATTCCTGGAACATTGGGTTTATTTTCTAAGAAATTGACATGAGCATTTTCTTCAACTTTCTTAGTTGCCAAATTGTAAACCCTATATGCTTTACTTTACAATGAATATCCTACAAGATATCCTGGATCAGACTTCCCATCAAACTTTCCCAAGTAATCAAGAGTATTTAGTATGGACACATGACACCCAAAAGGTTTTAAATGACTTATGTTAGGCTTTACATTAGTCAAAAGTTCATAAGGTGTTTTGTTTTGAGGCTTAGTTACTAGGACTCTATTTAACACATAACATGCAGTATTGATTGCTTCAGCCCAAAAGGTATTTGGCAAAAGTGAATCAGCCAGCATAGTTCTAGCAGCCTTAATTAATGTCCTATTCTTCCTTTCAGCTACTCCATTCTATTGAGGAGTTCTAGGATTACTAAATTGCCTTTTAATTCCTTTAGACCTACAGAATTCATCAAAATCAGCATTCTTAAATTCTGTTCCATTATCAGTCCTAATGATTAGAACCTGTTTAGTGAACTGCAGTTCATCTAAAGTGATAAAATCCTTTAGTAATTCACTTGTTTCACTTTTAAGGGTTAAAAAGAAAACCCAACTGAATCTACTATAATCATCAGTTATGACTAGACAAAAGGTCTTATGGCTAATGCTTCTTATAGAAACTAGACCAAATAAATCCATATGCAAGAGATGCAAAGGTTTTGTCACAGTTTTTACAGTCTTGGTCTTACAAGAGGCTCTATGTTGTTTTCCTTTTTGACAAGCAGCACATGTGAAATCATTTTGAAAAGATTTGTTAGGTAAACCTCTAACCAAATTCCTTTTTACCAATCTATTAAGATTCTTAAAATTCACATGACCTAACCTTCTATGCCATAAATTTGACTCATCTAAAGAAGCCTTAGCTAGCAAACATGTAATACCACCTGTTGGAGTATTAAGATTAAAGGTGTACATATTTTATTGCCTGGGTACTTTAAGCAGTATTTGAGATTCCTTGGGCATCTCAAAGTCTTTGGACAACACCATGCAGTCTTTGTCTGTGAATAGCACCTTGTTTATCTTATCACACATTTGTGATACTGAAAAGAGATTGAACTCATTCAATTCTTTCACAAAGAAGACATCTTCAAATTCCAACTTTCCTGTGTTGATTTTCCCTTTGCCAGTGATTCTACCTTTGCTACCCCCAAAGGCTACTGGTCCTCCTCTGAATTCTTCAAATTCAGCAAGAAAATCTTTGTTCCCTGTCATGTGTCTTGAGCATCCACTATCTACAATTCCTTTATCTTTCAATTCATCAATGAGATGCCCCTGCACACAAATAAAACTTATTAGTTTTTAACAGGGACCCAAGCCACATTTGGCTCGGATCTTGTGGGACCTACACATTTTAGAGTTTGTACTAAAGCATTCCCAGTAATGCTACTTTTACTCTTATACTTCATGGTTTCATTTATGTAGTCAAATTCATAGGGTGACTCTATGTGCTTTGACTTCTTTGACTTAAGTACTGCTTGAGCGGTACTTGCTTTAACACATGGTATAACTCTTTTAGGAACCCACATTTGTACTGATTTGTTCTTGTCCTTACTTCTAGGTGCTTTAACTTTTTCAAAAACCTTCTTAGAAGTCTTGGAGAACATTGGTTTTACAGACTTTAAACCAACAGCACTTGAGTTTTGTCTAGCAGTACTTGTAGATTTAAGCTTGCCGGTACTTGGTTTACCAGACTTTAAGGATACAAGTCCTTGCTTCATAAGTACTGCCCTAGGAACAAAACTTTTGGTAGGATTATTTTTAAACTGTTTAACTACCCTTGTGTGATCAAACTTAGGTTTGTCATCTTTAAGTTTATGTTTCCTATCACCCTGTGCATTTTTTTCCATTACTGTTTTTCATGACCCTTTGTGTAGCCTTTTGTTTCACAATTTTATCTTCATGTAATGTACAGTCTTTGATAAAATGACTTAGACTACCACAAACATAACATCCTTTTCTTCTTAAAGAAGACCCAAAAGGTTGTTTTGACTTTACTTTTTCAAAACCTAGCCCAGCCCTTTTGTTTTTAGTATGTTGTTTATTGTTTTCTAATATCTTGCTAGGAGTTTTTACCTGCTTGGGAGCAGAACTAGTCTTAGATAATTATTACGGGGAGCCCGCATGGCCCAACGATCTTTTATATATTTTTCCGGTAGTAATTCTAGGTACTATTGCATGTAACGTAGGCTTAGCGGTTCTAGAACCATCAATGATTGGTGAACCGGCGGATCCATTTGCAACTTCCTCAGAAACAAAGTTATTCATTAGAGGTGGATAAACAATATTCTTGGTCACATCAGTATTTTCTTGAGAAACAGTACTAGAGTTAAAGACATTATTAATCTTAGGATCTTCTAACTCTATACTGTTATCATTACAAGGGGGCATGAAAATTCCAGATACTGGTGGAGGAACAGCCTTCATTCCTTCAGCATATCTATCATTTCAGGTGTATCATCTACCTCACCAGAACTATCAAAAATCCCTTTTGATAAGTCCTTGTTAGTTAAGGTTATCCCAGGTTGATCCTCAATATATCCTAGGCCTGTTTTATCATAATACCCCATTTGTGAATTAATCAACTTTCCCAATCCCTTAGAGGATTGTTGCAATCGACTAATTACTTTCCTCTCTTTACAAAGACTGGTTTTTAAAGCTTCATTTTCAGTATTTAGTTTTAAAAGTTGTCTTTCAAAAGCTTTTATTTCCACATCTTTTTCCCTCATTTTGAAGAGTCAAAATCCTAATTTTCTCTTCATAGTTTTGTTGAGCCTTTTTGTACAAAACTATATTATCTTCAAGTTTAACAACACCCTGTTTGAAAGCCTTTACTTCTACAGTGCATGTGTTAACCTTTTGATACTGTTCCTCTAGTTCTACTTTTAGACTATTAAATTTAAGAATACAATCTTTAGAACAAGGGTGTACCTTAGTATCTTCATGAGAGAGAGCCATTAATCCAAGCTCTTCTTCTTCTTCTTCTTCTTCTGCCCAATTCACCACTCCATCTACAGTAACCAATGCTTTGGTTCCTTTAGGACTCCTGTTGTTTCCTCTTGGAAAGCTTTCAGATATTCTTGGACTAGTTCTATAGCTATTCTTAGACTTCAGATTTCTTGTCTCAACTTTATCTCTATTGCATTCTCTTGCAAAGTGTCCATTCATTCCACAGTTATAGCATTTAACTTTAGACTTGTCATATCCCAATGGCTCATTAGGATCAACAGACATTTTTCTTCTAGTCTTCTTGAAGAACCTATTAGATCTTACTGACACCATTGCAGCTTGCCATTTAAGATCCATCTCTTCAACATCATCATCATCCATTTGGAATAAGTCATTGAGAGTTAATCTTGGCCTGTTGTCTTGTCCAACAAAGAATGAGAAGGCATCATTGTCACTAAACAATGGTGAAGTCCTTCCATGTGGATTTTGAGAGATCATAGGACTACTTTCACCACTTTGTGGGTAAGTACTGCTTGTAAGTCCTTCAGCGGTATTTGTAAAGTAAGCACCGCTGCTAGATCCACTAGCGGTATTTTGAAAGTAAGTACCGTTGTTCCCATTTGACACAAAAGCCAAGTTAGACTTTGAAGTAGTTACTGTCTTTACTTTAGTGCCTTTCACATCCATCTCATATGCTCTAAGATTGTTGTAGAGATGATCAAATGGAATTGTTTCCAAATCATCTCTTGTGATGAAGTGCATAGCCATTGCTTTCCACTCTGGTGGAACACTTCTTAATAATTTTAGATTTGCTTCTTCATTAGGAATTACTTGTCCATAAACTGCTAACTGAATAAGCAACTTGCTGAACCTTCCATATCCACCATGTATTCCCTCTATACTGGTAATGGAGAAGTTATCAAATTCTTGCTTAAGAACAATCTTCTTAATTTTCTTAGATTTGTCATTGCCTCCAAATCTAAGTTTTATAGCATCCCACATAGCTTTGGCATCTTTATAATAATGAAAGCTTGGTAGAATATCTTTAGAAAGAGCCATAGCCAAAGCGATTCTAGCTTTTCTTTCTCTGATCTCTGCTTGTACCTCATCAGCAGTCACAGCAGGTAGAACATAGCATGTATCGTCTGGCAACCAGTGTATCTTCTTTGGTGTGTTCCCATTCTTGATAACTTGCCATACAGTATGATCTGTGTGATTCAAGTAGTGTTCCATCTGCATAGCCCAAGTCTCATAATTGTCACCTTTGAGAACTGGGAGTTTAACAGCAGACAAAGTATGAGAAGGTGTTGGTATAGAGGTAGCTACATTATTCACGACTTGAGCACCTTGTGTTGGTGCAAGATGTACAACTTGTGGTTGCCCTTGAGGTAGAACAGGATCAGTGTTCTGAACATCATCCACATGAGCATTAACACCATCTGGTTGAGACATTGAGATTTGGTATGTGAGTAGTGTATAGGTTTGTGTTCTTCTTTTTCAGAGTTTCTCAACAAGCTCTGATACCACTTGTTGATCCCTTTGGTTGGATCTATATTCTGTTAAGAATTAGTATAATAGTTTGTAATCAAACTAAAACACTTTGAGCACTCTTACTAAACACTAAATAAGTTATGCGGAATCTAACTTATAAAGCACAGAAGAACAGAATTACTTTTAACTATTCGATTCTCTTAGTAATCGACTTGTATGAGGTACATGAAAGACATTGTACCTATGTTCCTTTTATAGAGTAAGGAACCCTAGAAACCTTAGAATATTCTATAAAGATAACTATATCACAGACGATATATTATCAATATTCTAACTATTGAGTTATATCACATAAGATATACTATAACTATAACTATGACATATCTTATACAAAGATATATTCGTCCTAATCTTCATAGCAGTACTTACTTTATAAGTAGCGGTACTTACTATGTACCGTGTTAACACTAACGGTACTTACATAACACTAACAGTACTTCAAATACACTAACGGTACTTGACACTTAACAAATAATTCCCAACATACTAGAAATGTCACAGATAAAGGATGCCTTACGAGCTATGGCATCAGTTCCTGAAGTTTATATGCACGAATTTTGGTCAACTGCGACAATCTCACAGGACATACAACTCTCAAAGAAGAATATCATATTTACGCTCAACAAAAGGGAAATGATGCTTGATTTGAGTCACTTTCGACAACTGTTCAAGTTTCCTAAGTTAGCAAAAGGAGAAAAGTATGTGCCTAACCCAGACACGGATGAAGTGCTTCGAGTAATTAGAGCTCTGAACTATGAGGGTGAAATTGTTAATTTATCTTAGTTTAACACCTCACACATCGGGCAACCATGGAAAACCATTATTATTATCATCGTCAAGTGCCTCACTTCAAAGCTTCGTAGATCAGACGTAATGAGACCCCCTTAGGTTCATGTATTTTGGGGACTTTACACGGGAGCTAAAGTGGATTACGCACTATTAATTTGGGAAGAAATCTTCTATCAATTCATAGTCACCAAGAAGAAGTCTTCGCATCTTCCTTTTCCACGGTTCACAAAGATCATAATCAATCTGTAGAAACTAGAAGGGGGGGTTGAATAGTTTCTCTTCAATTAGTCACCTAATTTAAATTACATTGAATTAAGTGTGTATCAAAACTATCTTTTACTTAAAGCTAAATTTCATAATGATTATGTTCAATTCAAATGCATTAGCAATGGTAATAGGTAAGTATAATGATAATGACATAAGTAAAGAGTAAGGAAAGAGACAACCTAGTGACAAGACACCAAGATTTATAGTGGTTCGACAACGAGGCTTTATCCTCGTTTCTACTCCACTCCTCGAGTACACCTACTCGAGATTTCCACTATATCCACAAGCTCCCTTCTTGGCGGAGAAAGCCTTACATCGTCGCTTACATTATTTTCCGACACTAAGCTAAATGTCGTGACCTAATCATTAGCTAGGACCAATCTACACAACGTTGCCTACTTCACAATTTAATGACACAAGGCTAGATATCGAGTTATAATCTCAAGGTAGAACCAATTTTCACGACTCTTCACTTTGAAGCTAAGTGAGAACTTCACACAACACAACTACTAATCACTTTTAAGTTTAGTGAGAACTCACAAGACACAACCACATCACTTTATAGTTTAGTGAGAACTACTACACAAATCTATTACAACTCAACTAGACATATCCAAGTACACACATGTAGCTTGGATCTACACAACACAAATCCAAGCAAACACATATGCAATGGATGTACACAACAAATCCAAGTATTTACAAATAGCTTGGATGAACACAACTAGTCCAAGTATTTCATAAATACAAATGGGTTAACAAAAATAAAAAGGCTAACATGATGAACATGACTAATTCATGGATTCATCTTTATCACAACACTAGTGAGTGAGTGATCTTCTCATTGGACAAGGTAAAGGAGGGGATCAAGAGGACAATCATATGTAAACATCCTTAACACTTTATGTGATGATTTACTAATGATTATGCTATAGAAAAGAGAAAGGGGGCTGAGAAAAACGTCCAAGAGGCTTGTTGGAAAATGAGATTTGAGCCACTATTTATAGAAGACAAAGTCCAACGGCTAGCTGGGCGCGGATCCTTATCTAGCCGGCGGTACCTTATCGATAAGGAACCGCCTAGGCTATTTAAGGTACCGCCCAGTAGAGTCCGCTCCCTTTTTTGTCTTATAGTGGGGTAGGAATATCTAAGGTTTTTAAACCTTCAAAGGACATTCTTATGGCATATGGAATATGCCATTTTCAAATTTACATTTTCCATTTTAATAAAACATTTTCTTAAAAAAAGTTTATTAAAAATATTTTGTCATATTAACAAAAGTGAGTTTTAAGGATAATCACTTTGATGATCACTAAGTATGATTAAGAAAGGTTAGTGATATGATTATTACCTTGATGATAGTGTTAGTTAAATAATTCATTTTGTGTTTTATACTAAATGTGTTGTATAGTTTGTTGTGATCAAAACTAAGAAAGATTAGTTAACGCTAATAATATTTTTAGGCATCACTTGCATTAACAATCTCCCCCTTTTTTATTACGACAAACTATAAACTCATTTACTTAGAAACACAGAATATATAATTATTAACGAGTTTATCACTATCATTTCTCCCCCTTTGTCGTAGCAAAAAGGTAAGCACAAGTCTTTGAAGAAATCCGGACTTTGCTAGTAGCTCCCCCTTGGTGGTTGCTCCCCCTTGCTTGGGGCACCAAGTGTATGAGCTAAGGTGACATGCTACACAAAGGTTAGTAGAAAGGAAAGAAACACCAATGTATATATGATCACTACCTACTAAGTAACTTAAGAGGGAGAAGGAGAAGAAATCTCAAATTAGAAGCAAGTATTTGCTAAGTATGTCCAAAGAGGTAAATGACAAAATCAAGGTTCAATTGGTGGAATGGAGGTAGAAAGGAAACATCCAACCAATGAAGATGATAAATTTGTCAATGGGTTAAAATTTAGAATTGATGGAATCACCCATAAACAATTGTAAAGATTAACCATGATCAAATCAAAAGAAAGAGAGAATGATCAAATAAAGAAAACAAACACAACACAAAGATTTCATAGTACATAAATATGAAAAAGACAAGCAAAGTAGATAGTCATACACACAATATGAGTATCTTAAAGCAAAAGATATGGAAAATAAACCACAAAGCATAAGCTAGTCTAATAGTGACAATTTTCCAAGATTGCTTTAAAAAAATGACTATAAAACAACTAAAGTTTTATTGACTCCAATGGAGTGTAGCCCTTTAGTTGGAAAAATAAGACGACGATGCATCATTTGAAGTTTTGTCCACGGGAACGAAAACTTTGAGAGGAGGTCGAGTGAGGAGGAATTCAATAAAAGTTAACTTCTCATACACATGAGCAAGTTTAATTTGTTGAAATCGACAACAAGCACACGAGGATCCATGATGCAACACAAATTTGGTTGATGGGGGAAGGCCATCACACCTAGGGTTTGGTGGTGGTGAGGAGAGTGGGTAGGTAATGTTTTCACAATGCCTTGTGAGGTTTGGGAAGGTTGAAAGATCATTGAATTGAGGGGTGTCAAAGGGTTTTGGTGGTGGGGGGAGATTCTCCTTTTCTCTGGTGATTGGGTTAATGGAGTAGGTCTCATTCTAATACTTGATTGGAGAGAAGGTGGGGTTCTTGGGAGGTTTGGATGAAGAGGGTTCATTTTTCTTGATCCAAATAGGTTTAACCGAGATTTTTGGTTCCTTTGAAAGCTTTGATGAGGAAGCTTTGGGAGAGGAGGTTTGTGACAAAGAAATGTCAAGGTTATGAAAGGGAGAGTTAGGCATTGTTGAGGTGTGAGAATGAAATCTCAAGGTTGGGTTATAAGAAGAAAGTATACAAGGCAAAGGTTTGAAAAACAAATGTAAAGTGTCAAGGAATGTTTAGCCAAATTGAGTAAACATGGAATCTTGACTGGGAATAGGGTGATGAAGGAAGACCAAAAACGAGCCAAAAAGTGGCTTTCTGTGTGCGGTACCTTATAGGGACCGGCGGTTCCTTATTACTTAAGGAACCGCGCGTTCTTTAAGGAACCACGTGCAGTGGACTTGAAATCTAGATTTTCCAAGGTTTTGAGAAAAACTAAGACTTTTTCAAAAAATTGCAAATCTTGTAATTTTACCTCTATTAGCACTAAATTTTGCTAGGGTTGCATAAAAGCAACACATTCAGTAAGAATGTCTTGACAAAGGGTGACAAAATTTTGGATAACATTTTGAACAAATTTTAGTCAAGTTTTAGAGGTTGTGATAGATTTAGGTTCAATTCTAATTTGGAATTAAAGTTGATTAATGTCCACATAGAGATAGAAGCACATGATGCCAAGTCCATAATTCATTCTCATAAAACATTCATGAAAGAGATACATAAGGAAAATAAAGAAAAACAACTAACTAAACTAAGGATAGCTAAAAAAACTAGGTCTTGATTAGAAGTCTTCCTTGGCTTGGTTTAAAGAAAAACTTATTAGGGAAAATCATCATCTATCTCCTAGGAGGATGATTGGCAAAGAGACTCAACAAAAAGCTTTGCAACTCTATGTGATCCCAAATCATCTCCATTCTTAGGATATCAAGGAGATAGAAGTTGTTGAGACAACAAGGGCAATTAGTGCCATTGTGCATGAAATACCCATAAAAGCTAGGATCACCCAAGTTTGGAGTGTTTGAGTGAGGTGGAGGTGGAGGAGGAAGGTTCTCCAAGGGTGATGTGGGTGAGTGTGGAGGCAAGCTCTCCAAGGGTGAAAAGGGTGAGTTAGGAGGGGTAAATGGTGAAGTCACCATGGTATCTTCAAAGTCATTCACAATAGGAATGCTTTGGATGGGTTGGGTAGTCACATCCAAGAGATTACTTAGAGTGAAGGGTGAGGAAAGCTCATTCATCCTAGATTGTAATGAAGGGGAGGTAGAACCATGAGAATGGTTGGTTCCATGGGTTGATGAAGTCTTGAATGGAGCAAGAGGTGGTGAGTTTGATGAGGAAATGAGAATTGGGACAATCTCATTTTTGGGAGTGTGAAAGGGTGAGGAGTTGGGTTTAGCCATTTTAATCTTAATCTTAAGATTGTTCTTTGTGGGGGAGGTTTTGGATGATTTTGAGCTTCTTGTAGAAACCATGGTTGAGATGAAGGGTTTAAGGTTTAAGGAAGAAGGTTTGATGTGTGAAGAACATGGCTAGCAAGGTGGGATTAAAAAGGTGAAGGGATGATCCAAACTAGTAATGGGTTAAAAACATTTTATGTGAACAATGAATTTAGCTAACCTAGTTTAGGAAATTTGCGGCTTTTTGCAAAGAATCAAGCAAGGTTTACACGGATTAAGGAAAATAGTGTAAAGCAAAGATTCTGTCGGACACAGTAGCCGGCGGTTCCTTATCTAAGGGCGGCGGTTACTTATCAATAAGGTACCGCGGGTTGATAAGGAACCGCGACCAGTGGTCTTCAAAAATGGTATTTCCTCAAATTTTGGTTAGCCCAGATTTTTATCAAAGTATTTTCAAGCCAAAGTTAACTACTGACCAAAATCTAGGAAGCTAACTAGCACATAGGAAAAACAAAGCTATGCAAATCACAATGGCAAACATTTAGGATAAATAACAAATAATCCAAACAAGTAGAATATAGTTAATACACATCCAAGATAAAAAAAAAGAGGAAGAAAATGTTCAACATCACAAAACATGTTTACCAACATGTATACTTTGAAACAACTCAAAGTCTTCATCTTCTCTTCTTTCCCAATCCCTTGATCATGTTTCCTAAGTACTTGATTCCCTTTCTTGACTCAATCCGGTGTTCATGCAAATCACCTTGGGTTTGAAGATTTTGATGGTAAAGTTCCTCTAAATTAAGATTATTAGGAACTTCACTAGTGGAATGATGAGGAGGGGAAGCAATGTCATCTAAACCATCCACGAATGAGTTTGTGGAGTGGTGAGAAGTACTCGAAGAATCAATGGGAGCACTTGTGCCAATGCCATCACCATCACTTGTTGGCATGTCCATGTCCTCATCATTGGATTCTTGTTGGTCGGATTTATGATCACATCTTGTCTTTCTCTTATATACCTCTTGAATAGGTAGCATGACCCGTTTGACCAGTTGAAACTGAGAAAGATCAAGATTTGGAAAATCACGGCCAACCCTTTTAAAAAGGCGAGTGAGAAGCATTGCGTAAGGGAGGTTTGTTTTAGGCTTGTGAATAGCATAATTGATCCGTTGAGCGATAAAATATGCCATATTGTAATTGGTGTTGGTAAAGATGCAATATAACATATGCACTAAACACGCCGGAACATGATCCCGGACTGAAATTTTTTAAATTCTTTTTTTTACAAAAAAAAGTCGTACCTTTTTACAAAATTTTAAACTTTTGTTATTTTTATTTTATATAAATTGTGTGTATATATAATTTTGTAGAAAACTTTTTTACGAAATTATTTTTCTTTTTGTAATCTTAAAATTTTCAAAGTAAAAATCGCACTTTGTTTTTAAGTTTTTCGAACCTTCGAATCGTTTTTTCACAGATAATCATACTATTTTTTAAAAAAATTAAAGTTTTCACAACTAAATGTCATACTTTTTTACAAAGTTTTAAAAAATTTTAAAGTTTTCTAGCAAGACAAAACATATTTTCCCTAAGGATATTGGTCCATTGGACCATATTATCATTAAGGTCGCTTAAGAGAACCTCATGACATTTCACCGAACGTAACGGGTCGATTACGCTTTTTGGAGACAATGTCAACAATGAATTCAAGATCAATTTCCTCATGATCATTTGGAGGAAAATTGTAGGATTCAAGGAGTGCACTAAGCTTCCATTTATCCGTGAATCGACAAGTGCCTACAAATGGGACATCAAGAATTTGACCAAAAACTTCGAGAGAGTATTGAATGAGTTGATCTTTCAAGATGAACCTAACAAATATTCCATCGTTGTTTTCAATGATGGAGTATGTGCTAAAGAACTCCAATAGGAATCGAGGATAGATGTCTTCCTTAATGTTCAACAAACAATCAAATCCAATGTTTTCAAACATGGACTTGATGTAGACATAGTCCTTGATATCCTTTTGGACAACTCTACCCTCCTGAAAGCAACAGGATTGAAGGGAGGAAAAAGTATGGGCAAGGTGAGTTGAGTGACAAAATTCAGAAAGGTTTGGCATATACTTTTTGGTGAGTTGATTATCCTTTTGGTATTGTGAAGGCATGATTAGTACCTAAATAAACATAAGAAAATATTTTTCCAATCACTCATATGAAAATAAATTCAAAACTAAAAAATATGAGAATGTGTTATATCAATTTCTTGAAAAACAAGGGATTGAATCCATAACATTCTCATGTTCACAATGTGTCTATTCCATTATCAACCAAGAACATATGACCTATGTTGGATCAACAATGGACTAGAATATTGGTTTTTCAAAACAAGGTTTTTAGGTATGCATTAACAATGCAACAACCTATTTGTTCATGGGTTCATCTCAATTCCATATTTTAACCAAAATCATTTAGTCAAAATTCAGATTTGTTCTACAAGTGGGTTTTAGTGAAATCTCAATGAATGTGAACCTAAGGAATCATAGTAACATAACCATGTCAACCCATATTCCTATTAAGGTTTTAATTCAATTTTAATTTTAAAAATCCACAATTATGAAAGGATGAACCCTAGAACAAAATAGATGAAATTGAAAGAAAGTACTTACGATTAATTGATGTTTGATGAAGGATGAGTGAAACCCATAACTTGGAATCAATTAATTTGAGTGATTGAAGGTTTTTGAAGCTTCAACAATGGTGAAAAAGATGAAAAACATCGGCTGTGTGTTTTTGGGAGAGAGAGGGTTTGGTTTGAAAAAGGTTATTTTATTAAAACTGGCTTTCTGACAAACTTTACTGCCCGCGGTACCTTATCGATAAGGAACCGCGGGTTTGAGCCGCCAGAGATAAAGAACCTGCAGAGGCTGGTTTTTATCAATGAAACACGCCAAAATTTTTAAAACCAAATTTTCTAAAACATTTAAAAATATATCTTAAACCTTTTAGAATATCATTTGGATCATCATCACACTAAGCAATATGTCTTAATGAAGGATTACGAGTTGAATCGAGATCGAAAAGAACTGAAACGGACAAACGACTACTCGTAGCGAAAAGGCAAAGTGGAGAGAAGTCAAGGGAAGTGAATCAAGACTAAGATCAATACTCAAGGGATTAATGACAATCTTCAAATCATGAAGACGAAGAGCTTGTGTCATATATAGTGGTTTAAGACGTGCCTTTCCGGCGAAACGTTAAACGGCTTTGGTAATGAATAAACACAAGGCAATTATTCATGTATAGACTAAGATCACTTTCAATAATAGTCTTAGTCTAAACCAAAAATATGAGCAAGGTATTAATTCACTTTTTCTCCCACAAAGGGCCTACTAACCGTATGGGTGCAAACCATGGAAATCATGCTTGATACTTTAATCTACTACTAACTCACTCTACATAACCATAGTGAGTCAAGTATCCAAGCAATGAAGGTTTGAGAGGATAAAAGAAAAGAATCACAAACCACAAACAAATGTCAAGGCAAGGATGCCAAGAACAAGCACATAGTCAAGTAATGATCAACAGAATGATCAAAGGGCGTGTGGAAGAACGAAAGCGTACCTTGGCCACAAAGAGAAATCCATCAAGGAACCAATGCAATGCCCAACAATGACTATGATGAGTACTAAGTCTTCAAGGACTAGTATCATTCCTAATCATCTTGGTATCATCATTCAAGGATGTTGAAGATCAATGAAGATGAGTCTTCTACAAGTGCAAGTAACTCAATCCACAACCAATTAAGTGGTTGATCTTCATGAGTACCTACACAAAGCAAGATGCAAACTAGTAGATACATTTCAAGAGTAGATCTAAAATACATAAAGACTACTAATCTAAGAGGGATGCAATATTACCAATTAAAAGGCCTATTTTTCAAGAAAAAAAATAGTTTTGACCAAAGAGAAACTTTAGTACAACTTGACCTTCTAATTTGAAGAGACAATGGATCGATCCAAGTTTTAAAGTACAATATACTTCAAAGATCTTGATTGACCATCGCTCTGATACCAATTGTAGAAACTAGAAGGGGGGTTGAATAGTTTCTCTTCAATTAGTCACCTAATTTAAATTACTTTGAATTAAGTGTGTATCAAAACTATCTTTTACTTAAAGCTAAGTTGCATAATGATTAGGTTCAATTCAAATGCATTAGCAATGGTAATAGGTAAGTATAATGATAATGACATAAGTAAAGAGTAAGGAAAGAGACAACCTAGTGACAATACACCAAGATTTATAGTGGTTCGACAACGAGGCTCTATCCTCGTTTCGACTCCACTCCTCGAGTACACCTACTCGAGATTTCCACTATATCCACAAGCTCCCTTCTTGGCGGAGAAAGCCTTACATCGTCGCTTACATTATTTTCCGACACTAAGCTAAATGTCGAGACCTAATCATTAGCTAGGACCAATCTACACAACGTTGCCTACTTCACAATTTAACGACACAAGGCTAGATGTCGAGTTCTAATCTCAAGGTAGAACCAATCTTCACGACTCTTCACTTTGAAGCTAAGTGAGAACTTCACACAATACAACTACTAATCACTTTCAAGTTTAGTGAGAACTCACAAGACACAACCACATCACTTTATAGTTTAGTGAGAACTACTACACAAATCTATTACAACTCAACTAGACATATCCAAGTACACACATGTAGCTTGGATCTACACAACACAAATCTAAGCAAACACATATGCAATGGATGTACACAACAAATCCAAGTATTTACAAATAGCTTGGATGAACACAACTAGTCCAAGTATTTCATAAATACAAATGGATTAACAAAAATAAAAAGGCTAACATGATGAACATGACTAATTCATGGATTCACCTTTATAACAACACTAGTGAGTGAGTGATCTTCTCATTGGACAAGGTAAAGGAGGGGATCAAGAGGATAATCATATGTAAACATCCTTAACACTTTAAGTGATCATTTACTAATGATTATGCTATAGAAAAGAGAAAGGGGGCTGAGAAAAACGTCCAAGAGGCTTGTTGGAAAATGAGATTTGAGCCACTATTTATAGAAGACAAAGTCCAACGGCTAGCTGGGCGCGGATCCTTATCTAGCCGGCGGTACCTTATCGATAAGGAACCGCCTAGGCTATTTAAGGTACCGCCCAGTAGAGTCCGCTCCCTTTTTTGTCTTTAGTGGGGTAGGAATATCTGAGGTTTTTTAAACCTTAAAAGGATATTCTTATGGCATATGGAATATGCCATTTTCAAATTTACATTTTCCATTTTAATAAAACATTTTCTTAAAAAGAAAGTTTATTAAAAATCTTTTGTCATATTAACAAAAGTGAGTTTTAAGGATAATCACTTTGATGATCACTAAGTATGATTAAGAAAGGTTAGTGATATGATTATTACCTGGATGATAGTGTTAGTTAAATAATTCGTTTTGTGTTTTACACTAAATGTGTTGTATAGTTTGTTGTGATCAAAACTAAGAAAGATTAGTTAACACTAATAATGTTTTTAGGCATCACTTGCATTAACACAATCATTTCATGAAGAGTGACCCAGCCATTGATACTCGTGGGAATTTCTTCTACCATACCCAATATGGAGACTATGTGCTGGACACTATGTCTGCTGATAATAATTCTACAAAGTACTCACTCCGTCCAGCTCTAGTACCTGATGTACTAATCAATGAAGGGATTAAGGACAGTGAACCATACAAAAGGATGCTCAGAGACATTAAAGCACAAATAAAAAGAGCTAACGCCGATCCTTCTGATAAGCAAACCGGTAAACGGAAGAAACGGGTTGCCAAGCGTCAAAAGACTTCTTCACCTAAAGTGAAAAGCAAAGTGAAAAGCAAAGCAAAAGATCACCTCAATGATGAAGATGACGAAGAAATAGATGATATGATCAGAACTGATGACGAAGAAGAGGAACAACAGCTGATAAGAAAAAAGTCAAAGAAAAACAAAGGTAAAGAAAGACGTGTTGATGAAGATGAACCAGCTCAAGAAATTATCTCTCAAGACAAACAGCTACGTCTTACACTTAGGAAGAGCAAAGAGGAGGATTTTGCGAAATCAAAAGGTTCAGGCTCCACACCAGCTGATGACTTAGATGAATTTAGCGAACCTGATGACGATATTTTATTTTATGAAGATCCTAATTATGAAGATGTTGGTACATTCAACTTTGAAATTCGTGAGCATAGTGAAGAGGGTGGTGGCAGTGACAACACAGAAATAAACACACTGTACCATGATGTTAATATCACCACATCATTATCGGCACCAACTTGCACTGTGATTTCAGAAGATGCTCATGCAACTCTCATTCCAGAAACTCAACTCCAAAGTAAGTCTACTTCTGGTTCTGATGATGTTATGAAGTATATTAATTTTGAAGGGGAAGGCGTCGAAGTCACGAATATTGATCCCTCGACGAATGAGAATATGGTGGACGTTCCTATAACTTCAGTTACCACAACTACCATTCCACCATTTACCCCCCGGTCATCACCAATGTCATCACACCAACTCCCACACCTGAACTTGTTGAACAACCTGTACCAACTACCGCCCAATGACTGAACCAACACAATCACCAATCATCTCACAACAAGTACCAACCACCGCCCAAGTAACTATAACAACACCGCCACCGATCCTCGAACAACTTGTATCATCCACAACCTCTCTAACACTTGCAGTTACACCTCATCCATCAACTACAGTACAACAAGTATCATCCACCTCCAATCCATTTCTCACGGTTAATGATCCACTTATTCAGAACCTTCAAAAACAATTGGAGGATCAGGCAAAACAACTTGAATTACTGAATGGAAGAATACCTGATCAAGCTCTCAGAGAACAGCAAAGTGACGAGTCTAAACTCAAGAAGCTATCCGACACCGTCTCAAAACTTAAAAGTCAACATAAAAAGCTCCTTAAAGAAAAGGACGCATGTGACAAAGAAAATGCTGCTTTTATCAATTCCATTGATGCACACATGACCAACATCATTTAACATGAAGTGAATTCATATTTCGATCAAGAGATCCCAACTCTATTCACCACAGGTTTATCTGATCTTCAATTAATGAAATTGTTAGAAACTCGATTGATCAATATGGGCTCTGAGACAACGAAGACAAAACGCAGACTTCTGTATTATCTCAAAAAGACCATCATTGAAGATACACCTGAAGATGATGAAGAGTCTTAGAATGAAGATGAAGACGAAGACGATGTCGAGAACGAAGAAAATGAGGGTAATGGAAATGAGGATAAAGATAGAGATGATGGTAAAAATGATGATGATGAGGATGAAAATGAGGATGATGGGGATGAGGATGATGATGATGATAATAGTGATGGGAATGGTATGGGAAAGAGTGATAAGGGCGAGAATACGGGTAAAACTAGAGAAGAGTCAAAGCAGGGTGAAGAGGATAAGGAATTTGAGAAGGGTGTTGAAGAAGAAGAAGAAAGTGGTACTGGAACCAAAGAAAAGGATATGGATGCAGCACCAACAGAGAGTGAACAAGAAGAAGATGAAAGAGATGATGAAACCACTGCCACCAGCAAGGAGGATTCACCATGCATATCACTAACAAGTGATGATGGAAATAGAGAAAATGTCAAAAGAACCTCCATGGTACATTCATCTCCAGAGAATCTCAAACTAAAGACACAGGTATGTCCACTGCACTGGTTACTACTACTGTTTCTCCTGCACCACATGTAGAACCCATGCATGAAGACGAACCTCAAGTGTCTATGCATGAAGACGAACCCCAAGTGTCTATGCATGAAGACGAACCCACGGTGTCTATGCATGAAGATGATTCTACAATACCTCACTCTCCATCTCCTACAATGGATCAGTATTATTCTGACATGGAAGTCGAAGACCTAAATATACCAGAACCGACTTTTGCTGAATCTCTTGTCATAGACGAGATTGTACAGGAGAAACAATGGATTACTAATGCAGAACCACAACATCCTTTCTCATCGGAAACAGATATCGAGCGGACTAATTTCCTCAACAATCCAATCGACTTTTCAGCTTTCCTTATGTATACTCACGGGAAACCCTCTATGACTCCAGATCTTCTCAAAATGTTAGCCGTAGATGTGGATTTCTTTGATACCATGAAGATCAGCAACAATGAGGCTGAATATCACATCAATGAGCTTGCAAAGGCCATGAAAGCGACGACTTCAGGGATTCAGACTCCAGTATTACAGCCTCTCACACCTACAGTCATTGTCGGTTCTAAAACTATTCCAATGGAATATTTTGTCTGTCATGATCTCGAGTATCTAGAAAACGGTGCGAAAAATATGCTACATCACTCACCATGGTCAAGAAATCTGGAGAATGTACCTTGGATTGAAGACAAAGTATTTGATGCTCTATGGCGAAGGAAGTTGCTAAAATTTTACGACCCTCACGCAGCACTTGGAACTTCTCACTAGAATACAAAGAAGAGGTTAGCTTATAACCACTTCCATCATGCACAACCAAGTTCTCATGTTCAATCAAATCGTAGAATTAAAAGCATACAAGGAGCCACCACTCATAATGTATTTGGTTATGACTATTTGAATGTCATTCGTTTCAAACGCACCGCTGAAAAAGAATACAGAATTGATGAAAGTGACCTCCAGTACCTTCGCCTTGAAGACATTGAAGATCTTCTACTGATATTGGCTCAAGAAAAAGTTGATCACTTATCTCCTGACATGGTAATTGCATTAAGTTCAAATCTTCGCCAGTTTACTCGAAGGATCGTCATCAAAAGTCGAGTTGAACACTTTCAACTTGGTGTGGAGAGTTACCAACAGAAGCTAAACTTGCAACGTCCTCATACAACTCCGCTCAGTCAATACCACAGAGACAAATTGCCATACATGGGGACTCTAAAACCGGAAGCAGGGATATTTTATCAGAACGAGACAAGAGTCACGCAATTTATGAGATTTTCTGAACTGCATAAATTCAGTGATGGCACACTCAAACACGTTCGTGATGACGTGATTGTTCTCAATGTCGGACTACCGCTTCCAGCAGTTAAGTATAGATGGACAGACCAATGCAATAAAGGTGCTAGGTATGCGATTAAGAAGATCGAGGAAACATTAAGGAAGCGCCGGTTGATATGAAGTCTGGAATGATTCGTAGGTGGAAGACCATATGGATCAAACCACAGGATTACATAATGATCTATTTAATATGGATCGTTTTCTCTCAGGTCAACTCCATATGTATTTATATTATGAATATGTGAATATGTTTATAATAGGCTTTTGTGGCATAGTGTAGTGCAAGAGTATGAAATTTTTCAAGAATTTCTCACGAGATTCCAAATCTTTCAAACATATCATACTTAAGCACTACGACTAACCCTTATTAATTTGAGGGGAGCATTAATATGTTCTACGGCTATCAACCAATTTCATTTTTAACCCAAAGACCGGTTAACCTATTAATATCCAAAACATTAATGGTTAACATTTTGGATAAGGGGAGAAAATGGGATTAAGGAGACTTGTAAAACATATGTGGCTAAAAATGAAAAAGGGCTTAAAAGAAAATCCAACTTGATATATGCTACGCATATGTTAAGGGGGGTATTTTGTTGTCAAAAACACTGAAGGTACAAAAAACTCTTGATATTTATATCACAAGTACCTCAGTGATTTTAAGGAATTTTTCATGAAGACGAATACTTACCCAAAACACACTTAACTCACGACGAATGTGGTGACAAAAGGGTGGTAGGATTAGGTATTAGTCCAATGATTCTTCCAGAACCGGAAGAATATTCCCAAGGACAATTCCATAGTTAGAAAATAGAAGTCCTTAGGAAAGATGGAGAATGGATTGTGAATGTAGCTGAATGCCGACCAAGTACTGATGATAGCACTGGAACAATCACAACAAGGTGCTAGTGATGATGTATTGGTAAGCATTAAAGGGGTTAAAGAATGAAAAATAAATGTAAAGATAAAGGGTGTAAAGAAAGAAGCCCTCCTTACAATTTAGGCAGAAACCGGGTCAACTCATCTTGAAGACAAAAGTATCATGGACCCAATGATCGATACACAACCCTTCTCAGCCAACTCAAATATCTCTCAAAAGATATTTGTTTTAATGTCACGGAGCTCAACACGTTATCTATTAGTTTATTCACTCCGAATAAATTGATATTGGAAAGGTGGCAATCCTCTCCAGCCTCCGATCACCAAAACAAAATGCACTATTGAGTCTAGAGCCACAAGATAATCAAAAAGTCTCATTAGGACACAATTTGAAAACAAGAAAGATTTGTATGAGTCCTACGCAGTATTCTTGCTATATTGCCAGAACATCTGAGTGATACGAAAGTATTACAATAAAGATGGAAATCATGCTTGAGCCAACATCAAACAAGCTCATGGTAGGTGACACGCACGGTTCTTTAAGAACTAATCTTATGATAACTGGAAAGAAACGATGGTTTAACTCTTAATTGAGATTAAACTTGTTCCAAGGCCTCTACGCGTTATCCAAGTGATCTTGCCAGAACACTCAGAGTGACACTCTTTAGTGTTCACAGTGAAGAGTGGAAATCCTTCCAGTGTCAACCTCAAACAGCACTGCGGTAGGTGACAAGCAAGATTCTCATAATCTAGCTCGTGACAA
The DNA here is from genome assembly GCA_025667525.1 of Glebionis coronaria. Taxonomy (NCBI): domain Eukaryota; kingdom Viridiplantae; phylum Streptophyta; class Magnoliopsida; order Asterales; family Asteraceae; genus Glebionis; species Glebionis coronaria. Next base: position 251,810,336 of record CM046874.1, read on the forward strand.
CTGGAAAGCAACGATGGTGAAAATCTTAATTGTAATTCACTTGTTCCAGGATTCATGAATTGACGGCTTCAATCATACGGATTTTATAATCCAAATGATTCACTCTTTATGTTCGCAGTCAGCTTTGGACGGTCGAATAAAGAGAACGGGTTTACCCGTGAAATCTTGTCAAGGAGATCTTTAATTAGAGCTACCTGTCACAAGTACGATATTTATTATCGTCCAACGGTCTTCACCGACCGGAAGTAAAATGCTACCGAATTAGAATGAAATGTCAAAGACATTTTATTCGTGTCTTATTATGTTGATGCATTTGAAGACGGTGGCGTTGTGGTGTACCAACTGAATTCGTCCTCAAATACTTATTCCTTCAGCATCAAATATTTTAGCAAATTCAAGAAAGTCTGACCTAAAAGTCTTCCACTGTATCAACTCTAAAACTTTCAAGAATTCAACAAAGGATAGGTATGAGGGACATGAAGTCACGAAGAGGCGAACATCACAAGAAGAGAAAGACTGCACATGAAAGGCCAAAAGAACATGTTCTAAACCAAAGCCTGATGATATTCAACACATATTCACAAAAATGAAGAAAGTAAAAGAAGAAAAGAGAAATTGGACTACGAGCACGAGAACGAAGGTCTAACATGCTAGATTAGGACTTTGTAATCTGGAGTGACCTCCCTTTGGGGGAGATTGTTGGAAATACGTTTTTCGTATTTAGAAAGTCTCGGTCACTCCAAAAATATAGTTATAGGCTCGTAGTATTATTTAATTAAATTTTATATTTAGCCCAACCCATGAGCATGTTCATGGGCTGGAGGCCCAAGTCCACTAAGGGACTTGGGTATATAAACCCCTTTCCGCAATGGAAAGGGGTGTTGGTTGTTTTATTTTCTCACATAATACATTCACTTTTTCTTTGATCTCTCTTACTACTTTCTCTCTCTAGAAACAACAACCCTCTTGATAAATCAAAGATTATCATACTTCTACACAATGGTTTCCCCTTTCTTGTAGTCTTTCATCAGATGGCTTGCTTTCCTACACATAAAGCAAACACCGGTAGCACGACGGCATGGTCCAGGATGCCTCCATGTGTTGGTAGTACAGATAGGATGGGTATACCCTCCAGCGGGTACCCTCGCTAGCTGAGAGCATGTTTCAAAAGATATGCGTGAGACATGATTATTGTGACATAAACATGACTGCACAAAAAGTTTAAGTTATAATACCAGATGAAGCTGAGTGATTAGGCTGCTGACCCTTAATGTTCTGGTCACGCCCATTCCCAGAGTTCCTGTTATGATGCTGGGATTTTAGAATTTATGTCACACAGCAGCTTAACATAGAAGAGTTTAAATTTTAGGGACCTATTGTTGTTGGAGAAACTTGCATTGTTACGGTAGTTATCACTACTGCTACGCCTTACTGATCCATAACGGTCGTTAGTCTGACCATGCCCCTTGTTGTTTTGCTGAGTGGCCGGTTGGGACCGGTCTCCACCCTTCTGCCTGAAAGATACAATTGAACAGAACAAGATATAAAAATGAACAATATTGATTTGAATTAGATAGTAACGCTTGATGACTGAAATATACCTCTTCTCAGGTCGAGCTGACTCCTCATAATCATCCCTCTCATGGAGTATCTCCAGACTACGTGTTGCGTCAGCCACTTGTGACACATTGGTGAAAGTAGCACATAACAGTCGATCAGTAATCGAGGAGTGAAGAGCCCATCGGAAATGCTTCGCTTGCTCCTCAGCTGTGCCAACAGCAGCGCCTAGAAAACCAGCTAACTTGAGGAATCACTGCATGAATTATGTGTTGTTCTCACCAGTCTTCTTCCGGATGGCATGATAATCTCTCCTCAATCGTTCTTGCTCAGCTCTAGGGAAGAACTGATTGTAGAAAAACTCCTTAAACTGCACCCAAGTCAAAGTAGTAAGCCATGCTTCACCTCTATTGCTCAGCTTATAACCCCTCCACTACGCCAACGCATCACCCTCAAACTTGTAGCATGCCAATCTCGCCTTGTATACCTCATCGCAACCCATGGCATCAAAGATATTCTCCCTATGCGAGATCCAGTTCTCAGCATCTGACGAGACCTCAGCCTTCTCAAAAGATCGAGGTTCTGCTTGTTGAATCTTTCCATCCACGTGTGGAATGTGACTGGTGGAGGAGGAGGAGGATTATTCTGATATGGTATAGCCTGGTATTCTGCCCGAATCTGATTCCTGGTCTGAGGGAGCATAGCCTGCAAAGCTGCATTGATAGCTGCAGCGAGTTCCTCGTTCGTGCGTATATTAACCATCTGATAGTTTCAAAAGAAGGTAAATGATTAATCTGTTAGAAACATAGGATAAACATAAGAGATGCATGGAACAATTTATGAAGGCATAGCCAACGAAATCTGACATTAGCAAAGGTGGACGACTATGGTTCAGGCCACAAAACAAAATTCGAAGAAAACCACATGCGACTAACTATCGCCGATCCTTTATTAACCCTTACTCAGTCAAAAACTTAAAGAAAACAAAATACATGAAATGAAATCAATTGTTAGTTTAGGAAGATCCTGGTGACTACCCACTAGTCAAAGGTCAAGTTTTAGATCCTACAAGTCGAAACCAAGCTCTGATACCATAATTGTAACACCCCACTTTGACAAGTGGACTGTTACATGATAATTATGGCGTATCATCAAAGCATGCAAGGTAAATGTCTTAAAATATAAATGACCATAAAGGAAACTAGAATCAAACATCGGTCCCAAACATAAGCTCATACAATGCATATGTAAAGAATGTAGAAAAAGGACTAAACAATGTCCAGCAAAGCAGAAGTATATAATGCATTAAAAGAAATGAAGTCAATAGAGCCTCCATCCTAATGCACGTACTCTTGATTACCTAAGTCTGCCCTTTAGTACCTACCGTATGGGAACATGGAAAGAAAATACGGTTGAGCAATACGCTCAGTGACGGGTATATGACATAATAAAATTGATTGAAATATAAGTAAAGTATGAAAATGCAGCGGAATAATGTAAGTTCTGGAAAACATGGAGTATGTTTTATAAATTCGTTTATATCTGAAAAGACTTATGTTTAATTCATAAAAACTGTATTTTAAATGCCCAAGAGCCCATATAGGTCATGAAGGCATCAATGTGCATGAATACATAGAGGGGTGACCTCGTCATGCAATTAGAGGGGTTGCCTCTAATTATAATATTCTGGGTGGAGGGATCAGTTCCATGTAACGGATGTAGAGCACACACCATAACTACCTTGTAATCTGCAAAATATGTACTAGGATGCACCCATTCACCCCCACATGATAATAATAAATTGCCAATAACTGAAAGGGACGCCGCGAGAAATCACTCTCATCGCGGAAGAGTCATAACACCGGTGCCTCAAGTGTTATGGTAATGGTACCTCCATAACTAGGTGAACATGGCATGCATGTATATAGCTCAAATAGTTTAAAATAATATCATATTAATTACTAAAAAGTTTAATGTAAACTACTGGGGAAAACAGATGGCAGCAAACAGAGAATCCTAAACATAGGAAGAGAATGTCCTTACTGAAGGACGGAATATCCGTGCCTTATGTCTAGTAATGAAATGAAGACGAAAGTGGAAAGAAACTACTCCGACTTTACGAGTGCTACATAATAAAGGACGTGAATGAGTTGTCTTCTTAATATATACTTACTGATTTTAGTTTAGTTTACTTTACGTGTTCTTAACTTGTTTTACTTGTTCTTGTCTTTTTTTTACGTGTTCTTGTCTTGTCTTTCATGTTCTTGACTTGTTTTACTGTTTAATGTTTTATCATGTATTTTCTTAGTGTTTCATGTGTTCTTGATTAGCGTATTTCATGTTTTATGTGTTATTACACTTGTTGCTTCATAATGAGTAACTTTCTAAAAATAGCAGGTTTCTATATATAGTAACTTTCCAAAAATAGCAAGTTTTTTTATATAGCAACTTTCCAAAAATAGTAAGTTTCCATAAGTAGTAAGTTTTTAAAAATAGCATGTTTCCATAATTAGTATGTTTCCATGTTTCTATAAATAGTAATAAGCTTATTAAATAAGCATATGATATAAGCTAAGGTTTAATAAGCATATATTATAAGTCATGATTATATAAATGTCATATATAGTAAAATTTATTGATAAATAAATACTTTAGTTTTAATATAAAGATTATTAATTAATAATATATACATGATTTATAAGTAATTATTAATTTATAATATAACTTGATTATATTAATAAAACTTTACCTTAACCGATAACTAAATTAAAGTATAGTATTAATTTAATTAAATCATGAATAATATGTAATTAAATAATTAAGCTAAGTTATTAATTAAATTAATTAAATTTGACATGTACATTTATCATGAATAATTATATTAATAATTATTATAACCTAAGTTAGAATTTAATTAATGGAACCATGTTTAATGTCATGATAGTTATACCAAATAATTATATCCTAAGTCCAAATTAATTAAATTAAAATAAAACATGATTAATTAGTATAATTAAATTAACCCTTGTTTAATTTAGCAAAAATACTAGCCAAACACACCTTGTGTTTTTTATGCATACCCGAGCCCCGTGACTAGCCTACACCGAGACACCCATGTCTCGGCTTGGCTCGAACCACACAAACATCACCATAGCCGCAAGGCTGTGGCTTGCCACCGTTAGCCCAAAACAGCCCCCATCTTAAGACGAGTTCCCCCTGCTGCGCGACAGTTTCCCACCGAGAGCTGTGAGGCTCTCGGTTGCCACTGCCAAACCAAACGTGCCCCCGCTGGGGGGGGTTCTGGTGTTGCGACCGACAGCACAAAACAGCCACCGCCCCTTATAAGGGTGCGGCTGGCCGAATACAAACACCACCGAGACCTCTTGTGGTCTCGGTTCCCGTATCAACCAAATAAAACTCGACTTGTTTTTAATTCATACATGTTTTAATCATCCAAAAAACTATATGTTCTTATTTAATTATCTAACTCATGATCAAAGAAAAGTAATAAATAAAAGAAAGATTAAGGTTTATTGAATACCGTATTCGTAAAGCTTAAGGACTTATGAACACGAACACAACCCGTACCAAATCAAAGATCAACAACACCTTTTTCCCTTTTCTTTGCCAAAAGAGAGAGAGAGAGGGAGAGTAAGGTTTGTTTTATTTTTGTAAAATTGTAAAAGTGTTTCCCTGGACTGTTTTTGGTGCATGTAAAATAGTTAATGGGCCGGGCTTGGCCCGTTTGTCTTTCTCTCTTGCTAGGCCGGCCAAACACCTCTTCATATACATGTTTAATTTGTTTTTCGTGTTTTAAATAATTATCGTGTGTGTTCGTGTTTTAATCTCGTGTTTTAATTCTTGTCGTGTTTTAAACATTATACGTAAATACTTATCATGTAAAATACATAATTATAATATACGTAATACTTACATTAAATGTTCATGATACGTGTCGTGTATTAATTAACTATAAAGTTTTAATTAATCCGTGTTTTCATGCATTAAATGTTCTTATGTATTTTATGCGGGTTTTACACAAACAATGTTTCAAGGAGGAGGTAATTGATATGTGTTCAATCTATCAATTGGAAAGTCAAACCAAAAGTCAAAGTTTGTTACTCATAGACTTTCCCGCCCATTTCATTTCTATTCACTTTTCCCTTATAAATACTTGTAATCACTCATTGTCTTCTTCATGTCAAGATTGTAATCATTTTCTCTGTAACTACAACTCATCTATCAATGACAAATCCTGGTTTTACAGGTCGGTTCTCAATTCAATTCCTTAGTTACCTTTGTATTGCTAATAGTTCTTACCATTTCTTCATTGAGATCTAAGAACTATATATCACTTTCTGATGCTCATATCCTTATGAACGACCACGTAACATGCAGCAAGTAACGTTTCTTCGACCGATATCCAACATGTTGATTGTAACGATTTTTCGGGTTCGACTTCAAATCTTTGCCTTTTCTTGCGGTTTCTTTTTTTTTTAATCGACTTGTGGTTATGTGAGTGATTGTGAAGATTGTGGTTTCTTTAGCATCGGTGAATAATGATGGTGGTGGGCTTTGTTGAAGAGTTTGATGGTGGTGGTGGTGGTGGCGGTGGTGGTGGTGGTGGCGGTGGCGTGGCGGCGGCGGGTCTCGGCCCCCTAAAGATCATGACGAGTAGTGTAAATAGTCACTTTTATTTTATTAATAATTATAATTTACATATTAGGTACTTCATGCGGGAGAGATGGTTTGAGGGCACAACATATATTAGATGCTCTGTGTGGAGAGGGTTTTGCTACTACCACAGATCTCTTAATGGTCATCACATCAGTCATTAATTTATGGCTGGCAGGGAGGTGTCCGTCTATTTTGGCAGAGTTTGTTGCATCTGCTCCTCTCACGCCTCTACTAAAACCTGATAACGGGATTCGACCTATTGCAGTGGGCACTATATGGAGACGTTTGGTTTCCAAGGTTGCTATGAAAGGTGTGGGTAAGGAAATGTCCAAGTACCTTGGTGATTTCCAGTTTGGAGTCAGAGTGTCGGGTGGTGCTGAGGCTGTTTTACATAGCGCCAATAGGGTGTTGACTGAATACCATAATGATGGGTCTCTTGCAATGCTCACTGTAGACTTCTCAAATGCATTTAACCTTGTGGATAGATCGACACTACTTCATGAAGTTAGGGTGAGGTGTCCTTCTATTTCTTTGTGGGTAAATTTCTTATATGGTCAAGCAGCGAGGTTGTATATAGGAGATACGCATATTTGGTCTGTTACGGGAGTGCAGCAAGGCGACCCATTGGGACCTCTTCTTTTTGCTCTTGTCTTGCACCCGCTTGTACATAAGATCAGAGACAGTTGCAAGCTTCTTCTTCATGCTTGGTATCTTGATGATGGAACCATTATTGGAGATTCAGTAGAGGTATCCAAGGTGTTAGACATTATAAAGACGACTGGTCCAGGTTTGGGTCTTGAACTTAACATCAAGAAAACAGAGATTTTTTTGCCCTCTTGTAATGGTACGAAGCTTCGGGAGGGTTTATTTCCGGTTGTATTCATAGGCCGTCTTTGGGTGTGAAGCTTCTTGGGGGAGCTGTTAGTAGAGATGCAGATTTTATTAGTGGGTTGGCTATGAAGAGAACCGTAAATGTTGTTGACTTGATGGGTCTTCTTCCACAACTTCATGACCCGCAAAGTGAGCTCCTTTTGCTTCGTTCATGTATGGGTATTGCTAAACTTCATTTTGGTTTAAGGACATGTCAACCTATACACATGGAGGAGGCGACTTTGTTTTTTGACAAAGGGTTGCGTGGTTCAATCGAAAATATAGTGGTTTGTGGAGGACCTTTTTTTGGTGACTTGCAGTGGAGACTTGCTTCTTTACCCATTCGTCTTGGTGGGTTGGGCTTGTACTCAGCAAAAGTGGTCTCCTCCTATGCTTTTGTGGCCTCGAGGGCCCACTCTTGGGTGCTACAAGACCATATCTTACGTGACAGTGGTATATGTGCTATGGACGATGATTACTTTTCTGCTTTGGCTTGTCTTCGTGATACGATTCCAAGCTTTGATTTTAGCATTTTCGCTAATAAGGACACCGCCCCATCTAAAGCCCAAGAAACATTGGCGAGTGCCCTTTTTAGTGAGATGGTCAAAGATATGGAAGCCCATTTTGACATGACGGTTAGACAGAAAGCAGTTTTCGAGTGTCTGCGCGCACCACATGCTCAAGATTTCCTACAAGCTATCCCCATAGATGGGCTCGGTCAACATATGTCGCCGGTGGAATACCGCACTATCCTTAAGTATCGCCTTATGATTCCATTATTTCCGGTTGATGCTATATGCCCTATTTGTCGCAAGGCATGTTTGGATTCTTTTGGGGAACATGCGGTTCATTGTAAAGAACTTCCGGGCTTCAAGTATCGACATGATTTTGTTAGGAACGTTCTTTACGACATATGTAGGCGTGCCGGGATCTCCGCCAAGAAAGAGGCACCTGTGAATTTCTTGACCGACCCGTCAGATGGAAGATCCACACTGAGACCCGCTGATGTTTTGGTTTTTGGATGGGTTGGAGGTAAACATGCGTGTGTTGATTTGACAGGGGTTTCTCCTCTCGTGGGGCTAGGCAGTCGAGATTATGAATAGTAATGTTTTGACTCCTAAATCCACAAACGTAGTAGTGTAAATATTATGCATTTATGTTTAAAAGTTATTGTCCATTTTTTTATTTTGGTATATAAAAAATAACTCGGCCTCCCCAAAATAAATACTTAAGGTCCGTCACTAAGTGTAGGTTAAATTGCTCGGGAGTTATCAAAGAGAGGAATTAGCTGGAGTAGCCGGTGATGGTTGATACGGTGTCGGGAAGGTTTGACAAACAACTTTCGTTGAGGGGATTCATGAAACTCTCGTTAGTTAATTCGGATATTTTTTTATTGCTAAAAGATTTGTGATTTGTATTCGTATTAAGATTTGCATGAAAATGTAAAGTGCTAACTGGGGTTTATATAATAAGTTAGCTAAAAATATTAAAGAAAGTGGAGTCGATTTGATATTCTAACAGCATTCTTCGTTGGTTTAGATTTGGATCTCTATCATTATATATTTGGACTTTCCTTGTTCGATATTAAGAGTTGGCCTGGTGCTAGATCAAAATGTTGAACAAAAAACTGATGATATTACTGTAGACAACTATTGCACATGTTAGGCTTATTTTTTCAGGGATATTTAGGTATGTATTTTAGTGTTTGATGGATCATAGACATCAAAAAATGGATTAATATAGTTAGAAATACATAGATATCGAAAAAATAGCATACCACTTGTCAAATCACCATCAATTAACACTTCTAGCTTTTGGCCAACCCCTATGCCGAGAGCTTGGCTGAACTATCATGACCAAGAAGTTGCACAAAGTCGGTATTAATCTGATAATGACAGCATTTGTGTCTTAAAATCAAGAAGGTGGCTGTATTAACTAAATTAGAAAATTGTTAATCCATACAATACCTTCCAACCTGCTAATGAATTACATACAAGTTTATTGGGATAATTATTTAACCACCAATGTCCACCGAAAAGGTTCAGTGATACCCTAGACCTAGTTAAGCCACGTACACCTAAGTCAAGGTTTCACTCTCTCAGGTTAACTTTAAGCCACGTACATAAGAGTATTTCAAGCCTTATGTACATACCTACATATAGTGCCGTATAAGTGACGAGAGATGCAGTAAGACTTTAGAACCGAAGATCATTCAAGTGAAATTAGTCTTTAATCAAACTTTTGTTATCCGAGGGTGGTTCACTATTAATGGCTTATTCAAGCACAAGAGACGGAACTTTTGTTTGCTTGGGCTTTGACTTATTCGAGCAGGGTTTAAGGTTTCCTGAACAAAATAAATATGCACGGCTCAAAGTTTAAACCATCACAAGTTTCAACACTTGAACTTAAAAGATAACATGCCGAAATCGACCACATTTCATCACTTGTATACTCCATACTATACCACAAACATTACCTGAAAGTTAAGTTCACATAGTAAAAAAGATAAGAGTAAAATCCAAAATACTGCCATGACCAACTTTATGTTAAATTTTCGCCAACAATCTTTAGACACACATTACCATCTAGTACAAAACTAAACCAAGGAAACCACCCATCACCTTTGGTAAAACCTAACAAGCTACTTCACCAAACTCATTAGGATGGTACCACCGATAGTACACTCGCAAAAATAGAGCAGAAGACCTGTTGCCATTGGGATCTAAACTTTCTTAATGATCTGCACAACATCTTCATCTTCAAGCTCATGTTCCTGTCATTTTTAGATCATTTTAGGAAACCACAACTACAAACATTACAGGAACAGTTATCAATAAGTAAAGCACCAAGCACCACATACCTTGCCGACTCTTTGTGGCTTGTGTTTTGCACTGGAACCCCAGACCAATGCACTGCACATTAAAAGATGAGATCAACGAAAAAAAGTTAGTGGTACACAAAGAGAGCCATAAGATAACACCAAATAAAGAAATGATCATTAACGGGAAAAACGTAACATGTGCCTTAAAAATATGCATTCAACAATATATTAGCTACTAGATGTAAAAGGGTAAAATCTCATGGGTTCTTACTACCCAAAAATATATAGTGATTTGTTAAACAAAGATTAGTTCAGAAACTGAAAGCTCCATAAAAGATATGAAAGAAAATTCACTTACTACTTAAATTGCTTAAGCATGTCCTTATGGATCCGGAAGCAGAAATCCTCAACGGTTTTTCTTTTTGAAGAGAGAATGACAGGGTCCTCATAGTCCGGATTCATCCCTTTTGGTTTTGTGTAAATACGAGTCAAACTGAGATATTCCCAGATCATCTCAAGAAGGCCATCAAGATTCCATTCCAAGTGAGCACTGCAACACATTACACAGATAACAACAGCTAACAAATTAATCACAATCTAAGAGATTTTTTTGATTGTTTTTCACAGAAAATAAGAAGACACCAGATAACAGTATTATCAACTAAGAAAGTACCTAACGGGGCAGTAGTGAGGAAGTCTATCCAATATCTCCAGCTCTTCAAGTGTGATTTGATCTATTTTGTTGACAGCATAGATGCAAGGTGTATATATCCTACTACCTTCGATAACGTCTATGAGGTCATCAGCAGTGGCATCAAACCTAAGGGTGACATCAGCATTGTGTATCTTGTATTCACTGCATATTGCCTTCACCGTATCAAGGTCCAGATGTGTATTAGCAACTGTTGATGTAAAATTAATTCCACCCTTTTCCTTTTTCCTGAATGTCAGATTTGGGGGCTCCTTGTTTAACCTGCAACCATATAAAAGTGCATATAAAACCAACTTGTTATAAAGAAAGGCTTCGTGGATTCCTTTCAGTAATATATCATTCATGGATTTCTTTCAGTAAAGCTAGGAACATCCAAAATACAAACACTTGCTATCAGTCCAAGTTGCCAATTGTCTTTAGACAATTACTTAAAACTTAAGAAATTAAAAGGAAAGAAACAAAAGCATGAAAAACACATTACTCAGTTATAAACTTACCTAATGCCAAACCCTTCAAGTTCTTTTTCAATCAGACGTTTGTGGGTTATTGGCTTTATTGCATCCAGCACAATTATGATACAGTTGCAGGTCCTGGCAGTACTGATAACCTAGACGGCAACAATTCTTGTTCAGTTAATTAACTTTAAGTATTAATCATCCAAATCATAACTAACACACAGCTCAAAAACAGTAAAAATTGCGAAAATAGAATAATAATTATCCTGGCATCAGGTTTTACGTTTAGATTTGATTATAATAAAAGTTGCAACAAGGATAAGCATAAGTTAGAAATGTGCTACAAGACACACAGCCCTGCTTCAACTGAATGAGAAAAACTGATTAAAGAAAGCAGTTCATCTAAGAAAGTTTACCTGTCTTCCTCTACCCTTTCCATCCTTTGCACCTTCAATAATACCAGGAAGATCCAACAACTGCAAAGAAAAGAGACGAATAGTTAATAAGTACTGTAATATATAAGCCATAAATATACCACCAAACTCAGAACTACAAAAATATTGATGTCATTCAACGCTGCATTTGAAAACAAATACTACTAAACAATATTTCCATTAATTTGATCTCAACTTCCAGTGAAAAAGCAGTGGCTAGTATAAGATAGGCTATGAATACCGAGTGGTATACAATGTTGATGTTAGAATATATAGTACCTGTATATATCACACATGGAATACGGAAACTAATAGAAAAAGACAGTAGTACCTGAATCTTTGCTCCTCGATATGTGATAACACCTGGAATGCATGTGAGAGTTGTAAACTCATATGAAGCAACCTGTCAACAACATAATAAAACGGAACTTCAGTATGGCAAGTGTAAATAGAATGATAACCCCATTTTCAATAAAGTCAACATTAGCCTATCATGATTTTCAGACTGTACTTCAAGAGGCCAACTGGCTGGGTAGCATAAAGCCATAATATCAAAGAACTAAAATCCTTAATTCTATACTTAATTTTGCTACACCCACGCGTGTTTTGATGACCAATAGATAAATGAACAAATATTACAGATCAATTTATAGAAATAGAAATAAACTATAGCTTAGGATTGCAACTGCCTATTTAGATAATGGTTTTGATGAATTCTAAGAGAGGATATCATCTTAATATCATTGTGTCCCTGTTGTTGACATCCAATTTCAGAACTCGGTTTCTAGATTCAAAGTATATATAAGTATATATCAAGCGACCATTAAGATATATCCAAACAAATGGACACAGCATACCCTTTATGAAAATTAAAAACTTGAGCCAAAAGATACATTGTTCCATACATACCAACATAATGTAGTTTGGTAAAATGACATATCTTAAATTGTCCAAAAACACAACAGCATGATCCCGTATCAGTCTCAGTACGATAAAACACACAAGATAATGTGAAAAAAATATATACCTCTGAGAAGGTACCAGTTAACTTATTCAATAGTGTTGATTTTCCAACAGAAGGAAAACCCACAAGACCAACCCGCGCATCTCCACTTTTTGTAACATCAAAACCTTCTCCAGCACCACCACCTCCCTTTGTTGTAGGTGTGAGAAGCTCTCTTCTCAATTTTGCAAGCTTAGCCTGACATCACAACCCAAACCAAACCGTTTCAGTTCTGCAGAGAGGATAAGTATAGGCCCAAAAGCAGCCTCATTAGTCATTATAGCAAATAACTTATATTTACCTTCAGCAATCCCAAATGATGTGCGGTTGCTTTATTCTTCTGGGTCTTTGCCATCTAAAAGGACACAAAGGAAAACAATATTATCCAACACTTTAAATGCCAGGTAGATTCGCAGTTAAAAAGCTAATACAGTGTGCATACTGACCAAGGAAACAGATATAATGCTAATATATTAGAGTATATCCTTTTAGGCTGTTAATACTTGGCATGCAAGATACATTCTACAAGTTTCAAGCACAAAAGCCTCTACTCAACTTATGGGCTGATGATAAAAATACTTGTAGACCTTAAAGATTAAATCTGATTAATTGGAACACGAGCCCTATTCTGGACCTTATACTACCCCTATCAAAGAGTTGCCTCAACATAAAGCTCATTCTCAACTCATATCCTCCGTTACCTTCCATATATACATATCAGAGCGCCCTTCTTACGTTTATTCTTCCAATGGCCATTAGTAAGCTTAGTGGTTTAAGCAATTTCTTGATCTTAATTGCACTGAGCCAGTATATATACACATGAGGCTAAAGGTAAGGGACACCAGTCACCAAGATGAATACCAAATCTAGAGATGATATAAAACCCGTAAGCTAGTAAGAGCAACTTGGTTCAACCTACTCCTTCAGTGATGACTTTTTAATGGATCCATTTTATTATACATTGCCTATTTAGTACCTTCCTATACACAACTATCTTTCACCCGTTAAAAACAGCTAGAACTTTTTGGGTAACCACTGTTTCCGACCTTTATGCCGACTAATCCAGTTTTTGAGCCCACCACCACACTTACACAAACCGGGTAAAGCCCTCCTATTTTTGGGAAGGTTGGTGTGCCTTGAAGCTAAGACCTCACATTTTAGTGATGATAGTCACAAGATTTTTACCACTATGCCAAAAACAACTGAGCTCCAGGAAGCTATAATTGAAATTTCTTCACCTTAACAATCCACACATAGAAACACTAAACCAAACACCTGCATTAGGCAACGGGTGACATGATAGCTGCCGATGGGCCAAACTAATAGGTGTCTTGATCTCATAGAGAATAAGACAGACGGAAAGTGAGAGCTAAAAGAAGATAAGTGTTATGAACTTATGATCCCACGCCGGCCAAGTATAGTATTGGTTGATTGTTTATAAATCCTAGGTGTCCCCTCCTCAAACAAGCTAGCTTTTTGAGTGAGTTCTACACTTGGGCCTTACGAACCGATTACGAGCCTAGTATGGGATAGGTTCGTATCAATTGGTATCCGAGCTAACCCTACCTTACGAGGTTCCAACACTTGTAGTGGTGGCTTGGACCCAAAGGGGTTGCCAACCGTGACCAACATAGCCGTGACCAACGAGCTCGGAGTGGTGGCCTATGGAGTGGTGGCTTGGATCCTAAGGGGTTGCCAACCGTCATCAACGAGGTCGTTGGTTCTTCAAAGGGCGGGGTAGTGTTATGATCCCACATCGGCCAAGTATGGGATTGGTTGATTGTTTATAAAGCCTAGGTGTCCCCTCCTCAAGCAAGCTAGCTTTTTGAGTGAGTTCTACACCTGGGACTTATGAACCAATTACGAGCCTAGTATGGGATAGGTTCGTATCAATAAGATTCAAAAAAATGACAGCTTAGAGAAGAGCTACTATAACTAACTGTCTAACTCTATTTTAGTACAACTATACCATCAGTTAAAAGAGCACGTATGCCAACCAAAATCTATCAAAAGGGAGAATTCACCACCAAATTCATCAAAGCCTCCTATTTGCCACTAAAGTACTATACAAAACTAAAAGAGCAAATGCCGCTAATCTTTTCAAAATAATTCATTTGCAATTAATAATCTTTTGTTTTTACTTATTGGCTATAAATACAACATATATATCCACCAAGAAATGAAACTTTAGTCAATATATAGATATATATCACATGTACCGATTTATCTGTTCACTTAGTTTATGTGATGATTCTCTATAACCATTATATCCTCTCTTTAACTATGTATATTCTGCATGTTTAAACACCAAAAACAACCAAAATGCATTGTTGTCAATGCTTAATACACTCGATGAAATGATATTATTTGCAAAAGAGTAGTAAACAAAATTATCCAGTGATTTGTTTTGGATGACAGACTCTTCCCTTTTTAACATTGTTTAGTGGCAAATTAATATTCTTTCAAGATACAAATGGCAAACTTGCCATTAAGCATTTAAAATACTCTTATTTACCACTAAACAAGGTTAAAAAAGCAAATGTTAATCCAAGCCACATCGATGCGACAATTTTACCACTAATCTTTTGAAAATACTTTCATTTGCCATCCGAGTGTATTTCCATTAAGCATCAACAATAATCCACTCTCAGTTTAATCGTTGTATGAACATGAGGAACATATGTTTTAGAAAAGCATATATAAGGACACGTTACATAAGTCAAGTGAACAAACAAATAAGTATATATTATATCTCCTTACTATTAAGTTATGGTTCTCATGATTATTTGTAATCCTTTTAAAATCAAAAAAAACTGCACGATTTCATGTCATAACCTATCTTGCAACTTATGCAATTGAAATTTTTAGCAAAATGATAGCTTTTACTTTTTGACGAGTAATGAACGCTTTCTTTGAGAGTTGTGAACATACTGGTAACATGGAAACTTCCCGATTATAGCTACTACTTTTGCGAAGGACTTTTAGATAGAAATCATTACAAAAGAAGGATGTTTTGCTTAAATATTTGCTCTTTTAGTGTTGTTTAGTGGCAAATAAAAGCTTCTGATAATTTAGAAGCAAACTATCCTTCTTAATATATTGTTTTTGGCAAAATTCCCTTTCAACCACAATGTATATACTTGAGATTCTACCCACAAGGTGTAGTGTAAGAAATACAATGTTGCTTTAACACTGGAAAAAAACCAAAAACTAGCTCATTAGAGTTATTACCAATCGACAAGATAAATAATCTATATCCATACTAGTCATTTAAGAAGTATAAAACACAGAAAGCAACAACGCCCAATCCCGCCCCAGAAAGGCTCCGGAATCACACTTTGCATAACGCAAACAAGTAACAAAATAAAAGTAAACCTCATTTCCACTTACTCCACTAAAAAACATGACTTTAAATATTAACATAAAAATAAATCATAGTTTAGAGGTAAACTTAGGTGATGTAATAACTGTATAATAATATTAATCCCTAGTAAATGACTGAAATTAGAGGTTGACAATAAAGGGAATAGATATTTCTAGGGTTTGAAGTATCGTATGTAAATAGATGGATGGAAGGATACCTCATCTTCGATATCTTTGATTTTCTGCATAACGGTCGCCATTGTTAAACAAGTATCTTAAGATCAGTAGATGATGATTTGATGATTTTGTTTATGATAGATAGATAGATGTGTTGCGTATACAAGTGAAGAAGAGGGTTCTAGACCAAATGCCCCAAACAAACAAAAACCCTATTTTCGATTTGATTACCTTTTAGGTAAGGCTGGCCATTTTTAGACGAAAACGACCCGATCCGATAAACCATTGAAACCGGGTCAAATCGAACTCAACCTATTTTATGCGGTTCGGTTTTTAGTTTCATAGTTTTATTTAGGGTGTTCTTCGGTTCGGTTTCGAGGTGTTCGGTTTATTTGGTTAATTTTTTTTGTTTAATCCAAAAGCCGAATCGAACCGAACTAGATTTCAACCGAAACCGAATTTGAGTTAGGTTCGGTTCTCTAGTTGACCCAAATTATCCGAATTTTTCTAAAAAACTACATAATTATTTAAATATTTAGCAAAATTATTTTAAGTATAAAAGTTGTTTTTATATATTAAGACTAAATTTTAATAATTATATTTTTATATAAATATATATATTTGTATAACTTCTGTTTTCGGGTCTGAATGTCAAACTCACATCCAATCCGAAAACCAAAATTTATAGTTCGGTTCGGTTATGACCCAAAACCCGAATTCTATTTCGGTTCAGTTTTAATTTGGATTCGATTCGCTTTGGTTTTCGATTTTCATGGGTCAAACCCAAACAACGGACACCCCTAGTTTTATTTCGGTTTGTCTTTTCCAATCACGTGCAACTTTTTATTTTACTTAGTCAGCACAAATGTGATTTATAAGATCATATCCAAAGTCCTCGTCAACAGAATTAAACAAGTTCTCCCAAGCTTGATTGATGAAACTCAATCTGCTTTCTTTACGGGACGTATGATAACCAATAATGCTATTGTTGCTTTCGAGGTATTTCATTGGCTGAAAAACAAAAGAAGTGGTAAGAAAGGCGCGATGGCCTCAAAGTTGATATGAGTAAAGCTTATGACCGTGTGGAGTGGTCGTTTATTAGATCAGTACTCCAAAAATTTCGCTTCCTACAGACTTTCATTGATCTTATAATGGCATGTGTGACGTCTGTCTCTTTTTCATTCAATATCAACGGGCATATTTCAGGACATGCTGTCCCCACTCGTGGACTCCGTCAAGGGGATCCTATTCCGCCCTACTTGTTTATCATGTGTGCAGAAGTGTTGTCAGCGATGATCAGAAGAGAGATTCATACATGTCGCATTCACGGAGTCAAAGTTTGTCGTGACGCGCCTGAAGTTAGCCATTTATTCTTTGCCGATGATAGTATTTTCTTTACAAGGGCAATAGTGGACGAATGCATACGGTTGAAGAATATTCTAGGAAGTATCGCTTCTTTTCTGGTCAAAGCATAAATTTCCTGAAGTCTGAGATCTTCTTTAGCCCAAATGTCGAAACGACCTTACAGAATGTTATTGCAACTGAACTGGAGGTCCGTGAAGCATCACACCAAATAAAGTACTTAGGACTCCCTTCTATTATTGGAAGAAAGAAAAAAGATGTGTTTCAATCAGTGCTTGACAGCGTACGAAAAAAGATTGCTGGATGGAAAGAGAAAAACTTGTCAATTGGGGGAAAGGAAGTTCTATTGAACTTTCAGTTGCTTTTGGTGGGGACATGGAAATAAGGAAAACCCTATACGATGGGCTTCGTGGGAGTCGATGTGCATCTCTAAATATAACGGTGGCATGGGTTTTCGCCATATGAAAGGTTTTAATAAGACTCTCCTCGCAAAGCAAGGTTGGAGACTTATCACAATGGAAGGGTCACTTTCGGCGAGAATTCTTAAGGCTAGGTATTTTCCAAGGGGTTGTTTCTTAGATGCAAGAATCGGCCATAAACCGAGCTTTTTATGGCAAAGTTTATGTTCAGCACGAGACATCATACGAAAAGGGCAAAGATGGAATATTGGAAATGGTATGAATGTAAGAATTTGGGAAGATCATTGGTTAGAGGGTTACACGACACTCGATCCCCACTCCTAGAATCCAAAAGTTAGCATTGTCAATGACCTCATCGATAGTACTACGCAAGGCTGGAATCATGAACTCTTGTTACAATTATTCCCCCAACAAATTGCCACCAGGATCTCATGCATACACTTTAACCCTACAGAGTGCGACTTCCTTTATTGGGGTGCTTCTCCAAATGGAGTTTTCACATGCAAATCTGCTTATCTGATCGCGACTCAAAGTATTGAATGCCTCCAAGAATCACGGTATGAACGGAATTATTTGAAGGCCGTTTGGTTGGCAAATGTTCCTCGTAAGGTAAAGATCTCCGTATGGAGAGCTTGCATGAATCTGATCCCTACTATAAGCAATATTGTTACTAAAGGTCTAGCACCTAATTCCCCCAATTGTGTTCATTGTTCGGTCCCTATGGAAGACATCAAACATGCATTTTTCCTTTGTGATTGGGTTCAAGATATATGGGAATCGATGGAGTTACATGATCTTACTAACCGGGAAAGAGATACACCGATCGAGGAAATGCTAGGCGCTACAAAAGAGAGTAAACATGAAAAGTTTGAGCCGATGCTGATGGTAATGTGGCGGATATGGTGTATAAGAAACTCCAAAGCCCATGGACAAGGTGATGTCGAGAAGAACAAAGTGAAAGAGTATGCTCATGCGATGATGCAAGAACTTTCCAGGACCAATGATCTTACTGAAGCACTTACAGCCCCCCGTCGTGAACCATTGCGACTTTGGTCTGCCCCATCTTATGGGGTGACAAAAATAAATTGCGATGCTGGTGTGATAGGAATTGATGGTGCCTCAGGCATTGGCTTTGTCATGAGGTGCCACATGGATCAGAACTGGTAGCAAGAAGTAGACGAGTGGCATTTGCGACATCGGTGGTTGAAGCCGAGGCGAAAGCGATCCTTTGGGCTATCCAAGTCGCCCAATCTAAGGGTTACACAAGGGCAGTTTTGGAAACCAACTCCAGTATACTTGTTGACGCTTTCAAACACAACAAGGTACTGTATCAAATTAGAGCGTTATTCCTTCACATTCAACGTCTGTGCCTTTTCTTCGAGTCGTGCTCTTGGTCTTTTGTGCGACGTGAAGGGAACAAAGTTGCTCACGAATTGGCCAGGATGGCATTAACTGATAATGTAGAGGACGTGTATGACGGTTGTGTGCCAGGTTCAGTTGAGACAGTCGTACAAAATGATATAAACTTGTTATTTGGCTTTATCAAAAAAAAAAAATCATTCATTTTATATAAACATGTCTCACAATGTACCTCACACTAACACATACATAAAAAAATATTTAAAAAATGTGTTACCAATGGTTGGACTAGAGTGGTAATGAGACATGACGCGCAGTTGGACTAAAGTGGTAATGAGACGCGTCATGGTGGTGTTCACGATCAGACATAACGGCCACCCTTAGACTTGGGTACAATATGTTATATAGAGATGAGGACTATCCGGTCCCGTACTATGCCCGTACCGAATTAGTGGTACTGGTTATTTCCTCCGAGCATAAATTAGTGGTACTGTATCGAACGAGATTCGCGGTACCGGAAAATCGGGTTTTCTGTTTTTTCAGGAATTTCTCGATTTGATATCGGTCTCGTACCGAATTAGTGGTGCCGGATTTTTTTTTACCTTATTTTGTAGTTCCGGTACCGTACCGAACGAGATTCGAGTAACAGAAATCGATAAAGTTTCTATTCGAATGAAAATGCTCATCCCTAGTGTTATAACGTCATGTTAGAAAGTAAAATATGATCAGAGCAAATAACACGTTATTGACGCGTCACTTCAGCATCTCCAATAAAACGCCGATAACTAAAACACTTTCCTTGGCAAAAATATCAATAACATTAGGTGATGAAATTGCAACAAAAGCTTTAAACCATTTAGTGATGATCATGTGTTTAAACAGCATGAATACAACAATTAGCCAATTCAATATCGGAATAATATTTTAGAAAGAAAAAAAGAAGCAACCACAAGAGATGACTAATGAATAATGATGGTTCAATACACTTGATGTAATTTACAATATATACAATTCAAATAGAATACAAGAGCTTCTGCAGAAAGCTTTTTATTTGTAATCAAGACAAACGATACACAACATGCAATACAATGCACACTTTCAACAGTGAACGATGTTGGCGCCACCTGAATTCCCGCATAAATTATTATGCTTGAGGATGAGATGCATATCCAACCCGTTCGTTTTACAAGTAGAACAGTTCTAATGCAAAAGTACGATAGTTTTCAGAATTATTGAAAGCAGACTATATGATCATTACTTTCAGGGGGGAAAGAAAGAACAGATTTGATGAGAATATTTACATCATTAGGTGGTATTCAGGTGGAACATTTGGAGAGGAATATTAACACATTTGTACTTGTAAACAATAATAAGAATGTCAGTCTTACCTATTCAACTGAGTGACATCTGAACTTTTTCCTGTGATGTCTACCGACAAAAACAATTTTGATACTCACCAATTGTAAATAGCGAACTGAAGAATTGTAATAAAAGTGACCCTACATAAGCCTTTGCATGACCATTTTGTTTTATGTGAAAGTTTTTTTAGTTGAACGGCAACTTATTACATACCTCTTTGTTGATGGGTCACTCACATACCACTAGACCTAAGGGCAAAGGCCTTAAATTCACATACCACTAAACAATTCTGTTTTTTTATTAGTTCTTCCGTTGTGTTTAAAAAAGCGCGCCTGAGGCACGCCTGAGGCGTGACTGAGGCTGATGCGCACCCCTATTGCATCGGACACCCTGAGGCAATGCAATTACGGGATGCGTGGTGAGGCGCACGCATCGGGCACGCATCAGCTAAAGCGTGCATCGGTGCTTTATTGCGCATCATGTACTTAGGCATTATAAAGTGAATTTGGTCTTACTCATATGTATTGGGCTTTTTCTTATGGGCTTTTCTTTTTAAAATAGGGTCAATTTGACCAATTATAATAAATAAATCACATATATGAGAACACTTCTTAAGATTTTGGTAATATTTATGTATTCCAATCAAATGGAATCGTGAACTCTGAAAATCCATGGTATATTTTGATCATAAATTTGGTATTTTTGTGTTTTGTGCATTGCATATAATTTATAAGTATTTTTTTATAGGACAGTCGCCTCGGGTACGTGATGCGCGCGCTTTCGCCTCGGCGCCTCGCGCCTCGGCTTTTTGACCCTCGACGCCTCGGCGCGCTTCACACTTTTTAAAACCCAGCTTCCGTCTAAAAAACATGTCGCATGTGAAAGTATTAATTCAAACTTTTGATCTATGAATCAATCCTTAATAGGTTACAAATTGGTAGGGGATAAAGCCATGATAAAAGATAAAGACAACAAGGTATACTAGCATAGTAGCATCCCTCGGTGTGAAATGATCAAGTTCAACGTGCAACAAATGAAATCTATTACGTAGTATAATCTTTAACCAGGGGTTCAATAGAATGTCTATAAGTCAGTACTTCATACAAATAAGAATTAGGTCAACAACATTTTTCAGTATTCTTGGCAGCCTCAAAATGTTTGATTCACTCAATTCAGAATTTATTAATATGTTTCTTCGTGTGTAACAGAACTAGACTGATTAGCTGAGTATACCACAAATTCAGCAAGGCCCCTTCGTTGGACTCAACAAAAAAGATAAATTGTTTCCTATAATCGTCATCTTTATGCAATGAACAAGAAATGAAAGTCCAAATTCGGTTAGTTTTTGGTCTGTGGAGCATCCAATTAAAAAAGATCTATAAACGAAAATTTAGAGATTATAACCACTACAAATGTTGTAAATTCGGTTAGTTTTTGGTCTTTTCATGTTTCGTTTCCCTTCTGTCAAGTTCTTGTTGTTGTGAGTGGCTGGCCTTTTATTTGCATTGTTTCGCTATTCCTTGTTTTCTATATATCGGCCTATAAAAAAAATGCTAATAAGATATTGCCATAGAACACGAGGAAGCACTAAGCCTATAAGTCTCTAATCTATATTTCTTTAATATGACAATTTCCCTTCACACTAAACAAGTGTTACAGTCTCTCTACACAGTAACTGCCTTCACGATTGTTACTTTAAATACTCAGCCAGCAAAGTAACAAGAGATGTATTCAAGATTCGATCTCAATAGACTTGTATCACTAGCATCGGTTTACAATAATTGAACATGGTCTAAAAAAACTATCCTTTTACTTATGTCACGACTACAAAGCTTACTAAACGACACGAAGTAATTCACATAAGTGGATTCATCAGTGACACAAGTATACTATATCAACCATAGATAAAGAGAACATACCCTGCTATTATAACCGAAGTCACAAAGCAACAGCCATACAATGCAAAATCGAAGAACCAACAGGAACCGATAGAATCACATCATCCCACAATACACAACCACTCAACCCCCCGTCTTCATCCTTCTCAACTTCAATAACCGCACACATAACATCCACGCCCTTCCCACCACTATCCTTACGCTCCCACACCACGCACAACCTCCCACCCAAATCAACCATCGTTGCACCACACAAAAACTTGGGCAACCGTTTCTCCACCCCTTTCAACTCCTTCCACACATCTTTCTCCACATCATACCCTCTAATCTTCCCTAAATAATCATAACAATACAAAACACCTTTCACAACCGCCGCACGCCCCCTCCACCCCAAATCCAATCTTTTCGGAACTTTTCCCCACTCCCCTTCCCCAACGTCATACACCACTCCACCCCTATCCGCCATCGCGTAAACCCTCCCGTCTAAAACCGCACTAGCGTGCATCCACTTATCCCTACACTCCACTCCCTCGCTCCCAACTCCACTCCACACTCCCACATTCGGATCAAACTCTTCCGCCCAATTCACCGCCTTAATCCTATTATCAACCAAACACCCTCCCATGACATAAACCTTACCCCCAACCACCCCGGAAGCCGCAAACTCCCTCCCGACCCTCATTTTCGACCCCAAAACCCATTCATTCACCCTACAATCTAGCACCCACACATGATTGGACGGAATATCATTTATGGACCCTCCTAAAACATATATATTGTGCCCTAAAACAGCGTAAGCGGGACCGACAGGGTGAAAAGGAATAGAGGGGAGTGTTTGGACAAGGGTTTTGTGAAAAGGGTTTTGGGGATGAAGATGGTACCATTTGAATGAAGTGCTGTGACGTATGTTGAGATATAAAGAGTGTTGGGTGATGTTTAAGAGTGATCGGGTGTGGAAGAGGTGTTGGGAGCGTATGGTGGATCTCCAGTGTTTGGAAACGAGTGTTAGGGTGACGTGGTGGTCACGTGGGATTCTGGCGATGCATTGGATTGAGATGTCGTCTGGGAGGTTTGGGATTAAGGAAGATGGTGGTGCTTGTTCGGTTGTTGTTGTTGTTGGTGATGATGTCATTTGTGTTTGGTGTTTGGAGTTGATTAGATTCTTTCTAGTTTAATGTCTTTTGTAATTTTGGCTTGTTCTTATTTGTAGTATAATATAAGCTTTAATTCTCTAACTTATTATGGCAACTTTTTCATGTGAATTTGAAAAGGAGTCCGGTTATTAAAGAATGTTGTATTTTGGTAGAAAACCAAGGGTTCAATCTGGACCATTCATTTGGGAGGGACCATATCAAATGATAAAAAACACGGAAGGATTAAAATTGTCAATTTATAAAAAGAAGACTGAGGGACCAAAACGTAAAATACGTTATAAATCTCACATACCCTTCATTTCTGTAAAACAAAACACACAGATCTCCATAAACATTCTCTCTCTCTACATCAAACCCTCTCTCTACAACAAACTCTAACAAAAAATCCATAAATCTACACAAATTAACATTGCAAATCACGAAATAAACACACAAATTGAAGAAATAACCATTAAATCAACCGATCCCTGAAATAAATCGATTAAAAACGAACCGATTCATAAGGCTGATTGGTGATGATAAGGCGTTTGATGAAACGCTTAAAAGAAGAATTGAAGTTGAAAGTGCTTTGAAATCTGATGAAGGTAGGTGGTCACAATAGCAGCAGCAGATGGGTCACCCTCAGCAGTTCAGACCAACCCCGACTTCCATCCCAAATACCAACCCCGCCTTCCATCCCAATACATTGGTTAATTACTAGTGATAAAACAACAAAAATATCACTGATGATAAAATATCACCGGTGATATTACACATATTACACAGTAACGTGATATTTCATTGGTTTATTACTAGTGATACTTCACTAGTGATAAAACAATAAAATATCACCGGTGATATTACACAGTAACGTGATATTTTATTGGTTTATTGTGATAAAACAATAAAAATATCAACGGTGATATAGTAACGTGATATTTCATTGGTTTATTACTAGTGATAAAACAATAAAAATATCACCGGTGATAAAATATCACCGATGATATTACACAGTAACGTGATATTTCATTGGTTTATTCCTAGTGATACTTCACTAGTGATAAAACAATAAAAATATCACCGGTGATAAATTATCACTGATGATATTACACAGTAACGTGATATTTCATTGGTTTATTACTAGTGATACTTCACTAGTGATAAAACAATAAAAATATCACCGGTGATAAAATATCACTGATGATATTACACAGTAACGTGTAGCGACACTACATCCGGTGAAAATCCGTCTACCTCACCAACTTTTCTCAACAACTCACGTGCTTCATAAACGTAACTGAAAGAAAAACACTCAAAACCCCTCATTCAATTGAACACCATGTCAGTTACCCCCTCCTTCTGATACAAAAGATCAATCAACAACACTTCATCATTAACATCTCCATTATTCATCTGGTCGGAGGGTTGTGGTGGTTTGATGACGTGGCAGAGGCATTTGGTAGATGAGGATTACGATGATGATTATAGATGATTATGAGAAGCAAACAAGAGATCTTGAACAAAACAAGTAGAAAATCAATCACTTTTAGGGGTTTGCTACGGAGGTGATTGTGGTGGTTAGGGTTTTAGGATGGATCTGACGGTGGTGGTCAGTTGAAGAAAATGCGCAGGTGGCCGGTGGTGTGGTGATGGCGACTGTGTGAAAACACATTTCACTGTGTGAAAAAAAGGAAAGTAAAATGAACGATTAAAAAAAATTCTTTTTTTAATTAGACATAAAAATAGGTTTTGACAAATTAAATCTTAGATTAATCCCCACCCTTAGATCAAAGCTAAATGAAGGGTGGGGATTTGTCCCTTGGTTTCCACCAAAAAACAAGGCTCCAAAATAACTTTTCTCTTTGAAAAGATTATTTTATCATTAGTGTTTTTTTTAACAAATTGAGTGTAATAAATTATTTTATAATTTTAATTATAAAGATTTATAAATAAAATACACTTTTATATGTAAATTTTTTAATACTCTATATTTTTATGTGTGAAACTTTTAATAATTTACACTTATAAATGTGAATATATTATAAATAAAATTCATACCTTTTGAAGTATAAGGAAAAAGTATAAATAAACGTTAAATTTGTTGTAGTGACTTTTTTATTTATATAAATATAACTCGATTTTTATCTTATCTTAAAGCATCTTCAATACAAAGTTTTAAAATGATTTTTCACTGATTTTATAAGCTATGTAAATAAATTTTTCTATTGTGACAATAGATTTACTAAAAAAATTAAAACATGACCTTATTAGATACTACCTCCGTCCCAATATTATTGTCGATCTTTCATTTTCAGTCTGTCCCAAAATTACTATCCACTTCTAAAAATAATTGTTGAGTTTGCTTAAATTTACTATATTATCCTTAATCCAAAGGGCTAATGACAAAATTTTTTATCTAACTTGACACTTTTTACCGTTCTGTCTAGCCTTCTTTTTTTCCATATTATCATGGAAGTCCTTCATTTCACCCATTTCGTGTACTGGGTTACCTGCTTAGAAGTTAGCCGGTTGCCATCCTATTTTTTTATAAATATTATTGCCACATGTGTATTTATTTTACACAATACCATCCACGTAGATTATCCACTAACATTCATTTATACCACCCACACACAAACACACACACAGTTATCACAACTTTAATTTTCAATCTCTCTCATTTATCCCCAATTCAAACCCGACCAAACCCTAATTTACAAAATCCCAATAATCGTTGTCGATAACCAAATTAACCTGAAATTGATTGGTGCACAAGGTTAGTAACAGTTAATTATTGATTATCCCTTATTTAATTGCATTAATTTTATGTTAATTACCATGTTCTTGATTTAGGGTTTCATAATTTTGTTTTTGTTAGGATGGCACCATCTGGTGGTTCTGATGCGTGGTTTTTTGATGTTCATCATGATGGCGTCTTCAAGTTTAAACCACTTAGGTATGAAGACGGGTTAGTTTATCAGTGGAAGTTGTATAAGAATAAGAAATTGGATTATAAGAGTATGTGTGGATTTCTTAAGGAAGAAACAGACCATGCTGGTATTAATGCATTTTATTTCTGCTTACCAAAATGCAGCTTAGAAGTAGGGTTAAAAGTCATAGAAAGGGATATTGATGTAGCTGCTATGTATGAGTTTGCCGAGTCATATGGTAAGATAGATATGTTTTTGACTCATAGGCATCAAAACTTAGCACCTTTTTATTTTAAAAACCTTAGCATGGAAGAATCTGGGGATGAGGCTACTTCTAGGATCAGGATTCATGAAATAATGTCAAAAGATGCCTCTAACATGTCTCTAGATGAGCTTGTTTCTTGGGCTGAAGAAGACGCTGCCACTAGAACCCCTAGAAAGAAAGTAGGTTCTGATGATATGGACATCCCTGTTGTTAATTTAGTTGAAAGCCCTGTTGTTAAGCGTAAGCTGTTGGGAAGAAAGAGCCCTATTACTAAGTGTAACTTGTCTAGTCAAATGAGTAGCCCAACCAGTTATGTTGTTAATAAGGGCAAGGCTGTGGTGAATGAAGAGAGTAACAAGGGAGATGATTCATTGCATAAAGGGTCTGATACAGTTAAGAAAGTCGTGGAAAAGGGTACAAGTGTTGGTCAAGATAGTAATAAGGGAGGTGACTTTGTTTTTGAAGGAGATGATTCATTTTATGATGGAGCTAACTCATTGTCTGAATGGTCTGATACAGTTAAGAAAGCCGTGGAAAAAAGAAAAAGTATGGAAAAGCAAAAGGGTAAAAGAGTAATGGAACAAAAAAGGTACGTGTTAGGAGGCCTGTTTCTAAGAACAAGGGTATTGTAATTCAGGAGAATGTTAGAAGACAAGAAAGTGAAAGTGATAGTGCCAGTGACAGTGGAAGTGATGGTGGCGGCTTTACAGATAGTTTGTATGACGATACAGATAATGATAGTGTATATTCAGACAAGTCAATAGACTATCTATCGGAAGGTGAAGAAGAGTTGATATAACTTAGGAAGCGAAAAAGTGAAGCTAAGAAGAAACCTAAGGTTTGCAGTCAACAAAGTGCACCTGCAAACGAAGGCACTTCTAGTGGTGTAATCCAGATGCGGAACCCGATTGTAGGTGATAATGAAACGGTGCTTCAGCATGAGGGTTTCATGGATGATTTGATGAGAAAGTTGAAGCAAGATGATGGTCTGATTGATCCATTCCATATTGTTGAGACCAAGGTTGAAAAGTATCCGATTCACGATGTGGACACTCACTGGAGGATGCGAAAACCTAAGGTAATATGTTACAACTGAATTGTGGAAACCTTGGTTTCCGGATCTTTGAAGCAACTAGGAATGCACCATGTTCATATGATTATACAATCAAAGCGGAATTAGAACATGATACATTAACAAGGTGTTTAGGCACAAATAACATGAATTAAAACAATTGGGATGTTCATTATATTAATAACAAACATCCACTAGACGTGTATACATTGAATCCCACGTCTAGTGCACACACACGTTTAGGTTTACATTGTGAATGAATTATATAAAACCTAATAACCCTTGGTTCCTTTTATAGTGTAAGGATTAGGGTTTTACAAGAGATAAGAATGAATAAACATGTGAATCTTCTATTTAGATAAACATATACAGAATATATCCTGCATATATATCCAAATAGAATCTTCTAACTTCTTGTCTACGTTCTATCAACTCTTGAATTGCATGTAACAATGCTTGAATTGCACACGACAACTCTTAAGCCAACAACGCTGGATTTGTTCTTGTCAACGCCTAAATTGCTCTTGACAACGCTTAGACAAAATCCTTCATGTTTTCTTCATTTTTGAGTTTCTGCCACATCAACTTTTTGACCCAACAATCTTCCCCTAGTTGATAGTGGCAAAACTCTATGTGTATCTCTTGTAAGTTGTACATGATCTTCAGATTGCTTCCCCTCAAGTGTAGCATGTATTTCTTCCCCTTTTTGTCACATCAACAAGGAAGTAAACAATGTATGCAATCTTTGAAGATTCTCCAAATGTAGGCTCTGTGTAATGATCTTGAAGAACAATTAATATAATATTTTTGATGTAGAAGTAGAGTAACCCAAACCTATGTTCCATATCTTGTACGATGATGTGATGAAGTATGTGGCTGATACAAAAGTCCTCATCCTTTGTGAGACACTGAGCACGATAATGTAACTCCTTCAAGTGATAGCAAATATGTGCATAGAGAACCATAAGAAAAATCACATATTTCTAGACCTTGTATCACTTCATCAGTAACCATGTAAGCATAAACAAGTTACCTTTAAAGTCTATGACTGGGAGTGCACGACTTTAAGATATGATAGAACACAAACTCGCGAAAATCTTCTTCAATCATCAAACTTATCATAAGAATTCTTCCCCTTAAGCTAACACCTCCTCATAAAGACTTTCATTACCTCATGAATTGTTGCTAACTCGCTTTAAGATCATTAATTCCGTTTAAAAATATCCGAGCCATAAATATCATCATGATATTCTAAATGAAAACGGAGATTCCATGTACCTTCGTGTGTAAATACCTCCTTTTTGTGTGCTTAAAGCGTACCAATTTTCTCAAACAGCAGCAATCATTGTGTTGTCCAATATCCTCTTTTATCCAAGATCAGTATCAGATGTATTGTCCGATATTGGACAATACCTATCAGCGTTTGAATAATCATATATCGGACGACACTGTCAACCTATCAGCGTTGACTTATTATGTCAGCGTCAAAGTACTTCCTGTCAGCGTCAAACCATTCCATGTCAGCGTCAAATTCTGTCAGTGTTGCATTCAACCGCTGATGTCATCACTTTACTCCAACCTCACGTGTGAAGATTAAAATTCAGCCATCACTTTTGCATAGAACAGAAAACGCCTTAACTTGCAACTTGAATGTAGAAAATATGACTTTTCTTTAAGACACGTCATGACCAAATGTGTCATCCAATCACAAGTTACTTACCATGTGAACACAAATTTATACCATAACCGTGTGAACATACAAAATTTTCACCAATTATAGAATTAGAATCGTGTGAACACAAGTATCCTTCACCAATTAAAAACGAATGGCTTGTATCTAGATTTAGCCCCACGTGAGTAATCATGGACGAGCATGTAGAGGATTCGAGTCAACAATATCAGTAACACAATAACGAATATATATTTTTCTCCTTTGGCCGTGTGAACGCAGGTCTGGTGAAGTAACAATGCTACGTATAACGAATATAAGATTTGATTCAATAGTAGCAAATCAAACGTCCAGCAACATGTTATAAATCACAGATCTAGAGTTTGTATAAACCCTACTATCCAATATATTGCTAGGGTTTGTATATATCACGTTTCAACCATGCTGCCATATCCCTCAAATCTTCAATTTTTCTGCTTTTAAATTAATTTAGGGTTTAAAGAAACCCTAATCATGATTTTATGTAAAAGCTTGAAAAACTGAAAATCACCTCTGCTGCCAACTTTGACACTTAATAACTTTTGCCTGGGGATAAAACTTGACAATCCCTCCGGTGGATGTTTAGATATATGTCTGTAGAACACACATATAAAATTTCGTGACGATCCAACGGTTCAATCAAAAGTTATGACCTTCTGAATACTGCTGCGCACACAAAAACGTCCAGAAAAACTCTAGACGGATTTTTCTTCTTTTCACCATACACGAACACCTTGTTGGTCCTAGCATCACGAGCCACGAGGCTCTGATACCAATTGTGGAAACCTTGGTTTCCGGATCTTTGAAGCAACTAGGAATGCACCATGTTTGTAAAACCCGTATTTTAAATCGAGAATTTATAAATACGCGGGTTATTATTACTTTACGCGGGATTATTGCCAGCAGCATATGTTGCGCCGCAGCAGATGTGTCTTGCGCCGCAACTCTTGATCCGCAGAACCATGATCTGCAGGCCCTACAAATTGCGCCGCAACTCACGTGTCATGCGCCGCAACTCATGATCCGCAGGACTATGATCCGTAGCCCCTTCCTCTGTTGCGCCGCAACTGATGTGTATTGCGCCGCAACTCGTAGTCTGGGCCAAGCCCGTGGGAAGGAAATAAAACAGACGAACACACACATAGAAACCCTAAAATAAAAACAAGCAGCCGCTTATATTTCTTGTGTTCTCTCCTTCCCTGCCACGACCCAAACCAAGAAACAAGAAGATTTATAGTGTGTTTAATCCAGAAATCAAGAAAGACGAGGGTTGCTATCTAGAAACCCTGAACGAGTTGTAAGCTTGCATAAACCCTAATTCATTCTATTTAGTTCTTTTAATCCGATTCATTGAGTTTTAAACATGTTTTATGAATATTATGATCTGGGCTGTATGTCGGGATGGTGTTATGTTGTTTGGCACACAAACCGAGAGTCAAAAGACTCTCGGTGATTGACTACACAACCAGCCGCAAATCATTAGGGTTTGGTTGGGGTTTACACTAACGGGGTGTTTGGCAGTGAGTTTTAAACAGGAAATGGGGTTGTTTGGCTACAGGGGTAACGGGCTGTTTGGCAACCGGTTTTTAAAACAATTAAGAGTGCGTTTGGGACTGTTAAATCTCATTTCTTTTTATGAGTTTACTTGAAATAAACGTTGTAAAATGTACTTAGTAAGTTAAATATAAACTGGTTTTATAAAAATATAAAAGGGTATATTTTGGAAAAACGAATTAAACAAATTAAGAACGTACTTATATTAGCGAAATATTTATTATGAAATTAATTACCGACAGATATACATTGTACGTAACCATTAGTATAACGTTAATACATTAAAATAAATATAAGAAACCAATAAGACCAGAAAATTTGATAACGGATACCAGTTAACTTACTCGCGTCTTGTAATTATGTAGCACGCGTGAAGCCCGAGTAGTATTCGTTCAGTCTTCCTTTCAGTCGGTACTGGACTAGAGGTACGGATTTCCCGTCCTTTCAGTAAGGACTTCCCTTCTATGCATGATTAGGATTCCCCGTCTTCCGCCAAATGTTTTCCCCAGTATATGTTTAATTTATCAGTAATCATGTTAATAACTAAATAGAATTGCCTGAGCGTTATATACAAGCACGATCAGTTCATGTACTAGTTACGGAGGTACCGTAACCACGACACTAGAGGCACCGGTGTCGTGACTCACATGCAGGAGAGTGATATCCTGCATCGTCCCACTCATGTTCAGTTGGCCATTTTTATATGTATGTTTTAGTGGGGCGTATGGATGCATCCTAGGCTTATATGTGTTACAAGTTATCAGGGTGAATGTGGTGTGTGCTCTACATCCTTCACATTGGAGCTGATCCCTCCACCCAGCACAGTTATTTAGAGGTCACCCCTCTACAGCATGACGAGGTCACCCCTCCAGTTATTCATGCACGGTTGTTACAGCACGTGACCTATATAAGCTCTGGCAAATAAAATACAGTAAATGCATGTTTTCAGAATTTAAAAGTTATATTTCAGTATCAGCTTTATGAACCAGGTTTTACAGATTTTATGCAAGGTCATACCACATGTTACATATCAGTCTTATAGCTTCATTATTGACTTCTATTGCATTACCTTTCTGTACATTCTTATCATGCTATATCCGTTCACTGAGCGTTATGCTCAGCCGTAGTTCCTTTCATGTTTCCAAACGGCAGGTACACAGGGACGATCTTAGGACTTCTAAGAGAGTACGTGCATTTGGATGGGAGCTATCCAGACTCCTTTATTTTTATGCACACATTACGTTACTTTACTTTGGTTGTTTGGACACTGTTTCGTCCTTTTCCTTTCCGTATTTTAATCTTTATATTTTGGGCTTGTTGGACTACCGATGTTTGATTCCGGTATTTCCGTTTGGTCAGTTAATGTTTAATACATTGCCTTGCATGCTTTGATGACACGCCATAAATACACGTAACGGTCCATTTATCCAAGTGGGGTGTTACAATTATGGTATCAGAGCGCAAGGTTCGACCTGTAGGCTCTAAAACTTGACCTGTGACTAGTGGGTGGTCATCAGGAACTTCCTGTATTTTGGCGTCGTTATCTTCCATGCTATTTATGTATTTTATCAGTCAGCTTTTCAAAATTTTGATTAAGTAAACGGCTGGTACAGGACTGGCCATATTTAATCGCATGTGATTTCAGCAAAATTCTGTTTTGGTGAACTGACCATAGGCGTTCACCCTTGTTATTTAAATTTTGTATGGATGAACTGACCATAGGCGTTCATCCTTACTCACGTCAGATTTATGTTTCAGAAATCATTTTGTGAACTGACCCTAGGCGTTCACCGGTATTCATGTCATGTTTTGTCAGTTATACCACCATGAATTACACTAAGCGTATTCAGACTTATTACTGCAGGTTCTTACGTTTTTGTCGATTTATCCTCTTTATTTCAGATGCCACCCAGGCGCGACACCGAGAATGATCCTAACGCAGCTGCCATTGCTGCTGCGGTTCAGGCTGCTATACAGGCCATGTTACCCCAAATTCGTGACGAGATCCGAGCTGAATACCAGAATGGACCTCAGCAGAATAACAACCCTCCTGCTCCACCACCTGCCACTTTACCCGCGTGGCTGGATCTGTTCAACAAGCAGAAACCCCGACTGTTTGAGCAGACTGTAGCTCCAACTGATGCAGAAGACTGGGTCTACCATATAGAGAAAATTTTTGGAGCTATGGGTTGTGGTGATGTTTTCAAAGTTAGGCTTGCAGTTTATAAGCTGGAGGGTCCTGCTCTACATTGGTGGAGGTCTCAGAAACAGTCCAACGGGGGAGATGCATGGGAGCTTGCTTTGACCTGGGCACGTTTCAAGACGATGTTCTATGACCAGTTTTTCCCGCATGCGGAGCAAGCTAAGATGAAGAGGGACTTTCACGTTATTCGTCAGAATAATGGCGAGAACAGTATCGAGTTCATGCACCGATACCTCAGGATGGCTGGATTCTTGGGGGAGGCTGCGGGTACCGTAGAGGAGCAAGTGAAGCAATTTCGCTGGGCTCTTCACACCAGGACTGCAGATAGATTGATGAGTGCCACATTCACTAATGTGTCACAAGTAGCTAATGCAGCTCGGGACATTGAGATGCTTTATGAGAGGGACGAGCTCGAGATTTTAGAGCGCCCGGAGAAGAGGTACATCTCACCCAACAGACTTAAACATTTTAGCCATTATTGCTTGGCAACTTATATGTTATTAAAACCTTGCAGACACAGAGGAGGAGACCGATCCCAATCGGCTACTCCGCATCAGAACTACAGGAACCACGGTCAGTCATATGACCGTAATCGGTCAGATAGGAGGAACGGCGGTGATAATTACCGCGGTAGTTCCAACTCCTCTGGCAACTACAGGTGAGCCTTTAAGCTCCAAGAATACTAAACTATCGTGTAAAACAGATCTAAAAATTTATTTGTAAATTCCAACAGAGATGCTGGACAGGGGCGTGACCAAAACAACAGGGGTCAACAGGTTGCCCGACCGGCAAATTCTGGTAATTTTAAAATTTAGTCAGTCAGCCTTACTTCAGTTAAATTATCAGAATCGTGACACGTATATATCATCATAAATCAGGTGCTCAGCAAACCAGAGCTACTTCCACCGGGTTTACTTACCCCACTTGCATCACGTGTGGGAAGAAACACCCGGGACCTTGTCGTCGTGGTTCGGGTAGTTGCTACCAGTGTGGTCAGCCCGGCCATTTGAAGAGGGATTGCAAGAGCGGGGATGTTGCCGGTACCTCAGGCCAGACTCCTCAGATGTTACCTCCGCCACCACCGATACCACCAACCACCGGTCGTGTCTACACTACTACCCGTGATCAAGCAAATAAGACCACAGGTACTATTACTGGCATTTTGTTTATACACGGACAGTCTGCATGCGTGCTTTTCGATACAGGCGCCACGCACTCGGTTATATCTACTTCATATGCGGTTAGAATAAACATGACCCCTACGCCACTAGACAGTGCACTTAGTATATCTACCCCCATGCGAGACTCTGTACTCATTACCCAAGTATATAAGGATCTCCCTCTCGAGTTTGATGATAAAATCCGCCCAGTCAGTGCTCTTCCTTTGGATATGTGTGAATTCGATATTATTCTGGGTATGGATTGGTTATCGGTTCATCATGCCACCATAGATTGCCATGCTCACCAGGTTATCTTTGGTGATGTCCAGACACCAGAGTATATTCACCGAGGCTTCCTACCAGGAAAACATGTTCAGATCATTTCAGCTTTACAGGCTCGTACCTTACTATATCATGGTTGCGAGGGTTTCCTAGCTACAGTCCATGACACGACTTCTGAAACACCTTCGATTCATGATCAGCCAGTTGTGTCAGATTTTCAGGATGTTTTTCCAGAGGAACTTCCAGGTTTACCTCCCCTGCGAGAGGTAGAATTTGGTATCGATCTCGTTCCGGGTGCAGAACCAGTATCTAAAGCTCCTTACCGTATGGCTCCTGTAGAGCTTAAGGAACTGAAGGATCAACTTCAGGAACTTCTCGAAAGGGGTTTCATCCGTCCCAGCGTGTCACCTTGGGGCGCTCCAGTTTTGTTTGTCAAGAAGAAGGATGGTAGTATGCGTTTGTGTATTGACTACCGTGAGTTGAATAAGCTCACTATTCGTAACCGTTATCCACTTCCTCGTATTGACGATTTATTCGACCAACTTCAGGGTGCTAAGCACTTCTCAAAAATCGATCTACGGTCAGGTTACCATCAGTTGCGTGTAAAAGAGCAGGATATATCCAAAACTGCTTTTCGCACGAGGTACGGTCATTACGAGTTTGTTGTCATGCCATTCGGTCTCACGAATGCGCCCGCTGTATTTATGGACTTAATGAACAGAGTCTTCCACGAATTTTTAGACAAGTTTGTGATCGTATTCATCGATGATATCCTTATTTTCTCCAAATCCAAAGAGGAACATGAGAATCATCTCCGTACAGTTTTGCAGATTCTCAGACAAGAAAAGCTATACGCTAAATTTTCGAAGTGCGAATTTTGGCTGAATACAGTGGCGTTTCTAGGTCATATTGTGTCTGCGGACGGAATCACCATGGATCCTGCAAAGGTGGAGGCTATCACCAAATGGCCAAGACCGACGTCTGTCACAGAGATACGTAGTTTTCTTGGGTTGGCAGGTTACTACCGCAGGTTTGTGGAAAACTTCTCACGCTTAGCGTTACCATTGACCCAACTTATGCGAAAAGGCGAGAAGTTTATATGGACCGAGGAGAGAGAAAAGAGTTTCGAGGAACTCAAGCATCGATTGATCTCAGCACCGATACTTACTCTCCCATCCGGTACAGGTGGTTATCAGATATACAGCGACGCATCGGGAAAAGGCTTAGGCTGTGTTCTTATGCAGCATGGGAAAGTCATCGCTTATGCTTCGCGTCAACTAAAGCCGTATGAGAAAAATTATCCTACTCATGATCTAGAGCTCGCAGCAGTCGTCTTCGCCCTTAAAATCTGGAGGCATTATTTATACGGTGAGTCGTGTGATATCTTCACCGATCACAAAAGTCTCAAGTATATATTTACACAGCGAGAGCTGAACATGAGACAGCGGCGATGGTTAGAACTGCTGAAAGACTATGACACTAACATCCAGTATCACCCAGGTAAAGCAAATGTCGTGGCAGATGCCCTTAGCAGAAAGTCAGGTATGGTAAATGGCATCAAAGTTCAGGAAGAAATCATTCGGGATTTAGAGCAGTATGATATTGAGCTCTTAGTACGCGGACAGAGGGGATACTGGGCTAGTTTGAGGGTAGAACCAGATTTACTCTCCAGGATTAAAGACGCTCAAAAGGATGATGGTGAAATCTGGGCGATCATCCAGAACATTGACCGTCAGACCGAATTTCGCATCGATGACGACGGTATTGTATGGCAGGGTACCAAACTCTGCGTTCCAGAAGATCCTGCTCTTAGAGAAGCCTTGATGACTGAGGCTCACAGCTCTCCGTTCTCCATTCATCCAGGTTCCACAAAAATGTACCATGATCTTAAGCAGCATTTCTGGTGGAGCGGCATGAAGCAGGATGTCGCAACATTTGTGTCTAAATGTCTGACCTGCCAGCAGGTTAAGATAGAACATCAGCGTACCAGCGGGTTACTTCAGCCATTAGAAATTCCAATGTGGAAATGGGACAAGATTTCTATGGACTTTGTTACCGGTTTACCACAGACTCAGCGGCGACATGACGCAATCTGGGTCATTGTCGACCGCTTGACCAAGTCAGCACATTTCATTCCTATTCGTAAAGATTTCGCAGTCAGTAAATTGGCGAAACTATTCACCGAGGAGATTGTACGGTTACATGGTACACCCTCCGAAATTATATCAGATAGAGATCCACGGTTTACTTCTCATTTCTGGGGAGGCCTGCATAAAGCGTGGGGAACTAGGCTCAAGCTCAGCACAGCTTTCCATCCACAGACGGACGGTCAGTCAGAGCGTACTATCCAGACCTTGGAGGACATGCTACGTGCCTGTGCATTAGAATGGACAGGACACTGGGATGACTACATTTGCTTGGTCGAGTTTGCTTACAACAACAGTTGGCATGCTAGTATCAAGCGTGCTCCATTCGAGATGTTATACGGCAGAAAATGCCGTGCTCCTATTTGTTGGGATCAGGTGGGAGAACGTTTAATTGAAGGACCTGAACTGATAGAACTGACCAATGAAAAGGTCGCCATCGCTAGGGCGAAGCTGCAAGAAGCGCGTACTCGCCAGAAGAGTTACGCCGACAAGCATCGCAGAGATCTATCTTTTCAGACTGGGGATCGTGTGTTCCTCAAAGTATCACCCGCACGAGGCGTCAGACGTTTTGGCCTCAAAGGCAAACTTAGCCCTCGCTACATCGGACCGTTCGAGATCCTTGAACGTATTGGTGAAGTGTCATATCGATTGGCGTTACCGCCTCAGCTTTCACACGTTCACAACGTGTTTCATGTCTCATTACTCAGGGGGTACAACTATCATGAGCTTCACAAAGTAAATTATCCACTCGATCAGATTCGGGAGGATTTATCTTATATCGAGGAACCCGAAGCGGTTTTAGATCGCCAGGATCGAGTCATGAGAAGGAAGACCATTCCTTTCGTCAAGATCCTGTGGAGGGACCATACAGAGCGAGAGGCCACTTGGGAAACAGAGGAGTCTATACGGACTTCTTATCCTCACTTTCAGTTTTGATTCGGGTATGTCTTTTCAGCTTTTATGTCGTTCAATTTATCAGCATTTCAGCCTTTACTTCAGTCAGCTTAAATACATTGTAATTCGGGGACGAATTTTTCGTTTAGAGGAGAAGAATTGTAAAACCCAGTAAAACCCAGTACGCCGCATTTTAATTCGGGGACGAATTATTTCTTTTAGAGGGGAAGAATTGTAAAACCCGTATTTTAAATCGAGAATTTATAAATACGCGGGTTATTATTACTTTACGCGGGATTATTGCCAGCAGCATATGTTGCGCCGCAGCAGATGTGTCTTGCGCCGCAACTCTTGATCCGCAGAACCATGATCTGCAGGCCCTACAAATTGCGCCGCAACTCACGTGTCATGCGCCGCAACTCATGATCCGCAGGACTATGATCCGTAGCCCCTTCCTCTGTTGCGCCGCAACTGATGTGTATTGCGCCGCAACTCGTAGTCTGGGCCAAGCCCGTGGGAAGGAAATAAAACAGACGAACACACACATAGAAACCCTAAAATAAAAACAAGCAGCCGCCTATATTTCTTGTGTTCTCTCCTTCCCTGCCACGACCCAAACCAAGAAACAAGAAGATTTATAGTGTGTTTAATCCAGAAATCAAGCAAGACGAGGGTTGCTATCTAGAAACCCTGAACGAGTTGTAAGCTTGCATAAACCCTAATTCATTCTATTTAGTTCTTTTAATCCGATTCATTGAGTTTTAAACATGTTTTATGAATATTATGATCTGGGCTGTATGTCGGGATGGTGTTATGTTGTTTGGCACACAAACCGAGAGTCAAAAGACTCTCGGTGATTGACTACACAACCAGCCGCAAATCATTAGGGTTTGGTTGGGGTTTACACTAACGGGGTGTTTGGCAGTGAGTTTTAAACAGGAAATGGGGTTGTTTGGCTACAGGGGTAACGGGCTGTTTGGCAACCGGTTTTTAAAACAATTAAGAGTGCGTTTGGGACTGTTAAATCTCATTTCTTTTTATGAGTTTACTTGAAATAAACGTTGTAAAATGTACTTAGTAAGTTAAATATAAACTGGTTTTATAAAAATATAAAAGGGTATATTTTGGGAAAACGAATTAAACAAATTAAGAACGTACTTATATTAGCGAAATATTTATTATGAAATTAATTACCGACAGATATACATTGTACGTAACCATTAGTATAACGTTAATACATTAAAATAAATATAAGAAACCAATAAGACCAGAAAATTTGATAACGGATACCAGTTAACTTACTCGCGTCTTGTAATTATGTAGCACGCGTGAAGCCCGAGTAGTATTCGTTCAGTCTTCCTTTCAGTCGGTACTGGACTAGAGGTACGGATTTCCCGTCCTTTCAGTAAGGACTTCCCTTCTATGCATGATTAGGATTCCCCATCTTCCGCCAAATGTTTTCCCCAGTATATGTTTAATTTATCAGTAATCATGTTAATAACTAAATAGAATTGCCTGAGCGTTATATACAAGCACGATCAGTTCATGTACTAGTTACGGAGGTACCGTAACCACGACACTAGAGGCACCGGTGTCGTGACTCACATGCAGGAGAGTGATATCCTGCATCGTCCCACTCATGTTCAGTTGGCCATTTTTATATGTATGTTTTAGTGGGGCGTATGGATGCATCCTAGGCTTATATGTGTTACAAGTTATCAGGGTGAATGTGGTGTGTGCTCTACATCCTTCACATTGGAGCTGATCCCTCCACCCAGCACAGTTATTTAGAGGTCACCCCTCTACAGCATGACGAGGTCACCCCTCCAGTTATTCATGCACGGTTGTTACAGCACGTGACCTATATAAGCTCTGGCAAATAAAATACAGTAAATGCATGTTTTCAGAATTTAAAAGTTATATTTCAGTATCAGCTTTATGAACCAGGTTTTACAGATTTTATGCAAGGTCATACCACATGTTACATATCAGTCTTATAGCTTCATTATTGACTTCTATTGCATTACCTTTCTGTACATTCTTATCATGCTATATCCGTTCACTGAGCGTTATGCTCAGCCGTAGTTCCTTTCATGTTTCCAAACGGCAGGTACACAGGGACGATCTTAGGACTTCTAAGAGAGTACGTGCATTTGGATGGGAGCTATCCAGACTCCTTTATTTTTATGCACACATTACGTTACTTTACTTTGGTTGTTTGGACACTGTTTCGTCCTTTTCCTTTCCGTATTTTAATCTTTATATTTTGGGCTTGTTGGACTACCGATGTTTGATTCCGGTATTTCCGTTTGGTCAGTTAATGTTTAATACATTGCCTTGCATGCTTTGATGACACGCCATAAATACACGTAACGGTCCATTTATCCAAGTGGGGTGTTACAATGTTCATATGATTATACAATCAAAGCGGAATTAGAACATGATACATTAACAAGGTGTTTAGGCACGAATAACATGAATTAAAACAATTGGGATGTTCATTATATTAATAACATAGATCCACTAGACGTGTATACATTGAATCCCACGTCTAGTGCACACACACGTTTAGGTTTACATTGTGAATGAATTATATAAAACCTAATAACCCTTGGTTTCTTTTATAGTGTAAGGATTAGGGTTTTACAAGAGATAAGAATGAATAAACATGTGAATCTTCTATTTAGATAAACATATACAGAATATATCCTGCATATATATCCAAATAGAATCTTCTAAAAGCTTCTTGTCTACGTTCTATCAACTCTTGAATTGCATGTAACAATGCTTGAATTGCACACGACAACTCTTGAGCCAACAACGCTGGATTTATTCTTGTCAACGCCTAAATTGCTCTTGACAACGCTTAGACAAAATCCTTCATGTTTTCTTCATTTTTGAGTTTCTGCCACATCAACTTTTTGACCCAACATGAATTTGTTATTACTTATAACTCATTAATTAGTTTGCAGTCCTTAACATTCTATTGTTTGTGTAGGTAAGTGAAAAGTTTGTAGACGCTGAACAGTTGAAAGAATGTTTGACTTATTATGCTCTTGCAAACGGCTTCTCTCTATGGTTCTACAGAAGTGAAAGTACCAAGGTAATAGCTAAATGTGGTTTACGACCAGAAACACTTATGAACCCTGAGTTAGGAAAACGAAGCAAGTTTAAAAGATATCCAGGTGAAGCTGATAGATCCAAATGTAAGTGGAGGTGTTACGGTAGGAAGATGACAAATGAGAACTCTTTTCAGGTAATTTCAATGGTTGATGAACATACGTGTGTTAGGCAGTTTAAGTATGGGACTTTAGTTAGCTATAAATGGATTGGTAGGCACTTTGGCCAAAAGATAAGGTTGAATCCAGATATTAAGCTTCATGAAATTGCTGATTTAGTATTAAAAAAGTATAAGTGTATTGTTACCCCAAATCAATGTAGAAATGCAAAAAGGTGGCCTCTTAACGAGGGGGAAACAAATATGGAAGACCATTATGGGTATATTCGGTCATATGCTAAGGCAATATTGGATTCAAATCCAGGTTCCACGTGTAAGGTAGGAGTTACAGTGAACGAAGATGATAAAACTTATTTTGATAGGTTTTACGTCTGTTTCAAAGGCTTAAAAGAGGGATGGAAACTAGGATGTAGAAAGATAATTGCGTTGGATGGTTGTTTTCTTAAGAAACCAAGTCAGGGTGAAATACTAACAGCCATTGGCCGAGACGCAAACAATCACATTTATCCGGTTGCGTGGGCTGTTGTAAATGTTGAGAACAAAGACAACTGGAGGTGGTTCCTAGATTTACTTGGTGATGACATAGATATGCCCACTGGTAATGGATTAACACTGATGTCGGATCAACACAAAGTAAGTATTTTGTTTTAATATTGATGTCGTACTACATTAACTTTATAGTTTAATATGTTCGTCATAACACGGTTTATGTTTTTTCTGTTAGGGGTTGATTGAAGCTGTCAAGGAAGTTATGCCACACGCAGAACATCGACAATGTGCTCGTCACATATACGAAAATTTTAGAAAGCAGTACAGCGGGCTAGAGTTTAGATTACTGTTTTGGTCTGCTTCAAAGGCTTCCTTTCCCGGAATGTTCAACAAAATCATGGAGAGGATTAAAAAGGCCAACCCAAATGCTTATGACTACCTTTTGAAAAAAGATCCGAAAACATGGTCAAGGGCATATTTCCACATCGGTCCCAATTGTGAAGCTATTGAAAACGGGTTTAGTGAATGCTTTAACTCGGTCATATTAAGTGTTAGGAATAAGCCCCTTATAACTATGCTTGAAGCAATGAGGGCCATTGTCTTGGAAAGAATGCATATTATGAGGAATCTATGTGAAAAATAGAACGGGGATATATGTCCAAACATTCAGAAAAGACTAGAAGCTACTAAAGACCAGCACATGTATTTCTATGTTATTACATTGTCATGTTATATCAAAAGTTGGTACTAAATTGTTATATGCTTATACAGGTATTGACATGTTATATCAACTGGTAGTGGACTATTTGAAGTCAGAAGTAGGTCACAAGCATATGGGGTTGATGAGCAGCAAAGAACATGTAGTTGCAGAATGTGGCAACTATCAGGTTTGCCATGTTGTCATGCTATAGCTGTTATTTTCAAGTTAGGCAGAATGGTAGAGGAGTATGTTCCGGCTTGTTTTAGGAAACAAGCCTTTCATGATGCATATCACCAATACCTAGCACCAGTTGGTGGAATGTCTTTTTGGCCTGATTGTAATGATATGTCTAGAGTGTTGCCTCCTAAGCTGAAAACAATGCCCGGTAGGCCACGAAAGAAGAGGATTAGGGCTCCCCATGAAAACAAGAACACAAACAAGGTTTCTAAGGCGGGTGTTACTATGACTTGTAGTAATTGTTAACAAAAGGGACACAATAAGAAGGGTTGTACTAATCCCACAGTTGTATTACCACCCAAACCCCCAGCTAAGAAAGGTAGGCCTAGAAAGAATCCTCTAGTAGGCACTTCACTTGTTGATGAGGATATTGGAATGGAACCACACCGAGTTGTCGATGAACAACAGACATAGGGCTATATAAGTGACTATGATATAAACCTTGGTGAGGGTTCAAGTCAGGGCAGGGGTGTTGGAGGATCAACTCAGGGCTGTGGTGTTAGGGTTTCTACTCAGGCAGAGGGTATTGTTGGTTCAAACCAGCCAACTGTTGAGCAGCGAAGAAATGCAGATGGTCTTGGTGGTTCAAACCAGCCAACTGTTGATGAGCAGCCAAGAAATGAACCCGGTATTGGTGGTTCTAGCCAAGAGCAGCTGGGAAGAGGTAAAAGGGTCCAAAAAACTATAAGAGGCTATAAGAGAAGTTATGTATCAGCGGAAAGGTTTGGTAAGTTAGGTAGATGGTTTGGGTTAGGACAAAGTGATGATGAAAGTGGTCCCATTGACAAGTCAGAATCTGGACAACATGCAACTCAAACTAGCCGTAACTTCTCCAAATCTGCATTCACATCTTCTCAAGCTAGCCTGACACCACAAGAACAGGTTGGAGGACATGCAGAACAAGAATCTAGAGCAAGAGGTGTAATGAGCTTTATCAAGCCAAGGCAAAGAAGTGAAAGGATTTTGAAGCGGAAGTTGGCAAAAGAAGTTACTGGCATTGGATCTACAAGCTCAACTGCACTAGATTTGGATTAATTTTCTTATTATGTATTATGAACTGGGCACTTCTTTTGTATGTATATGTTGTGCTCTTACTTTTATGTTGGTTGACTATGTTATGTAAGACTCTATGCACCTGAACTTAAGTAGAGGATCTCTATACTCTCTCATAATTATGCCAATTTTCAAACTGTTGGGCATAATTAGTATCTAATGATGAAATCCTTTTACTAAAATGTTTGGTCCTAAACTGTTATATAATTGTGGCAATTTATTTGTGAAAGTTTAGCAGGTATAAATCATATTTTGCAGGTGCAACAAACATATGTGTGGTTTCAATTTGTATAGGAATTGAATCAAGTTTGATCATAAGTTGTGTGCAAGAACCAAGTATAAAACAAGGGAAAACTGTCATGTCATTAAACATTTAAGAATCCATAACAAGTGACAATTGACATCATAATACATTACAATTGACATCAAAATACATTATGATTGGCTACTTAAGCTGGAAGCATTACAATTGTAACAACAACTGCCACAACAATGAAACATATTACAAACAAGATTTTATCATAAACCTTGACTTTTGACTTTATAAAAGTCAACTCATCCATCATTTTCACCACTTCAACACTGGGAACAGGGGCGGGAACAGTGTAAGATTCATCAGATGTGGAATGGTTTGTCAAGTTCCTCAATCTCTTGTTTTCTTCATGGGTGTTGTATAACAAATCTTTGTAATATTTGCTTGGTAGTTCTAGCTCAGTAAATCCATAAAAGTTACACTTTTTCTTTTTATCCTAACACAAAAAAGTTAATCAATCAAGAACTTAGTTTGTTAGACAAATCAATTAAATATAAAATAGGATAATGAACTTACATAGATGGGACATGACTTGAATTTTTGACCTGGATTAGTAGGGGTCCAAGCAACTTGCTCATAAACTGGTAATGGTGGTATGCAATCATAATGGGTAGCATTGATGTAGAAATACATGTCCTTTTGATTAGATCTGCTAGTTGATGATGATGAAGGCATGATTTTGGAAAGGGGATTACAAATTGCTAGTTTGAGAGAGAATTTATAAAAGATAAGGTTATGAAAACGAGTGG
Source organism: Glebionis coronaria (assembly GCA_025667525.1). NCBI lineage: Eukaryota > Viridiplantae > Streptophyta > Magnoliopsida > Asterales > Asteraceae > Glebionis > Glebionis coronaria. The sequence goes on from CM046874.1 coordinate 251,854,929, forward strand.
TTCGATATGTAAGGGATAAGTGGGTAAAAAATAAAAACGAAAAAAAAAATTAAAAAAATGACATGGCAGAAACCGGCTCCACGTAGGCGTAGCAAGTCAAGCAGGTAACCCAGTACACGAAATGGGCGAAATGAAGGACTTCCATGATAATATGGGAAAAAAAAGAAGGCTACACAGAACGGTAAAAAGTGTCAAGTTAGATACATGTTTTTGTCATTAGCCCTAATCCAAATTGATAGTTACAAAAATAAAAGAAACACTAATTAATTAGCAAAGGATAAAACTGTCTTTTTTGTACTTTCGTAGAAATCAAAACAATAATTAATACACTTTTCTTAAACTGTGTAATTCTTGTCTGTGGACTTGGGACGGAGGTAGTAAAAAGCTTTTGATAAAAAGTGATGCGAATGGTCTCATTAAATGAAAAACTTGTTTTATTTTCATTTCACACTCTGATTGGATATAAATTAATTTGACAAAAACTCAATGTTGCAAAACAAGATCTATAAGTCCGATTAATCGTCGATTAATCGCTACAAGGTCTTCAACCTTGCCGATTAATGAAAGGACGATTAATAGCGGTCAGTTGTAGTCAACGATGGTCAAGCGATGTCAAACTTGCCGAAAACCTGTAAATTTTGTCGAAAATAATAAAACTCACCATAAAACTTGTGTTTGTCACTTATATTAATTATTTTTGTGTATGATAAGTTGTATTTTAAGAATAATGTTGATAAAAATACCTAAAACTCGTTTGAAATACTCTAAACTTGCCGAAAATACCAAAAATTTGCTTAAAATACCAATCCGATTAATCCCGCCTAGAACGATTACAAGTTACAAGGTGGTCGACCAGCGGGCTAGCGATTCGCGATTTTTACAACCTTGCAAAAACTTCAAAAAGACTTTTATGCATTGTACTAAGTTTGCATAATAACTTTATAAAAGATATTATTTATTGAGAAATTGATGGTAACAAGTAAAAAAACTCATTTGTTGGTTTAAGCGTTATTGATGCTCTTATTACATACTAGTACTAAAGTATTTGAAATTTTTTATATCTGAAAAGTCTAAAAATTAAAATTTTCAAAACTGTCTTTTATGAAAATATTTATTTTATAATTCACCATTCATATCATTTTAGGGTGAAAGTTAAAGATACGCAATATAGTTTTTCAGAAAAATCGAAATAAGTAACCAACTTTATTTTGTACTAGTAGTCCCAGTATACTTTCAAATTTTGTTCAATATACGTAATATGACCGGGTAGATGACTTGTTCGACAGGTTTCACCTTCAAATTTTATAATTATGATCCCCTGACTTTTGGGGGACTTCAACTTTTAGTCCCTTTACTTTTTCAGCATATATTTCGGATAATTTTGTGTGTAAACTTATACACGTAGAAGTAAAAATACTATTTAAAAAAAAGCATAATATTTATTTTTTCGAAATTTTGTGAAAAAAAAAGTTTTTTGAAAAAAAAATATAATATTTATTATTTTAGATTTAAAAATATTTTTTTGAAAAAAACTGAAACTTTATTTTTTTGAAATTTTATCAAAAAAAATTAGAAATATTTTTTTTGAAAAAAAGCAGATTTCTATTATATAATTTAAAAATATAAATTTTTTGACAAAAAAAATATTTTCAAAATATTTATTTTGTAATCAAAAAAAAAAAATTTAAAAAGTATTAATTTTTTAGAAGACTTTTTTTTTAATTTGTTTTTTCTAAATAGTTTTTCGAAAAAAACTACATTTCTAAAAAATCTTTTCAAAATAAAAACCTTTTCTTAGAAATTTTGCTTTTCTTAAAAATTAAATTTTCAGAAATCTTTTTTTTTTCAAAAATTTATGTTTTTAATTTTTTTTATAGAAATCTGCCTTATTTTTAAAAAAAATTAATTAATTTTTCCAAAAAAAATTTTACAAAATTTTGAAAAAAGTTAAATTTTGAAATTGAAAGTCCCTCATTTTTTAGGGACTAAAAGTAGAAGTCCCCAAAGGTCAAAGGACCATAATTATAAAATTTGAAAGTGAAACCTGTCAAACAAGTCATCTAATCGGTCATATTACGTATATTGAACAAAATTTAAAAGTATACTGAGACTACTAGTACAAAATAAAGTTAGTTACGTATTTCGGTTTTTCTGAAAAACTATATTGCGTATCTTTAGCTTTCACCTATCATTTTATAACAAACTATTAAAAAAACATCTTTATCTTTAAATTAAAATAATTTTTATTTAATCTAATTCCAACACATTTTATAAAATTTTATGCACTTTGATTCAATATTCATTTTGATATACTTTAATTAATTTTTTGTTTTTTTCATTTTTTTCATTTTTTTCATTTTATTTTCTTTTAATTTAATTTTTTTACAACTTTAACCTTTGAATACAAATTTAATAGGTAAGAGTGTAACATTCGTCGTCTCAGCCATCGCGTTGTGCGGATACCATGTTACATTAAAATAAGTTTATATAGGTTTTAAGTTTTGAAATAAGCTCATTTGGACTTATTTGTGTTTGAGTTGAAGTTTGTTTCCGTCCATGTCTCTTATTGTTTTTCTTTTTAATTTGATGGAGCATACGTTTTTTCATTCAAATCTTTTGTTAGAGTAGCGAGAAATTTCAACTCCTCCAAATGTATCAATGTCTCGTCTTTTTCTGCAGCGACCTAGAAAGCCTTTTTGGCAGCTTCCTTTTTAAGATGAAGCTTCGCTACTTGCACCTGTGCTCGTCTTTGGTTTGGAATTTTTTTTTGCGGGTGGTGGTTTACCGGACGGACGTGTTCCATTTGGACCGAATAGATCCTCTTGGTTAGTACCAGGTGAAGGTTTATAAAGTTCATAACAATTATACAAAACCCTAAATAAGATCAGAGCACACATAGCGGAAGCGATTTAACAAGATCATAATTACTAACATAATTATAATTAATCGAATTAGGCTTACATACCTTTATCCTAGCTAAGATCCACAAGATCACCAACGAATCACCAATTAGGGTTTATGACGAGCACTACCAAGATATAGTCTAAAGTAAGACTACATTACGTTCATGTACACACGTAATAAAACAAGCTAATCGTGATTCTAGCACGTGTAAACCGAGCTTCTACGCTTGTGGAAAATCTACCCAACAACCCTAGAGAGGGGCTAGGACTAGATTATTTCTAAACCAATCCCAAAGGATAAAAGGAACCCTAAAAAAGGTGTTTTTCCTTTTGGTGTTGATCGCAATTAGAACTCAAAAACCATACCAAAACCAAACGAATCCCTTAGGGTTTCGTGGGAGTTGATCGGCCAAAAAGAGAGAGACAAGAGAAAGTGAGGTTAAAAAAATAATGAAGGTTTTAATGTGTTTATATAGGCTAGCAAATCTTGGAGCCCAAGTAATAAACCAAATAAGGCAAGAAATCTTTCCTTCCTTTTCCTTCTTTTCTCCACCGCCGGCCCAACCCACAAAAGGGTATTCCGGATATTTCTTTAACTCTTGTTAATAATTTCACATTAACCGTTAAGTCTTTAACCCTTAAATTTAACGACGGTTAAAGTTATTGCTCGATTTAAATTAATAAACATATAAATATATTTATTAAATAAATTAACTCTTTACGTATTGTGTGCAATCCCGTAATCTCGAGTTCGATCCTAACACACGACTATTTAAATTTATGTCCATAAACTTTCAGCTCCCACTTGGACAAATTTCGAATATCGTGATTACATTGACTAGCGTCTAGTTACACTAGCAATGTCTCTAGTACAACTCGAGTAAGGTTTATTGGATAAAACCTTTTAATGATTCATCATTATTATTATCCTTTCATTTCTAATACAACGTTAATAAGGATATGGATATCAGTCATTTCTTTCATTAACCATTTTGTTTCTCGTTCATCGGATTCAAGTAAGATTACCAAAACTTCTAAACATAGTTTAGAAAGACTTTGGGTACGACCATACAAACATCTTACTAATCACACGAGGGGCCCAACTGTATTAAACTTCAAAGTAAATTTGAAGGAAACAAATTCCATATTGACTACAAGCAAAACTTATGAATTTTGCAACACTTCTGAAAATAATCCTTATAGCGACCAGTTACGTTTAGCGTTAGATTATTCCACACAAATGCACTAGATCCACGATAGTTTCCTGGTATATCAGGTCTGAGGATAACTATTTATGATTTACTTGATGACAAATATCCACAAATTATAATCATATAGTTGGGATAAGTCTAATATTCGATTCATCAAATATCATCCAAAATCGATCAACATACGTTCAAGTATACTCTATCGCAATTTTGAATTGTCTTAGTTTAATCATATTCCCATATTATTAATCGACAACGGACATTTAGCATAACAATTTATTCATGGATTAAAACATGTAAACTAGGATACAAAATTAAATAATAAGAATAAACGAAACCTAATCTTTATTCCATTAAATAATAATGTTATAACATCCTTTATCCAAATACTAAATAGATCAATGCATGAAAAACATGGTTGATGGATCATGCCTCTAGTAATGACCTTCACACTTGTTTGGCAAAGCATAAAACAACCAATCTTGATCTATTGGAATTCTGAGAATACTTTCTTCAATAATTCAATTATTAAAATTCTTGCATATGTGCATTCAAATAGATTGGTATTACCACATGGTATCAAAATTGTGAAACATCCTTGATCACCAATTTCTTAAACTTCCAAAACACATTTGAAGTTCTAAGTATTCTAATTTTTTTAATCTATAATGCAACTTTAATCAACATGTCATCTCCAAAGATCTCATGACTAATATTGAGTGTTACCTCTGTTGGAAATACGTTTTTAACGTATATTAGAAGTATCGGTCACTCCAACAATATTATTAAATGTAATTAGCTCGTAGTTAGTTTATTGTATCAAAGTTAGTAACAAACCAACCATGGGCTTGTCCATGGGTTGAAGGCCCAATCCCACATAGGCTTGGGTATATTAACCCATTTCCTTCATGGAACGGGGTGTTGGTTGTTTATTCATTTTACACATAGTTTCTCTCCATCTTTCTCTCTCTAGTTTCTCTCTCTAGAAACAACAACCCTCTTGATAGGATCATAGATTATCATACTTCTACAACTGGTATCAAGAGCCATGGGGTGATTTAAGGTATTGATTCGTGTTGTTTAGTTTTTGATTGGGTTAGTGGGTTTTTTAGGATAATCCATCTCAAATCTTGAAATTTTTTGTGATTTTATGGTTTAAAGTTGTCAACAAATCATTCGGTTTACTCATTCTGGTAGAAATCACAAAAAAAATTCGTGTTTTTGGGTAATTTTTGGGTTATGGGATCATATAAATCGAACTTATTTTCGGAATAGGGTTGATTATTCCGAAAATCCATTCTTCGGAACAGGATTTATAATTCCGAAAATATATTTTCGGAACAGGGTTTATAATTCCGAAGAGTCACCAAATAAGTTTATCCGAAAAACTTATTTTCTCAAGTTTATCCGAAAATCACTGATTATCCGAAAATCACTAGTTATCCGAAAATCCAAATTTTATCCAAATATCCCATTATTCAGAAAATCCAGATTTATCCGAATCCTAGTTTTATCCGAATATCGAGTTATTCCGAAAATCCAGATTTATCTGAATCTTAGTTTTGTTCGAATATCCAATTATCCGAAAATCCATAATTATCCGAATATCCAAAATTTTCAGAAAATCCAACTTTATCCGAAGAGTTGTGTTATTCCGTTTACGTGTCCTTATGGAATGTTTGCTTATTGTAGAATGCCATTCGGACTTTGCAATGCACCGGGAACCTTTCAAAGGTGCATGATAGCTATTTTTCATGATATGATCGAGAAGACGATGGAAGTCTTTATGGATGATTTTTCCGTGTTTGGTTGTTTATTCACTTCGTGTTTGTTGAATCTTGAGAGAATGTTGAAATGTTGTGAGGAAACCAACCTTGTGCTTAATTGGGAAAAATGTCATTTTATGGTTAAGGAAGGAATCGTCTTAGGGCACAAGGTTTCGAAAGCAGGGATTAAGGTAGATAAAGCTAAGGTAAACGTCATCGCCAAATTACCTCATCCCAAAACCGTTAAGGGAGTTAGGAGTTTCCTAAGCCACGCGGGCTTTTATCGTCGATTCATCAAGGATTTTTTAAAGATTTCTCGACCTATTACACATCTACTCGAAAAAATGCACCTTTGGTCTTTAACGAAGATTGTGTACGAGCTTTTGAAATCCTTAAGAGGAAACTTACCGAAGCTCCCATTCTTGTTGCTCCCAATTCGAACCTCCCCTTTGAGCTCATGTGTGATGTTAGTGACTACGCTATTGGGTCCGTTTTGGGGCAAAGTCATGAAAATCACTTCTTGCCTATTCACTATGCTAGCAAGACGATGACCGAGGCTCAACTAAAATACACTACAACGGAAAAGGAATTCCTTGCCGTGGTGTATGCTTTTGAGAAATTCCGACCTTACCTTGTATTGACTCGATGCATAGTGTATACGGATCATTTGGCTATTAAGTATCTCATGACTAAACAAGATGCAAAGCCGAGATTACTTTGTTGGACTTTCCTCCTACAAGAATTTGATGTCAAAATCCTTGACAAAAAAGGAGCCGAGAATCTAGCGGCCGATCATCTTTCTCGTTTAGAAGATCCTCACCAAAGTGTTTATGAGCCAAAGGAAATCACCGAAACATTTCCTCTTGAGACACTTGGTGTAGTGAATTCTAAGCTTGATTCATCCACCCCATGGTTTGCGGACATCACAAATTACCATGCGGGGAACTTCATCATCAAGGGTATGACGACTCGACAAAAACGAAAATTCTTTCGTGACGTCAAGTCCTATTTTTGGAACGACCCTTATCTATTTCGGACTTGTGCGGATCAAATCATTCGACGTTGTGTCTTTGGTACCGAAGCATCTAACATCCTTAGAGCTTGTCACGAGGGACCCACGGGTGGTCACCAAGGTGCTAATCTCACAACTAAGAAGGTCTTTAATGCCGGTTTCTTTTGTCCTACTATTTACCGAGATGCACACGCACTTGTAAAGTCGTGTGACTCATGCCAACGACAAGGAAAAGCCTCAAAAAACGATGAAATGCCAAAAAACATCATCTAAGTGTGTGAGATCTTTGACGTTTGGGGAATTGATTTTATGGGGCCGTTCCCATCATCTCGTGGTAATAAGTACATCCTCGTCGCCGTTGACTACCTATCCAAGTGGGTGGAAGCTAAGGCTTTGCCCACGAACGATGCTCGTGTGGTAGTCAAGTTTTTAAAAAGCTTGTTTTCTCGGTTTGGAACCACTCGTGCGATCGTGGAACCCATTTCTGTAATGACCAATTCGAAAGGGTCGTAAGGAAATATGGGGTTACACATCATCTTTCTACGGCTTATCACCCACAAACGAGTGGGCAAGTGGATGTTTCAAACCGAGGGTTGAAGAGGATCTTGGAGAGATCGATTGGAGAAAACCGACAATCGTGGTCGGATAAGTTGGACGATGCTTTATGGGCCTTTCAGACCGCTCATAAGACGCCCATCGGGTGCACTCTGATGAGACTGCAATTATACATAGTCTCATCGTCCAAATCGGGCTTAAAACGCTTAACATATCATCAAAATACCCAAATATATGCTTGTGTTTGTTCATTGTGTATTTTAGGTACGAATATCGTGAAATCAACAAAAGATCACAAGAATGAAGCAAAAATGAACACGGGAAACGAAGCCGCACAAAGAACCGGACCCTAATCATGATTTTCCTATCAAGTCCTTGAAGGTTGAAGAATTGGCAAGATTGATCCCTCTACTTTTGAAGACTTGTCATTTTAAACCCTTGTAAAACTCAAAAATTACTAAAGGGTCCTTAATATAACAAGATTGTGCAAGAGAGGCTCTTGAAGAATGCAAACATTGCATATTATGCCCTTGTGACAAGTTTATAATACATTTGGTGGCCAATGTATAAAAAAGTAAACTTCATAACAAAGGGAAATGAGAGTATTCTGTTTGAAACTTGATTTAGTAACATTATAGGAATTAGGGGCCATATCTGCCAAACATCAAAACCTCACCCACCAATCATATACTGACACTTCATCTAACCCACCCATATCCATACCCACAACCCAACTCACCCCACACATGTTTTAATTAAAACGAGTTTTAATAAAATATTGTTTTAATCCCGCTTCCCTCCTAAAACACTTTCTTCTTAACTATAACCACCCCTAATCCCACAAGAACCCTAAATCAAATACATCACAAATCAAAGGGTTATGGTGTGATCTTGTCCAGAACCTTGATTATCCTCACCACAAACCAAACCATACCCTTCAAACCCACTACAGCTCACCAACGTGGTCCCCTTATTCTCCCCTGTCACACCAAAAAATGGCAAAGAGAGAATCATGGCAGTATATCAACGACCCTCTTTATTTTCTTGTTCCAAAAGGATGAATTAACACTCAAGATTGGTCTTCCTCAAGCTGGCATCACAAGACTCCAAGCATGAGCACATGGGTTTGACTACTTTTTCAATATTCGAATTTTGAAGGGAAAATTTGGAATAGTTTTCTTTAGGGTTTCATATTATTATATTTTTTTATTGAATTCTAGAATCCTCTTATTCCTTGTATAAATAGGGTGGTTTGTACTCTATGTTAGGTTGTTTTAGTATTTTTGTAAAACATTTTTAGATATGAATAGTTAAAGTATTTCTTGAATTTTTGCAAGTACTGTGTTCCATTTAATGTTTTTCTTAGCATAACTATTTACTTTATTTGAAAAAATTAGTTTAACTTTCTTCAAAGATTTTGGTTCAAGTTTGTTCTTGGTCAGAATTATTTGAGATCCTCAAGTTTATAGTTAAGTTGCACAAGTGAATTGACATCTCACTTGTGACGCTCAAATATAACTTTGAGTTACATTTTTGAGTTGGTCACTCTTTTTTATTACAAATTTCTGGTTCCAGCCATTTTGTAAATCTCTTTAACTTATGAAATTTTTTATCTTTTAATTTTTATAAACTTGTGCTGAGTTCCATATTTACTGCTTTCCTTGTAGTGTAACTTTCCAATTTTCTGTCAAAAAGTAGTTGGTGTTTATCAAATTCAAAGACTTGATTCAAGGACACTTGGTCAAGAATTTGTCTTTAGTCACAGCTTATAGGAGCTCTTGGATGCTTATTTGTTTGACACCCAAATAAGCATTATCAGCTTGTATAAGCTAATTTGCTCTTGGTTACAAAAGTTTTAGTTGGTGTTTTTTCTAAGGTTTTTCAAAATCTTCTTTTTTATCTTTATCGTTAACAGCTTAAAGCCATAAGCTACCAATAAGCTCATTGACACTGAGTTTATTGGTTGTTTATGAGCTTGTTTTTTTATCTTGTTGGTTTTGTATGTACGGGTACTACAAAAGGTATATCATCCTTTTCTTTATTTCATGGTTCTTTGGGCTGCTGTAGCCCACCAGCAAGAACAAGCATCCCATCATCCTTCCGAAGATCTCATAAGTTAAGCTGGAAAGTGCTAGTTTTGGTGTGTATCCAAGCTGAACAAGCTTGGATGTGGTAACCCTTGTACTCTTCCTTATTTTTGAGTTTTTTTGGTAGAAAATGAGTTTGCTATGATTTGCTTGAATTGTTCATGTTAGTGCTTAATCTTGTTAGTTCAGTGTTTTTGGAATTGGTAATATTGGTTTTACTCTTAATTAGTTGTTGATTAGCAAAAGTGTTAAAGAAAATCGTTTTTTAGTCCTAAAGGGTGTTTGGTTAATGCTTGTATGAGGTTTGTGTGACACAAATTCTTGACAAAAACATCCTCCACACTTCCATTTATGCTAGGGTAGTTGTTGTTTAGCTTTGGTTAAGGTTGTGGTAGTTTAGAAAGTAAATTGCTTGTTCTTGTTTCTAGTTTCTGCCTAAGCAGCCTTTAGCATACACAGTAGGGTTTAGATTTTATGTGTGTGTTTTTATGCATGAAAATGAGTAAACAAGTAGATAATAAGGTAGTATAGGGTTGTATGCAACATTGGGTGTAGGTTACTTACTTTAGTTTCACGTTTTGGTAGCCTAAATCTCACTATGTGCCAATAAAATCAGCCACTAGACTCCACTTTTCTGTCTGCCTGCACAGTAGGCCTATTTGGTTTGATTTTTGGGTGTTCTGGTATTGAGCTTTGGTTAGTAGTTAGGTAATAGGGTTTACAAGTTGTTTGAATCATGATTTGAGGTCATTAGAAGCTTTTAGGCCAGGATAAAACTCACTGTAGGTGCTCATTTGTTCAGCAAAATCATTTTCTGTCCACAGTTGCTGGAATAGGGTGATTAATTGGCTTAATTTTGTGTTAATTTTTGTGAAATATGGCTCAAATGTTATATGCTAGGATAATTTAGGGATATAAGTTAGTTTATTGGAATTTGTTAGTTGTTGGTAGCTCATATTTGCTCTTGAAACCCACTGTTAGGACTCAAGAACCCACAGACCCCCATATTCATGTAGTTTTGCTGATTTTGAGTGATTCGTGGTTTAATTTGTTATTGTATTGGTGTTGGTGTGTTTGTTACTGACTCCCCACAACTCCATTGTTGTGGGGGTGCCGTTTGTGCCCAAAAACATCGACAAACAAGCGAAAACGAGCCCAAAACGAGCCTAAAAACCATACAGTAAGTTTTTTCTTTGTTGTCCGAGAATGCTGCAATTTTTTTTGTTTTGTTTAGTGTTGTCCGATATCTGACAACACTGATATTGGACAAGAAAGTTGTTTGGTGGGATCTTGGACAACACAGAAGTACTCCACATTGGAGTACTTTGGAGTACTTTCGTTTTTAGCCACTTTTTTTTAGTTTTTTTTAACTTTTTCATTTTTCCTTGTTACTTTAGCTAAAATAGAATTTTTAGAAAAATAAAATTTATTTTTATCATTGTTTTATTAATTTTTATCATTATTTTAGTTTAAAAATTATTTTTTGCCTTTAAAAAATAGAAAAATAGTTTTAAAAATTTAGGAAAAATACTTTTAGTTTTTAAATAATATAAATAAGATATTTGTTTGATAAAGTAATATTTTGCTCTTTTTGTTAATTATATTTAATTTTAGGGCTTTAATTAGCATTTAAAATTGAATATTTAATTAATAAAAGGTTTAAAAATATTTTTATTGAATTTTTATTCTTATTTATATTATTTTAGACTTAGTTTTCATTTTTAATTAATTTTTAGCTTTAATTTTTAATTTTGTCATGTTTTACGTATTTACATTCGCGTTTTACGTTAATTCGTCGTAGTGTAATCATAATCGTAGCTCGTCTTTAATTTTTCTCTCTTTATCCAAAAACGACACTAATTCAAACTTTGATTTTACATATTGGCACACTTAAATTACACACCTCCTTCGAGAACGAACCCGCATTTATTCAACTTGTCGGTTTTCCTAAATCGTCGAGTTTAATACTTGCCCACACTATACGTTGTTTTCCTAAACACGTATTTTTACTACTATCATTTTTGGCGCCGCTGTCGAGGAGGTGTTTTTAGTGTTGCCATTAATATTATCGTGTTTGTGTGAGTAGTGCATTTTTGCTTTTCAATTTTTGGAAAGCGTATATAACGTACTTACTCATTTTTGTTATTTTCTCTATTATACTATAGTATCCAAATAAAACGTGTTTAGTTTTCCTAAACTAAACACACAACAATCATTTTACTATATTGTAGATATCCCATTATCGTTTTCGTTTTTCTTTGTGAATATATTACTATATTTTACTTACGTAGAACAATAAATATACAAGTACTCCAGAAGCGTGAAAACGCAACCTTGATTCGGGATTTCATCACTCGATCATTGTATTCGAATCTAAAGCAAAAGTTTAAAGGCAAAATAGATAAATAATTTCGTGAGGCTTAATTTCAATTAACACAAACTATAAGGTGGGTATAAGGCGGTTTTATTTCACGACCTAAGGGAAAAAGGCTCTTAAGTGCTTAGCGCCGTCTCGTTTCCCCCGCTTGCTTGTGCGTGTTTTGAGAAAGAGGGCTAATCGAGGATTTGCCGCCCAAGTATTATCTACGTATACTATATTTGCTTGTTTTCAAGATTAAACCCTCTTGAACGTTTTGGTGTTCCACCAACGTTCTAAAGTCATCGAAGGCGTTCACTCCACGTGATCGTTTTCATTCTTTGAGGCTCCTTTAATCGAGAAATCGATTCGAGGAGAGATTTGTAGATTTGAGTCTACGTAATACACAAAAAATAAAAAAAATAAAAATTAAAAACAATCAAAAACCAAAAAAAAAATTGAAAAATCAAAACCCCCAAAAGAATCTTCTTTGCTACCCCCCATTCTACGCTTAGTGCATGCACACTCGATCGAAGGATTATTCTAATTCTAGCGACTCTTCGAATCGACGCAATCGTAATCGAAGGAATCGACAACGTAGACGAGATTTAGAAACCGACGTTCCTAATATCGTTGTTGAAGAGACCGTAGAGGAGATGGCCGACAATCGTTCGATGATGGAATTGCTCCAAGCACCCACCGAGGGTTATGGAGACGCGATCGTAATTCCCGCTATCGAAGCGGAGAATTTTGAGATTAAGAGCGGAATGCTTTTGTTAATCCAAGCTATGAAGTTTCGAGGTCGTGAAGCCGATAATCCTCACGACCATATTCGGAATTTTGATCGTCTTTTAGCCACGAGCAAGTTTAAGAACGTCGACACCGATGTCGTCAAGCTTATGCTTTTTCCGTACTCGCTCGATGGTGCCGCCAAGGATTGGTACGATAAAGAGCCACCTAATTCAATAACTACGTGGAAGGATCTCGTTTCCAAGTTCGTTAATTATTTTTTCCCACTGTCTAAAACAACGTTTTTCAAAAATGAAATTACGAAATTTGAGCAAAAACCGAATGAATCTTTTAGAGACGCGTGGGATCGTTTTAAGGAATTGCTTAGGCAATTTCCTCACCATGGTTTTTCCGATTTGCATCAAATCGATACGTTTTACAACGGTCTTAATTTTCAAGAACAAGATTCGTTGAATTCTGCCGCCGGTGGCAACTTTTTGTGTAAAACTCCGAAAGACACTTTGATGATTATCGAAAATCGATCCAAGGTTTACAAACTCCACAACGCACCGAGTGTTGCCAATGTCGCCAATGTTAGTAGTTCTAATCACGACATTGAGAGGGTTGATGCGAAAGTCGACAAGCTAACGAATGTGTTTACGTCTTTTCTCGTTGAAATGCAAAAGAAAGACGTTCCCGCTACGGTGAAAGCGGTTGAGGCATCGTGTACGTTTTGTGGTGGACCTCATAATTATTACGAGTGTGCGGCTACGAATGGCCAACCGTCGAATGTGAGTGCGTTAAATGGAGACAACAATTTTCAAAATCAAAATAATGCGGGTCCATCACAACAAGGAAATTATAACCAAGGCAACAATTTTAATCAAAACGAAACAATTTTCAAGGAAATAATCATGGTAATCAAGGTTATAATCAAGGTCAAAATTTGAATTGGCAAAATCAAGGTTTTAACAACAACAATCAAAACTCGAATTTTTCAAACAACAACAATCAAGGTAACAATTTTTCAAATGGCAATCAAGGAAGTTTTCAAAGAAGTAATCAAAACCAAGGGAACGTTAACTCAAATCAAAATAGTTCGTCAAACGATTTTCAAAATTACATGAAAACGAATGGCTAATATGAGACGATTAGAGGGAGAAATTGGTACTTTGAAAAACGACTTTACTAATACTTTGAAATTGCAAAACATGAAGATTGAGCAAGGATAAATTGACATTAAAAATATGTTTTCGGCCATTATGAACAAGTCCTCGGGTGCTTCGTCAAGTTCATTACCTAGTGACACCGTTGCAAATCCGAAGGAACAAAGTAATGTCGCCTCGTCTTGTGAGAAAGGTCGTGTGATTACCCCTACCCTTGATGGATTTCGAGTTGTTCCTTCTTCTCAACCCTCGACTTCTAAGACGTCTTATTGTTCTAAAGTCGATGGAGTGAACGTGGCGACCAAGGAAAAGAGTGCACACCCACGTGTACCTCAAATTCCATCCACGGTTCAAAAAGAGAGCTTTACTGACCTAACCAAAGTAACCCTTGAAGAAACTTGTGCATCGATCCTTCTTAAAAAACCCAAAAGGCATATGCCGAGAAAGGAAGAGGATCCGGGCCAATTTCTACTACCTTGTGATTTTACAAGATTGAGGGATGTTTAGCCCTTGCCGATTTAGGTGCTAGCATCAATCTTATGCCTCATTCTCTTTGGAAATTGATGATATTGCCTAATCTTACCCCCACGAACATGACAATCGAGCTTGCAAATTGTACACCTTTAATACCAATTGGAATAGACGAGGATGTCTATGTTAAAGTTGGAAAGTTTTTTTTTCCCGCGGATTTCGTTATATCCGATTATGAGTGTGACCCTAAATGTCCCATTATTTTAGGCCGGCCATTTTTATCGACGGCTCGAACCGTAATCGACGTCCACGAGGGGAGACTTACTATGAGATATGGGGAGGATAAAATGGACTTTTTCATGAGTAAATCCCAAGTGTCTTGTGATAATGAAAAAACCGAGGTTTCAAAACCTAATGTTTCTAAACCTAATGATTTCAAAATGTACACTTTAGCGGAAAGAATGAGGCTTAATGCATGTTTTGAAAAAATTAAGAAGAACGGTTTTAAAGATGATGATTTTAACGATAAAGAATACGTGTACCTAATTCAAAAGGGTATGTGTAAATTTATGAATGAAAAATCACTTTGGGATGTATTCGATGAAACAAGTGACACACCAATTCCGAAGGGCGACGTTAGTGCCATCACGACAATGACCAAAATGGGCTCGTCTTCACCACCTTCGAAGGACCACGTCTTTGAGGCTTTAACTTCTAACTCCATCGAAGTGCCTCCTTTTCCTAGCCGAACACCCGTTGAGGCTAAAGGTTTTATCGACATCGATCCTCTCGTTTTAGAAAAGTCACCTAAGCATAGTCATTCGACTTGTAAGACCATGGTTGTGAGTGCTCACATCGACTCTTTCTTTAACGATGACGATGGCGATTTTGCCGAGATTGATTACGTACTTCGAAATCCACATGTAATATTTGATTCTCCTAAAAAGAAATGTGTGAAGTACGATGATTATGAGTTTGATCCCGAGATTGAGGAAATCATTGAACGAGAGCTAGCTCTTTTGCCACCGCTTCCACCTACGAGTGAGGTCGATCTTTCCAAAATCGAGGATGAACTAAATGAGTTAGAACGTCTTATTTTCGATGACGAACCAACTCACGTGACCCAAAATCCAATTCTCGAGGAGTTACCTAATCAACACTCCTCAAATGAGAATTACGTTTACCACATTCATGAGGATTTAACTTATCAACAATCCCCACAAATGAATGATGGTTTCGTGCTTGATCGTGATCTCTTCGAAAGAGTTTCTAAGATACTCAAGGAGGGGAATGACAAACCTTGGTTTGACAAGCCTATCTTTGATGAGGAAATCGATGAGATCGACGGTCATGAGGATGACGAGTATGTTGACCCCGAGGGGGCGGTGTTCTTTATTGATAAACGTTTTGAGAACTTATATAATCCGCCACCCCTCCCACCAATGACTTAAATGTGAGGATTTTTAGCGCGACTAATTTTTAATTTGACACGCCAAATATTTTCGACATTATAAACTCGGGTTTTCATAAAGAGTTTGTAAACGATGAAAAAGGAAAAGATTTTAAAAATGTTTTAAAAGATTTTTCTACATGTTTAACTCCGTCATCACCGCGTTATATGAGTGCTACCACCTCGTCTACTCCTTTTGACGATGGTGTGTGTGGATCTAGTGTGGGGGAAGCCCCTTATGTTCCCTCCCGTTTCTCCACCGAGGACGAGATTTACGATCCCGGAATTGCTTGTAGAGGGAAATCTCGGTCTTCCACCGATGCAATAAATGGAAACTATATTCATTTGCTTGGTGTGAGTCTACCTCGAGTAGCTCATTTTAGTGACTTACCTATTGCCCCACCTTTCTACTTCTTATCTATTTTCTTCTACCCCTTTGGGGTTCTAGCACTTGTTGAAGTGGCGTTGGTTCGTTTATCCCATGAAAACGAGGACGCCATCTTCGATCCCGGTATTTTGCATCATCAAAGGACTTAGTCCTTAGTACCGGTTGCTCTTGGGCATTGTTTATCATGTAAGCCCCACCAAAAATGACCATACCAAGATTATTCCTAAATGATCACATTTATGGGGATTCGAGTCGAGCTTTTGAATCGGTTATCAAAAACAAGGTGCCTCGTGGGGGATTCTCATGCTTATCCTTGTAAATATTGTCGCTTTCTTAGTTTAACGTAACGAGGGGACTTGTGCTCTTCCAACCTTTGTTCCGTGGTTGTTTGTGATTGTGATTTATTAGGTTCATCGTCATCATTGAAGCCTCTCGTGTTCGTTTTACGGATCATTCGAGCTTCGATCGTTGCCTTTGGAGATTCCGATATCCGATGATATCCTTTTATGTTCTAACATTTATCTTATTAGCATAATTCATAAACGGCTTTTAGGTTATTCGTTTTACCTTTTCCATGCTCGAGATTAAGCATTCGACTTCGTCTCTAGTATGGGGGTGTTTTCACCCCTAGACTCGAAACATTGAAGACAATGTTTAGTTTTAGTATGGGGGGTGAGTAGTTACTTCACCTTGCTTACTTCACCACGCAATCCAATATTCATCTTTTTGTTATCGTTTTGTTGCAAAATAAGGCTAAAAATGGCCAAATTTTTTAAAAATTTCCTTGTTTTTCATAAGTGTTTAAGACACGAATGTAGGTTTTCCGATGGTGAGAATAAGAGTAATTTTTGACTCGACCGTGCGTGTTGAGCACTTAGCTTCGATTCCTTAACTTTTTAGGCTAAGTCTCTTAAATGAGGACGAGAAATGATAGAGTTATTTATAAGTCTCGTAATCGTTCACGATCTCATGTGTAGTAATTATTAACTTATTCTCCCTACGCTTTTGTATAATAAATTGTTAATAAATATTGATTTAGCGGTTTAGTCACTATTCTTGGTTTCTAATTTGTTTTAGTAGCTTCCATGTAATTAAATTGGGAAAACATTGAGGATTCGCCAGCGTCACGGTTTTGAAGTATTGGCACCCGAATAAGATTTCAAGTGCTCACCTAAATTAAGCAAAAATTTGAAGCTCACAAGGCCGAATAATCTATGCCCAAATTGAAAGTGAATCAAGACTTAATCTTTGAAGCTTTAAAGATCCAAAATTCGCTTTAGTGTGAGTATATACGTCTTTGGCCATAATAAAACCACCGATGATGGCGGATAATAAAAGGCAAGGCAAGACCGAAGTCATAATAAAAGCTCCATGGCGGAGTTGAATAAAAGATGGAGGTAAACCTATGATAATAAGGCCCCTCCGTTAGGGGGCGTATAAAAGTCTTGGTAATAAGTCTCATTTTCAAAACCGTTATAAAACCGTGTTTATCGATCCTTCTTATTGACTTAATTTTTTGACATCGTTGTCTATTAAGGTGAATTATTAATTTAATGATTTTGGTTACACCGTTAAGACTCTATTTTTAGACTTAATCTCTATTCACGCATAAGTCAATGATGTATCCTCGTGATCATTAAGAGAAAAATAAAATATAAGAGATACCAAGTAGGAATAAGGGAGTTTAGGTTCGTAATTAAAACTCATGAGATATGATCGTGTTGCTAACTTAAAATAACAATGATCTCGTTACACGCTTAGCATGGAATTGGGTGAAAATCGAGGATGACGAACTTATCTCTATGAGGCATTCACGTGTTCTTATTCTTTGACTCACTTAATCGTGAGGAAAACAATACATTATGTCTAAAACACGTGTAGTAGTTTATTTAAATTTATGTCTTCAATTAATGTCATCATAAAAATGAATTTTGGAAGTGCTATGATACTTAATTATATCATTGCATAGGGACACGACAATGGTTTAGTATGGGGGAGTGATGAGACTGCAATTATACATAGTCTCATCGTCCAAATCAGGCTTAAAACGCTTAACATATCATAAAAATACCCAAATATATGCTTGTGTTTGTTCATTGTGTATTTTAGGTACGGATATCGTGAAATCAACAAAAGATCACAAGAATAAAGCAAAAACGAACACGGGAAACGAAGCCGCACAAAGAACCGGACCCAAATCATGATTTTCCTATCAAGTCCTTGAAGTTTGAAGAATTGTCAAGATTAGTCCCTCTACTTTTGAAGACTTGTCATTTTAAACCCTTGTAAAACTCAAAAATTACTAAAGGGTCCCTAAAATAACAAGATTATGCAAGAGAGGCCCTTGAAGAATGCAAACATTGCATATTATGCCCTTGTGACAAGTTTATAATACATTTGGTGGCCAATGTATAAAAAAGTAAACTTCATAACAAAGGGAAATGGGAGTATTTTGTTTGAAACTTGATTTAGTAACATTATGGGAATTAGGGGCCATATCTGCCAAACATCAAAACCTCACCCACCAATCATATACTGACACTTCATCTAACCCACCCATATCCATACCCACAACCCAACTCACCCCACACATGTTTTAATTAAAACGAGTTTTAATAAAATCTTGTTTTAATCCCCCTTCCCTCCTAAAACACTTTATGCTTAACTATAACCACCCCTAATCCCACAAGAACCCTAAATCAAATACACCACAAATCAAAGGGTTATGGTGTGATCTTGTCTAGAACCTTGATTAGCCTCACCACAAACCAAACCCTACCCTTCAAACCCACTACAGCTCACCAACGTGGTCCCCCCATTCTCCCTGTCACACCAAAAATGGAAAAGAGAGAATCATGGCAGTATATCAACCACCCTCTTTATTTTCTTGTTCCCAAAGGATGAATTAACGCTCAAGATTGGTCTTCCTCAAGCTGGCATCACAAGACTCCAAGCCTGAGCACATGGGTTTGACTACTTTTTCAATATTCGAATTTTGAAGGGCAAATTTGGAATAGCTTTCTTTAGGGTTTCATATTATTGTATTTTTTTTATTGAATTCTAAAATCCTCTTATTCCTTGTATAAGTAGGGTGGTTTGTACCCTATGTTGGGTTGTTCCAGTATTTTTGTAAAACATTTTTAGATAATGAATAGTTAAAGTATTTCTTGAATTTTTGCAAGTACTGTGTTCCATTTAATGTTTTTCTTAGCATAACTATTTCCTTTATTTGAAAAAATTAGTTTAACTTTCTTCAAAGATTTTGGTTCAAGTTTGCTCTTGGTCAGAATTATTTGAGATCCTCAAGTTTATAGTTAAGTTGCACAAGTGAATTGACATCTCACTTGTGACGCTCAAAGATAACTTTGAGTTACATTTTTGAGTTGGTCACTCTTTTTTTATTACAAATTTCTGGTTCCAGCCATTTTGTAAATCTCTTTAACTTAATGAAATTTTTTATCTTTTAATTATTATAAACTTGCGTTGAGTTCCATATTTACTGCTTTCCTTGTAGTGTAACTTTTCAATTTTCTGTCAAAAAGTAGTTGGTGTTTATCAAATTCAAAGACTTGATTCAAGAACACTTGGTCAAGGATTTGTCTTTAGTCACAGCTTATAGGAGCTCTTGGATGCTTATTTTGTTGGCACCCAAATAAGCATTATCAGCTTGTATAAGCTAATTTGCTCTTGGTTACAAAAGTTTTAGTTGGTGTTTTTTTCTAAGGTTTTTCAAAATCTTCTTTTTTATCTTTATCGTTAACAGCTTGAAGCCATAATCTACCAATAAGATCATTGACACTGAGTTTATTGGTTGTTTATGAGCTTGGTTTTTTCTCTTGTTGGTTTTATATGTACATGTACTACAAAAGATATATCATCCTTTTCTTTCTTTCATTGTTCTTTGGGCTGCTGTAGCCTACCAGCAAGAACAAGCATCCCATCATCCTTCCGAAGATCTCATAAGTTAAGCTGGAAAGTGCTAGTTTTGGTGTGTATCCAAGCTGAACAAGCTTGGATGTGGTAACCCTTGTACTCTTCCTTATTTTTGAGTTTTTTTGGTAGAAAATGAGTTTGCTATGATTTGCTTGAATTGTTCATGTTAGTGCTCAATCTTGTTAGTTCAGTGTTTTTGGAATTGGTAATATTGGTTTTACTCTTAATTAGTTGTTGATTAGCAAAAGTGTTAAAAAAATCATTTTTAGTCCTAAAGGGTGTTTGGTTAATGCTTGTATGAGGTTTGTATGACACAAATTCTTGACAAAAACAGCCTGCACACTTCCATTTATGCTAGGGTAGTTGTTGTTTAGCTTTGGTTAAGGTTGTGGTAGTTTAGAAAGTAAATTGCTTGTTCTTGTTTCTAGTTTCTGCCTAAGCAGCCTTTAGCATACACAGTAGGGTTTAGATTTTGTGTGTGTGTTTTTATGCATGAAAATGAGTACACAAGTAGATAATAAGGTAGTATAGGGTTGTATGCAACATTGGGTGTAGGTTACTTAGTTTAGTTTCATGTTTTGGTAGCCTAAATCTCACTATGTGCCAATAAAATCAACAACTAGACTCCACTTTTCTGTCTGCCTGCACAGTAGGCCTATTTGGTTTGATTTTTGGGTGTTCTGGTATTGAGCTTTGGTTAGTAGTTAGGTAATATGGTTTACAAGTTGTTTGAATCATGATTTGAGGTCATTAGAAGCTTTTAGGCCAGGATAAAACTCACTGTAGGTGCTCATTTGTTCAGCAAAATCATTTTTTGTCCACAGTTGCTGGAATAGGGTGATTAATTGGCTTAATTTTGTGTTAATTTTTGTAAAATATGGCTCAAGTGTTATATGCTAGGATAATTTAGGGATATAAGTTAGTTTATTGGAATTTGTTTGTTGTTGGTAGCTCATATTTGCTCTTGAAACCCACTGTTAGGACTCAAGAACCCACAGACCCCCATATTTATGTAGTTTTGCTGATTTTGAGTGATTCGTGGTTTAATTTGTGATTTTATTGGTGTTGGTGTGTTTGTTACTGACTCCCCACAACTCCATTGTTGTTGGGGTGCCGTTTGTGCCCAAAAACATCGACAAACAAGCGAAAACGAGCCCAAAACGAGCCTAAAAACCATACAGTAAGTTTTTTCTTTGTTGTCCAAGAACGCTGCAATTATTTTGTTCTTTTAGTGTTGTCCGATATCGGACAACACTGATATTGGACAAGAAAGTTGTCTGGTGGGATCTTGGACAACACAGAAGTACTCCACATTGGAGTACTTTGGGGTATTTTCGTTTTTAGCCATTTTTTAGTTTTTTTAACTTTTTCATTTTTTCCTTGTTAATTTAGTTAAAATAGATTTTTTAGAAAAATAAAATTTATTTTTATCATTATTTTATTAATTTTTATCATTATTTTAGTTTAAAAATTGTTTTTAGCCTTTAAAAATTAGAAAAATAGTTTTAAAAATTTAGGAAAAATAATTTTTAGTTTTTAAATAATATAAATAAGATATTTGTTTGATAAAGTAAAATTTTGCTCTTTTTGTTAATTATATTTAATTTTAGGGCTTTAATTAGCATTTAAAATTGAATATTTAATTAATAAAAGGTTTTAAAATATATTTATTGAAGTTTTATTCTTATTTATATTATTTTAGACTTAGTTTTCATTTTTAATTAATTTTTAGCTTTAATTTTTAATTTTGTCACGTTTTACGTATTTACGTTCGCGTTTTACGTTAATTCGTCGTAGTGTAATCGTAATCGTAGCTCGTCTTTAATTTTTCTCTCTTTATCCAAAAACGACACTAATTCAAACTTTGATTTTACATATTGGCACACTTAACTCACACACCTCCTTCGAGAACGAACCCGCATTTATTCGACTTGTCGGTTTTCCTAAATCGTCGAGTTTAATACTTGCCCACATTATACGTTGTTTTCCTAAACACGTATTTTTACTACTATCACACTCCTTATAAGCTTGTTAATAAGTGTGAAAACACTTATCCTTTTACCACTTAATTATAATAATTACCAAGCTAAAACGTGTATTTTATGTCGTAAATGTCGGAATTATGCGTGGTTTGTGTTTTTGTTGTGATTTAGGACCAAAATGTGAAAAGGGAAGAAAACACGGGCTTTCACGGGTTTTTATCGAAGAAAAAGACAAAAGACGAAGTCAAAAGATCAAGAGTGCAAAAAGAACGGAAGTCCAAGGACTATTCTGAAGATTTATCGAAGAAAAAGTCTAAAGTCGAAAGTTTAATGAAGTCGAAGAACTCAAGTCTAATAAATGAAGAAATTATAAGACGAGTTCAAATAATCCCGAGACAAAGTCGAAGAATTTATAAAGACGAAAAGACGAGAAAAGGAAGAAAGCATCAAGACATACTAATCCTCCTATAAATACCCTCCTAATGTGTCATTAGGAGGTGTTGGCTATTTGACACATAGTTCTTCCATTTAATTACTTGCACTTTCATATTGTCATTTACTTAATTGTCATTTAAATTCTTGCCTTTAATTCCAAGTAAGTTTAATTTTGTTGTTGAATCTTATTTTTAATCAAGTTTTTATATTAATCTCTCATTCTACCTTTCTTGTTTTGATTAATCTTTATGCTTATTTGCTTATTGTCATGCTTATTTGATTGTTTGTTATGCTTTTATGTTTTTGATTGTGTTAGCATAGTGTGTTTGGTTTGATTTTAGTTAAGTGTTTTTAAAAGTTATTTTATAAAAAGTTGATTTTAAATATTTTGATTAATTAGTGTTTTTAAAAGTTTTAAAATTTTAGCTTATTTGCTTTTCTTAAACTTGTTTTGGTTAAACTTTTAATAAGTGCTTATTTAGTTTTAGCTTATTTTCACTTTCTGCTCACTGTTCATTTAATTCGGGTTGCTTAAAACCCTTATATCCCGAATTACTTCCATTACCTGTTTTTCCCGAATTGTGTATCATCTTCCTATTCCGAATTAGTTCTCAGCCTATATTCCGAGTTACCTCCAACTTCATTATTCCAAATTAGAAAGGTGCCTGGATTCCGAACTACGTCTGTTATCAACATTCCAAACTAGGACAGAAAACCTAGTATTCCGAACTACATCATACAAACATTCCGGATTAAGTATGTGACAGGCATTCCGAGTTATGTGTGGGATGTGGATCCCGAATTAGGTGGTTGTTTTACATTCCGAATTAGGTCTGAAACCAGGTATTCCGAACTGAGTGATGATTTTGTATTCCGAACTATGAAAAGAACCACGATTTCGAATTAGGTCAACGTTGTGGATTCCGAACTGTGTTTAGAACTTGTATTCCGGATTATGTGAATGACACACATTCCGAACTAGTTTCTTGACACGGATTCCGAATTAGGTCAGGTATTTTGGGATTCCTACTTATATTTTATTTCTTGTTTCTTGTTTTAGTTTTCAAATTTTATTTTCTCGCCATTTTTCTTAAAGTTTTATTTAATTGTTTTACTTTATTTTAAATTTCAAGTTTACATTTTTATTAAATTGTCAAATTTACTTTTCGTCGAGCTTTAATTTTTGTCATTTAATTAATGTACTTTTAAAAGTTTTATTTTTCACAATTTACTTTAAAGTTTTGCACTTTTATTTTACAACAACGACCAAAAATATTTCTTTCCACCAAAGACGACTGAGTCGCACGTTAACCAGTAATCAATTCGAATTGAATCAAGAAGAAATTTTATTTTAATAAAATTTTAAGTTATTAAAATGGCACCGTTGCCGACTCTTTTCGTGATGATTAACGGTTTTCTGTGAGAGGCGCGTTGAATTTTGGGATCCGTTCATTCGTGAACGTTATTTTTCTTGCTTAAAAATTTTCAAAAAAATCCATAAAAATAAAAAAATTTCAAAAACCCAAAAACATTAAAAAACTTATAAAAAACACTTCTTTTTCAAAGTTTTGCACCAAAAAGATTTTATTTTTACAAGTACATATATATTCTCTATTTCTTTGTTATCTTTTTCTTTTTCTTTTGCAGGTGTATGCGTACTAGATCTTCATCTTATTCTGAGCCCGAGACTCGTGAAGATTTAGATATGGCTGGTGTGCACAACAACAATAATCCACCTCACCCCAACATGAATAACAACAACAATGTTCCCCCACCCGATCTTCGAACGATGGAGGAGCTTTGTCAACCCACAATGAATGGACGCGGAGGACCGATTGCGCCGATGCAAATCACGGCTCCAGAGTGTTCGTTGAAGCATCACATGATCCAACAATTTCAAAACACTTGTCCATTTCGCGGATTACCGGATGATGATGCCAACAAACACCTCGACAAATTCATTACCATAACTCAAAGCATGAAGTTGCCCGGTGTTACCATGGATTTTCTTCGCCTTCACATATTTCCACACACCTTATCCCACCATGCCGAAAAATGGTTTGATCGTCTTCCTAAGAATTCAATTCATACTTAGGACGAGATGACTCAACGATTTTTTTCGCGCTACTTTCCACCATCCATGGTCACGAGCCTTCGGAATCAAATCAGTGGATTTACACAAGAACCTGATGAATCACTTTTTGATGCTTGGGAACGATATAATTTTTTGATCGATCTATGTCCAAACCACAACATGCTCCCCGTCACCTTAATTGATACTTTTTACAACGGTTTAACTTTTCGTGATCGTGATACGATTAATGCAGCCGCCGGTGTCACATTTATGAAAAGAAGACCCGAGGAGTGTAGAGAGATTAAAGAGAACATGACTACTCATCACAAAAATTGGGATTCATCCGCATCTTCAAGGAATAACCCGAGAGTCAATGTTTCTTCTACTTTATCACACACCGAGATGACCGAATTCACCCGCATGATGGCCGAAATGAACAAAAGTATCCAACTCCTAGCTACAAATCAACAACAACAAGTTAAAGCTGTAGCACTTTCTTGTGAGATCTGTGGCGGTCCTCATTCATACACTGATTGTCCTTCTACTCATGACAATCCGGAAAACGTGTATGCGGCTCACGGTAACTATTCAACGGAAAGTTATCAAGCCCGACCTCAAGGTGACCGTAACTTGCTAAGTTACCGTTCTAACAACTTTCTTTCACCCGGTTTTTTTTCCTCAAAACCACAACCCCAACAACTACAATAGAAGCAATCCAAACCCACCTCGAGCTTCTAATCCTTATCACCCACCCGCTCAACAAGCACCACCCATTAATCAAGATGTTGAAACTTTCATGAGGACCCAAGGAGAGCTAGTTAAGAATCTGTAAAGCCAAATCATCAACTTGAAAGGAGATATCACTAAGCAAGGGAATGATATTAGAACTGAGCTTCGACATGATATGCAAATCTCTTTTAGCAATTAAACAAATGATTTGAAGAATATGATGGCTAGTTTCTTCCCAAGTACTTAACCCTCTACTTCGGGCTCTCTTCCTTCAAATACCATCACCAACCCAAGAGCGAATGTGAGTGCTATTACTACACGCAGTGGAGCAACTTTAGTAGGTGTCACACCCCACCATGGCGGAATATGGGGCGCGACGTATGGATATCATCACAACATGGCGTGTCTATAGAGATAACTAAATGAAATAAGAAATGTCATAAATGGCGACACAAATGTCATGACAATATCTCAACATGTAGGAGTCTAGGTAAATAGGTAACAGTACTACCATTTACCCGAGACAAACAAATAACACAAACATATCAAACATATAGGTGCCAACATGCATCACTTATCAAAAAAAAACATAAAGGTAAACTAAGAAGGAAATGGGGATTCTCCTTCTATATGCATTCCTAAGCTTCTCGAATCCTAGCCACTTATGTTCTCATGCTTAACCATAGTATCACCTGAAAGAGACACTAAAACACGTCAACATAAAGTTGGTGAGAGTCATAGGTTTAGACTCCAACGCTAAATCAGTTACAAGCTGTGAATAACAATCATCAACAAAAGAACATATGGACAATGTGCTACAATTATGTATTAACAACTAGCATTCAAGATCAATCATTCCAAACCAAAATCCAAGGCTCCTACCTTGCCAAACAACATGGTACCATAGATGATCACACTATGTACCTATCCCAAGGCCACTACCTTCGCAAACCACAAGGCCACTACCTTGTCAAACCACAAGGCCACTACCTTGTCAAACCACAAGGCCACTACCTTGTCAAACCACAATAACTGAGACGGTACGTGTCCCCCAATCCAAATCACACACAATCAAAAATCACATAGCAGTTAATCACATAATGTACACACAAGTCCATCTCAAATCACAAAAACATTCACAACATAAATTTAGAAAATAACTCAACACAGTGTCTCTTCCATCCCATCTGGAAGTCAAAAACAAAAATAAACATGGGACTATGAACACTCACCTGATAGCTCCTTCACACGTCTTTGCACTAGCAACAAGCTAACAAACCAAAAACACGAAATCAATAAACGAACCAATCACTAAGATGGCTCATTAACCTATGATGGACATCTAACCCATTCTCACATATTTACCTCATTAATAAGCTCTAATTACCCCATTACCCTTCCTTAACAAGTCCTTAACTTGGTCAAGTTTAATAACTAAGCCGTTCGTATTTTACCCAAAACAGTCCCAGTTTTAGGTCTCAAAACTTTAGGTCAAACGCCCAGTTAAACCTACCCATGGTTTTTGTAAAAGGAATATTCATACCCTTACATATGTTGGCTAACACCTCCCACTTGCCCTAACCTTAAAGCTACTGTTAAGGCCCCGATATATATATATCTACTTTTGTCATTCCAGATTTCCTGATTTTAAACGTACTAAAGGTTTGTTACCATTAATGGGTCTTACCCTAAACCACCACCTTAGCCCAAGTGCAGATATTAACTAAAATATATAAACCATCTCTCACGTTCGTGAGAAGATCCCAATGCAACCCTAAGTGCCCCAAACAACCCAAAACTTAAAAAGAAAACAGGCTGAATTCAAAACTGTTTTGACCTCGACTGTTGTAACCTGTTTTTGACCCACTTCCCGACCTCCAATTTAGTTCTCGTTTCTTGCATTAGAAAGCCACTTCAAATAGCTTTCCAGGGGTACTTGGATCGTTAAATAAGAGTTTAAAGAACTCCCGATATGATCAAAACAATTGACTCAAAATCTGCCCAGTTTTTAAAAACGGGTTTTAAACAAATTGAACTAATTAATTACCCATAACCCCATCTAATACAAGCCCTAGATTATATGATCATCATATTATGATTATAACATCATTAATTTACTGATTTTATATAAACCTTAACCCTAATCCATCATAAGAATGATTAAGAAATCATTAAAACAAACAATTAAATTAAAAAGGGATTTGAAGGTTTTACCTTTGAATTAATAGAAGATGAAGAAAACCTAATTTTTGAAGAACCCTAATTGGCCACCATTGATGAATTTTCGGCTAGAAGATGTTATGGAGGTTAAAAACCTGATTATTATAGTTATGAGTTGGGTTTGGTTAAGTCCTAAAGGCCCTCTAATCCCATTACAAGTCCATTGGGCCTGTTTTGGGCTTTTCCCTTCTTTCTTTCTTCTTTGGTGCGTCTAAACCGACCCAAACACCCCTAAATTCGTTTTTATTTTTATTTTTCTTATTTAATATTTTGTTATTAATATTACTTTAATTTTCCTTAATTTATTTCAGCTCCTAAAACTTCCAAAACCTCAAAACCGTAAAACTAGTCAAATTTACGCGTTTTACCGTAAAAGACGTAAAATATACACTTTTATAATAAATCTCAAATTTTGAAATAAACTTTATATTTAAGTCCTAAATGACTTAAAACCATCCCGAAAAATATTCATATGGATAATTACCTCACCCGAGACCTCTAAATGCTAAACCGTAAATCCTAAAAAAAATACTATTACTATAATACTTATACGTATACGTAAACACCACAATATCACCATTTTCATTTCATAGTCACCACTTGTGATCTCATGAACATGAATTAACCGTTCCTCGATTTACTTATGAGTACTCTATACTCATAAACGATAATCACACCAACCTCGTTCACACAAAATAAACACGTAAGCACAAAAATCAAGTAGTCACACATAAAATAACCTAAAAGTAAGACCAAGTGACGAACCTCAAAACCACGGTTGTCACAGTAGGACCATCTATCCCTCCCCCAGTTACTCCATCTACACCTCCTCCACCACCATTTATCCAGCCTACTTCCACACCTAGTATTAGTTCTCCATTACCGTCTCCACCTCTACAAGCAGAAGTACCCAAGAAACAACCTTCACCAACCCCACCTTCCACCTTTAAACCCAACATCCCTTATCCTTCTCGGTTAGACAAGAGAAAATTGCTTACTAAAGAGGATGCTCAAATCACTTCTTTCTGAAGATGATATCACAAATGACCTTCAACATTAGCCTCGTTGAACCACTTGTCAAAATGCCGAAATTCGTCAAAGCATTCAAAGAATTGCTTAACAAGAAGAAAAAGATGGCTGAGTTTGTCAACACACGCTTAAATGAAAACTGTTCTGCAGTCATTCTTAAAGAACTTCCGGAAAAACTTGGAGATCCCGGTCGTTTTGTGTTGCCTTGCATTTTTAACAAAGTTGAAGAATTTACTGCCTTAGCCGATCTCGGGGCAAGTATAAATTTGATGCCTTTAAGTGTTTGGAAAACACTATCATTACCCGATCTTACACCAACGAAGATGACTCTTGAGCTAGAAAATCGCACTCTTGCTTACCCCTTTGGCATTGCTGAAGATGTATTTATTAAAGTTGGTACCTTCACTTTTCCGGTCGACTTTGTTTTTGTTGATTATGAAATGGACCCTCGTATTCCGTTAATACTTGGACGGCCATTCTTGAGAACCGGAAAAGCCTTAGTCGATGTTGCCGAAGGTGAACTCATTTTAAGAGTCAGAAATGATGCACAAGCTTTTAAAATGGGGAAGATCACAACCAAATCCAATGGAAGAGAATCGGCGAATATGATTAATGTGCTTGATGATTTTATCGTCTACAACAATCATCTTTTTGATTCTTGCTATGATAATCCACTTTTCCAAGATGATGTGGATGATTCTCTCTCCAATTTAGATCCTCCACCAATTTATGAGTCTCCACCATTCTATGATGACTATGATGATGATTCTAGTCATGATATGGATGATTCTGATGATTTTGTTTTAGAGTATAAAGACATACCAACATATGATGATTTTGATGATGTTGATACTATCTCGAGTGATTCTTCACAAGATGACCTTGTCCCTACTTTTGATGAAGATCCTCCACCAACAATGCTTGATCCTACTTTGGATGACTACTCATTTGAGGAAGATTTTGCTACTTTTCTCAATACTTACTTCTCCAATGAGAATGATTCTCCTCCTTTGGACTTTGATTATGGTCTTTATCCTCCTTCAGATATGAAGAAACCCGTTTCAAAGGAGAAGAAGCCGGAAGACACCGATATCCGTAGTACCTATGTCTTGACACCTCTTTATCCACCTTCTGAGGATGAGATTGTGAGATTTATGAGCGGATATTATTCAAGGTCTACTGAGCCTGAGTGTTATTTTCCCCTAAAGGAAAAGGTGTTCGATCCCAGTATTGCAATTTTTAAGCCATCTCAGTATCCATCTGATGAAATAAAAGGAAAGATTTTTGGAACTTGTGGAGATATGCTTGCACTTTATCCGACTTTCTACCACCGTGCTTGATCTCTGCTTAAGGGAACCTTGCCTACTCTTATTTGGCTTGCCTTGTTCGCCTTAAGCTTATGCTATTTGATGGACGAGAACCATGTATTTGATCCCGGTGGATGTGTTTCAAGCTTCTTTCCATGCTAATCAAGGTCGAGTCAGGCTCACGACTCGGTTAACAAAAATAAGCGCTTCTTGGGAGGCAACCCGCAATATCTATCCTTTTATTCCAAGTGTAGGGGGAGACCCTAGTATGTGTTTGTTGTTTTCTTTCTTATCATGTGCAGGAATTCGAGCTTTTCTTGATGACTTTTGACGACCCGTGATTCCGTGTACTCGTCTTCCCGGTTCTATCCTAAACTCTTTTGATTCATTATTTTATCATTTATGATTGAAATAGGAATCACTTTAGTTGTCTCTTCCTTATCAAGATTTAAACAAAGTGCACAATGTCCTAAGTGTATGGGAGGTTACTTTCACATGCTTAAACATTGAGGACAATGTTTATATTAAGTGTAAGGGGGACTTCTATCGAAGTTAAGTGGGATTTTCCTTGTATTTGTCCTCATTTTAACCGAAAATTTGATTTTTCGACATTTTTCAAAATTTTTGATCTATTTTGGCCTAGTTGTATTTACCTTTGTTATAGTTATTTTCTTTCTTTGCTAGAATAAATTTTAATAAAATGGTTTTAATTTTCAAACGATGTGAATCTTTTGACTCAACCCGAGTTTACTTATCTAAGTTTACTCTAGCTTGTATCCTTAACGTGTTTAAGTCAAGTTTTGCTAGGCTTTTATATAGGGAACTTTAAAACGCGAAAGTCTTAAATCTTACGGGTTAAGAACAAGAACTTTTCGCAAGTTCCTATAATTGATCCTAGAAAGTCGTTTATCAAGGGAACTTTAAAATGCGAATTCTAAAACTTGAAAGAGTATGAGAAGTTGTAAGATCCTATAGATGACTTGAAAACCCAAAACTTTGATTTAATTGGCTAAGCATCCACGAGTCTCATTCCTTGAGATTTTAAATTATGGAGAACGAGAGATGATAGAGTCAATTATAAGTTTCGTATTCTTTCATGAATTTATGTGAGTTGATTATAAGATTTTTCTCCCACCGCTTGTTAATAAATATAATTGCAATAAGTAAGGTTGTACGATTTAAAAAGTTACTTAGCTTCTAGCCTAAGATCGTTTAAAAGTTTCTCGGTATTAATTAGAGTTCATAGCCAAGGCATAACTTATTGAAGCGGGATGCAAAGCTTGGCGAGTCCGAAAAGGTCCTAACAAGACATGAGGGCTACATTTTGTTGCTAAAAATCCAAAGTGATGTGAACAATCATTTACCAAGAATCAATATGAAGGATCGAGACACACGACGAAAAGCAAATACTCCCTTAAAGATCATGGAGAAGTCTATCCAAAAAGGCCCTAACAAGGTATTAGGATAAATAGATCCAAGTCCTAAAAGGAGGCGGATCGTTGTATATCAAAATCCCAAATAAAGATTAGAGAAAAATGAAGAAGTTGTGGTCCAAGTATGAAGAATCTCTCAAAACTTCAAGTGAAGAAATTCCTATTATGAAGAGAAGACCAGTATTTCATGAACGTCTCTCAAGATTTGAAGTATGAAGGCACTGTCAAATATCGGTCCGAGAAAGGTCTCAAATCGTGAAGCGAGTTATGCCAAGATATGAACTTTATGAGGTCCCGAGAAGCAGTTTTAAAAGATTTTGTCCTTTAGCTAACTATTGATTAAATCGTCCTACTTTATTTTCAGCCTAAATAAATATCGAAATAAGTCAACAATGCATCCTCGTGATCATTCAAGACAACAATAAAATATAAGAGATACACCTAGGAATAAGGGAGTCTAAGTGAATAATTGGGCCACATGAATTTGTGTTAGTTTGCTAACTTTTAATAACAATGATCTCGTTTTTAAGCTTGGTATGGGGAACGTGAAACTTGAGGGTGATAAACATTCATGACATTCTAAAACCCTAAGGTAAGTCTTTGATCTTTTTACTTGTCTTGTGTTTAATAAAGGCCAAGGTGGATTGATTCTGATGGAAAATGTAAAACTTGTTGTGTAATTAATGCATTGCATGAGGGTATTGCAATGGTCAAGTGTAGGGGATTTAATAAGTGTGAAAACACTTATCCTTTTACCACTTAATTATAATAATAACCAAGCCAATACGTGTATTTTATGTCGTAAATGTCGAAATTATGCGTGGTTTGTGTTTTTGTTGTGATTTAGGACCAAAATGTGAAAAGGGAAGAAAACACGGGCTTTCACGGGCTTTTATCGAAGAAAAAGACAAAAGACGAAGTCAAAAGATCAAGAGTGAAAAAAGAACGAAAGTCCAAGGCCTATTCTGAAGATTTATCAAAGAAAAAGTCTAAAGACGGAAGTTTAATGAAGTTGAAGAACTCAAGTCTAATAAATGAAGAAATTATAAGACGAGTTCAAATAATCCCGAGACAAAGTCGAAAAAGTCGAAGAATTTATAAAAACGAAAAGACGAGAAAAGGAAGAAAGCATCAAGACATACTAATCCTCCTATAAATACCCTCCTAATATGTCATTAGGAGGTGTTGGCTATTTGACACATAGTTCTTCCATTTAATTACTTGCACTTTCATATTGTCATTTACTTAATTGTCATTTAAATTCCTGCTTTTAATTCCAAGTAAGTTTAATTTGTTGTTGAATCTTATTTTTAATCAAGTTTTTATATTAATCTCTCATTCTACCTTTCTTGTTTTGATTAATCTTTATGCTTATTTGCTTATTTGCTTATTGTCATGCTTATTTGATTGTTTGTTATGCTTTTATGTTTTTGATTGTGTTAGCTTATTGATTTTATAGCTTATTGTGTGTTTGATTTGATTTTAGTTAAGTGTTTTTAAAAGTTATTTTATAAGAAGTTGATTTTAAATATTTTGATTAATTAGTGTTTTTAAAAGTTTTTAAATTTTAGCTTATTTGCTTTTTCTTAAACTTGTTTTGGTTAAACTTTTAGATAAGTGCTTATTTAGTTTTAGCTTATTTTCACTTTCTGCTTACTATTCATTTAATTCGGGTTGCTTAAAACCCTTATATCCCGAATTACTTCCATTACCTTTTTTTCCCGAATTGTGTATCATCTGCCTATTCCGAATTAGTTCTCAGCCTATATTCCGAGTTACGTCCAACTTCATTATTCCGAATTAGAAAAGTGCCTGGATTCCGAACTACGTCTGTTATCAACATTCCGAACTAGGACAGAAAACCTAGTATTCCGAACTACATCATACAAACATTTCGGATTAAGTGTGTGACAGGCATTCCGAGTGATCCCGAATTAGGTGGTTGTTTTACATTCCGAATTAGGTCTGAAACCAGGTATTCCGAACTGAGTGATGATTTTGTATTCCGAACTATGAAGAGAACCACGATTCCGAATTAGGTCAACGTTGTGGATTCCGAACTGTGTTTAGAACTTGTATTCCGGATTATGTGAGTGACACACATTCCGAACTAGTTTCTTGACACGGATTCCGAATTAGGTCAGGTATTTTGGGATTCCTACTTATATTTTATTTCTTGTTTCTTGTTTTAATTTTCAAATTTTATTTTCCCGCCATTTTTCTTAAAGTTTTATTTTAATTGTTTTACTTTATTTTAAATTTCAAGTTTACATTTTTATTAAATTGTCAAATTTACTTTTCGTCGAGCTTTAATTTTTGTCATTTAATTAATTTACTTTTAAAAGTTTTATTTTTCACAATTTACTTTGAAGTTTTGCACTTTTATTTTACAACAACGACCAAAAATATTTCTTTCCACCAAAAGACGACTAAGTCGCACGTTAACCAGTAATCAATTCGAATTGAATCAAGAAGAAATTTTATTTTAATAAAAATTTAAGTTATTACTTGTGTATGGGAAGAATTGTCACTTGCCAATTGAACTTGAACACAAATCTTATTGGGCCCTTAAGCACTGTAATGATGATATTGAGACCGCAGAAAATCACCAGAAAATGCAATTGAATGAATTGGATGAATTGAGAGACATTGCTTATGAAAATTCATTGATTTATAAAGAAAAAACTAAAAAGTTTCATGAATCAAAAATTAAAAACCGGCTTTTTAACATTGGAGATCAAGTGTTGCTTTTAAACTTACGTTTGAAAATTTTTTCTGGCAAGTTGAAATCCCGTTGGTCCGATCCATTCATCGTTACCGAAGTTTTTCCTTATGGGACCATCGAGCTAGCTCAAAACGATGGCCCTAATTTCAAGGTCAATGGACATAGGTTGAAGCACTACTTTGGCGGGAAAGTTCCCTCTTTGAATAAACTCGACCAAGTCACCTTCCCGAATGATAATTAGTATTGAGGGGATCGAGTCGAGCTCATGACTCGGTAATAAAAAACAAGGTGCCTCGTGGGGGAGTCCCATGCTTATCCCATGTACATATTATCACTTTCTAATATACTAATGTGAGGGGATTTGTGCCCTTCCAAACTTTGTTCCGTGGTTGTTTGTGATATGTGGTTTTTAGATGATCATGATCTTCACGATTAGAGCCTCTCGTGTTCGTTTTATGGGAGCATTCGATCGTTTGCTTTGAATAATTTCTCAATATCCATGATATATCCTTTTATGTTCTAACCTTAGGTTTTTAGCACACTTCATAAACGGCTTTAAATTTAACGGTTACACCCTTTCCATGCTAGATTAAGCATTCGACTACGTCTCTAGTATGGGGGTTCCCAACCCTTAGACTTGAAACATTGAGGACAATGTTTAACTTTAGTATTGGGGGGGGGGGGTGAATAGATACTTGCCTTGCCAAACCTTCACGCTTTCCAAAGTTTATCTTTTTGTTGCAAAATAAGGCTAGAAATGGCCAAATTTTAAAAAATTTCTCATGTTTTATTAGTGTTTGAAGACACGAATGTAGATTTTCCGATGGAGAGAATAAGAGTAATTTTTTACTCGACCGTGCGTGTTGAGCACTTAGCTTCGATTCCTTAACTTATATTAGGCTAAGTCTCTTAAATGAGGACGAGAAATGATAGAGTTAATTATAAGTCACTATGCTAAACGTAGAGTACTCGTATTCTTTCAAAAACTCATGTGTTCTCGTTGTTTGCTTATTCTTCCTTCGCTTATATATAATTTTGCTTAATAAGTATTGGCTTAGCGGTTTAGTCTTGATTGTTGGCTTCTAGTCTTTTCTAGTAGCTTCTACGTAATTAAATTGGGAAAACATTAAGTTATCGCCAGCGTCACGGTTTTGAAGTATTGGCAACCCGAATAATCAAAAGCTTCATAATACAAGGTTTTTGCCAAGTATGAAAAAGTTATCGTCTCGTCTCAATTCGAATTGATCGTGGTTTTAAGTGTGACTCAGTCGTTCTTGATCAATTAAAAAGAAAGGTGATAGATTATCTATTTTAAACTAAAAGTAAAAATGAAAAATGAAAATGTAAATGTCGTTAAGTAAAAGTGGAAGCTTAAAACTTTAAAACTAAAAATTAAGACTTAAAATAAATGATGAGAAATTAAAACTTGACAAAAAATAAATTTGACAATTTAATAAAAATGCAAACTTAAAATCTAAAATAAAATAAAACAATTAAAATAACACTTAATAAAATTGGCGGAAAAAATAAAGATTTAAAAATAAAAGACAGTTAAAATCCAAACATAAGTCGGGAAAACTTGAAACCTAATCTAGTTCGGAATCCATATTCTAGACCTAATTAGGAATAGATGATCCTATACCTAATTCGGAATCTATAAAACCCTCCTAAGTCGGAATGTGTAATCCACAAGTAATTCGGAATGCAGAAAACCCAACTAAGTCGGAATATAATCCACCACCTAATTCGGAATCGAAGTCATTCTTCTAATTCGGAATCTGCATCCACAACCTAGTTCGGAAAACATAATGATCTACCTAATTCGGGAAATGCTTGTCTTGGACATAATTCGGAATACGAGTTGCAATTCTAATTCGGAATCCGTCTGTTTTGTACTTAATTCGGAATGAACATCATACATGTAATTCGGGAAAAGGACAATTGCAAGTAATTTGGGGAAGTTTTGTCCTACACCTAATTCGGGATAAAAGGGTTTTAAAGGAATCCGACTTAAATCAAAAATAAGCAAAATGTAAAAATAAGCTATAAATCAAATAAGCACTTACCTAAAACTTAACCAAATAAAGTTTAAGAAAAAGCTAATAAACTAAAATTTAAAAACTTTTAAAAACACTAAATCATAAAAATATTTAAAATCAACTTTTTATAAAAATAACTATTAAGCACTTAATTAAAAATAAGAAAAATAACACAATAAGCTAGATAAGCAATAAGCTAAAACATCAAACACTTAAAGATCAATAAGCACAAAAATAAAGCAAATAAGCATAAATATTAAATCAAACTACATGATTAACCAATTCAAAACATAAGATTAAAAAGATTAAGAAAGGAAGAATGAGAATGATAAATTGAAAAAGCTTGAAATTAAGATGATTAAGATTCAAAAATACAAGATTAAAGTAAAAGCTTGAAAAATATTAAGAAAAGCTAGAGAGAGAAAGTAATATTAAGCTACTCCTAATTACCTTACAAAAATTAAACTAAAATCTACCACTCCTTAATGAAGTGTTTAAGGACTATATATAGGAGGAGGAAAATGTGTTGGTGCTTTCTTCTTTCTTCTCGTCTTTTCGTCTTTTAAATTCTTCGACTCTCTCGACGTTGTCTTGGGATTTGTCGATATAAATTGAACTCGTCTTATAATTTTCTTCATTTATTAGACTTGAGTTCTTCGACTTCATCAAACTTCCGTCTTTAGACTTTTTCTTCGATAAATATTCATAATAGGCTTTGGACTTCCGTTCTTTTTGCACTCTTGATCTTTTGAATTCGTCTCTTGTCTTTTTCTTCGATAAAAGCCCGTGAAAGTCCGTGTTTTCTTTCCTTTTCACATTTTGGTCCTAAATCACAACAAAAACACAAACCACGCATAATTCCGACATTTACGACATTAAATACACGTTTTGGCTTGGTTATTATTATAATTAAGTGGTAAAAGGATAAGTGTTTTCACACTCATTAAATCCCCTACACTTGATCATTGTAATGCCCTCGTGCAATGCATTAGTTACAAAGCAAGATTTATATTTTCCATCATAATTATCCTACCTTGGCCTTTATTTGAACACTAGACATTAAGGAAACGTAAAAAGATAGAAGATAACAAAATATTTGAAGGAAGAAAACAAGTAAAGAGATCGAAGACTTACATTAGGGCTTTGGTTGTCATGAATGTTTATCACCCTCAAGTTTCACGTTCCCCACACCAAGCTTAAAAACGAGATCATTGTTATTATAAGTTAGCAAACTAACACAAACTCACGTGGCCCAATTATTCACTTAGACTCCCTTATTCCTAGATGTATCTCTTATATTTTATTGTTGTCTTGAATGATCACGAGGATGCATTGTTGACTTATTTCGAAAGTTTATTTAGGCCGAAAATAAGGTAGCACGATTTAATCAATAGTTAGTTAAAAGACAAAATCTTTTAAAACTGTTTCTCGGGACCTCATAAAGTTTATATCTTGGCATAACACGCTTCACGATTTGAGACCTTTCTCGGACTGATATTTGGCATTGACTTCATTCTTCAAATCTTGAGAGACGTTTCATGAAATAATGGTCTTCTCTTCATAATAGGAATTTCTTCACTTGAAGTTTTGAGAGATTCTTCATACTTGGACCACGACTTCTTCATTTTTCTCCAATCTATATTTAGGATTTTGATATACAACGATCTGACTCCTCTTAGGACTTGGATCTATTTATCCTCATACCTTGTTAGGGCCTTTTTGGATAGAATTCTCCATGATATTTAGGGGAGTATTTGCTTTTCGTCGTGTGTCTTGATCCTTCGTATTGACTTTTGATAAATGATTCTTCACATCACTTGGGATCTTTAGCAACAAAATGTAGCCCTCGTGCCTTGTTAGGGCCTTTTCGGACTCGCCAATCTTCGCATCCCGCTTCAATAAGTTATGCCTTGGCTATGAACTCTAATTAACACTGATCAACTTTTAAACGATCTTGCGCTAGAAGCTAAGTAACTTTTCGAATCGTACGACCTTATTTATTGCAATTAAATTTATTAACAAGCGATGGGAGAAAAATCTCATAATTAACTCACATAAATTCATGAAAGAATACCAAACTTATAATTGACTCTATCATCTCTCGTTCTCCACAATTTAAAATCTCAAGGAATGAGACTCGTGGATGCTTAGCCTATTAAATCAAAGTTTTGGATTTTCAAGTCATCTATAGGATCTTGCAACTTCTTAGACTTTTTCAAGTTTTAGAATTCGCATTTTAAAGTTCCCCTGATAAACGACTTTCTAGGATCAATTATAGGAACTTGCGAACAGTTCTTGTTCTTAACCCGTAAGAGTTAAGACTTTCGCGTTTTAAAGTTCCCTATATAAAAGCCTAGCAAAACTTGACTTAAAAACGTTAAGGATGCTAGCTAGAGTAAACTTGGATAAGTAAACTCGGGTTGAGTCAAAAGATTCATGACGTTGAAAAATACATCAAAGAAATCTAAACTTATTAAAACCATTTTATTGATAAAAAATAACGATAACAAAGGAAAAACTATTAGGCCAAAATAGATTAAAAATTTTGAAAAATGTCGAAAAATCAATTTTCCAGTTAAAATGAGGACAAATACAAGGAAAAGCCCACTTAACTTCGATAGAAGTCCCCCTA
Organism: Glebionis coronaria; assembly: GCA_025667525.1. NCBI lineage: Eukaryota > Viridiplantae > Streptophyta > Magnoliopsida > Asterales > Asteraceae > Glebionis > Glebionis coronaria. Next base: position 251,893,558 of record CM046874.1, read on the forward strand.
CACTTAATATAAACATTGTCCTCAATGTTTAAGCATGTGGGAGTAAACTCCCATACACTTTAGGACATTGTGCACGTTGTTTAAATCTCGCTAAGGAAGAGACAACTAAAGTGATTCCTATTTTAATATTGAAGAATATAAAATAGTGAATCAAAAGAATGTAGGATAACACCGGGAAGATGGGACACGGAATCACGGGTCGTCAAAAGTCATCAGGAATGGATCTTTGATAGCTCGAATCCCTGCACATGATAAGAAAGAAAACCACAAACACATACTAGGGTCTCCCCTACACTTATTATAAAAACGGAATAAAAGGATAGATACTCGGGTTGCCTCCCGAGAAGCGCTTGTTTTTATTAACCGAGTCGTGAGCCTGACTCGACCTTGATTAGCATGGTAATAACCTTGAAGAACATCCACCGGGATCAAATACATGGTTTTCGTCCATCAAATAGCACAAGATTAAGGTGAACAAGGCAAGCCAAAGAAGAGTAGGCAAGGTTCCCTTAAGCAAAGATTGAGCACGGTGGTAGAAAGTAGGATGAAGTGCAAGCATATCTCCACAAGTTCTAAAAAATTTTCCTTTTATTTCATCAGATGGATACTGAGATGGCTGAAGGATTGTGATACCTGGATCGAACACCTTTTCCTTTAGGGTAAAGTAAGACTCAGGCTCAGTAGAATTTGAAGAATATCCGCTCATAAATCGCACAATCTCATCCGACGAAGGTGGATAGAGAGGCGTCAAAACATAAGTACTGCGGATGTTGGTGTCTTTCGGTTTCTTCTCCTTTGAAACGGGTTTCTTAATATCCGAAGGAGGATAAAGACCAAAATCGAAGTCCAAAGGAGGAGAATGTGACAACCCTAGATTTTGGATTTTTCACTTTTGACTGTTTGATGTTGATCATGTGCTTGGTGTGCGCTTATGTGTTATGTGCTCATATTTGAGACTTTATCATGATGTTAGACATTGTTTATGTAGTACATAGTACGTTATACGATGATGTGATGGGGTTGGTTCGTGCTCATGAGTTCATATGAATGTATAAATCATGGTATAAGTTGGAAATGAAACGAAATGAAATGAAATGAAATGAGTTCAGAAATGAACTGCAGAAAAGTTCAGGTATCGTTTTGATAAGGTTTCGTGTACGTATTGTATGTTGTATGTATGTATTAAGTATATATAATATGGTTAGGATAAGTTTTATAGTTACTTTCTATATTTAGAAACTTTTAGAAATGAAGGCTAGTTCAAAAATCGCGTAAAAAGTCGAAAAATTAGCAAAAGGGTACCCGGTTTGGTCCCGAAAGTGTATAGGAGTATAAGTAAACATAAAATTGAAGGGGGGGAGTGTAAATATGATAAAACACAGAGATGAGTCGAATTTGTGGGTCCCATAGCCTTAATTTTAATAATTAAATTAATAAAAATAGGATAATTAACATTTAAAAGTCCTAATTGGGCCTAAACTTGTCCAGAAGGTTACCAAGGCCTATATAAACACCCCTAGACCCCTAAACACGATTAATAACCCTAAATAAACCTAAAATCAGTCTAAATCTTCCATGGATATCAAGAGAAGTCGAAATTATGATTAGGGTTCATTAATTTTTCTTGTTTCAAGGTAAGTGATCAATTAAACCTTAATATAATTTATGTTTTTATTAATTAATCATAATTGTATTGTTAATTAACCATCATTGAGACGATTAGGGTTTTATTAATTTTATGGAAAAATATATTAATTAAGATCCATTAATGATTTTAGGGTTTGTGTTATAAATTTAGGGATAATTAATGATGTTTAGAGGGTTAGTGCATAAAGGCGTAAAACAGTCGGATTTTTAAGGCTGTCTTGTGTGGACTGTTCCGGGCAGTAGGTAGCACATTTGGTCGAGTTTCTTTTTTTTTAAAATTAAGTTCAGGGAGTCTACTTTTCAAAAATGTAAGGTTGGTCGAAAATAGAGTTCGTGAAGGTCGTCAAATAATTTTTACAAAAACAGTGCGCTGTTCAGGAATAAATTTTGATTTCGGGGATTTGAGTCAAAACCTAACCAAACGAATGAGATAGCCAAAGATTTTTGATTTGGGAACTCTTTATAATGTATATAAAAGTACTGGAGGTTTTCAATAAAAGTTATGGTGTTTAGGTCGGGCTTTTGGTGTCGAACATTTAGCATGTACAGAAAATCAGTTTTGGTGAAAACGACTTTTGGCGTAGAGACTAAACGAAAGGGTTAAACGTGTAATTAGAAAGTAAAATTGGTTTTTGAAGTTCTTAGATCATATAACAACATAACTCCAGTAGGGTAGGAGTCAAGTGTGGTGTTAAGTTCACTTCATGTGATCGTTTAGTGACTAGTAAACCGTACCGGGGAAAAACTGGAATTTTACGTATAGAATAGCTTGTAGTGGGAGAACTAGATAGTGGGGATTGGGGGATTAGATTCATCTCCTTGATTGTTACTTAACTTGGGTGTTAAGACCTGAGCTAAGGGTTTCGTGTATGATTTTATAGGTTTGCAGGAGTGCTAGCTTGATGCGCTATCAGGTGAGTTCATAGTCCCATTTTTGCTACGTTTTTAAATGTTTTTCCAGCATGGGATGGAGATGACACTTGTGGTGTTCTTAAAATCTTTTGGTACTATATTTTTATAAATGTTTGGACATAGATGTGTTGTTGTATGACATGCGTGCTTATGTGTTCTCATATGTGCTTTTATGTGAATCTTGTTTGTGTTGTGATTGGCTTTGGTACATAGATGTATGGGCGTCTATGGGACCAGTTGTGATGTGTGTTGAGCGTGGGGCAAGATCCGTCCTGAGTTCTTGATTCTGAGTTCTTGGTTCGTGGGGCACGATCCGTCCTGAGTACTTGTGCATCGTCTCTTCGGAAGCAAGATATCTCGACGGGGATATAGTTCATCTTCCACAGGTGGTGTGGGAAAGATCCGGATAGTATGGTGTGTTCTTGTGTGTGTGATGGGATACTTCTTGATTGTTATAGTGTGCTTTTTAAATTTTAGATGTGATTGGTACTTGGCTTGAGTTTTGTTGTGGATGCATGTAGCATGATTATCACATTATGGTCCATTACTATAAATTATTTTTCTTCAACTTATTTACAGCGGATGTCAAGGTTTCTTATGATGTTCTAGATAACTTAAACCTATGTTCTCACCAACTTTATGTTGACAGATTTTAGTGTCATTTTCAGGTGAGGTAGTTGAGAAGGATGCTATTAGATGTGTGGCTAGAGTTTAGAGGCTGCTAGAATTGCATTAGGAGGAATCCATTTCCTCTTAGATTTTATTTTGTCTTTTGATTTAGTATATTGTTTGATACCTATATGTTTGATGTGTGTTATTTGAATGTCTTTGGTAAGAGGTAGGCCTGTTACCTACTTACCTAGACGCCTGCATTGTTTGAGATATTGTCATGACATTGTGTCACCTTTTTATGACATTTCTATTTCATTTAGTTAACTCTATAGACACGCTATTGTTGTGATGATATCCATACGTCGCGCCCCATATTCTGCTATGGTGGGGTGTGACAGAATGGTATCAGAGCCAATGGTTATAGAGAATTAGATTGCCTAGTCGCGTAGCCTAGTCTATAGCTTAAGGGTCCCTGCATATAGGCGTCATAGGAGTATGTGTGCATTTTATTGTAACTGATGTGTTTGAATGTTATTTTCGCAGTATTTGTTAGGTCATGAACTACTATGATTCATACTTAGCTACATGTTATTTTCTTTTCGAGTTTTGAATAGTGCGGGTTGAACTATAGTCGCATACGCTAGTCATTGTTGGATTTCGTTTAATTACGTTTTCATGTTCTTTATACATTTTGAATTTTGTCTACGGTGGTTCAGCTGGATTACGAGTTTGTATGTTTCATGCATTGGCTACGTTATTTTAATACATGTGATTTTGGACCCTATGTTATGTTGTGGATTATGTGCTTATATGAGTTGTAGGATCTATGTGATTATTTGAGTTTGTAGACTGATGTGTTATGTGTAGTATTAATTCTTATAAGTGTCATCATAGGAGGGAGTGCATTAGTGAAAGGGGACCGGTATAAGTATGGTGGCCAACATAGTTATACAAGTACCACGACATCAATGGATTCCTAAGTATGGTTGCATGAAAGAGGGTTAATACATGCTTGTATTGTATATGTTGTATGGATTTGAGTGTATGTACGCCTATGCCTATATATGTGTATATCCTTTCTACTTATCGGTTGTATTCTTAGGATGGTTTTATAGCTCTTCATTCTTTAGGATGTTCAACTTCTGTAGTAGCGCATTTATCGAGTCCTCATTTCACGTATTTGTTTGTACGGTACTTTTGGTGTAGAGGCTATTGAGAGGGTGGAGAATTCTTTTTGGGATCACGGTATCTTTTAGTTTGTATCTTATGTGGTAAAAGAAATGGAATTTGTAAATAGTTAAAATAGTTGTTGGTAGTCGGTGAAATAAGGGTTAAGTGTCGTAAGCGTGTTTGAAATAAGATGGGATATATATTTTTTTTAACATATAAGTATGGCTTGTTTATTATTATTATTTTTATTAAAAAAAAAAACTAAAATTGGTTTTGATCACCTAAAGCTAATGATCTTTAGTTAAATTCTTGTTCTTATTTAATTAAATATATTAAAATCATGTAATTACTCATATGATGGGTAAGGGTTTCTAATTTTCTGGAATTAAAATAAATTAAGTCTTGAATTTGGTAATTAATGAGGGGTTTTAGGGTTTCAAATCGTTTTTTTTGGTTATAAATCGGAGTAGGCAGAAACTGTCGCTAAATTGTCTAAATTCGTCGCTAAACTGTCAGAAACTGTCGCTAATGTCTGGGCAGATCCTAGGTAAAAATCGTTTTGGTTATAACTTATTCGTTTTTAAAGATTTTTGGGTGATTCAAAAGCCTAAAGTTATGTACTCGGAGCGTACTTTTCAAATATTTAGAACGTATTGTCAATGGAAGTCAGTAGCTTGGTCGAATTAATTGTACAAGTGTCAAGTTCAAGGTTAATTTTCGGACAACATGGGTTAAACTCGTGTTTTGGGTATTTTGGAGTAATAAACACTTGGAGGGTTAACATAGAGATGAGTTGGGATGGAATTTGAGAGTTCTTTAGACTTTAGAATACGTGGTTATATTTGATGAGTTTTGATTTATGGTATTTATGAGTAAGACTGAAATCGGGATGACAGTTTTAAACCCGTCGAGTTATGTGATGGCTCCTAACTTGGTTTCAAGACAGTTCTTGTTTGATGAGTTGCGAGATTTAGTTAGGGTGATTACATAAATTTATGGTTTTAATAAGTTTCCTCGTAGACGGTTAATGCTCATGTGTTGTTGGTTGAGATTATTTATTATAAATTAAGTTTACGCTTGAACGTGAAGGTTTTATCAGGGATATGTATCCTCGTTTGTTTGCTGAGAATAAGTTTGAGTTTGGGAGTAAATCTCGGGACGAGATTTCTATTAGGAGGGAGTGATGTGACAACCCTAGATTTTGGATTTTTCACTTTTGACTGTTTGATGTTGATCATGTGCTTGGTGTGCGTTTATGTGTTATGTGCTCATATTTGAGACTTTATCATGATGTTAGACATTGTTTATGTAGTACATGGTACGTTATACGATGATGTGATGGGGTTGGTTCGTGCTCATGAGTTCATATGAATGTATAAATCATGGTATAAGTTGGAAATGAAACGAAATGAAATGAAATGAAATGAGTTCAGAAATGAACTGCAGAAAAGTTCAGGTATCGTTTTGATAAGGTTTCGTGTACGTATTGTATGTTGTATGTATGTATTAAGTATATATAATATGGTTAGGATAAGTTTTATAGTTACTTTCTATATTTAGAAACTTTTAGAAATGAAGGCTAGTTCAAAAATCGCGTAAAAAGTCGAAAAATTAGCAAAAGGGTACCCGGTTTGGTCCCGAAAGTGTATAGGAGTATAAGTAAACATAAAATTGAAGGGGGAGAGTGTAAATATGATAAAACACAGAGATGAGTCGAATTTGTGGGTCCCATAGCCTTAATTTTAATAATTAAATTAATAAAAATAGGATAATTACCATTTAAAAGTCCTAATTGGGCCTAAACTTGTCCATAAGGTTACCAAGGCCTATATAAACACCCCTAGACCCCTAAAAACGACTAATAACCCTAAATAAACCTAAAATCAGTCTAAACCTTCCATGGATATCAAGAGAAGTCGAAATTATGATTAGGTTTCATTAATTTTTCTTGTTTCAAGGTAAGTGATCAATTAAACCTTAATATAATTTATGTTTTTAATTAATCATAATTGTATTGTTAATTAACCATCATTGAGATGATTAGGGTTTTATTAATTTTATGGAAAAATATATTAATTAAGATCCATTAATGATTATAGGGTTTGTGTTATAAATTTAGGGATAATTAATGATGTTTAGAGGGTTAGTGCATAAATGCGTAAAACAGTCTGATTTTTAAGGCTGTCTTGTGTCGACTGTTCCGGGCAGTAGGTAGCACCTTTGGTCGAGTTTCTTTTTTTTTTTTTAATTAATTTCAGGTAGTCTACTTTTCAAAAATGTAAGGTTGGTCGAAAATGGAGTTCGGGAAGGTCGTCAAATAATTTTTACAAAAACAGTGCGCTGTTCAGGAATAAATTTTGATTTCGGGGATTTGAGTCAAAACCTAACCAAACGAATGAGATAGCCAAAGATTTTTGATTTGGGAACTCTTTATAATGTATATAAAAGTACTGGAGGTTTTCAATAAAAGTTATGGTGTTTAGGTCGGGCTTTTGGTGTCGAACATTTAGCATGTACAGAAAATCAGTTTTGGTGAAAACGACTTTTGGCGTAGAGACTAAACGAAAGGGTTAAACGTGTAATTAGAAAGTAAAATTGGGTTTTGAAGTTCTTAGATCATATAACAACATAAATCCAGTAGGGTAGGAGTCAAGTGTGGTGTTAAGTTCACTTCATGTGATCGTTTAGTGACTAGTAAACCGTACCGGGGAAAAACTAGAATTTTACGTATCGAATAGCTTGTAGTGGGAGAACTAGATAGTGGGGATTGGGGGATTAGATTCATCTCCTTGATTGTTACTTAACTTGGGTGTTAAGACCTGAGCTAAGGGTGTCGTGTATGATTTTATAGGTTTGCAGGAGTGCTAGCTTGATGTGCTATCAGGTGAGTTCATAGTCCCATTTTTGCTACGTTTTTAAATGTTTTTCCAGTATAGGATTGTGATGACACTTGTGGTGTTCTTAAAATCTTTTGGTACTATATTTTTATAAATGTTTGGACATAGATGTGTTGTTGTGTGACATGCGTGCTTATGTGTTCTCATATGTGCTTTTATGTGAATCTTGTTTGTGTTGTGATTGGCTTTGGTACATAGATGTATGGGCGTCTATGGGACCAGTTGTGATGTGTGTGGAGCGTGGGGCACGATCCGTCCTGAGTTCTTGATTCTGAGTTCTTGGTTCGTGGGGCACGATCCGTCCTGATTACTTGTGCATCGTCTCTTCGGAGGCAAGATATCTCGACGGGGATATAGTTCATCTTCCACAGGTGGTGTGGGAAAGATCCGGATAGTATGGTGTGTTCTTGTGTGTGTGATGGGATACTTCTTGATTGTTATAGTGTGCTTTTTGAATTGTAGATGTGATTGGTACTTGGCTTGAGTTTTGTTGTGGATGCATGTAGCATGATTATCACATTATGGTCCATTACTATAAATTGTTTTTCTTCAACTTATTTACAACGGATGTCAAGGTTTCTTATGATGTTCTAGATAACTTAAACCTATGTTCTCACCAACTTTATGTTGACAGATTTTAGTGTCATTTTCAGGTGAGGTAGTTGAGAAGGATGCTATTAGAAGTGTGGCTAGAGTTTAGAGGCTGCTAGAATTGCATTTGGAGGAATCCATTTCCTCTTAGATTTTATTTTGTCTTTTGATTTAGTATATTGTTTGATACCTATATGTTTGATGTGTGTTATTTGAATGTCTTTGGTAAGAGGTAGGCCTGTTACCTACTTACCTAGACGCCTGCATTGTTTGAGATAGTGTCATGACATTGTGTCACCTTTTTATGACATTTCTATTTCATTTAGTTAACTCTATAGACACGCTATTGTTGTGATGATATCCATACGTCGCGCCCCATATTCCGCCATGGTGGGGTGTGACAGAGAATCATTCTCATTGGGGAAGTATGTATTAAGGAAAGTGGCAAAATCTTCCTCAAATGAGTAATTATCCAAAGTATCAAGAGTGTTCAGTGGAGGATTTTCATCAAAATTAGGAGCAAGGTCATCATGTGAAGAATCACTCGAGAGAGTATCAACATCATCAAAATCATCATAAGTTGGCATGTCTTTATACTCTGAAGCAAAATCAGCATAATCATCCCCATCGGAACTAGAATCATCATGATAGTCATCATAGATCGGTGGAGAATCATAAATTGGTGGGGGAACCAAATTGGAGAGAGAATCATTAGAATCATCCACATCGTCTTGGAAAAGTGGATTATCATAGCAAGACTCGAAAAGAGGATTGTCATATATAACAAAATCATCAAGCTTAATAATCTCCAAAGTAGTAGTAAGCTCTTCTTGAAGCACATCAATCATTTTCACTGATTCTTTTCCATTTGATTTACTTGTAATCTTCCCTATCTTAAAGACTTGTGCATCATTCCCGACCCTTAAGATTAATTCACCTTCGGCCACATCGACTAGGGCTTTTCCGGTTTTCAAAAATGGCGGTCCAAGTATTAACGGAATACGAGGGTCCATTTCATAATCAACAACAACAAAGTCGACCAGAAAAGGGAAGGTACCAACTTTAACAAACACATCTTCGGCAATACCAACGGGGTAAGTGAGAGTTCGATTTGCTAGCTCAAGAGTCATCTTTGTCGGTGTAAGGTCGGGTAATGATAGCTTTTTCCACACACTTAATGGCATCAAATTAATACTTGCCTTGAGATCGGATAAGGCAGTAAATTCTTCAACTTTGTTAAAAGCGCAAGGCAACACAAAACGACCGGGATCTCCAAGTTTTTCCGGAAGTTCTTTAAGAATGACTGCAGAACAGTTTATATTTAAGCGTGTGTTGACAAACTCAGCCATCTTTTCCTTCTTGTTAAGCAATTCCTTGAATGCTTTGACAAATTTCGGCATTTGGACAAGTGCTTCAACAAGGCTAATGTTGAAATTCATTTGGGAGATCGTCTTAAAAAAGGAAGTAACTTGAGCATCCTCTTTAGTAAGCAATTTGCACTTGTCTAACCGAGAAGGATAAGGGATGTTGGGTTTAGGTGGTGTAGGTGTAGCAGGTAAAGGTTGATATGTTGAAGGTTGAGAAGTAGAAGGTTTAGAGGTGGTAGGTGGGGTTGGTGAAGGGTTGTTCTTAGGTACTTCTTCCGTGAGAGATGGAGAAGGTAATGGAGAACTAGTACTTGGAGTGGGAATAGGAGGGATAAATGGAGTTGGAGGGGGTGTAGATGGAGTAACTTGGGGAGGGATAGAAGGTCCTACTAAATTTGCTCCACTGCGTGTAGTAATAGCGCTCACATTAGCTCTAGGTTTTGTTTCGGTGGTAGAAGGAAGAGCACCTTGGGGACGAAGGGCTTGTAACATTTGAACGAATTTCCTATCCGTGGACTCTTGCATTTGTCTATTAGATTCTTGCATTGCTTGCATTATTTTCTCATGTTCATTCAATTTTTGCAAAACCAAGTCCATTGGCGGATGAGGTAAATTGAACCCTTGTTGTTGAAAACCTTGGTTTGGGTATTGTTTATAAGGTGGAAAACCTTGAGGATTGATACCTTGGTTTGGAAAGCCTTGATTTTGCATTGGATAATTACCTTGGTTTCCATTGTAGCCCCTCACATTAGCATTTTGTGGAACATTTGCTCTTGGTGGCACTTGGTTGTTATGGGTGGGTGGGTGTGGTCTTTGTTGAAAGCCGGGTGGAGCCAAGTAATTTGTCGAGTTGTAAGACAAGTGATTAACATCGACATTAGGCTTGAAATGAACTCTCTCGGTGTTGTTGTAAGCATACACTTCCCCGTAAGATTGATCATAAGCTTTATCACAATTAGCATAAGAGTGTGGCCCACCACAAGTTTCACAAGTTATATTAAGAGCATGGGCATGTTGAGTGGGAGGGTTATCTCTTAAAACAAGGTGTTTTACTATAGAAGTAAGCTCCTTAATTTGAGTAGTGACTTGACTCTCACTGGCAGTAGCCATAGTAGCCCTAACACTCTTGGTTTGGACTTTGGCTTTGTTTTCAATGATAGCCCAAGCTTCATTCATAGTTTTAACCAAAATATTATCCCCCGAGGCACTATTCAGTGAATCTTGGTCATTCAAACTTAATCCATTATAAAAAGTATTAATTTGATGTACCTTTGTAAAACCGTGTTGTGGACACTTTCTTAAAAGTTCCTTAAAACGATCCCAATATTCACTAAATGTCTCACCGTACTTTTGTTCAAAGTTGATAATGTCATTTCGCAAAGCGGTAGTACGTGAGGGTGGGAAAAAGTAATTGATAAACTTTGTCTCAAGGTCCGTCCATGTGACAATACTCTAGGATGGTTCCTTATCAAGCCAAGTCTGGGCTTGTCCCTCGAGGGAGAAAGGAAAGAGGAGCAAACGAATTGCCTCTTGTGAAACCCCATTTTATTTAAAAGTATTGGATAAGTGTACGAACGTTTTAATGTGATCGTGTGGATCATCATGAGTGTGACCTAAGAAAGGTGTTGTGGAAACCATTTGAATGAAACCGGATTTGAGCTCGAAGTTGTTGGTGTTAATAGCCGACACCACAATCGCATCATCGTTGCCTTCGACGTGTTATTGTAAGAGCTCGATCATTGGACGATTCTCCATTGTGTTGACAACGGGAGGCTCTACAACAGGAGGGTCAGTAATAGCGGCTTGAATGGACTTCCTTTTGCGTGACTGAGTACGCATACACCTACAAAAGAAAAGAAAAGCAAAGAAATAGAAAAATAAAGGTTAATGTGAAAAGAAATTATTTTTGGTGCAAAACTTTGAAAAAGAAATGCTTTTTATGATTATTCAAATGTTTTTGGATTTTTGAAAATTTTATTTTTTATGGATTTTTTGAAAAAAAATTTAGCAAGAAAAAGAACGTTAAAAAATGAACGGATCGCAAAATCCAACGCGTCTCTCACAATAAACCGCTAATCTTCACGAAAAGAGCCGGCAGCGGCGCCATTTAATACAAGGTTTTTGCCAAGTATGAAAAAAGTTATCGTCTCGTCTCAATTCGAATTGACCGTGGTTTTAAGTGTGACCCAGTCGTTCTTGGTCAATTAAAAAGAAAGGTGATAGATTATCTATTTTAAACTAAAAGTAAAAATGAAAAATGAAAATGTAAATGTCGTTAAGTAAAAGTGGAAGCTTAAAACTTTAAAACTAAAAATTAAGACTTAAAATAAATGATGAGAAATTAAAACTTGACAAAAAATAAATTTGACAATTTAATAAAAATGCAAACTTAAAATCTAAAATAAAATAAATAAATTAAAATAAAACTTAATAAAATTGGCGGGAAAAATAAAGATTTAAAAATAAACAGACAGTTAAAAACCAAACATAAGTCGGGAAAACTTGAAACCTAATCTAGTTCGGAATCCATATTCTAGACCTAATTCGGAATAGATGATCTAATACCTAATTCAGAATCTATAAAACCCACCTAAGTCGGAATGTGTAATCCACAAGTAATTCGGAATGCATAAACCCAACTAAGTCAGAATATAATCCACCACCTAATTCGGAATCAAAGTCATTCTTCTAATTCGGAATCTACATCCACAACCTAGTTCGGAAAACATAATGATCTACCTAATTCGTGAAATGCTTGTCTTAGACGGATTCCGAATTAGAATTGCAACTCGTATTCTGAATTACGTCCAAGACAAGCATTTCCCGAATTAGGTAGATCATTATGTTTTCCGAACTAGGTTGTGGATGTAGATTCCGAATTAGAAGAATGACTTCGATTCCGAATTAGGTGGTGGATTATATTCCGACTTAGTTGGGTTTTCTGCATTCCGATTTACTTGTGGATTACACATTCCGACTTAGGTGGGTTTTATAGATTCCGAATTAGGTATAGGATCATCTATTCCGAATTAGGTCTAGAATATGGATTCCGAACTAGATTAGGTTTCAAGTTTTCCCGACTTATGTTTGGATTTTAACTGTCTGTTTATTTTTAAATCTTTATTTTTCCCGCCAATTTTATTAAGTGTTATTTTAATTGTTTTATTTTATTTTAGATTTTAAGTTTGCATTTTTATTAAATTGTCAAATTTATTTTTCGTCAAGTTTTAATTTCTCATCATTAAGTCTTAATTTTTAGTTTTAAATTTTTAAGCTTCCACTTTTACTTAACGACATTTACATTTTCATTTTTCATTTTTACTTTTAGTTTAAAATAGATAATCTATCAGCTTTCCTTTTAATTAACCAAGAACGGCTGAGTCACACTTAAGACCACGGTCAATTCGAATTGAGACGAGACGATAACTTTTTTCATACTTGGCAAAAACCTTGTATTACTTCACCTAATAATAAAGTTTCAAGTGCTCATCTAAATCAAGCAAACAATTTGAAGCTCACAAGGCCGAAAAATCTATGCGAAATTGGAAGTGAATTATGCCTTAATCTTTGAAGCTTTAAAGATCCAAAATTCGCTTTTAGCGTGAGGATATACGTCTGTGGCCATAATAAACACCTCATGGCGAGGTTAAATAAAAGGCAAGGCAAGACCGAAGTCATAATAAAAGCTTCATGGCGAAGTTGAATAAAAGATGGAGGTAAACCTATGATAATAAGACCCATCCGGTAGGGGGCGTATAAAAGTCTTAGTAATAAGTCTCATGTTCAAAACCGTTATAAAACCGTGTTTATCGATGCTTCTTGTTGACTTAATTTTCTTACATCGTTGTCTATTCGGGGGGGGGGGGGGGGTTATTAATTCGATGGTCTTGGTTACACCGTTATGACTCTATTTTTAGAACTAAATCTCTATCATCGCATAAGTAAAAAATGTATCCTCGTGAACATTCAAGACAAAAATAAAATATAAGAGATACCACTTAGGAAAATGGGAGGATAAGTACGTGATTAGGGCATACGAGTAGTGTTAGCATTACTAACTTATAATTACAATGATCTCGTTGCACACTTAGCATGGAATTGGGGTGAAAATCGAGGACGACGAAATTATTTCTAACGAAGCATTCACGTGTTCTTGTTCTATGAACCTAAACGTCCCATTTTGCGATGAAAATCATATAAAACGCAAGTAGTAGTAATAGTAATAGTATAGCAAGTTTATCATTCAATAAAAGTGCATAAAAATGAATTTTGGAGGTGCTACGGTACTTTATTCTAGCATTGCGTGAGGGCACGACAATGGTTTAGTATGGGGGAGTGATGAGACTGCTTTTATACATAGTCTCATCGTCTAAAATGGGCTTAAAATGCACTAAATATCTTGAAATATGCCAAATATATGCTTGTGTTTGTTACATGTGTATTTTAGGTACGGATATTGAGAAAATGACAAAAGATCACAAGAAACAAGCAAAAACGAACACGGGAAACAGAGCCGCACAATGAACCGAGCCCTAATGTGATTTTCCAAGAATAACCCTTGAAGTTTTGTAGATTATACAAGAAGGGTCCTCCAATATTGAAGAATTAACACTTTAAACCCTTGTTTATTCATAATTACAAGATTGGTCCTTAAAGTTTGTCAAATTGCAAAAAGGGCCCTCCACTTTGAAAAATCGACAAGAATGGTCCCTCAAAAATGAAGACTTGTCAATATTAGTCCTCCAAAAAGTCAAAAAAACTAGTCCAGACCATAACGTTTTAAGAAAATGCCAAAACAGCCCTTCAAGAATCATGAATTGGCAAGAAATACCCTTGAAATACTTTTGGAAAAGTATTTGGGGCAAAAGTGTGAAAACTGAAAGTTTGTTATAAAGGGAAATTCAGTTTTATGCCTATTAAACTGAAATGACAAGAGAAAGAGAGAAGAAGGGTTAAATGTGGGCGACAACCATACTTACCTAGGCCAACCACAGCTTGCCATGTGTCCCACTCACTCCATCCCACCAATCACAACCCATCTTCATGTCACCTCACTCTCCATTTAACCGGTTTTATAACTAATATTAATTAGTTATAAAACACGCGCTAAACACCCCATTCAAACATTAATCTGGATCAAAACATGCACTATTCACTCAAGAACAAAGATTAGGGGTTTTTGATTAAGCAAAAATGAAACCCCCAAACCTTCCAGAATTAAGATTAGGGTGTCACTAAACACATCCCAACTCTTAAACCTTGTGCCACATCATCACCCATGTCACATGATAAACCCTTCTATACAACGTTTGGGGAAACTGCCAAATTATGCCAGCCATCCAATGAATTATATTCAACTTCATTTCTAAGCTTCACTATAGACCCTTGATCACATTCCAACAGCTCAACACTCCACAAACTGCCAAAGAAACTTCACATGTTCAAGAGAATTAAAACTTCCTGTTGGAAATACGTTTTTCCCAATAAAGTCTCGGTCACATCTTAGTTAGCATAGATCACGAGTTATAGACTATTTAGAACTTTGTAACTTGGAGCGACCTCCCTTAGGGGGAGATTGTTGGAAATACGTTTTACGTATTTATGAAGGATCGGTCGCTCCAACGATAATTATGTAATGGGCTCGTGATCTATTTACTTTATGTATGGTCCATATAGCCCACATGTAGGGTGGGCTATATATAACCCCTCCTAGCATGTTAGGAGGGGGTTGTTGATTCCATTTTCACTTTAATCATATTTTCCACTTTCACTTTCTCTCTCTAGTTCTCTCCCTTCTCTCCTTTCTCTCTCTAATCCTTCATCTCTTTCCTTCATTACTTCTTTAATTATCAATCAATCAACCACATAAATCCACCAAATCCATGATAGAGAATAGGCCATTAATCACGTAGACCTTCAATTGGTATCAAGAGCCATGGTTAGTTTGGTTTATTCTTCTTTTATTTTGTTTGATTTTGGTGGGTTTTGATTTAATCATGCTTAAACTTTAAAAATTTTTGTATTTTTTATAAGAAGTTTGTGTTTTTATGTGTTAACTCATATCAAATCTTCAAATTTACTTATTTTTTAGATAAAAATCACAAATTTTTATATAAAAATCAAAAATTTCTTTATCAAATGTTAAAAAGTTAGTGTTTTTTTTTATATAAAAGTTTTTGTTTTTCTCTTTTTAATTTTGTGTTTTTATAAAAAGTTTGTATTTTTTCTTTGTTTTTTATCTCATATTTAATAATCAATTTATATAAAAAGTTGGTATGTTTTCTAAATTTTTTCAATTTATATAAATTTTTATCAATTTTTATCCTCTTTATTTTTTTTAATTTTTTTTTTTTTTTTTTTTTTAATCAGTTTTTTATATAAATTTTTTAATCAGTCCTTCAGTCCTGCTGTCCAAAATCAAGGTTTTTGTCCAGTTGTCCATTTGTCCTCCTGTCCTACAGTCCTTCAATATCAAAGTTTCTCATAATCGAGGTTTTTGGTCTCAAGTTTCAGTCTGTCAGTAGTTTTTGTCCTGTTCCGGGTGAACTGAATATTTCTGAATAGAAAAGTTCCGAATCAAACCAAACTCTTCCGAACCAAACTGTTCTGAATGAACAAAACATCCGAATCAACAACATCCGAATGAACAACATCCGAATGAACAACTTTCGAATCAACTTTTAAGAAAAAACTTCCGAATCAAGAACATCCGAATGAACAAAACATCCGAATCAAAAACATTCCAAGTTTTTAAGCTCATGCATTATGGCTTATCGTTAAATATCAGACGATAACCCGTGCATCAAATAAAGGAAAGTTTATCGCCGATGATAAACTTATCCTTACAACGAGAAATTAAATTTTCTCGGACACGAGCTTACATTAAAACCATTCAAAGGTTTTAAGCTCGTGTATATGACTTACAGTTAAATGTCAGACTGTAACTCGAACTTCAAATAAAGGAAAGTTTATCATTAATGATAAACTTATCCTCATAACGAGAAATTCAATTTTCTCGGTCATGAGCTTGTATTAAAACATTCGAAGTTTTAAGCTCAGAAAGGAAAGTGTATCTTTTAAATAAGAGAACTTTTCCTCGTAACGAGGAATTAACCTTTCTCGGTCATGAGCTTTCCGTTAAAACAGTCAAAATTTTCAAGCTCATGAAAAACGACTTCTAAGTAAATGTCAGCTTAGGACTCGTCCTTCAGATAAAAGGAAAGTTTATCGCCGATGGTAACTTATCCTTAACAACGGGAAGTTCACAACTTCTCGGACTTGAGCTCGCTTTTCAGATATTCAACATCTTAAGCTCAAGTAATTGTTTTTCAAAACTTTGAACACAATTTTTCGAGAATTTCTCAAAAGGTTTTTCTAAATCTTTCAAAATTGTGTGTTCAAAAACGTTTTGATAAAACGAGCATGTCTTCTGGAATCGATAATATTTACGAACCTAGAAATGTCATTCAATAATGACACGGGGTTGTAAATAAAGTTCGAGCAGAAGTTTAAAAGATTTAAAACATGCTCCATATGGTTTGCTATTATTTCAGATAGCAACCCGCTTTTCATAATTAAGTCAAGCATTTCACCGGAAAGCTTTGAATCTACAACGAGAATTAATTTTCTCGGGGACGTGACGAGGTGACCAACATTCGTGAACAAGAACCATGTGCTTCTTTCATATGCTGTTCTCCATTATTCAGGTCCAACCTCGTACATTGCTAATCTTGTGAATTCATTATCATATATGATCTTTGCACGTGATAAATACCTTACATTTGTGTTTAAAAGGTATTTAATTTACGTTTCAGCACACCCTCATCAATTTGAGGGGGAGCTTGTGTAACTCATGAAGATAATTGGATTTGCATTTTTCTTCCCAAATTTTCTTAAAATGCTATTAAATCAATTGATATTAAAAACATCGATTGGGTTAATATTTTTAATATGGGGGAGAAAATGTGATTTAATATGGGATATGATTAATCAAATATGGTTTGACTTAACGTGCTAGCTCATCCCGACATGTGCGAAATGTTTTCGAATATCGTAGCATATGTTAAGGGGGAGCAAAATGGATTTGCACTTCAAAATGGATTTCATGGTGACAGACACTTACCCAAAAACATCTCTATTCACGACGGTGACGATTGTGGTGACATAAGGATGGTAGGATAGGTTAAAGTCCAATGATTTCTCTAGAACCGGAGGAATCTTCCCAAGGACATTCCATAGCTAGAAATAGTAGTCCTTAGGAAAGATGGAGAAAGATTGTGAACGTAGCTGAATGCCGACCAAGTACTTAAGTTAGCACTGGAACAATCACAACAAGGTGCTAGTTATGACGTATTGGTAAGCATTGAAGGGGTTGAAGAATGAAAAAGAATTGTAAAGATAAAGGGTGTAAAGAAAGAAGCCCTCCTTACAACCTTAGGCAGAAACCGGGTCAATACATATGCTATTGAGGTCATTTTTGCTAATGATTCTCGGTATTGAAGAAAGACATCATGGACCCAGTGATGCAATGCACAACCCTTCCCAGCTAACTCAAATATCTCTCAAAAGGTATTTGTTTTAATCACACGGAGATCAACACGTTATCTATTGATTTATTCACTCCGAATAAATTGGTATTGAAAAGGTGGCACTCCTCTCCAGCCTCCGATCACTAAAAATCCAAAATGCACGATCGAGTCTAGAGCCATTTGAGATCATCAAATATCTCATTAGGACACACTTTCATTATTCCTTGCTTCTTCACACACTGTGAAAAGTAAGAAAGATCTTAAGAGTCCTACGCAAAATCTTCATGATCTTGCCTGAACATCCGAGTAATACGAAAGTATTTACAATGAAGATGGAAGTCCTTCTTGAGCGAATATCAAAAAGCTCATGGTAGGTGACTGGTGCGATTCTTTATGAATCAAACTTGTGATAACTGGAAAGCAACAGTGGTTTAATTCTTAAATGAACTTAAACTCGTTCCAGGCCTCTTCGCATTATCATATGATCTTGCCAGAACACTCAGAGTGACTCTTTATTGATCACAGTGACGAGTGGAAATCCTTCTAGTGTTAACATCAAACAGCACTTGGTAGGTAACTTGCAAGATTCTATATGAATCAAGCTAGTGACAACTGGAAAGCAACGATGGTGCGGTTCTTAATTGAACTTCACTTGTTCCAGGAACATGAATTGACGGCTTCAAATCATGCGGATAATATTATCCAAATGATTCACTCTTTACGTTCGCAGTCTGCTTTGGACGGTCGAGTAAAGAGAACGGGTTTACCCGCGAAATCTTGTCAAGGAGGTTCTTTATTGAAACTACCTGCCACAAGTACGATATTTAATATCGTCCAACGGTCTTCACCGACCGGAGGTAAAATGCTACCGAATTAGAATGAAATGTTCAAAGCCATTTCATCCGTGTATACTGTTTGTTGCTAACTGTCTTATGCAGCGTAACAAGAAGGTGGCATTGCGGTGTACAATCCAGAAGAAGTCGTCACCACATGCTTATACTACATACATTTAGTACTTCAACAAATTCAAGAAAGCCTGAAGGTCAAGTCTTCCGCTGTATCAAACTCTGAAGCTTTCAAGAATTTAAAAGTATAAGTATGTGGAACATGAAGTCACAAAGAGGCAAATACCACAAGTGAAGAATGCACAAGGTCAAGGCAAGGAAACATGCTCAAGACTAAAGTCAAAGATCACATCAAGCATATTCACAAGAACAAGATCGAAGACTCAAGCATAGATGCTAGGTTTAAGATTTTGTAAAAAGATGTGACCTCCCTTAGGGGGAGATTGTTGGAAATACGTTTTTCCCAATAAAGTCTCGGTCACATCTTAGTTAGCATAGATCACGAGTTATAGACTATTTAGAACTTTGTAACTTGGAGCGACCTCCCTTAAGGGGAGATTGTTGGAAATACGTTTTACGTATTTATGAAGGATCGGTCGCTCCAACGATAATTATGTAATGGGCTCGTGATCTATTTACTTTATGTATGGTCCATATAGCCCACATGTAGGGTGGGCTATATATAACCCCTCCTAGCATGTTAGGAGGGGGTTGTTGATTCCATTTTCACTTTAATCATATTTTCCACTTTCACTTTCTCTCTCTAGTTCTCTCCCTTCTCTCCTTTCTCTCTCTAATCCTTCATCTCTTTCCTTCATTACTTCTTTAATTATCAATCAATCAACCACATAAATCCACCAAATCCATGATAGAGAATAGGCCATTAATCACGTAGACCTTCACTTCCTCAAAGGAAATTTGGGACTTCTACACATTAGGGTTTATGTTTTTATTGCTTTCCTAGAACTCATGTAGCCTATATAAGGCATAGGAACTGCAACATTTAGTTTTGGCTCTTGGTTTTTCCTTGTTCAAAGTTCTGTAAATCTCTTTTCGTTCTTAATGAAAATGTGTTTGAATGTTTGAAGAAATCCAAGTGCCAACTTAATTCCTTGCTTATTGTTGTTATATATTTGTGTTGTTTGAATCTTAAAACCTGTTTTAAAACCTTGTGCAAGAAATTGCCAAGTTTTCTAAAAACTTGATATTTTGCTAAGTCTTTGGTACATCCTTGGAATTTTTGGATTACAAGTGATCTAAATACCCTGATAAGAAGATTATCAAGGTATTGGGAGCTTGTGGTTTGGGGATAATCAAGGAGTGGGTACAAAGGTTGCATTAATCAAGATTTTTCATGTTTCTGTTTTGATATAAACTGCTACTCACCTTGTTGTTCTTAGCAGCTTTGATTGTGGAAGCTTGTGCCTTGTTTTGCTAGGCACATCAACTCAAAAATTCGTGAGTGTGGATGTACATTCATGAGGTTTGAGTCCTTTTCTCAAAAATCTGATAGAATACTTGATTTTTGTGAATTTGTGTTCTGCTGTTGTAAGTGTTGTTATTGTGGCTTAAGTTTGCTTGATACTGCATAATATTGATGTTATTGTGTTAGATTGGGCTTGGGTAACACTAAATCACACAATTGCTTTGTTAAATCTTGGATTGAAAAAGTTAAGGGGTGTTTGGGTTAACCTGTTTAAGCTTGCAATTTGTTTTTGAGTTTTTGGAAAGTGTTGTTTATTGCTTATATACGATAAATACTTGGTTGAGTGCTATTTGCTGCAAGTTTTTGGCTTTTGAACATCAATTTCTTAATTGTGCTATAAAAAGTTGAAATCTACTTGTTTTGACCTAAGATCTTGGTAACACATAGATTGTATGCATGCTTAGGGTTAACAAGTGATTAAAACAAGTTTATATAACCTGTTAAGAAGATTTGAGGGTTTGAAATTGGACTTGTGGTCAAGTATTTCAGCAAAGTACCAAATCTGCTTGTTCTTTGTTCATCAGTAACATTTAAGTGCTTGAATATTGATCTAAACCTTGAATCATTACATGAAACCAGTTAATTTATGTTAATTTGAATTAATCTAAGCTGTTGTGTGCATTTGGTTCAATTTGGTTGGCTTATTCTTGCTAAAACTACTTATTAAGTTCATAACTGCTATTGTTCATGTCTAGTGCATATCTGGTGATCTTTTGATTAATCTGTGCTAATTGGCTTGTTGAAATTGTGATATTATTGTTGTTATTGACTCCTTGTGATCCACTGATTACTTGGGTGCCTTTGCTTAACTTGAATCCAACAAAAAGTTACATAAGACAAAAAGTCAAATTAGTCGATCAGTGGGAACTCCTTTCCCCTAAAACTAGCCACTGCTAGTGTTATTTGGTCATCAACTTATTCATAAGCTATTCTAGCTTATTGGTACTTGCAACAACTTATTTTTTGTGATCAGTCTTACTTATTTTACCCATTGACTTGAACTGGAGCATATAGGGTTTGACTTTGAGCTTTGACTAGAAAACCAAACAGTTTGACTTTTACATAAGTTCTTATTTGCTTATTCCAGCTTATTCAGTGTGCTTAATGGAAAACTTTTTGATTATTTTGCTTAATTAAGTCATTTAAAACCTTTTGCAACTTGAATCAGCACTTGAGGTAGCCTAGAACTCAAAAACGACTATTTTGTCGTTTTGTGAAGAGAGCTTTTGCTTATTTCAGGCTTATCTTGGGCTTTTAAAAAATTTCTTTTCACAGATCTCTTTGGTAACTCAAAAGAAGCTTGTGTGTCAAATTAGAGCTTATGGCATTAGCTTATGGCTTAATGGGCCAAAAAGCCCATTAAGAATAAGCTGTTGACTTATTAAGCTGTGATAAGCTCACTTTCAACTTTTGGGCCTTCAGAGTTTTGTTCTTAAAATCAAATTTTGAGTCAGATAGGAAGTTTTGGGCTTAATTGAATCACTTTTGCTTATTGGGCCTAATTTAAGCCCATTAAGTGGACTGTTTGGGTTTTTGGCCCATTTTAAGGCCCATTAGGGGTATGTTTGTAATTTCAAGCTCATTTCTGTGTTTATTAGGTAAAAAAAAACTAGTTTGCAACTTTTTAGAATTTTTTATAAATTTTAGATTTTTATTATTATTTTATTATTAAATTAAATTTTAGATTTTTGCAAGTTTTTCATTTTTCCTAGTTTAGGAATTTTAAAATTTTTAGATTAATTTAAATGTCATTAGATTAATTTATATAATTATTTTAAGTTTTTATAGTTTTTAATCATTTTTAAATAGTTTTAATTAATTTTAAAATTTTCAAAAATAGTTTTTAATTTAGTTAAGTCATTTTAGAGGTTTACAAGTGAAAAAATCTCATTTTGGGCTTTTTATTAATTAAATTGATTTTTGGGCTTTAATTAGCATTAAAAAACTAATATTTAATTAAATAAAAGGTTTGCGTGATTTTTAATTTTTTTAAACTCTAATTACATTTTTTAGGATTTATTGCAATTTTCTAAGAATTTTTAGGGTAAAATTAGTCACTTTTTACGGTTTTACGTGTACGACTTCGTCTTAGTGTAATTCATAATCGTAACCGTCATCCTTTTCTATTCTCTTTTCTATTTTTTTTCTTTTCTCATAAAATATAATCACAAACACTTAATCATTTCTTACACAACACACTAGCCTCCTTGAGAACGATCCCCACTTTGGCTCATTTACTTGTGGTTTTCCTAAACTACTTGTTAACGCTTGCCCTAATTACGTTCTTTTTCCTAAAAGACGTAAAATTACAACTATCAAAATCCAACTTGATATGTGCTATGCATATGTTAAGGGGGAGCATTTTGTTATAAAAAACACTGAAGGTACTAAACAATCTTGATATTTATATCACAAGTACCTCAGTGATTTTAAGGAATTTTCATGAAGATGAATAGTTACCCAAAACACACTTTATTCACGACGCATGTGGTGACAAAAGGGTGGTAGGATTAGGTGCTAGTCCAATGATTCTTCCAGAACCGGAAGAATCTTCCCAAGGACAATTCCATAGTTAGAAAATAGAAGTCCTTAGGAAAGATGGAGAATGGATTGTTAACGTAGCTAAATGCCGACCAAGTACCGATGCTAGCACTGGAACAATCACAATAAGGTGCTAGAGATGATGTATTGGTAAGCATTGAAGGGGTTGAAGAATGAAAAAGAAATGTAAAGATAAATGGTGTAAAGAAAGAAGCCCTCCTTACAACTTAGGTAAAAACCGGATCAACTCATCCTGAAGACAAAGTATCATGGACCCAGTGATGCGATGCACAAACCCTCCCAACCAACTCAAATATCTCTCAAAAGATATTTGTTTTAATGTCACGGAGTTCAACACGTTATCTATCGGTTTATTCACTCCGAATAAATTGATATTGAAAAGGTGGCAATCCTCTTCAGCCTCCGCTTACCAAAACAAAATGCACCATTGAGTCTAGAGCCACGAGATCATGAAAAGTCTCATTAGGACACAACTTTAAAAACAAGAAAGATTTTTATGTGTCCTACGCAATATTCTTGTAATATTGCCAGAACATCTGAGTGATACGAAAGTATTACAATGAAGATGGAAATCGTGCTTGAGCCAACATCAAACAAGCTCATGGTAGGTGACACGTGCGGTTCTTTAAGAACTAATCTTGTGATAACTGGAAATAAACGATGATTTGACTCTTAATTGAGATTAAACTTGTTCCAGGGCCTATACGCAAAATCCAAATGATCTTGCCAGAACACTCAGAGTGGCATTCTTTAGTGTTCACAGTGAAGAGTGGAAATCCTTCCAGTGTCAACATCAAACAAGCATTGCGGTAGGTGACAAAAAAAGATTCTATTAGAATCAAGCTCGTGACAACTGGAAAGCAACGATGGTGAAAATCTTAATTGAAATTCACTTGTTCCAGGTTCATGAATTGACGGCCTCAATCATAAGGATATCTATTATCCAAGTGATTGACTCTTTATGTTCGCAGTCAGCTTTGGACGGTCGAATAAAGAGAACGGGTTTACCCGCGAAATCTTGTCAAGGAGATCTTAAATTAGAGCTACCTGCCACAAGTACGATATTTATTATCGTCCAACGGTCTTCACCGACCGGAGGTAAAATGCTACTGAATCATAATAGAATGTCAAAGTCATTTTATTCGTGTCTTATTATGTTGTTGTATTTGAAGACGGTGGCGTTGCGGGGTATAGATGAAGACGTCCACACATACTTATTCCTTCTGCATCAAATATTTAAGCAAAATTCAAGAAAGTATGACCTAAAAGTCTTCCGTTGTATCAACTCTGAAACTTTCAAGAATTCAACAAAGGATAGGTATGTGGGACATGAAGTCACAAAGAGGCAAACATCACAAGAAGGCAAAGACTGCACGTGAAGATGATCTCAAGTTACAAGACAAGTCAAAGCTAAAAGAATGTTGCAAGCAAAAGCTTAAAGATTATTACAACATATTCACAAGCCGAAAAAGAAAAAGAAGAAAAGAGAAACAACTACGAGCTCAAGAACGAAGACTTAGTATAGTATGCTAGGTTTAGAACTTTGTAAGTTGGAGTGACCTCCCTTAGGGGGAGATTGTTGGAAGTACGTTTTTAACGTATATTAGAAGTATCGGTCACTCCAACAATATTATTAAATGTAATTAGCTCGTAGTTAGTTTATTGTATCAAAGTTAGTAACAAACCAACCCATTGGCTTGTCCATGGGTTGAAGGCCCAAACCCACATAGGCTTGGGTATATAAACCTCTTTCCTTCATGGAAAGGGGTGTTGGTTGTTTATTCATTTTCAATATTACACATAGCTTCTCTCCATCTTACTCTCTCTAGTTTCTCTCTCTAGTAACAACAACCCTCTTGATAGGATCATAGATTATCATACTTCTACACCCTCAATTATATCTTTTCAAGTTTTGATAACTTGTCATTTAAAGATATAAATACATTACCTATAATATCTATTATGTAATGTTTGATTCCAACCAAACCTCCAAGTTTGTTGGTAATGATAATTTGCACAACTATTGACAAATTACTCATCTATAGAATATGGAAGTTGATCCAAGACAAGGATGTTATTCTATTTCAAACATATTCTTTCAGAATATTCATTACATAAGTTATTTAATAACTTTCAAATAGATTAATATATTCAAATCATCTTGCTTTTTAAGCATGATATAAATACAACATGATACACATGAAAATTTCTCAAACCAGATTTAGATTTCTTCATGTTCTAAATATCCATATAAACTAATTACATGTAATATTATGTTGTATTTCTACCGCATAAATAAATAAATTTATTTGTTCCACAGTTATATATTATTTTATAAATCTTCAAAGCAAAATTTCAATTCAAACCTAAACCAAATCAACATTTAATTTTAATGAAATTACTTTCTTATATGTTTATTCGACACATATAATTTAAGAAAATAATCATAATACTCCCACTAGCTTTTAGGAATACTCAGAAATTATCTTATTTAAAATTTAAATCTAATCTTTGATTTCAAATTAAACATAAGATAATTTCCTAGATGTCTGCATTTATCTATTCATGAATAATTTCACTTTGTACTTTTCAAAGATTTATTTTTGAATTAATAAACTCCTTTCGAATACTTAAGTCCATGCTCAAGTAGTCATTCAAGAAACAGTTCATACATATTCAATTTTGTCAAATAAAATATGACCACCAAAATCTTTATATATTTAATGAATTTAGAAAAGAATACTCAATTACTATTAATTTACTTATGTGTGATTAATAATCTATTCACAATACATACATTAAATATGTGTACAATCTTGTCCATATAATTTCGACAAAAGGTTTTAAACCACCACTATGGCCGTTTCTACCTTTGTTTGACGAAACTTATCTTTAATTTCTAGTCAAACTATTTAAGATAAACCAAATCTAAATTGATTATCTTGTTTGGACAACATCTATTACATTCATAGTATGAGTAGTTTACCCAAGTCAATATTTGATAACAAATCACGACGATTATTTGTAACTCATAATTCTCAGCATATAAATCGCATATCCGAGATATCCTTGCGGATCTATGACTTAAATTCCTTTATCTTGAGTGTTTAGCATTTACATGCCTACCTCATGATAATTACTAGTGTATTTCAGAAGATTTATGTATTTTGTAATTTTATCTTTCAAGATCAAAACTCTCACTTGCTTTTAGTAACTTAAAGTTAATACATAGGAAATAGATCAACACCCCAACGTTATCTATTGGGACATTACAAATACAATGAAAGTTTCTAACTCTTTATTTTCTAATAACCCACTTCATAAGTAGTTTAGCAAAATCCGAACTTCATTTTTAAGATCATACGTGATTCATCACAACCCATATATAATGGTTTCTTATTAATCTTCTTAGCTCAAGTCATACTCAACTTTTTAACCTTGATATCATTTGAAAGAAAAGAATATATAGTTATCTTGAATCAAACATCACCATCATATTGAGAGTTTGATTCTCCTAATGAACATACCATAACAATGTTGTATTTCATTTAGAGAAATATTGTAAGTAAATCTTAACAATATTAAGATAAATATATATCTTTCGGTTGACCTTATACCAACTAAATCATCTTAATGGTAAAATAGATTTCTTAACCATTTTGCATGCTTTTTAACTCAAGTACTTCTAATACAAAGTCACTTCATTTTCATGTCTTTAAAACATAAAAGTTATAATTCCATCATACATTTTAAGTCATTTGAAAATGACTTCATGTATATGTCTTAACAAAAAGAGACAATACATTAACGTCTTACTTTATATTATACGTCTTTCAAGACCTTTATGTTTTTGACTTTATACAATAAATCATAAACATGTAGAACTAAAGTAATCATGAACACCACTAGGTTTCATTAATCTTTTCAAGTTAATTCACTACTATGTCTATTTATGTAATTCCAAGAATACACAAATATTTTAGTTTAGTAGTATAAGATTACTCTATGTATCTTATGTTATTCCAGGAATTATCCATTTTAAGAAACCCAAAAATAATCCACGCCCGATCTCACGACATGTGGATATTTAACCCTTGTGTTTACAATTTAGTCAAAGCTCTCACATGACTAAAACAAAACAACAAGTGTTTCTTAATGTGAATGATATATATACTTTTAACTAGTCTTTAATAATCATATTGACACATGATCTAACTTTTATCTAATTATTAATTAGATCGTTAGTCTCTTATCTTGAATTCAAGAGAATCATATCTTTATGAGTTGTTTCTTGCACACAATATGCATTTCTTCCACTTGTGCACGGAACAACCTCATACATTAGCTAAACATCACGTCTAACGTTCGTCTATTTAACATATGATTGTGTCATATATACTAGCTTTATACTAGCTTTTTACAAGTAGATGTAGAACCAGTTAATCAACAAGAATCAATACATGACTATCCTTTGAAGATAATAGTGTCAACAATTCGAAAGTAAGTATCTTAGGACATACTAAAGATAACATGGGTTATTACCAAGACAACAAAGCTTGTCACTCCCACTGAATTAGAGAATGTTTTAATCGACTCAAATTCGGTAATACAACATTCTAAATGTTTCATAATCGGTGAAACATATTAGTGTGTTGTTTACTTTCTTACACTTTGAAAAACACATTCGTAACAATTACTTACACATTCGTAACAATTTACTTGTAGTGTTTAAGAGTGTACTCTACTTCGTAAATGATGACTTATCCATCAGTTGCTTTTAACTTGAAAAACTTGACATGCAATTTCTTCCTTAATAGGTCTACCAACCCCACAATGGTATGTAGTGCCTATAAATAGTGAAAGCACAACTAATAGATAAAATATGCTAGTTTGCCTTTACACCAATTAGTGGTAACCATTCTTAAAATGTAATAACTCAAAAGATGCACTTTTCTTAACCATTAAAGTTTTTCTATGAGTTATGTATTTAGAATTAGACATTTCTAAAATCCTTAGTACTCCTTCTTCATTCATGGTAAAGAGTTTAGGTTTATCTTTTCATCGTAATTTGACTCTATCCTAAACCATACGGTTTGTAGATCAATAAATTAATAAACCACGCTTACGGTATAATGTTGCATTAATACATTGTAAAAGAATTTACAAAATTCCACTTTAGTATTTTCGATTATAAAATACTTTCAAGAAAATAAAATTACCCTGGTAAATTAACGATAGTATTTTCCTTGAATCCTAGAATCCATATTGACATAAACCCATTACATCAGTTAATCTGCTAGTAATGAATGTATCCAACATAGTAACTTGTCGAACAATAATTGACAAACAGTTTGCAATTTCTAGATATTTAAGGGATTTACATTGCCAAAAAACGTTTTGCATTGTAAACATGTTTCATCCCTTCTGAATGCCTTAAGTTTCCAAATCTCACTGAGTAACTTAATTAAGT
Organism: Glebionis coronaria; assembly: GCA_025667525.1. NCBI lineage: Eukaryota > Viridiplantae > Streptophyta > Magnoliopsida > Asterales > Asteraceae > Glebionis > Glebionis coronaria. The sequence continues at coordinate 251,921,645 of CM046874.1, forward strand.
CGTCTAATTAAAGAACGTAAAACCTTCATGTGCAATCTCATTCAGTCATGAAGTTTTCTCTCCATTATAACATCGTCCAGAATCTCATATGACGACAATTGTAACTTCAAGTGTTCGCCAATTAGATGGCAAATTTAGGGTATAAATTTTGATGTCAAAATCAATGTATGGAGAAGCATGCATACAACTCCATAGCATAAGTTTAATAAAACATTTAGTAAACTTTTTTACGAGACTAAATTTCTACATAAATTATGTTGAGGTATTGGTTAAACCAATCAAAGAATTACCCACAACTATTCATAGTGTACTTTTTCTAGAACTCAGCTAAAGCACAAAGCAATACCCTTATTCATTGTGTTTCGGATGTGAATTTACGGTAAATCACTGAAATTAAGGTTTTTATTCAATTAATGTTCGTTTTTCCTCGACTCGACTCGAATTTGATTTCCAATTAAACGCAAAACTTGATTCGTTTTTGGTGATTAAAACTTTTTGGAAATTTAAACTAAAACTAATTTAATAATAAAAACTAATTTTAATAATCTACTTTAACTTAATTTAAATAAAATCTATTTTAAAATTTAAACAAAACTAAAATAAAGTCAAAATTGAAAACTTAATTAATTTTAAACTAAATACTTTTGAAAACTATAAAAGAAATCTATTTTAAAATAAGACTTAATTAACTAAATTAAAAATCTATTGATAACTAAATTTAAATTTTAAAAGTAAATAAAATATTTTTTTAACTTTTTATATTTTTCAAAATAAACTGGATTAAAGAAAATTAAAATAAAACAAAAATTTTATATAAATTTAATTAAACCTAAAATTGATTTAAACTAATTTAATTTAAAACTGCTAAATTGAAACGTCCTATATTAATTTAACTAAGAGAAAACAAACACAAGAATACGTCTAGGACATTTGGCTGAGGCGCAGGACAGGCAGACGGAAGGTTTGGGGTTCGAATCCCACCAGTGACAATTTTTTTTTAACTAATTAATTTTTTGGATTTTAAACCCACTCAGACCAATTGTGTCTGAGTGTTTAAACACAGCAGTAATAAGCAACAATTATGAATCAAATAAGCCACACAGCCATTACAAATAAGCAATTAAAACGAAAATAAGCCAATAATATATGAAAATAGGCAAACCAAAAGCCGTGACAGATTAAAAATAATAAGCAGACTTTAACCAAATAAGCAGTTAAACAGTTAAGATAAGCTAACTGAAATCTAAAATAAGCTAAAGCAGATTAAGCTAAAATCTAAGATTCAGAAAAAGCAAATCAAAACACCACAATAAGCAAATCCAAACGAACGATACAATAAGCAGTCAAATAAGCAGATACAAACAACCCCACACCAAACAGAAACTTATCAGATATAAGCAGATTCACCAAAAGCTACCCAACAATAACTATAATTTGAAACAAGCAGATTCCCAAGCAGTACATAAAATGAATCAAGCCGAATCAAATACAGTGAATATATTAAGCAGATTAAGCAAACATTATCAAAATAAACCAAATAAAATATTATCAGACTAATTCAAACATATAATAAAGTAAAATAATAACCAAATAAAATCCAAACAAGTAACTATGATTAAGCAGACATCAAACCAACAAAATAACAAAACAAATTATAAGCAAAGAACTTAAATCTAGCAGTTACGCAACCTCAATCAGATTAAACATAAACTAGATAACTTTAACATAAAAATAAAAACAAGAAAACAAACCTAGTGGCGAAAACCTTTGAGTAGAAGGTTGGCGCTGAGCCACCTTATGAACCGAAACAAAGATCAACAAACACCACCGATTATCAACCAAAACTCATCACCATCATTCTTCTTGAATATGAACAGTACGAACTGTTAGCCTCAAAATATTGAGTCAAACAAGAGTGCTCGGTCATAGGTTATTATTGTAACATTAGTTAGAACGTTGTAATAGGTAGTTATTTAGTCGTGGTTTACGGGCTTGGATTTAAACTAATTAAAGTCCAAACAACAAGCCCGGCCCAATATATAGTCCATTAAAGCCCGCATGTGGGTGGACTATATATACTACCCTCCTAGCATGTTAGGAGGGTTGGTTGTTCATTTTCATTCTCATTCCTCAATCTAATATTCTACAAGTTCCAACCATTTTCTCTCTACTTTCTCTCACTACTTTCTCTCTCTAGAATTCTTCTCATATCTTCCTTTCTTTCTTATAAATTCGTGTATTAACATCACATATATTAGGGACAACAATTGGTATCAATCGCCACGGGGTAGATTTGTGATTGATTGTTGTTATTATATTTGATTCGTATGATTTAATCTATAAATCATCACGAATTCAAATTTTTTTTGTGTTTTTCGTGTTCTTCATCTTGCTACAAATCTTCTATATACTTGTTGTAGAGATTTGGTTGTTTTGGTTTGGTAAAAATCACGAATTTGTTGCCTAAAAGTTGCTAAAATTGTTGCCTAAAAAGTTGGAAAAAGTACTATCATTGCGACAGCTTGAATTTCGGAAAAGGTAAGTACGGTTTCGATCGCAATAACCCTAGGGTTTTACTTTGCGATCAGTATTGCGATAGCCCCTTATTCCGATCTGAACATTCCGATCGTTATTGCGATCTGGATTGCGACGGATTTAAGGCAATCTTGAAACGTTACTCTGCCCACATTGCGACAGCCTCATTGCGATAGGTACACATTCCGATCTGGGATTTCGATAGGTACCCATTGCGATATGAATATTCCGATCTGGGATTTCGATAGGTACACTTTGCGATCTGAACATTCCGATCTGAAGGATTCCGACAGGTGCACATTGCGATCAAAAGGACATTCCGATCTAAGCAACATTCCGATGGGCATTCCGATGACACATTCCGATGACATGTTTAGCTAAATTTTGTTTGAGTATTTTTTAGACTTAGCCACTATCTAGACTAGTTTCAGAATATCGTTTCCACGAAGATCAAAAAAAAAAAAAAAAAAAAAAGAGTTTTTTGGCGGGAAAACCCAAGTAAAATTTATTTTTTCCTAGACCATTTTTAGGCCATTTAAGCTTCGATTTCAAATTTTGGCGATGCGAAAAAATTTTCGACCAAAAATTCAAATTTTCGGACCAAAATTCAAATTTTTAGGCCATTTTTAGATTTTATTTTTCGTTAAAATTTTCATTTTTCAAATTTTTTCCCTACTTGTTATTGGCTATTTCTAGCTCGTTTTCAAATTTTGGTCATTCAAAATTTTTGGGTTTACCGTTTTAGTCGGACTGAGGAATTTATTGTCGGGCTGAGAAAAAATTTTAAATTTTCGGAATTTCAACAACAACACAATCACACCATATCTACTTAAGATCCAAAGTCACTTCATTGGAAGAGAGAGAGACGATCATCATGCCAACGAGTAATGCGGTTACTGAAAGTTCAGACGTGAAAGACCTCGAAATGGAACGACTACAACAACATATATGTTTTTTGAGAAAAAACGCCATGGACGGTTTTAGAGTACTTCAAGATTCTTTTCAGCGCCTTTCAAAAGTCCTGTTCGACTTACGTGAATCCACTGGCACATTCAGCAAAACATTCACTCATGCCATGGATAGACTTCAAACACAACTTGTCAACGAAAGAATCATTGCTAGTGAATGCAAGATCACTTTCACTGATCTCAAGACATCACTTGAAACAATGTTTACTTCTGACTTCATCAAGTCCTCGATTACCAACGAGTGCTTCAAGCGATATCATGGAATGGATGCTTTATCATACAAAGATCGGATCACCCGCAACATTGACTTCATTGTAACCTATGTGAATCACACAATACAGACGCAACAAACAATTGATGATAGACTTCATACCAGTTGTGGTATCGCATCAGATATTGAGAATACAAGCTGCAAATATGAGACTCCAACGCATAGTTCAGGGAATGATGACCACAACTCTGGGAAAGACAACAGCATCTCTGGCACACAACACATCGACTCTGAGAATGTCATCAGCAATACACCTTCCTATGATAATGGTCCTGTTTTCGATTCTGAGCCATTGGAAGAGGTACACTATGATGAATATAATGTGTTTGGAAATGCTAATACGCATGAGCATAGTGAACAAACTCATACCATTATTCCCACATGTATAACGGAAAAGGTTGATAGCAATACCATACCTGATCCATTAGACACGTGCAATAATTCCTCTGACAATGATCAACATGCAAATGAGTATGATGATGAGGAGCGTGTCGCGCTTGCTAATTTAATTGCTAGTTTACAAAAAGATGTCAATGAAACTAGAAAGAGTCAAAAGCAATTAAAGAAGGCAAACGCAGCGCTCACTCAAAACTTTGAAGAATGCAAAGCCGCTCTAATTAAATCTAATGAGACCCTTGAAAGTAATAGGGCTGAGCTTCTTCAAAAGACCAAAGAGCTTGAGGGGTACAAGGGAAGTGCGTTAAAAAGTCAAAAGGACGATTTTGAAAACAAATATAATACCACTCTTGAGTTATTAGCTAAAGAGAAGCGTCAATATAATGTTTTCTTAATGGATGAACGTCAAAAAACGTACCTTGCCAATACCAAAGTTAATGAACTTGAACAAAAGCTCTCTATGACCACTACTGATTCTGCTAAAATTCTAGAGGATAAGAAACACGAGGTAGATGCGTTAAAACAAGACTTCAAAAGTAGATATGATAAAGAAACCGAAAAAGTTACGAAACTAGAAGCACAAGTCGACTTTTTGAAGAACGTTGTTTATAAAACGCATGATTCTATTCAATCTGTAAGAATGCTAGCACCTCCATCGATGTTTAAGGGTCAAGCTAGCTTTGCAAGTCCTGAGTACCTTGCCAAAGCTCAAGCTGCGAACCCGCATCTTTATCTTGATGAGACTGAAAGGACAGATCTTGATTGCATGCCTCTAAGTGCCAATAGTGAAGAGACTGCCCTTTGGGATGCTGATAGTCAACCATCAGTTAATAAGGAGTTTGTGAAACCATATAATTATGCTTATGAGAATAGTCTTTATGGTCTGTTCCACAAACGAACTCAAAAATCTCGTGAGGAAGTATTTTTAGAATGCAGGCAAAAGAGAATTCAATGGAAGAAAGCGTTTGCCACTAAGAAAACAAACGTTTCTAAGTTCATCAACTACTTGCCCCTAGATGCTTCTAAAAGCAAGAGTAGGCAGATATTTGGGTTTCTTACTCATTACATAGATAATATTAAGTCCATTATTGATAATGATTGGAAACAACGACAAAATGACGAGTGGAAGAAACCAATTCCTCAAGACATAACTGTGCTTGTCAAACAAATCTTAATACCGAACGCGGCCACTCTAAAAGAAAATGTTCTTAAATTCGAAAGCTTAATTCGGTCTGAAATGTTTGATGATTTACAATATGTTGAGTCTCTTGAGAAAGCAATTGATGATCTTCAAATGGACAAGTCCGCTTTTTCTGATGAATATGATTTACTCTTGCAAGAATGCGTTTCTAAAGATATTATGTGTGCATATTTTACATCTTGTGCTGATATTGATGAATATTCTGAAGTTGCATGCCAATATCTTGATAAGATCAAAGAATGTGAACGTCTGGAAATTGAGCTTTCGAAACGGAAAGAAAATGTTGACAAAAAGGCTTTTGAGTTACTTCAACACAAAACTGATTTCCTTCAAAAACATTGTCATTCTCTTGAACTTGCTTTGCAAAAAGACGTTGGTAGTTTTCCACATGATAATAAATTGCAAGAAAAACTTTCCCAAACGTTTCGAGAAATGAATGAACAGAATTTGGAAATTAAAGGGTTGAAAGCTCTTTTACAAGACAGGGAAAGAGCTATAGCAGAGTTGCAGAAACTCATTGCTAAGATGGGTGGGAAAGTTGTGGAACCTAAAGTTGTGAAACCTGTTGTTCGACAACCCAATGCCTACAAGGATCCAAAGTCGTCTATCTTAGGAAAACCGACTCCTTTCTCCAATTCTTCTCATGTAAAATCTAGGTTACCCCCTAAGACCGATGTGCAACCAAGTGTTCCAAAACCATCCGTTTCACCCTATGTTCCTCCATTTAGAAAGCACACCATTGCTAAACCCAACCATGTGAATGCACCTAGCACTTCTAGGACTCCTCCAAAACGTGTGACATTCGCGTCCACAAAGGAATCTGTAGGTTCAAATGACCTTGTTCATACCAACAACCTAGAGGATGCTAAACAAACAGGGAAGATTCAGAAAGACAAACTCGTGTATTCAAAACCTAGTTCACCAAATCCCGCTAGAGTTCAACACACTCCTAATGGTAGTCAACCAAAACCTAGGATCCCTCTTCAGCAATCTAGGAATTGGAGACCATCCATGAATAGTCGTGCTTCAAACACTACGTCTGAACGATTTGGAAAACAAAGGAATACAAGTACTTTCGTGAATCCCAAATTCCCTGTATGTCCCACTTGCAAAAAGGGCATTCACAATGGAAATCATGACCATTGCATTTTGCAATACCTCTATGAGGTCAAATCTCGTTCCTTTGAACGGAGATCGAATACAGAATCCCATAAGACAACAAGGAGATACAAACCCGTCGTAAAGAAAAGCAACCACACCAAATTTGAGACGTGGATTCAAAAAGGACATAGTTTTTCTCCAAAGAAGTCTTCCGCTGTGCAAGAGAAAGCTACTCCTAAATCTAGTCTTCAGTGGAAACCAACGGGTCGGATCTTCACAGAAGTTGGTCTTAAGTGGATTCCAATAGAGAAGAGTGATGACACCTGCACCAGCACTAATGCTACTGTTCTACACGCTGAAAAGGAATTTGTTACTCCTAATTCTAGTATTTGTGCAAACTCGTCTTCTGTGATTGCAGGTACAACAGCGGATTCTGAACCCACTTCTCCTTCTTCAAAGGGTTCCAATTCTGTATATTCGATATCACCTTCTTCTGCTGTACAAAAGTCTATTTTGGATTATTTTCGAAAAACTTGAGAAAACAAAAAAAAAATATATAAATAATAAAACGTAAATATTCATAGAAAAACAAAATAAAAAATGGAAAAACTTTCAAAATACCAAAAATATTCCTCTCGACATGTCTTTTAGTATCGATAATATGGACGTACCTAGAAATGTCGCTCAATAACGACACGGGTGTGTACATAAAGCTCGAATGAAAGTTGTAAATATTTTTCAAAACATGTCATTTCAATGATTTACAATTACCTCAGATTGTGACTCGTACTTCAAAGAAAGGAAAGTTGATCACGATGATTACTTATCCTCAACAACGGGAAAATAAAATTTCTCGGTCATGAGCTATCGATAAAAACATTCAAAGTTTTTAAGCTCATGTACACGACTTACAGTTAAATGTCAGACTGTAACTCGGACCTCAAATAAAGGAAAGTGTATCTTTAAAGATACCATATCCTAACAAACGGGTAGAGCAATCTATCACGGGTTGAGCTAGTCACAAAACATTCAACGTTTTGAGCTCAACACAATGGCTTGTAATCACTTTCAGATTGCAACCCGGATCTAAATTCACGGGGGAGTGTACGCGTTTGTACTCTTACCCTTAGCAAAAGAAGTTAAATCTTCTTACACTTGAGTGGATTCGTCAAGACATTCAAAGTCTATGAACTCAAGTTTATGCTTTAGAAAAACCTTTTCGTCAAAAAGAATTGATTTTTCAAAAAGCGTTGAACACAATTTTTTCAAGAATTTCTCAATGATATTCAAAATCTTTCAAAAATTGTGTGTTCAACAACTCCTATCCTCAAAAGTTTAATGTGGATCAAATCCTCGTAATGACAATTCCATTGGATCAATTTTTGAGGGGGAGCAATTCAACGTCATGCAAAAGATTAACACATTTTTCTCCCGAAGATTTTCAAGACTATTTTTCAAAATATATTTTAATCAAATTTGGTATCTCTAATATCAAAAGATTTTATATATTAGAGATAGGGGGAGAAAATGTGATTAAAATGTGATCATATATAAGACTCAAGCACTTTAACTCTTACCCACATGTGCGAAACACTTTCGATTATCGATGCACATGTGACGGGGGAGCTTTTCTGAAACGACAAAACTAGCAAGGTGTTAAATGCTTTTCAAACACTTTGTTAGAATTTAAAGTGGTCTTCATGGTTACGATCAAATACCAACAACATCTTTAATTCACGACGTTATTGGTGTCAAAAGGGTGGTTAGGTTTAAGTCCTATGATCCAACCAGAACCGGAGGGATCTTCCCAGGGACAATCCAATAGATTATTAGAAGTCCTTAGGAAAGATGGAGTAGAATGTGAACGTAGCTGAATGCCGAATAAGTACTGATGATAGCACTGGAACAATCACAACAAGGTGCTATTAATGATGTCTTGGTAAGCATTGAAGGGGTTGAAGAATAAAAAAGAAATGTAAGGATAAAGGGTCTAAAGAAAGAAGCCCTCCATACAACTTAGGCAGAAACCGGGTCAACTCATCATGAAGACAAACTCATCATGGACCCAGTGATGTGAAGCACAACCCTTTCCTAGCTACTCAGACTTCTCTCAAAAGAAGTTTGTTTTATTGTCACGGAGATCAACACGACTTCTATTGACTTTCTCACTCCGAGATTGTTGATATTGAATAGGTGGCATCTGCTCCAGCCTCCGACCACTAAAAGTGCACAAATCGAGTCTAGAGCCAAGAGATCAATCAAATCTCGTTAGGACACACGGATGAAGATCAAGAGAGTCCTACGCTATATCCTTGTGATATTGCTAGAACACTCAGAGTGATACTACTTAGTATTCACAATGATGAGTGGAAATCCTTCCAGTGTTAACATCAAACAGCACTGCGGTAGGTCATATGCAAGATTCTTTATGAATTGAACATATGTAAAACTGAAAAGCAACAGTGGTTTGATTCTGAATTGATTCAAACTCGTTTCAGGTTTCTACGCAATATCTTTATGGTCTTGCCAGAACATTCAGAGTGATATTTATTAATATTCACAGTGACGAATGGAAATCCTTCTAGCGTCAACATCAAACAGCGCTACGGTAGGTAACTTGTGAGATTCTTATGAATCAAACTTGTGTCAACTGGAAAGCAACAATGGTAAGATTCTTAATGAATCAAACTTGTTCCAGGAATTTGAATTGACGACTTTAATCAAGTGGATATTTATCCAATTGATTCACTCTTTATGTTCGCAGTCTTGCTTTGAGACGGTCGAGTAAAGAGAACGGCTAGTACTGCCGCGAAACCCTGTCAAGGAGATTCTTAATTGAATCTACCTGATCACAGGTACGATATTTAATATCGTATAACGATCTTCACCGACCGGAGGTAAAACGCTACCGATTTAGGACGAATGTCAAAGCCATTCAGTCCGTGTCTATGTTTTGTCTCGAGAAGGTGGCGTCACGGTGTACTCAGCAAAGTCAAAGATTCACAACCACATATTCATGCCCAAAGATTAATCCAACAATTGATAGTGTGAGCATGTGGATAAAGACACAAGATCACAAGATGGCAATGACAAGTCAAGGATGATTTGAAGATCTCAAGACTAAAAGACAAAGTCGAAAGACAACAACAAAGGCTCAAAGATCACAGCATGAAGGAACAAAACTACTGTTACACGTTCAAGACTCATTTATGACGAGATCCGTAATCTCCATTGATCTCCAAACATCAAAAGGGTATGACCTCACATTGGGGGAGATTGTTAGCCTCAAAATATTGAGTCAAACAAGAATGCTCGGTCATAGGTTATTATTGTAACATTAGTTAGAACGTTGTAATATGTAGTTATTTAGTCGTGGTTTACGGGCTTGGATTTAAACTAATTAAAGTCCAAACAACAAGCCCGGCCCAATATATAGTCCATTAAAGCCCGCATGTGGGTGGACTATATATACTACCCTCCTAGCATGTTAGGAGGGTTGGTTGTTCATTTTCATTCTCATTCCTCAATCTAATATTCTACAAGTTCCAACCATTTTCTCTCTACTTTCTCTCACTACTTTCTCTCTCTAGAATTCTTCTCATATCTTCCTTTCTTTCTTATAAATTCGTGTATTAACATCACATATATTAGGGACAACACGAACTATATATATATATATATTTTATTTTTTATTATTTTATTTTTTTATTTAATTTTTTTAATTACCGAATAATAATATGATAATAATAAACAGTAACAAAAACAGTGCTTCAATATTAAATAAAACTTGCAAGAGATTAAAGGAGACATAAATTAATTAAAATAAATTTTTTTCATTAATCATTAAAAAGAAATTACATTAACTGGAAAAATGAAAATACAATTTTAAAACCCTAATCTATTCTTCTGAAAAATTAAAAAATAAAGTAAAGTTACGATTACATGTGAGAAATGGGGGGTTTTTATAGGGAAAACCCTCAAAACCTTCTTGGTTCTCCTTGGTGGCCAAGGCTTGCAATCATAGCCGTAGAATCTTCATTCTTCTTTCTCTCTCTTGATCATCGGCTGAGAATAAAACCTTGAGCACACGGATTGCCCTCGTGGCGTGATTTGTGCTACTTGTGTTTCTTGGTGGCTGAGTTGGAGCAATATAATTGGATGGATATGTGTTGGTGATTTGATTCCACCAATCAAAACAGGATTTGATGCCACGTCAGGGAGAGAGATAGGACCACAATCTCCAATTCTTGGGGGGGATTGAAGTGGATACGTGTGAATTAATCACATATGTAAAAAGCCCCAAAATATAGTGGTTAATTTTGATGGTAATTTTTTTAGGGTTTGGGGGTGGTGGAGCGTATTTGGGGGAGAAGATGACTGTGTGTGTGAAAATTACTTCGTTTGTAACGAAACCAAATGGGGTGAGGGTAAAAGTTTATTTATTTTGTATGGGATAAAACTTGGGACACGTGGGGAGTGAACGGTTTGTATGAACCATGACCAGCCAAAGTAAATACACATTTACTACTTTCGTTTCATTTTTGCAATCTTTGGGCCTGGCCCAAATCTTCTCTTAACCGTCCCATTTATCCATCCATTCCATTCGTTTCATTTTCCTTTGATTGTAAAATGGGCTATGAGCCCAAGTTTTAGTCACCACATCCGTGTCTTTATTTAGCATTTGGGCTTGTTGATGGGTCTTGTCCCGTTTATCTTTAAATTAAATTTCCAAATGGGCTTGTACCTATTCTAACACAAAAACACAAAACCACGCGTAATTCCGACTTTTACGATATATAACACATGATTAGGTCTTGTTTTTCCTTGATTTTAGTGGTAAAAGGATAAGTGTTTGCACACTTATTAAATCCCCTACACTTGACCATTGCAATGACCCCATGCAATGCATTATTTGAAAGCATAAAGTTACATTTTTCTCATAATTAATCCATCTAGGCCTTTATTACTATTACTACTACTACTACGACGAAAAGATAAAAAATTGAAAGGGAACAAAGGTTATAACAATTTATTTAACTTGGAAATTATTAGATGGAAGAAACTCGTAAAGAAATCTAAGACTTTATTTAGGGCTTTGGTGTCATGAATATTAATCACCCTCAAGTTTTACGTTCCCCATAGCAAGCTTAAAAACGAGATCATTGTTACTACAAGTTAGCACAACTAACACTTACTCATATGGTTTAATTAATCACTTAGACCCCCTTATTCCTACGGTGTAACAATTGTATTTTATTTTTGTCTTGAATGATCACGAGGATGCATTTTTGACTTATTTCGATAATTTATTAAGGCCGAAAATAAAGTGGGACGATTTAATCAATAGTTAGCTAAAGGACAAAATCTTTTAAAACTGCTTCTCGAAACCTCATAAAGTTCATATCTTGGCATAACTCGTTTCACGATTTGAGACCTTTCTCGGACCGATATTTGGCTTGTACTTCAAACTTCAAATCTTGAGAGACGATCTTGAAATTATGGTCTTCTCTTCATTTTGGTATACATCTTTATTAGGAGTGAAAGATGCTTCAAACGTTGACCACGACTTCTTCATTTATCCTCTTCTTTATTTAGGATTTTGATATACAACGATCCGCCTCCTTTTCGGACTTGGATCTATTTATCCTCATACCTTGTTAGGGTCTTTTTGGATAGACTTCTCCATGATCTTTAGGGGAGTAATTGCTTCTCGTCGTGTGTCTTGATCCATCATATTGATTTGGATTAATGATCTTCACAATCTCTTAGGATCTTTAGCAAAAAGTGAATCCTCATGCCTTGTGAGGGCCTTTTTGGACTCGGGTATCCTCATTCCTTGTTAGGGCCTTTTTGGATAAGCCTTATTTTGTTGCAAATATATTTATTAACAAGCGATGGGAGAAAAAGCTCATAACTAACTCACATAAGTTAATGAAAGAATACCATACTTATAATTAACTCTATCATCTATCGTTCTCCACAATTTAAAATCTCAAGGAATGAGACTCGTGGATGCTTAGCCTAATAAACCAATTAAGGTCCATATGGTTAAGGATACTAGCTAGAGTAAACTTGGATAAGTAAACTCGGGTTGAGTCAAAATATTCACGACGGGCCTAATATATCAAAGATATCTAAACTTGTTAAAACCATTTTATTTATTTATTTATTTTCGACTTTATTCTTGAAATGGAAAATATAATTACGATGCGATGACAAAAAGAAAATAAATGAAAAATACTACAAGGCCAAAATAGATCAAAAATTTGAAAAACGTTGAATTTTTTTTTTATAAATTTTCCGGTTAAATGGGGTCAAATTCATGGAAAAGCCTACTAAAATTCGATAGAAGTCCCCCCTACACTTAATATAAACATTGTCCTCAATGTTTAAGCATGTGGGAGAATAAACTCCCCTACACTTAGGACATTGAGTACGTTGTTTAAAATCGAGCTAAGGAAGGGACAACTAAAGTGATTACATTTATTCGTTTTATTTATATACATGTATGAATCACAATAGTTTTGATAGAACCGGGTACACGGGAACACGGGATCACGGGTCGCATCAAAAGTACCAAAAGTGGATCATCAAAGCACATGTCCCTGCACAACATCACAACACACAAACAACCTACGTGGCTCCCCCCTACACTTATTGGTGGAAATGGATGAAGGTGAAAAAGGGTGGAAAGGATGGTAAAGGTAAAAATCTAACCTAGTTATACGATGCTTGATTTATTTATCACGAGTCTCTAGCTCGACTCGATTTCCCGAATTAATTCAAGGGAAATGTGGAGAGGGATGGAGTCATCTCGTAAGAGATATCCTCTCCATAGTACAACTTAACCCGTTGGCCATTCACCTTAAAGTTGGGCCCATTTGGTTGGGATAACTCAATGGTGCCATAAGGGAAGACTTGGGCCACGGTGAATGGACCGGACCAACGGCTCTTAAGTTTACCCGAAAAGATTTTCAACCGAGAGTTAAAGAGTAAAACTTGATCACCAATATGGAACTCTCGGTTTTTAATCTTGGAATCATGAATGAGCTTAGTCTTCTCCTTGTAGATTAATGAATTTTCATAAGCCTCATTCCTAAGTTCATTGAGTTCATTGAGTTGGATTTTCCTATGATCACCGGCTTTGTTTATATCAAAATTAGCCCATTTCAAGGCCCAATAAGTCTTATGCTCCAACTCAATGGGGAGGTGGCACGCCTTTCCGTACACAAGGCGATAAGGGGTACAACCTATAGGTGTCTTATAAGCGGTACGGAAAGCCCACAAAGCATCATCTAATTTATCGGCCCATGAGGCACGATGCTCTCCCACGGTTCGCTCTAAGATTCTCTTAAGACCACGGTTGGAAACCTCGGCTTGTCCATTAGTTGGAGGATGATACGCGGTGGAAAGTCGGTGATTGACACCATACTTAGCCATGACTCGTGCAAATTGATCATTGCAAAAATGAGTCCCGCGATCACTAATAATAGCACGAGGCACACCGAATCGAGCAAACAATTGTTTCAAGAAGTTAACAACCACCATCGCATCATTAGTAGGTAAAGCCTTTGCTTCAACCCATTTGGATACGTAGTCAACGGCTACGAGGATGTACTTGTTTCCTTTCGATGATGGAAATGGCCCCATAAAGTCGATGCCCCATACGTCAAAGATTTCACATTCTTGGATGAAATTTTGAGGCATCTCATCTTTATGTGTGATCTTGCCTTGCCTTTGGCAAGCACCACAATGTTTAACCATTTCATGTGCATCATGATAAATGGAGGGCCAATAGAATCCGGAGTCGAAAACTTTTTTAGCGGTGTAATTAGGACCAAAGTGACCACCGGTGGGTCCTTTATGGCAAGCTTCAAGGATTTGTAAAGCCGCCGGCCCATCAACACATCGACGAATGATTAAATCTGCACATTGCTTGAAAAGATAAGGGTCGTCCCAATAGTACGTTTTAACGTCCTTGAAGATTTTTTTCTTTTGTTGAGACGTTAACCCTTCGATAAGAACACCACCCGCCAAATAGTTTGCAATGTCCGCAAACCATGGGGTATCATCAAGATTGGAATTAATAGACATTAAGGTCTCAAGGGTAAAGGATTCATTAATCTCTTGATTTGGAGATTCCCCTTGATAAGGATCCTCAAGTCTACTAAGATGATCCGCGGCTAGGTTTTCTGCTCCCTTTTTATCACGAATTTCGATTTTAAATTCTTGTAGGAGCAAAACCCAACGAAGGAGTCTTGGTCTAGCATCTTGCTTGGTCAACAAGTATTTTAAGGCGGAATGGTCGGTGTAAACGATGGTGGTGGAAAGCACAAGATAGGGGCGGAATTTCTCAAAAGCATACACTACAGCTAAAAGCTCTTTTTCGGTAGTGGTATAATGCAATTGAGCCCCCGTCATTGTCTTACTAGCATAATGAATGGGCTGGAAATGTTTGTTAACTCGTTGACCTAAAACCGCTCCTACCGCGAAATCACTAGCATCGCACATGAGCTCGAAAGGTAACTCCCAATTTGGAGAGACTAAGACCGGTGCCTTAGTTAATTTACCTTTAAGAAGTTCGAAAGAGTCGAGACATTCTTGAGAGAAGATGAAAGGAGCATCCTTTTCTAAGATATGAGTCATTGGACGAGCTATTTTCGAGAAATCTTGGATGAAACGTCGATAAAATCCCGCATGGCCTAAAAAACTTCTAACTCCTTTGACGATAGTAGGTGGAGGTAACTTAGCAATGACGTCAACTTTAGCACGGTCGACTTCGATACCGGCTTTGGAAATTTTATGACCGAGGACGATGCCTTCTTTTACCATGAAATGGCATTTTTCCCAATTAAGAACGAGACGAGTGTCTTCACACCGTTGGAGCATACTGAAATTGTGTATAATGCAGTTCGTTTTTCTCAGTTCTTGCTAATTGAAAGTCCTAACAATATCGGGTTTTTAACTGTTTTTGGTTGTTAATATTTTTTTGGATATTCTATTTGCTAATTCAAACAATGACTTGCAAAATTGAAAAATATTATCTACTTATACGTAAAACATCGTGCAATTACCAAGTTTTTATTCAAGTAAATTCAAAATGTAAATTTTAAAACTAAAAGGACTGAAATTGTAAATTCTATGAAAAATAAATGCTCAAAATGTAAATCTAACAAGTATAAGGACTGAAAATGTCAAAACAGTTAACTATAAGGATAAAAAATGTAAACTATGTAACAAACTAACCAATTTTCAACTAATTCCAAAACTTGCTAACTGATTTCTAACAAATTCCAAACTTAAAGGACCTAATTATTGAAAACCCTAAAAAGTTGTAAGTTTAGCCAGATTTAACACCAGTTTAATACACTAGGGACTAAAGTGCAATTTCTGAAAATTTTTAAGCAAAAACGGGTTCTTAACACAAATAAGCTCGTTTGAGCTTATTTCTCAACCAAAATCAATCAAACCAATTGCAAAATGCTTAGAATTGAAAATAAGCTAGACCTGTAAGAGGAAATTTGCTGAAAATGACTATTAAGCTGATAAGCACTTT
The DNA here is from genome assembly GCA_025667525.1 of Glebionis coronaria. Lineage (NCBI taxonomy): Eukaryota > Viridiplantae > Streptophyta > Magnoliopsida > Asterales > Asteraceae > Glebionis > Glebionis coronaria. The sequence continues at coordinate 251,937,673 of CM046874.1, forward strand.
CCAATAAGCTTAAAATAAGCTCTACAAGAATCTAGACATGCACAATTAGATTTTTGTACTGAAACTGATGAAAGAGCTCAAAACATGAACGGGAAATCAAGTCTCATAAAAAATCATCCATTAATAAGCTTGAAAATTGAATTAAGCTGAATTTGGCTTATGTTGACCAAGCGTTGACCAAGTTTTTTTCAAAAAGCTGAAAATCTCAAAAATTAACCACCAACACTAACTAATTGATTTTGTAAAAGAAAATTGACAAGTTTGTGAAGTGGATTAAGAGATTTGAAAAAGCAGTATTCACTTTACAGAAACTTGCTTTTGCTTATCAGTTTGGAATTTTGCTTATTTCTACTTGCTTACTGAAAACTGTACAAAATGCTTATAGACTATGAAACTTCATAATATGACCTACAAATAAGAACTGGTTTGGTAGAATTTCATCAAGAAATGAACAAATGCAAGGCAAATGAAATTGACAACTTTTCTGAATAAGATTGACTGAACAATGACCCAAACTTTTTATATGCCAATTGCCTTTTTGACCTTAGACTTGTCTTGAAAATGGTTTAAAACCTTTTGTAATGACCTTGTGACTGGAATTGAACATTAAATTGCCAAAGATCAACACTTGAAAACTTTACAAAAGCTAATGCCAAACACTCATTAACTGATCTTTTGAAGATTTTTTATGAAGACTTTTTAAGCACAAGTTTAAGCTAGATGAAAGGCTATAGCAAACTAAAATCAGTGATCAAAATGAGATGTATTTAAGCTAGTTGCAAGTTATGAACACTACTAGGACTCAAATAAGGAAACAAGGCTAAAAATGACTGAAATAAGCTATCAACTAGAACAAAAATCAATTCAATAAGCAGAAAGGCTACACTTAAGCTACAAACTAACTAGAATCAAGTTAAGATCAGTCTAAACAAGTTTTATCATGCATTCAACAAAGATTTAAGCTAGAAATGAATCATGCATTCAACAAAGATTTAAGCTAGAAATGAATCATGCATTTGACAAATCAGTGGAACCAAAACAAGAGGCTTTTGCACCTTGTGAAGTATCCTTTGAGCAGTAGAGGAGTGCTGAACTCTCTAGTCTAGTGCTAACCACCACCTTAGCACTAGATTCACCTATCTACAATCAACTAAACAGCTACACATCAACAAGATTCATCAAAATGGCCTGAATTCATCACAAATGCTATGAACTTGAACTGAAATCAATCAAACAGCTTCAATCTTCCTTCAAAGTCAGTTATGATCAAGATTTGATCATAACAAACTCAATTCAGCAACAAGAGTATCAATGGAAGCAGGATATGAACAGTAAAGATGATGAGAAGAATTGGCGGGAAAAGTAGAATTTGAATTTTATTAATGGAGATTTGTTACAAAGCTGTTAAAAGGTTACTAACTAACTAACTAACTCAAGAGTATGTCAAACTCTTGAGTAGTTTAGCTAAAAAGGAGAAATGGTGAAAGGAAAAAGTAAATGTGTGTGTTTTCACACTTACAACTACACACAAAAAATGAAGCCTAAGCACACTATTTATAGACTTGAGAAGAAGATCAGTTGGGGTTGGTGACGTGTTGGGACCAATCCCAGGTCTCCACGTGTCATAATTCTGCTCAATTGAATTTCCAGGTATGAACTCAAATTGGGGTTTCTTTGCTGAGTTGATTTCATGTTAATTGATCATGACCAATGGATTCGTCTCTAAAAAATACGCAGGTTTGATGTTTATAACTTTTCATGAAATTGCCTCTAGCTCTAACCCGTTCCTGGAAATCTTGATAGTTTGAAGATGCCACGTGTCAAGCTTCGATTGGATGAAATGAGTGCACACGGATTGCACTGTTTTGATACGCTCATTAATGAGGGCGGCGCTAGTGGGTATTTAATGCAAAGATGTGGCAATCCATGTCTTCTTTTTGCTGTCTTCTCATTGGTCCATAATCATAAACACGGATCACACTAGTATAACTTTCCAAAATAGGCAGAAATGACCCTTGAACTTTGGCAGATTGTACTTTTAAGCTTGTAACTTCATTTCTTTGGCATATTTGGTCCTTCAAACTTCATTCTTGAACAAAATTGGTCCTTTGACTGAGTTGACTTGAGAGTTGACCAAATTTGACTATGATCTTGACTCTTACAATATTTACACTTTGGTCCTTCATCTTTGGCAGATTGTCAAGATAGGTCCTTGTACTTCAAAGTCTTGTCACTTTTGATCCTTCTTTGTCTTTTTTTCATCAAATTAAGCTTGATTATTCCTTGTTTGCTTGAAAATGCATCCTTTTACCTACACAAGTGTACACAAACACAAACATACCACATAATACTGTTTTTACAAGATAAATTGGTATTTTGCTTCATGTTTTAGGGTTATTTGTTGATAACTTGATATGAGTTTTAGCTCATATCAAATCCCCTACACTTGAACATTGTCATGTCCTCATGCAATTCTATATATTTTTAAAGCACAAATTTACATTCTCCTCATAATTAACCCACCTTGGCCATATGGAATGCATCTACACTACTCTAAACTACATGATGCATGATTTTGACTTTCAACGATGCAATGAACAAAATACAATTCTATCTATATCTTTTTGATTTTTCTTGAAATGGTTTTGATGGAAATAACTCATAAAGAATTCAATGACTTTGATTAGGGCTTGGGTACCATGGACATTTATCACCCTCAAGTTTCACTTTCCCCATACCAAGCTTAAAAATGGGATCATTGCATTCACAAGTAAAAAGTGCATCAACTTATTCATGACAATTAAATGTGGAACCGGTTATTATTTGAGCAAATTGCTTATGGGCAAATTTGTCATTATTTCAAGTGTGAAGTATAAGAAGTGTAAAATCCAAAAATAAGGAAGCACGGTTTTAATCCTAAGTAATCCTCTCATCCAGTACTTGAAAAACCGCTCACAATTAATACAAGTCCGTTTCAAGAGTAATAAGTCATTCGCCTTATGTGTAAAATCCTCATGTCATGCTTTCATAAGTAGCTACACACTCGCTAAAGAAAGAATATGCTGCATTCACATTCTCAGCAGGGTAGTCTTGGGTGGCGGTACAAGTGGTGTAAGAGTGAGGACCACCGCATATCTCACAAGGTTGGCTGACAGCGTTAACTTGAGCGTTTTTAGCGTTGTTGCTGTTGTTGTTGCTGACTGTGTGGGTGAAAAGCGATTCAAGAAGCACAGTGATTTTGTCCAGTCGCTTGTCGCTGTCACTAGTGCTAGCACTAGCGACATTGGTCCGAACACTCTTGGTTTGCACACGAGACTTGTTCTCAATGATATCCCAAGCAGCATTGGAAGTCTTAGCCAAAAGATTACCCCCCCGAGGCAGTGTTTAGTGAATCTTGGTCACTCATGCTTAAACCATTGTAAAAAGTATTAATTTGATGTACTTTGGTAAAACCATGTTGTGGGCATTTTCTTAAAAGATCTTTAAAACGATCTCAAGATTCACTGAACGACTCATCGTACTTTTGTTTAAAATTTATTATTTCATTCCGCAAAGCGGTAGTACGAGAGGGTGGGAAAAAGTAATTGATAAACTTGGTTTCCAAATCCGTCCACGAGAGAATACTCGGTGGCGGTTCCTTAGCAAGCCAATGTCGGGCTTGTCCCTCTAAAGAAAAGGGAAAAAGTTGTAACCTGATAACCTCTTGTGGAACACCATTGAATTTAACCGTGTTGGTGAGTTGCAAGAATCTCTTTATGTGGTCGTGTGGGTCATCAATGGTACGCCCCAAGAATGGTTGAGCGGAGACCATCTGGATAAAGCCTGATTTTAGCTCAACGTTGTTGGCTGCAATTGGAGGTATGACAATTTGATCAGTGTTGCCATCTACATGAGCTTGCAGCAGTTCAATCATCGGGCGATTATCCGGAAGAGGCTCATTGTTGTTGTTATTATTCATGTTGTTGAAAGGTGGGTTGTTGTTGTTATTATTATTGTTTGGAGGTGGTATGTTGTTGTTGTTTTGTACACCGGCCATGTCTAAGTTATCGAGAGGCCCGGGCTCTTGATAAGACGTGGATTGAGTGCGCATACACCTGCAAAAGAACTAACAAGGCAAAAACAAAGCAAAAATATTTTTGGTTTTTTTTTTTTATGTTTTTTACTTTTTAGGATTTTTGAAAATTTTATATTTTTAGTGTTTTTGAAAAATTTTTATGAAAAAAGTAACGTTCACGGGGAACGGATCCCAAAATCAAAGTTCTCACAAAAAACTTTTGATCTTAACGAGAAGAGCCGGCAGCGGCGCCATTTGATACTGGTTGGTTGTACTCGTTTGAAAGTTCGATTCTGATTCGGGATTTGTCGTCGGTTAAATTCAACTCGTCTTTTAATTTCTTCGTTTAATAGACTTGAGTTTCTTCGACATATGCAAATCTTCCGTCTTTGGTCCTTTTCTTCGATAAATCTTCAAATAGGCCCATTGAATTCAAATCTTTTGCATCTCTTGGACAATAGACTTCGTCTTGAGTCTTTTTCTTCGATAAAACCCGTGCAATCCCATGTTTTCTTCAATAATCATCCGGTTGACTCTGAAAACACAATAAACACAAAAACCACGCATAATTCCAAACAAATGATATTAAACACGCTTTTTGGTCTTGTTTTAGTAAGAAATAAGTGGTAAAAGGATGGGTGTTTTCACACCTATCAATGGGCATCTTTGTAAATGGAAGGCCAATAGTAACCCGAATCAAAGACTTTCTTGGCGGTATAGTTGGGCCCAAAATGTCCACCCGTAGGTCCTTTATGACACGCTTCTAAGATCTTAAATGCCTCGGGCCCATCTACACACCGTCTAATGATTTGGTCCGCACATTTCCTAAAAAGATAAGGATCATCCCAAAAGTAGTACTTAACTTCCTTAAGAAATTTCTTCTTTTGTTGATAAGTAAGACCCTCAATAAGCACATTGCCCACAAGATAGTTTGCGATATCCGCAAACCAAGGAGTGGCATCCTCTTGGGAAGAGATAGACATGAGCTCCTCTAATGGAAAGGATTCATTGATTTCTTGATGTGGCAAATCTCCTTGAAAAGGATGCTCAAGTCTACTCAAGTGATCCGCCGCTAAATTCTCGGCCCCTTTCTTATCACGAATTTCTATCTTAAACTCTTGAAGCAACAAAACCCATCTCAAAAGCCTAGGCTTAGCATCTTGTTTTGTCATAAGATACTTGAGAGCGGAATGATCCGTATACACTATGGTTTTGGAAAGCACAAGGTATGGTCTAAACTTCTCAAAAGCATATACTATAGCAAGCAATTCTTTTTCCGTGGTAGTGTAATGAAGTTGTGCACCGGTCATGGTTTTACTCGCATAGTGTATAGGTTGAAAATGCTTATTAACTCTTTGTCCTAAGACGGCCCCCACCGCATAATCACTAGCGTCACACATAAGCTCAAAAGGTAATTCCCAATTTGGAGAAACCAAAATGGGAGCCTTAGTCAATTTCTCCTTAAGAGTCTCAAAAGAGTTCAAACAATCTTGATTAAAAATGAAAGGAGCCTCTTTCTCCAAGAGGTTAGTCATCGGTCTAGCTATCTTAGAAAAATCTTGTATAAAACGCCTATAAAATCCCGCATGACCTAAGAAACTCCTCACACCTTTAACCGAGGTGGGTGGGGGAAGCTTAGCAATCACATCAATTTTAGCTCGATCCACTTCTAATCCCTTGTTGGATATTTTGTGTCCTAAAACAATTCCCTCTTTCACCATAAAGTGACATTTCTCCTAATTAAGCACTAAACGTGTTTCCTCACAACGCTTAAGCATTCTCTCAAGATTGGTGAGACATGAGGTAAATGAATTTCCAAAGACGGAAAAATCATCCATAAAAACCTCCATAGTTTGCTCTATCATGTCATGGAAAATCGCCATCATGCACCTTTGAAACGTCCCCGGTGCATTACATAAGCCAAAAGGAATCCTCTTGTAAGCAAATGTACCGTAGGGACAAGTGAATGTGGTCTTTTCTTGATCCTTAGGGTCAATGGGAATTTGGAAATAACCCGAAAAGCCATCAAGAAAGCAATAGTACTCATTTCCCGCTAAGCGTTCAAGCATTTGATCCATAAAAGGAAGTGGGAAATGGTCTTTCCTAGTCGCCTCATTGAGTTTTCTATAATCAATACAAACTCTCCAACCGGTCACAAGTCTCGTGGGAATAAGCTCATTGTTCTCATTAGGCACCACGGTGATTCCACCCTTCTTTGGAACACAATGAACCGGGCTAACCCATGGAGAGTCAGAAATAGGGTAAATCATACCCGCATCTAAGAGTTTAATCACTTCCTTCTTAATAACCTCATGGATTTTTGGGTTAACTCTCCTTTGATTTTGAATGGCGGGTTTATAGTCATCCTCCATAAGGATTTTGTGTGTACAAAAATGTGGATCAATTCCTCTTATGTCGGATATTTTCCATGCTAAGGCTTTCTTGTGTTTCTTAAGGACTTCAATAAGTTGCTCCTTCTCATCTTCTTTCAACTCTTTAGCAATGATCATAGGTAATTGGTCTTTGCCCTCTAAGAAAGCATACTCTAGGTGAGATGGAAGGTCCTTAAGTTCAATTGGAGGTGGACTCTCTATGGAAGATTTTACTATGGAAGGTTCCTCAATGGTAACTTCTTGTGGAATAGGAGAAGGAATAGGGTCCTCATTGAGCAACTTTTGGATCGTAAAAATATCTTCTTCCCAATTAATGGGAGAATCATCATCACCAAGAAAGTTTGACTCAAATTCCTCCAAGAGGAAATCACTCTCTCCAAAAGGTGTTAAAGAGGGAGCAATTGAGGCCACGGTTTCAACATGGGGCATCTCATCACTAGTACTCTTACAAGCATCATGAAAGTGTTCATCACACACCTCATCTAACACATCAACAATGTTAATAGTCTCACAAGGTCTAGACTCCTTAACCTCTTTCCTATCATAAACTTTCCCTAACTTAAACACCACTCTCTCATCTTCTACTCTCATAATTAGTTCTCCTTCCACCACATCTATCAAAGTACGACCCGTTCTCAAAAACGGTCTACCAACAATCAAAGGCACTCTAGGATCCATGTCATAATCAACCACTACAAAGTCGGCCGGAAACGTAAACTTATCCACACCTACAAACACATCCTCCGCTATTCCTACGGGGTAAGCTATGGTTCGGTTGGCTAGTTCAAGAGTCATCCTAGTGGGAGTGAGCTCGGGAAGAGAGAGTTTTTTCCAAACCGATAAAGGCATGAGGTTAATGCTTGCCCCTAGATCCGCCAAAGCCATGCAATTTTCAACACCGGGAAAATTACAAGGTATCAAGAAGCGCCCCGGATCTCCAAGTTTTGTTGGTAAGGTTTTAAGTAGCACGGCGGAACAATTTTCATTAAGGGATATGTTGGGCAAATCAACCAAGTTTTCTTTGTTTGAGAGTAAATCCTTGAACATCTTAGCAAACTTTGGCATATAAGCAAGTGCTTCCACAAAGGATATATTGATGTTGAGTTGCTTGAACATCCTTAAGAAATTGGAGACTTGGATGTCATCCTTGTTCTTTAACTTGTCCTTTTTCAACCTTGAAGGATATGCAAGAGTAGGTTTTGGTGTAGGTGGAAGAGGTGTTGTAGTGGAAGATTTGTCTTTGTTAGCTTCTTCATTGGGAAGTGTGGAAGGTAAAGGAGAAGTATGAATAGGTTGAGAAGGTGTGTTTGAGTGAATGGGAATATTTTGAGGTGGTGAAGTAGATGTAGAAGGCTTGTCACAAGTAGGAGCACAAGTGGGTTGAACAATAGGAGGTTTAGGAGGTGAAGGATCCTTTGTTGTTTTTCCACTCCTTGTTGTAATAGCATTGACATTTGCCCTTGGATTTGTTTGTGTGTTGGAAGGTAAAGCCCCTTGTGGTCTTTGATTTAATGCCATTAAAAGCCTATTGGTTTGTTCATCCGCTATACGTTTCATTTGGTCATCCATTCTCTTCTCAATTTCACGCATTTTCTTGTCAACATACTCTTGAGTCTCTTGCATCCCATATCCTTGATTTTGAAGTTGAGGAAAAGCTTGATTTGGTATTGAAGCATATCCTTGATTGGGGAAAAGTGGAAGTGGTTGATTAAATCCTTGGTTTGGTGGATAAAAGGTATTTCCTTGATGTTGAACATTATTGGGTGCGTTGTAGTTATTTCCTTGGTAAGGTGGTCTTTGCCCTTGATTCCTTGGTAAAATTTGAGGAGGATTTTGTTGAATTTGGGTGGGTGGTTGGGGTGGGAATCCCGGTGGAGTACGGTAGTTTTGGGACTTGTAAGAAAGGTTATTTGTATTGATATTTGGCTTGAAGTGTTCACGATGTTCTTCTTGGTAAGCATAACATTCCCCTTGATAACCATGCACCTTATCACATTGTTCATAGGAATGGGGACCTCCACAAGTTACACAAGAAAGAGTAATGGCATTTACATCATTTGAAGAATTGTTCAATGAAATGGTCTTAAGAGCTTGAAGCATTTCTTGTTGTACCTTAAAATTCCTCTCACTATCTCTATCCATCTTTTGAATGATCTCTTGTTGATACTTGAGGAATTGGTTATCACAAGGTGCTTGAGAATTGTTTTGGATAACATGAACCCTTTCTTCAAATTGATTGTTTGTTTGAACCATTGCTTTAGTCTCAATGATGTCCAAGGCCTCTTGTATGGATTTAAGAAGAATATTCCCTCCAGCGGAAGCATTGAGTGAATCTTGGTGATGAGGTTTAAGGCCATCATAGAAGGTATTGATTTGGTGAACGTCATCCAATCCATGGTTAGGGCATCGCCTCAATAACTCGCTATACTCTTCCCAAGCATCACTAAAGGATTGACTAGGTTTTTGTTGAAAGCCTATAATTAAGTTCCTCAAGGCCATGGTCTTAGATGGAGGAAAGAACTTGTTCAAAAACTTAGTGGTGAAACCATCCCATGTGGTGATACTATCGGGTGGTTGGGTGTCTAACCAATGCTTAGCTTGTCCCTCAAGTGAAAATGACACTAACATCAATTTAATAGCATCATGTGGAACTCCATTGTGCTTAATGGTATTGCAAAGAGAAAGGAATCTCTTAAGGTGATCATGAGGATCATCATTCTTGTTACCATAGAAAGGTGATTGTGAAACCATAGTAATCATAGACGTTTTTAGCTCAAATGTATTTGCGGGAATGTCGGGAATCCTAATAGCACTAGCATATCCATGAACATTGGTTTGCATACGTTCCATCAAAGAACGATTATCGACAGCCATGGCTTCTTGTGGTGGAGGAGTCAAAGCACGATTCTCGTGATCGGCTTGATGGACGGTGGTGGTCTTACTCTTTCTCTTTTTCTTCCTTTTCGGAGGAAGAGGTTGTACACCAATCGGTATTTGTGCACGCCCGCGAGTGAGCATGCAACTCAATACGAGGAATGAGAGAGAAGCTCTCGTGTGACTTTGAAGAGAAAAGGATTATCCTCTTCGAGTTTCAATATTAAATATCCACAAGAAAATAACAATATATGTATGTACTACTTGGGTGCAAGACCCCCAATGAAGCCTTCCTTCTTAGAATACTCACAAGTGAACGGGGGGTTAGGTGGCGCGAAGCACTTAAGTACCTATTGACCCTTAGATGGCATTTTATAGCACATCGCCTTTCAATTCACTTAAATGTTCGTATTCTTCGAATTGTTGCTTATTGAGAGTATTTATCTATTCTTGCTTTAATTTGTTTGATCGATACACGTGTCAAGGACCGGAACGCCCCTCAACACGGTGTATTGCCTTGGCAATACTTATGGAGAATATGTAGATTGGTTGTTCTTATACGTATACGTATTTACTTATAATAATATATGGAAAATATTTTTGTATTTATGAGTTTTTAAGAGAAAATACTATATGTACATAAAAACCGAGAGACTCCAATAATATATATTTTTGGGTGCAATCTCTTAGGAAAAAGATTGCTTTTTGGATTTTTAAATTTTTTTGGTCAATTCTTTAGGAAAAGAATTGTTTTGTTAATTTTTTAGTTTTTTATATATTTTTATATTTTTGATTTTTTTATTTGTTTTTGATTTATGATACGTAAAAATAACGTTCACAAGGTGAACGGATCCCAAAAGCCAATGAAAACCGTCAATCGATAGTCTCTCGTAAAGTCAAAGAACCGGCAGCGGCGCCATTTGAAATTGTGTATAATGCAGTTCGTTTTTCTCAGTTCTTGCTAGTTGAAAGTCCTAACAATATCGGGTTTTTAACTGTTTTTTGCTAATTGAAAGTCCTAACATTATCGGGTTTTTAACTGTTTTTGGTTGTTAATATTTTTTTGAATATTCTATTTGCTAATTCAAACAATGACTTGCAAAATTGAAAAATATTATCTACTTATATGTAAAACATCGTGCAATTACCAAGTTTTTATTCAAGTAAATTCAAAATGTAAATTTTAAAACTAAAAGGACTGAAATTGTAAATTCTATGAAAAATAAATGCTCAAAATGTAAATCTAACAAGTATAAGGACTGAAAATGTCAAAACAGTTAACTATAAGGATCAAAAATGTAAACTATGTAACAAACTAACCAATTTTCAACTAATTCCAAAACTTGCTAACTGATTTCTAACAAATTCCAAACTTAAAGGACCTAATTATTGAAAATCCTAAAAAGTTGTAAGTTTAGCCAGATTTAACACCAGTTTAATACACTAGGGACTAAAGTGCAATTTCTGAAAAATTTTAAGCAAAAACGGGTTCTTAACACAAATAAGCTCGTTTGAGCTTATTTCTCAACCAAAATCAATCAAACCAATTGCAAAATGCTTAGAATTGAAAATAAGCTAGACATGTAAGAGGAAATTTGCTGAAAATGACTATTAAGCTGATAAGCACTTTCCAATAAGCTCAAAATAAGCTCTACAAGAATCTAGACATGCACAATTAGATTTTTGTACTGAAACTGATTAAAGAGCTCAAAACATGAACGGGAAATCAAGTCTCATCAAAAATCATCCATTAATAAGCTTGAAAATTGAATTAAGCTGAATTTGGCTTATGTTGACCAAGCGTTGACCAAGTTTTTTTCAAAAAGCTGAAAATCTCAAAAATCAACCACCAACCCTAACTAATTGATTTTGTAAAAGAAAATTGACAAGTTTGTGAAGTGGATACAGAAACTTGCTTTTGCTTATCAGTTTGGAATTTTGCTTATTTCTACTTGCTTACTGAAAACTGTACAAAATGCTTATAGACTATGAAACTTCATAATATGACCTACAAATGAGAACTGGTTTGGTAGAATTTCATCAAGAAATGAACAAATGCAAGGCAAATGAAATTGACAACTTTTCTGAATAAGATTGACTGAACAATGACCCAAACTTTTTATATGCCAATTGCCTTTTTGACCTTAGACTTGTCTTGAAAATGGTTTAAAACCTTTTGTAATGACCTTGTGACTGGAATTGAACATTAAATTGCCAAAGATCAACACTTGAAAACTTTACAAAAGCTAATGCCAAACACTCATTAACTGATCTTTTGAAGATTTTTTATGAAGACTTTTTAAGCACAAGTTTAAGCTAGATGAAAGGCTATAGCAAACTAAAATCAGTGATCAAAATGAGATGTATTTAAGCTAGTTGCAAGTTATGAACACTACTAGGACTCAAATAAGGAAACAAGGCTAAAAATGACTGAAATAAGCTATCAACTAGAACAAAAATCAGTTCAATAAGCAGAAAGGCTACACTTAAGCTACAAACTAACTAGAATCAAGTTAAGATCAGTCTAAACAAGTTTTATCATGCATTCAACAAAGATTTAAGCTAGAAATGAATCATGCATTCAACAAAGATTTAAGCTAGAAATGAATCATGCATTTGACAATTCAGTGGAACCAAAACAAAAGGCTTTTGCACCTTGTGAAGTATCCTTTGAGCTGTAGAGGAGTGCTGAACTCTCTCGTCTAGTGCTAACCACCACCTTAGCACTAGATTCACCTATCTACAATCAACTAAACAGCTACACATCAACAAGATTCATCAAAGTGGCCTGAATTCATCACAAATGCTATGAACTTGAACTGAAATCAATCAAACAGCTTCAATCTTCCTTCAAAGTCAGTTATGATCAAGATTTGATCATAACAAACTCAATTCAGCAACAAGAGTATCAATGGAAGCAGGATATGAACAGTAAAGATGATGAGAAGAATTGGTGGGAAAAGTAGAATTTGAATTTTATTAATGGAGATTTGTTACAAAGCTGTTAAAAGGTTACTAACTAACTAACTCAAGAGTATGTCACACTCTTGAGTAGTTTAGCTAAAAAGGAGAAATGGTGAAAGGAAAAAGTAAATGTGTGTGTTTTCACACTTACAACTACACACAAAAAATGAATCCTAAGCACACTATTTATAGACTTGAGAAGAAGATCAGTTGGGGTTGGTGACGTGTTGGGACCAATCCCAGGTCTCCACGTGTCATAATTCTGCTCAATTGAATTTCCAGGTATGAACTCAAATTGGGGTTTCTTTGCTGAGTTGATTTCATGTTAATTGATCATGACCAATGGATTCGTCTCTAAAAAATAAGCAGGTTTGATGTTTATAACTTTTCATGAAATTGCCTCTAGCTCTAACCCGTTCCTGAAAATCTTGATAGTTTGAAGATGCCACGTGTCAAGCTTCGATTGGATGAAATGAGTGCACACGGATTGCACTGTTTTGATACGCTCATTAATGAGGGCGGCGCTAGTGGGTATTTAATGCAAAGATGTGGCAATCCATGTCTTCTTTTTGTTGTCTTCTCATTGGTCCATAATCATAAACACGGATCACACTAGTATAACTTTCCAAAATAGGCAGAAATGACCCTTGAACTTTGGCAGATTGTACTTTTAAGCTTGTAACTTCATTTCTTTGGCATATTTGGTCCTTCAAACTTCATTGTTGAAAAAAATTGGTCCTTTGACTGAGTTGACTTGAGAGTTGACCAAATTTGACTATGATCTTGACTCTTACAATATTTACACTTTGGTCCTTCATCTTTGGCAGATTGTCAAGATAGGTCCTTGTACTTCAAAGTCTTGTCACTTTTGATCCTTCTTTGTCTTTTTTCATCAAATTAAGCTTGATTATTCCTTGTTTGCTTGAAAATGCATCCTTTTACCTACACAAGTGTACACAAACACAAACATACCATATAATACTGTTTTTACAAGATAAATTGGTATTTTGCTTCATGTTTTAGGGTTATTTGTTGATAACTTGATATGAGTTTTAGCTCATATCACATACGTTCTAAATTAGCAAGGCAAGAAGAGAAAGAATCACCATAGACCGAGAAATCGTCCATAAAGACTTCCATAGCTTCTTCAATCATGTCATGAAATATCGCCATCATACACCTTTGGAAAGTCCCGGGAGCATTGCATAAGCCGAAAGGCATTCTTTTGTAAGAAAATGTTCCATAGGGACAAGTGAATGTGGTTTTCTCTTGGTCTTTTGGATCGATAGGGATTTGAAAATATCCGGAAAATCCATCTAAGAAACAATAGAAATCATTACCCGCTAAACGCTCGAGCATTTGATCCATGAAAGGAAGAGGGAAATGATCCTTACGAGTGGCATCATTGAGCTTACGATAGTCGATGCAAACTCGCCAACCCGTTACGAGTCGAGTAGGAATCAACTCGTTGTTTTCATTGGGAACAACGGTGATTCCGCCTTTCTTAGGCACACAATGGACGGGACTAACCCATGGCGAATCCGAGATAGGGTAAATCATTCCGGCATCTAGAAGTTTGATAACTTCTTTCTTAATGACTTCATGAATTTTTGGATTAACCCTTCTTTGATTTTGGATTGCGGGTTTAAAGTTATCTTCCATGAGAATTTTATGAGTACAAAAATTAGGATCAATTCCGCGAATGTCGGAGATTTTCCAAGCAATTGCTTTCTTATGATTCTTAAGCACATCGATAAGTCGGGATTTTTCATCTTCTTTTAAGTTCTTAGCAATAATGACGGGCAACTTATTATCCTCCTCTAAGAAAACGTACTCTAAATGAGACGGTAAATCCTTAAGCTCTAAATCCGGCGGATTGTTAATGGAAGGTTTAGTCAAAGTAGGATCATCATTTGTAACTTCCTTAGGAGTAGGTGGAGAAATATTGTCCTCATTGAGAAGTCTCTCAATGGTACGAATGTCGTCTTCCCAATCGGTGGGAGAATCGTTATACTTAAGATCGAGAGGACCCAAACTGGCTTCAAAATCATCCAAGTCACTTTCTCCAAATGGAGTCAATGAAGGAGCAATAGAAGCTATAGTCTCAACATGAGGTAAAGGAGAAATCCCGCTCTTACAAGCCTCGTGAAAATGTTCTTCGCATGCTTCGTCGAGCACATCGATGTAATTCACGGATTCGGGCTCATCGGGAAGTTGGGAAAGTTTACCCATGTTAAAGACGATTTTGTCATCCCCGACCCTCATGATAAGTTCACCCGCGGCTACATCAATTAATGTACGCCCGGTTCTCAAGAAGGGTCGTCCCACAATTAAGGGAACACGGGGATCCATCTCATAGTCGACTACAACGAAATCGGCGGGAAAAGTGAATTTGTCGACTCCTACAAAAACATCCTCGGCTATCCCCACCGGATAAGCAACCGTACGTTTAGCTAATTCCAATGTCATACGAGTGGGGACTAACTCGGGTAAAGATAATTGCTTCCACACGGACAATGGCATAAGATTGATACTCGCTCCGAGATCCGCCAAGGCCATACAATTCTCAACACCCGGAAAATTACAAGGAATAAGGAATCGACTGGGATCTCCTAACTTAACCGGTAATTTTCTCAAAAGAACCGCGGAACAATTCTCATTTAATTGGGTATTGGCAATATCAAGCAACTTTTCCTTATCGCTTAAAAGATCCTTAAACATCTTAGCGTACTTAGGCATGTGAGCGAGCGCCTCGGCAAAGGTGATATTAAAATTCAATTGTTTGAACATTTTTAGGAAGTTCGAAACTTGAATATCATCCTTATTCTTCAATTTCTCTTTCCGCAACCTTGAGGGATAAGGTATATTGGGTTGAGATGAAGGCTTTGGAGTGGATTGCTCACTCACATCCTTTGGTGGTGGAGGAGGAATAGAAATAGAAGGTGAAGGAACCGGTTTGGGAATTGAAGGTGTGGTAGAAAATTCTGGTATCGGTGGAACATAATGTGTAGACGAATGCATAACGGGTGGTATGTCACAAGTGGAAGAAGAAGGAGGTTGTGTCGAAGAAGAAGGTATCTCGGGTCCTTGGTTAGGTGGGGAATAGGAAGATTCTACGGTGGTCTTACCGCTCCTAGTAGTAATAGCATTAACATTAGCCCTAGGATTGGTCACGGTTTTCGAAGGGAGGGCACCTTAGGGACGAAAGGTTTGAATCGTAGTCAAAAATTTCTTATCGGTCGATTCTTGCATTTGTCGATTATATTCTTGCTTCTCTCTCATGGTTCGCTCATGTTCGGATAATTTTTGTAAAACCAAGTCCATTTGAGTATTATGCATGTTCATTTGATTATACCCTTGATTAGGAAAACCTTGGTTTTGATATTGATTAGAACCTTGATTAAATCCTTGATTATTGAACCCTTGGTTTTGCCCTTGAAAATTCCCTTGATTTTGATTAAAACCCCATTGATTAGAATTTGCTTGAAAATTACCCCGTTGAGGACCTTGGTTCCTATTTTGGGCGGGTGGGGGTGGTCTTTGTGGTGCTACAAAATCCGGGGGAGCCAAATAGTTATTAGACTTGTAATACAAATGGTTAACATCAACATTTGGTTTGAAATGAATCCGATCATTTTCATTGTTGTTATAAGCATAAACTTCTTGTTGATTATTGTAAACCTTGTCACAATTATAGTATGAATGTGGTCCACCACAAGTCTCACACTTTTCACAAGTCTCTTTCACGGCATGCACATGTGTAGTGAGGGTGTCGGTTTTTAGAGCGAGTGTTTCAACAAGCGAAGTAAGTTTATCGATTCTCTTGTCACTCTCACTAGAACTAGCACTTGCCATAGTGGCCCTAACACTCTTGGTTTGCACTTTAGCCTTGTTTTCAATTATAGCCCAAGCCTCGTTCATGGTTTTCACAAGAATATTGCCCCCCGCGACACTATTAAGTGAGTCTTGGTCATTTAGAGTTAAACCATTGTAAAACGTGTTAATTTGATGCACTTTAGTGAAACCGTGTTGTGGACATTTTCTCAAAAGTTCTTTAATTCGATCCCAAGACTCACTAAACGTTTCCCCATATTGTTGCTCAAAGGTGATTATTTCATTCCTTAAGGACGTGGTCCGTGATGGTGGGAAAAAGTAGTTAATGAACTTGGTCTCTAAGTCGATCCATGTGGTAATACTTTGGGGTGGTTCCTTATCAAGCCAAATCCGGGCTTGTCCCTCGAGGGAAAAAGGAAAAAGTTGTAGGCGAACGGCCTCTTGGGGCACCCCATTGTATTTGACAGTATTAGCTAATTGGATGAAACGTTTGATATGAGCGTGTGGGTCATCATTAGTACGGCCTAAAAATGGTGTAGCGGAAACCATTTGAATAAAACCCGATTTAAGTTCGAAATGATTAGCTCCAATAGTCGGCACCACAATCGCGTCATCGTTTCCTTCAACGTGAGATTGTAGAATCTCAATCATTGGTCGATTATCCATTGCCATCGTTATGTCGAAAGCTCGATTCTCGGGATCGGCTTGAATGACGGTCTTTTTGTTTTTCTTCTTCTTCTTCTTTTTGGAAGAATTGGAAGAGTTTGGTACACCACTCGGTATGTATGTACGCGCGCGAGTGCACATACAATTAAAAC
The DNA here is from genome assembly GCA_025667525.1 of Glebionis coronaria. Lineage (NCBI taxonomy): Eukaryota > Viridiplantae > Streptophyta > Magnoliopsida > Asterales > Asteraceae > Glebionis > Glebionis coronaria. Next base: position 251,954,610 of record CM046874.1, read on the forward strand.
TTTGGAATGAGGTAGGTGACCTCGGTCGACTTTGAGAGGAAAAGGATTTTCCCTCTCGAGGTGCAATAGTAAAAAGCTACAAAAATATATACTTAAGTACTACTTGAGTTGGCAAACCAATAATCGGTCGTCCCTCTCAATATACGCACAAGCAAGCGGGGAAACGAGGTGGCACAAAGCACTTAAAAACCTTTTTCCTTATACTGCCTTTTATAGCGCGTCGCCTTATACTCACCTTATAGTTTGTATATATCGAGTTCAAACATCTTACTAGTATTTATCTATTTTGCCTTTTTTTCTTGTTATGGATGCGACTACAATAGTTAGGTGATGAAATCCCAACTAAGGCTTATTTGAAAAGTAGGTGAATTATTGTGCTACGTAATATATTATAGTAAAAGAAAAATCTTTTTGTATTTTTTAAGAAAAATATATATTCACAATAAAAACGAAAGAAATCGAACTAAAAATTTAACACTAATACGTAATATTTTTGGTGTAATACTTTTAGGAAAAAGTATTACTTTTGAATTTTTTTTATTTTTTTTTGGTGCAAATCTTAGGAAAGAATTTGCTTTTTGTGATTTTTTAATTTTTTTTTGTAATTTAATGTTTTTGATTTTTTTGTGTTTTTGATTTTGTTGCAAGAAACGTAACGTTCAAAAGATGAACGGATCCCAAAATCCAAACGCCTTCACGAAGAATCGTCAATCGTACGAGCGAAGCGGCAGCGGCGCCATTTGAAATTAAGGTTTTTATTCAATTAAAGTTCGTTTTTCCTCTACTCGACTCGAATTTGATTTCCAATTAAACGTAAAACTTGATTCGTTTTTGGTGATTAAACTTTTTGGAAATTTAAACTGAAACTAATTTAATAATAAAAACTAATTTTAATAATCTACTTTAACTTAATTTAAATAAAATCTATTTTAAAATTTAAACAAAACTAAAATAAAGTCTAAATTGAAAACTTAATTAATTTTAAACTAAATACTTTTAAAAACTATAAAAGAAATCTATTTTAAAATAAGACTTAATTAACTAAATTAAAAATCTATTGAAAACTAAATTTAAATTTTAAAAGTAAATAAAATATTTTTTTAACTTTTTATATTTTTCAAAATAAACTGGATTAAAGAAAATTAAAATAAAACAAAATTTTTATATAAATTTAATTAAACCAAAAATTGATTTAAACTAATTTAATTTAAAACTGCTAAATTGAAACGTCCTATATTAATTTAACTAAGAGAAAACAAACACAAGAATACGTCTAGCACAGTTGGCTGAGGCGTAGGACAGGCAGACGGAAGGTCTGGGGTTTGAATTCCACCAGTGACAATTTTTTTTTTTAACTAATTAATTTTTTTGGATTTTAAACCCACTCAGGCCAATTGTGTCTGAGTGTTTAAACACAGCAGTAATAAGCAACAATTATGAATCAAATAAGCCACACAGCCATTACAAATAAGCAATTAAAACGAAAATAAGCCAATAATATATGAAAATAGGCAAACCAAAAGCTGTGACAGATTAAAAATAATAAGCAGACTTTAACCAAATAAGCAGTTAAACAGTTAAGATAAGCTAACTGAAATCTAAAATAAGCTAAAGCAGATTAAGCTAAAATCTAAGATTCAGAAAAAGCAAATCAAAACACCACAATAATCAAATCCAAACGAACGATACAATAAGCAGTCAAATAAGCAGATACAAACAACCCCACACCAAACAGAAACTTATCAGATATAAGCAGATTCACCAAAAGCTACCCAACAATAACTATTATTTGAAACAAGCAGATTCCCAAGCAGTACATAAAATGAATCAAGCCGAATCAAATACAGTGAATATATTAAGCAGATTAAGCAAACATTATCAAAATAAACCAAATAAAATATTATCAGACTAATTCAAACATATAATAAAGTAAAATAATAACCAAATAAACTCCAAACAAGTAACTATGATTAAGCAGACATCAAACCAACAAAATAACCAAACAAATTATAAGCAAAGAACTTAAATCTAGCAGTTATGCAACCTCAATCAGATTAAACATAAACCAGATAACTTTAACATAAAAATAAAAACAAGAAAACAAACCTAGTGGCGAAAACCTTTGAGTAGAAGGTTGGCGCTGAGCCACCTTATGAACCGAAACAAAGATCAACAAACACCACCGATTATAACCAAAACTCATCACCATCATTCTTCTTGAATATGAACAGTACGAACTATATATATATATATATATATATATATATATATATATATATATATATATATATATATATATATATATATATATATATATATATATATATATATATATATATATATATATATATATATATATATATATATATATATTATTTTTTTTTAATTACCGAATAATAATATGATAATAATAAACAGTAACAAAAATAGTGCTTCAATATTAAATAAAACTTGCAAGAGATTAAAGGAGACAGAAATTAATTAAAATAAAAAATTTTCATTAATCATTAAAAAGAAATTACATTAACTGGAAAAATGAAAATACAATTTTAAAACCCTAATCTATTCTTCTGAAAAATTAAAAAATAAAGTAAAGTTACGATTACATGTGAGAAATGGGGGGGTTTTATAGGGAAAACCCTCAAAACCTTCTTGGTTCTCCTTGGTGGCCAAGGCTTGAAATCATAGCCGTAGAATCTTCATTCTTCTTTCTCTCTCTTGATCATCGGCTGAGAATAAAACCTTGAGCACACGGATTGCCCTCGTGACGTGATTTGTGCTACTTGTGTTTCTTGGTGGCTGAGTTGGAGCAATATAATTGGATGGATATGTGTTGGTGATTTTATTCCACCAATCAAAACAGGATTTGATGCCACGTCAGGGAGAGAGATAGGACCACAATCTCCAATTCTTGGGGGGGATTGAAGTGGATACGTGTGAATTAATCACATATGTAAAAAGCCCCAAAATATAGTGGTTAATTTTGATGGTAATTTTTTTAGGGTTTGGGGGTGGTGGAGCGTATTTGGGGGAGAAGATGATTGTGTGTGTGAAAATTACTTCGTTTGTAACGAAACCAAATGGGGTGAGGGTAAATGTTTATTTATTTTGTATGGGATAAAACTTGGGACACGTGGGGAGTGAACGGTTTGTGTTGACCATGACCAGCCAAAGTAAATACACATTTACTACTTTCGTTTCATTTTTGCAATCTTTGGGCCTGGCCCAAATCTTCTCTTAACCGTCCCATTTATCCATCCATTCCATTCGTTTCATTTTCCTTTGATTGTAAAATGGGCTATGAGCCCAAGTTTTAGTCACCACATCCGTGTCTTTATTTAGCATTTGGGCTTGTTGATGGGCCTTGTCCCGTTTATCTTTAAATTAAATTTCCAAATGGGCTTGTGGGCCCAATAAGCAAATGTGGGACCCACAAGGCCCATTAAACTCAAATGATATTTAATCCACTAAGAACGAGCTCGATTTTCGGCTTTGTTGATCTTTTCTTCAAAGTCGTGTCGGTTTTGACGGTTTTCGTGATCTTGGCACACTTTGGGTCTTTTGACTTTGTCTTCGTCTTTTTTTGGATTTTTCTTCAACATTTGACCGTGAAATCCCGTGTTTTCTCTTCTTTTGATCATTTGTACATATTTTAACACAAAGACACAAAACCACGCGTAATTCCGACTTTTACGATATATAACACATGATTAGGTCTTGTTTTTCCTTGATTTTAGTGGTAAAAGGATAAGTGTTTACACACTTATTAAATCCCCTACACTTGAACATTGCAATGACCCCATGCAATGCATTATTTGAAAGCATAAAGTTACATTTTTCTTATAATTAATCCATCTCGGCCTTTATTACTATTACTACTACTACTACGACGAAAAGATAAAAACTTGAAAGGGAACAAAAGTTATAACAATTTATTTAACTTGGAAATTATTAGATGGAAGAAACTCGTAAAGAAATCTAAGACTTTAATTAGGGCTTTGGTGTCATGAATATTAATCACCCTCAAGTTTCACGTTCCCCATACCAAGCTTAAAAACGAGATCATTGTTACTACAAGTTAGCACAACTAACACTTACTCATGTGGTTTAATTAATCACTTAGACCCCCTTATTCCTACGGTGTAACTCTTGTATTTTATTTTTGTCTTGAATGATCACGAGGATGCATTTTTGACTTATTTCGATAATTTATTAAGGCCGAAAATAAAGTGGGACGATTTAATCAATAGTTAGCTAAAGGACAAAATCTTTAAAAACTGCTTCTCGAAACCTCATAAAGTTCATATCTTGGCATAACTCGTTTCACGATTTGAGACCTTTCTCGGACCGATATTTGGCTTGTACTTCAAACTTCAAATCTTGAGAGACGATCTTGAAATTATGGTCTTCTCTTCATTTTGGTATACATCTTTATTAGGAGTGAAAGATGCTTCAAACGTTGACCACGACTTCTTCATTTATCCTCTTCTTTATTTAGGATTTTGATATACAACGATCCGCCTCCTTTTCGGACTTGGATCTATTTATCGTCATACCTTGTTAGGGTCTTTTTGGATAGACTTCTCCATGATCTTTAGGGGAGTAATTGCTTCTCGTCGTGTGTCTTGATCCATCATATTGATTTAGATTAATGATCTTCACAATCTCTTAGGATCTTTAGCAAAAAGTGAATCCTCATGCCTTGTGAGGGCCTTTTTGGACTCGGGTATCCTCATGCCTTGTTAGGGCCTTTTTGGATAAGCCAATCTTCGCGTCCCGCTTCAATAAGTTATGCCTTGGCTATGAACTCTAATTAATACCGAGCAACTTTTAAACGATCTTGTGCTAGAAGCTAAGTAACTTTTCAAATCGTACAACCTTATTTATTGCAAATATATTTATTAACAAGCGATGGGAGAAAAAGCTCATAACTAACTCACATAAGTTAATGAAAGAATACCATACTTATAATTAACTCTATCATCTCTCGTTCTCCACAATTTAAAATCTCAAGGAATGAGACTCGTGGATGCTTAGCCTAATAAACCAATTAAGGTCCATATGGTTAAGGATAATAGCTAGAGTAAACTTGGATAAGTAAACTCGGGTTGAGTCAAAATATTCACGAAGGGCCTAATATATCAAAGATATCTAAACTTGTTAAAACCATTTTATTTATTTATTTATTTTTGACTTTATTCTTGAAATGGAAAATATAATTACGATGCGATGACAAAAAGAAAATAAATGAAAAATACTACAAGGCCAAAATAGATCAAAAATTTGAAAAACGTTGAAATTTTTTTTTTAAATTTTCCGGTTAAATGGGGTCAAATTCATGGAAAAGCGAACTAAAATTTGATAGAAGTCCCCCTACACTTAATATAAACATTGTCCTCAATGTTTAAGCATGTGGGAGAATAAACTCCCCTACACTTAGGACATTGAGTACGTTGTTTAAAATCGAGCTAAGGAAGGGACAACTAAAGTGATTACATTTATTCGTTTTATTTATATACATGTATGAATCACAATAGTTTTGATAGAACCGGGTACACGGGAACACGGGATCACGGGTCGCGTCAAAAGTACCAAAAGTGGATCATCAAAGCACATGTCCCTGCACAACATCACAACACACAAACAACCTACGTGGCTCCCCCTACACTTATTGGTGGAAATGGATGAAGGTGAAAAAGGGTGGAAAGGATGGTAAAGGTAAAAATCTAACCTAGTTATACGATGCTTGATTTATTTATCACGAGTCTCTAGCTCGACTCGATTTCTCGAATTAATTCAAGGGAAATGTGGAGAGGGATGGAGTCATCTCGTGAGAGATGTCCTCTCCATAGTACAACTTAACCCGTTGGCCATTCACCTTAAAGTTGGGCCCATTTGGTTGGGATAACTCAATGGTGCCATAAGGGAAGACTTGGGCCACGGTGAATGGACCGGACCAACGGCTCTTAAGTTTACCCGAAGAGATTTTCAACCGAGAGTTAAAGAGTAAAACTTGATCACCAATATGGAACTCTCGGTTTTTAATCTTGGAATCATGAATGAGCTTAGTCTTCTCCTTGTAGATTAATGAATTTTCATAAGCCTCATTCCTAAGTTCATTGAGTTCATTGAGTTGGATTTTCCTATGATCACCGGCTTTGTTTATATCAAAATTAGCCCATTTCAAGGCCCAATAAGCCTTATGCTCCAACTCAATGGGGAGGTGGCACGCCTTTCCATACACAAGGCGATAAGGGGTACAACCTATAGGTGTCTTATAAGCGGTACGGAAAGCCTACAAAGCATCATCTAATTTATCGGCCCATGAGGCACGATGCTCTCCCACGGTTCGCTCTAATATTCTCTTAAGACCACGGTTGGAAACCTCGGCTTGTCCATTAGTTTGAGGATGATACGCGGTGGAAAGTCGGTGATTGACACCATACTTAGCCATGACTCGTGCAAATCGATCATTGCAAAAATGAGTCCCGCGATCACTAATAATAGCACGAGGCATACTGAATCGAGCAAACAATTGTTTCAAGAAGTTAACAACCACCCTCGCATCGTTAGTAGGTAAAGCCTTTGCTTCAACCCATTTGGATACGTAGTCAACGGCTACGAGGATGTACTTGTTTCCTTTCGATGATGGAAATGGCCCCATAAAGTCGATGCCCCATACGTCAAAGATTTCACATTCTTGGATGAAATTTTGAGGCATCTCATCTTTATGTGTGATCTTGCCTTGCCTTTGGCAAGCACCACAATGTTTAACCATTTCATGTGCATCATGATAAATGGAGGGCCAATAGAATCCGGAGTCGAAAACTTTTTTAGCGGTGTAATTAGGACCAAAGTGACCACCGGTGGGTCCTTTATGGCAAGCTTCAAGGATTTGTAAAGCCGCCGGCCCATCAACACATCGACGAATGATTAAATCTGCACATTGCTTGAAAAGATAAGGGTCGTCCCAATAGTACGTTTTAACGTCCTTGAAGAATTTTTTCTTTTGTTGGGACGTTAACCCTTCGATAAGAACACCACCCGCCAAATAGTTTGCAATGTCCGCAAACCATGGGGTATCATCAAGATTGGAATTAATAGACATTAAGGTATCAAGGGGAAAGGATTCATTAATCTCTTGATTTGGAGATTCCCCTTGATAAGGATCCTCAAGTCTACTAAGATGATCCGCGGCTAGGTTTTCTGCTCCCTTTTTATCACGAATTTCGATTTTAAATTCTTGTAGGAGCAAAACCCAACAAAGGAGTCTTGGTTTAGCATCTTGCTTGGTCAACAAGTATTTCAAGGCGGAATGGTCGGTGTAAACGATGGTGGTGGAAAGCACAAGATAGGGGCGGAATTTCTCAAAAGCATACACTACAGCTAAAAGCTCTTTTTCGGTAGTGGTATAATGCAATTGAGCCCCCGTCATTGTCTTACTAGCATAATGAATGGGCTGGAAATGTTTGTTAACTCGTTGACCTAAAACCGCTCCTACCGCGAAATCACTAGCATCGCACATGAGCTCGAAAGGTAACTCCCAATTTGGAGAGACTAAGACCGGTGCCTTAGTTAATTTACCTTTAAGAAGTTCGAAAGAGTCGAGACATTCTTGAGAGAAGATGAAAGGAGCATCCTTTTCTAAGAGATGAGTCATTGGACGAGCTATTTTCGAGAAATCTTGGATGAAACGTCGATAAAATCCCGCATGGCCTAAAAAACTTCTAACTCCTTTGACGGTGGTAGGTGGAGGTAACTTAGCAATGACGTCAACTTTAGCACGGTCGACTTCGATACCGGCTTTGGAAATTTTATGACCGAGGATAATAACACCAACGAATCATAATTAATCGATTTAACAAGATCATAATTAATAACACAATTATAATTAATCGAATTATGCTTACATACCTTTATCATAGTGAAGATCCATAAGATCACCAACGAATCACCAATTAGGGTTTATGACGAGCACTACCAAGATATAGTCTAAAGTAAGACTACATTACGTTCATGTACACACGTAATACAACAAGCTAACTGTGATTCTAGCACGTGTAAACCAAGCTTCTACGCTTGTGAAAAATCTACCCAACAACCCTAGAGAGGGGCTAGGACTAGATTATTGATAAACCAAAACCAAAGGATAAAAGGAACCCTAAAAAGGCGTTTTTCCTTTTGGTGTTGATCGCAATTAGAACTCAAAAACCAAACCAAAACCAAACGAATCCCTTAGGGTTTCGTGGGAGTTGATCAGCCAAAAAGAGAGAGACAAGAGAACGTGAGGTTAAAAAAATAATGAATGTTTTGATGTGTGTATATAGGCTAGCAAATCTTGGAGCCCAAGTAATAAACCAAATAAGGCAAGAAATCTTTTCTTCCTTTTCTCCATCGCCGGCCCAACCCACAAAGGGGTATTCCAGATCTTTCTTTAACTCTTGTTAATAATTCCACATTAACCGTTAAGTCCTTAACTCTTAAATTTAACAACGGTTAAAGTTATTGCTCGATTTAATTTAATAAACATATAAATATATTTATTAAATAAATTAACTCTTTACGTATTGTGTGCAATCCCGTAATCTCGAGTTCGATCCTAACACACGACTATTTAAAATTATGTCCATAAACTTTCACCAGGGATGTCTCCGGTAATATCAACTGGACCGGGTGTGTCGCATTTCAAATGAAATCTAAAAGCTTTCGAAGCATCGTCTTGGGTAAACCCGACCCCTATATGCTCCAAGAAATCGGGTTTTCTTATTTTTTCGAGAATTTCCCGATTTGATACCGATCACGTATCGAATTAATGGTCCCGATTTTTTTTTTCATGTCTCGATATCGTATCGAACGAAATTCAGATACCAAAAATTAGTACAGTTCCAATACGATACTAGTTTGATTCCGAAATTCGAATGAAAATGCTCATCCTCAGTTTGATCACGGTGGGTACCCCTTAACTTAACCCTCCTGTTACATAATACTATCCCTTAGAGGGTAATTTTTTTTTACCCCCAACGACGTGGGTCAACGTTGTCTTCCGCGGTAAAGTTGGCCAACGCTCGGTTCGGCGTTAAGACACCCATTTTTTTTATCAGAGTTTTTTACCAATGTCTTGTTGTTAAAAAATTTATTTACCATTCTATGGTTTTTTTAAATATATTGACTATAGTATAGTGTTTTCTTTTTTTTCTTTTAATTTATGTCCAACTAGTTAAGTTTGTCCGCTTACTTTGAAGTGAAAGAAAAAAGGTTAAGATCTATTTTTTATTATCAAAATCATCCATATTTCTATTTAACTAATTCCACCCTCGTATATCATTAAAAAAATGGTTTAGTTTAACTGGCTCCCATATTTCGTTGGTTAATTTAATCCTCGTATACGAAGATCTATTTTTATGAATCGTATATTTCGTTGGTTAATTTAACCCTCCTATACTATTTGGAAATAATGGATGGTTCTACTATTTTTTTTTAATTTTTTAAGCATATATGTTTTGCTCAGTTCTATGATAGTTATCAATTTATTATACTTTTTCTCGGTGCTGCAAAAATGAGCCTACGCAGTCGATTAATCGGTGTTTAGACGTCAGACGGGATTAACCGTTTGAATTTTTACTAATCTGTCTTTTTAATTGATTTAACCAAAAATCGACTAAATCAACCATTTTTATCCTATCTGCTAAATCGGTCAATTCGAGCATATGATTTCAAGTTTATAATTTTGTATATAAAAACTCATCTCGATTCACATTAAAGCCGATTAATCGTTGAACGATAATGACCATCTAGTTAACATCTAACAAATTTTGCAACTTTGCATTTTTTTAATCACATTCAACATATTACAATAAAGTAAGTTTTACAATTAGATATATAGAAATTCTTGCCAGTCAAGTAGAACCACTTTTTACCTTTTTAATAGATATTTGTTAAAGATAAGTTAAATAGAAATTAAAAGTTAAAAGAAACACTATACTATAGTCAATATGTTTTAAAGAACTATACATTAGTAAATAAGTTTTTCGATGACAAGAGGTTTGTAAAAAACTCTTTTTTATCATCCCTCTTCACAAATCACAACTCACACCAAAACTAACGTTGTTACTTACTTTGAAGCTCCTCCCGCCAAATCTTATCCATTTATCTTCCAACTAAAACAAACACCATCTCTCTTTTCCTGTCACACAAACACACAATGTCTTCCATTTCTGTTTCTCTCTTTGGTTCTCTTGCTCGTTCCACTCACACATCTTCTAGAAAATGGCGAATCAGATCATCTTCAGCCGCGCCTCCCAACGTCGATTTCTCCTCTCTCGAATCCGCCATTTCCAAGGTATTTTTCGATCATTTGTACTTCTCTTCCAATGGAATATGCTCCTTTTGATGAACTTTTATCTTATTCTTTGTATTTGTGTGTGAAATCTATTGCATTCCATAATTTCCAAGCATTACCAATTATGGATGGGTTGTCGATCCGGTAGCTTTGGAATGTTAATTTGTGTACCTTATGTAACAAGTAACAAGCGGTCCCATATAAAGACTTTTTACTATGCTAAAAAGTGTTTTGTTATGTTTTTAACCATTGCAAGTTAAGCTTTTTGAAAAGCTTTTCACAAAAGCTTGACAAACACAAAGCTTTTGCTCCAAGTTGTAGTGATTAAATGATGCTTGCATTAAATGCATTCAATGGTTCAAGTCTTTGGAAGACTTTGCCATTGTTGATGCTCTAAATATCAGATGAGACATTTGACGTCTTTAACTCTTTATAAGCACGTGGCGAATCATATACATATGCTTAAATTTGGGCTATTTGGACCTTTTTTTTCAACTAATGGACTAAATGGGTATTGACTTTTATTTTAGTTGTACTATTTGGACAACATAAAAATATTTGGTTAAATAAATGGGTATTATGGACTATTTGGACAATATAAAAGCATTTGGTTAAATTAATCTTGAGTCTATTTGTTTCTCCTTTAATATTGTTCATTTAACCCAAGTCCATTTGGTCCTTGTCCATTTAGTCCAAGTCCATTTAGTCCAAATATAAAAAATTGCCCATTTAGTCCACATCCATGGACCAACCTCCATTTAACCCACTGTCCATACCCGTCCACCCATTTAGCCACCCTTATAAGCACCATGGTTTTTAGTTGAAGCCAGAAGGGTTTTAGGTAGTCTATTGCTTTCGGGCATGTGGGGTGTTACAAATGTGTTAGAGCCAATGGATCCCGGGGTGTGATGGGCACGCATCTCCTGAGTTATGGATCTTGGTTATGCAAGTCCGATGAGGACGTCCGAAACGTAACTAAAGTCTGAGATCTAAGTGTCGCTTGTCAGAAGGAGTGAATTTGCATTCTAAAAGTTTTCAAAGTGGTTTTTTTGGGTCAAAAATTGAACATTGAAATTACTGGAGAGATCAAACATTTTTATTTGTTATGAATAAGCTTAGACATCAGGTATTCTCCAATATGCATAAACCTAATGTTAGTATGTAAAGGATCTTTAGTGGCTAAGAAGCTTGGCTTTATTAAGTTGTCCTGCCTTTGCTTGTATATAATTGTAGTTGCATTTGAATTTGCTGCAGAAGGACAGTGATGAAGTTAAAGAAGCACTTAATCAGCTGTCTGAAAGTGGGTGGGCCAAAAAGTGGAATTCTCAACCCTATCTTTCCCGCCGTTCGGTCAGTCCTTATTACCTATGCTTATTTGTGGCAAAGTGCTACTCCGTACATTATTACAAAGTTATAATATAATTATAAATGGAAAAATAGCCTAATGCATTTCCATACAGTTTGTAGGATTGTTCTATTCTAACCACCTGAAATTTATGTAACAGACATCTCTCCGTGAGTTGACAACTCTTGGATTGAAAAATGCTGAGAACCTTGCAATACCTAGTGTTAGAAATGATGTAAGTTCTCTGAACATGCACCTTGTTTTGAGTTAACTAGGCTAATGGTCATTTGTGTATTTGGTGCCATTGGTATTGATCTTTCCACATTAACTACTTGGAAACTTTTATAATATATTTCATGAAATTAATTTCATGACAGTGATGCAGGCAGCTTTTCTTTTGACTGTGGTGGGAACTACCTCGGTTTTAGGAACTATTGCTGGTCAGCTTCCTGGGGTAAGCTCAAATTATTTTATCTTTACTTAGCACATTGATTATAAATTAGACACAAGATCAAGTCAATTTCAAATTATGGCCGAACATATCTAAGACCCCCCTAATAAAGGTTTTTACTATTGTACACAAAGTAATTATGTAACAGTTTCAGAAATAAAAAACCTTAATCTAGAATCTCTCATAATGGGCTTACAATCAATGCTAAAAAGATCAAAGTGTTATCATTATAAAAAACTATAACCTAATCACGAGGTTATATATTTACTTCACTACATTGAAACACTACTCAAAATAAAACTTGTATTCTCAGTTTTAATCTAGTGTTCTGCTGTGATAACGCTGCAGTTATTGGTTGCAAGTAAATAGTTTCTAACCAAAACGTTATGTAGGACTGGGGCTTCTTTGTACCATATTTGATTGGGAGCATTTCTTTGGTGGTTCTGGCTATAGGGAGTATTTCACCAGGGTAAGTGTGATATGTATCTTCATTGTAATTACTTTTCGGATCTTTAGCATGGACAGTAATGAACGATTTTGGATTCATCTAATTAATACCTGCAATGTAGGCTTCTTCAGGCTGCAATAGGTTCATTTTCGACCTTTTTCCCTGATTATCAGGATAGAATTGCCAGACATGAAGCTGCTCACTTTTTGGGTAATTTCTTCTCATGCTTCTCCGAACTGATTGTCGATACTAAGAACACAAAATAATTTGACACCTTTTACTCACTTTCACAATATTGGATAATGAATTGGCATAATGTTATACTACTTTGTTTTAGTGAACTATAGTGATTGCTGATACAGTGATACCTAATGACCTTTTTTTACACTTGGATACCGTTTTGTAGCATAATGCAAACAAACAACTGAATCAAACTATTTTTACACTTTGATAGTCTATATCATCTGCTTGCATTTGTCCTTTTTATTGGTGTTTAGATGGTTATATAACTATTTTTCCACTGGCAGTTGCCTACTTACTAGGTCTTCCCATCCTTGGGTACTCTCTGGACATAGGAAAAGAGAATGTCAATCTTATTGATGAAAGGCTGGAAAAACTTATATACAGTGGACAACTTGATCCGAAGGAACTCGATAGGTACATATTAGTTGTTCTGCTAACTGCTCACTTCTGTTTTTAACTATTAAACGCATATTTGTGGGGTTGAGGCCTGTATCTCGACACGTACCAGCTATTATATATGCATCACATTGCTTCTTTAGTAATAGCTACAAAATGATGATCAATAAAGGTATAGTCCGTAATCTGATGATGAATTGCTTCACGACCCTGTTATTGTTATTTCTTTGAAATGGGACCTAGTATATCCTTTTTGCTGTATATATTTATCGTGTTCCCGTGAAAACAAAATTTTGATTAATACCCATACGTATAACATATATTAATACGATACAAGAATAGAACAAGAATATACAAAAAGGAGTATTGTAATGGCTTATGTTGTTCAAAGAAATTATCATCACTAGTAAACTACTCCCACTCCCCCCACTTGGGATGAAACAATGACGGTTTGGTTAAGTTGGGTATGTAGTAAAAACAGGTTATAAGTTTTCCAACCCACGGAGCCCTTTGATACACATGTTTGAGTTTCATTAATAATTACTGTTTAACTTATGATTACAGAACTATCCTACATTAATATCAAAACATTTATAATAAAGAGTTATGCATTATGAATCACTTTGGGATGACTTTTTAGTTCTAACCCAATTTAGTTAATCTTTTAGCTTAACCTATTTGACCGGCTAGAGATAAAACATAGCCCCGATCGACCCATTTTTCTGGCAATGGGTCAATATTACCACCTCTATCCCCCAACTTTGTAATGGTTGCTGTAGTAGTCTTTAGCAAGTGTGTACTGAATAACTTGGCATAAGTTACCTTAACGACTAAGCTTAACTCTCAGGTTGGCAGTTGTGGCAATGGCTGGACTTGCAGCAGAAGGTCTAAAATATGATAAAGTGGTTGGACAATCCGCTGACCTTTTTACTCTACAGGTATGTCGATATCTTGCACGTCCAAAGTCAAAGTCAACTGTGACTGCAAACTCAGTGTTTTTTTAAATAATTCCAGAGATTCATAAACAGAAGTAAGCCCCAGATTAAGACACCAGAGCAGCAGAATCTAACTAGATGGGCAGTAAGTCATCACTTATGCAACTTTCATTGCTATCCTTTTTGTGTATATCACTAGAGGTGGCAGAATGGACGCGTTGGGTTAAAAAAATAAGATTTTACGTACAAAAATTTAAGTCTAATATAATTACAAGAAATGATTTTTTCTCAGTGACACTGTATTTTCTTTTACATAACATGGTTCAGGAGGTTTCTCTCAAAAAAATAAAACTTCAAATGACTAATTACCTTTTTCCTCTTAAGCTTAAGTTTTTACAAAGTTTGACCCGTCAAATATATAACATAACGCGAATTGCCAATTTATATGTAACGGGTCAAAATCGCCACCTTTTACTACTAAAAATTTAATTTCTATCTTATGCAATCAAATTTTGTGGGTGAAAAATGCAGGTTCTGTTTGCGGCTTCACTGTTAAAAACTAACCAGGCACTTCATGAAGCCGTAATATCTGCAATGTCAAACAAGGCGACTGTGCTAGAGTGCATTGAAGCAATTGAGAAGGCTGCTGCATGATTCCATTGCTTACAATCATACCAATGATATGTTAATATGATTTTATCATTATTATAAAAACAATCTTGTATATGTTTATTAAATTGAGGGCTGAACACTGAGACGTTTGTTTTTCGTAAAAACTAGGAATAATGAACAAAAATCGTTAATTTCGTTCCAATTTTATCAGATGACATATTTGTGTGGTTTGGTTTATTTTTGGTTTGTGTCTATGGTGCATGTTGTATATTTCTTGTTTGTTCTTCAGAATGCTTGTATCCTTTTAGTGGTCTCCTCCTCGGAGCCACTGTTCTAATGTCTATTCGTTTTTGCCTTTCATAAAAAATAAAAATCGTTACTTTTGTGAAAACTCATGCAAGTAGATAAAGCACAGCATGATCCAACGGACTGAATCGAGTGGGTTTCATTCCAAGAGGTACAGAATGACCATAATGGTCATGTGAATGGGGTCAGAAATACCGGAGTTTGCCAATGTAAACTGATGCAGATTTGTAAAGCTGGCCAAGCTGAATAAGGGAAGATGTCTATTTATATTTAACTTAAATTAGAAGGCCAAAGACAAAATACAATGCTCAAAGTGTGTCACTGGCAATAGCGTTTCCGTGTGTAGGCAAATTAAAAATAGACATCAAGGGACATCAATATTTTTTAAGGCGGTGTTTGGTTTGCAGAGATGGGTGTAAAAATGGGTACAATGTTAATACAAAGGATGGGTTCTAATAAGTTGTTGCTCAAAGATTAATCACATCCCCCACCCGCTGAAATGAATTCCAATTTCCAAAGATAACATACTAATACAATGAGTAAACCCGTCCAGCATATATAACAAAATTCCGTATTTGATAAAATGACATACTACTATACCAGCATGCTGGCCAATGTCATTGTTACTGTTCATCTTGTGGTTATGTCATTATGATATGACATTGTCATGTCATGATAAGTTTTATGGTATTCAACAAGTGTCATACTTTCTTGTAAATAATTTTTACTAGCAATAAGGAAATGAGAAGAACCTCCCTCAATAACCCCATAATCATTTATTGCTCTACATACAACATAAATATCGCGTTTTCTTGTTCCCCGACTTACATTACCATTATTATTATCGTTTCGACCCTCCCATAGAAAAATACAGGTTATACAAGACCATTTACAGTTCCGGCTACATAAGATTTATGAGCATTAGTTCTCCAACATGGATTAAAGACCTAGGTGACACATATAAAGGACCTTATATTATATTCCAGTATCAACTTGCAGAATATCAAACCTGATGCAATCATAATCTCCCATACATGGAAAGCATGTCCCTTAGCTTCTTTGCCTCGGTGTCCATGCTCGAAAAGCTCATGGAATTTGGTATTCTCCAACCCCAATTTCCAGACTATTTGAAAATGAAAAGAAAACGTGTCACGTAAAACTGTATATCATAAACAAGCTAGTACATTATCATATATATGAAGAACAAAGACGTATAAGAGACTTTACCTCCAGCAAACAAAAAAAAAAAACTCCTTTCTTGTTTCATAATAATGTCTTTTGTGGTCATTTCATCTATTAATTTCTCAAATTAACCGGATTTCTTAAACACTAAATTATTCAGCAAAGAAGCATACGATTTATAGCAGGAAACTCTAAAAATAAAAGTTGGAAACTATGACTTAAAAAAAAAACAGATATAAGATACTGTAGCAAATTAGGAAAACAAGATAATTTTGGAGCTCAGTAACACAACCAAAATTCTCACAAACGCATATTATGGTCCTTTGCAATAACGAGTTTATAAGCTTATTTATTACCTGTGTTGCAGGTATATTCATTCTAGCAGAACTTCCAAACCCAAGAATATCCTGCATAGGTATGATTGAAGTCTGGGCTACTGAAGCAACTGCAGCCCGGATTAGAGCCCATGAGATATCATCATCCACAGAGATTGATAAATAGTTAAGCACCTGAAATAGAGTTAGAGAGTCATCAGACCCGTATGCAAAAGTTTCTCAAAAATATGATAAGATTGCAGGAAAAAAAACACACATTATCTTTTTCTTCTTGCTGCAAGACATCCCACCAACCTCGTATCTATAACAAAAAACTGCAAAGTGTCAACAAAGTAATAGGATTTTGTGAAGATGTGATGCTCATTTAGATCTCAGATGTTTTATATGTACAAATTGAAGGACAAAAGTGGGACAAAAAGCGACACGTTTGATGTACCTGTGGAATGCTTTATAAATTTTCAGTTTTTACAAGTCTTTGGTTTAAATTCCATAAATTGGGAACACATGGACCACAAAACATGGATTAAGAACTTATGCAGAAACTCCTCTTTAGTGGTCTCCCCCATGGAGCCACTGTTTTGTGTTAATAAATCATAGCCTTTCAAATAAAAAAAGAACTTATGCAGAAACTAGAAAGCCAAAAGAACATAGATCTTCAAGATAAACTGAAACGGCTGAGATATGGTTGAAAATGTGAGATTCCAAATACTTTTATGCTTGCATCATAACAAGGTCCCACACTTACTAACCATTCCTAAAGTTTGGAAATTTGCATTCTAAAATACTGAAACCTAATCTTACGTACAGTACATCAATACATGAGGAGATATACTTTTTCCACTTAATTCTTTATAAATCAACCAATTTCTAGCTAAATAGCTCACCGTGTCATTATCATGAGTTCCAGTATATACAACTTGATTTTGCTCATGATTATGAGGCAAATGAGGATTTTCCGCATCACTTCCAAAACCTATTGATACAAACAAATAAAAAAAGATTAGTTAATGAGAAGTTATGAACTTAATTTACAAGACTATATACTATAATTTGAAATAAGACTAAGCATATTAGTACCAAACTGAAGAACAGCCATTCCAGGTGCCCCAATGGATTTCCGAAGCTGGACTACATCCTCAGTTATAACTCCCTGAAAAATACTCAGATAATTAGAGTATTAGACCCTGTTCTATCCACATTTGTATGTTGTTTACAAGTAAGCATTCTACTACCACCACATATTTCTGTTACCAATCCAATATAAGTATTCTAATTTATATGATCTGGAAAGTTCGTTCCAGTGATTGATTAACTAAAATCTCCTATAAAGTTTAATGTCGTCCATGCTTTCATATTCATAAACAAAAGAATATTTTACATCTTTACTTTTCCTGATGATATCATTGATAAGCTATGAACTCCCAAAAAGTGGAAGACAACCAAAATAAACAGCATACAAAATGGTTAACGTGGAAATATACTTAATATACTGTAAGGCAACATTATTGGTTGTTAGATTTACATTCATGATAAGATTTCCTTTTCTGTTTCAGTTATTGGCCCACAAACCAATCTTGTATAACTGATGAATGGTTCCATACATCTCTACACTTATATGTCAACCCCGTTTAACAGCACAAGTTCACAGAAACTAACCAACCACTAGCTTGGTGGCTCTCAGAAAGTCAAAATGTTGCAAGAGAAATTTTAGAATGCATAGTGCAAGCAAATATATTTATATATCATACCAAGTCTTCCGCTATGATCTTGATGTTCCCAACAGCTCTAAAGATAGCATCAAATAAAGAACTCCCAGGTCCTACCTACTATCAACAAAAATAATCACTTAGAGAGCACATGCCAAATGTTAGCAGAAATGTTGCATGTCAAAAGAGAACTGACCTTCCATCTACCCAAAGTGGCAATTTTTGCTTCTGCAAAACACAACTAGTATTATAAGATGGATTAAATACAGCATGATCCCTAAAAATTTCAGCCGAAAAATTATATGATTTTGCAATATATCATTTAAACAATAAACAAACATAAGTCAATTTGAGAGGATTTGTTTTCTTGCTATGGTACACACTACAGAACTTACCCGAAGGAACAGCCCAAAAGCCAGAAAATCCTCTAAAGTGGTCTATCCTGAACTCATCAAAAAGATCCTGTGCACGTCGTAACCGGCGAACCCACCAGGTAAATCGATCTTCTTCCATTGCTTTCCAATCGTACAGAGGACTTCATGTGAAAAAGAAATACACTCACTATAAAATGCTCATTCATACTTATATAAATGGAAAAGTGGATGTTGTATAGCATGCAACTGAAAAAGAACAATTTAATTTAAAACACAAATACTATGTACAAATGAATGTGGTAATTTATATTAGCATAAACCTGTCCCATAGCTGTCCAGTTTCACTAAAAGCATCAGGGGGAACACCGCTAACCAGAAGTGGGAACCCTTTCCTGTTCTGACATACATACATAGTTAGAAACTGAGGCTCAATAGGATGATGCAAATCAACTGTAGCTATTATTTACTCACAAGCAAAAAGTATTTCCTGTTTGCCCAAACATCTGCACTGTGATATCCAACATATATGGGCATGTCTCCCATAACGCTTATCCCCTTTGTACGTGCATAATTACAAACTTTTTTCCACTGCCTTTGAAATAAGAACTGTTGTGCAACAAATATGTCGATCTGGGATTGGAAAGGGCAAAAATGGTCAGAAATCACGTTTTAGCAAAAATTGAGTATGTGGAGTGGAAGTTGATGCATAAATAAGGATTTTTGAATGATAGACATCTTACAAATTCTTTTTTACTTTGGGAAATGTCCTCTAATGCAGCTAGATGGCGATTCTTCAAAGGTTCAGGCCATTCATACCAACTATATGTATCGTAACAGTCATCAATAGCAGCAAAATATGCTGCATCTTCAAGCCAACCTATGTAATCATGAAAAGAAAACAGTAGCCTTTTCAATCAGCAAAAGTAAGTGTGCAGAATGAAGAATACTAAGAATTTTAGATTACGACAGATGGTGCACATAATATGACCTATTAACCATCCTTCAATCGTCACTGGAAAAAGTTTTGTGTTATGTATGTTCATGCTTGGTAAACAACTGCAAAGAAAATTTAACAAGGATTTCGGAAGGGAGTACATATAAGGACAGTTATTCAACCAACTAGTTCTGATAATTGCATTTGATAATTTACAAATACAAGTTACATGTAGCATTTGGAAAGGAGCATGGGATTTATAAAGTGAAATAACGGTCCAAAGAGCTCCTCAACCACATGAAAACATAATCAAGAACCTCAATCAGGACAACATAAATCCACTTGCATTATTACAAATTTCTATTTTCCCAGAACATTACAGCCCCCTATATTTGATGATATTGGCAGGGCTAAAGGCAGCCACGTAGGCATGAATACAGAAACTCTAAAAAAGTGCCAAACTAAGTTCATACACGCAGTATTACTAAATATACATTCTGTTACAAATCTGAAGGAATGGAAAGATACATGGTGCTCTTTGAGATTGAATTTTTCGAGATTCTGATTTCATCTGGAAAGGGGGGGGGGGGGGGGGGGGGGGGGGGAACAATAGCTTCAACGTATTGTACTATTGTGGAAAGAAAGAAGATCACTAAACCCGAAGTAAGTGCGTAAAGTGAGCGACTGGATCAGTCAACAAGGTTAAGTTATAATTAACAGAACTAACCAAAATAGCTTCAAGAAAGGATATCTTACTTGCAATATCAGGATCCTTACGGAAAGCTTCGAGCTGAAGCTTGAGATCCCCCTTACTGGAAATCAGCCTCGTTGCAGCCTAGGCCAAAAAAAAAGGTTGAAAATCTCAGTTCAGGGCGGCCATACAGAGTTCAGCTGTGGACAGCTACTTATCAACCATATTTGATAGCATACATGTGGGTGAAATTCTAAGTTTGGTTTATAATATTTTGATCCTTGCCAACTACATTCTGAAGATATTTTTTTGAGTAAGAATATAGGCAAATTAGAAAAATTAACTAGTCCACAGTGCAATTCCAAGAGCCAATATGCGAGAATCTGAAGCACTACCAAAACTATAATACGTTTTTATCTAGAATATAGTCCACTTCCTATACAGTTAGCTGCATGTATGCGAGTAGTGGGAAAACAAACTGACAATTCAGATCAACATCGTAGATGTCCTAATGGGGAGCATTAGAAATTAAATACAGAATAATAACGTTCCATGTTCAACACAGATGTTAAATCACCCGACCATATGTAAAAAAAAGTCTTTATTTTCATAGTTTACCTTGGCAATCAGAGGATCCTTTATGTCAGCAACAGTGTTATAATTTACACGTTCTGCCTCCCTGCACAAAGGCTGACGTGATGAGGGAATGAGGGAATATACATTTGAGACAGAAAAAATATATAATTCCAACTTGCTTCATATAGCTTAATAATTCTTACACTGGTTCAGGAAGCTCTGCTTTCAGTAATAAACCATCTTTCACAAGCTCATCTAGTGATATTAGAAGTGTGTTACCACAATTTGCATCCTGGAAGTGAGCATTTGCAAGACTTATAATACTATACTATAAATAATACATGAAATGTAAATGCAGATCTAAGATCATGTGCAGTCAAGTAACAAGAGTAAGGTCTCAAAGACTTGATAATAGATGCAAATCCATTGAATTTTAGTTTAATTTATCACCTGTCCAGAGTACGGAGATCCCTCCTCGTTGGCCTTCCTACCTGGTGGAACAAGTGGGAGAACCTGCATAAACATAGAGAAACAATCACGAATCACATAGCACATCCATGACATATTCATGTAGCGGCATAAAAGTGTAAATTTACAACCGCAACAAGAACATAGATGGAAAAGAGCACTAAACAGTACAACGCAAACCCATATATCTATTAATAAAAAGATGGACATGATTCCGAAATTGTTGACATAACTAGAATTAATTTTTCTGAAAATTCACGACTTCTATGCAACACTTCATAACAACTTATTAATGATTTCTCTCTAAGACAGTTTCCTTCTCTACTCTAATTTAGTTTCGTTTTCTTGTGCACACACTCTGAATCACATATAGCAAAGTAGATGATAATATCCTATAATTAAGTAAAACACACCACAAGCTACATTATGGTTTTGGTCTAATTGTATGAAATTGTTGTATTGTGTGTACCATCATTAGGATCGAACTATTGAATAAGTAACTTTTTGAATTTCGATTATTCCGTGTGTCAATTGACGTATTTTGGAAATCGGTGCACAAAATAATGGAAATTCAAAAAGTTAGTTACTCCGTATTAAATAGTCAAAGCCTAGCAACGGTACATACAATTGAAAAAAGTGACAAGTAATATACAATTTAAGACAATAAGCCGTTATGGTTTCAACTTTCAAATGTCAAACCTTAACTTCAAAATTAAAATCCATATACTTCACACCTACATTATAGTACTATGGATATGTTTGGCAAAATAGCAAGCAGTAGCTATGAGGAGTAGTTGTTTGTTTTATAAAAGGCGTTTGGCAGTATTTGTAAAGTGAAATGACGTAAAAGCTAAACGCTTCTTCACGCATCATTATGAAAAAGCAAAACGCTCCTTGCTAAAAGCTCATTACTAAACATTTCCAATACTTGTTAATCACTAGAATCAGTAAAACAAATTCTCTCCCCGCATTGATGTCAAATCAAAATAGCTTTACATTTTACAATAAGTAATAGTTGATGAGTAATAAAATGAAAATAGCGACTACCTGCCAGAGCGAACAACCAGCATTATGAAGCCAATCAATAAAGTCGAAAGCCTGTTGACCTAAATCACCAACACCATACGGTCCGCGAAACGACGTGGGATGAAGCAACACTCCAGCTCTCCTCTTCTCACTTGCTTCAGTTTTCGGTAACCAATCCGCGTAATCCACGGGAAAATCGTCACCTACCGCGTATTGAGGTTTCTCAACCGCCATAACCGCCTTCACATTACACTTACGAATACTTCGGTTACGGTTACAAAGAATGGGAGTGATTGTGAATGTGTTGGTGAGTTTTGGATGAGTGTGGAGGAGAGGTGGTGATGAGAGAGTAGTGTGGATTAATGATGTCATTGATGCACGTGATTGATTGTTTGTGTGTGTAATGAGAATTTGAAGAAATGATGGTTATTATGTGGTGGTGATTGGTGAAGTGAAAGTGAAGTGAAGATGGTTGGAGAGTGGGTTTAGGCTCAGGTTAAGCGGGAGAAACCATGTGGGACTTTCACATGCTAAAGAGCACGGGAGTAGTTGTGTCATGGCTTGGTGGCATGGAAAAAAAAAAGTGTTCTACATTATTATTTTTCTTAAGACACCAGTTTTTTTTATGTCATCAGTTTTTATTGGTAACACTGAGTTGTGGAAAAAGTGATGTTATAGGAGTAAAAAAGTGGTATAAGAGGTCTATATATATCCACTTTAATAATTAAAAAGAAGAATTAAAAAAACATCATGGCGAAAGCTGGTGACCATGGCGCCAAGCCAATGGCGCAGAGGGACGGAGCCCTCCGTGGTCGACTTTTCCTGCGTGGTGGCCATGGCGCCAAGCCATGACACTAGACTCCCCCGCTCTAAAAGACATGTTTGATGTTTTATTTTGTGGGAGAGTAGTTATTTTGTGAGATATATTTTTAAAAAAATAATATTTAATTAAATGTTTTATTTTGTAGAGATTGGCGTGATTGATCAGAGTGAATCGTGAAAGATGATGAACGCAAAAGTTAATTTGTCGCTGACATGTATAATGTGACGATGTTTTTTTATGTGAGTGATAAAAGTAGCCTAACAAATGATTAATTGATATTTAATTTAGTTATCGTTTACTTTTATGAGATTATTGGGGCTATTACAACAAATAAGTGTATTTGTTGTTTAATTGAGATTGGAGTTATTTATTGCTGCAATCAAGTTAATCATCTATTAAGTTTAGCTAGATCAAACTATGTTTTTATCAAACTCGAATCCAAGCTTAAACCTCAAAATTAACTCGAAAAATATATCAAGTTCAAATTTAAGTTTTTTATAACTGGACTCATGTTATTATGAAACATTTTTTAAACTTTAAAATAATTTCATGATGAATTTATATACACATTTAAATGTTAATTAAGTATTAACTTAATAAAAAAGACTTATTTTATAAATATATAAAGAATATATTTTAAAAGAACTTTTAACTCTAAACGTATTTATATAGGGGTGAGAAAAAAACCAAAAAATCGAAACCGAACCGAAAACCGAAAAAACCAAACCATAAAAACCGACCGAAACAAAAAACCGATGGTTCGGTTTTTAGTTTTTCAAAAATCAAAAATATACGGTTCGGTTTTGGTTTTTATCAAAAAACCAAACCGTAAAAATCGAACCTGACCGAACCTCTTAATTACATAACAATATATATTTAATAAGATATAAGCAATAAATTATAACTTTAAATTCTAAATATTCTTTTAGTGGGTGAAATATAATATATCTATCTTAATATTTAACATGTACGTGTATTTACTTCACAATATATCATTGCATATGTGATAACGATTGTTTATGTATAATTTGTATGTTCACTTTTATGTGTGTGTTTTTAGTAGACTAGGGAATGTGCCCGCGCTCCGCCGCGGTGTTGGGCTGTGGGTGCTGGTAAGGCTACCAGTGGACTTTGCGGAACAAAGTGATTAGGTCGGCCGTATAGCATGCCGTTGTTACATTAAATAGATGGTGAACGATATACTGGTTGTTTTGAATACAGAAAAGTAGTAAGCTAGTGTTATTATTACACATTAAATGGACTAATACATGCATAGTTACATACTAATAATATGTTTCAGTACGGAGGTGATAACCTCATGTGCGTCATAAGCGACTAACAAAATGTAGGTTGTTGCAGGGGTGACATGTTCATTCTAATTCAGGGAGAAGGGAACATTTGAAGGTGCTGGTTTTCTCTTGTTGGCTGTTTTTCTTGACTAAATTCAGTGTTGCTGTCGAGAGTTGCTTCATGACAGTTGCAGGTGGTGTTCCTGTTTAGGAGCAAAAATTAAACAGTTAGGTTTGTCGCTTGAAATAGGCAAACAGTTAACAAAATAAAAGAAACTAACGGCATGGTTTGTCAGAGATATATTGATACCTGGGTCTGCTTTGTGTATTTCATGCACGGATTCCACGGGTGTATTGTTCTCACAATACCTATGTCCACCCTCCCACGTAAAGATTTTTATGAGTTCCATTCATAAGTTTCACACCATCTAAAAATGAGCTTTTTGGTTATCTGTACATAGTCGTCAGTTTAGACTAAAGTTGCAGCACCCACATATTAAATTTTACAACTTCCAGCCCATTCGGCCTATTTGTAATATATAAGATTAAGATAAAAAAACGCACAGTTCGTAGACACACTATCGGCGGCTTTCAAATAAACCAGAGGTTGTTGGAGTCGCGTTAAGAACCTAAGAAAAAAGACGAAACGAACTGCACTTTAATTATTACCTTATCGGTCATAAAACTGAAAAAACATTCGTGATGTCTACACAGTACCCATAGGGTCAAAAGTTGATCAAGTTACCACCTATTTGTTCACTGAGATTTCAACCTATAAACAGTTGATTTGAGAAAAATATATGTGTATGCTTACCTCGGCGGATCTGAGCTCAGGCCGAGTTATACGCGCCACAACTGCCACATTCTTCACATATGTATGTTCCTTCAAATTCCCTCGGCTACTTAATGCACTTGGGGCACGATACATAACACCAAAGTCTGTTTTGGACAACGGTTGTAACAGTCGCGTTGCATCTGAACTCCACTCCTTATGTCGCGGGGTGGGGGTGGTTCCGGCATATACATTTTTCCACCGCCACAACACATATGATATTCGGGGTTCCTATTGCATTGTGTGTCGTTTAACCG
Source organism: Glebionis coronaria (assembly GCA_025667525.1). Taxonomy (NCBI): domain Eukaryota; kingdom Viridiplantae; phylum Streptophyta; class Magnoliopsida; order Asterales; family Asteraceae; genus Glebionis; species Glebionis coronaria. Next base: position 251,980,178 of record CM046874.1, read on the forward strand.
TTGGTTATACCAGAACATCGCATGACAATGTTGACAACAGTACATGCAGTCGCCAATGTCACGATACACCGGGTCATCTGTGAAAGAGGGAATAGGCAAATCATGTACGGCCAACCACGAACCATGAGCAGTGTTACAAATGGGAAAAAAATAGGTTACCTATACGTCTCCCAGAGGTGGAACTGCTCGAGGCAGAAGGAACCGTGCTTCCACATGTTGGCACAGTCGACTTCTGCACAGTTGGCAACAAACTTAATAGAAGGGTGGCGGGTTCACCAACCGGTTCGACAACTATGGTTTCGAAGGGCAGCTATCCTATGTAACATAACCCGAATGTTTGTCGCATTCTCATCACTTGAAAAGAGGGACATCATAAGTGTATTACTTTTCAAAAAGATGATGAATAAATTATCCAAACTAAGCAACCCTGAATCTACCTTCTAATTGTCGTTCATAATCCCTCCACCAAAGGAGCCGTAATTCACACCATATAAAATCACATCTCCCAGAAACTTATGATGGTCAACTGTTAACATTCTCGTTGTGGTTCATGCAATTGTTGAGTTGAGTGTATCAACATCTGCACGTATTTTGTTGAGGTGTCGCCAAGCATGACACGTTTCCTATAATCATCTGCAAGCATTCGAGTTATATCACTGCGATATAAAACACATGTCAAGAATACGTGTTCCAGTTACGGAACTGATTAATAACACTGGTTATCCCAACAGGCCCTATCGATTCCAGCAACCATCACATATTTGTTTTCACCCGCGTGTTATCTGGAAGGTTTAGATTCCACAATTCAACATGTTTAAGAGTTGACGGAAATAGTTTCATAACTTCAAGTGCTTCTCCTTGGTTCTTCCAGCAACAAAACAGTTTCATAACTTCAAGTTCTTCCCCCTTGGGTTTTCCAGCAACAAAATTTGATAACTTAACTTCGGTTAATTGACCCTTGAGTGACGACAGACTAACTTCGGTCAATTGACCCTTGACTACTTAATTACATATATATTGGGATATATTTTGCAGAGGTCATGCTGATTCGGTTTTCCTTGATAAGAAAATGCAAGAGCATACGTTTAGAGCAAATAGTTTTTTGGAGAAAAAAAGAAAGACAACGAACTTCAAAAAGATGTATCTGAAAAAAGTATCCACCTTTCTATTACTACGTATGTTTTCCTATTTTTTATATACTGAAAGGTGTTTATCCCGATTTCATGCGTAAAGAAAGCAATTGGTATTCTGGAGGTTTGTTTCAATTGTCAATACTCTCACAAAACAATCAACAATATTACGTTCAACAAATGTTATGTTGAGCTGGCAGTTTCAAGATATTAAAAAAGATAAGGTAGCTAAATATCAATAGTTATGAACCTGCTCGATAGTACAGCAATGTCTACTTAGTATCAGTTGTGGTCTTTGTTTGTATTGCAGGCTTCGCAACAAAATTCTTAGCAAGCATTTTCTTTTCAACGTCTTATAATAACACGTGCCTAAAAATTAATGTGTTTAAGTATCGAAGTAAAGCTATATGATATCAATATCAAAATAGTTATAGATAAATCCATGTTTAGTAGCTTTAATTGAATCAGTTGGCTATATTGGCTCTCTAATTTGCACATAACTGACATTTAAGTACATATATTGAGTTCTACTCTTGAGTGCACAATTATGACTAATACCCTTCCTTGTTTCGTGTTATTTCAATTGCAAGAGAATTAAGAACATATCAGTAGCTATGAAAGAGTTCCATGTCCTATCCAACGCTAAAGATGAATTTTTAAACCTTTGATATCCCCGTAGGTATTGGACTCAAAATTGTTAAACTCAGTTCTGGGCCCGTTGGTTCTGTTTTTTGCGAATTCTATTATGCGATTACATTATGGACGCACAACTAATAATGATTTGTATATACACAAAGAAAGAATAAGAAAGTGCACTTACACAGCTGTAGCAGCATACCAACTGCTCGTAAGGGTGTCAAATGTTCCCATTGTCATTCCTTGGCCTTTGCCAAACATCCATTTTGCTACCTGTGTAACATCCAAAAAAAGTAAAAAAGTTACTTCTTTTGTTATTTACATATTCTTATAGTGGATACATACATAATGACGACTATACTACATACATGCACCGACAATAATACAGTTCAAAAGTCACATAGAAAATGGAACTACACAATGTGAATTCCATCACGCTATTCGAAAAATACTTTTATAAATCCGCATGATTACTTTCATTCAGTATAGCATATTACAATTATATTCAGAAGCTTTAGAGTATATATTTTCATACTTGAATCACTCGTTTCCATTGTTTCTGTTGCTTTAAAATATTAAGAGCCTTGGCTACAGCTATGACGGGGAATTCTGACTCCCATGTTGTCCATTTATCAAGTTCTCCATAAACAGCTTCTTTTTCATGTGGCAGTCCACGGACCTGCAATTTAGCAATTTCAAGTAACTTCGAATGTCAATCTGCTCTGACCCCAAAAACAAAGTAATATACAGGTACGTGAATACATGAGTCCTAAGCGGGGAATATGCGGGGAGCTACAAAGGAAAAAGCAGAGTAGTTCTCTCTTTGTTGCATGAAAGGGAAGGTTGAACTCCCTGATGTACTGAAAGACCCCCCTAGTCCCCCATCACTCCTTATAAGGCACTGTAATTCGATGTTTGCTTTCACGTCTTTGGGTGATAAAAATAGAAAAAGTCTTTGTGGGTTAAGCGTATGTATCCAAGATCTTTTTGGGAATTCACATAGTTAATAAGCCATTGATTTTTTATGTTTCTTTTTTAAGCTATATGAAACAGCCCATGACAAACCACGATAAATCAGAATGTCTAATGCAAAGTTTTGCTTCATTAAACTCGAAGTTGTGCTATATTTAAAGGGTTGTTTCTGACTACTTATTTAAATTGCCTATAGGGCTATTTGAGAACCAAAACTGTTTGTAGTTGCATACAAAATCAAAGTTAGTGATTTATAGCATCCTTGTTCCAAATAGACCATTACATTTATGTGTTTTACGTGCTTGTAGTAACACCGACGCCATGGATTCTCGCAAATATTATGTGGCTCATACCAGTAGGGGTGTTCACGGGTCGGTTCGGTTCGGTTAGTTAGACGATTTTGACTATCCATCGCGGTTCGGTTAGTTAACTTTACTATCCGTAAACGAACCATACAAGGCGGTTAACCGGACATACGGTTACCCGAAATGAGCGGTTACCCACGGTTCGGGTCACGGTTAACCATTAAATAAGTTTCATAAAGTTTTAGTTTATAAATAATAACATGGTTTACAACATAGAATGTCGTTTTTGTATAATTCAACGACATTTAATAGATAAAAATCATATAAAAATTATTTTGTTATAAAAAAAGTGCATTAGAATATTCATAAATAACATATTAACTAAAAAATATTTATTCGATATTTATAAACTACGATCACATTAATTAAATTTACACATACATGTTTAATACATGTACTATAATTAGAATATTTAGTTAAAAAATTTCATGTATAATAAAAATAGGGTACTAATACAATTAATACATGTACTATAATTTGAATATTTAGTTAAAAAATTTCAAGTATAATATGTGCGGTTCGGTTCGGTTAACCACGGATATCTAAAAATGAAAACCGTAACCGAACCGTTATAAGCGGGTTTTTTCGGTTTCGGTTTTTTTCGGTTTCGGTTTTTTCGGTTTCGGGTTTTTTCGGTTTTGGATTGAGCGGTTCGGCTCGGTTCGTCGGTTTCTCGGTTTTTTTGAACACCCCTACATACCAGCCATCTCAACGATGCATCCATCATTTTCATAGATTGGACATCCCTTCAAGACCTAGCCTTCCGCCTTAATTATCAGAGTATAGCAAATGTGGATAAAATTGCATATGTATTATATGTCTCATCACCTAAAACACGATTGAAAGACACTTTCCAAATGTACCTCAAAAAACTAACTCAACCATACAATGCATAAATCAGACTATTAAAGAAGATTCATGTGTTCGAGTATTTACCTCAGATGAAAGGGTTCGTAACTCCTGATCGAATGTTGCTAATAGATGAGGCAGATCAACCCGCTGAGGAAGATAAAACATGCAAAGTTAGAAACGGAACCGAACACACTCCATGGTTGAAACCCAAACCAAGTCTCTAAAAAAAAGTAATTAAGGGTGTGTAGTCCAAACCTCGAATTTCATTGGTGTGAGCATGATTGTCCGCATTCTGCATATCCTGCTGCTTCCGGCCACAACCTGAGGTACATCCTGCATATCATGTTGCCCGCATTCACACACACATACACACACAAAAGATCTCGTATCACCTCTAAATATACATATACTCTATTTTGTCATCATGAAAACCAACATGAAACCATGCATCAGATTAATTCATAGACATTTAATATTAAGTATTTGCAAGTTCGTTTTTTTCTCGACTCAAGACAAATTGAAAGGCCCACTAATATCAAGTTTGAAATTGTTCTTGGTTGTTAAGAAATTATTTGGATTCTAGGTCTAATTCAAACAAGCACGTAAAAATTGGATATATTTATTACTGCATGGCGAGTTCCTATTGGTTGAATTGAGCTGATTGGGTATTACTGTGGAGATTCGTCTCATTTAATACTGGCGGCTGTGAGTGGGCTAGATGGCAATCCTTGTCACACAAATACTTGCACCTCATTAGTTGATTCCATCCTCACACGGATTAAGCCCAAACTTAGCCAAATTTTGTCAATTTTCGTCCTTGTAGTTAGCAGATTGTACAATTGAGCTCCAAGCTTCATTTCTTTGACATATTTAGTCCTTTGACTTTCATCTTGAACATTTGAATCCCTTTGATTTGTTTGACTTAAAGGTTGACCAGATTTGACTATGATCTTGACTTTCTCAAAATTGCACTTTAGTCCTTCATCTTTTGAATGTTATCAAGATAGGTCCTTTTTCTTTGCAAGGCTTGTCACTTTTGATCCTTCTCTTGTCTTTTCTTCATATTTAAATCTTGATTTCACTTGTTTGCTCCAAATTTGTATTTTTGTTACCTAAACAAGCACAAACACAAAACATACCCCATAATACTGCGTTTATGTATAAAAGTTAGGCATTTGCTTTGTGTTTTAGGGTGATTTGTGATATTATTGATATGAGATTTTGCTCATATCAAATCCCCTACACTTGATCATTTCCATGACCTCATGCAATGCCACATTTTAAAGCACCAATTTACACTTTTCTCATAATTAATCCACCTTGGCCAATATGAAATTCTTTTATACTACTCTACACTACATGATGCATGATTTTAATTTTATACAATGCGATGCAAAGGAAAGCAATTCTATTTATTTATTTTTGGATTTTCTTGAAATGGTTTTGATGGAAATAACTCATAAAGAAATCAATGACTTTGATTAGGGATTTTGGTACCATGAACATTTATCACCCTCAAGTTTCACTTTCCCTATACCAAGCTTAAAAACAAGATCATTGTTATCCACAAGTGAAAGTGCGTCAACTTATTCATATAGATTAATTGTGTTACTCTCATACCCCCGCTTATTATTCCTCTAAGACCGGTTATTATTTGAGCAAATTGCTTGAGAGCAAATTTGTCATTATTTAAAGCGTGAAATATAAGAAATGTAAAATCTCAAAATAAGGAAGCACTATTTTAATCTTAAGTAACCATCTCATCCATTACTCGAAAAATCGCCCACAATTAATATAAGTCCGACTCAAGAATAATAAGTCATTCGCCTTATGTGTAAGATCCTTATGTCATGCATTAATAAGTAGCTACACACTCGCTAAGGAAAGAAAACTAAAACTCACGTAATAATTTATCCGCCGCCTTTTTGAGACCTTGGATCTTCAACCCCGCAACCCGTCAAGGTAATATTGGATTTGAGAAACTATCAAATCCCCGCAACCCGTCAAGGTAATATTGGAATTCAATAGCTACTATAATTAACACTTCACTGCCCCTCTTGGGAGTCTTGTATAATTATTTTTTTTCTTTTTCTTTTTCTCTTTTTTTTCTAGCCACACATTTTTTTTTCATAACCGGCTCTTATTTTTCTTTATTCCTCACAAAGAAAGTTGAAAAGAATAAAAGGAAAAACACCCGCTAAGTATTAAGCATGACATGAGTCTAGTACACATAAAACTTTCTAACTTAGAATCTTAAGACGTACTTATACCAACCACGAATGATTAGTCAAAAAGGCATAAGAGACTACAAATAAATTAAAACCGCTCTTGATTATTTATTAACATATATACATGCGTTGACAAGAAAGTAAAGGTTACGAAAGGGGATATAAAAGCCACAATTAATGAATATGAGGTTTATCTAGCCCTTTACACTTATTTCAAACTCTATCATCTCTTGTTCTCCACAGTTTAAAATCTCAAATAATGAGACTAGTGGATGCTTAGCCTAATAAACCAATAAAGGTCAACATGGTTAAGGCTACTAGCTAGAGAATGCTTGGATAAGCAAACTCGGGTTGAGTCAAAGTATCCATGGCGGGCCTAATATGTCAAAGAAGTCTAAATTTGTTAAACCATGTCCTTTATTATATTTTTTATATATTTTTGATGAAAAATAAAAGAAGAAATATATACAATGTAAATGTGTTATGCAAATGAAAAATGATTAATGCAATAATTATGAATGCATATTTTTGGTGGCCAAAGTAGATCAAAAATTTGAAAAATGTTTGAAAAATTAATTTCCAAGTTATCATGAAGGTCAATGACAAAGTTTTAGGTAAGGTCACTTCGATAAAAAAACCCCCCTACACTTAAGATAAACATTGTCCTCAATGTTTAAGAGTATTGGAGTAAACTCCCCTACACTTATTACATTGATAACTTTGTTTAACTCGAGCTAAGGAAAGATCAACTATAGTGAATTCATTTTTAAGCACAATGTGGTTATGAAAAATCACAATAGTAACAAAGTGAACCGGATACAAGGGTCTCCTCCATAAGCTCCAATGCACGTGATGAGAGAGAGCAACCCTACAAACAACATGAAGACAAAAGTAAGGTCTCTCCTACACTTATCCTCAACTCTATACCCTTATTTCTATCCTACCACACTCTAATTCTAAAAACTCTAAGCCTAGTTATTCAAGCTTGATTTATGGAGTCTCTAGCTCGACTCATCCCACAATGAATTAATTCGTGTGGAAAATGAGGATCTCTTGGACCATTTCTACGGAAATGTCCTCCCCAAAGTAATGCTTAACACGGTGACCATTCACTTTAAAATTTAGGCCATTCGATTGTGACAACTCAATAGTCCCATATAGAAACACTTGAGTAATAGTGGATGGACCGGACCATCTTGACTTAAGCTTGCCCGCAAAGAGTTTCAACCTTGAGTTAAAGAGGAGAACCGACTCTCCAACTTTGAACTCACGGTTCTTGATCTTAGCATCATGCAATTACTTAGTCTTTTCCTTGTAAAGCAACGAGTTCTCATAAGCATTGGCTCTCAATTCATCCATCTCATTAAGTTGGTCTTTTCTATGTGAACCGGCTTGGTTTAAATCAAAATATGCCCATTTGAGAGCCCATGAAGCCTTATGCTCTAACTTGAATGGGAGGTGGCATGCTTTTCCATAGAAAAGCCTATAAGAAGTACAACCAATTGGTGTCTTAAAATCCGTCCTAAAAGCCCACAAAGCATCATAAAGCTTATCCGACCAAGAAGCTCGATGCTCTCCCACCGTTCTCTCCAAAATTCTCTTTAAACCACGATTTGTGACCTCAGTTTGCCCATTGGTTTGAGGGTGATACGCGGTAGAAAGTCTATGGTTAACACCATACTTCTTCATGACTCTTGTAAATTGATCATTACAAAAATGAGTCCCACGATCACTTATGATATCCCGAGGTATACCAAATCTAGCAAATAATTGCTTCATAAATTTCACTACAACTCGAGCATCATTAGTAGGAAAGGCTTTGGCCTCAACCCACTTTGAAACATAGTCCACGACTACGAGTATGTACTTATGTCCCTTAGATGATGGAAAAGGTCCCATGAAATCTATTCCCCATACATCGAAAATCTCACACTCTTGTATGAAGTTTTGTGGCATCTCATCTCGTTGGTTAATTCTTCCTTGTCTTTGACAAACATCACAAAATTTCACCATCTCTTGAGCATCTTTGTATATTGAAGGCCAATAGAAACCCGAATCAAAGACTTTCTTGGCGGTGTAGTTGGGCCCAAAATGGCCACCCTTGGGTCCTTTATGACAAGCTTCTAAGATCTTAAATGCTTTGGGCCCATCTACACACCGTCTAATGATTTGGTCCGCACATTTGCTAAAGAGGTAAGGGTCATCCCAAAAGTAGTATTTTACTTCCTTAAGAAATTTCTTCTTTTGTTGTGAAGTGAGACCCTCTATTAGCACATCCCCCACAAGATAGTTTGCAATATCCGCAAACCAAGGGGTGGCATCCTCTTGTGAAGAGATAGACATGAGCTCCTCTAATGGAAAGGATTCATTAATTTCCTTATGAGGCAATTCATCTTGAAAAGGATGCTCAAGTCTACTCAAGTGATCCGCCGCTAAATTCTCGGCTCCTTTCTTATCACGTATCTCAATGGAAAACTCTTGTAGCAATAAAACCTATCTCAAAAGTCTAGGCTTAGCATCTTGCTTTGTTATGAGGTACTTGAAAGCGGAATGATCCGTATACACTATGGTCTTCGAAAGCACAAGATAGGGTCTAAATTTCTCAAAGGCATAGACTATAGCAAGCAACTCTTTTTCTGTGGTGGTATAATGAAATTGAGCACCCGTCATTGTTTTATTAGCATAGTGTATAGGTTGAAAATGCTTATTCACTCTTTGTCCTAACACGGCCCCCACGGCATAATCATTAGCATCACGCATGAGCTCAAAAGTCAAATCCCAATTTGTAGAAACCAAAACGGGAGCCTTAGTCAACTTTTCCTTAAGAATCTTGATTGTAGTAAATTACAACTCTTGTTTAGGAAAACAAAGAGGGTAAATAGGGAAAGTATTAAATACGACGGTTTAAGAAAACCGTGTACAAATGACCCAAAGGTGAAAAGTTCGTTTCCCAAGGAGGTATATGTGTGTGAGTAGTTCGTAATTGGTTTGAGATTAATATTGGATAGAAGAGGATGAGAAAATAGAATGACGAAGACGTGAAATTAATTACTACAACGACTACACGTAAAATCGTAAAAAGAGCAAAAATAAAAATTAACTCTAAAAAATCCCAAAAATTTACCTTTAATCAAAATAAATAAACTAAGAGTTTACCAATGATCAAAACTTTTTCAAACCTTTTAATTAATTAAATATTAATTTTTAAATGCTAATTAAAGCCCTAAAAATCAAATTAATAATCAAAAAGCCAAAATAAAGATTTTTCAATTGGTAAACCTCTAAAATGACCTAAAAAGATTAAAAACTATTTTTATAAATTTTTAAACTAAGAAAAACTATTTAAAATGATTTAAAAACTATTAAAACTTAAAATAATTATAAAAATTAATCTAAAGATGATAAAATTAATCTAAGAGTTGCAAAAATCCTATTTTAATGTATTAAAGCTAAGAAAAATATAAAAAGTGCAAAAATGTGAAATTTAAAAATAAAATAATATTAAAATAATATTAAAAATCTAAAAATTATAAAAAATTCTAAAAACTTGCAAACTAGTTTATTTTAACCTAAATAATCAGAAAATGAAAGTGAAATTACCAAAAAACCCCTAATGGGCCCCCAAATGGGCTAAAAGCAAAATCAGTCAACCTTAATGGGCTTTTTAGCCCAAAAAGTCAAACTAAGCCCAAATGACCTGAAAAAGCCCTATCTGACTCAAAATTTAATTCTAAGCACAAAAGTCTGAAGGCCCAAAAGCTGAAAATGAGCTTATCACAGCTTAAATAACAAACAGCTTATTCTTATTGGGCCAATAAGCCCATTAAGCAATAAGCTAATGCCATAAGCTCTGCTTAAACACACAACCTTATTTTAGGATGCCTAAGAGATCTGTAAAAAGAAATTTTGAAAAAGCTCACTCAATAAGCCAGAAATAAGCAAAATAGAAATCTACTAAACGACAAAATAGTCGGGTTAGAGTTCTAGGGGGTTTCAGAAGCTCTGGTTTGTTGCAAAAGCTCACAAATAGCTTAACTAAGAATAATCAATCAATAAAATCACAAAAATCCAAGTAGAATAAGTTGTGTGAACCAATAAGCTGGCTGAAAAAGCCAATTAAGCTAGTTTTCTAGCAAAAGCTTAACCAAAAGACTTGTAACCTTTCAGACTTGTTATTAACCTAAGAAAAATGAGTTCTATTAAAAAAACCAAGTTTTTGCATGTACCAATAAGCAGTTCTCAAAAATAAGCCAAATTGTGCTTATTTGACCAAAAGTCAAAGTACTACAAAGTTCACCAAATGATCAAAGATGGTATAAGGGCTTGTTATAAGCAACTTTTATGAAGAACGCAAGGGGGAATCCTTGTGAATCAAGAGGTCAGTTGACCTTTTGATGACAGATTTTGGCAATAAGGGCTTAATAAGCCAGTTAGTTTATAAGCTAGATACAAGGCACACCAAATAGTAAAATCCACTCACAAGCAGCATATAAACAAGTTCCAAGCAGCAAAATCACAAGGCATACACTAGGATTACAAATGCAAGCACCAAATGAGGTGGTCACTTTGCTGATGCAAATGACCACTTCATCCAACTTTGATAAGCTATAGCACACTCAATAAGCCACCAAATTCAACAACCAAATAATCAATAGATAGCTTATCACCTAAACTATTCCCAAACCTGATTTCAGACCTTATATCCAACAAACAAAGAAGTTATTGGATCTGATGTGTTTGACCAATTTCAAAACACCTTTTATCAGATTTTTGCAAAACTTAAAATCCCTTTTCCAAACTTTCAGAAACTTAACCAATGACTAAAACTTGTTTAATATGACTTGTTTAGACTTCCCAAACCCTAAGAACCAAGGGCACAAGGCCACAAGGCCTTATGAACCAGTAATCCCAAACAATCCTTTAATAAGCACTTTTCAAACAAACTTCTTAATCCTCCAAACAACCTACCGATTTTAATGATCAAATAGCTACACTAGGTGACAACTAACAGATACCAACCATAAAACATAAAGCACAATCACAAAATAACCAAATCACATAGCAAAACATAAAACAGACAATATCATGTGATTTTTTAGAGGAATCTTAACAAGAGCTTATACCTGTCCTCCACAACATCCTAGGAGGACCAACAATGCTCCTTGGACCTTGTTCAACAACTAGAACAAGACCAAGGTACTTCAACAAGAAAGATGAATGACTGCCTTGGTTGATGTTTCAAAGCAGAAACTCAAGGGCTTGATTTCTTCAACACAATGAACAAACAACCCAACCAAAGGCTCCAATCCCTTCACAAGCTTGGTGTCAACAAGCTTGTAAGAGCTTATAGCTTTTGGTCAAGGATTAGTACAACAAAAATAGCAAAATCAAAAACCACTTTTCAAGATTATTTCAAACTTGAAAACCTTACCAAACATAAACGTCCTTGAACCACAAGATTCAAGCACACTTATAACATATAATGGAACTCAGAATTACCCTTAAACAACACCAACTTTCAAAAAAATAAAAAGGAATTACAATTTTCTCAAAATACCAACTTTTATAAAATTTAAAAAGGAATTACAATGTTTAAAAGGTAAAACTGGAACAAGGCTCTCTCACAAGTTGAGGAGTCCTTATATAGGCAACAAAGGCTGAGATTACAATGAGAAAACCCTAGCTATGAAGTCCCTAAAATGCCCTTGAATCTTCTAGACGAATTTTGATATTGAGCTGTCCAAATGCATCCAAATCGTTCATTTTAGCTTTGTAACCAAGCAAGGAGTGTGGGCTGTTGATTTTGACACGTGGCATTCCTTGGAGGTTAAGTTGTGATGTGATGGGTGGACGTCTTGAATGGTGGGACCCTTTGGTGAGTGGGAGTGAGGGTTTTGGGTGTGGGATGAGTTTTTGCATGTGTGAATCAAGCATGTGCCTGGGTAATTTCCATTTACCCTTTGTTATGAAGGAGATAGTTACTGGGTTCATACGGTGAATAGTAACTATGTTTGATCCAGTTTTGGTGGAAAGGTAAGTGTTTGGCGCAATTATCTGATTTGAAAGTTTGGTGTGGCAATAGTAGTCCTTGTATTTTGGTGAAAGTTGTATAACACGTTTTTCAGCAACAAAACATGACTCCCTTTGTTAATAAAGTTCTGATTTTCACACTTTTGCCACAAAACTTTGGCAAAAGTGTTTCAAGGGTTATTTTTGCCATGTTTGAATATTTCAGGGGCTGATTTTGGACATTCTTGATCTTCAAAGGTCTTCATTGGTTCTTTGACTTTATGAGGGACCATAATTGACAATTTAGAATTGTTGAGGGACTAAACTTGTCATTTCTTCAAAGTTGAAGGACCATTTTGTAATTTTGACAAACTTAAGGGACCAAACTTGTAATTATGAATATACAAGGGTTTTAAGTGTCATTTATTCATAATTTGAGGATCAATCTTGTACATCTTCAAGTCTTCAAGGATTTATCTTGGATAATTCATGAACTAGGGCCCGGTTCTTTGTACGGCTTCGTTTCTCGTGTCCGTTTTTCTTGTTTCTTGTGATCTTTTGTCTTTTTCATGATATCCATACCTAAAACACACAAGTAAACAAATACAAGCATATATATGGTATTTTATGACATTTTAATGCATTTAAAGCCCAAAAAGAACGATGAGATCATGTACAAATGCCATCTCATCACTCCCCCATACTAAGCCATTGCCGTGCCCTCACGCAATGCTAGAATAAAGTATCTAAGCATTACCAAAATTCAATTTTATTAACCTTTATTTGAAGAGTAAAAGATTTGCAACAATTCTTTGAAGATGTGTAAAGACATAATGTATGATTTCAGCACGTGTGTGATTTTTAGGGTCAATGAATAGAAACAAGTAAATGTCCCTTAGAGTAAATTTCGTCATCCTTGATTGTCATACATTCCATGCTAAGTGAAAAAACGAGATCATTGTTGGTACAAGTCACAATGCTAACACTACTCATACGTCCGAATTGTGTAATACTTTTTCTCCCCGCAATCCTAGTTATTATAAAAGGAAATAGGTTACTAGAATTTTTTAGCTATTTGTCATGGATCACAAGTGATTCATATTGATTTATTTGAGTATTTATTAGTCCGAAAGCAAAGTGGCACGATTTAATTGATAGTTAGCCGAAGGACAAAATCTTTTAAAACGGCTTCTCGTGTATCTCCTTAAGTTCATATCTTGGCATAACTTGTTTCACGATTTGAGACCTTTCTCGGACCGATATTTGGCATGTACTTCGTACTTCAAATCTTGTGAAGACGTTCTTGAAATTATGGTCTTCTCATCATATTTTGGAATTTCGTCACTTGACGTTTTTAAGAGATTCTTCATTTTCGGACCACGACTTCATCATTTTTCTTCAATCTTTATTTTGGATTTTGATATACAACGATCCACCTCCTTTTGGGACATGGATATATTTATCCTCATACCTTGTTAGGGTCTTTTTGGATAGACTTTCTCCATGATCTTTAGGGGAGTAATTGCTTTTCGTCGTGTGTCTCGATCCTTCATATTGATTTAGGAATAATGATACTTCACATCGTCTTGGATCTTTAGCAAAAATAGAGCTCCTCATGCCTTGTTAGGGCCTTTTTGGATCTTCACCAATCTTCGCGTCCCGCTTCAATAAGTTATGCCTTGGCTATGAACTCTATTCAACCCCGAGCAACTTTTAAACGATCTTGTGCTAGAAGCTAAGTAACCTTTCAAATCGTACGACCTTACTTATTGCAATTATTTTTATTCCTAATGCATTGATCTTATGGGAAGAAAAAGCCACAATTAAAAACATATGAGTTTTTGAAAGAACATTTCATGTTCTACGTTTAGCATGATCACTTGTCTAACTCTATCACTTCTTGTTCTTCACTATATAAAGACCTCTAATTAAAGAGACTCGTGAATACTTAGCCATGCAAGTCAAAATTAAGCCAAATTTGGATTAGTTTTCATTAAGACTATATCAAATCAAAGTTTTGGGTTTTCAAGCCACCTATAGGATCTTGCACTTTCTTAGACTTTTTCAAGTTTAGAGAATGCATTTTATAGTTCCCTTGATAAGTGACTTTCTAGGATCAATTATAGGAACTTGCGAAAAGTTCTTGTTCTTAACCCGAATGAGCTAAGACTTTCGCGTTTTAAAGTTCCCTATATAAAAGTCTAGCAAAACTTGAATTGAGCGGGTTAAGGAATGTAAAGGGCTCCAAATGCCCATCAAGTCAAAAATTAGCTCTTATTCTACCCATCGGAAAATTTACATTCGTGTCTTAAAAACATTTATTAAAAATAAGAAAATTTTTAATATTTGGCCATTTTTAGCCTTATTAGCAACAAAATAAAAGTTGGAAAGCGTGAGGGCGTAGCAAAGCAAGTATCTATTCACCCCCCATACTAAAAGTAAACATTGTCCTCAATGTTTCGAGTCTAAAGGTGGAGCACCCCCATACTAGAGACGAAGAGTCGAATGCTTAGGATCTAGCATGTAAAGGGTGATCAACAATATATCTAAAGCCATTTATGAATTATGCTAAGAGATAATTGTTAGAACAATAAAGGATATGTCATGGATTCGTGAAAAACTTCTTCAAGCAATCGATGGAGGCTTACGTAAACAAACACGAGAGTCTTCAATCGTAGATGATGATGATGATCTAGATAACACAATCACAAACAACCACGAGACAACGAGTTGGAAGGGCACAAATCCCCTCTCATTATTTATTAGAAAGCATAAAAGATAAGCATGGGATCTCCCCCACGAGGCACCTTGTTTTTTATTACCGAGTCATGAGCTCGACTCGATCCCCTCAATGCTAATTATCATTGGGGAAGGTGACTTGGTTGAGGTCAACCATTGAAGGAATTTCCCCACCAAAGTAGTGCTTAAGCCTATGTCCATTCACCTTGAAGTTAGGACCATCATCTTGAGCTAGCTCGATGGTCCCATAAGGAAACACTTGTGTAACGGTGAAAGGACCCGACCAACGAGATTTCAATTTTCTGGAAAATATCTTAAGCCTAGAGTTAAAAAGTAACACTTGATCACCAACGTTAACAACCCGGTTTTTAATCTTTGCATCATGAAACTTTTTAGTCTTTTCTTTGAAAATTAATGAATTTTCATAAGAAGTATCTCTTAGTTCATCCAATTCATTCAATTGTATTTTCTGGTGATATCCCACGGTCTTCAAGTCAAAGTTTGCATGCTTAAGGGCCCAATATGCCTTGTGCTCCAATTCAATGAGCAAATGACAATTCTTCCCATAGACTAACTTATAAGGAGTACAACCGATAGGTGTCTTATAAGCGGTCCTAAAGGCCCATAAAGCGTCATCGAGTTTGTCGGACCATGAAGCACGGTTTTCTTCAATCGACCTCTCTAAAATCCTCTTCAAAGCTCGGTTCGAAACCTCGACTTGCCCACTCGTTTGCGGGTGATAAGTCGTAGAAAGACGATGAGTAACTCCATATTTCTTTAAGACCTTCTCGAATTGGTCATTACAAAAACGGGTTCCACGATCGCTTATAATAGCACGAGGGGTTCCGAACCGAGAGAATAGTTGCTTCAAAAACTTCACTACCACACGAGCATCATTAGTAGGTAAAGCCTTAGCTTCCACCCACTTAGAAAGGTAGTCAACCGCGACGAGGATATACTTGTTACCATGAGACGATGGGAACGGCCCCATAAAGTCTATGCCCCAAATGTCGAAAATCTCACACACTTGAATTATGTTTTGCGGCATTTCATCACGTTGAGACGATTTTCCTTGACGTTGGCACCGAATCACACGACTTCACAAGTACGTGTGCATCAAGATAGATAGAAGGCCAAAAGAAGCCGGCATCGAACACTTTCTTAGCCGTGAGATTAGCACCGTGGTGACCACCCGTGGGTCCCTCGTGACAAGCTCTAACGATGTTAGAAGCTTCGGCACCAAAAACACAACGTCGAACGAATTGATCCGCACAAACCCGAAAGAGATAAGGGTCGTCCCAAAAATAGAACTTGACGTCACGAAAGAATTTTCGCTTTTGTTGTGTCGTCATACCCTTGATTATGAAATTGCCCGCATGGTAATTTCAATTTGCAATGTCGGCAAACCATGGGGTGGTGTCTTTAGAATTCACTACACCGAGAGTCTCGAGGGGAAATGTTTCGGTGATTTCCTTGTTCTCGAAAACATCTTTGTGAGGATCTTCTAGACAAGAGAGATGATCGGCCGCTAGATTCTCGGCTCCTTTTTTTTCAAGCACGGTGACATCAAATTCTTGGAGGAGGAGCATCTAACGAAGCAATCTCGGCGTAGCATCTTGCTTAGCTAAGAGATACTTGGTAGCCGAATGGTCGGTATACACGATGCTTTTAGTTAAGACGAGATAAGGTCGGAATTTCTCAAAAGCATAGACCACAGCAAGGAATTCCTTTTCCGTTGTGGTGTACTTTAATTAAGCCTCGATCATCGTCTTACTAGCATAATGGATAGGACGGAAATGCTTTTCATAATGTTGCCCTAAGACGGCCCCTATAGCATAATCCCTTGCATCTCACATGATTTCAAAGGGTAATTCCCAATTAGGAGCAACAAGAATGGGAGCTTCGGTAAGTTTCCTTTTAAGAGTTTCGAAAGCTCTAACACAATCCTCATTGAAGTTAAAAGGAGCATCCTTCTCGAGAAGGTGTGTCATAGGTCGAGAGATTTTCGAAAAGTCTTTGATGAAACGGCGATAAAAGCCCGCATGGCCTAGGAAACTCCTAACTCCCTTAACAGTTTTGGGATGAGGTAACTTGGCGATGAAGTCTACCTTAGCTTTATTGACCTCAATCCCCGCTTTCGAGAGCTTATGTCCTAAGACGATTCCTTGTTTACACATGAAATGACATTTTTCCCAATTAAGCACAAGATTGGTTTCTTCACAACGTTTTAACATTTGCTCGAGATTAGATAAACACGACGTGAATGAATTGCCAAACACCGAAAAGTCATCCATAAACACTTCCATCGATTTCTCGATCATATCGTGAAAAATGGCCATCATACACCGTTGAAACGTACCCGGTGCATTACAAAGTCCGAAAGGCATCCTACGATAAGCAAACGTTCCATAAGGACACGTAAACGTAGTCTTCTGTAGATCACGAGGGTCGATAGGGATTTGAAAGTAACCGGAAAAACCATCTAAAAAGCAATAGAATTCATTTCCCGCTAGTCGCTCCAACATTTGGTCCATGAAGGGCAAAGGAAAGTGGTCTTTACGAGTGGCGTAATTTAACTTTCGGTAGTCAATACACACCCTCCAACCGGTCACAACACGAGTGGGAATTAACTCGTTATTTTCATTAGGCACAACGGTCATTCCTCCCTTTTTAGGGACACAATGGATTGGGCTCACCCATGGGCTATCGGAGATAGGATAAATCATTCCCGCGTCAAGGAGTTTAAGAACTTCCTTTTTGATGACATCGTGAATTTTGGGGTTTACCCTTCTTTGACTTTGAATTGCCGGTTTGTAGTCCTCCTCCATTAAAATCTTGTGAGTACAAAATTTTTGGTCAATACCCTTAATGTCGGAAATTTTCCACGCAATTGCCCCTTTATGAGCTTTAAGAACTTTCAAGAGCTCGGTTTTTTCATTATTAGCAAGACCTCTTGAAATAATAACCGGTAACTTGTCATCACCTTCCAAGAATGCGTATTCAAGGTGAGATGGAAGATCTTTCAATTCAAGGATAGGTGGTTCCTCGATTGAAGATTTTTGCTCAACACTCATAACTTCCATCGGCGGAAGAAATGGTGGAATAGAAGTATCATCACTAATAATCACCTCATCTTCATTGTCGATTTCATTTGAAGTAAAATCGCCTCCTTGGAATGGAGTGAGATTTGGTGTAGAATTAGCAAGAATCGGATCCAAAATAGTGGGATTGCCACTTGACGAGCTATCGGAAAAACCTAACACTTCTTGTGAAAACTCATCGCAAACCACATCAACTAAGTCAATGTGATTGATGGTAGCGATTGCATAAACATGAGAAGGTTTTGAGTTTTGAGTAGCGTTTATAACAAGTTCCTCTTCGTTGAATCTCAAAGTGATAGTTTTTGCATGAACGTCGATAAGCGATCTCGAGGTGTCTAAAAATGGACGACCTAAAATTAGAGGAACTTGAGGATCCGCGGGGATGTCACCTACTATAAAATCAACGGGATAGTAGAACTTCCCCACTTTCACGAAAACATCCTCGGCTACTCCACATGCTAAAATCGTAGAATGGTCGGCCATCTCGATAGACATGTTCGAAGGAGTAAGAGCCGGAAGCGAAAGCGATTTCCAAATGGAAAATGGCACCAAATTAATGCTCGCACCAAGATCGGCCAAGGTGAGGCATTATTTCATATCTTGTATGTCACAAGGAATGAGAAACTTTCCGGGGTCACCAACTTTTTCCGGTATGCGGTTAAGATAAACCGAAGAACAATTAGCAAGCTTTGAAAGCTTTTCCTTATCGCTCATCATACTTTTAAAAGTGGAAGCGAAACGAGGCATATATAACAACGCGTCGGCTAAACTTACATCAAAATGCACTTGTTGAAACATTTTTATAAAAATCTCGATTTGTTGTTTGTTACGTTCTTGCAATTTCTCTTTGTTTCGTCTCGAAGGGTAAGGTAAGGGTGGTGTGGGTTGGACATTAGGCAACGGCCTTGGAATCTCGGGTTCCATGATTGGTATTGGTACAACCGTAGGTGTGGTATGAGCGGTACTTCGTGGGATTGTGATATGCTCCTTTTCGACCATCACCTCGGGCTCTTTCTCGATTTCCTTCTTCTTAGAAGTACTTGGACGAGAGATTGGTTCCTTGAAAGTTTTACCACTTCGTGTAGTAATAACCTTCATTTCTCCCTTCGGGTTTGCAATGGTATCACTAGGAAGACCACCCGAGGAAGAGGGTTTACACATGATTGCTTCAAACATTTTTGCCATTCGGTCCTCAAATTTTGATTGCCTAGCATCCGCTTTTAACAATTCTTGCTTAATCTCATGTTGTCCTTGTTCCATCTTTTGTTGATTTTGTTGAAGACGTTGGACATTTCCTTCCATTTTATTTGCATGAGTCTTAAGTTCATTAGCAAGTTCGTTTTTAAGCTCGTTTTTCAACTCGGATCTTAAGCTAATCATCTCACGTTGCATGTTATCAAATTTAGCATCATTTGCTTTAGCATAATCCAAAAATTCTCCTTGAAGATTTTTAGTGTGAGCATTTTGAAAACCTTGTGTAGTGTTTTGAGAATCACGGTTTTTTTGGTTTTGATTAGTAACTTGTCCATTCCCACTTTGGTAATTCCCTTTGTTGTAGTTACGTGAATTGCCATGATAATTACCAATTTGATTGTTGTTTCGATAGTTATTAACATTTTGATTTGGTGGAGCTTGATTTGGGCGGGAACCTTGGCCGTTTTGGTTGTAAGTTCCCGTTGCTACGTAAGCACTCGAAGTGTTACCACCGGCGGTAATGCACTCGGAAAGATCATGAGCTCCACCACAAGACAAACAACTCTTATCAACCGCTTTAACCGAAGCGGAATTCAAAGCATCTTGTGCTTTCCAATGAGTCATAAGATTTGAAAACCTATCGAAAAACCGATTTTCCTCATTAGCTTCATCATGTAAGGCATTAATGCTACGAGACGATGACGACGATGATGAACCCATATTGGCAACACTCGGTGTGTTACGAGGGTTGTAAACCTTAGATCTATTCTCGATAATCTCTAAAGCTTCATCGGTCGTTTTGCACAAAAAATAACCACCCGCGGCGACATTCAAATAATCTCGTTCATGATCATTAAGCCCATTATAAAAAGTATCAACTTGATGCAATTCCGAAAAATCATGGTGTGGACATTCATGTAACATTTCCTTAAATTGTTCCCATGCCATTGAAAAACTCTCATTATTTCGTTGTACAAATCTTGAAATCTTATTTTTCAAATGTGTTGTTTTAGATGGTAGAAAAAATTTGTTCACGAACTTAGAAACGAGATCACCCCATGTCAAAATTGAATTTGGCGGTTCTTTCTCAAGCCAAATTTTAGCGGGTCCATCTAACGAGTATGGAAACAACATCATCTTAATGGCGTCATGTGGAACATCCTTAAACTTGCTAGTTGCGGTGAGACGATTAAAATTCCTTATGTGGTAGTTCGGGTTGTATTTTTCATGACCTCTAAACTTATTAGCTTGCAACATCGACATTAAACCCGTCTTAATCTCAAAATTCTCCGCAAGGATAGCGGGAATCACAATGGCCTCTCCAAAACCCTCGGTGGGTGCTTGAAGCAACTCCATCATAATACGATTAGCCATGACGACTTCTTGTTCTACAATAGGTTCAACAATTGGAGTTTGTTCTTCAATCAACGTCTCTTGATTTCCTTGATTTTGACGACGTTTACGAGCTCGTTTTGCTTGACTACGAGTTAGCATAAACTTCATGTAGAATGGGAGGTGAGCAAAGAAGATTCTTTTTGGGTGTTTTGTGAATTTTCAATTTTTTATGTTTTTGATTGTTTTTAATTATTTTTGGATTTTGGTGTATCTTCGTAGACAGCAATCTACCAAATCTCTCCTCGAATCAAACTCTTGATTAAAGAAGCCTCAAAAGAATGAAAACGATCACGTGGAGTGAACGCCTTCGAATGACTTTAGAACTTTGTTGAAAACCAAATTGTTCAAGAGGGTTTAATCACAAAGAAAACCAAGCAAATATATATGATACGTAATAATACTTTGGGCGGCAAAACCCGCGATTAGCTTTCAATCTCAAAATACTCACAAGCAAGCGGGGAAACGAGGCGGCGCGAAGCACTTAAGAGCCGTTTTCCTTAGGGTATATTTTATAATACCCGCCTTATACACACCTTATAGTTTGTATTTTTCAAAATCGAGCTTCACGAAAGTATTTATCTATTTTTGCCTTTTTCTTTTGTTTTAGATTCGAATACAATAATTAGGAGATCAAATCCCAATTAAAGTTGTGTTTTCACACTTTTGGAGATATTTTGAATTGATTGTGATACTTAATACAATATAGTAATAATAATTTCACAAGAAAAACCAAAAAAACCGATAATACGTATTAATAGATTTCTACTAATACAAATACTATTTTTGGTTAATATTAAAAACAACAAGACAAATTAATCACGACACACCTCCCCGGCAACGGCGCCAAAATGATTGTAGTATATTACAACTCTTGTTTAGGAAAACAAAGAGGGTAAATAGGCAAAGTATTAAATACGACGGTTTAGGAAAACCGTGTACAAATGACCCAAAGGTGAAAAGTTCGTTTCCCAAGGAGGTATATGTGTGTGAGTAATTCGTAATTGGTTTGAGATTAATGTTGGATAGAAGGGGATGGAAAATAGAATGACGAAGACGTGAAATTAATTACTACAACGACTACACGTAAAACCGTAAAAAGAGCAAAAATAAAAATTAGTTCTAAAAAATCCCAAAAATTTACCTTTAATCAAAATAAATAAACTAAGAGTTTACTAATGATCAAAACTTTTTCAAACCTTTTAATTAATTAAATATTAATTTTTAAATGCTAATTAAATCCCTAAAAATAAAATTAATTATCAAAAAGCCCAAATAAAGATTTTTCAATTGGTAAACCTCTAAAATGACCTAAAGAGATTAAAAACTATTTTTATAAAATTTTAAACTAAGAAAAACTATTTAAAATGATTTAAAAACTATTAAAACTTAAAATAATTATAAAAATTAATCTGAAGATGATAAAATTAATCTAAGAGTTGCAAAAATCCTATTTTAATGTATTAAAGCTAAGAAAAATATAAAAAGTGCAAAAATGTGAAATTTGAAATTTAAAAATAAAATATTATTAAAATAATATTAAAAATCTAAAAATTATAAAAAATTCTAAAAACTTGCAAACTAGTTTATTTTAACCTAAATAATCAGAAAGTGAAAGTGAAATTACCAAAATACCCCTAATGGGCCCCCAAATGGGCTAAAAGCAAAATCAGTCAACCTTAATGGGCTTTTTAGCCCAAAAAGTCAAACTAAGCCCAAATGACCTGAAAAAGCCCTATTTGGCTCAAAATTTAATTCTAAGCACAGAAGTCTGATGGCCTAAAAGCTGAAAATGAGCTTATCACAGCTTAAATAACAAACATCTTATTCTTATTGGGCCAATAAGCCCATTAAGCAATAAGCTAATGCCATAAGCTCTGCTTAAACACACAACCTTATTTTGAGATGCCTAAGAGATCTGTAAAAAGAAATTTTGAAAAAGCTCACTCAATAAGCCAGAAATAAGCAAAATAGAAATCCACTAAACGACAAAATAGTCGGGTTAGAGTTCTAGGGGGTTTCAAAAGCTCTGGTTTGTTGCAAAAGCTCAAAAATAGCTTAACTAAGAATAATCAATCAAGAAAATCCAAGTAGAATAAGCTGGGTGAACCAATAAGCTGGTTGAAAAAGCCAAATAAGCTAGTTTTCTAGCAAAAGCTTAACCAAAAGACTTGTAACCTTTCAGACTTGTTATTAAGCTAAGAAAAATGAGTTCTATTACAAAAACCAAGTTGTTGCATGTACCAATAAGCAGTTATAAAAAATAAGCCAAATTGTGCTTATTTGACAAAAAGTCAAAGTACTCCAAAGTTCACCAAATGATCAAAGATGGTATAAGGGCTTGTTATAAGCAACTTTTGTGAAGAACTCAAGGAGGAGTCCTTGTGAATCAAGAGGTCAGTTGACCTTTTGATGACAGATTTTGGCAATAAGGGCTTAATAAGCCAGTTAGCTTATAAGCTAGATACAAGGCACACCAAATAGCAAAATCCACTCACAAGCAACACATAAACAAGTTCCAAGCAGCAAAATCACAAGGCATACACTAGGATTACAAATGCAAGCACCAAATGAGGTGGTCACTTTGCTGATGCAAATGACCACTTCAGCCAACTTTGATAAGCTATAGCATACTCAATAAGCCACCAAATTCAACAACCAGATAATCAATAGATAGCTTATCACCTAAACTATTCCCAAACCTGATTTCAGACCTTAGATCCAACAAACAAAGAAGTTATTGGATCTGATGTGTTTGACCAATTTCAAAACACCTTTTATCAGTTTTTTGCAAAACTTGAAATCCCTTTTCCAAACTTTCAAAAACTTAACCAATGACTAAAACTTGTTCAATATGACTTGTTTAGACTTCCTAAACCCCAAGAACCAAGGGCACAAGGCCACAAGGCCTTATGAACCAGTAATCCCAAACAATCATTTAATAAGAACTTTTCAAACAAACTTCTTAATCCTCCAAACAACCTACTAATTTTAGTGATCAAATAGCTACACTAGGTGACAACTAACAGATACCAACCATAAAACACAAAGCACAATCACAAAATAACCAAATCACATAGCAAAACATAAAACAGACAATATCATGTGATTTTTTAGAGGAATCTTAACAAGAGCTTATACCTGTCCTCCACAACATCCTAGGAGGACCAGCAATGCTCCTTGGACCTTGTTCAACAACTAGAACAAGACCAAGGTACTTCAACAAGAAAGATGAATGACTGCCTTGGTTGATGTTTCAAAGCAGAAACTCAAGGGCTTGATTTCTTCAACACAATGAACAAACAGCCCAACCAAAGGCTCCAATCCCTTCACAAGCTTGGTGTCAACAAGCTTGTAAGAGCTTATAGCTTTTGGTCAAGGATTAGTACATTAAAAATAGCAAAATCAGAAACCACTTTTCAAGCTTATTTCAAACTTGAAAACCTTACCAAACATAAACGTCCTTGAACCACAAGATTCAAGCACACTTATAACATATAATGGAACTCAGAATTACCCTTAAACAACACCAACTTTCAAAAACATAAAAAGGAATTACAATTTTCTCAAAATACCAACTTTTATAAAATTTAAAAAGGAATTATAATGTTTAAAAGGTAAAAATGGAACAAGGCTCTCTCACAAGTTGAGGAGTCCTTATATAGGCCACAAAGGCTGAGATTACAATGAGAAAACCCTAGCTATGAAGTCCCTAAAATGCCCTTGAATCTTCTAGACGAATTTTGATATTGAGCTGTCCAAATGCATCCAAATCGTTCATTTTAGCTTTGTAACCAAGCAAGGAGTGTGGGTTGTTGATTTTGACACGTGGCATTCCTTGGAGGTTAAGTTGTGATGTGATGGGTGGACGTCTTGAATGGTGGGACCCTTTGGTGAGTGGGAGTGAGGGTTTTGGGTGTGGGATGAGTTTCTACATGTGTGAATCAAGCATGTGCCTGGGTAATTTCCATTTACCCTTTGTTATGAAGGAGATAGTTACTGGGTTCATACGGTGAATAGTAACTATGTTTGATCCAGTTTTGGTGGAAAGGTAAGTGTTTGGCGCAATTATCTGATTTGAAAGTTTGGTGTGGCAATAGTAGTCCTTGTATTTTGGTGAAAGTTGTATAACACGTTTTTCAGCAACAAAACATGACTCCCTTTGTTAATAAAGTTCTGATTTTCACACTTTTGCCACAAAACTTTGGCAAAAGTGTTTCAAGGGTTATTTTTGCCATGTTTGAATATTTGAGGGGCTGATTTTGGACATTCTTGATCTTCAAAGGTATTCATTGGTTCTTTGACTTTATGAGGGACCATAATTGACAATTTAGAATTGTTGAGGGACTAAACTTGTCATTTCTTCAAAGTTGAAGGACCATTTTGTAATTTTGACAAACTTAAGGGACCAAACTTGTAATTATGAATATACAAGGGTTTTAAGTGTCATTTCTTCATAATTTGAGGATCAATCTTGTACATCTTCAAGTCTTCAAGGATTTATCTTGGATAATTCATGAACTAGGGCCCGGTTCTTTGTACGGCTTCGTTTCTCGTGTCCGTTTTTCCTTGTTTCTTGTGATCTTTTGTCTTTTTATGATATCCATACCTAAAACACACAAGTAAACAAATACAAGCATATATATGGTATTTTATGATATTTAATGCATTTAAAGCCCGAAAAGAACGATGAGATCATGTACAAATGCCATCTCATCAAATCTCAAAAGAGTCTAAACACTCTTGGGTGAAAATGAAAGGAGCCTCTTTTTCCAAGAGGTGGGTCATCGGTCTTGCAATCTTAGAAAAATCTTGTATAAAACGTCTATAGAAACCCGCATGACCCAAAAAACTCCTAACTCCTTTCACCGTGGTAGGTGAGGGAAGTTTAGCAATAACATCAGTTTTAGCACGATCAACTTCTAAACCCTTATTAGATATCTTATGTCCCTAAACTATCCCGTCTTTGACCATGAAATGGCACTTCTCCCAATTAAGAACAAGACGTGTTTCTTCACACCTCTTAAGCATACGTTCCAAATGGGAGAGACAAGAAGTGAATGAATCTCCAAAGACCAAGAAATCATCCATGAAAACTTCCATAGTGTGCTCAATCATGTCATGAAAGATTGCCATCATACACCTTTGGAATGTGCCCGGTGCATTGCATAAGCCAAAAGGCATTCTCTTGTAAGCAAATGTACCATATGGACAAGTGAATGTGGTCTTTTCTTGATCCTTTGGATCAATGGTTATTTGGAAATAACCCGAGAATCATCTAAAAAGCAATAGTACTCATTTCCCGCTAAGTGTTCAAGCATTTGGTCCATAAAAGGCAATGGGAAATGATCTTTCCTAGTAACATCATTGAGCTTCCTATAATCGATACAAACTCTCTAACCCGTGACAAGTCTTGTAGGATTAAGCTCATTGTTCTCATTAGGTACTACGGTGATTCCAGCCTTCTTAGGAACACAATGTACCGGGCTAACCCATGGAGAGTCGGAAATAGGATAAATCATACCCGCATTAAGGAGTTTGATAACTTCCTTTTTGATGACCTCATAGATTTTTGGGTTAACCCTTCTTTGGCTTTGAATGGCGGGTTTATAATCATCCTCTATAAGGATTTTGTGTGTACAAAAATTTGGATCAATTCCCCTTATGTCGGATATTTTCCATGCTATGGCTTGCTTATGTTTCTTAAGCACCACTATGAGTTTCTCCTTCTCATCATCTTTCAAGTCTTTTGTTATGATCACGGGTAATTGGTCTTTTCCCTCTAAGAAAGCATATTCAAGGTGGGATGGAAGA
Source organism: Glebionis coronaria (assembly GCA_025667525.1). Taxonomy (NCBI): domain Eukaryota; kingdom Viridiplantae; phylum Streptophyta; class Magnoliopsida; order Asterales; family Asteraceae; genus Glebionis; species Glebionis coronaria. Next base: position 252,006,610 of record CM046874.1, read on the forward strand.
TCCTTAAGTTCAAAGGAAGGTGGACTCTCAATGAAGGTTTTACTATGGATGGATCATCAATGGTAACTTCTTGTGGAGTAGGTGAAGGAATGGGATCCTCATTGAGCAACTTTTGGATAGTGAGAATGTCTTCTTCCCAATTGATGGGAGAATCATCATTACCAAGGAAGTTGGACTCAAATTCCTCCAAGAGGAAATCACTCTCTCCAAATGGTGTTAAGGATGGAGCAATTGAGGCAACGGTTTCTACATGAGGCATGTTCTCACTATCATTCTTACAAGCTTCATGAAAATGCTCATCACACACCTCATCAAGAACATCCACTATGTTAATTGTTTCAAAACCTTGAGACTTCTTAGTTACTTTTCCTAGCTTAAACACCACTTTCTCATTCTTAACTCTCATAATTAGTTCTCCTTCCCCCACGTCTATAAGAGTACGACCTGTCCTAAAAAATGGTCTACCAACAATAAGAGGAACTCTCGGGTCCATATCATAATCAACCACTACAAAATCCGCTGGAAAGGTAAACTTATCAACCCCTACAAACATATCCTCCGAAATGCCTACCGGATAAGCTATGGTATGGTTAGCTAACTCAAGGGTCATCCTAGTAGGAGTGAGATCGAGAAGAGAGAGTTTTTGCCAAACTGATAAAGGCATGAGATCAATGCTTGCCCCAAGATCCGCTAGTGCCATGTAATTTTCCACCCCGGGAAAATTACAAGGGATGAAAAAACGGCCCGGATCCCCAAGTTTTATAGGTAAGGTTTTGAGCAACACGGCGGAGCAATTCTCATTAAGTGATGTGTTAGGCAAATCCACCAACTTTTCCTTATTGGAGAGGAGATCTTTGAAGATTTTAGCAAACTTTGGCATATATGCAAGAGCTTCCACAAAGGACATGTTTATGTTAAGTTGCTTGAACATTCTCAAAAAGTTAGAGACTTGAATATCATCCTTGTTTTTAAGTTTCTCCTTTCTCAATCTTGATGGGTAAAGAAGGCTTGATTTTGGTGTAGGTTGAGTAGTTGTTGTTGTGGAAGGGTTCTCTTTGTTGGTTTCTTCATTGGAAGGTGTAGAAGGTAAAGGAGTAGTGGGTGTAGGATGAGAAGTTGTAGGTGTTGAAGTTGTAGAGCTTGAAGGTGTTGTGTTTGATGTTGATGGCTTATCACAAGGTGGAACTATAGTAGGCTTAACCAAAGTAGGTGTAAGAGGTGAAGGATCATTAGTTGTCTTTCCACTTCTTGTTGTGATAGCATTGACATTAGCCCTTGGATTTGTTTGTGTGTTTGAAGGTAGAGCTCCTTGTGGTCTTTGATTAATCATCATCAAAATCCTCTTGGTAGTCTCCTCATTCATGGCTCTCATTTGATCTTGTGTTCTCTTCTCACTTTCACGAATTCTTCTTTCGTTTTCTTGGTTCATCTTTTGAAGTTGCTCAAAGGTATCATTTTGCCCATATCCTTGATTATAACCTTGATGATATCCTTGATTTTGAAAGGGTGGAGGTGGTTGGTTAAGTCCTTGATTGTTTGTATGAAAGTTATTTCCTTGATGTTGAAAGTTGTTGGGTGATCTATAGTTGTTTCCATGATAATTTGGCCTAAGCCCTTGATTTCTTTGAAGCAATTGAGGAGGGTTGGGTTGATTTTGGGTGGGTGGATGAGGTGGAAAGCCGGGTGGAGCAAGGTAGTTATTTGACTTGTAAGAGAGATTGTTTGGGTTGATGTTAGGTTTGAAGTGCTCTCTATGTTCATCTTGATAAGAATAACATTGTCCTTGGTAATTTTGAACCTTATCACATTGTAGGTAAGAATGAGGACCTCCAAAAGTCTCACATGAAATAGAAATGGCATTCACATCATTGGAAAAGTTGTTCAAGGAAAGGTTCTTAAGGGCTTGGGCTATGTCTTGATTTGTCTTTAGATTCATCTCTTGATTTCTTTCCATTGTTTTAAGTATCTCTTGGTGACTCTTGAGGATTTCATTATCAAAGGATGTTTGAGAACTATCTTGAACAACATGAACCCTTTCATCAATTTGGTTATTTGTTTGCACCATGGATTTAGTTTCAATAATGTCCTATGCCTCTTGTATGGATTTGGAAATAATATTCCCACCCGTGGAGGAGTTGAGGGAATCTTGATGATGTGGTCTTAATCCATTGTAGAAGGTATTTTGTAAGATGTATACACACGACTAACCAAACACGAATAACATGATGAAGATTAAACCAAAAAAGAAAGATTATATTAAGATGAAGAAAAGAAATACAAAGTGTTGGTGATTTCCTAGTGAGAGAAAAACAAACACACCTTCTCTCTCTAAAACTATATAATGGAAAAGCACCTCACAAATGAGGTGGAATGGCCTTTTATACTAAAGAGTATATGTTTAGGAGGCCTTCCTCATTTGTATGTTCGGGACTAATTCCCGTTACATAAACAATAATAACTAAGAACTCTCGACACCGTTGAATAGCATTTTCCATGAGCTTCGCAACGGTATATTATATGACCATCACTTTAAATACGGCTAACAATCTCCCCCTAAGGGGTGGTCATGTAATATGTGACTTCACTTCTTTGATGTTGCAGACTTTGAAGCTCGTTGTCTTGAGAGTTATTTCATAGTTCCTTTCATGACTTGTGATCTTGGATCTTTGATCTTTGCCTTGACTTGATCTTGAAACTTTGCCAACTTGTGTTCTTGTGTCTTTCCCCACATACTCATATTTTGTGTTGTCTTGAAAGCTTGTTAACAATCTCCCTTGATTATCAGAGTAGCGGAAGTCTTTGTCTTTAGATGTTCTTGAGCTTTCTTCATTTACTTGAGTATGTTGTCTTGAATCACGACTCTTAAGATTACGCCACCGTTTGCATTCCTCCGGTTTCCCGTTATACAATACGAATACTATACTTGTGATTGGGTAAGTTCACAGAACTTCCTTGACAGGGTTTCCGGCAGTGGTAGCCGTTCTCAATACTTGAATATCTCGAGAGATAATTCATAGTAAGGAGTGAATCATGCAGTTCCATTCTGCTGATTAAGTCGTCAATTCAATTTCCTAGAAAAAGTTTGAATCAATAAAGAATCAAACCATTGTTGCTTTCAAGTTGACACAAGTTTGATTCATATAGAATCTCACAAGTTACCTACCGCAGTGCTGTTTGATGATGACACTGGAAGGATTTCCATTCGTCACTGTAAATACTGAAAAGTATTACTCTGAATGTTCTGGCAAGATCATAAAGATATTGCGTCGAGACCTGGAATGAGTTTGAATCACTTAAGAATCAAACCACTGTTGCTTTCCAGTTAACATATGTTCAATTCAAGTGAATCTTCCATATGACCTACCGCAATGCTGTTTGATGTTAACACTGGAAGGATTTCTATTCATCACTGTGAATACTAGAGAGTATCACTCTGAATGTTCTGGCAATACCACAAGGATAGAGCGTAGGACTCTGTGAATCATCGCTTGTGTTCTAAAGATGAACAACAATTGATATATGGAATGAGTGTCCTAATGAGATTTTTTGATGAATCTCGTTGGCTCTAGACTCTATAAGTGCACGTTTATTTGGTGATCGGAGGCTGGAGCAGACTGTCACCTTTTTAATATCTACTATCTCAGAGTGAGAAAGTTGATAGAAATGAGTTGAACTCCGTGACAATAAAACAAACTTCTTTTGAGAGAAGCTTGAGTAGGCTGGGAAGGGTTGTGCTTTGCATCACTGGGTCCATGATGCTTTGTCTTCATTACCAGAAATCATCAACGTGATTCTGATAGTAGATGTATTGACCCGGTTTCTGCCTAAGTTGTATGGAGGACTATTTCATTTCATCCTTTATCCTTACATTTCTTTTTCATTCTTCAACCCCTTCAATGCTTACCAAGACGTCATAACTAGCACCTTGTTGTGATTGTTCCAGTGCTAGCTTAAGTCATTAGTCGGCATTATTCCCATACACTCAACTACTCCATCATTCCTAGGGACTTCTAAGGTCTAATGGATTGTCCACGGGAAGATCCCTCTGGTTCTGGTAGGATCATAGGATGAGTACCTAACCACCTTTTGACACCAATATCGTCGTGAGTAATTGTGTTGAGGGTATAGGTATCGTAACTAGTGAAACTTGCTATATCACCAAAAACGCTCCCCCTACATATGTGCATCATAAAAGGAAGGTTTTTGCACATATTAGGAAGAGAAAGCACTTATATCAAAGATCTCATCCAAGAATGAAGCATTTTTGATCACATTTTAATCATTATTCCCCCCCTCAAAAATTACATGAAATTGAAATTTTTGTGAACCTAGTGATAAAACATGGAGAGAATAATGAGTCATGAAAAGTTGGAACAAATGTTTATGAAATCATTATACTCCCCCTCGAAATTAGATTCTAATTAACATAGGGGAGTATATGAGCTCATAGTCTTGAAACACTTTTGAAAAATTATGCTCAAAAGTCGGAGAAAAGTTGTGTTCATGAGCTTAAAACTTTGAATATTTTGATATAAGCTCATGACCGAGAAAAACTAATTTCTCGTTGTTGAGGATAAGTCAAAGACTTTCCTGTATTTAGGGACCGGGTTATAGTTTGACATGTGACTATAAGCCATTATGAGAAGAAAGTAGAAAAAGACATATTTTGAAAACATTTGAACTCTCATTCGAACTTTATGTACGTATCCGTGGTGTTACTGAACGACATTTCTAAGTACGTCCATATTATCGATGCTGAGAGACATGTCGGAGAAGAATATTTTTGGTATTTTTGAAAGATTTTCTCATTTTTTATATTGTTTTTATAGGTTTTATATTTTGTATTTTGATTTCTGATAGATATATACAAGATTACTACGAATGAGCAAGACGTTCAAGTTCATCAGGAGTGAAACTACGCATACCAAGTCGACGAACCAAGAATTCAAATCTGTCTTGAGAAAGGGTTTGGTGAAGATGTCAGCTAGTTGGTAGTCCGTCTGGACAAAATACAGTTTGGTTGTTCCTCTTTCCACATGCTCCTTTATGAAATGGAATCGGACAGCTATGTGCTTGGTCTTGGAGTGTTGGACCGGGTTGCAGGATATGACTATGGCTGATTGTGAGTCACAATAGATAGGCACTTTGTTAAAGTGAAAGCCATAATCCGTGAGTTGTGTTCTCATCCAAAGGACTTGAGCACTACACACGGATAGAGACACATATTCTACTTCCGCGTTGGACAACGCTGTGCAATCTTGTTTTCTTGAGGACCAGCTCACCAGTTTTTTGCCTAAGAATTGTGCTCCACCGGAAGTGCTCTTGAATGAATCATGACATCCTGCATGGCCGGCATCTGAAAAACCAGTGAGATTAAAACCAGAATCCTTCGTATACCAAAGACCCATGTGAATGGTTCCTCGAAGATAACGAAAGATCCTTTTAACCTCCTTGAGGTGCTTCTCGGTTGGCTTAGCCTGGCACCGAGCACATAAACATAGCATGCACAATGTCCGGTATACTTGAGGTTAAGTACACAAGGGACCCGATCATACTTCGGTATTTTGTAGCATCTACAAGTGTCCTTTCTTATCCAAATCAAGCTTTTGTTTAGTGTCCATTGGAGTACCAATAGGATCACAATTTTCCATTCCAAATTTCTTAAGAATTTCAAGCACATATTTGGCCTGATATATGAAAATGACACGGGGGATTGGTGAACTCGGAGACCAAGAAAAAACGTCATTTCCCCTATCATGGACATATCAAATCGACTTTTCATAAGGTCGGCAAATAATATGGAATATTTTGGGTTAGTAGAACCAAATATAATATCATCTACATAGACCTGATCCACCAAGATGTCGTTTCCCTAGTGCTTGATAAACAACGTTGGATCAATGGTTCCTTTGCTGAAGTGATTTTGGAGAAGAAATGATGATAATTCGTCGTACCATGCCCTCGGTGCTTAATCAAACCATAAATTGACTTTTTCAACTTGTAGACATGGCTTGGATGTTCGGTGTTGATGAAGCCTTCAGGTTGACATACGTACACATCTTCTTTTAACAGCCCATGCAAGAAACTCGTCTTCACGTCCATTTGATACACAGTAAACGATTTGTGAGCAACGTATGCCAAGAAAATCCTAATAGCTTCCATTCGAGCAACCGGGGCGAAGGATTATGCGAAATCAATTCCCTCCTTCTGTTTATAACCTCTCACAACTAACCGAGTCTTGTTCCTAATGACCGTTTGCTCTTCATCCATCTTGTTTTTGAATAACCATTCTAGAGTAAGTGGATCAATATTGTCCGGGTGTGGTACTAACTCCCATACATCAAGCCAGATGAATTGATTAAGCTCTTTTTGCATAGACTCAATCCATGATGCGTCGGTCATTGCTTCTTTAACACTTGCTGGTTCCATTATGCTGACTGATAGTGCATAGATACACATATCACCATCGGTACGCAGCTGATTTCGTGTCAAGATTGGTCGTGAGAGATTTCCAATCACTTGAACCAAATGATGATTCTTAGTCCATTTGTGTTCATGTGGAAGTGTATGAGAAACTTGATGCGAGCTCGACGGATCCACATATGGTGTTGAAGGCTGAGTAGTACTTGTGGAAGCCGCAAATGGATTAACAAACTCATGTTCGTTGAGCATCGCACTATTTTCATTTTCAACAACTATTTCATTCTAAAGATGAACATGATTAGGAATTTGTTGAGAATGTTGTTGAGCTGCGTCAGCAGTCGGAGAATTGGTTGGAATGTTTGGAGTCAATATGGTTGAGGTTGACGTAGATGGTGCAAAAACGGATGCCGTTGGTGTAGATGCAATTGGAGGTTCTAGAACTACCGTAGCAGGTGCAGCCGGGGCATTTTGAGGAACACCAAATGATGAAGGACCCTCCATATATTCATCATAAATTGGCCCAAATAAAACTTCCAAGTCACGTTCCGAAGGTTGTAACGATGAGATTGCTGATAGTGCAAATTGAAGCGCGAGTCCTGAACTTACGTGTCCAGAAGTCTGACCTTGAAGATCGGGATGTGAACTTCTATGTTGAGAGGCCATACCCGAGAGTTCATCAAAGTTAACATTCATAGTCTCCATTACCTTTCTTGTCCTTCGATTACAAACCTTGTAAGCACAAGCAGTTGAAGAATAACCAATGAAAAAACCAATATCACCTTTAGGTTCAAGTTTACCGATATTTTCACGATCATTCTTCGGATAACATAATGCACCGAAGACATGTAAAAATGAAATATCTGGTTTTCTTCCATTAATGATCTCATAAGGTGTTTTGATGAAACTGGTGTGAATAATGGAGCGGTTTTGAGTATAACATGCAGTTGCTATTGTGTCGGCCCAAAGGAATAACGGCGCACTAGAGGAGAGAAGCATCGTCCGATCAACTTCAACTAACGTACGATTCCTTCGTTTCACAACTCCATTCTGCTATGGATTTCTTACAGCCGAAGTTTGATGAGAAATCCCAACTTCGTCAAAATAAGCTTTCAATTTTTGATTGGTGAATTCTGTTCCGTTATCCGTTCTTACAATGATAACAGGAGCTTGAAGTAGCACTGATGTTTTCTTCAAGAAATTAATAATTACATCAGGGGCTTCATCTTTTGAAGCAAGAAAATGAACCCATGTGTAACGATAGTAATCATCCACAATCACAAGGACCTACTGCTTTCCATTAATGCTTTTGATTCTCACTGGGCCACACAAATCCATATGTAGGAGATGTAACCTATTCGTTGAGTTGGGAACAGGTTTGGGTTTGTGAGGCTTCTTCTTACTTTTACCTTACTCACATGAAGGACAAAGATGGTCTTTTGTATATTTGAACTTTGGAAGACCGGTAATGAGATCATCTTTCGTGAGTTGGGTGATGGCATCAAAATTGTGATGAGATAACCTTTGATGTCATAACCATGACTTTGTTGATGTGACTCGGGCCATGAGACAAATTGGAGAAGCAGCAGACATTTGAAAAAGATCAATGGTGTAAAGGTTGGTGGTACGATTTCCTTTCAACAAATCAATTCCTTCAAGATCTCTTACAAAACATGTATGACTTCTGAAAGCAACCTCTAAGTCTAAATCACAAAATTGCCCAACCGAGAACAAATTGTGTCCCAAGCCATCAACAAAAGAGACTCTGGTGATGATTATATTTCCCCAATGAAGATCACCATAGCCTAGAATTGCAGCAACATGATCATTTCCAAATCGGACAGTTCCCATGAATCGCCAAACAAAGTTCTTTAGAAGGCTTCGATTCCCAGTCATATGTTTGGAACAGCCCGAGTCCACACACCAGAGACAAATTTCAACAGCCTGCCAATGATAAGAGAAGAAAATATTTTGGCAACCGATGAAATAGGTTCCTGTAGGGTTAGATGATAATTAAGCCTTATCACATACCAACATTTCACTGTGAGTATGAGAACTACTAGTGTCAATAATTTTGCCACTACAGTCAAAATTTCTACCAGTAGGCAACCATTTAGAGGTGAATCTAGGGTTACTAGGCTTAGCAAGACTTTCTATGGACCCTACGTGCGTACTTTTTGGAACATACATCTTAGCCTTAGGAGTGTTATGTTTTTCACTCATGGAAAGCTTGTCAATTCGGATGTATCCACCATAATTAAACCATTCATAGTCAAGCCACAATCATCATGACTAAAAGTAAAGAAACATTTATCACATTTAGCACAAATAACTTAGATTTTTCATTCCGAATAGCAAGCTTAAAGTCATTACATTCAAATGAATTAAGTTTCTGATTATGATTAAAAAGCGGTAAATTCCTACGGTGTTCTTCTACTTCCACATTATTGATCTTGAGGCGACTACTTCTAGAGGCAAAAGGGAACCTATCATTCCTTGTATTGCACGTAGGCTGTGGCCTTATGCTCTTAGAGTAGTTATTTATTCCTGTAGAAGAAGACACACGATTGTTAGAATTAGCACTTTTTAAATCGATGACTTGTGGTTGAGATATAGTGGTCGATTTAGTCCTAACGCTTGCTTTACGTTGTTTGCTAGGCGCAGAGATATCGACCCTAGGTTGAGAGGGGGACTAACACGAAACATTCCTGGGGCGATTACAGCAGCTTTCGTTCCAGCAACCTTGGGAAAAGGTGTTACAGCAATACGAGTGGGTCCCGAGGTTGCTGGTTTCTGGTTCATCGTGTCCACAATCGAGCTAGGCTCAGAAGACTTGTCTTTTAACAACGCCTTTAACTTACAGTTCTCACAGATTTTATCAATGAGTTTCTGATAGACAGACTTACTTTGTTCAACAGCCCGCTTATATGAAACAACAACAAATTCTAAATCTACAATCTTAGCCTTAAGCTTCAGAACATTCCCTTCACTGGCCTTTCCTAACCCAGAAGAAGCCAGATTGTTTCCCTGAGCACCTCCCAACTGAGCTGTCAAATGTACTATTTTTTGTTGCATTTCATTGTAAGCTTTTTCGTACGAAATCTTGTCATATTTGCATTCATCACATTTTTTGACAAATTTATTCCAAAGATCGGTGAATTCTTTATCCTTTTTAATGACATAAGATTCCATTTTCTCTTTCATAAGATGAAGTTCAGTTTGGAGGTTTTCATTATGCGACACATAGGTACCTGACTCAGCAGGACTACTATCAATACTATCACGTGCTTTAGAGAGGCGTTCAAGATCGTTTTCCAAAACTTTGATTTTATCAAGAGATTCATCAGCTTCCTTCGCCAAAGAATTAAAGTCTTCAACAAAGTTGGCTAATTCTTTTAGAAAATCATTTTCCAAATTGCCTAACCGAGCATCAACTTGATTAATAATCGGATTAATATCGTTTTGAAGAATTTTCTGAACCTCAATCTGAATAGGTGATGTAAAATTTCCTCCAGTGATTTTGGAATTAACAACACGTTTAAGGATGACAAAGTTATCTTTAAGCTCGTTTAGAAATCTGCGTGTGATACTCGGTTTAGGAGGGTCATCAGACAATTCCTCTCTCGGGAGCAAAAGCATTTCAGTACTCGTTTTAAACCAAACAAAAACAGTTGGAGGATTAACTTTTGGATAATAAACGGGTGTCGCTTCTTTTTCAAGCTTTTTCATTCTTAAACGAGTCTCTACTGCAAGTTCAGTAGTTTCCTCAGAATCATGCACACTAGGAGGATCATGCTCATCAGACAAGAGCATACTACCATTATATAGAGTTTCATTAGTGGCCTGAACTTGCTTAAGATATCCGGGATTAGGAGGAAGAGGACAACCTAAAGCCAATTTGTATCGAGTGTAACTTATCTCATTCACTTTTGGTGCGAGCATATTTATTGTCTGCATAGTTTGGCCACGTATTACTAAAAGGTTGTCTAATTCTCTAATCCTATCCTGAGCTTTGCAAAAATCCTCAAAAAGCCCATCTTCTCGAATTTTGAAATCATGTTTCAGCTTTTTTCGTTCTTCTTTTAAATCCAAAATAATAGATTTTTCAGTTAAAAGCTGTTTATTAAGAGAAGTGATTCCATCATTCAATTCGCTTATCTTTTTAGCACTACTTAAATGTAAGGCATTTAATTTCTTAGTTGTGCATTTTTCTTGATAAACTGATGTAGCATGAGCTTGTTCAAGTTCTTTAATTTTAGCCTGATGAGTTTCAAAACATTTCTCCCGTTCCTTATATCCCGCAAGCTCAGTTGTCAATTTGGTATTAGTTTCTCTAAACTTATTATTAACCACCGTAGCATGGTCGACATCCTTAGCAAGCTTATCAAATAGAGATTCATAATACGCATGTGTCTCATCAGAAAGGGTTGTAGGATGGGCAACTTGATCCACACTGGGCTCATTCGAAATAATATTACTATTATTCGTTTGATCCCCGTATGTCTCAATGTAGGGCTCAAGCATCTCAGTATACTCCTCCTCCTGATTAGACGTACTATATATATCATTATCATCAAAACGTGGATGTACCTCAGAGGGACCGTCTGAATCATAAACGGGAGCTCTGTCAACATGCATTCCTGAGGTAGATGCTTGCTGTAGGTTAGCCATCAAGATGTAGTTGGCATTCACCTCTTCTTCCTCGTCATATTCTATAGCAGAAGCCATAAGATCAAATTCCTTAGCTTGAAGTGGAATCCCTGCCTCTTCCTTTTGTGCTATGAGAAGCTGAGTCTGAAGATAAGCAACATCCCTCTTCTTTTTGGTTGTGCAATCTCGAGTATAATGACCAAATCCCCTGCAGTTGTAGCACTGAACCTGACGATTGTTGTTTCCATTTCCCGTACCAGTATTCTCAGCCCTTGCAGCCATAATGTTTCCCATCTGATTACCAACCGGTGGCACAACTATTAACCCATTATGATTACCCGCATTCGGAACATTCAGATTCTGACCACGGTTTTGACCATACTGATTTCCTACATTGCCAATGGTCTGCCCAACATTCTGACCATATTGTTGAAACTGAGTCCCCGTGTTCCTAGCAACTACCAATTGGCGATCTTGATTCACATTCATGAAAGGTTGAGCAATCTGCCTATTTCTATTGTTCGAGGAGATTCTCTGATTGTTATTGGTGGGGTTAATGGTGAATTTGAATACCTTTGCTAGAAGAGCAAGACCAGTATTAATAGCATGAGTAGGATCCGTGATGTCATCAAAACAGGCAATGGGTTGTTGTAAGTAGTTCACAGCAGCAGGAGGTTGATATCCATAAGAGGTGAGTTGTTGTTGTTGTTGTTGTTGTTGTTGTTGTTGTTGCATGAAGTTACTTGATGAGGGTTGATGGTAAGGTACCATGGGATATGACATAGATGATGGAGAGTTTGCCATAAAAGCCAATGGATCTTGTGTCTTGGCACGTCGTTCCGCCCTCACTTCGTTAGCTTCATCTTGATTCATCTTCAAATAATCATATACTTGAATGTAGTCCACGACATGAAGATCCTTGGTTTGATTGACAAGAGTGACATATCGTGACCATTCAGAAGGAAGATTATCAAGAAATTTGATGTTGGCAGCAATTTGTGCGGGTTCATGTTTGTTTCTTCTAATATGATTCATGAGGGTTGAAAACTGATGATAGTAAGGTTCAATTTGTTCCCCTTCAGTAGACGTAAATTTCTCCCATTCACGAAGCAACTTAGTTTCCTTTTCTTGTAAACCGATTTCACTGCCCTTCATCATTTTCTGAATCCTAAACCACATCTCGTGTGCGGTTTCACAACTATCGACAGCAGCATAAACATCTTCAGGAAGTCCCATAAGAATGACTTGAATTGCTTGATCATCAGCGTCGAGTTGTTTGGATTCAGCTTCAGTTAATTCTTCATCCGTTTGCTCATGACTAGAGTCAGCCACTAGGTTAGCATTCGTAGGATCCTCGGGCACAAGAATTGTTCTTCTAACATACGGACCTTTTTGAATCGAGTTGACAATCAACTTGCCCAAAGGTTTACATTTTGCATAACGAAGGAGACGACTAGCCCATGTAGTGTAGTTCTCCTTGGTAAGCATGGTTGGACGATTCTCAGTACCCGCAGCATAAATATCTTGTTGAAACGTCATCGTAGAAGTCGTGTGTTAAACAGGATCTCAATTCGTAGAAAGCAGAGTGTTGTTGTAAAAAACCAAAATTGATTAAATCCCCTAAGAATGTGATCTCGAGAATCCAAAAAAAAACCAAGACAAACAAAAAAAACTCACGAATTGTTCGAAAATTGTTAACTCACTTTTTCTGAAAAATTATGTCAACAAACAATCTTCCCAAAAAAATTCAACTTCGCAATAGAAGTATATGAGAACTTTGGAATAATTTAAAGTTGATGACTTCGCAATCAAAAACAGAACTTACTTCACAATTCCTCTTAGCAATCCCACTTCGCAATTCGTCTTCGCAATCCCACTTCGCAATAATAAAGAAACACACTTCGGAATCCATGTGTACTTCGCAAAAGAAGTACTTCGGAATAACTTTGAAGAACCACTTCGCAATAATTCGAGATGACCACTTCGGAATAATTGAAAATAAGAACTTCGGAATATGTCTTTAATGGCACTTCGGAATACTGATGTGGTACACTTCGGAATATTGGATGTTTGATAACTTCGGAATGTTGATGTGAGTCACTTCGGAATATTAGAACTTGATAACTTCGGAAAAGTGTGTAATTCGAAATCTTTGAAGAAGATGAACTTCGGAATGTGATGTTATGTCACTTCGGAATATGAGGTTACTTCACTTCGGAATATGAGGTTACTTCATTTCAGAATATCACAATTTTCTCACTTCGGAATATCACAATAAGAATCAACTTCGGAAAAACAGAAACCCTCTTAGGTACTTCGGAATATACCAATTATTCCGAAGTTAACTTGATCTGCCCAACTTTTTCGTGATCCGATTTAACAGGTATTCGATATATACCCCGAAAATCACCCAAAAAACCAAAATTTTTGCGATTTTGATCAAACAAAGTAACCCAAATCACAACCACAACTATGTAGTCAATTTGGTTACAACCTTTAACCACCAAAATGCAAAAAATTTCAAGATTCAATCTTGAAACAACCTTAAACCCACAAAAATAAATCAACTAAAACAACACCAAAGAGCCATCCACGAATCCTTTGGCGAATGATACCACTTGTAAGATGTATACACACGACTAACCAAACACGAATAACATGATGAAGATTAAACCAAATGTTAGAAATATGTTTTTACGTATATTAGAAGTATCGGTCACTCCACAATATTATTTATGATTGTAATAGCTCGTAGTTAGAGTATGCTTATTAAGTTAAGTAAGAACCGGTCCATGGGCTTGTCATGGACCGGCCCAAGCCCAATGTTGCTTGGAAGTATAAATACCCCTTTCCTCCTTGGAAAGGGGTTGGTTGTTGAACATTTCTAGTTTCCACTTAATGAAATAACACATAGTTTTCTCTCACTTTCTCTCTCTAGTTTCTCTCTCTAGAAATCATCAACCCACTTCATAGATTCATAGGTTATCAAGATTCTACATTTGGTATCAAGAGCTATGGGGTGATTTAAGCAAAAGTTCCTAACCAAAAAGTTCCGGATCAACCAAAGTTTCGAACCAAAAAGTTCCGAACCAAAAAGTTCCGAACCAAAAAGTTCCGGATCAACCAAAGTTCCGAACCAAAAAGTTCCGAACCAAAAAGTTCCGGATCAACCAAAGTTCCGGATCAAGAAGTTCCGAACCAAAAGTTCCGGATCAAGACTTCCGAACCAAAAGTTCCGAATCAAGGTATTTCCAAGCCAAAATCTTCCGAATCAAACTTCCGAATCAACAAAAAGTTCCGAATCAAGGGTTATTTAACTTGTTTTTTCGACGATTTTTTAGAGGATTTAATCTTGGTTTCTTACAACAAAAACTCAACACAATTCACAAGCTTTACTTCACTGCTCGATCAACCGATAATCTTTGTCTCTTTGAAGTTGACAAAATGAATCCGAATTCAGTAATGCCTCAGATGACATCCCTTACGGATATTTCCGTCATTACGGGAACGGATAATCGCCCTCCAATGCTCATCAAAGAAGTTTTTGAAGCATGGCAAGGCCGGATGATGTCTTACCTTAAGGGAAAACCGGTTTATGGGAGGCTTATGGTTAAGTCAATTTTAAATGGTCCACTTGACTATGGTACCATCGTGGTCAACAATGTGACTCGACCAAGAGAATTTGAAGAACTTACACCAGCTCAACAACTTGTTGCCGATGCGGACGAAAAGGCTCTTCAAACCATTCTCCAAGCTCTTCCCCATGACATCTATCGGATGGTAAGTCAGTATACGGTGGCAAAGGATTTATGGGAACGTCTTAAGGTGTTGCTACAAGGTACGTCTCTCACCAAACAGGAAAGGGAATGTCAGTTGTATGATCTGTTTGATAGATTCACGTACAACCCAGGGGAAACGCTTCACGATTATTACTTCAGATTCACCACACTCATGAATGATCTGAATGTATACAATCTTGTGATTGCTCCATTCCAGGTTAACACCAAATTCTTGAATACTTTACCTCAAGCTGAATGGGGTGAGTATATTACCGATGTTAAGTTAACCAGGGATTTGCATAAGTGCAATTTGGATCAACTATATGCTTTTCTTCAGCAGCATGAGAAACATGTGATCATGCACCGTTCTCCACGAGGTATGTACCCTGATTCATTAGCTTTGATGGCGAATCAACCAAGCTTGTCTCACAACAACACTCCTTATATTTTGGGACATCAAGCCTATCATCCATCACCTTACATGACACCAACCTTTCCCCAATACTCGATTCTACCACAACCACCCACCTCACATCAGCAACAATATCGGTTTAGTGCACCTTCATCACAATATGCTACACAACCTCACCCAGCAAGTATTGCACCTTATGCTCAATCTTCATATTCTTCTTATCAAGAGAATGCAGCATATCCAACAAGCTACCCTGATCAAATGAGTATTCCTTCTAGTGATTATGCAGCTCATCAAGACCAAGCAATGTACTGTGATGATGAGGAATTCCCCATTCCTGTATTCAAACAAGGTGCTGACCCAGTTGAAGTGTTAACCACTATGTCTGCTTATCTCACAAGGACTTTAAGCAAACGAGGATTTAGGGGATCAGCTCCTACCAAAAATCAGTTGAGGAATTCATCCAATTCTCGCCAACAAGCTACTATTGAGAATGGCAGGGTAATGGTTCAACCTATTCAACCATATCAGGGGAGACCTACCACATCAACTACAAATGCTCGCACGGTCAATCCTGCTCCAATGGTCAATCCTGCTCCACGGGCTAATTCCACAGGCAAGTTGAGAATGATTACATGCTACAACTGCAAGGAAGAAGGTCACATGTCCAGGGATTGTAAGAAACCCAAGAGGAGAAGGGATGGACAATGGTTTGAAGAGAAGATCTATCTGGTGAATGCTCAGGCACAAGGAAGGGAACTTGATGAAGAGGAGCTTGCATTTCTTGCTGATCCAGGGATTGCTGAACAAGACGTTGTCACTACACAGAATGCAGCTTACCAAGCCGATGATCTTGATGCGTATGACTCAGACTGTGATGACTTTCAATCTGCAAAGGCTGCTCTCATGGCAACTATCTCCAGCTTAGGGCCAGAAAAGAGATCTGAGGTACTTATTAATACCACCGATAATACCACTGATGCTAGTATTCAACCACATCAAGTTGTGCAAGAGAGTGCTGATTCGAATGAGTCTTCGGTGGTGAGTCTTTCAAATGAGGAGACAATCAATGATAGCAATATCAATGTGAGTCCCCAGATTTTGAGTGAATCACAACCGGGAGCCATTTCGCATACGCCTACTCCTGTTCAACAAGATTTGGTCATGGTTCCTGCTACATTACTTAGCCAAATGAATGCTGCACTCTTAGAAACCCTAGCTAAGAATAAGAATTTGTCTGATGAGCTTGCCTTAAGCAACGAGAAAGTTCAAACTTTGGAATTAGTGCCTTCGTCTAGTGTTCTAACTAATCCCGAATATGACCACTTTCGAAACAAACAAATGGGTCACTTGCAAGAAATTGAAAACTTAAGACCAAATCTTTCTAATGAACTTAAAGAAAAGGAGTTAGTGGTCACTAATTTTCAAAAACTTCAAACGGATTTTGAATCACTCGAGTCTAAGAAGAATGAAATGGAGATTAATGCTGCTAATAAGATTAGAAGTCTAGATTATTTGCTTTTAAGACAATACGCTGCTTCTCAACTAGTACACTTATTTGATGCTTCGTTTAGAGAATTTAACTTATCACGTCAGAAAGGCCTTCCCCCTAACCCACGGTATGCAAAACAAGCTTTAAGACATAGTCCTAGACTTTATAATGCAACTCAATTAGGATTGGCCTTAGACCCGATTGTTTTTTTCGATGATCGAACAAGTAAGGATCTAGTTGATGAGGATCGGTCATACAATTCTGCAAAATATCCCGAGTGTGATTATTTTAAAATGAATAAGGAGCTTGCAAAAACGGATTTTAGAATTCGCTTCCATATGGACAAAGATCTCATCACAGCACCAACCTACATATTAGATGAAGAAAACCCTAGTACATTTCCTACACTTGTCAATATGGAAGGTCCTAAGGAAATTCCAAATGATCTTCCACCTGTTAGCACTGTATGGTTAAACTTGCAAGAGATTAATCAATACTTTACTAATTTTGACAAGGTCATTTTAGACTGTACGACTTCAAATGGCTTAAACGCCGGAGAATGGGCTTTCGAACATATGAACGAGGTGTTTAAAAATGAGATCAATCCGTTGTCGAAAGTCTAAAAGGAACTTTTGCATCTCTTAAGGAAAATCTTGTGTTTGAAATTGGTGAAGTTCAAAAAGTGTTTTATGAAATGGACACCGCTTATGAACTACAACTAATCGAAAAAGAAAAGATTCTAACCGAATATGACCGATTCTTGTCTGCATTAATCTCGTGTGATGTGCTTACTACTGTAAATGTTAATTATTCGAATGAGCTTACATCCGCTATGATTAATTGTGATGCTGTGCATATATGTGATGATGTTTGTGATCTCTCTGTAAATGTTGCTGATACTGTAAATGAGGTAGTTAATCATTCTTGTCACGAATCTAACGCTGAGTTTTTAAAGCTACAAGATTCTTACAATTTACTTTCAAAACGCTTTAATCAACTAGAACAACATTGTATATCTTTAGAATTAAAACAACAAACTCAAAATGAGGATCTTTTGATATCAAATGGTTGTGAAAACGGTGTTGAGACGAGTGACAAGATGATTGCAATTGTTAAGGCATTAGAGGAAGAGATTATGAGATTGAAGAGAGATGTGTCATCAAATGAAACATTAAAATTGGAACTAGAGGCTGCAGAGTCTAAAAACCAGGCCTTAGAAATTAGACTTTCGTCTATTCTAGGGGAGATGGATCGTGCAAGACAGGGAATGTCCAAACTTTATGGTTCACTAGAAGAACGCTTCGCTTTTAATGCGGCACAACAACAATTTTATGTTGAACAATTGAACCAAAAATGTGAGGAAATCTCTGACTTAAACATCCTGCTCATTGAGAAAAACATGGTTTTGGCCGAGTTAAAGGAGACACTTCTTCTCACCTGACAAGAAGTTGTTGATAACTTAGCTACCGACTCTGCACCATCCACTAGTGCTCCAACAACCAAGTCAGTAGTGCTTTATAAGAACCCGCTTCATAAGAGAAACCCGGTTACCTACGATGATTATATGAGAAATGCCATTAAGCATGTAGATCTTGTTAGGGATATTTTAGACGATCTTTATGCCTTAGATCCCTCAAGTAGCTACTATTATTCGGCTCATGAATATATTAAGCGAGTTCAATATTGCTTAGCATATTTGCAATACATAGGTACACCAGGTTCTGCACTACTCACTAATAGGCCCATTGCTGTAACTCCATTTAATAAGACTCCAGGAGCAAAACCGTCATTGGCACAATCAAGTAAGGCACCTTTAAAATCTGTTGCTAATGTTCCCACTTTGCCTTCTACAGGATTAAAAGAGACTACTAAGGCTAAAGGATCGCCACTCAAGAAAGATAAGATCAAGCCCTCCACTAGTAGTGCCAAAAAGAAGAAAGTAGAAGCTCACCATAGGAATGTTAGTTCAGTTTTAAATAAAGAGAATCATGTTAAGACTAAAAGCTCTGCGCCTGTGCAGAAGCCTAAACCATTCGTGAATTCTAATTTGAATTGTTGGAATTGTAATGAATGTATGTTTTCCCAACGTCATGATTTGTGTCTTATTGATCATGTGAATGAAATGAATGCCATTAGGAATGGTCTTGAATGGAAGCCAACAGGTAGAACTCGTGCCCAGGTTGGCTGGCAATGGCGTCCCACTGGTAGGACCTTTACATTAGATGGAAAAATGTGCCCTTTAACTAGGAATGCATCCATTGAGGTTAGGTCTGAGCGTCCTTTAGTTAGGAACACTCACACTCAAGTATGGAAACAGCGCCCTTTAATTAGGTCAGCCCCCACTATAGTGCCTATCAGTGAAGAAATACCACAGGATTTAAGCCAACTAGAATCTACACCACCAACTAGGAAGAAGAAGGGTAGGAAATCTAAGAAACCTAAAGTTAGCAAATCTAAGATTATTAAATCTGTACCTGCTAATAACAAGGAACATTCAGATTCCGATACCTCTACATTGTCTTCGTGTGGTGATATTTTCAGGTGGTCCAAATCATCCTCTGGCATTTGGACTCCGGTTGTTCAAAGCATATGACCGGAGATCGCTCGATGCTCCGAAATTTCGTCAGCAAGTTTCTTGGTACGGTTAAATTCGGGAATGATCATATAGCAAAGATAATGGGGTATGATGAATATCAGATTGGAAACGTTACGATTTCAAGGGTATACTATGTAGAAGGTCTTGGTCATAATTTATTCTCAGTAGGACAGTTTTGTGATTCCAACCTAGAGGTTGCTTTTTGACAACACACTTGTTTCATCCGCAACTTGGAAGGAAAAGATTTGTTGAAGGGATCTCGTGGTGAAAATCTTTATACCTTGTCCTTACAAGACATGATGGCCGCCTCTCCAGTATGTCTTCTCTCTAAAGCATCTAAGACCAAGTCATGGTTATGGCATCGCAGATTATCTCATCTTAACTTTGATGCTATTAATCATCTGGCTAAAAACGAATTAGTTCGTGGTCTTCCAAAGCTTAAATTTCACAAGGACCATTTATGTTCCGCGTGTTCAAGGGGGAAAAGTACCAAGAAATCTTACAAGCCCAAAGCTGAAGACACCAATCAAGAAAAACTTCATCTTTTGCATATGGATCTTTGTGGGCCAATGAGAACTGAAAGTGTGAGCGGTAAGAAATTCATTCTGGTTATTGTGGATGATTTCTCCAGGTTTACATGGGTTAGATTTCTACGTACAAAGGATGAAGCACCGAAGGCTATCATCACTTTTCTGAAATTCATTCAGGTACGTTTGAATACTACTGTCCGCCGTATTCGTACAGACAATGGAACAGAGTTCGTCAACCAGACTCTTCGTGATTACTATGAAGGAGTTGGTATCTCACATGAAACATCCGCTGCACGCACTCCACAACAAAACGGTGTCGTTGAAAGACGGAATCGTACACTTATGGAAGCTGCTAGGACTATGCTTATTTATGCGAACGCTCCATTGTTCTTGTGGGCAGAGGCTATATCTACTGCATGTTTCACCCAAAACCGTTCTATCATTCGGAAACGCCATGGAAAAACACCTTACGAGCTTCTACATGACCGTAAACCCTGTTTCATTTTTTCATGTGTTTGGTGCTCTTTGTTATCCAAACATTAATAGTGAGAACTTGGGTAAGCTTCAACCGAAAGCCGATATAGGTATTTTCATTGGTTACTCACCGTCCAAGAAAGCATACCGAATTTACAACCGTCGTCTTGGCAAGATTGTAGAAACTATGGACGCAGATTTCGATGAGCTGACAGCGATGGCTTCTGAGCAACACAGCTCTGAACCCGCGCTTCATGAGATGGGAACCGGTGCTATTAGTTCCGGATTAGTTCCCAATAATCCTACTTCTACATCATTTTTACCACCAACTAGGACCGAGTGGGATAAACTGTTTCAACCGTTGTTTGATGAATTCTTTGATCCCCCAAATGATGAAGTTCCAGCACCCGTAGTGATAGCTCCAATTCCTGAAGTTGTTGCTCCAGCTAATGAAGCTTTATCAAATGCATCCTCAATTAACGTTGAACCGGATGCACCTTCACCAAGTAATTCTCAAACTACACCGGAATCGTCACCCCTACTTGTGCCTAATGATGTGGAAGAGGATTCTATTGATTACAACTTGGAATATGCTCACCTACAAGAGCTTCCTTTCTTTGGTGTAGCGATACCTGAAAACCCTTCAGCCGCGTCTACCTCAGAAGAAGCTCCTTCTATTGTTCACTCCAGACCACCTAGGATTGAAAACCATAGCACTAAATGGACAAAAGATCACCCAATTAGGAATGTCATTGGAGATCTAGATCGACCAGTCTCTACACGCCAGCAATTACAAGAGAGTGCACTTTATTGCTACTTTGATGCATTTCTCTCTGAAGTTGAACCTAAAAATTGGCAGCAGGCTATGACCCAATCATCTTGGATTGAAGCCATGCAGGAGGAACTAAATGAATTTCAAAGACTTGAAGTATGGGAATTAGTTCCTCTCCCTGAAAAAGTTAACATCCTTACTTTGTTGTGGGTTTATAAGGTTAAACTTGATGAGATGGGTGCGGTATTGAAGAATAAGGCTAGATTGGTTGCTAGAGATATAAACAAGCCTTGGGTATAGACTTTGAAGAATCTTTTGCTCCTGTTGCGAGATTGGAGGCTATTAGACTATTCCTTGCGTATGATGCTCATATGAATATGATCGTCTATCAAATGGATGTGAAGACGGCATTTTTGAACGGTGAACTAAGGGAAGAAGTCTATGTTAGTCAGCCGGATGGGTTCGTTAGCACGGAGTTTCCTAATCATGTGTACAAGCTTAAGAAGGCTCTCTATGGGTTGAAACAAGCTCCACGTGCTTGGTATGATCTCCTTTCAACATAACTCATCTCGGAAGGCTTCTCCAAAGGCAAAGTGGACCCCACTCTATTCACTCTCAAGGAGGACAACGACATGATTCTGGTACAAATTTATGTTGATGATATAATATTTGCTGCCACTAACATAGAATTGTCAAATCGCTTTGAGAAGATAATGTCCACACGCTTTCAGATGTCAATGATGGGGAAAATATCATTTTTCTTAGGATTACAGATTTCTTAAAATCCTAGAGGCATCTTTATTAATCAATCCAAATATGCTCTAGAATCTCTTAAGAAATATAACTTTGAAAATTGTGACCCCGTGGACACTCCAATGGTGGAGAAATCCAAGTTAGATGAAGATAGGAATGGGACTATTGTCGATCCAAAACTTTACCGTGGGATGATCGGCACCCTTCTATATCTGACTGCTAGCAGGCCTGATTTGCAATTTGCTGTATGCATGTGTGCCCGGTATCAGGCTCGGCCTACCGAAAAGCACCTACATGTTGTGAAAAGGATCTTTCGGTATCTAAAAGGAACACTTCATCGTGGTCTATGGTATCCGAAAGATTCCTCTATTGCTTTAATATCATACGCAGATGCCGATTATGCTGGATGTCAAGACACGAGGCGTAGCACTTCTGGATCTGTGCAACTCCTTGGAGATAGATTGATCAGTTGGTCTTCAAAAAGGCAGAAAAGTGCTGCAATTTCTAGCACGGAGGCTGAATACATCGCCATGTCCGGTTGTTGTGCTCAAGTCCTTTGGATGAGATCACAATTAACTGACTACGGTCTTGGATTTAACAAAATCCCGATGTATTGTGACAACAAGAGCACCATTGCCCTTTGCTGCAACTATGTTCAACACTCCCGGGCCAAGCACATAGACATTCGCTACCATTTCATTAAGGAGCAGGTGGAGAACGGAGTGATCGAGTTGTATTTTGTCACTACTGAGTACCAGCTGGCGGATATGTTCACCAAAGCCTTAGATCGAGGACGAATCGAGTTTTTGATCGACAAGCTTGGCATGAAATCATTCACTCCAGCGACTCTCAAAGAGTTGGCAGAAGAATCAGCTGAATAGTCGTGGTAAACTATTCAGAGTATCCTTTGTTCGTGATCATGTATATTATCGTAAATATATAAACCACAAAAAGAAAATACAAAAATGTAAAACCAACAAAAACCATAAAAAATATATAACCAACAAAAACCATAAAAAATATAAAACCTACAAAAACCATAAAAATTATAAAATCCAAAAAATCCAAAAATATTTTTCGTTTTTAAATCGGGCATGTCTTTTAGTACGGTAATATTTACGGCCTTAGAAATGTCGATTAATATTGACACGGTGCCATAAATAGAGTCCGTATAAAAGTTGTACATTTTTAAAACATGCCCATTATGGCTTGTAGTTATTTCTGACTGCAACCCGATTTTCATATTAAAGTCACGTATTTCCTTGGAAAACGTTGGCTCAGAACGGGAATTAATTTTCTCGGGCATGATTTACAAGCCAAATCATGCAAAGGGATCAAGTTTACTTTACAACTTGGTCTAACACAAATTTGTGTACGTCTCAGTGCATTAATTTGTTAAAATAAGAGAAATCTTATTGACACCACGAATCAAACTTTTTCAAGATACAAATTGGAAATGCTTTCATCAATATTTGACTCTTTAAACAATGACTACAGCTCTTTAAATATAAAACGGGTCATCGTTTAAGGGGGAGAAAATATTAAATCATCTTCGTCATTAAATCGATTTTCAAAAGTGTTTGTGGAAAATTAATTGGTTAAATGATTTATGAGTGGTTTTGCTTTAGAATACAACTTGTGCGTGTTCTATGTGATAGGAATTGCTTTAGATTTTGGAGATTTGCAAATAGGTTGCGATTGCTAAGTTGTGTGAACGATAATAGTGGCTAAGTTTAACAATGGTCAAGAAAAGAAATGAAAAGTTTTAAATCTAAAAGGGAAAAGGAGTAAAAAATGTAGGGTTAAAAAGTGACAATGTGTGAAAGGTGCTAAAACTTGACCTAGTCAAACAAAACCCCCCGCCCCTTACCATTTTTCATTCACTGTTTCTTTCCATCTTGCCGCCATTAACACACATACACAAGCTTTAAAAAATTCTTGTTTTTAATCATCCAACCGGTTCATTCGATTCTAAAAGGTAACAACATTATCTTTAATTTATAACTCGTCTAATTCTTCAATGAAATCATGTTAATTGCTTCGTTAATTAGATTAAGTCCAAATTAGGGTTTGTGTCTATTTAAGCAGTAATTGATTAGGGTTTTAGGTGGGTTATACTCGGAATATCATTAGATTATGATTGGTTGCCTTAGTTTGCCTTAGAACTCACTAAATGCGATTAGATTAATCCTTCATAGCTGCGTTTCTTAAGTTCCGGATGAACATGGATATAAACTTCCGAGTGAAGGAATTTTCTGAAAAACTTCCGAATGAAGGAATGTTCCGAACGAACTTCCGAATGAAGGAAGTTCCGAATGAAGGACTTCCGAATGAAGGAAGTTCCGAATGAAGAACTTCCGAATGAAGAAGTTCCGAATGAAGGACTTCCGAATGAAGAAGTTCCGAATGAAGAACTTCCGAATGAAGAAGTTCCGAATGAAGGACTTCCGAATGAAGGAAGTTCCGAATGAAGGACTTCCGAATGAAGGAAGTTCCGAATGAAGGACTTCCGAATGAAGAAGTTCCGAATGAAGAACTTCCGAATGAAGAAGTTCCGGATGAAGAACTTCCGAATGAAGAAGTTCCGAATGAAGGACTTCCGAATGAAGAAGTTCCGAATGAAGGACTTCCGAATGAAGGAAGTTCCGAATGAAGAACTTCCGAATGAAGAAGTTCCGAATGAAGGACTTCCGAATGAAGAAGTTCCGAATGAAGAACTTCCGAATGAAGATGTTCCGAATGAAGAACTTCCGAATGAAGGAAGTTCCGAATGAAGAACTTCCGAATGAAGAAGTTCCGAATGAAGGAATGTTCCGGATGAAGAAGTTCCGAATGAAGGAAGTTCCGGATGAAGAAGTTCCGAATGAAGGAAGTTCCGGATGAAGAACTTCCGAATGAAGGAATGTTCAGGATGAAGAGTTGTTTGATTAATATTGTTTGCCTGTTATATGTACTTGTTGTATTAGGTTATGAAATGTGTTATGCTTAGAAGTAAGAATGATATATATCTATATGTTTTTGTGCATCAACCTTTCATGTCTTATCTTAAGCAGATACAATGACTAATCCAACAGTACAAGCAATCCAAGACTCTAGAGAAGCCGCTATTGCTAAAGCACGAACCCTCAAGTTCATACCAAACAATTACCGGCTGAAGCAAGTCTCAAAATCCACTCACCATGGATTTAAAGTAGCCATAGCAATCCTTGATCACTCTCATTTCAAGAACGCCCTTAGGAGTACTGCCTCGGTACCTTATGAGTACATGTATGAGTTCTGGGCTACCAAGGAGAGTACTTCAAACAAGATCACCTTCACCATCGACAACAAGCAGCAGACGCTCACAGTTTCAGACTTCCGTAAGATTTTTGGTATACGGGATACACCCAAAGGCATGTCATTTTCGAGGGATCCTACTAAAGATGAACTCATGAAGTTATTTGATGCTATTGGATGTCCTGAAATACGAGTTGCGTCTGAGTTTACCACTGCTAAAGTAGGACAACCTTGGAGAGCATTGTTAGGTATTCTCAGTAGATGTCTTACACCAAAAACAAGTGGGCATAATGCTTTGCGCAGTCCAATAATGAACATCTTCTATGGCATGTACAAAGGTGCAAATGCAGATTATGCATTGTTGATATGGGAAGAATTCACCTTTCAACTCTTCCAAAACAAGAAGCTGAAGACAAATTTCTTTCCTTATCCTCGGTTTATCAAGCTTATCATTAATTATTTTATGAAAAATGATGCTACTATTGATAGGCGTGCAGCAAGTCGTTATCACACTAAAGAAGCAGATGATACTGTGGATCTAAGGCATGAAGGACCATCTGGTGGTGTGATTCCTGGTCCTATTCCCGATTATCTTCTGACGGAGAAAATCAAAGGCTCTGCTGATTACAAACTACTGCTGTTAGAAATCAAGAAGCTGAAAGCAAGCCTTCAGACTGGAGAAGACTCGTCTACTACGGTCAAGAGTAAAGGTAAACGCAAGCAACCAGCTGCGTTACCTGAACCCGAAACCAAGAAGAAGAAGACTGAGGTTAAGAAGGGAAAGGGTAAGGCTGATGAGATGGTTCTACGTGACGAAGAAGATGTTGTTGATCCTACTCTTGACAAGACGGAGAGAAAAATGATGAAAATAGCTATTCAAAGGAGTAGGAAAGATACG
The DNA here is from genome assembly GCA_025667525.1 of Glebionis coronaria. Classification (NCBI taxonomy): domain Eukaryota; kingdom Viridiplantae; phylum Streptophyta; class Magnoliopsida; order Asterales; family Asteraceae; genus Glebionis; species Glebionis coronaria. The sequence continues at coordinate 252,032,662 of CM046874.1, forward strand.
GGCGGTAGTGGTTCAGGTGCAAGGATAAATGTTGAAGAAGAGTACGAGGAACCAGATGATATTGATGAGTTTGGATCACCTGAACGGTATTCTACTTCGAAGGAGACATCCATTCCGGTTTCAGCAAGTGTTGAAAAGGAGTCCGTTGCTCCTACTATCATGGTGTCTACTCAACCTTTAGCAACTCAACCTCCACCAATCCAACCCTTACCAACCAGACCGGCTTCAACACCATTCCTTCCACCACCAATAACTCCCATCCTTAGTACCGTAGTAACAACCGAGCCTCTTCCATCAACCCAGAGCAGCTCTGCAACATCTACAATGGCTGCATTGGTGATGGCCGAAATGTTGGATAAACATACGGATAATCACAAAAGAGAAATGGATGAACTTCGTCAAGAGCTACATAGACGAGCTCAAAGTGAAGAAGCATCTAGGAAAGCCCAAGAGGAGATGCTTGCTAAGTTCGCTGCAGATATGGAATTGACGCGAAAAGCTCATGCAGAAGAACTAGCTCAGGTTAAACAGACTGAGGCTGATAAGCATGCTGCACGTATCACTAGACTTCAAGCGATGAGGGATAGATACAAGGAGCAGAAAGAAGCACTTGAAGCTTCTGTTGAAGAGAGAGTAAAAGAATCCGTTGAATCTATTATGCCAAAACTGCGTGATGAGTTGAAGACAATCGCGGCTGATAATTTGATGATCAAGTCATCCAATCCTTCTGAATCCGCCTACAAAATTGCTTATGACTTGACGGATTTTGAATTGAAGAAGATCCTGAAAGCTCGAATGCGGGAACTTGGATCGTTTGATAAATCTAGGATTCAACGGGCTCTCTACAAATCCCTGAATGACGCTATCATGGAGGATGATAGGTTATTTAAAACGTTTGGAAGTGTGGTACCATACCACATTCTACCTGAGGAAGAAAGGGAAGAAAGTGAAGAAGACGAGGGTACTGGTGAAGATGAAGGTGGAGAAGAAGAAGAAGAAGAAAAGGATGATGAAGATGACGATAATGGTGATGATGATGAGGATGAGGATGATGATGATGATGATGATGATGGCGATGATGGTGGTGATGGTAATGAGGAGAGTGCTAGGGGGAGCAACGGGGATAACAATGAGGATGATGATGGGGGTGAACAGCCTAAAGAGGGAGATAAGGTTACCAGCTCCAAGAAACCTGCTAAGTCTGGAACCAAGTCCAAGAAAGATGCAGCGCAGAAGGACAAATCAACATCATCGGAATCAAGACGATCTAAGTGGCGCCACGATGTGAATGCTACTACAGCGTCATCGATTCTCGGTACCTCTATTGCTGTATCTATACCTGTTACCACTAACCCTATTAGTCCTGTTGTTGTTGCTCCTGTGATTGCAGAATCAGTAACGAAACCTGAAGCTGCACAACACTCACCCGTTCATGACACCGCCGAGATGCCTGAATCAGAACCAGCAGATGTTCGCGTTTCTACTCCTCTACAACAAGCACAACAATCTACGGTTCCTGAACCAAGCACACGAGACTGGGCAGACACGTTGGAGATTGACGAGACTGCACCGCCACAGGCTTGGATCACGGCAGCAGCGCAATATGATCCGATCACAGACGCTGACAAAGATGTTTTGTATCTCCGTATCCGCAGTCCGATTGACTTATTTGCATTTCTTGCTCATGAGTATAAGACTTTGGTTACTCCATCTTTGGTGAAGAAAGCGCTGAAGGATAAGAAATTTCGCGCCAAAACCCGGTTAACCCGAATGGAGTTCGAGTATTATGCCGATGAGATCCTGAAAGCTCTGAATACCGTTCAACGGCCAGGTCTTCATGAATCAGAAAGAGCTCCACCTCCACTTGATCCTACTCAAGATAATCAGATAGCTCTCGACTTCTTCGTCACCTATGATCTTGAGTATCTTCTGAAGGGTTCATCAAAGTACGCAACATCCTTGACCTTGCTGAAAGCTGCCAACTGGGGGACAATACCCTGGATCGAGGAAAAGGTAAACTGACTCTGGGTCCCAAGGGTAACTCGTAATTATGATATGTATGCTGTTATAGGTGCATCTCATTGGGACGAACGAGTCCGAAGGGCGTACAGGGGTTGCTGTCTAGTCAATTCAGGAAGTAACGTTAGATCCGATATCCGCATCTCCAGTATTTTAGGGCTGAAAACTGAAGCCAAGAATGGCTATTATCATGTGACGGAGATTCGTTTGAAAAGGGAGGATGACAGAGAATACAAAATCCAGCAGGGAGATTTTTCTATCATTCGCCTTGAGGATATCGAAGATATGTTGCTTCTGATGACCCGCGATCAACTCACACATATTCCTCGTGAAGACCTCATTGCCTTGAATACGGCACTTCGTATGTTCACCCGAAGCGTTGTTATCAAGAAACGAGTTGAAGATCTGCAGTTGGGAGTCGAAAGCTACCAAAGGAAGCTCAACTTAACCCATCCAGTGAATCAAGTTCTACCTCAACATGTAGATAGATGTCCCTATACCGGCATTTCTGTTCCGAATTGCGGCATTTTCTACTTGAACAGGCGAGGTTTAATGAAGTTTATGAGGGTGGGTGAGCTTTATAAGTACAGTGATGGGACTCTTCTACAAGTCAGAGGAAAGTTGGAGCATCTTAACTCGGGTGGGACTTTGCCAGAGATGACGGAGGATTGGCATCCGGGTTATCGGCAAATGGCGAAGTACGTGATCAAGAAGATTGATCAAAAGCTCCGTGAACGTAGATTGATGAGGAGCTTGGAAAGATTCGTTGGTGGTAGACCATATTTAGTGCACCACAAGCTACTGCAACGATCCATCTAATGGGTCGTACATTTCAGGTCCACTTTATATTGGTTTTCAATTGTGAATATGTATAGTTGTGAATATTGTGCTTGTACGGCTTGATGTAGTGTTAAGGTATGATAATTTTTCAAGAATTTCTCACGAGATTCTAAATCTTTCAAAATATATCATACTAAAGCACTACAACTATCCCTTATTAATTTAAGGGGGAGCATGAACATGTTCTATGGCCAAACATCGATTTCATTATTACCCAAAGACCGGTTAATCCATTCAATATCCCAAATATTAATGGTTAACATTTTGGATAAGGGGAGAAAATGGGATTAAGGAGATTTAAATGATACTTGGCTAAAAGATGAAAAAAAAGACTTAACGATGATCCAACTTAATATGTGTAAAGCACGTATTAAGGGGGAGCGTTTTTGATGCTCAAAAACACCTAAGGTACGAAACTTTTGATTTCAATATCACAAGTACTTTAGGTGATTTTCAATGATTTTTCATGTTGGCAATTCCTTCCCAAAACACGCTTAATTCACGACGAATGTGGTGACAAAAGGGTGGTAGGAATAGGTTTAGTCCAATGATTCATCAGAGCCGATGGAATCTTCCCAAGGACAATTCCCTAGATAGAATTAGAAGTCCTAGGAAAGTTGGAGAAAGATTGTGAACGTAGCTGAATGCCGACCAAGTACTTAAGCTAGCACTAGAACAATCACAACAAGGTGCTAGTGATGACGTATTGGTAAGCATTGAAGGGGTTGAAGAATGAAAAAGAATTGTAAAGATAAAGGGTGTAAAGAAAGAAGCCCTCCTTACAACTTTAGGGAGAAACCGGGTCAATACATATGCTATTGAGATCATTTTTGTTAATGATTCTCGGTATTGAAGAAAGACATCATGGACCCAGTGATGCAATGCACAACCCTTCCCAGCTAACTCAAATATCTCTCAAAAGGTATTTGTTTTAATCACACAGAGATCAACACGTTATCTATTGGTTTATTCACTCCGAATAGACTGGTATTGAAAAGGTGGCACTCCTCTCCAGCCATCGCTCACTAAAATCAAAACGCACAATTGAGTCTAGAGCCAAGAGATCATCAAAAGTCTCATTAGGACACTTTCCATTTATTCCTTGCTTTCTCACACACTGTGAAAAGTAAGAGATTTTCATGAGTCCTACGCAATATTCCCGTAATATTGCCAGAACATCCGAGTAATATGTAAGTATTACAATGAAGATGGAAATCCTGCTTGAGCCAACATCAAACAAGCTCATGGTAGGTTACACGTGCGGTTCTTTTAGAACCAATCTTGTGAAAAACTGGAAAGAAACAGTGGTTTAATTCTTAATTGAACTTAAACTCGTTCCAGGCCTCTACGCATTATCATATGATCTTGCCAGAACACTCAGAGTGACTCTTTATTGATCACAGTGACGAGTGGAAATCCTTCTAGTGTTAACATCAAACAGCACTTGGTAGGTGACGTGCAAGATTCTTTATGAATTGAGCTCGTGACAACTGGAAAGCAACGATGGTGAAAATCTTAATTGAAATTCACTTGTTCCAGGTTTCATGAATTGACGGCTTCAAATCACAAGGATAATTTATCCAAGTGATTCACTCTTTATGTTCGCAGTCAGCTTTGGACGGTCGAATAAAGAGAACGGGTTTACCCGCGAAATCCTGTCAGGAAGTTACTTAATTGAAACTATCCGTCACGGGTACGATATCTAATATCATCCAACGGTCTTCACCGACCGGAGGTAAAATGCTACCGAATTAGAATAAAATGTTCAAAGCCATTTTATTCGTGTCGTTGCTGTGTACCTGTTAAAGACGGTGGCGTTGCTGTGTACCTGTTGAAGACGGTGGCGTTGCTGTGTACCAGTGAAGACGGTGGTGTTGCGGTGTACCTGTAGAAGTCGTTCCCACATACTTATGTTTTTCTGCATCAAAGTTCAACAAAAATTCAAGAAAGTACAAGATAAAGTCTTCCGCTGTACCAAACTCTGAAGCTTTCGAGAATTCAACAAAAAGACATAAGTGTGTGGAACATGGAGTCACGAGGAGGCAAAATTCACAAGAAGGCAAAAGATCGCACGTGAAAGGCCAAAAGAACAATGCTCTCAAGCCAAAGCCAAAAAGATCAAATCAAAATATTCACAACAAAAAGAAAAAGAAGAAAAGACTACGAGCTAAAGAACGAAGACTTAGTATAGTATGCTAGGTTAAGAACTTTGTAACGTGGAGTGACCTCCCTTAGGGGGAGATTGTTAGAAATACGTTTTTACGTATATTAGAAGTATCGGTCACTCCACAATATTATTTATGATTGTAATAGCTCGTAGTTAGAGTATGCTTATTAAGTTAAGTAAGAACCGGTCCATGGGCTTGTCATGGACCGGCCCAAGCCCAATGTTGCTTGGAAGTATAAATACCCCTTTCCTCCTTGGAAAGGGGTTGGTTGTTGAACATTTCTAGTTTCCACTTAATGAAATAACACATAGTTTTCTCTCACTTTCTCTCTCTAGTTTCTCTCTCTAGAAATCATCAACCCACTTCATAGATTCATAGGTTATCAAGATTCTACACCAAAAAAGAAAGATTAGATTAAGATGAAGAAAAGAAATACAGAGTGTTGGTGATTTCCTAGTGAGAGAAAAACAAACACACCTTTCTCTCTCTGAAACTATATAACGAAAAAGCACCTCTACACAAATGAGGTGGAATGGCCTTTTATACTAAAGAGTATATGTTTAGGAGGCCTTCCTCATTTGTGTGTTCGGGACTAATTCCCGTTACATAAACAATAATAACTAAGAACTCTCGGCACCGTTGAATAACATTTTCCACGAGCTTCGCAACGGTATATTATATGACCATCACTTTAAATACGGCTAACATATTGATTTGGTGAACTTCATTGAATCCATGATTGGGGCATTTTCTCAATAACTCCTTGTACTCTTCCCAAGCATCACTAAAGGTTTGATTATGTTTTTGTTGAAATCCAATAATTAGGTTTCTCAAAGCCGTGGTCTTAGATGGAGGAAAGAACTTGTTCAAAAACTTCTGAGTAAAGTCATCCCAAGTGGTAATGCTCTTAGGTGGTTATTTATCTAGCCAATACTTAGCATTGCCCTCTAAGGAGAATGAAACTAGAATCAACTTAATGGCATAATGGGGAACTCCATTGTACTTAAGGGTATTGCAAGGGGATAGAAACTTCTTGATATGATCATGTGGATCATCATTAGGTCTCCCAATAAATGGTGTATTTGAAACCAAGGTAATCATGGATGTCTTAAGCTCAAAGGTGTTTGCGGGTATCTCGGGTATAACAATAGCATCGGCATATCCTTGCACATTTGATTGGAGGTGCTCCATCAAAGGTCGATTGTCAATGGTGGCCATGGCTTCTTGTGTGTTGATCAAAGCACGATTCTCGGGATCGGCTTTATGTACGGTGTTGTTCTTACTCTTTCTCTTTTTCTTCCTTTTGGGAGGAAGGGGTTGTACACCAAAAGGTATTTGTGCATGCCCTCGGGTGAGCATGCAACTCAAATCAAGGAGTGAGAGAGAAGCTCTCGCTCGACTTTGGAAAAGAATGGATTATCCTTTCCGAGGTTCAATAAGTTATATCCACAAGAAAGTATAATATATGTAAGTAATACTTGGGTGCAAGACCCCCAATCAAGCTTTCCTTCTTAGAACACTCACTAGTGAACGGGGGTTAGGTGGCACGAAGCACTTAAGTACCTATTAACCCTTAGACGGCATTCTATAGCACGTCGCCTTTCTATTCACTTTGTAGTTTGTATTCTTCGAATTCTTTCCTATTGGAAGTATTTATCTATTCTTGCTTTAATTAAATTTGATCGATACACGTGTCAAGGACCGGAACGCTCCCGAACACGGTGTATTACAAAAGCAATACTTATGGAAGTGTGTGTATTGAGTGTTCGTATACGTATACGTATACGTATCTACATATAATAATATATCAAAAATATTTTTGTATTTATTGGGTTTTTTAAGAAAAATACTATATGTACGTAAAAACGATGAAAACCGATATAATATATATTTTTGGGTGTAATTCTTTAGAAAAAGATTCCTTTTATATTTTTTATTTTTTGGTTCAATTCTTTAGGAAAAGAATTGATTTTGTTATTTTTTAGTTTTTATATTTTTATATTTTTGATTTTTTTTATCTTTTGGATTTATGAAATGTAAAAATAACGTCCACCCTGGGAACGGATCCCAAAATCCAATTGAAACCGTCAATCAATAGTCTCTCGTAATGTCATGAACCGGCTGCGGCGCCATTTAATATTCAGTATCTGCAAGTTCGTTTTTTTTCTCGACTCAAGACAAATTGAAAGGCCCACTAATATCAAGTTTGAAATTGTTCTTGGTTGTTAAGAAATTATTTGGATTCTAGGTCTAATTCAAACAAGCACGTAAAAATTGAAAATATTATATTTCTATTAACTGTAAAACAAAGTGCACGTACCACAAAGTATTCACAAAGTACAAGTTTTTAATGCATGAAATGTAAAAATACTTTAAATGTAAATGAAATGAAAATATAAGGACTAAATTTGCAAAATCAGAAAATCTAGGGACCAAATATGAAAAATGTAACAAACTAATCAAACAAACTAATAAACTTCAAAACTAACTAACCAAAATTGTAACAAACCAAATTTCAGGGACCAAGTAATGCAAACCCTAGAAAAATTAAACTTTCAAAGCTGAATAACAAGTCTAGGAAAAGCTAGGGACCAAAGTGTAATAAAAGTATTAACTTTTCCAAAAACGGGCTATAGCACTCGAATAAGCTAGAATGAGCTTATTTCCCAACCAAAATGGTTCTGGTTTTTTCTAAAATGCTTAAAATCTAATTTTAGCTAGACTGGTAAAAGGAATTTGTCTAAAAGCTGTTAAAACTCTAGATAACTTATTTCAATAAGCTCACAATAAGCTAAAATCGAATCCAGACATCCAGTTTATGATTTCCTTGCTAAAACTGATTAATCAAGTCTAAAGAAGCTTGGAATGTCTTTCAGTTTTGAAATTCATCAACAAAATAAGCTGGAATCCTCAATAAGGCAAAAATGCTTATTTTGACCAAAGTTGACCAAAAATATCAAAAAGCTGAAAATCTCAGGATTCACTCAAGACATGTTTGCAAATGGTTTTGTGAAAGAAAATCAAGTGATTATCGAAGTAGATTTGATGATATGGGAAAACAGTAAGCTATTTATCACAGAAACTAGCAAATGGCCTAATGCTTATTAATAAGCTGAAAACTCACTCAAAACTTAATACTGTAGAATTTCCTTGTTAAGACTGAAATTTTGGATGTTAAGCTACAAGTAGAAACAGGTTTCAGCTAAAAACATCAAGAAACAAAGTAATGGCATGGAATCAAAATGAGTAAGTTTTGACTGAAGTCCTTTTTTTAAAACTTGACCGAAACTTTTTCAAGGTCAATTGCCTGTTTGATCTTTTCTTGACTACAAAATTTTACCAAAAAGACTTATACTCACTTCTTGAGTATAAGTGAGCTTTAAACAACAGGTTTCACAAACTTATTATCCAAATTGATCTAATTCCAAACACCACTTCAAAAAGCTGATAAGAACTTTTTCAAAAGCTTTTTAAGCACAAGTGTATAACAGATTAAGGCACTTATCTAAACTTGTTTAGTGTATGAAATGAAATGGTTTTGAGTAAAAAACAAGCTAGTTTATATGTAAGAAATAGAAGTAAGCAAATACTGAAACTAGGACTGATGAAAACCAATTGAACAAGTAAAACTGAATGAAAAGTTGTTAAACTACAAGTTAGCTATCAAATCAACAAGATTACTCTACAATTAAGCTAATCACACTTTCAGTTCAACAGCTAAGAGTTACACTAGGTATTTAGCATGTATTACTGTTTAGGGGAACAAAAACAAGGAATTAGGCACTTTTTAGCTTGACACCTCCTTTGATGGAGTAGAGAGGCGCTGAGCCTTCTAGAACCACTTCCTTCAAACCCAAATATCAGCAATCAATCAACCAAATCACCTCAATAAGCTATATTTGATCAAATCTACTCAAAACTTGTTATAACTGCTACACAGGTACTAGAACTGAACTAGAAGGCTGGATATGAACTGGAAGCTTCCAAAGTAGCTCAAACAACTTCCATTGATCAGTTGTGATCAATAGAAACACAATAACAGTAAATAAATGAGAAATGTAGTAAGGAGATTTAGGAGAAATGAACTTGATTTGATTTATTAATGAAAGTTGGTTATAGGATTGTCACTAATTGACTAACTGACTCTTAGGTGGTTTTCAAACACCTAAGAGTAGTAGCTAACTAACTTGCTAAACTGGAAATGAGAGAAAATTGAGAAGTGTGTGTTTTCACACCTACTGGCTACATTTTACAAATGAAGACTACTGGGGTATTTATAGACTAAATTGAGAGTAAGTTGGGGATGGTTGACGTGTCTAAGCCAATAAGAATCCTCCACGTGTAATAATTTGGTCAATTGCAAATTCCAGCTCATGAACAAATTTGGGGATTTCGGAATGAATGAATTTCAGTCCAATTAAGTTGTTGGGTTGAATTCCTTGTTTGATTTCGAGCAACTTTCATGTAAAAAGTGAAGTCTGAAACGTACTCCTTCTCTTGATCGAATATGGGCGCGTTTTTGTTCTTGAGAAGCCACGTGTCACATTGTGATTTGTCTGATAATTCTCACACGGATCGTTATCCATATTGGTTATATTTATTATTGCATGGCGAGTTCCTATTGGTTGAATTGAGCTGAGTGGGTATTACTGTGGAGATTCGTCTCATTTAATACTGGCGGCTGTGAGTGGGCTAGGTGGCAATCCTTGTCACACAAATACTTGCACCTCATTGGTTGATTCCATCCTCACACGGATTAAGCCCAAACTTAGCCAAATTTTGTCAATTTTAGTCCTTGTAGTTAGCAGATTGTACAATTGAGCTCCAAGCTTCATTTCTTTGACATATTTAGTCCTTTGACTTTCATCTTGAACATTTGAAGCCCTTTGACTTGTTTGACTTGAAGGTTGACCAGATTTGACTATGATCTTGACTTTCTCAAAATTGCACTTTAGTCCTTCATCTTTTGAATGTTGTCAAGATAGGTCCTTTTTCTTTGCAAGGCTTGTCACTTTTGATCCGTCTCTTGTCTTTTCTTCATCTTTAAAGCTTGATTTCACTTGTTTGCTCCTAATACGTATCTTTGTTACCTAAACAAGCACAAACACAAAACATACCCCATAATACTGATTTTATGTATAAAAGTTAGGCATTTGCTTTGTGTTTTAGGGTGATTTGTGATATTATTGATATGAGATTTTGCTCATATCAACATTACACGTGTAAGGCTAACTTTACTCATACAGACGACATACCTCATAAACTTCTGTTCGACCAACAAAAAAAATTCCATAAAACCTAAGGCTCAGATTTACGCATAGCGTTACCGATTACCCACTATGGTTGCAATCACACATTCCGCATGACTGCCAAGCCAAGCTATGGGCATCAGCAAGCCACGCAGGTAAAATTATCGTCATTGTCGACATTATATATATTATATTATTCCATTATATAAAAAGAATTTTGTAAAGAAGCGACCAAATACCTAGGCTCAGATAAGTAAGCAATCGGAAAAACAAAATACGGCCACCATGGCTGCAAACCCAGACAAGGGTGCCCCGCCAAGCTGCACGTGTTCCAAATTTTAAGTGAACCCCGGTAAACAGGTTGAGACATCATCACCACAGCCTTTTGAAACACTTCTCATTATCCCGTTTTTTCAAAATTATATAAAAAAGTATGACAACAGAGGTTACCACCGCATAGTTTTGTATAATCACATAGTGCTAACCATGGGGTAACACAGGATGGCATAAACCACACAACACATAGCGTTTATGGAGCATTGCGTAAGTCTGAGAACAACGAAACGGATTATAGGTTCGTTCCCATCATCAACTGCTCAGAACGATGGGACAATTGGGAAACATACCAACCAATTACACGAACAAATATCTTTCAAAAAACTAAACAGACTTCGAACCGCCATGGCTGCAAACACATTTGCGTGATGCCCCGCCAAGATACGGCTCAATTCCAAACTACGACAGTAACAAAACAATGAGCACACACAATATACCCAAAAAAACACCCTATCACATCCGCCATGGCTGCAACTCCATTGAGCTGCCCCGCCAAGATGCGGATGCTATTATATTTAATCAAAGAGATCCCATGAGTGATATTTGTCATTGGCGACTAAAGTAAAATACGACATCAGTGCCTGCAAACATTGGTATAACAGAACCATAATGGGAAAAAGAGCCAATCCAAATAAAGGGAAAATATGAGAGGGACTTATATATACGAAACATCATACAGTACTACCTATCATTCCTTTAACAAAACCAACCTAAGAAATTAGGTTTCCTAGCAAACCCAAACAATTAGGACAATCTCAATAATTACCATTGACCATAAATTACGTTGTTTACCAATGAACCAAAACCTCCCAATTAAAAAAACCTAAATTAAAAAAAGCCTAAATTAAAAAAGCCTCAATAAATCGCGAATCAAAAAAACCTAAATTATAAGGTATGAACCAAAACCCTCCAATTAAAAAAACGTAATTGGGTATTTTCTAAAAACAAATTCTAGATGCTCCAATAAGGTAGTGGATAACATATAAAGCAAAATGCCCAAATTTCGAATTTAATCAAACCGGATGTTTTACAAATTAAGGACCCAAATTAGCTATTCAGTAACATACAAAGGAAAAACACTAAATTAAAAAAAAGATAGAAATGCTTACCACTTGAATAACGATCGCAATCAACCGATGAAAGGCACACTGAATGAATAAGCAGCATCAAAGCTGCGCAACGATCGTAACAAGCTAAATCGATCATAATCTGATAAAAAAGTCAAACCAATCAAAATGAAAGAGTGAGACAGAGAGAGAGATTTTTTTATTTGTGAGACATAACGAAATGAGAGAGATGAGGAAGGGATTACTACCCAAATTAACAAAAAGCCAAGTAATCACCAAAGGGCAAGATAACATTTAGTTAAAGCATCAAGGGCCAAACCAAGGCCAAAGGGCAAAGGGTTTTTGTGCCACCACCACAAACAGACAATACCCATTAATCAAAGAACGGAACCATCAGTGAAGAACGGAGCAAGGAAAACGGGATGTCAGAGAACGGTGCGTGATTTGTGTGTGTAAACTTTGTAAGGGAGGAGAAAGTTTGTGAGGGGAGAAATAAACTGTTGTTTAATAAGTGTGTGAGGGGAATCACTGTTGATTGGGAACCGTGATTCCCCTCTATAATAAGGAAAGTAATGTATGTTTAATTCTAAATTTTTTGGGATAAACGTTACTAGGCTTAGAATGAAAAAAATTAAAAGAATAACCAATTTATTTTACGTAAAGCAAGTTTGTTAACATATATGGATACGCACAAACATAAACGGTTTTAAAACCGGAAAAAGCGAACCGAAACCGACTAAAAACCGAACCGCTCAAAACCGAATGGTTTTGGTTTTTGGTTTTATAAAAACCGAATATTACGGTTCGGTTTTAGTTTTTTCCAAAAATCGACCCAAATCGAACTGTGCACACCCCTAGATTTATATATGAGTAAAATGCAGATACCGTCCTTGTGGTACTTCATTTTTGCAGATTTTATCGATCGTCTTTCGAAAGTTCAAGCGATATCCCTAATGTTCATGTTTTGTATTCGTTTTGGTCCTTTGACCTAATGGGTGTTAACATTTGACTCTCAGTATGATACATGGGCTATTAGTACAAGTGGACAATCAAGTTTCCTTTAGTTTCTAGTGTTACTTGTTTGCATGAGTTTTGACTTTGTCTATTGGTTACCCATGTTCTAAGTTGTATGTTGCATGCATGTTTACATTTCTAAAGTCTAACACTAGTTATCCATGTTCTTAACTATCTATACTACATATAAAAGAGATTAGTATGTCTCCTATCATTTTATTTAAGTAATACTACTTTTAAAACTTATGGTACAATCTTCAAATGCACAAAACTTAACTTTAACTAATATACAACTTATAAACTTATGTTATGAATCATTCATACATTAAATGTCTATTAAATTTTAAACTTAAGCAATACACATGATAAACATAGAGTACAAACTAATTAAATACACTTATTAATGTTATTTTTAAAACACTTTTAAATAAAAAATACGGAGTATATGTTATTACATATTATACAAACTAATAAAACACATAAATTCTCATACAGTATATATGTCAAGTTGATGGTTCAAATGATTTTACAACATACCAACGGGGTCATTTGGAAACTATGATCGCCTCCGGTTCGTCTAGCCAATAAAATTCGGCCAAATACGAAATAGAAAGAACTTGACTATTTTTTCAGACTAATTGGTTCATCAATCTTATTTTGTTTGCGCATGAACTTTAATCACAAGATACCCGCCGCTGCAACGCACGGGTACCTGCTAGCAAGACCAAAAACAGCTTACGATTTAGAAAACAAAATAAGAACGAATAAACGATTTTCATTTCAACAAACATTTCTCAAACACCCCCAATTCTTCACGCCTATATATATTCCCCATCACTCCAACCACTTTATCGCTCAAATCACATAAACACACACACACACACACACTCAGTCATTCCAATAATCGTTAATCTGTTAATTAATTGCCGAAACGCGAAACATGTAAATCATAGATCAGATCGTCAATTTAACGACAAATTTACGCGTAATTTATGCTCGTATTGTTAAATTGAAGCCCTAGAATGTTTGTTTGTGATGCGTAAGAGATTTAGATATCGTTAAACTCGAATATTGTGTAATTGAAGATTATGATGAATTGTTATGAGATTTTGCTAGTTTGTTGAATGCATATTGTTATTCCTCCAGTCTAGCCAGTAGTGGTTATATCCTAATTCATGTGTCCTAGTAGGAAACGGTTGTTATTGTTTAGTATAAATAGTACTTGAGTCCAAGAAGAAAGAAACGAAACATTGTTTCAAAGTTTGTATGTTTTCTTTAGTTATAGTTGTTGCTTTTGAGAATAGTATATAGTTTAAATATTGACTAGTAAAAGTTTTAGTCCATATCAACTGGTGCTTTCATTTTCTTTACCATGCCTTCTAAAAAAGACAACCCGCCACTCAAAGAAACAATGGCAGCCATAACATGGCTGATAATATCTCTAAACTTCTTGAGTCTTAAACCATCACCAATAAAAACATCAAGGCACCCAAACATAATCATCTTCGCAACTCGGTATCATAGTCAAACAACTTGCGGCACAATGTGAACAAACCGCCAACCTCATCTCAACTATTTCTCAAAATAATTGACGAAACCACCAGCTACCACCACCAAATAACGTGTCACCACCTCCTCACGGACTGCAATTTCAACCGCATAAACTCACCCATTCGGCGTTCGACAGATCGGACCCTCTTTATTAGCTTCTTCAAGCTGATCAATATTTTACTTTTTACAACACCACCCCACCCCAACGCCTTTCCATGATTGCCTTTCACCTCATAAGAGATGCTCTAAGTTGGTACAAATATCAAGTTAAAAAAAAAGTTGGTACAAATATCTCCTCAACAATCATCCCCTTGCCACGTTGGAAGCATTCACATGTTCCCCTGAAATACGCTTTGGTCCATCAACATAAGAAAATCATCAAGCCGCGCTTTTCAAAATTAACAAACATCCACCGTCACAACATATCAGACGGAGTTCTAACGCTTGAGCAACTATGACGTGGGGCTTCCACCAGAAGCATTACTAAACTGTTTTGTTTCGAGCCTTTGACAAGAAATATAACAAAAACTAGCCATCTTACGACCTCACACCATCACCCAAGCAACCGGTCTTGCAAAAATCATCGATGACAAAACAAATGACCAACTTTCCGCACAACAACATTCAAAGTTAACCAACAATCCTTCCCATACTTTAGAGAAACTAACGATCAAGCCTTTAACCCCGACATAAGTGCAACAACACCGTGTTGAAGGTCTTTATTTCAAGTGTCCATAGAAATATAACTGGGGACATAAATGCAACCTCCCCTAAGTTTCTACTTGTTCAAACCGGATATGATCCGTCGCTAAATACGGATGACTCGATCAAATGCAGCCCTTGAGGACAAGGATCATTTTCAAATGAGGAGTATTGATACGTGGGATACTAGTACAAGTGGTCAATCAAGTTTCTTTTAGTTTCTAGCGTTAGTTTTCTGCATGAGTTTTGACTTTGTCTATTGGTCACCCATGCTCTAAGTTATATGTTTCATGTATGTTTACGTTTCTAAAATCTAAGAAGTGGTTACCCATGTTCTTAGCTATTTGTTGAATGCATAATGTTATTCTTAAGTCTAGCAAGTAGTGGTCATATCCTCATTCATATGTCTTAGAGTCTATGAAGTATTTGTTACTTTTTAGTATAAATATGTACTTTGCCTATGTTGAGTCCAAGAAGAAAGAAACAAAAAATTGTTAATTGTTCCAAAGTTTGTATATTTTCTTTAGTTACATAGTTGTTGCTTTTAATAATATTAGTGTAGTTTAGAGATTAAATAGTAGTAGTTTTAGTCTATATCATACTCTGTAGGACATTTTTGTCCTTTTGTCTAGTTTAATCCCTTTCTTCTACCTCTCAATCACCAGTTCACCACTAACAAACTCGTCGATCACCGCCAACCACCCCACCTTAGTCAATGCGTATAGATTGTTTAGCCATTTACCCTACATAACCAAGTCGACCCATTCACATGTAAATGGATCAAAAATTCATTGTATAATGTTTTTTCTTTTTTACTTTTGTATATTATATGAATTTTTGTTTTATGTGATTCTTATAGCTTCATATCTTAAGTTATGTAGGATTGAGTTTTGGTGGATTATCGTATGTCTGTAGATAGTCACTAACCGTAAATGGATCACATAGCTTGTAACTATTGCATAATTTATGGAACGGACTATGCATTGGACAACCATGCATTGATTCATATATAGTCTAAGTAAGCCGAGCATATGTTGGTCCTTAATAGTTTCTAAAATTACAGTAAATCTAAAATCCATAAAAATATTCAAAGATCCAATAAAGAATTAATTCAAAGTAAATATGGTTCCTGGATTAGGTTGCTTTTAGAAGATTGTACTAGCTAGTCTTCTCGTAACCCCTTATTGTTAGCTAGTGTTGAATAACACGTGTGCCGCAATAAAGAACCCATGGCAAGAAACTAATATCCCAACATCTCAAACCAACAACAAACTTTAAACTTAAACTCCTGGAACAAAGAACAACAACAAGCAAATAACATGATACAAAAGAGTAAAAGGACATAAAATATCTATAACCTTTCTTGCTTGTGACTCTGTAGGGACCCCATAAGTCAAGATGAACTAACTCACCAAAATATGTTTACTTATGGTCAGACAAAGGAAAAGGCTCCTAGTCTGTTTAGCCCTATGATAGACTTCACAAACAGGAACAGAAGAATACTTAGAAATGTCAAGATCATTATGCAAAACAAACAAAACTTGATCAGCAGGATGACCAAGTCTTGCATGTCAAAGCAACTTAGAAACATTAAAACTGTAGGTCCATGAAATCCTTGGATTGTCTATGTGTTAGAATGATTAAGAAATAGAGAGATAGATGAAGATCTTAGAGAGAGAAGATAGAGAGAGAAAGGAGAGAATGAGAGAAAGTAATATTAGATTGAATGTGAAAATGAGAACCAACCCCTCCTAACATGCTAGGAGGGGGTATATAGCCCACCCTACACGTAGGCTTGATGGGTTATATTGTTACATAACAAGATCACGAGCCCATACTACGTATATATCGTTGGTGTGACTGATCCTTTCTAAATACGTAAAAACGTATTTCCAACAATCTCCCCCTAAGGGAGGTCACTCCAAGTTACAAAGTCCTAAATAGTCTATAGCTCGTGATCTTTAGCTAGCTATGCTAATAATGATGTGACCGAGACTTTCTTTGGAATTTCGTATTTCCAACAATCCCCCCTAAGGGAGGTCACACCATTTTAAAAAATATTAAACCTAGCATACGATGCTTGAGTATTTGATCTTGTTCTTGTGAATATGCTGATGAGATCTTTGACTTTAGTCTTGAGCATGTTTCCTTGCCTTGACCTCGTGCATTCATCACTTGTGATATTCGCCTCCTCGTGAATTCATGTTCCACATACTTATGCCTTTATGAATTCTTGAAAGCTTCAGAGTTTGATACAGCGGAAGACTTGACTTTTAGGATTTCTTGAATTTGTTGAAGTATTAAGTGAAGAAAGTATAAGCATGCGGGGACGACTTCTTCTCGGACACCGCAATGCCACCGTCTTGTTACACTGCATAAGACAATTAGCAACAAAAACATAGACACAGATGAAATGGATTTGAACATTTCAACCTAATTAGGTAGCATTTTACCTCCGGTCGGTGAAGACCGTTGGACGATATTAAATATCGTACTTGTGGCAGGTAGTTTCAATTAAGAACCTCCTTTATAAGATTTCGCGGGTAAACCCGTTCTCTTTACTCGACCGTCCAAAGCTGACTGCGAACATAAAGAGTGAATCATTTGGATAATATTATCCGCATGATTGAAGCCGTCAATTCCGATTCCTGGAACAAGTTTGATTTATTAAAGAATCGCCCCATCGCTGCTTTCCAGTTGTCACGAGCTTGATTCATATTGAATCTTGCAAGTTACCTACCAAGTGCTGTTTGAGGTTAACACTAGAAAGATTTCCACTCATCACTGTGAACACTAAGGTGTCACTCTGAGTGTTCTGGCAAGATCACTCAAATATTGCGTAGAGGCCTGGAACGTATTTAAATTCAATTAAGAATTAAACAGCTATTGCTTTCCAGTTATCACAAGTTTGATTCATAAAGAATCGCACAAGTCACCTAGCATGAGCGTTTTGATGTTCGCTCAAGAAGGATTTCCATCTTCATTGAAAATACTTGCGTATTACTCGGATGTTCAGGCAAGATCATGAAGATTTTACGTAGGACTCTTAATATGTTTCTTAATTTTCACAGTGTATGAAGAAACAAGGAAATATGGAAGTGTGTCCTAGTAAGATATTTGATGATATCAAAATGACTCTAGACTCGATCGTGCATTTTGGATTTTTAGTGATCGGGGGCTGGAGAGGAGTGCCACCATTTCAATATCAATATATTCAGAGTGAATAAATCGATAGATAATGTGTTGTCTTCGTGTGATTAAAACAAATACCTTTTAAGAGATATCTGAGTTAGCTGGGATGGGTTGTGCATTGCATCACTGGGTCCATGATGTCTATCTTCAATATCGAGCATCATTAAAATGTTCTCAATAGCATATGTGTTGACCCGGTTTCTGCCTAAGTTGTAAGGAGGGCTTCTTTCTTTTTACCCTTTATCATTACAATTCTTTTTCATTCTTCAACCCCTTCAATGCTTACCAATACGTCATAACTAGCACCTTGTTGTAATTATTCCAGTGCTAACTTAAGTACTTGGTCGGCATTCAGCTACATTCACAATCTTTCTCCATCTTTCCTAAGGACTACTATTTCTAGCTATGGAACGTCCTTGGGAAGATTCCTCCGGTTCTATAAAAATCATTGGACTTTAACCTGTCCTACCACTCTTATGTCACCACAATCGTCACAATCGTGAATTAAGATGTTATGGGTAAGTATACGTCACCATGAAATGCACTTTGAAGTACAAATCCATTTTGCTCCCCCTTAACATATGCCACGATATTCAAAAACATTTTGCATATGTAGGAACGAGCCAGCACATTAAGTCAATCCATTGAATTAATTGATCTCAATATTAAATCACATTTTCTCCCCCATACTAAAAATATTAACCCAATCGATGTTTTTAATATCAATTGATTTTAATGAAATTTTAAGAAAATTTGGGAAGAAAAATGCAAATCCAATTATCTTCATGATTTACACAAGCTCCCCCTCAAATTAATAAGGTTGTACTTGATACATAAATTAAATACCTTTTAAACACAAGTGTAAGGTATTTATCACGTGCAAAGATCATATATGATAATGTATTAACAAGATTGATAATTTACGAGGTTGGACCTGAATGATGAGAACATCATATGATAGAATCACATGGTTCTTGTTCACGAATGTTGGTCTCCCCCGTAACGTCTGAAATTATCTCCTCCTTTTTGAAAAGCGGTAATCTTTCATGACACCACATGTACAATTGATATCATTGTCTTGACACCAATTTGTGAACTTGGCACTTTCGGCATCGAAGATTCTGAATGTTTGACAATTGCTCCCCCTCAATTGTTGACCCGTGTTCTATCGAAAGAGCTGCAGTCGCCGTTTGAGTAGTCGCATCGTCGAGTATGTAGATATCAATTGTAAATTGCTAAGGATTATGGAGATGATAACTTCATAAAAACAAGATTTCTCTTGTTTAAACAAATAAATGCACTGAAAGCGTACATATATTCGTGTTAGATTGTGTTATTACGTAAACACAATCCCTTACATGGTTATAAAAATAAACCATGCCCGAGAAAATTAATTCCCGTTGTTGAGTCAAAGCTTTCCGGTGAAATACTTGACTTGAATATGAAAGGCGGGTTACTATCTGAAATAATAGCAAGCCACTTTGAGCATGTTTTAAATCATTTAAACTTCTGCTCGAACTCTATTTACAACCCGTGTCATTATTGAACGACATTTCTAGGATCGTAAATATTATCGATTTCAGAATACATGCCCTTTTTGAAAATCAGTTACTTGAGCTTAAGATTTTGAATATCTTACGAAACGAGCTCAAGTCTGAAAAGTTGTAAACTTCCCATTGTTAAGGATAAGTTACCATCAGCGATAAACTTTCCTTTTAACTGAAGAACGAGTTCTAAGCATACATTTACTTAGAAGTCATTTTCATGAGCTTGAAAAACTTTTGAATGTTTTAACGTAAAGCGCATGACCGAGAAAGATGAATTTCCCGTTATGAGGAAAAGTTCTCTTATTTAAAAGATACATTTTCCTTTCTGAGCGTAAAACTTGGTGTAGATATGTGTAAATCTTGCTTATGTTTTAGAGAGAGAAACATATAGAGAGATGGTGGAACTCACACAATTCTAGAGAGAGAAACAAGAGTTTACTATGTGTAAAAATGAAGAACCACACACCCTCTCCATCTAAGGAGAGGGTTTATATACCCAAGCCCTTGTCATGGGCTTGGGCTTACATTTGGGCTGGCCTACACATGTTGTAGGCTAGGCTTGGGTTTGTTTGTTAAATAAAGATAAGTAACTAAACTACGAGCTATTACATGGACTATCGTTGGAGTGACCGATCCTTCTTAATACGTAAAACGTATTTCCAACAATCTCCCCCTAAGGGAGGTCACTCCAAACAAGGGCATTACCCAAGTTACAATAATAAGATAAACCTAGCATACTATGCTTGTCTTGAGCTCGTAGTCTTCGTCATTCTTTTCTTTTTCTTTTCAGGTGAACATGTTGATGTGATCATTGATATCAATCTTTAGCATTAATCTCTTGTGATCTTGTGCATCCTTCACTTGTGATCTTCGCCTCTTCGTGACTTCATGTCCCACATACTTATACCTTCGTTATTCTTGAAAGATTCAGAGTTTGATACAGCAGAAGACTTAACTTTTAGGCTTTCTTGAATTAGAAGAGGTATTAAGTTCACAAAGTATAAGCATGCGGGGATGACTTCTTCTTGGATCCCGCAACGCCACCGTCTTCAAATACCGCAACATAAGTAGACACGAACGAAATGGCTTTGAACATTTCATTCTAATTCGGTAGCATTTTACCTCCGGTCGGCGAAGACCGTTGGACGATATAAAATATCGTACTTGTGGCAGGTAGATTTAATTAAAAATCTCCTTGACAAGATTTCGCGGGTAAACCCGTTCTCTTTACTCGACCGTCCAAAGCTGACTGCGAACGTAAAGAGTGAATCATTTGGATAAAATTATCCGCATGATTGAAGCTGTCAATTCTGATTCCTGGAACAAGTTTGATTCATTAAAGAATCGCACCATCGTTGCTTTCCAGTTGTCACGAGCTTGATTCATATTGAATATTACAAGTTACCTACCAAGTGCTGTTTGAGGTTAACACTAGAAGGATTTCCACTCATCACTGTGAACACTAAGGTATCACTCTGAGTGTTCTGGCAAGATCACTAAGATATTGCGTAGAGGCCTGAAACGTGTTTAAGTTCAGCTAAGAATTAAACCACCGTTGCTTTCCAGTTATCACAAGTTTGATTCATAAAGAATCGCACAAGTCACCTACCATGAGCTTTTTGATATTCGCTCAAGAAGGATTTCCATCTTCATTGTAAATACTTTCGTATTACTCGGATGTTCAGGCAAGATCATGAAGATTTTGCGTAGGACTCTTGATATCTTTCTTACTTTTCACAGTGTGTGAAGAAGCAAGGAATTATGAAAGTGTGTCCTAATGAGATATTTGATGATCTCAAATGGCTCTAGACTCGATCGTGCAGTTTGGATTCTAGTGATCGGAGGCTGGAGAGGAGTGCCACCTTTTCAATGCCAATTTACTCGGAGTGAGTAAATCGATAGATAATGCGTTGTCTCCGTGTGAATAAAACAAATACCTTTTAAGAGATATCTGAGTTAGCTGGGATGGGTTGTGCAATGCCTCACTGGGTCCATGATGTTTATCTTCAATATCGAGAATCATTAAAATGATCTCAATAGCATATGTATTGACCCGGTTTCTGCCTAAGGTTGTAAGGAGGGCTTCTTTCTTTACACCCTTTATCTTTACAATTCTTTTTCATTCTTCAACCCCTTCAATGCTTACCAATACGTCATAACTAGCACCTTGTTGTGATTGTTCCAGTGCTAACTTAAGTACTTGGTCGGCATTCAGCTACGCTCAAAATCTTTCTCCAACTTTCCTAAGGACTACTATTTCTAGCTATGGAATGTCCTTGGGAAGATTCCTCTGGTTCTAGAAGAATCATAGGACTTAACCTATCCTACCATCCTTATGTCACCACAATCTTCATCGTCATGAAATAAATAGGTTTTGGGTAAGTATATGTCACCATGAAAATCCATTTTGATATGCAAATCCGTTTTGCTCCCCCTTAACATATGCCACGATATTCGAAAACATTTCGCATATGTCGGGATGAGCCATCACGTTAAGTCAAACCTTTTTTGATAGTTTCCCATATTAAATCACATTTTCTCCCCCATATTAAAAATATTAACCCAATCGATGTTTTTAATATCAATTGATTTAATAAAGTTTTAACAAAGGTTTTGGGAAGAAAATGCAAGTCCGTTTTATCTTCATGATACCAAATGTATGAGATATGATACCGATTTGTAACATGATCACATATTCACCATATTAGAAAAAATTGACAAGGTTGGACCTGATTGATGAGAACATCATATGATAAGATCAAATGGTTCTTGTCAGCATATGTTGGTCGCCTCGTCACGTCTGAAGTCATCTTTTGACACCACGTGTACGATTGGTATGGTTTTCTTGACACCAATTAGTGAACTAGGCACGTTCGACATCAAAGATTCTGAATGCTTGACAATTGCTCCCCCTCAATTGTTGACCCGTGTTCTATTGAAAGAGCTGTAGTCGCCGGTTGAGTAGTCGCATCGTCGAGTATGTAGATACCAATTGTAGATTGCTATGGTTGTAGAGATGATAGCTTCATAAAAACAAGACTTCTCTTGTTTTAACAAATAAATGCACTGAAACGTACATAGATTTGTGTTAGACCAAGTTATAAAGTAAACTTGATCCCTTACAAGGTTTTAAAGTAAACCTTGCCCGAGAAAAGTAATTCTCGTTGTGAGCCAAAGCTTTCATAAGAAATACTTGACTTTAATGTGTAAACCAGGTTGCAGTCTGAAATAACTACAAGCCATATTGGCATGTTTTATGAAATATTTACAACTTTTGTACGAACTCTATTTATGGCGCCGTGTCAATATTAATCGACATTTCTAAGGCCATAAATATTATCAGACCAAAAGACATGCCTTTGAAAAATAAAGTAAAAATATTTTTGGATTTTTCTGAATTTTTCAATTTTTATGGTTTTATATGGTTTTATATTTTTGTATTTTGCTTTTGTGGATAAAAATATAAACAATATATACAGATGATCACCAAGGATACGGAGAATAGTTTTACCACCACTATTCTTTCGCTTCATCTGCCAGTTCCTTTAGAGTCTCAGGCGAGAAAGTTCTCATTCCTAGCTTGTCGGCCAAAAATTCAATTCGGGCACGATCTAAAGCCTTCGTGAAAATATCCGCCAATTGATACTCAGATCGGACAAAGTAAAGCTCGATCACTCCATTTTCCACTTGCTCCTTGATGAAATGGTAGCGAATGTCAATATGCTTTGACCGAGAGAATTGGACATTGTTGCAGCATATGACAATTGCACTCTTGTTGTCGCAGTACATCGGAATTTTGTTGAAACCTAGACCATAGTCGGTTAATTGCGATCTCATCCAAAGAATTTGAGCACAGCAACCGGACATAGCTATGTATTCTGCTTCCGTACTTGATATTGCAGCGTTTTTCTGCCTTTTCGATGCCCAACTCATTAGTCGATCTCCTAGTAGTTGCAAAGTTCCACTCGTGCTACGCCGTGTATCTTGACAACCCGCGTGATCCGCATCTGCATATGCCATTAGTGCAATCAAAGATTCCTTTGAATACCAAAGTCCGTGATTAATGGTTCTTTTAAGATATCGAAAGATCCGTTTCACAGTGGCCAAGTGTAACTCAGTAGGTCGAGTTTGATACCGAGCACACATACATATAGCAAACTGAAGATCAGGTCGACTAGCTGTGATATACGGAAGAGTACCGATCATTCCACAATAAAGTGTCGGATCAACGGCAACTCCATGTGGATCTGCATCAAGCTTAGTTCGTTCTACCATTGGAGTATCCACGGGGTCGCAAGATTGCATCTTATATTTCTTAAGAGATTCAAGGGCATACTTGGATTGATTGATAAAGATGCCTCTGGGACTCTGAGATATCTGAAGACCTAAGAAAAATGATACCTTGCCCATCATTGACATCTTAAACTTGGAAGACATGAGTGTCCCAAACTCATCCGATAAGGTTTGGGTCGAGGCTGCAAATATAATATCATCAACATATATTTGTACCATAATCATATCTTTACCTCGTTTCTGAATGAACAGCGTGGGATCCACCTTGCCTTTAGCGAAGCCTTGCGTAATGAGGAATTGTGACAATAGATCATACCATGCGCGAGGAGCTTGCTTCAACCCATAGAGAGCCTTCTTAAGCTTGTACACATGATTAGGATATTTAGGATTCACAAAACCATCCGGCTGTTGAACATAGACCTCTTCCTTGATTTCACCATTAAGAAATGCCGTCTTCACATCCATCTGATAGACGATCATATTCATATGGGCTGCATAAGCGAGGAATAGTCTAATAGCTTCTAAACGGGCAACAGGTGCAAAGGATTCCATAAAGTCGATGCCCAATAATTGCTTGTATCCACGAGCTACTAGTCGAGCTTTGTTCTTTAATATTCCGCCTAACTCATCGAGTTTTACCTTGTAAACCCATTTCAAAGTGAGTAACTGCACTTGATCCGGGCATGGGACAAGTTCCCATACTTCAAGACATATAAATTCATTAAGTTCTTCTTGCATAGCTTCTATCCAACAGGATTGAGTAAAAGCTTCTTGCCATGTCTTAGGTTCAACTTCAGTGAGAAAAGCATCAAAATGATAAAACATTGCATTTTCTTGTAACTGACTTCGTGTGGATACAGGACGATTAGGGTCACCAATAATAGAATCTATAGGATGATCCTCTGTCCACTTGCTGTCATGTTCACGAATCCGTGGATTGGAGTAAATCATAGTAGGAGCTTCCTCTGAGGTGGACGACCCGACTTGATTAGGGTCGGGAATTGGTACACCAAAGAATGGAAGTTCACGCATTTGAGCGAATTCCAAATCATGATCATCATCATCCTCTTCATCATCAATAGGCATGACATGGGTAGTTGAAACATGTGTTGGTTGAGAATTACTTGTTGAAGGTATATCTTGACCAATTGTAGGTGCAGATGTATCTGATTGTGCAACAGTTGCTGGAGCGACAACTTCGGTTACCGGAGCTATTACCTCAGGTTCTGGAGCAACAATACTTGGAGGAGTAAAGAATTCATCAAATAACGGTTGAAGCAACGTATCCCATTCAGTCCTAGAAGGTGGTGTAAATGATGATGAAGTAGGGTTGTTTGGGACAAGACCAGAACTAATGTTACTGGGTCCCATTTCATGAAGTGCGGGTTCAGAGCTGCTTTGCTCAGAAGCCATTGCTGTCAGCTCATCAAAATCAACATTCATAGTTTCAAGGATCTTACGAGACTTACGATTGTAGATTCGGTATGCCTTCTTTGCGGGTGCATAACCAATGAGAATACCAATATCAGCCTTTGGTTGAAGTTTTCCCAAATTGTCACCATCATTATTTGGATAGCATAGAGAACCAAATACATGAAGATATGATAAATCTGGTACTTTTCCATGGAGAAGCTCATAAGGTGTTTTACCATGGCGTTTACGAATTAGTGACCGGTTTTAGGTGTACACTGCTGTAGATACTGCTTCTGCCCATAAAAACAATAGAGCCTTTGCGTAAATTAACATCGTTCGAGCAGCTTCCATAAGTGTGCGATTTCGCCTTTCAACGACACCGTTTTGTTGTGGAGTGCGTGCAACGGATGTTTCATGAGATATGCCAACTTCTTCATAATAGTCACGCAAGATTTGATTCACAAATTCGGTTCCATTATCTGTACGAATGCGTCAGACAGTAGTGTTGAGACGCACTTGAATCATCTTGAGAAATCCGATGATGAATTTAGGTGCCTCATTTTTTGTTGTAAGAAATTTCACCCATGTAAACCGAGAGTAATCATCCACAATAACGAGGATGTACCTTTTACCACTAAGACTTTCAACACGCATTGGCCCACAAAGATCCATATGCAATAGATAAAGTTTCTCTTCGTTGGTGTCTTCCGTCTTGGGTTTGTAAGATTTCTTAGTGCTTTTCCCCATTGTACACGCGGAACACAAATGATCCTTGTGAAATGAAAGTTTAGGAAGACCACGAACAAGTTCGTTTTTTGCCAAATGATTAATAGCATCAAAGTTAAGATGAGATAACCGTCGATGCCATAACCATGACTTAGTCTTCGAAGCTTTGGAGAGAAGACATACGGGAGAAGCGGCCATCATGTCTTGTAGAGACAAAGTGTACAAATTATTCCCTCGAGTACCTTTCAATAAATCAACCCCTTCCAAATTACGAATGAAGCAGGTATGCTCTCGAAAAGCAACTTCTAGGTTTGCATCACAAAATTGTCCCACAGAAAATAAGTTGTGACCGAGACCTTCCACATAATACACTCTCGAAATTATAACATTCCCAATATGATATTCACCATAACCCATTATCTTTGCAATATGATCATTTCCAAATCGAACCGTACCACGAAACTTGCTGACGAAATTTCTGAGCTGAGAGCGATCTCCGGTCATATGCTTGGAGCAACCAGAGTCCAAATACCAGAGAACAATTTGGACCACCTGTTTTCAATAACAACAGTAGACAATGCATTGGAAACTATTGGTTCCGGAGTGTTAGCAGATAGAGATATAAGATTATCAAACTTGCTAGCATTTATGAGACCCTTAGATTTCCTGCGTTTTCTAATGTGAGTTTTAGCACTAACAGGTTTTACTGTTCCAACTTTCTTAGGTTTTGGATTATTCGCGGGCACTACAGTGGGAGTAGACCTATTTAAAGGGAACTTGGTTCCTACAGTAGTGTTAGTGTTCCTAGTTAAAGGACACGCTTGTGTTTTGGTAGCCTTGGTACTCCTAGTTAAAGGGCATGCTTTCTTTGCTTCAGTGGGAGTGATCCTAGTTAAAGGGCACATATTTCCTACTATAGTGAAAGTTCTACCAGTGGGGCGCCACAACCAACCAACTTGGGTAAACACTTTCCCAGTCGGTTTCCATTCTAATCCATTTTTCCGGGCATGCATCTCATTCACATGGTCAATAAGGCAAGAATCATGACGACTAGAAAACATACATTCATTGCAATTCCAACATTTCA
The DNA here is from genome assembly GCA_025667525.1 of Glebionis coronaria. Classification (NCBI taxonomy): domain Eukaryota; kingdom Viridiplantae; phylum Streptophyta; class Magnoliopsida; order Asterales; family Asteraceae; genus Glebionis; species Glebionis coronaria. The sequence continues at coordinate 252,059,866 of CM046874.1, forward strand.
AATTAGAATTCACAGTAGGCTTAGAACGCTGCACAACCGCAGAGCCTTTAGGTTTAGCTACATGATTCTTTTTATTCAAAACGGAAATAACATTCTTAGGATGGGCTTCTACTTTCTTCTTCACTTGACTACTAGATGGGGGCAAGATCCTATCATTCTTCTTGTTTCTTTTAAGCTTAGATCTTTGAGCCTTAGTAGTGGTGCTTACTCCTGTAGAAGGCAACAAGGGAATATTAGAAGCTGGTTTTGATTCCGCCTTATCTTTAGTGACCAAAGTTTGAGATGGTTTAGTCCTAGGGCCCTTATTAAATGGTGTGACGGCTATAAGGTTCCTTTTGATTGCACTAGAGGACGATGCTGAGACAGTGGCTGCGTTATCCACAACATTCTTACCTTTTAGTGTACGAAGTGTTTCCTTTAACTCAGCCAAGACCAGATTCTTATCACAAATTTGTTCCCTCAAATCAGATATTTCCACCAACTTTCGATTCAATTGTTCAATCAATAATTGATTCTGTGCAGTGGTATTAGTAAATGCGGGCTTTACTGAATCGAAGAGTCGTGTATTTTTCTGTTTTAAGTTATCAACTTTGGACAAAATCTTGGAAACTCGATTATCTAGATCAAGTTTAAAATTCTCAGCGGCCTCAAGTACGTTCACACAGTTAAGCTCCTTAGATTTCTCTATGTCTATCGGCAAAGATTTAGCAACTTTGTCACTTGGCTGACGCTGTTTTGATTGTAAATTCAATCGAAAATTCGTTTCAAAGTTTGCATCATCGATATTAACACTTTCGAATGACGTTTCAAAGATTTCTTGAATAAATTTTTTCTTGCATTCAAGCGAAATACAATGTGTTTGAATCTCATCAAAACGTTTTGAAAGCGAAGAATATGAATATTGAAGCTTTAAAAATTCAGCGTCAGATTCGTGACAAGTACTATCTACCACATTATCCACAGATTCAACATTATTCACCATAGAATCATTATCAACACTTTTATTCACACAGACAGAAAATATATCATGAGACATCACTTGCTTCAGAAGCTGATCATTTTGGCTTGAAACCCGTTCTATTTCAAGTAAACTGTTTTCATAAGCATCATCCATTTTATTGAAAACACGTCTAACTTCTTCTATTTCCAAAAGCAAATCTTGATCAAGATTACTAAGACAAGCTTTAACATTCTTTACAAACGGAACAATTTCATCTCGGAACGCAGCTCTAGTGTGCTCAAAGTTCCACTCACCTCCCGTTATGGCCGAAGCCGTCGTACGTTCCAAAATGACCTTGTCAAAATCGGCTTAGTGTTAGTGAACCGCATTTAAGTTAACGGACGCCTTACTTACCGGTGGAATTAACTTCGTTAAATCCGTTTTGACAAGTGTAGGAGACGTACTAGGAGGGTTTTCATTTGACAAACTTTGGGGCACAAGAACTGTCAATTCAACTAATTCCTTTTGTAAGCGAATGCGGGTCTTTTTAGACAATTGATCTTTGTTATACTGATCATAATCAATCGTATGGAATTTTGAAAGCATTTTAGAATGAGTTTCTTCCGCAAGTGACTGTGTCTCCTCAGTACTACGAACAAAAGGTGCTTCTTTTGATTTGCCAATTAGGGTCATATCATAAAGACACGGAATATATTCCTGAGCTTGTTTTGCATAACCGGGATTAGGTGGTAAATCTTAAATACGTTTAAGTTCGAGTTCTTTAAAAGATTTAGTTAAAAGATGAACCTTTTCTGTGGAAGCGTATTGTTTTAAAAGCTTTTGTTCTTTGAATTTAAGAAGTTTGGTAGCATTAATTTCCGATTCAAACTTTTTAGATTCGAGAGTTTCGAAATCCATTTTAAGTTTCTAAAAATCATTGAAAACCGACTCTTTTGCTTTTAATTCATTGGAAAGATTAGCTTTTAATGATTCTATTTATTTCAAGTGTTCAATCTTTTCAAAACGAAATTGGTCAAATTCAGAACATGTTATTTTCTCTGTTTGAGGGACCATTTCAAAAGTTTTGACATTTTCTTAATGCAACGCAAGCTCAACAGTTAGGGTGGAATTGGTATCTACGGATTGTCTGAGGGCCATATGCATTTGATCAATAGTATGTTTAGGTACCATGACCAAATCATATTGAGCATAAGATTCCATACCCGTCGTAGCATTTGGTTGAGGTTCACTTAAATGTGTAGGATTGGGTACCACATCATTTGAGTTACTAGTTCCCGAATGCTGTTTGAGGTTGTCATTTTCATGCCCAACTTGGTGTTGGTAATCATCATTACCAAGATTGGTTGTGGTGGGTACCTTACTGACGACATCAGAACCGTAGTGAGAGAGATTAGCAACGAGAGCAGCTTGGGCAGAGTGAATGTCATCACAATCTGAATCATATGCGTCAAGATCATCTGCTTGATAAGCTGCATTAGAAGTGGAAACGACTGCAATGCCTTCAGTATCTGTTGCCCCTAGGTTTGCAAGAAATGCTAACTCCTCTGAATCCAAAATCTTCCCCTTAGACTGAGCATCAACCAAATACATCTTCTCACGAAACCATGCATCATCCCTTCTCCTTTTCGGATGAGTGCATTGCCTAGCCATATGACCTTGTCCTTGGCAATTGTAGCAAGTCACAACCTTTTGAGGACCAATGGGGCTTCCATTTCCATTAGCTTGAGAATTCACATCTTGAGCATTCACAGTCCTTGTAGGAGGTCCATATGAATTTTGCCTTCCCTGAATAGGTTGCACTGTTACTTGACCATCTTGAACAGTAGCTTGTTGTCGAGGATTTGAAGAGGTGCGGAGCTGATTGTTTGTTGGTGGAAATCCTCTATTTGCAACAAGTTTTGACAAGTAGGCAGTGAGATGGTTTAGAACATCAGCTGGCGTATCATTTGGAGTAAAGACTGGTGCTTGGATTGGTGGAAGTTCATTAGAGTAGAGAGCTTGTGCTGGTTGAGCTTCTATTGGAAAATATCCTTGCTGAGGAGTATAGCCCATTGGAGAAGTGTTGGCTTGTGATGGTGATGTTTGAATGTTGGTTGCTGTGGAAAAGATTGTTTATGAACACTTTGTTGAAATACTTGCTGTGGCATCATCGGTGGTTGATAAGATGGTTGTTGTGGTTCCTGATAGGTGTGTGGTGTTGGCTGCTGCAAGTATGATGGTTGTTGATAAGTATAAGCCATGTTTTGTTGAGAAGCATACATGGCAAGTGGATCATGAACTTGAGGTGTAGACAACCGAGCCTCGATCACATGGCATTCGTGTTGTTAAAGAAAAGCTTGAAGTTGATCCACATTGGTGTTATGCAAGTCCTTAGCCAATTTAACATCCGTCACGTACTTTTTCCATTCTGAAGGAAGAGTGTTCAAATACTTGGTGTTCAATTGAAACGTAGGAATTGCCATGCCATAGATATTGAGCTCATTCAACAATAGGGTAAATCTCAGATAGTAGTCATTGAGAGTCTCCCCTGGCACATAGGCAAACTTATCAAAAGTATCAGAAAGCTTACACTCTCGTTCTTGTTTAGTTAACGAGGTGCCTTGCATTAGAACACGAATTCTATTCCATAACTCTTTGGCAACTTTATGTTTGCTGACAAGTTTGTAGACATCTGGAGGAAGGGCTTGGAGAATGATGTTTGTAGCATACTTATCACATTTGTCTTGAATCTTCATATCTCCAATCAATTCACCCGTTGTGCGAGGACGAGTAGTTGTACCTTCCGTCACTGTACCATAATCTAATGGTCCATTGAGCACCGATGCCCAAATAAGATGTCCGTTCTCCTTGTTCAACATATAAAGTTCCATTCGAGAAGTCCAGTCCTCGTAAATAGACTTCTCCAACATTGGTGGACGATTATCCGTACCCGAGAGGATGAACTTATCCGTAAGAGATGTGTACTCCATTTCGATAAGTTAAGATTTACAAACAATGATCGAACAATGAGAGAAAGTAAATGTGCTTGTTGTCGTGTGTTGAAGTCGAGAAACTATGTTGAAATCCCCTAAAAGTGTCTTCTTGAGAAACCAAAAATTCCACTGCCAAATTACACACGAACGAAATTTTCAAAATCACGTTTTACGAAAATCTTGAAAAAATCTTGAAAAGTTCCAAAGATTTCGCAATGTGAAGATTCCTCAATAAGGTTCAATGATTTCGCAATCCCTTTGTGGATTTGATTTCGCAATCACTCAAAATAATCCGCAATTAGTAAAATGCAAGAATTCGCAATGCACAAATCCGCAACTCTTGAATGATTTCACAATTCATTGGAAGATTCAAATTCGCAATTCACTAGAATTCGCAATTATCAAGATTCCGCAATAAATGCTTAAATCCGCAATAGGGAACAATTTCGGAATTAACCAAAGATTCCGCAATATGCTTAATTCTGCAATCACTCAAAGGATTCAAATCCGCAATGCCTAGAAGGAATTAATTCCGCAAAGTGAAATGCAAAGATTCCGCAATCCTATGTTGTCAATTCCGCAATTAGTCACACGTACACAAATCCGCAATCCTTTTTGCACTCAATTCCGCATTACAATAAATCCGCAATTAAGTCAAGAATTCACAATTAATTGAAGATTCTGCAACTTTGCAAAGTGCAAGATTTCGCAATGTAACAAACAATTGTGAAATTGTACCAGTAATTGCGAATTTGTGAGAAAAACAAGGAATTCATATTGTACTTAAAAAATACAAATCTTGAAGCCAAAAGTGAATCCAAACACTCAAAATTTTTGCGTTTTTGAGCGATCCAAGTAACCCAAATCACTAACACGTATATGTAAATGAGATTGGTGAAGATCAAACCACAAAAAACACCAAAAAAAATTCTTGGACGTGGGAAATAGGGATCAAAACACACGAATTTCTATGATAACAAACACATAAACAATACACTCATCCCATGGCTCTTGATACCATTTATAGATATGTGTAAATCTTGCTTATGTTTTAGAGAGAGAAAGAGATAGAGAGATGGTGGAACTCACACAATTCTAGAGAGAGAAACAAGAGTTTACTATGTGTAAAAATGAAGAACCACACACCCTCTCCATCTAAGGAGAGGGTTTATATACCCAAGCCCTTGTCATGGGCTTGGGCTTACATTTGGGCCGGCCTACACATGTTGTAGGCTAGGCTTGGTTTTGTTTGTTAAATAAAGATAAGTAACTAAACTACGAGCTATTACATGGACTATCGTTGGAGTGACCGATCCTTCTTAATACGTAAAACATATTTCCAACACTTGGAATGTTTTAATACAAGCTCATGACCGAGAAAAATTAATTTCCCGTTGAGAGGATAAGCTATCATTAAAGATAAGATTTCCTAAAATTGAAGTCCGAGTTACAGTCTGATAAATAATTGTAAGTCATTGTGCACGAGCTTAAAAACTTCGAATGTTTTTAATAAAAGCTCATGCCCGAGAAAAATAAATTTCTCGTTGTGAGGATAAGTTTATCATCGGCGATAAACTTTCCTTTCTTTGAAGTCCGGGGCATAATCTGAGATATAAGTATACAACATTTGCACGAGCTTAAAACTTTTAAATAGTTTTAATGTAAGCTCGTGTCCGAGAAAATTTAATTTCTCGTTTGTGAGGATAAGTATTTCATCGGCGATAAACTTTCGTTTCTTTGAAGCTCGGGTTATAATCTGTCATCTGACTGCAAACCTGAGCTTAAAAACTTCAAATGTTTTTAATATAAGCTCATGCCCGAGAAAAATTAATTTCTCGTTGTGAGGATAAGTTTATTATCGGCGATAAACTTTCCTTTCTTTGATGCTCGGGTTACAATCTGTGATCCAACTATAAGCCATATACACGAGCTTAAAACCTTTGAATAGTTTTAATGTAAGCTCGTATCCGAGAAAATTTAATTTCTCGTTTTGAGGGTAAGTTATAATTGCATATATAAACTTCCCTTTATTTGAAGTCCGGGTCATCTTCTGTCATTTAACAATGAACCACAAAATTTTAAGCTTATCTGCAAATCTCCTGAGACACTTGTTTCTCGGATATCTGCTTATTTAGTAACCAAACTCTAAGAGTGTCCTTAGTTGAACGGTATGCAAAGATAAGACCGGTTTGTTTTTGTTGATCCTTGACTTTGGTACCTGCATTTTCATTTGGAGTTTGTATGCTTTTATATGGGTTAGCGATATCTATCTTAGAACCATGCGGGGATTCACAGTTTGCTTTTCTTGTGCCAGAGGTGACCTGAGGAGATGGATCATTATGCTTAAGGGATTGATCATCCTTTTGAATTTCCTCCCTATTGGTCTTAGTAGAAATGGAGGCTATCCTAGTTAAAGGGCACTCGTTTCCTACAATAGTGAAAGTTCTGCCTGTGTGGCGCCAAACTTTACCAATGGGTTTGATTCTAGCTAACCACTGGGATTTAACTCTAGCATGGGAGTTCACCTCATTAAGGAATTTCTTGACATAAGAGTAATGATTTGCTTTAAAGACACATTTCCTACATGTTTTACAAGTAGCATATTTAAATTCCAAGTAAGATATAGAATTCCTAGATGATTGATTGATGCTCCTAGGATATGACATGCTACGGTTAGCAGTGCTGGGTAATCTAGAAGGCATCTGACTAGGTTTGAAATTTCTATTTCTTACTTGTGTCTTTAGCTTAGCTTCCATTCGACCAAATTTATGGCAAACGTCATTTGAACTAGTTCGAGACGTGTTCTTTGAACTATGTCATTTGAACTAGTTCGAGACTTGTTAAGTCCTTAATCTTCCAAATTCTTCGACTTTTGTCTCGGGATTAATAAACTCGTCTTGTAATTTCTTCAATAAATTAGACTTGAGTTCTTCGGCTTTTAGTAAACTTCCGTCTTTTGACTTTTTCTTCGATAAATATTCAGAATTGGTCTTGGACTTCCGTTCTTTTTGCACTCTTGATTTCTTGACTTCGTCTTTTGTCTTTTTCTTTGATAAAAGCCCGTGAATGCCCGTGTTTTCTCCCTTTTTCACATTTTTGTCCTAAATCACAACAAAAACACAAACCACGCATAATTCCGACATTTACGACATAAAATACACGTTTTGGCTTGGTTATTATTGTAGTTAAGTGGTAAAAATGATGGGTGTTTACACACCTATCAAATCCCCTACACTTGACCATTGCAATGTCCTCATGCAATGCATTAGTTACAAAGCACGTTTACACTTTTCATCACAATCAATCCACATCGGCCTTTATTAAAGAGATAGAAAATAACAAAACAAGTAAAGAAATTAAAAACTTACCTTAGGGTTTTGGAATGTCATGAATGATCATCATCCTCAAGTTTTCACATTCTCCAAACCAAGCTTAAAAACGAGATCATTGTTATTATAAGTTAGCAAACTAACACGAACTCATGTGGGCCAATTATTCACTTAGACTCCCTTATTCCTAGGTGTATCTCTTATATTTTATTGTTGTCTTGAATGATCACGAGGATGCATTGTTGACTTATTTCGATAGTTTATTAGGCTGAAAATAAAGTGGGACGATTTAATCAATAGTTAGCTAAAGGAAAAAATCTTTTAAAACTGCTTCTCGGGACCTCATAAAGTTCATATCTTGGCATAACTCGCTTCGCGATTTGAGACCTTTCTCGGACCGATATTTGGCAGCGACTTCATACTTCAAATCTTGAGAGACGTTCATGAAATAATGGTCTTCTCTTCATAATAGGAATTTCTTCACTTGAAGTTTTGAGAGATTCTTCATATTTGGACCACGACTTCATTTTTCTCCAATCTTTATTTTGGACTTTGATATACAACGATTCGCCTCCTTTTTGGACTTGGATCTATTTATCCTCATACCTTGTTAGGGCCTTTTTGGATAGACTTCTCCATGATCTTTACGGGAGTATCTGCTTTTCGTCGTGTGTCTCGATCCTTCATATTTATCTTTGATAAATGATTCTTCACATCACTTTGGATCTTTAGCAACAAAATGTAGCCCTCATGTCTTGTTAGGACCTTTTCGGACTCGCCAATCTTCAGATCCCGCTTCAATAAGTTATGCATTGGCTATGAACTCTAATCCATACCGAGCAACTTTTAAACGATCTTGGGCTAGAAGCTAAGTAACTTTTCAAATCGTACAACCTTATTTGTTGTAGATAAATTTATTAGCAAGCGATGGGAGAATAGGCTTATAATTAACTCACATAAATTCACGAAAGAATACCAAAATTATAATTGACTCTATCATCTCTCGTTCTCCACAGTTTAAAATCTCAAGGAATGAGACTCGTGGATGCTTAGCCTATTAAATCAGAGTTTTGGGTTTTCGAGTCGTCTATAGGATCTTGCAAACTCTTAGACTTTTTCAAGTTTAGAAATCGCATTTTAAAGTTCCCTTGATAAACAACTCTCTAGGATCAATTATAGGAACTTGCGAAAAGTTCTTGTTCTTAACCCGTGAGAGTTAAGACTTTCGCGTTTTAAAGCTCCCTATATAAAAGCCTAGCAAAACTTGACTTAAACACGTTAAGGATACTAACTAGAGTAAACTTAGATAAGTAAACTCGGGTTGAGTCAAAAGATTCACAACGTTTGAAAATTAAAACCACTTTATTAAAATTTATTCTAGTAAAGAAAGAAAATAACTATACAAAGGTAAAAACTAATAGGCCAAAATAGATCAAAAATTCTGAAAAATGTCGAAAATTTGATTTTCCGGTTAAAATGAGGACAAATACAAGGAAAAGACCACTTAACTTCGATAGAAGTCCCCCCACACTTAATATAAACATTGTCCTCAATGTTTAAGCATGTGGGAGTAAACTCCCCTACACTTAGGACATTGTGCACTTTGTTTAAATCTCGCTAAGGAAGATTCAACTAAAGAGATTCCTATTTTAATATTGGAAAATATAAAATAGTGAATCGAAAAGAGTTTAGGATAGAACCGGGAAGACGGAAACACAGAATCACGGGTCGTCAAAAATCATCAAGAGTGGATCATTGAGCGCTCGAATCCCTGAATATGAGAAGAGAGGAAGTAGCAAACACCAACGGGTCTCCCCTACACTTAGGATAAAGATAGCTAAAAGATAGATACATGGGTTGCCTTCCAAGAAGTGCTTGATTTTTGTTCACCGAGTCGTGAGCCTGACTCGACCTTGATTAGAATAGGAAGAAGCATGAAACATATCCACCGGGATCAAATACATAGTTTTCATCCATCAAATAGCACAAGCTTAAGGCGAACAAGGCAAGCCAAAGAAGAGTAGGCAAGGTTCCCTTAAGCAAAGATGGAGCACGGTGGGAGCAAGGGTGAAGAGGTGCAAGCATATTTCCAATAGTTCCAAAGATTTTTCCTTTTATTTCATCAGATGGATACTAAGATGGCTGAAGAATATCGATACCGGGGTCGAACACCTTTTCCTTTAGGGGAAAATAGCACTCAGGCTCAGCAGAGTTTGAAGAAGATCCGCTAAGAAAATGCACAACCTCGTCCTCAGAAGGTGGACAAAGAGGTGTCAAAACATACGTGCTGTGGATGTTGGTGTCGTCTGGTTTCTTCTCCTTTGAAAGAATTTTCTTCAAATCCGAAGTAGGATCAAGACCATAATCATCAAAGTCTAAAGGAGGGGCATCACTCTCATGAGGGAAGTATGTATTAAGAAAAGTAGAAAAGTCTTCCTCAAATGAGTAGTCATCCAAAGTAGGATTAAGCATGGATGGCGGAGGATCTTCATCATGAGAAGAATCACTCGAAAGAGTATCGGCCTCATCAAAATCATCATAAGTGGGCATGTCGGGATACTCAGAAGTAAAATCATCATAATCATCCCCATCGGAGCTAGAATCATCATCATAAGCATCATAGATCGGTGGAGAATCATATATGGGTGAAGGTTCCAAATTGGATAGAGAATCATCCACATCATTTTGAAAAAGTGGATTATCATTGCAAGAATCGAATAGAGGATTGTTGTAGACGACAAAATCATCAAGCACATTAATCATATTCGCTGATTCTCTTCCATAGGATTTGCTTGTAAGCTTCCCCATTTCAAAAACTTGTGCATCATCCCTGACTCTTAAGATGAGTTCACACCTATCCACATCTATTAAAGCTCTACCGGTTCTCAAAAATAGGCGTACAAGTATGAACGGAATACGAGGGTCCATTTCATAATCAACAACGACAAAGTCGACCAGAAAAGTGAATGTGCCAACTTTAATGAACACATCTTCGGCAATACCAACGGGGTAAGCGAGAGTGGGATTGGCTAGCTCAAGAGTCATCTTCGTTGGTGTAAGGTCGGGCAATGATAACTTTTTCCAAACACTTAAAGGCATCAAATTTATACTGGCCACGAGATCGGCTAAGGCAGTAAATTTGTCGGTTTGGTTAAAAGTACAAGGAAGCATAAAACGACCGGGATCTCCAAATTTTTCCGGAATTTCTTTAAGAAGGACGGCAAAACAATTTTCATTCAATCGAGTATTAACAAACTCGACCATCTTCTCCTTCTTGCTAAGCAATTCCTTAAACATATTAACAAATTTAGGCATTTGTGCTAGAGCTTCAACAAGGCTAAAAGTGATGGTCATTTCCGAAACTTTCTTCAAATAGTTTGACACTTGAATGTCATCCTTGGTGTGTAGTTTGGCCTTGTCTAAGCGAGGTGGATAAGGAATATTGGGTTTGGGTGGTGGAGGTGTAGAAGGTGAAGGTTGAGATGTTGAAGGGTTAAAGGTGGAAGGTGGGGTTGGTGGAGGATTCGTCTTGGGTACTTCTTCACAACGAGGCGGAGACGGTAATGGTGTACTAATACTAGGTGTGGGAGTAGTAGGGAGAAATGGTGGTGGAGGAGGTGTAGATGATGTAACTAGGGGCGGGATAGATGGTCCTACTAAAGTAACTCCACTACGGGTAGTAATAGCACTCACATTCGCTCTCGGATTGGTGACGGTTTTTGAAGGTAGAGAACTCGAAAAAGAGGGTTGAGTGGTTGGTAAGCAACTAGCCAGCATATTCTTCAAATCATTCGTTTGATTGCTGAAGGAGGATTGAATATCATTTCGAAGCTCGGATCTAATGTCATTCCCTTGCTTAGTGATATCCCCTTTCAAATTGATAATTTGGCTTTGCAGATTCTTGATTTGCTCTCCTTGGGTTCTCATTAATGCTTCAACATCTTGATTGATGAGTGGGGCTTGTTGAGCGGGTGGGTGATAAGGATTAGAAGCTCGAGGTGGGATTTGGTTGCTTCTATTGTAGGTGTTGTTGGGGTTGTGGTTTTGAGGAGAAAAACCGGGTGAAAGGTAGTTGTTCGACCGGTAACTTAGCAAATTTCGATCCCCTTGAGTTCGGGCTTGGTAATTTTCCGGTGAATAAGTACCATAAGCCGCATACACGTTTTCCGGATTTCCTTGAGTAGAAGGACAATCAGTGTATGAGTGAGGACCGCCGCATGTCTCACAAGGATTGGCTACCGCTTTAACTTGTTGTTGTTGGTTTGAAGCGATGAGCAAGATATTTTTGTTCATTTCGGCCATCATGCGGGTGAATTCGGTCATATCGGGGTTTGCTGAAGTAGAAGAAACATTGACTCTCGGGTTGTTCCTTGAAGAAGCCGAGGAATCCCAATTTTTGTGATGAGTAGTCATGTTCTCAATAAGCTCTCTACACTCCTCGGGTCTTCTTTTAATAAATGTGCCACCGGCGGCTACATTAATCGTATCACGATCACAAAAAGTCAAACCATTGTAGAAAGTATCATTAAGGTCACAGGGAGCATGTTGTGGTTTGGACATCGATCGATCAAAACATTATATCTTTCCCAAGCATCAAAGAGAGATTCATCGGGTTCTTGCATGAAACCGCTGATTTGATTTCGAAGGCTCGTGACCATGGATGGTGGAAAGTAGCGCGAAAAAAGCGTTGAGTCATGTCATCCCAAGTATGAATGGAATTCTTTGGGAGACGATCAAACCATTTCTCGGCGTGGTGTGATAAAGTATGTGGGAAGAGTTGCAGGCAAAGAACATCCATAGTAGCACCGGGCAACTTCATGCTTTGAGTGATAGTAATGAATTTGTCGAGGTGTTTGTTGGCATCATCATCAGGCATTCCTCGAAATAGATTAGTTTGCACCTGCTGGATCATGTGATGCTTCAATGAAAACTCCAGAGCCATGATTTGCATCGGCGTAATCGGTCCTCCTCGTCCAAACATGTTGGGTTGACAAAGCTTCTCCATTGTCCGAAGATCGGGCTGTGGAAGAACATTGTTGTTGTTATTGTTGAGGCGCGGTGGATTATTGTTGTTGTTCACACCTGCCATAGCTAAATCTTCACGAGTCTCGGGCTCTGGATAAGTAGAAGATCTAGTACGCATACACCTGCAAAGGCAAAATAAAACAATACCAAACACAAAGAGAATATATATACATTATAAAGAAAATAAAATCTTTTTGGATTTTTGAAATTTTTTAATTTTTTATGGTTTTTTTTTTGAAAATTTTAAGTAAGAAAGTAACGCTCACGAATGAACGGATCCCAAAAAGCAACGCATCTCTCACAGAAAACCGTTAATCTTTACGAAAAGAGCCGGCAGCGACGCCATTTAATACGGTCTTTTACTCAGTTTAAAAAATTAAAATTCGTTGAAGTGGTCTAATCGAATTGATTTCTGGTTGAAAGTGCGACCTAGTTGTCTTTGGTGGAAACAAATGTTTGTGTCGTTGTAGTAAAGGGTAATGTGTACAAACTTAAAAGTAAAAGGCAGGTAATTTAAAATCTAAACTAATTTAAAATAAATGGCGGGAAATTAAAAGCGTGACGAAAAGTAAATAAGGCAAACTTAAAACTATCCTAAAGGCAAACTTAAAACGCAACTAAAACTTAAACTAAGGCAAGGCTTAAAATAAATCTAAGGCAAGTAAACTTAAAGTGCGACTAATTAAAAAGGCGGGAAAAGTAAAGTTTAAAAACTTAAAAACTAAAAACTTAAAATAAACTAAAAATACCTCACTCGGAATAATTACTCGTTCGGAATGTCACCTTCACCCGGAATAATTCTTCTTCGTTCGGAATAATCAAGACAAAACACTTATCCGGAATAACTAAACAGAACCTTCATTCAGAATATCCAAAAGAGAACCTTCATCCGGAATAAAAGCTTTATCCGGAATAATTGATTATTCCGAATAAACAAACTTGATTCGAAATATTTACTATTCCGAATGAACAACCTTTATCCGGAATAAAAGCTCCACTGATCCGGAATATTTGTCTGACCCCTTGATTCGGAATATAAGTTATTCCGAATGAACAACTTGATCCGGAATATGTGACTTATCCGGAATGAATCCTTCACTCGGAATATAAGCTTGATCCACTGATCCGGAATATTCCACTGGTTCGGAATATTCCCAACAAAACCTTGATCCGGAATAATTTGGGCTTGATTCGGAATAACCTGGAAAATCAGAAACAACGAAGAACACGGGGAAACAAAAAGCTACGAATCTAAACAAGATCAATCAAATCAAACCAAAAGATTAAATCCAACTAACCAAATAACATCTACTAATGATAATCAAACAAACCAAATCAATAAAACTATCAATACTAATCAAAATAATCAAAACCCACTTAATCAATTTAATAAAAACTCAATAACATGAACATAAACAATAAACATAAAGATTAAAGATTAAACAAGAAAGGTAGATAGGAGATGAACAATAAAAGTAAAGATTAACAACAATTAAAAGGAAACTTACTTGAAATTAAATGAATTTAAGGTGCAAGACAATTAAGTAAATGACATGTAATTAAAGTGCAAGAAAATGAAAATGGAAGAACTAATTGTCACTATTAGCCAACAAAATGAAAATAAAATCCTAATGATCTATTTATAGGGGAGGAGGTGATCAGTGGAAGGAAGCTTCCTCCCCTCTTTCTTCTTTCTTTAATTACTTGTTAAGTCCTTAATCTTCCAAATTCTTCGACTTTTGTCTCGGGATAAATAAACTCGTCTTGTAATTTCTTCAATAAATTAGACTTGAGTTCTTCGGCTTTTAGTAAACTTCCGTCTTTTGACTTTTTCTTCGATAAATCTTCAGAATTGGTCTTGGACTTCCGTTCTTTTTGCACTCTTGATTTCTTGACTTCGTCTTTTGTCATTTTCTTCGATAAAAGCCCGTGAATGCCCGTGTTTTCTCCCTTTTTCACATTTTTGTCCTAAATTACAACAAAAACACAAACCACGCATAATTCCGACATTTACGACATAAAATACACGTTCTGGCTTGGTTATTATTGTAGTTAAGTGGTAAAAAGGATGGGTGTTTACACACCTATCACTTAGCTTCCCTTAGACCAAATTTATGGCAACGTCATTTGAACTAGTTCGAGACGTGTTCTTTGAACTATGTCTAGGGAGGCTAGATGCAATTATGTGATTAGGTCTTGAAAAAGCTGTTTTAGTCACATTGGGCCTAGTTGGTGGAGTGAATGGTTTAGAAACATGAACCATATCAACTTGGGAGGCAAACCGCGGTCTCGAGGATAATGGTCACTCAGATATAAATGCAGTCAGTTGTCTAACAGACTGAGTTTGAGGCGGTTTCCCCAAGATTGATGGTTTTTCAAGCTTAGTGTCCACACTAGTTCCTTTTGTTTTCCTCAATTCATTTTTCAACGCAGCTATAGCAAAAACCTTTTACTGAACCTAAGCCTTTAAAGTCTCATTCTCTTTCTACAATCTATCTTGGGCTACAACTTAGATTCTAACAACTTAATTTGTTTCAAAAGATTATCATTTTCAGCTTTAGAATCTAGAACTTTATGATCCAATTTTCGTTCAAGAACAACGTTTAACTTTTCAAGTTTTTCAAAATATGTTTCAAATTTGTTCGTTTTCTTCGAAAATTCAAGTTTGGCATCCTCAAGATCTTTTGATTACTGAGCTAAGATCATTTCGAGCTCTTTAACCTTGGAATCAGAAGCAATTAATGAAGCAGTCATAAGGCAATTATCATGATTGTTAGAATTTTGAACACTTTCTCCCCCATTATGACGCACATCGGATGAATCAGAAAGGGTGTCGCTATCTCTCTTTTCCATCACATGTTTGTCATAATTAGGTTCAAAATGCTCAATATGCGGCATTTCATCAACATATACATCATATACAACATGACATTGCACCATATTTGTAGGCTCTTCGTCATAAACGGGCATGGTGTCATCATAAGAGATGTCTGTAACATTCCCTGACGTGTTGTTGATATCATGCTTTGCTATTGATTCCATGCCCTTGCAATCGTTAGGCTCCAAATTGTCAACCGTATGACCATTCTCCTCTTTCATCTACATCGTAGATTCTTGCACTCCACTATCATACGCTTGCTGAAGTCGGGATCTTTCATAAATCGAAGACGAGACCGATGTCATGAATTTCAACAGTGTACCACGAAACTCTTGAACCTCCGTATGTGTGTATTAAAGAAATGACTGACATATCCCTGAATTTTCAGACTTAACGATGTTGAATTGGAAGAAGTGCGTAAGTTGTGTCACTAGAGCTTGATATGCATATTCTGATGCAGAGTGATTGAAGTCTTCTTTGTGAAGTTGCTCAGCTACTTGGTTCAAGTTGAGAAATATTGAGTCGATGAATATATAGCGATCTTGACCGAAGAGTGTCACAAATTCGCTCCCTCCTTTAATTCATGAAAGAGTCACTAGATGATATTGAAGTAGTCAAAACGAGGTTATACTACTTTATCTAGCTGTGTCTTGCATTTGATGCAAGTCTCCCTCTCGAGTTGTCGAATGCAACGATTCCATTGAAGTTCGATGAAAAATAAGGCAAGGATTACTTATCGATCGAGCAATGAACGGAAGTAATTGTGTTTGTTGTCGAAAGAACAACACGGGAGAGTATAATTCGATGAAAAATTGATTTCTTGGGATTTTACAAACCAACGAAAAATCCGTAAATAACTCTAATTCGTTTTTGGTAAGATGTAACTCTTTCTCGTCACCTTGTCTCATTACTTTGTCCCGTAACTTTGTCTGTTTCGAAGCCTGAATGCAAATTAACCAAAAAGCAATTAATATATCCTTATAAGACCAACAATCAGATATATCAAGTTAGGCTATGATTTTCGAATATACACCAACATATACCAACTTTAACTCGTCCAATTCTAAACATATGTGAAGCACACTTCCAATGTCAAACAACTAGGCCAAGTTAAGAGTTAATAAAAAATGTTGTGAATAAGCTCGGCCCCAACAAAGTAACTTAACTCGGCCCAAGTCGGAATACACCTAGTCACCTAACACTAACCAAGTATACTAATAAACCCACTTCTGTCTAGTTTCCTCCGCCTCACTAAAAAACTTAAAAAAAAACAACCCATGATACCGACTTGATATCAATATTTGATATCGTCCATATGGAATCCACGTGGATACCAACTTTTTGAAACAATATTTGATATTGATCCCAATAAGATATGAACTATATATAAATCTGTTCCCCTAAAGTCTCATTTGACCTTATCCCACTCATAAGAAACTTCGCCTTTTTTTGTACCCAATCTCAGCCACCTTACACATCTATTATCTTAACAAATCCAGAAATCATGCCCTTCCAATGATCAATTAACCATCACCAACATGCTTTGCACGATCCACACAATAAACCTTTTTCTATTTCCTTCAACTAATACCTAATCCCATGATTTAAGCAGATAATTATAAAGGAGACACGAGCTTCAAGATCCTATTAGGGGTCTCGGGTAGGTTAACTGTTCATGCATATGAGTGATTTTTGTTTTGTTTAAGTGTTTCGAGTCAGATATTGATTATACCATACTTCGAGTAAAATATTGATTTTTGTTTTGTTTAAGTGTTTCTCAAATTACAAACTTCGCAATACTCAAAAAGTGAATCTTCGCAATGTCATAAAGAGTTCTTCGCAATATCTCAATCACAGACTTCGCAATATTCAAACAATTCTTCACAATAACTAGAAAGTCACACTTCGCAATACTAAAAAACACACTCATCGCAATAATCAAATGTGATTCTTTGCAATATGTAAACCCTTACGTATTGCGAAATGTGTGTTTTCACAGTATGTAAACCCTTATGTATTGCGAAGGAAATTTAAGCACACGTTTCGCAATAACGACACTGTTTCGAAATCTTGAAGAAAGATGAGATTTTTTGCTTAGAAATCCGTGATTTTAACCAATCCAAAACACCCAAGTCCCTACCACAACTATGTAGGAGATATATGGATCACTTGGAACAACAAAAACACGAATAAAAATTGAAGCTTGGATAAAACTATCAAAAACTCACGAAAACCCAAAATAACCAAGAACACACAAAGCAC
The DNA here is from genome assembly GCA_025667525.1 of Glebionis coronaria. Lineage (NCBI taxonomy): Eukaryota > Viridiplantae > Streptophyta > Magnoliopsida > Asterales > Asteraceae > Glebionis > Glebionis coronaria. Next base: position 252,077,293 of record CM046874.1, read on the forward strand.
ACCTCTATTTCATCCCATGGCTCTTGATACCAATTGTAGGTCCACAAAATCCTTGGACTGTCTGTGTGTTAGAATGATTAAGTAATAGAGAGATGGGTGAAGATCTTAGAGAAAGAAGCTAGAGAGAGAAAGGAGAGAATGAGAGAAAGTAATATTAGATTGAATGTAAAAATGAGAACCAACCCCTCCTAACATGCTAGGAGGGGGTATATATAGCCCACCCTACATGTGGGCTTGATGGGTTATATTGTTACATAACTAGATCACGAGCCCATACTACGTATATATCGTTGGAGTGACCGATCCTTTCTAAATACGTAAAAACGTATTTCCAACAAAAACTCATAACCATATTAGACTCACCCATAAAACATTTAGATTACATATCAAACATATAGAGACCACCAGATTCACTACCAGTCCCTAAAGTTATCTTTCTGGTCAAGTCCTGAATATAAAATTTTTTCTCATCAAAACCAACAAACATTTTGCTATCTCTTATAAATTTATTAATAGATAAAGGCTAACACAATAACCAAGAACAACAAGAACATCATACATAACAACATTATTAGTTAACTTCAAATTACCAACATGATTGATAACAACTAGAGTACCATTAGGATGACCAACCGTAATATTAAGACTAGACACATCAACAACATTAGTCATTCCCACAGTAGACATAGTCAAATGCTGATTAGCACTAGAACCAATGATCCAACCAAGACTAATAGTTTTCACATACAACCCCTATTAATCGGCAGAAAAAAGCCTAGAGAAATTCACATTGAACCAGACATTACTATAAATGCAAATATCGCACTAAAACGATATTTACGTTTTAATCATGCTTAATGTTTTGTTGACGACAAAACATCAAACATATTTTTATGTTAGAAACTATAAGCATCATAGAAGTTTCTTCAAACTTATACAAAAATGTTTTTACAAATGTACACACTACATGTATGTATAAACACAAAATAGAAAAAATACAAAATAACTCCATATAGTCTAAGTTGACTTTGTTGTCAGATTTCTTAAGTCAAACCAAGCAAGTTATTATGATTTCTTGTGATATTGGACAAACATTTAATAGGAAACAAAAGTCAGACCTGCCGGACCCCAGCGGACCTAATGGTGAAGGGTCCGACGGGTTCCTTAGGGTCTCGCAGATTGCCGATAAATTGAGCCTTTGTCCAAGCTTCAAACTCACCCCTTTCTATCATCTATTCTCTCTAAACTCAATATATAAACTAACTCTCTAATCTATCTTGTTAATTCTCTTCTTGCTTATGATTAGATCATTGTTCATCTAAAGATCGGTCACAAGAAAACCTCTAGTCTAAGCTTTGATCCTTCAAGGCTTCACATTGCATGAAAGTGTTAAGCGTTACCTACACTATCACCATTGTTGTACCCATTCATCTATCTACTTGTATAAAGTGTGGTTGGTGTTATAACCACAAAGTGTAAGAAGTATATAAGGCATTGTCGTTGTGCCTTTAGATCAAGACATTTTAAACTTTAGTGTTGTTTAAGATTATAAGTTTGTAAAGTGAAGGTTTCTCCACCGGTGTAAAGGAGACTCGTTTGATAGTGACTCTCGAGTGGATACTCGAGGAGTGGAAGTAGGGGCAAGATAAGTGAGATCTTGCTAGGCCGAACCACTATAAATAATCGTGCATTGTGGTTTATTTTCTTGTTGTTTCAAGTCATTTACATTACCAATCAACAAGTCATATATATCTTTTAGCACTCACGAAAAAGTTTATAAAGATAATTAAAACTAATCGGTAAGAACTATTCAACCCCCCTTCTAGTTTTCTACAATTGGCATCAAGAGCTACGTACTCAAGATCTTTAAAGTATAGTGTACTTTAAAACATGAATCGATCCATGGATTCTGAAAATTACAAAGAAGGACAGTCTATGCAAAGACCACCACTCTTTGAAACCGATGGTTTTATTTATTGGAAAAATCGCTTTGAAACATACGTGAAGTCTAAAGATATAGATCTTTGATATATAATCATTGAGGGTGATTATGCACCAATAGTGATGAATGTTACCACTAACCAAACTGAGTCGGTTCCTAGTGATAGACAAATCGAGGATCAAAAGAAAATGTTGGCTAAAATTAATGAAGCCAAAATGATTCTTTATAATGCTCTATCTAAAAAGGAGTATGAAAGAATATTTATGTGCCAAACCGCCAAGGAAATTTGGCACTCACTCATAGTCACACATCAAGGAAACTCACAAGTCAAGGAAACAAATTGACTTACTTGTTCAACAATATGAACAATTATCTATCCTTGAAGAAGAATCAATTGATGTGGGATTTGCTCGGTTTAATACTATTGTAACATCACTTAAAGAACTTGACGAATATTTCTCTAACAAGAATTTTGTCAGGAAATTTCTAAGGGATCTTCATCCAAAATGGCGAGCTAAAGTTAGGGCAATCAAAGAATCTAAAGATCTTTCAAGCCTATCACTAGACGAACTTATCGAGAACCTCAAAGTGCATGAAATGGTGATGAAAAAAGATTCCGAAATCATCAAAGGCAAGAAAGACAAACAAAAATCACTAGCCTTAAAAGCTCGCTTGGAATCTAGTAATGATGAAGATTCGGACAACGATGACGAAGAATATGCCATGGTCGTACGTGATTTTAAGAAATTTTTCAAAAGGCTAGGAAGACTCGTACGGCAACCACTCGACAACAAGAAGGTGTCTCGAAAGCCATTCGATATCAAGAAACCTAGGGATGAAAGAAAATGCTTCCAATGTGGTGATCCCAATCACTTCATTGGTAATTGTCCAAAGGCAAAACCAAAGACGCAAAGAGCCTTCATTAGCGGAGCATGGAGGGCAAGTGACGATGAAGGCGATGAATCCAATAAGGAGGAGATAGCTCTTATGGCACACAAAACTAATGAGGTACATTCCGACTCTTCTTACTACTCTTCTTACTACTCTTCTTCCCTAGATGATGATACACTACAAATTGAGTACAATAAAATGTGTGAATTAAGCCTTAGAATCATAAACGAAACAAACTTTTAAAGGCTAAAAATGAAAGTTTAGAAAAAGAAGCTTATGATTTATAGGCAAAATTATCAAGACTAGAAAAAGGAAATTTATCGAAAGACAAGTGTGAAAAGTGTGAAGAACTAAAAAGTGAAATAGAGAAGCTAAAAGCTAGTCACGAAACGCTAACCAAAGAAAGTTTAATATTCGTAAAATTTAGCAAAAACGCAAATGGCATTGATGAAATGTGATTGTAGAGGTTTTACTACCTTTGCTTTAAAGGAAAAACAAAAGGCGTAAAAGAGCGGTAAGTATTAAACAAATGACTTAGAAAAATCAAATGTTAATGACCCAAAGTAAAGTTCGTTTCCCAAGGAGGTTTATTGTGTGTGAATAATTTGTAATGATTTTGGATTAATATTGAGAAAGAAAAAGACGAAAAAAGAGAATGACGGATACGTTAAAATTACACTAAGACGATAAAACGTAAAACCGTAAAAATGGACAGAATAAAATTTTAATCTAAAAATTCCCAAAAAATTAAGAAAAATAACTAAAAATCCAAATAGGGTTTACAAATGATCAAAACTTTACCAAAACTTTTATTTAATTAAATATTAATTTTTAAATGCTAATTAAAGCCCTAAAAATCAAAATAATTAATAAAAAGCCCAATTAAAGATTTTTCAATTTGTAAAACTCTAAAATGACTTAATTAAACTAAAAAGTATTTTTCCAAAATTTTAAAACTATTTAAAATGAATTTAACTAAAAATAAAATATTAAAATAATATTAAAAATTCAAAAATTATAAAAAATTCTAAAAACTTGCAAACTAGTTTATTTTAACCTAATTAAACAGAAAATGAAAGTGAAATTACCAAAATACCCCTATTAGGCCTCCAAATGGGCTAAAAACCAAAACAGTCCAAAATCAATGGGTTTTTAAACCCAATAAAAAATATGACCAATAAGCTCCCAAAAAGCACATACTAACTCAAAATTTAATTCTAAACACAAAACTCTAAAGTCCCAAAAGCTGATTCTTAGCTTATCACAGCTTAAATAGCCAAAAGCTTATTCTTATTGGGCCAATAAGCCCATTAAGCCATAAGCTGGTGCCATAAAATTTAATTTAACACACAACCTTCTTTTGGGATACTAAAGAGATCTGTAAAAAGAAATTTTGAAAAAGCTTAACCAATAAGCCAGAAATAAGCAAAATGAAAATCCACTAAAAGACAAAATAGTCGGATTTGAGTTCTAGAGGGTTTCAAAAGCTGATTCTTTTAGAAAAGCTCACGAATAGCTTAACTAAGAATAATCAAAAAGAAAAATAACAAAAAGTCAAGTAGAATAAGCTGTAGAAGCAAATAGGCTGGCTGAAAAAGCCAAATAAGCTAGTTTCCTAGCAAAAGCTTAACCAAATGACCTGTAACTTCTCAAATATGATAATAAGCTGAGAAAAATGACACCTGTCACAAAAACCAAGTTGTTGCATGTACCAATAAGCAGAACTAAAAAATAAGCCAAATTGTGCTTATTTGACCAAAAGTCAAAGTGCTCCAAACTTATCCAAATTGCCAGGACTTGTTTATGAGCTTGTTTTGAGTAACTTTTGTGAAGGAATCAAGACTGAATCCTTTGGAATCAAGAGGCCAGTTAGCCAAATGATCACAATTTTGGTACAAAATTGGCCAATAAGCCAGTTGGCTTATAAGCACTCAAGCAGGTAATCCAAATATCAAAATAAGTTCACAAGAAACACAATAACAAATGTCAAGCAACTAGAAAGCAGGGCAAGTACTAGGTAACAAGATGCAAAGCAAAATTGAGGTGGTTACTTTGCTGATACAAATGACCACTTCAGCCAACTTCTATAAGCCCTAGCTCACTCAATTAGCCACCAAATTCACAAAGAAGATATAGCACAAATAGCTTATCACAAAAAATCTTCCCAAACCAAAAATTAGACTCTAAATCCAAACAACAAATATTTTATAGGATCTGATGTATTTGACCAATTTCAAACCACTTTTAGCAGATTTTTCCAAAAAACTTTGCAAACCATTTTCAAACCTTATGAAACTTAACCAATGGCCAAAACAGGTGACAAATAGCTTGTTTAGTGTATAAAAACCCCAAGAACCAAGGGCACAAGGCCACAAGGCCTTTTGATCCCAAAATCCAAACAACCTTGTTTTAGTCCTTTTTCAAACAAACTTTTGATTTTAACAAGTAACCTACTGATTTTATGATCCAAATACCTCAACTAGGTGACAACTAACAAAAGTAAGCAATAAAACACAAAGCACAAACATAAGAACTTCAAATCATATAGAAAAATGTATAGCATATTCAAACCAAATATTTTTTAGAGGAAGATTAAAGGAAACCAATACCTATCCTCCACAACTTCCTAGGAGGATCAGCAATGCTCCTTGGACCACTCTCAACAGCTAGAGAGTGACCAAGGTCCTTGAACAAAGAAGATGATACGAACCTTGGCTGATGGTTCAAAGTAGAACCTCAAGGTCTTCAAATCTTCAACACAAGCAGCAAACAAACCAACCAAAGGTTAATAAACCTTCACTAGCTTGATGTCAACAAGCTTGCAAGGGCTTATAGCTTTTGGTTGGGGTTAGGACAGTTAAAAATAAGCAACCAGAACCAAGGATTTGAAACTTTTCAAAACTTGAAAACCTTTTCAAACCTAAACGTGCTTCAATCTAAAGATCAAAACACCTTTAAAACATAAAATAGAACTCAACTTCACTCTTAAACAACACCAACTTTCAAAAACATAAAAAGGAATTAAAATTTTTTCAAAATACCAAACTTTTATAAATTTAAAAAGGAATTACAATGTTTAAGAGAAAAAATGGAACAAGGGACTCTCACAGGTTGAGGTCTCCTTATATAGGCCTTAGAGGCTGAGATTACAATGCAAACCCCTAGATACAAGTTCTCTAAAATTCCCTTGAGTCTTATAGATGCTTGAGGTGTTGTGAGATGTCCAAATCCATCCTAGACGTTTATTTTTCCTTTGGGACCAAGTAAGGAGTGTGGGCTGTTGATTCGGCCACGTGGCATTCCTTGGAGAGGAAGTTGCAAGATGACTGGTGGACGGCTTGAATGGGTGGGGACCATGAGTGGAGTGGCGTGGGATTTCAAGTGTGGGATGTGTTCGTGTGAAGGTTAATCAAAAGTGGGTAAGGGTAATTTGAATTTACCCTTTGTTTAATGAAAGTAAATTCTGGGGGTGGGGACGGTGAATAGTAGTCATTTTGATCCGAAATTAGTGGAAAGAAGGTGTTTGGCGCACTTTTGTATATTTGAAAGTTTCATTTATCAAATATGGTCCTTGGTCTTTGATGAAACATGACAACAAAGTCTTTTTAGCCATGAACCCGTTTTCCTTTGTTATTCAAGTTTTGTTTTTCATACTTTTGCCACAATAACTTTTCCAAAAGGATTCCAAGGGTTTGTTTTGACATGTTTGGATATTTGAAGGACTGATCTTGGACATTCTTGAACTTTGAAGGTCTTCATTGTATGTTTGACATATTGGAGGACCATTTTTGACAATTTTGAATCTTGAGGGACTAAACTTGCCAAATCTTCAAAGTTGAGGGACCTTTCTGTCATATTGACAAACTTAAACTTGTAATTATGAGTATACAAGGTTATTAAGTGTCATTTCTTCATTGATGAGGGATCATTCTTGTACATCTTCAAATCTCCAAGGTCTTTTCTTTGAGAAATCGTAAACTAGGGCCCGGTTCATTGTGCGGCTTCGTTTCTCGTGTTCGTTTTTCCTTGTTTCTTATGATCTTTTGTCTTTTTCATGATATCCATACCTAAAATACACAAGTAAACAAACAGAAGCATATATTTGGTATTTTTATGATATTTATGCATTTAAAGCCCGAAAAGAACGATGAGATCATGTATAAATGCCATCTCATCACTCCCCAATACTAAACCATTACCGGGCCCTCACGCAATGCTAGAATAAAGTATCTAAGCATCTCCAAAATTCAATTTTGTTAACCTTTATTGAAAAGTAAAACTTTCTACAATACTACGAAGATGCGTTAAAGACATAATGTATGATTTTCATCACGAATGTGACTTTTAGGGTTAATGAATAAAAACAAGTGAATGTCTCATAGAGTAAAGTTCGTCATCCTTGATTGTCATACATTCCATGCTAAGTGCAAAAATGATATCATTGTTGGTACAAGTCACAATGCTAACACTACTCATACGTCCAAATTATGTAATACTTTTTCTCCCCGCAATCCTAGTTATTATGAAAACAAAAGGTATCTAGAATTTTTTAACTATTTTTCATGGATCACAAGTGATTTATATTGACTTATTTGAGTATTTATTATCTGAAAATAAAGTAGCACGATTTGATCGATAGTTAGCTAAAGGACAAAATCTTTTAAAACGGCTTCTCGTAATCTCCTTAAGTTCATATATTGACATAACTCGTTTCACAATTTCAGACCTTTCTCGGACCGATATTTGGCATGTACTTCATACTTCGTTTCTTCGGAAGACGTTCTTGAAATTATGGTCTTCTCTTCATATTTTAGAATTCCTTCACTTGACGCTTTTTAGAGATTCTTCATACTTGGACCACGACTTCATCATTTTTCTTCAATCTTTATTTTGGATTTTGATATACAACGATCCGCCTCCTTTTAGGACTTCGATATATTTATCCTCATACCTTGTGTAGGACTTATGCACACGACTTAACCAAATACGAATACCATCATGGATTAAACCAAAAAGAAATATTAGATTAAGAAGAATAAAAGAGAAGAACAAAAAGGGTTGTGAATTCCTAGTGAGAGAAAGACATAATTTTCTCTCTCTACAAACTATGAAATAGAAAACACCCACACACAAATGAGGTGTTTAGTGCATTTTATACTACAAGTGTAAGGTATAGAAGGCCTTCCTCATTTGAGTGTTCGGGACTAATTCTCGTTACATACCAAACATTATACTAGAACTCTCAACACTATTATGTAGCATTTTCCACGAGCTTCGCAACGGTATATTATATGACCATCACTTTAAATACGGCTAACAATCTCCCCCTAAGGGGTGGTCATGTAATATGTGACTTCACTTCTATGGTGTTGTTGAATTTGAAGCTCGTTGTCTTGAGAGTTCTTTCATAGTTCCTTTCATGACTTGTGATCTTGGATCTTTGATCTTTGCCTTGACTTGATCTTGAAACTTTGCCATCTTGTGTTCGTGTGTCTTTCCCCACATACTCAAACTTTGATTTGAGATGAAAGCTTGTTAACAATCTCCTTTGATCATCAGAGTAGCGAAAGTCTTTGTCTTTAGATGTTCTTGAGCTTTCTTCATTTACATGAGCATGTGGTCTTGAATTACGACTCTTGAGGTTACGCCACCGTTTGCATTCCTCCGGTTTCCCGTTATATAGTACGAATACGTACCCGTGATTAGGTAAGTTCAAAGAACTTCCTTGACAGGGTTTCCAGCAGTGGTAGCCGTTCTCAATACTTGAATATATCAAAATATAATTCATAGCAAGGAGTGAATCATGCAGTTCCATTCTGATGATTTAGTCGTCAATTCAATTTCCTGGAACAAGTTTGAATCAATTAAGAATCAAACCATTGTTGCTTTCCAGTTGACACAAGTTTGATCCGTATAGAATCTCGCAAGTCACCTACCGCAGTGCTGTTTGATGATGACACTAGAAGGATTTCCATTCGTCACTATAAATACTGAGGAGTATTACTCTGAATGTTTTGGCAAGATCATAAAGATATTGCGTCAAGACCTGGAACGAGTTTGAATAAAAAAGAAGTCAAACCACTGTTGCTTTCCAGTTAGCATATGTTTAATTCAAGTGAATCTTGCATATGACCTACCGCAGTGCTGGTTGATGTTAACACTAGAAGGATTTCCATTCATCACTGTGAATACTAGAGAGTATCACTCTGAATGTTCTAGCAATACCACAAGCATATCGCTTGTGTTCTAATGATGAACAACAATTGATATATGGAATAAGTGTCTTAATGATATTTTTTGATGAATCTCGTTGGCTCTAGACTCTATAAGTGCACTTTTATTTGGTGATCGGAGGCTGGAGCAAACTGCCACCTATTCAATATCTACTATCTCGGAGTAAGAAAGTTGATAGAAATGAGTTGAACTCCGTGACAATAAAACAAACTTCTTTTGAGAGAAGCTTGAGTAGGCTGGGAGGGGTTGTGCTTTGCATCACTGGGTCCATGATGCTTTGTCTTCAATACCAGAAATCATCAACGTGATTCTGATAGTAGATGTATTGACACGGTTTCTGCCTAAGTTGTATGGAGGGCTTCTTTTTTTACACCCTTTATTCTTACATTTATTTTTCATTCTTCAACCCCTTCAATGCTTACCAAGACGTCATAACTAGCACTTTGTTGTGATTGTTCCAATGCTAGCTTAAGTCATTAGTCAGCATTTTTCCCGTACACTCAACTACTCCATCTTTCCTAAGGACTTCTAAATTCTAATGGATTGTCCCTGGGAAGATCCCCCCGGTTCTGGTTGGATCATAGGACGAATACCTAACCACCTTTTGACACCAATATCGTCGTGAATAATTATGTTGAAGGATATAGATATCGTAACCAGAAAAACCTATTGAAAAGGCGATCAAGGTGTTGATGAAATCAATGTTTACACCTTGAAAGTTTTCTATATCACCAAAACGCTCCTCCTACATATGTGCATCATAAAATGAAAGGTTTTTGCACATATTAGGAAGAGAAAGCCCTTATATCAATGATCTTATCCAAGATGAGACATTTTGAACACATTTAATCACTATTCTCCCCCTCAAAAATTGCATGTGATTGAAATTTTTGTGAAATTAGTGATGAAACATGGAGAGAATAATATTGCATGAAAGTTTGTACTCCCCCTCGAAAAGAAATTCTAATTAAAATAGGGGAGTATATGAGCACACAGTTTTGAAATACCTTGAAAAATTGTGCTCAAACCCGAGAAAACTGAATTTCCCGTTGTTAATGAAAAATGTATATAAATGAACATTTTCCTTGAGTTCATGAGCTTAAAACTTTGAATGTTTAAACATAAGACCATGATCGAGAAAAATTAATTTCCCGTTGTTGAGGATAAGTCATACACTTTCCTTTCTTTGGGGACCGGGTTATAGTCTGACATATGACTATAAGCCATTATGAGAAGAAAGTAGAAAAGACATGTTTTGAAAACATTTGTACTCTCATTCGAACTTTATGTACGTACCCGTGTCGTTATTGAACGATATTTCTAAGTACGTCCATATTATCGATGCTGAGAGACATGTCGGAGAAGAATATTTTTTATTTTTGAAAGATTTTCTCATTTTTTATTTTGTTTTTATAGGTTTTATATTTTTGTATTTTGATTTTTCTGATAGATATATACAGGATTACTGCGAATGAGCAAGACGTTCAAGTTCATCTGGAGTGAAACTAAGCATACCAAGTCGACGAACCAAGAATTCAAATCTTTCTTGAGAAAGAGCTTTGGCGAAGATGTCGGCTAGTTGGTAGTCCGTCTTGACAAAATACAGTTCGATCGTTCCTCTTTCCACATGCTCCTTTATGAAATGGAATCGGACAGCAATGTGCTTGGTCTTAGAGTGTTGGACCGGGTTGCAGGATATGGCTATGGCTAATTGTGAATCATAATAAATAAATACTTTGTTAAAGTGAAAGCCATAAACCGTGAGTTGTGTTCTCATCCAAAGGACTTGAGCACTACACACGGATAGAGACACATATTATGCTTTCGTGGTGGGAAACGCCGTGCAATCTTGTTTTCTAGAGGACCAGCTTACTAGCTTCTCGCCTAAGAATTTTGCTCCACCGGAAGTACTCTTGAATGTATCATGACACCCTGCATGGTCGGCATCTGAAAAACCAGTTAGATTAAAAGCAGAATCCTTCGTATACCAGAGACCCATGTGAATGGTTCCCCGGAGATAATGAAAGATCCTTTTAATCTCCTTGAGGTGCTCTCGGATGGCTTTGCCTGGTACCGAGCACATAAACAAGTAGCATGCACAATGTCCGGTCTGCTTGAGGTTGTTAGCCTCAAAATATTGAGTCAAACAAGAATGCTCGGTCATATGTTTATTATGTATCGTATATTAGAACGTTGTAATAGGTAGTAGATTAGTCATGTATAACGGGCTTAACTTTAAGCTAAGGTTCATTCATAAGTAACCGAAGCCCAAAAGGAAAGCCCGGCCCATGATCATATAGCCCATTAAGCTACATGTAAGCAAAGGCTATATAAACCCTTCCTAGCATGTTAGGAAGGGTGTTGGTCATTTCATTTTCTCTCAATCTAATATCACCTAGTTTCTCCAACCATTTATCTCTACTTTCTCTCACTACTTTCTCTGTAAAACCCGCATGCTTTTACCATGAATAGTGCCCTTAAGATCGTACGTCCTAGATTAAAACTTACCTCATGTAGTATTGATCACATTCATGTGCTAATAATCAAGCAAGTGCATACGTGTATGACATGACAAGTATCGATTACGTACGAACTCATGATAAACAGTTAATAATTATATCACGTGAACATAATTAAATCATGATCACCATTTAAAATACGAACTAAAATAATTACGTAAATACATATAATATAATTACGAGCGTTAAGTTTACGATAAACGACACGTTAGATTAAACATAAACACTTTAAACACGAGCACGTTTAACCACGAACGAACACGAAACATCGGGACACGAGAAAGGTACGGGTACCTCATGTGGGGCCCCCATACCCACGGCACACATAAAAGAAATGGGCCTAGCCCATGGACTTTACAAGTAAAGGGGGGTAAAGAGTTAAACATGTTTTCACTTTTCACTTTCAAGAAAATAAACAAAAACCCTAAAAGAGTTTTTCTCCTCTCCTTTTTCTCCTCTTTGTGCCGCCACCTTCACACCACCATTGGAGGGTGTTTGTTTGATTTTGATCTTAAAAACAAGTGTTAGAATCCGTGTTTGTTCATCCTTTTTCCAAGCTACATAGTGGTATACCTTTCTAACCCTTCTTTTTAATTCTTTTTAATCCTTTTAATCTTTGATTATTTTCATGAACATGTTATTATTAGTTTTCTTATTAAAACAAGGTAATTAATCATTAATCTAACATGTTTTGGTATTAATTAAAATCAAGGAAGGATTAAAGGGGTGTTTGTTTCTAGCCGCCTAGCAAAACAAACCCGAGGGGGGTTTGGTTTGCTATTGCCGCCACCACCAAGACCATTTTTGGTCTTGGTTGGCTCATGTGGGACCCACGGCAGCAAGGAGACACATGTGCCCCGGGTTTGGCCCGGGGTACGGTGTCGAATTCATGCCCGATTCATGGTTCGTTGGTTAAATCATGATTCATGCTACATGTTAATTTTTATGAATTATGAACTTAGGATATAATTAATTAATAACATGAAATATTAATTAAATCATGACTTAGGTTATTTTAATTATTAGTTTAACATGACATTAATTTAACCTAAGTATTTTATGTTATAAGTTATAATTAATTAATTACTAGAACATGCCTATAATTAATTAATTTAGACATGACTTAGGTTATATTATTAATAGTAATAATACACATTTTAACCTAAGTATTTTATTTCATTTTAATTAATACATGTTATACTTTAATTAAAATGCTTAACCTATAGTTTAATTAAAATACATGAAATAATAATTAAACTATACACTATATCATATGACTTAAGAATAAGCTTATAACACTTGGACTTATATGTTAGCTTATGTAATCAGCTTAATTCTAATTATGGAAACTTCTATTTATAGAAACTTAATTAAATAAGGCAACTAATCTAATTATGGAAACCTTCTATATATGGAAATCAATCTATTTCAGGCAGCTAATCTAATCATGGAAACCTTCTATATATGGAAACCTATTTAATTAAGGCAGCTGATCTATTTTTGGAAACTTTCTATTTTTAGAAACTAATCTATTTTAGGCAGTAAATTCTATTTTTGGAAACTTTCTATTTTTGGAAACTTTCTATTTTTTGAAAACTTTCTATTTTTGGAAACTTTCTATTTTTGGAAACTTTCTATTTTTGGTAACTTTCTATTTTTGGAAACTTTCTATTTTTGGAAACTTTCTATTTTTGGAAACTTTCTATTTTTGGAAACCTGCTGTTTTTGGAAAGTTACTTATTATTACATAGTAAGTATAATAATACATGAAACACCAGTAATACTTAATCAGATTAATCAGAATACTAGGTAAACACAGTTTAAGGCTTTAAACAGTGAACCATGACCTAAAACTTACCAAATCAGCTATAATGAGACACCAAACCCAGTACGTAATCAGTGAATCGATACTTATACACGTGTGTATTCATGTAGCGTTAGTGATCCAGAAGTAGGAGTCTTTCTTCCGTTCATTCACTGGACTTGAGGTACGGATTCCCGTCCTTTCAGTATGGACATTCTTTCCTTATTAGGATTTCCCCGTATGCAGCCAACTATTTTCCCCAGCATTTGTTTTATTGTTTTGAACTGCTTATGTTAATTTAGCATAATCTATAGCCATATACAAGCATGACCAGTTTCACCTAGTTATGGAGGTACCATAACCATAGCATTGGAGGCACCGATGTTATGACTTCCCCACGGCGGAGTGATTGCTCGTGGCGTCCCTTTTCAGTTTTGGCCATATTATTATATCATGTGGGGCGTATGGGTGCATCCTAGTTACATGTTTTATTCAGTTTATCATGGTGAATGTGGTGTGTGCCTTGCACCCTTCACAAGGAGCTGATCCCTCCTACCCAAACCAGTATATTGATTAGAGGCATCCCCTCTAATCAGCATGATGAGGTCACCCCTCCAAGTATTCATGCACGTGACCTTTTCATGACCTATATGGGCTATGGTATATATATGTTAAAACAGTTTCACAAGATAAACATAAGGCTTTTCAAACTATAAAACCAGTTTTCTTGATACTTAACCAGTTTACTCAGTACTTAGCCTTCCGCTGTTATATGTTACATGCTTATCCTATTTCATGCTTTATTGTACATCCGTGCACTGAGCGTCTTGCTCAGCCGTTTTCCTTTTCATGTTCCCAAAACGGCAGGTACTCAGGGACGCTCGTAGATCTCAAACGTAGGTGCATATGGACTGGAAGCTTTACTGTCTTTCTTTACTTTATGCATTTCCTTTACTTTGATACAGTTGCTTTGGACATTGTTTCGTCCTTTCCTTTTACAGTATTTATGTTTGTGTGTGATGAGCTTTACTTTGGGGTACCGATGTTTGATTCCGGTATTTCCCTTTTATGGTTGAATAATGCTTAGACATTTATCCTTGTATGCTTTGATGACACGCCATGATTATGCGTAATATTCCATTTTCAAAATGGGGTGTTACAATTATGGTATCAGAGCCAAGGCTTCGACCTGTAGGCTCTCAAATATGACCTGTGATTAGTGGGTAGTCACTACGGTCTTCCTAGAACTGACAGTTGTTTTCATGCATTCATCATTTTTAAGCATACATATACATGTCATTGTTACAGGGTTTTTGACTAAGTAATGGTTGGTACAGGACTGGCCCTATTTAGTCGCATGTGTTTTATCGAAACTTTTAGATTTGGGACCGACCCATAGGCGTCCCCTCGATATGTCTTTTATTTTGAGTGAACTGACCGGAGGCGTTCACTCTCGAGCATCAAAGTTTTCATAAAACTGCATCATGCATTCGTACAAAGATTTTCTTGCATAAAATTTTTCTCGTGAAATTTTTTTTGGCATAAATTTTTTTTTTATATTTATGTTGAACTGTTAATCATATGTTTTATGTTATACTGTCAGATGGTTCTCACACGCGAGCAAGAGCAGCTCAATGCTGCAATTCAGGCTGCCATGCAAGCCTTACTCCCTCAACTGAGGAATGACATTCGTGCTGAAGTCCAAGCTGCCAATAATCAGCAGCCGCAGAACCAGGCACCTCCTCCTCCTCCTCCCCCAGTGACACTAGCGGTATGGTTGGAAAGATTTAACAAGCTCCGTCCTAGAGCTTTCGAAAAGACTGATAGCCCCAGCGATGCTGAAAGATGGCTGACTCACATTGAGAAAATCTTCAATGCTATGGGATGTGACCCCGCCTTCAAGGCAAGATTGGCATGCTACAGGTTTGAAGGCGATGTACTCAACTGGTGGCTAGCTTTGACGCAGTCAGAAGGAGGTGATGAATGGGTCGCTGGTTTGACATGGGCCCAATTCAAGGAGAGAGTGATGGAACAGTTCTTTCCTAAGGCAGAGCAGGACAAACTCAAGCGTGAATACCACGGGATACGTCAGAGACAGGGCGAGAATAGCAACGAATTCATGCAGCGCTTTCTTCGCCTAGCTGGTTTTCTAGGAGCAGCGGCTGGTACTCCTGAGGAGCAGGCACACCATTTTAGGTGGGCACTTCGCACCTCGGTCGCGAACAATCTGGTATGTGCTACGTTCAATACAGTAGCACAAGTGGCCGATGCAGCAAGAAAGCTTGAGATGTTGCAGGAACACGATGAGTTCGGGGAAGCTGAAAGACCCGACAAGAGGCAGAAAATTGGGGACCGGTCTCAGCCGGCTACTCAGCAGCAGCCCAGTCATCCCAAAGGAAACGGTCACTCTAACGACCGTTCTGTTGTGGAAAGGCGCAACGGTAATGATAATTACCGTAACAATGCGGGACACTCCAACAACAGCAGGAACCACGGTAACGGAAGGGACCAGAACCACAGGGGTTCTCAGCCTAACCGTTCAGCTAACACTGCAGGCCCTCAGCAAGCAAGGACTCCTGCTGGAGGATTCACTCATCCTCTTTGCAGCACTTGCCATCGCAGACACCCTGGCCCATGTCGTCGTGACTCCGACGCGTGCTACAAGTGCGGCCTCCCTGGCCATCGTATGAGAGATTGCCGTAAGGGTGAAATGGAGGGTACTTCGGGTCATGCTGATACTAAACCGCCTCCTACCACTGGGCGTGTCTACACGACATCGCGCGATCAGGCAAACAAATCTACAGGTACCATTACTGGAATTTTGTATATGTACGACCAGGCTGCATGTGTTCTTTTCGACACGGGTGCCACTCATTCAGTTGTCTCCACTACTTATGCTAAGAACATCAGGACACTTCCCTTGCCATTAGAAAATAAGCTTACCATTTCCATGCCTCTGAGGGACTCTGTATTAATAACTCATGTATACAAGAGTCTTCCTCTAGAGTTTGACGATAAAGTTCGTGCAGTAGATGCACTTCCCCTAGACATGATTGAGTTCGATATGATTCTCGGCATGGATTGGCTATCCAAGCACCATGCTACCATAGACTGCCACTCATATCGAGTGATCTTCGGCGACATTAATGCACCAGAGTACATCCATAACGGGTTCATACCCGGACGGTCTGTACAAGTCATATCTACCTTGCAAGCACGTGCGTTACTGTCACATGGCTGCGAAGGTTATCTAGCTACGGTTCATGACATGGATGCTGAATCCCCATCGATTCAGGATCAACCAGTAGTTTCAGAATTTCAAGACGTCTTCCCAGATGAACTTCCAGGCATACCACCTGCAAGAGAAGTGGAGTTCAACATCGACCTTGTTCCAGGAGCTGAGCCGATCTCTAAGGCTCCGTATCGTATGGCTCCCATAGAGCTAAAAGAACTGAAGGACCAGCTGCAGGAACTTCTTGAACGAGGGTTCATTAGACCAAGCGCATCTCCATGGGGCGCACCGGTCTTATTCGTTAAGAAGAAGGACGGCAGCATGCGACTTTGCATCGACTACCGTGAACTTAATAAGATTACCATCCGCAATAGGTATCCACTGCCACGTATAGACGATCTGTTTGACCAACTTCAAGGAGCCAAACACTTCTCAAAGATCGATCTAAGGTCAGGCTACCATCAGCTAAGGGTCAAGGAGCAGGATATTGCCAAGACTGCTTTTCGTACTCGCTATGGCCATTATGAGTTCGTGGTCATGCCATTCGGCCTGACTAACGCTCCAGCAGTATTCATGGATCTGATGAACAGAATCTTCCATGAATTCCTTGATAAATTTGTCATTGTATTCATCGATGACATTTTGATATTCTCAAAGTCCACGAAGGAACACGAAGATCATCTCCGTACTGTACTACAGATTCTTCGTCAGAAGCAGCTGTATGCGAAATTCTCCAAGTGTGAGTTCTGGTTAAACAAGGTGGCGTTCTTAGGTCACATTGTATCAGCAGAAGGGATCACTATGGACCCAGCGAAGGTTGAGGCTATCACTAAATGGCCAAGACCAACATCAGCGACAGAAGTCCGCAGCTTCTTAGGCTTAGCTGGATACTATCGAAGATTCGTGGAGAACTTTTCCCGCCTGGCATTGCCTCTCACCAAACTGATGCGAAAAGGAGAGAAATTCGTCTGGACGGAAGAACGAGAGAAGAGCTTCGAAGACCTAAAGCAGAAGTTAGTATCTGCACCTATTCTTACTCTCCCATCTGGTACAGGTGGATTTCAGATCTATAGCGATGCATCGGGGAAGGGACTGGGCTGTGTTCTCATGCAACATGGGAAAGTGATCGCGTATGCTTCACGGCAGCTTAAGCCCTATGAAGAAAACTACCCTACGCATGACCTGGAACTTGCTGCAGTGGTGTTCGCATTGAAGATATGGAGGCATTACTTATACGGAGAATCATGCGACATTTTTACGGATCACAAGAGCTTGAAGTATATCTTCACACAGCGGGAATTGAACATGAGACAAAGGAGATGGTTGGAACTGTTGAAGGATTATGATATTAACCTACAGTATCATCCCGGGAAAGCCAATGTAGTAGCAGATGCACTCAGCAGAAAGTCCGGAATGATAAACGGCATTGAGATCAAGGAACAAAACATAAGGGACTTGGAGCGGCTTGACATCGAAATCATGGTACGTGGGCAGCACGGATACTGGGCGAATCTTAGAGTAGAACCTGAGTTACTGACTAGGATTAAGGAAGCGCAGAAGGATGATGGAGAGATTTGGGCGATAATTCAGAATTTGGAGAAGCAGACAGAATTCAAAATGGACGCAGACGGTATCGTTTGGCAGGGCACGAGACTTTGTGTTCCTGACGATCCAGAACTCCGGGAAGCATTGTTAGCTGAAGCTCACAGCTCCCCATTTTCTATACATCCTGGGTCGACAAAAATGTACCATGACATCAGATAGCACTTTTGGTGGAGTGGTATGAAACAGGATGTAGCCACGTATGTCTCCAAATGTCTTACCTGTCAGCAGGTTAAGATTGAACATCAGCGATCTGGCGGTCTCCTTCAACCGTTGGATATTCAGGGTGGAAGTGGGACAAAATCACCATGGATTTTGTTACCGGTCTTCCGCCTACCAAGAAGAAGCACGATGCTATTTGGGTCATCGTTGATCGACTCACCAAATCAGCTCATTTCTTACCGATACGCAAGGAAGATCCGGTAAGTAAACTCGCAGATACTTACAGAAGGGAGATCATGAGACTCCACGGCACTCCCTCCAGCATCGTCTCAGACAGAGATCCTCGTTTCACGTCGCGATTCTGGAAAGGTCTGCAAAAAGCTTGGGGTACACAACTTAAGCTGAGCACAGCCTTTCATCCTCAAACGGACGGACAATCGGAGCGAACAATTCAGACATTGGAAGATATGTTAAGGTCGTGTGCGTTGGAATGGACAGGTGATTGGGACGATTACATCTGTTTAGTCGAGTTTGCATACAACAACAGCTGGCACGCAAGTATCAAATGTGCTCCTTTTGAAATGTTGTATGGCAGAAAGTGTCGCGCTCCAACTTGCTGGGATCAAGTGGGAGAGCGAACACTCGAAGGACCAGAGATTATAGAAATGACCAATGAGAAGATTGAGATAGCTAAGCAGAAACTGCAGGAAGCACGGTCACGTCAGAAGAGTTACGCCGATAAGCATCGTAGGGACATACATTTTAATGTGGGAGATCACGTCTTCCTCAAGGTTTCGCCGGCACGTGGTGTTAAACGCTTCGGGATCAAAGGAAAACTCAGTCCTCGGTTCATCGGACCATTTGATATCGTTGAACGAATCGGTGAAGTATCTTACCGATTGGCGTTACCTCCTCAGCTTTCGCACGTGCATAACGTGTTTCATGTGTCCTTACTCAGAGGGTACAATTATCATCCCCTTCACATGGTTCAGTATCCACTGGAACAGATACGTGAAGATCTCACTTTTATAGAAGAACCCGAACGAGTACTCGACAGGCAAGAACGAGTCATGAGAAGGAAGACGATTCCATTCGTCAAAATCCTTTGGAGGGACCATACCGAGCGGGAAGCCACTTGGGAAACAGAGGAGTCTATCCGGGCTTCTTACCCTCACTTCATATTTTGAGTTCGGGTATGTCACTTCTTTTCAGCTTACTTTATCTATAATTCGGGGACGAATTATTCTTTTTAGGGGGGAAGAATTGTAAAACCCGCATGCTTTTACCATGAATAGTGCCCTTAAGATCGTACGTCCTAGATTAAAACTTACCTCATGTAGTATTGATCACATTCATGTGCTAATAATCAAGCAAGTGCATACGTGTATGACATGACAAGTATCGATTACGTACGAACTCATGATAAACAGTTAATAATTATATCACGTGAACATAATTAAATCATGATCACCATTTAAAATACGAACTAAAATAATTAGGTAAATACATATAATATAATTACGAGCGTTAAGTTTACGATAAACGACACGTTATATTAAACAGAAACACTTTAAACACGAGCACGTTTAACCACGAACGAACACGAAACATCGGGACACGAGAAAGGTACGGGTACCCCATGTGGGGCCCCCATACCCACGGCACACATACAAGAAATGGGCCTAGCCCATGGACTTTACAAGTAAAGGGGGGTAAAGAGTTAAACATGTTTTCACTTTTCACTTTCAAGAAAATAAACAAAAACCCTAAAAGAGTTTTTCTCCTCTCCTTTTTCTCCTCTTTGTGCCGCCACCTTCACACCACCATTGGAGGGTGTTTGTTTGATTTTGATCTTAAAAACAAGTGTTAGAATCCGTGTTTGTTCATCCTTTTTCCAAGCTACATAGTGGTATACCTTTCTAACCCTTCTTTTTAATTCTTTTTAATCCTTTTAATCTTTGATTATTTCATGAACATGTTATTATTAGTTTTCTTATTAAAACAAGGTAATTAATCATTAATCTAACATGTTTTGGTATTAATTAAAATCAAGGAAGGATTTAAAGGGGTGTTTGTTTCTAGCCGCCTAGCAAAACAAACCCGAGGGGGGTTTGGTTTGCTATTGCCGCCACCACCAAGACCATTTTTGGTCTTGGTTGGCTCATGTGGGACCCACGGCAGCAAGGAGACACATGTGCCCCGGGTTTGGCCCGGGGTACGGTGTCGAATTCATGCCCGATTCATGGTTCGTTGGTTAAATCATGATTCATGCTACATGTTAATTTTTATGAATTATGAACTTAGGATATAATTAATTAATAACATGAAATATTAATTAAATCATGACTTAGGTTATTTTAATTATTAGTTTAACATGACATTAATTTAACCTAAGTATTTTATGTTATAAGTTATAATTAATTAATTATTAAAACATGCCTATAATTAATTAATTTAGACATGACTTAGGTTATATTATTAATAGTAATAATACACATTTTAACCTAAGTATTTTATTTCATTTTAATTAATACATGTTATACTTTAATTAAAATGCTTAACCTATAGTTTAATTAAAATACATGAAATAATAATTAAACTATACACTATATCATATGACTTAAGAATAAGCTTATAACACTTGGACTTATATGTTAGCTTATGTAATCAGCTTAATTCTAATTATGGAAACTTCTATTTATAGAAACTTAATTAAATAAGGCAACTAATCTAATTATGGAAACCTTCTATATATGGAAATCAATCTATTTCAGGCAGCTAATCTAATCATGGAAACCTTCTATATATGGAAACCTATTTAATTAAGGCAGCTGATCTATTTTTGGAAACTTTCTATTTTTAGAAACTAATCTATTTTAGGCAGTAAATTCTATTTTTGGAAACTTTCTATTTTTGGAAACTTTCTATTTTTTGAAAACTTTCTATTTTTGGAAACTTTCTATTTTTGGAAACTTTCTATTTTTGGTAACTTTCTATTTTTGGAAACTTTCTATTTTTGGAAACTTTCTATTTTTGGAAACTTTCTATTTTTGGAAACCTGCTATTTTTGGAAAGTTACTTATTATTACATAGTAAGTATAATAATACATGAAACACCAGTAATACTTAATCAGATTAATCAGAATACTAGGTAAACACAGTTTAAGGCTTTAAACAGTGAACCATGACCTAAAACTTACCAAATCAGCTATAATGAGACACCAAACCCAGTACGTAATCAGTGAATCGATACTTATACACGTGTGTATTCATGTAGCGTTAGTGATCCAGAAGTAGGAGTCTTTCTTCCGTTCATTCACTGGACTTGAGGTACGGATTCCCGTCCTTTCAGTATGGACATTCTTTCCTTATTAGGATTTCCCCGTATGCAGCCAACTGTTTTCCCCAGCATTTGTTTAATGTTTTGAACTGCTTATGTTAATTTAGCATAATCTATAGCCATATACAAGCATGACCAGTTTCACCTAGTTATGGAGGTACCATAACCATAGCATTGGAGGCACCGATGTTATGACTTCCCCACGGCGGAGTGATTGCTCGTGGTGTCCCTTTTCAGTTTTGGCCATATTATTATATCATGTGGGGCGTATGGGTGCATCCTAGTTACATGTTTTATTCAGTTTATCATGGTGAATGTGGTGTGTGCCTTGCACCCTTCACAAGGAGCTGATCCCTCCTACCCAAACCAGTATATTGATTAGAGGCATCCCCTCTAATCAGCATGATGAGGTCACCCCTCCAAGTATTCATGCACGTGACCTTTTCATGACCTATATGGGCTATGGTATATATATGTTAAAACAGTTTCACAAGATAAACATAAGGCTTTTTAAACTATAAAACCAGTTTTCTTGATACTTAACCAGTTTACTCAGTACTTAGCCTTCCGCTATTATATGTTACATGCTTATCCTATTTCATGCTTTATTGTACATCCGTGCACTGAGCGTCTTGCTCAGCCGTTTTCCTTTTCATGTTCCCAAAACGGCAGGTACTCAGGGACGCTCGTAGATCTCAAACGTAGGTGCATATGGACTGGAAGCTTTACTGTCTTTCTTTACTTTATGCATTTCCTTTACTTTGATACAGTTGCTTTGGACATTGTTTCGTCCTTTCCTTTTACAGTATTTATGTTTGTGTGTGATGAGCTTTACTTTGGGGTACCGATGTTTGATTCCGGTATTTCCCTTTTATGGTTGAATAATGCTTAGACATTTATCCTTGTATGCTTTGATGACACGTCATGATTATGCGTAATATTCCATTTCCAAAATGGGGTGTTACATTCTCTCTCTAAAATTCATCTTCTTCTCCTATTTTCTTTCTTTAAATTTGTGTTATATCATTCATATATTAGGGACAACAATTGGTATCAATCGCCATGGGGTAGTTTTGTGATTGGTTGTTGTGTTTTCACTTGATTTATTTGATTTGATCCGTATTTCTTCCACGAATTCAAGATTTTTTTGTGTTTGTTTGTGATTTCAAATCGTATACCTTCTTCAATAGTGTTGTAGTGTTTTTGGTATCTTGGTTTTGGTTAAAAACACAAACTTTGTTGGATCAAACGTTCAAAAATTCTTGGTTTTTCATCATTCTGAAATTCTAGCAAAGGTATCCATCGGAAAGTACAAGTGTTTGTGGTTTGATCGCAATAACCTTTTGGTTCTACTTTGCGATCACTGGATTCCGATACCTTATTCCGACAAGACATTCCGATCGTACATTGCGATCTGGGATTCCGACGGTTTCAAGGGATTTTTGAGTCGTTACTCTGCCAAATTTGTTTCAGCCATATTCCGATCTGAACATTCCGACGGTACATTGCGATCTGGGATTCTAACATGTATACATTGCGATATAAGCATTCAGACAGAAGGACATTCTGATCTAAACATTCCGACAGTGCATTGCGATCTAAGCCATATTCCGATCTAAACATTCCGACAGTGCATTGCGATCTAAGCATTCCGACAGCCAACATTCCGATGGCACATTCTGATGACATGTTTAGCTAAATTTTGTTTGAGTATTTTTTAGACTTAGCCACCATCTAGACTAGTTTAGGAATATCATTTACACGAAGATTAAAAAAAAAGAGTTAAAACTTTTTCTGTCAAGTAAATTCAATTTTTTTCCATACTAGTTTTAGGACATTTCTAGCTCAATTTCAAAATTTGGCGATACAAAATTTTTTGGTCTACTATTTTGTCGGACTGAGGAATTTAATGTCGAACTGAGAAAAAAAAATAATAGCATTTTTCGGAATTTCAACAACAACTCAATCTCATCATATCTACTTAAGATCCATATTCACTTCATCATTTCAGAGAATTTTGAGATGGATTCTACTGCAGAATACCGTGTGACGAACAACAACATAATGGTGGCAGGTAACCAAGAGAGACCACCAATGCTTGTGGCCGGTCGATATGCTCAATGGCAATCACATTTTCTTCGTTATCTTGATACAACACCTAATGGTGATGCATTGAGGCAATGTATTAACAATGGACCATATGTTTTCTCTGATATCACTGTTCCTCATACACAGCCACTGACACTACCACAGAAGTACCCGCAACCACAAGAAAAGAAACGTTATCAGATCTTACACCAGAGAAGCGTGCTTGGTATGATGCAGAAAAAGAAGCGATCTATATGATTCTAAGTGGAATTGGAGATGATATTTATTCCACGGTTGATGCATGCCTTACGGCACAAGAAATGTGGACGGCTATTGAACGCTTGCAACAAGGAGAATCACTCAACAAGCAAGATGTTAAAACAAACTTGTTTTGGAATTTTGGTAAGTTTACTGCATTGGATGGAGAATCAATTGAGTCTTATTATTCACGATTCTACAAGATGATGAACGACATGACAAGAAACAACCTGGAGGTCTCCACCATGCAAGTCAATGTGCAATTTCTTCAGCAACTTCAACCAGAGTGGACACGTTTTAATACTTTGGTGAAACAACAGAAGCAGTTAGACAGGGTAAACTATCACACCCTCTTTGATATCTTGAAACAATTTCAGCATGAGGCAAATGAAATTCGAGCTGAACGAGTTGCAAAGACGGCTAATCCACTTGCTCTAGTGTCTACCACTCAAGATCATCGATCTCGTACTTCAAAGTCACACTCTATTCAATCATCCTCACCACGATATTCCACATCATCCTAGTCCTCATCCTTCACAAGATCACGCGGCAAAGAACCAAGAGCACCATCACCACCATCTAAGTCATCATCTGCAGAGGATAGTGATGAAGATCAAGCTCAAAAGAATCGAGAAATGAAACAACAAATTACTTTCATTATGAAGACCTACAAGAAAATCTTCAAACCCACCAACAACAATCTTCAAACATCATCCAACATAAAGAACCAATATATTGAGAACCCTTCAAGGTATGACACACGTCGACATGGTGAAAGTCCTAGGTATGATCGACATAATCCAACACATGTTGAGGGTTCTGCAAGGTATGATCGACAAACTGCCAAGTATGATACTCAGAGGATTGCTGCTGCCACTGGGAATAGGGAAACTGTTGGAACGCAAGTGGTTCAACAAAGTGGAATTCAGTGTTATAACTGCCAAGGTTATGGGCATATGGCAAAGGAATGCAGAAAGCCGAAACGGGTTAGGGAATCCATCTATCATAAAGAGAAGATGTTGTTATGCAAGAAGATGGAAGCATGGGTCAAATTGTCGATTGAGGAAGGAGAAATGCTTGATGATACTGATGATGAAGCCTCCGACCAAGAATTAGAAGCACATTACTCGTACATGGCAAAGGTTGACGAAGTTCTCAACGTCACTGAAGATGACAATGGACCTATCTTTGACACTGAGCCACTCGATAAGGTACACACCACTGATGAATATAATGTGTTTGGTGATACTCATGAGCATAGTGAGCTACCTAATACCATTAATGACACATGTATGACGGAAAAGGTTGATAGCAATACCACACCCGATTCATCAGACATGTGCAATAATGAGTTTGAGGATGATCAACATGCAAATGAGTATGATGATGAGGAGCGTGTCGCGCTTGCTAATTTAATTGCCAGTTTACAAAAAGATGTCAATGAAACTAGAAAAAGTCAAAAGCAATTAAGGAAGGCAAACGCAACGCTCACTCAAAATTTTGAAGAATGCAAAGCTGCACTAATTACATCTAGTGAGACCATTGAACACTATAAAGATGAGCTTCTTCAGAAAACCAAAGAACTTGAGGGGTACAAGGGTAGTGCATTAAAAAGTCAAAAGGACGATCTTGAAAAGAAATACAACAAAACTCTTGAGTTATTAACCAAAGAGAAATGTCAATTTAATGTTTTGTTAATGGATGAACGTCAAAAAACGTACCTTGCTACCACCAAAGTTAACGAACTTGAACAACGGCTTTCGATGGATAACACCGATTCTGCTAAAATTCTTGATGTTAAGAAACAAGAGGTTGAAACGTTAAAACAAGATTTCAAAAGTCGACATGAAAAAGATACTGAAAAAGTAACTGAACTAGAAAAACAAGTCGAATTTTTGAAGAAAGTTGTTTCTAAAACGCATGACTCTATTCAAACCGTAAGAATGTTAGCACCTCCGTCCATGTTTAAGGGTCAAGCTAGCTTTGCAAGTCCTGATTATCTTGCCCAAGATCAAGCTGCGAACCCGCACATTTATATGGATGAGTCCGAATGGACCGATCCTGAATATCCTCTTGGTTATGATGAGACATCCCTTTGGGAAGAGGAAAGTAGATCACCGGTCAATAAAGAGTTTGTGAAACCATACAATTATGCTTATGAGAATAGTCTATATGGTCTTTTCACTACACAAAAACAAAAGTCTCGTGAGGAATTCTTTTTAGAATGCAAACAAAGAAGAATTCAATGGAAGAAAGCTTTTGCTACTAAGAAAACAAACGTTTCTAAGTTCATCAACTACTTGCCTCTTGATGCTTCTAAAAGTAAGAGTAGGCAGACATTTGGTTTTCTACAACATTACATTGATAATATTAAATCCATTGTTGACAATGAATGGAAACAACGAGTGGAAAAAACCAATTCCTCAAGATATAATTGTGCTTATCAAACAAATCTTAATACCGAACACGACCACATTAAAAGAAAATATGCTTGAATTTGAAAGATTAATTCGGTCTGAAATGTTTGATGATTTAAAATATGTTGAGTCTATTGAGAAAGAAATTGACGATCTTCAAATGGACAAGTCCGTTTTTTCAGATGAATATGATTTACTCTTAGAAGAATGTCTCTCCAAAGATATTTTGTGTGTTACTCTTCAATCTTGTGCTGATATCGATGAATATTCTGATGTTGCATGCAAATATCTTGATAAAATCAAAGAATGTGAGCGTCTTGAACTTGAGCTTTCGAAATGTAAAGAAAATGTTGATAAAAAGGCTTTTGAGTTACTTCAACACAAAACCGATTTCCTTCAAAAACATTGTCATTCTCTTGAACTTGCTTTGCAAAAAGACGTTGGTAGTTTTCCACATGATAATAACTTGCAAGAAAAACTTTCCACAACGTTTCGAGAAATGAATGAGCTGAATTTGGAAATTAAAGGATTGAAAGCTCAGTTACAAGACAGGGAAACAGCGATAGCAGAGTTGTAGAAACTCGTTGCTAAGATGGGTGGGAAAGTTGTGGAACCTAGCGTTAAGAAACCTGTTGTTAGACAACCCAATTCCTCTAAAGTGAATAGATCCTCTATCTTGGGAAAACCATCTGCTTTATCAAATTCCTCGTTTGCAAAACCTGTGTTTGCCACCAAGATGGATGGAAAGGAAAGGTTACCACATAATCAACCCATATGAAATGTCATAGCACCAAGCGTTAAGCACAATAATGTGATTATACCAGGGATGTATAGATTGGCCACTAAACCTACATAAAACAAAGAAAGTCAATCACCTCAGACTTCTAGAAACACTAATAGACGTGTGTCTTTTACTACAGGAGTAATCCCCACTGATAGTGTTAGCTGGCCTTAGCTTAAGAGCACTCGCATGAATGAAAAGGTTTGGCAAAACAAAAGTCAAGGGAAGATGAAGACAGTAGAACACCACCCTAGGATTTTCAATGTTTCTAAGAATAAAACGTCTGTAATCGCGTGTAATGACGATTTGAATGATTCGACTTTGAATGCTTTGAATGTTAAGTCTGTTTGTGTGAAATGTGGAAAGTGTGCTAATGCTAATCATGCTATGTGTGTTTCGAATAATGTCAAAGGCGTAGATACTAGAACTAAGAAGCAAACTGCGATGCCTATTAGTGCTAGAAAATCCAAACGCAAAGTGAACCATTCTGGTGCAACTCCCACTAAGAAAAGTAATGCATCAGACTCCACCACTAAGAACCCTAGAAACAAAATTAAGGAATTATATGAGTCTGCTAGCAAGTCATAGAAATGGTGGTTTGCTAATCAATGTCCTCCAGGATATAAATGGATGCCGAAAGCTAGGACAGAAAATGTGAAAACGAGTGTTAGTTTGCCTTTAAATGTTGATAAGGACACTAATGATTCTACTATCACAACTACTGTGGTATCCAATTTAGCAAATGCTCCATCGTGTTCTAACTCTTCTGCAGGTGATACAAATAATTCTCTTCATACTGGACTCTGGATGCACGAAGCACATGATGGGGAATCTCAAGCTTCTAATTAACTTCGTGGAGAAGTTCCTGGGTACGGTCCGATTCGGAAATGATCAATTTGCACCGATCCTAGGATATGGAGATTTGGTTCAGGGGAATATTACAATCAAAAGGGTATACTACGTCGAAGGGCTCAATCATAATCTTTTCTCGGTTGGTCAATTCTGTGATGCGGATTTGGAGGTTGCTTTCAGAAAGAAGACATGTTTTGTTCGTGATTATGATGGGAATGACTTACTTACCGGTACACGGGGTACTGATCTTTACACAGTTTCACTTCAAGACACAACTTCATCAACTCCAATTTGCTTCATGGCTAAAGCTTCAACGACTCAGGCATGGTTATGGCATCAACGTTTATCTCATCTTAACTTTGATACCATCAACTTGCTTTCCAAGAAAGATATTGTGAGAGGCCTTCCAAGTTTGAAATTCATCAAAGATCATCTTTGTTCTTCTTGTGAACTTTGTAAAGCTAAACGAAGTAGCTTCAAAACAAAAACCACACCAAGCTCTAAAAGACGGTTAGATCTTCTTCACATGGATCTGTGTGGTCCCATGCGTGTTCAAAGTATCAATGGGAAGAAATATATTCTGGTAATTGTCGATGATTACTCAAGGTACACATGGACTCACTTCTTGAGGTCCAAGGATGAAACACCCTAAGTTCTCATCAGCTTCCTTAAACTGATACAACGTGGTCTTCAAGCTCAAGTTAAAGTGGTTCGTACTGACAGAGGTACATAATTTTTGAATTCAAATCTGAGAAACTATTTTGAAGCCGAAGGAATTGAACATGAAACATCTATTGCTCGAACACCCGAACAAAACGGTGTTGTTGAAAGACGAAACCGTACTCTAGTTGAGGCTGCTCGAACATTATTATCTGCTTCAAAACTACCACTATATTTTTGGGCCGAAGACGTGTCAACTGCATGCTATACACAAAACCGCTCCTTAATTATCCCAAGACATGAAAAGACACCATATCACATAATTCATGATCGAAAACCTTCACTCAAACACCTTCAAGTTTTTGGATGTACGTGCTACATTATTCGAGATGGTGAAAATCTGGACAAGATGAAAGAGAAAGGTGATGCATGCATTCTAGTGGGATATGCAACTCAGTCTAAGGGATATAAAGTGTACAACAAGAGAACAAAATTGATAGTCGAAACTATTCATGTCAGATTTGATGAATTACAAGAAATGGCACTTGAACAATACAGTTTAAGTCCCGATCCACAACGACATACGACTTCCGTTCACAACCGCACGGAACTCGGAACTCAAGACCACAACAATGAACCGTCAAGTTCAACGTTGGTTCCAGAAAATGTTCCTAGAGCTGATATGACAGTCGACACGACAATTGAAGAGTTGGAAATGTTATATGGACCAATGTATGATGAATATTTCACGGGGGAGAAACAAGTTGTATCGAAGTCTTCCGCTGTCACTCATGATAAGAATGATGATACCGATCATCGTCAACAACCGGATACAACTTCATCTACTTCAACACGGGTTGCTGCAGATTTACCTCCTTAGAATATCACTTCAACAATCGATCCTACAACATCCACAACTACTGTCATTGGTCCAGAGAACACAAATCAAGCAGACGATGCATTATCTGACGAAGACGAATTTATCAACCCATTCGGTACACCGGTACACGAAACTGGAGAGTCTTCTACTCGCCATGTTGATCCGTAAAATAGGCATACGTTCTACCAACGACATCCTTCAGCACATCATTAGACCCGAGATCATCCTTTGGTTCACGTAATTGGAAACCCTTCACAGCCTGTTCGTACAAGATGACAACTCGCAACCGATGGCGATGTTTGTATGTTCGCACTCGCAGTGAGTACAACTGAACCAAAAAACATCAAAGAAGCCATGGCTGATCATGCTTGGATCGAATCGATGACGGATGAACTTCAACAATTTGAAAGACTTAAAGTCTGGGAACTTGTTGACAGACCATACGATGTGATTCCATTAAATCTTCGTTGGATCTGGAAAAACAAGATGGATGAAGAGAATACGATCATCAAGAACAAAGCTAGGCTAGTGGCTAAAGGGTATGGCCAGAAAGAGGGAATTGATTTTGAAGAATCATTTACACCAGTTGCTCGTATGGAAGCGGTCAAGATTTTCCTTGCTTATGCTGCACATAAGGGATTCACTGTCTATCAAATGGAGGTAAAGACAACATTTCTTAACGGTCCTTTGAAGAAAGAAGTCTATGTCACGCAGCTGGAAGGATTTGTCAATCCTCATTATCCTGACAAGGTGTATCGTCTCCACAAAGCACTATATGGACTAAAGCAAGCTCCAAGGGCGTGGTACGACGAACTCTCGAAATTTCTGGTATCCAAAGGTTTCTCAAAAGGTTCCATTGATCTAACTCTGTTCACTTATAAATATGGGGATGACATTTTGCTTGTGCAAATCTATGTTGATGACATTATTTTCGGGTCTACAAACCCAAAACTTTCAAAATGGTTTGAAAAAGTAATGCACAACAAATTTGAAATGTCAATGATGGGTGAACTAAAATTCTTTCTAGGAATTCAAGTTCACCAATCCCCAAGTGGTATGTTTATAAACCAAGCTAAGTATTGTCAAGAGATAATCAAAAAGCATGGTATGACTTCATGTGACCCCGTTGGGACACCATTATCAACCACATCGCTAGATGCTGACTTGGAGGGAAATGTCATCAATCAAATGAGATATCGTTCCATGATCGGTTCCCTCATGTACTTGATAGCAAGGAGACCTGATATACATCATGCTACATGCTATTGTGCACGATATCAAGCACGACCCACTGAAAAGCACCTCAAGGAGGTTAAACGGATATTTCGGTACCTTAAGAATACCATTCACATGGGACTCTGGTATCCGAGGGAAACCGGTTTCTTTCTAACGACCTATTCAGATTATGATCATGTACAGTGTCTTGATACACATAAAAGTACTTCTGATGGTGCACAATTTCTAGGTTAAGATAAGCTTGTGGGATGGTCTTCGAAGAAGCAGGATTGCACGTCACTTTCATCAGCCGAAGCGGAGTATGTGTCTCTATCTGCGTGTTGTTCTCAAGTTCTTTGGATGAGAACACAACTCACGGATTATGGCTTCCACTTTGCTAAAGTACCTATGTAATGTGACTCAAAGTCTGCCATAGCCATCTCCTGCAATCCGGTACAACATTCCCGCACGAAGCACATTGATGTCAGATATCACTTCATTAAGGAACAAGTTGAAAAGGGTATTGTTGAATTATACTTTGTTGGAACTGATTACCAATTAGCTGACTTGTTTACAAAAGCTCTTTCGAAAGAGAGGTTTGCGTATCTAGTTAGGCAAATTGGTATGAGATGTTTGACTCTAGCAGAACTGGAGGTTCTGGCAAAGAAGCCTGCTTGATTCATCTATCAAACATCTACTTGTAAATATTAATGAAAAAACAAAATACAAAAATATAAAACATATAAAAACAAAACACAAAATTAAAAATCTTTCAAAATCCAAAAATATTCTTCTCGACATGTCTTTTAGTATCGATAATATGGACGCACCTAGAAATGTCGCTCAATAACGACACGGGTGTGTACATAAAGCTCGAATGAAAGTTGTAAATATTTTTCAAAACATGTCATTTCTATTTTTTTTAAAAAGGAAATTGTCTCTTTTGAACAATATTTCCAACAACGGGTAGAGCAATCTATCTCGGGTTGAGCTTGTCACAAAATATTCAACGTTTTGAGCTCAACATAATGGCTTGTAATCACTTTCAGATTGCAACCCGGATCAATATTCACGGGGGAGTGTACGATTTAGTGCGCTTACCCTCAGCAAAAGATGAGAAATCTTCCTACACTTGAGTGGATTCGTCAAGACATTCAAAGTCTATGAACTCAAGTTTATGCGTTAGAAAAACCTCTTCGACAAAAAGAAATAGGATTTTTCAAAAAGCGTTGAACACAATTTTTTCAAGAATTTTTCAATGATTATTCAAAATCTTTCAAAAATTGTGTGTTCAACAACTCTCATCCTCAAAAAGAGAAATGTGGATCACGTCCTCACAATGACAATTCAATTGGATCAATTTTTGAGGGGGAGCATTTTAACTTTATGCAAAAGATTAACACATCTTTCTCCCGGAGATTTTCAAGACTATTTTTCAAAATATATTTTAATCAAATTTGGTATCTCTAATATCAAAAGATTTTATATATTAGAGATATGGGGAGAAAATGTGATTAAAATGTGATCTTATATAAGACTCAAGCACTTTAACTCTTACCTACATGTGCGAAACACTTTCGATTATCGATGCACATGTGAAGGGGGAGCATTTCTGAAACGACAAAACTAGCAAGGTGTTAAATGTTTTTCAAACACTTTGTTAGAATTTAAAGTGGTTTTCATGGTTACGATCAAATACCCACAACATCTTTAATTCACGACGTTATTGGTGTCAAAAGGGTGGTTAGGTTTATGTCCTATGATCCAACCAGAACCGGAGGGATCTTCCCAGGGATAATCCAATAGATTATTAGAAGTCCTTAGGAAAGATGGAGTAGAATGTGAACGTAGCTGAATGCCGACTAAGTACTGATGATAGCACTGGAACAATCACAACAAGGTGCTATTAATGATGTCTTGGCAAGCATTGAAGGGGTTGAAGAATGAAAAAGAAATGTAAGGATAAAGGGTGTAAAGAAAGAAGCCCTCCATACAACTTAGGCAGGAACCGGGTCAACTCATCATGAAGACAAACTCATCATGGACCCAGTGATGTGAAGCACAATCCTTTCCGAGCTACTCAGACTTCTCTCAAAAGAAGTTTGTTTTATTGTCACGGAGATCAACACGATTTCTATTGACTTTCTCACTCCAAGATAGTTGATATTGAATAGGTGGCATCTGCTCCAGCCTCCGACCACTAAAAGTACACAAATAGAGTCTAGAGCCAAGAGATCAATCAAATCTCGTTAGGACACACGGATGAAGATCAAGAGAGTCCTACGCTATATCCTTGCGATATTTCCAGAACACTCAGAGTAATACTACTTAGTATTCACAATGATGAGTGGAAATCCTTCTAGTGTTAACATCAAACAACACTGCGGTAGGTCATATGCAAGATTATTTAAGAATTGAACATGTGTAAAACTGAAAAGCAACAGTGGTTTGATTCTAAATTGATTCAAACTCGTTTCAGGTTTCTACGCAATATCTTTATGCTCTTACAAGAACATTCAGAGTGATATTCATTAATATTCACAGTGACAAATGGAAATCCTTCTAGCGTCAACATCAAACAACGCTACGGTAGGTGACTTGTGAGATTCTTATGAATCAAGCTTGTGTCAACTGGAAAGCAACAATGGTAAGATTCTTTATGAATCACACTTGTTCCAGGAATTTGAATTGACGATTTTAATCAAGCGGATATCTATCCAACTGATTCACTGTTTATGTTCGCAGTCTTGCTTTGAGACGGTCGAGTAAAGAGAACAGCTAGTACAGCCGCGAAACCCTGTCAAGGAGATTCTTAATTGAATCTACCTGATCACAGGTACGATATTTAATATCGTATAACACCGACCGGAGGTAAAGCGATACCAATTTAGGACGAATGTCAAAGCCATTCAGTCCATGTCTATGTTTTGTCTCGAGAAGGTGGCGTCACGGTGTACTCAGCAATGTCAAAGATTCAAAATCACATTCTCATGCCTAAAGACATATTCGACAATTAATAGTGTGAGCATGTGGATGAAGACACAAGATCGCAAGATGGCAAAGACAAGTCAAGGATGATTTGAAGATCTCAAACTTAAAGACAAAGTCGAAAGACAACGACAAAGGCTCAAAGATCACAGCATGAAGGAACAAGACTACGATTACACGTTCAAGACTCACTTATGGCAAGATTAGTAATCTCTACAAATTTCCTAAATGACCAAGGTTTATGACCTCTCATTGGGGGAGATTGTTAGCCTCAAAATATTGAGTCAAACAAGAATGCTCGGTCATATTTTATTATGTATCGTATATTAGAACGTTGTAATAGGTAGTAGATTAGTCGTGTATAACGGGCTTAACTTTAAGCTAAGGTTCTTTCATAAGTAACCGAATCCCAAAAGGAAAGCCCGACCCATGATCATATATCCCATTAAGCTACATGTAAGCAAAGGCTATATAAACCCTTCCTATCATGTTAGGAAGGGTGTTGGTCATTTCATTTTCTCTCAATCTAATATCACCTAGTTTCTCCAACCATTTCTCTCTACTTTCTGTCACTACT
This sequence comes from Glebionis coronaria, assembly GCA_025667525.1. NCBI lineage: Eukaryota > Viridiplantae > Streptophyta > Magnoliopsida > Asterales > Asteraceae > Glebionis > Glebionis coronaria. The sequence continues at coordinate 252,111,735 of CM046874.1, forward strand.
TTCTCTCTCTAAAATTCATCTTCTTCTCCTATTTTCTTTCTTTAAATTCGTGTTATATCATTCATATATTAGGGACAACATAGGTTAAGTACATAAGGGACCCGATCATACTTTGGTATTTTGTAGCAACTACTAATGTCCCTTTCTTATCCAAATCAAGCTTGTGTTTAGTGTCCATTGGCGTACCAATAGGGTCACAGTTTTCCATGCCAAATTTCGTTAGAATCTCAAGCACATACTTGGACTGATTTAAAAAAATACCACGGGGGGGTTGGTGAACTTGGAGACCAAGAAAGAACGTCATTTCCCCCATCATGGACATTTCGAATCTGCTTTTCATAAGGTCGGCAAATAAGATGGAATATTTTGGGTTTGTAGAGCCAAATATTATATCATCTACATAGACCTGAGCCACCAAGATGTCGTTGCCGTAGTGCTTGATAAACAACGTTGGATCAATAGTTCCTTTGCTGAAGTGATTTTGGAGAAGAAATGATGATAATTCGTCGTACCATGCCCTCGGTGCTTGTTTCAAACCATAAATTGCCTTTTTCAACTTGTAGACATGGCTTGGATGTTCGGTGTTGGTGAAACCTTCAGGTTGACATACGTACACGTCTTGTTTTAACGGCCCATGCAAGAAAGCTGTCTTCACGTCCATTTGATACACAGTGAATAGTTTGTGAGCAGCGTATGCCAAGAAGATCCTAATAGCATCCAATCGAGCAACCAGGGCGAATGAATCTACGAAATCAATTCCCTCCTTCTATTTATAACCTCTCACAACTAACCGAGTCTTGTTCCTAATGACCGTTTGCTCTTCATCTATCTTGTTTTTGAATAACCATTTCAGGGTAAGGGGATCGATATTGTCCGGGCGTGGTACTAACTCCCATACATCAAGCCGAATGAACTGATTGAGCTCTTCTTGCATAGAATCAATCCATGATGAGTCGGTCATTGCTTCTCTAACACTTGCTGGTTCCATTGTGCTGACTAATAGTGCATGGATACACATATCACCGTCGGTACGCAACTGATTTCGTGTTGAGACTGGTCGTGAGAGATTGCCAATCACTTGAACCAAAGGATGATTCTTACTCCATTTGTGTTCATGTGGAAGTGTGTGAGAAACTTGATGCGAACTCGACGGATCCACATATGGTGTTGAAGGCTGAGTAGTACTTGTGGAAGCCGCAAATGGATTAACAAACTCATGTTCGTTGAGCATCGCATTGTTTGCATTTTCAGCAACTATTTCATTCTGAAAATGAACATGATTAGGAATTTGATGAGAATGTTGTTGAGTTGCGTCAACAGTTGGAGAAGTGGTTGGGATATTTGGAGGCAATATGGTTGAGTTTGACGTAGATGGTGCAAAAGTAGATGTCGTTGGTGTAGATGCAATCGAAGGTTCTTGAACTACCATAGCAGGTGTAGCCGGGGCATTTTGAGGAATACCAAATGACGAAGGACCCTCCATATATTCATCATAGATTGGCCCAAATAAAACTTCCAAGTCACGTTTCGAGGGTTGTAACGATGAGATTGCTGACGGTGCAAATTGAAGCGCGAGTCCTGAACTTACGTGTCCAGAAGTCTGACTTTGAAGCTCGGGATGTGAACTTTTATGCTGAGATGCCATTCCCGAGAGTTCATCAAAGGTAACATTCATAGTCTCCATTACCTTTCTTGTCCTCCGATTATAAACCCTGTAAGCACAAGCAGTTGAAGAATAACCAATGAAAAAGCCAATATCACCTTTAGGTTTAACTTTACCGATATCTTCACGATCATTCTTTGGATAACACAGAGCCCCGAATACATGTAGAAATGATATATCCGGTTTTCGTCCATTAATGATCTCATAAGGTGTTTTGTTGAATCGGTTGTGAATAATGGAGCGGTTTTGAGTATAACATGCAGTTGCAATGGCATCAGCCCGAAGGAATAACGGTGCACTGGAGGAGAGAAGCATCGTCCGAGCAGCTTCAACTAACGTACGATTCCTCCGTTCCACAACTCCATTCTGCTCTGGAGTTCTTACAACCGAAGTTTGATGAGATATCCCAACTTCGTCAAAGTAAGCTTTCAGTTTCTGATTTGTGAATTCTGTGCCGTTATTCGTTCTCACAATAATGACAGGGGCTTGCAGTAGTACTGATGTTTTCTTCAAGAAGTTAATAATTACATCAGGGGCTTCATCTTTTGATGTAAGAAAATGAACCCATGTGTAACGAGAATAATCATCCATAATTACTAGGACATACCGCTTTCCCTTAATGCTTTTGATTCTCATTGGGCCACACAAATCCATATGTAAGAGATGTAACCTATTCGTTGAGTTGGGAACATGTTTGGGTTTGTGAGGCTTCTTCTTACTTTTACCTTGTTCACAGGAAGGACAAAGATGGTCTTTAGAATATTTGAACTTTGGAAGACCGGTAACAAGATCATCTTTCGCTAGTTGGGTGATGGCAACGAAATTGAGATGAGATAACCTTTGATGCCATAACCATGACTTTGTTGATGTGGCTCGGGCCATGAGACAAATTGAAGAGGCAGCAGACATTTGAAAAAGATCAATGGTGTACAGGTTGGTGGTACAATTTCCTTTTAACATATCAATTCCTTCAAGATCTCTTACAAAGCATGTATGACTTCTGAAGGCTACTTCTAAGTCTGAATCACAGAATTGCCCAACCGAGAACAAGTTGTGTCCCAAGCCATCAACAAAGGAGACTCTAGTGATAATTATATTTCCCAAATGAAGATCACCATAGCCTAGAATTGCAGCTACATGATCATTTCCAAATCGAACCGTTCCCATGAATGGCCATACAAAGTTCTTGAGAAGGCTTTGATTCCCAGTCATATGTTTGGAACAACCCGAGTCCACGCGCCAGAGACAAATTTCAACAGCCTGCCAATGATAAGAGAAGAAAATATTTTGGCAACCGATGAAATAGGTTCCTGTAGGGTTAGAAGATAATTAAGCCGTATCACATACCAACGTTTCACTGTCAGTATGAGATCTACTAGTGTCGATAATTTTGCCACTACAGTCAAAATTTCTACCAGTAGGCAACCATTTAGAGGTGAATCTAGGGCTACTAGGCTTAGCAAGACTTTCTGTGGACCCTACATGCGTAATTTTTAGAACATACACCTTAGCCTTAGGAGTGCGTTGTTGTTCACTGACTGGCAGCTTGTCAATTCGAGTGTAACCACCATAATTCAAACCATTCATAGTCAAACCACAAGCATCATGACTAAAAGTAAAGAAACATTTATTACATTTAGTACAAATAACTTCAGATTTTTCATTCCGAATAGCAAGCTTAAAGTCATTACATTCAGATGAACTAAGTTTGTGATTATGATTAAAAAGCGGTAAGTTCCTAGGGTGTTATTCTACTTCCACATTATTGATCTTGGGGCGACTACTTCTAGAGGCAAAAGGGACCCTATCATTCCTTGTATTGCTTGTAGGCTGTGGCCTTCTGCTCTTAGTGTAGTTGTTTATTCATGTAGAAGAAGACACGCGTCTATTAGAATTAGCACTTTTTAAATCAATGACCTGTGGTTGAGTTATAGTGATCGGTTTTGTCCTAACGCTTGCTTTACGTTGTTTGCTAGGCACAGAGGGAGAACTAACACGAAACATTCCTAGGGCAATCACAGCTGTTTTCGTTCCAGCAACCTTGGGAAAAGGTGTCACAGCAATACGAGTGGGTCCCGAGGTTGCTGGTGTCTGAATCGTACTAGGCTCAGAAATCGTATCTTTTAATAAGGCTTTTAACTTACAGTTCTCACAGATTTTATCAATAAGTTTATGATAGGCAGACTTACTTTGTTCAATAGCCCGCTTATATGAAACAACAACAGATTCTAAATCTGCAATTTTAGCCTTAAGCTTCTGAACATCCCCATCACTGGCCTTCTTTAACCCAGAAGAAGCCAGATTGTTTCCCTGAGCACCTCCCAACTGATATGTCAAACGAACTATTTTTTTGTTGCATTTTATTGTTAGCTTTTTCGTACGAAATCTTGTCATATTTACATTCATCACATTTTTTGACAAATTTATTCCAAAGATCGGTGAATTCTTTATCCTTTTTAGTGACATAAGATTCCATTTTCTCTTTCATTAGATCAAGCTCAGTTTGAAGGTTTTCATTATGCGACACAGAGGTATCTAAGGCACCTGGACTAGTGTCTATACTTTCACCATGATAACTAGCATTCGAGAGATTTCCTAGGTCGTTTTCCAAAACTTTAATCCTATCAAGAGTTTCATCAGCCTCCTTCGCCAAAGATTTAAAGTCTTCAACAAAGTTGGCTAGTTCTTTTAGAAAACCGTTTTCAAGATTGCTCATCCTATCATCAACTTGATTAATAAGCGGATTAATTTCTTCTTTAATGATTTTTTGGACCTCAGTCTGAACGGGTGAAGTGAAGTTTCCTCCAGTCATTTTGGCATTAACAACCCGTTTGAGAATGACAAAATTATCTTTGAGCTCGTTTAGAAATCGGCGTGTGATACTCGGTTTAGGAGGGTCATCAGACATTTCCTCACTTGGTAGCAAAAGAATTTCAGTACTCGTTTTAGACCGAACAAAAACAGTTGGAGGATTGACTTTCGGATAATAAATGGGTGTTACTTCTTTATTAAGCTTTTGAAATTTTAAACGAGTCTCTACAGCAAGTTCAGTAGTTTCCTCAGAATCATGCACACTAGGAGGATCATGCTCATCAGACAAGAGCACACTACCATTATATAGAGTTCCATTTGTGGCCTGAACTTGCTTAAGATATTCGGGATTGGGAAGAAGAGGACAACCTAAAGCCATTTTGTAACGGGTGTAATTTATCTCATTCACTTTTGGTGCGAGCATATTTATCGTCTACATAGTTTGGCCACGTTTAACCAAAAGGTTGTTTAATTCCCTAATCCTATCCTGAGCGTTGCAAAAATCCTCAAGAAGCCCATCTTCTCAAATTTTGAAATCTTTTTTCAGCTTTTTCTTTTCTTCTTTTAGATCAGAAATGATGGATTTTTCCGTTGACAACTGTTTATTAAGAGAGGTGATTTCATCATTCAATTCACTTATCTTTTTAGCACTACTTAAATGTAAGGCATTTAATTTCTGAGTAGTGCATTTTTCGTTATAAACCGATGTAGCATGAGCTTGTTCAAGGTCCTTAATTTTAGCATGATGGATTTCAAAGCTTTTCTCCCTTTCCTTATACCCTGCAAGCTCAGTGGTCAGTTTGACATTAGTTTCTCTAAACTTATTATTTACCACCTTAGCATGGTCAACCTCCTTAGCAAGTTTATCAAATAATGATTTGTAATACACATGTGTCGTATCAGGAAGGGTTGTAGGCTGGGCGACTTGAGTTTCACTATGGTCCACACTTGGCTCATTTGAAAGAATATTATTATTATTATTCGTTTGATCCCCGTGTGTCTCAATGTAGGGCTCAAGTATCTCAGTATACTCTTCCTCCTGATTAGACATACAATATATATTATTATCATCAAAACGTGGGGGTACCTCAGAGGGACCGTCTGAATTATAGACGAGAGCGATATCATCATGCATTCTTGAGGTAGATGCTTGTTGTAAGTTTTCCATCAAGATGTAGTTGGCATTCATTTCTTCTTCCTCGTCATATTCTGCTGTAGAAGCCATAAGATCAAATTCCTCAGCTTGAAGTGGGATCCCCGCCTCTTCCTTTTGTGCTATAAGAAGCTGAGTTTGAACATAAGCAGCATCCCTCTTCTTTTTGGCTGTGCAATCTCGAGCACAATGACCAAATCCCCTGCAGTTGTAACATTGAACCTGACGATTGTTGTTTGCATTCCTCGTACCCGTATTCTCAGCCCTTGCAGCAACTATATTACCCATCTGATTACCAATCGCTGGCACAACAATTACCCCATTCTGATTACCCTGATTCTGACCACGATTTTGTCCAAGCTGATTACCTACATTCCCAACCGTTTGGCCAACATTGTAACCATACTGATTACCTGTATGCTGACCACCATATTGATTCCTAGTGTTCCCTTCAACTACCAATTGACGATCTTGATTCACATTCATCAATGGTTGAGCAATCTGCCTGTTTCTGGTGTTTGAGGAGATTCTCTGATTGTTGTTGGTTAGATTAATGGTGAATTTAAATGCCTTAGCAAGAAGAGCAAGACCACTATTTATCGCATGAGTGGGATCGCTGATGTCATCAAGACAATCTATGGGTTGTTGTAAGTAGTTCACATGAGCAGGGACTTGATAACCATAAGTAGTGAGTTGTTGTTGTGGCATGAAGTTGCTTGAGGAGGGTTGATGATAAGATACCATGGGATATGACATAGATGATGAAAAGTTTGCATTAAAAGCCAATGGATCTTGTGTCTTAGCACGTCGTTCCGCCCTAACTTCGTTTGCCTCATCTTGATTCATCTTCAAGTAATCATATACTTGAGTGTAGTCCACAACATGAAGATCCTTGGTTTGATTGACAAGAGTGACATATCGTGACCATTCGAATGGAAGATTATCAAGAAATTTGATGTTCACAGCAATTTGTGCAGGTTCATGTTTGTTTCTTCTAAGATGGTTCATGAGGGTTGAAAAACGATGATAATAAGGTTTAATTTGTTCCCTTCAGTGGACGTAAATTTCTCCCATTCACGAAGCAAGTTAGTCTCTTTCTCTTGTAAGCCAATTTCACTTCCCTTCATCGTTTTCTGAATCCTGAGCCACATCTCGTGTGCAGACTCACAACTATCTACAACAGCATACACATCTTCTGGAAGACCCATAAGAATGACTTGAACTGATTGATCATCTGCATCGAGTTGCTTTGATTCAGCTTTCAGTTACTTCTTCATCCGTTTGCTCATGGCTAGACGCAGCTATTGGGTTAGCAGAGTTCGTAGGATCCCCAGGTATAACAATTGTTCTTCTAACATACAGACCTTCTTGAATCGATTTAACAATTAACTTTCCCAAAGGTTTACATTTTGCATAACGAAGAAGACGACTAGCCCATGTAGCGTAATACTCCTTGGTAAGCATGAGTGGACGATTCTCAGTACCCGCAACATAAATATCTTGTTGAGACGTCATTGTAGAAGTCATGTATAAAACATGATCTCAATTCGGAGAAAGCAAAGTGTTGTAATTAAAATCCCCTAAAATGAGTAACTCCACTAAGAAATTGAGCACGAGAAACCAAAAATTCCAAGGTAAACAAAAACTCACGATTTTTAAAAAGACGTTTTCAAAAATTTTCCATCGGAATATGATCGAAATGCTGATCGGAATAATCAGATTGGAAAGTCTGTCGGAATATCTGAGCACAAAACCTATCATAATATCTAACCACAGAAACTATCGGAATATGAATCGGAATAGCTATCGGAATAACAGAGTTCAACACCTATCGGAATCCATATCGGAATATGTGTCGGAATAATAGCTTGCAACACTTATCGAAATCCTTGTCGGAATATGTATCGGAATAATAGCTTGCAACACCTATCGGAATAGTTATCGGAATCTGTGTCGGAATGTATAAACCCTTTTCCGATGGATTCTATCGGAATATATAAACCCTTTTCCGATGGATTCTGTCGAAATAACTGCACTGTTCCGAGACAATAGGTAAAAAGAGGAGATTTTTGACAAGAAATCCGTGATTTTAACCAACCCAAAGCACCCAAATCTCTACCAAAACTATGTAGAAGTGTTGGGTCTACTAGATGTAGATCTTGCAGCCTATCAGGAACGGTGAACGACTTGTGTAATCACAAGTCTATTCACAGAGAGACTCTATACACAATATAAGTGCGGAATACAAATACTATAAAGAAGAACATAATAACTATAATGACTTGATCCTTTTCTAAGGATTTCTAATATTAATGATAACTAGAATTACGTTTGATGAAGGTGTGTCTAACCCTTCTGCCTAAGGTTCCTTTTATACTACAAGGAAACCCTAATACATCATTAAACAAAACGTGTAAAACTGATATGCATATCCTTTCCTAACATATCTCATGCATATCCTAACAGAATAATAACTAAATAATAAAGTTTGACTTTAACTAAGACCAGGAGCACGACTAGCTCCTACTACTACTATGACCAGGAGGAACTACATACCTCCTAGTCTACCTATTACAATTAACTATTCCAATGGTCCTAACAATCCTTCCCTAAACTTGAATTTGACCTGTTGAGTTCAAGTTTCCTGGTAAAACGTGCAATAAAGCTTGAGGATTGGAACAGCAAAAGAAACAGCAGCATCAACAAGATAAGAAACATAAGAACCGCCGCACCAAGGAACACTAGAAGCTTCTCCAAAGCTTGAAACAAATCAGCATCGTGTTGAATCTTTGCAGCAACATGAGCAGATTTGATGAGCCTTTACCAAGTAGCTGCTCGCTCTTGGGATAGCCAGTCTGTCTGGTGGAATAAGCATCACCCTGGGAGACCAGAACCCAGCCCAACTCTTAGAACGTGAATCAATGGTGAGTGGGGGTACCCTGACAATTTTAGGCAAACCATCACAGCCGTCAACGGATTTGATATGTCTTTACCAGAAGTCGTACCCTTCTGGACTCGCCAACTCTTAGCAATGAAGCATCGGTGAGTTGAAAACCCTATAGCTTTAAGCAAGCTATTACAGCTATCAACGGATTTGATAAAATCTTTACCAAGAGCCATACCCCATTGGATTAGCCACTTTTCAGTCGAGGACCATGGCAAGTGAAAACCATCCAGTTTTGGGTAACCTGGCAACCATCAACGAATTTGAGAATCACACCAGGAGCCGTACCCTCAAGGTGAATCAACTCTTTCTTGTCGGTGAGACATGGTGAGTTGAGGACCATTTGTTGTGTAGACTAAGTCCAACACCAGATGAAACATCCAACTAGCACAAGTGTGAATCAGCAACATGAACCCAAATGTTTGAACCAGTATAAGCAGATGGTATATTATTCATAAGTGTAAAATCCATGATTTGTTTAAAGTATAAGCAGATATTATATAAAAAGTATGTTTTTTTTAACTATAACAAATGAAAGTCACCAATCACTTTACATATTGGTGAAAAGAATTGCAGTATTAACAGATGAACAGAAAACAGAAAACATAAAAACTTACAAACCAACCACATCACATACCAGACGCAACCACCTTCTCAGCTTGCAATCGAGCTTGTATCCCTTCCACCAGTGTAGTTGCCATAGAAGACTCATTCCCGGAAGGGGCATTGGAAATCTGCAAGTGACAAGCAAGCATGGCCTCCATCGAAGCAATAGTCAACGGATAATCCAAATCCGTGAGCATGAACATCATAACACCAGACTCCAAATCCAAGACATGCACACCACAACCAGCATATAACTTCCATCTTGTGATAACCCATGTTGGCTGGTCCTTCCAGACACCAGAAAGAGGAGCATGTGGAGGTGAATCAAGCATCATTTTCAAATCAGCCCACATTCGCAGACCAGGCCAGGAGGGCACTTCACTAGGATGAACAGGCATACCAACATCCATAAACCCATACAATGACATAAGATCTTTACGATCCGCCCAAGACAAAATACCTTGCAAACCCGAAGCATAACGAACATAACCATCACTAACGGTAATCCTATGGGTGAAAGTACCAGGAAGAGTTGTGGAAGGCTTAACCGTCCAACCAGTAAGAGACCCATTACCCATTGGCAATTCTGAGTCACTATCGGAAGCTGCATCAATAAGATTTTCGGGAGCACGCTTCTCATAAGGAACAAACTTGCCACGTCTAGCACGTCTAGCCAACTGCTTGCGGATGGAACGACGAGGAGTGGGAGCACCAGACGAGGGTTCAACCTTTACCTTTGCAGCAAGAGTAGGATCAGCAGAAATAGAATCAATACCTTGCCCAACCAAAGGATCAACAATAGCTGCACCATAAGAAGGAATAGGTTGAGGACCAGTCACGGGTGGTGATGGTGGTGCCATAGCAGGAGTAGCAGTGGTGGTGGTAGTGGTAGCATAGGTAGTGGTGGTGGTAGGCATCGAAGAGGGGGCAGCCTTGGAAGTGGATGGCCTTTCAACCACCACCTCCTCAACCGACTCTTCCACAACCACATTAGGTGCACCACCAGCAGGATGCTCCTCCTCCATTGGGTCATCACCTAATGGATGTTCCTCCTCGGCTTGGACAGCCGGAGGAACAACATCAGGAGGACCTTGAGCAAGGCCCAGCATTGCATCAGTAAGGGGCCTCCACTCCCCTCTAAACCCATGAGCCATATTATAGTACACTTTAGCAGTAAGCTTAGGGGTCTCATACTCCTACCTATCACGAGGTAAACACACAAGTATCTGCTGTAAAAACCTAGGATACATTAAAAATTTCTTCCTGGAACCGGTACTAGACAGATTGCTAACCATCCCATCAAACAAATAGCAAGAGAAATTAAACACCCTACCCTGTTCTATGCAGATCAGACCAGTAGCCAAAGGAGTGGGAAAAGCATCCCAACTCCCAGACTTGGGGCTTAAACAATGAATCAAAAAGTGCACTAGAAGCTTCCACTGAGGGGAAAAACCTATTCTTTTGGAAGTTAAACTTCCCCCCATGATTATACCCAATAGCAGCCATCCCCTCCAAAACCTCAACATTGGGGATGGAAACAACACCACCTTCATCTTGAAGATGAAGGGAACTCCTAATAGAAGCTTCAGTAACCACATAAGAACGTCCATCAATGGTAGCATAGAGTTCACGTGGACGACCAACCACAGCCACAAGTGTAGCAGAATCCCAAAACTGACGAATCACACTATCATAAATAATAGGGCACACAGTAAAAGCATACCTGAGGTTAGAAGCCTCAATAAACTCCAGAATGTCTGTGAAGTCATCACGTTTAGGACCATCTCCTAGATAAGCGACCTTATTGTGAGCGGGTTGGTAGACCAAAGCAGCCATTGATGTTGATCAAAAGGAATGGAAGATGATTTGTTAGGGTTTGAGAGAGTAGGAGTATGTGTGTGTGTGTGTTATGATTGTGATGAATGAGTCAAGGGGGGTAATTGACCATAAATAATGGTCTAGTAACTGTTCATTGACCCCTAATAATGTGGGTTGCCCTTTCAAATTAGGCAGTTAATGCAAAGTAACCACTTGCCCCTTATAACATTATTTGCAAATCCCAATTTACCAAAGTTAAATAAGAGGATATATACCAAAATTTGCATGCGTTGACTAAAAGTCAAAACGCATAATGGTCAACACTAGAAGCATAATGTGGTCAACAGAAGTCAACAAAGTGAACAATGTCCCAAACCAAGACTAGAAGCCAACCAGCACTTGACAAAGAAGGATTTTTATCCACTAGAAGCCAACCATAAATGACTAGAAGCCAACCATTAAGGAAGACAACCACCAGAAGTGACCAAAATCCTCCACTAGGAGTAACACACACCACAAGAACCCATTCAATTTGTTGTTAAAATCTACCAATAAGTTAAACTGTGCAAGAAAATATGTACACTAAGCCTCCCCTTAGGCTTAGCCTCCCCTCGATCCTAGGTCTCAAGGATTGACCATCCCAATGTGAACCACCAAGTGGTTGAACCGAGGACCATCAAAGGCTTTAGTCAACAGATCAGCAACATTATCATCTGTATGAACCTTAAGAACCTGTATCAACTTCTTCTCAATGGCATCCTGTATAAAATGGTGCCAAATTTCAATGTGTTTTGTACGTTGATGAAACACAGGATTCTTCACAATGCATATAGTGCTTTGGTTGTCAATGAAAATTTTGGTGTTCATAAAATTGAACCCATAATCCAGCATCTGATTCTGAATCCACAAAACTTGTCCACAACAACTAGAAGCAGCTATGTATTCAGCTTCTGTTGAAGAAGTAGCTACAATCGTCTGTTTCTTGCATTGCCATGAAATAAGTCTTCGACCCAAAAACTGACAACCACCAGTAGTAGATTTTCTGTCATTATTAGCACCTGCATAGTCACTATCACTATATGCTTCAAGAACAAAAGGTGTTTCTCTAGGATACCACAAGCCTAGCTTGGGTTGAACCTTGATGTACTTGAAAATCTTCTTGACTGCATTCAAGTTAGAAACCGTTGGAGCCACCTGATGTCTGGAACAAGCACTTACTGCAAACATGATATCCGGACGTGATGCAGTCAAATACATGAGTGAGCCAATCATAGACCTGTACATGTGAACATTTACCAGAGGATCTGGCTCATTCTTGAGTTTGACTTTAGTAACTTCATAAGGTGTTGCTGCTGGTCTAAGAGGATCCATATCAAACTTCTGAAGGATCTCATGAACATACTTATCTTGACTTATGAAGATTCCATCCGATTGTTGCTTGACTTGAAGACCAAGGAAAAATGTAAGGTCTCCCATAGCACTCATCTGAAATTCGCCCTTCATCAGTTGTTCAAACTCATCACACCATTCCTTTTTAGTAGAACCAAAAATAATATCGTCCACATACACCTGAACAAGGATAATGTCCTAGGTATTCCTTTTAAGGAATAGTGTTTTGTCAATGGTATCTCTTCTATAGCCATGTTTCAACAAGAAAGTTGAGAGACGCTCATACCAAGCTCTAGGAGCCTGATGAAGTCCATAAAGAGCTTTGAACACCTTGTAAACTTTCTTGGGATGAAGTGGATCTACAAAGCCCTTAGGTTGAGTGACATAAACTTCCTCATCAATCTTGCCATAGAGAAATGCACTCTTGACATCCATCTGAAAAATTGTAAAGCCCATATAGGAAGCAAAAGCCAAAAACAGACGAATGGCCTCAATCCTAGCAACAGGAGCAAAAACTTCAGTGTAGTAAATGCCTTCAAGTTTTGTATGACCCTGTGCAACCAACCTCGCCTTATTTCTCACCACAATACCCCGTGCATATTTCTTGTTTTTGAGAATCCATTTGGTACCAATTGCTGTCTTTCCATCCGGCAAGTCAACTAGGATCCAAACATTCTGAAACAAGAATTGCTGCATTTCCTCCTACATAGCCTCCACCCAACTTTGATCCTCAAGAGCATGAGAGACTGATCTAGGTTCCACCTGTGAAAGAAAACAAGCAAACAAACAATGTTGAAAGTCCGTATGATTATTACGCTTTTGATCTTCAATATAGCTCACAAGAGCATGATCAGACGTAGCCTTCTTATGCATTCTGCGAGTCTTGATAGTAGAACCAGGATCTCCAATGATTTGAGTAGTAGGATGATCTTTATGTGACTGCAACACTGGATTGGAAGCTACTTCCACTTCTGGTGCCAAGTTAGTAAGATCCCCAACAAAGTCATTATCATATGAAGTAGAGTTGAAAATGCCATCTATTGGTTGCTTGTGAATATCATCCAGCTTGGTAGAAGACTTCTTTTGATAGTTCCCTAGGTCAGAAGGACTTGAGAATCTAGTATAGGAAGTAGAATCACTAGCCGGACTACCAATAGGTGTTGAACTAGCACTAGGAGTAACAGTTGGAGTACTAGGAGCAGCTTTGTCAGCAGACGTATGCAAGGGAAACTCAAAGCCACCTTGAGCAGCTGCTGTAGTAGCTTCTTGTTGTTGTTTGAGTAATGTGTCAAGAGCTGCTTGTGAATCTAATACATCCAATAAAGTTGCATCACTAGGAGGAGTAGGAGAGACTGTGGTGGAATAGGATGGAACAACAAAAATATCATCCTCGTCATCTGAGTCGGAAAGACTAGAATGAGCACCTGTACTAGAAGTTGCAAACACTTGTGGACCTGCATCATGGTTAGTTTTGAAACGAAAATATCCTAATGAATCACTAAGATAATCAAGATCAAAATACCATTCAGGACCCTTGCCTTGGATGTTTGACTTCTCCTCAAAATACCTAAGATTTATAGTTTCAATTACTCACTTGGCTTGGAGATTGTAGACACGATAAGCCCGAGAGTGAGCTGAATATCCCAGAATGTATCCTTCATCTGCCTTGCCATCAAATTTCCCCAAATATCACTAGTATTTAGAATGGTGACAGGACACCCAAATGGCTTCAAATGAGAAATATTTGGTACTTTGGCTGTTAGTAGCTCATAGGGAGTCTTCTTGTTAGGATTTGTAATAGAAACTCTGTTCAAAACATAGCTTACAGTATTAACAACTTCTGTCCAGAACATGGTTGGAAGCTTGGAATCGGCAAGCATTGTTCTTGCTGCTTCTATTAGACTCATGTTCTTTCTTTCTGCCACGCCATTCTGTTGAGGAGTTCTTGCTGCACTATAATCTCTTTTGATGCCTTTAAAATTACAAAGTGCGACGAGGTCTGCATTTTTGAATTCGGTTCCATTATCACATCGAATACCTTTAACCTTCTTGAACAACTAATTCTCTATAAGTGTAATAAAATCTTTGAGAATTGAGTAGGTCTCACTCTTGGAGCCATGAAGAAAACCCACGTAAACCTGCTATATCCATCAGTTACCACCAGACAGAATTGTTTGTGGTCAATTCTCCTAATAGAGGTAGGACCAAATAAATCCATGTGTAGTAGCTGCAATGGTTCAGTTATAAGGCTGAGAGCAGTAATGGCCTTGAAGGATGCTTTATGTTGTTTGCCTTTGCTGCATGCAAGACAATTTATATCATTTCTGAATGATTTGGGAGGTAAACCAGAGACCAGGTTCATATTTGCTAGTTTGTGAATGGTCTTGAAGTTCACATGTCCATCCTTCTGTGCCATTGAGTGGCTTCATCTTCTGAGGCTTTAACAACTAGACATGCTAGTTGACCAGTAGGGTTGACTTCATTCAGCTTGATACTATAGAGGTTGTGTCTTCTAGGGATTCTGAGTAGAACCTGTGAGTCATCCGGAAGTTTAAAGTCTTTGCATAACACAAGTGCATCAGTATCCGTAAAGAGGACAAACTGCTTCTTGTCACAAATCTGAGGGACAGATATCAAGTTGAAGTGTTGAAGTGCTTCCACATAGTGGACCTGCTCAAAATTAAGATTAGGCGTCTGAATCGTTCCTTTGCCAGTGATCCTGCCTTCACCTCCTCCAAAATAGACCTTTCCGCCTTGAAATGGTACAAAGTTAGATGAAGACTTTTATTTCCTGTCATACTCCTAGAGCATCCACTATCAACAATTCCCAGAGTAGGATCTTGGTATGGAGTAACCTACAACAACAAGAAAAGAGAAAGATAAAAGTTAGTGTCTTAAGGGGACCCAAACCTTTTCAGGTTTGAGCTTGCCTTGTGGATCTTTAGTAGATAGCCAAGAAGATTGACGAGATCCACTGTTGTTCTTTGGTTGCCTATGCATCATATGAGTGTTATTGTTTGACCAAGAACAACCTGCTGAGGGCTTAACAGCAGTTCCCAGATTTTCCCAAACCAAAAAACATGTGGTCAAATGTATATGCATAATTTGGATTAAAACTCTGAAAATAGTTACTGGTTGGTCTATTTGATATTAATCCAGTGTTTCTCCAATGATCAGAAGCTAAAGGAGAGGTCCTTCTAGAAGAAGAGAATGATTGAGCACTTGGGTTTAGTCTTCTAGAAGAATATGGAACAACTCCTGGTGGACCAGGAGCAGGAAATGCTTGATGGACAGAAGAATGTTTGTCATAAAAATCACAATCTTTAATCCAATGAAATTCACTCCCACAAACAAAACATGTTTTAAACGACCTTTTATTAGAATGATATTGTTTCATACTGCTAACTTTATTACACACAATTCTAGGAGAAACATTCTTCCTAGGACTCAATAAACCAGGACTAGACACTATTGAAGTAAAAGCAACTCTCTCTTCACACTTCCTAGCACTAGTAGCAGCATGATCATTCGACTTGGAACTTGTAGGTCTCGACTCTTCACTTGAACCACTTGATGTAGAGTCACTGGCTTTGTCACTTAAAGTACACGAGACAAAGTCATTAGAATTAGTAGAACTTTTTGGGGACTCATGCATCTGTGATCCATCCAAATCATTATGCCTAGGAGTGGGCATGAAAGTTCCTGTAAGAGGTGGAGGGACAGCGTGCATTTCTGCTGCTGGTTTAAACCTATTGTAGCTAGGTTCTCCCTCTTCCTCTTTGTCGGGATCAAAGACACTCGAAAAAGATAAATCAAACACATCTTCTGAATCAATATATTTATCAAATCCTAACCCTCTTTTAGTCCTACCAGACATGCTACTATTAATTAATTTTGAAAGATTCTTAGGTGCCTTTTGCCATTTTTCAAATCTCAAAAGTGTAGCATCTAATCTTTCTTTCATCTCTTGTTTTTCTTTGATACTGTCATCTTTTACCTTTTTCTGTGTATTTAAGCATATTTGTTGTGTTTTCTAAATCAATGTTCAGTATCCTAATTTTATCCTCATACTCACGTTGAGTATCTTGAAGCCACCTCTTTTGTTGTTCCAATGTTTTTAAAGAAGCCTTATAGGCTTGAACCTCTAAAAAATACTTATCATTCTGATCATTTAAGTCATTATATTGGGACAACAATTATGAGTATGTATCATGACAACCAAGAGGACAATGTTGTACCTGAGGTGAGATGCCCATAAGAGCAAACTCTTCTGCTTCCTCTGCATCAGATAGATTCCCAGCAATCATGGCAAACACGTCAGTAGAGGGCTCAGCAGTTTCCATTGTAGTAGTCTGATGATCATTCCAGTTGACCATAGAGTCAACAGACACCAATGCCTTCTTGTCATCCTTCACCTCCTGAATCTTAAAAGCTGAATATCTGCTCTTCTCCTGGTCATTCTTGTTAGGGCATTCCCTTGCAAAGTGACCTTGCTGCTGGCAGTTATAGCATCAAACCTTGCTTCTGTCAAACCTTGCTGGCTCTCTTGGGTTGTAATTAAACTTTCGACCGTCTTTCTTTTCAAACTTGTGAACCCTAAGAGTGAGCATGGCCATCTGCCATTTGAGATCCATTTCATCCAGGTCAAGTTTATCAACCTGTTTGAAGTCATCAAAAGCAAGTTGCTGTTGAGCATCAACGTCAGCAACAAAAGAGTGAAGAACAGCTTCTACCATACTTCCAGACTTGGCCGTTGGTTCAGGAGTAGAAGTATGCTGAAAAGTATGTTGAGAAGACACAGTGTTGCTTGGGCTACTAGCATAAGACATGGGACTGGATCCCATAGAACTCACAAAGGCAGAGTTAGCAGGAGTGGGAAATGAGTCACTTGAATATCCCCTCACATGAGGCTCAAAAGTTTTGAGCTTATGAAATAAATCATCAAAATTAAGATAGTCAAGCCCACCTTTTGCTTTGAGAGATATTACCACCTGATTCCATGAGTAGGGTAAGGCTCTAAGAAATCTTGCATTGATATCACCATCGTCAGGTTTCGACCGAAGTTGATTCAACTGGCTCAATATCTTTTGGAACCTGTCATACCCTTGATGGATACCTTCAGTTTCTGAGATCTTGAATTCTGTGAATTCATCTCTCAGCATGGATCTTCGCATTTTCTTTGACTCCTCATTCCCACCAAACCTTGCTTTTATTCCATTCTAGATCTCTCTAGCATCATCCAAATGATAGAAGTCACCCATGTGATCATCAGGAAGGGATTGAAGCAAAATAGTTTTTGCCTTGACCTCCTTCTGAATGGCTGTGATTTCTTCATGAGTTTTAGGGTCAAGAAGAGTAATATTACCATTCTTGTCTCTTCCAGTCAACTTCCTGCTGTTCCCATTCAGAATAATCTTCCAAAGGTCTTGATCAGTGTTGGTGATCCACCATTCCATCTTCATTGCCCAGCTATCATACTCGTCCTTTTTTAGAAGAGGAAACTTACCATTTGTGTTGGAAACCGTAGCAACGATTTGCTGAGGTTGCAGAGTTTTAGGAGTACTATCTTCTCCTGTTTGAGTAGAACTTGAGGCAGACATGATTAAACAAAAATGTTAGTAATGAGAAAAATTGATTCTTCTTGTACAGAGACTCTCCCAGGCTCTGATACCACTTGTTGGGTCCACTAGATGTGGATCTTGCAGCCTGTCAGGAACGGTGAACGACTTCTGTAATCACAAGTCTATTCACAGAGAGACTCTATACACAATATAAGTGCGGAATACAAATACTATAAAGAAGAACAGAATAACTATAATGACTTGATCCTTTTCTAAGGATTTCTAATATTAATGATAACTAGAATTACGTTTGATGAAGGTGTGTCTAACCCTTCTGTCTAAGGTTCCTTTTATACTACAAGGAAACCCTAATACATCATTAAACAAAACGTGTAAAACTGATATGCATATCCTTTCCTAACATATCTCATGCATATCCTAACAGAATAATAACTAAATAATAAAGTTTGACTTTAACTAAGACCAGGAGCAAGACTTCCTCCTACTACTACTATGACCAGGAGGAACTACATACCTCCTAGTCTACCTATTACAATTAACTATTCCAATGGTCCTAACAAGAAGATATATGGATCACTTGGAAAAACAAGAACACGAAAATTTTTTGATGAAAAACTCACGAATTTCAAGAAAACAAGGACAACACCAAAGAGCTAACCACAAATCCCTTGGCGAATGATACCACTTGTAGGACTTATGCCCACGACTTAACCAAATACGAATACCATCATGGATTAAAACAAAAAGAAATATTAGATTAAGAAGAATAAAATAGAAGAACAAAAAGGGTTGTGAATTCCTAGTGAGAGAAAGACATAAGTTTCTCTCTCTACAAACTATGAAATGGAAAACACCCACACACAAATGAGGTGTTTAGTACCTTTTATACTACAAGTGTAAGGTATAGAAGGCGTTCCTCATTTGAATGTTCAGGACTAATTCCTGTTACATACCAAACATTATACTAGAACTCTCAACACCATTATGTAGCATTTTCCACGAGCTTCGCAACGGTATATTATATGACCATCACTTTAATACGGCTAACACCTTGTTAGGGTCTTTTTGGATAGACTTTCTCCATGATCTTTAGGGGAGTAATTGCTTTTCGTCGTGTGACTCGATCCTTCATATTGATTTTGGAATAATGATTCTTCACATCATCTTGGATCGTTAGCAACAAAATAGAGCTCCTCATGCC
This sequence comes from Glebionis coronaria, assembly GCA_025667525.1. Taxonomy (NCBI): domain Eukaryota; kingdom Viridiplantae; phylum Streptophyta; class Magnoliopsida; order Asterales; family Asteraceae; genus Glebionis; species Glebionis coronaria. The sequence continues at coordinate 252,130,902 of CM046874.1, forward strand.
TTGTTAGGGACTTTTTAGATCTTCACCAATCTTCGCGTCCCGCTTCAGTAAGTTATGCCTTGGCTATGAACTCTATTCAACCACGAGCAACTTTTAAAGATATTGGGCTAGAAACTAAGTAACCTTTCAAATCGTACGACCTTACTTATTGCAATTAATTTATTCCTAATGCATTGATCTTATGGGAGAAAAAGCAACAATTAAAAACATATGAGTTTTTGAAAGAACATTTTCATGTTCTACGTTTAGCATGATCACTTGTCTAACTCTATCACTTCTCGTTCTTCACTATTAAAAGACCTCTAATTAAAGAGACTCGTTAATACTTAGCCATGCAAGTCAAAATTAAGCCAAATTTGGATTAGTTTTATTAAGACTATGTTAAATCGAAGTTTTGGGTTTTCAAGTCACCTATAGGATCTTGCACTTTCTTAGACTTTTTCAAGTTTAGAGAATGCATTTTAAAGTTCCCTTGATAAGTGACTTTCTAGGATCAATTATAGGAACTTGCGAAAAGTTCTTGTTCTTAACCCGTATGAGCTAAGACTTTCGCGTTTTAAAGTTCCCTATATAAAAGTCTAGCAAAACTTGATTCAAGCGGATTAAGGAATGTAAAGGGCTCCAAATGCCAATCAAGTCAAAAATTAACTCTTATTGTACCCATCGGAAAAGATACATTCGTGTCTTAAAAACACTTATGAAAACTAAGACAAATTTTAAAATTTGGCCATTTTTAGCCTTATTAGCAACAAAACAAACGAAACGATGAAAGTTGGAAATCGTGAGGGCATAGCAAGGCAAGTATCTATTCACCCCCATACTAAAATTAAACATTGTCCTCAATGTTTCGAGTCTAAAGGTGGAGCACCCCCATACTAGAGACGAAGAGTCGAATGCTTGGGATCTAGCATGGAAATGGTGATCAACAATATATCTAGAGCCGCTTATGAATTATGCTAAAAGATAATTGTTAGAACAATAAAGGATATGTCATGGATTCATGAAAAACTCTTCAAGAAAACAATCGAGGCTCACGTAAACGAACACGAGAGTCTTCAATCATGGCGATGATGATGATCTAGATAACACATTCACAAATAACCACGAGACAACGAGTTGGAAGGGCACAAATCCTCTCTCATTAACTACATTAGAAAGCGATAATATATACACATGGGATCTCCCCCACGAGGCACCTCGTTTTTGATTACCGAGTCATGAGCTCGACTCGATCCCTTCAATGCTAATTATCATTGGGGAAGGTGACTTGGTCGAGGTCGTCCAAAGAAGGGACTTCCCCACCGAATTAGTGCTTAAGCCTATGTCCATTCACCTTGAAATTAGGACCATCATTTTGAGCTAGCTCAATGGTCCCATAAGGAAACACTTGTGTTATGGTGAATGGACCCGACCAACGAGATTTCAATTTCCCGGAAAATATCTTCAAATGAGAGTTAAAAAGTAACACTTGATCACCAACGTTAAAAACCCGTTTTTTAATCTTTGAGTCATGAAACTTTTTAGTCTTTTCCTTAAAAATCAATGAATTTTCATAAGAATTATCTCTTAATTCATCCAATTCATTAATTTGTATTTTCCAATGATCTCCCGCGGTCTTCAAGTCATAATTGGCATGCTTTAGGGCCCAATATGCCTTATGTTCCAATTCAATAGGCAAATGGCAATTATTTCCATAGACCAACTTATAAGGAGTACAATCGATAGGTGTCTTATAAGCGGTGCGAAAGGCCTATAAAGTGTCATCGAGTTTGTCGGACCATGAAGCACGGTTTTCTCCTATCGACCTCTCTAAAATCCTCTTCAATGCTCGGTTTGAAACCTCGACTGGCCCACTCGTTTGCGGGTGATAAGCCGTAGAAAGACGATGTGTAACCCCATATTTCTTTAGAACCTTTTCGAATTGTTCATTACAAAATGGGTTCCACGATCGCTTATAATAACACGAGGGGTTCGAAAACGAGAGAATAGTTGCTTCAAAAACCTCACTACCACAGAGCATCATTCGTAGGCAAAGCCTTAGCTTCCACCCACTTAGATAGGTAGTCGACAACGACGAGGATATACTTGTTACCATGAGACGATGGGAACGGCCCCATAAAGTCAATGCCCCAAATGTCGAAAATCTCACACACTTGAATTTTATTTTGTGGCATTTCATCCTTTTGTGACGATTTTCCTTGGCGTTGGCAAGAATCACACGACTTCACAAGTGCGTGTGCATCACGATAGATCGTAGGCCAAAAGAAGCCGACATCGAACACTTTCTTATCCGTGAGATTAGCACCGTGGTGACCACCCGTGGGTCCCTCGTGACAAGCTCTAAGGATGTTAGAAGCTTCGGTACCAAAGACACAACGTAGGACGAGTTGATCCGCACAAACCCTAAAGAGATAAGGGTCGTACCAAAAATAGAACTTCACGTCACGAAAGAATTTTTGCTTTTGTTGTGTCATCATACCCTTGATTATGAAGTTGCCCGTATGGTAATTTGTAATGTCGGTAAACCATGGGGTATCGTCCTTAGAATTCACTACACCGAGAGTCTCGAGAGGAAATGTTTCGGTAATTTCCTTGTTCTCGAACTCATTCTTATGAGGATCTTCTAAACGAGAGATGATCGGCCGCTAGATTCTCGGCTCCTTTTTTGTCAAGTATGGTGACATCAAATTCTTGTAGGAGGAGAATCCAACGAAGCAATCTCGGCTTTGCATCTTGTTTAGCCAAGAGGTACTTGATAGCCGAATGATCCGTATACACAATGCTTTTGGTTAAGACGAGGTAAGGTTGGAATTTCTCAAATGCATACACTACGACAAGGAATTCTTTTTACGTTGTGGTATACTTAAGTTGAGCCTTGATCATCGTCTTACTAGCATAATGAATAGGTCGAAAGTAATTTTCATAACTGTGACAACCCTAAATTTTGAGATTTGCCATTTGTGACTGTTTGACTTTGATTATGCTTTGAGTGTGCGTTTATGTGTTATATGTTTATGTTTGAGACTTTGACTTGGGTTCGGACATCGTTTATTTAATACGGGGGCAATATATGATGATTCGATGGGAATAGTTCGTGCTCATGAGTTCGCATGGATGTGACTATGAAGTGATATGGCACTTTTAAGATCATTTTATGTGCATGTAATAGCTATGGGAATTATAGTATTATTTTATTTGTCGCGTGTACGTATTTAATATTGTGTACGTAATGTTATTACGTAATTATATATTTAAGCATTTAGTGGTATAGGTTGTAGTAGTTTAAGAGTTATAAGCTAGGGATTTTATAAGAAGGAATTCGTTTAAAATGGAATTTATGTAATTTTAGTGTAATAATTTTAGTTAACTAGTTAGAGTTTAAACTTAATTAATTAATTAAGGGTTTAATAAAAATTAATATAACTAGGGAAATAATGATAATAAAACGAAATTTATAATAAAAAAATTATTATTTTTGGTAAATTTATTTGTTATAGTCGGTTTAAAAAAAACAAAAAAGGACTTTTGATTTGGGCTTGGAATAGAACTTGGGAATTTATGATATATATATTAGCTCAACCAAAAAACAAAACACACATAATCAAACGCAGGAAAAAAAAACAAACTATCGGTTCAAAGAAAAAAATTAGGGTTTCTTCAAGAATCTTGATTTTGATCAATTAAAGGTATAATCATGATTTCAATTCTTGTTTTATTTAAATAATCATGTTATTATCACATAAATAATCATATGATGGATTAGGGTTTTAATTTTCTGGAATTAATATAATTTAGGGCTTGAATTGGGTAATTAATGAGGGGTTTTTAGGGTTTAAAAACGTTTTTTAGGGTATAAATCGGATTAGTCAGGAACTATCACAAATATGTCAGAATCCGTCGCTAAACTATCAGAATCCGTCGCTAATGTTTGGGCAGATTTTAGGTAAAATCGTTTTGGTCATAACTTATTCGTTTAAAGCTTTTTGGGTGATTCAAAAGCCTAAAATTATGTACTCGGAACGTACTTTTCAAATTATCAGAATGTATAGCCTATGGAGGTCAGTAGCTTGGTCGAATTATTTGTACAAGTGTCGAGTTCAAGGTTAGTGTTTGTACGACAAGGCTTAAAATCATGTTTTGGGTATTTTGGGTTAACGGGTACTTAGAGGGCTAACATGGGGCTGACTTTATAAAGAATTTGAGACGTATCCATCATAGAGATTGTTACATTGATAAAGGATTAGAGTTTCGGAGTCAATGTTGACGTGCGTATTATTGTATTATGTGCTTTAGGTAATTGGTTGTTCGTGAGGAGACTTTGGATTGCTTTCGCAAGGTGAGTTCATAGTCCTATTTTCACTGAGTTTTTAAATGTTTTCTTCTAGTATGGGATGGAGATGACACTTATGGTGTTCTTAAAATGTTTTGGTACTATATTTTTATAAATGTTTGGAAATAGATGTGTTATTGTGTGACTTGCGTGCTTATGTGTTCTCATATGTGCTTTGATATGTGTTCTGATATGTGAATCTTGATTGTGTTATGATTGGGATTGGTACATAGATGTATGGGCGTCTATGGGACCAGTTGTGATGTGTGTGGAGCGTGGGGCATGATCCGTCCTGAGTTCTTGGTTCTGAGTTCTTGGTTCATGGGACAAGATCCGTCCTGAGTTCTTGGTTCGTGGGGCACGATCTGTCCTGAGTACTTATGCATTGTCTCTTCGGAGGCAAGATATCTCGACGGGGATATAGTTCATCTTCCACAGGTGGTGTGGGAAAGATCCGGATAGTGTGGTGTGTGTTCTTGTGTGTGTGACGGGATACTTCTTGATTGTTATAGTGTGCTTTGTGAATTATAGATGTGATCGGTACTTGGTTTAAGTTTTATTGTGGATGCATGTAACATGATTATCACATTATGGTCCATTACTATAAATTGTTTTTCTTCAACTTATTTACAACGGATGTCAAGGTTTCTTATGATGTTCTAGATAACTTCAACCCATGTTCTCACCAACTTTATGTTGACAGATTTTAGTGTCATTTTCAGGTGAGATAGTTGAGAAGATGATGTTAGAAGTGGCTAGAGTCTAGAGGCTGCTAGGATTGCATTAGGAGGAATCCCTTTCCTCTTAGATTTTATTTTGTCTTTTGATTTAGTAAATCGTTTGATACATATATGTTTGATGTTTATTTATTTGTATGTCTTTGGTAAGAGGTGGGACTTTTACCTACTTACCTAGATTCCTGCATTTTGTTGAGATATTGTCACGACATTTGTGTTGCCATTTCTGACATTTCTTTTGCATTTAGTTTTCTCTATAGAGACACCGTTTGTTGTGATGATATCCATACGTCGCGCCCCTATTCCGCCATGGTGGGGTGTGACAGAATGGTATCAGAGACAATGGTTATAGAGAGTTAGGTTTCCTAGTCGTGTAGCCTAGTCTATAGCTTAAGGGTCCCTGCATATAGGCGCCATAGGAGTATGTGTGCATTTTATATTAATTAATGTGTTTGGATGTTATTTATTGCGATGCTTTGACTAGTATGAATTGAACCATAGTAAGTTCATACTTAGTTACATGTTACTTTATTTACGAGTTTTGACTAGTGCGGGTTGAACCATAATCATATACACTAGTCATTGTTGGATTTTGCTTAATTATGCCTTCATGTTCTTTATACATTTTGAATTTTGTCTACGCTGGTTCATTTGGAATACGAGTTTATGAGTTTCATGCATTGGCTCTGTTATTTTGATACATGGATTTTTTGGACCTTATGTTATGTTGTGGATTATGTGCTTATATAAGTTGTAGGATCTATGTGATTATTTGAATTGGTAGACTGATGTGTTATGTGTAGTATTAATTCTTATGGTGTCATCATAGGAGGGAGTGCATTAGTGAATGGGGACTTGTATAAGTATGGTGGCTAACATAGTTATACAAGTACCACGACATCAATGGATTCCTAAGTATGGTTGCATGAAAGAGGGTTAATACATGCTTGTATAGTATATGTTGGATGGACTTGAGTGTATGTACGCGTATGCCTATATATGTAATATCCCTTCTACTTAACGGTTGTATTCTTAGGATGGTTTTCTAGCTCTTTTCTCTTTGGGATTTTCAACTTTCGTAGTAGCGCATTTATCGAGTCCTCATTTCACGTGTTTGTTTGTGCGGTACTTTTGGTGTGAATGCCATTGAGATTGTGGAGATTTTTTTTATTTGGATAACGATATCTTTTGTTTTGAGTCTTACATGGTAAAAAAATGGAATTTGCAAATAGTTAAATAGTTGTTGGTAGTCGGTGAAAAATAAGGTTAAAGTGTCGGAAACATGGTTAAGAAAAAATATATAGTAACTAAGATCCATCAATGATTTTAGGGTTTGTGTTAAGAATTTAGGGATAATTAATGATATTTAGAGGGTTGGTGTACAAAGGCGTAAAACAGTCTGATTTTTAGGGCTGTCTTGTGTTGACTGTTCCGGGTAGTAGGTAGCACCTTTGGTCGAGTTTCTTTTTTTTTAATTAAGTTCAGAGAGTCTAATTTCCAAAAATGTAAGGTTGGTCGAAAATGGAGTTCGGGAAGGTCGTCAAACAATTTTTACAAAAACAGTGCGCTGTTCAGGAATAAATTTGGATTTTGGGAATTTGATTCAAAACGTAACCAAACGGATAAGATAGCCAAATATTTTTGATTTGGGAACTCTTTATAATGTATGTAAAAGGACTGGAGTTTTTCAATAAAAGTTATGGTGTTAAGGTCGGGATTTTGGTGACAAACATTTAGCATTTACAGAAAATCAGTTTTGGTAAAAACGACTTTTGGCGTAGATACCAAACGGGGGGGGGGGGGGGGGGGGGGTTAAACGTGTAAGTAGAAAGAGAAATTTGTTGTTGCAACTTTTAGATCATAGGAAAACATAAATTCAGTAGGATGGTAGTCAAGTGTGGTGTTAAGTTCGGTTCATGTGGTCGTAATACGTTTCGATTGTCGTTGGGTGCTTCTTGTGTCATTGGTCCATTTCCATGGTTCGTTTGGAGTCCATACATGTTTATGTTTGAGTATCTTTTGGAGCCTCATGGTTTTGGTCCATATTTTTAAATTCGTTCATGTAAACTTCCGTTAATCGTCCGTGGGTTTGATTCGTTATCTGAAGTTGGGGGTCCTAAAATTTGTCGTGAACTTATATTCATTGGGAGATTGTTGTAGTCATACGGATGATCCAGTTACGTTCTTATGATAGAGATGAGTTGGGATAGAATTTGAGAGTTCTTTAGACCTTAGAATACGTGGTTATATTTTGATGAGTTTTGATTTACGGCATTTATGAGTAAGACTGAATTCGGGGTGACGGTTATAAACCCGTCGAGTTATGTGACGGCTCCTAACTTGGTTTCAAGACAGTTCTTGTTTTATGAGTTGCGAGATTTAGTTAGGTTGGTTACATAAATTTATGGTTTTAATAAGTTTCCTCGCAGACGGTTAAGGCTCATGTGTTGTTAGTTGAGATTATTCAGTATAAACTGAGTTCACGCTTGAACGTGAAGGTTTTATCAGGGATATGTATCCTCGTTTGTTTGCTGAGAATAAGTTTGAGTTTGGGAGTAAATCTCGGGACGAGATTTCTATTTGGAGGGAGTGCTGTGACAACCCTAAACTTTGAGATTTTCCATTTGTGACTGTTTGACTTTGATTATGTTTTGAGTATGCGTTTATGTGTTATATGTTTGTGTTTGAGACTTTGACTTGGGTTCGGACATCGTTTATTTAGTACGGGGCCAATATATGATGATTCGATGGGAATAGTTCGTGCTCATGAGTTCGCATGGATGTGACTATGAAGTGATATGGCACCTTTATGATCATTTTATGTGCATGTAATAGCTATAGGAATTATAGTATTATTTTATTTGTCGCGTGTACGTATTTAATATTGTGTACGTAATGTTATTACGTAATTATATATTTAAGCATTTAGTGGTATAGGTTGTAGTAGTTTAAGAGTTATAAGCTAGGGATTTTATAAGAAGGAATTTGTTTAGAAATGGAATTTATGTTATTTTAGTGTAATAATTTTAATTAACTAGTTAGATGGTTTAAACTTAAATAATTAATTAAGGGTTTAATAAAAATTAATATAATTAGGGAAATAATGATAATAAAACGAAATTTATAATAAAAATAATTTTTTTTTATTATTTTTGGTAAATTTATTTCTTATAGTCGGTTTAAAAAAAGAACAAAAAAAGGACTTTTGATTTGGGCTTGGAATAGAACTTGGGTATTTATGATATATATATTAGCTCAATCAAAAAACAAAACACACATAATCAAACGCAGGAAAAAAAACAAACTATCGGTTCAAAGAAAAAAAAATTAGGGTTTCTTCAAGAATCTTGATTTTGATCAATTAAAGGTATAAACATGATTTCAATTCTTGTTTTATTTAAATAATCATGTTATTATCACATAAATAATCATATGATGGATTAGGGTTTTAATTTTCTGGAATTAATATAATTTAGGGCTTGAATTGGGTAATTAATGAGGGGTTTTTAGGGTTTAAAAACGTTTTTTAGGGTATAAATCGGATTAGTCAGGAACTGTCACAAATATGTCAGAATCCGTCGCTAAACTGGCAGAATCCGTCGCTAATGTCTGGGCAGATTTTAGGTAAAATCGTTTTGGTCATAACTTATTCGTTCTTAAAGCTTTTTGGGTGATTCAAAACCCTAAAATTATGTACTCGGAACGTACTTTTCAAATTATCAGAATGTATAGCCTATGGAGGTCAGTAGCTTGGTCGAATTATTTGTACAAGTGTCGAGTTCAAGGTTAGTGTTTGTACGACAAGGCTTAAAATCATGTTTTGGGTATTTTGGGTTAATGGGCACTTAGAGGGCTAACATGGGGATGACTTTATAAAGAATTTGAGATGTATCCATCATAGGGATTGTTACATTGATAAAGGATTAGAGTTCCGGAGTCAATGTTGACGTGCGTATTATTGTATTATGTGCTTTAGGTAATTGGTTGTTCGTGAGGAGACTTTGGATTGCTTTCGCAAGGTGAGTTCATAGTCCCATTTTCACTGAGTTTTTAAATGTTTTCTTCTAGTATGGGATGGAGATGACACTTATGGTGTTCTTAAAATGTTTTGGTACTATATTTTTCTAAATGTTTGGACATAGATGTGTTATTGTGTGACTTGCGTGCTTATGTGTTCTCATATGTGCTTTGATATGTGTTCTGATATGTGAATCTTGATTGTGTTATGATTGGGATTGGTACATAGATGTATGGGCGTCTATGGGACCAGTTGTGATGTGTGTGGAGCGTGGGGCACGATCCGTCCTGAGTTCTTGGTTCTGAGTTCTTGGTTCGTGGGACACGATCCGTCCTGAGTTCTTGGTTCGTGGGGCACGATCCATCCTGAGTACTTGTGCATCGTCTCTTTAGAGGCAAGATATCTCGACGGGGATATAGTTCATCTTCCACAGGTGGTGTGGGAAAGATCCAGATAGTGTGGTGTGTGTTCTTGTGTGTGTGACGGGATACTTCTTGATTGTTATTGTGTGCTTTGTGAATTGTAGATGTGATCGGTACTTGGTCTAAGTTTTGTTGTGGATGCATGTAACATGATTATCACATTATGGTCCATTAGTATAAATTGTTTTTCTTCAACTTATTTACAACGGATGTCAAGGTTTCTTATGATGTTCTAGATAACTTCAACCCATGTTCTCACCAACTTTATGTTGACAGATTTTAGTGTCATTTTCAGGTGAGATAGTTGAGAAGATGATGTTAGAAGTGGCTAGAGTCTAGAGGCTGCTAGGATTGCATTAGGAGGAATCCCTTTCCTCTTAGATTTTATTTTGTCCTTTGATTTAGTAAATCGTTTGATACATATATGTTTGATGTTTGTTTATTTTTATGTCTTTGGTAAGAGGTAGGACTTTTACCTACTTACCTAGATTCCTGCATTTTGTTGAGATATTGTCATGACATTTGTGTCGCCATTTATGACATTTCTTTTGCATTTAGTTTTCTCTATAGAGACACCGTTTGTTGTGATGATATCCATACGTCGCGCCCCATATTTCGCCATGGTGGTGTGTGACAATAACGTTGTCCTAAGACGACCCCAATTGCATAATCACTTGCATCGCACATGATTTCAAAGGGTAATTCCCAATTAGGAGCAACAAGAATGGGAGCTTCGGTAAGTTTCCTCTTAAGAGTTTCAAAATCTCGAACACAATCCTCATTGAAGTTAAAAGAAGCATCCTTCTCGAGAAGGTGTGTCATAGGTCGAGTAATTATCAAAAAGTCTTTGATGAAGCGACGATAAAAGCCCGCGTGGCCTAGGAAACTCCTAAATCCCTTAACAGTTTTGGGATGAGGTAATTTGGCGATGACGTCTATCTTAGCTTTATATACCTCAATCCCCGCTTTCGAGACCTTGTGCCCTAAGACGATTCCTTGTTTACACATAAAATGACATTTTTCCCAATTAAGCACAAGGTTGGTTTCTTCACCGCGTTTTAACATTTTCTCGAGATTGGATAAACACGACGTGAACGAATCACCAAACACCAAAAAGTCATCCACGAATACTTCCATCGACTTCTCGATAATATCATGAAAAATAGCCATCATACACCGTTGAAACGTTCCCGGTGCATTACAAATTCCAAAAGGCATTATATGATATGCAAACATTCCATATGGACACGTAAACGTAGTTTTCTCTTGATCACGAGGGTTGATAGGGATTTGAAAGTAACAGGAAAAACCGTCTAAAAAGCAATATAAGTCATTTCCCTCATGTCGCTCCAACATTTGATCCATGAAGGGCAAGGGAAAGTGGTCTTTACGAGTGACGTCATTAACTTTCGATAGTCAATACACACCCTCCAACCGGTCACAACACAAGTGGGAATTAACTCGTTGTTTTCATTAGGTACAACGGTAATTCCTCCATTCTTAGGGACATAATGGATTGGGCTCACCCATGGGCTATCGGAGATAGGATAAATCATTCCCGCGTCAAGAAGTTTTAAGACCTCTTTTTTAATGACATCGTGAATTTTGGGGTTTACCCTTCTTTGACATTGAATTGCGGGTTTGTAGTCCTCCTCCATTAAAATCTTGTAAGTACAAAATTTTGGGTCAAAACCCTTAATCTCGGAAATTTTCCACGTAATTGCCCCTTTATGAGCTTTAAGAATGTTCAAAAGTGCGGCTTTTTCATCATTGGAAAGATCTTTCGCAATAATAACCGGCAACTTGTCATCACCTTCCAAGAATGCGTATTCAAGGTGAGATGGAAGATCTTTCAATTCAAGGATTGGCGGTTCCTCGATTGAAGATTTTTGTTCAACACTCATAACTTCAATCGGCGGAAGAAATGGTGGAATAGGAGTTTCATTACCAATAATCACCTCATCTTCATTGTCGATTTCATTTAAAATAAAATCGCCTCCTTGGAATGGAGTGAAATTTGGTGTAGAATTAGCAAGAGTCGGATCCATAATAGTGGGGTTGCCACTTGACGAACTATCGGAAAAACCTAACACTTCTTGTGAAAACTCATCGCAAACCACATCGACTAAGTCAATATGGTTGATGGTAGCGATTGCATAAACATGATAAGGTGTAGAATTTTGAGTAGCGTTTATAACAAGTTACTCTTCGTTGAATCTCAAAGTTATCGTTCTAGCATGAACATCGATAAGTGATCTCGAGGTGTCTAAAAATGGACGACCTAAAATTAGAGGAACTTGAGGATCCGCGGGGATGTCCGCTACGCTAAAATCAATGGGATACTAGAACTTCCCCACTTTCACGAAAACATCTTCGGCTACTCCACATGCGAGAATCGTAGAATGATCGGCCATCTCGATAGACATGTTTGATGGAGTAAGAGCCGGAAGTGATAACAATTTCCACATGGAAAAAGGCATCAAATTAATGCTCGCGCCAAGATCGGCCAAGGCGAGGCATCCTTTCATTTATTGTATGTCATAAGGAATGAGAAACTTCCCAGGGTCACCAACTTTTTCCGGTATCCGATTAAGATAAACGGAAGAACAATTAGATAGCTTTAAAAGCTTCTCCTTATCATTCATCATACCTTTGAAAGTGGAAGCGAAACGAGGCATATATAAAAACGCGTCGGCTAAACTCACATTAAAATGTACTTGTTGAAACATTTTGATAAAAAGCTTAATTTGTTGTTTATTACGTTCTTGCAATTTCTCCTTGTTTCGTCTCGATTGGTAAGGTAAGGGTGGTGTGGGTTGGGGCATAGGCATCGGCCTTGGAATCTCGGGTTGGTACTGGTTCAACCGTAGGTGTGGTATGAGCGGTACTTCGTGGGCTTGTAAAATGCTCCTTTTCGACCATCACCTCGGGTTCTTTCTCGATTTCCTTCTCTATAGAAGTACTAGGACGAGAGATTGGTTCCTTGAAAGTTTTACCACTACGAGTAGTAATTACTTTCATTTCTCCCTTCGGGTTTGCAATGGTATCACTAGGAAGACCACCCGAGGAAGAGGGTTAACACATGATAGCTTCAAACATACTAGCCATTCGATCTTCAAATTTTGATTGGCTTTTATCCGCTTTTAACAACTCTTGCTTAATCTCATGTTGACCTTGTTCCATATTTTGTTGATTTTGTTGAAGACGTTGAATGTTTCCTTCCATTTTATTGGCATGAGTTTTAAATTCATTAGCAAGTTTTTTTAAGCTCGTTTTTCAACTCGGATCTTAAGCTAATCATTCCTCGTTGCATGTTATCAAACTTAGTGTCATTTGCCTTAGCATAATCCAAAAATTCTCCTTGAAGATTTTTAGTGTCAGCATTTTGAAAACATTGTGTAGTATTTTGAAAATCACGGTTTTGGTTTTGATTTTGCACTTGCCCATTGTTCCCACTTTGGTAATTACCCTTGTCATAGTTACGTTGATTGCCTTGATAACCACCACTATGATTGTTGTTTCGATAGTTGTTAACATTTTGATTTTGGGGAGCTTGATTTGGGCGGGAACCTTGGCCGTTTTGGTTGTAAGTTCCCGTTGCCATGTAAGCACTCGAAGTGTTACCACCGGCGGTAATGCACTCGGAAAAATCATGAGCTCTACCACAAGATATACAACTCTTTTCAACCGCCTTAACCGATGCGAAATTCAAAGCATCTTGTGCTTTCCAATGAGTCATAAGCGTCGAAAACCTATCGAAAAACCGATTCTCCTCATTTGCTTCATCATGTAAGGCTTTCATGTCAAGAGACGATGAACCTATAGTGGCAACACTTGGTGTGTTACGAGGGTTATAAACCTTAGATCTATTCTTGATAATCTTTAAAGCTTCATCGGTCTTTTTGCACAAAAAATTACCACCCGTGGCGGCATTCAAATAATGTCGTTCATGATCGTTAGGCCCATTGTAAAAAGTATCAATTTGATGCAATTCCGAAAAATCATGGTGAGGACATTCATGTAACATTTCCTTAAATCGTTCCCATGCCATTGAAAAACTTTCATTAGAACGTTGTGATTTTTCAAATGTGTCGTCTTAGATGGTGGGAAAAATTGGTTCACAAACTTAGAGACGAGATCACCCCATGTCAAAATCGAATTTGGCGGTTCTTTCTCGAGCCAAATTTTTGCGGGTCCATCTAAAGAGTATGGAAACAACATCATCGTAATGGTGTCATGTGGAACATCCTTAAACTTGCTTGTGGCGGTGAGACGATTGAAATTCCATATGTGATAATGTGGGTTGTCTTTTTCATGTCCGCGAAACTTGTTTGCTTGAAGCATCGACATTACACCCGTCTTGATCTCGAAATTCTCCGCTAGGATGGCGGGAATCACAATAGCTTCTCCAAAACCCTCGGTGGGTGCTTGAAGCAACTCCATCATAGTACGATTAGCCATGGTGACTATTGGTTCTACAACGGGTTTGACAATTGGAGGTTCTTCTTCAATCAAAGGTTCTTGATTTCCTACCTTTCGACGACGTTTGCGAGCTCGTTTTGATTGATTATGAGTTTGCATAAACGTGACGTAGAACGTAGAGGTGAGCAAAGAAGATTCTTTTGGGTATTTTGTTGATTTTCAATTTTTTTGTGTTTTTGATTGTTTTTAGTTTTTTTTGGATTTTGTGTGTATTTGTAGACAACAATCTACCAAATCTATCCTCGAATCAAAATTTTGATTAAAGGATCCTAAAAGAATGAAAACGATCACGTAGAGTGCACGCCTTCGATTGACTTTAGAACTTTGGTGAAAACCAAATTGTTCAAGAGGGTTTAATCACAAAGAAACCAAGCAAATATATATGATACATAATAATACTTTGGGCGGCAAAACCCTCCGCCTTCAATTTCAAATACTCACAAGAGAACGGGGGGAATGAGGTGGCGCGAAGCACTTAAGTACCTAACTTCCCTTTAACGGCCTTTTATAGCACGTTGCCTATCTATTCACCTTAAAGTTTGTTTTTCAAAATCGAGCTAATAGAAAGTATTTATCTATTTTTGCCTTTTCTTTTTGTTTGAGATTCGAATACAATAATTAGGAGATAAAATCCCAATTAAGGTTGTGCTTTCACCCTTTTGGAGATATTTTGGATTAATTGTGATACATATACAATATAGTAATAATAATTGACAAAGAAAACGAAAAAACCGATAATACGTGTTAATAGATTTCTATTTAACACAAATACTATTTATGGTTAGATATTAAAAACAAAATTGTCCAAATTAATCACGACACACCTCCCCGTCAGCGGCGCCAAAATGATTGTAGAGGTTTTACTACCTTTGCTTTAAAGGAAAAGCAAAAGGCGTAAACGAGCGGTAAGTATTAAACAAATGACTTAGGAAAATCAAATGTTAATGACCCAAAGTAAAGTTCGTTTCCCAAGGAGGTTTATTGTGTGTGAATAACTTATAATGATTTTGGATTAATATTGAGAAAGAAAAAGATGAGAAAAGAGAATGACGGATACGTTAAAATTACACTACGACGATAAAACGTAAAATCGTAAAAATGGACAAAATAAAAATATAATTTAAAAATTCCAAAAAAATTACCAAAAATAACTAAAAATCCAAATAGGGTTTACAAATGATCAAAACTTTACCAAACCTTCTATTTAATTAAATATTAATTTTCAATGCTAATTAAAGCCCTAAAAATCAAAATAATTAATAAAAAGCCCAAATAAAGATTTTTTAATTTGTAAAACTCTAAAATGACTTAATTAAACTAAAAAGTATTTTTCCAAAAATTTAAAACTATTTAAAATGAATTTAACTAAAAATAAAATATTAAAATAATATTAAAAATTCAAAAATTATAAAAATTTCTAAAAACTTGCAAAGTAGTTTATTTTAACCTAATAAAGCAGAAAATAAAAGTGAAATTACCAAAATACCCCTATTGGGCCCCCAAATGTGCTAAAAACCAAAACAATCCAAAATCAATGGGCTTTTCAGCCCAATAAATAAAAGTGACCAATAAGCTCCCAAAAAGCATAGACTAACTCAAAATTTAGATCTAAACACAAAACTCTAAAGGCCCAAAAGCTGATTCTTAGCTTATCACAACTTAAATAGCCAAAAGCTTATTCTTATTGGGCCAATAAGCCCATTAAGTCATAAGCTGGTGCCATAACTCTAATTTAACACACAACCTTCTTTTGGGATAGTAAAGAGATCTGTAAAAAGAAATTTTGAAAAAGCTTAACCAATAAGCGAGAAATAAGCAAAATGAAAATCCACTAAAAGACAAAATAGTCGGGTTTGAGTTCTAGAGGGTTTCAAAAGCTGATTCTTTTTGCAAAAGCTCACAAATAGCTAACTAAGAATAATGAAAAAGAAAAATCACAAAAAGTCAAGTAGAATAAGTTGTAGAAGCAAATAAGCTGACTGAAAAAGCCAAATAAGCTAGTTTCCTGGCAAAAGTTTAACCAAATGACCTATATCTTTTCAAATATGATAATAAGCTGAGAAAAATGACACCTATCACAAAAACCAAGTTGTTGCATGTACCAATAAGCAGAACTGAAAAATAAGCCAAATTGTGCTTATTTGACCAAAAGTCAAAGTGCTCCAAACTTATCCAAATTGCCAGGACTTGTTTATGAGCTTGTTTTGAGTAAGTTTTGTGAAGGAATCAAGGCTGCATCCATTGGAATCAAGAGGCCATTTAGCCAAATGATCACAGTTTTGGTACAAAATTGGCCAATAAGCCAGTTGGCTTATAAGCACTCAAGCAGGTAATCCAAATAGCCAAATAAGTTCAAAAGCAGCACAATAACAAATGTCAAGCAACTAGAAAGCAGGGAAAGTACTAGGTAACAAGATTCAAAGCAAAATTGAGGTGGTCACTTTGCTTATACAAATGACCACTTCAGCCAACTTCTATAAGCCCTAGCTCACTCAATAAGCCACCCAATTCACAAAGCAGATATAGCACAGATAGCTTATCACAAAAACTCTTCCCAACAAAAAATCAGATTCTAAATCCAAACAACAAAGATTTTATAGGACCTGATGTGTTTCACCAATTTCAAACCATTTTTAGTAGATTTTTCCAAAACTTTTCAAACCATTTTCAAACCTTATGAAACTTAACCAATGGCCAAAACAGGTGACAAATAGCTTTTTTAGTGTATAAAAACCCCAAGAACCAAGGGCACAAGGCCACAAGGCCTTTTGATCCCAAAATCCAAACAACCTTGTTTTAGTCCTTTTTCAAACAAACTTTTGATTTTAACAAGTAACCTACTGATTTTATGATCCAAATACCTCAACTAGGTGACAACTAACAGAAGTAAGCAATAAAACACAAAGCACAAACACAAGAGCTCCAAATCACATAGCAAAATGTATAGCAGATTCAAACCAAATATTTTTTAGAGGAAAGTTAAAGGGAACCAATACCTATCCTCCACAACTTTCTAGGAGGATCAACAATGCTCCTTGGACCACTCTCAATAGCTAGAGAGTGACCAAGGTGCTTGAACAAAGAAGACGATATGAACCTTGGCTGATGGTTCAAAGCATAACCTCAAGGTCTTCAAATCTTCAACACAAGCAACAAACAAACCAACCAAAGGTTGATAAACCTTCACTAGCTTTGTGTCAACAAGCTTGCAAGGGCTTTTAGCTTTTGGTTAGGGTTAGGACAGTTAAAAATAAGCAAACAGAACCAAGGATTTAAAACTTTTCAAAACTTAAAAACCTTTTCAAACCTAAACGTGCTTCAATCCAAAGATCAAAACACCTTTAAAACATAAAATGGAACTCAACTTCACTCTTAAACAACACCAACTTTCAAAAACATAAAAATGAATTACAATGTTTAAGAGAAAAACTGGAACAAGGGACTCTCACAGGTTGAGGTCTCTTTATATAGGCCTTAGAGGCTGAGATTACAATGCAAAAACCTAGCTACAAGTTCTCTAAAATGCCCTTGAGTCTTCTAGATGCTTGAGGTGTTGTGAGCTGTCCAAATCCATCCTAGACGTTTATTTTTCCTTTGGGACCAAGTAAGGAGTGTGGGTTGTTGATTTGGCTATGTGGCATTCCTTGGAGAGGAAGTTGCAAGATGATTGGTGGACGGCTTGAATGGGTGGGGACCATAAGTGGAGTGGTGTGGGATCTCAAGGGTGGGGTGTGTTCGTGTGAAGGTTAATCAAAAGTGGGTAAGGGTAATTTGAATTTACCCTTTGTTTAATGAAAGTAAATTCTGGGGTGGGGACGGTGAATAGTAGTTATTTTGATCCGAAATTAGTGGAAAGAAGGTGTTTGGCGCATTTTTGTATATTTGAAAGTTTCAGTTGTCAAATATGGTCCTTGGTCTTTGATGAAACATGAAAACAAAGTCTTTTCAGCTATGAACCCGTTTTCCTTTGTTATTCAATTTTTGTTTTTCATACTTTTTCCATAATAACTTTTCCAAAAGGATTTCAAGGGTTTGTTTTGACATGTTTGGATATTTGAAGGACTGATCTTGGATATTCTTGAACTTTAAAGGTCTTCATTGTATGTTTGACATATTGGAGGACCATTGTTGATAATTTTGAATCTTAAGGGACCCAACTTATAATTATGAGTATACAAGGGTATTAAGTGTCATTTCTTCATTGATGAAGGATCATTCTTGTACATATTCAAATCTACAAGGTCTTTTCTTTGAGAAATCATAAACTAGGTGTGACAACCGTGGTTTGGAGGTTCGTCATTTGGTCTTATTTTTAAGTTATTTTATGTGTGACTATGTGTTTTGTATGTTTACATGTTTATTTTGCGTGAACGAAGTTGGTGTGGACATCGTTTATGGGTATATGGTACTCATAAGTAAATCGAGGAACGGTTATTTCATGTTCATGAGGTCACAAATTGGTGACTATGAAATGAAATGGTGTTATTTTGGTGTTTACGTATACGTATAAGTATTATAGTAAATCGTATTTTTTTTACGATTTGGGGTTTAGCATTTAGAGGTCTCGGGTAAGGTGTTTAGTCATGGGAGTATTTTTTCGGGATGGTTTTAAGTCATTTAGGACTTAGTGTAAAAGTTTATTTCAAAATTCAAGAGTTTTTTTTAAACTGTATATTTTACGTTTTTCGGTATACGCGTAAATTGACTAGTTTTACGGTTTTGAGGTTTTAGGAGCTGAAATAAATTAAGATAACTTAAGGTATTATTAATAATATATTAATAAGTCTTAAAAAGAAAATCAAATAAAAAAAATATATGAACCGGGTTTTAAACCGACTAGAAAGAAAAAAAAGGATAATGGGCCAAAAGACCCAACTTGAGCCCAATTTGGAAAAGCCTTTTTAATAAAACATATAAATACCATGTTTATATCACAAAAATCAGTTTTTCATTAATTTTCTCCCCTTTTAGTCGAATTTTTACAAGCCCTAATTTAGGGATTCATCAAAAATAATTTTCTTGAAGATTTGAGGTAAAAATCTTGATTTAATTCTTATAGTTTTCTTGTTTTATAGCATTAAGGCTTAAAGTTTTATGGAATCAATTTATATGATGGATTAGAGTTCTTAATAGATCTGTAATTAACAATTAACATGATTAGGATAATGATTGGTGATTATTAGTGATGTTAATTAGGGTTTAATCATGTTTAAATTCGTTTTTAAAAACTGGGCAGATTTTTGAGTCACTTGTTTTGATCATATCTAGAGTTCTACAAACTCTTATTTTGCGATACAAGCATCCATGAATAGGTAATTGAAGTGGCTTTCATATGCAAGAAACGAGAACTAAATTGGAGGTCGGGAGGTGGGTCAAAAACAGGTTACAATAGTAGGAGGTCAAAACAGTTTTGAAATCAGTCGGGTTTAATTTAACGTTTTAAGGTAATTGGGGTACTTAGGAGTACACTTGAGCCCTATAATGATCATGGTAGTTGGTTTATATATTATATAAGAGACCTGAAGGGTAGCTAAGCAAATGGGTTAGGGTAAGACCCCCTAATCATAACAAACTTTTTGTATGTTCAAAATCGGTAAAATGCGGATAGGCAGAATATATATATATATATATATATATATATATATATATATATATATATATATATATATATATATATATATATATATATATATATATATATATATATATATATATATATATATATATATATATATATATATATATATATATATATATATATATATATATATATATATATATATATATATATATATATATATATATATATATATATATATATATATATATGTCGGGGCCTTAACAATAGCTTTAAGGTTGGGGCAAAAGGGAGGAGTTAGCTGACATATCTAAGGGCATAGGGTTTCCTTTACAGAGATCATGGGTATGTGTAGGTGGGCGTTTGGTTTATAGTTTGGAGACCTAAAAACCGGGACTGTTTTGGGTAAAATGTTAACGGGACGGGTTATGAAGTAAACTGAGTTAAGGGCTTTATAGAGGGGTGTAATGAGATTCTTAGAGCACATAAATGAGGTATATATATGGGAGAAGGTTAGATGTCCATCATAGGTTGATGAGCCATCTTAGTGTTTGGTTCATGTTTTGATTGTGTGCTTTTGTTTGTTAGCTTTTTGCTAGTGCGCGGATTTTTGGAGAAGCTCAATCAGGTGAGTTTCATAGTCCCATGTATTTTTATGATTTGATTTCCAGATGGGATGGAAGAGACACTGTATGGTTTTGTAAAGAATGTTGTAAATTTTTTTATGGTTTGTGAAGGACTTGTGTGTACATTTATGTGATTAACTGCTATGTGATTCTTGATTGTGTTTATGATTTGGATCGGGGACACGTACCGTCTCAGTTATTGTGGTTTGACTTGTTACCAAGGGGATGTTGACAAGGCGGGGCCTTGGGGAGGTACATAGATGTGTGAGCATCTATGGGACCAATGGATAATGACAAGGCGGGGCCTTGGGATTGGTACATAGGTGTATGGGCGCCTATGGTACCATGGTGTGTGGTAAGGCTGGGAGCCTTGGATTTTGTTTGGAATGATTGATCTTGAATGTTAGTTGTTAATGCATACTTGTAGCACATTGTCCATATGTTTAGTGGTTTATGGTTGTTCACGGCTTATTTTAATCTGTTTTCGGTTGGAGTCTAAACCTATGACTCTCACCAACATTATGTTGACGTGTTTTAGTGTCTCTTTCAGGTGATAAAGTGGTTAAGCGTGAGAACATATGTGGCTAGGTTTGGAGTCGCGTAGGAATTCATTTAGAAGGAGATCCCTGTTCCTTCTTAGTTTATTTTTTTATGTTTGTTTCAATAAGTGATACTATGAACCTATATGCTGATTTGTTTGTGTTATTTGTTTGTCTTGGGTAAGAGGTAGGACTGCTACCTACTTACCTAGACTCCTGCATTGATGAGATATTGTTATGACATTTGTGTCACCTTTTATGACATTTTTAATTCATATAGTTCTCTCTATAGACACGATGTTGTTGTGATGATATCCATACGTCGCGCCCTATATTCCGCCATGGTGGGGTGTGACACAATGGTATCAGAGACAGGTTATAGAGAATTAGGTTGCCTAGTCTAGTAACCTAGTCTATAGCTTAAGGGTCCCTGCATATAGGTGTCATAGGAGTATGTGTGCATTTTATATTAATTAAAGTTTTCTGGATGTTGTTGATTTTTACTTGCGATGTTTGTTAAGTTTTGACTAGTATGGGTTGAACCATAGTAGTTCATACTTAGCCACATGTTATTTTCTTTTTGGGTTGTGACTAGTGAAGGTTGAGCCATAATCATCCACGCTAGTCATTGTTGTATTTTGCTTAAATTATACATTATAGTACATAATTTGGTACATGGTAGTTTCTATCTTTTGTTGAGTTATTTTATGTACCTGAGGTATAGTATTTTTCTTTTGATGTTTAAGTCATGTCCCTAAGAATCATGTGGTGGTTCGAGTTATTAGGAGTAGGTGGATATGAAGGATTTTAAGCTGCTTCCACTCTTATGGGCGACATGACTTATAACTGATTATGTTTTCGTTTTGAATTTAGTCTATGCTGTTTTAGCTAGACTATGGATTTATGTATTCCAATAGTTTGATTATATTTTTTTTAATGGATGGAGTTTTGGACTTTATTGTTTATGTGGTTATGAGCTTATGTGAGTAGATGGATATATGTGTTATGTGTTGTATTAATTCTTATAAGTGTCATCATAGGAGGGAGTGCATTAGGGAAAGGGTAATTGTATAAGTACGGTGGCCAACATAGTTATACAAGTACCATAACTCCAATGGATTCCTAAGTATGATTGCATGAAAGAGGGTTAATACATGCTTGTATAGTAGATGTTAGACGGATTTAAGTATATGTATCCCGATATGCCTATATATGTATGATCCCCTATAATTATCGATTGTATCCTTAGGAGGGTGGCTAGCTCGCTTCTTTTTAGGTATTCAACCACCGTTGTGGCGTATTCTTCGAGTTTCCTATTTCACGTGTCCGTTTTAAAATGGTGTCCTTGGTATTAAGTATATTGAAATAAATTGAGATTTCTTTTGGGATAATAAAATCTTTTGTGTTGAGTCTTACATTCCTTTTTGTCGGTATATATTGAATAGACTTGGAAATCTACTATAGGGTTGGATAGTTGGTTGTATACGGTAACATAAGGGTAAGGTGTTGGAATCGTGTTGAAACAAGATGTAACATAAGAATTCTTAATCAACAATTATTTATTTCAAAATTCTAAAAGACTTTTTTTTAAACTAAAGCGAAATAAAATTTCTTTCTACTTACATAGTTTATATAGTTGAGTTTAACTGATTTACGGCATTTATAATTATTTATACAAGGTTAAATTGAGTTCATGAAAATTTCACATACAATTATTTCTTTCATCTAAAAGGATTGCATTAATCACTAAGTTTATTCTTTAGTTTTTAAAAACAACTAGTATAAAATTGTTTTTGTCGTAACTTGTTCGTTTCTAAAGCATTTTGGGTGATTCAAAAGCCTAAAATTATGTACTCGGAACGTACTTTTCAAATATTCAGAATGTATAGCCATGGGAGGTCAGTATCCTGGTCGAAATTATTGTACAAGTGTCGGGTTAAAGGTTGATTTTTGAATAGTAGTTTATTTTTATGATTTGGGATGCACGGGATACCTAGTCTTTGAGTTGAGTTTTGAGTTTGTCAAGAGGGTTGTTTGTAGATTGTTTGAGTCACATAGATGTGGGGAGGTAAAATAAAAAATAAAAAATATTCTTTTGGAAAAGTCGATCTTGTGCACGGTTTAAATAATATGTCGCGGGGCGTAAGATGTTTTGGTTGCCATTAAGTGTTTCTTGGATCATTTTTCTTTGTCATGAGTCAGTTGAATTGGTACCTGTTTGAGTTTTTCTTTTGAGTTTTCGTGGTTTTGGTCTGTTTTAACTCGTGCACGTGAAATGTCGTTAGTTATCCGTGGGTTTGATTCGTCGATCGTCTCTAGTGGATTCAGGATGTAGTTTTGGTTGCATATTGATTGGGAGCGTTGAGGTAGTCATATGAAAGACTTGATCGCGCCTACACGATTAAGTAGGTGACCATGAGAGAATGGTCGGAATGCCCTTAGTGGGGAGGAAAGAGTTAGAAGTTCGTAGACGAACTAATGTGGTCATGAGGTCTATTAGGAGTGCCAAGGGAGATGAATAGAGATTTGTATAATGTATGGATATTGGCACAAGTAACGCGCCATAGAGAGTGTTGGAAGGGGATATAATACCTCAAAGGTATTTATGATTGTTCGTAAGGCATGTAAGTTTTCTGAAAATTTCCTGAGATTTAGTAGGTTTGCCTATTACTTTGAGGTAGAACCATGAATAGAGCAAGTAGGAGAAGTGAGAGGAGTTGTAGTTAGTGCCTTTCCAAGGAAATTGTTGATGGAATGATTTAAAAACAGGAGTTGTTAGAAATTGCAAGGAATGCAAGATAAAAGTTGAGTTGCTTAGTAGTAGATTGGATGTGGAAAGCGGTTGAATAGTTTGATAAGAGTAAGTATTGGTCTTTTAGAATGCGTGTAGAATTTTGCGAGTAGAACGAGGTAGGAATTTATTCGTATTGCCATTAAGAGAGGGTGCAAGTAGGACGTAGTTGAAAACTGCTAAGGATGTTGTATGAATGCTTTGGGTTACGGTTATGCATTTAGTTTCGCCAGAGCACTAGCGGTTTTCATGGAGTCAATGAACCGAGTGTGCATGAACGTATATAAACGAGTTGTCATTGGGAGTATCGACGACATCTTGATCTACTCAAAGTCTAAAAAGGAGAGTGAGGCGAATTATGAGTTGGTTTTGGAGTTGTTAGGAAAGGGAATTATACGTGAGATTTTCAAGTGTGGGTTTTAGGATTAAGTTGACCAGGATGAGTATTTAGAGATGATGGTATATCATGGAACCAGCAAGGGGCGAAGTAAAGAGGGATGAGGAAGCGTTTTGGAGGCTGAAGAGGTGATTGGATGATGATCCGGTCTTGGCATTATCGGAAGGACTGGATGAATTCGCGAAGCATGACGATACGTGGAGCAAGGATTTGGATGTATACGAGAACGAAAAAGAAAGGCGGTTGTTTATATGTTGTGGGAACTAAAGATTTTTGAAGAACTAGATAGACTTAGTTAGTGGAGCTGGATTGTTATATCTGCCTAGAATGCTAGAGGCATTTGGGGTACGAGACGTAGAGAATGATCTATACAGATCATTAACGTCTCCAACACATATTTAATCATCTTGATTGAACATTTGGAAAAGGTGATGGGTGGAGTTAAGTGATGAAAGAAAATTGCAAGGCCAAGTACCATCTGGAAAAGGCAAGCATGGTTGATGATACATGGAATAAGAAGAATGAAGTGAAGCTGAGACGAACTTGAACTATATGGATGACGTATTAGGGTGGTTTGGATGAAGGATGAAGGATGTAGGTTGCACGAGTTGAGTTGTCTAAAGCAGAGAACGCACCAACATTTATGTTGCGTGGCTTGGACAATCATATGGAGAAAAGGGACGTAGACTATACTTCCTACATAGATAGGAGTGGCTTAGAAAGGGCAATGTAAGGACGAATTTGGTGGAAGGGATACATAATGCGGTGGAGGAATATGTACGATGAGAGTTGGGTGATAGTCGATAGACGGACTAATTCATCCTATATTTCAAGAGGAATGATAAGTCACATAGTTGAGAAGTTGGAAGGATTGCGCACAAATGCCAATGGAATAAGAGGGTTTTGCATAAAAGTTAGCCTAATATGTATGGAATGCCCGATTATGGCAAGGGAAGAAAAGATAGGAAGCAAGCGTAGTATACCGTTGATAGACTAATGTTTGATATGAGCATACTATAGGGGTAATTGAGAAAGACGCCTAGAGCATTGGCGTGAGATTTGGAGATAGTTGGAGAACGCATTATATTAGGAAGAATTCTCATACAAAGAGAGAGTCACCGGTGAGAGGGGCATATTCCCCATTGATGAGGATGTAAGGAATAAAGGAGGAAACACCTAAATTATAGGCTGAAGACGGGATATAAGATGGTATGGAAATTAAGATTGTGGAGAGACAAGCGAAAAGTAGTATGGAGGCAGAATGATTTGAGGGAGCAAGAGGTTGTGAAGATAGTGGGGTGATATTAAAGAGAAACCGTTAGAGCAAGAGGTTAGTAGTCACGAACAATGGAACGTCCACTTAGAGAAAAGGTGTAACACATGTTAGTATGAAGGATGGTTAGTTACTTGGTGCCGAGCATGGAAAAGCAAGGATGAGGTGGTGGTTATGACATGTTTCTTGTGAATATTATGAGAAGCTTTTGGTTATGCAATCCTGCATATACCATTGGATGTGTTTAAGGTTAGGAGAACTTCCGAATGATGGAAAATCCGTAGAGGATAGAAGCCGTTAGGTATGGTGATAGGAATTGTATTAGAAACTACTGGAGTTAATTCATAGGAGATGAGGTGGATCACCGTTACAGTGGGATGAAGTTAGAAGCGGCCAAAGTATTGGACCAGAGGTGGATCGAAAAACTATGGAGGTGGTGGCAGTGCTTAAGTAGAGCTTGAAAATGGCAAAGAACCGACAAGAGAGCTGTGCGGACGAGAGGCATAAGCCGTTGGGATTTAAGATTGGAGGTAAGGTTATGCTAGAGGTTTCACCATGGAAAGGAGTGATGTGGTTTGGAAAGAAAGGGAAGTTAGCACCTAGATTTGTGGCTCCATTTAAAATCCTTGAAAGGATTGGGCTAGTGGCGTATAGGTTGAGATTACCGGAGGAATTGAGTAGTGTGCATGATGTATTTCATGTATCAAACTTGAGGAAATGCTTAGCAAGAACCGACTTGCAAGTACCGTTAGATGATATTAGTATCGATACGAGTCTTCGTTTCATCGAAGAGCCGGTAGAGATTTTGGGTCGTGAAGCTAAGATGTTGGAAAAAAGGGTAATATACCGTAGTTATGGTAAGATGGAATTTGGAACGTGCACTAGAGTTTACGTAGGAACGGGAAGGATTTATGAGGAGCAAGTATCCTCAGCTATTTGATAATGACGATCCTAAGGAGTAAATCTCGGGACGAGATTTCTATTAGGAGGGAGTGATGTGACAACCTGGTTTTGAGGTTCATCACTCGGTCTTATTTTTAGGTTATTTTATGTGTGACTATGTGTTTTGTGTGTTTACATGTTTATTTTGCGTGAACGAAGTTGGTGTGGACATCGTTTATGGGTATATGGTACTCATAAGTAAATCGAGGAACGGTTATTTCATGTTCATGAGGTCACAAATTGGTGACTATGAAATGAAATGGTGTTATTTTGGTGTTTACGTATACGTATAAGTATTATAGTAAATCATATTTTTTTACGATTTGGGGTTTAGCATTTAGAGGTCTCGGGTAAGGTGTTTAGTCATGGGAGTATTTTTCGGGATGGTTTTAAGTCATTTAGGACTTAGTTTAAAAGTTTATTTCAAAATTCAAGAGTTTTTTTTAAACTGTATATTTTACGTTTTTTCGGTATACGCGTAAATTGACTAGTTTTACAGTTTTGAGGTTTTAGGAGCTGAAATAAATTAAGGTAACTTAAGGTATAATTAATAATATATTAATAAGTCTTTAAAAGAAAAAAAAATAAAAAAAAATATATATGAATCGGGGTTTAAACCGACTAGAAAAGAAAAAGAAAGGATAACGGGCCAAAAGACCCAACTTGAGCCCAATTTGGAAAAGCCTTTTTAATAAAACATATAAATACCATGTTTATATCACAAAAATCAGTTTTTCATTAATTTTCTCCCCTTTTGGCCGAATTTTTACAAGCCCTAATTTAGGAATTCATCAAAAATAAATTTCTTGAAGATTTGAGGTAAAAATATTGATTTAATTCTTATAGTTTTCTTGTTTTATAGTATTAAGGCTTCAAGTTTTATGGAATCAATTTATATGATGGATTAGAGTTCTTAATAGATCTGTAATTAGGGGTTTTATAACAATTAACATGATTAGGATAATGATTGGTGATTATTAGTTATGTTAATTAGGGTTTAATCATGTTTAAATTCGTTTTTAAAAACCGGGCAGATTTTTGAGTCACTTTTTTTATCATATCTAGAGTTCTACAAAATCTTATTTTGCGATCCAAGCATCCCTGAATAGGTAATTTAAGTTGCTTTCAAATGCAAGAAACGAGAACTAAATTGGAGGTGGGAGGTGGGTCAAAAACAGGTTACAATAGTCGGAGGTCAAAACAGTTTTGAAATCAGTCGGGTTTAATTTAACGTTTTAAGGTGATTGGGGTACTTAGGAGTACACTTGAGCGCTCTAATGATCATAGTAGTTGGTTTAAATATTAAATAAGAGACCTGAAGGGTGGCTAAGCAAATAGGTTAGGGTAAGACCCCCTAATCATAACAAACTTTTTGTATGTTCAAAATCGGTAAAATGCGGATAGGCAGAAGTATATATATATATATATCGAGGCCTTAACAGTAGCTTTAAGGTTGGGGAAAAGGGAGGAGTTAGCTGACATATGTAAGGGCATAGGGTTTCCTTTACAGAGATCATGGGTATGTTTAGGTGGGCGTTTGGCTTATAGTTTGGAGACCTAAAAACCGGGACTGTTTTGGGTAAAATGTTAACGGGACGGGTTATGAAGTAAACTGAGTTAAGGGCTTTATAGAGGGGTGTAATGAGATTCTTAGAGCATATAAATGAGGTATATATATGGGAGAAGGTTAGATGTCCATCATAGGTTGATGAGCTGTTGGAAATACGTTTTTTCCAATAAAGTCTCGGTCACATCTTAGTTAGCATAGATCACGAGTTAGAGACTATTTAGAACTTTGTTTCTTGGAGCGACCTCCCTTAGGGGGAGATTGTTGGAAATACGTTTTACGTATTTATGAAGGATCGGTCGCTCCAACGATAATTATGTAATGGGCTCGTGATCTATTTAATTATTGTATAGTCCATATAGCCCACATGTAGGGTGGGCTATATATATCCCCTCCTAGCATGTTAGGAGGGGTTGTTGATTCTCATTTTCCACTTAATCATTTTCCATCTTAACTTTCTCTCTCTAACTTCTTTCCCTTCTCTCTTTTCTCTCTCTAATCCTTCATCTCTTTCCTTCATCTCTTTATGTTTATCATCTAAATCAACCATCTAAATCCACCAAATCCATGATATAGAATAGGCCATTAATCACGTAGACCTTCAATTGGTATCAAGAGCCATGGTTAGTTTGGTTTATTCTTGTTTTATTTCTTTTTGATTTTGGTGGGTTTTGATTTAATTATGCTTAAATATTAAAAAGTTTGTATTTTTTTATAAAAAGTTTGTGTTTTTATGTTTTAGATCATAAAAAGTTTGTATTTTTTTCATAAAAAGTTTTTTTTTTTATAAAAAGTTTGTATTTTTATTGTTTTTAATCACAAATTTAATCATCAATTTCTATAAAAAGTTTGTATTTCTTCTTGTTTTTTAATCTATCAAGTTTATCAATTTCTAAATTTTTTTTTTATCAATTTTATCCTTTTTTTATTTTTTTTAATCAGTTTTTTATTTAAATTTTTTTTTAATCAGTTGCGTCCTGTTATTTTTTTAATCAGTTATCATTTTCGTTTATCCGTTTTTTTTTATATAATTTATTTTTGGATCTTTCTTAATTTTTTGGTCAAACTACCTAATCTGTCAAACCTTTCTGTCCATCTTGGTCCATCAAAACTGTCCAAATTTTGTCCAACAATACTGATACAAAAGTTCCGTTTCAAATTCACAAGTTCCGAATCAAACTTTAAGTTCCGAATCAAACCGAAAACTTCCGAACCAAGAACTTCCGAACCAAGAAGTTCCGAACCAAGAAGTTCCGGATCAAGAAGTTCCGGATCAAGCAAAGTTCCGAACCAAGAACTTCCGAACCAAGAACTTCCGGATCAAGCCAAAAGTTCCGGATCAAGAAGTTCCGGATCAAGAAGTTCCGGATCAAGAACTTCCGAACCAAGAACTTCCGGATCAAGAAAAAAGTTCCGGGTGAAGGATCTCTTCTGATTCGGAACTCTTTCGAATGAAGCAACCACTTCAAACATAACGGACGAATTTTACCCACAACGAAGACCAAGACTTCCTACACACCATCAACAAAACCAAACACCCTCACATTCTCTCGACCATCACACCTCAAACAAACCTCGACTCACTCAGACTCCACTCACCCATCTCACACAGACAACTCAACCCTCAACCAAAAACACTCACACTCTCTCTTTTTACCCTCACCCAAGACTCTCGTCCCCACACACCCTCTCGTCCCCACACACCCATCAAAGACTCTCGACCCACTTATTTACAAACAGACCTCTCGTCAAGTTACAAACCACACCAGACTTCTCTTCTCTCGACACTCAGACCCTATTCCCTTGTCACTTTAACTCAAAACAGACTCACAACTTGACTCAGTTTTTATTACTAGATCAATCTGACTCGAATCACAAACCAACAGGACTCTCAGACTCACCCTCTCCCTATCGACTGACACAGACACAGACACCCCCTCACAAATCTCTCGACTCTCGAACACACATAATCTAAGAAACCCACACCAGAAGGACACTACAGTAGAGAGAGGGACTCAACAGAAAAAGTTCATAACAATACCTACCCGAGACCAATTAATTGGTCTTGACGTCATCTCTTCATGGCTACATTCGTATGTGTCTTATTAGAAGCAAACCAACAAATAAAACATTGGCTTGCTCTTATTTAAGATTCGTATGATCTAAATCAGATTGGGTTTGTTTGTGGGAATGATATTATTTGCATGGTAGTGATTTAAGGATGACGGATGTTACGAGGTGAAGAGGCGGAGGTTTTGTGTTTTGGTTGACTGAGATTAGAAGAAAGAGAAGAAAGTATTGAGATTAGATTTAGGTTTGAGAGCTTTGTTTGAGGAGAGAGGGAGTTGAATGGAACGGTTTTGAGAGAGAGAGATTAGATGGAGTAATATTAAAGGGACGGAGATAACAAGAAAGGAGTGGGGCGGTGGATCGATTGTGATTGGGCCACGTATCAAGGGTGGCAGTTAATGGTTGACCAATGCCACGTATCTATCCACTCACGTCTTTTATATAACGTTTTGCCAAATATCAGTTTTTTTTTTTTAATTTTCTATTTTTTGCTAACTAAGTTTTAGTTAAATTTGTGTCAAAAAGTTTCTTTAATTTTTTTTATTTTTATTTTTTCAAATATTAGATTTTTTTTATTTTTAGTTTTTATATTTTATAGTTAAATTTATTAGTTAATTTTTTGGTGTTTTGTCACTTTTATATTTCTAGTTTAGTATACTTTGTTTATGAATTTTTGGCACATCGTGTTGCGGCGGGTATTTTAAAAGTTAACTGGAAAAATATTTGTCGGAATAAACGCTATTGTGGCCGGATTTCAAGAAAAAAAAGTGACGAGTCAAAGTGACGAGCTTCATTTATATCATCCATCGCGGAATTTTAAGTGTCATTTACGGGTCTTTCGTTTTTTTTCACGAACTCTAAAATCCAGAAAACAACAACATCCCCGTCATTCTTAATCGATATTTAATGGATTCGTTCGATTCGAAATGTCAAAAGGGAGAATCGCATTTAATGCAAGACAAAGTCAGAGAAAGTGGCATCACTTCATTTCGAATGCTTCAATATCATCTAGTTACTCTTTCGCGGCTTCAAGGAGGGAGCGAATTTGTGACAATCTTTGGTCAAGATCGTCATATATTCATAGAATCAATGTTCACCATCTTGACCCAACTCGCAGAGCAACTTAACAATGAAAATTTTAATCACTCTGCATCGGCACTTGCTTATAAGGCTCTTGTGACACAACTCACGCCTTTCCTCCAATTCAATATCATCAAGTCTGAAAGTTCGATGCTTTGCCAATCTTTTCTTCGAGATACACATACCGAGCTTCGAGTTTTTCGTGATACAATATTGAAACTCATGACCTCGGTCTCGTCTTCGATTTATGAAAGATCTCGACTTCAGCAAGGGTATGATAATGGAATGCAAGACTTTTCGATGCAAGAGGAAATTGGTCATACGATTGACAACTTGGAGCCTAACGAAGCCAAGAGCACAGAATCAGGAGGACAACATGATGCCAGTGGCACGTCAGGGACTGTTCACGAGATTTCTCTTGATGACACCTTACCCATTTATGACGCAGAGCCTGCAAACATGGTACAATGTAATGTGGTTTATGATGTATATGCTGATGATATGCCGCATATTGAGAATTCTGAACCTAATTATGACAAACATGGGATGGAAACGAGTGATAGCAATACCACTTCTGATTCATCCGATGTAAGTCATAATGGGGGAGAGATTATTCAGAATGCTATAGTTCATCATGATAAATGCTTTATAACTGCCTCGTTAACTGATTCTGATTCCAAGATTAAAGAGCTCGAAACGATCGTAGCTCGGCAATCAAAAGATCTTGAGGATGCCAAACTTGAATTTTCTAAGAAAACGGTCAAATTTGAAACATACTTTGAAAAACTTGAAAAATCAAACGTTGTTCTTGAAAGAAAATTGGATCAAACTGTTTTAGATTCTAAAGCTGAAAAGGATAATTTTTTGAAACAAATTCAACTGCTTGAATCTAAGTTGGCATCCCAAGATAACTTGCTCAAAGAGAATGAGACTTTAAAGGCCCAAGTACAGGAAAAGGTTTTTGCTATAGCTGCGTTGAAAAACGAGTTAAGGAAAACTAGAGGATCTAGTGTGGACACTAAGCTTGAAAAACCATCAATCTTGGGGAAACCGCCTACAAATCAGTTCGTCAGACAACCGACTGTCAGACAACCTACTGCATTTAGATCCGAGCGACCACAATCCTCGAGACCGCGGTTTGCCTCCCAAGTTGATTTGGTTCATCTTTCTAGACCAGTCACTCCAGCAACTAGGCCCTATGTGATCACTCCAGCTTTAGCAAGACCAAATCATATGATTGCCTCTAGTTTCCCTAAAAATACCAAGACCACGTCTAGAACTAGTTCAAATGACGTTTGCCATAAATCTGGTTTTAGGGAAGCTAAGCAAAAGACACATGTAAGAGATAGCAATGTCAAACCTAGTCAGATGCCTTATAGATTACCCAACACTGCTAACCGTAGCATGCCATCTTCTAGGAGCATCGATCAATCATCTAGGAATTATTCAGACATGAAATATGCTACTTGTAAAACATGTAGAAAATGTGTCTTTACAGCAAATCATGATGCTTGTGTCAAGAAATTACTTGATGAGGTGAACTCCCGTGATAGACTTAAATCCCAGTGGGTCGCTAAAATCAAACCCTTTGGTAAAATGTGGCGCCCCACTGGTAGAACTTTCACTCTTGTAGGAAACGAGTGCCCTTTAACTAGGATAGTCTCTGATTCTACAAAGACTACTAGGGAGGAAATTGCAAAGGATGATACATCACTTAAGCCTGAACTTAAGATTTTCTATAAAAGGAAACGTTTGCCAACTAAGACAAGTGAATCATCCCCTCAGGCCACCTCTGACACAAGTAAAGCCAACTGTGAACCCCCACGTGCTTCTATAATTGATATCTCTAACCCATGCAAAAGCATGCAAATTCCTAATGAGATTGCAGGTACCAAAGTTGATGTTCCAAAAGAACGAAGCGGTCCAATCGTTGTGTACCGTTCAACTAAGGACACTCTTAGAGTTTGGTTGCTGGAGAAGCAGATATCAGAGAAACAAATGTCTCAGGGGATTCATGGTTAAGCTGCAAACAAGGACTTACAGTCACATAACAGACTGTAACTCGATCTCCAAAGACAGGAAAGTTCATCCCGATGATGACTTATCCTAAAAACGAGAAATTCATTTTTCTCGGGCATGAGATTATGTTAAAAACATTCTACGTTTTTAAGCTCATGCACAAGGACTTACAGTCTCATAACAGACTGTAACTCGATCTCCAAAGACAGGAAAGTTCATCCCGATGATGACTTATCCTAAAAACGAGAAATTCATTTTTCTCGGGCATGAGCTTATGTTAAAAACATTCTACGTTTTTAAGCTCATGCACAAGGACTTATAGTCACATCACAGACTATAACTCGCTCTTCAAAGAAAGGAAAGTTTATCGCCGATGGTAAACTTATCCTAACAACGAGAAATTAATTTTTCTCGGGCATGAGCTTATATCAAATAAAAAAAACATTCCAAGTTTTTTTAAGCTCATGCATTATGACTTACAGTTAAATGTCAGACTGTAACTCGAACTTCAAATAAAGGAAAGATTATCTTTTATGATAACTTATCCTCTTAACGAGAAATTCACCTTTCTCGGTCATGAGCTTGTATTAAAACATTCGAAGTTTTAAGCTCAGAAAGGAAAGTGTATCTTTTAAATAAGAGAACTTTTCTTCATAACGAGAAATTAACCTTTCTCGGTCATGAGCTTTCCGTTAAAACAGTCAAAGTTTTCAAGGTCATGAAAAACGACTTCTAAGTAAATGTCAGCTTAGGACTCGTCCTTCAGATAAAAGGAAAGGTTATCGCCGATGGTAACTTATCCTTAACAACAGGAAGTTCACAACTTCTCGGACTTGAGCTCGCTTTTAAGATATTCAACATCTTAAGCTCAAGTAATTGTTTTTCAAAACTTTGAACACAATTTTTCGAGAATTTCTCAAAAGGTTTTTCTAAATCTTTCAAAATTATGTGTTCAAAAACGTTTTGATAAAACGAGCATGTCTTCTGGAATCGATAATATTTACGAACCTAGAAATGTCATTCAATAATGACACGGGGTTGTAAATAAAGTTCGAGCAGAAGTTCAAACTTTTAAAACATGCTCAAAATGGTTTGCTATTATTTCAGATAGCAACCCGCTTTTCATAATCAAGTCAAGCATTTCACCGGAAAGCTTTGACTCAACAACGGGAATTAATTTTCTCGGGGACGTGACGAGGTGACCAACATTCGTGAACAAGAACCATGTGCTTCTTTCATATGATGTTCTTCATCATTCAGGTCCAACCTCATAAATTGCTAATCTTGTGAATTCATTATCATATATGATCTTTGCACGTGATAAATACCTTACACTTGTGTTTAAAAGGTATTTAATTTACGTTTCAGCACACCCTCATTAATTTGAGGGGGAGCTTGTGTAATTCATGAAGATAATTGGATTTGCATTTTTCTTCCCAAATTTTCTTAAAATGCTATTAAATCAATTGATATTAAAAACATCGATTGGGTTAATATTTTTAATATGGGGGAGAAAATGTGATTTAATATGGGATATGATCAATCATAAATTGTTTGACTTAACGTGATAGCTCATCCCGACATGTGCAAAATGTTTTCGGATATCGTGGCATATGTTAAGGGGGAGCAAAATGGATTTGCACTTCAAAATGGATTTCATGGTGACATACACTTTCCCAAAACATCTCTATTCACGACGGTGAAGATTGTGGTGACATAAGGATGGTAGGATAGGTTAAAGTCCAATGATTTCTCTAGAACCGGAGGAATCTTCCCAAGGACATTCCATAGTTAGAAATAGTAGTCCTTAGGAAAGATGGAGAAAGATTGTGAACGTAGCTGAATGCCGACCAAGTACTTAAGTTAGCACTGGAACAATCACAACAAGGTGCTAGTTATGACGTATTGGTAAGCATTGAAGGGGTTGAAGAATGAAAAAGAAATGTAAAGATAAAGGGTGTAAAGAAAGAAGCCCTCCTTACAACTTTAGGCAGAAACCGGGTCAATACATATGCTATTGAGGTCATTTTTGCTAATGATTCTCGATATTGAAGAAAGACGTCATGGACCCAGTGATGCAATGCACAACCCTTCCCAGCTAACTCAAATATCTCTCAAAAGGTATTTGTTTTAATCACACGGAGATCAACACGTTATCTATTGGTTTATTCACTCCGAATAGACTGGTATTGAAAAGGTGGCACTCCTCTCCAGCCTCCGATCACTAAAATCCAAAATGCACGATCGAGTCTAGAGCCATTTGAGATCATCAAATATCTCATTAGGACACACTTTCATTATTCCTTGCTTCTTCACACACTGTGAAAAGTGAGAACGATCTTAAGAGTCCTACGTAAAATCTTCATGATCTTGCCTGAACATCCGAGTAATACGAAAGTATTTACAATGAAGATGGAAATCCTTCTTGAGCGAATATCAAAAAGCTCATGGTAGGTGACTTGTGCGATTCTTTATGAATCAAACTTGTGATAACTGGAAAGCAACAGTGGTTTAATTCTTAAATGAATTTAAACACGTTCCAGGCCTCTACGCAATATCTTAGTGATCTTGCCAGAACATTCAGAGTAATACTATTAAGTATTTACAGTGACGAATGGAAATCCTTCTAGTGTTAACATCAAACAGCACTTGGTAGGTAACTTGCAAGATTCTATATGAATCAAGCTAGTGACAACTGGAAAGCAACGATGGTGCGGTTCTTAATTGAACTTCACTTGTTCCAGGAACATGAATTGACGGCTTCAAATCATGCGGATAATATTTATCCAAATGATTCACTCTTTACGTTCACAGTCAGCTTTGGACGGTCGAGTAAAGAGAACGGGTTTACCCGCGAAATCTTGTCAAGGAGGTTCTTTATTGAAACTACCTGCCACAAGTACGATATTTAATATCGTCCAACGGTCTTCACCGACCGGAGGTAAATTGCTACCAAATTAGAATGAAATGTTCAAGGCCATTTCATCCGTGTATATTGTTTGTTGCTAACTGTCTTATGCAGCGTAACAAAAAGGTGGCATTGCGGTGTACAATCCAGAAGAAGTCGTCACCACATGCTTATACTACATACAATTAGTACTTCAACAAATTCAAGAAAGACTGAAGGTCAAGTCTTCCGCTGTATCAAACTCTGAAGCTTTCAAGAATTTAAAAGTATAAGTATGTGGAACATGAAGTCACAAAGAGGCAAATATCACAAGTGAAGAATGCACAAGGTCAAGGCAAGGAAACATGCTCAAGACTAAAGTCAAAGATCACATCAAGCATATTCACAAGAACAAGATCGAAGACTCAAGCATAGATGCTAGGTTTAAGATTTTGTAAAAAGATGTGACCTCCCTTAGGGGGAGATTGTTGGAAATACGTTTTTCCCAATAAAGTCTCGGTCACATCTTAGTTAGCATAGATCACGAGTTATAGACTATTTAGAACTTTGTTTCTTGGAGTGACCTCCCTTAGGGGGAGATTGTTGGAAATACGTTTTACGTATTTATGAAGGATCGGTCGCTCCAACGATAATTATGTAATGGGCTCGTGATCTATTTAATTATTGTATAGTCCATATAGCCCACATGTAGGGTGGGCTATATATATCCCCTCCTAGCATGTTAGGAGGGGTTGTTGATTCTCATTTTCCACTTAATCATTTTCCATCTTAACTTTCTCTCTCTAACTTCTCTCCCTTCTCTCTTTTCTCTCTCTAATCCTTCATCTCTTTCCTTCATCTCTTTATGTTTATCATCTAAATCAACCATCTAAATCCACCAAATCCATGATATAGAATAGGCCATTAATCACGTAGACCTTCATGAGCCATCTTAGTGTTTGGTTCATGTTTTGATTGTGTGCTTTTGTTTGTTAGCTTTTTGCTAGTGCGCGGATATTTGGAGAAGCTCAATCAGGTGAGTTTCATAGTCCCATGTCTTTTTATGATTTGATTTCCAGATGGGATGGAAGAGACACTGTATGGTTTTGTAAAGAATGTTGTGAATGTTTTTATGGTTTGTGATGGACTTGCGTGTACATTTATGTGATTAACTGCTATGTGATTCTTGATTGTGTTTATGATTTGGATCGGGGGACACGTACCGTCTCAGTTATTGTGGTTTGACTTGGTACCAAGGGGATGTTGACAAGGCGGGGCCTTGGGGAGGTACATAGATGTGTGAGCATCTATGGGACCAATGGATAATGACAAGGCGGGGCCTTGGGATTGGTACATAGGTGTATGGGCGCCTATGGTACCATGGTGTTTGGTAAGGCTGGGAGCCTTGGATTTTGTTTGGAATGATTGATCTTGAATGTTAGTTGTTAATGCATACTTGTAGCACATTGTCCATATGTTTAGTGGTTTATGGTTGTTCACAGCTTATTTTAATCTGTTTTCGGTTAAAGTCTAAACCTATGACTCTCACCAACATTATGTTGACGTGTTTTAGTGTCTCTTTCAGGTGATAAAGTGGTTAAGCGTGAGAACATATGTGGCTAGGTTTGGAGTCGCGTAGGAATGCATTTAGAAGGAGATCCCTGTTCCTTCTTAGTTTATTTTTTTATGTTTGTTTCAATAAGTGATACTATGAACCTATATGTTGATTTGTTTGTGTTATTTGTTTGTATTGGGTAAGAGGTAGGACTGTTACCTACTTACCTAGACTCCTGCATTGATGAGATATTGTCATGACATTTGTGTCACCTTTTATGACATTTTTAATTCATATAATTCTCTCTATAGACACGCTGTAGTTGTGATGATATCCATACGTCGCGCCCCATATTCCGCCATGGTGGGGTGTGACACTAGGGCCCGGTTCATTGTGCGGCTTCGTTTCTCGTGTTCGTTTTTCCTTGTTTCTTGTGATCTTTTGTCTTTTTCACGATATCCATACCTAAATACACAAGTAAACAAACACAAGCATATATTTGGTATTTTTATGACATTAAATGCATTTAAAGCCCGAAAAGGACGATGAGATCATGTATAAATGCCATCTCATAAAAATGCTTAACTATAAAAAAGATAGCAAAGACATAACGGGATTGGGATTTGATAAGAAAAATATAGCTTCTAGCTCAAAAATGACATTTCTAAAATTGCTGTCACATAGGGACCCGGACCCCGTCAGACCCTTTCCCCTTTGGGTCTGGCCCCTGTCAAAGGGTTTGTGGAATTGTGTGATGAACAAAAGAAAATGCGCGCCGAATTTGTCGTTGTATCCAAAAAACCTAAACCATTCAATCCAAAAAGATATAACACAAGTGTTAGAAATGTAGAAACAAATGCTAGAACTAGAAACATTCAAAATCAACCTAGACCTTCTTCTCCCAAACGCCCCTTTCCGAAAAGTAATCAAAGCGCTCTAGGTAGATATAGTCAAGTACCCTTTAACTATGATTACCACAACCAAGTCTCTATGGGAAATTTGGTACCTTGGGATGTATTTGGCAACACTCCTATCGGAATTTCCATGAGAAGTATGCTTAACCCAAACGGACCCATGAGACGATGGGAACCAAACGCTTGAGTTCTATTATGTGTAGGTATGCTTGAAGGTTGGACTTGAACCCGATGAATGGATCAAGGACAGCGGATGTTCAAGACACATGACGGGGAATAGGAATCTCTTTAGCACCTACACACAAACGGACGGAGGTAATGTTATTTTTGGTGGCAATGTCAAAAGCAAAATCACAGGCAAAGGTATGATTTCTAACGATCAAATTACCATTGATAACGTTGCTCGCATAAAAAACTTAGGATTTAACCTACTTAGCATTAGTCAACTTTGTAGTAACAAATGCAAAGACGCTATTTGTTTGGCCACTCTAGATGACACTTCCACCCTTTGGCATAGACGACTTGGTCATATAAACATGGGTCTTTTAAAAAATTTGGCTAACAAAGATCTTGTGAGAAATTTAACAAAATTAAAATATGATCAACATTTTTGTGATCAATGTAAAATTGGCAAACAAACACATGCAAGCCATAAGGCTAAAAATATGGTCACCACAACCATGTTTTTTGAACTCCTACATATGGACTTGTTCGGTCCTTCCGCCGTACAAAGTTTCGGAGGACATCTTTACACCTTGGTGATAGTGGACGACTATTCGAGATTTGATTGGACAAAGTTTTTGAAAACAAAAAATGAAGCATTTGATCATTTTGAGACTTTAAGCAAGAAAACTGAAAAACCAATTAAATTGTCGAATTGTGTCAATTCGAACGGATCATGGTCGGGAGTCTGACAATGAAGTGCAATTCGGAGCCTTTTGTGACACCAAAGGTATCACTCTCAATTTCTCGGCTCCAAGAACACCTCAATCAAACGGGGTAGTTGAACGCAAAAATAGAACTCTCCAAGAAGTGAGTAGAACTATGTTAAATGAGTCAAATATGCCTCAAAAGTTTTGGTGTCATGCGGTTGATACCTCAACTTATATTTTAAATCGGTTTTAATTAGACCACTTCTAAATATAACTCCATATGAAATACTAAAAGAAAGAAAACCGACTATTGGATACTTTAAGGTATTTGGAAGTAAATGTTTTATTCTTAACACAAAAGATTATCTCAATAAGTTTGACCCAAATTCGTACGAAGGAGTATTTCTTGGATATTCTCAAAATAACAAAGCTTATATTGTGTTAAATAAACAAACCATGTGTGCCGAGGAATCGTTGAATGTTACATTCAACGAAAGACCACCTCCCTCTAGGACATCACCTTTGGTAGATGATGATCTAGTTGAAGGCCAAACAAATGACCATCCAATTGACCTTGAAAAGGACAAGGGAAATGAACCATTAAAAATTGAACCTTTAAACATTAAGGAATCAAAAGGGCATTATTTAGAAAATGTTATCGGTAAATTAAATAAACGAACCTTAAGGTCTCAAGCTCAAAATGAAAGTAATTTCTTCTAATTCGTGTCTCAAATAGAACCTAAAAATGTTGATGAAGCTACACTCAATGAAAGTTGGGTTATTTCTATGCAAGAGGAATTAAATCAATTTGTAATAAACGATGTTTGGTACTTAGTACCTTGACCTAAAAATCAAACAGTTAATGGGACAAAATGGTATTTCGAAATAAACTAGATGAAAATGGTATTGTGTCAAGGAACAAGGCTAGACTTGTTGCTCAAGGTTATAACCAACAAGAAGGTATTGATTATGATGAAACCTATGCCCCGGTTTCTCCTCTTGAGTCCATAATAATTTTACTTGCTTATGCATGTGCTCATAACTTCAAACTTTATCAAATGGATGTTAAAAGTGCATTTCTAAATGGTTTTATAAATGTGGAAGTGTATGTTGTACAACCTCCCGATTTTGAAGACTATAAAAAACCTAATCACGTTTATAAACTTAAAAAGACTCTTTATGGTCTCAAGCAAGCACCCAAGACATGGTATGACTGACTTAAGTCATTTCTAACTGAACACAAATATTCAATGGGTTTAGTGGACAATACATTGTTCACTAAGAAAAAGGAGTCACACATAATTATTGTTCAAATATATGTCGATTACATTGTCTTCGGGTCTACATGTCAAGAACTTTGTGATGAATTCTCTAAAATCATGCATGACGAATTTGAAATGAGCATGATGGGAGAACTTAACTTTTTCTTAGGCTTACAAATTAAACAAATGGAGGACGCGATCTTCTTTAATCAATCCAAATATATAAAAGAAATTCTTAAGAAATTTGGCCTAGAAGAATCAAATCCAACTAACACCCCAATGTCTACCGATACTAAATTAACCAAAGACGGGGTAAATGATTATGTCGATAGTACAAAGTACCATGGTATGATTGGTAGCTTAGTTTATCTAACGGCTAGTAGGCCAGATATCATGTTTAGTGTCTGTATGTGTGCACGTTTCCAAGACAATCCGAATGTGTCTCATCTTGAAGCGGTTAAAAGAATCTTTAGATACATCAAGGGAAAAACTCACCTCAGATTATGGTATCCAAAGGGCACGGGAATGGAAATCATTGTCTATGCGGACTCGGACCATGTCAGTTATTACGTCGATAGAAAAAGTACAAGTGGTGTTTGTACATTTATCGGATGTTGTCTCACCTCATGGTTCTCAAAGAAGCAAACCGCACTAGCCATTTCAACAATCGAGGCCGAATATGTGTCAGAGCGCAAAGCATATCAACAAGCATTATGGATAAAACAAGCTCTTGTTGATTACGGTATTAAGTTGGAAGACGTTACAATCTTGTGCGACAACAAAGGAGCTATTTTTCTTAGCAAAAATCCCGTATTGCACGCTCGAACCAAGCACATTGAAATTCGACACCACTTTCTACGTGACAACGTCCAAAAAGGTAACATCTTTATTGAAAAGGTATCTTCGGAAGATAATATAGCCGACATTCTAACTAAACCACTAAAACGTGAGCCCTTTAATATTTTAAGACTAGTGATAACTCGATTTTACTCAGTTAAAAAGTTCTTTGTCGTATGTCTAATCGAGTTGATTACTGGTTTAACGTGTGACTCAATTGTTTTTGTTTAAGAAAAATATTTGTCGTTGTTTGAAAAATAAAAGCGCACAAACTTTAAAGTAAATGGCAGTAAATAAATCTAAAAACTAATTGAAAATAAATGACGGGAAATAAAAAGGCAAACTTAAACTTAAACTAAAGGCAAGCTTAAAATAAATCTAAGGCAAGTAACTAAAAATGCGACTAAGTAAAAAGACAGGAAAAGTAAAGTTTAAAACTTAAAATAAACTAAAAATGCTCATTCGGAAAAACACCTTCGTTCGGAATAATCCTTCGTTCAGAATGTCACCTTCACTCGGAATGATTCTTCTTTACTCGGAATGTTCTCTTCATGCGGAATAAAACACTCATCCGGAATATTTGCTTATTCGGAATAATCAAAAGATAACCTTTATCCGGAATAAGTTTGCTTCGTTCGGAATAATCAAATCAAATCCCTCATTCGGAATAAATACTCATCCGGAATAATTTCTTATTCGGAATGTTTACTTCATCCGGAATAACTCTTCATTCGGAATACATGTGCTCATCCGGAATAATTGATTCGGAATGATGTCTTCGTTCGGAATAAATTAAACTAAGCCTTCATTCGGAATAATTAACTAAGATTGCTTGTTCGGAATAAAAGCTTTATGCAGAACAATTAAAATAAAACCTTCATCCGTAATGTAGCTTCATCCGGAATAACCTACTGATCCGGAATGAAAGCTTCATCCGGAATAATACGAAGAAAGTGCTCGTTCGGAATATTCAACTGATGCGGAATAATTAAACTAAAGCTTGATTCAGAATCTGGGCAACAAAAACTTACGAAGAACAGGGAAAAACATATAGCCATGAATTTAATCAAAAACTAACCAAATCAATCTAAAGATTAAACCAAATTAACCACAAATGATTAACTAACAATAACCAATTAATCGAAATCAATAAAACTAACAATAATAACCAAAATAATCAAAACCCACTTAATCAAATCAATAAAAACTAAAGAACATAAACATAAACATAAACATGAAGATCAATATCAAAACAAGAACGGTAGATGAGAGATTAACAAGAAAAGTAAAGATTCAATAACATAAAAGATAACTTACTTGGAATTAAAGTGCAAAACAAGGTAATTAAATGGCAATGAAATAAAGTGCAAGTAATTAAAAATGGAGAGACTAATTTTGTCAAAATTAGCTAACAACTTTAACAAATGAATCTAATCTCCTATTTATAGTGGAGGAGGAGAGGGAGTGGGAGGAAGCTTCCTCCTATCTTTCTTCTTTCTTTCTTTCCCGTTTAGTCCTCAGTCTTCTTAATTCTTCGACTTTTTTAGACTTTTGTCTCGGGATTACTTTAAACTCGTCTTGTGATTTCTTCAAAAATTAGACTTGAGTTCTTCGGCTTTATTAAACTTCCGTCTTTGGACTTTTTCTTCGATAAATCTTCAGAATAGGCCTTGGACTTCCGTTCTTTTTGTACTCTTGATTTCTTGACTTCGTCTTTTGTCTTTTTCTTCGATAAAAGCCCGTGAAAGACCGTGTTTTCTT
Organism: Glebionis coronaria; assembly: GCA_025667525.1. Taxonomy (NCBI): domain Eukaryota; kingdom Viridiplantae; phylum Streptophyta; class Magnoliopsida; order Asterales; family Asteraceae; genus Glebionis; species Glebionis coronaria. The sequence continues at coordinate 252,173,861 of CM046874.1, forward strand.
CCCTTTTTACATTTTGATCCTAAAATCACAACAAAAACACAAACCACGCATAATTCTGACATTTATGACATAAAATATACGTTTTGGCTTGGTTATTTTTTGTAGCTAAGTGGTAAAAGGATGGTTGTTTACACACCTATTAAATCCTCTACACTTGACCATTGCAATGTCCTCATGCAATGCATTAATTACAAAGCAAGATTACACTTTTCATTACAATCAATCCACATCGTCCTTTATTAAAGAGATAGAAAATAACAAAACAAGTAAAGAAATCAAAGACTTACCTTAGGGTTTTGGAATGTCATGAATGATTATCATCCTCAAGTTTCACGTTCCCCATATCAAGCTTAAAAACGAGATCATTGTTATTATAAGTTAGCAAACTAACACAAACTCGTGTGGGTCAATTATTCACTTAGACTCCCTTATTCCTAGGTGTATCTCTTATATTTTATTGTTGTCTTAAATGATCACGAGGATGCATTGTTGACTTATTTCGATAGTTATTTAAGCTGAAAATAAAGTGGGACGATTTAATCAATAGTTAGCTAAAGGACAAAATCTTTTAAAACTGCTTCTCGGGACCTCATAAAGTTCATATCTTGGCATAACTCGCTTCACGATTTGTGACCTTTCTCGGACCGATATTTGGCAGCGACTTCATACTTCAAATCTTGAGAGACGTTCATGAAATAATGGTCTTCTCTTTATAATAGGAATTTCTTCACTTGAAGTTTTGAGAGATTCTTCATATTTGGACCACGACTTCTTCATTTTTCTCCAATCTTTATTTTGGACTTTGATATACAACGATCCGCCTCCTTTTAGGACTTGGATCTATTTATCCTCATACCTTGTTAGGGCCTTTTTGGATAGACTTCTCCATGATCTTTACGGGAGTATTTGCTTTTCGTCGTGTGTCTCGATCCTTCATATTGATTTTTGATAAATGATTCTTCACATCACTTTGGATCGTTAGCAACAAAATGTAGCCTTCATGCCTTGTTAGGGCCTTTTCGGACTCGCCAATCTTTGCATCCCGCTTCAATAAGTTATGCCTTGGCTATGAACTCTAATTAATACCGAGCAACTTTTAAACGATCTTGGGCTAGAAGATAAGTAACTTTTTAAGTCGTACGACCTTACTTATTGCAGATAAATTTATTAACAAGCGATGGGAGAATAAGCCTATAATCAACTCACATAAATTCATGAAAGAATACCAAATTTATAATTGACTCTATCATCTCTCGTACTCCACAATTTAAAATCTCAAGGAATGAGACTCGTGGATGCTTAGCCAATTAAATCAAAGTTTTGGGTTTTCGAGTCATCTATAGGATCTTGCAAATTCTTAGACTTTTTCAAATTTAGAAATCGCATTTTAAAGTTCCCTTGATAAACGACTCTCTAGGGTCAATTATAGGAACTTGCGAAAAGTTCTTGTTCTTAACCCGTGAGAGTTAAGACTTTCGCGTTTTAAAGCTCCCTATATGAAAGCCTAGCAAAACTTGACTTAAACACGTTAAGGGTACTAGCTAGAGTAAACTTAGATAAGTAAACTCGGGTTGAGTCAAAAGATTCACAACGTTGAAAATTAAAACCACTTTATTAAAATTTATTCTAGTAAAGAAAGAAAATAACTATACAAAGATTAAACTACTAGGCCAAAATAGATCAAAAATTTTTAATAATGTCGAAAAATCAATTTTCCGGTTAAAATGATGACAAATACAAGGAAAATGCCACTTAACTTCGATAGAAGCCCCCCTACACTTGATATAAACATTGTCCTCAATGTTTAAGCATGTGGGAGTAAACTCCCCTACACTTAGGACATTTTGCACTTTGATTAAATCTTGCTAAGGACAAGACAACTAACGAGATTCCTATTTTAATATTGGAAAATATAAAATAGTGAATCGAAAAGAGTTTAGGATAGAACCGGGAAGACGGAACACAGAATCACGGGTCGTCAAAAATCATCAAGAGTGGATCATTGAACGCTCGAATCCCTGAATATGAGAAGAGAGGAAATAGCAAAAACCAACGGGTCTCCCCTACACTTAGGATAAAGATAGCTAAAAGATAGATACTTGGGTTGCCTCCCAAGAAGCGCTTGATTTTTGTTCACCGAGTCGTGAGCCTGACTCGACCTTGATTATCATGGAAATAGCCTTGAAGAACATCCACCGGGATCAAATACATGGTTTTCATCCATCAAGTAACACAAGCTTAAGGCGAACAAGGCAAACTGATGTGTGGTGGAATGTATATGTGATAATTAAGATACGTTATAGGGTAAATTATAAAATTACCTTTAGGAAAAATTAATAGACTAATATTACCAAAGACGAATTTAATTAAACACGTGATGAACCAAGTTCGTTATACACGAAGATCGAGTGAATTTGAGACTTTTTGCTTTGATTTGGACAATCGATTTGAATTGGTTTTCGGTTTTCAAACTAAAAATTAAATCTACAAATTTTAAACTATTTAATTTAAACCTAAAGTGCATGAATCGTTAACCCCCAAAATTATTTAACCTGATTACTTAAAATTAAAAACTATTTAAAATTTAAACTATTTAATAATCTATAAAAATAATTCTATTTAATAAAAAATTACTTTTAATCTATTTTTAGAAATCTATTTAAATTTTTAAACTAATAAACTTTATTAAAATTACTTTAACCAAATCTATATTTTTTAAACTATTTTTATTTAAAATCTAAAATTATAAAAATCTAATTATTAAAATAAACTAATTAAAATTTTTAAATTAATAAAAACATTTTTTTTAATTATTTTTATTTATTTTATAACCATTAACTATATTTAATACTAAAAATAATTTTAACAAAATTACTACTTAAAAATAATTCTAAACGGAATATAAGTAAAAAAATGTAACTAAATCAAAACTGCCAGAATCAACTATGCTATATTAATTAACTTTTGGTAATAAAATCAAAAAGGCATGTAGCTCAGTTGGCTAACACGCATGACTGTGAACCTGGGGTCTCGAGTTCGAACCCCATGAGTGACATAATTTTTTTGTGATTATTTTCTGATAATGAAAAGATGAAAAATGGTCACAGGAATGACCTTTGTAAAGCTTATTTTTATTTAAGCTGTTAGGAAACAGCTTATGGGCTTATTAGATCAATGGATTCTGAAAGCTATATAGAACTCACAAAATATTAAACACAAACTGAATAAAACTAAGCAATAGAACAGTTCTAGATTATTATCAAATGCAGATCATAAAAAATTTAGTAAAAAGCTAATACCAACAGATACTCAAAACATTAAGCAGTCTATAATACAAATCATTCTCATAACTTAGCTAAAACGTGACAGCGATCAAACATCAGTAATAGAAACCAAATCAGCACCAGCAATACACAAATACGAACTAGCAATCTAACCGATAAATCACATAACCATATCAGAAATCACAAAACATCCAGAAACTCAAAACTTTAGGAAAACAATTACCAATCTTAAACAATTTACTCTAACAAATTACACAATAGCAAGAGTTAATCCATACCAATATCATTCATCAGTTAACAAAAGCTAGACCATCTAGTTTAACTATAATGAAACAAATAACATCCTTTAGCTCTGAAATCTAAATAAGCTAACAAATCAATCCATTACATCCATAGCAGCTTACTCATTAAAATTAAACAAACAAGTTTCATTCATTATACTTAACAGATTTATAAACATAAAATAAAAAGAAAGAAAAGAGATTGAAACCTATTGGAGATTTCCGTTGAGTAGTAGATGAGCGTTGAGCTATCTAATGAACCGGAACAAAACACCATTCATGTCACCAAGAACCACCATCAATCATCATTCATCAATCGAACATCATATTCAATTTTTTCGAACCAAATGTCAATATAACCCAACGAATCACCAAGTGATATTCAGATTTTTTTTTACATTAACTTTCCAGTAGGGAAAGTTTGTTCCCAGTTTTCACAAGTACTTAATCAAAGCTATTGATTTAATCTTGATTAAATACCATTTAACAGTTATAATAATAAAATCAAATTAAGATGCAATATTTGTAAATAAAAACAAGAGATTAATAAACTTCAAAACTGAACTTTCATTAAATCAAAAATAACATTACATTATTTAAAAGAGAGATTACAATCCTAATCTATTTTAATCATTATAACATTAAAGTAAAAAGAGGGATAATCAATTACAAGAAAATGAGGGGTTTTTATAGCCATCCCAAGGCTGTTGAAGAAGAATATTCGGATAGCATATCCGAATCTTCTCAGCATATTCCATCTTTGATTTCAGCCCTTAGATCTTCTTTCTCTCTCTTGTTGTTAATCCTACGATTGAAAAGACACAACTAGCACACGGATTGCCAACGTGGCATCCGTTTGTGCTAGTTGTGTTTGTTTGATGCCTCTTGATTGGTAGAGTGGGAATATTGTGCCGTCAAAGCCAATCATGAGATGCCACGTAGCTTGTTCCTTCCTCATACTCTCTTCCTTAAACTTGGGGAATTTATGTCCCACACGCTTGAATTACATGTGTGATGAAAAGCCCCAAATTTACTTGAGGTTTTAATGACTAGGGTTTTTAAACAGTAACTTTGTGTCTGGTTATTTTTGTGAGATGGGGAAGGAAGGGAGTGAAGGAGATACATTGGTAATATCGAATGTATTTTTTTATTTAATGTGTGTGAGAGAAACGTGTGAGGTGAATGCGTGGGAAGATGTGGACGTTTTTATATATTTATTGTATGTGAGTGATGGGATAAGTTAAATAAACTTCACTGTTCGTAAACCCTAAAGCCCATTCACTAGCATTCGTTTCAAATTCCATCAATTGTGAAAACATTGGGCTTGAAGCCCAAGTTATTTTTCCCATCCGTTATATCTCAAATGGAATTAGGCTTTTAAATCCAAAAGTAGCAATATAATTCCCATATTGGGCTATCAGGCCCAAATAGCAACTGTGGGACCCACTTGATGCAAATAGTCTTCAATAAATTCAAATCCGCTAAAGACGAGCTCGATTTTGGCTTCATTGATCTTTTTCTTCAAACTCGTGCGGGTTTCGCCGGTTTTCGCGATCTTGGTACCTACACACATTAAAACAAGAAACACACATATATACAAGGCATTTTCAATACATTTTATGCATTTGTTCATTGTTATTTGATATAATTGATATGAGTAAAATCACTCATATCAAATTCCCCCTTGCTAAGCAATTGCCGTGTCCTCACGCAATGATAAAACAAAACACTAACTACACCTTTATTCAACTTTTTTGACTTTTTTTTTGAAAAGACATAATGTATTGCTTTCATTATTCGAAAAATAACTTTAAGGATCATAAAACTCAAATAGATTCATCGTCCCCGACTTTTCACTTTTCCAAGCCAAGTGCAAAAACAAGATCATTGTCAATCATAAGCCCCAAAATTAAACCAACTCATACAAGTAATTTGTGTTAAACTGAATCTCCTATTATTCCTAATTGTATCTCTAGATTTTATTTGTCATTCACCCAAAGGCTCATTTGACTTATTTGATATTTATTAGTCCAAAAATGAAGGCAAGAACGGTGTAAACTCAACACTCAAAACCTAACATCGACTTCAAAAACCGTTGTCACTAAAGAAAGCCCACATCAAGGATAACTTAACACGATTTAGGAATAAATCCCAGACCCGAAATTTGGCTAATATGGCTACATAAAGCAACAATAAAAACCTCCAAAGTCAATTATGACCTTATTAATGGAGTTAGCAACAACTACATCATAACACCTTTTGGCTCTTTAAGATGCAATTGTGCTCCTTATTTGAAATCCACACCCTAAGGCTCCTTGGACAAAAATAAGGGAATTGACTTCACCATCCCACCTTACAGATCATGATGATGAAGCAATTTTTATTCAACACGCCCCTTGACATACACCCTAAGGCTCTAATAACAAGGTTAGTGCTACATGACTCCCACCCGAAGGCTCCTAGAGAACATGTTTTTATTTATTCTTCTTTATTAATATGATATTTATAGTAAGCCAAATTTCCGCAATCCCATGATCAAAAGTCCATGACGCTGACACCCTTAATGTGTTCTCACTTTAATTACAAGGGAAGAAAAAGAAGGAGTTACGAGTTAAGATATCAAGCCTAGACCGCTAAAAACTTCATTTATTAAGCAATTATTATTCAAGTGTGGAAAGTAAATACGAGGAGATTAAATCAAACACAAAAATACTCGCACAAAGAAGAATTTAACCTTAGAAACTTTTGATTGAACTCTATCATCTCTTGTTCTCCATATAGTAAAATTCCAAAAATGTGAAACCAATGGATACTTAGCCTATTAAATCAAAGTTTTAGGTTTTCAAGTCATCTATAGGATCTTGCATCTTCTTATACTTTTTCAAGTTTTATAATTTGCGTTTTAAAGTTCCCTTGATAAACGACTTTCTATGATCAATTATAGGAACTTGCGAAAAGTTCTTGTTCTTAATCCGTATGAATTAAGACCTTCGCGTTTTAAAGCTCCCTATATAAAAGCCTAGCAAAACTTAATTCAAACACACTAAGGAAAATCTAAGGTTAAAAACCGAGTCGAGTCAAAAACTATTTTTATTTTCACCAACGGAAAGCCTACAATCGTGTCAAAAGCACTTATTTTATTTATTAAAACTTAAAAATAACACTAAAAATTTAAAATTTTATTGAAAAATGAGAAAAACAGTACGTTTAGACACGACAAAAGCAATAGCAAGCGATTATATCGATTGACTCCCCCATGCTAAAACCAAACATTGTCCTCAATGTTTCTTAGCTCAAGAGTAACACCCCCTTGCTAAGACACGAATAGTCTAATGCAAAATCCTAACATGGAAAGAGCACGCAAATCCATAAGCCGTTTATTAATTATGCCTCAAGATAAAACGTTAGTTGATAAAAATCAAGGGATAAAGAGTGTGCCCCTTTTTGGCATTGAAAGAATGGAAGATCAAGTGGACCGGCAAAAACCAAACACGAGAGTCTTCAAATATTAGGGTCATACCTAAGATTCACAACACAACAAAACACGAGCACGAGCTTGAAAGATCAAGCCTTATTAATGTTAGAAAATAGAAAGAAGATAGAATGTATGGGACTCCCCCACAAGGCACCTCGTTTTTGTTCACCGAGTCATGAGCTCGACTCGATCCCCGCATTCATTGGTCCTTAGGGAAAATGGTGAAAACCGGCATAATGGAATAGAATCCAACATAAAGCACGATGTCGGGGTCAAAGATCTCATCCTCGTTGTCGGATGACAAACGAAAGGATAAAGCTCCAACACAAATCTCTAAAAAGAGATGGTGGTCACAAATCACAATATGGATATAGCATGCTCCCCGAGATAAACTCGCACCAAGATGATTAAAAAGTCTTTCAGTTATTGCATCGGTGAAAAGCCGAGATTTCCCTAAATCAAAGATTCCGGGGTCGAATACCTCGTCCTCGGTGGAGAAAGGAATAGACAACACGGTGTCATCCCCCCATGCTAATCTAAGATCATATAAAGCACATGGTAAAGGTGGAATAAAAGTCTCAACTCTAGTGGGATCAACTTGCATGACTTTGTTGACATTGTCACTCTTAGGAATGTGAATAAAGGGGTCATGGTACTCAAAATGAGTCGCATGAAAAACCCGCACATTAAGATCAAAGCGAGTGGAAAGGATAATTGGAGCAAAAGTAATTTCCCCCTCCGGGTCAACATCATCGTCATCATAAATCGGGTGATCAAACCAAGAGTCTTCATCAGCATCATTAGACACTTCCTCAAATTCCGAAGGAATGTCTATATAAAGAAACTCATCAACCTCCTTCAAAAGAAGATCATCATCACAAAGGTTGTGAGATGTAGGAGGTATGATGCTCTCAAAATCCTCTTGAAACAATGGATTATTGTTCATTGAATCTTCAAAGAGAGGATTTGAGTAGGTCACAAAAGTGTCATCAATCTTGTCATCACAAGAAATATCCGACAAAGTATCAAGTGTATCACACTCGGATACAAGATCATCATTCTCATTCGTAGGCAATTCATCGGTGAATTCCTCGAGAATGGTAGGTAAAACATGAGAATCACGTTTGATCTCGAGATCGATAACGTCTTCACTCCCCCGTGGAAGTGGATCAATGATAGCAAAAAGTTCATCAATGAACTTATCACATGAATAGTCACTAACCTCACTCGGTGTGAAGTTAGGAATCAAAGGCTCTTCAACGGAAGATTGTGCCTTAGGAACATCAATATGATCCTTCGAAGAGAGTGAAAATGAGTCCATTTTCAAAGATTGTTCAATTAAAGCAATATCACTCTCGGGATCAAAATTCTCACTATTAAACTCACTAGCATCAAATGGTGCACTTAGGTAATCATCAATTTGTTTTTCAATCTTAGAACTATCATCCTCGTGTGGAGTGAGTGTAGATGAGGAAAGGTTGCAACATGTTTCAACAAAGCAAGCTTCTTCATTTGAATTTAACTTTCCTTTATCACAAAATGAGGTTTCTAAAATTGGAAAAACACCTTTATCAAAAAGAGCTTTCTTATTACTTTCAATTGTTTCAATAAGTTTTACTCTTTCAACTTTCTTAGAAGCAAATCTTGGAATCTTTTCCGGTTTAAAAACAATGCTTTTATCTCCATAAAACAATTTAATTTCCTCTTTCCTCATATCAACTTGAATTTGAGCCGTGCACAAAAATGGACGTCCTAGAATAATAGGCACACGAGGATTGGTCTCATAATCAACTATAGCAAAATCGGCTAAGTACAAGAAATTTCCCACTTTAACAATGACATTTTCCGCTATACCAACCGGTCGAGTGGTGGAACCATTAGCAAGCTCAATGATCATTTGAGTGGTACTAAGTGGTGCATAATCAATAGTTTTCCAAATGGCTATGGGCATTAAGTTAATGCTAGCTCCTAGATCGGCTAGGCCTTTGCAAACCCCAAGCTTATTGAAAACACAAGGTATCAAGAATTGACCCGGATCTTTATATTTCTCGGGAAAGAAATCAAAGAAAACCGAGGTACTAATCACATTCAAAGTAGCCTTGGTGACATCAAGAAAAGTTTCCTTAGGTGGAGGCTTAAACTCAATCACTTCAACTTCATCTAAATTTTCACAATCATCATAAACGGTTATGGCCTTAAGCTCTCCCTTCGGGTTTGGAATGGTATTACTAGGTAAGCAACCCGAAGAAGTAGATGGTTTAGACATAAATCCCTCAAACATCAAAAGCAATTTATTTTGACTTTGTTCCAAACTTTGGTGCATACGATTTTGACTTTGTTCTAACCTTTGTTGATTAAACTCAATCTTGTTATTTTGCCCTTTAATCGTATTTTGAAAATCGAGTCTCAAAGTATTAATTTGCCCTTAAATGTTATTTTGTAAAGCTTTCATATTTGTCTCATTTGATTTAATGTAGCTTGACAAATCATTTTGATTATTGCTTTGAAAACCTTGATTGTTTTGATTAGCATTAAACCCATTTCCTTGATTATAATTCCCTTGGTTACCACGGTTAAAATTATTCCCATTGTTCCCATTGTTGTACCTATTTTGAACCGGTGGAAAACCCGGTGGAGCAACATGATTTTGACGAGGAACTTGACCGTTGGAGCCATAAGTTCCCGTCGCGGCAAAAGCACTAGCTTGATCAAACCCCGTGGTTGAATAAGCATAATTAGGGATGTGCTCCACCACATGATACACAAACATTCTCAATCATATTAATCGATCCATGAGGATTCTTCCTAATCTCATTCAACAAAGTCGCGAATCCACTATTGATCTTAGAGTCCAATCTAGCAATCTCGGGATTTAATGAATTCACATTGGAAACACTCGGTGTGTTTCGTGAATATTGTGCTCTAGACTTATCCTCAATTATTCTCCACGCGTCTCTCGGAGTTTTTCTTAAAAGATTACCACCCGCGGTGGCATTTAAAGAATCTTGTTCAATCATATTAAGCCCATTATAATAAGTATTTATTTGATGCAATTCTGAGAAACCGTGGTGTGGACATTGACTTAACAAAACTTTAAATCTTTCCCAAGCAACCCCAAACGGTTCATGCACTTTTTGTTCAAATTTAGTGATCTCGTTCTTAAAGTGTGTTGTCTTAGATGGGGGAAAGAAATAATCCATAAACTTGGACACTAAATCATCCCATGTTAAGATCGAACTCGGTGGTTCTTTCTCATACCAAAGCTTAGCATTACCCTCGAGCGAGTACGGAAAAAGCATGAGCTTAATCGCGTCATTCGGCACATCTCTAAACTTGAGAGTCGAGGTAATTCGAAGAAAATTCCGAATGTGAGAATGCGGGCTATCGGTCTCATTGCCATGAAATTGGTCGGCACGAAAGAGTGATAAAAGACCCGTCTTAATCTCAAAATGATCCGCCAAAATAGCAGGCACAACGATTGCTTCCCCATACCCTTCGGTGGGTGCACGGAGCAATTCCTCCATTGTTCGGTAATCGGCCATCTCAACAACAATAGGTGGAAGCTCGGGTTCCACTATTCGTTGTTGACGATTTCTATTTCTACGAGGAATATTTTCAAGCCTATTAAAATCAATCACAAGACGAGAAGAACGTAATTGCATACACTACAAAGACGAGAATTTAGAGGGTTGAAGAAAAGAATTTAGACAAGATGTAACACCCCCAAATTTATACAACTCAGTACAGCGGAAGACTAGTTGGTGTTACGGGATAGCACATTACTCACATCATAGACAACGCATAAAAATCGCGTCGTTTATTTATAAAGCATTTCCATTCAATAATATCAAAGTTACATCGGTCCCAAGTCATTATATTTCATAAAAAGTTTTACAAAGTATTTGAATGGAAAATATTGTTTAGGTGCGGGCCATGAATTCTTGTTGTCTTCCCGAGAATTACCTTCAAGTACCTGAGATAAAACATGTTAAAAGAAAAGGTCAGCGATAACGCCGAGTGAATTCATAGAGTTTAATAAACCACCAATATAATATCGGTATAAAATTATTACCGAAAATCATTTTGTACAAATCTTTTTTATAGGCCATAAAATAGCAAAAATCATTTTATACAAATCTTTATCGAAAATCGTAATATAGGCATTTTCCTTAAAAATCATTATACGAGCCAATGTCGTAAAAACATCATACAATACGTCTTATAACGTTGTATGCAAATAAAAATCGTTATATGAATATGGTTATGAAAACCAAAACACGAACATAATATCAATAGTATGACCCAGTATTGCTAGTCAGGCAATACATCGTAATTCGGAGGGTCTAGTAATATTTTGGTGATTGGATTATTATAAGCCGCATGACATTGTTACCTTACTAAAACCAAAACGGGTAGCTAACCCAATACCAATTTTGCCCATCTAAAGTAGCGTGTCGTCACAAAGGTCACGCTATTGAAATCTTCTCATACATTAATTCTCTTACCAATCAATGTGGCACGACGGGGATCAACCGTCAAGGCGCGAACTGGGGTGATCGTCCCCAAATAGTACTATTAAATGCATAAGCGTCTACCAACTCCCGGTAGTTCACGATTCATGCTAATGGGACTTTTAGTGACATAACCTAACTTTAATAATCCATTTAATTTCATTTATCGGGTCCTTTAATCATTTATCGGGTCATACAATCGGGTCATTCAATCATTCGGGTCCAAAATCAATAAACAAACAATCGGGACAAATGGTGTCCTATTTTATAAAACTAACATGTTATCTCCCTCGCGGGTTTATAATACATTTATAAAAACATTTAAAAGAGTGCGAGGCTATGAACTCACATTGATATGGGAAGGCGGGTTATCGGCAATTCGGACGTACGGTACGTGCTTCAATCACGGAAACCTAGACAAATAATACTCGGTCTTAGACTCATGTCCAATGACTTTATAAAAATAACAAGTATGTATACATATGATGATTATATATATATGATGATCAAGTGGGTTTACATATTCTCGTTTACTCCTTTTAGTGTTATATGTCGATAACTTTTATATTAGTTTACTAGTTTTACCCGTTTACGTGTCTTAAGTCCAATAAGCTTATTATAAGTTATTTAACTTATTTTAATCCATTTTGTACCTATATTATCAGTATGTATACTTTCTAAGTTGGGCCTAAATGGGTTAAGCCCAATAGATTCTTTTTACAAGTTTTTATCCTATTTAGTCCATTTATTAGTCCAATATGTTTATTTAACTTGTTAATGTCCGTATGCCCTATAGTTCGGGTTTTATCAGTTTTTACTTGTCATACATGTCTATATATCAGTATATAAGTTTTATAAAGTTTTCATTAGACGGGTCCAACCATCTAAGTTTTATTTAACAAAAACGTTAATTTTACGGCAATAGCCGAAAAAGTCGTAAAAATCATGTTTATAGTTTTTATTACTTATAAACATTATTTCACCACCATTTATATAATTTATCCATTTGATTACCCTTTTATATATATATTTATATAAATAAGTTTTATAAGTTAGTGGGTTTATTTTACATTTTATATATTAAAATGTGAGTGCTTATATAATAGTATTATTCTTTAATTTCCAAAAATCTGATTTTTAACTTCATCTTCACCAAAACTGCCATATCTTGAGTTCTATATGGAGATAGAAGCTCAAATTTTTATCACATAAACTACATGATATGTGCTACATTTAACTCTTCTATAGAAACTGTTGAATCATCTTCTAAATATTTTCTAAAAATCGTCCAAAACAGTAACTTCAGATTTATAACCTAAACTTGTTTTGATCATATCTCACTCATTATTTTGATTCCATTGCATGGCCAACTCTCACATGTGTACAAGACCCATAGCTTACTGTAAATGGATTCTACTTCATCATTTTATCAGTTTACCATATGCTTCTTTACTGTTTTTATACAGCCTATTATTTACACAAGATTTACCCATTTTTACTTATAGTTTTTCATCTTTTTATCCATGATTATCAACAACAAATCCCCACATAACATTTTTATCATCATATAATCATCATAAATATATACAATAGGAAATAAAATACATGTTTACATAATCAAAATAACAAGAAGTTGAGGAGGACAATCTTTATACCACCAAGTTGATGTAGGTTATGATTTTGACATGGTTTTGGATGGAGAAACTTATGATGCACCAAGACCATATTCATGATCACCAATGTTCATGAATACCTTGTGGAAAATCAGCCCTACTAATCCATGAAAACTCCTCCTTGGATGTTATAACTTGCACCAATCTTCATCTTTTTGAATGGAGATTAACATATGTTAATCATAACATATGTTTTGTGGTAAATTTTTGTATGAATGGTGGTTTTTGTGGAGCAAATGGGACGGCAAGATGAGAGCCAAGAGAGAGAGATTGGGTGGATTTGCATGTAGGAAATGAAGAGTGGTTTGAGGTTTGCTTGTTTTGTGGTAAGCTTAGCTTACAAAGTAAGCATAAGCTAACATGTGTTGAGCTAAGTGTTGAGGTTATGACACATCATAGATGTGTTGTAGCTTCATGTGGGCCGGTTTTGGGGGTGGGACAAGTGTCCCACTTGTCTCATCCTCATTTATTTACGGGTACTCCTCGATTCTAGTTTCCTCGATTTGCGTGCCCTCGGGTCGTTTTACGAAAAACGTTTTTATAAATTATGAATCAACGTCACAAAACGAATCCAATAAAAATTGTTTCATCAAAAACGGAGTTCGAAAACGTAAATACGTAATCCTAAGGTTTCCGGTTTAGTCGTAAAGGACGTTAAAATAAAATCGTAAGTCCTAATCTCTTCTCGTAAATTTGTGGGTTTATGAACTAACACAAATTTAAAACTCCAAAATAATATTCACGGACAAATTTATTTTCTGAAATGTCGGACTGTCACCAAGGACGGTGTATGTAAACGTAAGCACGTAACGTTGAATCCTCCGGTTTAGACGTAGTCGATGCTACTTCAAGACGTAAATCCAAATTTCTTCCCAAAAATAAGTGAGTTCATATTGTATCATTAAAATAATATTTTCAAATAATATTTGAGAATAAAATATCAATCATAAATTGACGGATTGTCACACAAGAAGAAGATTATTTTTGGTATTTTATTTGGTATTGCTCAATCAATAATGATCGATAAAAACAAGGAATAAGGATAACTACTATGGAGGTAAATTACCCTCGGTCGACTTTGAAACGATAGGTGAAAACCTAAACGTCTCGAGGTTCAATAAGTAAACTACAAAAATAAGATTTATTACTACTTGAGTCGGCAAACCAATAATAGGTCGTCCCTCTCAATATACTTACAAGCAAGCGGGGAAACGAGGTGGCACAAAGCACTTAAAAACCTTTTTCCTTAGACGGCCTTTTATAGCACGTCGCCTTATACCTACCTTATAGTTTGTATAAATCGAGTTCAAACTTCTTATTAGTATTTATCTATTTTGCCTTTTATTTTTGTTTTGGATTCGACTACAATAGATAGGTGATGAAATCCCAACTAAGGTCTTATTTGATAAGTATGTAAATTTATTGATCTACGTAATACAATATATTATTCACAAAAAACGAGAAAAACGATACATACTATATAATAGAAAAATAACAAAACTTTCCGAGGACGGAAAGGGTCTTCAAATCAACGATCAACAAATCTCCACAAAAGCAAATCGTACACAAGATCCCCGGCAGCGGCGCCAAAATTTTTGATGTGTGGTGGAATGTATATGTGATAATTAAGATACGTTATAGGGTAAATTAGAAAATTACCTTTAGGAAAAAGTAATAGACTAATATTACCAAAGAGGAATTTAATTAAACACGTGATGAACCAAGTTCGTTGTACACGAAGATCGAGTGAATTTGAGACGTTTTGCTTTGATTTGGACAATCGATTTGAATTGGTTTTCGGTTTTTAAACTAAAAATTAAATCTACAAATTTTAAACTATTTAATTTAAACTTAAAGTGCATGAATCGTTAACCCCCAAAATTATTTAACCTAATTAATTAAAATTAAAAACTATTTAAAATTTAAACTATTTAATAATCTACAAAAAATAATTCTATTTAATAAAAAATTACATTTAATCTATTTTTAGAAATCTATTTAACTTTTTAAACTAATAAACTTTATTAAAATTGCTTTAACCAAATCTATATTTTTTAAACTAATTTTATTTAAAATCTAAAATTATAAAAATCTAATTAAACTTTTTAAATTAATAAAAACATTTTTTATTATTTTTATTTATTTTATAACCATTAACTATATTTAATACTAAAAATAATTTTAACAAAATTACTACTTAAAAATAATTCTAAACGGAATATAAGTAAAAAAATTGTAACTAAATCAAAACTGCAAGAATCAACTATGCTATATTAATTAACTAACGGGTAATAAAATCAAAAAGGCATGTAGCTCAGTTGGCTAACACGCATGACTGTGAACCTGGGGGTCTCAAGTTCGAACCCCATGAGTGACATAATTTTTTTGTGATTATTTTCTGATAATGAAAAGATGAAAAATGGTCACATGAATGACCTTTGTAAAGCTTATTTTTATTTAAGCTGTTAGGAAACAGCTTATGTGCTTATTAGATCAATGGATTATGAAAGCTATATAGAAGTCACAAAATATTTAACACAAACTGAATAAAACTAAGCAATAGAACAATTCTAGATTATTATCAAATGCAGATCATAAAAAATTTAGTAAAAAGCTAATACCAACAGATACTCAAAACATTAAGCAGTCTATCATACAAATCATTCTCATAACTTAGCTAAAACGTGACAGCGATCAAACATCAGTAATAGAAACCAAATCAGCACCAGCAATACACAAATACTAACTAGCAATCTAACTGATAAATCACATAACCATATCAGAAATCACAAAACATCCAGAAACTCAAAACTTTAGGAAAACAATTGCCAATCTTAAACAGTTTACTCTAACAAATTACACAATAGCAAGAGTTAATCCATACCAATATCATTCATCAGTTAACAAAAGCTAGACAATCTAGTTTAACTATAATGAAACAAATAACATCCTTTAGCTCTGAAATCTAAACAAGCTAACAAATCAATCCATTACATCCATAGCAGCTTACTCATTAAAATTAAACAAACAAGTTTCATTCATTATACTTAACAGATTTATAAACATAAAATAAAAAGAAAGAAAAGAGATTGAAACCTATTGGAGATTTCCGTTGAGTAGTAGATGAGCGCTGCGCTATCTAATGAACCGGAACAAAACACCATTCATCTCACCAAGAACCACCATCAATCATCATTCATCAATCGAACATCATATTCGATTTTTTCGAACCAAATATCAATATAACCCAACGAATCACCAAGTGATATTCGGATTTTTTTTACATTAACTTTCTAGTAGGGAAAGTTTGTTCCCAGTATTCACAAGTACTTAATCAAAGCTATTGATTTAAGCTTGATTAAATACCATTTAACAGTTATAATAATAAAATCAAATTAAGATGCAATATTTGTAAATAAAAACAAGAGATTAATAAACTTCAAAACTGAACTTTCATTAAATCAAAAATAGCATTACATTATTTAAAAGAGAGATTACAATCCTAATCTATTTTAAGCATTATAACATTAAAGTAAAAAGAGGGATAATCAATTACAAGAAAATGAGGGGTTTTTATAGCCATCCCAAGGCTGTTGAAGAAGAATATTCGGATAGCATATCCGAATCTTCTCAGCATATTCCATCTTTGATTTCAGCCCTTAGATCTTCTTTCTCTCTCTTGTTGTTAATCCTACGGTTGAAAAGACACAACTAGCACACGGATTGCCAATGTGGCATCCGTTTGTGCTAGTTGTGTTTGTTTGATGCCTCTTGATTGGTGGAGTGGGTATATTGTGCTGTCAAAGCCAATCATGAGATGTCACGTAGCTTGTTCCTTCCTCATACTCTCTTCCTTAAACTTGGGGAATTTATATCCCACACGCTTGAATTACATGTGTGATGAAAATCCCCAAATTTACTTGAGGTTTTAATGACTAGGGTTTTTAAACAGTAACTTTGTGCCTGGTTATTTTTGTGAGATGGGGAAGGAAGGGAGTGAAGGAGATACATTGGTAATATCGAATGTATTTTTTTATTTAATGTGTGTGAGAGAAACGTGTGAGGTGAATGCGTGGGAAGATGTGGACGAATTTATATATTTATTGTATGTGAGTGATGGGATAAGTTAAATAAACTTCACTGTTCGTAAACCCTAAAGCCCATTCACTAGCATTCGTTTCAAATTCCATCCATTGTGAAAACATTGGTCTTGAAGCCTAAGTTATATTTCCCATCCGTTATATCTCAAATGGAATTGGGCTTTTAAATCCAAAAGTAGCAATATAATTCCCATATTGGGCTATCAGGCCCAAGTAGCAACTATGGGACCCACTTCATGCAAATAGTCTTCAATAAATTCAAATCCGCTAAAGACGAGCTCGATTTTAGCTTCATTGATCTTTTTCTTCAAACTCGTGCCGGTTTCGCCGGTTTTCGCGATCTTGGTACCTACACACATTAAAACAAGAAACATACATATACAAGACATTTTCAATACATTTTATGCATTTGTTCATTGTTATTTGATATAATTGATATGAGTAAAATCACTCATATCACAAGCCAAATAAGAGTAGGCAAGGTTCCCTTAAGCAAAGATGGAACACGGTGGTAGTAAGGGTGAAGAGGTGCAAGCATATCTCCATAAGTTCCAAAGATTTTTCCTTTTATTTCATCAGATGGATACTGAGATGGCTTGAAAATTTCAATACCGGGATCAAACACCTTTTCCTTTAGGGGAAAATAGCACTCAGGCTCAGCAGAATTTGAAGAACATCCGCTAAGAAAATGCACAACCTCGTCCTCAGAAGGTGGACAAAGAAGTATCAAAACATACGTGCTGTGGATGTTGGTGTCGTCCGGTGTCGGCTCCTTTGAAAGAATTTTCTTTAAATCCGTAGAAGGATAAAGACCATAAGCATCAAAGTCTAAAGGAGGAGCATCACTCTCATTTGGGAAGTATGTGTTGAGAAAAGTAGCAAAGTCTTCCTCAAATGAGTAGTCATCCAAAGTAGGATTAAGCATGGTTGGCAGAGGATCTTCATTATGTGAAGAATCACTCGAGAGAGTATCGGCCTCATCAAAATCATCATAAGTGGGCATATCTAGATACTCAGAAGTAAAATCATCATAATCATCCCCATCGGAGCTAGAATCATAAGCATCATAGATTGGTGGAGAGTCATAAATTGGTGGAGGATCATAGCAAGAGTCGAATAGAGGATTGTTGTAGACGACAAAATCATCAAGCACATTAATCATATTCGCCGATTCTCTTCCATAGGATTTGTTTGTGATCTTCCCTATTTCAAAAACTTGTGCATCATTCCCGACCCTTAAGATTAACTTACCTTCGGCAACATCAACTAAAGCTTTTCCGGTTCTCAAGAATGGCCGACCAAGTATTAAAGGAATACGAGGGTCCATTTCATAATCTACAACAACAAAGTCAACCGGAAAAGTGAAGGTGCCAACTTTAATGAACACATCTTCAGCAATACCAACGGGGTAAGCGAGAGTGTGATTTGCAAGCTCAAGAGTCATCTTAGTTTGTGTAAGATCGGGTAATGATAAATTTTTCCAAACACTTAAAGGCATCAAATTTATACTTGCCCCGAGATCGGCTAAGGCAGTAAATTCGTCGGTTTGGTTAAAAGTACATGGTAGCACAAAACGACCGGGATCTCCAAGTTTTTCCGGAAGTTCCTTAAGCAATTTTCATTCAAGCGAGTATTAACAAACTCGGCCATCTTCTCCTTCTTATTAAGCAATTCCTTAAACATCTTGACAAATTGTGGCATTTGGGCAAGAGCTTCAACAAGGGTAAAGGTGACGGTCATGCCGGCAATCTTGTCCAAAAAGTTAGAGACTTGAACGTCATTCTTAGTCAAAATTCTAGCCTTGTCGACTCGAGAAGGGTAAGGAATGCTGGGTTTATAGGTGGAAGGTGGGGTTGTGAGGGTTCTTCTTGGGTACTTCTTCATGACAAGGTGGAGACGGTAATGGTGAACTAATACTAGGTGTGGGAGTAGTAGGGATAAATGGTGGTGGAGGAGGTGTAGATGGTGTAACTGAGGGTGGGATAGATGGTCCTACTAAAGTTGCTCCACTACGGGTAGTAATAGCACTCACATTCGCTCTCGGGTTGGTGACGATGTTTGAAGGTAGAGAGCCCGAAGTAGAGGGTTGAGTAGTGGGTAAGAAACTAGCCAGCATATTCTTCAAATCATTTGTTTGAGTGCTAAAAGAGGTTTGTATATCATTTCGAAACTCGGATCTAATGTCATTCCCTTGCTTAGTGATATCCCCTTTCAAATTGATAATTTGGATTTGTAGATTCTTGATTTGCTCTCCTTGGGTTCTCATTAAAGCTTCAACATCTTGATTAATGGGTGGGGCTTGTTGAGCGGGTGGGTGATAAGGATTAGAAGCTCGAGGTGGGCTTTGGTTGCTTCTATTGTAATTGTTGTTGGGGTTGTGGTTTTGAGGAGAAAAACCGGGTGAAAGATAGTTGTTCAACCGGTAACTTAGCAAATTTCGATCCCCTTGAGGTCGGGCTTGGTAATTTTCCGGTGAATAGTTACCATAAGTCGCATACACGTTTTCCGGGTTGCCTTGAGTAGAAGGACAATCAGTGTATGAATGAGGACCGCCGCATGTCTCACAAGAAATTGCTACAGCTTTAACTTGTTGTTGTTGGTTTGTAGCGATGAGCAAGATATTTTTGTTCATTTCGGCCATCATGCGGGTGAATTCGGTCATGTCGGGGTTTGCTGAAGTAGAAGAAACATTGACTCTCGGGTTGTTCCTTGAAGAAGCGGAGGAATCCCAATTTTTGTGATGAGTAGTCATGTTCTCAATAAGCTCTCTACACTCCTCGGGTCTTCTTTTCATAAATGTGCTACCGGCGGCTGCATTAATCGTATCACGATCACGACAAGTCAAACCATTGTAGAAAGTATCAATCAACGTAATGGGGAGCATGTTGTGGTTTGGACATCGATCGATCAAAACATTATATCTTTCCTAAGCATCAAAGAGAGATTCATCGGGTTCTTGCATGAAACCGCTGATTTGATTTCGAAGGCTCGTGACCATGGATGGTGGAAAGTAGCGCGACAAAAATCGTTGAGTCATGTCGTCCCAAGTATGAATGGAATTCTTCGGGAGACGATCAAACCATTTTTCGGCGTGGTGTGATAAAGTATGTGGAAAGAATTGAAGGCGAAGAACATCCATAGTAGCACCGGACAACTTCATGCTTTGAGTAATAGTAATGAATTTGTCGAGGTGCTTGTTGGCATCAAAATCCGGTATTCCGCGGAATGGATTAGTTTGCACTTGTTGGATCATGTGATGCTTCAACGAAAACTCCGGAGCCGTGATTTGCATCGGCGCAGTCGGTCCTCCTCGTCCAAACATTGTGGGTTGACAAAGCTCTTCCATTGACCGAAGATCGGGTGGGGGAACATTGTTGTTGTTATTGTTGAGGTGCTGTGGGTTATTGTTGTTGTTCACACCTGCCATAGCTAAATCTTCACGAGTCTCGGGCTCTGGATAAGTTGAAGATCTAGTACGCATACACCTTCAAAAGCAAAAGAAAAAGATACCAAAGCAATAGACAATATATATACACTATGAAAATAAAAATAAAATCTTTTTGGATTTTTTGAAAATTTTTAATTTTTAAATTTTTTTTTTATTTTTAACAATTTTTAATTTTTATGGATTTTTTGAAAATTTTTTAGTAAGAAAAATAACGCTCACGAATGAACGGATCCCAAAAAGCAACGCGTCTCTCACAGAAAACCGTTAATCTTTACGAAAAGAGCCGGCAGCGGCGCCATTTGATAACTCGATTTTACTCAGTTAAAAAGTTCTTTGTCGTATGTCTAATCGAATTGATTACTGGTTTACCGTGTGACTCAATTGTTTTTGGTTAAGAAAAATATTTGTCGTTGTTTGAAAAATAAGAGTGCACAAACTTTAAAGTAAATGGCAGTAAATAAATCTAAAAACTAATTGAAAACAAATGACGGGAAATAAAAAGGCAAACTTAAACTTAAACTAAAGGCAAGCTTAAAATAAATCTAAGGCAAGTAACTAAAAGTGCGACTAAGTAAAAAGACGGGAAAAGTAAAGTTTAAAACTTAAAATAAACTAAAAATGCTCATTCGGAAAAACACATTCGTTCGGAATAATCCTTCGTTCGGAATGTCACCTTCACTCGGAATGATTCTTCTTTACTCGGAATGTTCTCTTCATGCGGAATAAAACACTCATCCGGAATATTTGCTTATTTGGTTAATCATAAGATAACCTTTATCCGGAATAAGTTTGCTTCGTTCGGAATAATCAAATCAAATCACTCATTCGGAATAAATACTCATCCGGAATAATTGCTTATTCGGAATGTTTACTTCATCCGGAATAACTCTTCATTCGGAATACATGTGCTCATCCGGAATAATTGATTCGGAATGATGTCTTCGTTCGGAATAAATTAAACTAAGCCTTCATTCGGAATAATTAACTAAGATTCCTGGTTCGGAATAAAAGCTTTATGCGGAATAATTAAAATAAAACCTTCATCCGGAATGTAGCTTCATCCGGAATAACCTACTGATCCGGAATAAAAGCTTCATCCGGAATAATAAGAAGAAAGTGCTGGTTCGGAATATTCAACTGATGCGGAATAATAAAACTAAAGCTTGATTCGGAATCTGGGCAACTAAAACTTACGAAGAACAGGGAAAAACATATAGCCACGAATTTAATCAAAAACTAACCAAATCAATCTAAAGATTAAACCAAATTAACCACAAATGATTAACTAACAATAACCAATTAATCCAAATCAATAAAACTAACAATAATAACCAAAATAATCAAAACCCACTTAATCAAATCAATAAAAACTAAAGAACATAAACATAAACATAAACATAAACATGAAGATCAATATCAAAACAAGAAAGGTAGATGAGAGATTAACAAGAAAAGTAAAGATTCAATAACATAAAAGATAACTTACTTGGAATTAAAGTGCAAGACAAGGTAATTAAATGGCAATGAAATAAAGTGCAAGTAATTAAAAATGGAGAGACTAATTTTGTCAAAATTAGCTAACAACTTTAACAAATGAATCTAATCTCCTATTTATAGTGGAGGAGGAGAGGGAGTGGGAGGAAGCTTCCTCCTCTCTTTCTTCTTTCTTGCTTTCCCGTTTAGTCCTCAGTCTTCTTAATTCTTCGACTTTTTTCGACTTTTGTCTCGGGATTACTTTAAACTCGTCTTGTGATTTCTTCATAAATTAGACTTGAGTTCTTCAGCTTTATTAAACTTCCGTCTTTGGACTTTTTCTTCGATAAATCTTCAGAATAGGCCTTGGACTTCCGTTGTTTTTGCACTCTTGATTTCTTGACTTCGTCTTTTGTCTTTTTCTTTGATAAAAGCCCGTGAAAGCCCGTGTTTTCTTCCCTTTTTACATTTTGATCCTAAAATCACAACAAAAACACAAACCACGCATAATTCTGACATTTACGACATAAAATATATGTTTTGGCTTGGTTATTTTTGTAGTTAAGTGGTAAAGGGATGGGTGTTTACACACCTATCAACTAGGCTTTGGCTTAATGGAAATTTCTTGCTAAAATAAAAAGTATTCTGTCATCAGAGATGCCGGACCCCGTCTGACCCTTTCCCCTATGGGTCCGTGGAAGGGTCCTGGGTCTGAGTCTTTGGATAACTGCATATCAGTTAAACAAACTCCCACAACACAAACACAAAACTCATATCTCTGATAAACACGACCAAAAACACCACAAACCACAAATTCTCCATATCTCTATCAATTCTAAGGCAAAATCAACTAAGTTTTTCATGCTAATCAATCTTTGACAAAAATGCCTCCCGCATGGACCTACGATCACAAAGACACGGCTAGTTACATTCCTAAATATCATAGGTCTAAACACTTCACTTCAACCCAAAGAGAACTTTGTAGGGAATTAGAAAACCGCCCCTTTCATGAAGGAAGGATAGTCCACCAATCCTTTACGGATAATACCAATATCCGTGAAGTATTCTCTAGGATTAACTTTGATTTCCTTCTAGATATTGACGAACAAATCTGTCCAGAGTTTGTTCTGGAATTTTACATGACCGTCAATGTTACTTTTGACGAGGACCATACTCTCTTAGTTAACTTTGAGACAAACGGAAATAGGTATTCATACTCTCTAGAACATTTTACAAACATTCTCAAAATCCCTTGCAATGGAGCATGCTTCTATTCCGATATCCATTCTCTCACAACCCTTGACAACATCAACATACCTAGAGAAGCTCAAATTAGGTATAACACCTTGCTTGATAACAAAGATCGTGTTCGAGCAACTATCTTTAATCCCAGAGTTGAAGACACTAGACTCTCAAACACAAGGGTAGTAATTCACAAAGACCCATATAAAATGGAGGGTAAAGAACTCAAAGAAAAGTATGAAAAATAGGAAAGAATCTTGAGGTGCAATGTAATGAGTTTGGTAGGCAATAAAGATCACATAAACGCATGTGAAAGTTACATGCTTTATTGTTTGGAAACCGGGAAACCTTTTAACTTAGCCTACTACATAGCTAAAAGAATGTCCCACATTCGAAGCCTTGTCACATCAGTTCTCCCGTATGGCATGTTACTAACTATACAACATATAACACCCATATCACCAAGTCCAAATGGGCGCATAGGTGTTTATCATCTAGTTAATCGGGTTATGACTGAAATTAGTGAATTAAGAGTGTCAAGACCCTTGGTAACCCAGTCTAGAGGTAAAGGTAAAAGACCAAAACATCCATCTAGTTCTTCATCCTCGGCTAGTGAAAACGATGATCTTCCAAGCTCTAGGTTTCCTCCTCTAGAGTACCTTAGTCGTCTGCTCGAAATTCCCAATGCTTCCCCATAACTCAAGCAAACCAAAGGAATGTTCAAGTGCCTTGGACGCTTTCTCACCAAGATTGACAAAAAGAAGCACTAGTAGAAGACGGTATAATGAATGGATACACATGGACCTCGGTTCATGAACAAAACATTGGTGTTGTGTAACATATCTTAACATTTGTAATCTTATTCTTTTCTTAACACTAACTGCTATAACTTGATTATGTTTAGGAGTATTTGATAAGCATGATTGTGTGACACATGGATATATGAGTGTGTTTGGCAAACAACAAATTTGAACACAAAAGGTACACTCTCTCACCCTTAAAAGTCTAAATACAAGTAAAATACTCATGAACCATTATTCTTCATCAATTTGAGTCATAAAAAACCATCTTATGAGATTAGATTGTATCATTCTAAAAAAATGAAAAATTTGCTCACAGACAGTCTCGAAACCCGTCAAACCCTTTCCTAATTGGTTCGGGCGGGTGATGAGATTGCTTTTATACATAGTCTCATCGTCCAAAATGGGATTAAAATGCATTAAAAATCATGAAATATGCCAAATATATGCTTGTGTTTATTCAGTGTGTATTGTTGGTACGGATATTGAGAAAATGGCAAATGAGCACAAGAAACAAGCAAAAACGAACATGGGAAACAAAGCCGCACAATGAACCAAGCCCTAGAGTTGATTTTCTAAGAAAAACCCTTAAAGAATTAAAGATTGTACAAGAAGGGTCCTCCATTATTGAAGAATTTACACTTTGAACCCTTGTTTATTCATAATTATAAGTTTGGTCCTTAAAGTTTGTCAAATTTACAAAAAGGACCCTTAACTTTGAAGAATTGGCAAGAATTGTCCCTCATTTATGAAGACTTATCAATATTAGTCCTCCAAGAAGTCAATCATACAAGTCAAGACATTAAATAATGAAGAAATTCCAAAAAGAACCTTTCAAATATCATCAAATGGCAAGAAATACCCTTGAAAATACTACACAAAACTTTTTGGGGCAAAAGTAAGAAAACTGAAAGTTTATTTACAAAGGAAAGTCAGTTTTTCATATTAAAACAAAGAATGAAAGAAGGGAGAAAGAAGAAGGGTGTATTCTGCCAAGACATAAACCTTACCTAGACCAACCAGTGGCCACCATATGTCCTACTAACTAGTTTTAGCCAATCACCACTCAACCCCTTGCCATGTCACACATCCACTCAGCATTATTTTAACTAATTAATCTGATTAGTTAATAAACGCGCTAAACATGATTTTTAAAACCCAAAATGGATTAAACCACCCACTATTCATCATAAGAACACAAATTGGGGGTTTAATGATTACTTGGAATTAAACCTCTAAACCTTCCAGATTGAAGATTAGGGTGGTTCTAATCATAACCCAACTCCTAAACCTGCCACATCACCACCCAAGAGTTCACATGAATAGCCCCATGCATACGTTTTTTGGGATAATGCCAAAATCATGCAGATAATCTACCACCCACAAATGTAGCTTACAACATAAGCTCATTGTGAGCCCTTTGATCAATTCCACCACCTTTCCACCTCTACAAAATGCCAAAGGACTTCACATGATCAGTCAAATTTCAAACTTCAAAGGGAAAAAGAGGAACTTCATACATTAGGGTTTTTATGTTTCCAGCTTTATGAAGACCATGTACACCCTCTATATAAAGGGTATATGGTCATACATGTACATTTGCTCTTGGTTTTTCCTTGTTCAACTTTCTATAAATCCTAATTTCTATTGAATGAAATAGTGTTTGAATGTGTTGAAGAAATCCAAGTGCCAATCTTAATTTATGCTTGTTATAGTTATATGTTTGTGAATTTGAAGTCTCAAAACCTATTTTCAAAGCTTGTGCAAGAAATTGCAAAGTTTCCTAAAATCTGATATTTTGCTAAGTCTTTGGTACATCCTTGGAAATTTTGGATTACAAGTGATCTATACACCCTGATAAGAAGATTATCAAGGTGTTGTGAGCTTGTGGTTTGGGGATAATCAAGGAGTAGGTACAAAGTTTGCATTAATCGGCTTTTCTTTTTCAATTTTCTGTTTTATATATTGCTTATTCTAACCTTGTTACTCTTAGTAGCTTGATGGAAGCTTGTGCCTTGTTAAGCTAGGCACATAAGCTCAAAAATTCATGAGTGTGGATGTACATTCATGAGGTTTGAGTCTTCTTACCAAAAATCTGCTTGCAAAGTGATAGATTGTGATTTTGTGATCTGTTGTTATTTGAGGTGTTCTTGTGGCTTGAATTTGCTTAATACTACATGATATTGTTGGTATGATGCTAGATTAGGCTTGGGTAAACCTGTTACACACATTTACTTGTTTAAATCTTTGATTAAAAAGTGAAAGGGGTGTTTGGGATTACTGCTTGTTACAAGTTTATGCTTTGTATGCTAGTTTGAGTAGGTGCTAAGTGTTTGTTTGAGTTTGTATCTGCTATACAAGTGCTTGTGTTCTGATATTTGCAAACTTTGCTCTTTGAAACATCAAATTGTTGGGTCGAAATTATGAGTTGATGCGTCAAAAACAACAAAATAAGAAGACAAGGACTAGTTTTGCCAAAGTTAAATATTACAAGTTGGTGGAGTCTTTTTATTAATTTGATAGCTTTCTTTGTAAGCTATGTTTTCTAGTTTATAAAGAAAACATACGTAGGTTTTACATTAATATTATTCATTCACAATGTAACCTACAATAATCTTTGATCTCTAGGCATGGGATTCGATGTGTACATGCCTAGAGTTGTTTGTGTTAATCATTAATACAAGCACACTTTGGGAGAATTCATCTTGTTAACATCTTGTTCATATTAATGTTCTGTTCCGCTATGTTTTATACATATGAACATTGATAATCCTAGATATAATGGTTCTTAGCCATTGAGTGTAACAATCAATGGACTCCACAATTGGTATCAGAGCCTAAGGCTCGTGATATCTACGAGATACAAGGTGTTACATTCGTGTTGCTGTGAAGCCACTGTCCAGAATTAGAGACAGTTTTAGTGACGGTTTAGCGACAGTCTGTCAGATCTGTGACAGTTTGTGACGATTTGGCTACAGATCTTCTGTCGTTAAAAGAATGGGAGAAAGGAGTAATCACATCTATGACAGTTTAGTGACAATTAAACTATCACTAAAGAGGAGTGATTTGAAACTCGTTCTAGGGTTTTAGAGATATAAACCCTAAATCGACTGATTCATGTTTGGTGATTGTTCTAGCCTTGGTGAGTTGATTCTTAAATCAACAATGAACCCTAGGGTTTCACACAAAACCCTATATCTGATCTTGAATAAAGAAGTTGTAATATATGAGAAGAAAAGATGGTCGTTGCTCGTGGTCCTAGGGATTGTACGTTTTGTTATTGGATGTATATGTATCACGTGATAAAGCTACATAGAAAGATGGTTGATACAAGCAGAACAAAGACATTCGATCTGTGTCATCTTTTGCTAGTTTTCTGGGGAAAGAGACATTAATTGTTATGTGGACGGGTAACAATAGTTAAGAATCCAAGCTTTGATCCATTCACGTGGGTTAGACACAGATCGTGTTTTAGCAAGGTAATATGTTGATCTTATGGTTTTAGTATTTTATTCGATTGTGGGTTGTACAAAGTTATCACGTGAATAAGGGTAGCTGTTTGCAAAAGGATAAAAGTGTTCGGCTTATTATATGATTTGGTATGTTTGAAAAAGACATTCACGTGAGGTTTTGATGGAGCAAAAGTAATAGAAGATGTGGACATGATAAAAATATTACAGTACTATTCTTTGACATAGTACTTTAATGATGCTTCTTTTGCTTCAATTGTTTATCCGAGAATGTCACGTGAAGATCTAGCTTCAAACAAAAGACGTGATACTGAGGCCATAGAAAAGGTGCGTTGATTGTTATCTGTTGTTCACAGAAAATATTTAATCAGGTCTACAGGTTTGAAACAGTTACGTGTCCTGCGTGATTGTAGAACATAAGCTGTTTATGCTATGTTTCTGAGATGCGTGATTTTTGGATGGATATAATATGGTTATCAAATTTTTAGGGATTGCTATTAAAAGATTCCTTAAATAATCTTCTCTATTTTAATGATGAAAGGAACAGCTAAGCATCAAACACCAAAAGAAAAGGACGTTTGGTCCCAAGATATAACTTTGGATTTTTATAATTCACGTGGGAATGGGGTAGCTGCTAGATAAAAGAATGATCACTTGAAGGAGTTACATTATCGTGCTCAGTGTCTCGTTTCAAAGGTAAATGAGGATTTTTGTATATGTAAGCTCTTTGTCACATGGTTAGTGCAAGATATAGAATGCAAGTTCGGGTTATTCTACTTCATCATCAAGTAACTCATAATTAGATTTCTTCATATGTGATCATTACATAAAGCCTACTGAATTTGAAGATTAAAGAATGGTTAGCACAATTTAAGGGGAAGCTAAATTGTTCATGTGTTAATCATTTACATGTACCATTGAGGTGAAGATGTTTACTACTGCGCATTAGTATTATTACAACTAATGTAAGTTTTCTATTTCTCAAATTCATTATAATGCATAACCTGTGCTTCACGGAGCGAAATTTGAGAATTTAAAAACTTGGGTTAGAAGTGTGATATTGGTAAGTAGTGGTCGAAATCAAGGTTGCTTACATACAAGAACCCTATTTGGATCATGTCAAAAAGGGGAAGAAGTCTACAAAATGCAATCTGTTGATCCTTGGTGTTATATGTTTTACAAAGAATGCGAGCTTAAGGGGAAGTGTTTTTGACATCATCAACTAGGGGAAGACTGTTGGGTCGACATTATGAGTTGATGCGTCAAAAACAACAAAATAAGAAGACAAGGACTAGTTTTGCCAAAGTTAAATATTACAAGCTGGTGGAGTCTTTTTATTAATTTAATAGCTTTCTTTGTAATCTATGTTTTCTAGTTTATAAAGAAAACATACCTAGGTTTTACATTAATATTATTCATTCACAATGTAACCTACAATAATCTTTGATCTCTAGGCATGGGATTCAATGTATACATGCCTAGAGTTGTTTGTGTTAATCATTAATACAAGCAAACTTTGGGAGAATTCATCTTGTTCATATTAATGTTCTATTCCGCTATGTTTTATACATATGAACATTGATAATCCTAGATATAATGGTTCTTAACCATTGAGTGTAACGATCAATGGACTCCACACAAATCTGATTGTGTGTTATATCTTGCTTGATTTTGCATATTTTGACCTAAAATCTTGGAAACACCTAGAGTGTATGCATGTTTAGGATTAACAAGTGTTTAAACAAAGTTTATATAACCTTTTTGAAAGATTTGAGGGTTTGAAATTAGGCTTGTGGTCAAATACATCAGCAACCTCACTTGTGTTCATCTGTTTGTTCATCAGTAACTTTGATTTGCTTAAATCTTTGTCTAATCTTTAATCCAGTGTATGAAACAAGTTTATTTGTGTTCATTTGAATTATTTATAGCTTGTGTATGCATTTGGTTCAATTTGGTTGGCTTAATCTTGCTAAATCTGCTTATCTTGTTCATAACTGCTTATGTTCATGTATGTGTCATGTCTGGTGCTTAATTGAATTAACTGTATCAATTGGCTGTTAGGATTTGTGTTTATTTGATTGTGATTGACTCCTTATAACCCACTGGTTATAAGGGTGCCTTTGTGTGCTCTGAATCCAACAAAAATCTACAAAAGACAAAAAGTCAAGATAGTCAAGCAGTGGCAACTTTTCCCACTACTGAACACCCAAAACTAGCCCCTGCTAGTGTTAATTACCAAAAAGCTTATTCATAAGCTATTCTAGCTTATTCAGACTTGCAACAACTTTGTTTTTGTAATCAATCTTCCTTATTTGACCCATTTGACTAATCTGGAGCTTTTTAGGGTTTGACTTTTAGGTTTGACTAGAAAACCAACTAAGTTGACTTTTACATAAGTGCTTATTGCTTATTCCAGCTTATTCTTTGTGCTTTTTGGAAATCTTTTTTGTTAATGCAATAATGCCTAAAAACGTTACTTGCATTTTTCGGTCTCGCTTAGTTTTGATTACGACAATATGTAAAAAGAAGCATTTACGAAAATAACGAAAAACGAATTCTTGAGTTCATGTATTTTTCATTTTACCCATTTTCACTTAAGGTATGAATAAACAAGTACTAACCTTAATCAAGTGATCAAGTGATTTAATATTTTCTTAAAACTCGCTTTTTATTAAGTGTGACAAGTTTTTTTTATTAAACTTTCTTTTTAAGAAAATGTTTTATTAAATTAAATATTTGAAAATTTGAAAATGGCATATTATTTTTTGATTTGGAATATTCTTTCAGGATATTTTATAATCAGATAAGACCTCCACCACTAAAGGACAAAAAGAGAGCGGAGTCTACTCCGGCGGTTCCCTAGTGCCTAATGCGGTTCCTTATCGATAAGGAACCGCCGGCTGAGATAAGGAACCGCGGGCAGATATAGTCGTTGGACCTTTGTCCTATAAATAGTGGACCATTCTCATATTTTCTCTTCACCTCTTTTGCACATATATTTCCAGATTCAAACATACTTCTTAAATCACTCAAATCCTTGATCATTTGATTGATTACTACTTGTTTAGAAGTGAATCTATTCTATCCACCCATTCCTCTCCAAGTGCAAAGAGAAGAACACTATCCTTGTGAAGTGTTGAGTCCACCACCAAAGATCCTTTGAAGATAAAATCTTATACATTTGTTGTTGTGTCATAGTTGTGAAGATCCAAGTAGTTGTGTCTATTTGGAAGTTGTGTATGTACTAAGTATAGTTGTGTAGATTGGTCCTAGCTACGATTAGGGCTCGACTTTTAGCTTAGAATCGGAAATTAGTTAAGCAACGTGTATGGTTTTCTCCACCATAAGGAGCTTGTTGTGTAGTGAACTCTCGAGTAAGGAGTACTCGAGGAGTGGAGTAGGAACGAGGAGTGAGCTTCGTTGCCGAACCACTATAAATCCTTGGTGTTTGGTTTGATCTTTCTTTACCCTTAACTCTTTACATTCTTTATTTTTTGTGCATATACATTAGTTAGTATTAGTTTAGTTACACTATCATTGTTCATATTGTGCATAAGAAGATTTCACATATTTCCTCAAGCCTAAGTTTTTGAAAAATGATTTTTTGAAAACCATATTTTAACAAGTAAATATAGGAAACTATTCAACCCCCCCCCCCCTCCTTTCTAGTTTCTACAATTGGTATTAGAGCGAGGTTGCTCAAGAATTTTTAAAGTATATTTTATTTTAAAACTTGAATCGATCTATGGATTCCAACAAGTACCTAGAAGGGCAATCTATGCAAAGACCACCACTTTTTGAAACCGATAGTTTTATTTATTGGAAAAATAGATTTGAGACTTATGTGAAATCAAAAGATTTAGATATTTGGCATGTTATTACCAATGGTGATTTTTTACCTTATCAATTTAATTAAGTTTCTAAAACAAAAGAATTTGTCACTTTTGACAAAGCTAATGACGATACTAAAAAGAAACTTTCGAAAAATAATGAGGCTAAAATGGTGATTTATAATGCTTTACCTAAGAAAGAGTATGAAAGGATTTTTATGTGTGAAACCGCTAAAGATATTTGGAACACTCTTTTAGTAACCCACCAAGGTAATAGCCAAGTCAAATAAAGCATAATCGATATTCTTGTCCAACAATATGAACAATTTGTCATCTTAGAAGATGAAACTATTGATAGTGTTTTTGCTAGATTTAACACTATTATTACTAGTCTAAAAGCACTTGATGAAGATTTTTCTATCAAGAACAATGTTAGGAAGTTTCTAAGGGCCTTACATCCGAAGTGGAGAGCAAAAGTCACGGTGATTGAAGAATCGAAAGATCTCTCAACTTTATCACTCGATGAACTCATAGGCAACTTGAAGGTTCATGAGATGATAATTTTGAAGGACTCGGAATTGGTGAAAACCAAGAGTGAAAGGAAGTATCTTGTACTCAAAGCCAAGAAGGCAAAAAGTGATCATGATAGTTCCTCAGATAGCGAAGACGAGGAGTATGCATTGGCGGTGAGAGATTTCAAGAAGTTCTTCAAAAGATGAGGTCAACACGTGAGGCAACCCAACAATGACAAGAAACCATTCTCAAAGAATCGGTTTGCCAAGAACGAAAAAAGTGATAGGAGTTGCTTTAGATGTGGTGATCCAAATCATTTCATTAGTGAGTGTCCAAAGCCTTCACGCGATAAGAATCACACGGCGTTCGTTAGTGGTTCTTGGAGCGATAGCGGTGAAGATGTTGATGACAACCCCAAAGAGGAGAAATGTCTTATGGCTCATACTTCTAAAGAGGTACATTCCGAAAGCGAATATTATAGCAATGATAGCTCCACCTTAGATGATATTGAATTAGAAGGCCAATATGATAATTTACACAAACTTAGCCTTAAATTCATAGAAAATAACAAAACCTTAAAGTCAACCAAAACTAAGCTTGAAAATGAGATCAATGAACTTAGGGAGAAATTAGCCAAGCTTGAGAAAAATAAAGAATTTGATTTAGGTTGCTTAAGTTGTGAGAAACTTAGATTAGAGAATGAAGATCTCAAGAGCACCTCCATTAAACTGGAAAAGTTCATGAAAGGTACTAGTGCTCTTGATGATATGTTAAACAAACAAATTCATTCTAAGGAAAGACTTGGTGTAGGTTTTAACTCAAATGAAGCATCAACTAGTGAACCTAAACAAGTCAGACTTTCAGAAAAATCGTCTGCTGTACGCGGTCCCAGATTGTATGGGGCAGTTCCTTATCACTATGGAACCGTCGCCCTAGATAAGGAACCGCGACCAGAAGGAGTTTTTGCTGAAAATCCTGAACTTTCTAAAAAGTCAACAACCAAAGCATCTTATTGTTAACAAGGTCAAATTACCCATACTTGACGACAATGCCGTTGATAAGTTCTATAAGCCCTTGAGTAAACCTCTAATGAGAAATAGAAGTTTATCAAGACCATCCACTACTCCACCAAGAGTACAGAATGAGTCTAGGCCTAGAAGTAGAACGACAACACCTAGAAGAGATAGTCAAAACAATTCACGACCTATAAGTAAAACTCAAACACCTAGAAGGAATGACCACAACTCTAAACCAAGATCAAATACACCTAGGAGAAATAATGAACAACAAAATGGTTATATGAATTATTATCCTCCTCCATATTATTCCCCATGGGGAACCCCTCCTCCATTCATGCATCCCAACCAAATGCAAGGGATGTTTGGAACTACCAACTTTGGACCCATGAGATATTAGGGACCAAATGTTTGATCGTGTGTGTTGTTACCTAGATATGCTTGGGAATTGATTTGGAACCCGACGAGTGGATTAAGGATAGTGGTTGTTCTAAACACATGACGGGTAATCGAAGTTCGTTCTCGCGCTACAAAGCATATTATGGAGGTAACGTCACATTCACTAGTAGTCTACGTGGTAATATCATTGGCAAAGGTAAGGTTTCTCTTGCCTCCATGGCCATTGAAAATGTTGAGCACGTAGATAATTTAGGGTTTAATCTTTTAAGTATAGGTCAAATTTGTGACAATAAGTGTAAGGTCATCTCTTCGGAACATGATAGTGAAATCATAAAAGATGGAAAGGTCATTGGAAAAGGTGTTAGAAAGCATGGGCTTTATGTCATGAAGGTCAATAAGAAGTCAAAAGACAACATATGTCTTGTGACTATAGATGATAGTTATACTCTTTGGCATAGGATATTAGGTCATGCTAATATGCGTTTAATTCAATATTTAGTCTCTAAGGAGTTGGTAAGACACCTCCCCAAGATGAAGTTTGATAGTCACTTTTGTGATGCTTGCAAAGTTGGAAAGCAAGTTCACTCAAGTCACAAAGCCAAGAATTTGGTTTCAACCTCTCGGTGCTTAGAGCTCCTACATATGGATCTCTTTGGACCTTCCGCCATACGGAGTTATGGAGGTAACCTTTATACCATAGTTATAATTGACGACTATTCTAGATTCACTTAGACTAGATTTTTGGCATCTAAGAATGAAGCTGATAGGTGTGAAAACACCCATCCTTTTACCACTTAAATCGGGCTAAAACGAGACCAAAACACGTATTTAATATCATTTGTTTGGAATTATGCGTGGTTTTTGTGTTTATTGTGTTTTCAGAGTCGACCGGGTGAATATTGAAGAGAACATGGGATTACACGGTTTTATCGAGGAAAAAGACTCAAGACGAAGTCTATTGTCCAAAAGGTGCAAAAGATTTGAAGTCATTGTGCCTATTTGAAGATTTATCGAAGAATAGAGCCAAAGATGGAAGATTCACTTATGTCGAAGAACTCGAGTCTATTAAATAAAAGATTATAAGACGAGTTGGAATTATTCACCAACACTTCTCAAATCCAAGTCGGAAACGTTTATTTACAGACGCATGAAGACTTAAGAAGAAAGAAGAAAAAGAAGCCCAAATCAAAGCCCAATCAAAAGCCCATCAACACCATACACACGCCTATATAAAGCCTTCACCTCACAAATTTTCACACACTTAGTTTTAGCTAGTCTTTAGTTCTTTTCATTTTCTCTCTAGTTTCTAGAGAGAGAAAGTTCCATACTTTCTCTCACTAAACTTTTCCTTTGTTTTTCATCTTTTAATTCAAGCTTTCTTGTACTTTTGATTTCATTAATCTTAATCAAGTTTATGCTTTTAAGTTCTTCAAGTTTTTCCTACTTTTCTCGATTTGTCAAAATCCTTGATCCGGTTGTTGAAATCCATACGGTTTGGATTTGGATGTGTTCGTGAATAGAGTTTAATCTTTTTAGTTTCTTTTGAAGCTCTACGTGAATAGGCCATAAGCTCTCCATGCTTATTGGTTTATTGCTTGTTGAAGCTTATTATTGTTTTCGGATTACTTCATAGTTTTAATCATTCACAAGTTTTGTTTATTAAGTTTAAAGTTTCTTGTTTTCAAAAGTGGTTAAATTTAAGTGTTTTGAGTTATTTAAGTTTCGGATTATATAGCTTATTGTAAGTGCTTATTGAACTTTTTGAGTTTCCACCATTTTCGGAAAATAGCTGCCTTTATTCCATCGCAATACAAGGGTTTTAACACATTCCGATGGATCTTCGTTGCTTGGTATCGCAATAACCCAAAAAGGGGTTTTACTTTGCGATAGGTTGTAAACCCCCCTATTCCGATCTGGGATTGCGATCGCATATTGCGATCGCACATTCCGACGGGGTTTAGGTCCCTTGTTTAGTCGAAACTCTGGCCAATTTTTATTTGCAACATTCCGATCTAGAACTTTCCGACAGCTTTATTCCGATCGTCTTCATTCCGACAGCATCATTGCGACAGTTTGGATTTTGAACATTCCGATGGTGGTTAACAAATACATTCCGATGGACCATTTTTGTACATTCCGATGCTTTTGACTTTTAGGTATTCCGATAGTAATTATTTTCAACATTCCGATAGAACAAGTTTTTAAGCATTTATTCAATTAAGTTTTCAAAGTAATTTTCTAATCTTTCCTTTACATTTTCAAGCACTCAATTTTAACTTGTCAATTTAGTTAATCTTCCAAAGTTTTAAAATTACTCAACGTCATTTACATTTAATTGTTATTAGTTTAAAAATAGATAAACAAACCATCTCCTTTTTAGTAACCAAGAACAAATCATTCCACTTAAGGCCGAGATCAATTCGAGAGGATATCGAGAGAGTAAAATTGAACCTTAGCAAAACCTTAGTATCAAATGGCACCGCTGCCGGCTCTTCTCGTTAAGATCAAAAGTTTTTTGTGAGAACTTGGATTTTGGGATCCGTTCCCCGTGAACGTTACTTTTTCATAAAAATTTTCAAAAACACTAAAAAATATAAAATTTTCAAAAATCCTAAAAAGTAAAAAAAACATAAAAACCAAAAATATTTTTGCTTTGTTCGTTCTTTTGCAGGTATATGCGCACTCGATCCACGTCTTATCAAGAGCCCGAGCCTCTCGATAACTTAGACATGGCTGGTGTACAAACCAACAATAACATACCACCTCCGAACAACAATAATAATAACAACAACCCGCCTTTCAACAACATGAATAACAACAACAATGAGCCCCTTCCGGATAACCGCCCAATGATTGAATTGCTGCAAGCTCATGTTGATGGCAATATGGATCCAATTGTTATACCACCAATTGCCGCCAACAATTTCGAGCTAAAGTCAGGCTTTATCCAGATGGTCTCAGCTCAACCATTCTTGGGACGAACCATTGATGACCCACACGACCATATCAAGAGATTTCTACAACTCACCAACACGGTCAAGTTCAATGGAGTTCCACAAGAAGTGATAAGGTTACAACTTTTCCCCTTTTCTTTAGAGGGACAAGCCCGGCATTGGCTTGCTAAGGAACCGCCACAGAGTATTCTCTCGTGGACGGATTTGGAAACAAAGTTTATCAACTACTTTTTTCCACCCTCTCGTACTACCGCTTTGCGGAATGAGATTATAAACTTTGAACAAAAGTACGATGAGTCATTCAGTGAATCTTGGGATCGCTTTAAAGATCTTTTACGAAAATGCCCACAACATGGTTTTACCAAAGTGCATCAAATCAATACTTTTTACAATGGTTTAAGCATGAGTGACCAAGATTCACTGAACAGTGCCTCGGGGGGTAATCTATTGGCTAAGACTTCCAATGCTGCTTGGGATATCATTGAGAACAAATCTCGTGTGCAAACCAAGAGTGTTAGGACCAATGTTGCTAGTGCTAGCACTAATGACAGCGACAAGCGACTTGACAAAATCACCACGCTTCTTGAATCGCTTGTCACCCACACCGTCAGCAACAACAACAGCAACAACGCCAAAAACGCTCAAGTGAACGCTGTCAGCCAACCTTGTGAGATATGCGGTGGTCCTCACTCTTACACAACCTGTACCGCCACCCAAGATTACCCTGCTGAGAATGTTAATGCAGCATATGGAACCTATACTCAACCTGCTTATCAAGCAAAACCTCAAGGTGACCGCAACTTGCTTAGCTACCGTTCCAACAACTATATCTCACCACCTGGTTTTAATCCTAACAACCAAAACCAAAACCAACAACAAAACCTCAACCGCCCTACTCAACAACAACAAACTCGTACACCATACATCCCTCCTCACAAGCAGCAACAACCACCTTAACGAAACACCCAAGTTTACCAGCAACCTGCCTATCAATCACCCGCATACACTGCTCCTTCCAACCAAACCCCCGCATCACATCAAGACATTGGAACCTACATGAGGACTAACGATGTGATCGTGGATAATCTCCAACAGGAAGTGCGCAACTTGAAAGCAGACTTGATGAAACAAGGGAATGATCTGAGAGCTGATAGGAAACACACTATGGATAGTCAAACGAATGACTTAAGGAACATGATGGCTAGTTTCTTCAACAGTAATCAACCCTCTTCTTCGGGTACTCTTCCGAGTAATACCGTTGCGAATCCAAGAGGGGAGATGAAAGCAATCACCACTCGCAGTGGTAAAGGTACCAAGGAACCCGAGCTTCCTATATCTCCACCGGTGGTTGTGACTAAGGAGAACGAGTCACCTGCTCCTATTCCTCACCCTTCTCCTTCCCCAATTTCTCCACCTCTTCCTTCTACCCCTCCTCCACCCAAGGATGTGAGTGATCCTATTCTTCCTAAGCCTTCCTCTTCTTCCAATATACCTTATCCATCTAGGTTGAGGAAAGAGAAGCTCAAAAGCAAGGATGATATTCAGGTTTCGAATTTCCTTAAAATGTTCAAACAACTGAATTTCAATATCTCCTTTGTTGAGGCTCTCGCTCACATGCCTAAATATGCTAAAGTGTTTAAAGATCTTCTGAGCGACAAGGAAAAGCTCCTCGATCTCGCCAACACCCAACTTAATGAGAACTGCTCTGCAGTGCTCTTAAGGAAATTGCCAATCAAGCTTGGTGATCCGGGTCGTTTTCTTATCCCTTGCAATTTCCCGGGAGTAGAGAATTGCATGGCCCTAGCCGATCTAGGTGCCAGTATTAATCTCATGCCTCTAAGTGTTTGGAAGCAATTATCTCTCCCAGAGCTAGTCCCCACCAAAATGACTTTGGAATTAGCTAACCGTACGGTTGCTTATCCAGTGGGGATAGCCGAAGACGTCATTGTAGGAGTCGA
Source organism: Glebionis coronaria (assembly GCA_025667525.1). NCBI lineage: Eukaryota > Viridiplantae > Streptophyta > Magnoliopsida > Asterales > Asteraceae > Glebionis > Glebionis coronaria. Next base: position 252,212,288 of record CM046874.1, read on the forward strand.
CAAATTCACCTTCCCTGCCGATTTTGTTGTCGTCGACTACGAGATGGACCCCCGTGTGCCACTCATTGTTGGTCGTCCATTCTTGAGGACCGGTCGCACTCTCATTGATGTTGAAGCCGGTGAGCTTATCATGAGAGTGGGTGACGATAAAGTAGTCTTCAACATGGGAAAGTTATCTAAACAGCCTTCTTCTTACGAGAATGTTAATTGTATTGACGTTCTTGATGAGGCTTGTGAAGAACACTTCAAGGATGCTTGTAAAAACATTCCTACCTCTCTTCCCAATGTTGAGACCGTTTCCTCTATCGACTCATCACTATCTCTATTTGGAGAAAGTGATTTCCTTTGGAAAGATTTGGAAGCCACCTTGGAAGATGTGAAGCAAGACAATGACGATTCTACTGCCACTTGGGATGACGATCTCAGTTTCATTGCAAACCTCCTCAGAGAAGACAATCCTTCCCCTCCATCTCCCACTATTATTGCTATCGAGACTCCGACTTCGAATACGCCTCCCGTCGACAATCCTCCGGATTTGGAACTTAAGGAGTTGCCTCCCCATCTTGAGTATGTATTCCTCGAAGAAGAGAAGAAGTCGCCAGTCATCATTGCTAAGGATTTGAAGGATGAAGAGAAAACTCGTCTCATCGATGTGCTTAAAGCTCATAAGAAGGCAATTGCTTGGAAAATTTCCGATATCCGCGGAATTGATCCGAACTTTTGTACTCACAAGATTATCATGGAAGATGACTTCAAACCCACAATCCAGAACCAAAGAAGGGTTAATCCTAAAATTCATGACGTCATCAAACAAGAGGTTATCAAACTTCTAGATGCCGGCTTGATCTACCCTATTTCGGATTCGTCATGGGTAAGTCCCGTCCATTGTGTGCCCAAGAAGGGCGGAATAACCGTTGTTCCCAATGAACACAACGAGTTGATTCCCACTCGTCTCGTTACTGGGTGGAGAGTTTGTATTGATTATCGCAAGCTCAATGATGCCACGAGAAAAGACCACTTTCCTCTTCCCTTCATGGATCAAATGCTCGAGCGTCTAGCTGGTAATGACTATTACTGCTTCTTAGACGGTTTCTCCGGGTATTTTCAAATTCCCATCGATCCCAAGGACCAAGAAAAGACCACATTCACTTGTCCCTATGGAACATTTGCTTACAAACGCATGCCTTTTGGTTTATGTAATGCTCCTGGGACATTCCAAAGGTGTATGATGGCTATCTTCCATGACATGGTGGAAGACACTATGGAAGTATTCATGGATGATTTCTCAGTCTATGGCGATTCATTCTTTGCGTGCCTTGCCAATTTAGAACGTATGCTTAAGCGGTGTGAAGACACTCGCCTTGTTCTTAATTGGGAAAAATGCCATTTTATGGTAAAAGAAGGCATCGTGCTAGGACACAAAATCTCCAAAGCCGGTCTTGAAGTAGACCGTGCTAAAGTCGATGTTATCGCCAAGTTGCCTCCACCTTCTACCGTGAAGGGTGTGAGAAGTTTCTTGGGTCATGCGGGCTTCTACCGTCGATTTATCAAAGATTTTTCTCAAATCGCTCGCCCGATGACCCACCTCTTGGAAAAAGATACTCCTTTTATCTTTTCCAAAGAGTGCCTTGAAGCCTTCAACTCGCTTAAGGATAAGCTAACTAAGGCACCCGTCTTGGTTACCCCTAACTGGGAGCTTCCCTTTGAGTTGATGTGCGATGCTAGCGATTTTGCTATTGGAGCGGTTCTTGGACAAAGAGTGAACAAACACTTCCAACCGATCCATTACGCTAGCAAGACAATGACGGGGGCACAATTGCATTATACGACAACCGAAAAAGAGCTTTTAGCTGTTGTCTATGCTTTTGAAAAGTTTCGCCCCTATCTTGTCCTTTCCACCACCATCGTGTATACCGATCATTCCGCGCTGAAGTACTTGTTGACAAAGCAAGATTCCAAACCAAGACTTCTTCGCTGGGTTTTGCTGCTCCAGGAATTTAAAATTGAAATTCGTGATAAGAAAGGAGCAGAAAACCTAGCCGCAGATCATCTCAGTAGACTTGAGGATCCTTACCAAGGGGATCATCCGAACAAAGAAATCAATGATTCTTTTCCCCTGGAGACCTTAATGTCTATCAACTCAACTGCTGACGAAACCCCGTGGTTCGCAGACATTGCAAACTACTTAGCGGGTGGAATCCTCGTTGACGGGTTAACATCCCAGCAAAAGAAGAAGTTCTTCAAAGACATAAAGACTTACTTCTGGGATGACCCGTATCTTTTCAAACAATGTGCTGACTTGATTATTCGCCGATGTGTTGATGGACCGGCAGCTTTCGAAATCCTTGATGCTTGCCACAAAGGACCCACTGGTGGTCACTTTGGTCCCAACTACACCGCCAAAAAAGTGTTTGATTCAGGATTTTATTGGCCCTCCATTTATCGTGACGCTCACGATATGGTTAAAAAATGTGATGCTTGCCAGAAACAAGGCACGATCACACATAAAGACGAGATGCCTCAGAATTTCATTCAAGAGTGTGAAATCTTTGATGTTTGGGGTATCGACTTTATGGGGCCATTTCCTTCATCTAAAGGACACAAATACATCCTTGTTGCCGTTGACTACGTCTCCAAGTGGGTTGAAGCCAAAGCTTTACCTACTAATGATGCAAGGGTGGTTTGTAACTTTTTGAAATCGCTGTTCTCTCGATTCGGCGTTCCTCATGCTATTATCAGTGACCGCGGGACTCATTTTTGCAACGATCAATTTGCAAGAGTCATGGCAAAGTATGGTGTCAATCACCGTCTTTCCACCGCTTATCATCCCCAAACTAATGGGCAAGCCGAGATATCCAATCGTGGATTGAAACGAATTTTGGAGCGTACTGTGGGAGAGCATCGTGCCGCGTGGGCCGATAAGTTAGATGATGCTCTGTGGGCTTTCCGTACTGCTTACAAGACCCCGATCGGTTGTACACCTTATCGTCTTGTGTACGGGAAAGCATGCCACCTTCCCATCGAGCTAGAGCATAAGGCGCACTGGGCCTTGAAGTGGGCTAACTTCGACATCAACAAAGCCGGTGATCATCGTAAGATTCAACTCGACGAGCTCAATGAACTAAGGAATGAAGCTTTTGAGAACTCGCTGATCTACAAAGAAAAGACGAAGATCCTCCATGACGCAAAAATCAAGAATCGAGAGTTCCATGTTGGTGATCAAGTCTTACTTTTCAACTCTCGGTTGAAGATCTTCTCTGGCAAGTTGAAGAGCCGCTGGTCTGGTCCATTCACCGTCGCCAACGTCTTTCCGTATGGGACCATTGAGCTT